>CM056725.1:72960582-75798913 GCA_029844215.1 Przewalskia tangutica
AATCTTTTACCTACATAGTCGTTATAACTAACTTCCCATAAAGCTATTATAACACCCTATGTTTTAAACCAACCAACTCATTTAAAACATGTACGCTCACCGCACTACATAGTTTACAAAGCATCATGCTGTATGATGGAAGAGGTTCACATACCGCGATTTATTATCGATAATAAGCAAACGCCCACAAGATCAGAACCGGCCAGCCGCTTCCACTCTTCAAGTGAATACGCTACTCGTAGTACTTCCACCTATAAGGCCACAAACGCTTATTAACTTCTAACCGCACGTTCCATATTCTACGTAAAATTCGCAAGACTCTCCCCAACAACAGAATCTCCTCTCTATCGAGGCCGACTACCAAGACAACAAGGGGTTTATACGCCTAACCGGACGTATACAATTCTACTACACAAAGAATACCACAAGTTCATCACATACGCCCTATGTAATAACAGCTTCTCTTCTTTATATTCAGCTTAAGTCAAAAGACATTGCACAAGAAAGCTATGTTCTCTATACATAGTATACTTCAACTATATAATCCAACAACATGTAATTTCCAATTACAATAAGGGACAAGAATATTTACCTCGATAAGCCCAAAATTATCCAAGTTATAATGTCGATCCCGAGCAAGGTTTAGCTCCTACTCGCGCCCAATCCGCCTCCAAAAACCCTTAAGTTCTAACCAACTTCTACTTAAATACTTCAACCAACTATGAAGATTTCCTTAGTGGTTTCTGGCTGAGACTAAAGGACAAAAGGTAGTATTTCCTGTTCTACGTGATAGAGGTAACTTTGGAATACTACAAGGTAAAGGCTAAGGTATTTTAGGCATTATAACAATACTAGTGAGTATTTCAATACCACAAGTGAGGTATATTTCAAACAACTAGGTGGGGTACCTGGCCAGAGCACTACCATGAGGGTACCACTCTCGGCCACAAGGCCACTCAAAGGGGAGGGTAAGGCTGGGACGAGCAACAAGAGGAGAGGAGGAGATTTCAAGACTTGGAAACATTTGTGGACGAATGAAGTCTTCACAAAGGAGTGGTATTTATAGTGGAAGCCAAGTGGCCAACCAACGGACAAGATCAAGCCATGTGCAGGCAAGTGTAAGGCCTTGATCAAGCCAAGTGCACCCTAACCCTACTCCACAAAACAAGGCACCAAACAAGCCATAAACAAGGCACAAAACAAGGCCAAAACAAGGAGCCAATGGCCACAAACCTGACCCAACCGCCATCCACATCGCTTCACTCGAGGGTGACAAGTGTCACCTCTCGTTGGCCCAAAAATGTTCCGCCGCTTCTAAAATCCGCAAAAATACAAAACGACATAGCCAAATTTTCCTACGCAAGCTCAGAAACATTTCGCCGAAAAACGACTCTAATCGTGTGTTGTACAAATTTCAACCTATGCCAAAATTTAAGTCTCAAATTTTGCGCACGCCTCCACGCATATACCGAAATACGGTATAACAAATTTCTAAGGCACGATCTTAGAATGAGAATAATGGAAATCAATCCTAAATGTCTCGCACTCCCGACATAGACGTGGTGCACAACACACCGATAATCAAGACTTACTAGACACGGTCAGACACTTTCCGAGGATTAATCGCTCGATACCACTTTTGTCACGACCGCCCGGTTCGTGGATCGTGCCTTACCCCGCACCCTAGTGATACAACAGAGAAAACCACTGAAATAAAAACTTAAACATTCAAATAGACATGGATCAAGATAAAGAAAATAGGCCAACCAAAACGGTTGCCTTTCAACATATATAAATATAGACATTTGAAGCATAATCCTTACAACCCGCCCACAACAGCAAGGCACTTCTAAGATTTATACAACAACTATGACGACAGGCCCGCCATACCCCGAATGTACAAGAACCTACGCACTGTGGTAACATACCAAAGATAAGCCTCCAAGGAACTGAGCTTCCAAATACGCCAAGGTGATCCTAAACGCGGATCGACAACCGATGTACTTCTACTCGCGATGACGCACTTCGGGCGAGGTCAAGATAACAGTACCAAGTATGTGAAACTGAAAAATCAGAATGAAATCATAATAGTCTATATAAAGCGGAGACATGTATGATAACCAAACTACAAGACACACATATAATGCTTATAACAAGTCGTGGTCTCACGCCTCCAAGTCCTTACTCAAATGTAATTACGGGTCTCACGCCCACAATATCAATCATGTCCGTGGAATACCTTCCTCACCGCTTCATCTATGATATGATAACACCAAGAAGTACACCGAACACCAAGTCCTACCGATGCCGGCCGCATAACAATACAATACAACCAAACCACGGTCGACACGGGCAAGTACGAAAGCCGACTACCGATACCAAGGCCGAACAAGAAACCTCACGGAGAGCTAGTCCATGGAATAACAATCCCAATGGAACCATACCCGTGCTCCACGATCGTGTCGATATGTCCGTAAGGAAACAATGCAAAGCAATCCCAATGGAACCATACCCGCGCGCCACGCGTCGCGTCGTGATGTCCAAAAGGAAACAACTAGACAACAATCAAAATGGAACCATACCGCGCGCCACGATCGTGTCAAGATGTCCAAAACGACAGCAAAATAACACTATCAACGGAGCGCACTGCGGAATTCTCCGCCACCACGCAGACGCCCAAGTAAGTTCTCAACAAGTCAACCGACCTCCATCGAGACGCCAGAGTATAGAAACACAATTCTTGCACAACAAAGGCTATCACAACAAGCATAGGCAAGTTTCACAACAACAAGCATAGGCAAGTTATACATAACTCAAGGTACTTTCATTTTATGCCAAGGCCGGGTTTTAACCCTAAAGTACTACGTACGTTAAATTCCTTTTAAGAGATCCATTCCTTTTATAAAAATCACCCGATACCCTTAGTATAAAAAAATAGAGTGACTTACATCTTTTTAAGTAAACCAAAACAACTTCCATACTTTCCTTTTTAAAACCAAATTAAGGCAATACCATGCCTTCTTTTTAGACCAAAACACTTCTCTTTTTAAAGTCAAGTTACCACATTAAAACCAATGATAAAACCCTTCTTTTGTTTTCATAAAGTCGTTATAACTAACTTCCCATAAAGCTGTTATAACACTTTATGTTTTAAACCAATTTAAAACAATGCCTTTCTTTTCCCTAAAGTTCCAGTTTGCCCAATTTCAATTACTCAAGTCTCTTTATTTAGAAAAGTTTCATAGTTCAATGTCTTAATCTCTTTTAAAACAATTGAGTAACATATGCCATAGGTGTGAGCAGTTTATTCTTGTTTATAAACAATCTTATTAAGCAGCCATGATCTAGGAAATGTAATATCATTTTGTCTCATCTTAGTTTCTATGCAGATGGAGGTTTCTACTGGTTTTAATAATACTTCATTATTCAATACATTTTCCTTTATTAACGCTGCAGTGGTTTGTCGGTACTTATTCTGATTTCCAAATCAAGAAACATTTCTCCTTTTAAAAACCAAGTACTCATTACTCACGAATGAGGTTTCACACAAAATTCATATTAATTCATTCAAGTCAAGTCTCTTATCTTTTAAGATCAAGTCTCTTAACTTCTAAAAATCAGTAAACCATTTTCTTTACCTCTTCTTAAGACGTTATACCTAACTTCCCATAAAGCTAGTATAACTCTTATGTTTTCAAAACCAAGTATTACTCTTCTTTCAAAAGGTTTCTTAATCTTTTGAAATACTTCAAGATTCTTTATTATTCGTGCTTAAGTCAAAAGACATTGCGTAACACTACATTCGCTAACACACGACGCCTACCGTACTATATATATATTCCTTTAAAATACTTCAATATTCTTATTATTCAGCTTAAGTCAAAAGACATTGCCGTAACACTACATTCGCTTAACACACGACGCCTACCGTACTATATATATATTCCTTTAAAATACTTTAATATTCTTATTATTCGTGCTTAAGTCAAAAGACATTGCCACACGCACGCCTACCGCACTATATATATATTCCGTTAAAATACTTCATGCTCAATAGTATAGGAAGAATCACATACCTTGCGACGATTATCGACTATAAGCAAAACGCCCACTCGCTATAACCCGGCTAGCCTTGTCCACCTTCCAAGTAGTTCATGCTACTCGCAGAACATTATACCACAAAGGGGGGTATTATACGAAAACAACTAGGCTAGGGGGGGGTACCCCTCGGCTAGAACACTATAAGGGGGACCTCTACCAAAGCTTCTCGAGGGGACTGGCCGAATGCTACACTTAAGGGGAGGGATTTTGAGACTTGGAGAATGATTTTTGGATGAAGAAGTTCATCAACTTAGGGGGGGTATTTATAGGTCAAGCAATGACCAACCAATGGCCAAGATCCATCCAAGTGTTAGGCAAGTGTAGGGCTAGGATTTAACCATGTGTACCTTATCCATCTACCACACCAACTTGCACAAAATATCCTACCAACTAAAGTGGTCCAATTCGTCCCTTTGCCGCCCCAAATGCTTCCAATGTGAGGTTGACACATGTCACCCTCCCGTTGGTCCAAAATGTTTCGTCTCTTGGAAAAATCCGCAAAAATTATAAAAGACATAGCCGGAATTTTCCCTTCGCAAGTTTAGTAAAACGTTTCGTCGAAAAACGATTCTTTTCGGCACTTGTGCCCAAATTTTCAAACCTTGCCAAACCTTAAGGCTTAAATTTATTATACGTACGCCCTCACGTACATACTCTGGAAATACGGGGTATAACAAATGGCAGTAAAAACAGTGGTGGTTCGCCTGAAAAGCTACCAAAAGTCAGAACATCGCCGGAGCAACCCAACTCGTTGCATAGACGCGATGCAGATGCTCATCGTTGCATAGACGAAATATAGATGAAGCCGTTGCATAGGCTTACATGAAATGACGTCGTTTCATAGACGCGATGCAGATGCTCGTCGTTGCATAGACGGAACATAGATGAAGTTGTTGCATAGGCTTACATGAGATGACGTCGTTGCATAGACGCGATGTAGATGCTCGTCGTTGCATAGACGAAACATAGATGAAGCCGTTGCATAGGCTTACAATGAAATTACGTCGTTGCATAGATACGATGCAGATGCTCGTCGTTGTATAGATGACACATAAATGAAGTTGTTGCATAGGCTTTCAATGAAATGGTGTCGTTTTATGGACGTACCTGCTTTGTGACTCGCCTGGGTTGAGATAACGTCATTGCATAGACGTTGTGCGTTTGTAACCCATATGAGCTTATTGTTGTCCTCCCGCCTTTGCTGATATGAAGATCTTGCTTCAAAGAAAACTTGTGAGTTTTAGGAAATGAGTGGTTGATTCGCGTCAACTTTGTAGCTTTGGCTCTTGATGCTTGCATGTTCAGACATAAGCAAAAGGTTAGTGCATAACTGTTAAGGCAAAAAATGACAACGCATGAATTTATAAGCAATGTAATTATATGAGTAGAATGTTATCCTGTAAAACGTGATGGCGGTTGTATTGATGTGATGCTGCAAATGCTGAGATTTCGTCCTTGCACAGACGTGTTGAATGTTGTGAATGTTTGCCGAATCGCCGCGAAAGCACGCATGCGCGCGACTTCCGGATGCCGCGAATGCTTGCCAATGCTCGCTTGCGGGCTTGGACGCCGCGAATGCTTGCTGAATGCTGTGATTGCTGATGAGTCTCTGCACGGACATGCTGGATGCTGCGAATGCTTGCTGAATGCTACGATTGCTGATGAGTCTCTGCACGGACTTGCTGGATGCTGCGAATGCTTGCTGAATGTTGTGATTGCTGATGTAGTCTCTGCACAGACTTGTTGGATGTTGCGAATGCTTGCTGAATGCTGCGATTGCTGATGTAGTCTCTGCACGGACTTGCCGGATGCTCTGCGCGGGCTTGGTGGATGCTGTGAATGCTTGTTGAATGCTCTGTGCGGGCTTGCTGGATGCTGTGAATGCTTGCTGAATGCTAGTCTTTGCACGGACTTAACCCTGACGGAAATTGCTCATATCTTTTTTCGGAATAATCAAATGCATTTTGTTGCACGCGAGCCAATGAGAAGATTTCTAATGGTGTGACTGAAGCCGATTTAGGCCGCCTACATATCCCGCTGAGGGAATCAGGTCAAGACGTAGTTCGTGATGCAAAAAATGATTGTACAATTTTTTTATATATGTATTTTTTGTTATTTTGTTTTCTGAAAAGTAGAAAGACAACATCACGTTCTGACTTCAGTTGATACCAACAATTAGTATTGTGCTTAGGAATTTCGTTATTTACTTCTAGTCTAATCGAGACTGACTTCTGGGCAATTCCTATAGTTTCAAATGGTACCTTAGACACCTAAGTATCGACATACTTGCTTGAAGCCAAGGTTTCGAACTACACGTAATCTCACGTTTCAAATGCCCTCACTGAAGAAAGCCCTATTTCTCACATATATTTCAGTATTTTGAATTTTGGAACGTTTAGAGAAGTACGCTCACACTCAAAAGGATGT
This sequence comes from Przewalskia tangutica, assembly GCA_029844215.1. NCBI lineage: Eukaryota > Viridiplantae > Streptophyta > Magnoliopsida > Solanales > Solanaceae > Przewalskia > Przewalskia tangutica. The sequence continues at coordinate 72,967,111 of CM056725.1, forward strand.
TCAATGCATGCAATTGTGATACCATAGACTTGCCAATCATGTAAGTATCCACTAATTTGAGAACCATTAGTATAAGATCATGTAGGGCTTGTCACGGGCTTGTAATGTAGGTTTGGGAGAAGGGATGAATATCATTTGGGTAAAAAGTGACTAATCCTTCCTCGAGCGTTGGACTACGTCCGTGCTTGATATTTGTGTGCTTTAATGCTGACCTGCTTTCTTTTTGTCCCAGTTTTTCTGTACTGACTTCTTTTGAATCTTTCGTTTGGAGCCCCCTTTTTCCAAAGTTATTCTCTCATTTTTATTCATTTTTTATAATATCGGGGCTTTTGATTTCTTCCTTTTGTGAAGTCGTCATTTGTGTTTTTCTTTTCCCTTTTGGGATGATAATTATTTTCTTTGCAAACTTCGACGCAGAATTTTGTCAGCCACTTGCACATTTTTAAAGCGCTCAAGGAGGTCGAACCAAGAGAGAGATAGTGCTTACGCACTCAGAAATGGTATAGGTATAATATGCGGTTGTCGAAAGAATAAGTTTTAGGCTCAAAAGGGGTGTATTACGGATAATGTTATTTGGTAGGCTGAAAAGGCTCAAACGGGTCAAAGAAAGCTTACGATAATTTCCTACACCGAGTGTTACTCAGGATTTCGCCTCAACAAACATTCAAGCCAAGTTCTAGATCACAATGCAGTGCAATTGAACTTATTCTAAAACTCACCACACAATGCACATGAAACGATGAGGTTGATTTCATTCTTATCTTGGAAACATGCAAGACAATGTCATTTACGGGTGTGAATAAGAGGTACCAAAAGAATCTATGGTTTACCACGAAGTCAATCCATACTGATTATTACTCGTTCTTTCCTATGCACACTCCTAACTGTGTTGGTATCAACCAAGTCAAACAATGATACTTAAAAATGTTTTTGTATTTTTTAAATAAATGGTACCGAACCCGAGTAGGGCTGCCTACGTATCTCATCTTTGATGAGAATCAGGTGTACGTAGTTCGTTCAGATATGTTATAAAACGTATGATTTAAAAAGAATTCATTCATGAAAGAAATGCAAAAGTAAAAGTTGTGCAAAACAAATGATTGTTCAATATAAGACTAATGCAAAGTAAAAAGAATGTAATGAAAAAATGAATGACTGTGATAGAATAAATAAAATGCATAGGTGAACCAAATATGTCCTCCCTTTTATTAATTAATTTTTTATTTTATTTTTTATGTGGTGGTGTCGAGCCCAAGATGAGTTGCCTACGTATCACACCGTATGGTGAGAATCAGACACGCGTAATTCGGGATAATTATGTTGTAAAATTCATGATAAAGAATTATGTAATCAACACTAGACATATCAATTGAATTTGCAAATATGTAAAAAAATACAAAATATAGGACCCAGAGCGATGCTTCGTTGAATCTGGTATAAGCTGACTTCTTTCCGTCAACATAACTCCAGCTCATTCTTGTGATGATTTTTTTTTCTTTTCTTCCTTTTTTTTATTTTCTTCTGGCCGCCCCCGACTATTTGCGAGGACGGTCTTCCTGCAAAAAATATGACAAATGGGTGAGAGTAGGCAAACCACAAAAATAATAAAATGTAAGGGCATAGCAATATAGTCAAAGACTCCCCTACTTGGTTCGATCGGACTGGTGGTTAATGCTTCACAAAGTCCAAATCACGTTGTTCAAGAGCGATTTACGCAGTAGAAGTCCTGATTGCAATGTGACAATAAAAAGTGCAAAAATGCAAATGCTCGTGGCCGGAGTTCCAAGCACATGACATGATATGTACAGAGTTGAAAGAATAAATATTACTTTAAATACTAAGTGCAAATTTGCTAGAGACAAACAATAGTGATCAAAAAGCATGTGAATCAAGCGCGTGTCCTAATATGCAAAGGACCTCTCTTATGCCAGAGGTAGGCCAAAACGCCAAATATGCGAGATTATGATAAATAGGTCCAAGCCTTTAAACTGCAATGTTTTGCTGGAAATGGCGACCAAATGACAGTGCACTTTTTCCAATTTCGGTGTGTCATGACCAGGCTTGGATCCGTCTATCATTGTCACGCTACACATATATGCTTATTGGCAGTTGGGTTGTGAAACCCGTCGACAATTTGATGGATTATCTAATTGTGGATACGATACCAAGGTCCGATCCACCTAAGATGTATGCATGAATGACTTAAAAAATAAAGGGTGGTATAGCTCTATATTAAGCTTTCTAAGATTTGGCTTACTAGACGCAAGGTTCCCAAGTGGACAACTCGAGTGAGAAGGCTACGCGGCCACCGGTTGGACCGGACACTCCACGTATACTACCGACTCTCCTAGATTTGGGTTTTGAAGAAAAAATTTTGCTGATGCATCAAGCGCACCTCGCGTGTAGTGTGTGATTGTGTGAATTTTCCAGAGTGGAAGAAGTATGAGCAGAATGGCAGTTTAAGGAAAGCAGTAAAAGCAAATAGCAATTAAAACAGTTAAACATACAAAATTAAAGCAAGCAATTTTAAGGTATTCAAAACAAATAAAAACAAATAAAGCCAAGCAATAATAAACCTAGGTTTGCTATGGTCAAGAACCTGATTATCCACATACAAAATGAAGGAGTTAGAGAGAAGTTTCTCTCACTAAGAAAACGCTCTCAACGTTTCCCCTTAGTTGCTCCTTGGGTTTTTTCCTCTTCTTCCCCCCCCCCCCTCTAAGATTTTCGTTTGTTTCACAATGGTTTAATTGTTATTGTTCACAATATGAAGAAGTCTAAACGTTACACACGTTCTAGCAATGATTCAGGAGGTTCTGGCAGTTCGGCTAAAGCTAGAACAAGGAAGAAAAAAAAGAGTGGCGGCAGTCCAACAATTGCCGAGGAAAATCTTATTCCGGCAATCTCGGACCCTTCTGTGTTGGTTCATGTCACGCCAGACTCGCGCTTTCCATTAGAAAATGTAGTAGACGATTCTATGCTACAAAGGATACAGCATGGGCAAAAATATAGAAATTGAAAGCTTTGATATAAGTGAATTTGCGCGTAACTTCCGCAGTGATGGTGGTCGATCATTCCACGCCAATTAGTTGATAACGGATCATTTCGGAAGAACATGACAGATACTCAAGCATTAGTACCCGACACTACCCGTAATTCACCGTGTTAGCGGAAAAGGGTTAAAATCTGGGCCGACATTGCGGTTGGTGAAACAAGGCACGATGGCATACTCCGTCAAAACCGGTCGTGGCGTGGTCGAAGTTCATGGCGGGTCGGACAGTGTCCATGGGTTCAAGAGTAATCACGTCTTGTTTGATTCAAAGTCAGTTGATAGCATTGAAGGTACTCCTATCCCCAAGAAGTTTAACGCGGGTGTCAAGAGAACAAACTTTAATGCCCCGGGAAACGATGTGACTCCTCCTATTCCGGCCTGCCCTTGGGTCGGAAGGATAAGGCGGTCGTGAGGATAACAATGAAACTAGGAATATGCACTCTATGCAAGGATCAAGGTCGACGTGGGATACGGCGGGTTTCTATCCCCAAGGATTCTAACGTTATTATTGAGGGTGCCGAGGCGTCACACATTAATGCTGCGGGTACCAACGATTCACTCACAAGCACGGGTCTTTATGATGGTCTGATTTCAAAGACGGGTCAGGGGGGTAACCAAGGGACATTAACTATTCCAGTTATACAAGGATCCAAGTCAGTTGTGAGAAACAAAGTTAATTCTATTTCCAAGGAGCCTAGGAACTCCATGACCATTAATAACGCGGGAGCCGAGGGGTCAGCCTTGAATGATGCGGGATCCAAAGAGTCCTCTCGTGTATTAAGACAACAACCCCAGATTTCTTTTAGTGTCACTAATGAAGCCTTCCCTACTTTACTTAGGTTGCTAAGTGGAGTCAATCTCAAGAATCACAACAAACCTTTCGTCTTTAATGCTTCCTCGGATTCGAGTAAAGTCTTGAACATACCCCCTCTCTCATCTAATACCACTTCACTACTCTCTGAATTACACAACACCTCACCCCTTCTATCTCCTCTTCCTTCTATTCCTCCTGAAACCCAACACAAATTCCCTACCCTCCCAAATGGCACGCGAATCATCTCTTCTATCGCGGGCCCAAGCTCATTTCCTTCTACCCATCCTCTCGCCTATACCTCCGTAAATACCTCCCAATGATTTACACACTAATGCATCTTCTAAACCACATCATATTCCTACTGCTACAACTCATAACAATCTTCCCCAAACCATGGCAAAGGTACCTTGCCTCCCAAAAAGACTTACTTTGAGTCTTCATGAACTAGGATTGAGGCAAAAGGTATGAAGTTACAATTTATTGAACAACAAGGGGCGGAAGTAGATATAGAAGCTGAGGATGAAGTTCCTTTCATTGAAACATGGGGCTATTTCCTAATAGGTTGCTTCACGGGTCCTTTCCTAAGAGAAGCATGAATACCATTGTGAAAGGATAGGGAGTTAAATGCCGTATTATACCATATGGAAAAGGCTGGACAGTGTTCAAATTCATGACGGAGGAGGAGCGCACTAATGTACTTCACGGAGGCCCTTATATGGTCTACGGGAAAACCATGATGCTCAAGGCTATCAATAAAGGAGTTCTAATAACAGATGATTTATTCATGGACATTCCTATTTGGGTCACTTTTCCGGACATTCCCCTTTCTATTTGGAGTGCAACGGGCCTTAGTAAGATTGATTCACGTGTAGGAAAACCTCTTTACACGGACCAATATACTAAGGAAAGGTCTAAAATGAACTATGCAAGAGTTCTAGTGGAAGTGGATGTTAGCAAGGAGCCAATAATGGATTTTGTCGTCAAACTCCCCGATAACAGAAGGTATACTCAAAGGGTAAACTATGAGAATTACCCGGACTTTTGCTATCATTGTGCGGCTTTTGGACACAACCATTTGAAGTGTAGGAAGTCGAGGATGATGTCAACAATGAAGAAGCTCCAAAACACGCACATCGCGGTACTTCTAACAATAAGGAAGATTCTACTTGTTTGGAGGTCAACAGAGGCAGGTGGAACCAACCTCCTCCTCCTCATCCACCAACTTATCAACATCCCGTAGATGCCGATAACTTGATGGACATTGAAGAAACTGAGCACACAACACCTCCCGTACCGGAAGTTTGGGAGAAGCATCACACGCCGCGGTCCTCCGATTTTGGGTCATTCTCGCCCATCATGTTTCATGGATTCTCAAGCAAAGTCCTCACCGCCTAATTCTCACCATGGCGGGCACAACATGTTAGGATGAGTTGTGAGTCAAAACATTCTGATTCTGAGATGCCTATGAACCCGCCACCTTCATTGGATGGAGATACATACAAGGGTGCTACGGAAAAGGCTCAACTTGTGTCACGTAACGTTAACTTTGAACGCGGGGAACATAGCTTGGCCGAACACAAGTTATGGCTTCCAAAGAACAAAGATGATGGATGGCAAGAAGTTTTGTCAAAAAGAATGGGCCGAAAGCGTGGGAAAGCGGCTAAAGCGCGGAGGTGCTAATAAAACCTCCTTTGTTTCCTAATGAAAATACTTTGTTGGAATGTCCGTGGTCTTTGCGGACAAAGGGATAGGGCAGCCACGCAAGCTCTAGCACCACTTTGTGCGGATAATGATGGATGACAAGAGGTTACTTCAAGGAAGAATTTCATTAAGAACAAAGCCAAGCAGCAAGCTTGAGAAGTGAAAAGAGTATTTCAACCTTCCAAGATTGAGTTTTAAGATTTAACCCTCTATTGTGACGTCACCTATGAGTGAACGCCCCATCCCTCCTCTCTTTCATTTCTTGTTTATGCTTATGTTGAGGATTGAGAACCCTCAACGACTGATTGTAGCTCCCAGTTTTTTCTTTTTAGTAATAATATTTGCATTTACCTAAAAAAAAAAAAACCTGATTATCCCCAGCAGAGTCACCATGTTGTCGCGCCCGTTTTTGACCTCGGGGTCTGAACGGTATCTGCAACGTTGCTCTTTGGCGCGGTTCCCTGGATGGAGCAATAATGCTGATTTTGAGGAGTCGTGTCACGACCCGTTCCGGGGCCCGTGACTGGTGCCTTACCGGGGCACCCAAGTAGTCATACATCAGAGTAACCAGCGGAATATATAAAACAAGACAGGAAACAGTTTATAAAGTAAGAACAGCTTTATCGATGAAAAGCTTGCCTTTCGCATAATATAAATAACTCAAGTTTTGCGCTACATCCCAACTGCATAATAGTACTACGCACCTCTAAGGAAGTAAACAACTATGGCGACAGGCCCCGCCATACCCCGATCAGATAAAACTATCTACAATACAGGAGATCATACCCAAAAGTAGAGCCTCCGAGTAGATGGAGCTCCCGACACCAACGCAAAGATCCTAAGGATGTGGATCTAGCACTGCTGCTCTTACCGCGCAGATTGAACGCACCCGGGCGAGGTCAAGACAACAGTACCAAGTATGTGAAACTATAAGGAATCAAATGAAATCAAAGTATTTAAAACCTTTTCACAAATACAATCGCTTCAATTTGCACATAGTGCCACATCACAAACAACAACGGAATGGAAAGATCAGAATGTGTCTATTCTAGACCGCGAATGATCGGGCAAGGCCAATCGCCCATAGTATCATTCTCGTGCCTAGTCCTCGACTTTCGCACTCGCATAGGTCACACGTGACCCGCATGAGGTAGCCCTCGCGACGGGGCAGCCAACCCCGCATCCGCCTAGGCTCCCGCACCCGCATAGCCTCAAAAGACCGCATAGTCTCAACAGACCGCATGGAATCCCCGTGATCGTGCTAGACGCCGGAATGATCAATCCCGAGCATACCGCTGCTCGCATAGTCTCACAGACCGCATAGGCCGTATAGACCAAGATCGCTGGGCAAGCCCTGATAATAGTCAAGGGGTAGGTGATACAAGAATAAAGACAACGGACTTACCGGTTAGCAACGTAAGCACAAAGCAAGAATGACTTCTTACACAAAGATTACAAGACACTAACACAGTAGCATCATGATATGTCTACTTATCAAACAATCTTACTACACTTAACAGAGATCAATACAAGGCTTTTATAAACAAACAAGTAAATGCCTTTTTATCATTCTTAAGTTGTTATACCTAACTTCCCATAAAGCTAGCATAACTCTTAAGCCTTTGTTAAAAAACCAATTATTTATCTTCTGTTAAAAATGATTCAGTATTCTTTTGAAATGTTTTCAGTTCTTTGTTATTCAGGCTTAAGCCGTGAGGCATTGCCATAAGTATTATTCAGGCTTAAGCCGTGAGGCATTGCCATAAGTATTATTCAGGCTTAAGTCAAAGACATTGCCGTAGTTATTATTCAGTTAACACACGACGCCTACCGCATTATATATTGTAAAATATCATGCTTTAGGAAGAATCACATACCTTCTCAAAAAACCACCGCCAAGTTGAATATGTCGCGCGCACGTAGTCACCATAATAGTCACAGACATCAATCAAAGTCTAGACTACTCTGAAGGTCATTCTAAACAGAGGGTTCATAATTCTACGGTAAGTCGGGCAGCACAACCCTACCCGGTGAGCTATGTAAGTCTACTGTGAAAACAGTCCTAAGTGAGTACAGTTCAATTATTCTTCTTTTAAACCCTTCATCGTGATAACAGTTCAATTCTATTCTGTGATATTCTTCTAAGTATCTAATACTTGTTCTAATACTACAACAAGAAGTATTCTCTAATTCAAAAGAGGTTAGGATTAGTTACCTCAGTAAGCCCAATAATATCCTAGATAAAGTCGCTGAGCAAGGTTTAGCTCCTAAGTTAGACGCCCAGAGCTCCAAGAAACCTTAGAAGTTCTTCACAACTTCTACCAAAGACTAAGGAATTGGGCTAGGTATTTTGGGCATTATAACGATACTAGAAGACAACTTTTCTACCAAGGGAGGGTAGATTTCGGCTAGGCTAGGGGTTAGGCCTCGCCAAACTCACAAGGGGAGGAAGGGGTGTTGGACTAAAAGCTCACAAAGGGAGAGGAGGATTTTTCAAGACTTGGAAGATTTGTGGATGAAGAACTCTTCATCTTAAGGGGTATTTATAGGTCAAGAAGTGGCCAACCAATGGCCAAGATTAAGACAAGTGCAAGGCAAGTGTAGGTGAGGATTTAGGCAAGTGTCCTTGGCCAACTTGCACACAAAATATCCTACCAACTCCAAGACAAAAGAAGCCAACCCAATCGGCCCTATTGCGTGTCAAGTCCACCAATTGGAGGGTGACAAGTGTCGCCTCCCGTTGGTCCAAAATGTTTCGCCTCTGAAAAATCCGCAAAAATACTAAATGACATAGTCGGAATTTTCTCTACGAAAGTTGTGGAAACGTTTCGTCGAAAAACGATTCTTCTAGTGTGTTGTGCACAAATAAAACGTCCAAGGCTAACTTTAAAGCCAAACTTTTTGTACGTATTCCCTTACGTACATACTCTGGAAATACGGGGTATAACATTCTCCCCTCCTTAGAAACATTCGTCCCGAATGTTCCTTCTCAAGACGATTATCGAAGAAGCTTAAACAGCTAGCAAATGCCACACACGCCACAAAACAACACTTAGGCATAAATGATAATGGAAATTTACAAGTAGGAAAGTGAATTACCTGGAGGTGTGGGGAATAGGTGAGGATACTTCTGTCTCATGTCCTCTTCGGCTTCCCACGTCATCTCCTCTCTGAGCTCGTTCCGCCACAAGACTTTGACGGAAGCCACGTCCTTCGTCCGCAGACGCCTAACTCCGACGATCGACTATCGCTATGGAATCTCCTCATACGATAACCCTCGGTCACACCGACATCGCCAATCGGTGTACCCTAGATGGATCCCCGATACATCTCTCAAAGATAGATACGTGAAACACGGATGCACCGCTTCCAGACGGACGGCAGATCCAACTCGTAGGCAACCTTGCCTACCTCGCGACAACTGAAACGCCCAATGTACTTGGGCCGAAGTTTCTTCTTCCCGAATCTCATCACACCCTTCATGGGTGACACCTTTAGAAAACCCAATCATCTATCGCGAACTCTGATGCCGACGACGATGATCTCGTGATACGACTTGCCGACTCGAGTCATTAATAGTCGCCTCGGATAAGCTTCACCTTATCCATCGCCACGCACCAAATCGTCCCACTAGCCGCACTCGCCCACATCGAACCAACCTATAGGCGACCGCACTTCCTCCCATACAAGGCCTCATAAGGCGCCATCTCAATACCGAGTGGTAGCTATTATTATACGCAAACTCAACTAGAGGCAAATGATCCTCCCAACTACCATCGAAGTCAATAACACAAAGCTCGCAGATATCCTCAAGAGTCCGATAGTGCGCTCGCTCGTCCGTCTGCTCGCGGATGAAATGCAAGATTGTGCTCACCAAGGCCCCTAAACCTCTTCGAAAGACCTCAAGTTAGCCGAACCGGGCTCCTCGCCGATATGATCGAAATAGGGACTCCATGCATCGACGATCTCTGATGTAAAGTCCGCATAATCCTCACCAAAAGTCGTCCGACGGGAAGAAAGTGGGCTGATTTCGCCACCGCCGACGATAACCCATATAGAATCATGTCTCCTCCGAGTGCGAGGTAATCCCGTGATAAAGTCCATGTTGATTACCTCCCACTTCCGTGTCGGGATCTCAATCGTTCAGAATAAGCCACCGTGCCTCCGTGCTCTACCTTCACCGCCGACAACACGCACCGAGCTACGAACTCGCAACGCCTCTTCAAGCCATCCCACCAATACACGATCTAAGGTCGTGGTACATCTTGGTCGACTCGGATGGATAGAGTAACGCTGCTACGCGGTGCTTCCCCAAGAACTCGCCAAGTCCCAAACATCCGAACACACATTCGCCTCAAACCTTAGCACCCCATCAGTGCTACCTCAAAAGGACCCTTGCCTCACGAAGAGTCAGATCACGATATCGAATCAAAGCCGATCCTCGAATCGTTGCCTCTTCACCTCCTCGACGATGGAAGACTCGGCAACCTCACGAACTCTAACCCCATCGCTATCGTAATCAATCAAACGGACACCAAGGCTCGCTAATCGATGCAAATCACGAACCATGTCCTCCTATCTAGCCGCACATCCGATAGGCTCCCATCGACCTACGACTAAGAGCATCCGCCACAACATCGCCTTCCCGTGGTACAGATATCAACATCGTAATCCTTAAGCAACTCCAACCACCGCCTCTCGCCGTAAGTTCACTCCTCTCGGTGAAGATATACCGAGGCTCTTGTGGTCAGTATAAATATCCACGTGAACCCCATACAAATAGTGCCTCAGATCTTCAAAGCGTGAATTACTACCGCTAACTCCAAATCATGGGCGGGTAGTTCTCTCGTGTTTCTTCACCGCCGATGCATATGCTATAACCCCGCCATGCCGCATCAACACACATCCCAACCCGATGCCTCGACGCGTCACAATACACGACATAACCGTCTGGACCTGCGGAAGAGTAAGAACGGGGCGGTCGCCTCTCTTTCAAAGAACTTGAAACCCCGCCACAAGCATCACCATCAAACTTGGCCGCTTCTCGAGTCACCTAGTCAATGGTGCGTAGATAGAAGCAAACTTCCACGAACCGATAATATCCTCGCAAGGCCCGTAAAATCGCGAACCTCTGCGGAGTAGTAGGTCTAGGCCAAGTCCCGATCGCTTCGATTCGCCGTATCCACTGAATGCCATCACCGACAATATGCCCAAGAAACGCCATCAAGTCAACCAAAACTCACATTTGGAAAACTTGGCGATAATCGCTGGTCTCGAGAATCACAAGACGGCCTCAACGCTCCGCATGCTCCCGCCTCGAGCGAGAATAAACCAGATATCATCAATGAACACTATCACAAACGTGTCCAAAAATGGTTTGAACACTCGGTTCATCAAATCCATGAATACCGCGAGCATCGTCAACCCAAAAGACATGACCACCGAACTCATAATGCCCGTATCGTCCGAATGCATCTAGGGACATCCACCTCTCTCGACACGAACTCGATGATAGCCCAACGCAGATCAATCTTGGAGAAACATCTCGCGCTCGCAATCGTCGAACAAATCATCAATCACGGGGGTATTCGTTCTTAATGGTCACTTTGTTCACCGTCAGAAGTCAACACACATGCGCAGCTGCCCCGCCCTTCTTCTTCACGAACAATACCGGCGCCCCCCAGGGAGAAACACTAGGTCTGATAAAACCCTTCTCCAGCAAATCTCTAAGCTGATCCTTCAACTCTCTCAACTCGACAGGTGCCATTCTGCATGGCGGAATGGAAATAGGCCGAGTGTCTGGCAATATGTCAATACAAAACTCAATCTCCCTCTCAGGAGGGATACCCGGGAGGTCATCTGGAAACACGTCTGGGAACTCGCTGACTATCGAATCGATCAAAATCTGGTACCGCAGCCTTTGATCAAACACCCGAACGAGATGGTAGATATACCCTTCGCACCATCTTCCTAGCCTCGAGGTAGGAAATAAACCTACCCCTCGCGATACCGTGCTCCTCCCACTCAACAACCGGCCTCAGAAACTGAACCGCATTACTTCTCTCTCTGCCTACATTGGCGTAGCAAGAAGCTAGCCAATCCATCCCCATAATCACGTCAAGTCAATCATCTCCAACTCTATCAAGTCGCCAGGTCCGACGATCGCAGATGGTCACAGACAAGCTCTATATACCCGCCGAGCTACCACCGAATCACCCATCGCGTAGCTACCTCGAGTGGTCTATGGACTCAGTGCTCTATCCTCATCCTACTAGCAACAAGGGAGATATATGGGACAGAGTAGAACCCGATCTATCAAAGCATACACACCAAACCCGGAACCGATAAGGTACCGTGGCGACATCGGTGAGGCCTCCGATCCTCGCTTACCGGACAAAGCATAAATGCGGTTCGAGGACCGCTAGAATCGACTCGCGCCACGACCGCCGCGACCCGCTGATCCATGTGTACCTTGCCCGGGCGAGTAATCGCTGGGATGAAGAAGCGGCAATGCACTCGTAGGCCGAGCCCTACCACCGCCGCCCGGCCGGACAAACTCTCGCAGTGACCGCTGCCACAAGTATAGCAAGCTCCCGAGTACGCCCTAATGGTATTCGCCACAACGCACACCGAGCGCACCTCGAACGGTTAGCACCTCGCTACCCGAAACCAAGTCCCGGGCCCCGACCGCCCCGACCGCTCTGGCCGGGCTGAAAATGAGGTAGAGCGCTCTACCGGGCCGTGGTGCAAATCCGACTTCACGATGCCACACCCGAGGACCACCAAAAGAACCGCCGCTCGCCTTCTTCTCACGCTGATATCGCTTACCCGCGGTCTCGCGCCTCGCATCCTAGTGCATGGGCTCGCATGCGGGTAATGTCCATACCCGGCCGAAGAGAAACACCCGCATACGACTCGCCATATAATCATCTAGCCCTGACGTAGCGGTGTACCCTATCCTCCATATCTGCTACCAACGCCGGGACATATCTAGCCAAAGAATCAAACTCGACATTGTATTCTCGACGGCAAGGCCCCCGCCTCAAGCAGAAGAATCTATCACCGTGCCCTCCTCATCCGCGAGGCAAGGTGTGTGAGAAAAGCCTCAAAACTCATCCCATACCGCTGAGGTGCATGCTCTCCCGAAAGCTCCCATGAATCAAACCAATCGATCGCGGTGTCACGCACCGATGCGAACCGAATGTCACAGCCTCGGTCAAGCCCCGATCACCCGCATAATCTCTGCGGTGACGGATGAACTCGCGATCATCCTCCGCCTCGACCAGTAAAACTCGCGGGCTACAACTCAAGAAATCTCGCAGCCTCAAACTATTCGCCTCGGTGCACTACGGTGCGATCGAGCCGAGCTGAACTGCCGTGATCCGGGCCTCTCGTGACGGGCCACAACTTTAGCCAATAGCTGGGCATCTCTTGTACCCTAACCTCCGCCTGTGCCGTGGGACAGGTGCGGTACTGTGGTCTCGCTGGGGCCGGCGCCATAGAACTCGCCGCCTCTCGTATAGACCGGGCTCGAGCCTCGTAACTCGGGTGTCTCGCTAGCGCCTCCTCGCTTTGCTTCTTCGCCCGGCCTTACGCGAGGCATAATCAGCATAGAAAGGAATACGTTAGAGGGTCCAACCTATAACACGCCTCTAAAGCACGATCTCGTAATGAGAAGAATGGAAACCAATCCTAAATATCCTATAGCCTCGACATTGGCGTGGTGCACAACACACCGATAATCAAGACTCTACTAGATACGGTCAGACACTTTCCGAGGATTAATCGCTTCGATACCACTTTTGTCACGACTGCCCGGCCCGTGGATCGTGCCTTACCGGGGCACCCAAGTAGTCATACATCAGAGTAACCAGCGGAATATATAAAACAAGACAGGAAACAGTTTATAAAGTAAGAAACAGTTTATCTGATGAAAAGCTTGCCTTTCGGCATAATATAAATAACTCAAGTTTTGCAGTTACATCCCAACCTGCATAATAGTACTACGCACTTCTAAGGAAGTAAACAACTATGGCGACAGTGGCCCCGCCATACCCCGATCAGACAAAACTATCTACAATACAGGAGATCATACCTAAAAGTAGAGCCTCCGAGTAGATGGAGCTCCCGACACCAACGCAAAGATCCTAAGGATGGATCTAGCACTGCCGCCTTACTCGCAGATGAACGCAGCCCGGGCGAGGTCGATAACAGTACCAAGTATGTGAAACTATAAGGAATCAAATGAAATCAAAGTATTTAAAACCTTTTCACAAATACAATCGCTTCAATTTGCACATAGTGCCACATCACAAACAACAACGGAATGGAAAGATCAGAATGTGTCTATTCTAGACCGCGAATGATCGAAGCAAGGCCAATCGCCCATAGTATCATTCTCGCGTGCCTAGTCCTCGACTTTCGCACCGCATAGGTCACATCGTAGACCGCATGAGGTAGCCCTCGTGACGGGGCAGCTAACCCCAGATCCGCCTAGGCTCCCGCACCCGCATAGCCTCAAAAGACCGTGATAGTCTCAACAGACGCATAGGAATCCCCGTGATCGTGCTAGACGCCTAATGATCAATCACGAGCATACCGCCGCTCCGCATAGTCTCACAGACCGCATAGGCCGATAGACCGCATCAAGGGCAAGCCCTCGGATAATAGTCGGGTAGTGATACAAGAATAAAGACAACTGACTTACCGGTTAGCAACGTAAGTACAAAGAAGAATGACCCCTTACACAAAGATTACAATACACTAACACAGGTAGCATCATGATATGTCTACTTATCAAACAATCTTACTACACTTAACAGAGATCAATACAAGGCTTTTATAAACAAACAAGTAAACATTTCCTTTTTATCATTCTTAAGTTGTTATACCTAACTTCCCATAAAGCTAGCATAACTCTTAAGCCTTTGTTTAAAAAACCAATTATTTATCTTCTGTTAAAAATGATTCAGTATTCTTTTGAAATGTTTTCAGTTCTTTGTTATTCAGGCTTAAGCGTGAGGCATTACCATAAGTATTATTCAGCTTAAGCCAGGCATCGCCATAAGTATTATTCGTGCTTAAGTCAAAGACATTGCCGTAGTTATTATTCGCTTAACACGTACGCTTCACCGCACTATATATTGTAAAATATCATGCTTTAGGAAGAATCACATACCTTCTCAAATAAAACCACCGCCAAGTTGAATATGTCGCGCACAGAGTCACCTATAATAGTCACGTACATCAATCAAAGTCTAGACTACTCAAGGTCATTCTAAACAGAGGGTTCATAATTCTACGGAAGTCGGGCAGCACAACCCTACCCGTGAGCTATGTAAGTTCATCAGAAAACAAATTCTAAGTGAGTACGCTCAATTATTCTTCTTTTAAACCCTTCATCGTGATAACATTCAATTCTATTCTGTGATATTCTTCTAAGTATCTAATACTTGTTCTAATACTACAACAAGAAGTATTCTCTAATTCAAAAGAGGTTAGGATTAGTTACCTCGGTAAGCCCAATAATATCCTAGATAAAGTCGCTACTGAGCAAGGTTTAGCTCCTAAGTCAGACGCCAGAGCTCAGAAACCTTAGAAGTTCTTCACAACTTCTACCAAAGACTAAGGGAATTGGGCTAGGTATTTTGGGCATTATAACGATACTAGAAGACAACTTTTCTACCAAGGAGTGGGGTAGATTTGGCTAGGCTAGTGGGGTTAGCCCTACCAAACTCACAAGAGGAGGAAGGGTGTTGGACGAAAAGCTCACAAAGGGAGAGGGGAGGATTTTTCAAGACTTGGAAGATTTGTGGATGAAGAACTCTTCATCTTAAGGGGGGTATTTATAGGTCAAGAAGTGGCCAACCAATGGCCAAGATTAAGACAAGTGCAAGGCAAGTGTAGGGTGAGGATTTAGGCAAGTGTCCTTGGCCAACTTGCACACAAAATATCCTACCAACTCCAAGACAAAAGAAGCCAACCCAATCGGCCCTATTGCCGTGTCAAGTCCACCAATTGGAGGGTGACAAGTGTCGCCCTCCCGTTGGTCCAAAATGTTTCGTCTCTCGGAAAAATCCGCAAAAATACTAAATGACATAGTCGGAATTTTCTACGAAGTCGTGGAAACGCTTCGCGGAAAACGATTCTTCTAGTGTGTTGTGCACAAATAAAACGCCCAAGGCTAACTTTAAAGCCAACCTTAGACGTATTCCTTACGCATATACTGAAATACGGGGTATAACAAGTCGCCACCTAATTAGTTAAGTGAATTAGGACACTTGATTTATTGCAATAAAAATACTGCAATTAATCTCCATTTAATGGTCTGCGAAATTAATGATATTCTGGATCAGGGTTCTTTATTATCCTAAAGGGAAGGGGTTAGATATACTTTAAGATCTGCTAACTTGCGGTTATCCGTTAAAACCTAGGTTAATTATTTATTGCCTTTTTATTCTACATATTCTAAGCAGTTTTCATAATTTACAATTACAATGGAATGCAATACAGAATAATAAAGCTAAAATCGAATAAAAAAACTCCGGGACATCTTTTAGCCCTTTTTAGGCCTTCTGCACAAGATGATCTTCGAGTACCTGCATAAACACTTAGTAAAAGTGTTAGTAATAGAATAAATAATTTTAAAGCAATGACAAGAATTAATAAGTAAAGCCAAAAATAAATCCGTCTTTTGTACATGGGAGGCCTTGGAAATCAGACGGAGATTCCTTCATCGGCCAATATTGCTAGAAACAATAAAATAAATAAAACCTTCAGATCCGTGCCAAAACAGTAGTAATTTTAAACACGGAGGGCTCAGATATATATAAAAAACTAAAGTGGGACATCCTAAACAAGTCCGGCTGCGGAATTCGCCCCGCCAGCGCATGTTGGTTATCCCGTGTAAGTAGAAGAAATCATCAACGCCCAGAAAGCTTTATTTTATTTTATTTTCCGTCTTTGCAACTGTGGAGGTCTAAAAAATCGACAGATAACTTTTCATTGGCCATGCAGTATCTGTTCTAAATCAATAAAATAACAACAGTGCAGTATCTGTATCTGTTCTTTTTGGAAATAAGAAACCACTCCAATATTTAAAATAAGGGCAGAATTATCAAACGCAGTCCAACAGCAGTAAAAACAGTGGCGGTTCGCCTGAAAAGCTACCAAAAGTCAGAACATCATCTGAGCAACCCAAACCGTGCAGAATCAGTCTGATAATAACAGAAGCAGTGACATCAATACAGTAAACAAAAGGATCTGCGAATCAGTTACCAAAAATGGCAGGGCAATGGGCAACGATTGTCGAAAACAGAAAGAATAACAGCACCATAGTGCACCGGAATTTTGAAAACTCCGGCCAT
Source organism: Przewalskia tangutica (assembly GCA_029844215.1). Lineage (NCBI taxonomy): Eukaryota > Viridiplantae > Streptophyta > Magnoliopsida > Solanales > Solanaceae > Przewalskia > Przewalskia tangutica. Next base: position 72,984,044 of record CM056725.1, read on the forward strand.
ATGTCCAAAAAATCAGAAATTAAGTCAGTTCCACAAATAAGAGCAGCCAACTAAAAACCAAGCGGAAAGAAAACTCAAGTCGCTGGAGTTTAAACTCCGGCGAGATAAAATAGCAACAAAGGTCGAAAAATAACAATAATATCGCCGTGAAAAACATGATAAAGAGAATAAATCAGTCCAACAGTTATAACAACATAATAGCAACGAAATTGAAGCGTCAAACGGTAGCATCGCCGGAGTTTAACTCCGGTCGGTGTCAAACAAAATAGAATGGCAGCGTCACTTCCACGGCGGAGTACGCCGGAGCGACACCGCCGCAGTGGTGTTGGTTGTAGACGGTGAGGTTGGATGGGTATGGAGTCCGCGAGGTTCACGATGATAGTGGGTTTGGGCGATGGGTTTTGTTGGTGTTCGCCGGAGATATAACTCCGGCAAAGGGGGGAGCGGCGATGGGTATGAGTTCGAATAGTGTGTGTGTGTGTGTGTGTGTTTGGAAGGCATAAGGGAGATGGGGGTTAGGGAGAAGGCAGAGGTGAGTTTATAGTATAGGGGTGTGGGCTGCTGATGTTGTTCTTGGGGGGGTAAGGTTTTTTTATTTATAGGGGTATTTAGGTTTAGGGTTTTGGGTATTGGGTATTGTGGGGGAAAAGATGAAAGGTGTACTGGGCCTCATTTTGGGTCTCAGTTTGGGCTTCGGTTTTCGGCGGATTGGACTGATCCAGATTGTGCCTCGGACTGGACTGATTTGACAAAAATGCAAAACGAGTTTATTATTTAAAAGAAAAATTATTTAAAAAGATGCAAAATTATTAAAATGCAAATGCCGATGCAATAATAATAAAATACAATATTTAACAAATATTTAATGCCTAGTTAAAAGTAAAGACGAGATGTCAATTAATTATTTAAATAGATGCAAAATTATTAAAATAAAATGATCGCCCAATAATAATAACATAATATTTGAAAATATTTAATACCTAATTAAAAGTAAAAACGTGATGCCAATTTACAAAAAATAAAACAACATAGAATATTAGGTAAAAAATATACAAAATGCCAAAAAATTGTGATTAAAATGTGGTGTCCTAAAACACTTAAAATTGCAAGAAATGTCCAAAAGATGGGTCAAAATTGGGTGTCAACAGGTATCAACTCATTTTTATCATTAGGGACCACTGTCATCCCTCATTTCTTTGGTACACATTGCACATGACTCACCCGTGTACTAACGGAAATGGTGTACATAATCACGACATCTAACCATATGATAATCTCTTTCTTGACAATCTCTTGCATTGAAGGATTTAACCTTCTTTTATGTTCAACACTCGGGGTACTATTCTCTTCAAAATAAATTTGATGAGTACACATATCCATACTTATCCCTAGGATGTCCTCTATAGTCCACCCAACTGATCTTTTGTATGTTCTCAAGATAAACAATAAAGCTTTCACTTGGATTTCATTGAGCTTTGATAAGATAATAACCGACAAAGAATCATTTGGCCAAAGGAACTTGTAATCCAAATGGCTTGGAAGTGGCTTGAGCTCAAGGGATAGAGGTTCCTCACTAGAAGGCTTGAGATGAGGGACTCCATGATTTTCCAAGTCCAAGGTCAAACACCTAGAAGCATAAGAATATGACCATTGGCCCTTAAGTGCAAGCACGGTTTCTGCAATCCCCTCAATTACCTCATGATCATGGTTCAACAAATCTACCATCAAGGCCCCTTCAATGACATCAACGTCGACATTCAACACTATCTCATCATCAAACATATCAATCAGCGAAATTACCCCTATATCCATAGATTGTTTCAAGGATTTGCACATATGGACGTTAACCTCTTCATCATTCATACAGAACTTTAATTCTCCACATCATATATTACTCTCCCCGTCACTAAGAATGGTTTTCCCAATAATATGGGAACATCTTAGTCAACCGCACAATCCAATATCATGAAGTCAACGGTGAAGATAAACTTATCAACTTTCACAAGCACATCATATATGATCTTCATTGGTATCTTCACCGTTCTATCCTCCATGAGAAACCTCATAATTGTAGGTTGGGGATTGCCCAAACCTAACGTTTTGAAAATAGTGAATGGCGTCAAATTTATGCTTTCTCCAAGGTCACAAAGGGCCTTTGCGAATGGGTACACTCCAATAGTGCACAGAATGGTAAAAGTATCGGGATCCTCTTGCTTCTTCAAAATGGATCTAGAAACGATGGCGCTACATTGGTGTCACGACCCGAACCCGGGCCCGTGACTGGTGCCTTACCCCGGGCACCCTAGTGATACAACATCAGAGAAATCAGCGGAATATAAAACAATAACATGAAACAACATGAAGTATGAAATAATAATCTGAGAAAAATTGTCTTTCGGCATGTATATATGAAAACTTAAATTCGAACAGTTACATCCCATGACAACCCTGCCCACAACAAGATTACGCACTTACGAATGATATGACAACAACGACGGACGGGGCCGCCATACCCTCGAATGTAAGCACCTACAACAACAGGGACTATACTAAGATAAGCCTCCGAGGAACGGAGCTTTCCAAACGCTGAATCGTGACCCTAAGAGCGAGGATCAACGATCGGTGTACCTTTACTCGCGCATGAACGCAGCCCCGGGCGAGGTCGATAACAGTACCAAGTATGTGAAACTGTCAAATACTGTAAATGAAATCATATAGTCTATATAAAGAAGGAGACATGTATGATGACCAAACTACGCTCACAATAAATAAGCGATATGTCAAGTCGTGACTCACGCCTCAAAGTCATCACTCAAATATAACAATGGGTCTCACGCCCACAACATCAATCATGCCCGTGGAATACCTTCCTCACCGCCATAGCCTATGATATAAAAGAACCAAGGAATACACATGAAAACCAGTCCCACTGTGTCATCATAAAACCGCACGGGGTAAGTACGGCGCATAGCCGACTACTAAAACCCACAAGATAACAAGGTCATAAATCAGATTACGATCTGTCTGCACCGTCACATGATCAAAGCCGCCACTCGCCCGCAGATCTAATGTGCGCGTCTAGCCCCGAACTTCCCGTAGCTCCGCATGGGCCACTCCAATGGCCCGCATGAGGTATTCCCCGCATCGAGGGTAGCTACTCCCCGGCAGCGTCCTGGACTCGCCGTCCGCATGGCCACATAGACCGCATGACCACAAAGGCCGCACACTAACCTGGAACTCCCGCAGTTCCGCATAGGCCACACAGACCCGCATAAGGTATTCTCGAATCATAGGTCACACAGACCCGCCGAAGTCTACCTCGACGGAGGCGCTTAACCCCCGTAATCATGAGTGATACAATACTAACATAACAGCTTATCGTTTAAACAACATAAGCACAATCAAGGGAAACCCCTTTACACAAACATCACAAGATATTAACCCACGTAGCATCCTAGCATGTTTACTTAACAAATCAACAAGAAAGTATTACAAGGCTATCACAAACCAACACAATCAAGTTATACACACAAGGTACTTTCTACTATATGATTAACAAGATCGGGTTTTTATCCCCAAAGTACTTCATACATTAACTTTTTAAAAGATACGTTACTTTCACAAAAGTCACACAATACCCGTAGTATATGAAAATAGAGTGATTATCTTTTGAAGTAAATCACAACACTTCTCTTTGTAAAATCAAGTAACAACATTCTTTTCCAAACGTTCCAAGTTTGCCTAATTTCAATTACTCAAGTTTCTCATTTTCGAAAGGTTTGTAGTTCATAGTTTTAATCCTTTAAAACAATTTGAGAAACATATACCTTATGTGTGAGTAGGTTATTCTTGTTTATAACAATCTTGATACAACAGCCATGATCTAGGAAATGTAATATCATTTTGTCTCATCTTAGCTTCTATGCAGATGGTAGTTTCTACTGGTTTTAATAATACTTTATTAGTCAAAACATTTCCCTTTATTAGCGCTGCTGTGGTTTGTTCGATACTTATTCTGATTTCCGAAATCAGTAAAACATAATTCCTTTTGAAAACCAAGTACTCATTACTCACGAATGAGGTTTCACACTTTTTAACAAAATTCAATTAAGTCAAGTCTCTTATCTTTTAAGATCAAGTCTCTTAACTTCTTAAATCAATAAATCATTCTTTTTATCTCTCTTAAGCCGTTATACCTAACTTCCCATAAAGCTAGTATAACTCTTAAGCTTTTAAAACTAAGTATTACTCTTCTGTTAAAATGATTCCGTATTCTTTTGAAATACTTCAAGATTATTCAGGCTTAAGTCAAAAGACATTGCCGTAATTATTATTCGTGCTTAAGTCCGAGACATTGCCGTAATTATTATTCGATTAACACACGACGTCACCGTACTATATATATATTCTTTAAAATATCATGCTCAAGAGGATAGGAAGAATCACATACCTCGCGACGATTATCGACTATTAGCAAAACGCCCACGCTTATAACCCTACTAGCCTTGTCCACCTTCCAAGTAGCACATGCTACTCACGTAACATTCAACCTATAAAGGTTATACAAGTCTATTAAAGTCTAGACTACTCGGAGATTAAATCTAGATACAAGATTCTACGGAAATTTGGGCACTCTTCCCTACCCACAAACTTCACAAGTTCATCTAATACACCCTATGTAATTACTGATTCGCTTCTTCTTTAAATTCAGCTTAAGTCCAAAGACATTTCCATAAAACTAAGTTCAGTTCTATATATAGTATACTACAACTATATATTCCTACAACATGTAATTTCCAATTACAATAGGGGACAAGATATTTACCTGTAAGCCCAAAATTATCCAAGTATAAATGTCGGTCCTTAGCAACGCTTAGCTCCTACTCCGGTGCTCCAACTCGCTCAAACCACCCTTAGAAGTTCTAACCAACTTCTACGTAATACTCCAACTAACTATGGAGATTTTCCTAAGGGTTTCGTTTTGTGGATCGACGGAAAGTGTAATAGTATTTCGGCTTTTCAGATAGGTATAACTCGAATACTACAAGGTATTAGGCCAAGGTATTTTGGGTATAGTAACAATACTTTGGAGAGTATTTCTACCAAGAGAGGGGTATTTATGCGAGACAACACTACAAGGGGGTATACCTCGCCAACCCCACTGGGGTACTCTCGACGAGGGAGGGCTCTCGGCTGGGGCCTCACAAGGGGGAGGACGAGAACACCACACAAAAGGGGGGAAGCTCTCAAGACTTAAGAAAGTTTAGGAATGGATGAAGAAGTCTTCAAAGGGGGGGGGGGGGGGTATTTATAGGTCAAGCAAAGGCCAACCAATGGCCAAGATCATGCCAAGTGCAAGGCAAGTGTAGGGCCAAGATTCATCCATGTTCACCTTATCCATCTACCACAAAATATCCTACCTACTACTTGACAAAAATGTCAAGGAAATCGTCCATGTTGCAGCCCCAAAGCCCACCAATGAGAGGGTGCCAAGTGTCGCCCTCTTGTTGGTCCAAAATGTTTCGTCTCTCGGAAAAATCTGCAAAAATTAAAAATGACATAGCCGGAATTTTCCCTTCGCAAGTTATGTAAAACGTTTCGTCGAAAAATGACTCTAACCGGGTGTTGTGCACAAAGTAAAATCGGCCAAGCCACTTTAAAGCCCAATTTTTTCTACGTACGTCCTTACGTACATACTCTGGAAATACGGGGTATAACATTCTCCCCTCCTTAGAAACATTCGTCCCGAATGTTCCTTCTAAGTCTCAAACGAACGCGCGCCAATAGTCTTCACCATTATACTTACGAGAATAATCCTGCCACACCTGGCCACAGAAACACCCGCGCAAAATACTTACATCCAAGTCCACGAGGAAACACCTCTTAGCATCACCACAAAACACCTCTCACCGGGGTCTAAAATATACTTCCTTCGCACCTTCTCCTTACAAAAGAAATGATCACATCTATGCTCGCCATACATGCTCGCTTCTTCCCTTACGTGTCGTACCCTTCTTGTACACTCGAACTCTTTCTCATAACTTACCACATTTCATTCGCCAGCTTCAAAACTCGTCACACCCTAACTGGGGTGGTACCTTCAAGAAGACCGACCGTCAACCTGAACTCTAAGCGTCGTCGCCGATTATCCGCACGATTTCTCTGAGCTGCCAAAACCTCTTCTAGACAAGCTTCACCCTATCCAAAGTCTGCTGGAACAAGCCTGAACCAACTATCTGAACCTTGCCAACATCGAACCAATCGACCGGCAACTTACACTTCCGCCCCTACAAGGCTTCATAAGACGACATCCGAATCACTGAAATGGTAGCTTAAACACTCCCTCCACAGGAGACAACAATCCCCACAACTACCCCTGAAATCCAAACACTGGCCCGAGGGCGAATGCGATTCTGAGTCTCACCTGAGTTCCTAACCCTGCCTGGTAAAATTCTCAGAAAGAAAAAGAAACAGCCGTAACCTGGGCCCCACTGTCTGCCATAAGGTGAAGGTAGGCACCCCGTGCAGCCTTACAACCTTTCCTGAAATAATCATCTCGCAACTTACTACCGAGTACACGGTTCCGACCAAAAACCACGATGGGATGCCCCCATCGGCCCGACTACTTGGTTGAACGCATCCACGAACTCAGACTGTTAACCAAACTTGGGCCTAACACCCTCGTGACTTATCACAAGCGGGATCACCACAAACCGACCCCACCACCAAACAAAGCCGCGGTTGACCCGCCACGTGGCCTCAACCCGACCCGGCAACGCACAAAACACTAGCTCCCCGAAGGAACCATCTCACTAATCCACGTTACGAAAACCTAGCGGTCTTTTTAGCTCAACTACCCCCTTTCATTCCACACTACTTAGGGACTTATCCCAAACATAGCTCACGTGCACTACGCACTCTGATACGGGTCAAACATAAACATACGTCTTTTACTCGAGATGGCCTTACCTCTAAGGTCTCTACGTATAACATTCTAAGGCTCACACTTTTCCTATCCCCCCAATCTCTCCCGGTTACTAACCAAGATTCCTAATCACAACTAACACACTGCTATCAGAACATAGCACTTATGATATACTCATCTTAACACACATACTGATCTCTAGAGGGTTAAAGATATGCTCGACCCATCGCTTCACTCCCTATGTCGTTTCTAGTCAAACTCGCCTGCAGGCGATAGCTAAGGAAGGTGACGAACTACCCATCGATCCTGAAGGCTAAGTCTTCCTACTTACAACCCTCCTACTAGGTCACCCTTTCGACACCTGGCCCTGACGGCCGCAGGTACAACAAGTACCAACTAAAAGACGACACTCCCCGGGATGACGCCTGTCACATTGTGAACCGGAAGCCCTGGAGCTCTGACCAACTCCTGCCTACCCCAAACGCCCCGAATCCGGAAGACCACTCTGACCGGGCGAGGTGCATATCTAATCTGTGGTGAGGCGATTCGCCGAAAGTTACCAAAGGACTCATTGCTCGCCCTCTTCTCGCCCTCGTTAACCCGTCGATCTCTACGTTTCTTGGCCTGCTGCGTATAAGCCCGTACAAAGGCCATGCGCAAGCCTAACTGAAGAATTATTCTTGCACAACCCTCTCTTAGATAGTCATCAAGACTCGCGGTACATCGGTATACTCTCTGGTAGCCAAATCCATAGCTAGTAACAGGGTCGCCTCTTTGCAATCTATATTTTATGTCCCCGGTCGTGGAACTGAAGGTTCAAATATCATGGCCGCAGTAGGAACTGCCGCCGCCGTGCTAAACTTTGTTGGGGCTAGTGACGTCGCAGAACTCCCCGAATGAAGCACTACCCTAGGTAATGATTGGGCCTGTGCCCTCGTAACCCTCTGAACTCTACTCGCAGCTCTCTCGGCCGCCGCCTCTCGCCCGGGTTTGCCCTACGCGGAGGCATAACGGTAAGGGAAAGAAATACGTTAGAGGGTCCAACTTACAACACAGCTCTAAGGCACGATCTCAGAGTGAGAAGAATGGAAACCGATCCTAAATATCCTATAGCCTCCTGATTATTGGTGTGGTGCACAACACACCGATAATCAAGACTCTACTGGATACGGTCTGTAGACACTTTCCGAGGATTAACTGCTCTGATACCAACTTTTGTCACGACCCGAACCTGCCGTGGATCGTGCCTTACCCCGGGCACCCTAGTGATACAACATCAGAGAAATCAGCGGAATATAAAACAATAACATGAAACAACATGAAGTATGAAATAATAATCTGAGAAAAATTGTCTTTCGGCATGTATATATGAAAACTTAAATTCGAACAGTTACATCCCATGACAACCCTGCCCACAACAGTACTACAGACCTCTACGAATGATATGACAACAACGACGGGACAGGGCCCCGTCATACCCCTGAATGTAAGCACCTACAACAACAGGGGACTATACCAAGATAAGTCTCCGGAGGAACGGAGCTTCCCAAACGCTGAATCATGACTCCTAAGAGCGAGGATCAACGATCGTGTACCTTTACCGCGGCATGAACGCAGCCCCGGCGAGGTCGATAACAGTACCAAGTATGTGAAATCGAAAATATCAGAAATGAAATCATAGTAGTCTATATAAAGCAGAGACATGTATGATGACCAAACTACAGATCACAATAAATAAGCAGTCATGTCAAGTCAGGGACTCACGCCCTCAAAGTCATCACTCAAATATAACAATGGGTCTCACGCCCACAACATCAATCATGCCCGTGGAATACCTTCCTCACTGCCGGCAGACTATGATATAAAAGAACCAAGGAATACACATGAAAACCAGGTCCCACCTGTATCATAAAACCGCACGGTAAGTACGGCGAAGGCATAGCCGACTACTAAAACCCACGATAACAAGGTCATAAATCAGATCATGATCCGCTTGCATCGTCACATGATCAAAGCCGCCACTCGCTCGCAGATCTAATGCGCGCGTCAGCCCCGAACTTCCCGTAGCCCGCACGGGCCACCCAATGGCCCGCATGAGGTATTCCCGCATCGGTAGCTACTCCCTGCAGCCGTCCCGACTCGCCGTCCGCACGCCACATAGACCGCAAAAACAAAGGCCGCACACTAACTCGAACTCCCGCAGCTCAAGATAGGCCACATGCACCGCATAAGGTATTCTCGAATCATAGGTCACACAGACTACCGAAGTCTACCCCGCATCGTAGGCACTTAACCCCTAATCATGAGTGATACAATACTAACATAACAAATTATCGCTTAAACAACATAAGCACAATCAAGGAAACCCTTTACACAAACATCACAAGATATTAACCCACGTAGCATCCTAGCATGTTTACTTAACAAATCAACAAGAAAGTATTACAAGGCTATCACAAACCAACACAATCAAGTTATACACACAAGGTACTTTCTACTATATGATTAACAAGATCGGGTTTTTATCCCCAAAGTACTTCATACATTAACTTTTTAAAAGATACGTTACTTTCACAAAAGTCACACAATACCCGTAGTATATGAAAATAGAGTGATTATCTTTTGAATTAAATCACAACACTTCTCTTTGTAAAATCAAGTAACAACATTCTTTTCCAAACGTTCCAAGTTTGCCTAATTTCAATTACTCAAGTTTCTCATTTTCGAAAGGTTTGTAGTTCATAGTTTTAATCCTTTAAAACAATTTGAGAAACATATACCTTATGTGTGAGTAGGTTATTCTTGTTTATAACAATCTTGATACAACAGCCATGATCTAGGAAATGTAATATCATTTTGTCTCATCTTAGCTTCTATGCAGATGGTAGTTTCTACTGGTTTTAATAATACTTTATTAGTCAAAACATTTCTCTTTATTAGCGCTGCTGTGGTTTGTTCGATACTTATTCTGATTTCCAAATCAAGAAACATAATTCCTTTGAAAACCAAGTACTCATTACTCACGAATGAGGTTTCACACTTTTAACAAAATTCAATTAAGTCAAGTCTCTTATCTTTTAAGATCAAGTCTCTTAACTTCTTAAATCAATAAATCATTCTTTTATCTCTCTTAAGCCGTTATACCTAACTTCCCATAAAGCTAGTATAACTCTTAAGCTTTTAAAACCAAGTATTACTCTTCGTTAAAATGATTCAAGATTCTTTGAAATACTTCAAGATTATTCAGCTTAAGTCAAAAGACATTGCCATAATTATTATTCAGCTTAAGTCCCGAGACATTGCCGTAATTATTATTCGCTTAACACACGACGCCTACCGCACTATATATATATTCTTTAAAATATCATGCTCAAGAGGATAGGAAGAATCACATACCTCGACGATTATCGACTATTAGCAAAACGCCCACGGCTATAACCCGCTAGCCTTGTCCACCTTCCAAGAGTACATGCTACTCACGTAACATTCAACCTATAAAGGTTATACAAGTCTATTAAAGTCTAGACTACTCGAGATTAAATCTAGATACAAGATTCTACGGAAATTTGGGCAGCCCTTCCTACCCACAACTTCATGTCTCATCAGAATACATTCTATGTAATTACAGTTCAGTTCTCTTCTTTAAATTCAGGCTTAAGTCCAAAGACATTTCCGCAAAACTAAGTTCAGTTCTATATATAGTATACTACAACAATATATTCCTACAACATGTAATTTCCAATTACAATAGGGGGGACAAGATATTTACCTCGGTAAGCCCAAAATTATCCAAGTATAAATGTCGGTCCTTAGCAACGTTTAGCTCCTACTCCGGTGCTCCAACTCGCTCCAAACCACCCTTAGAAGTTCTAACCAACTTCTACGTAATACTCCAACTAACTATGGAGATTTTCCTATGGTTTCGTTTTTGTGGACCGACGAAAGTGTAATAGTATTTCGGCTTTTCAGATAGGTATAACCTTGGAATACTACAAGGTATTAGGCCAAGGTATTTTGGGTATAGTAACAATACTTTGAGAGTATTTCTACCAAGAGGGGTATTTATACGAGACAACACCACAAGTGGTGTATACCCTCTACCAACCCCACTATGGGGTTCTCGCCAAGTGGGAGGGCTCTGCCAAGGGCCTCACAAGGGGGAGGACGAGAACACCACACAAAAGGGGGGAAGCTCTCAAGACTTAAGAAAGTTTAGGAATGGATGAAGAAGTCTTCAAAGGGGTATTTATAGGTCAAGCAAAGGCCAACCAATGGCCAAGATCATGCCAAGTGCAAGGCAAGTGTAGGGCCAAGATTCATCCATGTGCACCTTATCCATCTACCACAAAATATCCTACCTACTACTTGACAAAAATGTCAAGGAAATCGTCCATGTTGCCGCCCCAAAGCCCACCAATGAGAGGGTGCCAAGTGTCTCCCTCTTGTTGGTCCAAAATGTTTCGTCTCTCGGAAAAATCCGCAAATATTAAAAGTGACATAGCCGGAATTTTCCCTTCGCAAGTTATGTAAAACGTTTCGTCGAAAAACGACTCTAACCGGGTGTTGTGCACAAAGTAAAATCGGCCAAGCCACTTTAAAGCCCAATTTTTTCTACGTACGTCCTTACGTACATACTCTGGAAATACGGGGTATAACAATTGGTACGCCACATCCATCGGGTCCACCCTTCTCTTCTTTGTTATCAAATCTTTCATAGACTTGAAATATCCCAAAATTTGTTCCAATTCTTCAACAAGTGGATTATTGACAGAAAGTTGCTTTAGCATCTCTAAGAACTTGTTGAACTTGCCCTCTTCAATTCTATTTTCAAATCTTTGTAAAAAGGGAGGAGGAGACATTGGAATAGGCTTTTGGAGCCTCCTCATATTTTTCATTCCCTTCTTCATTTTCAAGCGTATTTTCTTTCTCATTAATCTTTTCTTCAATCAATCAGGATTTCTACCTTTCCCCCTTCATTTTTTTGGATTCACCACTGTATCACTAGGAAGGGTCCCATTTTGCCTTGGGTTTAGTATAGAAACGATTTGCCCTAATTTATTCTGTAGTTGCTTGATAGATGTTGAATGTGAGGATACAAGATTGTTGATCTCCTTTATGTTGGCCCCAGACTTGTCTTGATTTTTCAACACCATAGGCAATATTTCTTCGAGCTTGAACTAGTGAGATCGCTAGTAGACTCATGATTATGGTAAGGAAGAGGTGGGGTAGGTTGTTGGTATACTTTCCCCCTACGTGTAACATAAGGATTGTAGCTTTAGTTTTAGTACCCATTGTTGTTATTATCCCTCCACCCCATTTATTCCTCTCTCTCCAATTAAGGTCACCTTGGTAATTTTTCCAACCTTAATTCTCGCCTTGATTAATTGATCGCCACTGTTGGCTTGATCCTTAGTGATTCGGGCAGAAACCCCCTACATATTGTTCACAAAGTTTATATCTTCCTCATTTCATTGTACCTTTCTTGATCATAGGGCACCATCTCGGTTGCGTTCTTAGGACCCATGTTTGTAACCGCATTCACTTTCTTGTTCCTATTCTCCATCACATGCTTAGTAAGGACCTCCATTTAGGTCATCAATTGTGCCATAGTCTCATCCCTCTTTTTCTCCTTCTTGAATGTCTCTCTACACAAGACTTTTGAGGGACCTCCCCTAACTACCTCCGACGATCTTGTATGCCAAGTATGTTTCGTGTTTGTTAGATTATCAAGAAGCTCACTCACCATGGTAAATGAATTATCCATCAAGGCACCTTCCGCTATATTGTTGGAGACCGACTTGTTAACCGAATCAAGTACCTGATAGAATGTTTGGAGCAAGACATCATCGCTCAACCCATGATTGTAGCATTGTTTGAGCTTTCTTTTGAACCTTAGCCATGCTTCATGCAAGGCTTCACCCGGTAATGAACATAACGTAAAGAGCTCATATCAGAGTTGGAGCATGCGAGTCGGCGAGAATAACCTCTCAAGAAATTCCTCCACCAACTCGGTCCATGTAGTGATGGACTAGGAAGGAAATTCATCTAATAAAATATTAGCCTCCCCCGTTAGATAGAAGGGGAAAAGCCTTAGCTTCATGACTTCTTTGGACACATTGTGATGACGAAAGGCGAAGCTGTCACACCCCAACCTAGGGAAGTGTGGTCGGCACCCGGAGTCCGAAGGCCCGAGCATACCAATCTGATATCTTTAGCATATTCTCACAAAACATGGACCGATACGACCTCTAACACACATTTCCTGATAAAGACTCGACTACGTGCACATAAAAAAGGCCCAACCTATACAAATATAAATACACAAGGTCGATAAGACCAACATGAATAAGATAAGACTATTGGAATGGCCGAAAAGGCCACATAAAACACCATAATACTCACACTCTTGTCTATAAGCCTTTAAAATGTGATACTACAACATCTGGTCAGGTTAGGACCCTGTCATACCCAACTATATACAGATGCACACATCATACTTATCAGCTTACTATATAGATCCGAAAGAAAAGAGTGTCACGACCCGACCTCGGGCCCGCGACTGGTGCCTTACCCCGGGCACCCTAGTGATACAACATCAGAGAAAATCAGGGGAAATAAAAACTAAAACATAAGACAAGACATAAAGTAAGAAACATGCTAACCAAAACGGTTACCTTCATGTATATATATCAAACCGAACAGTTAAATCCTTTTACAAACCCTGCCCACAACAGTACTACAGACCTCTAAGAATGTAACCATAACTATTACGGGACAGGGCCCCGCCATACCCCTGAATGTACAAGTACTTACAATGACAGGGGACTATACCAAAGATAATCCTCCGGAGAAACGGAGCTTCCCAAACCGCTGAACTGTGATCCTATGAGCGAGGATCCACAACCGATGTATTCTACTCGCAGATGAACGCACTCAAGGAGGTCGATAACATGTACCAAGTATGTGAAATCAAAATATCAGAATGAAATCATGACATACTATATAAAATAAGACATGTATGATAACCAAACTACGCTCACTACATAAAAGCAAGCCATGTCAAGTCAGGGACTCACGCCCTCAAAGTCATCCCTCATGCCCGTGGAACTCCTTCCTCACTGCCGACAGTCTAGGTATAAATCGTATGATAAGTATAACATGTCTCGGCCCATCTCATGGGACTCGATGTAGAATTGTCATATCTTGGCCCATCTCATGGGACTCGATGTAGAATCGTCATATCTCGGCCCATCTCATGGGACTCGATGTAGAATCGTCATATCTCTACCATCTCACGGACTCGATGTAGAATCGCCATAACATTTAAACCTCTTTAAGACAGATTAAGATAATACCATGCTTTCCTTTTAAATCAAACTAAGGCAATATCATGCCCTCCTTTTAAACCAAAACACGTTATACCGTATTTTCCAGTATATGCATTGACGTCGTGTATTTTAATTTGAGCCTAAAGTTAGGCTAAGTTCGAAATTTAGGCACAAGTGCGAAAGAATCGCTTTTTCGACTAAACGCTTTACTAAACTTGCGGCGGAAAATTCCGCTATGTCATTTATAATCTTCATGGATTTTTCCGAGAGACGAACATTTTGGATCAACGGAGGGTGACATGTGTCACCTCACATTGGAAGGACTTTAGGCGCAAGGTGGACGAAAGGAGCAAGGGGTTAGGTAGGATATTTTGTGCAAGTTGTTGTGGTAGATGGATAAGGTGCACTTGGCTTAAATCTAGCCCTACACTTGCCTTACACTGATGAATCTTGGCCATTGGTCGCCTTTGCTTGACCTATAAATACCCCTTGTTGAAGAGTTATTTCATCAACTTAAGCATTTTTTCTAAGTCTCAAATACTCCTCCCTTGTGGTAGTCATCCGCCATACCTCCCCTTTGTGAGCTTTGGCGAGAGCCTCCTCCCCTTTGTGGTGTCTGCAATGGGTACCCCTAGCCTAGTTGTTTTCAGATAATACCCCTTTTGTGGTATAGAAATACTCTCCTAGTATTGTTATAATGCCCAAATACCTGGCCCAAATACCTAGTAGTATTCCCAAAGTTACCTCTATACGGAAAGCCCGGAAAATACTTTTATACTTCCTTTAGCCACAAAACGAAACCCTAAGGAAAACCTTCATAGTCGGTTGAAGTGTTAAGTAGAAGTTGCGTAGAACTTCTAAGGGTTGTTTGGAGCAGTTGAGCGCACTAGTAGGAGCTAAACCTTGCTCAGATCGACATATAACTTGGATAATTTTGGGCTTATCGAGGTAAACACTCGACCTTCGTTGTAATTGGAAATTACATGTTGTAGGAATATATAGTTAAAGTATACTATATATAGATTTGAACATAGTTGTCGGCAATGTCTTTTGACTTAAGCTCGAATAATACTTACGGCAATGTCTTGCGACTTAAGCCCAATTTAAATAAGAGAATCAATCAGAATTACATAGATCAGACATGCGAGACTTGTGTAGCATTACCGTGAAGTAGAATTGTACACGTCGGTTAGGCGTAAACCGGTTGGCTTGGTAGCCGCCTCAGAGGAGGAGATTTACGCTGCATGGGGAGACGCACGAATTTTCTGTAGAATATTCTACGTTGAGATCTAGATGTTAATAGGCGCCTTGTGGCCTCTATAGGTCAAGTACTACGAGTGGCGTGATCTACTTGGCTTAAGGAGTAGCCGACGCTTGAGGTACTTGGAGCGCTTTGCTATTAGTCGATAATCGTCGCGAGGTATGTGAACCTCTTCCTATCTTTTCTAGCATGATATGTGTATAACTATGTAGTACGGTAGACGTGTACGTGTTAAAGGTATTTGATTGTTTAAAACATAAAGTGTTATAACGGCTTTATGGGAAGTTGTTATAACACTTTACGTAGGTAAGAAAATGCTTTGTGGTTTTAAAAGGTAAGTGATTTGACTTATAACCGACTTGATGTGTAATAATAAAGAATCTTGAAGTATTTCAAAAGAATGTCAATCATTTTTAATGTAAGAGTAATATTTGGTTTTGAAAATGTAAGAGTTATACTAGCTTTACGGGAAGTTAGGTATAACGCCTTAAGAGAGAATGGTTTATCGATTTTAAAAGTTAAGAGACTTGATCTTATTAGATAAGAGACTTAACTTAATTAAATTGATTTGAAAGTTGTAAGACGATTGAAACCTCATTCGTGAGTAATGGGTACTTGGTTTCTAAAGAATAATGTTTTATCGATGTCGAAATGATAATGAGTATCGATAATCCATCGCAAATACTAATAAAGGGAAATGTATTAAATAAAGAAGTATTATTAAAACCAAGAGAAACCTCCATCTGCATAGAAACTAAGATGAGACAAAATGATATTACATTTCCTAGATCATGGTCGCTTAATAAGATTGATTATAAACAGAATAATCTACTCACATATAAGGCATATGTTTCTCAAATCGCTTAAAAGAGAATTATGTTTTAAAGGATTAAAACTATGAACTATGGAACTTTTCTAAAATGAAGAGACTTGAGTAATTGAAAGTAGGCAAACCGAACTTTAGGAAAAAGAATGTTGTTGAAAAGGAAAGTGTTTTGGTTTACCTAACAATGTTAGTCACTCTATTTTAATACTACGTATCGGGTGACCTTTATAAAAGAAATGGATCTTTTTAAAAGAATTTAACGACGTAATACTTTGGGGTCGTAACTGGACTTTGGCCTAAAATAAACTTGAGTTGTGTGTAACTTGCCTATGTTTGTGTTTGATAGCCTGTTGTGCAACATCGCATTTCTATACCACCGCCTCTCGATGGAGGGCCGCTGATTTGTTATGAACGATTCTTCACCGAGTCCTACGAGACGGGCCGACACGATTCCATCCGATTATTCACCGAGTCCCACGAGATGGGCCGACACGATTCCATCCGATTATTCACCGAGTCCCACGAGATGGGCCGACACGATTCCATCCGATTATTCACCGAGTCCCATGGACGGGCCGACACGATTCCACATGATTCTCACCGAGTCCCACGAGACGGGTCGACACATATTCCACATGATTCTCACCGAGTCCCACGAGACGGGCCGACACGATTTCACATGATTCTTTACCGAGTCCCACGGATGGGCCGACACGTATTCCACACGATTTACACCTAGATCGCCAGCTGAGGAAGGAGTTCCACGGAATGAGGATGACTTGAGGCGTGAGTCCTCGACTTGACATGACCGCTTTTATGTTGTGAATCGTAGTTTGGTTATCATACATGTCTCCCGCTTTATATAGACTATTATGATTTCATTTACGCTTTTTACGCTTTCACATACTTGGTACCTGTACCGACTCTCGGGCCGCGTCATGCCGCAGTAAGTACATCGGCCAGGATCCTCGCCATGATCACGCCAACAGGCTGGGAAGCCCCATTCTTCTGAGGCTTATCTTTTGCATGTTACCTCGAGTCCAGATGCTTGTACATTCGTGGTATGGCGGGCCCCGTCCCGCCATACCGTTGTAAATCTTAGAGGTCCAGAGTAATCACAGGCGTGGTTTGTAAAAAGGATAAATCGTCGGTATTTATGCATATATACCAAGGCAAATCGCTTGGTTGGCCTCGCTTATTTATCATGTCTCTTAATTCATGTTCATGTTTTTATTTCCGCTGATTTTCTCCGATGTTGTATCACCAGGTGCCCGGTAGGCACTACCACGCCCTGTTCGGTCGTGACAAAAGTGGTATCGAGCGCTTAGTCTCTGGAAAGTGCTCCATGACCGTGTCTAGTAGTCTTGATTATCGGCGTGTTGTGCACCACATCTATAATCGTGAGGTCGCAGGACATTTAGGTTGGTTTCATTCTTCTCATTCTCGAGATCGTGCCTTGTAGCCGTGATAAGTTGGACCCTTTGACGATTTCGCTTTTACCGCTTATGCCTCCGTAAGGCAACCCGCCCAGTGGGCAAGGTAGCCGAGGAGCCGCTAGTGAGATACTGAGGAGTACGAGGGCGCAGCCCTGGCCAAGACTCAGATTGTGCTTCAGACGGCGAAGTTTTGCGACGCCGCCAAAGACCGGCAGAAGTTTAGAGTCGCAGAATGGTCGCCGAGACTACAAGACTGAGCCTCCACCCCACACCGGAGCAGATGAGATGGGGTACAAGGAGATGGTTCGCCATCGCCGTGGTCGTGGGCCGATATGAGGATAGGTCGATGCAGCAGCCCACTTCAGAGCACCCGTAGTTCACCCCCGAGCGCATGGGCTGAGGCTACTGACTTTCTCGAGTTGTAGCCCGCCAGGTTCTATGGATCGAGAGCCGAGGATGACCTCGTGGAGTTTATTCGACAACTACAATGATCATGAGAGTGATCGAGTCTCGAGGCGTAATCGTGGTATTGGTTCGCATCACCGCGTGATACCGCAGCTTGACCGGTTTGATTCGCGAGCTGTCCCGGAAGAGCATGCACTTCCACCATATGGGACGAGTTCTCAAGGGCTTTTCTTGCACATTTCTTGCCCTCACGTATTTATGAGGGCTCGCCGACGATTTTTGACGCTGAGGCGTGACGGCGATTAGAGAGTACAATGTGGAGTTCGACTCATTAGCTCGGTATGTTCCCGCCAGAGTAGCCGATATGGAGGACGCAGTACACCGCTACGCCACCGGCTGGATGATTACTTGGCGAGGCTTGTACGGTGTAGCTCTTCACCGCATGGACATTGCCCGCACGCAAGCTCACGACCGGGATGTGAGGCACCGAGAGGTCGACGGAATGACCAGGATCGCAGGTAAGAGGGCCGTAACAGCAGGTCCTTTGGTAACTTTCGAGGCGGCCGCCAGCAGACCAGTTATGTACCTCCGCCGCGTAATGGTCCCCACCGCCGTGACGCTCAGGTATTCGAGCTGGTCGAGCTCCGTGGCTTCGGTTCACGATATACGGGTTCTAGCCACGTTCGTGTTTTCCTCGCAGGCACACGTTGTAGACGCCATCCTGTGGAATGTCGCTTTTTTATCGTGCTTGTTTTTCCGCGCGCCGCCGGCCATATGACGAGAAACCGCCCTAATAGGAAGGATGCGCATGAATGACTCACCTACGTCGGGCGGGTTCATCACCTTCATACTATGCGCCGCAGGCGTGCCTATGATTAGAGTGGAGCGTAGATCTGTGCATATCCTTAACCCTCTAGAGATTTGTATGCATGATACGATGACCTTATTATTGTGTGCTATGTACGGATAGCGTTATGTTGATTATGAGTTAGAAAACCTGGTTAGTGAAAAAAAGGGTAAGCTCAAAGTGAGGAAATGATGAACCTTAGAATATTACGCTGAGACCTTAGATGTGGCCGCCTTGAGTACAAGACTTTGCGGTGATCTTTGTCGAATGTATATGTATACGTGGAGAAATGGTGGAAATTCTGGGTAGTGTAAAATGGAAGTGGTAGCTTTCATGACCAGATAGGTGAGATTGTTCCGATTGAGAAACGAGCTTGACGCGTTGTGGGTCGGTCAGTTGCGGGCCAACCCGCGCCTGCTTCGAGCTGGGTCACCGTGGTCCCGCCAGTGGTAGGGTCACGAGGGTGCTAGGCCCAAGTTTAGATGAACATCGATGAGTTCGTGGAGATGTTCGACCGAGCGGATCGTGAAGGCCGGAATGGCCTTAAGGAGATTGAGGCTAGTAAGATGACCAAGTTCGAGGTGGTGACTCCAAAGTCTGGGAATGGCGTTGATCAAGTGTGGTACGTGTACTAAGAAGAGTTCGAGTGTTCGGAAGCGGCACGGCGAGTAAGGAAGGAAGTGAACTTGTCCGAAAGACGGGAGTAGTCATTTTTGAGAAACGAATACGGGCGGAGTGTCCCTCGACCAAGAGCGAGTTGGTATTGTTTTGCATCATCGAGGTGGTTCCTCGTTGGCCTGGATTTAAGTATTTGCGCGCATGTGTTATTTCGTGGCCAGGTGTGGCGTTGACGACTTGCTGGAGGAACTTTATCGTTATCCGTCTTGAGAAGGAACATTCGGGACGAATGTTTCTAAGGAGGGGAGAATGTTATACCCCGTATTTCCAGAGTATGTACGTGAGGGCGTACGTATTTTAATTTGAGCCTTAAAGTTAGGCTAAGTTCGAAATTTAGGCACAAGTGCCGAAAAGAATCGTTTTTCGACGAAACGTTTTACTAAACTTCATGGCGGAAAATTCCGGCTATGTCATTTATAATTTTTTTGCGGATTTTTCCGAGAGACGAAACATTTTGGACCAACGGGAGGGTGACATGTGTCACCCTCACATTGGAAGGACTTTAGGCGGCAAGGTGGACGAAAGGAGCAAGGGGTTAGGTAGGATATTTTTGTGCAAGTTGTTGTGGTAGATGGATAAGGTGCACTTGGCTTAAATCTAGCCCTACACTTGCCTTACACTTGGATGAATCTTGGCCATTGGTTGGCCTTTGCTTGACCTATAAATACCCCCCTTGTTGAAGAGTTATTTCATCAACTTAAGCATTTTTTCTAAGTCTCAAATACTCCCTCCCCCTTGTGGTAGTCGTCCGCCATACCCATCGTGCCTTAGAGTTGTGTTATAAGTTGGACCCCTCTAACGTATTCCTTTTTTTCTGTATCAGTTATGCCTCCACGCAAGGCAACCCGCCTGTATGGCAAGGCAGAGGAGTCGCTAGTAGGACACAGAGGGCCACGAGGCCCGTGCCCGCCTATACCCGAGGCGACACTGCACGGCGAGTTCCACGACGCCGCCAAATTTCAAAGAGGTTTAGAGCCGCAACATGGTCGATGAGACCACAAGACTGCACCTCCACCCCACACCGAGAAGATGAGACGGGTTACGAGAGATGGCCCGCCATCGCCAGGATTATGGCCGCATACGAGGATAGGCCGGATGCAGCAGCCCAGCCCAAAGAAGCACCGTGGTTCACCCGAGATCGGATAGTTTGAGGCTACGGATTTTCGAGTCAGAGCCCGCCGCAGTTCTACTGCAGAGGCCGGAGGATGATCCGCAGGAGTTCATCCGCTGGCCATAATGATCATGCGAGTGATCAAGGCTTCGAGACCGAGTCATTGTCTTGTTCGTGACGGCCGCGTGATACCGCAATGATCGGTTTGATTCGTGGGAGCTATCCCGGGGAGAGCATGTATTTCCAGCAGTATGGGATGAGTTCTCGGAGGCTTTTCTCAGTCACTTCTTGCCTCCGCAGATAAGGAGGGCACGGGCCGACAAGTTTTTGATGCTGAGAAAGAGAGGGCGCACAGTTAGGGAGTACAACGTGGAGTTCGACTCGTTGGCTCGATATGTCCCCTCGCTGCAGCAGATATGGAGGACAGGGTGCACCGCTACGTCACCGGGCTATATGATTATATGGCAGAGTCTTGTGCAGGTGTAGCTCTTCAGCCGGGCATGGACATTGCCCGCATGCAGGCTCATGCACTTAGATGCGAGGAGCGTAGAGGCCGACGGGTTGACAGACATCAGCAGAAGAGGGTTAGGACGGCAGGATCTTTTGGTAGATCGCGGGGTGGACGGCCTCAGCAGCAGTTTAGATTTGCACCACAGCCAGCTCAGAGCACTCCTACACCGCCTTCGTGATGCCTGGTATTCGGCGGCAGACTGGCCCCGTGACTTCTGGACGCCCAGGTAGCAGAGGTTAACCGACGGACCACCCTCAAGGTGGCCGATGCAGTAGATCCCATTACGGGAATTGTGGTACTTCTACGGGAGTTTGTTTCACTTGCGGCCAGCAGGGTCACTTTGCGAGGAACCGTCCACCGCGGCGCGCAGATGGTAGGGTCACCACGTGGTCTTTCACGTCTTCTTCATCTCCTACAGCTTACTCGCCCCGAGGGCGTGGTACTCGTGGCCAGCAGGTCGCGCGCAGGTCGTGGCGCGGTCCCAGCTTCTAGCGGTCCTCGAACCGTGATTTATGCCTTCACCGGCAGACCGTGAGGCGTCGCCGGATGTTGTCACAGTACCTTATCGGGCTTTCTTGTTGTGACATGTATGCCTTGATAGATCCGGTTCTACTCGCCCCATATATCTCCCTTATTGCTAGTAGGATAGGGATAGAGCATGAGTCCATAGACCTCTTTCGAGGTAGCTACGCCAATGGTGATTCGGTGGTAGCTCGGCGGGTATATGAGCTCGGCAGTCTTTATGCAATGTCGACTCAGCCGACTTGATAGAGTTGGATATGACCGATTTTGATGTGATCATGGGTATGGATTGGTTAGCTTGCTACGCCAATGTAGATTGCGAGAGAGAGTGGGTACGCCAGCTTCCGGGAGCCGGTTATTGAGTGGGAGGGGAACACTGTGTCGCTGAGGGGTAGGTTTATTTCCTACCTCAAGGCTAGGAAGATGGTGCAGAAGGGGTTGTTATACCCCGTATTTCCAGAGTATGTACGCATGGGCGTACGTAGAAAGTTTGAGCCTTAAAGTTAGGCAAGTTTCGAAATTTTTGTGCACAACCCCCGTAAAGAATCGTTTTTCGACGAAACGTTTTACTGAACTTGTGAAGGGAAAATTCCGGCTATGTCGTTTAGTATTTTTGCGGATTTTTCCGAGCGATTAACATTTTGTTAACGGAGGGTGACACTTGTCACCCTCAAGTGGCGGTTTGGGTGGACGAAATGGGGACGTCTCTCCCCTTGTTTTGTGCCTTGTTTTGGCCTTGTTTTGTGCCTTGTTTTGTGCCATGTTTGGTGGAGTAGGGATAGGGTGCACTTGGCTTGATCAAGGCCTTACACTTGACTTGCACATGGCTTGATCTTGTCCATTGGTTGGCCCTTGGCTTCCCTATAAATACCCCTCCCTTTGTGAAGACTTCATTCATCCACAAATGTTTCCAAGTCTTGAAATCTCCCTCCCCTCTTCTTGTTGTATTCGTCTGCCACACCCCCTCCCCATCCTAGTTGTGTTGGCCGAGGGGTACACCCCCCCCTTGCCTTGTTGTTCTCGTATAATACCCCCTCCCTTGTGGTATTGAAATACTTCTCCAAGTATTGTTATAATGCCCAAAATACCTTAGCCTTTACCTTGTAGTATTCCAAAAGTTACCTCTATACGTAGAGCCCGGAAATACTACCTTTTGTCCTTTTAGTCTCAAACCGAAACCCTAAGGAAATCTTCATAGTTGGTTGAAGTATTTAAATAGAAGTTGGTTAGAACTTCTAAGGGTTGTTTGGAGCGGATTGGAGCGCACGGAGTAGGAGCTAAACCTTGCTCAGGATCGACATTATAACTTGGATAATTTTGGGCTTATCAAGGTAAATACTCTTGTCCCCTTATTGTAATTGGAAATTACATGTTGTAGGATTATATAGTAGAAGTATACTATATATAGATCTGAACATAGCTTTGCGGCAATGTCTTTTGACTTAAGCCTGAATAAAAAGAGAACTCAATCAGTAGTTACATAGATCAGACATGAGGCTTGTGTGGTATTATGCGTAAGAGAATTGTATACGCCCCGTTAGACGATAACCCCTCGGTTGGCTTGGTAGCGGCCTCGATAGAGAGAGATTTACGCCGCATGTGTGGGAGGTGCCGAATTTTCTCAGTAGAATATGGAACCATGCGGATGAAGTTAATGACGCCAGCGCCTTATAGGAAGTACTACGAGTAGCGTATTCTACTTGAAGAGTGGAAAAGGCTAGCCGTTACTGATCGCGAGCGTTTTCTTATTGTCGATAATCGTCGCGAGGTATGTGAACCTCTTCCTATCCTTTCTAGCATGATGCTTTGTAAACTATGTAGTACGGTAGACGTACATGTGTTAAATGAGTTGGTTGGTTTAAAACATAGGGTGTTATAATAGCTTTATGGGAAGTTAGTTATAACGACTCTATGTAGGTAAAAGATTGGTTTATTGATTGTAGAAGTTAAGAGACTTGATCTTGAAAGATAAGAGACTTAACTTGTTTTACTTGGTTATTAACATTTTGGTAAAAGTGTTGTGAAACCTCATTCGCGAGTAATGAGTACTTGTTTTTAAAAAGAATAATGTTTTACTGATTTCGGAAATGAGAATAAGTGTCGAGCAAAACACAGCAGCGCTAATAAAGGAAAGTGTATTGACAAATAACTAATTGTTATTAAAACCAGTAGAAACCTCCATCTGCATAGAAGCTAAGATAAGACAAAATTGTATTACATTTCCTAGATCACTTTTGGTGTAACAAGATTGTTGTAAACAAGAATAAACGGCTCACGTATAAGACATATGCTTCTCAGATTGTTTAAAAGAGAATTATATTCTTAAATGATTAAGACTATGAACTATGAAACTTTTCTAAAATAAAGAGACCTGAGTAATTGAAATTAGGCAAACTGGAACTTTAGAGGAAAGAATGTTGTTGAAAAGGAAAGTGTTTTGGTTTACCTAGAAATGTGAGTCACTCTATTTTTATACTACGGGTATCGGGTGACCTTTATAAAAGGAATGGATCTCTTTAAAAGGAATTTAACGTACGTAGTACTTTAGGTTAAAACCCTGACTTTGATATAAAATGGAAGTACCTTGAGTTATGTATAACTTGCCTATGCTTGTTGTTGTATAACTTGCTTATGCTTGTTGAGATAGCCTTTGTTGTGCAAATGTTGATATCGGTGACTTCTCGAGAAAGAGTGGATCTTTTATAAAAGTCTAGAAGTATGGTAATTTGCTTGAGCTTGTTTGTGATAGCCCGTCATGCGGTATATTGTTGTTGATGTTACATGGATATGTCTACACCGATGCAGACTCCGGGGCACGTGGCCACGCGGCGTGGTTGATTACCCGATATATTGTTATCGTGGTTACATGGACATGTCTACACCGATGCAGACCTGCGCATGGCCACGCGGCGAGGTTGATCACCCAAGATATTGTTGTTGATGTTATATGGACATGTCTACACCGGCGCGTAATTCCGGCATGTGGTCACGTGGCATTGTTATTATTGTTGCATCACGACATGTCTACACCGATGCGCACCCGGCACGCGCATGATGCGAACATGATTGATGTTGTGGCGTGAGACCCATAGTTATATCGAGTGATGACGCTGAGGCGCGAGTCCACGACTTGACCGCTTATGTCACAGATCAGATTTTTGTTATCATACATGTCTCCGCTTTATGTAGATCTTATGATTTAGCCGCAGATTTTTCGGGCCACATACTTGGTACTTGCATCGACCTCCTCGGGGCCGCTCATGCCGCAGTAGAGTACATCGGTAGTTGATCCTCGCTCTTAGGATCACAGCTCAGCGTTGGGAAGCTCCGTTTCTCCGGAGGCTTATCTTTTGGTATGTTACCCTGAGTTGTAGGTTCTTGTACATTCAGGTATGGCGGCCCTGTCCGTCATGTTGTATAAAAACTCTTAGAGGTATGTAGTAATCACTTGTTGTGGTTTGTAAAAATGATTAAACTGCTCGTTTTGAAAGAGTTGTTTATATATATTTTATTGGAAGGTAACCGCTTGGTTGGCCTTGTTTATGATCATATATCTTGTTTCTTGTTTATGTTTTATTTTCCGGTTTTCTCGATGTTGTATCACCAGGGTGCCCGGTAGGCACGATCCACGCCCGGTTCGGTCGTGACAAAAGTGGTATCGAGCGCTTAATCCTCTGAAAGTCTACTGAACCGTGTCTAGTAGAGTCTTGATTATCGGTGTGTGCACCACATCTATAATCGAGGTCGCAGGACATTTAGGATTAGTTTCCATTCTTCTCATTCCGAGATCGTGCCTTAGAGTCGTTGTAAGTTGGACCCTCCGACGTATCTCGTTTTTACCGATTATGCCTCCGCGCAGTGCAACCAGAGCCCGGCGGCAAGGCGCCGAGGGTGCTACTAGTGAGATACAGAGGAGTACAAGGCGCAGCTGGCCAAGACTGAGATTGTGCTTCAGACGGCGAAGTTTTGCGCCGCCAAATTTCAAAGAGAGCTAGAGTCGCAGCAGTGGCTGATGAGACCACAATACCTGAGCCTCCAGTCCCACAACCTGGAGCAGATGAGATAGGGTACAAGAGATGGCGATTCTTGGCCGTGGTCGTGGGCCGATATGAGGATAGGCCGATGCAGCAGCCTGGGCCCAGAGCACCAGCCGTTCACCCGAGATCGGATAGTTTGAGGCTACGGACTTTACGAGTCAGAGCCCGCCAGAGTTTTATGGGTCGAGGCACGAGGATGATCCGCAGGAGTTCATCCGAAGCGATTCTGGCCGTCAGAGTGATCGTGGCTTCGAGACCGAGTCGGTGGTCTTAGGTTCGATCGATCGCGTGATACCGCAATCGATCGGGTTTGATTCGCGAGCTGTCCCGGGAGAGCATGCTCTTCCAGCAGATGGGACGAGTTCTCGAGGCATTCCTCACTCACTTCTTGCCTCCGCATGAGAGGGCACGCCGACAGATTTATGATCTTTGAGACAGAGAGGCGGTTCGGGAGTACAACGCGAGTTTGACTCGTTGGCTCGGTATGTCCCCGCTTTAGTGGCAACCATGGAGGATAGAGTGCACCGCCACGCCACCGCTAGATGATTACTTGACAGAGGCTTGTTGGTGTAGCTCTTCACCGGCATGGACATTGCCCGCACGCAGCTTATGCACTGGGTGAAGAGGAGAGGTCGACGGAATGACCAAGATCAGAAGAGGCGAGCAACAGTGGTCCTTTGGTGACTTTCGAAGCGGACCGCCTCGCCGAGACTAGTTTTGTACCTCCGTCGCAGAGTGGTCCTCCACAACCTTCGTGGCATCCAGAGTATTCGGGAGCGGTCGTGGCTCCGAGGTTCAGTTTCGAGGAAGTAGGGTGTTGGCGGATGCACGATCACCCTACCTCGGTGTGGTCGATGGTAGACCGCATTTTGGGAGTGTCGTGGTGCCAAGGAGCTTGTTATTTTGCGGCAGGCCATTTGCGAACTCACCACCAAGGGTAGCACGGATGTTACGACTCACCTTCAGGATCGATGGCCGGTTCATCACCTTCACTATGCGCCTGCAGGCGTGACTGATTAGAAAAGCGGTAGAGACAGGTATATCCTTAACCCTCTAGAGTTTTGTATGCTGATGTGGTTAGTGTTATGTTCGGATAGCTTTGTGCTAAAATGTGATTTAGAAACCAGTTAGTGTAGAAGGTAAGCCTGGGGCGTAAGTGTGAACCTTAGACTATTTCACGATTGAGACCTTAGAGGTAAGGTTGTCTTGTGTAAAAGATTTATTTTATGTTTGACCTTTATCAGAGTGCGTAGTATACGTGGAGTTATTGTGGGGAATTCCTTGGGTTGTGTAAAATGGAAGTGGTAGCTTTCATGACTTTAATAGGTAAGATTGTTCGGATCGGGAACAAGAGTGCGCGTTGTGGGGTCGGGTTGAGGACCATTCGCGTCAACCCGCACCCGGTTTGTGGGCCGGGTCGATTCCAGGTGGTAGGGTCACGAGGATGCTAGGCCCGAGTTTTGTTAACCATCGTATGAGTTCGTGGATGCGTTCGACCAGAATCGGTTCATGTAGGCCGGGAATGGCCTTGGCGGAAAGTGAAGCTAGTAAGATGACCAAGTTTGGAGGTAGTGACTCCACAGTTTTGGAACCGCGATGATCAAGTAGGTGCGATATCTTGGGAGAGTTCGTGTTCGGCGGGGCACGACGAGTAAGGAAGGAAGAGAACGTGTGTTATTTCGTGGCCAAGCTGTGGCGTTGGCAACTTGTTAGAGGAACTTGATCGATATCCGTCTTGAGAAGGAACATTCGGGACGAATGTTTCTAAGGAGGGGAGAATGTTATACCCCGTATTTCCAGAGTATGTACGCACGGGCGCACGAGAAAGTTGAGCCTTAAAGTTAGGCAAGTTTCAAATTTTTGTGCACAACCCCGTAAAGAATCGTTTTTCGACTAAACGCTTTACCGAACTTGCGAAGGAAAATTTCGCTATGTCGCTTAGTATTTTTGCGGATTTTTCCGAGCGACGGAACATTTTGGGCCAACGAGGGTGACACTTGTCACCCTCAGTGGCGGTTTGGGGACGAAATGGGGACGCTCTCCCTTGTTTTGCCTTGTTTTGGCCTTGTTTTGTGCCTTGTTTTGTACCATGTTTGGTGGAGTAGGGATAGGGTGCACTTGGCTTGATCAAGGCCTTACACTTGCCTTGCACATGGCTTGATCTTGTCCATTGGTCGCCCTGGCTTCCTATAAATACCCTCTCCTTTGTGAAGACTTCATTCATCCACAAATGTTTCCAAGTCTTGAAATCTCCTCCCTCTTCTTGTTGTGTTCGTCCGCCACACCCTCCCCTTTGAGAGGCTCAGGCCGAGAGGTACCCCTCCTAGTGTGTTGGTAGAGTACACCCCCTTGCCTTGTTGTTCTCGTATAATACCCCTCCTCGTGGTATTGAAATACTTCTCCAAGTATTGTTATAATGCCCAAAATACCTTAGCCTTTACCTTGTAGTATTCCAAAAGTTACCTCTATACGTAGAGCCCTAAATACTACCTTTTGTCCTTTAGTCTCAAACCGAAACCCTAAGGAAATCTTCATAGTTGGTCAAGTATTTAAATAGAAGTTGGTTAGAACTTCTAAGGGTTGTTTGGAGCGGATTGAGCGCATTTGAGTAGAGTGAGCTAAACCTTGCTCGGGATCGACATTATAACTTGGATAATTTTGGGCTTATCAAGGTAAATACTCTTGTCCCTTATTGTAATTGGAAATTACATGTTGTAGGATTATATAGTAGAAGTATACTATATATAGATCTGAACATAGCTTTGGCAATGTCTTTTGACTTAAGCTGAATAAAGAAGAAAACTCAATCAGAGTTACATGGATCAGACATGAGGCTTGTGTGGTATTATCGTAGTAGAATTGTATACGCCCGTTAGACGATAACCCCGTTGGCTTGGTAGTCGGCCTCGATAGAGAGAGATTTACGCTGCGGAGGAGGTCTGCCGAATTTTCTGTAGAATATGGAACCATGCGGATAGAAGTTAATGACGCCAGGCCTTATAGGTGGAAGTACTACGAGTAGCGTATTCTACTTGAAGAGTGGAAACGGCTAGCCGGGTTACAGTACTGTAGAGCGTTTTGCTTATTGTCGATAATCGTCGCGAGGTATGTGAACCTCTTCCTATCCTTTCTAGCATGATGCTTTGTAAACTATGTAGCAGTGACGCGTACGTGTTAAATGAGTTGGTTGGTTTAAAACATAGGGTGTTATAATAGCTTTATGGGAAGTTAGTTATAACGACTCTATGTAGGTAAAAGATTGGTTTATTGATTGTAGAAGTTAAGAGACTTGATCTTGAAAGATAAGAGACTTAACTTGTTTTACTAGGTTATTAACATTTTGGTAAAAGTGTTGTGAAACCTCATTCGCGAGTAATGAGTACTTGGTTTTAAAAAGAATAATGTTTCTTGATTTGGAAATGAGAATAAGTGTCGAGCAAAACACAAGAATAGCTAATAAAGGAAATCAGATTGACAAATAACTAATTGTTATTAAAACCAGTAGAAACCTCCATCTGCATAGAAGCTAAGATAAGACAAAATTGTATTACATTTCCTAGATAATGGCTGCTGTAACAAGATTGTTGTAAACAAGAATAAACGGCTCACGTATAAGACATATGCTTCTCAGATTGTTTAAAAGAGAATTATATTCTTAAATGATTAAGACTATGAACTATGAAACTTTTCTAAAATAAAGAGACCTGAGTAATTGAAATTAGGCAAACTGGAACTTTAGAGGAAAGAATGTTGTTGAAAAGGAAAGTGTTTTGGTTTACCTAGAAATGTGAGTCACTCTATTTTTATACTACGGGTATCGGGTGACCTTTATAAAAGGAATGGATCTCTTTAAAAGGAATTTAACGTACGTAGTACTTTAGGGTTAAAACCCGGACTTTGATATAAAATGGAAGTACCTTGAGTTATGTATAACTTGCCTATGCTTGTTGTTGTATAACTTGCTTATGCTTGTTGAGATAGCCTTTGTTGTGCAAATGTTGATATCAGGTGACTTCTTGAGAAAGAGTGGATCTTTTATAAAAGTCTAGAAGTATGGTAATTTGCTTGAGCTTGTTTGTGATAGCCTGGTTGTGCGGTATATTGTTGTTGAGGTTACATGGACATGTCTACACCGATGCAGAATTCCGGGGGCATGTGGCCATGCGGCAGGGTTTATTACCCGATATATTGTTGTTGTGGTTACATGGACATGTCTACACCGATGCAGACCTGGGCATGTGGCCATGCGGCGGGGTTGATCACCCAGTATATTGTTGTTGATGTTACATGGACATGTCTACACCGAGGCAGAATTCCGGGGGCATGTGGTCATGTGGCATTGTTATTATTGTTGCATCATGGACATGTCTACACCGATGCAGAATTCCGGGGGCATGCGGCCATGATGCGAACATGATTGATGTTGGGCGTGAGACCCATAGTTATATTAGTGATGACGTTGGCGTGAGTCCCCGACTTGACCGCTTATGTCACAGCGTCAGATTTTTGTTATCATACATGTCTCCGCTTATGTAGACCGTTATGATTTAGCCGCGATTATTTTCGCCACATACTTGGTACACTGTATCGACCTCCTTGAAGGCCGTTCATGCCGCGGTAGAGTACATCGTAGTTGATCCTCGCTCTTAGGATCACGTCATTAGGAAGCTTCGTTCTCCGAGGCTTATCTTTTGTATGTTACCCCGAGTTGTAGGTTCTGTACATTCGTGGTATGGCGGGCCCCGTCTCCGTCATGTTGTATAAAAACTCTTAGAGGTCCAGAGTAATCTTGTTGTAAGGTGGTTTGTAAAAAGGATTAAACTGCTCGTTTTGAAAGAGTTGTTTATATATATTTTATTGGAAGGTAACCGCTTGGTTGGCCTGCTTTATGATCATATATCTTGTTTCTTGTTTATGTTTTATTTTCCATTGGTTTTCTCTCGATGTTGTATCACTAGGGTGCCCGGTAAGGCACGATCATGGGGCCCGGTTCGGGTCGTGACAGGGTATATCTACCATCTCATTCGGTGTTTGATAATCGAGGTCGCGGTACAGATTTTCAGTCCAGTAGTCGAGAATTCCGGATGTGTTTCCGGATGACCTCCTGTATCCTCCCGAGGAGATAGAGTTTTGTATCGATGTCTTGCGGACACTCGGCTATTTCCATTCCGCCATACTGAATGACACCGCCGAGTTGAGAGAGTTGAAGGACCACCGAGAGATTTCTTTGGAGAAGCGGCTTCATCAGCCTAGTGTTTCTCCCCGAGCGCCAGATTGTTCGTAAGAAGAAGGGCGACGCCGCGCACGTGTTGATTACAGTGAACAAGGTGACCATTAAGAACGAATACCTTCCCGTGATTGATGATTTGTTCGACCACCGCAGGTGCGAGATGTTTCTCCAAGATTGATCTGCGATCGGGCTATCATCAAAGTGCGAGTCGAGAGGCGGATATCCTAGATCGCATTCCGGACCCGACGCACTATGAGTTAGGTTATGTCTTTCGGTTTGACCAATGCTCCGCGGTATTTATGGATTTGATGAACCGAGTGTTCAAGCCATTTTTGGATACGTTTGTGATAGTATTCATTGATGACATCTTGGTTTATTCTCGCCGAGCGGAGCATGTGGAGCATTTGAGCGATCGTTGAGAGTTCTCCAGACCAGCTTGTACGCCAAGTTTTCCAAATGTGAGTTTTGGTTAACTTCGTGGCTTTTCTTGGGCACATTGTTGGCCGATGGTATTCGTGTGGATACGCTAAGATCGAGGCGATAACTTGGCCTGCACCTACTACACCGGCTGCAGTGCGCGATTTCGGGCCTCGCAGTTATTATCGGCGTCGGAGAAGTTTGCTTCTATCTCGCACCATTGACTAGGCCGACTCGTAGCGGCTAAGTTTCAGGATGATGCTGGAGCGTGGTTTCCGCCATCGGCGAGAGATCGACGACCGCCTCGTTCTTACTCTTCCGGAGGTCCGCACGGCTATGTCGTATCAGACGCGCCGTGCATCGGGCTTGATGTGTGTTGACGCAAAGCAGGCAAAGTTATAGCATACGCATCCCGACAGCTTAAGAAGCATGAGAGGAACTACCCCACTCATGATTTGGAGTTGGCAGCGGTGATTCACGCCTTGAAAATCTGGAGGCACTATTTGTATGGGGTTCATGTGAATATTTATACAGACCACAAGAGCCTCCAGTATATCTTCAGCCAGAGGGAGCTGAACTTACGACAGAGACGGTGGTTAGAGCTGCTCAAGGATTACGATGTCGACATCCTGTACCACCCAGGGAAGGCCAATGTTATGGCGTATGCCCCAGTCGTAGGTCGATGGGAGTCTATCGATGTACACTGCAGAGAGAGGGCATGGTCCGCGAGTTGCATCAGCTAGCGAGCCTTGGAGTCCGATTGATTGATTCTGATAGTAGTGGGGTTCGAGTTCGAGAGGTTTCCGAGTCTTCCATCGTCGAGGAGGTGAAGAGGCAACATTTTGAGGATCCGATTTTGACGCGGTATCGTGATACGGCGCTTCGTGAGGGGAAGGGTCCTTTTGAGGTAGCACCTGATGGGGTGCTGAGGTTTGAGGGCAGGTTGTGTGTTCTAGATATTGCAGGACTTCGGCAGGTTCTAGGGGAAGCACACAACGCGTTACTCTATCCATCCGGGTCGACAAAGATGTACCACGACCTCATTTGTGTATGGTGGGATGGCTTGAAGAGGACGCCGAGTTTGTGGCTCATGCGTGTGTTGCCAGTGAAGGCGAGCATCGAGGCCCGTGGATTATTGCGGGCATAGAGATCCCACCGAAGTGGGAGGTGATCAACATGTACTTTATCACGGGATTACCTCGCACTCGGAGGAAGCATGATTCTATCCGTTATCGTCGACAGCCGATTTAAATCAGCCCACTTTCTTCCCGTCAGGACGACTCTTTCGGCTGAGGATTATGCCAGACTTTACATCCGAGAGATCGTCAGACTGCATGGGGTCCCTATTTCTATCATATCTGACCGAGGATCCCAGTTTACGGCTAACTTCTAGAGGTCTTTTCAGAAGGGTTTAGGGACGCAGGTGAGCCTGAGTACTGCATTCCATCCTCAGACAGACGGACAGGCAGAGCGCACTATCCAGACTCTTGAGGATATGCTGCGAGCCTGTGTTATTGACTTCAGGGGTAGCTGGGAGGATCATTTGCCTCTAGTTGAGTTTACGTATAATAATAGCTACCACTCCAGTATTCAGATGGCGCCTTATGAGGCCTTGTATGGGAGGAAGTGCAGATCGCCGATAGGCTGGTTTGATGTAGCGAGTGCGATTAGTGGGACCGCACTGGTTCAAGCAGATGGATAAGGTAAAGCTTATCCGGAGCGATTCTTGACAACTCGTAGTCGACGTAAGTCGACGCAGATCATCGTCGTCGGATCCGGAGTTTGAGGTTGATGATTGGGTTTTCTGAAGGTGTCACCCATGGCGGTGTGATGATATTTGGGAGGAAGGAAGCTCACCAAGGTACATCGGGCCTTATCAGATTGTCCGCAGGATAGGCAAGGTTGCCTATGAGTTGGATCTGCCGTCCGATTTGGAGGCGGCATCCGGATTTTTATGTTTATGCCGAGAGATGTATCGGGATCCATCTAGGTGCACCCGATTGACGATGTCCAGTGACGAGGGTTATCGTATGAGGAGATTCCCATAGCGATAATCGATCGTCGAGTTAGGCGTCATGACAAAGGACGTGGCTTCCGTCAAAGTCTTGTGGCGGAACGAGCACAGGGAGGAGATGACGTGGGAAGCTGAGGAGGACATGAGGCAGAAGTATCCTCACCTATTCCCCACACCTCCAGGTAACTCACTTTCCTACTTGTAAATTTTCATTGACATATTTGCTTAAGTGTTGTATTATGGCCATGTGTGGCATTTGCAAACTGTTTAAGTTATGAGGAACTTTATCGTTATCTGTCTTGGGAAGGAACATTCGGGACGAATGTTTCTAAGGAGGGGAGAATGTTATACCCCGTATTTCCAGAGTATGTACGTGAGGGCGTACGTACAAAAGTTTAAACCTTAAGTAGGCATAAGGGACGAAAATTGTGCACACCCTACGAAAAGAATTGTTTTCCGACGAAAAGTTTTCCAAACCTTGCGAAGGGAAAATTACGGTTGCAACATTTATAATTTTTACGGATTTTTCCGAGGGATAAAATATTTTGGACCAACGAGAGGGCGACATGTGTCACCCTCAAGTTGGCGGAAATGGGGGACGAATTGTTGGCACATTTTTTTTGTTTTAAAGGGCTAAAACATTTGGTCAATGTTTGCTAGATATTTATGGAGTAGATGGATAACTCACACTTGCCCAAATCTCCACCATCCACATGCTTGAATCTTGGCCCTTGAAAGTCCTATAAATACCCCCCTAAGTTGCAAAGAATTCTTCATCCACAAATATTTTCCAAGTCTTAAAAACTCTCTTCTCCCCTAGTGAGCTTTCGTCCAAGCTCTTGCCCCCCCCCCCCCTTTCCTTGTGTTCTAGCCGAAACATACCCCCTCCCTTGGTAGAAAAATTGTCTTCAAGTATTGTTGCTATGCCAAAATACTTTAGCCCAAATCCCTTGTAGTATTCCCAAGTCACCTCTATACTAAAAGCCCAGAAATACTACTATACTTCCTTTAGTCACTAAACGAAACCCTAGGAGAAACTTCATAGTTGGTTGAAGTAGTAAGAATAAGTTGTGTAGAAACTTCTAAGGGTTTCTTGGAGCGGATTGGAGAGTACAGATTAGGAGCTAAACCTTGCTCAGGATCGACTTATATCTTGGATAATTTTGGGCTTATCGAGGTAAATAATCTTATCCTTCTATTGTAATTGGAGATTACATACTGTAGTAGTATAGAAATAAGTATAAGATACATAGAAGGATATTGAAGAATAGAATTGAGCTATAATCACATCAGAAGAATATTAAAGAAGATTGAATCAGACTTACATGTGATCAGTATTTACAGTAGACCTGAGTAGTTGACGGGTAGGGAAATGCTGCCCAATTTTCCGTAGAATTAAGAACCTTCTGCTTAGAATATTCTACAGAATAGTCTAGACGTTGATAGACGTATTTGACCATTATAGGTTGATACTCTGCGCGCGACATATTCGACTTGGCAGGTGGATTTCGCCGAGGAGGTATGTGATTCTTCCTATCCTCTTGAGCATGATATTTTAAAATATATATATAGTACGGTAGACGTACGTGTGTTAACTGAACATGGTTTTACTTGACGTCTTTTGACTTGAGTCTAAATAATAAAGAATCTTGAAGTATTTCAAAAGAATTATGAATCATTTTTGAAAGAAGAGTAATACTTGGTTTTTAAACAAAAAGCTTAAGAGTTATACTAGCTTTATGGGAAGTTAGGTATAACGACTTAAGAAAGATAAAAGGAACAGTTTACTTATGTGTTTATGAAAGACTTGTATTGATTTCTGGAAAGTATAGTAAGATGGTTGGATGAGTAGACATATTATGATGTTATGTGTGTTAGTAAACGTTTGTATAAAGAGGTTATTCTTATTGTGCTTATGTTGTTTAACGATAAGCCGTTATGTTAGTATTATACCACTCACCTCTTGACACGATATACCGGGGGTTAAGCTGCCCCCCGATGCGAGGGATGCCTCATGCGGGTCCAGGGGACCTATGCGGAACTACGAGAGTTCCAGGTTAGTGTGTGGGGGAATACCTCATACGGTCTATGTGGCCATGCGGACTACGAGAGTCCAGGACGATGCCGAAGAGTAGCTACCCTCGATGCGGGAATACCTACGCCGCCTAGGTGGCCTATGCGGACTACGGGAGTCCAGGATTTGGCATGCATAATGATACTATGGGCGATTGGCCTTGCTTCGATCATTCGCAGCCTAGAGAAGACCTGTTACAGTTTACCTATTATTGCTCTTGTTTGTGATGTGGCACTATGTGCGGTTACATTGGTTGCTTCGTACATGTTTGTAAAAATTGGTTTTAAAATGATATGGTTTCATTTAAAGTACTTTACAGCTTCACATACTTGGTACCTGTTGTACTGACCTCCTTCGGAGGGCTGCGTTCATGCCGCAGGTAAGGGAAAGCAGGTGCTAGATCCGCATCCTTAGGATATTTTCTTTGGTGTCAGGAGCTCCATCTTCTCCAGAGGCTCGACTTTTGGTATGGTTCTCTCTGGTGTTGTAGTTATATGTACATTCAGGGTATGGCGGGGCCTTGTCCCGCCATAGTTGTTCACTTTCTTAGAGGTCTGTAGTCCTATTGTACAGTTGGGATGTAACTGCCAGACTTGGTTTATATATATATGCCGAAAGACGACTTTTTCTCAGATAAATTGTGTCTCATTTTACATTTGTTTCATGTCTTGTTTTTATATTCCGCTGATTTCTCTGATGTATGATTACTTGGGTGCCCGGGTAAGGCACCAGTCACGGGCCCCGGAACGGGTCGTGACATAAGTATAGTGACCAAGTTTGGTTGCAACAGAGAGATGGAAATAGGAATCATAATTGAGATTATATCCCCGAATATTTTGAAAGTATGAGACAGGCTTCCAGTTATGGGAAGATAAGTTTACTACGACTATAGTTCTAACCCCTCCTAAGGCCTGAAGGACTAGAGGATTAGGTTATTATGGTAACACTTTGAGTGTTTGGCTGGGTTGTGTACGGATGCAATGCGATAAGGTAACAACCTATATTTTCCGGCAGCTACGGGAGCTCAGATTCGAGGGGTTGCCGAGTATTTACTCGTTGAGGAGGTAAAGAGGCGACAGTATAAGGATCCAGTTCTAGGGCGAATTTGAGATACGACCCTCCAAGAGGAGAAAAAACTATTTGGATAGCAACAGATAAGGTGCTGTGATATGAGGATAGATTGGGTGTGCCCGATGCTGCAGGACTTGTCAGCAGGTTTTAGGGGAGGCACGCAGTGCTCATTACTCTATTTATTCGGGGTCGACTAAGATGTATCATGACCTCAGATGTTGTATTGGTAAAATGGCCTGGAGAGGGACGTAGCAGAGTTTTGCTCAGTGTCCAAATTGGAAGCAGGTCAAGGTTGGACACCAGAAGCCCAGTGGGCTACTACAGGCGATTGATATCCCGACTTAGATATGGGAGGTGATTAATATGGACTTTATTACAGGGTTGCATCGTACTCAGAGGAAGTGCGACTCCCTGAGGGTCATAGTAAACAGGCTAACGAAACCAACCCATGTTCTTCCGGTCAGGACCACTTACGCGGCTGAGGATTATACTAGATTATATAGCAGAGAGATTGGGAGACTGCACGGGGTCCCTACATTTATTTATGATAGACAGATGCATGAGCCCGGTTACCGACTGGAGGTTTGTCCGAAGGGTTAGGACACGTCGAGTCTCAGTGTTGCATTCCACCCTCAGACCGACGGACAGGCAGAGCGTACTATCCAGACACTTGAGGATATGCCGCGGGCCTGTGTTATTGATTTCAGGAGTAGCTGGGAGGATCACTTGCCTCTTATTGAGTTTGCTTATAACAACAGCTACCATTCTAGTATTCAGATGGCCCTGTATGAGACCTTGTATGGGAGAAAGTGTAGATCGCCGGTTGGTTGGTTCGACGTAGGCGAGGTTCAGTTAATTGGCCCAGACGTGATTCAGCGGGCTGTGGATAAGGCGAAGCTTATCCAGGAAAGATTATTAGTAAGCTCAAGAGTCAGCAGAAGCTCTATACAGATTACCGACGTTGACACTTGGAGTTCGGGTTGACGTGTTAGTATAAGTATTGTTATGTGGCCATGTGTGGCAAGTGTGATTATGTTAGGTGTAGTCAGGGGACTATGCCAATATCCGTTTAGATGTAACCTCGAAGGAACATTTGGGGACGAATATTTCTAAGGAGGAGAGAATGTTACACCCTATAATTCCAGGACATGTTTATAAGTACGTACGTAAGACTCAATACGTAAAGGTTTGAGATTAGTAAAAATTTATCGGAATTATGGAAATGTCGGGAAACAAAAAATTGCGACGAATGAGAGGGTGACACGTGTCACCCCCCCCCCCCCTTGGATGGTCTTGGTCGAATGGACCAAGGGCAAAAGGGTCAATTGACCAAGGCAAAGATGATAAGGTCTTGCTAGGCTAAGCTTGACATTTTTGACTAAGTCAATGAAACATTTGACTAGATTTTTTGTTTTTTAATGAAACTCATCCAAGTCACCCAAATGTTGTAATCTAGACCCTCCATTTGGTTATATAATCATCCTTAGTAGCAAGACAAGGCTTAACACTTAGAAAAAAAATTAGAAAGCTTTGAGCTTGTATGGGAGCTCTCGGGTTTGTGTAGCATTGAGCAAGAAATTTTTTCGTTTGTGGTTCAATAATCCCAATACTTTAAACCAAGGTTCCTAGGGGTATTGTAAGGATATCTCAATAGAAAAATTCCGGAAAAACTACGTTTTCACGTTAGTCGCAAGACGAAAACCTAAGGAGTTCTTCAACTTTGAAGTTGGAACTTGAAGAGGAGTTCTTCATAAGCTTCTAAGGGTTGCTTGTAGTGGATTGGAACGTCGAAAAGAGGAGCTAAAGTTGCTAAGGATCGACTTGTAATCTTGGATTATATTTGGGCTAAATGAGGTAATAATCTTCGTCTTACTATTGTAATTGAAGATTCCATGTTATGATAAGTTAGAAATGAGCATGTGATATATGTTATGAATATTGATAAGTGTTATGGAATTTTAGAAGCCTAAAGTCCGAAAAAGTTCATGTTAGCTATTAAGTTTGTAATTCAATTTAATTGTCGATACAATCGTCACATGCTATTGAAAGAAGGGATTATAGTTGTTATAATCGTTTGCGGCTATATAACATGTTAGACTAAACAACTTAGATTGAAGAAGAATTGGAAAAGACTTTGTGTTGTTGTACATTGTTAGCCGAGAATGACATTGAAATGTAGACTATTTGGATATCGATTGTGGGGCAAAATTTTACACGTCCTGTTAAGGCGTGTAATCCCCTTTGTATTGCTGAATTGTTGGGCCTTAAATGTGGCGTTTGGTTATTTATTTTCGGACCTTGAAAAAGGTGGAAAAGTACGTAGAAACAAAGGAAGTGCTGCCCGATTTTCCGTAGCATTTGGTGACTTTACACTTAGAATATTCTACGTTTGAAGCTAGTAGTTAATAGACGTATTATGGTCATTATAGGTTGACATACTACGTACGTCATATTGGACTTAGCAAGTGGATTGAACCGAAGAGGTATGTGGAACTTTCTTATCTCTTGAGCATGAGTAGTTGTAAATGTATAGTACGGTAGACGTACGAGATTTAAATGAACTTAGTTTCATTTGATATCCTTGACTTATTTTAAGAATGTCCAAGTTGGTTGAGTTAGAGAATTAACTCACTTGTTTTAAAGATTAAACATATCTTAGTTTCTCAAGTTAAGAAACTTGATTTCTAAAGTTAAGAGACTTGAAGTATTTTGAAAGTATATGATACTTGGTTTTGAAAGTATAAGTCTCTTGGTTATAAAAAAAAATGTAAGTGTCTAAAGCATAAAGTTAGTATAACGACTTTATGGGAAGTTGGTTATAATAACTTTATGGTTAGTTAAAGGAATGGTTTACTCTAGTGATGTAAATAAGGATAAATGACTTGAAATGAAGAAAGGCAAATTGATTTAAAGGCATAAATTGCTTAAAGTTTTAAAGTAAAAAGTCACTTGGTTTAGAAGCCTATAAATGTATTTCTAAAAGGTATTGTGACTTGTCTTGAAAGATAGATATGACTTGATACTACAGTTATTAGTATCTTGGAGTTTTATATGAAAAAGAGTCATTTTAAAAGAATAGAAGTACATAGTACTTTGGGTTAAATTCCCGGGTTTTATAATGACATGTTAGTGCCTTAAGTAAACTAAAACGGGAGTGTATATGAATAAGGCTAATAAGAAGTTTGTCACGACCCGATCCCGGGCCCGTGACTGGTGCCTTACCCCGGGCACCCTAGTGATACTACATCAGAGAAAACCAGCGGAAATAAAAATTTAAACATGAACATGAGACAAGATAATAAAACAGGCCAACCAAACGGTTACCTTCCAATAAAATATATATAAACAACTCTTTCAAAACGAACAGTTTAATCCTTTTTACAAAACCCCGCCACACAAAGGCTCTGCACTTAAGATTTACAACAACTATGACGGGACAGGGCCCCGCCAGACCCCTGAATGTACAAGAACCTACAACTCAGGGAACACCTACCAAAAGATAAGCCTCCGAAGGAACGGAGCTTCCCAATGCGCTGAAAGGTGATCCTAAGAGCGGGGATCGATACCAATGTACTTCTACCGCAGATGAACGCAGCCCCCCGAAGGAGGTCAGTACAACAGGTACCAAGTATGTGAAACTGTAAATGAAATCATAATAGTCTATATAAAGCAGGAGACATGTATGATGACCAAGCTACAGTACATAACATATAACTAGTTACATCAAGTCAGGGACTCACGCCCTCCAAATTATCACTCGTGCCCGTGGAATTTCTTCCTCACTGCCGGCAGTTTATGATATGACAATACCAAGGAGTATACATGAACACCAGGTCCCACCTGTGTCATAAAAACCGTATAGGACAAGTATAACTACCAGATCCGACCGTACCAATAATATAATGCAACCAAAACACGAAGCCGATACGGGGCAAGTGCGAGCCGACCACGGATACCAAGGCCGGTCACGTAGTCGACCGGCAAGTACGGTGGTCGACCACCGGGGACCAAGGTCAGATCACGAGACTTCACTACTACACCGAATCGGCAAGCGAGGGTGACTCACGTACCAAGGCCGAATCACCATGAGACGGCAAGTACGAGAGTCGACCACCGGGACCAAGGCCGAACAAGAAGAAACCTCGTGGAGAGCTAGTCCATAAATATAACAATTCTTGCACAACCAAGGCTATCACCACAAGCATAAGCAAGTTACGCAACAACAAGCATAGGCAAGTTACACAACACAAGCATAGGCAAGTTACACAACAACCAGTATAGGCAAGTTACACAACACAAGCATAGGCAAGTTACACAACTCAAGTTACTTTCATTTTATGCCAAAGTCCGGGTTTTTAACCCTAAAGTACTACGTACGTTAAATTCCTTTTAAAGAGATCCATTCCTTTTATAAAAGTCACCCGATGTCCGTAGTATAAAAATAGAGTGACGAACATTGTTAAGTAAACAAAAATGCTTTCCTTTGTAAAAATCAAGTAACAACCTTATTTTCCAAACGTTCAAGTTTGCCTAATTTCAAATGCTCAAGTTTCTCATTTTTAGAAAAGGTCTCGTAGTTCATAGTTTTAATCCTTTAAAACATAATTCTCCTTTAATGATTTGAGAAACATACGCCTTATATGTGAGTAGGTTATTCTTGTTTATAATCGATCTTATTAAGCAGCCATGATCTAGGATATGTAATATCATTTTGTCTCATCTTAGCTTCTATGCAGATGGAGGTTTCTACTGGTTTTAATACGATACATCATTATTCAATACATTTTCCTTTATTACGCTGCAGTGGTCTGTCGATACACATTCTGATTTCCGAAATCAGTAAAACATTATCCCTTTAAATAAAACCAAGTACTCATTACTCACGAATGAGGTTTCACACAAACATTCACATTAAACAAATAAGTTAAGTCTCTTATCTTATAAGATCAAGTCTCTTAACTTCTAACATCAGTAAACCATTTTCTTTACCTCTCTTAAGACATTATACCTAACTCCCATAAAGCTAGTATAACTCTTTTAAAACCTTTAAAACCAAGTGTTACTCTCTTCAAAACGATTTATAAATCTTTGAAATACATCAAGTTCTTGAGGAGACCTAGCCAGTTATAATTCACATCAGTTACCTTTTAAAACCACAAAGTATTTTCTTACCTACATAAAGCTGTTATAACCAACTTCCCATAAAGCCGTTATAACACTTTATGTTTTAAAACAATCAAACACGCTAACACACGTATGCGTCACCGCACTACATAGTTCACACATATCATGCTATAAGAGATAGGAAGAGGTTCACATACCTCGCGACGAGTGCCGACTAATAGCAAAACGCTCCAAGTACTTCAAACCGGCTACTCCTTAAGCCACGTAGATCGCACCACACGTAGTACTTCAACCTATAAGGCCACAAGGCGCTTTATTAACATCGCTCCATATTCTACGTAAAATTCGAGACCTCCCCGCAATAAGCGTTAATCTCCTCCTTTACCGAGGCCGCTACCAAGCCAACCAGGGGTTTGCACGCCTAACCGACGACGTACGATTTTACTCACGTATCACAACACAAGTCTATCTGATACACCCTATGTAATTACGTCGATTCTCTTATTTAAATTCAGCTTAAGTCGCAAGACATTGCCGTAAGTATTATTCGAGCTTAAGTCAAAGACATTGCCGCATACCTATGTTCAATTCTATATATAGTATACTTTAACTATATACTCCTACAACATGTAATTTCCAATTACAAATGTAAGGTCAAGAATGTTTACCTCGATAAGCCCAAAATTATCCGAGTTTATATGTCGATCCTGAGCAAGGTTTAGCTCCTACTCCGAGTGCTCTAATCCGCTCCAACAACCCTTAGAAGTTCTAACCAACTTCTACTTATAACTTCAACTACGGTGAAGATTTACTTAGGTTTCGTTTTAGCGATCGAGGGAAAGTATAATGGTATTTTCTGGCTAGTATAAGTGTAACCTTGGGAATACTACAAGGTATTTGGGGCCAAGGTATTTGGACATTATAACAATACTAGGAGAGTATTTCTATACCACTACAAGGGTATTTATACGAGACAACTAGGCTAGTGGGTACCCTACGGCTAACCACTACAGCGAGGGGGAAACTCTCGCCAAAGGCCACTAGGAGGAGGGGAGAGGCTTTGGACGAGAACTACAAGAGGAGGGAGTATTTTGAGACTTAGGTAGATTGCTCAATTTTTGGATGAAGAAAGTTCATCAACTAAGGGGGTATTTATAGGTCAAGTGAAGGCCAACCAATGGCCAAGATGGTGCCAAGTGCAAGGCAAGTGTAAGGCCAAGATTAAGCCATGTGCAACCTTATCCATCTACACAAAAATATCCTACCTAACCCTTGACCAAAATTGGGCAACAAAAACGTGCCAAGAATGGCCAATTGCCGTCCAACCTCTTCCAATGTGAGGGTGACACATGTCACCCTCCCGTTGGTCCAAAATGTTACGCCTCTCTAAAAATCCGCAAAAATTATAAATGACATAGCCGGAATTTTCCCTACGAAAGCTGTGGAAACGTTTCGTCGAAAAACGACTCTAACCGGGTGTTGTGTACAAATTTCGAAT
Source organism: Przewalskia tangutica (assembly GCA_029844215.1). NCBI lineage: Eukaryota > Viridiplantae > Streptophyta > Magnoliopsida > Solanales > Solanaceae > Przewalskia > Przewalskia tangutica. Next base: position 73,027,359 of record CM056725.1, read on the forward strand.
CTATGCCTACTTTAAGGCTCAAATTGTATACGTACGCCCTCACGTACATACTCTGGAAATACGGGGTATAACAAAGTTAGGGGGATTTCTTAACTTGCTTATGTTACGAATGATAAGCCGGTGGTGCTTATATTATATATGATAAACCGGTAGTGCTTATGTTATGTATGATAGCCGGTTGTGCTAGTGATATATTATTCATTACGGGGTCATTCCCCGGGTTTGTGGCATTTGCATATTCCGTGGATTTGCTACCCATGATGCGAGGAATACCTCATGCAAGTCCGTAGGGCTTATGCGGGTGAAATAGTCTTATGCGGGGCGGACCAGTCCTATGCGAGGAGATTACCTTATGCGGGTCCATACGACCTATGCGGGCGGATACAGTCTATGCGAGGAAATTACCTCATGCGGGTTCATACGGCCTATGCGGGTGAAATAGTTCCAGGAGTAGGATTGCAGAATGATACTACGGGCGGGTGGCCCTAGGCTAATCATGAGTTTCCTGTTTTAAAACCGGCAAAAGTTATTCTTGTCTACTCTCATTATTAGTAAGGCATAGTGTACTGTTAATGTGGTTATCATGCATGTCCCCAGCTTTATTTTAGACTATTATGATTTCATTACAGTACTTTCAGTTTCACATACTTGGTACCTGTTGTACTGACCTCCTTCGGGGGGTTGCGGTCATGCCGCAGGTCGAGTTATACAGGTTGTTGATCCTCACTATTAGGATCACTGTTCAGCTGTTGAGAAGCTCCATTACTCCGGAGGCTTATCTTTTGTTCAGATCTCTGGTATTGTCGGTTGTTGTACATTCAGGGGTATGGCGGGGCCCTGTCCCGTCACAGTTGTTATTCTTAGAGGTCTGTAGTCATATCTTGTGGATTGGGTTGTAAGAACAAAGATGTATATTTTTCAGAAGGTGACCTTATCGGCTAGCCTGTTGATATTTACTGTCTAGTATTTTTTTTTTTTTGAATTTATGTATGTTCCGCTGCTATTCTCTGATGTATACTCAGAAGTGCCTGTGTAGGGCACCAACATGTCCGGTAGGGTCGTGACAAGTGACTTGTGTTATTCTCTATCCTTTTGTATTCATAATAGTCCTTGTATGAGTCAGATCAGGTTTTGGGAAAAATGTTTGTAAAGGCATTTGACTTTTAGTAATTTGAGTCAGAATTGTTATATCTTTGTAAACTCTTAATTTATTTTCCGCAATGTTTTAATAAGTGTTAAAAGGATTTGGGGATGGTTACCCTACTAGGGGGATAATGTAGGTGGCATCATGACCCGTGATTTAGGTCGGAACAAGTGTGGAGTACTTTTCCATCAACTTATTAATTTGTGAATATATCTTTAGGATACCAGATTCATATGAACTAGGTTGATTATGAAAATAAGTTAAAATCGGAATTGGTATGCTTATCGATTTGTGATGTCATTCCCTAAGATCAACCCCGGCACAACAGGCATCTGATGCTACATAATCACATCAGAGCACCTTATAAGTTAAATATATAACGAATCGTCCTTATTTAATATTTAACAACACATTTAACCTCAATTAAAATTAAATAATTTTAAGTGGAATGTCAAAACGATATGAATAATTACAATTCTGAATATCTGTTAAGCATGGCAAAATGCCCCAACAAGTAAAGCAACCACTTCCAAAATTACCCACAATACCGACGTCTATATATGAAGCTTCTAACAGAAATAAATAAATAGTCTAACTTAGGGACACCACTCTGAAACTGAAAGCGATAAAACTAAAGATAGATGGGGTTCGATGATCAAGCATGTGGGCTCACTAATAAGCCTTGAAAGAAATAATTCTCCTACTCAGTACGATCATCATGATCCTAATCTTTCTCGTTACCTAACATACCATAAAAAACAACATTGATATGTCTGAGTACTGGGTACTCAGTGACTTTCTACAGGACAATAGGTATAAAAAATATACAAATTATAAGTATAGTTGAAGAATGTGTTAAAAAATAGTTCAAAATGAATGATAGCATATCATGAAATCTTTACCTTAATTTCTTTCATTTAAATTCAATTTTACCACGTGCCTACTCATGGAGACCACAGTCATGCCAATATCGACCCAAATCAATAGTAATTAAGAGATTACTACTTTAGATTAACTAAATAGTATAGAATCACTACGTTTTGGTTATGAACCCACAATAGCTACCTTTCCTACTGAATACCTAGGAAAAAACGAACAAGGGATACCATCCCTCGACGACCACCCTTCCTCCTGAATGACTAGGCTAACCGTACTAGGATCTATAGTGATTACCCTTCCTCCTATGTGGCTAGGTCAAACACAAACAATAAAATCATGGACTATTAGTGAAATCACATTCATAGCATAGAAGTCAGATAATTAAGTATGAATTATGTTCATCTTTCTATTAGTAGGTGTATATCAAGTCATTAGTCTATTTAGAAACCATTTTCAAATCATTAAACAGTTTCAATTCAACAAAACCATCTCATTAAGCAAACCACGTTAAATATCAAAATTTTGAAATCAAGTTTAGACCATGGGCAAAGCATATTCAATGATTAGTGATTTTTACTTAGGTTTCAATCATACCTTTATAAGGAAAATACTGATTACGTATAGATAATATAATACAGATAAGGCTCAATGCGGGCTTTTATCTCACTCGCATGAGACATTGTCAAGAAAACTATTTTTAAGATTAAAAGTATGTTCTAAAAAATGCATACCTCAAATACCGCTAAAAATGTCCTAAGCATTCCCCACAATGTTCAATGAAAGCTCTAAATCAATTATGATTATAAATATTAGAGCTTTGTTAGAATTCCCAACCTTTTAGAAAAAACTAGGGCTTTATGTAAAAATCACGTTTTTGATATCTCACGAGTCACCCATGCATTATAATGAATTTTAAACAATATACGAACCCAAAGGAAACCCCATATGGATACTTGAATCAAGAAACATTACCTCACAAAGATTTTCGGATGATTCTTCTCTTCAGCCATTCTTGAGTCGAATTCTCACCATTTATGGAATGTGTGATTATTCTAGCATTAATGTTTATCACATTTACATAATAATCATGGGGTTTGAGTAAGATATCACCTTGAATATTTTGGGGAAGCCCTATAGGTGTTGTTTCTCCAAAAAGTCAGTTTAAATAAGTGGGAAAAGTTTTATGAAGTTGGAAGTTCATAAAATTGGGAAAACATCACGTCCAGTCCAAATTTGGCCGTGTGTCATGGTATACTTTCAACGAGTGTCAATATTTCTTCGGATTCCTAAAACATCGGCTTGGTGCATCCCGGACGGCGTCGTGTATGGCTTATCTTTTACTGAATCGATGGCGTTTGGTAAATCATGTATAACTTCTCATACCGATGTTTGATTAACCCACTCTTTATATCATTGGAAAGTATTTCAGAGAGATAAAACTTTCATGTTTGTGTTTTTCATATTGGCAATGGATCTATGAGTTATACTCACGTGAATTCAATCCTAGCATAACTTTATCCATACTTCCAATCTCTTCACACTTAACTATTCATATTGGTAATCCGAGGTGTTTGGCCAAGTGGTCATTACACTAAGGGTATTGCTGCCTTGGGTCTCGAGTTCGATTCCCATGACCAGCGAGACTAGAACCAAGTCTCATAAAAATCCTCCATTACTCGCAAGCCTTGCGGTACCCACTCCGTAGGGCCAGGATGGAGGTGGGGTTTCTTGTGTGTGGAACCGCAGTGATGCGGTGGGAATGACTAGTATAAAAAGTTTACCCTCAAAATTTTACCCGCAAGGGTAGCCAAGTTGGTGTAGCAGTAGAGCGCGGGACCGCAAGGTCACGAGTTCGATCCCCTGCATAAACCTTCTTGGTTGAGCCTGTCACACATGGCTTGCCAAGTGTGGTTTACCTGGCTGATGTGGTTTGCAGGCTACTACGTCAGTCCGGGGTTTACCCTGTGCGCACTCGAAAGAGTAGCGGCTGCGGGTTCCTTCGTCAACAAAAAAAAAAAAACTATTCATATTGGTCTTAAGACAATATTTCCACCCAAACTTACTTTGATAGGACATTATATAGCTAAAACTTTACATTATTACTCTCTCAATGAATTCAAACCAAACCCGAATTTACGGAGTGTTACATAGGGTGTATGTGTCATCACGACTTAGGTGTTTTTAGGTCGTGATGAGGTGGTTTAGAGAACCATGTTCACATTTCATATGAGACTTACAAAACGTCTAGTAGAGTCTTGTGGATCAGTATAGAGACGTCTTTACTTATCTTCTAGAGGCTATGGTAGAATTTTTTTCTTTCATTCCTTATAGTGTGATTTTTTATTCAACTTGAGTTCTAAATCTCCTTGTTTCATTCTCTCACAGATGTTGATGATATGTGCATCTGCTCCAAGAAAGTAGGAGCCTGTGATGAGTACTATAAGGAGGTCCATCTTGTGAAGATAAGGATCGGCTTTGATGAAGAGCGAATGAATGTCATGACTCACACTACTAAAAAGGTTGAAAAAAAAGATCTGTCATTCATTTCTAAAAAAATGATGAATATAGGTCCGTCAGTTTAAATCAATGGACTGCGTCGGTAATTAATGTCGTCATTCTTTAACTTCAAATTAATAATTTAATTAAAAACCAACGGATTTCATCGGTTTTAATTAAATTATTAATCCTTATATATAAGGACCCGCATGAGGGAATTCAATAACCAAACCCACATTTAAATTGTGGGGCAGAATTTTACACGTCCGGTTAGGCGTGTAATCCCCTGTGTATTGCTGAATTGTTGGGCCTTAAATGTGGTGTTTGGTTATTGAATTCGGGCCTTGAAAAAGTGTGTAGAAACAAAGGAAGTATTGTCCAATTTTCCGTAGAATAAGGGACTTTACAATTAGAATATTCTACATTGAAGCTACAAGCTAATAGACGTATTATGGTCATTATAGGTTGACATACTACGGACGACATATTGGACTTGACAAGTGGATTAAGCCGGAGAGGTATGTGAAAACTTTCTTATCTCTTGAGCATGAGTAGTTATAAATGTATAGTACGGTAGACGTACGTGATTTAAATGAAGTCAGTTCATTTGATATACTTGACTTGTTTCAAGAATGTCTCAGTTGGTTGAGTTAGAGAATTAACTCACTTGTTCTTAAGGAATGGTTAAAAGAATGGTTTATTCTAATAAGGTAGACAAGGATTTCTTGACATGAAAAAGTATAGAATACTTGATTTGGAAAGTATTGATTCTTGAACTATTCTAAAGATAAGAAACTTGTTTTCTAAATTTAAGAGACTTGAATTATTTTGAAAGTTATGTAACTTGGTTTGAAAGTATAAGTCTCTTGGTCATAAAAAGAATGAAGTTGTCTAAGACATAAAGAGTTATAACGGCTTTATGGAAAGTTAGTTATGACGGCTTTATGAAGGGATAAGGATGTCTTAGTTTCTAAAGCATAAAGTTAGTATAACGGCTTTATGGGAAGTTGGTTATAACAACTTTATGGAAGGTTGAAGGAATGGTTTTCTCGAGTATGGTAAACAAAGATGAATGACTTGAAATAAAGAAGGGCAATTTGATTTAAAGGCATCAATTGCTTAAAGTTTAAAGTAAGAGTCACTTGATTTAGAAGCCTAAAAGTATAATTCTAAGTATAGTGACGTATGTGAAATGTAGATTAGCCTTGATACTACGAGTGTTAGTATCTTGGGGTTTTATATGAAAATGAGTCTTTTGAAATGAAAGAAGTATATAGTACGTTGGCTTAAATTCCCGGAAATTGTTACGTGATATGAAAGTGCTTTGAGGTTATAAAATGAGATCCATTTGGTATGTTAATGAAAGTCTAAAGATTTATTGAACTTGCCTATACTCGTTTGTGATAGCTGTCACGACCCGACCCCGGGCCCGCGACTGGTGCCCTACCTGGGCACCCCTTTCGGTATACATCAGAGAATAGCAGCGGAACACACACAACTTATAAAATGCTTAAACATAAAATAACAACAGGCTAGCCGATAAGGCCACCTTTCGTAAACTATACAAATAAAACAGTACATTTTTTTCTTTACAACCCAATCCACAAATGTGACTACAGACCTCAAAGAATAACAATTGTGACGGGACAGGGCCCCGCCATACCCCTGAATGTACAACAACCGACCATACCAGGGATAAGCCTCCGGAGTAATGGAGCTTCTCAACAGCTGAATCAGTGATCCTAAAAGTGAGGATCAGCTACCTGTATACTCTACCTGCGGCATGAACGCAGCCCCCCGAAGAAGGTCAGTACAACATGTACCAAATATATGAAACTGAAAGTACTGTAGTGAAATCATAAGTCTAAAATAAAGCTGGAGAAACGTATGATAACTTAAACAACAGTACACTGTGCCTTACTAACAATGAGAGTAAACAAGTATATACTTTACTGCATAAAAATAGGAGGCTCATGATCAAAACAGGGTCCCTCGCCCGTAGTATCAATAAGCAATCCTACTCCTGGGACTATTTCACCCGCATGGATCCTGTGGACCCGCATGAGGTATTCCTCGCATAGGTTGTACCAGCCCGCATGGGACTATTTCACCCGCATAAGCCCATAAGGACTCGCATGAGGTATTCCTCGCATCATGGGTAGCAAATCCACGGAACAGGTGGTATAACGTCTTGGGGGTTTACCCCTCATTTATGCTCTTACCCTGAAGCAGGTGGTATAACGTCTTGGGGGTTTACCCCTCATTTATACTCTTACCCTGGAGAAGGTGGTATAACGTCTTTGGGGTTTACCCCTCATTTATACTCTTACCCTAGCTCAACCGGCCATCATACATAACATAAGCCCTACCGGCTTATCATACATAACATAAGCCTACCGGCTTATCATACAATAAATAAGCAAGTTAAGAAATCCCCCTAACTTCTTATTAGTCTTATTCATATACACTCTCATTTTAGTTTACTTAAGGCACTAACATGTCATTATAAAATCCGGGAATTTAACCCAAAGTACTACGTACTTCTTTTCTTTTAAAATGACTCATTTTCATATAAAACTTCCAAGATACTAATAACCGTAGTATCAAGTCATAACTACATTTTAAGACAAGTCACAATACCTTTTAGAAAATACATTTTCAGGCTTCTAAATCAAGTGACTTCTTTCTTTTAAAAACCTTAAGCAATTGATGCCTTTAAATCAATTTGCCTTTCTTTATTTCAAGTCATTTATCATACTTATATTACTTAGAGTAAATCACTCTTTTTAACCTTCTATAAAGCCATTATAACCAACTTCCCATAAAGCCGTTATACTAGCTTTATACCTTAGAAACTTACACTCTTCTTTATAACCAAGAGGCTTAAACTTTCCAACAAAACAAGTATAAAAAATACTTTCAACATACTTAAAGTCTCTTAACTTTTGAAAACCAAGATATCCTTAATATTTAAACAAGTGAGTTAATTCCCTAACTCAACCAACTTGGACATTCTTAAAATAAGCCAAGGATATCAAATGGACTAGATTGTCAAAATCTTGTACGTCTACCGTACTATACATTTACAACTTATTCATGCTCAAGAGATAAGAAAGTTCCACATACCTCTTCGGTTTAATCCACTTGCCAAGTCCAATATGTCGTACGTAGTATGTCAACCTATAATGACCATAATACGTCTATTAACTTCTCACTTCAAACGTAGAATATTCCAAGTGCAAAGTCACTAAATTCTACGGAAAATCGGACAACACTTCCTTTGTTTCTACATACTTTGCCACCTTTTTCAAGGCCGAATTCAATAACCAAACACGCCACATTTAAGGCTCAACAAAGTAGTTAACAATAGGGGATTACACGCTTAATCAAGGCGTAAAATTCCGCCCACAATTGACATTAAACTAGTCCCAAAATACAATGTCCATTCGCAATTAGGACGACAATACCAATTCTTTTCCAATTTCTATTCAATCCAAGTTGTTTAGTATAACATGATATAAAGCCGCAATTGATTATAACAACTATAATCTTCAAGTAGATAACATGCGACGATTCTAGTTAACGACCAAAATTGTAATTCAATTTCAAATGACTCAACATGCCATTTTCGGATTTGAGCTTCCAAATTTCCATAACACTTATCAATCTTCATAACACATATCACATGATCATTTCTAACTTATAATAACATGGAATCTTCAATTACAAAAGTAAGACGAAGATTATACCTCATTAAGCCCAAATATGATCCAAGATTACAAGTCGATCCTTAGCAACTTTAGCTCCTCTTTTTGACGTTCCAAACCATTCCAAGCAACCCTTAGAAGCTCATGAAGAACTCATCTTCAAGTTCCAACTTCAAAGTTGAAGAACTCCTTAAGTTTCCGCCTTGCGATTAATACAAAAATGCCACTTTTCCGGGATCTTTCTATTGAGATACCCTTGCAATACTCTTAGAAACCTTGGTTTAAAGTATGGGGCTTATTGGACGAAAATTGAAAAAGTTTCTCTTGGAAGAGGGCTCATTGTCGTGAGCTTCCTAAAGGAACAAGAACAAGATTCAATTTTTCTAAGTGTTGAGAATGACAAAGTCTTGCACTACTAATGTACATATAAACTAAATTCAAGGGTCTAGATTAGAACATTTGTGTGGTTTGGATGAATTCATTTAAAATATAAAGCTATGTGGGCTCATTGACTTGGTCAATAATGTCATGCCTTGGCCTTTCAAGACTTGGCCCAATCTTGCCCATTTTCATCCAAGCCCAATTGTGGGGGGGTGTGACACTTGTCACCCTCCCATTCGTCCATAATGATTCGTTTCCCGAAATTTCCATAATTGGTCAAAATATCGGAAACCTCGTGGGCCCCACAAAAACGTAAAATTTCTCGGGTGGGCCACACGTATCCAATTCTGTAAATAAACTTCCGTAGTTCCGATAACTTCTAAATGTCTCAAATAACAACTCGAGAACCCAATTCTCATTAACGAACAACTTTCCTTCCCGAGGTTCGGAAGATTTTTCCTTAGGAAAGCAATTTCCTTCTTTCGTTCAATTTTTAAGTCCTGAGATCTCCCGTCTATTCTCTTATTCAAGTCCTGGAATTACGGGGTGTAACATTCTTCCACCCTTAGAAACATTCGTCCCCGAATGTTCTTTTGGGAGTCAAACTTAAAGATAGCGACATAGTCTCCTTACAACCCCTACATACCAATAATGGCACACGTGTCCACAAAACAATACTCATACCAAAATTCCAAGCTGAACCCCATGTGTCAACGTCGGTTATCTGCATAAAGCTTCTGCTAACTCTGAGCTTACTAATAATCTTTCCTGGATAAGCTTCGCCTTATCCACAGACCGCTGAATCAAGTCTGGACCAAATAACTAAACCTCGCCTATGTCGAACCATCCAACCGGCGATCTACACTTTCTTACATACAAGGCCTCATACAAGGACATCTGAATACTGGAAGGGTATCTGTTATCGTACGTAACTCAACAAGAGGCAATTAACCCTCCCGACTATTTCTGAAATCAAGAACACAGGCCTGCAACCTATCCTCAAGTGCCTGGATAGGACGATCTGCCTGTTCGTCGGTCTGAGGGTGTAATGCAACACTGAGACTCACCTGTGTCCCTAAAACCCTTCTGAAAAACCTCCAGAAGTCAGCTGTAACAGAACTCATCTGTCTGACATCATAACATAGGAACCCTGTGCAGTCTCACAATCTCCCTGCTATATAAGTTAGCATAACCCTCAGCCGAGTAAGTGGTCCCAATCCGGAAGAATACGGCTGGTTTCGTCAGCATGTTTACTATGACCTCCAGGGAGTCGCACTTCCTCTGAGTACGATGCCACCCTGTAACAAGATCCACACTAATCACCTCCCATATCTAAGTTGGGATCTAAATCGCCTGTAATAGCCCACTGGGCTTCTGGTGTTCAACCTTGACCTGCTACTAATTCGGACACTAAGCAGTAAACTCCGCTATGTCCCTTTTCCGGTCATCTTACCCATACATACATCTGAGGTCACGACACGACTTAGTCGATCCCGAACAATTAGAGCAATAAGTACTGCGTGCCTCCCATAAACCCTGCTGACTATTCCTGCAGCACCGGGTACACACAATCTATCCTCATATCACAGCACCCCATCCGGTGTTACTCAAACAGGCTCTTCTCTTCTCGGAGAGCCGTATCTCGATACTGTATCATAACTAGATCCTCATATTGTCGCCTCTTTATCTCCTCAACGACGGAAGACTCGGCAACCTCTCGGATCTAAACTTTATTAACCTTGGAAACAAATAATCGATCCCCTCGGCTCGGTAGCTGAAGAATCTCACGGACCACGTCCTGTCTATCTGGCTGCCCATCTGGTATACTATCCTTAGATCCACGACTAAGAGTATCTTTAACTGTCTTGGCTTTTCTCAGATGGTATAGGATATCAATGCCACAACCCTTGGGTAACTCTAACCACCGTCTCTGTCGCAAATCCAACTGCGTCTGTCTGAAGATATACCGGAGGCTCTTGTGGTCTGCAGAAATATCCACATGAAGTCTATATATATGTCATTCCCCCAAATTTTCAAGGCATGATTAACTGCCGCCAACTCTAAATCATGAGTGGCATAATTCCTCTCATGCTTCCCTAACTGCCGGGAAACATAGACTTTAACATCATCGTGTTGCATCAGCACACAACCTAGCCCAACACCCAACGTGTTATCATAATAACCTAACCCTCTAGTCTTTCAGGAGGGGTTATAACTGTAGTCGTGGTCAACTTATCTTCCAATAACTGGAAACCTTTCTCATTCTTGCGAAATATTCGGCACCCTTAATCTCAATTATGGTTCCTGTTTCTCTTTCTCTGTTGCAACCAAACTTGGTCACTATACTTAGATTTGATTCCTTTGCTTGCCTCATGGCTAAGACTTCCTGCCAATCACAATTTAGGGGGAGACTTCCTTGATCTAGTCAAGTAGCAATCCTATTATTCTCTCCCAGCTCGTAGAGATAATAGCCAGGTGTTACCACATTTCCTAGAAGTGTTCTTACTTCTCATTATTTACTAATGGTCTTTACACTAGTCTGGGGTAATCATATCTCGTGCAACTTACATAATCATGGTCGTATTCTCCTTTATCATTCTGGTCATAACCTTACCCTAGGCTTATTATTAGCAAAAGTATTTCTATCTTGATTCATAATCGTACAGTTTCATACATGCGTACAACCTGCATTTATATCTTTACGATACTTCCTCGACCAATTCGTACGTCGTTCTTAATTACCCCAACACAACGCTCTTTCCACGGTTATCTACAACTGTAACCTATGGCATGACGATACCGAAGACCTTACCAGTCTCATATCCTTCGTCTAACAACATGGGTACACGCAACCCCATAATACGTAAAACTGTCCTTTTACGTGGGGGAGAGAACTTATCTCCCTTTCTTAAACTTTCCTTGGAATCACAACCCTAATCACAGGGTCCTCTCGCGGTCCAGTAAATATATAATCATCACGCACCGCCTTAAAGTCATATAGATTTTTAAAACCTACCAAAGACGCCCTCAGCTTTCCGCCGGCAGCACTCGTACTTATTTTATTCTTGCCTTGCACCTTTTCCTGAAATTATCCGGAAGGTCGTGGCCCTGACCGCCACACCAAACCAACTGCAAGTACATCCAAGGGCACTTAGCATAAATTCCTTCAAATTCGAGTATTACTTACTTTCTGCATTAATTTACCTCCAATGCACAAGTCACACAGACTTATTAAAATCAACAATGTCAAAGAATGAAGGATAATTCACTGGTTACCACCACTCCTCTTCCTTTCCACTCGATAACCGGTTTACTGGAAAATTTGTATCGAACCAATCTCCCTCTGTAGTCCACGTTGGCATAATAAGAGGCCAACTAGCCCGTACACATAATGACCTCAACGTGCATTGCAATACTCGCTAGGTCTGCTAGGGTCCAACGACTGTATCGTTACCGACAATTATTATCTAACCGCTCAGCTACCACCCAACACTCACGGGTGTAGTCACCTCGAAAGGTCCTCATGGATTCAGGTTCCATTTCTTTACACTTGGTTGCTCTCTTTCTTCGGGTCGTTTTCTTCCGCATTTCCAAACTTATTCTAGCGCACGTCATAGCCTTCATAATGATTTGGGCCTCTAATCTTTGGAGTTACTATTCAACAACATAAGGCCATTTCCGCTCACAACCTGTTCGGTGGAATGCGTCCACGAACCCGTAAAATGGTTAACTAGACTTGGCCTTGCACCTCGTGACCATCGCCACGGGACTACTACCAACTGATCCCATTCCATTTCAAGCTATGGGGCGACCCTTAATAGGTCCTCAACTCGACTCGGCGTCGCACTTAACTCTTTTCCTTGGCCTGACTTAACTTTTTACTACCCGAGAAGGCCTTATATACCTAAGGTCTCGGTGGTTATCAACATTCTTAGGCTCGCAATTTCCATGCTCCACGCCTACCTTATCAGTCCCCCCGTAAACGGGTACAAAAACTTCTCGTAATACCATAATCGTGTTGTCTTGACCACAACAACCATACTCCATACGGATCTCACCCGTACCATTCCCCTAATCATACCACGTAGCTTAACCTATTAACATAGTCTTCCATTAAGTCCCTTAATTATAACCTCTTAAGGGTCCATTACATTCTCACACAACTCATCATCACCTAATTATCTCAAATTAGCACGTAAAACATTGATGAGAGTTCCTTAACTGTTCATACCTTCCCGGTATTTATTTAGTCCTTACCAAATCCTGGTAATCTAAAATCATTCTAGGCAACACGCGTCTGACCCTCATACATAAATCCGTATAGTTATATGTCACAATACCAACTATACTACAAATATTACCAACCTGGATACGCAATCCACAAAATATTTCCTTGGTCACTGCTGCCTTTCTCGTAGATGCAATCAACATAACTCGTTAAGGAGAGACGACCCTAACCATATAGCTCTATCGCACGATCTCAGAGTGAAAAGAATGAAAACCAATCCTAAATGTCCTGCAGCCTCCTGATTATAGATGTGGTGCACAACACACCGATAATCAAGACTCTACTAGACACGGTCTGTAGACACTTTCTGAGGACTAATCGCTTCGATACCACTTTTGTCACGACCGAAGCTCGCGATCGGTGCCCTACCCAGGCACCCTTTCTGTGATACATCGAGAATAGCAGGAACACACACAACTTATAAAATGCTTAAACATAAAATAACAACAAAGCAAAGATAAGGCCACCTTCCGTACACTATACAAATAAAATAAAGACATTTTTTCTTTACAACCCAATCCACAAATGTGACTACGGACTTAAGAATAACAAGCCGTGACGGGGGCCCCGCCATACCACGAATGTACAACAACCGACCATACCAGGATAAGCCTCCGAGTAATGGAGCTTCAACACCGGTGAATCAGTGATCCTAAAAGTGAGGATCAGCTACCTGTATACTCTACCTGTGGCATGAACGCAGCCACCGAAGGAGGTCAGTACAACATGTACCAAATATGTGAAACTGAAAGTATTGTAGTGAAATCATAAGTCTAAAATAAAGCTGGAGACACGTATGATAACTTAAACAACAAGATAATCGTGTCTTACTAACAATGAGAGTAAACAAGTATATACTTTCTTTGCGTAAAAATAGAGGCTCATGATCAAAACAGGTCCTCGCCCGTAGTATCAATAAGCAATCCTACTCGGGACTATTTCACCCGCAGCGGTCCCGTGAACCCGCATGAGGTATTTCGCATAGGTGACTACCGCACGTGACTATTTCACCCGCATAAGCCCATAAGGACTCGCGTGAGGTATTCCTCGCATCACGGGTAGCAAATCCACGAATGTGGTATAACGTCTTGGGGTTTACCCTCATTTATACTCTTACCCTGCGGGTGGTATAACGTCTTGGGGTTTACCCTCATTTATACTCTTACCCTGGAGAAGGTGGTATAACGTCTTGGGGGTTTACCCCTCATTTATACTCTTACCCTAGCTCAACCGGCCATCATACATAACATAAGCCCTACCGGCTTATCATACATAACATAAGCCTACCGGCTTATCATACAATAAATAAGCAAGTTAAGAAATCCCCCTAACTTCTTATTAGTCTTATTCATATACACTCTCATTTTAGTTTACTTAAGGCACTAACATGTCATTATAAAATCCGGGAATTTAACCCAAAGTACTACGTACTTCTATTCTTTTAAAATGACTCATTTTCATATAAAACTTCCAAGATACTAATAACCGTAGTATCAAGTCATAACTACATTTTAAGACAAGTCACAATACCTTTTAGAAAATACATTTTCAGGCTTCTAAATCAAGTGACTTCTTTCTTTTAAAAACCTTAAGCAATTGATGCCTTTAAATCAACTTGCCTTTCTTTATTTCAAGTCATTTATCATACTTATATTATTTAGAGTAAATCACTCTTTTTAACCTTCCATAAAGCTATTATAACCAACTTCCCATAAAGCCGTTATACTAGTTTTATACCTTAGAAGCTTACACTCTTCTTTATAACCAAGAGGCTTAAACTTTCCAACAAAACAAGTATCAAAAATACTTTCAACATACTTAAAGTCTCTTAACTTTTGAAAACCAAGATATCCTTAATATTTAAACAAGTGAGTTAATTTCCTAACTCAACCAACTTGGACATTCTTAAAATAAGCCAAGTATATCAAATGGACTAGATTGTCAAAATCTTGTACGTCTACCGTACTATACATTTACAACTTATTCATGTTCAAGAGATAAGAAAGTTCCACATACCTCTTCGGTTTAATCCACTTGCCAAGCTCAATATGTCGTACGTAGTATGTCAACCTATAATGACCATAGTATGTCTATTAACTTCTTACTTCAAACGTAGAATATTCCAAGTTCAAAGTCACTAAATTCTACGGAAAATCGGACAACACTTACTTTGTTTCTACATACTTTGCCACCTTTTTCAAGGCCGAATTCAATAACCAAACACGCCACATTTAAGGCTCAACAAAGTAGTTAACAATAGGGGATTACACGCTTAATCAAGACGTGTAAAATTCCGCCCCACAATTGACATTAAACTAGTCCCAAAAATACAATGTCCATTCGGCAATTAGGGACGACAATACCAATTCTTTTCCAATTTCTATTCAATCCAAGTTGTTTAGTATAACATGATATAAAGCCGCAATTGATTATAACGACTATAATATTCAAGTAGATAACATGCGACGATTCTAGTTAACGACCAAATTGTAATTCAATTTCAAATGACTCAACATGTCATTTTCGGATTTGAGCTTCCAAATTTCCATAACACTTATCAATCTTCATAACACATATCACATGATCATTTCTAACTTATAATAACATGGAATCTTCAATTACAAAAGTAAGACGAAGATTATACCTCATTAAGCCCAAATATTGTCACGACCCGAACCCGGGCCCGTGACTGGTGCCTTACCCCGGGCACCCTAGTGATACAACATCAGAGAAAATCAGCGGAAATAAAAAAACATGAACATGAATTTAGAGACAAAATAAATAAACAGGCCAACCAAAAGCAGTTTCATCATATATACATAAATACCGAACGGTTATCCTTTTTACAAACCCCGCCCACAACAATTGTTACTGCACTAAGATTTACACAACAACTATGACGGGACAGGGCCCCGCCATACCCCTGAATGTACACGGACCTACAGACTCAGGGTAACATACCAAAGATAGGCCTCCGACGGAACGGAGCTTCCCAACACGCTGAAAGGTGATCCTAAAAGCGGATCGATACCGATGTACTCTACTCGCGCAGATGAACGCACTTCAAGGAGGTCGATAACAGTACCAAGTATGTGAAATCAGAAATATCAGAATCAAATCATAGTAGTCTATAAAAGCGAGACAGTATGATAACCAAACTACAAGACATACACATAATGATTATATCAATTCGTGGTCTCACGCCACAACATCAATCCCGCCATGAGTACCTTCCTCATCCGGCGATCATGATATGATAACAACAAGATAGAAATACAAATGGGAGCATACCCGCGCTACGATCGTGTCGGTATGTCCAAAGGGAACAAATAAGACAACATTCCAAATGGAAGCATACCCGCGCTCACGATCGTGTCGGTATGTCCAAAGGGAAACAATAAGACAAAGATTCCAAATGGAAGCATACCCGCAGCGCTACGATCGTGTCGATGTCCAAAGGGAAACAATAAGACAAAGATTCCAAATGGAAGCATACCCGCGTGCACGATCGTGTCGTGATGTCCAGGGAAACAATAAGACAACAAGCGGTAATCAAAGTGGAAGCATACCCGCGCGCTACGATCGTGTCGCAGATGTCCAAAGTGATTTAACAAAAGTAACACTATCAACAGAACGCATCTGCGGAATTTCTCCGCCACGCCAGACGCCCAAGTAAGTTCTCAACAAGTCAACCGACCCTCCATCGAGAGACGCGGTAGTATAGAAACACAATCTTTGCACAACAAAGGCTATCACAACAAGCATAGACAAGTTTCACAACAACAAGCATAGACAAGTTTCACAACAACAAGCATAGGCAAGTTATACACAACTCAAAGTACTTTCATTTTATGCCAACGTCCGGGTTTTAACCCTAAAGTACTACGTACGTTAAATTCCTTTTAAAGAGATCTAATCCTTTTCTAAAAGTCACCCGATACCCGTAGTATAAAAATAGAGTGACTTATATCTTTTAAGTAAACCAAAACAACTTCCATACTTTCCTTTTTAAAACCAAATTAAGGCAACACCATGCCTTCTCTTTTCTGACCAAAACACTTTTCTTTTTAAAGTCAAGTTACCACATTAAAACCAATGATAAAACCTTTCTTTTGTTTTCATAAGGTCGTTATAACTAACTTCCCATAAAGTTGTTATACACCTTATGTTTTAAACCATTTTAAGACAACACAATGCCTTTCTTTTTCCTAAAGTTCCAGTTTGCCTAATTTCAAATACACAAGTCTTTTTTTTGAAAAGTTCATAGTTCAATGTCTTAATCTCTTTTAAAACAATTGAGTAACATATGCCTTAGGCGAGTAGGTTATTCTTGTTCATAATCAATCTTATTAGCAGCCATGATCTAGAAATGTAATATCATTTTGTCTCATCTTAGCTTCTATGCAGATGGAGGTTTCTACTGGTTTTAATAATACTTAATTATTCAATACATTTCCCTTTATTAACGCTGCAGTGGTTTGTCGATACACATTCTGATTTCCGAAATCAGTAAAACATTATTCCTTCCAAAAACCAAGTACTCATTACTCACGAATGAGGTTTCACACAAACATCCATATTAAGTCAAGTCTCTTATCTTTTAAGAATAAGTCTCTTAACTTCTAAACCATTAAACCATTCTTTTTATCTCTCTTAAGGCGTTACACCTAACTTCTCATAAAGCTGGTATAACTTTTATGTTTTCAAACCAAGTATACACTTCTTTCAAAAAGGTTTCTTAATCTTTTAGAATACTTCAAGATTCTTTTACATCAAGTCGGTTATAAGTCAAATCAGTTATCTTTTAAAACCACAAAGCATTTCTCATTTACATAGAGTCGTTATAACCAACTTCCCACGGCCGTTATAACACTTTATGTTTAAAGACAATCAAATACATTTAACACATGTACGTCTATCGTATTACATAGTTATACACATATCATGTGGAGCAGATAGGAAGAGGTTCACATACCTCGCGACAGTATCGACTAATAGCAAAACGCTCCAAGTACCTCAAACCGCTCGCACTCTCAAGCAGATCACTCCACACGACATTACAACCTATAGAGGCCACAAAGCGCCTATTAATATCTTTAGATCTCAATGTAGAATATTCTACGTAAAATTCGACAATTTTTCCCGCAACAATAGCGTAAATCTCCTCCTCTATCGGTGCCGCTACCAAGCCAACCAGTGGGGTTAACACGCCTAACCGACGTACAATTCTACTACACGAATGCTACACAAGTCTCATCAGATACACCTATGTAATTACAGTTCAGTTCTCTTCTTAAAATTCAGGCTTAAGTCGCAAGACATTGCCGTAAGTATTATTCAGGCTTAAGTCAAAAGACATTGCCGCACAACTATGTTCAATTCTATATATAGTATACCTTAACTATATATTCCAACAACATGTAACTTCCAATTACAACAGAAGGTCAAGGGTGTTTACCTCGTCAAGCCCAAAATTATCCGAGTTATAATGTCGATCCTGAGCAAGGTTTAGCTCCTACTCCGCAAGGCCCGACTCCGCCTCCAACCACCCCTTAGAAGTTCTAACCAACTTCTACTTATAACTTCAACTACGGGTGAAGATTTACTTAGGGTTTCGTTTTTGTGACTGAGGGAAGTATAATAGTATTTTCTGGGCTTTTGTATAAGTGTAACTTTGGGGATACTACAAGGTATTTGGGCCAAGGTATTTGGGCATTATAACACTACTAGGAGAGTATTTCTATACCATAAAAGGGGGGTATTTATACGAGACAACAAGGCTAGGGGTACCTCTGGCTAGGAGCACCACAGGGGAGGGAAGCTCTCGGCCAAGGGGCCTTTCTCAAAGAGGGGAGGGGTGTGGTGGACGACAGAACAAGAGGGAGGGAGTGTTTGAGACTTAGGTAGATTGCTCAAGTGAGGATGAAGAAAGTCTTCAACTTAGAGGGGTATTTATAGGTCAAGGAATGGCCAACCAATGGCCAAGATCCATCCAAGTGTTAGGCAAGTGTAAGGCCAAGATTAAGCTTGTGCTACCTTATCCATCTACACAAAATATCCTACCTAACCCTTGACCAAAATTTCAACACCAAAAACGTGCAAGACTAGCCCATATCGTCCGTCCGTCCACCTGATTAGAGGGTGACAAGTGTCGCCCTCTCGTTGGTCCAAAATGTTTCGTCTCTCGGAAAAATCCGCAAAAAAATATAAATGACATAGCCGGAATTTTCCCTACGAAAGCTGTGGAAACGTTTCGTCGAAAAACGACTCTAATCGGGTGTTGTGTACAAATTTCGAAACTAGCCAACTTTAAGGCTCAAATTGTATACGTACGCCCTGTCGCGCCCTTTTCCGGCCGCGACATTATTTTCTAAACTCCTGCTAAAATAAAAAAAAAAGGTTAGAAAATAAATATAAATTGCTAATAAAGTTTAAGAGGCTTTAAAGGTTTTAAAATTGCAAAAGATGTTTAAAAGCTTATAAGGTGCTAAAGGTGCAAAATGCTAAGAAGTGCTAAAAGGCTAAGGGTTCGCGGAGTCGCCACCTAATTAGTTTGGGTGAATTAGGACACCTAAATGTTTAACTAGTTTAAAGTAAAACATTAACTCCATTTTTATGGTCTGCTAAACTTAATGAGATTCCGGGTAAGGGTTCTTTATTAATCTAGAGGGAAGGGGTTAGGCACCCTCTAAGATCCGCTAACTTGCGGTTGTCCTGCCAAACCTAGGGTAGTTATTATATTTAAAAAATGCAAAGTAAAAGATCTATAAAAAAGTGCAATGTTAGAAAATAAAGTGCTAGATGTTAAAATAGTGCTAAGTAGTTAAAAAGGTTTTAAAATGTTGGAAGATGTTTAAAGGTGCTAAGAGGTTAATTTTAAAGCTAAAGGGTGCTAGGGTGCTAAGAGGTATAAAAGGGCAAAAGTGTTATGAATAAATAATAGAGCCAAATGCTAAATGTTTAAAAAGTGCTTAAAATACTAAAGGTTGCTAAAAGGTTTTAAATGATAGAAGGGTGCTAAAGGTGCTAAGAGGTGCTTAAAAGTGCTAAATGCTAAAGCGCCGAATAATTAATAAAATGTTAGGAAATAAATGCTAGCTTGTTAAAATGTTTAAAAGGTGCTTAAAGTATCAAAGGGGCTAAAGGAAATAAAATGCTAAAAGGTTTAAAAGGCTTAAGGTGCTCAATAGTGCTAAAGATTAATTTTGAAAGTAAAAGGTGCTAAAAGTGCAAAAGGATGCTAAATGTTAAAGAGTGCTTAAAAGGTGCTAGAAATGCTAAAGAATGCTAGGAGGGTGTTTTAGAGACTAATTATGTGTTCATGCAAAGGTTATTTATAGACTAACTATATGTATTTACTGGAAAATTTGATTTTTTTTTATAGGTGGCATAGTGCAAAGGACGATTATCATTTGGCAAAGTTTAGTTATGCGTGGCAAACCTAAAATAATTAACTTAAAGGGAAGCAAATTTCTAGTATCCAACTACTCGCTAATTTATTGATTCAAGATTTAACTATTCTAAGTGTTCTAATAATTAATGTAGCGTTAGACAATTAATTACAACAAATGAATGAGGGCGGGATAGAAAACCAATAAAGGCGACTCGAAGGAGTGGCGATGTGATTCCGCCTGTGGTTTGGAATTTCTGATGCAGATAGCAAGATACACACGAATGCGGGTGAATGCAAATCTTCAATTGATTGAAGGCATAATGAGTCTCGCTATGAGACTCCTCCTTTTGCTCCGATGCATTTCATGTAAAATAAGAGAAGATAAGGATTAGTATATGCTCAAAAATAATAAACAAACACTTGGCGTAAAATTTAACACATGTGATTTACACTTAGGCATATATTCCGTGATTAAACTGCTGGCATGGCCAAAGCAACTAGGCAGGTAACAAGTCAATTACAATTTAGTCATTGTAAGATCGGCAACCGACTCCAGGTTCTTTGTTTTAAAATGAAATGATGGGCCTGGAATTTAGTCTCTCAGTTTTCATTATGACTGGGCCTCAAGGTGTACACAGAATAGATACAGGCCTTATACAACCTCACGAACATAACGATATATCAACATATGTGTCTGATATACAGGATAAACATATAAGCAAGACCAGGTCAATTGAACAAATACATATTAGAACTGGATCATAGTGTATACAGGAATCCAGTTTCAAACTTTTCGTTTAGATATCCTAAAATGGGCAGTCATGGCATGGTACCAAGTTACTAGATCCTCAATGTATACATCAATGTAGAACATCATATTTAATGATACCTTACATAATCTTCCAGCACATGTGAATGCAGATAGGGTGTGATTATACATGGTACTAGGATGACATACATAGGACATAATACACAGACATAGTCAATCAATTTCAAACAGAAAGGAACAAGCGCAATTGATCCATGCTCAAAACATAAGAAGGTGGGAGCAAGGCAGCCATTTGAAAACATTATTTGAAAGCAAAGCTATTTAACCTTAGGCTGGACATACGGGATCACGATCTGGTTATCCGTTAGACATAGTTCTTTTCTTGAACGCTAGAAGAAACTTTTCTTTTTTTTCTTTGCGGCTTAGTAGACAGGACTATTTCCTAATATGTGTATAGTCAATAACCAGTAAACCAACAGATTCAACATGTCATTTTAGCAAACCAACACACTGATTCAACATGCCATTCAAACACGATGGATGGATTCAATCTCAACCGACGAACATAATTAGGATGGGACTTCGGTAGATATACGTATTAACTTAGACTAAAATAGCAATAACACTTAAGACAAACAGTCGAACTGGTCATTTCATGTCAAGACATGTTTCTTACATGATAGTTTCGGCATTTTAGAACATGGCATGATAGAAATAAATCATAAGGGTCAAACTGAGGCACACATAGATACATGAAAGGATCCACAGTGATACAGAAGTGGCGTTCCAGGTGTACAATGTGGTCTGGAGTATACTAAGCATGATGTAGCAGGCCAAACATATAGTATCTAGGCCAACCACCATTTTATTATTGCATATCTAATCATACTAATTGGGAACCCATAGTCTTTAATCTGAGTTAACAAACAACTAATCAATACAACTAAACACTTAACCATAAAAATACTAATCTAGAGCATACAAATGCCGTAATTAGAAAGGGGTGAGAGAAATTCGAGTTTACCTTCTCCGGGCAGCGAACTGGGGCAGCGTATCAAGTCGTCGGTTCACTCGGAGGGTTTATTGCGGTTATGCGAAAGGATGAAACTTCTCAAAAAGCTCGAGAATTCTGATTATCTGCTCTAGAATGCTAACTTCGGATGATTCTTGCCTGTTTTCTCTCAATTTCCGACTAAATTACTATCTCCTAACTGCTGCTAAGGTGTCCTCTGAATTGCTACGTCGCTCTCCCTAGTATATGCCCTACTGCTCTGAATTCCTTCTCCTATGCTCTGCCTGTCTCCTCAAAAAAAACCCCCCTCTTGCATGCGTATAAACCTGTATTTATAGCCCTAACTCGTGTTCTGAATTTGGTAAGCTATTGACGCGATTTTGTGGACTGATTCGCGGATGATTTGGTGCGATTTGAGCAGGTTATGGTAAGAAATTGGTTCGATTTCTATGGTAGGGCGGTGTCGATAGGGTAGTGATTCTTGGATTCTCGTGAGAATCGGCATGGGTGTTGGGACGAGGTGCGGCGGATTTTTAGGTTTAGGTTTAAGGGCTGCGTTTGTTCTTCTTTTCTTTTGTTTGGACGATGGGGTTTAAGGTAAGGGAATAAGAGTGAAGTTTTGGGCCTGCGGGTAATGAAGTAAAGAGAGGAAGTTAAAGGCTTAGGAAATGGGGTGAGGAAATAACGTTGGGCGTGGGCCTCTGGCTGAAGGGAGCTGGGCTATGCGAACCGGGTATTGGGATGGGTAGAATTAGGTATTAGTTAGGTATTTAATTAATAGTGTTAGGCTTTTAATTGGTGATTAATTAATTAATTAATTGTGATTAAATTAAATAAATGCGGGCGTGCTATTTAATTAGTGCTTAATATTTTAGAATGCGACGCTATTATTTAAAATCTTATTATTGTGCATTATTGCGAAGTTAAATTAAAATGCATTGAGTTTATATTAAATTACTTAAATGCCGAATGCAATTACGATATTTAAGAATTGTTTAAAGCTTTTATAAATGCGACGCTATTAGATGCATGTATTTAGAATAAAAAATTGATTTTAAATGATTACTAATTAATGCGGCTATGCTACCTGACACGACGTTATCGCTAAATTATTTATTTTATGCATTTATTAATTATTTAAGAATTACGACAAAGCTTAAAGTTAATTAATGCGGGCGCGGGACTCTAAGTGCTTAAAACTCTATGCGATGCCATTATTAAATTGTTCAATTATGCATGTATTTATGTTTTATCGCTGCATTTTATTATAAGAAATCATAAAAAATTATTTTACAAAATTAGTGTAATTTTATGGTTAATGGCTGGACGGGAGGGTCAAAATTGGGTGTCAGCGGATGTCCTCTTTGTATGGAGATGATGGAAGAATCTTGGACAAAGACGTTGACTCATGTAATTTTGTCTCGATCTTGAGTGCAAAAATCTTTGGCGGCGGTAGACAAGGTGATGAAAATCAAAAAGCGTCCCGATGTCGAGTTATGGCGACCTTTGGGCTACTGGTCAAAACACCAGGCGAGCTAACGCGGACTTAGAGATGTCGATGTCGAGTTATGGTGACCTTTGGGCTATGGTGCAAAAAGTAAAAGAAAATAAGCGGCTTGAACACAGGGTGTCTTGTTATGGCTTGTAGTCTTTGGGTTCTACGGTGATGTGGGGCGAGTGGACTGACGCTTGGCCGCTACGCGATGTCGGGAAGGTTGGCCCGGCAGATTGCCGGTTGTTTGTAAGAGAAAATCCACGTTGTGCTCCATTCTGCGTGCTAAGACTTGAACAAGCGGTTAGTGCATGCGTTAAGGCAAAATGATGATGCATAATTTTAAAGTAATGCACCGTGAGTAGAAAAGGTTATCCTGCAAAAATATGATGCTGCTGTGTTGATGCGATCTGCGAGATCTTTGTGATTTCGCACTTGCGGGCGTGTTGCGATTGTGAATGCGGATACGTTGTCCTTGCTGCAATTGTCCCTGTATACTAAAGCTCAAGAAAGAGTTAGTGCATAACTGCTTAGACAGAATAATAAAGCATGCGTAAGAAATGCAATTTTGGGAGTATAGAAATCGTCCCTGCGTGATATGCTGATGATGGCGTCGTTTTCGGACTTGTTGTGTTGATAAGCGTCATTTATGCGGGCGTATTCTTTGTTGGCGTCATTATGCGGGCGTATTCTTTGTTGGCGTCGTTCGTGGCGTTTGTCTTGATAACGTCATTACTGGGCGTATTCTTCTTGGCGTCGTTGCGTGGACTTCTTTGCTGCGATTACGTCGTTATGCGGGCGTGTTCTTTGTTGGCGTCGTTGCGTAGACTTGCTGATTACGTCGTTGTTTGGACGTGTTGCTGCTGGCATCGTTGCGTGGACTTCTTGATTCGTCGTTATGCGGGCGTGTTCTTCTTTGGCGTCGTTGCGTGGACTTCTTGATTACGTCGTTATGCGGGCGTGTTCTTCTTGGCGTCGTTGCATGGACTTCGATTACGTCGTTATGCGGGCGTGTTCTTTCTTTGGCGTCGTTGCATGGACTTCGATTACGTCGTTATGCGGGCGTGTTCTTTCTTGGCGTCGTTGCATGGACTTCTTGATTACGTCGTTATGCGGGCGTGTTCTTTCTTGGCGTCGTTGCATGGACTTCTTGATTACGTCGTTATGCGGGCGTGTTCTTCTTTGGCGTCGTTGCATGGACTTGCTGATTACGTCGTTGTCTGGATGTGTTGCTGCTGGCGTCGTTGCATGGACTTGCTGATTACGTCGTTATGCGGGCGTGTTCTTTCTTTGGCGTCGTTGCGTGGACTTCTTGATTACGTCGTTATGCGGGCGTGTTCTTCTTTGGCGTCGTTGCATGGACTTGCTGATTACGTCGTTGCCTGGACGTGTCGCTGCTGCTCCTGTAGAATAAATGCTCCTGCAAGCTAAGCTTGAGAAAACGTTAGTGTATACCTGTTTAAACAAAATGATAATATATATGAGAAGTGCAATTTTATGGATAGAGATGTCGTCCCTGAGATGTTGTCTTTGTACGGACATGCTGAACGTTGCAGCTGACGAATTGCCATGATGCCTTTCTTTGTGTGCGATACGTGGGTTACCAATTTGACTTTATTCTCGAGTTGATGCGCTAGGTTTTGTTGCGGAACTCCGAACTTTGATTGCCGATCGTTGATGCCCCTTTCTGCTGCTGCTGCTCTTGCTGTGGACTTTGGATTGTTGTCATCCTCTGCCTTTGCTGCTTTTCACCTTACTGCGAAGACTTTTCGTCGTATTTTACGCCTTGGTACATTGCACTTTATGCTACATTAATATTAAAAGACCTGCGCTCAAAGAAAAATTTGTGAGTTTTGGTGGGGGGTCGATTGATATTTGACTTTGCTGCCTTGTTCCTTGATATCTGCGTGCAGCATTTGGACTTGCAACCCGCATGCAGTTTCCTACATCGTCCGATTTTGAAAAGGTGTCCGGCTAAAATGGGTCTCAATGTAGTTTCTTGTAGGCTATGTGTATTCTTGTCATTTTCAAAGCAAAGGGAAAGTTTCCTAATGGTGTGACCGAAGCCGATTTAGGCCGCCTACGTATCCCCATGAGGGAATCAGGTCGAACGTAGTTCATTACAAGCGAATATTGGGAAAATTAAAATTTCTAGATGTGGGACCAGGCGAGCGGCGCTGCGTATCCACTAAGGAATCAGGTCAAACGTAGTTCATTACAAGCAAAACGAAAGAAAACATTATTAAAGCTTAAATGAGTTTATAAATTATTCTGCTAAAATAAATCGTTTTTCCTATCTAGGCTCTAGGCGGACCAAGACAGGGGTGCAAATCCAATCAATATTCCTTCATGCTCTGCTTCGTGGATGGCTGGGTCTTCATGCTCTGCTATCTCCTCTTACGGCCTCTGCGTGGTGCGTGCTCGGATAAATGGCCCGGATTCGAGCGGAATGGGCATAGGCGAAGTGTATTCCTCATCTAAGGTTATTAGGTGCGCATTGGCGTGGCGTGGTTTGGCAAGGTTATCATGCACATTTGGGGCGGGATCCTTTGGTAGATACCCGCCTGCGATCGGTGCCTCGATTACGTCACTGAGGAGTGGCAACGCCGATGTCATGTCTGGGCTATTGGAGTGATACGCGCGGCTTGTTCTCATCATACCATCTTGGGATAGGGTCGGGATCCTTCCCGAATCGGTTGGATTAAACTGCGGCTCATGACCTTTCATATATTTGAGGTATGGGTTCGGTAGTGGGGTGCGCACTTTGGGTGGTTTTCCTTGAATTCTTATTTGCTCTGGATCATTGGGTGCTCTATACATTGGCGGGCTTGATGGGTGGATCTATGCGGGCGGGATAAGCGGGTGCTTGTGAAGTGTTATATATAGAGTGTGTGTGGTAGTTGTGGTAGTATGATGGGTTTTGGTATGTCATAAATGCTTGGGCTTGCGTTCTTGTACAAACATGGAAGGAAGCGTCTCTTTCTTCCTCTGTGAAGTACTCCCAGTGCCACTGATGAATCGCCTTATTAGTTGCTGTAATCTTTGCGGTTGTAATCCTACCGGTTTAATACCTTCTTGAAGTCGCCCATTCTAATAACCAGCAAAATTCCGCCCGATGGCGCTTATCATCCGCTCATAGTAGGTTGCATCCTTCAAAGATTGTACAAATAATGTGGTCATCTCACTCTCCGCGTGGGTGGTTGCACTTCATTGCCTCGAGCCACCTCATGGCGTATTCTCTGAATGTTTACGTAGTCTTCTTCTCGACTTCATTAAATAGAACACATCCCCTGACGGTTTACGTGTTGAACTGAACCGCTCCACAAAATCTTGGGCCAATGCATTCCGGTATGCCATTTCCGCGGATCTTGGTGGTATACAATCTAGTGCCTCGCCGGTCGAGCTCGAATGAACAACTTCATAATGACCATTGGGTTCTTCCTACCGATTAGCTTGTCGCAATATGACCTCGGTGTGCACGGGGTTCCTTTTCCATCAAATAGTTCAAACTTGGCACCTTGTACCCATGGCGGTTCCGTGCGGATGCGTACAAAGATCCTCGTAGTCTAGTCGCCCGTGACCTTTGTCCGATCGCGTGCCCCGAATCGCTTCTTTCGGACTATGAATTTCTTTGGCCACGTCTCGTCCATTTTGGCTCGGACTTCCCTCTCATCTCTTTCATAATGATCCTTCTTGGTGAAGCACGGACGGTAAAAGGCTGGGTTTACATTGCATTAGTCGGTATGCAGGTTGTTTCTTTGGTTGGTAATGGGTGTGGTGCGTGGGTATTGGTTGGCTTTGCGATTAGGGCTGATTATGGTGAAGTGCGGCGGTGAGGTATATGGGTAGTAGGAGGTCATTTGAAGGTGGGGTTGAGGTTGGGTGGGCGGCGGTTTGTTCGGTGATGGTGGCCTTTGTGGAGAGTTTTGGGAGATATGTGGTGGTGGAGGTCGATGCAGGATGGTTTGTGAAGTAGTGGCCCTTTGATCGGCATGGGGTATTCAAGCTAATGGATAGGTTGGTCGATTAGTAGCCTCTCCATCTCAACCTGCATATCGCCAATTTGTTGCGGCACTGCAATACATTCTTCTGGTGGTGATATTCCTCCATACGAAGGTTGTTTATTTGACAGAATAATTCCCAAACCATTTGGCTCGGGCCTTCAGAGCGATCGTCATCATTTCTTGCCTTGGACTGGTGAAGTGTGGATGCTCGGACATTGTTGAGTCAAATCTGAACCGACCGCTTTGGGAGGATGATAAATTTTCTAAGAAATGCAACAACCGATGTTAGCATAAAGCGCGCATAATTTGCGGTATGTAGCGGATATATCGCATATAGCACATTCAAACGCGTTCCTAACATGCGGGGACCTCTTTATGCGGTAAGCCTAAACGTCACTTATGCGAGATTATGGATTTGTCCAAGTCGCCCAATGTAATGCTTTTGTTGGAAATGGCGACCAAATGACGGTGCACTTTTTCCAATTTCAGCGACATGATTAGGTTTGGATTTGTCTATCATCGCCACGCTACACACAATATCTTTGGTTGGTCGTTGGGTTGCGAAACGTCGACAAGTCCGGTGTCTTCCTAATTGTGGTGTCAATGCCGGATTGACCCACCTAAGGTAAATGCATGCCCTAAAATAAGGGTGGTATAGCTCTATCTTAAGTTTCTAAGATTTGGCTTTTTCTAGGCCTTGAGTTCCCGGCGGACAACTCAGTGAGAAGGCTACGCGGTGATCAGACGAACCGATCTAACTCACAGCGCCAACTCTCCTAAAATTTGGATATTTTTGAAAGAAATTTGCGGGTCTTGCGGAGCACACCAAATAGCGTGAGTGTGTGATTTGTGTGAATTTTCCAGAATGGAAGAAATATGAGCGGAATGCCAGTTTAGGGAAAGCAGTAAAGCAAGTAGCAAAAAATAAACAAAATACAATACACAAAATTACATGCAAAATAATTGCCAAATAATAACCCTAAGTCTGTTATGGTTAAGAACCTAATATCCCCAGCGGAGTCGCCATTTCTGTCGCGCCCTTTTCCGGCCGCGACATTATTTTCTAAACTCCTGCTCAAATAAAAAAAAAAGGTTAGAAAATAAATATAAATTGCTAATAAAGTTTAAGAGGCTTTAAAGGTTTTAAAATTGCAAAAGATGTTTAAAAGCTTATAAGGTGCTAAAGGTGCAAAATGCTAAGAAGTGCTAAAAGGCTAAGGGTTCGCGGAGTCGCCACCTAATTAGTTTGGGTGAATTAGGACACCTAAATGTTTAACTAGTTTAAAGTAAAACATTAACTCCATTTTTATGGTCTGCTAAACTTAATGAGATTCCGGGTAAGGGTTCTTTATTAATCTAGAGGGAAGGGGTTAGGCACCCTCTAAGATCCGCTAACTTGCGGTTGTCCTGCCAAACCTAGGGTAGTTATTATATTTAAAAAATGCAAAGTAAAAGATCTATAAAAAGAAGTGCAATGTTAGAAAATAAAGTGCTAGATGTTAAAATAGTGCTAAGTAGTTAAAAAGGTTTTAAAATGTTGGAAGATGTTTAAAGGTGCTAAGAGGTTAATTTTAAAGCTAAAGGGTGCTAGGGTGCTAAGAGGTATAAAAGGGCAAAAGTGTTATGAATAAATAATAGAGCCAAATGCTAAATGTTTAAAAAGTGCTTAAAATACTAAAGGTTGCTAAAAGGTTTTAAATGATAGAAGGGTGCTAAAGGTGCTAAGAGGTGCTTAAAAGTGCTAAATGCTAAAGCGCCGAATAATTAATAAAATGTTAGGAAATAAATGCTAGCTTGTTAAAATGTTTAAAAGGTGTTTAAAGTATCAAAGGGGCTAAAGGAAATAAAATGCTAAAAGGTTTAAAAGGCTTAAGGTGCTCAATAGTGCTAAAGATTAATTTTGAAAGTAAAAGGTGCTAAAAGTGCAAAAGGATGCTAAATGTTAAAGAGTGCTTAAAAGGTGCTAGAAATGCTAAAGAATGCTAGGAGGGTGTTTTAGAGACTAATTATGTGTTCATGCAAAGGTTATTTATAGACTAACTATATGTATTTACTGGAAAATTTGATTTTTTTTTATAGGTGGCATAGTGCAAAGGACGATTATCATTTGGCAAAGTTTAGTTATGCGTGGCAAACCTAAAATAATTAACTTAAAGGGAAGCAAATTTCTAGTATCCAACTACTCGCTAATTTATTGATTCAAGATTTAACTATTCTAAGTGTTCTAATAATTAATGTAGCGTTAGACAATTAATTACAACAAATGAATGAGGGCGGGATAGAAAACCAATAAAGCGACTCGAAGGAGTGGCGATGTGATTCACTTTGTGGTTTGGAATTTCGATGCAGATAGCAAGATACACGAATGCGGGTGAATGCAAATCTTCAATTGATTGAAGGCATAATGAGTCTCGCTATGAGACTCCTCCTTTTGCTCCGTGCATTTCATGTAAAATAAGAGAAGATAAGGATTAGTATATGCTCAAAATAATAAACAAACACTTGGCGTAAAATTTAACACATGTGATTTACACTTAGGCATATATTCCGTGATTAAGCTGGCATGGCCAAAGCAACTAGGCGGTAACAAGTCAATTACAATTTAGTCATTGTAAGATCGTGGCCAAACTCGTGTTCTTTGTTTTAAAATGAAATGATGGGCACGGAATTTAGTCTCTCGATTTTCATTATGGTGGGCCTCAAGGTGTACACGGAATAGATCTGGGCCTTATACAACCTCACGAACATAACGATATATCAACATATGTGTCTGATATACAGGATAAACATATAAGCAAGACCAGGTCAATTGAACAAATACATATTAGAACTGGATCATAGTGTATACAGGAATCCAGTTTCAAACTTTTCGTTTAGATATCCTAAAATGGCGATCATGGCATGGTACAGTTACTAGATCCTCAATGTATACATCAATGTAGAACATCATATTTAATGATACCTTACATAATCTTCCAGCACATGTGAATGCAGATAGGGTGTGATTATACATGGTACTAGGATGACATACATAGGACATAATACATGCATATAGTCAATCAATTTCAAACAGAAAGGAACAAGCGCAATTGATCCATGCTCAAAACATAAGAAGGTGGGAGCAAGGCAGCCATTTGAAAACATTATTTGAAAGCAAAGCTATTTAACCTTAGGCTGGACATACGGGATCACGATCTGGTTATCCGTTAGACATAGTTCTTTTCTTGAACGCTAGAAGAAACTTTTCTTTTTTTTCTTTGCGGCTTAGTAGACAGGACTATTTCCTAATATGTGTATAGTCAATAACCAGTAAACCAACAGATTCAACATGTCATTTTAGCAAACCAACACACTGATTCAACATGCCATTCAAACACGATGGATGGATTCAATCTCAAATCTGGACGAACATAATTAGGATGGGACTTCGGTAGATATACGTATTAACTTAGACTAAAATAGCAATAACACTTAAGACAAACAGTCGAACTGGTCATTTCATGTCAAGACATGTTTCTTACATGATAGTTTCGGCATTTTAGAACATGGCATGATAGAAATAAATCATAAGGGTCAAACTGAGGCACACATAGATACATGAAAGGATCCACAGTGATACAGAAGTGGCGTTCCAGGTGTACAATGTGGTCTGGAGTATACTAAGCATGATGTAGCAGGCCAAACATATAGTATCTAGGCCAACCACCATTTTATTATTGCATATCTAATCATACTAATTGGGAACCCATAGTCTTTAATCTGAGTTAACAAACAACTAATCAATACAACTAAACACTTAACCATAAAAATACTAATCTAGAGCATACAAATGCCGTAATTAGAAAGGGGTGAGAGAAATTCGAGTTTACCTTCTCCGGGCAGCGTATCAAGTCTTCGGTTCACTCGGAGGGTTTATTGCGGTTATGCGAAAGGATGAAACTTCTCAAAAAGCTCGAGAATTCTGATTATCTGCTCTAGAATGCTAACTTCGGATGGTTCTTGCCTGTTTTCTCTCAATTTCCGACTAAATTACTATCTCCTAACTGCTGCTAAGGTGTCCTCTGAATTGCTACGTCGCTCTCCCTAGTATATGCCCTACTGCTCTGAATTCCTTCTCCTATGCTCTGCCTGTCTCCTCAAAAAAACCCCCCCTCTTGCATGCGTATAAACCTGTATTTATAGCCCTAACTCGTGTTCTGAATTTGGTAAGCTATTGACGCGATTTTGTGGACTGATTCGCGGATGATTTGGTGCGATTTGAGCAGGTTATGGTAAGAAATTGGTTCGATTTCTATGGTAAGGACAGGGTGTCGATAGGGTAGCTGATTTGCCGGATTCTCCGGCGAGAATCCCGGCATGGGTGTTGGGACGAGGTGCGGCGGATTTTTAGGTTTAGGTTTAAGGGCTGCGTTTGTTCTTCTTTTCTTTTGTTTGGACGATGGGGGTTAAGGTAAGGGAATAAGGGCTGAAGTTTTGGGCTTCTGCGGGTAATGAAGTAAAGAGAGGGAAGTTAAAGGCTTAGGGGAAATGGGCTGAGGGAAATAACGTTGGGGCGTGGGCCTCTGGCTGAAGGGAGCTGGGCTATGCGAACCGGGTATTGGGATGGGTAGAATTAGGTATTAGTTAGGTATTTAATTAATAGTGTTAGGCTTTTAATTGGTGATTAATTAATTAATTAATTGTGATTAAATTAAATAAATGCGGGCGTGCTATTTAATTAGTGCTTAATATTTTAGAATGCGACGCTATTATTTAAAATCTTATTATTGTGCATTATTGCGAAGTTAAATTAAAATGCATTGAGTTTATATTAAATTACTTAAATGCCGAATGCAAGTACGATATTTAAGAATTGTTTAAAGCTTTTATAAATGCGACGCTATTAGATGCATGTATTTAGAATAAAAAATTGATTTTAAATGATTACTAATTAATGCGGCTATGCTACCTGACACGACGTTATCGCTAAATTATTTATTTTATGCATTTATTAATTATTTAAGAATTACGACAAAGCTTAAAGTTAATTAATGCGGGCGCGGGACTCTAAGTGCTTAAAACTCTATGCGATGCCATTATTAAATTGTTCAATTATGCATGTATTTATGTTTTATCGCTGCATTTTATTATAAGAAATCATAAAAAATTATTTTACAAAATTAGTGTAATTTTATGGTTAATGGCTGGACGGGAGGGTCAAAATTGGGTGTCAACACGCCCTCACGTACATACTCTGGAAATACGGGGTATAACATTCTCCCCTCCTTAGAAACATTCGTCCCGAATGTTCCTTCTCGAAACTGTTATACCCCGTAGTTGCAGGGTATGTATGTGAGGACGTACGTACGAGAGTACGGCAGAAAATTTTGAAAAGAAAGAAAGATGTGAGTTTTCGACGGAAAAGTTTCCGGTTATTTGTGAAGAAAAAGGTTCGTTAATGGGAATTGGATTCCCAGATTTGGTATTTGGACTTCATAGATTATATTAGAATTTTGAGATTTTATTTTCGGAAATGGTCACGTGGGGCCCACGGGAGAAATTTACTGTTTTGTGAGGCATTTGTTTTTGAGATTTGTAAATTGGATATTTTCTAAGACGAAATATTCAGGCGAATCGAGGCGACACGTGTCACCCCACGTGGCACCGGCCGATTTTACATTTGTACACAACTTTGGTTGGAGTCGTTTTTCGACGAAGCGTTTTTGCGTAACTGCGAAGGAAAATTCCGGCTATGTCGTTTTGTATTTTTGCGGATTTTTCCGAGAGACGAAACATTCGGACCAACGGGAGGGTGGACGTGTCACCTCACAATGAACAAGTGGGCGTGACTTGGCCGAATTGAGGGCAAGTTGGGCTTGATATTTGTGTAGATATTTGTGAGGTTTTAAGGGTAGGGTCTAGGGTGCACTTGGCTTGATCTTGGCCTTACACTTGCCTTGCGTGGCTTGATCTTGGCCGTTGGTTGGCATTTGGGTTTCTTATAAATACCCACTTTGTGAAGACTTCATTCATCCACAAATGTTTCCTAGTCTTGAATCCTCCTCCCTCTTGTAGACTCTCGTCCAAGAGCTCCTCTCCCTTGAAAGTGGCCTTTGGCGTGAGGTCTCCACTCCCCTTGTGAGGTCTAGCGTAGGTACCCCACTGCTAGTTGTTTTCGTATAATACCCTTGTTGTGGTATAGAAATACTCCTAGTATTGTTATAATGCCCAAAATACCTTAGCCTTGTACCTTGTAGTATTCCAAAGATACCTCTTTCGTAGAGTCGGAAATACTACCTTTTGTCCTTTTAGTCTCAAACCGAAACCCTAAGGAAATCTTCATAGTTGGTTGAAGTATTTGAGTAGAAGTTGGTTAGAACTTCTAAGGGTTGTTTGGAGTGGTTTGGAGCGCACGGAGTGGAGCTAAACCTTGCTCAGGAGCGACATTAAACTCGGATAATTTTGGGCTTATCGAGGTAATTATCTTGTCCCTCTATTGTAATTGGAAATTACATGTTTGTTTGAGTATATAGTTGAAGTATACTATATATGGAACTACTTAGTATTCGGCAATGTCTTTTGACTTAAGCCTGAAGAATAAAGAACTGAATCTGTATTTACATGAGTGCGTATTGCGATGAACTTGTGTAGAATTGTACACGTCAGGTTAGGCGTGTAAACCCACACAGTTGGCTTGGTAGCCGGCCTCGATAGAGGAGGAGATTTCTGTCATTGCGGGAAGTCTTCGAATTTTCTATAGAAAGATAGAAAACTTGTGTTTTGGGGTTAATAGACGTTTGTGACCTTTATAGGTGAAAGTACTAAGAGTAGCGTATTCTACTCGAGGAGTGGAAAGGGCTAGCAAGGTTGTAGTACTTGGAGCATTTTGCTTATTGTCGATAAATCGTCGCGAGGTATGTGAACCTCTTCCTATCTTTTCTAGCATGATTGTTGTGAACTATGTAGTACGGTGAGCGTACATGTGCTAAGTGATTTGGTTGGTTTAAAACATAGGGTGTTATAATAGCTTTATGGGAAGTTAGTTATAACGACCTTATGTAAGTGAAAATGGTTTCTTGATGTTAGAAGTTAAGAGACTTGATCTTATAAGATAAGAGACTTAACTTATTTGTTTTAATGTGGATGTTTGTGTGAAACCTCATTCATGAGTAATGAGTACTTGGTTTTAAAGGGATAATGTTTCTTGATTTGGGAATCGAATGTGTATCGACAGACCAACTGCAGCGTTAATAAAGGAAATGTATTGAATAATGATGTGTTGTATTAAAACCGGTAGAAACCTCCATCTGCGTAGAAGCTAAGATGAGACAAAATGATATTACATTTTCTAGATCATACTTTGTAATAAGATCGTTATAAACAAGAATAAACTACTCACGTATATGACATATGTTACTCAATTGTTCTAAAAGGAATCAAGTGATTAAGTTTGGGAACTATGAAACCATTTGAAAATGAGAAGCTTGAGTAATTGAAACTAGGCAAGCTGGAACTTAGGAAAGAATGTTGTTACTTGATTTTGAAAAGGAAGGTGGGTTGGTCATTCTAATACTACTGTATCGGGTGACTTTTATAAAAGTAATGGATCTCTTTTAAAAGAACTTAACGTATGTAGTACTTTGGGGTTAAAAACCGGACTTTGGCATAAAATGAAAGTACTTTGAGTTGTGTGAAACTTGCCTATGCTTGTTGTTGTGAAACTTGCCTATGCTTGTGATGATAGCCTTTATTGTACAAGCGTTGTGTTTACGTGTTACCGCGTCTCGATAGAAGTCGGTTGGTAGTTGAGAACTTACTTGGATGTCTTGCGGCGGTGGCGGAGAAATTCCGCAGATGCGTTCTGTTGATAGTATTATTGTTGTTAATCACTTTGGACATACTGACACGATGCGTAGCGCACGGGTATGCCTCCATTTGGGATGAGGTCTTATTGTTAATCGGTTTGGATATACTGACACGATCGTGGCGCTGCGGGTATGTTTCCATTTTGATTAACGCCTTGTGATTTCCTTTTGGACATACTGACACGATGCGTAGCGCACGGGTATGCGTCCATTTGGAATGTTGTCTTATTGTTTCCTTTTGGACATACTGACACGATGCGTAGCGCACGGGTATGCGTCCATTTGGAATGTTGTCTTATTGTTTCCCTTTGGACATACTGACACGATGCGTAGCGCACGGGTATGCTTCCATTTGGATTGTTGTCTTGTTGTTGAGGTCACATGGACATGTCTACACCGATCAGGGGCATGTGGCCGTGGGACATTGGTATTATTGTTGCATCATGGACATGTCTGCCGTCTGCGATATTCGGCATGCGGCCATAATGCGAACTGATTGATGTTGTGGGCGTGAGACCCATAGTTATATTGGAGTGATGGCTTTATGTTGTGATCGTAGTTGGTTATCATACATGTCTCTGCTTTATATAGACTAGTATGATTTCATTTTCGATTGCATGCAGTTTCACATACTTGGTACTGTTATCTTGACCTCCTTGAAGTGCGTTCATCCGCAGTAGAGTACATCGGTCGTGGTTCCTCGCTCTTAGGATCACGATTCAACGCATTTGAAGCTCCGTTTCTCCGAGGCTTATCTTTTAGTAGGTGTTCCCGAGTTGTAGGTTCTTGTACATTCGGGGTATGGCGGGGCCACTGTCCGTCATAGTCATGTATATCTTAAGTGCAGTAATCTTGTTGTGGCGGGGTTGTAAAAGGATTAAAGCTGTTGAGTTTTATGTATATACTGAAGGCAACTGTTTTGGTTGGCCTGTTTATTTATTATATCTCTTGTTTTATGTTCAGCTGATTTTCTCTGATGTATGTATCACTAGGGTGCCCAGGGTAAGGCACGATGCCCCGGGCAGTCGTTACAAAAGTGGTATCGAGCGATTAATCCTTGGAAAGTGTCTACGCATCGTGTCTAGTAGAGTCTTGATTATCGGTGTGTTGTGCACCACATCTATAATCGTGAGGCTATAGGACATTTAGGATTGGTTTCCATTCTTCTCATTACGAGATCGTGCCTTAGAGTCGTGTTGTAAGTTGGACCCTCCGACGTATCTCGTTTTACCGATTATGCCTCGCGAGGCACCAGAGCCAGAAGGGCAAGGCAGCGAGGAGGCTGCTAGTGAGATACAGAGGAGTTCGAGCGCAGCGGTCGAGACTGAGCAGTGCTTCCGACGGCGAAGTTTCGCGGCGCCAAAGACCAGCCGAGTTTAAAGCGCAGCGATGGTCTGAGACTCTGATACACGAGCCTCCGGTCCACGATGCAGGCGGGAGATGGGTCACAAGAGATGGCCCGATTCTTTGGCGGTCGTGGCGATATGAGGATAAATTTGAATCTGGCGGTTCGATTCCATTCGAGCACGATGGTTCCCGAGCAGATAGTTTGAGGCTACGACTTTACGAGTGTAGCCCGCAGTTTTATGGGTCGAGGCACGAGGATGATCGCAGGAGTTCATCCGGCGATTCTGACGGATCATGCGGGTGATCAAGGCTTGAACCGAGTCTGTGACCTTTGGTTCGCGTCGGCCGCGTGATACCGCGATCGATTGGTTTGATTCATGAGCTTTCGGGAGAGCATGCACCTCCGCAGTATGGGATGAGTTTTCGGGCTTTCCTCACGCACTTCTTGCCTCGCAGATGAGGAGACGCGGGTAAACGATTTTTGTTCTCGAGACAGAGAGGCGCGTCGAAGTACAATGTCGAGTTCGATTCTTTGGCTCGATATGTCCTGCGCTAGTTGCGAATATGGAGGATAGGGTGCATCGCTACGCCACCGGCTTGATGATTATATGGCGAATCTTGTGCGGGTGTTTCTCTTCCCGCATGGACATTGCCGCACGCGAGCTCATGCACTTGGATGTGAGGCACGGAGGGTCGGAATGACTGGATCGCAGAAGAGGGCGGGGCGGCGAGGTCGCTGGTGGCTTTCGGCGGACCGCCTCGTGCAGTTAGTTATATACCCCCAGCGTGCAGTGGTCCTCCACCGTCTTCGGAGGCGGTCGTGGCTCGAGGTTCAGATTTTCGAGCGGGGTGTTAACGGTGAAGCCACCCTACCTCGTTGTGACCATTGTGGTAGACTCCATTTTGGAGAGTGTCGTGCTAGATTGGGAGTTTGTTTTGCATGCGGCCAGCGGGGCCATTTGCGGAACCGTCCGACCAAAGGAAGCGCGGATGTTACGACTTCGACGCCCGGGATCTGTGGCTGGTTCATCACCTTCTACGGTATCGCCTGCGTGGGCCTATGATTAGAGTGAAGCGGTAGCCAGTATATCTTAACCTCTAGAGTTTTGGTATGCTTGTTATGATGATCTCATTATTGTGTACTATGTACGGATAACATTGTGATATTGTGAGTTTGAAAACATGTTTAGTTGGGAGGTTACGTATGGGGGCATGGTAAGTATGAACCTTAGACTATGTCACGGCCCGAGACCTTAGGGGTAAGGTCGTCTTGAGATTAAAGATTCGTTTATGTTTGACTTTTATCGAGTAGTAGTATACGTGGGATTTATTTGTGTGATAAGTCCGTGGGTAGTGTGAGATGGAAGTGGTAGCTTTCATGATGTGAATTAGTAAGATTGTTCGGATCGGAGACAAGAGTTTGGCGCGGTTGGGTCGGGTTGAGGACCATTTGCGGTCAACGTAACCGGTTTGGGGTGGGTCGGTTCTGGGTGGTCCCGCCAGTGGTAGGGTCACGAGGATGCTAGGCCCAAGTTTGTATGATCATCGTATGAGTTCGTGGACGCGTTCGACCGAGCGGTTCGTAAAGGCGGGAATGGCCTTAAGGAAGTTCGAGTTAGTAAGATGACCAAGTTTGGAGGTAGTGACTCGCAGATTTTCGAGCGAGTAATGACTGAAGTATGGTACGTCTTGGGAGAGTTCGAGTGTTCGAGAAAGTACAACGAGTAAGGGAGGAAGATAACGTGTGTTATTTCGTGGCGGTATGGCGTTGGCAACTTGTT
This sequence comes from Przewalskia tangutica, assembly GCA_029844215.1. Lineage (NCBI taxonomy): Eukaryota > Viridiplantae > Streptophyta > Magnoliopsida > Solanales > Solanaceae > Przewalskia > Przewalskia tangutica. The sequence continues at coordinate 73,065,896 of CM056725.1, forward strand.
AGAGGAACTTTATCGTTATTCGACTTGAGAAGGAACATTCGGACGAATGTTTCTAAGGAGGAGAATGTTATACCCGTAGTTGCGGGGTATGTATGTGAGGACGTGCGTGCGAGTGCGAGAAAATTTTGAAAAGAAAGAAAGATGTGAGTTTTCATGGAAAAGTTTCCTGTTATTTGTGAAGAAAAAGGTTCGTTAATGGGAATTGGATTCCCAGTTTGGTATTTGGACTTCATAGATTATATTAGAATTTTGAGATTTTATTTTTGGAAATGGTCACGTGGGGCCACGGGAGAAATTCTGGTTTTGTGGGCCGCTTTGTTTTGAGATTTCCATTAAATTGGATATTTTGGAAGACGAAATATTCTGGCGAATCGGGGCGACACGTGTCACCCCATGTGGCACCTTGGCGATTTACATTTGTACACAACACGGTTGGAGTCGTTTTTCGACGAAACGTTTTGCGTAGCTTGCGAAGGGAAAATTCCGGCTATGTCGTTTTGTATTTTGCGGATTTTTCCGAGAGACGAAACATTCTGGACCAACGGGAGGGTGACATGTGTCACCCTCACAACGAACAAGTGGGGCGCACTTGGCCGAATCGAGGCAAGTTGGGCTTGATATTTGTGTAGATATTTGTGAGGGTTTTAAGGAGTAGGGTCTAGGGTGCACTTGGCTTGATCTTGGCCTTACACTTGCCTTGCATGGCTTGATCTTGGCCATTGGTTGGCATTTGGGTTTGCTATAAATACCCCTTTGTGAAGACCATTCATCCACAAATGTTTCCTAGTCTTGAATCCTCCTCCCTCTCTTGTAGACTCTCGTCCAAGAGCTCCTCTCCCCCCGAGAAAGTGGCCTTTGGCCGTTAGGTCTTCCCCTCCCCCTTGTGAGGTCTAGTAGTGGGTACCCACTAGCCTAGTTGTTTTAGTATAATACCACTTGTTGTGGTATAGAAATACTCCCCTAGTATTGTTATAATGCCCAAAATACCTTAGCCTTGTGCCTTGTAGTATTCCAAAGATACCTCTTTACGTTGAGTCCTAAATACTACCTTTTGTCCTTTTAGTCTCAAACCGAAACCCTAAGGAAATCTTCATAGTTGGTTGAAGTATTTGAGTAGAAGTTAGTTAGAACTTCTAAGGGTTGTTTGGAGTGGTTTGGGCGCACTGAAATGAGCTAAACCTTGCTCGGGAGCGACATTAAACTCGGATAATTTTGGGCTTATCGAGGTAATTATCTTGTCCTCTATTGTAATTGGAAATTACATGTTTGTTAGTATATAGTTGAAGTATACTATATATGGAACTACTTAGTATTCGCAATGTCTTTTGACTTAAGCTGAAGAATAAAGAATCGAATCGTATTTACATAGTGCGTATTGCGATGAACTTGTGTAGAATTGTACACGTCAGGTTAGGCGTGTAAAACCCCACGGTTGGCTTGGTAGCCGCCTCGATAGAGGAGGAGATTTCTGTTGTTGCGGGGGTGAGTCTTCTAATTTTCTATAGAAAGATAGAAAACTTGTGTTTTGGGGTTAATAGACGTTTGTGACCTTTATAGGTGAAAGTACTAAGAGTAGCGTATTACTCGAGGAGTGGAAAGGGCTAGCAAGGTTGTAGTACTTGGAGCATTTTGCTTATTGTCGATAAATCGTCGCGAGGTATGTGAACCTCTTCCTATCTTTTCTAGCATGATTGTTGTGAACTATGTAGTGCGGTGACGTACATGTGCTAAGTGATTTGGTTGGTTTAAAACATAGGGTGTTATAATAGCTTTATGGGAAGTTAGTTATAACGACCTTATGTAAGTGAAAATGGTTTCTTGATGTTAGAAGTTAAGAGACTTGATCTTATAAGATAAGAGACTTAACTTATTTGTTTTAATGTGGATGTTTGTGTGAAACCTCATTCATGAGTAATGAGTACTTGGTTTTAAAGGGATAATGTTTCTTGATTTCGAATCGGAATGTGTATCGACGCACCACTGCAGCGTTAATAAAGGAAATGTATTGAATAATGATGTGTTGTATTAAAACCGGTGAAACCTCCATCTGCATAGAAGCTAAGATGAGACAAAATGATATTACATTTTCTAGATCATGGTCTTGTAATAAGATCGTTATAAACAAGAATAAACTACTCACGTATATGACATATGTTACTCAATTGTTCTAAAAGGAATCAAGTGATTAAGTTTGGGAACTATGAAACCATTTGAAAATGAGAAGCTTGAGTAATTGAAACTAGGCAAGCGGAACTTAGGAAAAGAATGTTGTTACTTGATTTTGAAAAGGAAGGTGGGTTGGTCATTCTAATACTACGTATCGGGTGACTTTTATAAAAGTAATGGATCTCTTTTAAAAGAACTTAACGATGTAGTACTTTGGGGTTAAAAACCCGACTTTGGCATAAAATGAAAGTACTTTGAGTTGTGTGAAACTTGCTATGCTTGTTGTTGTGAAACTTGCCTATGCTTGTGATGATAGCCTTTATTGTACAAGCGTTGTGTTTTACGTGTTACGCGTCTCTCGATAGAGTCGGTTGGTCGTTGAGAACTTACTTGGATGTCTTGCGGTGACGGAGAAATTCCGCACGCGTTCGCTGATAGTATTATTGTTGTTAATCACTTTGGACATCGACACGATCGTGCGCACGGGTATGCCTCATTTTGGTTAAGGTCTTGTGGTTAATCGCTTTGGATATCTCGACACGATCGTAGCGCACGGGTATGTTTCCATTTTGATTAACGCCATGATTTCCTTTTGGACATACCGACACGATGCGTGGCGCGCGGGTATGCGTCCATTTGGAATGTTGTCTTATTGTTTCCTTTTGGACATACCGACACGATGCGTAGCGCTGCGGGTATCGCCCATTTGGAATGTTGTCTTATTGTTTCCCTTTGGACATACCGACACGATCGTGCGCGCGGGTATGCTTCCATTTGGATTCTTTGTCTTGTTGTTGAGGTCACATGGACATGTCTACACCGATGCAGAATTCGGGGCATGTGGCCATGGGACATTGGTATTATTGTTGCATCATGGACATGTCTACACCGTCACGATTCCGGGCATGCGCCATAATGCGAACTCGATTGATGTTGTGGCGTGAGACCCATAGTTATATTGGAGTGATGCATTTTATGTTGTGGCTGTAGTTGGTTATCATACATGTCTCTGCTTTATATAGACTAGTATGATTTCATTTTGATATTATGCATTTCACATACTTGGTACTGTTATCGACCTCCTTGAGCTGCGTTCATGCGCAGTAGAGTACATCGGCCGTGGTTCCTCGCTCTTAGGATCACATTCAACAGATTTGAAGCTCCGTTTCTCGGAGCTTATCTTTTAGTAGGTGTTCCCGAGTTGTAGGTTCTTGTACATTCGGGGTATGGCGGGGCCACCTGTCCGTCATAGTCATGTATATCTTAAGTGCAGTAATCTGTTGTGGCGGGGTTGTAAAAGGATTAAACTGCTCGTGTTTTATGTATATCGAAGGCAACTGTTTTGGTTGCTTTGTTTATTTATTATATCTCTTGTTTTATGTTCGCTGATTTTCTCGATGTATGTATCACTAGGGTGCCTGTGGTAAGGCACGATGCGGGCCGGGCGGGTCGTTACAATGAGATAATGAAGAAGTTCCTTCCAACAAGTTGTCAACGCCACACCTGGCCACGTAATAACACACGTTCTCTTCTCTCCTTCGTCGTGCCGCTTTTGAACACTTGAACTCTTCTAGTATCGTACCACACTTCATCGTCGCTTGCTTCCCAACACTTTGGAGTCACAACCTCCAAACTTGGTCATCTTACTAGCTTCACTCTCCCTTAAGGCCATTCCCGGTCTTCACGATCCGCTTCTGGTCGAACATATCCACGAACTCATACGATGGTTATCTAATCATGGGCCTAGCGCCCTCGTGACCTACCACCGGGACCACCTGAGCTGACCCCACTTTGAAACCGGCGCGGGTTGGCCTCAACATGGCCCCAACCCGACCCACTTACGCATCACGCTCTTGTTCCCGATCCGAACAATCTTACCTCTACAGTCATAAAGCTACCACTTCCATTTTTACACTACCCAAGGAAATTTCCCACAATTACTCTACGTATGATTATACATTCGACAAAGATCACCCGAGATCTTGTACTCAAGACGGCCTTACATCTAAGGTCTCAATTGTAATATTCTAAGGTTCATCATTTCTCACTTTGAGCTTACCCTTTTCACTAACTGTGTTTCTAAATCACATTTTAGCACAAAGCTATCCGAACATAACACTAAACACATCATCACAACATCAACACATACAAAACTCTAGAGGTTAAGGATATACTGAAAATAGGCGATTGGAGGACCGCTAAAATCGGGAACTTCCACCGCGACCTCTCGTGGCCCGCCGGTGTATGAACATCCCTGCGACTATGGAAGGTGAAGAACCCGCAATCGATCCGTGAGTCAGTGCTATCCTACCAGCTACCCTGGTCGGACAATTTCTCCCAAAATGGCCTGCTGCCGCATGTAAAACAAACTCCCGGACTAGCACGACACTCCCACCGTGGAGTCTACCACAATGTCACAACGAGGTAGGGTGGCTTCACCGATAACACCGCTTTCTCGAAAATCAACCCTTGGAGCCCGACCGCTCCCGAATACTGGATGCTCAAGATTGTGGAGGACCACTCAGATCGGGCGAGGCGCATAACTAGTTTCTTCTTTGAGGCGGTCCGCCTCGAAAGTCACCAAAGGACCTGCTGCTCGGCCTCTTCTCACGACCTTGGTTATTTCGCCGATTTCTCCGCCTCACCTCCAAGTGCATAAGCTGCATGCGGGCAATGTCCATGCCCATGAAGAGCTACACCAACAACTCTCGCTAGGTAATCATCGAGCCTGTAACATATCGGTGCACTCGATCCTCCATACTAGCTACTAATGCGGGGACGTCTCGCCAATGAGTCGAACTCCACATTGTACTCGAACCGCACGCCTGCTCGCCGCAACACCAAAAAGCTGCGCCGAGCCCTCCTCTCATCTGTGGAGGTAAGAAATGTGCAAGAAAGGCCTCTGAGAACTCGCCCCATAAAGCTGGAAGTGCATGCTCTCCCCGGGACAGCTCCCACGAATCAAACCAGTCGACTGCGGTATCACGCAGCCGATGCGAACCTAGGACCACCGACTCGGTCTCCGATGCCTTGATCACTCTCATGATCGGCAGCAATCGCCGGATGAACTCCTGCGGATCATCCTCGTGCCTCGACCCATAAAACTCGCGGGTTACACTCGTAAAATCCGTAATCTCAAATGCTCGCTCGGGGTGAACTACGGGTGCTCACTGGAATCTGCTGCGTCGATCTATCTCAAGTGCGCCACAACGGCCATTAATCGGGCCATCTCTCAGTAACCCATCTCTCCGCCTACCGTAGGATCGAGGCTCAGTGCTGCGGTCTCGTAGAGATCGCCGCTACTCGTATCTCCTCTGCTTTGCCTTCGGCGGGTTGCCTTGGCGCGAGGCATAATCGGTAAAAACGAGATACGTCAGAGGGGTCTAACTTACAACACAGCTCTAAGGCACGATCTCAGAATGAGAAGAATGGAAATCAATCCTAAATGTCCTATAGCCTCCTGATTATAGATGTGGTGCACAACACACCGATAATCAAGACTCTACTAGACACGGCCTGTAGACACTTTCCGAGGACTAATCGCTCGATACCACTTTTGTCACGACCGAACCGGGCGTGGATCGTGCCTACCCGGGCACCCTAGTGATACAACATCGAGAAAATCGGAAATAAAAAAACATGAACATGAATTTAGAGACAAAATAAATAAACGAGCAACCAAAATAGTTGCCTTCATCATATATACATAAATACCGACGCTTATCCTTACAAACCCCGCCACAGCAGGTTACGGACCTCTAAGATTTACACAACAACTATGACGGACAGGGGCCGCCATACCCACGAATGTACACGGACTCTGCACTGTGGTAACATACCAAAGATAAGCCTCCGAAGGAACGGAGCTTCCCAACACAAAGGTGATCCTAAAAGCGAGGATCGACGGCCGATGTACCTCACTGCGGCGTGAACGCAGCCTCGAAGGAGGTCAATCTAACAGTACTAAGTATGTGAAATCGTAAAATATCAGAATCAAATCATAGTAGTCTATAAAAGCGAGAGACGTGTATGATAACCAAACTACGATGCATACACATACGATTATATCAATTCGGTCTCACGCCCAACATCAATCCTGCGTGAGTACCTTCCTCGCGGCGATGCATGATATGATAACAACAAGATAGAAATCCAAATGGGAGCATACCCGCGCTACGCGATCGTGTCGATATGTCAAAGGGAACAAATAAGACAACATTCCAAATGGAAGCATACGTGCGCTACGATCGTGTCGGTATGTCCAAAGCGGAAACAATAAGACAAAGATTCCAAATGGAAGCATACGTGCGCTACGCGTCGTGTCGATGTCCAAAGGAAACAATAAGACAAAGATTCCAAATGGAAGCATACCCGCGCTACGATCGTGTCAGTATGTCCAAAGGGAAACAATAAGACAACAAGGCGGTAATCAAAGTGGAAGCATACCCGTGCGCTACGCATCGTGTCAGTATGTCCAAAGTGATTTAACAAAAGTAACACTATCAGCGAACGTGCTGTGGAATTTCTCCGTCGCTGTAGACGCGTCAAGTAAGTTCTCAACAAGTCAACCGACCCTCCATCGAGAGACGCGGTAGTATAGAAACACAATCTTTGCACAACAAAGGCTATCACAACAAGCATAGGCAAGTTTCACAACAACAAGCATAGACAAGTTTCACATCAACAAGCATAGGCAAGTTTCACAACAACAAGCATAGGCAAGTTATACACAACTCAAAGTACTTTCATTTTATGCCAACGTCCGGGTTTTAACCCTAAAGTACTACGTACGTTAAATTCCTTTTAAAGAGATCTAATCCTTTTCTAAAAGTCACCCGATACCCGTAGTATAAAAATAGAGTGACTTATATCTTTTAAGTAAACTAAAACAACTTCCATACTTTCCTTTTTAAAAACAAATTAAGGCAACACCATGCCTTCTCTTTTCTGACCAAAACACTTTTCTTTTTAAAGTCAAGTTACCACATTAAAACCAATGATAAAACCTTTCTTTTGTTTTCATAAGGTCGTTATAACTAACTTCCCATAAAGTTGTTATACACCTTATGTTTTAAACCATTTTAAGACAACACAATGTCTTTCTTTTTCCTAAAGTTCCAGTTTGCCTAATTTCAAATACACAAGTCTTTTTTTTTGAAAAGTTCATAGTTCAATGTCTTAATCTCTTTTAAAACAATTGAGTAACATATGCCTTAGGTAGTAGGTTATTCTTGTTCATAATCAATCTTATTAGCACCATGATCTAGAAATGTAATATCATTTTGTCTCATCTTAGCTTCTATGCATGGAGGTTTCTCCGGTTTTAATAATACTTAATTATTCAATACATTTCCTTTATTAACGCCGCAGTTGGTTTGTCGATACACATTCTCGATTTCCAAATCAAGAAACATTATTCCTTCCAAAACCAAGTACTCATTACTCACGAACGGGTTTCACACAAACATCCATATTAAGTCAAGTCTCTTATCTTTTAAGAATAAGTCTCTTAACTTCTAAACCATTAAACCATTCTTTTTATCTCTTAAGGCGTTACACCTAACTTCTCATAAAGTCGTATAACTTTTATGTTTTCCAACCAAGTATACACTTCTTTCAAAAGGTTTCTTAATCTTTTAGAATACTTCAAGATTCTTTTACATCAAGTCGCTTATAAGTCAAATCGCTTATCTTTTAAAACCACAAAGCATTTCTCATTTACATAGAGTCATTATAACCAACTTCCCACGGCCGTTATAACACTTTATGTTTAAAGACAATCAAATACATTTAACACACGTACGCTCACCGCACTACATAGTTATACACATATCATGCCGAACAGATAGGAAGAGGTTCACATACCTCGCGACGAGTATCGACTAATAGCAAAACGCCTCCAAGTACCTCAAACCGTCGCTACACTCTCGCCAAGCGATCACCCACACGTAGTACTACACCCTATAGAGGCCACCCAGCGCCTATTCATAGCTTTAGATCTCAATGTAGAATATTCTACGTAAAATTGTAAAGACTCTCCCCGCAACAGAAATCTCCTCTCTATCGAGGCCGCTACCAAGCCAACCGGGGTTAACACGCCTAACCGGACGTGTACAATTCTACTACACAAGAATGCTACACAAGTCTCATCAGAATACACCTATGTAATTACAGTCATTGTCTTCTTAAAATTCAGCTTAAGTCGCAAGACATTGCCGTAAGTATTATTCAGGCTTAAGTCAAAAGACATTGCCGCACAACTATGTTCAATTCTATATATAGTATACCTTAACTATATATTCCAACAACATGTAACTTCCAATTACAACAGAAGGTCAAGGGTGTTTACCTCGTTAAGCCCAAAATTATCCGAGTTATAATGTCGATCCTGAGCAAGGTTTAGCTCCTACTCCGTGCGCTCCGACCCGCTCCAACCAACCCTTAGAAGTTCTAACCAACTTCTACTTATAACTTCAACTACGGTGAAGATTTACTTAGTGGTTTCGTTTTTGTATCGAGGAAGTATAATAGTATTTTCTGGGCTTTTGTATAAGTGTAACTTTGGGGATACTACAAGGTATTTGGGCCAAGGTATTTGGGAATTATAACACTACTAGGAGAGTATTTCTATACCACAAAAGGGGGGTATTTATACGAGACAACAAGGCTAGTGGTACCCTGGCTAGTGGCACCACAGTGGGAAGCTCGCCGAGGGCCTTTCTCAAAGGGGGGAGGGGTGTGGTGGACGAGAGAACAAGAGGGAGGGAGTGTTTGAGACTTAGGTAGATTGCTCAAGTGAGGATGAAGAAAGTCTTCAACTTAGAGGGGTATTTATAGGTCAAGGAATGGCCAACCAATGGCCAAGATCCATCCAAGTGTTAGGCAAGTGTAAGGCCAAGATTAAGCCATGTGCTACCTTATCCATCTACACAAAATATCCTACCTAACCCTTGACCAAAATTTCAACACCAAAAACGTGCAAGACTAGCCCATTTCGTCCGTCCACCCCTTCCAATTAGAGGGTGACAAGTGTCGCCCTCTCGTTGGTCCAAAATGTTTCGTCTCTCGGAAAAATCCGCAAAAAAATATAAATGACATAGCCGGAATTTTCCCTACGAAAGCTGTGGAAACGTTTCATCGAAAAACGACTCTAATCGGGTGTTGTGTACAAATTTCGAAACTAGCCAACTTTAAGGCTCAAATTGTATACGTACGCCCTCACGTACATACTCTGAAAATACGGGGTATAACAAATATGATCCAAGATTACAAGTCGATCCTTAGCAACTTTAGCTCCTCTTTTTGACATTCCAAACCATTCCAAGAAACCCTTAGAAGCTCATGAAGAACTCATCTTCAAGTTCCAACTTCAAAGTTGAAGAACTCCTTAAGTTTCCGCCTTGCGATTAATACAAAAACACCACTTTTCCGGGATCTTTCTATTGAGATACCCTTGCAATACTCTTAGGAACCTTAGTTTAAAGTATGAGGTTTATTGGACAAAAATTGAAAAAATTTCTCTTGGAAGAGGGCTCATTGCCGTGAGTTTCCTAAAGGAACAAGAACAAGATTCAATTTTTCTAAGTGTTGAGAATGACAAAGTCTTGCACTACTAATGTACATATAAACTACATTCAATGGTATAGATTAGAACATTTGTGTGGTTTGGATGAATTCATTTAAAATATCAAGCTATGTGGGCTCATTGACTTGGTCAATAATGTCATGCCTTGGCCTTTCAAGACTTGGCCCAATCTTGCCCATTTTCGTCCAAGCCCAATTGTGGGGGTGTGTGACACGTGTCACCCTTCCATTCGTCCATAATGTTTCGTTTCCCGAAATTTCCATAATTGGTCAAAATATCGGAAACCTCGTGGGCCCCACAAAAACGTAAAATTTCTCGGGTGGGCCACACGTATCCAATTCTGTAAATAAACTTCCGTAGTTCCGATAACTTCTAAATGTCTCAAATAACAACTCGAGAACCCAATTCTCATTAACGAACAACTTTCCTTCCCGAGGTTCGGAAGCTTTTTCCTTAGGAAAGCAATTTCCTTCTTTCGTTCAATTTTTAAGTCCTGAGATCTCCCGTCTATTCTCTTATTCAAGTCCTGGAATTACGGAGTGTAACAATAGCCTTGGAGTGCAAGCATTATGTTGTTACGCTGCCGTGACTCTCAGTTGGAGGGTCGGCTGTCTTGTTGTGAGATTATTTGGACGTACCGACAGTGATGGAGGATTCCACAGGTATGCTTCCATTGTGATTGATACATGGACATGCTTGCGATGGAGGATTTCGGGGCATGCTACCATGATGCGGGTTAAATTCCCGGATACTATTATTATTCCATAGATTAGCTCTCCATGAAGACATGTATCCGAGATGAGGGATTCCACGGGCTTGTTATATACGATTATTACTCCATGGATTAGCTCTCCATGACGACATGTACCCGAGATGAGGGATTCCACGGGCATATTATATACGATTATTACTTCATGGATTAGCTCTCCATGAAGACATGTACCCGAGATGAGGAATTCCACGGGCATGTTATATACGATTATTACTCCATGGATTAGCTCTCCATGAAGACATGTACCCGAGATGAGGGATTCCACAGACATGTTATATACGATTATTACTCCATGGATTAGCTCTTCATGAAGTCATGTACCCGAGATGAGGGATTCCACGGGCATGAGATATATATATATATATATATATATATATATTGCATATGTGTGTATGCCGACAGTGAGGTAGGATACCACGCGCCACACCGATTATCTTTACAACTACTACCGGCGATGATGGGGATTCCACGGGCAGGAGATATATATATATATGTATTGTATGTGTGTACGCCGACAGTGAGGTAGGATGTCACGGGCGCGTCACAGGGTTATATTTTATACTTACGGCTGTCGGCAGTGATGGAGGATTCCACGGGCACGCCTTGAGGTTTTGAGGGCTTGAGACCCTTGCTGGACTGTGTGATGATGTTGAGGGCTTGTGTTCCTAGATATGGTGTGTTATACCCCGTATTTCAGAGTATGTACGTAAGGACGTACGTAGGAAAATTTAAGCCTTAAAGTTAGGCAAGGTTCGAATTTTATTCACAACCCCCGATTAGAATCGTTTTTCGACGAAACGTTTTGCACAACTTGCGAAGGGAAAATTCCGGCTATGTCATTTAGTATTTTTGCGGATTTTTCCGAGAGACGAAATATTTTGGACCAACAAGAGGGCGACACTTGGCACCCTCTAATTGGTGGGCTTATGGGCGGCAAGTTGGACGAAAGGGAGTGGGTAGGATATTTTGTGATATTTGTGTGGTAGATGGATAAGGTACACATGGATGAATCTTGACCCTACACTTGCCTTGCACTTGGCATGATCTTGGCCATTGGTTGGCCATTGCTTGACCTATAAATACCCCTCCCCCCTTTGAAGACTTCTTCATCCACAAAAATCCCTAAGTCTTGAAAACCTTTCCCCCTCTCTTGTAGTGGTTCGTCCAAACCACCCCCCCTCCTAGTAGCCTTGGCCGAGAGTACCCCCCCCCCCCCTTGCCTAGTTGTTCTCGTAAAATACTACCCCCCTCTTGGTAGAAATACTCTCCAAGTATTGTTACTATTCCCAAAATACCTTGGCCCAAATACCTTGTAGTATTCCAAGGTTACACTTATACTAAAAGCCCGCCTAAATACTATTATACTTCCTTCACTACAAAAACGAAACCCTAAGGAAAATCTCCATAGTTGGTTTGAGTATTAAGAAAGTTGCGTAGAACTTCTAAGGGTTGTTTGGAGCGGTGGAGCACCCGAGTAGGAGCTAAACGTTGCTCGGGATCGACATTAAACTTGGATAATTTTGGGCTTATCGAGGTAAATACTCTTCCTTATATTGTAATTGGAAATTACATACGTTGTAGCATAGAAATGAATATAAGATTCATAGAAGAGATTTGAACCGTAATAGTAGGATATTACGTAAAAGACTTGAACCAAATCACATCAGAAGAATAATCTACAGAGTAGTCTAGTCATTGATAGACTTGTATAACCTTTATAGGTTGAATGTTCTGCGAGTAGCATGTACTACTTGAAAGGTGGACAAGGCTAGCCGGGTTATAGCCGTGGAGCGTTTTGCTAATAGTCGATAATCGTCGCGAGGTATGTGATTCTTCCTATCCTCTTGAGCATGATATTTTAAAGAATATATATATAGTACGGTAGACGTACGTGTGTTAACTGAATAATAATTGCGGCAATGTCTTTTGACTTAAGCCTGAATAATAAGAATCTTGAAGTATTTCAAAAGAATACTGAATCATTTTTAACAGAAGAGTAATACTTGGTTTTAAAACTTAAAGGTTATACTAGCTTTATGGGAAGTTAGGTATAACGGCTTAAGAAAGATAAAAAGAATGGTTTATTAATTTTAGAAGTTAAGAGACTTGATCTTAAAAGATAAGAGACTTGACTTAAAGGAATTAATATGAAATTTGTTAATAAGTGTGAAACCTCATTCGTGAGTAATGAGTATGTGGTTTTTAAAATGGGATAATGTTTTACTGATTTCGGAAATCAGAATAAGTATCGAACAAACCATTGCAGCGCTAATAAAAGGAAATGTACTGAATAATTAAGTATTATTAAAACCAGTAGAAACCTCCATCTGCATAGAAGCTAAGATGAGACAAAATGATATTACATTTCCTAGATCATGACTGCTTTAATAAGATTGTTATAAACAAGAATAACCTACTCACATATAAGACATATGTTTCTCAAATCGTTTTAAAGGAGAATTATATCATTAAGTGATTAAAACTATGAACTACGAAACCTTTCGAAAAATGAGAAACTTGAGCATTTGAAATTAGGCAAACTTGAACGTTTGGAAAATAATGTTGTTAATTGATTTTACAAAAGAAAGTGTTTTGGTTTACTTAAAAAGATAGTCACTCTATTTTAATACTACGGGTATTGTGTGACTTTTGAAACGGACCTTTTAAAGAGTTAATGTATGAAGTACTTTGGGGATAAAAACCCGAAAGTGTTAACATAAAGTAGAAAGTACCTTGCGTGAATAACTTGATTGTGTTGGTTTGTGATAGCCTTGTAATACTTTCTTGTTGATTTGATAAGTAAACATGTTAGGATGCTACGTGTGTTAGTATTCCGTGATGTTTGTGTAAAGGGGTTTCCTTGTTGTGCTTATGTTGTTTAACGATAAATCGTTATGTTGTTATATCACATACCCTCGACTTATTATACCGAGGGCTTGTCACCTTGATGCGGTCTATACGGCCTACGCGTCTATGTGACTACGCGAGCAGCGGTATGCTCCGTGATTGATCATTCCGGTGTTTTATCCTCGACGCGGGGATGCCCTATGCGGTCCGCGTGACTATGCGTCTAATGAGACTATGCGGATTGCGGAGTCCGTGAGGGTACCGGGTTAGCTACCCCGACGCGTCTATACGACCTACGGCCGCGGAAGTCCGTGATTAGGCACGCATAATGATACTATGGGCGATCGGCCTTGCTTCGATCATTAGCGCCTAGAAAAGACCAAGCCATGATATATATTTCACTCTTGTTTATGTTGTGGGCGTAAGACCCATAGTTATAATCGAGTGATGACTTTGAGGGCGCGAGTCCTCGACTTGACATGATCGCTATTTATCAGGAATCGTAGTTTGGTTATCATACATGTCTCCCGCTTTATATAGACTACTATGATTTCATTTACGATTTTCGCCACATATTTGGTACCGTTGTATCGACCTCCTTCGGCCGCGTCATGCCGCAGTAGAGGTACACCGCCGTTGATCCTCGCTCTGTGGTCACAGCGTTGGGAAGCTCCGCTTCTCCGAGGCTTATCGGCAGATAGTCCTTGTCGTAGTAGGTACTTACATTCAGGGTATGGCGGGACCCCGTCCCGCCATTGTTGTCGTATCATTCTGAGGTCTGAGTAATCGTTGTGGGCGTAATTGTAAAAGGGATGTAATCGTTTCTAGTTGATATATATACATATGCCGCAAGGCAAGTTTTTCTCGTATAACTGCTTTTTCACTTCACTTTATTCATGTCTTGTTTTATATTCCGCTGATTACTCGATGTATGGCTACTGGGTGCTCGGTAGTACCGCCACGCCCGTTCGGTCGTGACATGGTGTGACTATTGTTCATGTGTTGAAATAGTCTTTAAAAGGTAAAACTGTCTTTCATTACTTTTATTTCTAAGAGCACGCTGCATCGTTAATTTGGTTATCATACATGTCTCCTTTATTTTAGACTATTATGATTTAAATTACGCATTTCTCGCTTTACATACTTGGTACATATTTTGTACCGACTTCTTCGGGCCGCGTCATGCCGCAGTTGAGGTACATAGCTTGTTGATCCGCACTCTAGGATCACTGTCCAGTTTTTGGAAAGCTCCATTTCTCCGGAGGCTTTGTCTTTTGGTACGGTTCCCTGAGGTTGTAAATTCATGTACATTCAGGGGTATGGCGGCACCTGGTCCACAGTTGTTATGTCAAACTCTTAGGTCTGTAGTCATATCTTGTGGGTCACTTTGAAAAAAAAATGAGGTAACTGCTTTTGAAATTGTATATATTCAGGGAGGTAGCCTTATCGGCTAACCTATTATTTATTCTTGTTAAGTTTATGTATGTTCACGATTATCTCTCGATGTATACTGCGGTGCCTGTGTAGGCACGCGCGAGCCCGTGGTCGGTCGTGACAAAAGTGGTATCGAGCGCTAGTCCTCTGAAAGTGTCTACTGCACCGTGTCTAGTAGATTCTGATTATCGGTGTGTTGTGCACCACATCTATAATCGTGAGGCTTCGTGGCATTTAGGATTGGTTTCCATTCTTCTCTCGCAGATCGTGCACTGTAGTTGTCCTACTAGGTCAATCCTCTCCGACCTATTCTTATGTATCGCTATGCCTCCACTGGGCGACCAGGCCCGTATAAGGCGCAAAGCAGGAGCTGCTAGTGGTACACAGAGGGTTACTAGGACACAGGCCCAGACTATGCCTGAGGTTATGGGCGGGTCAGCGAGTTCAGCCACGCCGACAGTATTAGAGGAGCCGAGAGCGGCCGTAGCTCCAGAGGTTCTGATACCTGAGCCTCCAGTTCCGCAGCCAGGGGCAGAGTATAGGGATTATGGAGAGCAGATCAGGTTATTGACTAGCAAAGTGGCAGGGCAGCGCCGACATGAGCAGGTAGCTAACCCTAGAGACGACAGTTTGAGGATTCGGGACTTTCTGAGTTGTAATCCACCCGAGTTCTATGGTTCGAGGTCTGAGGAGGATCCTCAGGAGTTCATTCGACAGGTACAGCGGACTATGCAGGTAATTAGGGCCTCGGAGACGGAGTCCGTTGTGTTAGCTTCTTACCGGTTACGCGATATTGCGTTGAACTGGTTTGAGTCGTGGGAGATGTCTAGATGGGTGGGTGCTCCCCCAACCATGTGGGATGAGTTCACGGAAGCCTTCCTCGATCACTTTTTGCCTCCTAAGACGAGGAGATCCCGTTTGGATAGGTTCTTGGCATTGAGACAGAATGGGAGGACCATCAGAGAATACAACCTGGAGTTTGACTCATCGCCGTACGCGCCACTATCACGCGGACATGGCGATGCAGTTCACCGCTATGTGATGGAGCTAGACCGTTATATGGTTATCGTGATGTCCGGGAGTGGCCCTTCACCGGTATGGATATTGCCAGATGTGCTTATGCACAAGCGGATTGAGGACAGAGAGAGAGGACCACCAGCCTAGTCCACCAAGAGGCCGTGACTAAGGGTTTCAGATAGCTTTTGAGGCGACAAATTTCAAGCAAAGTTAGGTCTACATTTCAGCCGACGCAGAGTGCTCCTTCCCGGTCTTCTGGCAGGTGGTTTGACTGCCGGGGATATTCGGGAGCAGTCGTGGCTCCGTGGTCGTTGGTTCACTGTGTTTCGGCGATAGTAGCTGCAGGAGGCCACCTTTGCCTCGGTGTGGTCACTATGGTAGATCCCATTTCGGGGAGTGTCGCACCACGCCGACAACTTGTTATGCTTGGCGACCAGGCCATTTGGCGAGATCGTCCGACCGTGGCACCGTGGGATAGCATACCATCGATCAATTGCAGGTTCTTCGCCTTCAATAGCTAGGCAGGATGTTCATGCACCGGCAGGCCGCGACAGAGGTCATGGTAGAAGTTCCCAGTTTTAGCGGTCCTTTGACCCGCCTATGTGATTTCAGGTATATCTTTGACCATTTAAATACTTGTATGCATGATAAGGTGGTTGTATGATTGAGTGTCATGAACGGATAATATTGAGAATATGTACATATGCTAGAATGAGTTGGAAGTACGAAAAGACAATCATTTTAGGCCTTGAATGGGAGTAAATAGCGTTGGTGCACCCTTGGGATTTGTTTTCTCGTTTGACAGTGATGGATGGATATGCGTGTGCGATATCTTAGGACCATATGTGGCATAATAAGGTTCCATTAAGTGTAAATTTATGGGACTATACCGAGGAATATTAAATTGACTCCAAAAGAACATTCGGGGACGAATGTTTCTAAGGGGGGGAAAATGTTACACCCCGTAAATTCAAGAGAATAAGATAAGAACGTACGAAAGGAAGTAAGGTTTGAAATTTGGAAAGATAAGTTGGCAAATGTTGTAGGCAGATTTTCAGTCGACTTTGGAGCGGTATATCTTCTAGTTCGTTAGGTGTTTCAAAAGCCTAGTATGAAGTTCGTTGAGTTCAGTTTCCAACGTTACAAACCGCTCGTCGATAGGACATCGGGGTGGAAATTTATGGACGTTAGAAGTTCGGTTGACGAAGAGGAAAGAAAAGCTTCGGCCAGCGCCACACGGCCACGGCAGCAGGGCCGCGGCGCCGAAAGCCCTAAAATGTTCTCGGTTTCAGGCCGCACACAGTAGGCGCCACACGAGCGGGATTTTTAGCAAAAAAAGGGGAAAATCAGAAGATATTTGTGTAAAGGACTATGGGAGGGCGACAAGTGTCCCTCCCATCTTTTTGACCAAGAGAGGGTCTTATTTTAGGACCAAGTCTTGAAGACTTGGTCATTTGCAAAGGCTTTCCTAAAGAAAATTCCCCACTTCTCTCTCAAAAAAATTGATGAACCCCAAGTGTGATGATATTTTTGGAAAGGCAACAAGAAGGAAATATGTTGGCAAACTTGTAGAGGGTTCGTGTGGGTGATTTTAACGTGAAGAAGATTTCGGAAAGAGGGCTTATTGAGGTAAAATCTTCACCTTCTTAATGTGATTGAAGATTTCATGTTATAGTAGTTAAGAAATGAGCATGTGGTATATATATTAAAGTTTGAAAAGATTTGGATCATGTCGGCTTGTTGAAAACCGAAAATGGGCATGTTAGTCACTCATGTTGTAATCAATTCGGTTGTTAACAAAAATCGTTACATGTTATAAATAGAAGGGTATATAATTGGGTATGACTTATATAACCTGTTGAGTTCGGGCCTTGAAAAAGGTGGAAAAGTGCGTAGAAACAAAGGAAGTACTGTCCAATTTTCCGTAGAATAAGGGACTTTACAATTAGAATATTCTACATTGAAGCTAGAAGCTAATAGACGTATTATGGTCATTATAGGTTGACATACTACAGACGACATATTGGACTTGGCAAGTGGATTAAGCCGGAAAGGTATGTGGAAACTTTCTTATCTCTTGAGCATGAGTAGTTATAAATGTATAGTACGGTAGACGTACGCGATTGAAATGAAGTCTGTTCATTTGATATACTTGACTTGTTTCAAGAATGTCTCAGTTGGTTGAGTTAGAGAATTAACTCACTTGTTCTTAAGGAAAGGTTAAAAGAATGGTTTTGTCACGACCCGACCTCGGGCCCGCGACTGGTGCCTTACCCCGGGCACCCTAGTGATACAACATCAGAGAAAATCAGCGGAAATAAAAACTTAAACAGGAAACAAGATACATCATAAGAAAATAGGCCAACCAAAACGGTCGCCTTCATGTATATATATCAAACCGAACAGCCATAATCCTTTACAACCCCGCCCACAACAAAGCATGCACTCTAAGAATGTAACAACAACTATGACGGGACAGGGCCCCGCCATACCCCTGAATGTACAAGAACCTACAACTCAGGGAAACATATCAAAAGATAAGCCTTCGGAGAAACGGAGCTTCCCAATACGCTGAACTGTGATCCTATGAGCGAGGATCCACAACCGATGTACCTCTACCGCGCAGATGAACGCAGCCTCCGGGCGAGGTCGCATAACAGTACCAAGTATGTGAAATCAAAAATACTCTAATGAAATCCCATTTCATCATTTTATAAAACCATTTTGCGATAAGTAAGCGAGATGCGGTAAGGGACGATATCCCGTAATAATCACTCACACATAACTACGGGTCTCACGCCCATAATATCACTCATGCCCGTGGAACTCATTCTCATCCGCCAGCTGCATGATGTAAAACAACACCCATATGTGAACTCAACACTAGATCCTCGCTCGCTATCAAACCGACGGACCAAGTAGAATCGCCTCTATACCGGGCCTAAAAGCTAGTCATAAAACTTCACGCAAGGTACTAAGCTAATTACTGATCCAAAAGCTAGCCACGAATCGCCGAGGCAAGTACCAAAGCTAACGCATTCTAGCCAACCGCTCACGAGATATGACCGAGGCAAGTATCTCGCTATCTACCAAAGAACCGATACACGAAATGACCAGACAAATATCTAAAGTGCTCAGAACTACATGTAGAAATCAAGCCCGTGATTGTTCGTCACACCGCGCAAGCTTCATGGATTAGCGGTCCATGGACTAATAACAAAACTCTCACAATGATCGCATGCCCCAAGATCTTACTCCTGAAAGCATGGCCATGAAACCATCCCATCGACGCATGCCCGTGGAACATCCATCGCACAAGACGCCCAAAGGAATAACAAGATAATACTCAAAGTGACGATACTCGTGGAAAATCCAACGCACAAGATGTCCAAAAGAAATAACCAGATAATACTCAATAGTGGACGATACTGTGGAAAATCCAACGCCACAAGATGTCCAACAATCAATCGATAATCGGTCCTCCCGAGAGACACTAGGTACGTAATCACAACACTTGCACAACAAGGCTATCACAACAAGCATAGGCAAGTTTAATGTACTTTCATTTTATATCAACAATCCGAAACACTACATACTTTCATTCTTTAAAAAAAAGACCTCTTGTTACGTAAAAGTCATACGATACTAATACTGTAGTATATAAAGAAAACACGCTTTACTTTTAAAACCAAATTACTTCACCTTCAGAAAATCTTTACAAGGCTTTTAAAATCAAGTACTCTATACTTTTAAACCAAGTGCTTTTCTTTTAGAACAACATCAAGTATACTCTTTTAAAACCCAATTAACTTACTTTTTCAAAACAAGTAACCTATACTTAAATCAAGTTACTTCTCCTTTCCAAAACAAGTCATTATAAGTCAAGTCTATTATCTTTCAAGATCAAGTCTCTTAACTTTCAAAATCAAGTCGTTTTCTCACAAACCAAATCTTTCTTTTATCTTCATAAAGTCGTTATAACTAACTTCCCATAAAGCCATTATAACACTTTATGTTTTAAACAAACAAAATTCATTTCACACACGCACGCCTACCGTACTATATAGTTCACAACAATCATGCTCAAGAGTATAGGAAGAATCACATACCTTTTAGCTTAAACCACAAGCCAAGTCAAGTATGCCGCGTAGAAGATCCACCTATAACAACCACAATACATCTATCAACTTCTAGTTCTCTTCAGAATATTCTAAATACAAGATTCCTTATTCTACGTAAAATTAAAGACCTCCCCGCTATCACATAAATCTCTCCCCTAACAAGGCCCGCTACTACCCAACAACTCCTGGGGATTACACGCCTAACCTGACGTGTTCAATTCGCTTCACAATAATACTACACAAGTCTCCATCAAGTACACCCAATGTAAATACAGTTCAAACCTTTATAATCATCCTTCCAATATAATATACTCAAGTATAACTACTACAACATGTAATATCCAATTACAATAGGGGGACATAGATTATTACCTCGATAAGCCCAAAAATTATCCAAGTTTATAAGTCGATCCTGAGCAACGTTTAGCTCCAATTCCTTATGCTCCAACCCGCTCCAAGCGACCCTTAGAAGTTTCCAAACAACTTCTCTAAATACTTCAACCAAGCTAGGAAGATTTTTCTAGGGTTTCACTTTACGGCTATTGGAATAAAGTAGTATTTCCGGGCTCCTAGTATTGAAATAACTTGAAATACTACTAGGGATACTAGGCCAAGGTATTTGGGATTATACAACAATACACAAAGTATTTCTACACAAGAGGGGGAGAGTGGACGAAACACCACTAAAGGGAGGGAGTATTTTGCTTTGCCTTGGAAACTAACTCAAGTGTGGATGAATTACTCTTCAACCTAAGGGGGTATTTATAGAAGAATCAAGGGTCAAGATCAAGGTAAGTGTAGGGTCAAGATTGGGCCATGTGTGTGTGGGTCCCACCACACCACATGGCCAACGAAAATCCTTGCCAAGTGCCATGGCCATTTCGGCCAAGTGACACATGTGGGTGACACGTGTCGCCACTCGACTCGTCCAAAATATTTCGTCTTCCGAAAATATCCAAAATACCGAAAATCTCAAAAACAAAGCGGGCCCCACAAAATCGTAAATTTCTCCCGTGGCCCCACGTGACCATTTCCGAAAATAAAATCTCATAATTCTAAAATAATCCAAGAAGTCCAAATACCAAATCTGGGAATCCAATTCCCATTAACGAACCTTTTGCTTCACAAAAACCGGAAACTTTTCCGTTGAAAAAAATCACATCTTCCTTTCTTTCCAAAATTTCTTTCGTAATCTCGTACGTACATTCTCACATACATACCCTGGAACTATGGGGTATAACATTCTTCCCCCCTTAGAAACATTCGTCCCGAATGTTCCTTCTAAGTCTCCAAACAAACGTGTGTCGGTATAGTCTTCACTACTATACTCACGAAACCAATCACGCCATCAATGGCCATAGTATAACATACGCGCAAAACTCAATTCAAGCCAACGAGGAATCACCTCTAACATCACAAAAAGCTCACACCCATGGTCTAAAGGATACTCCCTTCGCATCTTCACCTCACAAAAGAATAATCACTTCCGTTCTCGTAACACATGTTCGCTTCTCTTCTTACTCGTCGTACCCTTCTGGTACACCCGAACTCTCTATAGTATATGTTCCACACTTCAGTCACTGCTTCAATTTCCACGACCCTGGAGTTACCACCTCCAAACTTGGTCATCTTACTAGTTTCAAATTCTTTCAAGGCCAATCCCGGCCTTCACGATCCAATTCTAGTCGAACACATCCACGAACTCATACGATGGCTACCTAAACCTGGGCTTAGCACCCTCGTGACCCTACCACCTGGCGGGACCACCTCGAACTGACCTCACCCCAAACCGGGTTGCGGGTTGACCCGCGAATGGTCCTCAACCCAACCCATAATCACACCAGACTCTTGTTCCCCGATCCGGAACAACGTTACCTATACAAGTCCTGAAAGCTACCACTTTCATCCTACACAACCCAAGGAATTATCCCTCAATACATTTCACGCATACCAAGTGTTTCGACAAAGACTAACCGTAAAATCTTTTTCTCAAGACGCCCTTACATCTAAGGTCTCAACGTGTACTATTCTAAGGTTCACACCTTCCATGTCCCCACACTTATCCTTTCAACTAACCATGTTTTCTAACACATCAATAACACAATGCTATCCGCATAAGATACACAAAGGAGATCATCATAACAAGCATACTAATCTCTGTAGGTTGGCGATATACCGAATCAAATAGGCGGTTCCAAGGACCGCTAGAACTGGAACTTCCACCACGACCTCTTCCCCGCTCCCGGTATGAACACCCCGCTTAGCTATCGGGCGCGAAGAACCCGCAATGATCCCGGGCGCCGAGTCTCAACATCCGCGCTACCGGTCGGACAATTCTTCGTTAAATGGCCCGCCGCCGCATGTAAAACAAACCCTATGAATATCGCGACATTCCCGCACGGGTTTTACCACACCGCCGCACTTAGGTCCGGTGGCTTCATCCGCCAAGACTCCCAACTTCCCCAAAACTCAACCTCGAGCCCCGACCGCCTCCGAATACTCTGGAGGCCTCAAGATCAGAGGACCACTGCATCGGGCGCGGCGTATAACTAGTCTCACCGAGGCACCGCCTCGAAGTTACCAAAGGACCGCCGCCCTAGCCTTCTTCTCAGGTATCGTCAATCCGCTTGCCTCTCCGCCTCACACCCTAGTTCATGAAGCTCGCACGCGGCAATGTCCATGCCCTACCGGCGATACACCGAACAAGACTCGCCAAGTAGTCATCAAGCCACGTGACGTAGCGGCACTCGCCCTCCATATTAGCTACTAACGCAGGACATATCGAGCCAACGAGTCGAACTCTACGTTGTACTCCCGAATCGCGCCCTCCTCGTCTCAAAGATCGTAAACTCCGCCTGCGTTCTCCTCATCTGCGGAGGTAAGAAATGGCTGAGAAATGCCTCCGAGAACTCGCCCCAAACAAATACCGGAGGCGCATTCTCCCGACAGCTCCCACGAATCAAACCGATCGAGGTATCACGCACCGACGCGAACCGAAGATCACGACTCGGTCTCAAGCCTTGATCACTCGTGACGATCCTTCAGAATCGACGGATGAACTCCCGCGATCATCCTCGTGCATCGACCAGAACTCAAGCGGCTACAACTCGTAAAATCTCGTAGCCTCAAACTATCCGGACCGGGTGAACTACGGCATCGGAATCGCCGTGATTCAAATTTATCTCATGTCCGCCACGATCCTCGCTAGTAATCGGGCCATCTCCTTGTAACCCATCTCTCTCGCTTCCAGCCGCGGACCGAGGCTCGTGTATCAGGCCTCGCAGATCGCCGCCGCTTCTACTCGCAGCCTCCTTCGCCGCTTTGCCCTTCGGGCTCTCGTTGCCTTACGCGAGGCATAATCGCGTAAAAGAATACGCCGTAAGGAGTCCAACTTACAACACGGCTCTAAGGCACGATCTCGTAGCGAGAAGAAATAGAAACTAATCCTAGATATCTCATAGCCTCCCGACATAAAGGTGCACAACACGCCGATAATCAAGACTCTACTAGATACGGTGTCAGACACTTTCCGAGGATTAATCGCTTCGATACCACTTTTGTCACGACCCGACTGCCCGCGATCGTGCCTTACCCCTGCACCCTAGTGATACAACATCGAGAAAATCGGAAATAAAAACTTAAACAGAAACAAGATACATCATAAGAAAATAGGCCAACCAAAACGGCCGCCTTCATGTATATATATCAAACCGAATGCCATAATCCTTTACAACCTCGCACACAACAAAGATTACGCACTTAAGAATGTAATAACAACTATGACGGACAGGCCCGCCATACCCCGAATGTACAAGAACCTACAACTCGTGGAAACATACCAAAAGATAAGCCTCCGAGAAACGGAGCTTCCCAAAACGCCGAATCGTGATCCTATGAGCGAGATCCACAACCGATGTACTCTACTCGCAGATGAACGCACTTCGGGCGAGGTCAGTACAACAGGTACCAAGTATGTGAAACTGAAAAATACTGTAATGAAATCCCATTTCATCATTTTATAAAACCATTTTGCGATAAGTAAGCAGTTATGCCAAGTAAGGGGACGCATATCCCCAGAATAATCACTCACATATAACTATGGGTCTCACGCCCATAATATCACTCATGCCCGTGGAACTCATTCCTCATCACGGCAGCATACGATGTAAAACAACACCCATATGTGAACCTGAACACTAGATCCTTCCTGTGTCATCAAACCGATTGGGCCAAGTAGAATCGCCCTATACCAGTTCCAAAATCTAGTCATAAAACTTCACGCAAGGTACTAAGCTAATTACTGATCCAAAAGCTAGCCACGCAATCGCCGAGGCAAGTACCAAAGCTAACGCATTCTAGCCAACCGTCTCACGAGATATGACCGAGGCAAGTATCTCGCTATCTACCAAAGACTGCCGATACACGAAATGACCAGACAAGTATCTAAAGTGTGTCAGAACCACATGTACAAATCAAGCCCGTGATTGTTCGTCACCTCGGAAAGATTAATGGATTATCGGTCCATTGACTAATAACAAAACTCACACAATGATCGCATGCCCCCAAGATCTTACTCCTGAAAGCATGGCCATGAAACCATCCCATCGACGCATGTCCGCGAACATCCATCGCACAAGACGTCCAAAGAAATAACAAGATAATACTCAAAGTGGACGATACTGTGGAAAATCCAACGCCACAAGATGTCCAAAAGAAATAACCAGATAATACTCAATAGTGGACGATACTGCGGAAAATCCAACGCCACAAGATGTCCAACAATCAATCGATAATCGGTCCTCCCGAGAGACACTAGAGTACGTAATCACAACACTTGCACAACAAGGCTATCACAACAAGCATAGGCAAGTTTAATGTACTTTCATTTTATATCAACAATCCGAAATACTACATACTTTAATTCTTTAAAAAAAAGACCTCTTGTTACGTAAAGCCATACGATACTAATACTGTAGTATATAAAGAAAACACGCTTTACTTTTTAAAACCAAATTACTTCACCTTCAGAAAATCTTTACAAGGCTTTTAAAATCAAGTACTCTATACTTTTTAAACCAAGTGCTTTTCTTTTAGAACAACATCAAGTATACTCTTTTAAAACCCAATTAACTTACTTTTTTCAAAACAAGTAACCTATACTTAAATCAAGTTACTTCTCCTTTTCCAAAACAAGTCGTTATAAGTCAAGTCTCTTATCTTTCAAGATCAAGTCTCTTAACTTTCAAAATCAAGTCGCTTTTACTCAAAACCAAATCTTTCTTTTATCTTCTCAGAACGACTGCCCGGTTCAAGCATCGTGCCTTATCCCTGCACCCTAGTGACACAACATCGAGAAAACCAATGAAAATAAAACTTTAAACAAGAAACAAGATATATGAACATAAAACAAAGCCAACCCAACTGCTACCTTCCAATAACATAAATAAATACAACTCTTTCAAAACGAATGCTTAATCCTTTTACAAACCCCGCCCACAACAAGATTACATGCACTTCTAAGATTTACAACAACTATGACGGACAGGCCCGCCATACCCCTGAATGTACAAGAACCTACAACTCGTGGAACACATACTAAAAGATAAGCCTCCGAGAAACGAGCTTCCCAAAACGCCGAACCGAGATCCTAAGAGCGAGGATCCACGATCGACATTCTCACTGCAGATGAACGCACTTCAAGGAGGTCAAGACAACAGTACTAAGTATGTGAAATCAGAATATCGCAGCTTAAATCATAACACTATATAAAGCAGAGACATGTATGATAACCAAAATACAAGACGCAACATAAAAGTAGCCAAGTCGTGACTCACGCCTCAAAGTCACCACTCAAATATAACTATGGGTCTCACGCCCACCACACCCATCATGTTCGCATCATGGCCACATGCCCGACATCAGACGGCAGATACGCCCATGTAACCTCAATAACAATATATCGGGTGGTCAACCCCGCCGCACGCCACATGCCCCAATCAGACGGTGATAGACACGCCCATGTTGCGCATAACCATATATCGGTAATCAACCCGCCGCACGGCCGCATGCTCTGCGTCAGACGGCAGACACGCCCACGTGACATCAACAACAAGACAGAAATCAAAATGGAAACATACCCGTGGAATTCTCCATCACCGCCAAAGACGCCCAAGTAAGTTGCTCAACAAGTCAACCTACTTCATCGAGACGCAGAATATAAAAATACCACACTTGCACAACAAAGGCTATCATCACAAGATAGGCAAGTTTCACAACAACAAGCATAGGCAAGTTTTACAACAACAAGATAGGCAAGTTTTACAACAACAAGCATAGTAAGTTTCACACAACTCAAAGTACTTTCATTTTATGCCAAAGTCCAAGTTTTTAACCCCAAGGTACTACATACGTTAAGTTCTTTTAAAAGAGATCCATTACTTTTATAAAAGTCACCCGATATTCGTAGTATTAGAATGACCAACCCACACTCCTTTTCAAAATCAAGTAACAACATTCTTTTCCTAAGTTCCAGCTTGCCTAGTTTCAATTACTCAAGCTTCTCATTTTCAAATGGTTTCATAGTTCCCAAACTTAATCACTGATTCCTTTTAGAACAATCGAGTAATATATGTCTCACGCGAGAGTAGGTTATTCTTGTTTACAACATTCTTATTACAAAGCCCATGATCTAGAAAATGTAATATCATTTTGTCTCATCTTAGTTTCTATGCAGATGGAGGTTTCTACCGTTTTAATACGATACATCATTATTCAAATACATTTTCCTTTATTAACGCCGCAGCGGGTCCGTCGATACACATTCCGATTTCAAATCAAGAAACATTATCCCTTTAAATAAAATCAAGTACTCATTACTCACGAACGAGGTTTCACACAAACATTCACATTAAAACAAATAAGTCAAGTCTCTTATCTTATAAGATCAAGTCTCTTAACTTCTAACATCAAGAAACCATTTTCTTTACCTCTCTTAAGACATTATACCTAACTCCCATAAAGCTAGTATAACTCTTTTAAAACCTTTAAAACCAAGTGTTACTCTCCTTCAAAACGATTTATAAATCTTTGAAATACATCAAGTTCTTTATTATAACTAGCCGCTTATAATTCACATCGCTTACCTTTTAAAACCACAAAGTATTTTCTTACCTACATAAAGTCGTTATAACCAACTTCCCATAAAGCCGTTATAACACTTTATGTTTTAAGAACCATCAAACACGCTAACACATGACGCTCACCGTACTACATAGTTCACACATATCATGCTGTAAGAGATAGGAAGAGGTTCACATACCTCGCGACGATTTATCGACAATAAGCAAAATGCTCCAAGTACTACAACCTTGCTAGCCCTTTCCACTCTCGAGTAATACGCTACTCTTAGTACTTTCACCTATAAAGGTCACAAACGCCTATTAACCCCAAAACACAAGTTTCTATCTTTCTACGTAAAATTAGAAGACTCTCCCCGCAACAACAGAAATCTCCTCTCTCTATCGAGGCCGCTACCAAGCCAACTGCGGGGTTTACACGCCTAACCTGGACGTGTACCATTCTACTACACAACAATGCTACACAAGTCCACTGAATACACTATGTAAAATACAAATACTATTTTCTTTAAATTCAGCTTAAGTCAAAAGACATTGCCGCACAATAATGTTCAAGATTATATATAGTATACTTCAACTATATACTCCTACAACATGTAATCTCCAATTACAACAAGTGGACAAGAATATTTACTCGACAAGCCCAAAATTATCCAAGTTATAATGTCGATCCCGAGCAAGGTTTAGCTCCTACTCCGCGCGCTCCAATCCGCCTCCAAACAACCCTTAAGTTCTAACTAACTTCTACTCAAATACTTCAACCAACTACGAAGATTTCCTTAGGTTTTGCTGAGACTAAAAGGACAAAAGGTAGTATTTCCTGACTCTACGAAAGAGGTATCTTGGAATACTACAAGGTACAAGGCTAAGGTATTTGGGCATTAAAACAATACTAGAGAAGTATTTCAATACCACAAGGAGTGGTATTATACGAAACAACTAGGCAGTGGTGGGTACCCTACTACCAGCACCACAGCTGGAAGTGGAACCCTCGCCAAAGGCCACACGGTGGGAGGAAGGCTCTCGCCAAGAGCTCACAAAAGTGAGGAGAGGGTTTCAAGACTGAAGTTTTGGATGAACGAAGTCTTCTGCTTAGTGTAAGTATAGCAAAACCAAAAGCCAACCAACGGCCAAGATCAAGCCACGTGCAAGGCAAGTGTAAGGCCTCGATCAAGCCAAGTGCACCCTAACCCCTACTCCACAAAACAAGGCACAAAACACGGCACCAAACAAGCCACAAACAAGGCCAAAACAAGGAGCCAATAGGCACAAAACGCGAGCCAAAAGATCAAGCCAAACGTGAACCACATCGCGCACTCGACGCCCACTTGCTTCCAATGCGAGGTGACACACGCCACCTCCCGCTGGTCCAAAATGTTTCGCCTCTAAAAATCCGCAAAAATTAAAAAGGACATAGCCGAATTTTCCTACGAAAGTCGTGGAAACGCTTTCGCCAAAAACGACTCTAACCGTGTCACAAGACAAAGGTAAATTCGCCAAGCCACTCAGCGGGGTGACACGTGTCACCCTCCTATCGCCCTCATAAAACGCCTTCCAAAAAATATCCACAATGGCCAAAATTCAAAACAATGTGGGCTCCTACAAAACCGTAAATTTCTCCCGCGGCCCCACGTGACCATTTCCAAAATAAAATTCCATAATTCTAATATAATCTAAGCCCAAATTCCAAACTGGGAACCCAATTCCTTCAACGAACATTTTTCCTTACAAAACCGGAAACTTTTTCCGTGGAAGAATCACCTCTTTCTTCCTTTCCAATTTTTCTCGTGCGTGCTCGCACGCACGCCCTCGCATACATACCCCGAGAATACTGGTATAACATTCTCCTCTTCCTTAGAAACATTCGTCCCGAATGTTCCTTCTCAAGACTGATATCGATGAAGTTCCTCTAACAAGTTGTCAACGCCACACCGCCAATGCAAATAACACACGCTCTTCTTCCTTCCTTACTCGCCGTGCCCCTTCTCGAACACTCAACTCTCCCAAGACGCACTCATACTTCACCATTACTCGCTCCCAAAAATCTCCGAGTCACTACCTCCAAACTTGGTCATCTTACTAACCTCAACTTCCTTAAGGCCATTCCCGCCTTTACGAACTGCTTCGTCGAACGCGCCCACGAACTCATACGATGATCATACAAACTGGGCCTAGCATCCTCGTGACTTACCACCGCGACCACCCAGAACCGACCTTACCTTAAACCGGCCACGGTTGACCCAGATCACGCCCTCAACCCGACCCACAATCGCCAAGCCCTCGCTCCCGACACTAACAATCTCGCTAAATCACATCACGAAAGCTACCACTTCCATCTCACACTAACCAGATTTTTAAATCACACTATAGCACAAAGCTATCCAACATAACACTTAACACATCATTAACATCAACACATACAAGTATCTACTGTGGTTAAGGATATACTAAACTAAAGCGCTCAAGGACCGCTAAAATCGAACTTCCACCGCGACTTACCGTGGCCCGCAATCGCCTAAGAGTCCTGGTTATCCTACCGCTACTCGGCCTGACAAGCCATATGGCCCCGCTGCCGCAAGAATAACAAGCTCCATCGTACTACGACACTTCAACGCGGTCTACCACATCGACCACACCGAGGTAGGGTGATCAGATCCGCCAACACCCCTACTTCCTCGAACAATCAAACTCGAGCCCCGACCGCCTCGAATATCCTGGCGGTCCCGGCGTCGCGGGCGACCACTCAGAACGGGCGAGGTACATAACTAGTTCGGCCAGGCGGTCCGCCTCGAAGTCGCCAAAATATCCTATTGCCGCCTTCTTCTCACAAAGCCGTCCACCTGCCGACCGCGCCTCGCACTCCGTGCACGAGCTCGAACGCGCAATGTCCATGCCCTACCAAGAGAAACACCCGCACAAGCACTCGCCATATAATCATCTAGCCCGCGACGTAGCGACGCACTCCTATCCTCCATATTCGCAATAAGCGCAGTGGACATATCGAGCCAAAGAATCGAACTCGACATTGTACTCGACAAAGGCGCCTCTGCCTCAAGAATAAAAATTTGTCTACCGCGCCTCCTCATCCGCGAGGCAAGGGCGCGAGGAAAGCCCCAAAACTCATCCCATACCACTGAGTGCATGCTCTCCCGAAAGCTCCCATGAATCAAACCAATCGATCATGCAGATCACGCACCGACGCGAACCAAAGGTCACAGACTCGGTCTCAAGCCTCGATCACCCGCACGATCCGTCAGAATCGCCGGATGAACTCCTCGCGATCATCCTCGTGCCTCACCCATAAAACTCGCGCTACAACTCGTAAAGTCCCGTAGCCTCAAACTATCTCGCCTGGGCGAACCATCGTGCATCGAATCGAACCGCCGTGATCCATCCTATCCTCATATTCGCCACGACCGCCAAAGAATCGGGCCATCTCTTGTAACCCATCTCTCCGCCTGCATCGCTGGACTGAGGCTCGTGTATCGCGGTCTCAGCAGCCTATTGCCGCGCCTAACCTCTCGCTGGGCCGCGGCGCCACAAAACCCGCTGTCAAGCACAACCTCGTGTATCGCTCGCTCGCGCTCGCATTCTCTCAGATCTCACTACGCTCTCTGGCCGCTTTGCCCTCTGGCTCGTTGCTCACGCGAGGCATAATCGTAAAAACGAGATACGCTGCAGGGTCCAACTTACAACATGCCTCTAAGGCACGATCTCGTAATGAGAAGAATGGAAACTAATCCTAAATGTCTCGCAGCCTCTCGACATAGACGTGCACAACACACCGATAATCAAGACTCTACTGTAGACACGGCCTCAGACACTTTCCGAGGACTAATCGCTCGATACCACTTTTGTAACGACTGCCCGGCCCGCATCGTGCCTTATCCCGCACCCTAGTGACACAACATCGAGAAAACCAGAGGAAAATAAAACTTTAAACAAGAAAAAAGATATATGTACATAAACAAAGCCAACCCAACTGCTACCTTTCCAATAACATAAATAAATACAACTCTTTCAAAACGAATGCTTTAATCCTTTTACAAACCCCGCCCACAACAAGATTACATGCACTTAAGATTTACAACAACTATGACGACAGTGGCCCCGCCATACCCCGAATGTACAAGAACCTACAACTCAGTGAACACATACCAAAAGATAAGCCTCCGAGAAACGGAGCTTCCAAAACGCCGAATCGAGATCCTAAGAGCGAGGATCCACGATCGACATTTCTACCGCAGATTAACGCACTTCAAGGAGGTCAAGACAACAGTACCAAGTATGTGAAATCAGAATATCGCAGCTTAAATCATAACACTATATAAAGGTGAGACATGTATGATAACCAAAATACAAGACGCAACATAAAAGCCAAGTCGTGACTCACGCCTCAAAGTCACCACTAAATATAATTACGGGTCTCACGCCCACCACACCCATCATGTTCGCATCATGGCCACATGCCCCGACATCGTGACGGTATACGCCCATGATGCAACAATAATAACAAGGCCGCACGCCACACGGCCCCGGACATCGTGACGGCAGTAGACATGCCCATGTAACCTCAATAACAATATATCGGTGGTCAACCCGCCGCACGCCACATGCCCTACATCAGACGCAGATGTAGACACGCCCACGTTGCGAATAACCATATATCGTAATCAACCCGCCGCACGGCCGCATGCCCCTAATATCGTGACGGCAGTATACGCCCACGTGACATCAACAACAAGACAGTAAATCAAAATGAAAACATACCCGTGGAATTCTCCATCACCGCCAAAGACGCTCCAAGTAAGTTCTCAATAAGTCAACCTACTTCATCGAGACGCCAGAATACGTAAATACCACACTTGCACAACAAAGGCTATCATCACAAGCATAGGCAAGTTTCACAACAACAAGCATAGGCAAGTTTTACAACAACAAGCATAGGCAAGTTTCACACAACTCAAAGTACTTTCATTTTATGCCAAAGTCCTGTTTTAACCCCAAGGTACTACATACGTTAAGTTCTTTTAAAAGAGATCCATTACTTTTATAAAAGTCACCCGATACGTAGTATTAGAATGACCAACCCACACTCCTTTTCAAAATCAAGTAACAACATTCTTTCCTAAGTTCCAGCTTGCCTAGTTTCAATTACTCAAGCTTCTCATTTTCAAATGGTTTCATAGTTCCCAAACTTAATCACTGATTCCTTTTAGAACAATCGAGTAATATATGTCTCACGCGAGAGTAGGTTATTCTTGTTTACAACATTCTTATTACAAAGAAATGCATGATCTAGAAAATGTAATATCATTTTGTCTCATCTTAGTTTCTATGCAGATGGAGGTTTCTACCGGTTTTAATACGATACATCATTATTCAAATACATTTTCCTTTATTAACGCCGCAGTTGGTCCGTCGATACACATTCTCGATTCAAATCAAGAAACATTATCCCTTTAAATAAAACCAAGTACTCATTACTCACGAACGAGGTTTCACACAAACATTCACATTAAAACAAATAAGTCAAGTCTCTTATTTTATAAGATCAAGTCTCTTAACTTCTAACATCAAGAAACCATTTTCTTTAACTCTCTTAAGACATTATACCTAACTCCCCATAAAGCTAGTATAACTCTTTTTAAAACCTTTAAAACCAAGTGTTACTCTCCCTTCAAAACGATTTATAAATCTTTTGAAATACATCAAGTTCTTTATTATAACTAGCCAGTTATAATTCACATCGCCACCTTTAAAACCACAAAGTATTTTCTTACCTACATAAAGTCGTTATAACCAACTTCCCATAAAGCCGTTATAACACTTTATGTTTTAAGAACCATCAAACACGCTAACACACGTACGCCTATCGCACTACATAGTTCACACATATCATGCTGTAAGAGATAGGAAGAGGTTCACATACCTCGCGACGATTTATCGACAATAAGCAAAATGCTCCAAGTACTACAACCTTGCTAGCCCTTTCCACTCCTCGAGTAATACGCTACTCTTAGTACTTTCACCTATAAAGGTCACAAACGCCTATTAACCCCAAAACACAAGTTTCTATCTTTCTACGTAAAATTCAAGAAGATTCTCCCCGCAACAAACAGAAATCTCCTCCTCTATCGAGGCCGCTACCAAGCCAACCAGTGGGGTTTACACGCCTAACCTGACGTGTACCATTCTACTACACAACAATGCTACACAAGTCCACCGTAATACACCCTATGTAAAATACACTACCATTTTCTTTAAATTCGTGCTTAAGTCAAAAGACATTGCCGCACAATAATGTTCAAGATTATATATAGTATACTTCAACTATATACTCCTACAACATGTAATCTCCAATTACAACAAGTGGACAAGAATATTTACCTCGACAAGCCCAAAATTATCCAAGTTATAATGTCGATCCCGAGCAAGGTTTAGCTCCTACTCCGCGCGCTCCAATCCGCTCCAAACAACCCTTAGAAGTTCTAACTAACTTCTACTCAAATACTTCAACCAACTATGAAGATTTCCTTGGTTTTGGCTGAGACTAAAAGGACAAAAGGTAGTATTTCCTGACTCTACGAAAGAGGTATCTTGGAATACTACAAGGTACAAGGCTAAGGTATTTTGGGCATTAAAACAATACTAGAGAAGTATTTCAATACCACGGAGGGTATTATACGAAACAACTAGGCTAGTGGGTACCCTACGCTAGCACCACAAAAGGGAAGGGAACCTCGCCAAAGGCCACACGGTGCGGAGGGAAGGCTCTCGCCAAGAGCTCACAAAAGTGAGGAGAGGGTTTCAAGACTGGAAGTTTTGGATGAATGAAGTCTTCAAGCTTGGGGTATTTATAAAGAAACCAAAAGCCAACCAACGGCCAAGATCAAGCAAGGCAGTTGTAAGGCCTCGATCGCCAAGTGCACCCTAACCCCTACTCCACAAAACAAGGCACAAAACACGGCACCAAACAAGCCACAAAACAAGGCCAAAACAAGGAGCCAATAGGGCACAAAACGCGAGCCAAAAGATCAAGCCAAACGTGAACCACATCGCGCACTCGACGCCACTGCTTTAATGCAGGGTGACACACGCCACCCTCCCGCTGGTCCAAAATGTTTCATCTCTAAAAATCCGCAAAAATTAAAAAGGACATAGCCGAATTTTCCCTACGAAGTCAGGAAACGCTTTCGAAAACGACTTAACCGTGTTGCAGACAAAGGTAAATTCGCTAAGCCACTTAAAGTGGGTGACACGTGTCACCCTCCTATCGCCCTCATAAAACGCCTTCCAAAAATATCCACAATGGCCAAAATCTCAAAACAAAGTGGCCCTACAAAACCAGAAATTTCTCCCGTGGCCCCACGTGACCATTTCCGAAAATAAAATTCCATAATTCTAATATAATCTAAGAAGCCCAAATTCCAAATCTGGGAACCCAATTCCCTTCAACGAACATTTTTCCTTACAAAAACCGGAAACTTTTTCCGTGGAAGAATCACCTCTTTCTTCCTTTCCAATTTTTCTGTCGTGCTCTCGTACGTACGTCCTCGCATACATACCCTGAGAATACGGGGTATAACATCTTCATAAAGTCGTTATAACTAACTTCCCATAAAGTCATTATAACACTTTATGTTTTAAACAAACAAAATTCATTTCACACACGTACGTCTACCGTACTATATAGTTCACAACAATCATGCTCAAGAGTATAGGAAGAATCACATACCTTTTTAGCTTAAACCACAAGCCAAGTCAAGTATGTCGCGCGTAGAAGATCCACCTATAACAACCACAATACATCTATCAACTTCTAATTCTCTTCGTAGAATATTCTAAATACAAGATTCCTTATTCTACAGAAATCAAGTCGTTTTTCTGTCAAAACCAAATCTTTCTTTTATCTTCATAAAGTCGTTATAACTAACTTCCCATAAAGTCATTATAACACTTTATGTTTTAAACAAACAAAATTCATTTCACACACGTACGTCTACCGTACTATATAGTTCACAACAATCATGCTCAAGAGTATAGGAAGAATCACATACCTTTTTAGCTTAAACCACAAGCCAAGTCAAGTATGCCGCGCGTAGAAGATCCACCTATAACAACCACAATACATCTATCAACTTCTAATTCTCTTCGTAGAATATTCTAAATACAAGATTACTTATTCTACGTAAAATTCGGATCACCTCCCCGCTTATCACATAAATCTCTCCCAACAAGGCCCGCTACTACCCAACAACTCCTGTGGATTACACGCCTAACCTGACGTGTTCAATTCTCGCTCACAATAATACTACACAAGTCACTGTAAGTACCCAATGTAAATACACTCAAACCTTTATAATCATCCTTCCAATATAATATACTCAAGTATAACTACTACAACATGTAATATCCAATTACAATAGGGACATAGATTATTACCTCGATAAGCCCAAAATTATCCAAGTTTATAAGTCGATCCCGAGCAACGCTTAGCTCCAATTCCTTACGCCCAACCCGCTCCAAGCGACCCTTAGAAGTTTCCAAACAACTTCTCTAAATACTTCAACCAAGCTAGGAAGATTTTTCTGTGGTTTCACTTTACTACTATGGAATAAAGTAGTATTTCCTGCTCCTAGTATTGAAATAACTTGAAATACTACTAGGATACTAGGCCAAGGTATTTGGGATTATACAACAATACACAAAGTATTTCTACACAAGAGGAGAGTGGACTAAACACCACTAAAGGGAGGAGTATTTTGCTTTGCCTTGAAACTAACTCTGTGGATGAATTACTCTTCAACCTGCGGGTATTTATGTAAGAATCGCGGTCAAGATCAAGGTAAGTGTAGGTCAAGATTGGGCCACGTGTGTGGGTCCCACCACACCACATGGCCAACGAAAATCCTTGCCAGTTGCCATGGCCATTTTCGGCCAAGGGACAAGCTGCTAGCCACTGTCTCCTCCAATTTCGCCAAGTGACACATGGGGTGACACGTGTCGCCCGACTCGCCCAAAATATTTCGCCTTCCGAAATATCCAAAATACCAAAATCTCAAAACAAAATGCCCTACAAAACAGAATTTCTCCCGTGGGCCCACGTGACCATTTCCGAAAATAAAATCTCATAATTCTAAAATAATCCAAGAAGTCCAAATACCAAATCTGGAAATCCAATTCCCATTAACGAACCTTTTTCTTCACAAAAACCGGAAACTTTTCCGTTGAAAAAAATCACATCTTCCTTTCTTTCCAAAATTTCTGTCGTAATCTCGTACGTACATTCTCACATACATACCCTGAAACTACGGGGTATAACAGGTTTATTCTAATAAGGTAGACAAGAATTTCTTGACATGAAAAAGTATAGAATACTTGATTTGGAAAGTATTGATTCTTGAACTATTCTAAAGATAAGAAACTTGTTTTCTAAAGTTAAGAGACTTTAATTATTTTGAAAGTTATGTAACTTGGTTTGAAAGTATAAGTCTCTTGGTCATAAAAAGAATGAAGTTGTCTAAGACATAAAGAGTTATAACGGTTTTATGGAAAGTTAGTTATGACGGCTTTATGAAGGGATAAGGATGTCTTAGTTTATAAAGCATAAAGTTAGTATAACGGCTTTATGGGAAGTTGATTATAACAACTTTATGGAAGGTTGAAGGAATGGTTTTCTCGAGTAAGGTAAACAAAGATGAATGACATGAAATAAAGAAGGGCAATTTGATTTAAAGGCATCAATTGCTTAAAGTTTAAAGTAAGGGTCACTTGATTTAGAAGCCTAAAAGTATAATTCTAAGTGTAGTGACGTATGTGAAATGTAGATTAGCCTTGATACTACGAGTGTTAGTATCTTGGGGTTTTATATGAAAATGAGTCTTTTGAAAGGATAGAAGTATATAGTACGTTGGGTTAAATTCCCGGAAATTGTTACGTGATATAAAAGTGCCTTGAGGTTATAAAATGAGATCCATTTGGTATGTTAATGAAAGTCTAAAGATTTATTGAACTTGCCTATACTCGCCATGATAGCCTCGAGTGCAAGCATTATGTTGTTACGCCGTGACTCTCGGTTGGAGGGTCACCGCCTTGTCGCGAGATTATTCGACGCATCGGTGATGGAGGATTCCACTGTATGCTTCCATCAGGATTGATCCACGGACATGCTTGCGATGGAGGATTCTCGGGCACGCTACTACGACGCAAGTTAAATTCTGATACTATTATTATTCCACGGATTAGCTCTCCACGAAGACACGTACGAGATGATAATTCCACCGCATGTTATATAAGATTATTACTCCACGGATTAGCTCTCCACGAAGACATGTACGAGATGAGGATTCCACGAGCATGTTATATACGATTATTACTCACGGATTAGCTCTCCACGAAGACACGTACTTGAGATGAGGATTCCACGCATGTTATATACGATTATTAATCCACGGATTAGCTCTCCACGAAGTCACGCACCGAGATGAGGGATTCCACGCACGAGATATATATATATATATATATATTGCATATGTGTCGCCGACAAATGAGGTAGATGCCACGCGCCACACCGTTATCTTTACAACTACTACTGCCGATGATGGGGCTTCCACGGCGAGATATATATATATATATATATATCAGATGTGTACGCCAAATGAGGTAGGATGCCACGCGCGTCACAAGGTTATATTTTACACTTACTACCGCCGACATGATGGAGGATTTCACGCACGCCTTGAGGTTTCGAGGGCTTGAGACCTCACGGATCGCTGATGATGTTGATGGCTTGTGTTCCTAGCTATGGTGACTATTGTTCATGTGTTGAAATAGTCTTTAAAAGGTAAACCGACTTTCATTACTTTTATTTCTGAAGGCACGATTATCATAATTTGGTTATCATACATGTCTCCAACTTTATTTTAGACTATTATGATTTAAATTATAGTACTTCGCTTTACATACTGTACATATTTTGTCTTCGCCTCCTTTGAGGCCGCGTCATGTCGCAGTTGAGGTACATACCACGATCCGCACTCAGATCATCGTCTTTTGGAAAGCTCCATTTCTCCGGAGGCTTTGTCTTTTGGTATGGTTCCCTAAGATTGTAAATTCATATACATTCAGGGGTATGGCGGGGCCCTGTCCCGTCACAGTTGTTATGTCAAACTCTTATGCCTCAGTCATATCTTCAGGTCACTTTGAAAAAAATGAGAATCGCTTTTGGAATCAGATATATCCGAGGTAGCCTTATCGCTAACCTATTATTTATTCTTGTTAAGTTTATGATGTTCACGATTATCTTTGATGTATACCGTAAGGTTCCTGTAGAGGCACTGCGGGCCCGGAGTCGGGTCGTGACACCAATTCCATTGGAGGCTGGGCCGACTCATCTTCACGCTGAGTTTGGTGTACTCATGGACCACTTCTTTATACCCAACCTATACATTTTAAAAGAAACACTAGTATATACCAAATATATAACAATAAACTTATATCATAATTAATCAAAGACTAAAGGAATTAGGCACCCAAGTGTATTTATCCCTGGGTTCGACCCATTCATCTTTATCAATCTCGTTCTGCTTCTTTTTTATGTGGGTCACTAGGAAGATCTCATCCTGACTGGGAAAAACTCCCGTCTTTTCTTTCTACCAAAACGAATTTATAAATCTTTAATAACATATTGATAGTTTATAATTTTAAAAGTGTAAAATTACATACCATTTTCCAAGCTACATACCCTTGAATTCTTGCACATATAGTGTGCAAGGATCCACCTTTTTAGGATGCCCGGAAAACCTTTGCCTACTTATACTTGGTGATGAACTCAGGA
Source organism: Przewalskia tangutica (assembly GCA_029844215.1). Taxonomy (NCBI): domain Eukaryota; kingdom Viridiplantae; phylum Streptophyta; class Magnoliopsida; order Solanales; family Solanaceae; genus Przewalskia; species Przewalskia tangutica. The sequence goes on from CM056725.1 coordinate 73,104,813, forward strand.
GTTTTCTAATATTCTTTAAGTTGATCCCGTTAGCCAGAAGGGATTCTGATTATGCTTTCTTGAATAGGAAAATCACTCAGACAATCTTCCTCTCCCTTTATTCTCGAAGTTCTTAGCAATCATGTCAGTGTATTTTGGATCCCATGTACACACCAATTTCAAACTAAATGGCTAAAGATAGATGATATACATAACTAAATTAAAACTTTATAAAATTAAAAATAAGATACATAACTTAAACACATGAAACATCGCCAGTCAAGTCTGATATGGCATAAAACACCATGATGAGTAAACGTGATTGTCGGAACAACATCCGAAATTGATTTTGTAGTCTCATGGTCTGAATAAAATCTGAAATAAGACAGTAAAATGTTAACACATAAAAGAGTAAGATGATAAAAACTTAATGAAAAGTTAATAAAACATCTTACCCAGCTCCCTCAGGCATGATCATAACCCTACCCATCATATTTACCTCTCCCGACTATATATCCTAACTAGGAACAAGTGTCGGTGCTAGAGCAGATGTAGGTGTCAGTGCCCGTGTCTGGCTCATAGCTAGTGTCCATAGCTGTGATTCTAGCTCAGAGCTGGTATCTCTAAGGCACAAATTACATAAGTCATGAGATGAACTTCGTGGAGAAGATGAAGGAGACATGGTCGCCGAGGTGGAAGGAGAGCAGCCTCATAGTGGAACATACATGAGTGTAGGTATAAAAATAGGATGGGTAAATGGGGAGCCTGAGATGGTTTAGAAGGGTAGATATATTGGTCAGAAGGGGGCTGCATACTCAAACCAAGCATAAAATAAGAAGGCGGGCTAGAGTGCATATGTGGATCAGAAGGAATGGATTGGCGAGTAGTATCATTAGGATCTGTCGATCTCTTATTTCTCCCCTTAGTATGACCTCTACCTCCCTTACTTAGACCTTTACGTCTACCTCTACCTCAATCACTACCACCTGATGACATCCGCCTATAAATTTACGTTAGTATAAAAAACAATTAACATGTATAGAATGAAATTGCTTTATATATGTGAATTAAACTAACATGCTATGTACTAATCATACTTCTCGTCATCCTCTCATTCATCCTCTTCGCTTGATTCATTCTCATCACCTGATTCATCCTCATCTCCTATTTTATTTCCTTCAGTCAAGTCATCCTCAACATTTGTTATGATAGCTACCTCATCATCTCCAACTTTTTCTAATATGTGTTGAGGATGTTCTAGACTATTTTCCAACTTTATGTCCACCATATGATGAATTGGTAGGTCATTTTTATATGCCATAACTACCTCACTGTTGATCTCAATCCTACCCACGTGCTTAATATTTATAACCACCCACCAATCAGCCTTATCCCTATACAAAGGATATGGACGTAATATACTAGCTTAGCATTTTCTGCAATTATGAAGGGATCATAATGACCATATTATCTCCTGTAGTTGACTTCAATTATGTTATGCTGATGATTCACCTTTGTACCTTTATGGCTTGGATCGAACCATAGGCACCGAAATAATAATATATTTTTCTTAAGATAACTAAGATATTTATGTTGAATGATGTCATGTAGCACACTGTAATAATCAACAGTTACACCGCTACCATCCACATCTCCTTTGATGCACACTCCACTATTATTGGTTTTCTTATACTGAGAAACTTCTTCAGTTTGAAACTTGTAACCACTTACAATGTACTTATTCATTGGCTTAACTTGATTGTGTCAGGCCCAAGGGCTATAGCTTTCACCAATAATGGATTTTCTGCAGTACTCAAATGATAAACCTATATAATATTATTAGATAATTATAAATCAGCAACTACCATATATGTTGTCATTTAATAGAAATTATGCAATGAAATTTAACATTTAAAAAATCGTGCAACCAATCCAAAAATTTCATATATATTACGTCATTTCCCTCTAGATTTACAAAGTGACTATTTGAGATTTTGATGATTTTCATTATTTTTATCCTTATCAATAATTCACGTAATTCAACAACATAATTATACACTTACCGAATATATGCTTGAATTTCAGGGCAGTTGTTTGAAACATATGTCATGGCAGGTTGCATCTCCATGACCTGGTTGATTGATGATGGACATTGGTAAGTAGTCAGGATCAACCTCACTCTCATCATTGCGGTTGAGCCTATTTCTCATACACGACACTTGGTAACCGAAGTAATAAGAACAAAAATGAGTGGTTTCCTTAGCAATATAAGCTTTGCGAATACATCCTTCAATCTTCGACCTCTGCTTAGCTAATCTTTTGCATTTTTCAATGGTCCTGCACATATTTAATATCTTATTATACAAAATTAGTTAAAAAATATATTAAGGCATTAAGTTTGGTTCATTACCTCTCGAAAGGATACATCCACCTACATCGAACCAGGCCTCCAAGGCATGCCTCTTGTACGAGATGAATAGGAAGATGTTCCATCACATAAAAACCCCACATGGAAAGATCTTCTCGAGCTTACTTGTTATGACTGGCATATTTTGTTCCATCCTTTTAAGATTATCTTCCGTCAAAGTGTTAAGAGCAGAAATCCTTGAAAAACAAACTTAACTTTGTGATTGGTTTCCATATTCTCTCAGGTATGCCACTAAATGCAATTGGAATCAAGGTTTCCATGAAAACGTGACAGTAATGACTTTTCATACCAAGCAATTTTCTTTCATTCATATCAGCAGGCTTTTCAAAATTGGATGCATAGCCCTCTGGCATCTGCAAATTCTTAACCCACTGACAAATCTCTAGTTTCTCATCCAAGGTGAATGAAAACTTATCCTTGGATTTGAACACTTTCTTATTCATTGATTCCTACAAAGACAATTAAGGGCACCTACAATATTTATTTTAGTCCATTCTATCCTATGGGTTATCTTTTGTCTTTCCCTTAGCATCCATCATGGTGCTGAATAAACTATCAAAGTAATTATTTTCAATATGCATCACATAAAGATTATGCCCATAGAAGATTATCATTCCAGTACGGTAACTCCCAGAATATGCTCTGTTTAGTCGAATTATGTTCAACACCATAACCATGTAATCTATAAGGTGTAACTTATATAACCTTAGGCAAGTGACGAACCCTTTCCCAAATTTCCTCTCTTGTCAACGTTCGAGGTGGTGGATCATTTTCAACTTTATTCTTTCTCAATACTTGTTTCAATTTTTTTAATTCATGATCCATAGGCAAGAAGTGACGATGGCAATCTAACCATAAATTTTTACGGTCATTTTTAAAGTGAAGGATTTACTATTTTTCATGCAATACGGACAAGCTAGCTTTCTAGCATTCATCCAACCAGAAAACATTCCATACGCAGGAACATCCTTAATAGTCCATATTAAAGAAGCACGAAAGATGAAATTAGTCTTATTTGAAACATCATATGTCACTACACATTCACACCACAATTATTTTAACTCATCAATCAAAGGTTGTAGATAAACATCAATTAGAACTTTTGTATTACGAGGACCAAGGATATTACTAATTAGGAATATTTAGGGACTTGTCATACACATCTCAGGAGGAATATTATACGGAGTAAGAAATACAGGCCAATAAGAATAAGGTGTAGCAAAAACTGAGAATTGTGTGAAATCATCTGCACAGAAACCTAAACGAATGTTCCTTGGTTCACTAGCAAAACCAAGAAAAGTTTTATCAAAATGTTTCCACGCTTCTCCATCTGATGGATGACACATAACACTATGTGCCCTTCTACTTTCACTATTTTGTCTCATATGAGGAGCAGAACTTGGCGATTCGTACAACCTGTTTAATCTAGGTACTATAGGTAAATAATGCATCACCTTGATATGAACATATTCCCACTAGGAGCCCTCCTATACCGAGCATGTCCACATAAATTACATTATTTTAAATAAGCATCTTGCTTATAGAAAAACATACAACCTTTTGGACAACAATGAATTTCATCATACGTCAATCTTACCTTAGAAACCAGTCTCTTTGCCTGATAGTAATTTTTAGGTATGTAAAATTCAGGACTAACTAGTTCTGCCACAAGCTTAATCATAGAGTCCATAGCACCTTCAATAACACTCCAATCCGATTTAAAATTAATAATCCTAACTACAACAAACAACTTAGAATGAGGACTCCCGACCCAAAGTGAATGACTAACCTTTTCTAATTCTTGATAGAAGTGCATTGCTTCTTCATTGGGAGGTTGCTCAATAATTGGTTAAGGTTCAAGCCCAGAATGTATCAGAAAAGAAACTTTCACCATATCGTTAACTCTATCATATAGAACATGGATATTTTTCTACGACCTACTACATTCACAAACAACCCAATTATAATATATATCGTTAACCCCATCAACCTCTCCATGATCAGTACAAACATAATATTTCGCCTTAAATCCCTTACGATATAAATGAAGCTTAACCGTTTTCTATTTAAAATACAACAAGGACACCTAATTACCCCTTCAATTGGTAAGGATCAAGTGACATTGCATGTATGGTAAACCCTTTAACACCTTCAATAAATTCATCATTAACACCCACACAGTCACTATTATTCCTATTATACATCCACATATGATGATTCTTCTACAAAACTACCCACAAAAAAATTAAAATTATGAGTTAGCTTGCATTATATTATTAATTAATCTTAAACTAATTAGTTGTTCAAATGTTAAGTTAGGTGTACATTTTCTATCATATTCATATTCATATTCATACACATTAAAATTCAAAACTAATGAAATGTACAATTCATAAATATAGACAATTTCAATCAAAACAAAAATGTAAATTGATCGGAAATATTTTTGACAAATAAAGTGTACTTGTATGTCAAATTCAAATCCATACACATTAATAAAAATACAAATAAATAAACTATTTTTTGTCAAATCAACAACAAAAGCCCTAAAAATAAACCTGCACATTTTTACAAAGAAATTGTAGATGTTTTGTCAAATTTAAGTCCATACACATCAATAGCATCACAAATATTCCATAAACAAGTGCTAAAATACAAGAACTATATTCACACATAATTTTTACCATTTTCTCTTTCCCATTCATATAATCAATAATTCCAAATTAAACAATATCCTTATCAATACCATAAAGCACAACATCGGAAGTGGATTAACACAACATATTAAATAATTATCATATGAAGAAAACAATTAAAAAAAACCTTTTGGGGTTGTTTCCCTTGTAGGGTTAGGGTGGGGTGGCATCGCGGGGTGGGGTGGGACGCCGAGGGAGGAACGCCGGTGTTGGGAAATGCCAGAGTGGGGTGGAACACCGGTGTTGGGAGACGACGGATTGGGGCTTGGTTCGCCGAAGTTAAATTAGGGATTTGGTTTTAGGAGTTTTGGGAAAAATGGGTTCACTGGTTTTCGATATAATGAAGAAACCGACGGACAAAACCGAAGCAGTCCATCGGTTTTGTCTGTAGTTTGACCCACTTTGAACAATATTAAAAAAAAAAATGGATTCTGTCGTTTTTTTTGAAAAATAAATATATATTTTTATTAATAATTAACAGAGAATTAAAATAAAAAATGCATTTTATAATTTTTTAAAAATAAACCGACGGAATCCCTTAGTATTTCTATATTAATTTTTTTAATTCTAATAAAACACCGTACTACGATAGTTTATTTTGGCGGAATTTTAGGCGCAAAATTTCATCAAAATAAACCGATGTAGTTCGTATGTTTAAATTTAAAAAATTAAAAATTATTTAAAATCGACAGACTGTTAGTTTTCCTTCGATTTTTTTGTTCCGACACCATCCGTCGATTTTTTCTCAATCAATTTTACCTATTTTTTTGTAGATCGGTTCCGAGCCAGGTTGAATAGAGATATTTCTTTCCAAATGAGGCTCCACTACTATAGAGACATCAATGAAACTCTTGAAACGACAATTGAGATTGAGAAGGGGCTCAAGGAAGATAAGGAATTTAAATCAAAGGGGTACTCAAAATATTCATGGAACAAGGAAGGGGGAACTTCTTCCTCCAATTGAAAAAATAACAAGGGCACCATGCATGAATCCAATAATCTTTTAGTAAAGAATAATAAACCAGAGAAGTAACCTCTAAAGTTTGCACCTAAAGAAGGAGGTACTAATACTAAACCTCTCCAATATTAAATGTCAAGAATATGATCATAAAATGAGGGAGTGTCCAAACAGGATGGCATTCATTGTGAGGATTGAAGATCCTTGAAGTGATGAAGATGAGAGGGAGCATGATGAGGTTAATGATGCTGGTACACAAGAAGATCATGACTATGTAGATGATGATGAGGGTGAGCAAAATAAGGATGATAATGTTCCATATGGGTTAACAAAGAAGGTCTTGTTGATGAAGGATAAGACTCAAGAAGGGGAGTTCACCATGCCAAACTATGTAGTGAGTAGAGCAATGATAGCAAGGTATGGATGCTCAAAGCCAAAGGGAAAACCTCTTCCATTATAAGTGCCTCATCAAAAGAAATGTACATTGATAATTTATAGTGTAAGGTGTGCTAATGTAGCAAGTATTACGTTGGTATAATTCTTAAAGGTTCCAACAACCAGACACTTCACCCCATGCAAACTTCAATGGTTGAGCGAATATGGAGAGTTTAGAATACACAAGCAAGTCTTGATCAAGTTTAAGATTGGAAAATACCAAGACGAGATATTATATGATGTGGTGCCTATGAAAGCTTGTCATGTCTTACTCGGGAGGCCTTGGAAATATGATAGGGCTACGAATCATGATGGGAGAACCAATTGGTACTCATTTTTGCATGAAGGGCACAAACATGTTCTATATCCTTTGTTACCGATGCAAGTTAATAAGGTATATCAAAATATGAGGGAATTGAAGGAGAAAAGTAATGGTGGGGAAGGAAATAGTGGGAAGGGGGGAAGTGAATAGGTGAGGGATCTTAGGGGAAAGGAGAAGGTGACCCTCTTAGCATGTTTATGGGAGATTATGAAGGATATGGAGGAGCGACACCCGGTGGTCCTTATCATGCATAAGGACTACTCTTTGCACATGAATGAACTAACTTCTTCTTTAATTGGTAAATTTGTGTTTGTTTACTTTGATAATATTTTGGTGTATAGTAAAACCATTGATGAGCATGTTGATCATTTGAAATTCGTGTTTGATTTTTTATACAAGTACAACTTTATGCTAATGTGGCTAAATGCACTTTTTGTGCTGATAAAGTTGTTTTCTTGGCTTTTGTTCTTAGCTCAAGGGGCGTTGAGGGTGATGAATAAAAAATAGATGCTATTAAGAATTGGCCAACTCCTGAATACATCGGTGATGTGAGAAATTTTTAGGAATCAACTTGTTTCTATAGGCTGTTTGTTAAAGGATTTAGAACTGTAGTCGCTCCCTTAACCGAGGTAATCATAAGGGATAAAGCTTTTTCTTGGGGTGAGGATCAAGCAAGGACATTTGAGACCTTGAAGCAAATGCTTAGCTCTGTACACTTGTTGCAATTACCCGATTTTTATACAACAATTGACATTGAATGTGATCCTAGCAAAGTAGGTATCGCTTACGTTTTGATGCAAGATCAAAAACACATTGCCTATTTTAATGAAAAGATTAAGGGTGCAACTTTGAACTATTCCACCTATGATCTTGAATTATATATTTTGATTAGAGCTTTATGTAATTGGAAACATTAATTATGGCCTAAAGAGTTTGTCTGATGTAAGTAAGGAGGGGTGGTATTTAGTAAGTGGGTCAGGTGTTGGTGATATTCTGGTCAACCTGAAATTGGATGCAAAATATGGGGTTCTCGTGTTCTCGGTTTGACCAGATAGGGTGGTGTTTGGTGGATGTTTTGGGTAGTTGTGCTTGGAAATGGGTATAGGCATTTTATAGAGTTGTTACAGGTGGGATGAGGGTCAGAAAGATTTTCGTGACTTGATGTTTTAATGGAGTTAAGGCTGCGTAATTGAACCGACATAGTGGGGTCTCGGTAAGGTTGGTTTTATCGAACTATTTATAGTTGTTGGGTATGGATGGGTGTATGCGTGTGGTTTCAGACATTGGTCTTTATAGTTGGGGTTAAGGACGTATTGTGAGATGTGGTGGTGAAAGGATTGAAGTGGTTTGGACTACATATGAACACGGAAAACGAGTTGCAACTCGGGCACACACCAACTGTTGGTTGGTACGATTTTGGGTTAAGTATTTGGTTGTTATGGTTGTAGTGAAATACGGTCGATGAGCATAAGATAGAGACACGGGGATTTTATTGCCCGAATCGACACCAAGGATAAGGTGACCAATTTCACAAGGTCAAGACTGGGGTTTTCTAACTGCAATACCCGTGAACTAGCCAAGTGAAGGTGATCGGAAACCCTTTTAGTGACCCTAGGCTTAGGCTAGGTTGGCCCACATAGTTCCAATGTTCGATTACCACCAAGGGGGTTCCACAAACTTGGTTATTTATTAGGTTACACAGTCCTTACCAAGACTTACACCGAAGGGAGGGGTGACCCATACATGATCGATATGTTCCAACACACAAGTTGAAAACACAAGTTTATATTTAACTCAAACTAAACATGTCTGAGCAAAACAACATAAGGCCCTATTTATAGTACCATAGGGACCATTATAGAATAAAAACAAAATGACACAAACATACAAAGCCATTTGGCCGAAATGGGAACAAGGGAAAGGGATTCGGTTGGCTTGGGGACCAAGTCCTCCCTCGGCCATTGTGAGCACAATCTGAAAGAGTTTGGCCTTTCTTGGAGACAAGGTTAAACCTAAACTTCTTCAAACTTCCATTGTATTAATCGAGTAGAATATGGGATAAACTTGGTTTCTCTATACTTCATCTTCTTGGAATTATTTTAGAAACTTCCATTCCCTGCACCAAAGTGATGACTCTCGGCCAATTTTTAATCTTCCTAGACCGAAGTTGACTTGTAATTGGATGCTTCTTAGAAGATTCTTGTTCTTGCCACCTTGTCATCCAAATCACCCCTTGTCTTTGCCGTGGTGTATTCTCAGCCACCTCACTTCTTATTTGTGCCATCTTGGCTTGAACACGACCTTTTTCCTTTTTGGAGGACCTCTCGATTTGTCCTCTTATTACTCGGTCATTAAATGTGTCCTAATGAAAACGAATAACTATGCTAAGAGCTAAAGGAGAACAACAAGCTAAAAGTAAAACAACTATGGTCTTCGGCCAAGACCTAGATACAAATTCGAATATTAACATGTTCTTGAATTTTTACGTAATAGTTTCAATTCCATTCCATTTTCCATGCCATAGGTTGATTGAGCATCTCTGGAATTCCGAGCTTATCACCTCGAGGATTAAATTGGAACCTTGAGTCCACAGGGATGTTTACATCATACTCCCCTTTTTTGAAAGAATTTGTCCTCCAATTCGCGCCATTTAAATATAATAAGTCTTCAACAAAAAGGGTTAATCTAAAACCTCCACATTAGACAAGTCCGAAAGTTTCCTCTTGTAGATGCCTTTCTCGAATATTGCCAAATACGAATCAGAATACAAGAAAAAGGGTTTTGACTTCACAAGATGTTCATGTTGTATCTCAGATTCCACAAGACATGCTGCCTTGCCATAGGTAGAAGCATGACACGGTGCATTTCTCAATTTTCTGCTAGGGAAAAAGATAGCATCTACACTTGTTTTATGTTTGATGTCTAATGGCCTTCCACGACCTGGCACGGTTACGACTGGTGCTTCACATATTTTAAGGAATCTTGTTTCTCATCGAAACCATTCATACTCATCGTTATTTAGTCCGTTGCTTGGGGCAGCCACGGTGCAACAATCCCGTGTGATATGATGAGAAAAAGAATTCGGATCAAAGCAACTATTTACTGCAATGAATTTCGTAGACTTGGACAATCTTTTGATAGATTCCACCGTGGTTGGATTAGAACACAAGCCCTCAAATGATGTTAAGTGTCCCAAGGATGGACATGATACCATGTATAGGAAAAAGTTTATGGTGTCACACCATCCAAATTGCATTACAAGCCATTTGCTCAAATCAAACTCTACCTCGAGGATCATCTTCCATGCATCTTCTTTGCAGGTTCGCCTTAGATGGTATCCTCTCCTTGAGTACTTCTTGTAGAACCACTTGGCTTCAAAATAAAATTTTAGCCTCGGCAAAAAGAGCGTGTCTTTCACAATATTGTTGATGGCTTGGATGGTAATATAAGTGTGCCACTTCTCATGTTTTTTGGCACCAACAAGTCACCGTATACGGCCTAAAGTCTTTTTGGACAATGCCCTTGCCTTGCATGCGTTGTTGTACTTCTTTAGCCATTTCCGGATTGTGTTTGCAAGGTTGTTGATTGGGCAAAGACCCTCTCGAAAATAAACGAAGAGCATATTCAATATTTTCCATTGGTAATGGTCTGGGCGCAAACTCATTAAAAAGATCATTTGATCTCGGTATAGGAATTGTGTACTCCATGGTGAGGTTATCATCCACTCGGTCACATGTGTGCCATGTCTCATTCTTTATCGACATCAATAATGCAAATGTGGTGTAGGGACTAGGGCGTTTTTGGTCATGGCTTCCGCCGGATAATTTTTTCAAGGCCTTGCAAGTCCTTAGTTACTTCCGGATGGCATCCATGGTCTTGGTGAGTAGATAATGATCTTCTTGAAAATAAATCAAGAGCAAGTTCACCATCTTCCATCGGTGGCGTTCTGAATGCAATATCATTCAGAAGTTCTTTCATGTCGGCATCTTCCAATGCAACTTCCGTTATGTTTTCCATTTCCTTGCATGCCAAAGATCCATAGGACTCCCCTTCTTGGATTCTTCTTCTACCCTTCGTGCATCAAGTAGTAGTGCCTCGGTTGTACGGTTCTCTGCACATCGGATTCTCATGACCTTCACCTCACAAGGCGACATCAGCATTAATTGAATTTTCTTATCATTTTTCCGAAAGGAATAAGTATTCCTTTCTTATTCATGTTGTGCCTTCGTGTCAAGTTGTTGATGGAAAAATCCCCGTGAACTCAAGGTGTCTATTTGATCCTCGAGGTGTTAAGCTTGGCATCCCAAAGAAAGTAGATCATCCGAAGATAATATGTCTCAAATGGAATGAGAATGTTAAGCTTGGCATCCCAAAGAAAGTAGATCATCCGAAGATAATATGTCTCAAATGGAATGGGAAATTGTGTGGGATTGGACTTGTTACATGAAGCTGCAATTACATGTTTTCTTCGCTTTGTATGTAGGTCTTGGTCGAGACCATGTTTTCTTCTAGCTTGTTGTTTGTTTTTATTTCTTAGCTTAGGACGTAGTAGGACATGGAATAATTACATTAGGACATAGTTAATATAACATGTAATAAAGGGACAAGGCCGAAAGGTCATCCAAAAATGTGATAAGGTCGTGGAAGATATTCAAGCCAAGGTGGAAAGGACAAGAAGGATGACTAGACCAAGAGTGACAAGTTAGCAATGACAAGAATGGTCCAGAAGATGAGGCTTCCAAAGGGACAATTCATGAATCAACTTGAAGACACCAAAAAGATGAATTGTTGGTCGAAATAATCCTTTATCTCCTCGGCCAAGAAACAAAAATACAAGGAATGGAAGCTTTCAAACTAGTTCCAAGAAGATGAAGTCTTGAAAGAACAAATTCATGCTCTCATCTACTTGGACACGACAAATAAGTGTGAATGAGTTTGAGCTCAAATTTGTCTCCAAGAAAAGCCAAACATTTTTCCCATTCACACACCAAAGTCGAGAACCCTCTTTGCCAATAAGAAAACCCAAACCCTTTTCCCACTTGGCCGAGAATCTTCAAGTAATTTGTGTCTTTTCTTTTGTTTTCTAGAATAGTCTTTTGTTTACTATAAATAGGAACCTTAGCACTTGTAAATAATCAGAGTTGATTGATATATAAAAGTTAGTTTTACACAAAGCTAATTGTATTCACTTGTGTGTGTTTACTTTTAGTTGGTTCTTGGGTGAACCAAACTCTCATTAGGTGCAAGTATTGATTAGGACTTGTATGACCTAGTCCATACCCAAGCTTGAAGAACACCCTTGGTGGTAAACAAAGGTTGGTACTTGTATGGACCAACTTACTCTAAGCCTTGGGAGCAACAACGGCATCGGTCACCCTCACTTGGTTTGTTCACGGGCAATGCGACTATCAACCCCGTTCTCGACCTTGTGGAATTGATCACCAACTCCTTGGTGTCGGTTCAGGAAATTAACTCACCGTTCCTCTATCCATGGGCACATCATTCCTTCCCTTCAAGTTACTAAACAAACCCAACCGAAACAACCAAAGCAACAGTTAGCCACAAACATCAAACACTCAACCAAACTAAGCCTACAACACTTGGTTTGCGTCCGGACTTGCATCTCGCATTCTGAATGCATACCTCGACCAAACTACTTCAACCATTCCACCAACACACTCCATAATACTACCTTAACATTCACTATAAACGCCATGAACCAAATCCATTCACAACTACCCACCCAATCCCGATAACACCAAACAGTCTGCATAACACACCTAGTCGATGCCCTTACTATTTATCGGATTGTTTATAGTTGTCGGGTATGGATGGGTATATGTGTGTGGTTTCAGACAGTGGTATTTATAGTGGGGGTTAGGGACATATTTTGGGATGTGGTGGTAAAAGGGTTGAAGTGGTTTGGATTTGAGATGAAAATGGAAAGTGCGTTGTAACCTGGGCACACACCAAGTGTTGGTTGGTACGGTTTTGGGTTAAGTATTTTGTTGTTATGGTTGTAGTGAAATGCGGTCGATGAGCCGAAGGATAGAGACATGGGAGTTTTACTACAAGAGGGTTCCTCAAGCTTGGGTATTAATTAGGTCACACATTCCTAACCAATACTTACACTGAATAGATGGGTGGCCCACACATGATCGATATGTTGTAACACACAAGTTTATATTTAACTCCAACTCAACTTGTCTAACTACAACAACCTATCGCCATATTTATAGTACCATAAGGACCATTCTAGAAGGAAAACAAGAGGACATAAACATACAAAGTCATTTGGCCGAAATGGGAACAAGGGAAGGGTATTGGGTTGGGTTGGGAACCAAGTCGTCCCTCGGCCAATGTGAGCACAATGTGAAAGAGTTCGGCTTTTCTTGGAGACAAAGGTAAACCCAAACTTCACACTTTCATTAAAGTAACCGAGTAGAAGAGGGGATGAACTTGGCTTCTCTAGAAGAGTAGAAGCTTTCATTCCTTGCACCAAGGTGATGACTCTCGGTCAACCTTTAATCTTCCTAGATCGAAGTTGACTTGTAATTCAATGGTCTTATTGGAAGCTTCTTGTTCTTGCCACCTTGTCGTCCAAATCATCCCTTGTTTTTACCATGGTGTATTCTCAGTCACCTCACTTCTTGTCCATGCCATCTTGGCCTGAACACGGCCTTGTCCTTTTTGGAGGACCTCTCGGCTTGTCCTCTTATGACATGGTCATTAAATGTGTCCTAATGAAAACTAATAGCTAAGATAAGAACTAAAGGAGAACAACAAGATAAAAGAAAAACAAACATGATCTTCGGCCAAGATCTACATACAAAGTCGAATATAAACATGTTCTTGAATATTTACGTATTAGTTCCAATTTCATTCCATTTCCATGCCATATTAAGCATATTACCATATGTTGATCGACCATCTCTAGAATTCCGAGCTTATCACCTCGAGGATAAAATTGGAACCTTGGGTCCATAGGGAGTTTTAAATCATTATCATTAGGACTGACCATGAGTCCTTGAAGCATCTCCAAACCTAAGGAAAGTTGAACAAATGGCATATCAAATGGGTTGAATTTCTTGAAACTTTCCATTATGTGATCCAATACCAAAAGGGGAAGGATAATGTCATGCGGATGCCTTGCTCGAAATCATGTTTTGGTTTATACTTTATCTTCCAAATTGATGGGTTTTAAAATCTTGAAGACATTGTATCCCGAGGACCCCATCTTTGCAAAAATCTTTCAAGATTGTGAAGATTGGGAAAGGGAAAGTGGATAAGGGATAGATTTTCCACTCCCTATTCGAAATTTAATGGTTTCATGTTCAAGAACAAGCTACTATGTGTGCCCATAAGTTCTTGGAGAGAACCTTTTGTGAGGGAGGCATATGATGGGGGTTTAATTGGACATTTTGGAGTTTATAAAACCATGGGAATCATTGAGGAACAATTTCATTGGCCTAAAATGTGTAACAATTTTGCAAACATTTGTGTTGGATGTCGAAGTTCGAAGTCTAAGATTCTTCCCACGGATTATATACCCCTCTCCCCACCCCTCAAAGACCTTGTCTTTATATTTATATGTATTTTTTGTTGCGATTGTCAAGGACTAAAATGGAAAAAGATAGTATTTTTGTTGTGGTTGACAAATTCTCAAACATGAATCATTTTATTACATGTCATAAATGTGATAAAGTGTTTCATGTTACATCCATGTTTGTTGATAATGTGTTCGAGTTGCATGGTATTCCCAAAACCATAGTGAGTAATAGGGACTCTAGGTTTCTTAGCCACTTTTGGAAGGAATTGTGGGGACAACTTGGAAATAGATTGTTGTTTTCTACTTCTTGTCACCCACAAACCAATGGACAAATTGAGGTTGTGAATAGAAATTTGGGTTCTATGCTTAGGGTCATGGTTAAGTGAAAGTTATAATCTTGGAAAAATCAATTTCCTTTAGTTGAATTATCATATAATCGAGTCATTGATAGTACTATTGGCATTTCTCCATTTGATGTTGTTTATGGTTTTAATCCACTAACTCCTTCAGATCTCACCCCTTTGTCTCAAGATGTTGTTTTGAGTTTAGATAAAAACAAAAGTGTCAAAGCCATGAAGAAGTGGCATGAGAAGGTGAGGATTCTCCTTGACAAGAAGAATCAAATATAACAAAGAGAGCAAACTGTTACACCCTAAAGTTTCATGCGTGAACGAGGGTGTAGTTAGTTCATTTGAGATCTGATGATTCAAGATTATTTCTGAGGGTCATGTACGACTTAAAAGGGTGTTACAATAGTTGTGGAAGGTTAGAGGCCAATTATATTGAAAGAACCATATTTTGACAAAGTTTTAGAAAGATAAGTCGATACGCTAAAGCATTTCACATCGAAGATGGGGTCGCAAAGGAGGGTCAAAAGCTGAGGAAATTTTCTGCCCTTATCTGCGCGAGTAGATGCGGCCGCATATGGCCATCTGTGATGCAGAAGGCATCGCAGATCCATGGCAGTGGCCGACTTTCTTAGGTTATTTAAGTGGTGGAAGTCTTGTTTTATTTAATTTTTGACAAAATATGATCCCTAACAACCCTAAGCTCTCACCCAAAGGTCCATACATCATTCAAGAACATTGACCTAAGGTTGATGTTACACCCCATAATTTCAGGACATGTGTTTAAGAGAATGTACGTGAGAAGATACGACTTTAAGTTTGATACGAAAGAAGGATTTCTTTTTCCTACGGAAAATGATTTCGAACCTCGGGAAAGAATAATGTTTGTAAATTGAGACTCGTAAAATTTATCGGAATTATGGAAATGTCGGGAAACGAAGTATATGGACGAATGGGAGGGCGACACGTGTCACCCCCCCCCCCCCTAATTAGGCTTGGACGAAATTGTCATGGAAAATGGGTCAAGTCTTGAACAAGCCAAGGCTTGACATTGTTGACTAAGTCAACTAGCCAACTTGACATTAGATCTTTTAACCCCAATGAACCTAGGCCACACAAGTGTTATAATCTTGGACATGAGTGAACTAGAAAAAAATTCGTTGGTTGCTCATAATTCACACAACTTAAACCCAAGGTTCCTAAGGGTATTGTAAGGATATCTCAATAGAAAGATCCCGGAAAACGACGTTTTTACGTTAGTCGCAAGGCGAAAACCTAAGGTGTTCTTCAACTTTGAAGTTAGAACATGAAGAAGAGTTCTTCATGAACTTCTAAGGAGTGCTTGGAGCGGATTGGAACATAAGAAGAGGAGCTAAAAGTTGCTAAGGATCGACTTTTACGCTTGGACATTATTAGGGCTTATTGAGGTAAAATCTTCATCTTCTTAATGTAATTGAAGATTACATGTTATAGTAGCTAAGAAATGAGCATGTGGTATATAAAATGAAGTTTGAAAAGATTTGGATCATGTAGACATGTTAAAAACCGAAAATGGATAAGTTAGCCATTTATGTTGTAATCAATTTGGTCGATAGTTACAATCGTCGCATGTTAAGGAAGAAAGGATTTATAGTTGTTGTAATTGTTATTATGTATATAACATGTTGAAATAATAACTTGGATTGAAAAAGGAATTGAAAGGAAATTGATAATTGTTATGACATTGTAGCCGAATATGGCTTGGAATTATTGGATAATTTTATATTGATTGTGGGGCAGAATTTTACACGTCCTATTAGGCGTGTAATCCCCTTTGTATTGCTGAATTGTTGGGCCTTAAATGTGGCGTTTGGTTATTGATTTTCGGGCCTTGAAAAAGGTGGAAAAGTACGTAGAAACAAAGGAAGTGCTGCCCGATTTTCCGTAGAATAAGAGACCTTACACTTAGTATGATTCTAAGTTAAAAAGTGAGGAGTTGATAGACTTGTTATTATTAATATAGGTTGAAGTACTACGAGTAGCATATTCTACTTAAAGGATGGAATAGCTATCAAGGTTGAAGTACTTTGGAGCATTTTGCTACTTGTCGATAATCGTCGCGAGGTATGTGAACCTCTTCCTCCTTTTGGCATGATTCTATGTATGAAATATACATGTGGTATTATTTCACGATTTCTTCTACTATTAGAAGTTAAGAGGTATGTATGTTGATTTACTATATGTAAAAGTTATGTCTAAGTTATCCTAAGTTCTTACCAAGTGTTATGGGGGATGTTGGTAAGAGTCGTTAGGAAGTATTTGGAGTCGAGTTGACTTTGCTAAGTTACTGCACGAATGCGAATAAGTATCGAACAAGCCATTGCAGCGCTAATAAAAGAAAATGTATCGAAAATCAATTATATTAAAATGAGTAGAATTCTCCATCTGCATAGAAACTAAGATAAGACAAAATTGTATTATATTTTCTAGATCATGGCTGCTTTAATAAGATCGTTATAAACGAGTATAACCTATTCACAACGTATAAAAGTATAGGTTACTTAATTTAAAGAGTTTACGTTATGAAGTTTTAAGACTATGAACCTTGAATTCTTAAAAGGTTAAGAGACTTTATTATTCTAAGATAAGAGACTAGATTTCTAAGTCAAGGAACTAGATTTCTAAAGTTAAGAGACTTGAAGTATTTTGAAAGTTATGTAACTTGATTTGAAAGTATAAGTCTCTTGGTTATAAAAAGAATGAATTAGTTTAAAGCATAAAGTTAGTATAACGACTTTATGGGAAGTTGGTTATAACAACTTTATGGAAGGTTAAATGAATGGTTTTCTCTAGTAATGTAAACAAAGAAATGACTTGAACTAATGAAGGGCAATTTGATTTAAAGGTATCAATTGCTTAAAGTTTTAAAGTAAGGGTCACTTGATTTAGAAGCCTAGAAATGTATTTCTAAAAATGTAGTGACTTGTTTGAAATGTAGACATGCCTTGATACTACGGGTGTTAGTATCTTGGGGTTTTATATGAAAAGGTGTCTTTGGAAAAGAATGGAAGTACGTAGTACTTTGGGTTAAATTCCCGGATTTTTATGTGATACGAAAGTGCCTTGAGTTTATGAAATGAGATTCATTTTAAGTATGCTAATGAAAGTCTAAAGATTTTATAAACTTGCCTATGCTTGCTTGTGATAGCCTTTGAGTGCAAGTGTTATATTGTTTACGCTGTCGTGACTCTCAGATGGAGGGTCGACCGCCTTGTTGTGAATTTACTTGGACGTACCGACAGTGATGAAGGATTCCACGGGTATGCTTCCATTGTGATTGATTCTTGGACATGCTTATACGATGAGAGATTCCGGGGCATGCGACCAGGATGCGGGTTAAATTCCCGGATGCTATTATTACTCCATGGCCATGCTTATACGATGAGGGATTCCGGGGCATGCGACCATGTTATATGCTATTACTCTGTGGACTAGATACCCATGAAGACATGTACCCGAGATGAGGGATTCCACGGGCATGTTATATACGAGTATTACCCCATAGATTAGCTCTCCATGAAGACATGTACCCGAGATGAGGGATTCCACGGGCATGTTATATACGATTATTACCCCCATATATTAGCTATCCATGAAGTCATGTACCCTAGATGAGGGATTCCATGGGCATGATATATAGATATATGTATTGCATATGTGTATACCGATAGTGAGGTAGGATGCCACGGGCGCGTCACATGGTTATATTTTACACTTACGGTTGTCGACAGTGATGGGGGATTCCACGGGCAGGAGATAGATATATGTATTGCATATGTGTACGCCGACAGTGAGGTAAGATGCCACGGGCGCGTCACATTGTTATATTTTACATTTACGGTTGTCGGCAGTGACGGAGGATTCCACGTACACGCTTTGATGTTTGGCTGGCATGAGACCCTTACTGGACTGTGTGATGGTTTTGAGGGCTTGTGTCCCTAGCCATGGTTTGACTATTGTTCATGTGTTGAAATAGTCTTTTAAAAGGTAAAACTGACTTTCATTACTTTCATTACGGCAAGGCACGGTTGTACTGTTAATTTGGTTATCATACATGTCTCCAGCTTTATGTTAGACCATTATGATTTAAATTACAAGATTTTCGCTTTACATACTTGGTACATATTTCAGATCGACTCTCCTTCTGGGATCGCGTTATGCTGCAAGTTGAGGTACATAGCCGATACTATTCTTAGGATCGCTATCCAAAGTGGTCGAAAGCTCCATTATTTCGAGGCTTTGTATTTTGGCACAGTTCCTCGAGGTTGTAGATTTATGTACATTCGTGGTATGTGGCCCCGCCCCTTCACAATTATTCTGTCAAAAATTCTAGAGGTCAGAGTCATATCTTGTGGTCGCTTTTATAAAAAAAGAGGTAATCGCCGTTACGTGTATACTTTTGGTGGCCTTATCGGCCAGCCTGTTATTTATTTCTTTTGTGATGTATGTATGTTCCGCTACTATTCTCTAATATATACTGCAGCGGTGCCTGTGTAGGGCACCGCCGCGCCCGTGGTCGGGTCGTGACAAAAGTGGTATCAGAGCAGTTAGTCATCGTAAAGTGTCTACAGACCGTGTCTAGTAGAGTCTTGATTATCGGTGTGTTGTGCACCACACCTATAATCAAGAGGCTGCAGGACATTTAGGATTGGTTTCCATTCTTCTCACTCTGAGATCGTGCGATAGAGCTGTGTTGTTAGGGTCGTCTCTCCCTAACGAGTTATGTTGATTGCAGCTATGAGAAAGGCAACAGTGACCCAGGAAGGACTATGTGGATTGTGTATCCATGTTGGTAATGATTGTAGTATAGTTGGTATATTGACATACATCTATACGGAGTTATGTATGAGGGTCAGACGCGTGTTGCCTAGAATGATTTTAGATTACCAGGATTTGGTAAGGACTAAATAGATACCGGGAAGGTATGAAACAGTTAATGAATTCTCATCAAGGTTTATGTGCTAATTTGATATAATTAGGAGATGATGAGCTGTCTGATAGGGTAATGAGCCCTTAAGAAGTCATGTTAAGGTACTTAATGGAATGCCATGTTGATAGATTAAGCTACGTGGTATGCTTAAGAGAATTGTATGAATGAGATCCGTAAGGAGTAAGTAATGGTTGTTGTGATAAAAACAACACGATTATGGTATTATGAGAAGTTATTGTACCTGTTTTCGGGGGGAATTATAAGGTAGGCTTGGAGCATGGAAATTGCGAGCCTAAGAATATTGATAACCATCGAGACCTTAGGTATATAAGGCCTTCTCGTGCAATAAGATTTTATTCAGACTTTGGGTAAGAGTTAAGTGCGACGGTGGGTCGGGTTGAGGACCTATTACGGGTCACCTCATAGTTTGAAGTGGAGTGGGATCAGTTGGTAGTAGTCCCGCTACGTGACAGGGTCACGAGGGTACAAAGCCCAAGTCTAGTTAATTGTTTTACGGGTTCGTGGACGCGTTCCACCGGAACCAGGTCGTGAGAGCCATAAATGGTCTTATATTGTTTAATAGAGTGACTCCAAAGATTGGAGGCCAGAATCGGTATGGAGGTTATGTAAGTATTGTTATACCCCGTATTTCCAGAGTATGTATGTGAGGACGTACGTATAATTTTGTAAGCCCGAATTATTGTTAAGGACGAAATTGTGCACATCCACGAAAAAGATTTGTTTTTCCGACGGAAAATTTTCTCGAACTCAGAAAGGAATTTTACGTTTTCAGGAATTTATTTATTTTGGATTTTTCCGAGAGATGAAATATTTTGGACCAACGAGAGGGCGACATGTGTCACCCTCAAGTGGACGGTTTGGTGAGGGAGTTGTTGGCACGTTTTTTACATGGAAAAGGTCTTAAACATTTGGTCAATGTTTTGCTAGATATTTGTGTAGTAGATGGATAAGTGGGACCTACACAACACTTGTCCAAATCTCCATCATCCACTTGCTTTGATCTTGGCCATTGATTGGCCTATAAATACCCCTTAAGTTCAAGACTTATTCTTCATCCACTTAACAATTTCCAAGTCTCAAAACTCCTCCCATTCGAGAGCTCTCGCCCAAACCCCTTTCCCCTTCCTTGTTGGTCTCGCCGAAACCCCCCCCCTTTGGTAGAAAAATATTCTCCTAGTATTGTTACTATCCCAAAATACCTTAGCCAAATACCTTGTAGTATTCCAAAGTCACCTCTATATTAAAAGCCCAGAAATACTACCTTATATCCATTAGTCACTAAACGAAACCCTGGGGAAATCTTCATAGTTGGTTGAAGTATTAAGTAGAAGTTGTTTAGAAACTTCTAAGGGTTTCTTGGAGCTATCGGAGCGTGCAAATTAGGAGCTAAACGTTGTTCAGGATCGACATTTAAACTTGGATAATTTTGGGCTTATCGAGGTAAATACTCTTGTCCTTCTATTGTAATTGGAAATTACATATAAGAGTAGTTTAGATTTGAGTATAAGATATAGAAGGATATGAAATAAGAGAATTGAACTGTTCTTACATAGGACTGTATTTACAGTAGACTTGTGTAGTTTGACGGGTAGGGAAGCGCAGCCCAATTTTCCGTAGAATTAAGAACCTTCTGCTTAGAATATTCTACAGAGTAGTCTAGACGTTGATAGACGTATTTGACTATTATAGGTTGATACTCTGCGCGCGACATATTCGACTTGGCAGGTGGATTTCGCCGAGGAGGTATGTGATTCTTCCTATCCTCTTGAGCATGATATTTTGATGTATATATATAGTACGATAGACGTACGTGTGTTAACTAAAAAGGGTTTTACTCTGATGTCTGTTGACTTGGGTTTTAGATAATAAGAATCTTGAAGTATTTCAAAAGAATTATGAATCATTTTTTTAAAGAAGAGTAATACTTAGTTTTAAAAGCTTAAGAGTTATACTAGCTTTATGGGAAGTTAGGTATAACGGCTTAAGAGAGATAAAAGGAACGGTTTACTTAATTGTTTATGAAAGCCTTGTATTGATTTCGGAAATGAGAATAAGCATCGAACGAACCACTGCAACGTTAATAAAGGAAAATGTATTGACAAATAATTAATTATATTAAAACCAGTAGATACCTCCATCTGCATAGAAGCTAAGATAAGACAAAATTGTATTACATTTCCTAGATCATGACTGCTTTAATAAGGTTGTTATAAACAAGAATAAACTACTCACACATAAGATATATGTTACTCAATTTTGTTAAAAGAAGAAATTACGTTGTTGAGTGATTAGGACTATTAACTATGAAATCTTTCGAAAATAAGAGACTTAAGTATTTAAAAATATGCAACTTGAACTTTTGGAAAAGAATGTTGTTACTTGACCTTAAATAGGGAAATTGTTTTGTTTTATAATTAAGGAATGTTATTGTCTTAATATGTCTTAAAAGAGGGTTTAAATGTTATGGACGATTTCACCGAGTCCCACGGATGGGTCGACATGTATTCCATACGATTCTTACCGAGTCCCACGGACGGGTCGACATGTATTCCATACGATTTCATCGAGTCCCACGGACGGGCCGACACGATTCCATACGATTCTTACCGAGTCCCACGGATGGTCGACACGTATTCCATACGATTCTTTACCGAGTCCCGGACGGGTCGACACGATTCCATACGATTTCACCGAGTCCCATGGGATGGGCCGGGACATGTATTCCATACGATTCTTTACCGAGTCCCATGGGATGGGCCGGAACATGTATTCCATACGATTCTTTACCGAGTCCCATGGGATGGGCCGGGACAAGTATACCACACGATTCCACATCGTGTCCCATGGGATGGGCCGAGACACGTTATACGTATTACACGATTTATACCTAGATCACGGCAGCTGGCGGCGAGTTCCACGCACGAGTGATGACTTTGAGGAGTGAGTCCCCGCTTGACATGACTACTTTTATGTTGTAAATCGTAGTTGGTTATCATACATGTCTCTGCTTTATATAAACCGTTATGATTTCGCCATGATTTTCCGCCACATACTTGGTACTGCAGATCGACCTCCTCGGGCTGCGTTCATGCCGCATGTTATACCCCGTATTTCCAGAGTATGTACGCAGGGACGTACGTAGGAAATTTCGAACTTCATGTAGGCTTGGCCGATTTAATTTTGTGCACAACACTTGCTAGAGTCGCTTTTCACAAACGCTTTCACACTTCGTAGGGAATTTCCGCTATGCCATATTTTATTTTTGCGGATTTTTCCGAGAGATTAAACATTTTGGACCAACAAGAGGGCGACACTTGTCACCCTCTCATCGAACACCTCGGTCAAGCTTCGCCGAAAGTTGGTCATTTTTTGTCATGGAGTAGGTAGGATATTTGTGTGTTAGTTGGTTAAGCAGACTGGCAAGATCTCGCCCTACACTTGCTATGCACTTGGCAAGATCTTCGCCATTGGTCGCCTTGGCTTGTGCTATAAATACCCTCTCCCTTTGATGAATTCTTCATCCTTTCCACAAATCTTCTAAGTGTTAAAATCCCTCCTCTCCCTCTTGTTGACTCTCGCCCAAGAGCCCTCTCCCTTTGAAAGGCCCCCTCGCCGAGAGCCCTCTCCCCTCCTAAGTGGCCGTGGGGTACCCCCTAGCCTAGTTGCTTTCAGATAATACCCCTTTGTGGTGTAGAAATACTCTCAAAAGTATTGTTATAATGCCCAAATTACCTTAGCCAGTATACCTTGTAGTATTCTAAGGTTATACCTATACGAAAATGCCCGTAAATACTATTATACTCACTACCACAAACCGAAACCCTAGGAAAATCTCCATAGTCCGTTGAGTATTGTGTAGAAGTTGGTTAGAACTTCTAAGGGTGGTTTAGCGGGTCGAGCGCTCGGAGTCGAGCTAAACGATTGCCCAGATCGACTTTAACTAGGATAATTATGGGCTTATCGAGGTAATTATCTTGTCCTCTATTGTAATTGGAAATTACATATTGTTAGAATATATAGTTGAAGTATACTATATATAGAATCAACGTAGTTATCGCAATGTCTTTTGACTTAAGCCCGACAATACTTACTGCAATGTCTTGCGACTTAAGCCCAATTTAAAGAAGAATCGAATCAGAATTACATAGGTCAGACATTAAGAGACTTGTGTAGTAGTACCGCGAGTAGAATTGTACCCGCTAGGTTAGACGATAACCCCCGTTGGCTTCGTAGCCTACCGATAGAGAGAGATTTACGCTGTGCGGGGAGGTCGCCAATTTTCTAGAATGTTCTACGATGAGCTCTAAAGGTTAATAAGCGCCAGGCCTTATAGGTTGAAGTACTACGATGGCGCGATCTACTCGCTTAAGGAGTAGCCGGTTGGAAGTACTTGAGCGCTTTGCTATTAGTCGATACTCGCCGCGAGGTATGTGAACCTCTTCCTATCTCTTCTAGCATGATATGTGTGAACTATGTAGTACGGTGAGACGATACGTGCTAAACGATTTGATTGTTTAAAACATAAAGTGTTATAACGCTTTATGGGAAGTTGGTTATAACACTTTATGTTGGTAAGAAAATACTTGTGGTCTTTAAAAGGTAACTGATTTGAATTATAACTGGCTTGTTATGTGTTAATAAAGAACTTGAAGTATTTCAAAAGATTTTTGAATCATTTTGAAAGAAGAAGTAATACTTGGTTTTTGAAAAACTTAAGAGTTATACTAGCTTTATGGGAAGTTAGGTATAACGGCTTAAGAATGTTTTACTGATTTCGAAGTCGTAATGTATCGACAAACCATCGCAGCGTTAATAAAAGGAAATGTTTTGACTAATTAAGTATTATTAAAACCAAGAGAAACTTCCATCCGCATGAAGCTAAGATGAGACAAAATGATATGTCCTATATCACGGCTGCTGTAATAAGATTGTTATAAACAAGAATATCCTACTCACATATAAGACTTATGTTTATCAGATTGTTTAAAAGAGAATTATATTCTTAAATGAATAAGACTATGAACTACGAAACCTTTCTAAAATAAGAAACGTGAACATTGAAATTAGGCAAACTTGGACGTTTGGAAAATAATGTTGTTACTTGATTTTACAAAGGTAAGTGTTTTGGTTTATTTAAAAAGACAATACTCTATTTTATACTACGTATTGTGTGACTTATGTGAAAGCAACGGATCTTTTAAAAGATTTAATGTATAATCGTAGGGTAGATACCCGAACTTGTTAGCTTAAAGTACCTCGTGTATAACTTGATTGTGTTGGTTTGTGATAGCCTTGTAATACTTTCTTGTTGATTGATAAGTAAACACGCTAGATGCTACGTGTGTTAGTATCTTGTGATGTTGTGTAAAGGGGTTTTCCTTTGTGACTATGTTGCTTAACGATAAGTCATTGTGTTAGTATTTTACATCACTCATCTCGAGATGATTCCGGTTGTCGCCTCCGACGCGGTAGACTCAGCGTCGATGGACCTATGATTCGAGAATACCTCACGCAGTCCTGTGGCCTATCGCGAGCTACGAGTTCCGTGTTAGTGTCGCCCTTTATGGGCACGCGTCCATGCGCCACGCGATCGCGAAGTCCGTGACGACGCCGGAGTAGCTACCTCGACGCGGAATACCTCACGCGGCCGACGATTGGCCTACGCGAGTCGCGGAAGTTCCGTGACTAGACGCGCGACATTAGATCGCGCAAGTGGCCGCCTTTGATCATGTGACGGCCAGACAGATCTTATGATACGCTCATGACCTTGTTGGTACCGCTGGTGTTAGTAGTCGGCTATGCCTTCGCATTTACCCCGTGACGTGTTATTATGGCACAGTGGGACTCGTGTTCATGTGTGTTCCTTGGTGCTTTTATATCATAAATCGCCAAAGAATGGCGAAGGTATTCCACGCATGATTGATGTTGTGGCGCGAGACCCATTGTTATGTTTGAGTGATGACTTTGAGGCGCGAGTCCCCGACTTGATATGATCGCTTGTTTATCAGGAATCGTAGTTTTGTTATCATACATGTCTCCCGCTTTATATAGACTACTATGATTCCATTTACGCATTTCGCCACATACTCTGCACTGTTAGATCGACTCCTTCTCGGCCGCTCACGCCGCAGTTGAGGTACACCGCTGATCCTAGCTTTCGTGGTCACATTTTCAGTTAGGAAGCTCCGCTTCTCGAGGCTTATCGGTGGTATAGTCCCGTCGTAGTAAGTGTTTACATTCGTGGTTTGGCGGGCCCCGCCCCGCCACGGTTGTCATATCATTCGTAGAGGTCTTTGTACCGCTGCAAGGTGGTTTGTAAAAAGGATTAAACTGCTCATGTTGAAAAAGTTGTCATTTATATATATGCCAAAGGCAAGTTTTTCTCGATTATTGTTTCATATTTCATAATATGTCTTGTATCGCTTTATGTTCCACCGACACTGATGTTGTATCACCAGGGTGCCCGGTAGGCACCACCACGCCCGGAATCGGTCGTGACCAAAGTGGTATCGAGCGATTAATCCTCTGAAAGTGTCTACAGATCGTATCCAAGAGAGTCTGATTATCTGTGTTGTGCACCACATCAATAATCGTGAGGCTATAGGTATTTAGGATTGGTTTCTATTCTTCTCACTCGAGATCGTGCCTTAGAGTCATGTTGTAAGTTGGACCTCCGACGAAATTATTTCTTATCGCTATGCCTCCGCGTAGGCAAACCCGCCCGTGAGGCGCGCAAGCGGCGAGCCGCGAGTGGAGTTCGAGGGTGGCGAGGGCACAGCCCAATCATCACCGAGTTAGGTGCTTCATTCGGGATTTCGCGACATCACTAGCCCCAAAGTTTAGCACGGCGGCGCCTCATCGCGCCATGATATTTGAACCTTCGCCCACGACCAGAAGCAGAGAATATGGATTGCAAGAGGCGACCGCATTAGCTATGGATTTAACTACCGAGAGTATACCGATGTACCGCGAGTCTTGATGAATATCAACGGAGGGTTGTGCAAGAGTAGTTCTTCGCTTAGGCTTGAGCATGGCCACGTAATGAGCTTATACACAAGCAGCCGAGAAACGTAGATCGACGGGTTAACCAAGGCGACAGAAGAGGCCGAGCAGAAGGTCCTTTGGTAACTTTCGAGGCGAGTCACCTCACCACAGATTTGATTATGCATATCCACAATGCAGAGTGGTCTTCCACGATTTCGGGACGTTCGTACGCAGGAGTCGTTAGAACTCCGTGGCTTCCGCTCATTGGCCGCGACGCCATCCCGGAATGTCGCTTTTAGTTCGTGACTTGTCAGACCTATGACCGCCGTGGTCCGATGTCGAAAAAGTGTCTCAGAGGAGGGCTTAGCCTTCGTGATCGCGGTAGTTCGTCATCTTCCTTAGCTATGCGCCTCACGGGCAGGTTTGATTAGAACGACTAAGGGAGCAAGCGGAGATATAGATATATCCTTAACCCTCTGTAGATCTCAGATGTGTGATAAGGTGAGTATACCTTAAGTGCTATGTTCTCGATAATGTGTTAGTCGTGATTAGATCATGGTTGTTTAACCGAGTAAGATTTTGGGGGATAGAGAAGGTGTGAGCCTTAGAGCTTTTTACGTAGAGACCTTAGAGTTGAGGCAATCTCGAGAAAATGTGTAGTGTTATGTTTGACTTTATCGGAAGTGCATAGTGCACGTGAGTTATGTTGATAGGTCCCAGTAGTGTGGAATGAAAGGGGTAGTTGAGCTAAGAAGACCGCCAGGTTTTCAAACGTGATTTGTGAGATTGTTCAATCGGGAGCTAGTATTGCGCGGCCGCCTTGGTCGAGGCCACGCTGCGTCAACCCGCGGTAGGTTTGGTGATGGGGTCAGGTGGTAGTCCCGCCGTGTTAGGGTTGTGAGGTGTTAGACCCAAGTTTAGTTAACCAACAGACGAGTTCGTGGACGCGTTCGACCGGTGGTCGTCGATGAGGCGACCATCGCGTTTCTTCTGGCCAGACCGCTTACTCGTGTTGAGTTATCCAAAGGTTGTAAGGCTCGCACGGGTGCCTACCTTCACCTTACGACAGATGGAGCCCGTGCAGGGTGTTGTTGTTTCGGAAGTTTTGCCGGCAAGGTTAGGAACTCGTGAGTCTCAGACCGCATTCGCCTCGCCGATGGTCGATTTCGCGAGTAGTTGAGATTGTTGTCTCCTGTGGAGGAGTGTTTAAGCTACCATTTCGGTGTTCTGATGTCACCTTTGAAGCCTCAGAGGGCGGAAGTGTAAGTCACGGCCGATTGGTTCGATGTTGGCAAGGTTCGCATACTGGTTCAGCTTGTTCCAGCAGATCGTGGATAGTGAAGCTTGTCTAGAAGAGGTTCCGCACCGGAGAAATCGCGGCGGATAATCAATGACGACGCCAGAGTTCTGTGCCGACGGCGTCTTCTTAGCGTACCACCCCTGGTGTGACGGGTTTTGGAAAACAGAGGAACTTAGCCCGAGTTACTTGGGCCTTTTTAAGTTCATGTGAAGAATAGGCCGGTTGCCTATATTTTAGCTTTTGCCGCTCGACTTGCAGAGGCAAGACGTCCGGCCTTTCGTATTGTTATGTTCGGGAAAGTATCTGAGATCCATCCAGAGTGTTCCCAGTTGATGATGACCACGTTAGAGATAGTAAACCCGAGTTTTGGAACCAAGCGATCGTAAATGTGGTAAGAGTTTGAGTACGACATCCTCGTGGATCGACGCAGCCCGGCACCATTTGTTGGGTCGCGAGCAAGGCTCGCGACAAAGTGACAAAAGTGGTACCATTTGTTGGGTCGCTCGAGAAGGTTAATGCCTCGTGCAAAGTGACAAAGTGGTATCTACGAGTAAAGAGAGAAGCGAGCATGTATGGCGAGCATAGGTGTGATCATTTCTTTTGTGTGGAGAAAGTGCGAAGAAATTATATTTTAGACACTGATGGGAGCGTTTGTGATGTTAGAGTGTGTCCTCGTGGACTGAAGGTAAGTACTTTGCGCAAGTTGGTTCCGTGGCTACGCGTGGCGTGATTGTTTTCGTAAGTATAGCGGTGAGGACTATACCGCCGCTTGTTTTGAGACTTAGGAACATTCGACGAATGTTTCGGAGGAGAATGTTATACCGTATTTCCGCAGTATGTACGCAGGACGCACGTAGGAAATTTCGAACTTCAAGTAGGCTTGGGCCGATTTAATTTTGTGCACAACACCGGTTAGAGTCGCTTTTTCCGAAACGCTTTCACACTTGTAGGGAATTTCCGCTATGCCATATTTTATTTTTGCGGATTTTTCCGAGAGACGAAACATTTTGGACCAACAAGAGGCGACACTTGTCACCCTCTCATTGGAACACCTCGGGCCAAGCTTGGCCGAAAGTTGGTCATTTTTGTCATGGAGTAGGTAGGATATTTGTGTGTTAGTTGGTTAAGGTGCACTGGCAAGATTCGCCCTACACTTGCTATGCACTTGGCAAGATCTTGGCCATTGTCGCCTTGGCTTGTGCTATAAATACCCATCTCCCTTTGATGAATTATTCATCCTTTCCACAAATCTTATAATTGTTAAAATCCCTCCTCTCCCTCTTGTTGACTCTCGTCCAAGAGCCCTCTCCCTTTGAAAGGCCCCCTGGCCGAGAGCCCTCTCCCCACCCTCCTAAGAGTGTGGCCGTGGGTACCCCAGCCTAGTTGCTTTCGTATAATACCCCCCCTTTGTGGTGTAGAAATACTCTCAAAAGTATTGTTATAATGCACAATTTACCTTAGCCATATACCTTGTAGTATTCTAAGGATATACCTATACGAAATGCCCAAAATACTATTATACTCCGCTACCACAAACCGAAACCCTAGGAAAATCTCCATAGTCCGTGAGTATTGTGTGAAGTTGGTTAGAACTTCTAAGGTGGTTTAGAGCGGGTCGAGCGCTGAGTTGAGCTAAACGATTGCCCAAGATCGACTTTAACTAGGATAATTATGGGCTTATCGAGGTAATTATCTTGTCCTCTATTGTAATTG
Organism: Przewalskia tangutica; assembly: GCA_029844215.1. Taxonomy (NCBI): domain Eukaryota; kingdom Viridiplantae; phylum Streptophyta; class Magnoliopsida; order Solanales; family Solanaceae; genus Przewalskia; species Przewalskia tangutica. The sequence continues at coordinate 73,134,514 of CM056725.1, forward strand.
GAAATTACATATTGTTAGAATATATAGTTGAAGTATACTATATATAGAATCGAACGTAGTTATCGGCAATGTCTTTTGACTTAAGCCCGAATAATACTTACTGAATGTCTTGCGACTTAAGCCCGAATTTAAAGAAGAATACCGAATCAGTAATTACATAGGTCAGACATGAGACTCGTGTAGTAGCACCGCGAGTAGAATTGTACCCGTTAGGGTTAGGCGATAACCCCGGTTGGCTTGGCAGCCTACCGATAGAGAGGAGATTTACGCCGTCATGCGTGGGAGGTCGCCGAATTTTCTAGAATGTTCTACGATGAGATCTAAATGTTAATAAGCGCGTGGCCTTATAGGTCAAGTACTACGTATGGCGCGATCTACTTGGCTTAAGGAGTAGCCGACTTGGAAGTACTTGAGCGCTTTGCTATTAGTCGATACTGCCGCGAGGTATGTGAACCTCTTCCTATCTCTTCTAGCATGATACGTGTGAACTATGTAGTACGGTAGACGCATACGTGCTAAACGTATTTGATTGGTTTAAAACATAAAGTGTTATAACGGCTTTATGGGAAGTTGGTTATAACACTTTATGTTGGTAAGAAAATACTTGTGGTCTTTAAAAGGTAATCGATTTGAACTATAATCGCTTGTTATGTGTTAATAAAGAACTTGAAGTATTTCAAAAGATTTTTGAATCATTTTGAAAGAAGAAGTAATACTTGGTTTTTGAAAACTTAAGAGTTATACTAGCTTTATGGGAAGTTAGGTATAACGGCTTAAGAATGTTTTATCGATTTCTAAATCGAATGTGTATCGACAAACCATCGCAGCGTTAATAAAAGGAAATGTTTTGACTAATTAAGTATTATTAAAACCAAGAGAAACTTCCATCCGCATGAAGCTAAGATGAGACAAAATGATATTTCCTAGATCACTACCAGAATAAGATTGTTATAAACAAGAATATCCTACTCACATATAAGACTTATGTTTCTCAGATAGTTAAAAGAGAATTATATTCTTAATTGAATAAGACTATGAACTACGAAACCTTTCTAAAATAAGAAACGTGAACATTGAAATTAGGCAAACTCGACGCTTGGAAAATAATGTTGTTACTTGATTTTACAAAGGTAAGTGTTTTGGTTTATTTAAAAGACAATACTCTATTTTATACTACGTATCAGGTGACTTATGTGAAAGCAACGGATCTTTTAAAAGATTTAATGATGTAAGTAATCGTAGGGTAGATACCCGAACTTGTTAGCTTAAAGTACCTCGCGTGTATAACTTGATTGTGTTGGTTTGTGATAGCCTTGTAATACTTTCTTGTTGATTGATAAGTAAACATGCTAGGATGCTACGTGTTAGTATCTTGTGATGTTGTGTAAATGGGTTTTCCTTTGTTGACTATGTTGCTTAACGATAAGTCATTGTGTTAGTATTTTACATCACTCATCTCGAGATGATTCCGGTTGTCGCCTCCGACGCGGTAGACTCAGCGGGTAGATGGACCTATGATTCGAGAATACCTCACGCAGTCCTGTGGGCCTATGCGAGCTACGAGTTCCGTGTTAGTGTCGTCCTTTATGGGCACGCGGTCCACGTGGCTACGCGGATCGCGTTCGTGACGACGCCGGAGTAGCACCTCGACGCGGAATACCTCATGCGGCCGATGAGATTTGCCTACGCGAGTCAGCGGAAGTTCCGGTGACTAGACGCGCGACATTAGATACTGCGGGCAAGTGGCCGCCTTTGATCATGCGACGGCCAGACAGATCTTATGATACGATTCATGACCTTGTTGGTACCGCTGGTGTTAGAGGCCGGCTATGCCTTCGCACTTACCCCGCACGTTATTATGGCACGTGGGACCCGTGTTCATGTGTGTTCCTTGGTGCTTTTATATCATAAACCGCCAGCCGGCGAAAGGTATTCCACGCATGATTGATGTTGGCGCGAGACCCATTGTTATGTTTGAGTGATGACTTTGAGGCGTGAGTCCTCGACTTGATATGATCGCTTGTTTATCAGGAATCGTAGTTTTGTTATCATACATGTCTCCCGCTTTATATAGACTACTATGATTCCATTTACGATTTTCGTTTCACATACTCTGCACTGGTCAGATCGACCTCCTTCGGGCCGCGTTCATGCCGCAGTCGAGGTACACCGCCGTTGATCCTAGCTTTCGTGGTCACATTTTCGTTGGGAAGCTCCGCTTCTCCGAGGCTTATCACGTATAGTCCCCGTCGTAGTAAGTGTTTACATTCGTGGTTTAAGGGCCCCGCCCGCCACGGTTGTCATATCATTCGTAGAGGTCCGTAGTAATCGTGGCAAGGTGGTTTGTAAAAAGGATTAAACTGCTCATGTTGAAAAAGTTGTCATTTATATATACGCCGAAAGGCAAGTTTTTCTCGATTATTGTTTCATATTTCATAATATGTCTTGTATCGCTTTATGTTCACCGATTACTGATGTTGTATCACCAGGGTGCCCGGTAGGCACCACCACGCCCGGACCCGTCGTGACCAAAGTGGTATCGAGCGCTTAATCCTCTGAAAGTGTCTACAGATCGTATCCAAGAGAGTCTTGATTATCGGTGTGTTGTGCACCACATCAATAATCGTGAGGCTATAGGTATTTAGGATTGATTTCTATTCTTCTCACTCGAGATCGTGCCTTAGAGCCGTGTTGTAAGTTGGACCTCCGACGAAATTATTTCCTTATCGTTATGCCTCCGCGTAGGGCAAACCCGCCCGTGAGGCGCGCAAATGGCGGAGCCGCGAGTGGAGTTCGTGAGGGTGGCGAGGGCACAGTGCCCAATCATCACCCGAGTTAGGTGCTTCATTCGGGATTTCGCGACATCACTAGCCCCAAGAAAGTTTAGCACGGCGCAGCCTCCATCGCGCCATGATATTTGAACCTTCGCCCACGACTGTGAACAGAATATGGATTGCAAAGAGGCGACCACATTAGCTATGGATTTAACTACCGAGAGTATACCGATGTACCGCGAGTCTTGATGAATATCAACGGTAGGGTTGCAAAGAGTAGTTCTTCGATTAGCTTGAGCATGGCCTCGTACGAGCTTATACACGCAGCCGAGAAACGTAGATCGACGGGTTAACCAAGCGACACAGAAGAGGCCAGAGCAAGCAAGGTCCTTTGGTAACTTTCGAGGCGAGTCACCTCACCAAAGAGATTTGATTATGCATATCCACAACGCAGAGTGGTCTTCCACGGATTTCGTGACGTTCGGGGTACGCAGAGTTGGTTAGAACTCCGTGGCTTCCGCTCATTGGCCGCGACGCCATCCCGGGAATGTCGCCTTTTAGTTCGCACTTGTTGTACCTATGACCGCCGTGGTCCGATGTCGAAAAGTGTCCTCAGGAGGGCTTAGCCTTCGTGATCGGTGGGTAGTTCGTCATCTTCCTTAGCTACGCGCTTCACGGGCAGGTTTGATTAGAACGACTAAGGAGCAAGCAGAGATATAGATATATCCTTAACCTCTGTAGATTCAGATGTGTGATAAGTGAGTATACCTTAAGTGCTATGTTCGATAACAAACAGTGTTAGTCGTGATTAGATCATGGTTGTTTAACCGAGTAAGATTTTGGGGGATAGAGCGTGTGAGCCTTAGAGCTTTTTACGTAGAGACCTTGTGAGCAGGCCATCTCGAGAAAAGGTGTAGTGTTATGTTTGACCCTTATCTAAGTGCATAGTGCACGTGAGTTATGTTAGGATAGGTCCCTAGTAGTGTGGAATGAAAGGGGGTAGTTGAGCTAAGAAGACCGCTAGGTTTTCAAACGTGATTTGAGATTGTTCCAATCGGGAGCTAGTATCAAGGCGCGCTGGTCGGGTTGAGGCCACGCCGCGTCAACCCGCGGTAGGTTTGGTGACGGGTCAGGTTGTGGTAGTCCCGCCAGTGTTAGGTTGTGAGGGTGTTAGACCCAAGTTTAGTTAACCAACAGACGAGTTCGTGGACGCGTCACCGGTGGTCGGTCGATGAGGCGCCCATCGTGTTTTCTGGTCGGGACCGCTTTACTCGTGTTGAGTTATCCAAAGGTTGTAAGGTCGCACGGTGCCTACCTTCACCTTACGACAGATGTGGAGCCTGGTAGGTCGTTGTTGTTTCCGGAAGTTTTGCCGAGCAAGGTTAGGAACTCAGCGTAGTCTCGACCGCATTCGCCCTGCCGATGGTCGATTTCGCGAGTAGTTGTGAGATTGTTGTCTCCTCGGAGGGAGTGTTTAAGCTACCATTTCGGTGTTCTGATGTCACCTTTGAAGCCTCAGGGGCGGAAGTGTAAGTCACGGCCGATTGGTTCGATGTTGGCAAGGTTCGCATACTGGTTCAGCTTGTTCCAGCAGATCGTGGATAAAGGAAGCTTGTCTAGAAGAGGTTCCGCACCGTAGAAATCGCGGATAATCGCGACGACGCCAGAGTTCAGGTTGACGGTCGGTCTTCTTAAAGGTACCACCCCGGTTTGGGTGTGACGGGTTTTGGAAAACAGAGGGAACTTAGCCCGAGTTACTTTGGGCCTTTTTAAGTTCATGTGAAGAATAGGCCAGGTTGCCTATATTTTAGCTTTTGCCGTCCGACTTAGGAGGCAGTACGTCCGGTCTTTCGTATTGTTATGTTCGGGAAAGTATCGGAGATCCATCCAGAGTGTTCCCAGTTGATGATGACCACGTTAGAGATAGTAAACCCGAGTTTTGGAAACTGAAGCAGTATCAGAAATGTGGTAAGAGTTTGAGTGTACGACATCCTCAGGGATCGACGCACCCGGCACCATTTGTTGGGTCGCCGAGCAAGGCTCGCGACAAAGTGACAAAAGTGGTACCATTTGTTGGGTCGCCTGAGAAGGTTAATGCCTCAGGCAAAGTGACAAAGTGGTATCTACGACGAGTAAAGAGAGAAGCGAGCATGTATGGCGAGCATAGGTGTGATCATTTCTTTTGTGTGGAGAAAGTGCGAAGAAATTATATTTTAGACCCTTGGATGGGAGCGTTTGTGATGTTAGAGGTGTGTCCTCGTGGACTTGAAGGTAAGTACTTTGCGCAAGTTGGTTCCGTACGCGTGCGTGATTGTTTTCGTAAGTATAAGCGGTGAGGACTATACCGCGCGCTTGTTTTGAGATTTAGAAGGAACATTCGACGAATGTTTCTGGCGAGGAGAATGTTATACCCCGTATTTCCGAGTATGTACGCAGGACGCACGAGGAAATTTCGAACTTCAAGTAGGCTCGCCGATTTAATTTTGTGCACAACACCCTGCTAGAGTCGTTTTTTGAAAACGTTTTCAGCCTTTCGTAGGGAATTTCCGCTATGCCATATTTTATTTTTTGCGGATTTTTCCGAGAGACGAAACATTTTGGGACCAAGAGGGCGACACTTGTCACCCTCTCATTGAACACCTGGGCGGTCAAGCTTGGCCGAAAGTTGGTCATTTTTGTCATGGAGTAGGTAGGATATTTGTGTGTTAGTTGGTTAAGGTGCACTTGGCAAGATCTTGGCCCTACACTTGCTATGCACTTGGCAAGATCTTGGCCATTGGTTGGCCTTGGCTTGTGCTATAAATACCCATCTCCTTTGATGAATTCTTCATCCTTTCCACAAATCTTCTAAGTGTTAAAATCCTCCCTCTCCTCTTGTTGACTCTCGCCCAAGAGCCCTCTCCCCTTGAAAGGCCCCCTGGGCCGAGAGCCCTCTCTCCCCCCGCCTAGTAGTGTGGCCGTGGGGTACCCCCCCTAGCCTAGTTGCGTTCGTATAATACCCCTTTGTGGTGTAGAAATACTCAAAAGTATTGTTATAATGCCCAAATTACCTTAGCCAGATACCTTGTAGTATTCTAAGGTTATACCTATACGAAAATGCCTGTAAATACTATTATACTCCACACCACAAAACCGAAACCCTAGGAAAATCTCCATAGTCCGTTGGAGTATTGTGTAGAAGTTGGTTAGAACTTCTAAGGGTGGTTTGTAGCGGGTCGAGCGCTCGGAGTGGAGCTAAACGATTGCCTGGGATCGACTTTAACTAGGATAATTATGGGCTTATCGAGGTAATTATCTTGTCCTCTATTGTAATGGAAATTACATATTGTTAGAATATATAGTTGAAGTATACTATATATAGAATCAACGTAGTTATCGCAATGTCTTTTGACTTAAGCCCGAATAATACTTACGCAATGTCTTGCGACTTAAGCCCGAATTTAAAGAAGAATCGAATCGTAATTACATAGAGTCAGACATGAGACTTGTGTAGTAGTACCGTGGAGTAGAATTGTACCCGTTGGTTAGGCGTATAACCCCGTTGGCTTGGCAGCCACCTCGATAGAGAGAGATTTACGCTGCCATGTGTGCGGGGAGGCCGAATTTTCTAGAATGTTCTACGATGAGATCTAAATGTTAATAAGCGCCTTGTGGCCTTATAGGTTGAAGTACTACGTATGGCGCGATCTACTGGCTAAGGAGTAGCCGACAGTTTGAAGTACTTGGAGCGTTTTGCTATTAGTCGATACTCGTCGCGAGGTATGTGAACCTCTTCCTATCTCTTCTAGCATGATATGTGTGAGCTATGTAGTACGAGACGCATACGTGCTAAACGTATTTGATTGGTTTAAAACATAAAGTGTTATAACGGCTTTATGGGAAGTTGGTTATAACGACTTTATGTTGGTAAGAAAATACTTGTGGTCTTTAAAAGGTAATCGATTTGAACTATAACTGGCTTGTTATGTGTTAATAAAGAACTTGAAGTATTTCAAAAGATTTTGAATCATTTTGAAAGAAGAAGTAATACTTGGTTTTTGAAAACTTAAGAGTTATACTAGCTTTATGGGAAGTTAGGTATAACGGCTTAAGAATGTTTTCTTGATTTGAAATCGTAATGTGTATCGACAAACCATCTGCAGCGTTAATAAAAGGAAATGTTTTGACTAATTAAGTATTATTAAAACCAAGAGAAACTTCCATCCGCATGTAAGCTAAGATGAGACAAAATGATATTTCCTAGATCACTACAACGTAATAAGATTGTTATAAACAAGAATATCCTACTCACATATAAGACTTATGTTTCTCAGATTGTTTAAAAGAGAATTATATTCTTAAATGAATAAGACTATGAACTACGAAACCTTTCTAAAATAAGAAACGTGAACATTGAAATTAGGCAAACTTGGACGTTTGGAAAATAATGTTGTTACTTGATTTTACAAAGGTAAGTGTTTTGGTTTATTTAAAAAGATACCACTCTATTTTATACTACGTATTGTGTGACTTATGTGAAAGCAACGGATCTTTTAAAAGATTTAATGTATGAAATCGTAGGGTAGATACCCGAACTTGTTAGCTTAAAGTACCTTGTGTGTATAACTTGATTGTGTTGGTTTGTGATAGCCTTGTAATACTTTCTTGTTGATTGATAAGTAAACATGCTAGGATGCTACGTGTGTTAGTATCTTGTGATGTTGTGTAAGGGTTTTCCTTTGTTGTGACTATGTTGCTTAACGATAAGTCGTTGTGTTAGTATTTTACATCACTCATCTCGAGATGATTCCGGGTTGCCGCCCACGCGGGTAGACTCAGCGGGTCGATGGACCTATGATTCGAGAATACCTACGCAGTCCTGTGGGCCTATCGCGAGCTACGAGAGTTCCGTGTTAGCTGCGTCCTTTATGGGCATGCGTCCATGGGCCACGCGATCGCGAAGTCGGGGCGACGCCGGAGTAGCTACCCTCGATGCGGAATACCTCATGCGGCCGATGAGATTGGCCTATGCGGAGTCGCGGAAGTTCCAGACTAGACGCGCGCATTAGATACTGCGGGCAAGTGGCCGCCTTTGATCATGTGACGCCTGCAGACAGATCTTATGATACGATTCATGACCTTGTTGCATCTGGTGTTAGTAGTCGGCTATGCCTTCGCATTTACCACCCGCACGGTGTTATTATGGCACGTGGGACCCGTGTTCATGTGTTCTTGGTGCTTTTATATCATAAACCGCCGGTGAGGAAGGTATTCCACGCATGATTGATGTTGTGGGCGTGAGACCCATTGTTATGTTTGAGTGATGACTTTGAGGCGTGAGTCCACGACTTGATATGATTGCTTGTTTATTGTGAATCGTAGTTTTGTTATCATACATGTCTCCCGCTTTATATAGACTACTATGATTCCATTTACGTGATTTTCGCCACATACTTGCACTGTTATCGACCTCCTTCTGGCCGCGTTCATGCCGCGAGTTGAGGTACACCATCGTTGATCCTAGCTTTGGTCACATTTTCAGCGTTGGAAGCTCCGTTTCTCCGAGGCTTATCACGTATAGTCCACTGTCGTAGTAAGTGTTTACATTCGTGGGTTTGTGGCCCCGCCCGCCATGGTTGTCATATCATTCGTAGAGGTGCAGTAATCTTGTAAGCGTGGTTTGTAAAAAGGATTAAACTGCTCATGTTGAAAAAGTTGTCATTTATATATATGCCGAAAGGCAAGTTTTTCTCAGTTATTGTTTCATATTTCATAATATGTCTTGTATCGTTTATGTTCACCGACATTATGATGTTGTATCACTAGGGTGCCCGGTAAGGCACTACCACGGCCCGGACCGGGTCGTGACACCGCAGTAGAGGTACACCGATTGTTGATCCTCGCCACGTGGTCACGCTCAGCGTTTGGAAAGCTTCGTCTCCTGAGGCTTATCTTTGGTATAGTCCCCGTCGTAGGTACTTACATTCGTGGTATGGCGGGCCCCGTCCCGCCATTGTTATAACATTCTTAGAAGTCCAGTAATCGCATGGGCGGGGTTTGTAAAAGGGATGAATCGCTCAAGTTTTTATATATATATGCCAAAGGCAACTTTTCTCGATAAACTGCTTTCACTTCATATTGTTTCATATCTTGTTTTATATTCCACGTTACTCGATGTATGTCTACTTGGGTGCCGGGTAAGACACCGCCACGCCAGGTTCGGTCGTGACAAAAGTGGTATTAGAGCGATTAATCTCGGAAAGTGTCTACATACCATATCTAGTAGAGTCTTGATTATCGGTGTGTTGTGCACCACACCAATAATCAGGAGGCTATAGGATATTTAGGATTGGTTTCCATTCTTCTCATTTTGAGATCGTGCCTTAGAGTTGTGTTATAAGTTGGACCCCTCTAACGTATTCTTTTATGCCAGTTATGCCTCCACGCAAGGCAATCAGGGCCCGTGGCAAGGCAAACAGAGGGAGTCGCGAGTAGTAGCGGCGGTCTCATCGAGACCACAAGACTGAGCCTCCACCCCACACCGGAGCAGAGGAGATGGGTTACAAGGAGATGGCCCAGTTATTGGCAAGGCACGAGGATAAGCTAGATGCAGCGATTCCGGTACCGGTAGTACCCGTAGTTCACCCGAGAGCGGATTGTTTGAGATCGCGATTTTTCGAGTTGCAGCCGGTGTTTATGGATCGAGGCACGAGGATGATCCGCAGCCTCGATCCATAAAACACCGGGCGTCGCAACTCGTAAAGTCCCGCAGAGTTCATCCGAAGCGATTCTGACGGATCATGAGAGTGATCAAGGCTTCGGAGACCGAGTCAGTGGTCTTAGGTTCGCATCGGCTGCGTGATACTGCAGTCGACTGGTTTTATTTGTGGGAGCTATCCCGGGAGGAGCATGCGCCTCCAGCTATTTGGGACGAGTTCTCGGAGGCATTTCTCAGCCACTTCTTGCCTCCGCAGATGAGGAGGGCACGGCCGGCAGATTTACGTCTTTGAGACAGAGAGGGCGTACGGTTCGGGAGTACAACGTGGAGTTCGACTCATTGGCTCGGTATGTCCCCGCGTTAGTAGCTGATATGGAGGACAGAGTACATCGCTACGTCACCGGCTCGATGACTACTTGGCAGAGGCTTGTTCGGGGGTAGCCCTTCAGCCGGGCATGGACATTGCCCGCATGCAGGCTTATGCACTTGGATGTGAGGAGCGGAGGGGTCGACGGAATGATCGAGATCAGCAGAAGAGGGCCAGAACAGCATGGTCCTTTGGTAACTTTCGAGGCGGACCGCCAAGAAGAGTTAGTTATGCACATCCGCCAAGATGCAGTGGTCCTCCGCGCCTTTAGGACGTTCGGTATTCGGAGTTGGTCGAGCTCCGTGGCTTCGTTCACGGTATACGGGTTCTAGCGATCGGGTTCATGCTTTTCTCGGTGCACGATGCGCAAAGTCATCCCGGGAGTGTCGTCTTTTATCGGGTGTTTATTTCACTGCGCCGTGTACATGGACGAGAGACCGCCCTAGAAGGAGGATACAGTAGAATGACGCAGCCTTACCGGTCGATGGTGTTCATCGCTTCTATAGCTATGCGCGGCAGGTGATTAGGATTAAAGCGACGGCGGAAAATGAAGCGGATGATACGGTATATTCTTACCCTCAGAGACTAGTATGCGTTGATGATATAATGAAGTGCTAAGTATTATGTTCAGATAGCATTATGTTAAAATTGTGTTTAGAAAACATGGTTAGTTAGAAGGGTAAGATTGGGGACAGGTAAATTGTGAGCCTTAGAATATTATACGTAGAGACCTTAGATGCGAGGCCATCTTGAGTAAAAGATTTATTTTTATGTTGACCTTTATCGGAGTGCATAGTATACGTGGGATATATTTGTGTGATAAGTCCCTGAGTGGTATGAAATGAAAGAGGGTAGTTGAGCTAAGGAGACCACTAGGTTTTCGTGACTTGATTAGTAAGATTGTTCCGGATCGGGGGAACAAGAGTTTGGCGTGATAGCGGGTCGGGTTGAGGACCGATCGCGGTCAACCCGCGCCCAGTATTGCGTGGTCGGCAGTTAGAGGTGGTCCCGCCAGGTGGTAGGGTCACGAGGGCGCTAGGCCCAAGTTTAGATGACCGTTGTACGAGTTCGTGGATGCGTTCGACCAACAGCCGGGCCGATGAGATCAGCCCATCTTGTCTTTCAGTCAGGACTGTTTACTCGGAAGAGGTTATGCGAGATGTTATATATCAGGGAGGTTATAAGACTGCACGGGGTTCCTACTCTTACTTTATGACAGGCAGTGGAGCCCAGTTTATAGCTATTTCTTTTTCTAGAGGTTTTACCAAAGTGGTTAGGAACTCAAAGTGAGTCTCGATGTGCATTCACCCTCGGGCCAGTGTTTTTGATTTCAGGGGTAGCAGCGAGGATTATGTGCCTCTTGTTGAGTGAGTATCACTATAGCTACCATTTCAGTATTCGGATGTCGCCTTATGAAGCCTTGTATGGGCGGAAGTGTAGGTTGCCGGTCGATTGGTTCGATGTTGGCAAGGTTCAGATAGTTGGTCCATACTTGATCCAGCAGGATGTGGATAAGGTGGAGCTTATCCAGGAGAGGTTATTGGCAGCTCAGAGTCAACAGAAGTCGTGCGGATAATCGACGTCGACACTTGGAGTTCAGGTTGATGGTGGGTTTTCTTGAAGGTACCACCCCGGAAGGGCGTGACGAGATTTGGAAAGCAGGGGAAACTTAGCCCGAGGTACTTTGAGCGTTTTCAGATCATTTGGAGAATAGGCCAGGTTGCCTATAAGTTAGCTTTGCCGTCTGACGTAGGAGGCAGTACGTCCGGTCTTTCATGTTGCTATGTTCGGAAAAGTATCGGAGATCCACCCAGAGTGTTCCCAGTTAATGATGACCAAGTTGGAGATAGTAACCCCGAGATTTCGGAAACTGAAGCAATAACAGAAAGGTGGTAAGTTTAGTTAGGAAGTGTTCGAATGTACGAGGAGGGTACGACGAGTAAGAGAATAGAAATGATCATTACTTTTGTGAAGTAAAGGTGCGAAGGGAATATCTTTTAGACTTTGGGTGGGAGCTTTTGTGATGCTAGAGGTGATTCCTCGTGGACTTGGAGTTAAATATTTGCGCGTGTGTTATGTTATGGCCAGGTACGACATTATTGGTTTCGTAAGTATATTAGTGAAGACTATACCGGCGCTAGCGTGTTTTGAGACTTAGAAGGAACATTCGGGACGAATGTTTCTAAGGGGGGAAGAATACTATACCCCGTATTTCTAGAGTATGTATGTGAGGACGTACGTACAATTTTGTAAGCCCGAATTATTGTTAAGGACGAAATTGTGCACATCCACGAAAAAGATTTGTTTTTCCGACGGAAAATTTTCCGAACCTTGTAAAGGAATTTTACGTTTTCAGGAATTTATTTATTTTGGATTTTTCCGAGAGATGAAATATTTTGGACCAACGAGAGGGCGACATGTGTCACCCTCAAGTGGACGGTTTGGTGAGGGAGTTGTTGGCACGTTTTTTACATGGAAAAGGCCTTAAACATTTGGTCAATGTTTTTCTAGATATTTGTGTAGTAGATGGATAAGTGGGACCCACACAACACTTGTCCAAATCTCCACCATCCACTTGCTTTGATCTTGGCCATTGATTGGCCTATAAATACCCCTTAAGTTCAAGACTTATTCTTCATCCACTTAACAATTTCCAAGTCTCAAAAACTCCCTCCCCATTTGAGAGCTCTCGTCCAAACCCCTTTCCCCCCCTTCCTTGTTGGTCTCACCGAAACCCCCCCCCCTTTGGTAGAAAAATATTCTCCTAGTATTGTTACTATCCCAAAATACCTTAGCCAAATACCTTGTAGTATTCCAAAGTCACCTCTATACTAAAAGCCCAGAAATACTACCTTATATCCATTAGTCACTAAACGAAACCCTGGGGAAATCTTCATAGTTGGTTGAAGTATTAAGTAGAAGTTGTTTAGAAACTTCTAAGGGTTTCTTGGAGCTATTGGAGCGTGCAAATTAGGAGCTAAACATTGTTCAAGATCGACATTTAAACTTGGATAATTTTGGGCTTATCGAGGTAAATACTCTTGTCCTTCTATTGTAATTGGAGATTACATATAAGAGTAGTTTAGATTTGAGTATAAGATATAGAAGGATATGAAAGAAGAGAATTGAATCAGACTTACATAGGACTAGAATTTTACAATGAGACTTGTATAGTTTGACTGCAGGGAAGTCTTTGCCAATTTTCCGTAGAATTAAGAACCTTCTGCTTAGAATATTCTACAGAGTAGTCTAGACGTTGATAGACATATTTGACTATTATAGGTTGATACTCTGCGCGCGACATATTCGACTTGGCAGGTGGATTTCGCCGAGGAGGTATGTGATTCTTCCTATCCTCTTGAGCATGATATTTTGATGTATATATATAGTACGGTAGACGTACGTGTGTTAACTAAAAAGGGTTTTACTCTGATGTCTGTTGACTTGGGTTTTAGATAATAAGAATCTTGAAGTATTTCAAAAAAATTATGAATCATTTTTTTAAAGAAGAGTAATACTTAGTTTTAAAAGCTTAAGAGTTATACTAGCTTTATGGGAAGTTAGGTATAACGGCTTAAGAGAGATAAAAGGAACGGTTTACTTAATTGTTTATGAAAGCCTTGTATTGATTTCGGAAATGAGAATAAGCATCGAACGAACCACTGCAACGTTAATAAAGGAAAATGTATTGACAAATAATTAATTATATTAAAACCAGTAGAAACCTCCATCTGCATAGAAGCTAAGATAAGACAAAATTGTATTACATTTCCTAGATCATGGCTGCTTTAATAAGGTTGTTATAAACAAGAATAAACTACTCACACATAAGATATATGTTACTCAATTTTGTTAAAAGAAGAAATTACGTTGTTTAGTGATTAGGACTATTAACTATGAAATCTTTCGAAAATAAGAGACTTAAGTATTTAAAAATATGCAACTTGAACTTTTGGAAAAGAATGTTGTTACTTGACCTTAAAAAGGGAAAATGTGTTGGTTTAAAATGAAGGCATGGTATTGTCTTAATCTGTCTTAAAGAGGTTTAAATGTTATGGACGATTCTTTACCGAGTCCCATGGGATGGGCCGGGACATGTATTCTATACGATTCTTTACCGAGTCCCATGGGATGGGCCGGGACATGTATTCCATACGATTCTTTACCGAGTCCCATGGGATGGGCCGGGACATGTATACCACACGATTCCACCTCGTGTCCCATGGGATGGGCCGAGACATGTTATACGTATCATACGATTTATACCTTGACTGCCGGCTTTGAGGAAGGAGTTCCACGGGCATGAGTGATGACTTTGAGGGAGTGATTAACTGCCTTGACATGAATACTTTTATGTTGTAAGCGTAGTTTGGTTATCATACATGTCTCTGCTTTATATAAGCTGTTATGATTTGATTACAATATTTTCGATTTCACATACTTGGTACTGTTATGACCTCCTTGAGGCTGCGTTCATGCGCGAGGAGAGGTACACCGATTGTTGATCCTCGCCATGGAGTCCTGATTCAGCGTTTTGGGAAGCTCCGTGTCTCGGAGGCTTATCTTTCGTATAGTCCCCTGTCGTTGTAGGTACTTACATTGAGGTATGGCGAGAACCTGTCCGCCATTGTTGTTATAACATTCTTAGAAGTGCATGTAATCTTGTTGTGGCGGGGTTTGTAAAGGGATGTAACTGTTCAAGTTTTTATATATATATCCGAAAGGCAACTTTTCTCAGATAAGCTTTCTCTTCATATTGTTTCATGTCTTGTTTTATATTCTGCTGGTTACTCTGATGTATGTCTACTTGGGTGCCCGGGTAAGGCACCAGTCACGGGCCCGGGTTCGGGTCGTGACAAGTATGCTAGTATAAGTTGGAGGTACGGAAAGAATACAACCAGTAAGAAAGAGTAGAATCACCGATTGGTTGGTTCCACGTGGCGAGTTCGAATAATTGGCGGACTTGATTCGTGAGTGTGGATAAGGCGAAGCTTATCCAGGAAAGATTTTTAGTAATCTCGGAGTCAGCATAAGCTTTATGCAGATAACCGACGTCGACACTTGGAGTTCAGGTTGACGTTTTAGTATAAGTATTGTTATGTGGCCATGGGTGGCATATTTTGTATGAAAGGTGTAGTAAAAGGAGACTATGTCGCTATCTAAATAGATTGGACTCCGAAAGAACTTTCGGGGATGAATGTTTCTAAGGGGGGAAGAATGTTACACCCCGTAATTCCAGGACATGTGTTTAAGAGAATGTACGTGAGAAGATACGACTTTAAGTTTGATACGAAAGAAGGATTTATTTTTCCTACGGAAAATGATTTCGAACTTCGGGAAAGAATAATATTTGTAAATTGAGACTCGTAAAATTTATCGGAATTATGGAAATGTCGGGAAACGAAGTATATGGACGAATGGGAGGGCGACACGTGGCACCCCTAATTAGGCTTGGACGAAATTGTCATGGAAAATGGGTCAAGTCTTGAACAAGCCAAGGCTTGACATTGTTGACTAAGTCAACTAGCCAACTTGACATTAGATATTTTAACCCCAATGAATCTAGGCCACACAAGTGTTATAATCTTGGCCATGAGTGAACTAGAAAAAATTTCGTTGGTTGCTCATAATTTACAGAACTTAAACCCAAGGTTCCTAAGGGTATTGTAAGGATATCTCAATAGAAAGATCCCGGAAAAACGACGTTTTTACGTTAGTCGCAAGGCGAAAACCTAAGGTGTTCTTCAACTTTGAAGTTGGAACTTGAAGAAGAGTTCTTCATGAGCTTCTAAGGAGTGCTTGGAGCGGATTGGAACATAAGAAGATGAGCTAAAAGTTGCTAAGGATCGACTTTTACGCTTGGACATTATTAGGGCTTATTGAGGTAAAATCTTCACCTTCTTAATGTAATTGAAGATTACATGTTATAGTAGCTAAGAAATGAGCATGTGGTATATAGAATGAAGTTTGAAAAGATTTGGATCATGTCGGCATGTTAAAAACCGAAAATGAACAAGTTAGCCATTTATGTTGTAATCAATTTGGTCGATAGTTACAATCGTCGCATGTTAAGGAAGAAAGGATTTATAGTTTTTGTAATTGTTATTATGTATATAACATGTTGAAATAACAACTTGGATTGAAAAAGGAATTGAAAGGAAATTGATAATTGTTATGAGAGTTTTATATTGATTGTGGGGCAGAATTTTACACGTCTTATTAGGCGTGTAATCCCCTTTGTATTGCTGCATTGTTGGGCCTTAAATGTGGCATTTGGTTATTGATTTTCGGGCCTTGAAAAAGTTGGAAAAGTACGTAGAAATAAAGGAAGTGCTGCCCGATTTTCCGTAGAATAAGAGACCTTACACTTAGTATGATTCTACGTTACAAGTGAGGAGTTGATAGACATGTTATGATTAATATAGGTTGAAGTACTACGAGTAGCGTATTCTACTTAAAGGATGGAATAGCTATCAAAGTTGAAGTACTTTGGAGCATTTTGCTACTTGTCGATAATCGTCGCGAGGTATGTGAACCTCTTCCTCCTTTTGGCATGATTCTATGTATGAAATATACATGTGATATTATTTCATGATTTCTTCTACTCTTAGAAGATAAGAGGTATGTATGTTGATTTACTCTATGTAAAAGTTATGTCTAAGTTATCCTAAGTTCTTACCAAGTCTTATGGGGGATGTTGGTAAGAGTCGTTAGGAAGTATTTGGAGTCGAGTTGACTTTGCTAAGTTACTGCACGAAAGAGAATAAGTATCGAACAAGCCATTGCAGTGCTAATAAAAGAAAATGTATCGAAAATCAATTATATTAAAATGAGTATAATTCTCCATCTGCATAGAAACTAAGATAAGACAAAATTATATAACATTTTCTAGATCATGGCTGTTTTAATAAGATCGTTATAAATGAGTATAACCTATTCATAACGTATAAAAGTATATGTTACTTAATTTAAAAAGTTTACGTTATGAAGTTTTAAGACTATGAACCTTGAATTCTTAAAAGGTTAAAAGACTTTATTATTCTAAGATAAGAGACTAGATTTCTAAGTCAAGGAACTAGATTTCTAAAGTTAAGAGACTTGAAGTATTTTGAAAGTTATGTAACTTGATTTGAAAGTATAAGTCTCTTGGTTATAAAAAAAATGAATTAGTCTAAAGCATAAAGTTAGTATAACGGCTTTATGAGAAGTTGGTTATAACAACTTTATGGAAGGTTAAAAGAATGATTTTCTCTAGTAATGTAAACAAAGAAATGACTTGAATTAATGAAGGGCAATTTGATTTAAAGGTATCAATTGCTTAAAGTTTTAAAGTAAGGGTCACTTGATTTAGAAGCCTAGAAATGTATTTCTAAAAATGTAGTGACTTGTTTGAAATGTAGACATGTCTTGATACTACGGGTGTTAGTATCTTGGGGTTTTATATGAAAAAAAGTATTTGGAAAAGAATGAAAGTACGTAGTACTTCGGGTTAAATTCCCGAATTTTTATGTGATACGAAAGTGCCTTGAGTTTATGAAATGAGATTCATTTTAAGTATGCTAATGAAAGTCTAAAGATTTTATGAACTTGCCTATGCTTGCTTGTGATGGCCTTTGAGTGCAAGTGTTATATTTTTTACGCTGTCGTGACTCTCAGATGGAGGGTCGGCACGTACCGGCAGTGATGGAGGATTCCACGGGTATGCTTCCATTGTGATTGATCCTTGGACATGCTTATACGATGAGGGATTCCGGGGCATGCGACCAGGATGCAGGTTAAATTCCCGGATGCTATTATTACTCTATGGCCATGCTTATACGATGAGGGATTCCGGGGCATGCGACCGTGTTATATGCTATTACTCTATGGACTAGCTTCCCATGAAGATATGTACCCGAGATGAGGGATTCCACGGGCATGTTATATACGATTATTACCCCATGGATTAGCTCTCCATGAAGACATGTACCCGAGATGAGGGATTCCACGGGTATGTTATATACGATTATTACCCCATGAATTAGCTCTCCGTAAAGTCATGTACCCTACATGAGGGATTCCACGGGCATGAGATATAGATATACGTATTGCATATGTGTACGCCGACAATGAGGTAGGATGCCACGGGCGCATCACATGATTATATTTTACACTTACGGCTGTCGGCAGTGATGGAGGATTCCACGGGCAGGAGATAGATATATGTATTGCATATGTGTACGCCGACAGTGAGGTAGGATGCCACGGGCGCATCACATGGTTATATTTTACATTTACGGCTGTCGGTAGTGACGGAGGATTCTACGGACACGCTTTGATGTTTGGCGGGCTTGAGACCCTTACTGGACTGTGTGATGGTTTTGAGGGCTTGTGTCTCTAGCCATGGTGTGACTATTGTTCATATGTTGAAATAGTCTTTTAAAAGGTAAAACTTACTTTCATTACGGCAAGGCACGGTTGTACTGTTAATTTGGTTATCATACATGTCTCCAGCTTTATGTTAGACCATTATAATTTAAATTACAGTACTTTCAGTTTTACATACTTGGTACATATTTCGTACTGACCTCCTTCGGGGGGCTGCGTTCATGCCGCATATTGAGGTACATAGCTTGCTGATCCTCATTCTTAGGATCACTGTCCAGCTGGTTGGAAAGCTCCATTATTTCGGAGGCTTTGTATTTTGGTACAATTCCCTGAGGTTGTAGATTTATGTACATTCAGGGGTATGACGGGGCCCTGTCCCTTCACAGTTGTTATGTCAAAAATTATTAGAGGTCTGTAGTCATATCTTGTGGGTCGCTTTGAGAAAAAAAAAGAGGTAACTGCTTTCGGGTTACGTATATACTTTTGGAAGGTGGTCTTATCGGCTAGACTGTTATTTATTTTTTTGTGATGTATGTATGTTCCGCTACTATTCTCTGATGTATACCTGTAAAGGGTGCCCAGGTAGGGCACCAGTCGCGGGCCCGGGTCGTGACAGTTGAGGTGTGAATAATCTCTTGAAAACCTTATATTACATTGGATACCATCTCTAGATTGTTGGGTAAAGCTTGGAGCTTCTTAGAGATTGAAGGAAGCTAAGTATATAGAATGTTTTGGTTGTTTTAAGGTAAGTTCTTGGTTCTATTTAATGTTCTTAAACTCTCCCTAGATTAGCTTGTTCCCTTGGTAAGGATAACTTGTAGATATTGAGCTAAGAAACTTGAAGGAGTTTTTGTGATTATGGGGCTATTTTGATTTGTTCTTAAGGTGGTTGTGTTTGAGAGTTATGGGGCATGATGGTTGTGATATTGTTGTTATTATTGTGTTGTTGATGTTTTTCTTGATCTGGAGAAAGGGAATAAATGGGGTAGACATTGTCCGATACGTCGTAAAGAAAGTTTGTTCTTGTTGGTATGGACCTTTTCATTGATATTGGTGTTGTTTATTGTTGTAGATGGATGGTGAGGATGTGGATCGCATCATCGTCATCGGAGATTCCATTTTAAGGTAAGTTAAGGCTAAACTCTTCCTTCTTTTGGCATGTTTATTGAAGTTACACTATATAACAACACAGTCATAAAAGCTCTAATCTTTCCAATGGAAAATATGCTCATTTTATTTAATATTGATTATCCATCATAGGGAACAGTTTCTGCATGTTTTAGTATCATATTTTGTTATCATCACATGGCTCTTGTTGGTTTCGCGAAAGCTAGAAATACTAGCCTTGACTTGTTACTCTTATTGAGAAGTGAAATAACTATATCCCTTGTTGGCATCGCGAAGGTTATAGATGATGTGCCTTGTCTAGTTGACTTTATGAAAGAGTATAAAGGAAAGAGTATCTTATATTTTCAATGATAGTCAAAAGGATGGGACTTTACTCTTGATGGATTAGACATTCGGGCCTATGGCTCTTAGGATAGACATACTCATGTAAAAAGGATTTTCGTGACTTTAAGATAAAATGAGAAGTTATTGAAGATAGTTCTAAACGCTAATCAATAAGGTAACAATCTTACGTTATTATGATGGGTTCATAAAAGTCTAGTATGGCTTACTATTGAGCTACGACCAGTTGAGCAGACAGTCACTTACCAACGGGTTATGACCGGTCTGGCAGATATGTATTCCTCGCCAAACGATGGTCGGCTGGGCAGATACACAATTTAAAATCGAGCTATGGTGAGTTGGAAGATAAGTATTACCATTGCAGTTGGTTTGATATTACCAAGTCCTTTTTATGGGATGGGTAAGATCGAGTCCCTCGTTAGGGATGGGTACGATATGCTATTGACCATGTTTAGGAAGATATACAGTTACCACCACTCGGAAGTTATATATCATTGGTTACCACTAGTTGGGAAGACACGTTATCTACCACGGGATGGGCAGTTAAGTACCGTCATTTACCATTGTTTGGGCAGATATGTACTCAACACTGGACTATTACCGGTTGGGCAATTAAGGAGATAGATTTATGATGCTGATACTACGTTATATGAAAAGTCATAAGTAAGTATGATCTTTGTGAACAATTAAGGTTACGACGTTAATGTAATAATATGGTATACGGTTACAAGATAGGGATTATCTTTATGCACATTAGGAATCAGTGACATTTCAGAGGTTTAGGTTAATTCATATCCCTCTATTTTACGCTTGTGTATTATTAAGTTGCATTTCTGCTTTACATATTTAGTACATTATTCATATTGAAGTCACTTTTCCTATGGACATTGTGTTTCATGCCATGCGAGTTCAGATAGTCGAGGAGAGGACCCGCCCTCATAGATCGTGTGTAGATATCAACTTTTGTTGTTGACCTCCACTTCTTTCTGGAGTATTGCCGAGTCAGAAGTATGGTTATAGTTCTTTGGTATTTTGGATATATCGGGGGCCCTGTTCTGACTTATGTTTTGTGTTGACATTTTCGTAGAAACTTTGTAGACGAATCCTATGTTGTACAATTATTCAGTACGCTCTTGTCGACCTCAGTATGTACATATATGTTATGCTGTGATCTTTTGTTTGCAGGGTTTTATATCATATTATTTCATAGTTAGTATTCTAAATGCTTATCAGCCTACATTGTTTTATATTCTTTTGATGATATTCAGGTGGTTCACTCGGGCCATCTAGGAACCGGATGCCGGCCACACCCCCAAAGGTTGGGGTGTGATACAAACAACGTCCGGAAAAGAGTTGTACTCGAGCCGGGTGATTAGGTTTGGGTACATTTGTGCAAGGAAATGTTTCCCAATATTAGGAAGAATAAGTTGATTCCTAGAGGAGATGGTCTGTTTGAGGTGATTTAGAGACTCAATGAAAATGCATACAAGATTGACCTTCCTCCGGAATATCAAGTTCATAACACCTTCAACATATGTGATTTAGCAAACAAAGGCCGCAACAGAGTTATAGTCGAGCCAGGTGATTGGGATTGGGTAGATTTTGTAAGGAAACATTTCCTAATAAGATGAAGACCATGCCGATGCCTATAGTAGATAGTCAATTTATAGTGCTTGAGAGACTCAATCACAATCCATACAAGATTGACCTTCCTCAGGAATATCAAGTTCATTACACCTTCAACATGTTTGATCTCTCCCTTTTAGACATGAATGATGGTGACCCCTTAAATTTGAGGACAAATTCTTTTCAACAAGGGGAGAATCATACAACTCAAGTTTCGTCAATGCCTTTCACAAGGATCCAAGCTCATGAACTTCAAGCATTACAAGGGTTGTTCATGAAGATGGACGCACTTGAGTACGCCCTAGAGCCTTCTCCGAGATTCCAAGTGTTGATGATTGCATGGGAGGATGAGCGGAGAATGAAGAGCATCATGCTGAAATAGAGAAGAAGCTGGTTGTGCATGTACATAAATACAAGCCATCTACTCCAAAGGGAAGACTTAAGAAGGCCCTTATTTCATTAAGGATATTTTTATAATAGCTAATTTAGTCTTCTTAGCCTAGTTAGTATAAATAGTAGACTTGTTATTTCATTACGTAGACTACTTTGAATATTGATATTTATGCTATTCTTTGAGAGTTTAAGAGCTTATGAGGCTTTTTATTGAACCTTAGTTTGGAAAGAAGGGTTGCTTAGGAATCCAATTCCCTTGATGTCTTTCTCACAGGTTTAGGTTCTTTTGTATGGCTAATTCAATTGAGGTCCTTTGTTTCATATACATTGGGTGTCTTTTGATTCAATCTTTTGAGTCTATCTCTTATCTTTTATTATTCTTAGTTTAGGGTTTCTTCCGTATATCGATATTTTATCATTGATTGTCTTATGTATACATAGTTTGTCAATCATCAAAACTTCATTTCAAGCTTAACACTATTATTGAGAAAACAACATCTCAATAAATATTTACTGAATTTGAAGTTAAATTGAACTAAAATGTCAAACCCCAGCTCTAGGGTCAAAATCTATAATTTATTTGTAATTTCATGATGTGCCGAGAAATTACGGCACATTTAATATCAATTTCATGGATTATTGTTGTCCTTCATGAATTTACAGTATATATATTTTTATTTATTTTAGTTTTTGTAGGATTTTTTTATTGGGACATCAAAAGTGAAGAAATATGCTGAAAAAGGGAAGAAGTGTTGAAAAGACTACTTTTGCGGACCATAGAACCAGACTGCGGACCGAAGAATGGTAGCCAAGTCGCAAAAATAGACAATGAAAGAAATATTTCGGAGTCCCAAAATTCTACCCATTATGTGGTCCGCACTTCCTTTATGAGGACCACAATCTGGTCTGTGAACCACTGCTCCAGTTCAAGTCAAGCTTAGATTGCGAAGTTTCAGGGCACTTTTGCGGACCACACTTCCTACCGCAGTTCTAGATGATCTAAATCATGACCCACTCTGCAAACCCTAATCTAGTTTTGCGGACCGCAAACCTGTTTTGTGGTCCCTTTCTGCAGTCGAAGAGTGGTAGATGATGACATTTTTGTAAATAAGTGTAGTTCAAAAATTGGGTCCTAATATATAGTTGCCTCAGGTTTTGTGATTTGACATCGTGATACCTATATTTCTGAGCCACTTTATATATGTTTTTTGGTGTCTTATCTTAAGGAAACAACAAATAATATTCTATCTTTAGTGTGTAATTTAAAGATTTTGACTCAAGTACGGTAACCACGAAGGGATCAAGTATATCAACACCTTGCAAAAGTAAATCCTTCAATGAAAAAGGAGGTAGGATGACCCCTAGCATAAGAAATACTGAAAAATAACCCAAAGATGTCAAAGGTTTGCTTTTGAGAACTAGTGTACAAGAGATACCTAGCAAACGAATAATCGAATATAACGTATGAGGGATCTTGGATTTACAAGGAGCAAGTACGCAGTCTTAGTAGGAAGGAAATGTAACTTCAAAATACCATAAGTCTGGAGCCAGTGGATGTAATAGGCACTCAAGAATTAAGTTCAACAAAAGGGGAAACCACATAAAAAAAAGAGAATGTCTTGTTTTCAGTTTTTTTTTTCAAAAATGAGAAACTAAGGAAATTAGAAAGGTAACGATACGAGTCGAGAAAATAACACTCGAGAAAATATGATGTACAATTAAGAAATAATGAACCTATCTTGGAATACATAGCATCGCCATATAATGTATGCAGACTCGAGACGTTATGAGAAGTAAGAAGTTCTGACGTAATAAATAGGAAGATAATTGGCTATAGGGTCATGTACCTTTAAAACGAGGGTCGTTAGGGGAGAACAAGAAGGAACCACCACAAATAAGTAACAAGTGGCTAATCGTAATATAAAACGGATGATACCCCCTTGAAGTTGTAGGTAATTAAATGAATTTTTCCTTATATTGGGAATTTGATGAGCGTTAAGATAAAACACCCCGTCTAAAGCCCATTGAAAGGTATTGTGAAATGGAGTAGAGGTAATAATAGGAACTTATTAAGATCCAAGAATTAAGAATATCGATTAATATCACCCAAGAAGATTCGCCCTTGGAAGTGGGAATTACACAATAATTAAGTGACTCATCGGTCTGCAATATAACAACTAAGTTTGTCTATACAATCGGAGTTTAGTCAAATTTATCTTGAAAGCTATCTCACGCCATTGTACGACCGCTCATTATGACAAATAGCTCATGAAATAATCGGTGTGAAAGAAGCTCTGGAAATTTAGGATTTCCTTTGTCCCGTCCTAAGATAACCACTGATAATTTCGGTTCAGACCAGGGGACACAGGAAGTGAGTAAATGTATGGAACTTGGAATTTTTTTGGAATAAGGATCGATGACTATTAACTGACATATTACTAGGGCGATAATAAAGATCTATACATGGCAATGGAGTAGGTCTCTTATCGAATTATGAAAAGGAAAGGAACACAAAGTAACAATATCAGATTTGAGGTAATAAGATATGAAAGAATACCAAGAGTAATGATAAGGTGTTTTAAGAGATTTGGTGTCAGGAGAAGGATTCAATTTCACAAAGAATGAAGATTCTGTCTAAGTATATTCGCATTCATAATACCAAACTCAGTTGAGAAAGGTAGTAACTACCAAGCAGATAATAGTCCTAATTAGATATGCTTATTCGAAATTTACTTCAAGTAAAAGTGGAAAAGGAATTTACCGATAAAAGAAATTTTAAGGCCATTAGGCTATTCAGAATTTGTGTTCCATATGAAGATATTATAGAGGACTGAAGAATAATAGCAAAGGAAGAAGTGGATTCAGATAATCCTATTATTTTCACGTCCTCGAACTTTGGCATTCATTGTGCCATAATCTTTCATCATCATCTTACTTATGTTTCATGTGTACGAACTTGTTACACCTCGTAAGTTAAGGCGATAGTTAAGAACGTCATTAAGAAAATAAGGCTCAAATATTGGATACAAATGATGTGACTCCGGAAAATTTTTGGGTTACAACGAGTGTGATATTGGAAAATTATAATGATAGTTATATATATTTCCGTTATGGATAAGTAACGTATTATATAAGTTATGACGACGAGGATACGAGGCCATATAGAATTTTCAAGACTTAAAAGAAGTGAAATATTAGAGTAATTAATTATGGGAATTGGATTAAGTTGTAAATAAATTTTCAGATTTTTCTTTCTAACCTTAAAACCTATTAGTCTTTTCTCTTCCCCACTTTGAGTTTAAATATTTCTCTCCCTCTCTTCTCCCCTCATTACAGTTGAACCCACCCTCCCCCATAGCCACAAGATTAAGCTTTCATTTCTCCCCCTAGATTAAGATTTTTCACCTAGATTTTAAGCCAAGAAACTCCACAAATCAGTGAAGAATTTTCGGCAGCAGTGGACTGAAAAACTGCCCAGGTTTTTCCAGATTTTTGGAAGAAAAATATGCTAGGAAGATGGAGTAAATTGTAGAAGACATGCATGCCGGTTTGGAGTAGAGAATTGATAAATTTGGGCAAGAAAAGTTGGAGCAGCGAGGGCTGGAAAAGTTGGGCAAGAATTGAACTTGTGATTAAGAAAGAAATTGGAATTTAAGACAATGCATGCGATTATTGAATTTTTAGCCGATTTTAGGACTAATTTTATTGATTGTGGAGTTGTTGTGTTCGTTGGTTGTGTGGTTAACATCGTCACTAATTGCATGAGAAGAATGAAGGAATCTTGACATTTAAAGAGTAGATGTTTATATGAAAGTGTCAAAATATGAATTGAATTTTAAGGAATTAAGAGAAGAGTTATGGAATTATGTTGTGATGGCCGAAACTTTCCCCAAATCGTGGGTATTGTTGTTGCCGAAGTTACAGGATGTTTGGATTGCATTAAAATGTTGGAAACATTATTATGAACATGTATATACATTGTGGTAGTTATTAATACATGTCTTAAAGGAATTAAGGTATGAAAAAAATGTAGAAAAGCTCCATGCTTCACTCTTGTTGTTGGTTGGATTATGGACTATTTTAATGGGTTGTTTTAACATGATTTAAAGGCTGGATTAACATAAGAAATAAGTGTATAAATTTTCTTGGTTGTTAGAGTTGTTGTTTTCCATAAACGGAAAAGAAATAAATGTATTATGATGGCGTTACAGAGTATTTGAGATTGTTATGATTATACCTTTAAGTTGCATATTGTTATTTGGTATTGCTGGCTTGAATTGTAAGTTGTGGATATGAATGTAAATAGGGGAAATGTTGCCTGAATTTCTATAGAAAAGAGAGTCGTCTTTCAATATAACTTACGTAAGAAATCATAGAATTGACGGACGTATTACCCTTTACTATAGGTTGAAGTATTAGACGAGACGTGTTTTAATATTGAGTTGGCTAGTTCGACTAAAAGGTATGTGAAACTCTTCCTTCTTTCTTTTGGCATGATTTATATGAAATGAACGTACGGTGGACGTACATGATTTCTACACAGTTTAATTCCTAAAGATATGTGTCATGAGAAGTGTCTTTAATTTTCCAGAAAAGTTTATTATACTGATTTTATTGAGAGTCAAATGATGATTTTAAACGAGATATGATATGATAAGTGCCTTGATTTTTCAAATGACGATTTAAAACGATATATGATATGATAGTGCCTTTCATTTATTCCATTGAGAGTCAAGTGATGATTTAAATTGCATATGGTTGCTCATGATATCTATTCGTGCAAAGCATTACTATTCCACTTCTCCGAGTCCAGGGCCAGCTTATGTTCGTGCGCATATACTTGCATTTGTTCACCGAGTCCCTCACTAGTGTCACGACCCGACCCCGGGGCCGCGACTGGTACCCTACCGGGGCACCCTGTCAGGTATACATCAGAGAATAGCAGCGGAACATACATAACACATAACTTATAAAAAGGTAAACATCGCTGACCAGCCGATAAGGCTGCCTTCCATAAAAACATACTTAATCAGAAGTACAACTTATTCTTACTATCACGCCCCAAAACCAGGGCCCGTGACTGGTGCCCCTACCTGGGCACCCTTCTACCCATACAACATATATAAACCGCGGAAGATAAACAACACTAATTTTTTTTTAAACAAAGGCAAAGCCGGAAAAGCTTCCGTATAAATATAAATCACCCGAAAGGGTCTACGCTGTACAACAATGTAAATACAACTTACACCAGTCCAACCCATATATGAATACAGACCTCTAAGAAGGTGACAACAACTATGACGGGACAAGGCCCCGGCGTACCCCTGAATATACCTAGCCATAATGACAAACTCCGGAACTTGGAGCCATCTCAAAATGCTGAACAAGGATCCTAAGCTCGCGGATCCACAATTGTGTACCTAGACCAGCGGACATGAACGCAGCCCCCCTAAGGGGGTCAGTACAACAAGTACTAAGTATGAAACGAAAATAAAGTACATTAAACAAGATCATAACTGTACAAAAGAATGACGGGGGCGAGTATAAAAATTAAAATACCAGATCCTACCGTACCATTTTAACTCATGAAATCAATCGTACATTAATCATTCTTTTCCTTCTTTCAATAAGAATTAACATCATATTCTTACATACATACTTAAGAATTCGATCAAGTTTTTCCGCATAACTTACATATCTTACATAACATAATCCGACCCTTTATGGAGGGACTTCTTATTTGGGAGCTTACTTTGATTACACATACGTGATAACGTAACCCGACCCATTTGCGGGACACGTCGAATTCATAAAAAGTCTTCCCACGAAGGTATATTGCCCGACCCATTCTGGGACGCGATAAAGTCATATAGTCTGCCCATAAAGGTATACTGCCCGGCCCATTTCTGGGACGCGATAATGTCATATAGTCTGTCCATAAAGGTATACTGCCCGACCCATTCCTGGGATGCGATAATGTCATATAGTCTGCCCATAAAGGTATACTGCCCGGCCCATTCCTGGGCCGCGATAATGTCATATAGTCTGCCCATAAAGGTATACTGCCCGGCCCATTCTTGGGACGCGATAATGTCATATAGTCTGCCCATAAAGGTATACTGCCCGACCCACTCCTGGAACGCGATAATGTCATATAGTCTGCCCATAAAGGTATACTTCCCGGCCCATTCCTGGGACGCGATAATGTCATATAGTCTGCCCATAAAGGTATACTTCCCGGCCCATTCCTGGGACGCGATAATGTCATCTTTACATAACATTTTAAATCATTTTTTCCTTTCTTCTTAAGTCGTTATAACAACTTCCCATAAAACTATTATAATAATCCTTCACTTTAGAGAACTTAAGGCATTTTATTTCTTTTTACATTAGGGAAAATTAAACCCAAAAGTACTACGTACATACTTAAAAAGAATCATAAAACTCCTTCTCTTTTTAAATCCATAAACTTCTTCTTTTAAAAACTCAAGTTACATTCGCTTTTGAAATCAAGCCGCTTAACCTTTGAAATAATTCATGGCAACCAAACTTTTTAAATCAAGTCACTCCTTCCTTTAAGAATCAAGTCCCATAACTTGAAAAATAAGGTCTCATAACCTTTTTAGAAATCAAGGTTCATAGTCTTAAAACTTCATAACATAAACTCTTTTAATTTAAGTAACATATACTTTTATGAGTTGTGAATAGGTTATACTCGTTTATAATGATCTTATTAAAGCAGCCATGATCTAGAAAATGTAATACAATTTTGTCTTATCTTAGTTTCTATGCAGATGGAGAATTCTAATCATTTTAATTTAATTGATTGTCGATACATTTTCTTTTATTAACGCTGCAATAGATTGTTCGATACTTATTCTCATTCGTGCAGTAAATTAGCAAAGTCAACTCGACTCCAAATACTTTCTAACGACTCTTACCAAAATCCCCCATAAGACTTGGTAAGAACTTAGGATATCTTAGACATAACTTTTACATAGAGTAAATCAACATACATACCTCTTAACTTCTAAGAGTAGAAGGAATCATGAAATAACACCACATGTATATTTCATATATAGAATCATACCAAAAGAAGGAAGAGGTTCACATACCTCGTTGGCGACTAACCCAAACGACAAGTAGCAATACGCTCCAATGTACTTCAACCATATTGGCTATTCCACAAGCCAAGTAGAATGTGCTACACGTAGTACTTCAACCTAAAATGACAATAGCACTTCTATCAACTACAAGCTATCAAGTGTAGGACTTATACCAAATAATGGCCATCTAATTCTACGGAAAATTGGGCAGCACTTCCTTTGTTTCTACGTACTTTTCCACCCTTTTCAAGGCCCATATTCATCAACCAACAAGCCACATTTAAGGCACAACTAACAGTTAGCCAAAGGGGATTACACGCCTAACTGGACGTGTAAAATTCTGCCCCACAGACCACAGTTATACAAAACAGTCCACAAATCAGCCCATAAAAATAGTCCGCAATCCAACCATAACGAGGGTAAAATGTGAGGCCTTTTAACGCCTTTCCACACCCCTATTCCCTTAGGACTTTCATTAGCAACTACTACACTTAAACATGCATAACAAAAACTAAATTTCCAGCATTTAATACCTCAAAACAGTCCACTAAACGACACAACAACGTCTAACAATTTTGGCGGTTCTAGCCACAACAACTACAACCCGATAACTCGTTCCTTAATCCATTTTATTCCAATTCGAGTTCCAAATCTTCTACATAAGTTATAACAAATTATTAACAACAATATTAATCCATTATAACATGCAATAGGTGAAGATAACAACGACAATAACCAACGAATTCCATTTGCACCAAATCTGTCCCAAATCGGTTTTAGCCCCAAAAATGGCTCAAACACTTTTTATTCTTCATTATTTTCTAACACAAGTTCATCCATACATAATAACAATAAGTAATATCCAATTAATTTAAAAGAAGAAGGACTTTTACCTCATTTTTTTCCCAAAAACGCCCCAAAACAGTCCGGTCTTTATTGGTGCGCAATTTTCGTTTCGCTCCACTTCTTCAAGTTCCAATCACATATATGTACCCCCTACAACCTTAGGAGCAACTTCTCTTTGAATCTCACTTCCAAAAAGTCGACGGAACCACTAGGGTTTTGGCATCAACTTTCGGCCAAGACAATTAAAAACGTGTAGAATATTAATCTAGGCTTAGCACTTGGTTTAAGGGCTTAATCTTGGAGAAATAAATTGATCAACAATGGTTGTTCTTAGCCAAGGGGCTCTCGAAATTATGGAGCTAAAGGGGAGAAGATGAGAGCTTATTTTTTGGTCTAAGTGTAAAGTGATCCAAGTCTTGCAAGACTTGGATATGTATAGCCAAGTGGAGTGGGACCCATGTCCACTTGTCCCCTCTCAAAATATCTAATTTGTTGTCATCTTAGCAAGACAAGTGGAGGGGTGCCACGTGTCGCTCTCGATTGGTCCAAAATATTATAATTTTTCAAAGTCCCATGAAATTGTGAAATTCTCGGCGGACCCATATTATCAATTCCAACACCTTATAATCCAATAATAAGTCCATAAATCCAATTAGAAGTATTATACTCCAAGTTAATAATTTTTTTCGTCACACATCTTTTACGAAATTTTCCTTAAGAAAATGTAATTATTCTTTCCTTCCAAAATTCAAATCTTAAATCCTTAATCACGTTCTCAATTAGTAGCCACGGTATTACGGTGTAACATCCTTCCCTGGAAACATTCGTCCTCGAATGTTCATCTAAGGTCTCAATAGTTAGCTAGTATTCCACGATTCTCGATTATTCCATGTCCCAATCTTACATTATCTCTCCTCATACTGTAAGATAGTTTCTCATAATCTCAATATCATGTTGTCCTAATCACAACAACCATATTTACTCCATAATTATATTATTCATGCATCTCACTTAAGCATACAACACAGCTTAATCTAATAACATGGTATGTCCATAAGTCAATTAAACCTGATCTTTCAAGATTCTATCACAATCTTAGTCAGTTCATTACCTCTTGACTATTCCAAATAAGTACATATATAAAGCCTAGGTGTGGATTCAATAAACTGTTTCACACCTTCCAAGTAATTATTAAGGCTTAACCAACTCATGGTAACTCATAATCATTCTAGGCAACGCACATATGACCCCAAATAAATACACTCGTACAGATACACATCATCATTATACCAACTGTACAATAGTTTTACCAACCTGGATACGAAGTCCATATAATCCTTTCTGAGTCATTGTTGCCTTTCTCATATCTGCAATCAAAATAACACGTTAGGGAGAGACTACCCTAACAACACAGCTCTATCGCACGATCTCAGAGTGAGAAGAAGGGAAACCAATCCTAAATGTACTATAGCCTCCTGTTTATAGATGTGGTGCACAACACATCGATAAACAAGACTCTACTATACATGGTCTGTAGACATTCCGAGGACTAACTGCTCTGATACCACTCTGTCACGCCCCAAAACCCGGGCCCGTGACTGGTGCCCCTACCTGGGCACCCTTCTACCCATACAACATATATAAACCGCGGAAGATAAATAACACTAATTGTTTTTTAAACAAAGGCAAAGCCGGAAAGACTTCCGTATAAATATAAATCACCCGAAAGGGTCTACGTTGTACAACAATGTAAATACAACTTACACCAGTCCAACCCACATATGAATACAGACCTCTAAGAAGGCGACAACAACTATGACGGGACAAGGCCCCGCCGTACCCCTGAATATACCTAGCCATAATGACAAACTCCGGAACTTGGAGCCATCCCAAAATGCTGAACAAGGATCCTAAGCTCGCGGATCTACAATTGTTTACCTAGACCTGCGGACATGAACGCAGCCCCCCTAAGGGGGTCAGTACAACAAGTACTAAGTATGGAACGGAAATAAAGTACATTAAACAAGATCATAACTGTACAAAAGAATGACGGGGGCAAGTATAAAAATTAAAATACCAGATCCTACCGTGCCATTTTAACTCATGAAATCAATCGTACATTAATCATTCTTTTCCTTCTTTCAATAAGAATTAACATCATATTCTTACATACATACTTAAGAATTCGATCAAGTTTTTCCACATAACTTACATATCTTACATAATATAATCCGACCCTTTATGGAGGGACTTCTTATTTGGGAGCTTACTTTGATTACACATACGTGATAACGTAACCCGACCCATTTGCGGGACACGGCGAATTCATAAAAAGTCTTCCCACGAAGGTATACTGCCCGGCTCATTCTGGGACGCGATAAAGTCATATAGTCTGCCCATAAAGGTATACTGCCCGGCCCATTCCTGGGACGCGATAATGTCATATAGTCTGCCCATAAAGGTATACTGCCCGACCCATTTCTGGGACGCGATAATGTCATATAGTCTGTCCATAAAGGTATACTGCCCGGCCCATTCACGACGCGATAATGTCATATAGTCTGCCCATAAAGGTATACTGCCCGGCCCATTCCTGGGACGCGATAATGTCATATAGTCTGCCCATAAAGGTATAATGCCCGACCCATTCTTGGGACGTGATAATATCATATAGTCTGCCCATAAAGGTATACTGCCCGACCCATTCCTGGAACGCGATAATGTCATATAGTCTGCCCATAAAGGTATACTTCCCGGCCCATTCCTGGGACGCGATAATGTCATATAGTCTGCCCATAAAGGTATACTTCCCGGCCCATTCCTGGGAAGCGATAATGTCATCTTTACATAACGTTTTAAATCATTTTTTCCTTTCTTCTTAAGTCGTTATAACAACTTCCCATAAAGCTATTATAACAATCTTTCACTTTAGAGAACTTAAGGCATTTTATTTCTTTTTACATTAGGGAAAATTAAACCCAAAAGTACTACGTACATACTTAAAAAAGAATCATAAAACTCCTTCTCTTTTTAAATCCATAAACTTCTTCTTTTAAAAACTCAAGTTACATTCGGTTTTGAAATGTTATACCCCGTAGTTCCAGGGTATGTATGCAAGGACGTACGTACGAGAATACGACAGAAAGATTGGAAAGGAAGAAAGAGGTGAATTTTCCACGGAAAAGTTTCCGGTTTTTGTGAAGGAAAAAGGTTCGTTTAGGGGAATTGGATTCCCAGATTTGGTATTCGGACTTCCTGGAATATTAGAGAATTATGGAATTTTATTTTCGAAAATGGTCACGTGGGGCCCACGGGAGAAATTTACGGTTTTGTGGGGCCCGCTTTGATTTTGAGATTTTGGCCGTTTTGGATATTTTCGGAAGACGAAATATTTTGGACGAATCGGGGGGCGACACGTGTCACCCCCATGTGGCACCTTTGGGCCGAAATATGTTTGTGCACAACACCCGGTTAGAGTCGTGTTTCGACGAAACGTTTTCACAGCTTTCGTAGGGGAATTTCCGGCTATGTCATTTAGTATTTTTGCGGATTTTTCCGAGAGACGGAACATTTTAGACCAACGAGAGGGCGGCACTTGGCACCCTCTCATTGGTGGGCAAAGTGGGCGGCACAATGGACGATTGGGAATGGCAAGTGGGAGATATTTTTGGTAGATATTTTGTGTGCAAGTTGGCTAGGTACACATGGGTGAATCTTGGCCCTACACTTGCCTAACACTTGGCTAGATCTTGGCCATTGGTTGGCCTTGGCTTGTGCTATAAATACCCCTCTCCTTTGATGAACTTCTTCATCCAAAATGCCTAAGTCTTGAGAGCCTTCCCCCTCCCCTTTTCGTGAGGCCCTCGGCGAGAGTTCCCCACAGTGGGTAGGCGAGGGTAGCCACCCCCCCTCCTTTGTGGTGTGGCCGTGGGTACCACTGCCTAGTTTGTTTTCATATAATACCCCCCCCTCGCGGTAGAAATACTCTCCAAAGTATTGTGATACGGCCCAAATTACCTTAGCCATATACCTTGTCGTATTCTAAGGTTATACCTGTACAAAAGCCCAGTTATACTATTATACTTCCGTCACCACAAAACCGAAACTAGGAAAATCTCCATAGTCAGTTGGAGTATTGTGTAGAAGTTGGTTAGAACTTCTAAGGGTGGTTTAGAGCGGGTTGGAGCGCTCGGTGTTGGAGCTAAACGATTGCCCAGGATCGACTTTATACTTGGCTAATTCTGGGCTTATCGAGGTAAATATCTTGTCCCTCTATTGTAATTGGAAATTACATGTTGTTAGATTATATAGTTGAAGTATACTATATATAGAACTAAGCTTAGTCTTTCGCGCAATGTCTTTTGACTTAAGCTCAAGAATCGAGCTGATCAGTAATTACATAGGTGTATTACAGTGAGACTTGTGTAGTAATCAGTGGAGTAGAATTGTACCGTTAGGGTTAGATGTATAACCCCGGTTGGCTTGGTAGCCAGGCCTCGATAGAGGAGGAGATTTACGCTGTTTGCGGGAGAGTCTTTGAAATTTCTGTAGAAAGTTCTACGATGAGACCTAAATGTTAATAAGCGCCTTGTGGCCTTATAGGTGGATGTACTACGTGTGGCGCGATCTACGTGGCTTAAGGAGTAGCCGACGGCTTGAGGTACTCGGAGCATTTTGCTATTAGTCGATAATCGTCGCGAGGTATGTGAACCTCTTCCTATCTCTCTAGCATGATATGTGTAAACTATGTAGTACGGTAGACGTACATGTGCTAAATGTGTTTGAGTGGTTTAAAACATAAAGTGTTATAACGGCTTTACGGGAAGTTGGTTATAACAGCTTTATGTTAGTAAGAAAATACATGTGGTTTTTAAAGGTAACTGATTTGAACTATAACTGGCTTGTTATACGGTAAGAAAGAACTTGAAGTATTTTCAAAAGATTTTTTTTGAAAGGAGAAGTAATACTTGGTGTTTGAAAACTTAAGAGTTATACTAGCTTTATGGGAAGTTAGGTATAACGGCTTAAGAATGCTTTACTGATTTCGGAAATCAGAATGTGTATCGACAAACCACTGCAGCGTTAATAAAAGGAAATATTTTGAATAATTAAGTATTATGAAAACCAGTAGAAACTTCCATCTGCATAGAAGCTAAGATGAGACAAAATGATATTTCCTAGATCATGGTCTTTGTAATAAGATTGTTATAAACAAGAATATCCTACTCACACATAAGGCTTATGTTTCTCAGTTGTTAAAAGAGAATTATATTCTTAAATGAATAAGACTATGAACTACGGAACCTTTCTAAAATAAGAAACGTGAACATTTGAAATTAGGCAAACTTGGACGTTTGAAAAATAATGTTGTTACTTGATTTTACAAAGGTAAGAGTTTTGGTTTTCTTAAAAGGACAGTCACTCTATTTTATACTACGGGTATTGTGTGACTTATGTGAAAGAAACAGATCTTTTTAAGATTTTAATGTGTGAAGTACTTTGGGGATAGATACCCGAACTTGTTAGTAGAAAGTACCTTGTGTGAATAACTTGATTGTATTGGTTTGTGATAGCCTTGTAATACTTTCTTGTTCTTTGTGATAAGTAAACGTGTTAGGATGCTACGTGTGTTAGTATCTTGTGATGTTTGTGTAAAGGGGGTTCCCTTGATTGTGATTATTAACTATCAGTCGTTATGATAGTATGGTGGCATTCATCTCTTGAGATGATTAGGGTTGCGCCCTCCGACGCGGGTAGACTCAGCGATGCAGGACCATGATTCGAGAATACCTCATGCGGGTCCTGGGGGCCTATGCGGAACTACGAGAGTTCCAGGTTAGTGTACGTCCTTTATGGGCATGCGGTCCTTGTGGCCATGCGGACTGCGAAGTCCAGGACGATGCCGGGGAGTAGCTACCCTCGATGCGGGGAATACCTCATGCGGGCCGATGAGATTGGCCTATGCGGAGCTGCGGGAAGTTCGGGACTGACGCGCACATTAGATCTGCGGGCAAGTGGCGGCTTTGATCATGTGGCGGTCTAGACAGATCTTATGATACAGTTTATGACCTTGTTGGTACGGTGAGTGTTAGTAGTCGGCTATGCCTTCGTACTTACCCTGTACAGTTTTATTAGGACACAGGTGGGACCTGGTGTTCATGTGTATTCCTTGGTGCTTGTATATCATAAACTGCCGGCAGTGAGGAAGGTAGTCCACGGGCACGATTGATGTTGTGGGCGTGAGACCCATTGTTAAATTGAGTGATGACTTGAGGTGTGAGTCACGACTTGACATGGCTTATTTATGGTGAATCGTAGTTTGGTTATCATACATGTCTCCGCTTTGTATAGACTACTATGATTTCATTTACGATTTATTTTAGTTTCACATACTCGGTACTGTTATCGACCTCCTTGAAGCTGCGTTCATCTGCGCGAGTTGAGGTACATCGTTGATCCTAGCTCTCGGTCACGATTCAGCGTTTGGGAAGCTCCGTTTCTCGAGGCTTATCGGTGGTATAGTCCTCGTCGTAGTAAGTGTTTACATTCGGGGTTTGGCGGGGCCCCGCCCGTTGTGGTCGTATCATTCTTAGAGTGCAGTAATCTTGTTGTGGCGGGGTTGGTAAAAAGGATTAAGGCATTCATTTGTAAAAGAGTTGATGGTTATATATATGCGAAAGGCAAGTTTTCCTGATTATTGTTTTATATTTCGTTATCTCATATTTGTTGTTTATGTTCGTGATTACTCGATGTTGTGTCACTAGGGTGCCCGGTAAGGCACGATCACGGGCCGATTTGGTCGTGACAAAAGTGGTATCGAGCGATTAATCCTCGGAAAGTGTCTACTGACCGTATCCAAGAAGTCTTGATTATCGGTGTGTTGTGCACCACATCAATAATCAGGAGGCTATAGGATATTTAGGATTGGTTTCTATTCTTCTCACTCTGAGATCGTGCCTTAGAGCTGTGTTGTAAGTTGGACCCTCTGACGAAATTCATTCCCTTATCGTTATGCCTCCGCGTAGGGCAACCCGGGCCCAGGAGGGCAGGGCAGCCGAGGGAGCTGCGAGTTGAGTTCAGAAGGTGGCGAGGGCACAGGCCCAATCATTACCTAGGGTAGTGCTTCATTCGGGGAGTTTTGCGACGTCACTAGCCCCAGCAGAGTTTAGCACGGCGGCAGCAGTGCCTACAATGACCATGATATTTGAACGCCCGGTTCCACGGCCAGAACAGAGAATATAGATTGCCAAGAGACAACCTTGTTACTAGCTATGGATTTTGCTACCTGATATTATACCTATTTATATCGAGTCTTGATGACTACCTAGAGAAGGTTGTGCAAGAGTAATTCTTGATTGGGCTTGAGCATGGCACGTATGCGGGCTTATGTACAGCGAAAAGCGTAGAGATGTGGGTTAACGAGGGCGAAGAGGGCGGGCGTGAGGTCGCCGGTAACTTTCAAGGTGAGTATACCTTAAGTGCTATGTTCTGATAGCAGTGTGTTAGTTGTGATTAGAAATCATGGTGGGTTAACCGAGTAAGATTTTGGAGGATAGAGAAAGTGTGAGCCTTAGAGCTTTATACGCAAAGACCTTAGAGGTAAGGCCATCTCGGGTAGAGACGTATGTTTATGTTTGACCACTTATCGGAGTGCATAGTGCACGTGAGCTGTGTTTGGGATAAGTCCCTATGTAGTATGAAATGAAAGAGGGTAGTTGAGCTAAGAAGACCGCTAGGTTTTCGTAACGTGTTTAGTAAGATTGTTCCTTCGGGGAGCTAGTGTTTTGCGCAATACCGGGTCGGGTTGAGGCCATGTTGCGGGTCAACCCGCGGCAGGTATGGTGGTGGGGTCAGTTTGTGGTGGTCCCTCTTTGTGTTAGGGTCATGAGGGTGTTAGGCCCATGTTTAGTTAGCCAGCGTGCAAGTTCGTGGATGCGTTCGACCAGTGGTCGGGCCGATGAAGCGACCTATCGTGTTCTTCGGTCAGGGTCGTTCCCTCGGCAGTGTTGATGTTATCTGAAAAGGTTGTGAGGTTGCACGGGGTGCCTACCTTCACCTTATGACGGACAGTGGAGCCCAGGGTACGGCTGTTTCTCTTTCTGGGAGTTTGTACCAGGCAGGGCTAGGAACTCAGGTGAGTCTCCGTATCGCATTCGCCCTCGGGCCAGTGTTTTGATTTCGGGTATTTGCGAGGATCGTTGTCTCGGTTGAAGTGTTTAAGCTACCATGTCGGTGTTCGGATGTCGCCTTGTGCGCGCCTTGTAGAAGCGTAAATGCAAGTTGCGGTCGATTGGTTCGATGTTGGCGGGGTTCGGATAGTTGGTTCGTGCTTGTTCCGGTGATGTGGATAGTGAAGCTTGTCTAGAAGAAGTTACAGCGGCTCGGAGGAATCGTGCGGATAATGGCGGCGACGCTTAGAGTTCGAGTTGACGGTCGGTCTTCTTGAAAGTACCACCGGACGGTGTGGCGAGTTTTGGAAAGCGAAGGAACTTAGCGAGTTACTTTGGGCCTTTGTGAGTTCATGTGAAGAATAGGCCAGTTGCCTATATGTTAGCATTTGCCGTCCGACTTAGGAAGAAGGGCGTCCGGTCTTCGTATTGTTATGTTCGGAAAGTATCGAAGATCCATCCGAATGTTCCCGATTAATGATGACCACGTTAGAGATAGTAACCCGAGTTTTGGAAACCGGCCGTATCGTAACGTGGTAAGAGTTCGAGTGTACGAGATCCTCCGGATCGCGGCCGGTACCATTTGTTGGGTCGTCGAGCAAGGCTCGCGACGAGCGACAAAAGTGGTATCGAGAGACTAAGGAAGTATATTTTGACCCGGGAAGAGGTATTTGTGGTGATGTAGAGGTGTTTCCTCGTGGACTTAGATGTAAGTTTTGCGCGGTGTTTCCATGGCGGTACCGTGGCGAGGATTGTTTCGTAAGTATAGTAGTGAAGACTATCTTGCCACGTGTTCGTTTGAGACTTAGAAGGAACATTCGACGAATGTTTCTAAGGAAGAATGTTATACCCGTAGTTCCGTGGTATGTATGCAGGGCGTGCGTGCGAGAATCTGACGTAAAGATTGGAAAGGAAGAAAGAGGTGAATTTTCCACGGAAAAGTTTCCGGTTTTGTGAAGGAAAAAGGTTCGTTTAGGGGAATGGATTCCCAGTTTGGTATTCGGACTTCCGGAATATTAGAGAATTATGGAATTTTATTTTCGAAAATGGTCACGTGGGGCCCACGAGAAATTTACTGATTTTGTGGGGCCGCTTTGATTTTGAGATTTTGGCGTTTTGGATATTTTGGAAGACGAAATATTTTGGGCGAATCGGGCGACACGTGTCACCCCGTGGCACCTTTGGGCGAAATATGTTTGTCACAACACGGTTAGAGTCGTTTTTCGGCTAAACGCTTTCCACGGCTTTCGTAGGGAATTTCCGCTATGTCATTTAGTATTTTTGCGGATTTTTCGAGAGACGAACATTTTGGACCAACGAGAGGCGGCACTTGGCACCTCTCATTGGTGGGCAAAGTGGGCGCACGTGGACGATTAGGAATGGCAAGTGGGAGATATTTTTGGTAGATATTTTGTGTGCAAGTTGGCTAGGTACACATGGGTGAATCTTGGCCCTACACTTGCCTAACACTTGGCTAGATCTTGGCCATTGGTTGGCCTTGGCTTGTCTTATAAATACCCTCTCCTTTGATGAACTTCTTCATCCAAAATGCCTAAGTCTTGAGAGCCTTCCCTCCCCACCGTGAGGCCCCTCGCCGAGAGTTCCCACAGTGGGGTAGGCGGTAGCCACCCCTCCTGTGGTGTGGCCGTGGGGTACCCACTGCTAGTTTGTTTTCATATAATACCACTCTTGGTAGAAATACTCTCAAAAGTATTGTTATAATGCCCAAATTACCTTAGCCATATACCTTGTAGTATTCTAAGGTTATACCTTTACAAAAGCCCAGTTATACTATTATACTTCCGGCAGTCACAAAACCGAACCCATAGGAAAATCGCCATAGGCCGTGGGAGTATTGTGTAGAAGTTGGTTAGAACTACTAAGGGTGGTTTAGAGCGGGTTGGAGCGCTCGGAGTTGGAGCTAAACGATTGCCCAGGATCGACTTTATACTTGGATAATTATGGGCTTATCGAGGTAAATATCTTGTCCCTCTATTGTAATTGGAAATTACATGTTGTTAGATTATATAGTTGAAGTATACTATATATATAACTAAGCTTAATCTTTGCGTGATGTCTTTTGACTTAAGCTGAAGAATCGACCGAATCGAATGTAATTACATGGGGTGTATTCTGAGACTTGTGTAGTAATGCAGTGGAGTAGAATTGTACCCGTTAGGGTTAGATGTATAACCCCCCCCTGGTTGGCTTGGTAGCCGGCCTCGATAGAGGAGGAGATTTACTGTGTTGCGGGAGGTCTTCTTTGAAATTTCTGTAGAAAGTTCTACGATGAGACCTAAATGTTAATAAGCGCCTTGTGGCCTTATAGGTGGATGTACTACGTGTGGCGCGATCTACGTGGCTTAAGGAGTAGCCGACGGCTTGAGGTACTCGGAGCATTTTGCTATTAGTCGATAATCGTCGCGGTATGTGAACCTCTTCCTATCTCTCTAGCATGATATGTGTAAACTATGTAGTACGGTGAGACGTCATGTGCTAAATGTGTTTGAGTGGTTTAAAACATAAAGTGTTATAACGGCTTTACGGAAGTTGGTTATAATGACTTTATGTTAGTAAGAAAATACATGTGGTTTTAAAAGGTAATCGATTTGAACTATAAGCGGCTTGTTATATGGTAAGAAAGAACTTGAAGTATTTTCAAAAGATTTTGAATCATTTTGAAAGAAGTAATACTTGGTGTTTGAAAACTTAAGAGTTATACTAGCTTTATGGGAAGTTAGGTATAACGGCTTAAGAATGCTTTCTTGATTTGAAATCGAATGTGTATCGACAAACCACTGCGGCGTTAATAAGGAAATGTTTTGAATAATTAAGTATTATGAAAACCGGTAGAAACTTCCATCTGCATGAAGCTAAGATGAGACAAAATGATATTTCCTAGATCATGGTCTTTGTAATAAGATTGTTATAAACAAGAATATCCTACTCACACATAAGGCTTATGTTTCTCAGTTGTTTAAAAGAGAATTATATTCTTAAATGAATAAGACTATGAACTACTGGAACCTTTCTAAAATAAGAAAGCGTGAACATTTGAAATTAGGCAAACTTGGGCGTTTGAAAAATAATGTTGTTACTTGATTTTACAAAGGTAAGAGTTTTGGTTTTCTTAAAAGGGCAGTCACTCTATTTTATACTACGGGTATTGTGTGACTTATGTGAAAAAGCAGATCTTTTAAGATTTTAATGTGTGAAGTACTTTGGGGATAGATACGAACTTGTTAGTAGAAAGTACCTTGTGTGAATAACTTGATTGTATTGGTTTGTGATAGCCTTGTAATACTTTCTTGTTCTTTGTGATAAGTAAACGTGTTAGGATGCTACGTGTGTTAGTATCTTGTGATGTTTGTGTAAAGGGTTTCCCTTGATTGTGATTATTAACTATCGATCG
Organism: Przewalskia tangutica; assembly: GCA_029844215.1. NCBI lineage: Eukaryota > Viridiplantae > Streptophyta > Magnoliopsida > Solanales > Solanaceae > Przewalskia > Przewalskia tangutica. The sequence goes on from CM056725.1 coordinate 73,175,740, forward strand.
TTATGATAGTATGGTGGCATTCATCTCTTGAGATGATTCCGGGTTAAGCGCCTCCGTCGCGGGGTAGACTTCAAGGTGATGCAGGACCGTGATTCGAGAATACCTCATGCGGGTCTGGGGCCTATGCGAGCTACGAGAGTTCGGTGTTAGTGTCGTCCTTTATGGGCATGCGGTCCTTGTGGCGTGCGGTGCGAAGTCGGGGCGATGCCGGGAGTAGCTACCCTCGATGCGGGAATACCTCATGCGGGCGATGAGATTGGCCTATCGCGGGTGCGGGAAGTTCGGGACTAGACGCGCGCATTAGATCTGCGGGCAAGTGGCGGCTTTGATCATGTGGCGGTCTAGAGATCTTATGATCTGATTTATGACCTTGTTGGTACGGTGAGTGTTAGTAGTCGGCTATGCCTTCGTACTTACCATGCAGTTTTATTAGGACACGTGGGGACGGTGTTCATGTGTATTCCTTGGTGCTTGTATATCATAAAGCTATGGCGGTGAGGAAGGTATTCCACGCACGATTGATGTTGTGGCGTGAGACCCATTGTTAAATTGAGTGATGACTTGAGGTGTGAGTCCACGACTTGACATGGATCGCTTATTTATGGTGAATCGTAGTTTGGTTATCATACATGTCTCTGCTTTGTATAGACTACTATGATTTCATTTACGATATTTATTTTAGTTTCACATACTCGTACTGTTATCGACCTCCTCGGGCTGCGTTCATGCCGCGAGTTGAGGTACATCGATCGTTGATCCTAGCTCTCGGTCACGATTCGGCGTTTGGGAAGCTCGTTTCTCGGAGGCTTATCGGTGGTATAGTCCTGTCGTAGTAAGTGTTTACATTCGGGGTTTGGCGGGGCCACTGTCCGCCATTGTGGTCGTATCATTCTTAGAAGTGCAGTAATCGTTGTGGGCGGGGTTGGTAAAAAGGATTAAAGCTCATTTGTAAAAGAGTTGATGGTTATATATATGCCGAAAGGCAAGTTTTCACAGATTATTGTTTTATATTTCTGTTATCTCATGTTGTTGTTTTATGTTCCGCTGATTACTCTGATGTTGTGTCACTAGGGTGCCCGGGGTAAGGCACCAGTCACGGGCCCAGTTTCGGGTCGTGACATGAAATCAAGCCGCTTAACCTTTGAAATAATTCATGGCAACCAAACTTTTTAAATCAAGTCACTCCTTCCTTTAAGAATCAAGTCCCATAACTTGAAAAATAAAGTCTCATAACCTTTTTAGAAATCAAGGTTCATAGTCTTAAAACTTCATAACATAAACTCTTTTAATTTAAGTAACATATACTTTTATGAGTTGTGAATAGGTTATACTCGTTTATAACGATCTTATTAAAGCAGCCATGATCTAGAAAATGTAATACAATTTTGTCTTATCTTAGTTTCTATGCAGATGGAGAATTCTAATCATTTTAATTTAATTGATTGTCGATACATTTTCTTTTATTAACGTTGCAATGGATTGTTCGATACTTATTCTCATTCGTGCAGTAAATTAGCAAAGTCAACTCGACTCCAAATACTTTCTAACGACTCTTACCAAAATCCCCCATAAGACTTGGTAAGAACTTAGGATATCTTAGACATAACTTTTACATAGAGTAAATCAACATACATACCTCTTAACTTCTAAGAGTATAAGGAATCATGAAATAACACCACATGTATATTTCATATATAAAATCATGCCAAAAGAAGGAAGAGGTTCACATACCTCGTTGGCGACTAAACCAAACGACAAGTAGCAATACGCTCCAATGTACTTCAACCATATTGGCTATTCCACAAGCCAAGTAGAATGTGCTACACGTAGTACTTCAACCTAAAATGACAATAGCACTTCTATCAACTACAAGCTATAAAGTGTAGGACTTATACCAAATAATGGCCCTCTAATTCTACGGAAAATTGGGCAGAACTTCCTTTGTTTCTACGTACTTTTCCACTTTTTTCAAGGCCCGTATTCATCAACCAACAAGCCACATTTAAGGCACAACCAACAGTTAGCCAAAGGGGATTACACGCCTAACTGGACGTGTAAAATTCTGCCCCACAGTTATACAAAACAGTCCACAAATCAGCCCATAAAAACAGTCCGCAATCCAACCATAACGAGGGTAAAATGTGAGGCCTTTTAACGCCTTTCCACACCCCTATTCCCTTAGGACTTTCATTAGCAACTACTACACTTAAACATGCATAACAAAAACTAAATTTCCAGCATTTAATACCTCAAAACAGTCCACTAAACGACACAACAGCGTCTAACAATTTTGGGCAGTTTCTCGGCCACAACAACTACAACCCGATAACTCGTTCCTTAATCCATTTTATTCCAATTCGAGTTCCAAATCTTCTACATAAGTTATAACAAATTATTAACAACAATATTAATCCATTATAACATGCAATAGGTGAAGATAACAACGACAATAACCAACGAATTCCATTTGCATCAAATCTGTCCCAAATCGGTTTTAGCCCCAAAAATGGCTCAAACACTTTTTATTCTTCATTATTTTCTAACACAAGTTCATCCATACATAATAACAATAAGTAATATCCAATTACTTTAAAAGAAGGACTTTTACCTCATTTTTTTCCCAAAAACGCCCCAAAATAGTCCGGTCTTTATTGGTGCGCAGTTTTCGTTTCGCTCCACTTCTTCAAGTTCCAATCACATATATGTACCCCCTACAACCTTAGGAGCAACTTCTCTTTGAATCTCACTTCCAAAAAGTCGACGGAACCACTAGGGTTTTGGCATCAACTTTCGGCCAAGACAAGTAAAAACGTGTAGAATATTAATCTAGGCTTAGCACTTGGTTTAAGGGCTTAATCTTGGAGAAATAAATTTATCAACAATGGTTGTTCTTAGCCAAGGGGCTCTCGAAATTATGGAGCTAAAGGGGAGAAGATGAGAGCTTATTTTTTGGTCTAAGTGTAAAGTGATCCAAGTCTTGCAAGACTTGGATATGTATAGCCAAGTGGAGTGGGACCCATGTCCACTTGTCCCCTCTCAAAATATCTAATTTGTTGTCATCTTAGCAAGACAAGTGGAGGGGTACCACGTGTCGCCCTCCGGTTGGTCCAAAATATTATAATTTTTCGAAAGTCCCCGCGAAATTGTGAAATTCTCGGCGGACCCCATATTATCAATTCCAACACCTTATAATCCAATACTAAGTCCATAAATCCAATTAGAAGTATTATACTCCAAGTTAATAATTTTTTCGTCGTCACATCTTTTCTGAAATTTTCCTTAAGAAAATGTAATTATTCTTTCCTTCCAAAATTCAAATCTTAAATCCTTAATCACGTTCTCAATTAGTAGCCCTGGTATTACGGGGTGTAACACTTACAGCCCAAACCACAAACGTGACTACAGACCTCTAGGAATAACAATTGTGGCGGGACAGGGCCCCGCCATACCCCCTGAATGTACAAAAGTCTATAACCTCAGGGAATCATACCAAAAAGACAAAGCCTCCGGAGAGATAGAGCTTTCCAAGAACTGAACTGTGATCCTAAGAGTGCGGATCAGCAAGCTACGTAACTCGACCTGCGGCATGAACGCAGCCCCCCGAAGGAGGTCAGTACAACAGGTACCAAGTATGTGAAACTGAAAATACTGTAATTTAGAGAACAACTTTGCTAGCCTCCTTTCCAAGAACACCACCACAACAACTCCTACAAGCTAGCCACAAGCTTCCTTCTTGTCCTTAACTTTTCAGATTTTTCTTAGGTTTTGAATTCCCTTTGGAATTTTATAGAGAAGTGAGAGTTAATTTAGAGAGAGAGAGAGAGGTTTGAAAGATGACCAAGTCTTCAAGACTTGGTCAATATAAGGCATGCAAGAAAAATCAGATGGGGGGGGGGGGGACACTTGTCACCCTCCCATGGCCTTTTTAAAAGATAAAATCAGATTTTTCTAAGTTTTTCCGCCCAAAATCCTGCCTCGGCGCCGCGACGCTGAAACCTCCGCAGCTTCTCTAAACTTCCGGCGCCGCGGCCCTGCTTCCCGGCGCCGCGGCGCTGCAACTTCAGCGACCCCTCAGTATATCCAGCGCCGCGGCCCTGCCTCCAGCACCGCGGCCCTGTCGCTTCTGTCTGAGACACATTTCTGCCCGTCTGCGCACTGAACTTGTAACTCCCATAACTTCCTACTCCGATGTCCTATCGACGAACGGTTGGTTGCGTTGGAAACTAGACTCAACGAAATACGCACTAGGCCTTTGAAATACTTAGGAACTCTCAATGTACCAGGTCATAACCTGCCTCAAAGTTGACTAAAACCCATCCGGAACAATCCGTCAACCTATCTTTTGAAAATTTTAAGTCTTACTCCCTTTCGTACGCTCTCATGCGCATGACCTGAACTACGGGGTGTAACAACTAGAGGGCCGAAAATGTTTATATATATGATGATTCCATGGACATGTATCCATGATATAAGTACATATACCCATGACAGTATATGATGATTCCACCGAGTCCCTCACTACAGGACGACATTGTATATAGATATGATGATTCCACCGAGTCCCTCACTACAGAGCCGACAATGTATATAGTTATGATAGTTCCATCGAGTCCCTCACTACACTATAGGGCCAATTATGTATGAGGGCCACATATGTGTTGCCTAAAATGATTTTAGATTACCAGGAATTGGTAAGGACTAAATGAATACCGGGAAGGTATGAAACAGTTTAATGAACTCTCATCAAGGTTTTACGTACTAATTTGAGATAATTAGGAGATGATGAGTTATCTGAGAAGGTAATGGACCCTTAAGAAGTTATAATTAAGGGACTTAATGGAAGACTATGTTAATGTATTGAGCTACGTGGTATGATTAAGAGACTGGTACGGATGAGATCCGTATGGAGTAAGTATGGTTGTTGTGATCAAGACAACACGATTATAGTATTATGAGAAATTATTGTACCCGGTTATGGGGGGACTGATAAGGTAGGCTTGGAGCATGGAAATTGCGGACCAAAGAATATTGATAATCGCCGAGACCTTAGGTATATAAGGCCTTCTCGGGTAGTAAAAATTTAAGTCAGACCAAGGATTAGAGTTAAGTGCGACGCCGAGTCGGGTTGAGGACCTATTAAGGGTCGCCCCATAGCTTGAAATGGAATGAGATCAGTTGGTAGTAGTCCCGCTACGTGACAGGGTCACGAGGGTGCAAGGCCCAAGTCTAATTAAGTTGTTTTACGGGTTCGTGGATGCATTCCACGTAACCGTGTTGTGAACCTAAATGGCCTTATATTGTTTAATTTAGTAACTCCAAGATTGGAGGCCAACTTTATAATGGAAGTTATGTACGTATGCTAGTATAAGTTTGGGAGTACGGAAAGAGTACGCCCAGTGAGAAAGAGAGCAACCAAGTGCAAAGGAATAGAGCCTGAATTCACGAGAACCTTTCGAGGTGACTACACCCGTGAGTGATGGGTGGTAGCTGAGCGGGTATATAATAATTGCCCGGTGACGATACAGTCGTCGGACCCTAGCAGACCTAGTAGAGCGGATGTGACAGACTTTGAGGTCATTATGAGTACGGGTTGGTTGACCTCTTGTGTTACACCCCGTAAGTCCAGGACATGTAAAATAGAATGTACATAAGGAATCAAGACTTGGAAATTGGTATGAAAGGAAGAATTGTTTTTCCGACGGAAAAATATTTCGAACGTCGGAAGGGAAAAATATTCGTTGTTGAGAATTGGATTCTCAAAATGCATTATTTGAAGAGTATGGAACTTATTAACATTATGGAAATTTATTTTTACGGATTTGGTCACGTGGGGCCCACCCGAGGAATTTTACGTTTCGCGGGGCCCACGAGGGTTACGAAATTTTATGGACGAATGAGAGGGCGACACGTGGCACCTCCCCCCACATGGCCTTGGACGAAAATTACGCAAGGGTATAATGGTCATTGACCATGGTAGAATATCAAGTCTTGCTAGCTTGAGATTGTTGACTTGTAAACTTGTCCACTTGGCTTAACATTTATTATTCTTCATCCTAGCCCACAAGTGTTTTAATATAAGCCCTCCATTGTGTTATAAATGCTACACTAGTGCAAGACTAAGTCTCCAACACTTAGAAAAAAATCACAACACTCTTGTTCTTCAAGATAGCTCTCGGCTTTGATGAAATTCCCACACAAAAAATTTTAGTTTGTGATCCATTATTCACAAGACTTAAACCCAAGGTCCCTAAGGGTATTTTAATGATATCTCAATAGAAAGATTTCGGAAAAACGACGTTTTCACATTAGTCGCAAGGCGAAAACCTAAGTAGTTTTCCTAGTTTTGGATTGGAAATGGAAGAGAAGTTGGTTGTGAACTTCCAAAGGCTTCAAATAGCGGATTGGAGCTGAAAGGAAAGGAGCTAAGAATTGCTAAGGAGAGACTTTGAATCTTGGAAATTTTAAGGGCTTATAAAGGTATAAATCTTGTCGTTTTAGCAATTAAAGTTTACTTATTGTTGTAGCTATGGATACTAACAAGCATGAGATGTTTAGTATGAAGTTTGATAAGTGTTTTGGCTATTGGAACCCTAATCCGAAAACTAGCATGTTTAGCCTTAAGATTACAATTCAAGTTGATTATTAGTTTAAGTCGTCACATGTTATATAAAGAAGAAATTATAGTTGTTAAAGTTGCCTATGACTATATAACATGTTAGACCTAAGAACTTGGATTGAAAAAGAATTGGAAAGGACTTAGTGTTGTTGTATATGTTGGCCGAGAATGGCTTGGTTGTTAAACTACTTGGTATGAATTGTGGGGCGGAATTTTACACGTATTGTAAGGCGTGTAATCCCCTTTGGTTGGTTGTTGTATTGAGCCTTAAATGTGGCATGTTTGGTTATTGAATTCGGCCTTGAAAAAGGTGGCAAAGTATGTAGAAACAAAGGAGGTGCTGCCCAATTTTCCGTAGAATAAGAGACTGTATACTTAGTATTATTCTACGTTAGAAACTAGAAGTTGATAGTCATGTTGTGGCCATTATAGGTTGACACTTCTACGTGCGGCGTATTCGACTTAGCTTGTGGATTAAGCCGAAAAGGTATGTGAACTATCTCCTCTTCTAGCATGATTCCTTAAGATAAAGAAAGTATGTCCTACTCCTTAAATGATCCATTCCTTGGTTGTATTTGGATTGCCTAAAATAGAATTTGTTCTATGTACTTACTTGATTGTACTTTGATGTTTAAATTGTAAGTTGTATAATCCATTGCCTTAGTGAAGTTTGGATTCTTAAGAGTGAAAGTATTTTACTTAAAGTACATAGAGTCTTGAAAAGGAAGTGGTTTCCAAACCTTTTGGCTAGTGCCTTAGTTCCAAAACCTAAGGGTTGTTATAATGACTTTAGGGGAGTTAAAGGAGTGATTTACTTAATTGTTTTAAAAGAGGAGAAATGACATGATTTAAGAGAAGTAACTTGTTTTAAAGGTGTGAGTTACTTGAGGTTTAAAAGTAGAAGAAACTTGTTTTCTAAATATTAAGAGACTTGAAGTATTTTGAAAGTTAAGAAACTTGATTTGTAAGTATGTGATACTTGGTTATAAAAGTATAAGTCTCTTGGTTATAAAAAGAATGAATTTGTCTAAAAACCATAAAGGGTTATAACGACTTTGTGGGAAGTTGGTTATAACGGCTTTATGGAAGGATAAGAAATTTGTCTATTTTGATTGATAGGTACGAGTTGCCTAGGTTGTGAAATTAGAAGTTACTTCATTTCAAGTCTTGAAATGAATTTCTAAAGATGTAGTAACTTAGTTTGAAAAATAGACTTTCCTTGATACTACGAGTGTTAGTATCTTGGGGTTTTATATAAAATTGAGTCTTTTGAAAAGAATGGAAGTACGTAGTACTTAGTGTTAAAATCCCGGATTTTTTTTATATAAAACGTAAGTGCCTTGAGTTTATAAAATGAAAGTCTAAAGATTTTATGAACTTGCCTATGTGTGATGGTGATAGCCTTTGAGTGCAAGTATTATATTTTTCTGGCCGCGACTCTAGGTTGGAGGCGCCTTGTCTTGTTGTAAGTTTACTTGGGCGTCTGCAAGCGGTGATGTGGAATTCCACGTATGCTTCCATTATGTTCGATCCTTGGACATGCTTATACGATGTGGGATTCCGGCACGCGACCGTGACGGGTTAGATTCGGATTATTTGTATTACTCAGCGACATGCTTACACGATGTGGGATTCCGGGGCATGTGACCAGGAGGCGGGTTAGATTCCCGGATTTGTTTGTCTTACCCCATGGTCATGCTTATACGATGTGGGATTCCGGGGCATGCGACCACGTGGGATATTGTTGTTCCATGGATTAGCCCTCCATGATATCTCGTGACGACAAACTGGATCTGGTAGTTAGCTTTCGTACTTGCCCCGGTCAGTTGTTGACGCATGCTGGATCTGGTAGTTGGCTTTCTGTTACACCCCGTAAATTCAAGAAGATAAGATAAGAACATACCAAGGGATATCGGATTAGGAAGTTGAAAGACAAGTTGCTAAATATGTGTTTGACAGATTTTGAGTCTACCTTGGAGTGTTGTACCCCAGTTGTTAAGAATTTCGAGGTGTTTAATAAGCCTAGTGTGTAGTCCGTTAAATCTAGTTCCCAACGCAACAAACCGTTCGTCGATAGGACATCAGAGTCAAAAGTTATGGAAGTTTCAAGTTTGGTGCTCAGAAAGGCAAGCGGCGATTTTGTTCAAGTGCAGCGCGCCGAATGCGAACGCGGCAGCGCCGGTTATCTTGGAGTCCACGGGGTTGCGAGCCGCGACAGCCGGAATGCGGGCATGGCGCGGAATCTGGAAATTCTCGAAGTGGAGCGGCCTTGGCGCGTGGCGGGCATGCGCCAAGGCGGATTTTTGACGCCAGTGGGCGAAAAACAGGGGATATTTTGATAAAAGGACTATGGGAGGGTGACAAGTGTCCCTCCCATCTTTTTGACCAAAGGAGGGTCTTATTTTAGGGCCAAGTCTTCAAGACTTGACCATTTGCTAGGGTTTCCTAAGAAAAATCCCTCTCCTCTCTCTCAAATTGATGAACCCCGGTGAGATTATTGGAAGGGTTTCAAGAAGGAAAAGTGTTGGCAAGCTTGTAGAGGGTTCGTGTGGGTAAATTTGAAGTGAAGAAGATTTCAGAAAGAGGGCTTCTTGAGGTAAAATCTTCTCCTTCTTGTATAAATGAAGTTTTCAAGTTTTAGTAGTCAAGAAATGAGCATGAGGCTGTTATGTTAAAGTTTGAAAGATTTGAATCTTGTTGTCTTGTTGAAAATCGAAAAGGGGGGGGGGCATGTTAGCCACTCATGCTGTAATCAATTCATTGTTAGGTAAAAATCGTTGCATGTTATAAATAAGAGGGTATGTAATTAGTTATGACTTATATAACATGTTGGAATAACGAGATTGGATTAGAAAGGAATTGATAGGAAAGTGATATGGTAGCCGAATGGGGCTTGGAATTATTGGGTTGTTTTGTATTATTATGGGGCGGAATTTTACACGTATTGTAAGGCGTGTAATCCCCTTTGTTGGTTGTGGTTTGGAGCCTTAAATGTGGCTTGTTGGTTATTGGATCCGGCCTTGAAAAAGGTGGCAAAGTGAGTAGAAACAAAGGAAGTCTTTGGATTTTTCCGTAGAATTAGAGACCGTATACTTAGTATTATTCTCGTTAGAGGCTAGAAGTTGATAGTCTTGTTGTGACCATTCTAGGTTGACACTTCTATGTATGCGTATTCGGCAGCTTGTGGATTTTAGCCGAAAAGGTATGTGAACTATCTCCTCTTCTAGCATGATTCCTTAAGATTAAGAAAGTATGTTCTACTCCTTAAATGATCCATTCCTTGTTTGTATTTGGATTGCCTAGAATAGAATTTGTTCTATGTACTTCCTTGATTGTACTTTGATGTTTAAATTGTAAGTTGTACAATCCATTTTCTTAGTGAAGTTTGGATTCTAAATGTTATACCCCGTATTTCCAGAGTATGTACGTGAGGGCGTACGTATTAAATTATTTTGCCTTAAGAATTGGCTTTGGTTCGAAATTTGGGCACAAGTGCCGAATAGAGTCGTTTTTACGAAAGCGTTTCCACGACTACGTTGGAAAAATTCGGCTATGTCATTTAGTATTTTTGCGGATTTTTAGGCGACGGAACATTTTGGACCAACGGGAGGTGACACTTGTCACCTCATTGGACGCAAAGAGGAGGCTTGGCCTTGGCCGATTGGTCCCTCCTTTTGTGCCTTGTTTTGTGGCTTGTTTTGTGGAGTGTTTTGTGGAGTGTTTTGTGGGTGCACTTGGCTTGATCTTGGCCTTACACTTGCCTAACACATGGATGGATCTTGGCCATTGGTTGGCCTTTGCTTGGCCTATAAATAGCTCCCCTTTGTGAAGACTTTCTTCATCCACAAATTGCCTAAGTCTTGAAGTTCTCTTCCTCCCTCCCTTGTGAAATTCGTCCACCACACCCCTTTCCCCCTTTGCCGAAAGCTTTCCCCCCCCCTTTGTGGTGCCTTGGCCGTGGGGTACCCCCCCCCCTAGCCTAGTTGTTTTCGTATAATACCCTTTGTTGTGGTATAGAAATACTCTCCTAAGTATTGTTATAATGTCCAAAATACTTTAGCCCAAATACCTTTTAGTACTTTCCAAAGTACCCTTTGTTCGAAAAACCCGGCACATACGATTATACTTTCCTTAGCCTCTACTCGAAACCCTAAGGAATATCTTCAACCGTTGTTGAAGTATGGAGTAGAAGTTGCGTAGAACTTCTAAGGGTTGTTTGGAGCGGATTGGAGCACTCGGAGGAGGAGCTAAACCTTGCTCAGGAGCGACTTTAAACTCGGATAATTTTTGGGCTTATCGAGGTAAATATCTTGTCCCCCTATTGTAATTGGAAATTACATAAGTGTTGAATATATAGTGTTATATACTATATATAGAATCAACTTAGTATTATGGCAATGTCTTTTGACTTAAGCTGAAGAATGAAGAATTGAGCGATGTCACATAGAAGGATAATAAAGAGAAGAATCTGAACGTAATTACCTAGGGTTGTATTCTGATGAACTTATGTAGCATTCTTGTGTAGTAGAATTATGCAGCGTCAGGTTAGGCGTGTTAACCCCACGGTTGGCTTGGTAGCCAGCCTCGATGAAGAGGAGGAGATTTACGCTGTTGCGGGGAGGTCTTCTTGAATTTTACGTAGAAAGATGGGAACGTGTGTTTAAGATTTAATAGACGTTTGTGGCCTTTATAGGTGAAAGTACTAAGAGTAGCGTATTCTACTCGAGGAGTGGAAAGGGCTAGCAAGGTTGTAGTACTTGGAGCATTTTGCTTATTATTGTCGTTAAATCGTCGCGGTATGTGAACCTCTTCCTATCTCTTCTAGCATGATATGTGTGAACTATGTAGTACGGTAGACGTACACGTGTTAACTGTGTTTGATTGTTCTTAAAACATAAAGTGTTATAACGGCTTTATGGGAAGTTGGTTATAACAGCTTTATGTAGGTAAGAAAATACTTTGTGGTTTTAAAAGGTAACTGATGTGAATTATAACTGGCTAGTTATAATAAAGAACTTGATGTATTTCAAAGATTTCTAAATCGTTTTGAAGGGAGAGTAACACTTGGTTTTAAAGGTTTTAAAAAGAGTTATACTAGCTTGATGGGGAGTTAGGTATAATGTCTTAAGAAAGGTAAAGAAAATGGTTTCATGATGTCGAAGTTAAGAGACTTGATCTTATAAGATAAGAGACTTAACTTATTTGTTTTAATGTGGATGTTTGTGTGAAACCTCATTCGTGAGTAATGAGTACTTGGTTTTACTTAAAGGGATAATGTTTCTTGATTTGGAAATCGTAATGTGTATCGACAGGACCACTGCGGCGTTAATAAAGGAAAATGTATTGAATAATGATGAATTGTATTAAAACGGTGAAACCTCCATCTGCATAGAAACTAAGATGAGACAAAATGATATTACATTTTCTAGATCATGGTCTTTGTAATAAGAATGTTGTAAACAAGAATAACCTACTCTCACGTGAGACTTATATTACTCAATTGTTCTAAAACGGAACCAAGTGATTAAGTTTATGAACTATGAAACCATTTGAAAATGAGAAGCTTGAGTAATTGAAACTAGGCAAACTGGAACTTAGGAAAAGAATGTTGTTACTTGATTTTGAAAAGGAATGTGGGTTGGTCATTCTAATACTACGGGTATCGGGTGACTTTGATAAGTAATGGATCTCTTTTAAAGAATTTAACGTACGTAGTACTTTAGGGTTGAAACCCGGACTTTGGCATAAAATGAAGGTACTTTGAGTGATGTGAAACTTGCCTATGCTTGTTGTGGTGAAACATTCTGTTATACCCCGTAGTTGCAGGGTATGTATGTGAGGACGTACGTACGAGAGTACGACAGAAAATTTTGAAAAGAAAGAAAGATGTGAGTTTTCGACGGAAAAGTTTCCGGTTGTTTGTGAAGAAAAAGGTTCGTTAATGGGAATTGGATTCCCAGATTTGGTATTTGGACTTCATAGATTATATTAGAATTTTGAGATTTTATTTTCGGAAATGGTCACGTGGGGCCCAGGAGAAATTCTGATTTTGTGCCCGCTTTGTTTTGAGATTTCGGTATTGTGGATATTTTTCGAAGACGTTTTATGAGGGCGATAGGAGGTGACACGTGTCACCCCGCCTAGGTGGCTTGGCGGTTACATTTGTGCACAACACGGTTAGAGTCGTTTTTTGAAGCGTTTGCGTAACTGCGAAGGAAAATTCGGCTATGTCGTTTTGTATTTTTGCGGATTTTTCCGAGAGACGGAACCTTTTGGACCAGCGGGAGGTGACACTTGTCACCTCGTTGTGATTTGGAGGGGCGGTCGAGGTGGGTTGGCACTTGGCCGATGGCCCCTCAAGTGTGCCTTGTTTGGTGCATTGTTTTGTGGAGTGTTTTGTGGAGTAGGGTTTAGGGTGCACTTGGCTTAATCTTGCCCTTACACTTGCTATACACTTGGAAGGATCTTGGCCTTGGTTGGCCTTTGGTTTTGCTATAAATACCCAAGTGTGAAGACTTCATCCATTCAAAAACTTCCAAGTCTTGAAACCCTCTCCTCCCCCTTTGTGAGCTCTTCGCCGAGAGCCTCCCTCTCCCCACCGTGTGGCCTTTGGCCGAGGGTTCCCTCCCCTTTGTGGTGCTAGCCGTAGGGTACCACTGCTAGTTGTTTTCGTATAATACCCTTGTTGTGGTATAGAAATACTCCCTAGTATTGTTATAATGCCCAAAATACCTTAGCCTTGTACCTTGTAGTATTCCAAAGATACCTCTTTCGTAGAGTCGGAAATACTACCTTTTGTCCTTTTAGTCTCAACCAAACCCAAGGAAATCTTCATAGTTGGTTGAAGTATTTGAGTAGAAGTTGGTTAGAACTTCTAAGGGTTGTTTGGAGTGGTTTGGGCGCCGAGGTGAGCTAAACCTTGCTCGGGATCGACATTATAACTTGGATAATTTTGGGCTTGTCGAGGTAATTATCTTGTCACTCTATTGTAATTGGAAATTAAATGTTTGTTAGAATATATAGTTGAAGTATACTATATATGGAACTATACTTATTATTCGGCAATGTCTTTTGACTTAAGCTGAAGAATAAAGCCCAACTGTATTTACATAGAATCAGTATTGCGATAGACTTGTGTAGTATTGTACGTCAGGTTAGGCGTGTAAACCCCACTGGTTGGCTTGGTAGGCCTCGATAGAGGAGGAGATTTCTGTTATTGCGGGAGAGTCTTCTTGAATTTTCTATAGAAAGATAGAAACGTTTTTTTTGGGGTTAATAGAAGATTGTGACCTTTATAGGTGAAATGACTTCGAATAGCGTATTCTACTCGGAGTGGAAAGGGCTAGCAAGGTTGTAGTACTTGGAGCATTTTGCTTCTTGTCGATAAATCGTCGCGAGGTATGTGAACCTCTTCCTATCTTTTCTAGCATGATTGTTGTGAACTATGTAGTGCGGTGAGCGTACATGTGCTAAGTGATTTGGTTGGTTTAAAACATAGGGTGTTATAATAGCTTTATGGGAAGTTAGTTATAACGACCTTATGTAAGTGAAAATGGTTTACTGATGTAAGAAGTTAAGAGACTTGATCTTAAGATAAGAGACTTAACTTATTTGATTTAATGTGAATGTTTGTGTGAAACCTCATTCGTGAGTAATGAGTACTTGGTTTTATTTAATGGGATAATGTTTTACTGATTTCGGAAATCAGAATGTGTATCGACAGACCACTGCAGCGTTAATAAAGGAAAATGTATTGAATAATGATGTATCGTATTAAAACCAGTAGAAACCTCCATCTGCATAGAAACTAAGATGAGACAAAATAATATTACATTTTCTAGATCATGGCTGCTGTAATAAGAATGTTGTAAACAAGAATAACCTACTCTCACGTGAGACATATATTACTCAATTGTTCTAAAAAGGAATCAAGTGATTAAGTTTATGAACTATGAAACCATTTGAAAATGGAAAGCTTGAGTAATTGAAACTAGGCAAACTAGAACTTAGGAAAAGAATGCTGCTACTTGATTTTGAAAAGGAATGTGGGTTTGTCATTCTAATACTACGGGTATCGGGTGACTTTTATAAAGGTAATGGATCTCTTTTAAAAGAACTTAACGTATGTAGTACTTTGGGGTTAAAAACCCGGACTTTGGCATAAAATGAAAGTACTTTGAGTTGTGTGAAACTTGCCTATGCTTGTTGTTGTGAAACTTGCCTATGCTTGTGATGATAGCCTTTATTGTACAAGCGTTGTGTTTACGTGTTACGCGTCTCTCGATAGAGTCGGTTGGTAGTTGAGAACTTACTTGGGCGTCTTGCGTGTGGCGGAGAAATTCCGCAGTGCGTTCGCTGATAGTATTATTGTTGTTAATCGCTTTGGACATACCGACACGATCGTAGCGCGCGGGTATGCTTCCATTTGGTTAAGGTCTTGTGGTTAATCGCTTTGGATATCTTGGACACGATCGTGGCGCTGCGGGTATGTTTCCGTTTGATTATCGCGCGTGATTTCCCTCTGGACATCGACACGATCGTGGCGCGCGGGTATCGTCCATTTGGAATCTTGTCTATTGTTTCCCTCTGGACATCGACCACGATCGTGGCGCCGCGGGTATCGTCCATTTGGAAAGTTGTCTTATTGTTTCCCTTTGGACATCCGACACGATGCGTAGCGCGCGGGTATGCTTCCATCTGGATTCTTTGTCTTGTTGTTAAGGTCACGTGGACATGTCTACACCGTCTGAGTCCGGGGCATGTGGCCGTGTGACATTGGTATTATTGTTGCATCATGGACATGTCTACACCGTCAAGATTAGGGGCATGCGGCCGTGATGTGAACTCGATTGATGTTGTGGGCGTGAGACCATGTAGTTATATTGGAGTGATGGCTTTATGTTGTGAATCGTAGTTTGGTTATCATCATGTCTCTGCTTTATATAGACTAGTATGATTTCATTCTGATATTATGCAGTTTCACATACTTGGTACTGTTGTCTTGACCTCCTTGAGGCTGCGTTCATCTGCAGGTAAGAATCATCGGCCGTAGATCCTCGCTCATGGGATCACGATTCGGTAGCATTTGAAGCTCCGTTTCTCGGAGGCTTATCTTTTAGTAGGTGTTCCACGAGTTGTAGGTTCTTGTACATTCGGGGTATGGCGAGCCCTGTCCGTCATAGTCATGTATATCTTAAGTGCATGTAATCTTGTTGTGGGCGGGGTTGTAAAAGGATTAAAGCTGTTGAGTTTTATGTATATCTTGAAGGCAAGCTGTTTTGGTTGGCTGTTTATTTATTATATCTTTTGTTAAATGACTCATGTTTTATGTTCCGCTGATTTTCTCGATGTATGTATCACTAGGGTGCCGGGGTAAGGCACGATCCAGGCCCAATTTTGGGGTGTGACAAAGTGGTATCGAGCGATTAATCCTCGGAAAGTGTCTCTGATCGTGTCTAGTAGAGTCTTGATTATCGGTGTGTTGTGCACCACATCTATAATCGTGAGGCTATAAGACATTTAGGATTGGTTTCCATTTCTTCTCATTACGAGATCGTGCCTTAGAAATGTGTTGTGAGTTGGACCCTCGACGTATCTCGTTTTACGATTATGCCTCGCGCAAGGCAACCGAGCCCGGAAGGGCAAGGCGTAGGAGCTGCTAGTGAGATCTGAGAGGAGTTCGGCGCGAGCGGTCAAGATTGACGAGCAGTGCTTCCGACGGCGAGTTTCGCGACGCCACGGCCAGCCGAGTTTAAAGCGCGGCGGTGGCTGCGAGACTACTGATACGAGCCTCGGTCCCGATGCGGATCGGGAGATGGGTCACGAGAGATGGCGATTATTGGCGGTCGTGGCGGATATGAAGATAAATTTGGATCTGGCGGTTCGATTCGATGCACCATGGTTCACCCCGGCGAGATAGTTTGAGGCTACGGGACTTTACGAGTTGTAGCGCGAGTTTCTGGTCGAGGCGAGGATGATCCGCAGGAGTTCATCCGGCGATTCTGACGGATCATGCGGGTGATCAAGGCTTGAGACCGAGTCTGTGACGCCCGGTTCGCGTCGGCTGCGTGATACCGCGATCGATTGGTTTGATTCATGGGAGCTTTCGGGAGAGCATGCACCTCAGCAGTATGGGATGAGTTTTTGGGGCTTTCCTCACGCACTTCTTGCCTCACGGATGAGGAGGCGCGGTAAACAGATTTTTGTTCTTGAGGCAGAGAGAGGCGCTGTTAGGGAGTACAATGTCGAGTTCGATTCTTTGGCTCGATATGTACTGCGCTAGTTGCGAGATATGGAGGATAGGAGTGCATCGCTACGTCACCGCTAGATGATTATATGGTGAGTCTTGTGCGGGTGTTTCTCTTGGTAGGCATGGACATTGCCGCGTGAGCTCGTGCACTAGGATGTGAGGCACGGAGGGTCGAAGGAATGACACAGATCGCGAGAAGAGGGCCGGGGCGGCGAGGTCCTTTGGTGACTTTCGAGGCGGACCGCCTCGGCCGAGCTAGTTATATACCCCGCGATGCAGTGGTCCTCCACCGTCTTGAGGCGGTCGGGGCTCGAGGTTCAGATTTTCGGGAGCGGGGTGTTAACGGTGAAGCCACCCTACCTCGTTGTGACCGTTGTGGTAGACTCCATTTTGGAGAGTGTCGTGCTAGATTGGGAGTTTGTTTTGCATGCGGCCAGCGAGCCATTTTGCGAGGAACTGTCCGACCAAGGGAAAGCGCGGATGTTACGACTCGACGCCCGGGATTTGTGGCTGGTTCATCACCTACGGTATGCGCCTGCGTGGGCTATGATAGAGTGGGCGGTAGCTTGGGTATATCCTTAACCCTCAGAGTTTTGGTATGCTTGTTATGATGATCTCATTATTGTGTGCTATGTGCGGATAGCATTGTGATATGTGTGAGTTAGAATACATGGTTAGTTGGAAGGTTACGTGTGGGGCATGGTAAGTGTGAACCTTAGACTATTTACGCCCGAGACCTTAGAGGTAAGGTCGTCTTGAGTATAAGATTCGTTTTATGTTTGACCCTTATAAGGGTGAGTAGTATCGTAGGATTTACATGTGATGAGTCAGTGGGTAGTGTGAGATGGAAGTGGTAGCATTCATGATGTGAATTAGTAAGATTGTTAGGATCGGGAACAAGAGTTTGGCGCGGTTGGGGGTCGGGTTGAGGACCATTTGCGGGTCAACCCGTAACCCAGTTTGGGGTGGGGTCAGTTCTGGGTGGTCCCGCCAGGTGGTAGGGTCACGAGGATGCTAGGCCCAAGTTTGTATGACCATCGTATGAGTTTGTGGATGTGTTCGACCAGAATCGTTCGTGAATGCCGGGAATGGCCTTAGGGGATATTACGGCTAGTAAGATGACCAAGTTTGGAGGTAGTGACTCCAGATTTTTCGAGCGGAAGTAATGGTAGTATGGTACATTTGGGAGAGTTCAAGTGTACGAGAAGGGCACGACGAGTAAGGAAAGAAGAGGACGTGTGTTATTTCGTGGCCAAGCTGTGGCGTTGACAACTTGTTAGAGGAACTTCATCGATATCCGTCTTGAGAAGGAACATTCGGGACGAATGTTTCTAAGGAGGGGAGAATGTTATACCCCGTAGTTGCAGGGTATGTATGTGAGGGCGTCGTCACGAGAGTCTGAGAAAATTTTGAAAAGAAAGAAAGATGTGAGTTTTTGGAAAAGTTTCGGTTGTTTGTGAAGAAAAAGGTTCGTTAATGGGAATTGGATTCCCAGTTTGGTATTGGACTTCATAGATTATATTAGAATTTTGAGATTTTATTTTGGAAATGGTCACGTGGGGCCCACGGGAGAAATTCTGATTTTGTAGGGCCCGCTTTGTTTTTGAGATTTCGGTATTGTGGATATTTTTGAAGACGTTTTATGAGGGCCAATAGGAGGTGACACGTGTCACCCCGCCTAGAGTGGCTTGGCCGAAGTTACATTTGTGCCTGACACGGTTAGAGTCGTTTTCGGTAAAGCGTTTTGCGTAACTTGCGAAGGAAAATTCGGCTATGTCGTTTTGTATTTTTGCGGATTTTTCGAGAGGCGGAACCTTTTGGACCAGCGGGAGGTGACACTTGTCACCTCGTTGTGATTTGGAGGGGCGGTCGAGGTGGGTTGGCACTTGGCGATTGGCCCCTTGATGTAACGACGTTAGGGGCGTTCTTTGGTGCCTTATCCGGGCACCCTAGTGATACAATCATCGAGAAAACCAGCGGAAAATAAAACTTAAACAAGAAAGCAGATATATGAACATAAAGCAGGCCAACCCAGCGGTTACCTTCCAATAACATAATAAATACAACTCTTTCAAAGCGAGCAGTTTAATCCCTTTTACAAACCACACTTGCGATTACTACGGACCTCTAAGATTTACAACAACTATGGCGGGACGGGGCCCGCCATACCCTGAATGTACAAGAACCTACAACTCGAGAACACATACAAAGATAAGCCTCGGAGAAAGCGGAGCTTACAGCATGGCGAGATCTAGGCGAGGATCCACGGCCGATGTACCTCTACTGCGGCATGACGCGGCCCCGAAAGTCGATACAACAGTACCAAGTATGTGAAAGCGTAAAAATCGTAATGAAATCATACTAGTCTATATAAGCGGGAGACATGTATGATAACAAACTACGATTCACAACATAAGCGATCATGTCGATCGGGGACTCGCCTCAAGTCATCACTCAAATATAACTATGGGTCTTACGCCCGCAACATCAATCATGTTCGCATCATGGCGCATGCCGGAATTCTGCGCCGGTGTAGACATGTCCATGATGCAATAATAATACCAATGCCCATGGCCACGTGCCGGAATTCTACCTCGGTGTAGACGCGTCCGTGTGGCGTCAACAATAATATCTTTGGGTGATCAACCACGCGCGTAGCCACGTGCCGGAATTCTACCTCGGTGTAGACATGTCCATGTAACCACAATAACAATATATCGGGTAATCAACCCGGCGCGTGGCGCGTGCCCCGGAATCTGCGTCGGTGTAGACATGTCCGTGTGACATCAACAAGAGCGATAATCAAAATGGAAACATACAGTGGAATTCTCCATCAACGCGGCCGCGTCCAAGTAAGTTCTCAACAAGTCGACCGGCCCTCTATCGAGAGACGCGGTAACACAGAAATACCACACTTGCACAACAAAGGCTCTCATCACAAGCATAGGCAAGTTTCACAACAACAAGCATAGGCAAGTTTCACAACAACAAGCATAGGCAAGTTTCACACAACTCAAAGTACTTTCATTTTATGCCAAAGTCGGGTTTTAACCCCAAAGTACTACATCGTTAAGTTCTTTAAAGAGATCCATTTATTTTATAAAAGTCAGCGTATACCCATAGTATTTGAATGACCATCACTCATTCCTTTTCAAAATCAAGTAACAACATTCTTTTCCTAAGTTCGGTTTGCCTAGTTTGATTACTCAAGCTTCTCATTTTCAAATGCTCAAGTCACTTATTTTAGAAAGGTTTCATAACTCATAGTCTTAATCTCTTTTAAAACAATTGAGTAACATATGTCATATATGTGAGTAGTTTATTCTTTGTTTATAACGATCTTATTACAAAGACCGTGATCTAGAAAATGTAATATCATTTTGTCTCATCTTAGCTTCTATGCGGATGGAGGTTTCTCTTGGTTTTAATACAATACATCATTATTCAATACATTTTCCTTTATTAACGCAATGATAGTGCAGCGTACGATTCCGATTCGAAATCGGTAAAACAATATCCCTTTAAAACCAAGTACTCATTACTCACGAATGAGGTTTCACACAAACATCCACATTAAAACAAATAAGTTAAGTCTCTTATCTTATAAGATCAAGTCTCTTAACTTCTAACATCGATAAACCATTTTCACTACATAAGGTCGTTATAACTAACTTCCCATAAAGCTATTATAACACCCTATGTTTTAAACCAACCAAATCACTTAGCACATGTATGCGTCTACCGTACTACATAGTTCACAACAATCATGCTAGAAAAGATAGGAAGAGGTTCGCATACCTCGCGGCGATTTATCGACAATAAGCAAAAGCGCTCCAAGTACTTCAACCGTCGGCTACTCCTTAAGCCAAGTAGATCACGCCACACGTAGTACTCCACTCCTAAAATGGTCATGGTACTCTATCAAACCTTTCTTATCATTGAAGACTTATACCAATAAAAGCCCTCAAAATCTACGGAAATTTGTGACTTCCGTTTATACTCACTTTTCCATCTTTTACCAAGGCGAATAACCGTAATATATATACCATATATATATATAAGGCGTAATAATTAAACAACATAAAGAAGGGGATTACACGCCCAAGCGGTAACGCGGTTTACTATCACGCCTCATAACAACAATAAGTAAAAGAAGGGGATTACGACGGCCGTGCAGCGGTTTACTATCACGCCATAACAATACAATAATTAAAAGGGGATTACGCGCCCAACCGGAACGCGATTGAAAAATCTTCCCCTTAACAGAAATGTAAATACGGTCCAATGTAAATACAGTCCAAAGTAAATACAGTCCAAAGTAAATACGGTCAAAGTAAATCTGATCCTTAAGTTGGGGTCTTGGCGACTTTGTCCATTTACTTATCGATTTACTCATTAGTCATCCAACTTATATTTCCATTCTTAATATAAGTTATAGTTACTTTGTTATTAGCTTCTTAGCAAGTAAGATACGTTTTACCATTTTAATGGCAAGCGGCCAATCCTTTCTTTTAACAAGTTAACAAGATCCAACTCTTCCAAACTTACTCCATATATTATATAATCCATAATATACTTATAATATATGTATAACAACCGATTCACAAAGAGGTTTAAGTTCCACTACCTCAAATAGCCCAAAAATATCCAAGTTCTTAAAGTCGCTCCAAGCAAGTCTTAGCTCCAAATCTTTACGTTCCAATCCGCTACAAGCAACCCATGAAGCTCTAACCAACTTCTCTTCAAGATTCAACTCCAAAAGTGAAGAAACTTAGGGTTTCAAGATGACAACTTTCGGCCAAGGCGTCCGCAAGGCTAGGGTGTGAAATCTTTTCCAACTCTTGGTACACAATCTTCCTAACACCTTAGGGAAGAACACTTGAGAGTTTAAGAATTGTTGGACAAATTTTGCTCAAGAAATGGGGCAAAACCGAGAGCTCTAGGTCGAGGAGAAGGAGGGTTTTCAAGTCTTCAAATGTCTAAGTGTGGAAGATTTCATCAACTAAGGGTGCATATATAGGACAACCAGGGATAGGATGAAGGCAAGTGTGTGGTTGAGATTGGGGACAAGTGTGGGTGGGACCCATGAGCCAACTTGTCACACAAAATATCTAGCAAGACTTGGCGACTTGTCTTGCCAGCATCTAGCTAATTTCGGCCAGGGCCACCTAGAGGTGACACGTGTCGCCTCCTCTGCTAAATCAAAATATTTCATCTCCGAAAATATCCATAATGGCCAAAATCTCAAAAACTAAGCGGGCCCTTGCAGTAAATTTCACCGTGGGCCCAGCGTGACCATTCAGGAAATAAAATTCCATAATTCTCAAATATTCTAAAAGTCCGAATACCAAATCGGAATCAATTCCCATTAACGAACCTTTTTCTTCAAAAAGCGGAAACTTTTCCGTGAAAAATCACGTCTTTCTTTCTTTCCAAAATTTACGTCGTAATCTACTTGCGTACATCCTCACCTATATACCACGGAACTACGGGTATAACATTCTTCCCCAGAAACATTCGTCGAATGTTCATTCTAAGTCTCCAAGCGTACTTGTGTCGGTATAGTCTTCACTACTATACTTACAAAGCCGATCATGCCACCGATGGCGAGAATATAACATGTCGCAAAACTCAAATCCAAGCCGAGGAATCATTTCTAATCTTACAACGGCTCCCACTAGCTTGATTTACTCTGGGCCATTCCGGCCTTCACGATCGGTCTGGTTGAGCGCGTCCACGAACTCGTCGATGGTTACCTAAACTTGGGCCTAGCACCCTCGTGACCTACCACTGGCGGGACCACCTCGAACTGACCCCACCTCAATATGGGCTGCGGGTTGACGCAAATGGCCCTCAACCCGACCACTAACGCGCCAACTCTTGTTCCGATCGGAACAATCTTACTAATTCACGTCATGAAAGCTACCACTTCCATCTCACACTACCCGTATAATTATCCACAATATTTCCCCGCATACCAAGTACATCGGCAAAGACCAGCAGTAAAATCACCACTCAAGGCGGCCTCGCCTCTAAGGTCTCCACGTATAAAACTCTAAGGTTCACACTTTCCATGCCCCACTTATCCTTCCAACTAACCATGTTTTCTAACTTACAAACAACACCGCTATCCGTACATAGCACACAATAATAAGATCATCATATCGCGCAAACCAAACTCTAGAGGTTAAGGATATACGAAACTACCGCTCACTCTAATCATAGGCACGCCTGCGAGTATGCTAATAGAAAGCGATGAACCACCAGCGATCCGGTGGTGAGTCGTAACATCCGTGCTACCCTTGGTGAGACAGTTCCTGCAAAATGGCCTGTTGTCGCAAAAATAACAAGCTCCTGGCACCACGACACTCCCGAAATGTGGTCTACCACATCGACCACACCGAGGTAGGGTGACCGCGTCAGCCAACACCGCACTTCCTGAAACACGAACCCTTGGAGCCACGACTGCTCCGAATACTCTGAAGGTTGTGGAGGACCACTCTGCTGGCGGAGTACAAAACTAGTATCTTCTTTGAGGCGGTCCGCCTCGAAAGTCACCAAGGACCACTGTTGTTACGGCCTCTTACTGCGATCTTGGTCATTCCGTCGACCTCTCGTGCCTCGCATCCCGGTCGTGAGCTGCGTGCGGGCAATGTCCATGCCGGTGAAGAGCTACTCACGAACATGCCTCGACATGTAATCATCGAGCCACGTAACATATCGGTGCACTCGATCCTCCATACTAGCTACCATTTGGGGCGTCTGGGCGATGAATCGAACTCACATTGTACTCCGAACCGTGCGCGCTCTGTCTAAGCATCAAAAATCTGCCGGCGTGCCCTCGCCATCTGCGGAGGCAAGAAGTGCGTGAGAAAGCCCGAAAACTCATCCCATCTTGCTGAAGTGCGTATGCTCTCCCGGAAAGCTCCGTGAATCAAACCAATCATTGCGGTATCACGCGGCCGATGCGAACAAGGTCACGGACTCGGTCTCTGAAGCCTTGATCACCGCGTGATCGGCTAGCTGCCGGATGAACTCCTGCGGATCATCCTCGAGCCTCGACCCGTAAAACTCGGCGGGCTCTGACTCGAGAAAGTCCGTAGCCTCAAACTATCTGCTCGGGGTGAACCACTGGTGCTCTTTGGGCCCAGGCTGCTGCATCCGGCCTATCCTCATATCGGCCACGACCACGGCGGCAAGCTGACCATCTCCTTATAACCCGTCTCCTGCCCCGGTGTGGGGTGGAGGCTCAGTGCTGCGGTCTCGGCGACCATTCTTTGCGGCTCTAACCTCTTTGAAATTTGGCGGCGTCCAAAACCGCCGTCGAAGCACAACCTCAGTGCTTGTGCGGGCTGCGCCTCGTACTCCTCTGTATCTCACTAGCGGTTCCCTCGGCTGTCTTGCCGCCCGGGGCTCTGGTTGCCTGCGCGGAGGCATAAGCGGTAAAAGCGAGATCGTCGAGAGGGTCCAACTTAACACGGCTCTAAGCACGATCTCGGAATGAGAAGAATGGAAACCAATCCTAAATGTCCTGCGACCTCACGATTATAGATGTGGTGCCTGACACGCCGATAATCAAGACTCTACTAGACGCGATGCGTAGACACTTTCAGGATTAAGCGCTCACGATACCACTTTTGTAACGACCCGTTCCGGGGCCCGTTACTGGTGCCTTATCCCGGGCACCCTAGTGATACAATCATCAGAGAAAACCAGCGGAAAATAAAACTTAAACAAGAAACAGATATATGAACATAAAGCAGGCCAACCCAGCGGTTACCTTCCAATAACATAATAAATACAACTCTTTCCAAAGCGAGCAGTTTAATCCCTTTACAAACCACACTTGCAGTACTACGGACCTCAAGATTTACAACAACTATGGCCGGGACGGGGCCCGCCATACCACAGAATGTACAGAACCTACAACTCGAGAACACATGCAAAAGATAAGCCTCGGAGAAGCGGAGCTTCCCAACAATGGCGAGATCCTAGGCGAGGATCCACGGCCGATGTACCTCTACTGCGGCATGACGCGGCCCGAAGGAGGTCGATCTGGCAAGTACCAGTATGTGAAGCTGTAAAAATCGTAATGAAATCATACTAGTCTATATAAAGCGGGAGACATGTATGATAACCAAACTCTGATTCGCGACATAAAAGCGATCATGTCGATCGAGGACTCGCGCCTCAGTCATCACTCAAATATAACTATGGGTCTTACGCCCACAACATCAATCATGTTCGCATCGTGGCGCGTGCCCCGGATTGCGCCGGTGTAGACATGTCCGTGATGCAATAATAATACCAATGCCCGGCCCAGCGTGCCGGAATTCTACCTCGGTGTAGACCGTCCATGTGACATCAACAATAATATCTTTGGGTGATCAACCTGCGCGTAGCCACGTGCCGAATTCTACCTCGGTGTAGACATGTCCATGTAACCACAATAACAATATATCGGGTAATCAACGGCGCGTGGCGCGTGCCGGAATCTGCGTCGGTGTAGACATGTCCATGTGACATCAACAACAAGCGATAATCAAAATGGAAACATACGTGGAATTCTCCATCGCCCGTGCGTCAGTAAGTTCTCGACAAGTCGGCCGGCCTCTATCGAGAGGCGGTAACGTAAATACCACACTTGCACAACAAAGGCTATCATCACAAGCATAGGCAAGTTTCACAACAACAAGCATAGGCAAGTTTCACAACAAGCATAGGCAAGTTTCACACAACTCAAGTACTTTCATTTTATGCCAAAGTCGGGTTTTAACCCCAGTACTACATCGTTAAGTTCTTTAAAGAGATCCATTACTTTTATAAAAGTCACCTATACCCGTAGTATTAGAATGACCAACCACATTTCCTTTTCAAAATCAAGTAACAACATTCTTTTCCTAAGTTCGGTTTGCCTAGTTTGATTACTCGAAGCTTACCGTTTTCAAATGCTCAAGTCACTTATTTTAGAAAGGTTTCATAACTCATAGTCTTAATCTCTTTTAAAACAATTGAGTAACATATGTCATATATGTGAGTAGTTTATTCTTTGTTTATAACGATCTTATTACAATGACCGTGATCTAGAAAATGTAATATCATTTTGTCTCATCTTAGCTTATGCGGATGGAGGTTTCTCTGGTTTTAATACAACACATCATTATTCAATACATTTTCCTTTATTATTTGCGCAATAGTGCAGCCGATACATTCGATTCGAAATCGGTAAAACAATATCCTTTAAAACCAAGTACTCATTACTCACGAATGAGGTTTCACACAAACATCCACATTAAAACAAATAAGTTAAGTCTCTTATCTTATAAGATCAAGTCTCTTAACTTCTAACATCGATAAACCATTTTCACTACGTAAGGTCGTTATAACTAACTTCCCGTAAAGCTATTATAACACCATGTTTTAAACCAACAAATCACTTAGCACGTATGCGTTACCGTACTACATAGTTCCACAACAATCATGCTAGAAAAGATAGGAAGAGGTTCGCATACCTCGCGACGATTTATCGACAATAAGCAAGCGCTCAGTACTTCAACGTCGGCTACTCGTAAGCCAAGTAGATCACGCCACGTAGTACTCGCTCCTAAAATGGTCATGGTACTCTATCAAACCTTTCTTATCATTGAAGACTTATACCAATAAAAAGCCCTCAAAATCTACGGAAATTTAGTGACTTCCCGTTTATACTCACTTTTCCATCTTTTACCAAGGCGAATAGCAGTAATATATATACCATATATATATATAAGGCGTAATAATTAAACAACATAAAGAAGGATTACACGCCCAAACGGTAGCGGTTTACTATCACGCCTCCATATGACAATAAGTAAAAGAAGGGGATTACGCGGCCGTGCAGCGGTTTACTATCACGCCTTCATAACAATACAATAATTAAAAGGGATCACTGCGCCCAAGCGGAAGCGATTGAAAAATCTTCCCTTAACGAAATGTAAATCTGATCCAATGTAAATACGATCCAAAGTAAATACGGTCCAAAGTAAATACGATCCAAAGTAAATCTGATCCTTAAGTTGGGGTCCTTGGCGACTTTGTCCATTTACTTATCAATTTACTCATTAGTCATCCAACTTATATTTCCATTCTTAATATAAGTTATAGTTACTTTGTTATTAGCTTAGCAAGTAAGATGCGTTTTACCATTTTAATGGCAAGCGGCCAATCCTTTCTTTTAACAAGTTAACAAGATCCAACTCTTCCAAACTTACTCCATATATTATATAATCCATAATATACTTATAATATATGTATAACAACCAATTCACAAAGAGGTTTAAGTTCCACTACCTCAAATAGCCCAAAAATATCCAAGTTCTTAAAGTCGCTCCAAGCAAGTCTTAGCTCCAAATCTTTACGTTCAAATCCGCTACAAGCAACCCATGAAGCTCCTAACCAACTTCTCTTCAAGATTCAACTCCAAAAGTGAAGAACACTTAGGGTTTCAAGATGACAACTTTCGGCCAAGGCGTCCCTTGAGGCTAGGGTGTGAAATCTTTTCCAACTCTTGGTACACAATCTTCCTAACACCTTAGGAAGAACACTTGAGAGTTTAAGAATTGTTGGACAAATTTTGCTCAAGAAATGGGGCAAAGCAGGAGCTCTGGGTCAAGGAGAAGGGAGGGTTTTCAAGTCTTCAAATGTCTAAGTGTGGAAGATTTCATCAACTAAGGGTGCATATAGGACAACGAGGATAGGATGAAGGCAAGTGTGTGGTTGAGATTGGGGACAAGTGTGGGTGGGACCCATGAGCCAACTTGTCCACAAAATATCTAGCAAGACTTGGCGGCTTGTCTTGCCACTTGTCTAGCTAATTTCGGCCAAGGGCCACCTAGGGGTGACACGTGTCGCCTCCTGCTAAATCAAAATATTTCATCTCGAAAATATCCATAATGGCCAAAATCTCAAAAACTAAGCGGGCCCCACAAAGCAGTAAATTTCACGTGGGCCCACGTGACCATTCGGAAATAAAATTCCATAATTCTCAAATATTCTAAAGTCAGAATACCAAATCAGGAATCCAATTCCCATTAACGAACCTTTTTCTTCACAAAAGCGGAAACTTTTAGTGAAAAATCACATCTTTCTTTCTTTCCAAAATTTCTGTCGTAATCTCGCACGTACATCCTCACCTATATACCCTGGAACTACGGGGTATAACACTTGAAGTGTGCCTTGTTTGGTGCATTGTTTTGTGGAGTGTTTTGTGGAGTAGGGTTTAGGGTGCACTTGGCTTAATCTTGCCCTTACACTTGCTATACACTTGGAAGGATCTTGGCCCTTGGTTGGCCTTTGGTTTTGCTATAAATACCCCCCTAAGTGTGAAGACTTCATCCATTCCAAAAACTTCCAAGTCTTGAAACCCTCTCCTCCCCCCTTTGTGAGCTCTTAGCCGAGAGCCTCCTCTCCCACACCGTGTGGCCTTTGGGCGAGGGGTTCCCCTCCCCCCCCCGTTGTGGTGCTAGCCGTGGGGTACCCCCCCCCAAGCCAAGTTGTTTTCGTATAATAACCCTTGTTGTGGTATAGAAATAATACCCGACTATTGTTATAATGCCCAAAAAACCATAGCCATGTACCTTGTATTATTCCAGAGATACCTGTTTACGTAGAGTCATTAAATTCTACATTTTGTCCTTGTTAGTCTCAAACCGAAACCACAAGGAAATCTTCATAGTTGGTTGAAGTATTTGAGTAGAAGTTAGTTAGAACTTCTAAGGGTTGTTTGGAGTGGTTTGGGGCGCGGGTGGAGCTAAACCTTGCTCGGGATCGACATTATAACTTGGATAATTTTTGGCTTGTCGAGGTAAATTCTCTTGTCCATCTATTGTAATGGGAAATTTCATGTTTGTTAGAATATATAGTTGAAGTATACTATATATGGAACTATACTTAGTATTCGGCAATGTCTTTTGACTTAAGCCTGTAGAATAAAGAAGCTGACTATGTATTTACATAGGGTGTATTGCGATAGACTTGTGTAGTATTGTACACGTCCAGGTTAGGCGTGTAAACCCCACTGGTTGGCTTGGTAGCGGCCTCGATAGAGAGGAGATTTACTGTTGTTGCGGGGAGGTCTTTGCCGAATTTTCTATAGAAAGATAGAAACTTGTGTTTTGGGGTTAATAGGCGTTTGTGACCTTTATAGGTGAAATCGAGAATAGCGTATTCTACTCGAGGAGTGGAAAGGGCTAGCAAGGTTGTAGTACTTGGAGCATTTTATGCTTGTCGATAAATCGTCGCGAGGTATGTGAACCTCTTCCTATCTTTTCTAGCATGATTGTTGTGAACTATGTAGTACGGTGAGCGTACATGTGCTAAGTGATTTGGTTGGTTTAAAACATAGGGTGTTATAATAGCTTTATGGGAAGTTAGTTATAACGACCTTATGTAAGTGAAAATGGTTTACTGATGTAAGAAGTTAAGAGACTTGATCTTAAGATAAGAGACTTAACTTATTTGATTTAATGTGAATGTTTGTGTGAAACCTCATTCGTGAGTAATGAGTACTTGGTTTTATTTAATGGGATAATGTTTCTTGATTTGGAAATCGTAATGTGTATCGACAGACCACTGCAGCGTTAATAAAGGAAAATGTATTGAATAATGATGTATCGTATTAAAACCAGTAGAAACCTCCATCTGCATAGAAACTAAGATGAGACAAAATAATATTACATTTTCTAGATCATGGTCTTTGTAATAAGAATGTTGTAAACAAGAATAACCTACTCTCGCGTGAGACATATATTACTCAATTGTTCTAAAAGGAATCAAGTGATTAAGTTTATGAACTATGAAACAATTTGAAAATGGAAAGATTGAGTAATTGAAACTAGGAAAAATGGAACTTCGGAAAAGAATCTTGCTACTTGATTTTTAAAACGAATGTGGGTTTGTCATTCTAATACTAATGGTATATGGTGACTTTTATAAAGGTAATGGATCTCTTTTAAAAGAACTTAACGATGTAGTACTTTGGGGTTAAAAACGGACTTTGGCATAAAATGAAAGTACTTTGAGTTGTGTGAAACTTGCCTATGCTTGTTGTTGTGAAACTTGCCTATCTTGTGATGATAGCCTTTATTGTACAAGCGTTGTGTTTACGTGTTACGCGTCTCGATAGAAGTCGGTTGGTAGTTGAGAACTTACTTGGGCGTCTTGGCGATGGCGGAGAAATTCCGCAGTGCGTTCGCTGATAGTATTATTGTTAATCGCTTTGGACATCACGACCGCGATCGTGGCGCGGGTATGCTTCCATTTTGGTTAAGGTCTTGTGGTTGTCGCTTTGGATATCTTGACCACGATCGTGGCGCTGCGGGTATGTTTCCATTTTGATTATCGCCTTGTGATTTCCCTCTGGACATCACGACCACGATGCGTAAGCGCTGCGGGTATCGTCCATTTGGAATCTTGTCTATTGTTTCCCTCTGGACATCTTGCGACACGATCGTGCGCTGCGGGTATCGTCCGTTGGAAAGTTGTCTTATTGTTTCCCTTTGGACATCGCGACACGATCGTGGCGCACGGGTATGCTTCCATCTGGATTCTTTGTCTTGTTGTTAAGGTCACATGGACATGTCTACACGATCAGAATTCGGGCATGTGGCCGTGTGACATTGGTATTATTGCATCATGGACATGTCTACACCGTCTGATTCCGGGGCATGCGGCCGTGATGCGAACGATTGATGTTGTGGGCGTGAGACCCATAGTTATATTGGAGTGATATTTGTTTTATGTTGTGAATCTTAGTTTGGTTATCATACATGTCTCTGCTTTATATAGACTAGTATGATTTCATTTCTGATATTATGCAGTTTCACATACTTGGTACTGTTATCGACCTCGCCCGGCTGCGTTAAATCTGCGGTAGAAATGTCGGTCGTAGATCCTCGCTCATAGGATCACGATTCGTAGCATTTGAAGCTCCGTTTCTCGGAGGCTTATCTTTTAGTAGGTGTTCCACTGAATTGTAGGTTCTTGTACATTCGGGGTATGGCGAAGCCTGTCGTCATAGTCGTGTATATCTTAAGTGCATGTAATCTTGTTGTGGGCGGGGTTGTAAAAGGATTAAAGCATTGAGTTTTATGTATATCTTGAAGGCAAGCTATTTTGGTTGCTTTGTTTATTTATTATATCTTTTGTTAAATGACTCATGTTTTATGTTCCGTGATTTTCTCGATGTATGTATCACTAGGGTGCCGGGTAAGGCACGATCCGCCCGATTTTGGGGTGTGACACATTCTATGCTTGTTGTTGTGAAACTTGCCTATCTTGTGATGATAGCCTTTGTTGTGCAAGTGTGGTGTTTTACGTATTCGCGTCTCGATAGAGGCGGTTGGTAGTTGAGGTTTCTTCTTGTTCGGCTGGGTATCGGTGGTCACTCGTACTGCCGTCGTGGTGATTCGGCCTTGGTATCGGTAGTCGACCCTCGCGCTTGCCCGTTCGATTATAGTGACGAAGTTTCGTGATCTGACCTTGGTCACAGTGGTCGACCCTCGTACTTGCCGGTCAATGCGTGGCCGGCCTTGGTATCCGGTAGTCGGCTCTCGCACTTGCCCCGTGTCGGCCGTGTTTTGGTTTCATTGTATTATTAGTACGGTCGGATCTGGTAGTTATACTTGTCTGTCATGCGGTTTTTATAACACAGTGGGACATGGTGTTCATGTATAATCCTTGGTATTGTTATATCATAAAGCTGCCGTGATGAGGAAGAAATTCCACGCACGCAGTGATAATTTGGAGGCGTGAGTCCACGTCTTGATATGCGGTTATATGTCATATCTGTAGTTTGGTCATCATACATGTCTCACTTTATATAGACTATTATGATTTCATTTCTGATGTTGTGATTTCACATACTTAGTACTGTTATCTTGACCTCGCCCTTGAGTGCGTTCATCTGCATGAGTAAAATCGTCGGTGTCGATCCCGCTTTTAGGATCACCTTTGACGTATTGGAAAGCTCCGTTCCTTGGAGGCTTATCTTTTGGTATGTTACCACAGTGCAGTAGATGCTTATACATTCGGGGTATGGCGGGCCCTGTCCGTCATAGTTGTTGTAAATCTTAGAGTGCATGCTTGTTGTGGGCGAGTTGTAAAAGGATTAAAGCGTTGGGTTTTATGTATATCGAAGGCAAGCTGTTTTGGTTGGCATGTTTATTTATTATATCTCTTGTTTCATGATTCATGTTTTATTTTCATTGGTTTTCTCGATGTTGTATCACTAGGGTGCGGGTAAGGCACGATGCGGCCGGGTTGAGGCGTTACAAAGTGGTATCGAAGCGATTAATCCTCGGAAAGTGTCTGAACCGTGTCTAGTAAGTGGATTATCGGTGTGTTGTGCACCATCTATGTCGAGAGGCTATAGGACATTTAGGATTGGTTTCCATTCTTCTCATTACGAGATCGTGCCTTAGAGTGTGTGATAAGATTGGACCCTCTCGGCGTGTTTCGTTTTACGATTATGCCTCTGCGAAAACCCGGGCCCGAAGGGCAAAGCGTGAAGGATCTGCGAGTAAAGCGGCGAGACCACGATACTGAGCCTCGATCCGCGATGCAGGCGAGAGGAGATGAGTTACAAGGTAGGCGATTAATGGCGAGTTGTGGCGAACTTGAGATAAGTGGGCCGGCGGTTCGATGCACGATGGTTCGGCTAGATCCGATAGTTCGAGGCTACGGGATTTTCCGAGTTGTAGGCCGCGAGTTTTATGGGTCGAGGCACGAGGATGATCCGCGGAGTTCATCCGCCGATTCTGACGGATCGTAAGTGATCGAGGCATCGGAGATCGAGTCGGTGGCCACAGGTTCACATCAATCGCGTGATACCGCGATCGGTAGTTTGATTCTTGGGAGCTGTCGGGAGAGCATGCTTCCAGCGGTATGGAGCGAGTTCTCGAGGCCTTTCTTGCACATTTCTTGCCTCCCGGATGAGAGGGCTCGGGCGGCAGTTTTTGGTGTTCTGGCGAGCAGGCGTGCGGTTGGAGTACAATGTGAGTTCGACTCATTGGCGTCGTCCCAGCGTTAGTAGCTAGTATGGAGGATCGAGTGCACCGATATGTTCTGAGGCTCGATGATTGCCTTGCGAGAGAGTTGTTGGTGTAGCTCTTGGTAGGGCATGGACATTGCCGCGTGCGGCGTATACACTTGGATGTGAGGAGCGGATAAATCGGCGGAATGACCAAAGTCGTGAAGAGGCGAGCAGCGAGGTCCTTTGGTGACTTTCGAGGCGGACCGCCGGCGGCGAACTAGTTATGTACCTCCGTCGATCTGAGTGGTCCTCCGGCTTTGGGACGCCGGGATATTCGAGGCGGTCGGGGCTCCCGGGTTTCAGATTTTCGGGAAGCGGGAGTGCTCGCCGGATGAGGTTGCCCTTGTCTCGGTGTGGCGTTGTGGAAAGCTTCATAGGGAGAGTGTCGTACTAACTCGGGAGATTGTTATTTTGCGGCCAGCGGGCCATCGGCAGAAGCTGTCAGGCGAGTAGCGGTAGGATAGCATGGACTACTTAGAAGCGATTGCGGGTTCTTCACCTTCCGTAGCCAGGCGGGATGCTCGTGCAAGGAGGCCGGTAGAGTCGCGATGGGAGTTCGATTTTAGCGGTCCTTGAACCGCCTAGTTTGAGTATATCCTTAACCTACAGAGTTTTGTTGTATTGATGTTGTTGATGTGTTTAATGTTATGTTTGGATAGCTTTGTGCTAAAATGTGATTTAGAAACACAGTTAGTGAAAAGGGTAAGTCACAGGTAGTGTGAGATGGAAGTGGTAGCTTTCGTGATGTGAAATAGTAAGATTGTTCGGATCGGGAACAAGAGTTTGGCGTGATTGGGGTCGGGTTGAGGACCATTTGCGGGTCAACCGTAACCGGTTTGGGGTGGGGTCGATTAAGGTGGTCACGGTGGTAGAATCACGAGGTGCTAGGCCCAGTTTAGATGACCATCGTATGAGTTCGTGGATCGTTCGATCGAGAATCGGTTCGTGAAGGCGGGAATGGCCTTAGAAATCGAGGTTAGTGAGATGACCAAGTTTGGAGGTAGTGACTCGAGGTTGGAAAGCGAAGCGTTGGCGAAGTGTGGTACGGATACTAGAGCGAGTTCGAGTGTTCGTGGCGAGTACTACGAAAGGGAAAAGTGAGCGTATGTTTTGTGGCGGTGTGGCATGATTGTTTTAAATGCGTATAGCGGTGAAGACTATCACGGCGCTGTTGTTTGAGACCTTGAAGGAACATTCGGGACGAATGTTTCTAAGAGGATGAATGTTATACCCGTATTTCCGAGTATATGCGTGAGGCGTGCGTATTAAATTTTTGCCTTAAATTGGCTTTGGTTCGAAATTTGGGCACAAGTGCGAATAAGTCGTTTTTACGGCGAAAGCGTTTCCACGACTACGTTGGAAAAATTCGGCTATGTCATTTAGTATTTTTGCGGATTTTTAGGCGGCGGAACATTTTGGACCAGCGGGAGGTGACACTTGTCACCTCATTGGGCAACAAAGAGGAGGCTTGGCCTTGGCGATTGGTCCCTCCTTTTGTGCCTTGTTTTGTGGCTTGTTTTGTGGAGTGTTTTGTGGAGTGTTTTGTGGGTGCACTTGGCTTGATCTTGGCCTTACACTTGCCTAACACATGGATGGATCTTGGCCATTGGTTGGCCTTTGCAGCCTATAAATAGCTCCCTTTGTGAAGACTTTCTTCATCCACAAATTGCCTAAGTCTTGAAGTTCTCTTCCTCCTCCCTTGTGAAATTCGTCCACCACACCTTTCCCCTGTAAGCTTCCCCACTTTGTGGTGCCTTGGCGTGGGGTACCCCACTGCCTAGTTGTTTTCGTATAATACCCTTTGTTGTGGTATAGAAATACTCTCCTAAGTATTGTTATAATGTCAAAATACTTTAGCCCAAATACCTTGTAGTACTTTCCAAAGTACCACTTTGTCTGAAAAACCGGAAAATACGATTATACTTTCCTTAGCCTCTACACGAAACCTAAGGAAAATCTTCACCCGTTGTTGAAGTATGGAGTAGAAGTTGCGTAGAACTTCTAAGGGTTGTTTGGAGCGGATTGGAGCACTCGGAGGAGGAGCTAAACCTTGCTCGGGAGCGACTTTAAACTCGGATAATTTTGGGCTTATCGAGGTAAATATCTTGTCCCTATTGTAATTGGAAATTACATAAGTGTTGAATATATAGTGTTATATACTATATATAGAACTGAACTTAGTATTATGGCAATGTCTTTTGACTTAAGCTGAAGAATGAAGAATTGAGCGATGTCACATAGAAGGATAATAAAGAAGAAGCTGAGCGTAATTACCTAGGGTTGTATTCTGATGACTTATGTAGCATTCTTGTGTAGTAGGGTATGCAGCGTCCGGTTAGGCGTGTTAACCCCCCAGTTGGCTTGGTAGCCGACCTCGATGAAGGAGGAGATTTCTGTTATTGCGGGAGGGGAGTCTTTGCGAATTTTACGTAGAAAGATGGGAGCGTGTGTTTAAGATTTAATAGGCGTTTGTGGCCTTTATAGGTGAAAGTACTAAGAGTAGCGTATTCTACTCGAGAGTGGAAAGAAATTTAGCAAGGTTGTAGTACTTGGAGCATTTTGCTTATTGTCGTTAAATCGTCGCGGTATGTGAACCTCTTCCTATCTCTTCTAGCATGATATGTGTGAACTATGTAGTATGCGGTGACGTACATGTGTTAAGCGTGTTTGATTGTTCTTAAAACATAAAGTGTTATAACGGCTTTATGGGAAGTTGGTTATAACAGCTTTATGTAGGTAAGAAAATACTTTGTGGTTTTAAAAGGTAACTGATGTGAATTATAACTGGCTAGTTATAATAAAGAAATTGATGTATTTCAAAGATTTCTAAATCGTTTTGAAGGGAGATTAAAACTTGGTTTTAAAGGTTTTAAAAAGAGTTATACTAGCTTGATGGGAGTTAGGTATAATGTCTTAAGAAAGGTAAAGAAAATGGTTTCTTGATGTCAGAAGTTAAGAGACTTGATCTTATAAGATAAGAGACTTAACTTATTTGTTTTAATGTGGATGTTTGTGTGAAACCTCATTCGTGAGTAATGAGTACTTGGTTTTACTTAAAGGATAATGTTTCTTGATTTGGAAATCGAATGTGTATCGACAGGACCAACTGCGGCGTTAATAAAGGAAAATGTATTGAATAATGATGAATTGTATTAAAACCGGTAGAAACCTCCATCTGCATAGAAACTAAGATGAGACAAAATGATATTACATTTTCTAGATCATGCATTTCTTTGTAATAAGAATGTTGTAAACAAGAATAACCTACTCTGCGTGAGACTTATATTACTCGATTGTTCTAAGCGGAACCAAGTGATTAAGTTTATGAACTATGAAACCATTTGAAAATGAGAAGCTTGAGTAATTGAAACTAGGCAAACTGGAACTTAGGAAAGAATGTTGTTACTTGATTTTGAAAAGGAATGTGGGTTGGTCATTCTAATACTACGGGTATCGGGTGACTTTGATAAGTAATGGATCTCTTTTAAAGAATTTAACGTACGTAGTACTTTGAGTTGAAACCGGACTTTGGCATAAAATGAAGGTACTTTGAGTGATGTGAAACTTGCCTATGCTTGTTGTGGTGAAACATTCCTATGCTTGTTGTTGTGAAACTTGCCTATGCTTGTGATGATAGCCTTTGTTGTGCAAGTGTGGTGTTTTACGTGTTCTGCGTCTCGATAGAGGCGGTTGGTAGTTGAGGTTTCTTCTGTTCGGCTGGGTATCCGGTGGTGGCTCTGCATTACTGCCCGTCTCGTGGCGGATTCGGCCTTGGTATCGGTAGTCGACCCTCGCTTGCCCGTTCGATATAGTGACGAAGTTTCGTGATCTGACCTTGGTCACTGGTGGTCACCCTCGTACTTGCCGGTCGGTGCGTGGCCGGCCTTGTATCCGATGGTCGGCTCTGCACTTGCCGTGTCGGCCGTGTTTTGGTTGCATTGTATTATTAGTACGGTCGGATCGGTAGTTATACTTGTCTGTCAGTTTTTATAACACATTGGGACATGGTGTTCATGTATAATCCTTGGTATTGTTATATCATAAGCTGCCGGATGAGGAAGAAATTCCACGCACGAGTGATAATTTGGGCGTGAGTCCACTGTCTTGATATGCGGTTATATGTCATATCTTGTAGTTTGGTCATCATACATGTCTCTGCTTTATATAGACTATTATGATTTCATTTCTGATGTTGTGATTTCACATACTTAGTACTGTTATCTTGACCTCGCCGGGCTGCGTTAAATCTGCGAGTAAAAGGTCGTCATTGTCGATCCAGCTTTTAGGATCACCTTTAGCGTATTGGAAAGCTCCGTTCCTTGGAGGCTTATCTTTTGGTATGTTACCAGTGCAGTAGATGCTTATACATTCGGGGTATGGCGGCCACTGTCCGTCATAGTTGTTGTAAATCTTAGAAGTGCATGCTTTGTTGTGGCGGGGTTGTAAAAGGATTAAAGCTGTTGGGTTTTATGTATATCTGAAGGCAAGCTGTTTTGGTTGGCTTTGTTTATTTATTATATCTCTTGTTTCATGATTCATGTTTTATTTTCCGCTGGTTTTCTCTGATGTTGTATCACTAGGGTGCCCGGGGTAAGGCACCAGTAACGGGCCCGGGTTCGGGGCGTTACACTAAAAAGTGAAAGTGTTTTACTTAAAGTACATAGAGTCTTGAAAAGGAAGTGGTTTCCAAATCTTTTGGGCTAGTGCCTTAGTCCCAAAATCCTAAAGGTCGTTATAATGACTTTAGGGGAGTCAAAGGAGTGATTTACTTAATTGTTTTAAAAGAGGAGAAATGACATGATTTAAGAGAAGTAACTTGTTTTAAAGGAGTGAGTTACTTGAGGTTTAAAAGTAGAAGGAACTTGTTTTCTATATATTAAGAGACTTAAAGTGTTTTGAAAGTTAAGAACTTGATTTGTAAGTATGTGATACTTGGTTTTAATAGTATAAGTCTCCTGGTTATAAAAGGAATGGATATGTCTAAAACCATAAAGGGTTATAACGACTTTATGGGAAGTTGGTTATAACGGCTTTATGGAAGGTTTAGAAAGTTGTCTATTTTGATTAAAGGGCATAAGTTGCCTAGATTGTAAAAATTTGAAGTTACTTGATTTCAAGCCTTGAAATGAGTTTTCTAAACGTGTAGTAACTTACTTTGAAAAATAGACATGCCTTGATACTACGGGTGTTAGTATCTTGGGATTTTATATAAAAAGGAGTCTTTTGAAAAGAATGTACGTACGTAGTACTTTGGCTTGATTAATTGAGAATTATTCTAAGTGTGCC
Source organism: Przewalskia tangutica (assembly GCA_029844215.1). Classification (NCBI taxonomy): domain Eukaryota; kingdom Viridiplantae; phylum Streptophyta; class Magnoliopsida; order Solanales; family Solanaceae; genus Przewalskia; species Przewalskia tangutica. The sequence goes on from CM056725.1 coordinate 73,213,960, forward strand.
TTGGTAAGGACTTTGGCTTGTTAATTGAGGATTTGCCTATGTGTGCTGGAAATAGCGGTTGTGTGCTATTGGTATATCGATCGTTAAAGGTCATTCCGGGGTTGTGGCATTGCGTATTTTTCGTGGATTTGCTACCACGATCACGAGGAATACCGTGCGAGTCCGTAGGGCTCATGCGGGTGAAATAGTCCCATGCGGGCGGGTCCAGCCCATGCGAGGAATACCTCATGCGAGTCCGTAAGGGCTTATGCGGGTGAAATAGTCCCATGCGAGGAATACCTCACGTGGGTCCACGTGACCTATGCGGGTGAAATAGTCCCAGGAAAAGGATTGCTAAAAGATACTGCGGGCGGGTGGTCCTGCTTTGATCGTGAGCTTCCTATTTTATATTGTAAGGATACTGCTGTTTACTCTCATTGTTAGTAAGGCACAGTGTGTTGTAATTTGATTATCATATATGTCCTCGGATTTGTTTGTGTTACCGTATGGTCATACTTTTACGATGTGGGATTCCGGGGCATGAGACCACGAGGTATTTAGGACACAGGTGGGGCTTGGTGTTCATGTATCCTTATTGTTGTCATTATATCATGGACTGCCGGCAGTGAGGAAGGATTCCACGGGCATGAATGATGTTATGGGCGTGAGACCCATGGTTATATTTGAGCAATGACTTTGAGGGCTTGCGTCCCTGACTTGATATATGGCTTATGTATTTACGCATTGTAGGTTGGCTATCATACATGTCTCTGTTTTGTTAGATTGTTATGATTTTATTACGATACTTCTGTTCACATACTTGGTACATTCTTGTCTTGACCTCGCCCGAAGTGCGTTAAATCTGCTTGAGTTTAGGTCTGTTGTTTGGTGATCGGCGATTGTAGGACCACCTTTCGAGTTTTGGATAGCTCCTTACATTGGAGTTATCTTTTTGGTATAAGTTCTTTCGATCTGAGCTTTATGCGATTATGGATGCAGCGGGGCCTTGTCCGTCATATTTGATAAAACTCTTAGAAGTGCGTATTCATATGTGGGATTGGACTCGTATGCGGTGTAGTGTCTTTTGTTATGTATATATGGCGGCCTTATGCCTTTGCCGCTACGCGTCACGGTTTTTAAAAGAAAAAAAAAAATGAGGGGTTAGTTAATTTCCGGTGTTTACTTGTATTGTTAAGGTAGAAGGGTGCCCAGGTCGGGCACGATCCAGCTTGAGGTTGAGTGTGTGAGTGGTATCGAGCGATCGATCCTCGGAATGTCTCTGACCGTGTCTAGTAGAGTCTTGATTATCGGTGTGTTGCGCGCCACCCATAAGCGAGCTACGGGACATTTAGGAGTTGGTTTCTATTCTTCTCACTCTAAGATCGTGCCATAGAAGTGTGTTAGTAAGATAATTCCTCTCGGCGTATTGTTGTGTTCTGATTATGCCTCGAGAGAACGGCCGCCGAGAAAGGCAAAGGAGTAGCGAGAGCTACTAGTCGGACTCGAGAGAGTTGATAGGGCTTATGCCGAGTCATCTGGATGTTGTTCGCGATCGTGAGTTCTTCGCCGAGTTTTGAGAACACAGACACGAGCCTCTGATTTCTCGGTTAGGGAAGACTTTGGGTCATGAAGGAAGCCATTATGTTATTGACCAAGATAGCAATGCCACAGTTTCCTCAGCAGGAGGTTATTCGGTCGATCTGAGACAGTGTCTGAGAGGGTAGAGGGCGGTAGCGGAGATCTGCGTAGAGAGGCTAGGCCGGTTGGTTATTCCGGTGAGTTTTGGGCGAGGCTGCCTCAGCCAGTGGGATATTCGTCGGCCTACCCAGTACATACCCCACAGACCACGGTGTGAGTTTGACCCATGGTATTTGGGAGCGGTCAAGCTCCAGAGGTAGAGTCTCGAGAGGAAGCGAGAGGATTTTCTCGGTCGAGCCACATATTCCTCGATGTATCATATGTAGTAAGCGTCATTCGAAATGCCGTTATGACACGAGATGGTTGTTATTATTGTGGCGTCAGAGGCCTGAAGTGAGTGTCGATTAGAAAGCGCGTGGTAAGGTGGCTCGGCTATGAGCGATGGTTGATTCCACTTTCCTCGCGGTATCGTCCCGAGGCGAGGTGTTGAGATGTCGACCGATCGTGGTAGAAGTCGAGTGGAGTTTATAGTTCTGGCGGTCCTTGAACCGCATAGATGACGTGACTATTGGAGCGGGATCGGGAAGCGGCGACTCGTGGGGTTCTGGTATATCTCGATTCATTTGAATCATGCGTGCTGATAGATTCGATTTCGCCTAACATATGTTTTCCACTTTGTTGCTAGCGATTGTAAGTGATAGTACCCAGTAGGGATCTTGTGATAAGTAAAGTGAGAAGTTAGGAATGTTGGCAAGAATGATAAATGGCGAGACCATAGTTGTGTAGAGTTCACGTAGTAATTACCAAATGTGATGTAAGGCCAGATAGGGAAGGATGTCTGATAGAAATATTTTGACTTATGTGGCGAACCTCTAATGAATAGGGGATAGGGTAAGAAGTACACGGAGATAAGAGAGATTTATTTGGACTAAGAATGAGGAGTTAAGTGTGAAGATGAGTCGGGTTAGGGACCAATTTTGGGTCGTAGATAGTATGGAATGGGGTGATGATTAGAAATGGTCAGTTATGTGATAGGGTCCAGGGATGCAAGGCCCCAATTTAGTTAATTGTGAGTACGAGTTTGTGGATCGTTCCACCGAACTAGGTCGAAAGGACCGAGAAAGAGCCTTAAAGGAATGTAAGTAACGATATGACCAAGTTGGTTAGTAACTCGAGGATGGGAACATAAACAAAATTTGAGATTTTGTGCGTGTACTAGATGAGTTTGAAAGTGCGAAAGTATGACAAGTAAGGAAAGAAAGGAACCTCTAAGGATCCGTGTTAGGAAAATGTAACCTCGAGTTTTGTGAGAAGGGACCACGGACGGAAGGTCCATTATTATGTTTACGTATGTTATGTGGTGGCCATGCGTGGCATCGTTGGTCTGTGCATTTGATTGTTAGGCATAGTATAGAGATTGTGCCGGAGTTTGTATAGCGTGACAACCGACTAAGAACATTCGGGGGCGAATGTTTCTAAGGGGGGAAGAATGTTACACCCCGTAAATTCAAGAAGATAAGATAAGAACATACCAAGGAATATCGGATTAGAAAGTTGAAAGACAAGTTGCCAAATATGTGTTTGACAGATTTTGAGTCTACCTTGGAGTGTTGTACCCAGTTGTTAAGAATTTCGAGGTGTTTAATAAGCCTAGTGTGTATTAGTTAAATCTAGTTCCCAGCCAACAAACCGTTAAATCGATAGGACATCGAGTCAAAAGTTATGGAAGTTTCAAGTTTGGTGCGCGAAAGGCAAGCAACGATTTTGGTTCGAAGTGCAGCGCGCGGCTGAATCTGGCGCGGCGCGGTTGTCTTGAGAGTCCACGGGGTTGCGAGCCGGCGCCGGAATGCGAGCGCGGCGCGGAATCTTGGAAATTCTCGAAGTGGAGCCTTGCGGCCTGGTGGCGAACGGCGCCAGCGGGATTTTGACGCGGTGAGGCGAAAAAGCAGGGATATTTTGATAAAGGCCTATGGGAGGGTGACAAGTGTCCTCCCATCTTTTGACCAAAGGAGGGTCTTATTTTAGGGCGAGTCTTGAGACTTGACCATTTGCTAGGGTTTCTAAGAAAAATCCTCTCTCTCTCTCAAATTGATGAACCGGTGAGATTTTTGGAAGGGTTTCCAGAAGGAAAAGTGTGGGCAAGCTGGTAGAGGGTTCGTGTTGGTAAAGTTGAAGTGAAGAAGATTTCAGAAAGAGGGCTTCTTGAGGTAAAATCTTCTCCATCTTGTATACATGAAGTTTTCAAGTTTTAGTAGTCAAGAAATGAGCATGAAATTTTGTTATGTTAAAGTTTGAAAGATTTGAATCTTGTTGTCTTGTTGAAAATCGAGAAGGGGGCATGTTAGCCACTAAATGCGTAATCAATTCATTGTTAGCTAAAAATCGTTGCATGTTATAAATAAGAGGGTATGTAATTGGTTATGACTTATATAACATGTTGGAATAACGAGATTGGATTAGAAAGGAATTGATAGGAAAGTGATATGGTAGCCGAATGGGGCTTGGAATTATTGGGTTGTTTTGTATTATTATGGGGCGGAATTTTACACGTATTGTAAGACGTGTAATCCCCTTTGGTGGTTGTGGTTTGGAGCCTTAAATGTGGCTTGTTGGTTATTGGATCGGCCTTGAAAAGGTGGCAAAGTGAGTAGAAACAAAGGAAGTCTTTGCCCGATTTTTCCGTAGAATTAGAGGCCGTATACTTAGTATTATTCTACGTTAGAGGCTAGAAGTTGATAGTCTTGTTGTGACCATTCTAGGTTGACACTTCTATGCAGCGTATTCGGCAGCTTGTGGATTTTAGCGAAAGGTATGTGAACTATCTCCTCTCTAGCATGATTCCTTAAGATTAAGAAAGTATGTTCTACTCTAAATGATCCATTCCTTGTTTGTATTTGGATTGCCTAGAATAGAATTTGTTCTATGTACTTCCTTGATTGTACTTTGATGTTTAAATTGTAAGTTGTAAAATCCATTTTCTTAGTGAAGTTTGGATTCTAAAAGTGAAAGTGTTTTACTTAAAGTACATAGAGTCTTGAAAAGGAAGTGGTTTCCAAATCTTTTGGGCTAGTGCCTTAGTCCCAAAATCCTAAAGGTCGTTATAATGACTTTAGGGGAGTCAAATGAGTGATTTACTTAATTGTTTTAAAAGAGGAGAAATGACATGATTTAAGAGAAGTAACTTGTTTTAAAGGAGTGAGTTACTTGAGGTTTAAAAGTAGAAGGAACTTGTTTTCTATATATTAAGAGACTTAAAGTGTTTTGAAAGTTAAGAACTTGATTTGTAAGTATGTGATACTTGGTTTTAATAGTATAAGTCTCCTGGTTATAAAAGGAATGGATATGTCTAAAACCATAAAGGGTTATAACGGCTTTATGGGAAGTTGGTTATAACGGCTTTATGGAAGGTTTAGAAAGTTGTCTATTTTGATTAAAGGGCATAAGTTGCCTAGATTGTAAAAATTTGAAGTTACTTGATTTCAAGCCTTGAAATGAGTTTTCTAAACGTGTAGTAACTTACTTTGAAAAATAGACATGCCTTGATACTACGGGTGTTAGTATCTTGGGATTTTACATAAAAAGGAGTCTTTTGAAAAGAATGTACGTACGTAGTACTTTGGCTTGATTAATTGAGAATTATTCTAAGTGTGCCTTGGTAAGGACTTTGGCTTGTTAATTGAGGATTTGCCTATGTGTGCTGGAAATAGCCGGTTGTGTGCTATTGGTATATCAGTCGTTAAGTCATTCCGGGGTTGTGGCGTGCATATTTCCGTGGATTTGCTACCCACGATCACGAGGAATACCTCATGCGAGTCCGTAGGGCTCGTGCGGGTGAAATAGTCCCGTGCGGCGGGTCCGACCCATTCGAGGAATACCTCATGCGAGTCCGTAAGGGCTTATGCGGGTGAAATAGTCCCATGCGAGGAATACCTCACGTGGGTCCACGTGACCTATGCGGGTGAAATAGTCCCAGGAAAAGGATTGCTAAATGATACTGCGGGCGGGTGGTCCTGCTTTGATCGTGAGCTTCCTATTTTATATTGTAAGGATACTGCTGTTTACTCTCATTGTTAGTAAGGCACAGTGTGTTGTAATTTGATTATCATATATGTCCTCGGTTGTTTGTGTTCTGGTATGGTCATACTTTTACGATGTGGGATTCCGGGGCATGAGACCACGAGGTATTTAGGACACAGGTGGGGCTTGGTGTTCATGTATCCTTATTGTTGTCATTATATCATGGACTGCCGGCAGTGAGGAAGGATTCCACGGGCATGAATGATGTTATGGGCGTGAGACCCATGGTTATATTTGAGCAATGACTTTGAGGGCTTGCGTCCCTGACTTGATATATGGCTTATGTGTTCGCCTTTGTAGGTTGGCTATCATACATGTCTCTATTTTGTTATTTGATTATGATTTTATTACTGATGCTACATCGTTCACATACTTGGTACATTCTTACGTCTTGACCTCCTTGAAGTGCGTTCATCTGCATGAGTTTAGGTCTGTTGTTTGGTGATCAGCGGTTGTAGGACCACCTTTCGAGTTTTGGATAGCTCCTTACATTGGAGTTATCTTTTTGGTATAAGTTCTTTCAGTCTGAGCTTTTATGCGATTATGGATGCTGGCGGGGCCTTGTCCGTCATATTTCGATAAAACTCTTAGAGTGCGTATTCATATGTGGGATTGGACTCGTATGCGGTGTAGTGTCTTTTATTATGTATATATGGCGGCCTTGTCGGCTTTGCCACTTAGCGTCTGGTTGTTTTAAAAGAAAAAAATGAGGTGTTATTTAATTTCCATTTGTTTACTTGTATTGTTAAGGTAGAAGGGTGCCCAGGTAGGGCACGATCCGAGCTTGGTGTGACACTTCGTACTTTCCCGTCGATTCTATTACGATTTGATACGGTAGGCTCCGGTAGATAGCTTTCGCACTTGGCCCGGTCATATCTCGTGACGACAGGCTGGATTTGGTAGTTAGCTTTCGTACTTTCCCCGGTCAGTTGATGACGCAGGTTGGATCTGGTAGTTGGCTTTCGTACTTTCCCCGGTCAGTTTTATGATGCAGGCTGGATCTGGTGGTTCGTTTTCCTACTTGGCCCGTACAGTTTTTAGGACACAGGTGGGACTTGGTGTTCATGTATGCTTATTGGTGTTATATTATATCATGGACTGCCGGCAGTGAGGAAGGATTCCACGGGCATGATTGATATTGTGGGCGTGTGACCGATAGTTATATTTGAGTAGTGACTTTGAAGGCATGCATCCCTGACTTGATATGACTGCTTATGTATTGTGTACTGTAGTTCGGCTATCATACATGTCTCCTGTTTTGTATAGACTGTTATGATTTTATTACAGTATTTTCAGTTTCACATACTTGGTACATTCTTACGTCTTGACCTCGCCCGAAGCTGCGTTAAATGTCGCGTGTTTAGATGCAGCGATTTGGTGATCTGTAGGTGTAGGACCCTGCTCAGAGTTTTTGGATAGCTCCATTTGTTTAGGAGTTTATCATTTTGGTATAGATCCTTCAGTACAGGCTTTTGTACAATTATGGGTACGGCGGGACCTTGTCCCGTCATAGTTCAGTATAACTCTTAGAGGTCTGTATTCATATGTGGGATTGGACTCGTGTACAGTGTAGTGTCTTTTGATTATGTATATTATATGGGAGCCTTGTCGGCTTTGCCCTTGTACGTACGTGGTTTTAAAAAAAAAAACAAAAATGAGGTGTTATTTAAATTCCGCGGTTTACTTGTGTTGTTAAGGTAGTAGGGTGCCCAGGTAGGGCACGATCCACGAGCGGGGTTCGGGCGTGGCAGTGGTATCGAGCGATCGATCCTCGGAATGTTTCTGACGTGTCTAGTAGAGTCTTGATTATCGGTGTGTTGCGCCACGCCCCATAAACAGGAGCTACGGGGCATTTAGAAGTTGGTTTCTATTCTTCTCACTCTGAGATTGTGCCATAGAGCTGTGTTAGTAAGATAATTCCTCTCTGACGTATTTTTGTGTTCTGGTATGCCTCGAGGAGAGAACCTTGATCGCGAGAAGGGCAAAGGAGTAGCATGAGCTACTAGTCAGACTCAGAGAGTTGATAGGGCTTATGCCCAGGGTATGCCGGATATTGTGCCGCAGTCGGTGAGTTCTTCTGCGCCAGGTTTTGAGGCCCCAGCACCAGAGCCTCCAGTTTCTCAGTTAGGAGAAGACTATAGGGTCATGAGGGAAGCAGTTATGTTATTGACCAAGATAGCGGTGCTACAGTTTCATCAGTGAGAGGTTATTCGGCGATGCAAGCGGTGTCTGAAGGAGTAGAGGCAGCGGGAATCGGCGTAAGAGGCTAGGCCGGTTGGTTATCCGGTGAGTTCTTGGGCGGCGACCTCGGCCGAAGTGAGATATTTGTCTCAGCCTACCCAGTACATACCCCCGCAGCTCACAGGTGGGAGATTGGACTCCACAAGGTATTTAGGAGCCGGACCAAGCTCTAGGGTTCGAAGTTCTCAGAGGAGCAGAGGATTTTCTCAGTCGAGACCACTTATTCCTCAGTGTTTCCGATGTAGTAAGCGACATATGGGGAAATGTCGTTATGGCACAGGTGTTTGTTATTATTGTGGCCGTCCGGGCCATATACTGAGGGTGTGTCCTTTTAGAAGGAACACCGGTGAGGTGGCTCAGCCAATGAGGCCGGTAGTTGGTTCCCTTTCCTCCATAGTTGTCGTCCCCGAGCGGGGTGTTGGATGTCGGCCGGTAGTGGTAGAGGTCGAGTGGGGTTTATGATTACGGAGGTCCTTGAACCACATAGATGGCGTGACTACGAGGCGGGATCGGGGCGACATCGCGTGGGGTTACGGTATATCTCGATTCTTTTGAATCATACGTGCGTTGATAGATTCAGATTTCGCCCTAACATATATGTTTTCCCTTTGTTGCTAGAAGTTGTAAGTGATAGTACCCAGGAGGTAGGAATACTTTGATTAGTAAAGTGAGAAGTTAAGAATGTTGACAAGAATGGTAAGTGGCGAGACTATAGTTGTGTAGAGTTCACAAGTTGTAATTACCATAACGATGTAAAGACACATCACGACCCGACCTCGGATCCGTGGCGGTGCCATACCAGGCACCACTTGTGATACAACATCGGAGAAAACCAGTGAAATAAACTCACAACAAAGAACCATATAAGAATATAAAGCAGGCTAACCCAAGTGGCTACCTCTAAATATAATAAAGCGAGCAGTTACATCCTTACATCCCAATTCATGCGGGACTACAAGCCTCAGAAGGTATAAACACTATGGCCATGCAGGGCCCTCCATACCCACTAAATGTACAAAAGTCTACAACCTCGAGGCCGTACCACAAGACGAGGCCTCGAGAAATGGAGCCTCACGAGAACCGAACGATGATCCTAAGAGTGCGGATCGACAAGCTATGAACCTCAACTGCGGTATGAGCGGCCCCGAAGGAGGTCGATAACATGTACCAAATATGCGGCCCGAAAAATCGTAATAATATCATAAGTCAAAAATATAATTTGAGTCATAGGCGAAAATCGGTTTACTTTGCACGTGCCTTACTACCAATGAGAGTAACAAATGTATATATATCTTTGCGTAAAAATAGGAAGCTCATGATCAAAATAGGGTACCTCGCCAGTAGTATCATTAAGCAATCCTACTCACGAGACTATTTCACCCGCATAGGTCTGTGGACCCGCGTGAGTCATCCGCCTCGTCGTGGGACTATTTCACCCGCGTGGGACTATTTCACCGCATGGATCCTGTGGACCCGCATGAGTACCATCGCCGTACTCGCGTGGGACTATTTCGCGCGTGGATCACGTAGGCCGGATCGCGTGAGTACAAACGCGCACTCGCGTCATGGGTAGCAAATCCATGGCATAAGTAGTAAACCATCCTATTGGAGCATACGTGGGCCACCCATCGATGTCGGTATGTCAAAGGAAATAACAAGAATAACGGGGTTTACAGTAATAATATATATATAACATAGCTCATCCGGCTATCATACATAACATAAGCACTATCGCCTATCATACGTAACATAAGCACTCTGACCTATCATATCATAACATAAGCACTCTAGGCCTATCATATCATAACATAAGCACTAGGCCTATCATATCATAACATAAGAACTACAACATCATATCATAACATAAGCAAGTTAAGAAATCCTAACTTCTTATTAACACTATTAATATATATCCCCTCATTTTAGTATAACTAAGGCACTAACATGTCTTTTAATAGAAAATTCGGGAATTTAACCCAAGTACCATGTACTTCTAACCTTTTAAGAAATAACTCTTTTTATACAAAAATTCCAAGATACTAATCACCATAGTATCAAGTTACGATTTCTTTTCAAGACAAGTCACATCTCCTTTTAGAAATATAATAGGCTTCTAAATCAAATGACTTCATTTCCTTTAAAACCTTAGGCAACGATGCCTAAAAATCAATTCACCTTCCATAGTTTCAAATCCTTTACCCGTACTTGTTTTAATTAGAGTAAACCTTTCTTTGTGAACCTTTCAAAAACTAATATAACCAACTTCCCATAAAGTCATTATATTAGCGTCATTCCTTTGTCAAATACATTTTCCCTAAATCGAGGACTTATACCTTTAAAATGAAACAAGTATCATATCTTTAAAACAAGTGAAAGATATCAAATCTTGTCGTCTACCATACTACATAGGTACAACTACTCATGCTCAAGAGATAGGAAAGTTTCACATACCTCTTGGTTAATCCACTTGCTAAGTCTGAAATACACGTAATATGTGAACCTATAATGACCATAATACGTTTATTAACCCCTAATTTCAATGTAGAAATTCCAAATTCAAGTTACCAATTCCTAAGGAAAATTGGGCAGCAGTTCCTTTGTTTCTACTCACTTTGCCACCTTTTCAAAGGCCGATTTTTCAACACTCAAACTCCACATTAAGGCCCAACATCCAAACCAACACAAAGGGGATTACACACCTAATCTTGGGTGTGTAAAATTCTGCCCCATAAGTTATAATAATACACTTAACAAATTCTAAAGTAGTTTGTAGGCTACAACATGCTCATAATATCTCTTTAGCCAAATCCTTCATATCCAAACCACATTTCTTGCATGCAATGACTCTAATAGCATTATTTACTACCACAAGTTCTTTCTTCTTAACATGCAACCCTAAAAACTAATAATAAAGGAAGAATCATTACCTTAGAGCTTTAGCCAAATTTATCCAACAACTTTCTAGCTTCTATTCCAAGAACACCACCACAATAACCTTCACAAGATAGCCACAAGCTTCCTTCTTGCCTTTTACTTTTCAGATTTTTCCTAAGGCTAGAATATCTCTTAGAGTTTTAGAGAGAAGGAGGAGCTTGAAATAATTAAGAGAGAAGGAGGAGCTTTGTCTAAGAGAGAGATGAAAGATGACCAAGTCTTTAAGACTTGGTCAATATAATGCATGAAAAATCAGATGGGGGGGGGGGGGGGAAGGGACACTTGTCACCCTCCCATGCCCTTTTTAAAAGAAAAAATCAGATTTTTCTAAGTTTTTCCGCCAGATTTTCCGCCTCGGCGCCGCGGCGCCGCAACTCCTGCGGACTCTCGGAACTTTAGGCGTCGCGGCCCTGATTTCCGGCGCGCTGGAATTCCCGCCTTGGCGCGCGGCCACCTCGCCTCGGCGGCCCCTGACCGAAGCTTTCTGATTTCGAGTCCTAACTCCTTTCGCACGGCCCCATACGCACGGCCTGAACCACGGGGTATAACAAGACCAATAGGGAAGGATGTACAGTAGAAATACTTCGGCCTATGTGACGAACCTCTAGTGAATAGGGGGATAGGGTGAGAAGTACCTTGAGATAAGAGAGAAAATTCCTTTTAGGCCATGAGTGAAGGTTAATTATGATGATACACACGCCTTAGGTTCAGTAACACAGGGGAAACACATCAGTTAGCTGAGTAGGAGTCCGACTGAAGGATTCAGATAGTGTTAGTCTCATAACTTAGATTACGACAGGGCCATCCCTGGTACGGGAAAAAGAAAGGAACCTCTAAAGATGTTGTTTTTGATAAGAATGTAACCTTCGAGTTTTGTGAGAAGGGGGCCGCGGACAGAAGGTCCATTGATATGTTTACGTATGTTATGTGGTGGCCATGTGTGGCATCGTTAGTCTTGTGGAGTATTGATTGATAGGCATAGTATAGAGATTGTGCCGGAGTGTGTATAGCTTGAAAACCGACTAAGAACATTCGGGGACGAATGTTTCTAAGGGGGGAAGAATGTTACACCCCGTAAGTCCAGGACATGTAAAAGAGAATGTATGTAAGGAATCAAGACTTGGAAATTGGTACGAAAGGAAGAATTGTTTTTCCGACGGAAAAATCTTTCGAACGTCGGAAGGGAAAAATGTTCGTTGTTGAGAATTGGATTCTCAAAATGCATTATTTGAAGAGTATGGAACTTATTAACATTATGGAAATTTATTTTTACGGATTTGGTCACGTGGGGCCCACCCGAGGAATTTTACGTTTCGCGGGGCCCACGAGGGTTACAGAATTTTATGGACGAATGAGAGGGCGACACGTGGCACCTCCCCCACATGGCCTTGGACGAAAATTATGCAAGGGTATAATGATCATTGACCATGGTAGAAGATCAAGTCTTGCTAGCTTGAGATTGTTGACTTGTCAACTTGTCCACTTGGCTTAACATTAATTATTCTTCATCCTAGCCCACAAGTGTTTTAATCTAAGCCCTCCATTGTGTTATAAATGCTACACTAGTGCAAGACTAAGTCTCCAACACTTAGAAAAAATCACAACACTCTTGTTCTTCAAGATAGCTCTCGGCTTTGATGAAATTCCCACACAAAAAATTTTAGTTTGTGATCCATTATTCACAAGACTTAAACCCAAGGTCCCTAAGGGTATTGTAAGGATATCGCAATAGAAAGATTTCGGAAAAACGACGTTTTCACGTTAGTCGCAAGGCGAAAACCTAAGTAGTTTTCGTAGTTTTGGATTGGAAATGGAAGAGAAGTTGGTTGTGAACTTCTAAAGGCTTCAAATAGCGGATTGGAGCGGAAAGGAAAGGAGCTAAGAATTTCTAAGGAGCGACTTTGAATCTTGGAAATTTTAAGGGCTTATAAAGGTATAAATCTTGTCGTTTTAGCAATTAAAGTTTACTTACTGTTGTAGCTATGGATATTAACAAGAATGAGATGTTTAGTATGAAGTTTGATAAGTGTTTTGGCTATTGGAACCCTAATCCGAAAACTAGCATGTTTAGCCTTAAGATTACAATTCAAGTTGATTATTAGTTTAAGTCGTCACATGTTATATAAAGAAGAAATTATAGTTGTTAAAGTTGCCTATGACTATATAACATGTTAGACCTAAGAACTTGGATTGAAAAAGAATTGGAAAGGACTTAGTGTTGTTGTATATGTTGGCCGAGAATGGCTTGGTTGTTAAACTACTTGGTATGAATTGTGGGGCGGAATTTTACACGTATTGTAAGGCGTGTAATCCCCTTTGGTTGGTTGTTGTATTGAGCCTTAAATGTGGCATTTTTGGTTATTGAATTCGGCCTTGAAAAAGGTGGCAAAGTATGTAGAAACAAAGGAGGTGCTGCCCAATTTTCCGTAGAATAAGAGACCGTATACTTAGTATTATTCTACGTTAGAAACTAGAAGTTGATAGTCATGTTGTGGCCATTATAGGTTGACACTTCTACGTGCGGCGTATTCGACTTAGCTTGTGGATTAAGCCGAAAAGGTATGTGAACTATCTCCTCTTCTAGCATGATTCCTTAAGATAAAGAAAGTATGTCCTACTCCTTAAATGATCCATTCCTTGATTGTATTTGGATTGCCTAAAATAGAATTTGATCTATGTACTTCCTTGATTGTACTTTGATGTTTAAATTGTAAGTTGTATAATCCATTGCCTTAGTGAAGTTTGGATTCTTAAGAGTGAAAGTATTTTACTTAAAGTACATAGAGTCTTGAAAAGGAAGTGGTTTCCAAACCTTTTGGCTAGTGCCTTAGTTCCAAAACCTAAGGGTTGTTATAATGACTTTAGGGGAGTTAAAGGAGTGATTTAATTAATTGTTTTAAAAGAGGAGAAATGACATGATTTAAGAGAAGTAACTTGTTTTAAAGGTGTGAGTTACTTGAGGTTTAAAAGTAGAAGAAACTTGTTTTCTAAATATTAAGAGACTTGAAGTATTTTGAAAGTTAAGAAACTTGATTTGTAAGTATGTGATACTTGGTTTTAAAAGTATAAGTCTCTTGGTTATAAAAAGAATGAATTTGTCTAAAAACCATAAAGGGTTATAACGGCTTTGAGGGAAGTTGGTTATAACGGCTTTATGGAAGGATAAGAAAGTTGTCTATTTTGATTGATAGGTACGAGTTGCCTAGGTTGTGAAATTAGAAGTTACTTCATTTCAAGTCTTGAAATGAATTTCTAAAGATGTAGTAACTTAGTTTGAAAAATAGACATGCCTTGATACTACGAGTGTTAGTATCTTGGGGTTTTATATAAAAATGAGTCTTTTGAAAAGAATGGAAGTACGTAGTACTTAGTGTTAAAATCCCGGATTTTTTTTTTATAAAACGTAAGTGCCTTGAGTTTATAAAATGGAAGTCTAAAGATTTTATGAACTTGCCTATGTGTGATGGTGATAGCCTTTGAGTGCAAGTATTATATTTTTACGCTGCCGCGACTCTCGGTTGGAGGGCCGGATGTCTTGTTGTAAGTTTACTTGGACGTACCGACGGTGATGTGGATTTCCACGGGTATGCTTCCATTATGATCGATCCTTGGACATGCTTATACGATGTGGGATTCCGGGGCATGCGACCAGGATGCGGGTTAGATTCCCGGATTATTTGTATTACTCCTTGGACATGCTTACACGATGTGGGATTAGGGCATGTGACCGGGGCGGAGTTAGATTCGGTTGTTTGTCTTACCCGTGGTCATGCTTATCGATGTGGGATTAGGCATGCGACCACGTGGGATATTGTTGTTCCATGGATTAGCCCTCCATGATATCTCGTGACGACAGGTTGGATCTGGTAGTTAGCTTTCGTACTTGCCGATCGATTGTTAGCAGTGAATCTGTAGTTAGCTTCGTACTTTCCCCGTCGATTCTATTACCTGATTTAGTACGGTAGGCTCCGGTAGATAGCTTTCGCACTTGCCCCGGTCATATCCCGTGAAGACAGGCTGGATTTGGTAGTTAGCTTTCGTACTTGCCGATCGATTGATAGCCGAGTTGAATCAGTAGTTGGCTTCGTACTTTCCCGGTCGATTTATGATGCAGGCTGGATCTGGTGATTCGTTTTCCTACTTGGCTCGTACAGTTTTTAGGACACAGGTGGGACTTGGTATTCATGTATGCTTATTGGTGTTATATTATATCATGGACTGCCGACAGTGAGGAAGGATTCCACGGGCATGATTGATATTGTGTGCGTGTGACCGATAGTTATATTTGAGTAGTGACTTTGAGGCATCGTCCACGACTTGATATGACCGCTTATGTATTGTGTCTTGTAGTTCGCTATCATACATGTCTCACTGTTTTGTATAAAGTTATGATTTTATTCTGATATTTTGATTTCACATACTTGGTACATTCTTCCGTCTTGACCTCGCCCGAAGTGCGTTCATCTGCTTGAGTTTAGGTCTGCGATTTGGTGATCTGCAGTGTAGGACCTGCCGAGTTTTGGATAGCTCCATTTGTTCGGGAGTTTATCATTTTGGTATAGATCCTTGATGATGAGCTTTTGTACAATTATGGATGCAGCGGGGCCTTGTCCGTCATAGTTGATATAACTCTTAAGTGCGTATTCATATATGGGATTGGACTCGTGTACAGTGTAGTGTCTTTTGATTATGTATATTATATGGGAGCCTTGTCGGCTTTGCCCTTGTACGTACGTGGTTTTAAAAAAAATGATGTGTTATTTAAATTCTGCAGTTTTCTTGTGTTGTTAATGTAGTAGGGTGCCCAGGTAGGGCACCAGTCACGGGCCCGGGGTTCGGGGCGTGACATCTTGTTATGCCAACCTTGACTGCAGACAGAGATTTGTTCGATTCCAGTTTTCTGGTAAGCCGGTTATCGAGTGGAAAGGAAGGGAAGTGGTGGTAACCAATGAATTATCCTTCCTTCTTTGGCATCATTGTTTTTAATAAGTTTGTGTGACTTGTTCATTTGAGGTAAATTGATGCAGAAGGTAAGTAATACGTGAACTTGAAAGTGTTATGTTAAGTGCTATTGGGGGTACTTGGAGTTGGTTTGGTGTGGCGGTCAGGGCCACGACCTTCCGAACAATTTCAGGAAAGCGCGCAAGCAAGAATAAGATAAATACGAGTGCTGCCTGCGGAAAATAGAAGACATCATTGGTAGGTTTTGAAAATTTATATGATTATAAGGTTGCGCTTGATGATTAAGATTTTGAAAGGGAGATAAGTTCTCTCCCCCACGTAAAAGGATAATTTTTATGTATTATGGGATTATGTGTACCCATGTTGTTAGACGAGGGATAAGAGACTGGTAAAGTATTTAGTATCGTTATGCCATGGGTTACAGTTTTAGATAACCATGGGGGAAAAGTATTGTGTTGGGGTAATTGAGAATGACGTTAGGAAATGGCCGAGGAAGTGTCGTAAGGATATAAATGCAGGTAGTACACATGTATGAAACTGTACGATTAAGAATCAAGATAAAAATACTTTTGCTAATAGTAAGCATGAGGAAGGGTTATGACCAGAATGATAAAAGAGAATACAACTATAGTTATGTAAGTTGCACGAGATATGAGTACCCCAGACTAGTGTAAAGACCATTAGTAAATGATGGGCAGTAAGAACACCTCGAGGAAAGGTGGTAACGTCTGTACTGACGAGAAAGATAGTAGGAAAATACGGGGAGGTAAGAGACCCGGGACAACTTGTAAAGAAATAAAGGTAAGACGAGTAGATACTCGAACGATAAGAAATCTTGGCAAACCTTTAGACTTTGTAATACCATGAATTGGGCTTGAACACCTGACTATAAGCTCTATGAGCTGGAAGAAAATAATAGGATTACTACTTGACGAGATCAAGGAAATCTCCCCCCCCCCCGAAATTGTGTCTGACAGGAAGTCTTAGCCATGAGGCAAGCAAATGAATCAAATCTAAGTATGGTGACCAAGTTTGGTTGCAACAGAGAAAGGGAAACATGAACCATAATTGAGATTAATGATGCC
Organism: Przewalskia tangutica; assembly: GCA_029844215.1. Taxonomy (NCBI): domain Eukaryota; kingdom Viridiplantae; phylum Streptophyta; class Magnoliopsida; order Solanales; family Solanaceae; genus Przewalskia; species Przewalskia tangutica. The sequence goes on from CM056725.1 coordinate 73,230,876, forward strand.
CGAATATTTCGCAAGTATGAGAAAGGCTTCCAATTATTGGAAGATAAGTTGACAACGACTACAGTTCTAACCCCTCCTGAGGGACTAGAGGGTTAGGTTATTATTGTAACACTTTGGGTGTTGGGCTAGGTTGTGTGCTGACGCAACACGATAAGGTTAGAGCCTATGTTTTCCCGGCGGTTAGGGAAGCATGAAAGGAATTACGCTACTCACGATTTAGAGTCGGCGGCAGTAAATGGTGCCTTGAAGATTTGGAGGCATTTCCTTATCTAGGTTTCATGTGGATATTTATGCAGACCACAGGAGCCTCCGGTATATCTTCGATGCGAGGCGGTGAATTTGCGGCGAGCGGTGGTTAGAGTTACTCAAGGAATGTGATATTGATATCCTATACCACCAGGGGGAAAGCCAAGACGGTTACAGATGCTCTTGGTCGTGGATCTATGGGTAGTCTGTCAAATGGGCAGCCAGATAGACAGGGCATGGTCCGTCAGATCCATCATCTAGCGAGCCTTGGGGTTCGGTTGATCGATACCGATGATAGTGGGGTACGGGTTCGTGAGATTGCCGAGTCTCCCATCGTTGAGGAGGTAAAGAGGCGACAGTATGAGGATCCATGTTATACCCCATAGTTCCAGAATATGTATGTAAGGACGTACGTACGAATGTATAAACCCTAATTAGGGTAAGAATGAAAGAATGGTTTTCTGACGGAAACTATTCCGAACCTTGTGAAGGAAATTTTGCGGTTTCAATATTTTTATTTCCAACTATGGAGTTTTTCCGAGAGATAAAATATTTTGGACCAATAGGAGGGCGACATGTGTCACCCCAAGGACTAAGTGGGACGTTTTTTGCAAAGGTAGTGGGCTAGTCAAATGGTCAAAGTCTTGCATGGCATTTGTGGGACAAGTGGAGAAAGGAACCTACACAAACAATCTATACCATACACATGTTTCAATCCTAACCCTTGGTTGTTCTATATAAACCCCTCTAGTTGATGAAAATCTTCCACACTTAGAACATTTCAAGACTTGAAAATATTTTCTCTCCCTCCCTAGTTGCTCTCGTCCCACCCCCCTTTTTCTTGAGCAAATGTTGTCCAAAAATTCTTAAACTTCTAAGTTTCCTTCCTTAATGTATTAGGAACATTATTAACCAAGCGTTAGACATGATTTCACACCCCTAGCCTCAAAAAAACCCCCCTTGGCCGAGAGTGGGCAGATTTTCGGGACTGTTTTGGACAGATTTTTAGTCAAATTTGGAAGGGAATATATCCTAGCATATTAGGAGTTTTTGGGTGTTTCAAAAGCCTAAAATGAAGTTCATCGAGTCTAATTTCCAACGCAACAAATCGCTCGTCGATAGGACACTGGAGTAGAGAGTTATCGACGTTACAAGTTCAGCTGACGAAGCAGTGGCTAAAAATCTGGACAGTCACGTTTTTGGGCTATTTTGAGGTAATGAACCTTAACCTCTTTGTGAAGTTGATTATTATGTATATATGGATATGATACATATACTGGAAGTACATTATGAAGTATGAGACATAAGGAAAGATTTGGATCTTGTTAAGATGTTAAAAGGAGAATTGGCATATTAGTCATTAAAATGGTAAAAATGTATCCATTACTTACTAAGAAGTTAACAACAAAGGAACTATAACTTATATTAAGATTGGAATATAAGTTGGAAGACTAATGAAGTAATTGGATAAGTAAAAATTGTAAAAGTTGGCCAAGGACCCCAACTTAAGGACCGTATTTACTTTGGACCGTATTTACATTGTTGTTAAGGGGAAGATTGTTAAATCACGTTCCGTTTGGGCGTGTGATCCCCTTCTTTAATTATTGTTGTTAGGAAGGAGAGATTGTTAATCGCGTTCCGTTTGGGCGTGTTATCCCCTTCTTTAATTATTGTTGTTATGAAGGAAAGATTGTTAACCGCGTTCCGTTTGGGCGTGTTATCCCCTTCTTTAATTATTGTTGTTGTTAAGGAGAGATTGTTAATCGCGTTCCGTTTGGGCGTGTGATCTCCTTCTTTAAATTTCAGAATTATTGCGCCTTATTTATGGCATGTTGGTTACTATTATCGGGCCTTAATAAAAGTGGAGAATTGAGTAGAAACGGGGGAAGTGCTGCCCAATTTTTCGTAGACTAAGAGAAGTCTTACTTAGAAGAATCCCACGTAAAACTAGAAGTTGATAGGCGTGTTTTGACTATTATAGGTTGACACTCTGCGCGCGACATATCCGACTTGGCAAGTGGATTTAGCCGAGGAGGTATGTGATTCTTCCTATTATCTTGAGCATGATATTTGTGAAATATATATATATAGTGCGGTAGACGCACGTGTGTTGAAGGAGTTGATTTCCCTTTTATGTCCCTGACTTGATTCTAGTTAAGTGACTGGTTGTAAAATGTTAAGGACTTGAATTATGTTAAAAGGTTGTAAAACCTCATTCATGAGTAATGAGTACTTGGTCTTTAAAAGAATAAGTTATCTTGAATTCGGAAATGAGAGTAGTTGTCCTTGGATGGGTTAAAACATAAAATGTTATAATAGCTTTATGGGAGGTTAGTTATAACGACTTTATGAAAATGAAGAAATGGTTTTATTATTGGTTATAAAATTGTAACTTAACAGTTGTTTTAAAAAGATGTGAGACTTGATCGTTCCCCGTCATGGGATTTGGTTTAAAAGTAAGAGACTTGAAAATTTGAAGTTTTGAAACTTAAACTAGTTCGAGAAGTGATTTGACATAGAAAAGGAAGGCATGGTATTGTCTTGATTTTTATTTAAAAAGAAAGTATGGAAATTGTTTGGTTTACTTAAAATAATAGTTACTCTATTTTGGATACTATGAGTATTAGTATCATGTGACTTTTGTGAAAGAGATGGATCTTTTGAAAGAATTAAAGTATGTAGTACTTTGGGGTTAAAACCCGGATTTTTGGCATAAAATGAAAGTACCTAGAGTGTGAGTAACCTGCTTATGTTTGCTTGTGATAGCCTGGTTGTGCAAGCGTGGTATCCTTATGTTACTGCGTCTCTCGATGGAGGGCCGATCGTGTTGTTCTGGATCATCTTCGGCATACTGACTCGATGGAGGGTCCACGGGTATGCAGCCATGATGAGGGTTCGTTTCCCTGTTGATAGTGTTATTCCATGGATTAGCCCTCCATGTGTTTTAGTGACGCAGGTGGTATCTAGTAGTTAGCTTTCGTACCTGCCCCGGTCGTGGCTGATGTAGGCGGTATCTGGTAGTTAGGCTTTCATACTTGCCCCGGTCGGCATTATGGCGGAGTCTTGTGACGCAGGAGGTATCTAGTAGTTAACTTTCGTACCGCCGGTCGTGACGTGATGCGGTGGTATCGGTAGTGGCTTTTTCGTGACCGGTCGGCCGTGGTACAGAATACAGTATTGTTGGTACGGTAGGTATCTGGTAGCTGGCTTTCGTACTTGCCCCGGTCAGCGGAGTGACGCAGGAGGTATCTGGTAGTCGGCCTTCGTACTTGCCCCGTACGGTTCTTAGGACACAGGTGGGACCTGGTGTTCATATGTACTCCTTGGTGTTGTTATAGACTGCCGGCAGTGAAGAAGGAATTCCACGGGCACGATTGATATTGTGGGCATGAGACCCATGGTTATATTTGAGTGATGACTTAGAGGGCGTGAGTCCCTGACTTGACATGGCTGCTTATATGTTGTGTACTGTAGTTTGGCTATCATACATGTCTCCTGCTTTATATAGACTATTATGATTTCATTCAGTATTTTCAGTTTCACATACTTGGTACCTGTTATGCTTGACCTCGCCCGAGTGCGTTCATGCCGCGAGTTGAGTGCGTAACTGGCGATCCGCACTCTTAGGATCACTGTTCAGTTCTTGGAAAGCTCCATTTTTCCGGAGGCTTTGTCTTTTGGTACGATTCCCTGAGGTTGTAGACTTTTGTACATTCAGGGGTATGGCGGGGCCCTGTCCCGTCATAGTTGTATAAAAACTCTTAGAGGTCTGTAGTACTGTTGTGGGCAAGGTTTGTAAAAAGGATTTAACTGTTCAAGTTTTTAATTTATATACAGAAAGGCAACCATTTTGGTTAGCCTGTTCTTATGTTAATCTATTGTTTCATGTCTTTGATTTTATTTCCGCTGATTTTCTCTGATGTTGTATCACTAGGGTACCCGGGGTAAGGCACCGGTCGCGGGCCCGGGAACGGTTCGTGACAAAAGTGGTATCAGAGCAGTTAGTCCTCGGAAAGTTTCTACAGACTGTGTCTAGTAGAGTCTTGATTATCGGTGTGTTGTGCACCACATCTATAATCTGGAGGCTACAGGATATTTAGGATTGGTTTCCATTCTTTCACTCTAAGATCGTGCAATAAGAGCCGTGTTATATGTAACGACCCGTTCGGGGCAGTTCTTGCGGTGCCTTATCCGGCACCCTAGTGATCTGATACAATCATCGAGAAAACCGCGGAAAATAAAACTTAAACAAGAAACAGATATATGAACATAAAAGCAGGCCAACCCAACGGTTACCTTCCAATAACATAATAAATACAACTCTTTCAAAGCGAGCAGTTTAATCCTTTTACAAACCACCGCCAAGATTACTGACCTCTAAGATTTACAACAACTATGACGGGGCGGGGCCGCCATACCCTGAATGTACAAGAACCTACAACTCACTCGGGGAACATACCAAAGATAAGCCTCGGAGAAACGGAGCTTCCCAAAACGCTGCGAGATCCTAGGCGAGGATCCACGACCGATGTACCTCTACTGCGGCATGACGCAGCCCGAAGGTCGACAACAGTACCAAGTATGTGAAATCGTAAAAAAATGCAGAATGAAATCATACTAGTCTATATAAAGCGAGACATGTATGATGATAACAAACTACGATTCACAACATAAAAGCGATGTCGATCGGGGACTCACGCCTCAAGTCATCACTCAATATAACTATGGGTCTTACGCCCACAACATCAATCATGTTCGCGTCATGGCGCGTGCCGGAATTCTGCATCGGTGTAGACATGTCCATGATGCAACAATAATACCAATGCCCGTGGCCACATGCCCCGAATTCTACCTCGGTGTAGATCGTCCGTGACATCAACAATAATATCTTGGGTGATCAACCTGCGCGTGGCGACATGCCCCGAATTCTACCTCGGTGTAGACATGTCCATGTAACCACAATAACAATATATCGGGTAATCAACGGCGCGTGGCGCGTGCCCCGGAATCTGCGTCGGTGTAGACATGTCCATGTGACATCAACAACAAGACAAGAATCAAAATGGAAACATACCGTGGAATTCTCCATCACCGCCAAAGACGTCAAGTAAGTTCTCAACAAATCGACCGCCTCTATCGAGACGTGGTAACACAGAAATACCACACTTGCACAACAAAGGCTATCATCACAAGCATAGGCAAGTTTCACAACAACAAGCATAGGCAAGTTTCACAACAACAAGCATAGGCAAGTTTCACACAACTCAAAGTACTTTCATTTTATGCCAAAGTCGGGTTTTAACCCCAAAGTACTACATACGTTAAGTTCTTTTAAAAGAGATCCATTACTTTTATAAAAGTCACCCTATACCCATAGTATTAGAATGACCAACCCACATTCCTTTTCAAAATCAAGTAACAACATTCTTTTCCTAAGTTCGGTTTGCCTAGTTTCAATTACTCAAGCTTCTCATTTTCAAATGCTCAAGTCACTTATTTTAGAAAGGTTTCATAACTCATAGTCTTAATCTCTTTTAAAACAATTGAGTAACATATGTCATATGTGAGTAGTTTATTCTTTGTTTATAACGATCTTATTACAAAGACCATGATCTAGAAAATGTAATATCATTTTGTCTCATCTTAGCTTATGCGGATGGAGGTTTCTCTTGGTTTTAATACAACATCATTATTCAATACATTTTCCTTTATTAACGCTGCAATGGTGCAGCCGATACACATTACGATTCCGAAATCAGTAAAACATTATCCCTTTAAAAACCAAGTACTCATTACTCACGAATGAGGTTTCACACAAACATCCACATTAAAACAAATAAGTTAAGTCTCTTATCTTATAAGATCAAGTCTCTTAACTTCTAACATCAAGAAACCATTTTCACTACATAAGGTCGTTATAACTAACTTCCCATAAAGCTATTATAACACCCTATGTTTTAAACCAACCAAATCACTTAGCACATGCGTCTACCGTACTACATAGTTCACAACAATCATGCTAGAAAAGATAGGAAGAGGTTCACATACCTCGCAACGATTTATCGACAATAAGCAAAACGCTCCAAGTACTTCAACCCGTCGGCTACTCCTTAAGCCAAGTAGATCACGCCACACGTAGTACTCCACTCCTAAAATGGTCATGGTACTCCTATCAAACCTTTCTTATCATTGAAGACTTATACCAATAAAAAGCCCTCAAAATCTACGGAAATTTAGTGACTTCCGCTTATACTCACTTTTCCATCTTTTACCAAGGCGAATAACGTAATATATATACCATATATATATATAAGGCGTAATAATTAAACAACATAAAGAAGAGGATTACACGCCCAAACGGTAACGCGGTTTACTATCACGCCTCATAACAACAATAAGTAAAAGAAGGGGATTACGCGCCAACCGTGCGCGGTTTACTATCACGCCTTCATAACAATACAATAATTAAAAAGGGGATCACACGCCCAAACGGAACGCGATTGAAAAATCTTCCCCTTAACAGAAATGTAAATACAGTCCAATGTAAATACAGTCCAAAGTAAATACGGTCCAAAGTAAATACATCAAAGTAAATCTGATCCTTAAGTTGGGGTCCTTGGCGACTTTATCCATTTACTTATCCAATTTACTCATTAGTCATCCAACTTATATTTCCATTCTTAATATAAGTTATAGTTACTTTGTTATTAGCTTCTTAGCAAGTAAGATACGTTTTACCATTTTAATGGCAAACGGCCAATCCTTTCTTTTAACAAGTTAACAAGATCCAACTCTTCCAAACTTACTCCATATATTATATAATCCATAATATACTTATAATATATGTATAACAACCAATTCACAAAGAGGTTTAAGTTCCACTACCTCAAATAGCCCAAAAATATCCAAGTTCTTAAAGTCGCTCCAAGCAAGTCTTAGCTCCAAATCTTTACGTTCCAATCCGCTACAAGCAACCCATAGAAGCTCTAACCAACTTCTCTTCAAGATTCAACTCAAAGTGAAGAACACTTAGGGTTTCAAGATGACAACTTTCCAAGGCATCCTTCAAGGCTAGGGGTGTGAAATCTTTTCCAACTCTTGGTACACAATCTTCCTAACACCTTAGGGAAGAACACTTGAGAGTTTAAGAATTGTTGGACAAATTTTGCTCAAGAAATGGGGCAAAACCGAGAGCTCTAGGTCAAGGGAGAAGAGAGGGTTTTTCAAGTCTTCAAATGTCTAAGTGTGGAAGATTTCATCAACTAAGGGTGCATATATAGGACAACCAAGGGATAGGATGAAGGCAAGTGTGTGGTTGAGATTGGGGACAAGTGTGGGTGGGACCCCAAGCCACTTGTCCACACAAAATATCTAGCAAGACTTGGCCACTGCTTGCCACTTGTCTAGCTAATTTCGGCCAAGGGCCACCTAGGGGTGACACGTGTCGCCCTCTGCTAATCCCAAAATATTTCATCTCCGAAAATATCCATAATGGCCAAAATCTCAAAAACTAAGCGGGCCCCAAAAGCAGTAAATTTCACCCGTGGGCCCCACGTGACCATTTCCGGAAATAAAATTCCATAATTCTCAAATATTCTAAGAAGTCCGAATACCAAATCTGGGAATCCAATTCCCATTAACGAACCTTTTTCTTCACAAAAACCGGAAACTTTTCCGTCGAAAAATCACATCTTTCTTTCTTTCCAAAATTTCTGTCGTAATCTCGCACGTACATCCTCACCTATATACCCTGGAACTACGGGGTATAACATTATAGGTTGAACTCCCTCTGACATATTTTCCTGTATCAGTTATGCCTCCACACAAGGCAACCACGACCCAGAAGGGCAAAGCAGCAGAGAGAACTACTAGTAGGACACCGAGGGTTACCAGGGCACAGGCCCAGTCATTACCCGAGGTAATACCTCAGACGGCGAGTTCCACGACGCCGCCGGCCCCAGCAGGGTTTAGAGCCGCAGCGATGGCTGCGAGACCACGCACTGAGCCTCGGCCACGGCTGGAAGCGGAGAGATGGGTTACACGAAGATGGCCCAGTTATTAGCCAGAATCATGGCATGGCACGAGGATAGGCGGGATGCAGCAGTTCTAGTAGCACCCGTAGTTCACCCCAGATCGGATAGTTTGAGACTACGGGACTTCCTGAGTTGCAGCCCACCAGAGTTCTATGGGTCGAGGCCTGAGGATGATCCGCAGGAGTTCATCCAAGCGATTCTGACGATCGTGAGTGATCAAGCTTCGAGACCGAGTCGGTGGTCTTAGGTTCACATCGGCTGCGTGATCTGCGATCGGGTTTGATTCATGGGAGCTGTCCCGGGGGGAGCATGCGCCTCCAGCGGTTTGGGACGAGTTCTCAGAGGCATTTCTCAGCCACTTCTTGCCTTAGCAGATGAGGAGAGCGCGGGCGGATAGATTTTTGATGTTGAGGCAGAACGGGCGGACGGTTCGGGAGTAAAATGTAGAGTTTGACTCATTGGCTCGGTATGTCCCCGCTTTAGTGGCTAACATGGAGGATAGAGTGCACCGATATGTCACAGGACTTGATGTTTATTTAGCAGAAAGTTGCACGGGTGTAGCTCTTCAGCCGGGCATGGACATTGCCAGCATGCAGGCGTATGCGCAGCAGACAGAGGAACGTAGAGGCCGACAAAATAACCAAGATCAACAGAAGAGGGCCAGGACAACAGGGTCCTTTGGTGACTTTTGAGGCAGGAAGCCTCAGCAGCAGCCTAGTTATGCCCCTCCTCCAGTTCAGAGTAGTTCTCCACAGTCTTCAGGACTTCTGGGGTATTCAGGAGCAGTCGTGGCTCCAAGGTTTGTGTTTCGGGAGTGGGGGTACTAGCCGGATGAGGCCACCCTTACCTCAGTGTGGCCGTTGTGGTAAAATCCATAAGGGGGAGTGTCGTGCTGGTTCGAGAGGTTGTTATACATGCGGCCAACAGGGCCATTTTGCGAGAAATTGTCCAACCAGAGGTAGCGCGGATGTAGAGACTCAGCCTTCGGGATCAGTGGCTGGTTCATCGCCTTCTTTTGCTATGCGCCATGCAGGGCGGGATCATGATTAGAACGACAAGGGAAAAGTGAAGCAATAGTTACAGGTATATCCTTAACCCTCTAGAAATTTGTATGCGTGATATGATGATTTTATGTTAAAGTGCTATGTTTGGATAGCACTGTGTAGAATTGTGATTTAGAGAACATGGTTAGTTGAAAAGGTAAGTTTAGGGGCAGGGAAATTGTGAGCCTTAGAATATTATAACAGTTGAGACCTTAGATGTAAGGCCGTCTTGAGTAAAAGATTTTACAGTTAGTCTTTGTCGAAGTACTTGGTATGCGTGAAATGTATTGTGGGATAATTCCATAGGTCGACCAAGAATAAGTAAGATTGTCCCGGACGGGAACAAGAATTTAGAGCGATAATGGGTCGGGTTAAGGCAAGATCGCGGGTCAACCCGCAGCTCGGAATGAGGTGGGGTCAGTTTGAGGTGGTCCCGCCAGATGATAGGGTCACAAGGGTGTTAAGCCCAAGTTTAGGTAACCATCGTACGAGTTCGCGGATGTGTTCGACCAGAATCGGATCGTGAAAGCCGGGAATGACCTTAGAGGAATGTGAGGCTAGTAAAATGACCGAGTTGGGAGGTAGTAACTCCAAGGTTTTGGAAACTGAAGCGATGACTGAAGTATGGTACGTATACTAGAAAGAGTTCGAGTGTACGAGGAGGGTACGACGAGTAAGAAAGAGGCGAGGATGTGTTAAGAAGATAGAAGTGTTCCTTTTATGAAGTAAAGATGCGAAGGGAGTATCCTTTTGACCTTGGGTGGGAGCTAATAGTGTTGTATACGCTTTAGAGATGGTTTCTCGTTGGCTTGGATTTGAGTTTTTGCGTGTATGTTATACTATGGCATTGGTGGCATGATTGGTTTGGTAAGTGTAGTAGTGAAGACTATACCGGCGCATGTGCTTGGAGACTTAGAAGGAACATTCGGGACAAATGTTTCAAAGGGGGGGGAGAATGTTATACCCCATAGTTCCGGAATATGTATGTAAGGACGTACGTACGAATGTATAAACCCTAATTAGGGTAAGAATGAAAGAATGGTTTTCCGACGGAAACTATTCCGAACCTTGTGAAGGAAATTTTGCGGTTTCAATATTTTTATTTCCAACTATGGAATTTTTCCGAGAGATAAAATATTTTGGACCAATAGGAGGGCGACATGTGTCACCCCAAGGACTAAGTGGGACATTTTTTGCAAAGGTAGTGGGTAGTCAAATGGTCAAAGTCTTGCATGGCATTTGTGGGACAAGTGGAGAAAGGAACCTACACAAACAATCTATACCATACACATGTTTCAATCCTAACCCTTGGTTGTCCTATATAAACCCCTCTAGTTGATGAAAATCTTTCACACTTAGAACATTTCAAGACTTGAAAATATTTTCTCTCCCTCCCTAGTTGCTCTCGTCCCACCCCCCTTTTTCTTGAGCAAATGTTGTCCAAAAATTCTTAAACTTCTAAGTGTCCTTACTTAATGTATTAGGAAGATTATTAACCAAGAGTTAGACAAGATTTCACACCCCTAGCTTCAAAAAAACCCCCCTTGGCCGAGAGTGGGCAGATTTTCGGGACTGTTTTGGACAGATTTTTAGTCAAATTTGGAAGGGAATATATCCTAGCATATTAGGAGTTTTTGGGTGTTTTTCAAAATCCTAAAATGAATTTCGTCGAGTCTAGTTTACAACGGAACAAACCGCTCGTCGATAGGACACTGGAGTAGAGAGTTATCGACGTTACAAGTTCAAATGACGAAGCAGTGGCTAAAAATCTGGACAGTCACGTTTTTGGGCTATTTTGAGGTAATGAACCTTAACCTCTTTGTGAAGTTGATTATTATGTATATATGGATATTATACATATACTGGAAGTACATTATGAAGTATGAGACATAAGGAAAGATTTGGATCTTGTTAAGATGTTAAAAGGAGAATTGGCATATTAGTCATTAAAATGGTAAAAATGTATCCATTACTTACTAAGAAGTTAACAACAAAGGAACTATAACTTATACTAAGATTGGAATATAAGTTGGAAGACTAATGGAGTAATTGGATAAGTAAAAATTGTAAAAGTTGGCCAAGGACCCCAACTTAAGGACCGTATTTACTTTGGACCGTATTTACTTTGGACCGTATTTACATTGTTGTTAAGGGGAAGATTGTTAAATCACGTTCCGTTTGGGCGTGTGATCCCCTTCTTTAATTATTGTTGTTAGGAAGGAGAGATTGTTAATCGCGTTCCGTTTGGGCATGTTATCCCCTTCTTTAATTATTGTTGTTATGAAGGAGAGATTGTTAATCGCGTTCCGTTTGGGCGTGTTATCCCCTTCTTTAATTATTGTTGTTGTTAAGGAGAGATTGTTAATCGCGTTCCGTTTGGGCGTGTGATCCCCTTCTTTAAATTTCGGAATTATTGCGCCTTATTTATGGCATGTTGGTTACTATTATCGGGCATTGATAAAAGTGGAGAATTAAGTAGAAACGGGGGAACTGCTGCCCAATTTTTCGTAGACTAAAAGAAGTCTTACTTAGAAGAATCCCACGTAAAACTAGAAGTTGATAGGCGTGTTTTGACTATTATAGGTTGACATCATGCGCGACATATCCGACTTGGCAAGTGGATTTAGCCGAGGAGGTATGTGATTCTTCCTATTCTCTTGAGCATGATATTTGTGAAATATATATATATATATATATATAGTGCGGTAGACGCATGTGTGTTGAAGGAATTGATTTCCCTTTTATGTCCTTGACTTGATTCTAGTTAAGTGACTTGTTGTAAAATGTTAAGGACTTGAATTATGTTAAAAGGTTGTAAAACCTCATTCATGAGTAATGAGTACTTGGTCTTTAAAAGAATAAGTTATTTTGAATTCGGAAATGAGAGTAGTTGTCCTTGGATGGGTTAAAACATAAAATGTTATAATAGCTTTATGAGAAGTTAGTTATAACGACTTTATGAAAATGAAGAAATGGTTTTATTATTGGTTTTAAAATGGTAACTTAACAGTTGTTTTAAAAAGATGTGAGACTAGATCGTTCCTCGTCATGGGATTTGGTTTAAAAGTAAGAGACTTGAGAATTTGAAGTTTTGAAACTCAAACTAGTTCGAGAAGTGATTTGACATAGAAAAGGAAGACATGGTATTGTCTTGATTTTTATTTAAAAAGAAAGTATGGAAATTGTTTGGTTTACTTAAAATAATAGTTACTCTATTTTGGATACTACGAGTATTAGTATCATGTGACTTTTGTGAAAGAGATGGATCTTTTGAAAGAATTAAAGTATGTAGTACTTTGGGGTTAAAACCCGGATTTTTGGCATAAAATGAAAGTACCTTGAGTGTGAGTAACCTGCCTATGTTTGCTTGTGATAGCCTGGTTGTGCAAGCGTGGTATCCTTATGTTACTGCGTCTCTCGATGGAGGGCCGGTCTTGTTGTTCTGGATCATCTTGGGCATACTGACTCGATGGAGGGTCCACGGGTATGCAGCCATGATTAGGGTTCGTTTCCCTATTGATAATGTTATTCCATGGATTAGCACTCTATGTGTTTTAGTGACGCATGTGGTATCTAGTAGTTAGCTTTCGTACCTGCCCCGGTCGTGGCTGATGCAGGCGGTATCTGGTAGTTAGGCTTTCGTACTTGCCCCGGTCGACATTATGGCGGAGTCTTGTGACGCAGGAGGTATCTAGTAGTTAGCTTCGCACCGCCTGGGCGACGTGATGCAGGTGGTATCTGGTAGTGGCTTTCGTACTTGCCCCGGTCAGCATCGTGGTACATAATACAGTATTGTTGGTACGGTAGGTATCTGGTAGGTGGCTTTCAGATTTGCCCGGCCGGAGTGACGCAGAGGTATCCGTAGTCGGCCCGTCTTGCCCGTACGGTTCTTAGGACACAGGTGGGACCTGGTGTTCATATGTACTCCTTGGTGTTGTTATAGACTGCCGGCAGTGAAGAAGGAATTCCACGGGCACGATTGATATTGTGGGCATGAGACCCATGGTTATATTTGAGTGATGACTTAGAGGGCGTGAGTCCCTGACTTGACATGGCTGCTTATATGTTGTGTACTGTAGTTTGGCTATCATACATGTCTCCTGCTTTATATAGACTATTATGATTTCATTCAGTATTTTCAGTTTCACATACTTGGTACCTGTTATCGACCTCGCCCGGGCCGCGTTCATGCCGCAGTTGAGGTACGTAACTTGCCGATCCGCACTTAGGATCACTGCTCGCTTGGAAAGCTCCATTTTTCCGGAGGCTTTGTCTTTTGGTACGATTCCCTGAGGTTGTAGACTTTTGTACATTCAGGGGTATGGCGGAGCCCTGTCCCGTCATAGTTGTATAAAAACTCTTAGAGGTCCAGAGTAATCGTTGTGGGCAAGGTTTGTAAAAAGGATTTAACTGTTCAAGTTTTTAATTTATATACAGAAAGGTAACCGTTTTGGTTAGCATGTTCTTATGTTAATCTATTGTTTCATGTCTTTGATTTTATTTTCGCTGATTTTCTCTGATGTTGTATCACTAGGGTACCCGGGGTAAGGCACCAGTCGCGGGCCCGGGAACGGGTCGTGACAATCCAATTATGATACGGTATCGAGATACGGCTTTTCGTGAGAAGGAAAGTTTATTTGAGGTAGCGCCTGATGGGGTGCTAAGATTCGAGGCGGTGTGTGCTCCGTCGCAGGATGTGTCAGCAGGTTTTAGGGGAGGCACACAGTGCTCATTGCTCTATTTGTTCGGGGTCGACTAAGATGTATCATGACCTCAGATGTATGTATTGGTAAGATGACCTGAAGAGGGACGTAGCAGGGTTTGTTGCTTAGTGTCCGAATTAGTAGCAGGTCAAGGTTGGACACCAGAAGCCCAGTGGGCTATTGCAGGATATTGATATTCCGACATGGATGTGGGAGGTGATCAACATGGATTTTGTTACAGGGTTGCATCGTACTCAGAGGAAGTGCGACTCCTTATGGGTTATGGTAAACAGGCTGACGACATCAGCCCATTTTCTTCCGGTCAGGACCACTTACTCGACTGAGGTTTATGCTAGATTATATAGCAGGGAGATTGTTAGACTTCACGGGGTTCCTACGTTTATGATGTCAGACAAATGAGCTCAGTTACGGATAACTTCTTGAGGTTTTCCAGAAGGGGTTCGGGACACAGGTGAGTCTCAGTGTTGCATTACACCCTCAGACCGACAGACAGGCATAGCGTACTATCCAGGCACTTGAGGATAGGTTGCGGGCCTGTGTTCTTGATTTCAGAGATAGCTGGGAGGGTTATTTGCCTCTTATTTTCATAGCGTACAAATCAGATGTTTTGAGAGAGAAGAGAAGAGCAATTTCTTGGAATGAAATCTTGCAAATGGTCAAGTCTTGCAAGACTTTGGCCATAATATAAGGTCTAGCTTGCCTTGTAAGTTGGGAGGACACTTATCGCCCTCCCATAGGCCCTCTACAAAAATATCTTCTGATTTTACTCTTTTTCCGTGAAAAATCCCGCTTTGGCGCCGCGGCCATGCATACAGAGCCGCGGCGCTGCAACTTCAAAGAGGTTCAGGACTTACGGCGCCGCGGCCCTGCAGCCGGCGTCGTGGCGCTGTGGCGCCTGACTGAAACATTTTTCCTTCTCTTCTGCCAGCTGATCTTGTAACGTCCATAGTTTTCTACTCTGATGTCCAATCGACGAGCGGCTTATTGCGTTGGAAACTAGACTCAATGAACTTCATACTAGGCCTTTGAAACACCTAAAAACTTCTTATATACTAGGAGATATACCGCTCCAAAGTTGACTGAAAATCTGTCCAAAAACATTCTGTCAACTTATCTTTCCAAATTCAAATATTATTTCCTTTCGTACGTTCTCAAATACATGACCTGGAATTACGGGTGTAACATTCTTCCCCCATTAAAAACATTCGTCCCCGAATGTTCTTTCGGAGTCAAACTAACAGGTAGTGCCATAGTTTTCTTTTACAACCCCTACATACCAATTGTGCCACAACTTGGCCACATAACGACATTTAAACAATTACTTAAATTAAAACTGACAAGTAAGGGGAATGAATTCCCAGAAGGTGTAGGGAAAGTGAGGTTATTCTTCCTCATGTCTTCCTTGGCTCCCCAAATCATCTTCTCTTTCAATATCATTCCGCCACAAAACTTTGACGGGAGCCCCATCCTTAGTCCGTATTCGCCTGCCCTGGCGATCAAGTATCCCTATGGGACTCTCCTTAACGATAATCCCTATGTCACTTGGACAATCTGATAAGGCCCAATGTACCTTGGGCTTAGTTTCCCCTTCTTTCTGAACCTCATCACACCCTTCGTGGGTGATACCTTCAAGAAGACCCAACCATCTACCGGAAATTCCAAATGTCGACTCCGATTATCTGCATAAGATTTCTGCCGACTCTGAGCTTGCTAATAATCTTTCCTGGATAAGCATCGCCATATCCACAGCCCGCTGAATCAAGTCAAGGCTAATTAGCTGAACCTCGCCTATGTTGAACCAACCAATCGGCGATTCTACACTTTATTCATACAAGGCCTCATACAGGGCCATCTGGATACTGGGATGGTAGCTTTTGTTACACGCAAACTCAACAAGAGGTAAATAATTCTTCCAGCTAACTCTGAAATCAGTAACACCGGCCCGCAACCTATCCTCGTTGCACGGATAGTACGCTCCGCCGCCCATCGTCCGAGGTGAAATGCCACACTGAGATTCACCTGTGTCCCTAATACCTTCTGGAAAACCTCCAGAAGTTAGCCGTAAACTGAGCTCATCTGCCTGACATCATAAACGTATGAACACCGTGAAGTCTCACAATCTCCCTGCTATATAATCTAGCATAAACCTCAGCCGAGTAAGTGGTCCTGACCGGAAGAAAATGGGTTGATGTCGTCAGCCTGTTTACCATAACCCATAAGGAGTCGCACTTCCTCTGAGTACGATGTAACCCTGTAACAAGATCCATATTAATTACCTCTCATTTCTAAGTCGGGATCTCAATCTCCTGTAATAGCCCACTGGGCTTCTGGTGCTCAACCTTGACCTGCTACTAATTTGGACACTAAGCAACAAACTCTGCTACGTCCCCCTTCAGGCCATCTTACCAATACATACATCTGAGGTCATGCTACATCTTAGTCGACCCCAAACAAATAGAGCAATAAGCACTGCGTGCCCCCCCTTAAAACCTGCTGACAAGTCTTGCAGCATCGGGTACACATAATCTATTCTCATATCACATAACTCTATCCAGTGCTACCCAAACAGGTTATTCTCTTCTTGGAGAGCAGTATGTCAAATTTGCCCTAGAACTGGATCCTTATATTGTCGCCTCTTCATCTCCTCAACGAGGGAAGACTTGGCAACCTCTCAAATCTGAACTCCACTATCATGCTCCCGTAGCTGCCGGGAACTATAGGTTGTTACCTTATCGTGTTGCATCCACACACAACCCAGCCAAACACTCAAAGTGTTACCATAATAACCTAACCCTCTAGTCCTTCAGGCCTCAGGATGGGTTAGAACTGTAGTCGTAGTCAGCTTATCTTCCCATCACTGGAAGCCTGCCTCATACTTCCGAAATATTCGGGGATATAATCTCAATTATGATTCCTGTTTCCATTTCTCTGTTGCAACCCACTTGGTCGCTATACTTAGATTCGATTCCTTTGCTTGTCTCATGGCTAAGACTTCCTGCCAATCACAACTTAGGGGAGACTTCCTTGTTCTCGTCAAGTAGTAATCCTATTATTCTCTCCCAGCTCGTAGAGCTCATAGTCAGGTGTTCAACCTAAATTCATGGTACTACATAATCCAATGGCTTGCCAAGATTTCTTATCATTCGAGTGTCTACTCGTCTTACCTTTATTTTTTCATTTCATGTTGCCCTGGGGTCTCTTACCTCCCCATATATATACGGTCTTGCCCGTCATTACCGGCTTGCCACCTTTCATCGAGGTGTTCCTAACTGCCCATCATTTCTAATGGTCTTTACCCTAGTCTGGGTAATTATGCCTTGGGAAACCTTCATAACTGTAATTGTATTCTCCTTATTATTCTGGTCATAACCCTTCATCATACTAATTACTAACCCAGAATATTTCTACCTCGCTCCTGGGTCATATATTTCCATTTATGCTTATAACCAGCATTTATATCCTTAAGACACATCCTCGACCATTTCCTAATGTCGTTCTCAATTACCCCAACACAATACCTTTTTCCCAGGTTATTTAAAATTGTAACTTATTGCATAACGAAGTTGGGGGCTTTACCAGTCCCATATCTATGGCTAAAATAAAAGGTACGCATAACTCTCAATAATACGTACAACTATCCTGTTACGTGGGGGAGAGAGCTTATCTCCTTTTAATAATCTTTCCTTGAAGTCACAACCCAAATCACGGGGTCCTCTTGCGGTCCTGTAAATATCTAATCATCAAGAACCGCCTTAAAAATCGTGTAGATTCTCAAAACCTACCAAGGATGTCTTCTGTTTTCCACAGGCAGCACTCGTACTTATCTTATTCTTGCTTGCGCGCTTTCCTGAAATTACCCGGAAGGTCGTGGCCCTGACCGCCACACCAAACCATCTCCAAGCACCTCCAAGGGCACTTAACATAACTCCTTCAAATTCAAGTATTACTTACTTTCTGCATCAATTTACCTCAAATGAACAAGTCACGCAGACTCATTAAAAACAATGATGTCAACGAAGGAAGGATAATTCACTGGTTACCACCACTTCCCTTTCTTTCCACTCGATAATCGGCTTATCGGAAAACTGGAATCGAAAAAATCTCTCTCTGCAGTCAACGTTGGCATATCAAGAGGCCAACTAGCCCGTACCCATAATGTCCTCAAAGTCTGTCATAATAGATCTGCTAGGTCTTCTAGGGTCCGACGACTGTATCGTCACCGGGCAATTATTATATACCCGCTCAGCTACCACCCATCACTCACGGGTGTAGTCACCTCGAAAGGTTCTTATGGATTCAGGCTCTATTCCTGTACACTTGGTTGCCCTCTTTCTTACTGGTCGCACTATTTCTGTACTTTCATACTTAGTCTAGCATAGGTATAACCTCCATACTGATTCTGGCCTCCAATCTTTGGAGTTACTATATCGAACAATATAAGGCCATTTCCGTCTCTCACACCCGGTTTCGGTGGAACGTGTCAACGAACCCGTAAAATGATTAACTAGATTTGGGCCTTGCACCCTCGTGACCCTGTTACATAGCGGGACTACTACCAACTGATCCCACCCCATAAATAGGTACACTAACTTCTCATAATACCATAATCGTGCTGTCTTGATCACAACAACTATTACTTACCCCACACGGATCTCATCCGTACTATCCTTTTAAGCATACCACGTAGCTTAATTTACAAACATAGTCTTCCATTAAGTCCCTTAACATGATTTCTTAAAGGTTCAATACCCTCTCAGACAGATCATCATTCCTAATTATCACAAATTAGCTCGTAAAACCTTGATGAGAATTCATTAAACTGTTTCATACCTTCCCGGTATCTATTCAGTCCTTACCAATTCTTGGTAATTCAATTCATTCTAGGCAACACACGTCTGACCCTCATACATAACTCTGTATAGTTGTATGTCATAATACCAACTATACTACAATTATTACCAACCTGGATACGCAATCCACATAATCCTTCCTGGGTCACTGCTGCCTTTCTCATAACTGCAATCAACATAACTCATTAGGGGGAGACGACACTAACAACACAGCTCTATCGCACGATCTCAGAGTGAGAAGAATGGAAATCAATCCTAAATGTCATGCAGCCTCCTGGTTATAGATGTGGTGCACAACACACCTATAACCAAGACTCTACTAGACACGGTCTGTAGACACTTTCCGAGGACTAACTGCTCTGATACCACTTTTGTCACGACCCGACCCCGGACCCGCGACTGGTGCCCTACCTGGGCACCCTTACAGGTAACCATCAGAGAAAACCAGCGGAATAAACATAAAACACACAACTTTAATCAGTAAGAATTAAACAACTGGCTAGCCAATAAGACTGCCTTCCTGGGTAGATATACATAACTAGTCAAAAGCAGTTACATCCTTTTTCCTTACAAACTGACCCACATACATGACTACAGACTTCTAAGAATTTTGACATAGCAACTGTGACGGGATAGGGCTCCGCCATACCCCTGAATGTACAACAACCGACAATACCAGGGATCTGAACCAATGACAAGCCTCCGGAGTAATAGGGCTTCTCAACAGCTGAACAGTGATCCTAAGAGTGAGGATCAACAACATGTATAATTCTACATGCGGCATGAACGCAGCCCCCCGAAGGAGGTCAGTACAACATGTACCAAGTATGTGAAACTGAAAGCATTGTAATGAAATCATAATAGTCAAAAATAAAGCTGGGAACATGTATGATAACCACATTAACAGTACACTGTGCCTTACTAACAATGAGAGTAAACAAGAATAAACTTTTGCCGGTTTTAAATAGGAAGCTCATGATTAACCTAGGGTCATCCGCCCGTAGTATCATTCCGCAATCCTACTTCTGGGACTATTTCACCCGCATAGGCCGTATGGACCCGCATGAGGTAATTTCCTCGCATAGACTGTATCCTCCCGCATAGGTCGTATGGACCCGCATGAGGTAATCTCCTCGCATAGGACTGGTCCGCACCGAATAGGACTATTTCACCCGCATGAGCCCTACAGACTCGCATGAGGTATTCCTCGCATCATGGGTAGCAAATACACGGAATATGAAAATGCTACAAATCCGGGGAATGACCCCGTAATGAACAATATATCACTAGCACAACCGGCTATCATACATAACATAAGCACTACCAGCTTATCATACATAACATAAGCACTACCGGCTTATCATAATTATCATACATAACATAAGCACCACCGGCTTATCATAATTATCATAAGCAAGTTAAGAAATCCACTAACTTCTTATTAGCTTTGATCATATACACTCTCATTTTAGTTTACTTAAGGCACTAACATGTCATTATAAAATCCGGGAATTTAACCCAAAGTACTACGTACTTCTATTCTTTTAAAATGACTCTTTTTCATATAAAACTTCCAAGATACTAATAACCGTAGTATCAAGTCATATCTACTTTTCAAAACAAGTCACAACACCTTTTAGAACTACATTTAAAGACTTCTAAATCAAGTGACTTTTTACTTTAAAACTTTAAGCAATTGATGCCTTCAAATCAATTTGCCTTTCTCCCTTTCAAAGTCATTTTATCTTAATTTACATTGCTAGAGTAAACCACTCTTTTAACTTTCCATAAAGCTATTATAACCAACTTCTCATAAAGCCGTTATACTAACTTTATACTTTAGACACTTACATTCTTCTTTATAACCAAAAGACTTAAATTTTCCAAAAACCAAGTATCATATACTTTCAAAAATACTTCAAGTCTCTTATTTGTAGAAACTAAGATATCATTGATATTTAAAACAAGTGAGTTAATTCCCTAACTCAACCAACTTGGACATTCTTAAAACAAGTCAAGAATATCAAATGAAGCTAGATTCATCAAAATCTCGTACGTCTACCGTACTATATATTTATAGCTACTCATGCTCAAGATATAAGAAAGTTTCCACATACCTCTTCGGTTCAATCCACTTGCTAAGTCCAATATGCCGTACGTCGTACGTCAACCTAAAATGACCACAATACGTCTATTAACTTCTAACTTCAAACATAGAATATCCCAAGTGTAAAGTCACTTAATTCTATGGAAAATTGGACAGCACTTCATTTGTTTCTACATACTTTTCCACCTTTTTAAGGCCCGAAATCAATAACCAAACGCCACATTTAAGGCTCAATAATTCAGCTAATCAAAGGGGATTACACACCTTAACAGGACGTGTAAAATTCTGCCACACAATTAATACCAAGTAGTTCAATAGACAAATGTCATTCTCAGCTAAATAGGTACAACAACATAATATCATTTCTAATACCTTCTATCCAATTGTTAAGTCTAACATGTTATATAGTTGTAAACAACTTTAACAACTATAATTTCCTTCTTTATATAACATGCGACGACTAAAAAAATAATAACCAAATTGAATTACAACTTATAGTCCTTTTCCATTCCTTATTGGCCCAGACTTGATTCAGCGGGTTGTGGATAAGGCGAAACTTATCCAGGAAAGATTTTTAGTAAGCTCAGAGTCAACAGAAACTTTAGGCAGATGAACGACGTCGACACTTGGAGTTCAGGTTGACATTTTAATATAAGTATTGTTATGTGGTCGTGGGTGGCATATTTTGTATGAAGGGTGTAGTAAAAGGAGACTATGTCACTATCTAATTAGTTTGGACTCCGAAAGAACATTCGGGGACGAATGTTTCTAAGGGGGGAAGAATGTTTCACCCCGTAATTCCAGGACATGAATGAGAGAATAGACGCGAGAGCGCAAGACTTGAAATTGGTACGAAAGAAAGAATTGTTTTTCCGGAGGAAAATCTTCCGAACGTCGGAAATGAAAAATGTTCATCGATGAGAATTGGAGTCTCAAAATGCATTATTTGAAGAGTAGGGAACTTATTAACATTATGGAAATTTATTTTTATGAATTTGGTCACGTGGGGCCCACCCGAGAAATTTTACGTTTTGTGGGGCCCACGAGGGTTACGAAATTTTATGGACGAATGGGAGGGCGACACGTGGCACCACCCCCACATGGTCTTGGACGAAATTAGACAAGGGTGTATTGGTCATTGACCAATGTAGAAGATCAAGTCTTGCAAGCTTGAGATAATTGACTAAGTCAACTTGTCCACTTGGCTTAATATTTAATCTCCTCCATCCAAGCCATACAAGTGTTGTGATCTAAGCCCTCCATTGTTTTATATATACCACACTAGTGCAAGACCAAGTCTTCAACACTTAGAAAAATTAGAGAAACCTTGTGCTAGCAAAAGAGGCTCTCAGCTTTGTCACTTTCCCACATAATGTTTTTTTTCAAATGTGGATCATAATTCACAAGACTAAAACCCAAGGTTCCTAGGGGTATTGTAAGGATATCCCAGAAAAACGACGTTTTTACGTTAGTCGCAAGGCGAAAACCTAAGGTATTCTTCAACTTTGAAGATGGAACTTGAAGAAAAGTTCTTCATGAGCTTCTAAGGAGTGCTTGGAGCGGATTGGAACATAAGAAGAGGAGCTAAAAGTTGTTAAGGATCGACTTTTACGCTTGGACATTATTAGGGCTTCTTGAGGTAAAATCTTCATCTTCTTAATGTAATTGAAGATTACATGTTAGAGTAGTTAAGAAATGAGCATGTGGTATATAGAATGAAGTATGAAAAGATTTGGATCATGTCGACATTTTAAAACCGAAAATGGACAAGTTAGTCATTAATGTTGTAATCAATTTGGTCGATAGTTACAATCGTCGCATGTTAAGGAAGAAAGGATTTATAGTTGTTGTAATTGTTATTATGTATATAACATATTGGAATAACAACTTGGATTGAAAAATTAATTGAAAGGAAATTGATAATTGTTGTGACAATGGTAGCCGATTATGGCTTGGAAATATTGGACAATTTTATATTAATTGTGGGGCAGAATTTTACACGTCATATTAGGCGTGTAATCCCCTTTGTATTGCTGAATTGTTGGGCTTTAAATGTGGCATTTGGTTATTGATTTTCGGGCCTTGAAAAAGGTGGAAAAGTACGTAGAAACAAAGGAAGTGCTGCCCGATTTTCCGTAGAATAAGAGACCTAGCACTTAGTATTATTCCACGTTGATAAGTGAGGAGTTGATAGACATGTTATGATTAATATAGGTTGAAGTACTACGAGTAGCGTATTCTACTAAAAGGATGGAATAGCTATCAAGGTTGAAGTACTTTGGAGCATTTTGCTACTTGTCGATAATCGTCGAGAGGTATGTGAACCTCTTCCTCCTTTTGGCATGATTCTATGTATGAAATATACATGTGGTGTTATTTCATGATTCCTTCTACTCTTATGTTATACCCCGTAGTTCCGGAGTATGTATGTGAGGACGTACGTACAAATGTATAAACCCTAATTAGGGTAAGAACGAAAGAATTGTTTTCCGACGGAAATTATTCCGAACCTTGTGAAGGAAATTTTATGTTTTCAATATTTTTTACGATTATGGAATTTTTCCGAGAGATAAAATATTTTGGACCAATAGGAGGGCGACATGTGTCACCCCAAGTAGGCAAGACAAGTGGCCAAAAGTCTTGCATGGCATTGCATGGTAGTGGACGATATTTTGCAAGAATTAGTGGGCAAGTCAAATGGTCAAAGTCTTGCATGGCTTTTGTAGGACAAGTGTGGAAAGGAACCTACACAAACAATCTATACCATACACATGTTTCAATCCTAACCCTTGGTTGTACTATATAAACCCCTTTAGTTGATGAAAATCTTCCACACTTAGTATATTTCAAGACTTGAAAATATTTTCTCTCCCTCCTTCTAAAGTTGCTCTCGTCAATTGCCCCCTCCCCTAACCAAATGTTGTCCAAAAATTCTTAAACTTATAAGTGTTCTTCCTTAATGTGTTAGGAAGATTATTAACCAAGAGTTAGACAAGATTTCACACCCCTAGCCTCAAACCTCACAAAAGTCGAGAGCATGCACATTTGGAACCTTAGTGTTCTTCACTTTTTGGAGTTAATTCTTGAATAGAAGTTAGTTAGGAACTTCTAAGGGTGACTTGTGGTGGTTTGGAACACAAAGATTTGGAGCTAAGACTTTCTTTGGAACGACTTTAAGTTCTTGGATATTGTTGGGCTAATATTGAGGTTGACACTCTGCGCGCGACATATCCGACTTGGCAAGTGGATTTAGCCGAGGAGGTATGTGATTCTTCCTATCCTCTTGAGCATGATATTTCTGAACTATATATAGTACGGTAGACGTACGTGTGTTAACTAAATTTGGTTTCACTTTGATGTCTTTTGACTTGAGTTTTAATTAATAAGAATCTTGAATATTCCAAAAAGAGTTATGAATCATTTTTGGAAGAAAAGTAATACTTAGTTTTTAAATAAAACTTAAGTGTTATACTAGCTTTATGGGAAGTTAGGTATAACGACTTAAGAAAGTTAAAAGGAACGATTTACTTATTTGTTTATAAAAGCCTTGTAATGATTTCTGAAGGTGTGGTAAGTTGGTTTGATAAATAAACATGTTATGATGCTAAGTGTGTTAGTATCTTGTGATGTTTGTGTAAGGAGGTTATTCTTGTTGTGCTTATGTTGTTTAACGATAAGTCGTTGTGTTAGTATTGTATCACTCACCCTCCTGACTTGTTATGATGCCGGGTTAAGCCCTCGATGCGAGAATACCTACGCGGGTCCATGGGACCTATGCGGAGCTGCGGGAGTTCCAGGAATGTGGTGCGAGGAATACCTCATGCGGTCTATGTGGCCATGCGGACTGTGTGAGTCCAGGACGATGCCGAGGATTAGCTACCCTCGATGCGAGGAATAGCTCATGTGGGCCTAGGTGGCCTATGCGGACTGCGGGAGTCCAGGATTAGGCACGCATAATGATACTATGGGCGATTGGCCTTGCTTCGATCATTAGCGGCCTAGAAAAGACCAGTTACATTATATCTATTTTTGCTCTTGTTTATGATGTGGCACTATGTGCGGTTAACTTGGTTGTTTCGCACATCTTTGTGAATTGGTTTTAAAATGTTATAGTTATATATATATATATATATCAAGATTTCTGATTTCACATACTGCACTGTTGTCTCGACCTCGCCCGAGCTGCGTTCATGCCGCAGGTAAGGGGAAGCAGGTGGTGGATCCTCATTCTTAGGATCTTTACTCTGGTGTCAGGAGCTCCATTTCTCCGGAGGCTCGACCTTTGGTATGGTTCTCCCTGGTGTTGTAGATGTTTTGTACATTCAGGGGTATGACGGGGCTCTGTCCCGTCATAGTGTTTACACCTTCTTAGAGGTCTGTAGTCCTGTTGTTAAGTTGGGATGTAACTGTTCACTTTTGGGTATTTATATACATGCTGAAAGGCAACTTTTCTTTGAATAGACTGTTCTTGTTTTACACTGTTTCATGTTTGCAAGCTTATATTCCGCTGATTACTCTGATGTATGTCTACTTGGGTGCCCGGGTAAGACACCAGTCACGGGCCCGGGAACGAGTCGTGACAAAAGTGGTATCAGAGCAGTTAATCCTCGGAAAGTGTCTACAGATGAGGAGGGCTCGGGCCGACAGATTTTTGACGTTGAGGCAGGATGGGCGGACGGTTAGAGAGTACAATGTGGAGTTCGACTCATTAGCTCGGTATGTTCCGTAGTAATGGCGATATGGAGGGCCAGTACACCGCCACGCCACCGCTAGATGATTACTTGGCGAGGCATGCGGGTGTAGCTCTTCACCGCATGGACATTGCCGCATCTGGCTCACGCACTTGGATGTGAGGCACGGAGAGGTCGACGGAATGACCGTGATCAGCGAAGAGGCGAGCAGCAGGTCCTTTGGTAACTTTCGAGGCGGGCGCCTCAGCCAACTAGTTATGTACCTCGCCCGATGCGAATGGTCCTCCGCGATCTTGGGGCGTTCGGTATTCGGGGAGTGAGGCTCGAGCTTCCGTTCCGCGAATATACGGGTTCTAGCCATCGGGTTCGTGTTTTCCTCGGTGTGCACGATGTGGCGACGCCATCCCGAAATGTCGTCTTTTTACGGTGCTTGTTTTTCTGCGTCGAGCCATATGACGAGAAACTGTCTAATAGGAAGGATGCGACAGAATGACTCACCTACGGGTCGATGCGTGTTCATCGCCTTCTATCGCCTGCAGGCGTGCCTATGATTAGAGTGAGCGGTAGATTCGTATATCCTTAACCCTTTAGAGATTTGTATGCATGATATGATGACCTTATTATTGTGTGCTATGTATGCGGATAAGCGTTATGATTATGAGTTAGAAAACCCGTTAGTGAAAAAGTGGTAAGCTCAAAGTGAGAAAATGATGAACCTTAGAATATTACAGTTGAGACCTTAGATGTAAGGCCGTCTTGAGTACAAGATTTTGCGGGTGATCCTTGTCAGAATGTATAAGTTTACGTGGAGTAATTGTGGGAAGATTCCTTGGGTAGTGTAAAATGGAAGTGGTAGCTTTCATGACATGTATAGGTAAGATTGTTCGGATCGGAAACAAGAGCTTGATGCGTTAAGTAGGTCGAGTTGGGGCCATGTTGCGCGCCAACCCGCGGCTGTTCGAGGTGGGGTCAGCTCGTGGTCCCGCCAGGTGGTAGGGTCACGAGGGTGCTAGGCCCAAGTTTAGATGACCATCGTATGAGTTCGTGGAGATGTTCGACCAGAAGCGGATCGTGAAGGCCGGGAATGGCCTTAAGGGAGATTGAGGCTAGTAAGATGACCAAGTTTGGAGGTGGTGACTCCAAAGTCTTGGCAACAGAAGCGTTGACTGAAGTGTGGTACGTATGCTATAAGGGTTCAAGTGTTCGAAAAGAGTACGACGAGTAAGGAAGGAAGTGAACTTGTGCTGAAAGATGGAAGTAATCATTTTTGAGAAATGAATGTGCGAAGAGTGTCCTCGACCAAGAGCGAGAGTTGGTATTGTTTTGCATCATCGAGGTGGTTCCTCGTTGGCCTGGATTTAAGTATTTGCGCGCAGGTGTTATCTCGTGGCCAGGCGTGGCGTTGGCAACTTGTTAGAAGAACTTCATCGTTGTCCGTCTTGAGAAGGAACATTCGGGACGAATGTTTCTAAGGAGGGGAGAATGTTATACCCCGTATTTCAGAGTATGTACGTGAGGGCGTACGTATATAATTTAAGCCTTAAGGTTTGGCTAGGTTCGAAAATTTGGGCACAAGTGCCGAAAAGAATCATTTTTCGACGAAACGTTTTACTAAACTTGCGAAGGGAAAATTCCGGCTATGTCATTGAGAATTTTTGCGGATTTTTCCGAGAGACGAAACATTTTGGACCAACGGGAGGGTGACATGTGTCACCCTCACATTGGAAGCAATAGTGGGCGGAAATGGACGAAATGGGAGCACTTTAGTTGGTAGGATATTTTTGTGCAAGTTGATGTGGTAGATGGATAAGGTGCACTTGGCTTAAATCTAGCCCTACACTTGCCTTACACTTGGATGAATCTTGGCCATTGGTTGGTCATTTCTTGACCTATAAATACCCCCCTTGTTGAAGAGTTATTTCATCCTAAATTGAGCAATCTTTCTAAGTCTCAAATACTCCCTCCCTTCTAGTGTTTGTCGCCACCACCCTCCCCTTGAGAAGGCCCTCGCCGAAAGTATCCCCTCCTTGTGGTGCTAGCCGTGGGGTACCCCCCCCTAGCCTAGTTGTTTTCGTATAATACCCCCTTTGTGGTATAGAAATACTCTCCAAGTATTGTTATAATGCCCTAATTGCTCAGGATCGACATTTTTACTTGGATAATTTTGGGCTTATCGAGGTAAACACTCTTGACCTTCTATTGTAATTGGAAATTACATGTTGTAGGAATATATAGTTAAAGTATACTATATATAGAACTGAACATAATTATGCGGCAATGTCTTTTGACTTAAGCCTGCATTTGAAAAAGAGAATCGAATCAGTAATCACATAGATCAGATTCAGAGACTTGTGTAACTTTACTGTGAAGTAGAATTGTACACGTCCGGATTGGACGTACAACCCCCCCCCCCCCCTCTAGGGAGTTGTTGGCCTGTTAGCAGGCCTCGATAGAGGAGGAGATTTACGTTGAGATCTAGATGTTAATAGGCGCCTTGTGGCCTCTATAGGTTGAAGTACTACGTGTGGTGTGATCTGCTTGGCTTAAGGTGTAGCCGACGGTTTGAGGTACTTGGAGCGTTTTGCTATTAGTCGATAATCGTCGCGAGGTATGTGAACCTCTTCCTATCTTTTCTAGCATGATCTGTGTATAACTATGTAGTACGGTGACGCATACGTGTGTTGAATGTATTTGATTGGTTTAAAACATAAAGTGTTATAACGGCTTTATGGGAAGTTGGTTATAATGACTTTATGTAAGTAAGAAATGCTTTGTGGTTTTTAAAGATAACCGATTTGACTTATAACCGACTTGATGTGTGATGATAAAAATCTTGAAGTATTTGAAAGAATTAAGAAACCTTTTGAAAGAAGAGTAATACTTGGTTTTGAAAACATAAGAGTTATACTAGCTTTATGGGAAGTTAGGTATAACGTCTTAAGAGAGATAAAGAGAATGGTTTACTGATTTTTAGAAGTTAAGAGACTTAATCTTAAAAGATAAGAGACTTGACTTAATACGGATGTTAGTATGAAACTTCATTCATGAGTAATGAAGTACTTGGTTTTTAAAAGGAATAATGTTTCTCGATTTTGGAAATCGAATGAGTATCGACAAACCAACTGCAGCGTTAATAAAAGGAAATGTTTTGACTAATTAAGTATTATTAAAACCAAGAGAAACCTCCATCCGCATGAAGCTAAGATGAGACAAAATGATATTACATTTCCTAGATCATGGTCGCTTTAATAAGATTGATTATGAACAAGAATAACCTACTCACATATAAGACATATGTTTCTCAAATTATTTAAAAGAGGATTATATTCTTAAGTGATTAAGTCTATGGACTATGAAACCTTTATAACATAAGAGACCTAAGTGTTTGAAATTAGGCAAACTTAAACTTTTGGAAAAGAATGTTGTTACTTGATGTTGAAAAGGAAAGTGTTTTGGTTTACCTAAAAATGTGAGTCACTCTATTTTAATACTACGGAATCGCGTGACCTTTATAAAATAAATGGATCTTTTTAAAAGAATTTAACGACGTAATACTTTGGGGTCGAACTCGACTTTGGCCTAAAATAAACTTGAGTTGTGTGTAACTTGCCTATGTTTGTGTTTGATAGCCTTGTTGTGCAAATACTGTATTTCTATACCACCGCGTCTCTCGATGGAGGGCCGGCTGATTTGTTATGAACGATTCTTCACCGAGTCCCATGGGATGGGCCGGGACACGTATTCCATCTGATTATTCACCGAGTCCCACGAGATGGGCCGGGACACGTATTCCACATGATTCTCTACCGAGTCCCATGGGATGGGCCGGGACACGTATTTCACATGATTCTCTACCGAGTCTCATGGGATGGGCCGGGACACGTATTCCACATGATTCTTTACCGAGTCCCACGGGATGGGCCGGGACACGTATTCCACACAATTTATACCTAGACTGCAGCGGTGAGGAAGAGTTCCACGCATGAGGGATGACTTGAGGGCGTGAGTCCCTGACTTGACATGACTGCTTTTATGTTGTGAACTGTAGTTTGGTTATCATACATGTCTCTTGCTTTATATAAACTATTATGATTTCATTTACAGTGTTTTACGGTTTCACATACTTGTACTGTTATCGACCTCCTTCGGGCCGCGTTCACGCCGCAGTAGAAATCATCGGTTGTGGATCTCGCCATAGATCACGCTTTAGCGTGTCGAAGCCCCATTTCTTGGAGGCTTATCTTTTGGTATGTTACCAGTCCGTAGATTCTTGTACATTCGTGGTATGGCGGGCCCCGTCGTCATAGCTGTAAAAATCTTAGAGGTGCAGCACTGTAGGCGTGGTTTGTAAAAGGATAACTGTTCGTATTTATGTATATATCGAAGGCAACTGCTTTGGTTGGCTGCTTATTTATCATGTCTCTTAATTCATGTTCATATTTTTATTTCCGCTGATTTTCTCTCGATGTTGTATCACTAGGGTGCCCGGTAAGGCACTACCACGGGCCCGTTCGGTCGTGGCAATACGCCGATGGGGATTCGGTGGTAGCTGAGCGGGTATATAGAGCTTGCCCAGTGACTATATGCAGTCGTCAGACCCTAGCCGACTTGATAGAGTTGGATATGACCGATTTTGATGTGATCATGGGTATGGATTGGTTAGCTTCTTGCTACGCCAATGTAGATCAGGAAGCGGTTGATGCATTCGCTTTCTGGGAGCCGGTTATCGAGTGGGAGGGGAACATTGTGTCGCCGAGGGGTAAGTTTATTTCTTACCTCAAGGCCAGGAAGATGGTTCAGAAGGGGTATATCTTCCATCTCGTTTGGGTATTTGATACGGAGGCTGTGACACCAGACCTTCAGTCAGTTCCAGTAGTTAGAGAGTTTCCAGATGTGTTCCCAAACGACCTCCCGGGTATCCCTCCTGAGAGGGAGATAGAGTTTTGCATTGATATTCTGCCTGATACTCGACCTATATCCATTCCGCCGTACAGAATGGAACCTGCCGAGTTGAGAGAGTTGAAGGACCAGCTGAGAGATTTGCTGGAGAAGGGCTTCATCAGGCCTAGTGTTTCTCCCTGGGGAGCGCCGGTATTGTTTGTGAAGAAGAAGGATGGGACGCTGCGTATGTGTGTTGATTACAGGCAGCTGAACAAGGTGACTATTAAGAACAGATACCCTCTTCCCAGGATTGATGATTTGTTCGACCAGTTGCAGGGAGCGAGGTGTTTCTCCAAGATAGACCTGCGATCTGGTTACCATCAGGTGCGAGTTAGGGAAACGGATATCCCTAGATCGCATTCCGACCCGACGCACTATGAGTTCGTGGTCATGTCTTTCGGCACCAATGCTCGCGGTATTTATGGATTTGATGAACCGAGTGTTCAAGCCATTTTTGGATACGCTTGTGATAGTATTCATTGATGACATCTTGATTTATTCTCGCCGGAGGCGAGCACGCGGAGCATTTGAGACGATCTTGAGAGTTCTCCGACCAGCGATTGTATGCCAAGTTTTCAAGTGTGAGTTTTGGTTGGCCGGTGGCGTTTGGGCACATTGTCGGCCGATGGTATTCGGTGGATACTGAAAAGATCGAGGCGATCAAGACTTGGCCTAGACCTACTACAATCGGCAGGTGCACAACTTTTGGGCCTTGCATGTTACTACTGGAGGTTTGTGGAGAAGTTTGCTTCTATTTCAAAGATTTTGACCAAGCCGACTCGTAAGCGGCTAAGTTTCATGGACGGATGCTTGCGAGAAGGGCTTCCGCCATCAAGGAGAAATTGACGACCGCCCGCTTCTTACTCTTCCGCAGGTCCAGACGCTATGTGGTTTATTGTGATGCGTCGCATCGCTTGGATGTGTGTTGATGCGAGGCAAGGTTATATCTTACGATCTCGACAGCTCAAGAAGCATGAGAAGAACTACCCCACACATGACTTAGAGTTGGCAGCGTGATGATTCACGCCAAGATCCGGAGACATTATTTGTATGGAGTTCATGTGGATATTTACACGCACCACAAGAGCCTCCAGATATCTTCACCAGGAGTGAACTTGCGGCGAGACGGTGGTTAGAGCTACTCAAGGATTATGATGTCGATATCCTATACCACCCAGGGAAGGCCAATGTAGTGGCAGATGCCCTTAGTCGTAGGTCGATGGGTAGTCTATCAGATGTGCAGCCAGATAGGAGGGGCATGGTCCGCGAGTTACATCAGCTAGCGAGCCTTGGAGTCCGATTGATTGATTCTGATAGTAATGGGGTTCGGGTTCGAGAGGTTGCGGAGTCTTCCATCATCGAGGAGGTGAAGAGGCGACAGTATGAGGATCCGATTATGACACAGTATCGTGATACGGCTCTTCGTGAGGGGAAGGGTCCTTTTGAGGTAGCACCTGATGGGGTGCTAAGGTTTGAGGGCAGGTTGTGTGTTCCAGATATTGCAGGACTTCGACAGCAGGTTCTAGGGGAAGCACACAGCGCGCGTTACTCTATCCATCCGGGGTCGACAAAGATGTACCACGACCTCAGATCTGTGTATTGGTGGGACGGCCTGAAGAGGGACGTTGCAGAGTTTGTTGCTCAGTGCCCGAGTTGTCAGCAGGTCAAGGTGGAGCACCAGAGGCCTGGTGGGTTGTTGCAGGCTATAGAGATTTCGACATGGAAATGGGAGGTGATCAATATGGACTTTATTACAGGATTACCTCGCACTTAGAGGAAGCATGATTCTATCTGGGTTATCGTCGACAGGCTGACGAAATCAGCCCACTTTCTTCCCGTCAGGACGACTTTTTCGGCCGAGGATTACGCTAGACTTTACATCCGAGAGATCGTGAGACTACATGGGGTCCCTATTTCTATCATATCGGACAGAGGAGCTCAGTTTACGGCTAACTTCTGGAGGTCTTTCCAGAAGGGAATAGGGACACAGGTGAGCCTCGATCGCATTCCATCCTCGCATCGACTGACAGCAGAGCGCATTATCCGGACAACGAGCATATGCTACGAGCCTGTGTTATTTATTTCAGGGGTAGCTGGGAGGATCATTTTCCGCTAGTAGAGTTTGCGTATAACAACAACTACCACTCCAGTATCCAGATGGCGCCTTATGAGGCCTTATATGGGAGGAAGTGCAGGTCACCGATAGGCTGGTTTGATGTAGGTGAGGTGCAGTTAGTCGGGCCAGACTTGGTTCAAGAGCGTGGATAAGGTGAAGCTTATCCAGAGGCGGTTATTAACTGAGTCGGCAGTCGTATGCAGATCATCGGCGTCGATATTTGGAGTTTGAGGTTGCTGATTGGGTTTTTCTGAAGGTGTCGCCCATAAAGGGTGTGATGAGGTTTGGGAAGAAAGGGAAGCTCAGCCCGAGGTACATTGGGCCTTATCAGATTGTCCGTAGAGTAGGCAAGGTTGCCTATGAGTTGGATCTGCCGTCCGATCTGGAGGCAAGACATCCGAT
Organism: Przewalskia tangutica; assembly: GCA_029844215.1. Taxonomy (NCBI): domain Eukaryota; kingdom Viridiplantae; phylum Streptophyta; class Magnoliopsida; order Solanales; family Solanaceae; genus Przewalskia; species Przewalskia tangutica. The sequence continues at coordinate 73,264,029 of CM056725.1, forward strand.
TTTCATGTTTCTATCTTTGAGGAGATGTATCGGAGATCCGCTTCAGAGTGAACCCGATTGATGATGTCCAGTGTGAGAGGGTTATCGTATGAGAGGTTCCATAGCGATACTCGATCGCCGAGTTAGCGATCGCGACAAAGGATGTGGCTTCCGTCAAGGTCTTATGGCAGAACGAGAACAGAGAGGAGATGATGTGGGAAGCAGAGGAGGACATGAGGCAGAAGTATCCTCACTTATTCCCCACACCTCAAGGTAACTCACTTTCCTAATGGTTTTTTTTTAAAATTGTCATATGTACTTAAGTGTTCTATTGTGGCCATATGTGGCATTTTGCAAATTGTTCAAGTTATGAGGGACTATGCCGTTATCCGAATTAATTGAATCTTGAAGGAACATTCGGGACGAATGTTTCTAAGGGGGGGAGAATGTTATACCCCGTAGTTTCGGAGTATGTATGTGAGGACGTACGTACAAATGTATAAACCCTAATTAGGGTAAGAATGAAAGAATTGTTTTCCGACGGAAATTATTCCGAACCTTGTGAAGGAAATTTTATGTTTTCAATATTTTTTACGATTATGGAATTTTTCCGAGAGACAAAATATTTTGGACCAATAGGAGGGCGACATGTGTCACCCCAAGTGGGCAAGACAAGTGGGCAAAAGTCTTGCATGGCATTGCATGGTAGTGGACGATTTTTTGCAAGAATTAGTGGGCAAGTCAAATGGTCAAAGTCTTGCATGGCTTTTGTAGGACAAGTGTGGAAAGGAACCTACACAAACAATCTATACCATACACATGTTTCAATCCTAACCCTTGGTTGTACTATATAAACCCTTTAGTTGATGAAAATCTTCCACACTTAGTATATTTCAAGACTTGAAAATATTTTTTCTCCCTCCTTCTAAAGTTGCTCTCGTCAATTGCCCCCTCCCCTAACCAAATGTTGTCCAAAAATTCTTAAACTTTTAAGTGTTCTTCCTTAACGTGTTAGGAAGATTATTAACCAAGAGTTAGACAAGATTTCACACCCCTAGCCTCAAAAACCTCACAAAAGCCGAGAGCATGCACATTTGGAACCTTAGTGTTCTTCACTTTTTGGAGTTAATTCTTGAATATAAGTTAGTTAGGAACTTCTAAGGGTGACTTGTGGTGGTTTGGAACACAAAGATTTGGAGCTAAGACTTGCTTTGGAACGACTTTAAGTTCTTGGATATTGTTGGGCTGTTATTGAGGTTGACACTCTGCGCGCGACATATCCGACTTGGCAAGTGGATTTAGCCTAGGAGGTATGTGATTCTTCCTATCCTCTTGAGCATGATATTTCTGAACTATATATAGTACGGTAGACGTACGTGTGTTAACTAAATTTGGTTTCACTTTGATGTCTTTTGACTTGAGTTTTAATTAATAAGAATCTTGAATATTCCAAAAAGAGTTATGAATCATTTTTGGAAGAAAAGTAATACTTGGTTTTTAAATAAAACTTAAGTGTTATACTAGCTTTATGGGAAGTTAGGTATAACGACTTAAGAAAGTTAAAAGGAACGATTTACTTATTTGTTTATAAAAGCCTTGTAATGATTTTTTTTTTTTTAGGTAAATGCAAATATTATTACTAATAACGAAAAGGAAGTGGCTACAATCAGTCGTTGAGGTATCTCAGGCCTCAACGTAATGCAAACAAGAAGTGAAAGAGGGGAGGGGTGGTCACTCAAAAGGTGTCATTACAAGAGGGGATAAAATCATAGAGAACTCTATAAGATGTTGTTTTGATTCTTGCAATGACCTCTTCTCACGAAAGCTTGTGCCTTCAAAGAGCATTGTGTTTCTTGCCCTCCAAATCTCATAAACCATTATGCAAAAAGTAAGCAAAATAGCTTTGGCTCGGATGCTTGTCATGGTGTTCTTTCTTAATCCATTTAAGGGAGCTTTCAACAGTTGTCATCTCTCTTCTAATACCCAACCAATCTTTTATGCTCTTCCAAATCATGTGTGTATAGGGGCAGGCAAAGAAGAGGTGTTCCATTGTTTCATTAGCTTGCTTGCAGAACCCGCAAGAGTTATCCTCCAAGTTGAGAAATGATAGAGTATCCTTTGTAGCTAACCGTTTTCTGCAATTTAGCCACATAGTAAAAGAGAATTTGGGAGGAATGAAGCCTTTCCAAATTTGTGACATCCAAGGCTTTTTAGCTTGCTTAGTGCGCAAGATATCATACACGAGGCTTGAATCAAATATACCGTTGGCACAACATTTTGTAAAACCGTCAATAGCATTACCATGGCTACCAAAGATAGAAACAAATTTGTCGCGAATCCCACAAATCTTTTTGAATAAGGGGGAGTCCCTAGGACGTACCTCATAGTCCCAAATTGTAATACCTCTCAAATAGTGGCTATTGATCCATTGGACCCAAAGAGAATCGGCTTAGTGTGAGTTTGCCAAATCGTCTGGATAACAAGGCATGATTCCATTCCTTGATGTTCATAAGACCCAAGCCACCTTCAGTTTGAGGCAAGCAAATGATATCCCAAGCAACTCTTGGTGGTTTCCCACCCCATAAGAACTGAATACAAGCAGACCGTACCTTGTTGATAATAGTGGCCGGGATAGGAAGTGTCCGGAACCAAAAGCTCTCAACCCCTTGGACAACCGACCTGATTAGTTCCAGCTTACCAGCATAAGAAAGGGTGTGATGCCCCCATTTCTGAATGTAATTCGAAATAGCACTAGTGAATGGGGCAAATTGATCCACCGAGACTGAAATTGGGGACAAAGGGATCTCCAAGTATCGTACCGGAAAGCTTCCAATGGCGAAACCCACCCTGGACAATATCAAGTCCCGAATCAGAATGCATTCCGCTAAGTAGACAGAGGATTTAGCTGGGTTAGAGTTAATCTGAGGCAGCCTCCAACTCTTCCGGACAATTCATAAGAATCCCAATCAAGATATATCTCCTTTGGCAAAAGCATGAGGTCATCCGCGAACGCCGGATGAGTAATGCCCAATTTCTTACACTTTGGAAAATATGAGAAAGCTCTTTGCCTCGAAGCCATTTTAAGCGACCTTGAGAGGTATTCCATGCACAAGATAAAGAGAGTAGGGGACATAGGATCACCTTGTCTTAGGCCGCTTTCCTTTGAATTATCCATGTAGCTCACCATTGATAGATTGGGTTATGGAGGTTGAGCTTACACTTTCCTTGATGCATCTTGTAAATGTGTCTGGAAATTTTTGATTTCTTAGTACGAATTCGAGGAAGCTCCAAGAGATCAGACGAATGCTTTACGAAGGTCCACCATAAGCATACATCTTGGTGAGACTCGGTTCTATTAAATCCTCTCACAAGCTCTTGTGCCATATATCGTTGTCTATCATGTTTCTTCCTTTCACAAAAGCCCTCGGGATTTGTCAATGAGAGAAGGAAGGATCAATGTCATTCGTTAGCTAGAATCTTTGTGCTGATCTTATAGGTCACATTAGTCAATCCGATTGGCCTGAAATCATTTACCTTGGGATCATGATCAGTCTTTGGTAGCAGGGTAATGATGGTATGATTTACCTGCTTCAAAAGAACTCCAGTAGAGAAGAACTCTTGGACACATCTTACCACATCATGGCCCACATCTTTCCATCTATTCTTGAAGAAGGCCGCCGTATAACCATCTGGTCCAGGTGCCTTGTCATTGCCTATATCAGAGAGAGCTTCCCAAATCTCCTGTGGGGTGATGAAATGCAAAAAGAATCTCTCTTCTTCACTCAGCTTTGGGCCATAGTTGAACACTTCAGGATCAAAGTTGGTAGTGGGTCGGGAAATACCTAATAGATCTTTGTAAAATTCAACGAGCAAATTCCTAACTTCTTCTGGTGATGTAGTGATAGTACCATTAGCTTTAACAAGAAAGTTAATGGAGTTCCTGACATTACTCCTTTTGATCAAGCTATGAAAGTATTTGGAACATCTATCACTTCCAATCTAGTGTTTCTGTCTTGATTTCTGCCTTATGAAGTGTCTTTCGGCTTCCAGTAAGGTGTTTGCTCTAGCTCTTGAGGACTTAACCTTGGCTTTAAGCTCCTCATCAAAGGGATTTTCCATGTGTGCATTGATAGCCTCCTTGAACTCTATGTTTGCCCCTTTTGCTCTTTGTTCGATACCTCCAAAGTCACTTATGTTCAAAGCCCTTAAAGGTTGCTTCAAGGCTTTCAATTTGGAGGCAAGGACGAATTGAGCAGTTCCCAATATGTCTTGTCTCCAACATGAAGTCATAATGTTCTCAAAGGCTGGGTGAGAAAGCCACATATTCATGAACTTGAAAGGGCGTTTCCCAACATTATAGGATGCAATAATCGTGGCTATCACAGGACAGTGGTCCGAGACAGGTTCCATAGGCATAAAATTGGCTGTGCATTCTAGGGTCAAATCACTCCAACTTTGATTCATCAACACTCTATCAAGCTTAGACCAAATCGAACCATTCGTCCAGTGTAGAAGGCAGGAAGAAGGGCGTCTTCTAGTCCATGAGAATTCCTGAAATCTCCAAGATCCCTAAGTGCATAAGGCGTGAGAGGAGGACCCCCCACCTTATCATGAGGGTAGCAATAAGTGTTGAAATCTCCCATAATCATCCAAGGCTTAGTGATGCCAACACCCAAGTGAGAAAGGTGATGCCAAAGCATCCTTCTATCCGAGATGCTATAAACCGGGTACACAAATGTGGCAAGGAAGGACACTTGTGTTATATTGCAACTTGCCTGGACATGGATATGCTGAGAGTCCATACCAAGCACTTCGCAACAAACCCTGGATGGATCCCAAAGTAAAAGCATTCTACCGCCTCAAATGAATTCCAAATTTGAGCAAAACTTCCATGCTTTGAATCTTTGAGTAGAGAAAGACTCTGTCCTTGGCCGAGATAGCTTAGTTTCCAATAGACAAATCATAGCCGCGTCATGCTGTTTTGTGATACTACACACTAGAGCTTGCGTGGCAGCCCTGTCCCTTTGTCCGCAAAGACCACGGACATTCCAACAAAGTATTTTCATTAGGAAACAAAGGAGGTTTTATTAGCACCTCCGCGCTTAGCTGCCTTCGCTTTCCCACTGCTTTTCGGCCCATTCTTTTTGGACAAAACCTCTTGCCATCCATCATCTTTGTTCTTTGGAAGCCATAACTTGTGTACCCGGCCAAGCTATGTTCCCGCGTTCAAAGTTAACGTTACTAGACACAAGTGAGCCTTTCCGTAGCAGACTGTATGTCACATCATCCAATGAAGGTGGCGGGTTCATAGGCATCTCAGAATCAGAATGTTTTGACTCACCCCTCATCCTAACATGTTGTGTACTGCCATTGTGAGAATTAGGCAGTGAGGACATTGCTAGAGAATCCATGAACTTGGTGGGCCGAATGACCCAAATCCGGAGGACCGCGGCACGTGATACTTCTCCCAAGCTTAGGTACCAGGAGGTGTTGTGTGCTCAGTTTCTTCAATGTCCATCAAGTTATCAGCATCTACGGGATGTTGATGAGTTGGTGGATGAGGGGGAGGAGGGTTGGTTCCACCCGTACCTTTGTTGACCTTCAAAAGAGTAGAATCATCCTTGTTGTTAGGGGGTACCTCAGTATTGCGTGTTTTTGGAGCTTCTTCATTGTTGACATCATCCCTCAGCTTCCTACACTTCAAATGGTTGTGTCCAAAAGCCGCACAATGATAGCAAAAGTCCGGGTAATTCTCATAGTTTACCCTTTGAGTATACCTTCTGTTATCGGGGAGATTGACGACAAAATCCATTATCGGCTCCTTGCTAACATCCACTTCCACTAGAGCTCTTGCATAGTTCATTTTAGACCTTTCCTTAGTATATTAGTCAGTGTAAAGAGGTTTTCCTACACGTGAAGCAATCTTACTAAGGCCCGTTGCACTCCAAATAGAAAGGGGAATGTCCGGGAAAGTGACCCAAATAGGAATGTCCATAAACAAATCATCCGTTATAAGAACTCCTTTATTGATAGCCTTGAGCATCATGGTTTTCCCGTAGACCATATAAGGGCCTCCGTGAAGTACATTAGTGCGCTCTTCCTCCGTCATGAATTTGAACACTGTCCAGCCTTTTCCATATGGTATAATACGGCATTTAACTCCCCATCCTTTCACAATCGTATTCAATGCTTCTCTTCCCGGGAAAGGACCCGTGAAGCAACCTATTAGGCAATAGCCCCAAGTTTCTATGAAAGGAACTTCATCCTCAGCTTCTATATGTACTTCCGCCCCTTGTTGTTCAATAAATTGTAACTTCATACCTTTTGCCTCAATCCTAGTTCCCGCAAAGACTCCAGCATAAGTCTTTTTAGGAGGGAAGGGACCTTTGCCATGGTTTGGGGGAAGATTGTTTTGAGTTGTGGCCGTGGTAGGGATATGGTGTGGTTTAGAAGATGCATTAGTGTGTAAATCATTGGGAGGTATATCTGGAGGTATAGGCAGAGAGGGAATGGTAGAAGGGAGTGAGCTTGGGCCCGCAATAGAAGAGATGATTTGCGTGCCATTTGGGAGGGTAGGGAATTTGTGTTGGTTTTCAGAAGGAATAGAAGGAAGAGAAGATAGAATGGGTGAGGTGTTGTGAAATTCAGGAAGTAGTGAAGTGGTGTTAGATGAGAGAGGGGGGATGTTCAAGACTCTATTCGAATTCGAGGCAGTGTTAAAGACGAAAGGAGTGTTGTGATTCTTGAGATTGCCTCCACTTAGCAAACTAGCTAAAGTAGGGAAGGCTTCATTGGTGACACTTAAAGAAATCTGGGGTTGTTGTCTTGAATCACGAGAGGGCACTTTGAATCCGCGATCATTCAATGTCGAATTTCGCCTCGTGATTATTGATGGTTATGGAGTTCCTAGGCTCCTTGGACATAGAAATAGCTTTGTTTCTCACAATTGACTTGCCTCTTTGTGTAATGTGAGTAGTCAATGCCCCTAGATTATCCCCCTGATCCGTCTTGGAACTAAGACCATCATAAAGTCCCGGTGTTATGAGAGAGTCATTGTTACCCGCCTCATAAATGTGCGACGCCTCGGCACCCTCAATAAAGACGTTAGAACGCACAACTGACTTAGCTCCTTGCAAAACGGGGGTAGTTAATGTCCCTAGGTTATCCCCCTGCCCCGCCTTGGAAATCAGACCATCATAAAGGCCCGTGGTTGTGAGTGAAAAATTGATACCCGCGACATTAATGTTTGACGCCTCGGCACCTTCAATAATGATGTTAGGGTCCTTGGGGATAGAAACCCCTTCGTATTCCACATCTGATCTTGATCCTTGCATAGAGTGCATATTCCTAGTATCATTGTTATCCTCGTAGCCCGCCTTAGCCTTCTCTCGACCCAAGACCCGTAATACAGAGCGATCGCATCGATTCCTGGCATTGAAGTTTGCTCTTGGCGATACCGTTGAACTTCTTGAGGATAGGAGTACCATCAATGCTTTCAACTGACTTTGAATCAAACAAGAAGTGATTACTCTTGGACCCATGAACACCTGCACGACCCGCCATGAACTTTTGACCCACGCCCTGACCCGGTTTAGACCCGAGAATGCCATCGTGTCTTGCTTCTCCAATTGCAATGTCTGGCCTAGAATTTAACCATTTTCCGGCTAACTTGAGAGAATTTCCAGGTAGTGTTGGGGTACTAATGTTGGAGTGACTGTCTAGTTCTTCCGAAATGATCCCTTCACCAACAAATTGGCTCGTGAAATGATCAACCACCATAGTAGCATTAGGGGCGTCAATGGTCCTGCCGGAAGTTCTGCATTCAAACTTACTTATATCCAAGCTTTCAATTTCTATATTTTTGCCCCATTCATGTATCCTTTGTAGCATAGAATCATCTACTACATTTTCTAAAGGAAAGCGCGAGTCTGGAGTAACATGAACCAACACAGAAGGGTCCGAGATTGCCGGAATAAGATTATCCTCGGCAATTGTTGGACTACTGCCATTCTTTTTTTTCTTCTTTGTTCTTGCTTTAGCCGAACTGCCTGAACCTCCTGAATCATTGCTAGAACGTGTGTAACGTTTAGACTTTTTCATATTGTGGACAATAACAATTAAACCATAATGAGACAAACGAAAATCTAAGGGGGGAAGAAGAGGAAGAAACCGAAGGAGCAACTAAGGGAAACGTTGAGAGCGTTTTCTTAGTGAGAGAAACTTCTCTCTAACTCCTAGAAGAGACTTGATCTTGCCTTGTAATGATTTCTGAAGGTGTGGTAAGTTGGTTTGATAAATAAACATGTTATGATGCTAAGTGTGTTAGTATCTTGTGATGTTTGTGTAAGGAGGTTATTCTTTTTGTGCTTATGTTGTTTAACGATAAGCCGTTGTGTTAGTATTGTATCACTCACCCTCCTGACTTGTTATGATGCCGGGTTGCCGCTCGATGCGAGGAATACCTCACGCGGTTCACGGGACCTATGCGAGTGCGGAGTTCCAGAATGTGGTGCGAGAATACCTCATGCGGTCTGTGGCCATACGCGACTACGGAGTCCGGGGCGATGCCGAGGATTAGCTACCTCGATGCGAGGAATACTCATGCGGCCTAGGTGGCCTATGCGATCGCGGAGTCCGTGATTAGCACGCATAATGATACTATGGGCGATTGGCCTTGCTTCGATCATTAGCGGCCTAGAAAAGACCAGTTACATTATATTTATTTTTGCTCTTGTTTATGATGTGGCACTATGTGCGGTTAACTTGGTTGTTTCGTACATCTTTGTGAATTGGTTTTAAAATGTTATAGTTATATATATATATATATATATCAGTACTTTACAGTTTCACATACTTGGTACCTGTTGTACTGACCTCCTTCGGGGGGCTGCGTTCATGCCGCAGGTAAGGGGAAGCAGGTGGTGGATCCTCATTCTTAGGATCTTTACTCTGGTGTCAGGAGCTCCATTTCTCCGGAGGCTCGACTTTTGGTATGGTTCTCCCTGGTGTTGTAGATGTTTTGTACATTCAGGGGTATGACGGGGCCTTGTCCCGTCATAGTGTTTACACCTTCTTAGAGGTCTGTAGTCCTGTTGTTAAGTTGGGATGTAACTGTTCACTTTTGGGTATTTATATACATGCCGAAAGGCAACTTTTCTTTGGATAGACTGTTCTTGTTTTACACTGTTTCATGTTTGCAAGCTTATATTCCGCTGATTACTCTGATGTATGTCTACTTGGGTGCCCGGGTAAGGCACCAGTCACGGGCCCGGGAACGGGTCGTGAAATCTTAGAAGTTAAGAGGTATGTATGTTGATTTACTCTATGTGAAAGTTATGTCTAAGTTATCCTAAGTTCTTACCAAGTCTTATGGGGGATGTTGGTAAGAGTCGTTAGGAAGTATTTGGAGTCGAGTTGACTTTGCTAATTTACTGCACGAATGAGAATAAGTATCGAACAAGCCATTGCAGCGTTAATAAAAGAAAATGTATCGACAATCAATTATATTAAAATGAGTAGAATTCTCCATCTGCATAGAAACTAAGATAAGACAAAAATGTATTACAATTTCTAGATCATGGCTGCTTTAATAAGATCGTTATAACGAGTATAACTTATTCACAACGCATAAAAGTATATGTTACTTAATATTAAAGAGTTTACGTTATGAAGTTTTAAGACCATGAACCTTGAATTCTTAAAATGTTAAGGGACTTTATTTTTAAAGTTAAGAGACTTTATTTTTAAAGTTAAGAGACTTGAAATTCTAAGTTAAAGAGACTTGATATTCTAAGTTAAGAAACTTGATTTCTAAAGTTAAGAGACTTGAAGTAATTTGAAAGTATAAGTCTCTTGGTTATAAAAAAAAGAATGAATTAGTCTAAGGCATAAAGTTAGTATAACGGCTTTATGGGAAGTTGGTTATAACAACTTTATGGAAGGTTAGAGGAATGGTTCTCTCTAGTAGTGTAAACAAAGAAATGACTTGAAATAAAGAAGGGCAATTTGATTTAAAGGTATCAATTGCTTAAAGTTTTAAAGTAAAGGTCACTTGATTTAGAAGCCTAGAAATGTATTTCTAAAAATGTAGTGACTTGTTTGAAATGTAGGCATGCCTTGATACTAAGGGTGTTAGTATCTTGGGGTTTTATATGAAAATGAGTATTTTGAAAAGAATGGAATTACGTAGTACTTTGGGTTAAATTCCCGGATTTTTATGTGAAACGAAAAGTGCCTTGAGTATATAAAATGAAAGTCTAAAGATTTTATGAACTTGCCTATGCTTGCTTGTGATAGCCTTGAGTGCAAGTATTATATGTTCACGCTGCTGTGACTCTCAGTTGAAGGGTCGGCTGTCTTGTTGTGAATTTACTTGGACGTACCGACAGTGATGGAGGCTTCCACGGGTATGCTTCCATTGTGATTGATCCTTGGACATGCTTATACGATGTGGGATTCCGGGGAATGCTACCATGATGCGGGTTATATTCCCGGATTGTTTTTATCACCCCTTGGACATGCTTATACGATGTGGGATTCCGGGGCATGCGACCAGGAGGCGGGTTAGATTCCCGGATTTATTTTATTACCCCATGGGCATGCGACCATGTTATATACGATTATTACTCCATGGATTAGCTCTCCATGAAGACATGTACCCGAGATGAGGGATTCCACGGGCATGTTATATACGATTATTACTCCATGGACTAGCTCCCCATGAAGACATGTACCCGAGATGAGGGATTCCACGGGCATGTTATATACGATTATTACCCCATGGATTAGCTCTCCATGAAGTCATGTACCCGAGATGAGGGATTACACGGGCACGAGATATATATATATATATATATATATATATATGTATTGTATATGTGTACGCCGACAGTGAGGTAGGTTGCCACGGGTGCGTCACATGGTTATATTTTACACCTACGGCTGTCGGCAGAGATGGGGGATTCCACGGGAAGGAGATATATTTATGTATTGTATATGTGTACGCCGACAGTGAGGTAGGATGCCACGGGCGCGTCACATGGTTATATTTTACACTTACGGATGTCGGCAGTGATGGGGGATTCCACGGGCACGCTTTGATATTTGTGGGCTTGAGACCCTTACTGGACTATGTGACGATATTTGAGGGCTTGTGTCCATAGCCCTGGTGTGACTACTGTGCATGTGTTGAAATAGTCTTTAAAAGGTAAAACTGACTTTCATTACTTTCACTTTGGCAAGGCACAATATATTGTTATTTTGGTTATCATACGTGTCTCCAGCTTTATATAGACTGTTATGATTTCATTATAGTATTTTCAGTTTCACATACTTGGTACATATTTCAGATCGACCTCCTTGGGCCGTTCATGCCGCAGGTTGAGGTACATAGCTTGCTGATCCTCATTCTTAGGATCACTGTTCAGCTGGTTGGGAAGCTCCATTATTTCAGAGGCTTTATATTTTGGTACATTTCCCTGAGGTTGTAGATTTATGTACATTCAGGGGTATGGCGGGGCTCTGTCCCGTCACAGTTGTTATGTCAAGAATTCTTAGAGATCTGTAGTCATATCTTGTGGATTGGGTTTTGTAAAGAAATAAAAAGGTAACTGTTTTTTGGGTTACGTGTATTTTTTTGAAGGTGGCCTTATCGGCTAGCCTGTTATTATTTCCTGTTAAGTTTATGAATGTTCCGCTGATTATCTCTGATGTATACCTGTAAGGGTGTCTAGGTAGGGCACCAGTCGCGGGCCCCGGATTGGGTCGTGACATAAAATATCTTCAACATTCGAGGAAGAATGTTTCTAAGGAGGATGATGTAACATCCCATAATATTAGCATCCTTGAAACCACTATATATTATTTTAAAGTGGCATATATTTTCTTTTAAGTGAAATATTTTAGTAAAATTTGATAAATATGATTATATATATATATATATATATATATATATATATATATATATATTACTACTCTAAGGATACGCTTGTACTTATATATCTAACATGACGAAATTTTATACAAGAGTTTTTATTTATTATAAGGATAATAGTCATTTTCACATACAAAAAAATATCTTTTCCCGTTTTGAAAATTAATAGCACAAAAATATTTATACTCATGATGTTATAGAATATTATGATTTAATAAGACATTGTTGGGTTCTGTGGGCTACAGATTAGTAAAACGTAAGATCAAGATCGCAAACTAGAACCACAAAAAACAGTCATTGGATGTTGCCTTCAATGTTGGGACAACATCTTGGGCAACATTGCAATAAAAGAATAAACCTTGTAGAGTATGTGCAGCGGAAAAAGTAAAGAGACACAAGGTTTATATTTTCAAGGGTATATATAAATATATCCCTTGATGGTCGATGACCAAAAGAATTGTATATATTATATACAATTACAAATAATTTCTTTTTACAAATTGAGCTGTTATACCCCGTAGTTCCAGGGTATGTATGTGGGGACGTACGTACGAGAATACGACAGAAATTTTGGAAAGAAAGAAAGGTGTGATTTTTTTTCGACGGAAAAGTTTCCGGGTTTTGTGAAGGAAAAAGGTTCGTTAGTGGGAATTGGATTCCCAGATTTGGTATTTGGACTTCTTGGATTATATTAGAATTATGGGATTTTATTTTCGGAAATGGTCACGTGGGGCCCACGGGAGAAATTTACGGTTTTGTGGGGCCCACTTTGTTTTTGAGATTTTCGGTATTTTGGATATTTTCTAAGACGAAATATTTTGGATTTAATCGGGGCGACACGTGTCACCCCACGTGGCACCCTTGGTCGAATGGAGGATGTTGGCTAGCCATTTGTCCCTCGCCGAAATGGCCATGACACTGAAGCATTCGTTGGCCATGTGGTGTGGTGGGACCCACACACACATGGCCCAATCTTGACCACCCACTTGACTTGATCATGGCCCTTGATTCTTCTATAAATACCCCCTTAGCTTGAAGACTAATTTCATCCCTCACTTGAAGTTTTTCCAAGCAAAATACTCCCTCCCTTTAGCCTTGTTTCGTCCAACCTCCCCCACTTGTGTAGAAAATACTCCAAGTATTATTGTATAATTCCAAATACCTTAGCCTAGTATCCCTAGTTGTATTCCAAGTTATTTCAATACTAGGAGCCCGGAAATACTACTTTATTCCATTAGTCGCAAAGTGAAACCCTAGAAAAATCTTCATAGTTGGTCAAGTAGTAAGTAGAAGTGGTGTAGAACTTCTAAGGGTTTCTTGGAGCGAATTGGAGCGTACAGATTAGGAGCTAAACCTTGCTCAGGATCGACTTATAAACTTGGATAATTTTGGGCTTATCGAGGTAATGATCTATGTCCCCCTATTGTAATTGGATATTACATATTGTAGTAATTTAGAATTGAGTATAAGATTTATTGGAAGGATGATTATAAAGGATTGAACTGTATTTAAATTAGATTGTATTTACTGAGACTTGTGTAGTATTATTGTGAAGTAGAATTGTACACGCCCGTTAAGACGTATAACCCTCCCTCGGGAGTTGTTGGCCCGGTATGCCCGAGTAGAGGAGAGTTTTATGTGGTCATGTGTGGGGAGGTGTCGCGAATTTTCTCGTAGAATAAGGAATCTTGTATTTAGAATATTCTACGGTGATCTAGAAGTTGATAGACGCTTGTGGCCATTATAGGTTAAAGTACTACGTAGCGTATTCTACTTGAATGGTGGAAAAGGCTAGCGCGTTATAAGATTTCGAGCGTTTTGCTAATTGTCGATAATCGTCGCGAGGTATGTGAACCTCTTCCTATCTTTCCTAGCATGATATGTTGTGAATTATGTAGTACGATAGACGCATACGTGTTAAGTGAATTTAGTTGGTTTACAACATAAAGTGTTATAACGGCTTTATGGGAAGTTTGTTATAACAACTTTATGTGGGTAAAGGAATGGTTGGTGGTTTTTTTTAAAAGATAAATGACTTGATGTGAATTAGTAATGACTTGGTTTGTGTTAAAAAGTTGTGAAACCGCTTTTATGAGAAATGGGAAATTGGGGTTTTAAAAGGAATAATGTTATATTGATTTTCGGGAATGAGAACGAGTATCGAACAAACCATCGCAGATTAATAAAGGAAAATGTATTGACTAATTAATTATTATTAAAACTAGTAGAAACCTCCATCCGCATGAAGCTAATATAAGACAAAATGATATTACATTTTCTAGATCATGGGTGCTTTAATAAGATTGTTATAAACAAGAATAACCTACTCACATATAAGGCATATGTTACTCAATTGTTTAAAAGAGATTACGTTGTTAAGTGATTAAGACTATGAACCGTGAAATCTTTCAAAATAAGAGACTTGAGTATTTGAAATTAGGCAAACGTGAACTTTTGGAAAAGAATGTTGTTCTTAATTTTAAAAGGAAAGTGTGTTGTTTTACTTAAAAGTGTTAGTCACTCTATTTTAATACTACGTATCGGGTGACCTTTGTAAAAGAAATAAGTCTTTTAAAAGAATTTAACGACGTAGTACTTTGGGATTAAAACCGGACTTTGGCATAAAATGAAAGTACTTGAGTTAGGTGTAACTTACCTATGTTTGCGTGTGATAGCCTTGTTGTGCCAAAGATTGTATTTTTATACCACCGCGTCTCAATGAGGGCCGTTGATTTGTTATGATCTTACTTGGACGCATCAGCGGACGGAGGATTCCACTACCGCGCTCCTATTGATAGCGTTATTCCATGGACTAGCTCTCCACGAGGTTTTACCGATTCGCCTTGGTATCCGTGGTTGGCTTTCGTACTTGCCCCGCCTCGTGGCTGATTCGCCTTGGTACTGGTAGTTAGCCTTCGCACTTGCCCCGCTCGGTTTAGTGGCGGTCTCGTGACACCGCCGTACTGGTAGTTAGCCTTCAGATTTGCCCCGGCCACCACGCGTGACACGCCTTGGTACTGGAAGTCGGCCAGATTGCACCGCGGTCGCCTTCGTGGTTTGGTTGCATAGTATTGTTAGTACGGCCTGGTATCTAGTAGTTGGCTTTCGACTTGCCCGCCATCGATGACGCGGCTTTGGTATCCAGTAGTTAGCCTTCAGATTGCCGTCAGACGGTTTTATGACACGTGGGACTCGTGTTCATGTGTACCCTTGGTGTTGTTCTATCATAGATCGCCGACATGAGGAAGGAATTCCACGCACGATTGATGTTGTGGGCGTGAGACCCATGGATATATTTTGAGTGATGACTTGAGGCGTGAGTCCCCGACTTGACATGATCGCTTATATGTTGTATCAGAGTTTTGTTATCATACATGTCTCACGCTTTATATAGACTATTATGATTTCATTACGCATTTTCGCCACATACTTGGTACTGTTATCGACTCTTCGGGGCCGCGTCTCATGCCGCAGTAGAGGTACATCGGTTGTGGATCCTCGCCATAGGATCATAGTTCAACAGATTGGGAAGCCCCGTTTCTCCGGAGGCTTATCTTTTGGTATGTTACCCTGAGTCTGTAGGTTCTTGTGCATTCAGGGGTATGGCGGGGCCCTGCCCCGTCATAGTTGTTGTTATAAAACTCTTAGAGGTCTCAGAACATCACAAGGCGTAGTTTGTAAAAGGATAACTGTTCGGATTTTATGTATATATACAAAAGGCGACCGCTTGGGATAGCATGTTCTTATCATATATCTTGTTTCATGTTTAAGTTTTTATTTTCCGCTGATTTTTCTCTGATGTTGTATCACTAGGTGTCCGGTAGGCACTACCACGCCCGGATCGGTCGTGATACGAAGCATAAACGAAAAATAAATTACAAATAAAAATGAAGTCGCAGATGACTTCCCCTAAAGTTACAAAGTCTAAAAGATAAAATACAACATCTTCATTACAATCGCTTGAACAATAGGATTAATCTAGAATAATGATAGCAATTGTAATGTGGGACAAGATGTTGTTAAAACAACTTTAGGCTAAAAAGGTTGATCCAGTTTCCTATGATAAAATCCGAGAGCTCTCTTGGAAATTCTTCTTTTTAATCAATAATGCTGATGGTCGATACAATCAAGTTCCTCATTTATGGGTGGAACTTCCCTTGAAATCCTCACTGATGGTTACGGAGGTTGAGCAAAAGATGACAACAGGCTTGGACCGAGCCTTCCTCCTAGAAATCCTCAACGATCTAGACTTGGTCATTCACTGCTTTCTCTTTACGCTTTGACTGCGTCTTTCACCACGTTTTAAACACAGCAGTCTGGTAAGCTTGCCTATGTCATTTTAACTCGCAGTAACACCAACTACTTCGGCCGGAAGAATATGCAAAACTAGTACAGAGATGATGTCAGGAATATTGTCATAACATCGTAGGCAACATCCTGAAGGTGTTGTCCTGAGCTTTCGTAGATGTTGTCACAACATCTATCCAACATCAATAATCTCCCCCTTTTTGCCTTTCTTCACAAAACTTCATACGATGCTAAAATGACTAGGATACTGATTCCCGATCAGTAGGATCAATGATATGCTCCCCCTTAACCTGCAGTAAAAAATCTCAAGCAGTGTAGTACCGATGTTATGGTTAGTTTAGGAGTTTCTGTTATGTCTGTCGTTACTTACTTACAACAGATGAGTAATCAGTCTACAGTCATAACAATCTACATCAGGCAAACGTATATATATATATATATATATATATAATATATAGTTTAGAAAAATAATCACACACATACATCTTCCGTAATGTACTAAAATATCCTCTAGTTAAATATTACAAACCAAACAAAAATAATTCCATTGTCTGAATCCAACATCAAAATAACAAAAGAATAACACATTTTCATCCTTTAACATATCATTTATCGATCACTGCACCTAAAATCGATCAACAGCCTATCCACATCTTCATCTCCACGCTAGTAGTCGTGAGTCGATCATCTCAACTCATCTCCCTACAAGATGGCTTGGCCCCGCTTCCTCGCTTGCTCCTCGTTGTCTGCTCCAAAGATCATCACCTCTCCTTTCGTGAAGAAAGTATATCCTCACAACCGATGTGTCGCCTCTTGTTGGTCCAAAATGTTTCGCCTCTCTAAAAATCCGCAAAAATTAGAAATGTCATAGCCGGAATTTTCCTACGAAAGTCAGAAAACGCTTCGCCAAAACGACTCTAACCGTGTTGTGAACAAAGTTTAATTCGCCAAGCCAAATCAAAAGTTTCAAATTTTCTACGCACGCCCCACGCATATACCCGAAATACGGGTATAACATTCTCCTCCTTAGAAACATTCGCCCAATGTTCCTTCTAAGTCTCAAACAAACACGCCCAAAGATAGTCTTCTACTATACTTACGAGAACAATCCCGCCATACCGCCACGTAACCATCCGCGCAAAATGCTTACATCAAAGTCCACGAGAAAACACCTCTAATCATCACCACAAAACACTTCTCACCGGGGTCTAAAATATACTTTCTTCGCACCTTCTCTTTACAAAAGAAATGATCACACCTATGCTCGCCATACATGCTCGCTTCTCTCTTTAATCATCGTAGATACCACTTTGTCACTTTGCCTGAGGCATTAACCTTCTCAGCGACCCAACAAATGGTACCACTTTTTGTCACTTTGTCGCGAGCCTTGCCCGACGACCCAACAAATGGTACCCAGCCACGCGATCCTCGAGGATGTCGTGACACTCGAACTCTTACCACATTCTGACACGGCCAGCTTCAAAACTCGGGTTACTATCCCTAACGTGGTCATCATTAATCGAACACTCTGGATGGATCTCCGATACTTTCCGAACATAATAATACGAAAGACCGGACGCATCGCCTCCTAAGTCGGACGGCAAAGCTAACATATAGGCAACCCGCCTATCCTTCACATGAACTCAAAGGGCCCAAAGTAACACGGGCTAAGTTCCTTTGTTATACCAAAACTCGTCACACCCTAACCACGATCACCGGAACAAGCTGAACTAACTATCCGAACTCGCAACATCGAACCAATCGACCAAGAACTTACACTTCCGCCTACAAGGCTTCAAAAGGCGACATCCGAACACCGAAATGGTAGCTTAATCACTACCTCCACAGGAGACAACAATCCCCACAACTATCCCTGACATCCAAACACTGGCCCGAGGGCGACTGCGATTCTGAAACTCACTTGAGTTCTTAAAACATGCTTGGCAAATCTTCCAGAACAACAACAAATTTCTACCACTGGCTCCATCTGTCATAAGGTGAAGGTAGGCACCCCGCAGCCTTACAACCTTTCGATAACTCAACACAACAGTAAACGGCCCCGATCAAGAACACGATGGGCTGCCCCATCGACCGACCATCGTCGAACGCATCCACGAACTCGTATCTTTGGTTAACTAAACTTGGGCCTAACACCTCACAACCCTAACACAAGCGACCACCACAACCTGACCCCACCACCAAACCTACCACGGGTTGACCCGCAACGCCTCAACCCGACCCGAACGCCAAGCACAATACTAGCTCCCGATTCTAACAATCTCACAAATCACGCTTGAAAACCTAGCGGTCTTCTTAGCTCAACTACCCCTTTCATTCCACACTACTAGGGACCTATCCCAAACATAACTCACGTGCACTATGCACTTCCGATAAGGGTCAAACATAACACTACACCTTTTCTCGAGATGGGCTCACCTCTAAGGTCTCTACGCAAAAAGCTCTAAGGCTCACACCTTCTTTATCCCCAAAATCTTACTCGGTTAAACAACCATGATCTAATCACGACTAACACATCGTTATCGTAACATAGCACTTAAGGTATAATCACCTTATCACACATACTGATCTCTAGAGGGTTAAAGATATATCTATATCTACTGCTTCACTCCCCTTAGTCGTTCAAATCAAACCGCCTGCAGGCGCATAGCTAAGGAAGATGACGAACTACCCACCAACTCAAGGCTAAGTCCTCCTACAAGGACACTCTCGACACATGGCCTCGACGGCCGCAGTACAACAAGTACCAACTAAAAGACGACATTCCCGGATGACGCTCACACACCGCGAACCTAAGCCCCGAGTTCTCGACCAACTCCCGTGATACTCCGAACGTCCTGATATCCGTGGAAGACCACTATGCACTGGCGGAGGTGCATATCAAATCTGCCGGTGAGGCGACTTGCCTCGAAAGTTACCAAAGGACCCTGCTGCTCTGGCCCTCCTCTGCTGTCCTTCGTTAACCCGTCGATCTCTACGCTTCTGGCCACGCGCATAAGCCCGCATACGTGCCATGCTCAAGCCCAATCAAGAATTACTCTTGCACAACCTCTTTAGATAGTCCTCAAGACTCGCGGACATCGGTATACTCTCGGTAGCCAAATCTATAGCTAGTAACAGTGGTCGCTTTGCAATCTAAATTCTCTGTTCGGTCGTGGCCGCGAAGGTTCAATGTCATGGCCGCAGAGGAACCGCCGCCACAGACTAAACTCTGCAGGGCTAGTGACGCCGCAAAACTCCCGAATGAAGCACCACCCTGTGTGATGATTGGGCTCGTGCCACGTAACCTCAGACTTACTCGCAGCCTCCTCGGCCGCTTGCCCTCCCGGCCCGGTTACCCTACGCGAGGCATAACGGTGTGGAAAGAAATACGTTAGAGGTCCAACTTACAACACACTCTAAGGCACGATCTCGTGAGTGAGAAGAATAGAAACCAATCCTAAAATATCCTATAGCCTCCTCACGATTATCGCGTGGTGCACAACACACCGATAATCAAGACTTCTATCGATACGGTTCAGACACTTTCCGAGGATTAACTGCTCTGATACCACTTTTGTCACGACCCGATTCCGGGCCCGTGACTGGTGCCTTACCCCGGGCACCCTAGTGACACAACATCAGAGTAATCAATGAACATAAACGATACAAGACATATTATGAAATATGAAACAATATTCTCGAGAAAACTTGCCTTTCTAAGATATATATAAATGACAACTTTTTCAATACGAACGCTTTAATCCTTTTTACAAACCCCCGCCACAACAAGATTTCTGCACTTACGAAGGATATGACACCCAGGGCGGGACAGGGCCCCGCCAAACCCCTTAATGTAAACACTTACTACGACTGGGTACTATACCACTGATAAGCCTCCGGAGATACGGAGCTTCCCTACGCTGAATCGTGACCGAGAGCTAGGATCAACGATCGTGTACCTCAACTCGCGGCATGAACGCAGCCTCCAAGGAGGTCGATAACAAAAATGTGTATGTGAAATCGAAAATACAGTAAATGGAATCATAGTAGTCTATATAAAGCGGAGACATGTATGATAACAAAACTACGATTCACAATAAACAAGCAGTCATATCAAGTCAGGGCCTCACGCCCTCAAATTCATCACTCAAACATAACAATGGGTCTCACTCCCACAACATCAATCATGCCCGTGGAATACCTTCATCACTGCCGGCAGTCTATGATATAAAAGCACCAAGGAACACACATGAACACCGTGTCCCACTGTGCTATAATAACACCGTGACGGTAAGTACGAAGGCATAGCCGACTACTAACACCTACAGCACAACAAGGTCATGAATCAGATCATAAGATCTGCATCATTACCGCCACATGATCAAAGCCGCCACTTGCCCGCAGATCTAATGTGCGCGTCTAGTCCCGAACTTCCCGCAGCCCGCATAGGCCAATCTCATCGCCCGCATGAGGTATTCCCGCATCGAGGTAGCTACTCCCAAGATCGCCCCGACTTCGCAGCCGCATGGCCACATGGACCGCATGCCCATAAAGGACGACACTAACTCGAACTCTCGTAGCTCCGCATAGGCCCTCGGGACATGCACAGGTATTCTCGAATCATAGGTCCATCGACCACCGAAGTCTACCCCCAGACGGAGGGCTTAACTCCGGAATCATCTCAAGAGATGAGTGATGTAAAATACTAACATAACAACATCGTTAAACAACATAAGCACAACAAAGGAAAAACCCCCTTTACACAAACATCACAAGATACTAACACACGTAGCATCCTAGCATGTTTACTTATCAATCAACAAGAAAGTATTACAAGGCTATCACAAACCAACACAATCAAGTTATACACACAAGGTACTTTCTATTATATGCCCACAAGTTCGGCGTTTTATCCCCAAAGTTCTTCATACATTAACTCTTTAAAAGATACGTTACTTTCACAATGTCACACAATACCCGTAGTATAAAAATAGAGTGACTATCTTTTTAAAGTAAATCAATTACTTCTCTTTGTAATATCAAGTAGTAACATTCTTTTCCAATGTTCAAGTTTGCCTAATTTCCAATGTTCAAGTTTGCCTAATTTCCAATGTTCAAGTTTCTTATCTTAGAAGGTTTTGTAGTTCATAGTCTTATTCATTTAAGAATATAATTCTCTTTTAAACTATCTGAGAAACATAAGCCTTATATGTGAGAAGGATATTCTTGTTTATAACAATCTTATTACAAAGACCATGATCTAGGAAATATCATTTTGTCTCATCTTAGCTTCTATGCAGATGGAAGTTTCTACCGGTTTTAATAATACTTAATTATTCAAAACATTTTCCTTTATTAACGCCGCAGTTGGTTTGTCGATACACATTCTCGATTTCCAAATCAAGAAACATTCTTAAGCCGTTATACCTAACTTCCCATAAAGCTAGTATAACTCTTAAGTTTTCAAAACCAAGTATTACTTCAAGTTCTCTATTAACACATATCAAGCCGCTTATAGTTCAAATCGCTTACCTTTAAAACCACAAGTACTTTCTTACCAACATAAAGCTGTTTATAACCGACTTCCCATAAAGCCGTTATAACACTTTATGTTTTAAACCAATCAAATACATTTAGCACATGACGCTCACCGCATCACATAGTTCACACATATCATGCTAGAAGAGATAGGAAGAGGTTCACATACCTCGCGACGAGTATCGACTAATAGCAAAACGCCCAAGTACTTCCAAACGCCGCTACTCCTTGCCAAGTAGATCGCGCCACACGTAGTACTTCAACCTATAAGGCCACAAGGCGCTTATTAACATTTAGGTCTAATCGTAGAATATTCTACGTAAAATTCGCAAAGACCTCCCCCCGCAACAACAGAAATCTCCTCCTCTATCGAGGCCTACCAAGCCAACCGGGGGTTATACATCTAACCCTAACTGTACAATTCTACTCCACAGACTACTACACAAGTCTATCGTAATACACCCTATGTAATTACGCTCAAGATTCTTCTTTAAATTCAGCTTAAGTCGCAAGACATTGCCGTAAGTTTTATTCAGCTTAAGTCGCAAGACATTGCCGATAACTATGTTCAAGACTATATATAGCATACTTCAACTATATAATCTAACAACATGTAATTTCCAATTACAATAGGGGACAAGATATTTACCTCGATAAGCCCATAATTATCCAAGTATAAAGTCGATCCCGGCAATCGCTTAGCTCCAACTCCGCGCGCCCAACCCGCTCCAAACTACCCTTAGAAGTTCTAACCAACTTCTACATACTACTCCAACAAACCATGGAGATTTTCCTTAGGGTTTCGATTTGGTGACGGAAGTATAATAGTATATCCGGCTTTTCAGATAGGTATAACCTTAGAATACTACAAGGTATAAGGCTAATGTAATTTGGGCATTATAACAATACTTTAGAGAGTATTTCTACCAAGAGAGGGGGGTAGTATACGAAAGCAACTAGGCTAGTGGGTACCCACGGCCACACTACTAGGAGTGGTATACCCTCGCCAAGGCCTCTGGAGAGGGGAGGCCTCGCCGAACTCAACACAAAGTGGGAGGGAGAAGATTTAACACTTAGGAACATTTAGGAATGGATGAATAAGTCTTCAAAGGGATGGGTATTTATAGGCCAAGTGAAGGCCAACCAATGGCCAAGATTGAGCCAAGTGCTACACAAGTGTAAGGCCAAGATTCACCCAAGTACACCTTATCCATCTACCACACCAACCAACACAAAATATCCTACCTACTCCCTTAAGCCCAAATCGTCCATAATGCCGTCCCAGGTGTTCCAATGAGAGGGTGACAAGTGTCGCCCTCTTGTTGGTCCAAAATGTTTCGCCTCTCTAAAAATCCGCAAAAATTAGAAATGTCATAGCGGAATTTTCCTACGAAAGTCGTGAAAACGCTTCATTTAAAAACGACTCTAACCGGGTGTTGTGAACAAAGTTTAATTCGGCCAAGCCAAATCAAAAGTTTCAAATTTTCTACGTACGTCCTTACGTACATACTCTGGAAATACGGGGTATAACAGACATGATCCAAATATTTTCAAACTTCATTCTATATACCACATGCTCATTTCTTTACTACTATAACATGTAATCTTCAATTACATTAAGAAGATGGAGATTTTACCTCAATAAGCCCTAATAATGTCCAAGCGTAAAATTAAATCCTTAGAAACTTTTAGCTCCTCTTCTTATGTTCCAATCCGCTCCAAGCACTCCTTAGAAGCTCATGAAGAACTCCTCTTCAAGTTCCATCTTCAAAGTTGAAGAACATCTTAGGTTTTCGCTTTGCGACTAACGTAAAAACGTCGTTTTTCCGGGATCTTTATATTGAGATATCCTTACAATACCCCTAGGAACCTTGGGTTAAAGTATTGGGATTATTGAACCACAAACGAAAATTTTCTTGTTCTTCAATGAGTAAAGCCGAGAGCTCCTCTACAAGGCTTCAAACTTTTTCTAATTTTTCTAAGTGTTAGAGACAAGTCTTGCTACAAGTATAGTATATATAAAATAATGGAGGGTCTAGATTAAACCATATGTGTGGCTTGGATTTATCAAGACTAAAGTCTTTGTCATGTTGGCAAGTTGACTTAGTCAATATTGTCAAGCTTGTCTTCAAGACTTGTACCTTATCCCTTGGTCAAATGACCTTTTTACCCTTGGCATATTTCGAACAATCCTATGTAGGGGTGACACGTGTCGCCCTCCCATTCGTCCATAGAATTTCGTAACCCTCGTGGGCCCCACAAAACGTAAAATTTCTTGGGTGGGCCCTACGTGACCAAATCCGTAAAATAAAATTTCAACAATGATAATAAATTCCATACTCTTCAATAATGTATTTTTAGAGTCTAATTCTCATCAACGAACATTTTCCTTCCCGAGGTTCGGAAGATTTTTTCTTCGGAAAAACTATTCTTCATTTCGTACCAATTTTCAAGTCTTGTGTTCTCACGTCTATTCTCTTATTCATGTACTGGAATTACGGGGTGTAACATTAACCAAGTGTTAGACAATATTTCTGTCACGACCCGTTCCAGGGCCCGTGACTGGTGCCTTACCCGGGCACCCAAGTAGTCATACATCAGAGTAATCAGCGGAAAATAAAAACAAGACAAGAAACAAATGTAAATTAAGACACCGTTCATTTGAGAAAAGTCGCCTTTCGGCATTTATATATAAACCAAAATCTGGCAGTTACATCCCTACTGTACAATAGGACTACAGACCTCTAAGGAAGTAAACAACTATGGCGGGACAGGGCCCCGCCATACCCTGAATGTACAACTATCTACAACAACAGGGAGATCATACCCAAAAGTCGAGCCTCCGGAGAAGATGGAGCTCCTGACACCAAAGCAAAAGATCCTAAGGATGCGGATCTAGCACTTGCTTTCCCTTACCTGCGGCATGAACGCAGCCCCCCGAAGGAGGTCAGTACAACAGGTACCAAGTATGTGAAACTGTAAAGTACTTAAATGAAATCATATCATTTTAAAACCAGTTTTACAAATATGTACGAAACAAACAAGGTAACCGCACATAGTGCCGTATCACAAACAAGAGCAATAAGAGGTAAACTGAAACAGGTCTCTTTCTAGGCTGCGAATGATCGAAGCAAGGCCAATCGCCCATAGTATCATTAAGCATGCCTAATCTCGACTCCGCATCGCATAGGCCACTCACGTAGGCCCGCATGAGGTATTCCCCGCATCGAGGGTAGCTACTCCTCGGCATCGTCCTGGACTCGTAGTCCGTATGGCCACATAGACCGCATGGCCACAAGGACCGCACACTAACCTGGAACTCTCGTAGCTCCGCATAGGCCCCCGGGACCCGCATGAGGTATTCTCGAATCATAGTCACACATCGCTCGAGCTATACCCCGTGACGGAGGCGCCTTAACCCCTGTATCATGTCAAGAGGTGAGTGATATAATACTAACCTAACAGCTTATCGTTAAACAACATAAACACAATAAGAATAACCTCTTTACACAAACGTTTACAAGATAATATCACACATAGCATCACAATATATCTACTCAACAAACCATCTTATTATACTTTCCAGAATCAATACAAGTCTTTCATAAACACATAAGTAAACTGTTCCTTTTATCTTTCTTAAGTCGTTATACCTAACTTCCAATAAAGCTAGTATAACTCTTAAGCTTTTTGTTTTAAAAACAAATATTCTTCTTCTTTCAAAAATGATTTATAATTCTTTTGAAAGACTTCAAGATTCTTATTATTTAGGCTTAAGTCAAAAGACATTGCCGTAAAGCTACGTTTAGTTAACACATGTACGTCTACCGTACTATATATATACTTAAAATGTCATGCTCAAGAGTATAGGAAGAATCACATACCTTCTCGGCGAAATCTACCTGCCAAGTCGAATATGTCGCGCGCAGAGAATCAACCTATAATAGTCAGATACGTCTATCAATGTCTAGACTACTCTGTAGACTATTCTAAGCAGAGGATTCTTTATTCTACGGAAAATTGGGCAGCACTTCCCTACCCGTCAAGTTACACAAGTCTACTGTAAAAACAGTCCTATGTAAGTACAGTTCAATTCTTCTTCTGTTATACCCTTCTACTGTGATTACAGCTCAATTCTATTCTTTAATATCCTTCTATATCTTATACTCAAGTCTTAGCTATTCTTATATGTAGTATCCAATTACAATAGAAGGACAAGAGTATTTACCTCGATAAGCCCAAAATTATCCAAGTTAAATGTCGATCCTGAGCAAGGTTTAGCTCCTAATTTGCACGCTCCGATAGCTCCAAGAAACCCTTAGAAGTTTCTAATAACTTCTACTCAAATACTAAAAGGGATTTGGGGCTAGGGTATTTTGGAATAGTAACTATACTGGAAGACAACTTTCTACCAAGGGGGTACTTACTGAAGCCACTAGGCTAGGGGGAGACGGGTGTTTCGCTAGGCTTCCAAGAGGGGAGAAGGCTTTTGGACGAGAGAGCAACTAAGGGGGAGAGAGTTTTGAGACTTGGAAGAATGATTTGTGGATGAAGAGTTCATCAACTCAAGGGGGGTATTTATAGGGCTTTCAAGGGCTAGGATGAGGGCAAGTGGAGGGCAAGTGGATGGTGGGGATTTGCACAAGTGCACCCTAACCTACTCCATAAATCCCTCACAAAACATTGACCCAAGTTTTAGGCCCTAAAACCATGCCAATCGTCCAAGGCATTAGCCCCCTTTGCCGTCCACTTGAGGGTGACAAGTGTCACCC
This sequence comes from Przewalskia tangutica, assembly GCA_029844215.1. NCBI lineage: Eukaryota > Viridiplantae > Streptophyta > Magnoliopsida > Solanales > Solanaceae > Przewalskia > Przewalskia tangutica. The sequence goes on from CM056725.1 coordinate 73,290,558, forward strand.
TCTCGTTGGTCCAAAATATTTCATCTCTCAGAAAAATCCGCAAAAAATATAAATGACATAGCCGGAATTTTCCCTTCGCAAGTTTTGTAAAACGTTTCGTCGGAAAACCATTCGTTTCGTGAGTTGTGCCCAAATTTCGCCCAAAGTGCCTTTCTTAAGGCTAAACCTTTGTACGTACGTCCTTACGTACATACTCTGGAAATACGGGGTATAACAATTTCACACCCCTAGCCTATGAAACACACCTTGGCCGAAACTTGCTAGGTTTGAAGCCTAAAGTGTTTTTCACTTATGAAGTTGGATCTTGAAGAGGAGTTGGTTAGGAGCTTCTAAGGGTTGCTTGGAGTGGATTGGAACGTAAGGAATAGGAGCTAAACGTGCTACGGATCGACTTTTAGTTCTTGGGTTATTTTGGGCTATTTGAGGTAATGAACTTTGTCCTCCTTGTGAAGTTGGATATTATATATGTTGGTTGTATATAAATAAGTATGTGGTACATGGAAGGAAGATGGAAAGGATTTGGACCTTGTTAAGTTGCTAAATTCAAGAAATTGGCATGCTAGCCATTAAAATGGTAAAAACGTATCTATTACCTGTTGACAGTTAATAATAAAGTTATTATAACTTATATAAAGATTGGAATATAAGTTGGAAGATTAAAGAAGTAATTCCGGCATGCTAGCCGAAAATTGGAGAAGTTTGATTGTAGTAGTTGGCCAAGAACACCAACTAATGGACTAATGGACTGTATTTACATTGGACTGTATTTACTTTGGACTGTATTTACATTGGACTAATGGACCATTTTATTTATTGTGGGGCAGAATTTTACACGTCCAGTTAGCCGTGTAATCCTCGTTAGTATTGTTGTATTATTGCGCCTTAAATATGGCATGTTGGTTATTGAATTTCGGGCCTTGAAAAAGGTGGAAAAGTACATAAAAACAGGGGAAGTGCTGCCCGATTTTCCGTAGAATAAGAGACCTTATACTTAGAAATATTCTACGAAGAAATCTAGACGTTGATAGACGTATTTGATTATTATATGTTGGTATTCTACGCGCGGAATATTCGACTTGGCAAGTGGATTAGCCGAGGAGGTATGTGATTCTTCTTATCCTCTTGAGCATGATTGTTGTGAAATATATAGTACGGTAGACGTACGTGTGTTAAATGAATTTGGTTTCACTTTGATGTCCTTGGATTGAGTTCTAAATGTTAAGAACCTGGAATTATTCTAAAAAGTTAATGAATCATTATTCGGAATGAAATTGATACTTGGTCTTTAAAAGAATAAAGTTCTCTTAATTTCAGAAATGAGTGTGATTGTCTTTGGTTAGTTTAAAACATAAAGTGTTATAATGGCTTTATGGGAAGTTAGTTATAGCGACTTTATAAAGATAAAAGAATGGTTTGATTATTCTAAAAGATAAGAGACTTGATTATTTTGAAAGTTAAGAGACTTGATTTTGATACTTGGACATACCGACGCTGCTGGATGGTCCACGGGTATGCTTCTATTATTATTGTTATTCCATGGACTAGCTCTCCATGAGGTTGATGACGCAGGCAGGATCTGGTAGCTAGCCCCGCATTTCGCCTGGCCATTCTTTGATGCAGGCTGGATCTGGTAGTTGACTTTCGTACTTGCCCCGGTCAGTTCTTTATCGTGTTATTTACTTGGACATACGGACACGTTGGGTGGCTCACGGGTATGTTTCCATTGTTATTGTTATGCCATGGACTAGCTCTCCATGAGGTTGATGACGCAGTGTGATCTCGTAGCTAGCCCCGCATTTGCCCCGCCGGGCCACGATACAGCCGGATCTCGTAGTTGGCTTTCGTGACTTGGCCGCTTTTATAGCATAGTTGATACGGTAGGCTCGTAGATGGCTTCCGCATTGCCCGTCATATCTCGCCGCGCAGCTGAATCGTAGCCGGCTTTCGATTTGCCCTGTCGATTGATGATGCAGCCGGATCCGTAGCTATGCGCTCGCATTTGCCCCGCCAAGATATGATGTAGGCTGAATCTGGTGGTTAGCTTTTCTACTTGGTCCGTACGGTTTTTATGACACAGGTGGGACCTGGTGTTCATGTGTACTTTTTGGTGTTATATTATATCATAGATCGCGCAGCTGGCGGCGAGTTCCACGGACATGATTGATATTGCGGGCGTGAGACCCATGGTTATGTTTGAGTGATGACTTTGAGGGCATGAGTCCCTGACTTGACACAACTGTTTATATATTGTGTATTGTAGTTTGGTTATCATACATGTCTCTTGTTTTATATAGACTGTTATGATTTCATTACAGTATTTTCGGGCCACATACTGGTACTGTTATCGACCTCCTTCGGGGCGCTGCTCATGCCGCAGATAGAGGTACACCGGTTGTTGATCCTCGCCTTAGTGGTCACAGCGTTGGGAAGCTCCGCTTTCCTGAGGCTTATATTTTGGTATGATTCCATTGGATTGTAGGTTCTTTTACATTCATGGTAATGCCGCGGCTCTGGCCCATCATAGTTGTTATAAAAACTCTGAGGTCCAGAAGATCACATGTTGTGAGTTGGGCTTGTAAAGGATAACTGTTCGGGTTTTATATATATATACAGAAAGGTGACCTTATAGGTTAGCATGTTTCTTCTTTTATATTGTTCCATGTCTATGAGTTTTATTCCACTGATTTTCTCTGATGTATTATCACTAGGGTGCCCGGGGTAAGGCACCAGTCGCGGGCCCGAGGTCGGGTCGTGACAATTGGCTATTGGAACCCTAATCCAAAACTAGCATGTTTAGCCTTTGAGATTACAATTCAATTTGATTATTAGTTTAAGTCGTCACATGTTATATAAAGAAGGAATTATAGTTGTTAAAGTTGTTTATGACTATATAACATGTTTGACCTAAGAACTTGGATTGAAAAAAGAATTGGAAAGGACTTAGGATTGGTTATATTGGTGGCCGAATGCCCTTATAAGTGTTGGATTGTTTTATATGAATTGTGGGGCAGAATTTTACACGTATTGTAAGGCGTGTAATCCCCTTTGATTGGTTGGTGTATTGAGTCTTAAATGTGGCATGTTGGTTATTGATTATTGGGCCTTGAAAAAGGTGGAAAAGTATGTAGAAACAAAGGAGGTGCTGCCCAATTTTCCGTAGAATAAGAGACCGTATACTTAGTATTATTCTACGTTAGGGGAGTCAAAAAAGTGGTTTACTTAATTGATTTAAAAGAGGAGAAATGACATGACTTAAAGAGAGGTAACTTGTTTTAAAGGTGTGAGTTACTTGAGATTTAAAAGTAGAAGAAACGTGATTTCTAAAGATTAAGAGACTTGAAGTATTTTGAAAGTTAAGAAACTTGATTTGAAAGTATGTGATACTTGGTTTTAAAAGTATAAGTCTCTTGGATATAAAAAGAATAAATTTGTCTAAAACCATAAAGTGTTATAACGGCTTTATGGGAAGTTAGTTATAACGGTTTTATGGAAGGTTAAGAAAAATTATCTATTTTGATTGATAGGCATGAGTTGCCTAGGTTGTGAAATTTAAAGTTACTTAGTTTCAAAGCCTTGAAATGAATTTCTAAAGGTGTAGTAACTTATTTTGAAAAATAGACATGCCTTGATACTACGGGTGTTAGTATCTTGGGGCTTTGTATAAAAATGAGTCTTTTGAAAAGAATGGACGTACGTAGTACTTTGGCTTGTTAAATGAGAATTATTCTATTTGTGCCTTTTTTTTTTAGGTAAATGCAAATATTATTACTAGAAACTTAAAGAAAAGTGGCTACAATCAATCATTGAGGGTTCTCAGTCCTCAACGTAATTTAAAGAAGAAACGGGGGAGTAAGGAGTTGTCACCGGGCGTGCCATTACAACAAGGGATAAAATCATAGAGTACTTATAGGATGTTGTTTTAATCTTGGTAATGACCTCTTCTCGCGTGAGTTTGTGCCTTCAAAGAGCAAGCAGGTTCCTTGTCCTCCAAATCTCATAGACCATAATGCAGAAGGCAATTAAGGTTGCTTTTGCTCGGATGCCTGTTCCGCGGTGGTCTTTTTTAATCCATTTGAGAGAACTTTCAACAGAGGTCATTTCTCTCTTAATTCCCAACCAATCTCTTATGCTTTTCCAAATCAAATGGGTGTAGGGGCATTTGAAGAAGAGGTGCTCCGTTGTTTCATTTGCTTGCTTGCAGAACCCACAAGACTTATCCTCCAGGTTGAGATAGGAAAGGGTGTCCTTTGTAGCTAACCGCTTTCTACAATTTATCCACATGGTGAACGAGAACTTAGGGGGGATGAATCCTCTCCAGATTTGTGACATCCAAGGCTTTTTATCTTGCTTAGAGCGCAAGATCTCATATACGAGGCTTGAATCAAATATACCGTTGGTACAACACTTTGCTAATTCGGCAATTGCAACTCCTTGGCTACCAAAGATGGAAACAAGTTTGTCGCGTATCCCGCAAATCTTTCTGAATAGGGGGGAGTCTCTAGGACGTACCTCATAGTCCCTAAAAGAACCACCTCTCAAATAAAAACTGTTGATCCATTGGACCCAAAGTGAGTCTGCTTCTGTGTTGGTTTGCCAAATAGACCGGGATAGCAGGGCATGGTTCCAATCCTTGATATTCATAAGGCCCAAACCTCCTTCCGATTGAGGCAGGCAAATGGTCTCCCAAGCAACTCTTGGTGGTTTCCCACCCCATAAGAACTGGATACAGGCAGACCTTACCTTGTTGAGTACAGTGGCCGGAATAGGAAGGGCCCGGAACCAAAAACTCTCAACCCCTTGGATGACCGACCTAATAAGCTCTAGCTTGCCCGCATAGGAAGAGTGTGGTGTCCCCATTTCTGAATGTAATTCGAAATAGCACTAGTGAAAGGAGCAAATTGTTCCACCGAGACTGAAATTGGGGACAAAGGGATCCCTGGCACTGCATCGAAAGCTACCAATGCCGAATCCAACTGCCAAGATCAAATCACGACTCATCATGTACTCCCGCTAAGTAGACGGAGGATTTGGATGGATTAAGAGTTAACCCAGAGACATCCTCCAACTCCTCTAGACAGTTCATAAGAATCTCAACCGAAGAAATATCACCTTTGGCAAAGAGCATGAGGTCATCCGCAAAAGCAAGATGAGTAATACCCATCCTTTTACATTTTGGATAATAAGAGAAAGCTCTAGCCTCAGTCCTCATTTTAAGCATCCTCGAAAGGTAATCCATACACAAGATAAAGAGCGTTGGGGACATAGGATCACCTTGTCTAAGACCACGCTTACCCTTGAAGTAACCATGCAACTCACCGTTGATAGAAAGAGAGAAGGACGTTGAGCAAACACACTCCATGATCCACCTGACAAATCTGTCCGGAAAGATGAGGCCTCTTAATACTGAATCAAGGAAACTCCAAGAGACCGTGTCAAAAGCTTTCCTAAGATCCACCATGAGCATACACCTAGGTGAGACTCTGGCTCTATTAAATCCTCTCACAAGCTCCTGTGCTACATAGACATTGTCCATCATATTTCTCCCTTTCACAAAAGCCCCTTGTGATTTGTCAACGATAGAAGGAAGAATCTTTGCCATTCTGTTAGCTAAAATCTTTGTAATAATCTTATAGACCACATTAGTCAATCCAATAGGCCTAAAATCAGTTACCTTACCTTGATAGTACTTTGGCTTGTTAAATGAGAATTATTCTATTTGTGCCTTGATAGTACTTTGGCTTGCTTAAATAAGGATTTTATCTTGGTATATGTAAAAAGGAAAGGCATGGTAATTGTCTTGATTTATGTAAAAAAGGAAAGGCATGGTAATTGTCTTGGTTTATGTAAAAAGGAAAGGCAAGGTAATTGTCTTGGTTTGTATAAAGGCATGGTATTGTCTTGGTTTATGTGAAAAGGAAAAGGCATGGTGTTGTGTTGGTTTACTTGCATATGGGTTGCTCATATAGATATTCGTGCAAGTGTCATATTTGCACATCTCCGCGTACCTCCATAAAGAGCCGACAACTTGTTTCAAGGATATCATGGAGTAGCACCCCATGGTGGTGAGTGGTACACACTCACGGCAGGTCAGTATTTGATGTCACGACCCGACCCCGGGCCCGCGACTGGTGCCCTACCTGGGCACCCCTTTCAGGTATACATCAGAGAATAGCAGCGGAACATACACAACTCATAAAATAAAATAAATAATACTTAGATAATAGACATCAACAGGCCAGCCGATAAGGCCACCTTCCGTAACATATACATAATACAAAATTTAAAACAGTACATCTCTGTTCTTACAACCCAATCCACAAATGTGACTACAGACCTCTAAGAATAACAACTGTGGCGGGACAGGGCCCCGCCATACCCCTGAATGTACAACACCCGACAATATCAGGGATAAGCCTCCGAAGTAAAGGAGCTTATCAACAGCTGAACAGTAATCCTAAGAGTGAGGATCGAAACTCAGATACTCTACTCATGCAGATGAACGCACTTCAAGGAGGTCAAGACAACTTGTACCAAATATGTGAAACTGAAAGATCAGAGTGAAATCATAAGTCTTAAAATAAAGCCGAGACATGTAGGATAACTCAAATAAACAAGACATCAGGCCTTACTAACAATGAGAGTAACAAGAGTATACTTTACTGCATAAAAATAGGAGGCTCATGATCAAAATAAGGTCACCCGCCCATAGTATCATTAAGCGATCCTACTCCTGGGACTATTTCACCCGCATAGGCCATATGGACCCGCATGAGGTAACTTCCTCGCATAGATCAGATCCGCCGCATAGTCGCTGGACTGCATGAGGTAACTTCCTCGCATAGGACTGGTCCGCCCCGCATAGGACTATTTCACCCGCATGAGCCCTACGAACTCGCATGAGGTATTCCTCGCATCATGGGTAGCAAATCCACGGAATATGCAAATGCCACGAAACCGGGGAATGACCCCGTAATGAACAATATATCACTAGCACAACCGGCTATCATACATAACATAAGCACTACCAGCTTAACGTACATAACATAAGCACTACCGGCTTATCATACATAACATAAGCACCACCGGCTTATCATAATTATTATAAGCAAGTTAAGAAATCCCCTAACTTCTTATTAGCTTTGTTCATATACACTCTCATTTTAGTTTATTTAAGGCACTAACATGTCATTATAAAATCCGGGAATTTAACCCAAAGTACTACGTACTTCTTTTCTTTTAAAAAAATGACTCTTTTCATATAAACTTCCAAGATACTAATAACCGTAGTATCAAGTCCTATCTACCTTTCAAGACAAGTCACAATACCTTTTAGAAATACATTTAGGCTTCTAAAACAAGTGACTTCTTTCCTTTAAAACCTTAAGCAATTGATGCCTTTAAATCAATTTTTCTTTCATTTTTCAAGTCATTTTTCATTACTTACATTACTTAGAGTAAACCACTCTTTTAACTTTCCCTAAAGTTATTATAACCAACTTCCCATAAAGCCGTTATACTAACTTTATGCGTTAGACGCTTCCATTCCTATTTATAACCAAGAGGCTTATACTTTTAAAATACTTCAAGTCTCTTAACTTTAGTACTCAAGTTTCTTAACTTTAGAATAGCTCAAGGAATCAATACTTTCCAAATCAAGTATTATATACATTTTCAAGTCAAGAAATCCTTGTTTACCTTATTAGGATAAACCATTCTTTTTACTTTCCATAAAGTTATTAACCAACTTTATGCTTTTGAAACCAAGGCATTTTTATCCTTTAAAAACAAATGAGTTAATCATCTAACTCAACCAACTTGGAAAAACAAGTCAAGGATATCAAATGAACTATATCCATTCAAATCTCGTACGTATACCGTACTATACGTTTACAACTACTCATGCTCAAGAGATAAGAAAGTTCTACATACCTCTTCGGTTCAATCCACTTGCTAAGTCCAATATGATGTACGTAGTATGTCAACCTATAATGACCATAATACATTTATTAACTTCTAGCTTCAAACGTAGAATATTCTAAGTGCAAAGTCACTAAATTCTACGGAAAATCGGACAACATTTCCTTTGTTTCTACATACTTTTCCACCTTTTTCAAGGTCTGAAATCAAAATCTAAACCCACATTTAAGGCTTCAACAGTTCAGCAATTCAAAGGGGATTACACGCCTAACCGGACGTGTAAAATTTTGCCCCACAATTCATATTGAACTATCCAATTAGTTTAAGGCAACTCCTTGGCTACAACATGCTCACATATTATTTTTTTCAAATCCTTTCAATCCAACTCGTTATATAAGTCATAACCAATTATATACCCTTATATTTATAACATGTAACGATTTTTGCTAACAACCGAATTGATGACAACATGAGTGACTAACATGCCCATTTTCAATTTTCAACAAGTCGACATGATCCAAATCTTTTCAAACTTTAATATATAAACCACATGCTCATTTCTTAACTACTATAACATGTAATCTTCAATCACATCAGAAGGTGAAGATTTTACCTCAATAAGCCTTTTTTTCCGAAATCTTCTTCACGTTAAAATCACCCACACGAACCCTCTACAAGCTTGCCAACATATTTCCTTCTTGTTGCCTTTCCAAAATCTCATCGGGGTTCATCAATTTTTGAGAGAGAAGAGGGAAATTTTCTTTAGGAAATCCTTTGCAAATGATCAAGTCTTCAAGACTTGGTCCTAAAATAAGACCCTCATCTTGGTCAAAAGATGGGAGGGACACTTGTCGCCCTCCCATGGGCCTTTTACAAAATATCTTATGATTTTTCTCTATTTTTCGCGGAAAATACCGCCTTGGCGCCACGGCCCTGCAGCCGGCGCCGCGGCGCTGCGACGCCTGAACATTTTTCCTACTCTTCAGCCAGCTGAACTTGCAACGTCCATAACTTCCTACTCCGATGTCCAATCGACGAGCGTTTTGTTGCGTTGGAAACTAGGTTCAACGAACTTCATATTATGCTTTTAAAACACCTAATAACTCTTAACATACTGGGATGTATAGCACTCCAAAGTTGACTAAAAATTGGTCCACAACCATTCTGTCAACTTATTACTCCAAATTCAAATCTTAATTTCTTTCGTAAGTTCTTAAATACATGACTTGGAATTATGGGGTGTAACATTCTTCCCCCCTTAGAAACATTCGTCCCTGAATATTCCTTTGGGAGTCAATCTTATAGATAGCGACATAGTCTCCTTTTACAGCCCCTACCTACTAATAATGCCACGCATGGCCACATAACCATATTAATACTAAAAGGTCAACCTGAACTCCAAGCATCGACGTCGGTTATCTGCATAAAGCTTCTGTCGACTCTAAGCCTGCTAATAATCTTTCCTGGATAGGCTACTCCTTATCCACAGCCCGCTGAATCAAGTCCGGGCTAACTATCTGACCCTCGCCTACGTTGAACCAACCAATCGACGATTCTACACGTTCTTCATACAAATCCCCAAACAGGGCCATCTGGGTACTGGATGAGTAGCTTTTGTTATATGCAACTCAACAAGAGGTAAATAATTCTTCCGGCTAACTCTGAACTCAATAACACCGGCCCGCAACCTATCCTCAAGTGTCTGGATAGTACGCTCTGCCTGCCCGTCGGTCTGAGGGTGAAATGCTACACTGAGACTCACCGGTGTCCCTAATACCTTCTGGAAAACCTCCAGAAGCCAGCCGTAAACTGAGCTCGTCTGTCTGACATCATAATTGTAGGAACCCCGTGCAGTCTCAAAATCTCCCTGCTATATAAGCAAGTATAATCCTCAGTCGAGTAAGTGGTCCTGACCGGGAGAACCTGGGCTGATTTCGTCAGCCTGTTTACCATAACCCATAAGGAGTCACACTTTCTTTCAGTTAAAATACCTGAAGTAGCAAAGCCTTGGGTAAAAATAGTACTTCTCTGAGTACGATGCAACCCTGTAACAAGATCCATATTACTCACCTCCCATTTGTATGTCGGGATCTCAATCGCCTGTAATAGCCCACTGGGCTTCTAGTGCTCAACCTTGACCCGCTACTAATTTGGACACTAAGCAACAAACTCTGCTACGTCCCTTGTTACACCCCATAAATTCAAGAGGTTAAGTTAAGAACTTACGAAAGGAAATAAGATTTGAATTTGGAAAATTGGGTTGGCAAAAGGTTGGGGGCAGACTTTCAGTCAACTTTGGAGTGGTATACCTCCTAGTTCTTTAGGAGTTTTGGAGAGTTTTAAAAGATTAGTATGAAGTTCGTTGAATCTAGTTTCCAACGCAACAAACCGTTCGTCGATAGGACATCGGAGTCAAAAGTTATGGAAGTTTCAAGTTTGGTGCGCAATCGTGCAAAGCGCCAGCTTCGGTTCAGTGCTGGCGCCGCTGCACGAATCTGAGGGCGGCGCCGGTTGTTCTGGGGGTTCGCAGGGGTTGCAGCGCGCGCGCCGAATGCGGGCCGGCAGCGAATGCAGAACTTTTCTGAAGTGGTAGCCGCTGGCCGGCGGGCCGGGGCGGGCGCTGGATTTTTATGCGAAAGCAGCAAAAGCAGGGATATTTTTTGTTTTAAACCTATGGGAGGGTGACAAGTGTCCCTCCCATCCTTTTTATCTGAAAGTGGTCCTATTTTAGGGCCAAGTCTTGGAACACTTGGCCATTTCATTTCAAACCCTCCCAAGAAAGATCCTCTCCCTTCTCTCTTGATTTTTGAAGAAAACCTAGCCTAAGAGGAAATTGTTGGAGCGGCGGCAAGAAGGAAAAGTGTGGGTAAACTTGTGGGAAGCGCTGGTGGGCGATTTTGACGGAAGGAGGTGGAAGAAAAAGGGGCTTTTGTGGGCTATTCCTTAAGGTAAAAGTTTCCCCTTTCTCTTGGTTATGAGCCTAAGGCTGTTATATTTTAGTAGTATAGATGTGAGCCTGAGGCTGTTATATTTTAGTGATTTAGAATTGAGCCTAAGGCTGTTTTATTGTAGTAGTATAAAGTTGAGCCTGAGGCTGTTTTATTTGAATAGATTAAGGTCGTCGCATGTTGTAAAGGGAGATTGTAATTGTTGAAGATGTCTAGGGCTAGATATCTTGTTAGACTTAAGAACTTGGATTGGAAAGAGTTGAAAGGGGTTTAGTCTTGGTTATATTGTTGGCCAAGAATGGCATGGAAATTAGTGGTTTATTTTGTGTTGTTGTGGGGCGGAATTTTACACGTATTAGTAGGCGTGTAATCCCCTTGTAATTGCTGAATGAATTGAGCCTTAAATGTGGCGTTGGTTATTGAATTTCGGCCTTGAAAAAGGTGGCTTAGTTAGTAGAAACAAAGGAAGTGTTGTCCAAATTTTCCCGTAGAACAAGGGACTTTCATTAGAATATATTACGTTGAAGCTAGAAGCTAATAGACATATTATGGTCATTATAGGTTGACATCTACGGACGGCATATGGACTTGGCAAGTGGATTAAGCAAAAGAGGTATGTAGAACTCTTCCTATCTCTTGAGCATGAGTAGTTATAACTGTATGGTACGGTAGACGTACGTGATTTTTAAATGAAGTGAAGTCATTTGACATATTTGACTTGTTTTAAGGATGTCTAGTTGGTTGAGTTAGAGAATTAACTCACGTGTCCTTAAGGAAGAGTTATAAGAATGGTTTATCCTAATAAGGTAGACAAGGATTTCTTGACATGATCAAGTATAGAATACTAGATTCGGGAAGTATTGATTCTTGAACTATTCTAAAGATAAGAGACCTGATTCCTAAGTTAAGAAACTTGTTTTCTAAGTTAAGATTTTTGAAGTATTTTGAAGGTAGTGTAACTTGAATTGAAGTACAAGCCTCTTGGTTATGGAGAGAGCAAAGTGGTCTAAGACATAAAGAGTTATGACGGCTTTATGGGAAGTTAGTTATGACGGCTTTATGGGAGGATAAGGATGTCTTGGTTCTAAAGCATAAAGTTAGTATAACGGCTTTATGGGAAGTTGGTTATAATAACTTTATGGAAGCTTAAAGAAAGGGTTTTTCTCGAATAAGGTAAGCCTAGATAAAAGAATGGACACTAAGAAAGGCAATTCGATTTAAAGGCATCAATTGCTTAAAGTTTAAAATGAGGGTCACTTGAGTTAGAAGCCGAAGCATATTTCTAATAGTATAGTGACTTGTTTGAAATGTAGATAAGCCTTGATACTACGGGTGTTAGTATCTTGGGGTCTTATGTGGAAAAGGGATCTTGGAAGGAATAGAAACACATAGTACTTTGGGTTGGATTTTTCCCAGGACTTGTTAAGTGATATGGAAAGTGCCTAAGGTCGTAAAATGAGATCCATTTTGTATGTTATGAAAGTCTAAAGAAGTTAGGAGCTTACTTGGACGTACCGTCAGTGATGGAGGATTCCACGGGTATGCCTCCATTGTCTCCTTATGAGTCTACCGACGCATGCAGCAGTGATGTGGGATTCCACGGGTATGCTCCCCTGGTCATAGTATGAGTTTACTTGGATGTACCGACAGTGATGTGGGATTCCACAGGTATGTTTCCATGGTCTTAGTATGAGTTTACCGGGACATACCGTCAGTGATGTGGGATTCCACGGGTATGCATCGGGGACATGCTTACGATGAGGGATTCCGAGGCATGTAGTTTGAGGGGTAAGAGTATAAATGAGGGGTAAACCCCCAAGATCGTTATACCACCTGGTTCCGTGGATTTGCTACCCACGATGCGAGGAACACCTCATGAAGTCATGTACCCGAGATGAGGGATTCCACGGGCATGATATATGTATATATGTATGTATTGTGTATGTGTACGCCGACAGTGAGGTAGGATGCCACGGGCGCGTCACATGGTTGTATTTACTTTTATGGTCATCGGCGGTGGCGGGATCCAGGCGCAGGATATAGGTATATACATGGTTAGATTTGTGTGTCTGCAAGCGGTGAGGAAGGATGCCACGCGCGTCACGAGTTAGATTCACACCTGGCGGTCGGCGATGATGGGAATCCCAGGCGTGCTTGGATATTTGAGGCGGGGGTTCATAGCCCCGCGTGACTATGGTTCATATGTTGAGACAGTGTATAAGGTAAACCGACTTTCATTACTTCCACTTCAATGAGGCACGATGTCTTTATTAATTTGGTTATCATATATGTCTTCACCTGTACTTTTGACTATTATGATTTAAATTACATTACTTTCATTTTAGCATACTTGGTACATATATTGTACTGACCTCCTTCGGGGGGCTGCGTTCATGCCGCAGGTTGAGGTACATAGCTTGTTGATCCGCACTCCAGGATCACGTTTCAGCCTGAAAGCTCCATTTCTCCGAGACTTTGTTTTGGTATGGTTCCTCAAGTCGTTGACTTTTGTACATTCCGGTATGGCGGGGCCCCGTCGTCCACGCTTATTATGTAAACTCTTGGAGTGCAGTAGTCATATCTTGTGGGTCACCTTATAAATAAAAATTGAGGTAGCTCATTGTTGGATTTGTTTGTATCGAGGAGGTAGCCTTATCGGTGACCTATTATTTATTTCATTGTTTAAGTTTATGAATGTTCCGCCGCTTATCTCTGATGTATACTGTAAGGGTGCCTGGTAGGGCACCGATCGCGCTTCGGGTCGGTCGTGACAAAAGTGGTATCGAGCGATTAGTCCTCGGAAAGTGTCTACAGGCATCGTGTCTAGTAGAGTCTTGATTATTGATGTGTTGTGCACCACATCTATAATCAGGAGGCTGCAGGACATTTATGATTTGTTTCCATTCTTCTCTCTCTGAGATCGTGCAGTAGATTTGTCCTACTAGGCTGAATCCTCTCGACTGTTCCATTGTATCGATTATGCCACCACGGAAGCGACCAAGGCCCGAAGGGCAAGGCAACAGCGAGAGTCGCTAGTACGCAGAGGTTACGAGACTCGAGCACGCACTATGCCCGAGGTAGTGGCGGATCGGCGAGATCACCACGCCGGTGATTAGAGGGCCGAAGCGGCGATTACACTGCAGGTTCCGGTACACGAGCCTCAGTTCCACCCGTGGCTGAATATCGAGATTACGAGAGCGGTCCGATTATTGACTAGCATTGTGGTAGGCGTGGCAAATGCGAGGCCGTAGCTAACCCTAGAGCCGATAGTTTGAGGATTCGGGACTTTCTGGGTTGTAGTCCACCCGAGTTTTATGGTTCGAGATCGGAGGATGATCCTCAAGAGTTCGTTCGGCAGCTACATCGGACTATGCAGGTGCTTAGGGCCTCGGAGACGGAGTCCGTTGTGTTAGCTTCATACCGGTTACGTGATATCTTAGGGTCATAGGTGGCATAATAAAGTTCCAGAAATTGTAAAGTACGAGGGGTATTGGATTGACTCCAAAAGAACATTCGGGGACGAATGTTTCTAAGGGGGGAAGAATGTTACACCCCATAAATTCAAGAGGTTAAGTTAAGAACTTACGAAAGGAAATAAGATTTGAATTTGGAAAGTTGGGTTGGCAAAAGGTTGGGGGCAGACTTTCAGTCAACTTTGGAGTGGTATACCTCCTAGTTCTTTAGGAGTTTTGGAGAGTTTTAAAAGATTAGTATGAAGTTCGTTGAATCTAGTTTCCAACGCAACAAACCGTTCGTCGATAGGACATCGGAGTCAAAAGTTATGGAAGTTTCAAGTTTGGTGCGCAATCGAGCAAGCGGCGGTTCTCGAGAGTGCAGCGGCGCCAGAATCTGAGGGCATGGCGCGGTTGTTCTGGGGTTCGCAGGGTTGCAGTGCCAGCCGGAATCTGGCGCGCGCTGGAATGCAGAACTTTTCGGAAGTGTGCATGCCGCCTTGCCTGGCGGCGGGCCGCGGCGGAGATTTTACGCAGCGAAAAACAGGTGATATTTTTTTTATTAAACCTATGGGAGGGTGACAATTGTCCCTCCAATATAATTTATCTTAAAGTGGTCATATTTTAGTGCCAAGTCTTGGAATACTTGGCCATTTAATTTCAAACCCTCCCAAGAAAGATCCTCTCCCTTCTCTCTTGATTTTTGAAGAAAACCTAGCCTAAGAGGAAATTGTTGGAGCGGCGGCAAGAAGGAAAAGTGTGGGTAAACTTGTGGGAAGCGCTGGTGGGCGATTTTGACGGAAAGAGGTGGAAGAAAAAGGGGCTTTTGTGGGCTATTCCTTAAGGTAAAAGTTTCCCCTTTCTCTTGGTTATGACCCTAGGCTGTTATATTTTAGTAGTATAGATGTGAGCCTGAGGCTGTTATATTTTAGTGATTTAGAATTGAGCCTAAGGCTGTTTTATTGTAGTAGTATAGAGTTGAGCCTGAGGCTGTTTTATTTGAATAGATTAAGGTCGTCGCATGTTGTAAAGGGAGATTGTAATTGTTGAAGATGTCTAGGGCTAGATATCTTGTTATACTTAAGAACTTGGATTGGAAAGAGTTGAAAGGGGTTTAGTCTTGGTTATATTGTTGGCCAAGAATGGCATGGAAATTAGTGGTTTATTTTGTGTTGTTGTGGTGAATTTTACGTATTAGTAGGCGTGTAATCCCCTTGTAATTGCTGAATGAATTGAGCCTTAAATGTGGCGTTGGTTATTGAATTTCGGCCTTGAAAAAGGTGGCTTAGTTAGTAGAAACAAAGGAAGTGTTGTCCAAATTTTCCCGTAGAACAAGGGACTTTCATTAGAATATATTACGTTGAAGCTAGAAGCTAATAGACATATTATGGTCATTATAGGTTGACATCTACGGACGACATATTGGACTTGGCAAGTGGATTAAGCAAAAGAGGTATGTAGAACTCTTCCTATCTCTTGAGCATGAGTAGTTATAACTGTATGGTACGGTAGACGTACGTGATTTTTAAATGAAGTGAAGTCATTTGACATATTTGACTTGTTTTAAGGATGTCTAGTTGGTTGAGTTAGAGAATTAACTCACGTGTCCTTAAGGAAGAGTTATAAGAATGGTTTATCCTAATAAGGTAGACAAGGATTTCTTGACATGATCAAGTATAGAATACTAGATTCGGGAAGTATTGATTCTTGAACTATTCTAAAGATAAGAGACCTGATTCCTAAGTTAAGAAACTTGTTTTCTAAGTTAAGATTTTTGAAGTATTTTGAAGGTAGTGTAACTTGAATTGAAGTACAAGCCTCTTGGTTATGGAGAGAGCAAAGTGGTCTAAGACATAAAGAGTTATGACGGCTTTATGGGAAGTTAGTTATGACGGCTTTATGGGAGGATAAGGATGTCTTGGTTCTAAAGCATAAAGTTAGTATAACGGCTTTATGGGAAGTTGGTTATAATAACTTTATGGAAGCTTAAAGAAAGGGTTTTTCTCGAATAAGGTAAGCCTAGATAAAAGAATGGACACTAAGAAAGGCAATTCGATTTAAAGGCATCAATTGCTTAAAGTTTAAAATGAGGGTCACTTGAGTTAGAAGCTGAAGCATATTTCTAATAGTATAGTGACTTGTTTGAAATGTAGATAAGCCTTGATACTACGGGTGTTAGTATCTTGGGGTCTTATGTGGAAAAGGGATCTTGGAAGGAATAGAAACACATAGTACTTTGGGTTGGATTTTTCCCAGGACTTGTTAAGTGATATGGAAAGTGCCTAAGGTCGTAAAATGAGATCCATTTTGTATGTTATGAAAGTCTAAAGAAGTTAGGAGCTTACTTGGACGTACCGTCAGTGATGGAGGATTCCACGGGTATGCCTCCATTGTCTTATGAGTCTACCGACGTCTGCGGTGATGTGGGATTCCACGTATGCTCCCCGGTCATAGTATGAGTTTACTTGGATGTACCGAAGCGGTGATGTGGGATTCCACGCGTATGTTTCCATGGTCTTAGTATGAGTTTACCGACATACCGTCGGTGATGTGGGATTCACGGGTATGCATCGGGGACATGCTTACGATGAGGATTCCGAGGCATGTAGTTTGAGGGTAAGAGTATAAATGAGGTAAACCCCAAGATCGTTATACCACCGGTTTTCGTGGATTTGCTACCCACGGTCAGGAACACCTCGTGAAGTCATGTACGAGATGAGGATTCCACGGGCATGATATATGTATATATGTATGTATTGTGTATGTACGCCGACGTGAGGTAGGATGCCAGGCGCGTCACATGGTTGTATTTACTTTTATGGTCATCGGCGATGGCGGGATCCTAACGCGAGAGGATATAGGTATATACATGGTTAGATTTGTGTGTACAGCGGTGAGGAAGGATGCCACGCGCGTCTGAGTTAGATTCTACACCTAGCGGTGGCGGTGATGGGAATCACGGCGTGCTTGGATATTTGGCGAGGTTCATAGCCCCGTGTGACTATGGTTCATATGTTGAGACAGTGTATAAGGTAAACCGACTTTCATTACTTCCACTTGATGAGGCCTGATGTCTTGTTAATTTGGTTATCATATATGTCTTCACCGCACTTTTGACTATTATGATTTAAATTACGACTTTCGATTTGCATACTTGGTACATATTTTGTACTGACCTCCTTCGGGGGGCTGCGTTCATGCCGCAGGTTGAGGTACATAGCTTGTTGATCCGCACTCCTAGGATCACGGTTCAGTTCTGGAAAGCTCCATTTCTCCGGAGACTTTGTTTTGGTATGGTTCCCTGAAGTCGTTGACTTTTGTACATTCAGGGGTATGGCGGGGCCCTGTCCCGTCACAGTTATTATGTAAACTCTTAGAGGTCTGTAGTCATATCTTGTGGGTCACCTTATAAAAAAATTGAGGTAATCACATTTGGATTTGTTTGTATCCAGGGAGGTAGCCTTATCGGCTGACCTATTATTTATTTCATTGTTTAAGTTTATGAATGTTCCGCCGTTTATCTCTGATGTATACCTGTAAGGGTGCCCAGGTAGGGCACCAGTCGCGGCTCGGGGTCGGGTCGTGACATCCCTCTTCAGGCCATCTTACCAATACATACATATGAGGTCATGATACATCTTAGTCGACCCAGAACAAAATAAAGTAAGAAGTATTGCGTGCCTCCCCTAAACCTGCTGACAAGTCCTGCAACATTGGGCACACACAATCTTCCCTCATATCACAACACCCTATCTGGTGCTACCCATACAGGTCCTCCTCCTCCTCTTGGAGAGCCGTATCTCAAATTTGCCCTAAAACTGGATCCTTATACTATCGTCTCTTCACCTCCTCAACGAGGGAAAACTCGGCAACCTCTCGAACCTGAGCTCCTCTATCGTGTTCCCGTAGCTGCCAAGAAAATATAGGTTGTTACCTTATCGCATTGCATCCGCACACAACCCATCCAAACACTCAAAGTGTTATCATAACAACCTAACCCTCTAGTCCTTCAGGCCTCAGGAGGGGTTAGAACTGTAGTCGTAGTCAGCTTACTTCCAAATAACTGGAAGCCCTTCTCATACTTGCGAAATTTTCGGGCATCATTAATCTCAATTATGGTTCCTGGTTCCTGGTTCCATTTCTATGTTGCAACCAAACGTGGTCACTATACTTAGATTCGACTCCTTTACTTGACTCATGTCTAAGACTTCCTGCCAATCACAAATTAGGGGGAGACTTCCTTGATCCCGTCAAGTAATAATCCTATTATTCTCTTCCAGCTCATAGAGCTTATAGTCAGGTGTTTAACCTCAACTCATGGTATCACATATGCTAATGGCTTGTCAAGATTTCTTATCATTCGAGTGTCTACTCGTCTTTCCTTTATAAGTTATTTCAAGTTGTCCTGGGGTCCCTTACCCCTCCGTATATATATGGTCTTGCCCGTCATTACAGGCTTGCCACCTATCCTCGAGGTGTTATTACTGCCCACCATTTACTAATGGTCTTTACACTAGCCTGGGGTAATCATATCTCGTGCAACTTACATAACCATAGTTGCATCCTCTTTTATCATTCTGGTCATAACCTTTCCTTATGCTTATTATTAGCAAAAGTATTTCTATCTTGATTCATAATCATACGGTTTCATGCATGCACACTACCTGCATTTATTTTCTTACCACACTTCCTCGACCGTTTCCTAACGTCGTTCTCAATTACCCCAACACAATACTTTTCCCACGGTTATCTAAAACTGTAACCTATGGCATGACGATACTGAAGACCTTACCAGTCTCATCTCCTTCGTCTAAAAACATGGGTACACATAATCCCATAATACGTAAAACTATCTTTTTACGTGGGGGAGAGAACTTATCCCACTTAAAAAATCTTAATCATCAAGCGCCACCTTATAATCGTATAGATTTTCAAAACCTACCAATGATGTCTTCTGTTTTCCGCAGGCATCACTTGTACTTATCTTATTCATGCTTGCGCGCTTTCCTAAAATTATCCGGAAGGTCGTGGCCCTGACCGCCATACCAAACCAACTCCAAGTACCTCCAAGGGCACTTAACATAAAACTCCTTCAAATTCTAGTATTACTTACCTTCTTGTCACGACCCGAACCGGGGCCCGTGACTGGTGCCTTACCCCGGGCACCCTAGTGATACAACATCAGAGAAAATCAGCGGAACATAAAGCATAAATATGAAACGAGAGACATGATAAATAAAAGCAAATAGGCCAACCAAAACAGTTGCCTTCCAACATATATATATAAACATTTGAGCGATTCTAATCCTTACACCACGCCCACAAAGGTCTACTGCACTTAAGATTTATACAACAACTATGACGGCGGGGCCGCCATACCCTGAGCGTGCAGAACTTACGGACTCGGGATAACATACCAAAGATAAGCCTCCACGAAACGGAGCTTCCCAAAATGAAATGAGATCCTAAACGCGGATCGACGGTAGATGTACTTACTGCGGCATAAACGCAGCACCGAAGAGGTCGATACAGTACCAAGTATGTGAAATCGTAAAATATCGTAAATGAAATCATAATAGTCTATAAAAGCGAGACGGTATGATAACCAAACTACGATACACACATAACGATTATATCAATTCGTGGTCTCACGCCACAACATCAATCCCGCGTGGAGTACCTTCCGCCGGCTGAATCTATGATATGATAAAGCAACAAGACAGAATCCAAATGGGAGCATACGTGCGCTACGCATACGTAACGACCGTTCGGGCCGGTGCGGTGCCTTACCCGGCGCCCCTAGTGATACAACATCGAGAAAACGGCGGAAAATAAAACATGAGTCGAAACAAGAGATATAATAATAAGCAGGCCAACCAAAAGCGGTTGCCTTCAAGATATACATAACACGAGCAGTTTAATCCTTTACAACCCCGCCACAACAAAGACTACGGACCTCTAAGATTTACACGACTATGACGGCGGGGCCCCGCCATACCCACGAATGTACAGAACCTACAACTCGGGAACACATACTAAAAGATAAGCCTCAAGAAAGCGGAGCTTCCAATCTGATCGTGATCCTAAGAGCGAGGATCCACGGCCGATGTACCTCTACCGCGGCATGACGCGGCCCCGGGGAGGTCGATGCAACAGTACCAAGTATGTGGCTCAGAAAAATCAGAATGAAATCATACTAGTCTATATAAAGCGAGACATGTATGATAACCAAACTACAGATTCACAACATAAAAGCGATCATGTCGATCGAGGACTCACGCCTCAAGTCATCACTCAAATATAACTATGGGTCTCACGCCCAACATCAATTATGTTCGCATCATGGCGCGTGCCCGGAGTGCGCCGGTGTAGACATGTCCATGATGCAACAATAATACCAATGCCCATGGCCACGTGCCCCGAATTCTACCTCGGTGTGAACCGTCCATATGACATCAACAATAATATCTTTGGGTGATCAACCTGCGCGTAGCCACATGCCCCGAATTCTACCTCGGTGTAGACATGTCCATGTAACCACAATAACAATATATCGGGTAATCAACCCGACCGCGTAACGCGTGCCGGAATTCTGCATCGGTGTAGACATGTCCATGTGACATCAACAACAAGACAAGAATCAAAAATGGAAACATACGTGGAATTCTCCATCACCGCCAAAGACGTCCAAGTAAGTTCTCAAAAGTCGACCGCTCTATCGAGACGCGGTAACACGTAAATACCACACTTGCACAACAAAGGCTATCATCACAAGCATAGGCAAGTTTCACAACAACAAGCATAAGTAAGTTTCACACAACTCAAAGTACTTTCATTTTATGCCAAAGTCCGGTTTTTAACCCCAAAGTACTACATACGTTAAGTTCTTTTAAAAGAGATCCATTACTTTTATAAAGTCACCCGATACAGTAGTATTAGAATGACCAACCCACATTCCTTTTCAAAATCAAGTAACAACATTCTTTTCCTAAGTTCCGGTTGCCTAGTTTCAATTACTCAAGCTTCTCATTTTCAAATGCTCAAGTCACTTATTTTAGAAAGGTTTCATAACTCATAGTCTTAATCTCTTTTAAAACAATTGAGTAACATATGTCATATATGTGAGTAGTTTATTTTGTTTATAACGATCTTATTACGTGACCATGATCTAGAAAATGTAATATCATTTTGTCTCATCTTAGCTTCATGCGGATGGAAGTTTCTCTGGTTTTAATACAACACATCATTATTCAATACATTTTCCTTTATTAACGCCGCAGGTGGTGCAATACACCTTCGATTTCAAATCGGTGAAACATTATCCCTTTAAAACCAAGTACTCATTACTCACGAATGAGGTTTCACACAAACATCCACACTAAAACAAATAAGTTAAGTCTCTTATCTTATAAGATCAAGTCTCTTAACTTCTAACATCGATAAACCATTTTCACTACATAAGGTCGTTATAACTAAATTCCCATAAAGCTATTATAACACCCTATGTTTTAAACCAACAAATCACTTAGCACGTATGCGTCTACCGTACTACATAGTTCACAACAATCATGCTAGAAAAGATAGGAAGAGGTTCACATACCTCGCGGACGATTTATCGACAATAAGCAAAATGCTCCAAGTACTACAACCACTGTAGCCCTTTCCACCTCGAGTAAAATACGCTACTCTTGTACTTTCACCTATAAAGGTCACAAACGTCTATTAACCCCAAAACACAAGTTTCTATCTTTCTCTGTAAAATTCGGCACCTCCCCCGTAAATCTCCTCCTCTATCGAGGCCGCTACCCAAGCTTGACGAGGGTTTACATCTAACCTGGCGTGTACAATTTTACACAAAGAATACTTACAAGTCTCTGCAATCTGATCCTATGTAAATCTGATTCGATTCTTTATTCTTGAGCTTAAGTCAAAAGACATTGCCACAATAATGTTGATTCTATATATAGTATACTTCAACTATATAATCCTACAACATGTAATCTCCAATTACAATAAGGGACAAGAATATTTACCTCGACAAGCCCAAAATTATCCGAGATAAAAGTCGATCTGAGCAAGGTTTAGCTCCTACTCGTGCGCTCAATCCGCTCCAAACAACCCTTAGAAGTTCTAACCAACTTCTACTCAAATACTTCAACCAACTATGAAGATTTCCTTAGGGTTTGGTTTGAGACTAAAAGGACAAAAGGTAGTATTTCTGACTCTACGTATAGAGGTATCTCTGGAAAACTACAAGGTACAAGGCTAAGGTATTTTGGGCATTATAACAATACTAGGAGAAGTATTTCAATACCACAAGGAGGGTATTATACGAAACAACTAGGCTAGTGGGTACCCAGTGCTATGAGGAGGGTAGTACCTCTCGGTCACACCTCAAAGGAAGAGGAGGGTTTCGGCCAAGGCCAATTTTAAGGGGAGAGGGCTCTTGGACGAGAGTCAACAAGAGGAGGAGGAGGGTTTCCAAGACTTGGAAGATTTTTGGATGAATGAAGTCTTGAGAGGTATTTATAGGAAAGCCAAAGCCAACGATGGCCAAGATCAAGCCATGTGCAAGGCAAGTGTATGGCCTTGATCAAGCCAAGTGCACCCTAGCCCCTACTCCACAAAACAATGCACAAAACATGGCACCAAACAAGCCACAAACAAGGCCAAAACAAGGAGCCAATTGGCGAACGCGTGAACAATCGTCGAGGTTGCGCCCTTTGCTTCAATGTGAGGTGACACATGTCACCTCCCGTTGGCCCAAAATGTTTCGTCTCTCGGAAAAATCCGCAAAAATACAAAAGCGACATAGCCGGAATTTTCCTTCGCAAGTTCTGAAAGCGTTTCGTCAAAACGACTCTGCAAGGTGTTGTGCACAAAGGTAACCCGGCCAAGCCACCTAGGAGGGTGACACGTGTCACACCCTCCTATGGCCCTCATAAAACGCCCTTGAAAAATATCCACAATGGCCAAAATCTCGAAAACAAAGTGGGCCCCACAAACAGTAAATTTCTCCGTGGGCCCACGTGACCATTTCCGAAAATAAAATCTCAAAATTCTAATATAATCTATGAAGTCCAAATACCAAATCTGGGAATCCAATTCCATTAATGAACCTTTTTCTTCACAAATAACCTAAACTTTTCCGCGAAAACTCACATCTTTCTTTCTTTTCAAAATTTCGCCAGTACTCTCGTGCGTGCGTCCTCACATACATACCCCGCAACTACGGGTATAACATTCTCCTCTCCTTAGAAACATTCGTCCGAATGTTCCTTCTCAAGTCGGATAACGATGAAGTTCCTCTAACAAGTTGTCAACGCCACAGCGCGAAATAACACACGTTATCTTCCTTCCTTACTCGTTGTACCGCTTCTCGAACACTCGAACTCTCGGACGCACCATACTTCAGTCATTACTTGTTCCGAAAATCTCTGAGTCACTACCTCCAAACTTGGTCATCTTACTAACCTCAACTTCCTTAAGGCCATTCCGGCCTTTATGAACCGCTTCGTCGACGCGTCCACGAACTCATACGATGATCATACAAACTTGGGCCTAGCATCCTCGTGACCCTACCACCTGGCGGGACCACCCAGAACTGACCCCACCCCAAACCGGGTTACGGGTTGACCCGCAAATGGTCCTCAACCCGACCCCCAACCGCGCCAAACTCTTGTTCCCCGATCCGGAACAATCTTACTAATTCACATCATGAAAGCTACCACTTCCATCTCGCACTACCCATGGACTTATCACACAAATAAATCCCACGTATACTACGCACTCTGATAAAGGTCAAACATAAAATAAATCTTTTACTCATGACGACCCTACCTCTAAGGTCTCAATCGTGAAATAGTCTAAGGTTCACACTTCCATGCCCCCCAGGCTTACCCTTCTACACTCACCAGGTTTCTCAATCACATAATTAGCACAAAGCTATCCGAACATAACACTTAACACATTATATTAACATCAATACATACAAGTCTCTAGAGGGTTAAAGATATACCTGTCTCTTCCGCTTCCTAATCACAGTCCTGCCCTGCAGGGCGCCTAGCTAGTGAAGGTGATGAACCAGCCACTGATCCTGAAGGCTGAGTCGTAGCATCCGTGCTACCCTTGGTCGGACAGTTCCTCGCAAAATGGCCCTGCTGGCCGCAAAAATAACAAGCTCCCTTGGCACCACGACACTCCCCGAAATGCGGTCTACCACATCGGCCACACCGAGGTAGGGGTGACCGCATCTGGCCAACACCCTTACTTCCCTGGAAACCTGAACCCTTGGAGCCCTGACCTGCTCCTGAAGACGGAGGACCACTCTGTACAGGCGGGGGTACAAAACTAGTCTGCTGCTGAGGCGGTCCGCCTCGAAAGTCGCCAAAAGACCCTGATGTCCTGGCCCTCTTCTGCTGATCCAGGTCATTCCGTCGACCTCTCCGTACCTCACATCCTAGTGCATGAGCCTGCATGCGGGCAATGTCCATGCCCGGCTGAAGAGCTACACCCGAACAAGCCTCTGTTAATGTTATACCCCGTAGTTCCAGGGTATGTATGCGAGGACGTACGTACGAGAATACGACAGAAAGATTGGAAAGGAAGAAAGAGGCGATTTTTCCACGGAAAAGTTTCCGGTTTTTGTGAAGGAAAAAGGTTCGTTAATGGGAATTGGATTCCCAGATTTGGTATTCGGACTTCCTGGAATATTAGAGAATTATGGAATTTTATTTTTGGAAATGGTCACGTGGGGCCCACGGGAGAAATTTACGGTTTTGTGGGGCCCACTTTGTTTTCGAGATTTTGGCCTTTGTGGATATTTTCGTAAGATGTTTTATTTTGGGCCAATAGGAGGGTGACACGTGTCACCCCCGCCTAGGTGGCTTGGCCGAATGGCATTTGTGCACAACACCCGGTTAGAGTCGTTTTTCGACGAAACGTTCTACCTAACTTGCGAAGGGTAAATTACGGCTATGTCATTTAGTATTTTTGCGGATTTTTCCGAGAGACGAAACGTTTTGGACCAACGAGAGGGCAACACTTGGCACCCTCTCGTTGGTGGACTTGAAGGGGCGTTAGGGCCGATTGGATGAGCAAGTCTTGGTTGATATTTGTGTAGATATTTTGTGAGGGTTTTAAGGAGTAGGGACTAGGGGGCACTTGGGCATATCTTGGCCTTACACTTGCTATACACTTGGCTAGATCTTGGCCATTGGTTGGCCTTGGCTTGTGCTATAAATACCCCTCTCCTTTGATGAACTTCTTCATCCTAAATATTTCCCAAGTGTTAGAATCCTCCCCCTCCCTTCCTTATGGGTCTCGTCCCTCCCCCTGGGGGCCGAGAGCACCCCCCCCCCCTCTAGGGGTGCTAGCCGAGAGTGTACCCCACTCTAGTTGCTTTCGTATAATACCCCCCTTTGTGGTGTAGAAATACTCTCAAAGTATTGTTATAATGCCCAAATTACCTTAGCCGTATACCTTGTAGTATTCTAAGGTTATACCTATCTGAAAGCTTGGAAATACTATTATACTTCCCGTCGATGAAAACCGAAACCCTAGAAAATCTCCATTGTCCTTTGGAGTATTGTGTAGTAGTTGGTTAGAACTTCTATGGGTGGTTTAGAGCGGGTTGGAGCGCCGGAGTTGGAGCTAAACGATTGCCCAGATCGACTTTATACTTGGATAATTATGGGCTTATCGAGGTAAATATCTTGTCCTCTATTGTAATTGGAAATTACATGTTGTTGAATATATAGTTAAAGTATACTATATATAGAATCGAATCGAATCAGATAAGAAACTTGTGTAGTAATCTTGTGGAGTAGAATTGTACCGTTCGGGTTAGATGTATAACCCCCTGGTTGGCTTCGTAGCCGCCTGCTAGAGGAGGAGATTTACGCTGTTTGTTGCGGGGAGGTCGCGAATTTTATGTAGAATGTTCTACGATAAGATCTTAATGTTAATAAGCGCCTTGTGGCCTTATAGGTTGAAGTACTACGTGTGGCGCGTTAAACTTGGCTTTAGGAGTAGCCACGGTTGGGAGTACTTGAGCGTTTTGCTATTAGTCGATACTGCCGCGAGGTATGTGAACCTCTTCCTATCTCTTCTAGCATGATATGTGTGAACTATGTAAATGCGGTGACGCGTCATGTACTAAATGTATTTGATTGGTGTAAAACATAAAGTGTTATAACGGCTTTATGGGAAGTTGGTTATAACGGCTTTATGTTGGTAAGAAAATACATGTGGTTTTTAAAAGGTAACTGATTTGAACTATAACTGGCTTGTTATGTGTTAATAAAGAACTTGAAGTATTTCAAAAGAGTTTTGAATCATTTTGAGAGAAGAAGTAATACTTGATTTGTTTTGAAAACTTAAGAGTTATACTAGCCTTATGGAAAGTTAGGTATAACGTCTTAAGAATGTTTCTTGATTTTGGAAATCGAATGTGTATCGACAAACCACTGCAAGCGTTAATAAAAGGAAATGTTTTGTGATTAAGTATTATTAAAACCGGAGAAACTTCCATCTGCATGAAGCTAAGATGAGACAAAATGATATTTCCTAGATCATGGCTGCTGTAATAAGATTGTTGTAAACAAGAATATCCTACTCACATATAAGACTTATGTTTCTCAGATAGTTTAAAAGAGAATTATATTCTTAAATGAATAAGACTATGAACTACGAAACCTTTCTAAATAAGAAACATGAACATTTGAAATTAGGCAAACTTGGACGTTTGGAAAATAATGTTGTTACTTGAGTTTTACAAAGAGAAGTGTTTTGATTTACTTCAAAAGATAATCACTATATTTTCATATACTACGTATTGTGTGACTTTTGTGAAAGTAACGTATCTTTTAAAGAGTTAATGTATGAAGTACTTTGGGGATAAAACCCCGAACTTGTTAGCATATAGTAGAAAGTACCTGGTGTGTATAACTTGATTGTGTTGGTTTGTGATAGCCTTGTAATACCTTCTTGTTGATTTGATAAGTAAACATGCTAGGATGCTACGTGTGTTAGTATCTTGTGATGTTTGTGTAAATGGGTTTTCCTTTGTTGTGCTTATGTTGTTTAACGATAAGTCGTTATGATAGTATTATACATCACTCATCTCTTGAGATGATTAGGGTTAAGCCCTCCGTCTGGGGTAGACTTCGGTGGTCGATGGACCTATGATTCGAGACTACCTCATGCGGGTCCAGGGCTATGCGGGCTGCGGAAGTTCGTGTTAGGATGCGGCCCTTGTGGTCATGCGGTCCTTGTGGCTACGCGGACGGCGAGTCGGGGCTGCCGGGAGTAGCTACCCTCGATGCGGGGTTATACCTCATGCGGGCGATCGATTGGCCTATGCGAGTCGCGGAAAGTTCGTGGCTAGACGCGCATTAGATATCGCGGGCAAGTGGTCGCTTTGATCATGTGATGCAAGACAGATCTTATGATACGATTCATGACCTTGTTGGTACTGGGTGTTAGTAGTCGGCTATGCCTTCGTACTTACCACATGCGTGTTATTATGCACAGTGGGACCCGTGTTCATGTGTGTTCCTTGGTGCTGTTATATCATAAATCGCTGGCGGTGAGGAAGGTATTCCACGCATGATTGATGTTGTGGGCGTGAGACCCATTGTTATATTTGAGTGATGACTTGAGGCGTGAGTCCACGACTTGACATATGCTATTGTGAATCGTAGTTTGGTTATCATACATGTCTCCGCTTTATAGACTATTATGATTTCATTTCTGATATTTTTAGTTTCACATACTCTGTTATGTGACCTCGCCCTTGGGTGCGTTCATGCCGCAGCAAAGGTACACCGATCTTTGATCCTCGCCTTAGGGTCACGATTCAGTGTGGGAAAGCTCCGTTTCTCGGAGGCTTATCGATGGTATAGTCCCTGTTGTTGTAGGTGTTTACATTCAGGTATGGCGGGCCCTGTCCGCCATTGTTGTCGATCTTTTCTTAGAAGTGCATGTAATCTTGTTGTGGCGGGGTTTGTAAAAGGATTAAAGCTGCTCATGTTGGAAAAAGTTGTTATTTATATATATGCGAAAGGCAAGTTTTTCTCAGTTATTGTTTCATATTTCATAATATGTCTTGTATTGTTTTATGTTCGTGATTACTCGATGTTGTATCACTAGGGTGCCCGGTAAGGCACGATCACGGGCGGAATCGGTCGTGACAAAAGTGGTATCGAGCGATTAATCCTCGGAAAGTGTCTGAGCACAGTATCGATGAAGTCTTGATTATCGGTGTGTTGTGCACCACGCCAATAATCGTGAGGCTATAGGATATTTAGGATTGGTTTCTATTCTTCTCACTCGAGGTCGTGCCTTAGAGTCATGTTTTAAGTTGGACCTCTAAACGTATTTCTTTCCCTTACCGCTATGCCTCGCGCAGGCAACCGGGCCTGTGAGGCAAGCGGCGAGGAGGCTGCGAGTAGAATCTGAGAGGGTTGCGAGGCACAGCCCAATCATTACCTAGGGTAGTGCTTCATTCGGGATTTCTGCGACGTCACTAGCCCCAAAGAGTTTAGCACACGGGCGGCGATTCTCTGCGTCCATGATATTTGAACCTCGGTTCCACGGCCAGAGCAGAGAATGTAGATTGCAAAGGCGACCTGTTACTAGCCATGGAGTTGGCTACGAGATTATACCGATGTACCACGAGTCTTGATGACTACCTAAGAGGTTGTGCAAGAGTAATTCTTCATTGGGCTTGGCATGGCACGTATGCGGGCTTATGTACAGTCGAAAACGTAGAGATCGACGGGTTAACCAAGGGCGAGAAGAGGGCGAGCGGCAAGGTCCTTCGGTAACTTTCAAGGTGAGTATACCTTAAGTGCTATGTTACGATAGCGATTGTTAGTTGTGATTAGAAATCATGGTGGGTTAGCGAGTAAGATTTTGGAGGATAGAGAAAGTGTGAGCCTTAGAGCTTTATACGCAAAGACCTTAGAGGTAAGGCCATCTCGGGTAGAGACGTATGTTTATGTTTGACCCTTAGGAGTGCATAGTGCACGTGAGTGTGTTTGGGGATAGGTCCTAAGTAGTGTGAAATGAAGAGGGTAGTTGAGCTAAGAAGACCGCTAGGTTTTCGTAACGTGATTAGTGAGATTGTTCCGACGGAGCTAGTATTGTGCGCGTTGCGGGTCGGGTTGAGGCCACGTTGCGGGTCAACCCGCGGCATGTATGGCGGTGGGGTCTGGTTGTGGTGGTCCGCCTTGTGGTAGGGTCACGAGGTGCTAGGCAAGTTTAGTTAACCAACGTGCGAGTTCGTGGATGCGTTCGACCGGTGGTCGGGCGATGGGGCAGCCCATCGTGTTCTTGATCGGGACCGTTCACTTGGCGATGTTGATTTATCGGAAGGTTGTAAGGCTGCACGGTGCCTACCTTCACCTTATGACGACAGTGGAGCCAGTTTACGGCTGTTTTGTTTGGAAGTTTTACCAAGCATGTGTTAAGAACTCGGTGAGTCTCGGAATCGCATTCGCCACCGGGCGGTCGTGGATTTCGCGGTAGTTGTGAGGATTGTTGTCTCCGTGGAGGAGCGTTTGAGCTACCATTTCGTTGTTCGGATGTCGCCTTATGAAGCCTTGCGGCGGAAGTATAAGTTCTTGGCCGATTGGTTCGATGTTGGCGGGGTTCGATAGTTGGTTCACTTGTTCCAAAGATGTGGATAGTGAAGCTTGTCTGAAGAAGTTCGCATCTCGGAGAATCGTGCGGATAATCGGCGACGACGCTTAGAGTTGAGTTGACGGTCGGTCTTCTTGAAAGTACCACCGGACGAGTGTGACGAGTTTTGGAAACGAAGGAACTTAGCCCGAGTTACTTTGGGCCTTTGTGAGTTCATGTGAAGAATAGGCCAGTTGCCTATATGTTAGCATTTGCCGTCCGACTTAGGAGGAAGGGCGTCCGGTCTTCGTATTGTTATGTTCGAAAGTATCGAAGATCCATCCGAATGTTCCCGATTAATGATGACCTCGTTAGAGATAGTAACCGAGTTTTGGATACTAAAGCGATGCTCGAAATATGGTAAGAATTCGAGTGTCGACGGCTTGATGATCGCATGCGGCCGGTACCATTTGTTGGGTCGTTGGAGCAAGGCTCGCGACAAAGTGACAAAAGTAGTATTATTTGTGGTGATGTTAGAGGTGTTTCCTCGTGGACTTGGATGTAGGTATTTTGCGTGGGTATTTACGTGGCGGTGTGGCGGATTGTTTCGTAAGTATAGTAGTGAAGACTATCTTGCGCGTTCGCTTTGAGACTTAGAAGGAACATTCGGGACGAATGTTTCTAAGGAAGAATGTTATACCCGTAGTTCGTGGTATGTATGCGAGGGCGTGCGTGCGAGAATCTGACGTAAAGATTGGAAAGGAAGAAAGAGGCGATTTTTCCACGGAAAAGTTTCCGGTTTTGTGAAGGAAAAGGTTCGTTAATGGGAATTGGATTCCCATTTGGTATTCGGACTTCTGGAATATTAGAGAATTATGGAATTTTATTTTTGGAAATGGTCACGTGGGGCCCACGAGAAATTTACTGGTTTTGTGGGGCCCACTTTGTTTTCTAGATTTTGGCCATTGTGGATATTTTCTAAGATGTTTTATTTTGGGCCAATAGGAGGTGACACGTGTCACCCCGCCTAGTGGCTCGCCGAATGGCATTTGTGCACAACACCCGGTTAGAGTCGTTTTTCGACGAAAAGTTCTACCTAAAATGCGAAGGGTAAATTACGGCTATTTGATTTAGTATTTTTGCGGATTTTTCCGAGAGACGAAAAGGTTTGGACCAAAGAGAGGCAACACTTGGCACCTCGTTGGTGGACTCGAAGAGGCGTTAGGGCGATTGGATGAGCAAGTCTTGGTTGATATTTGTGTAGATATTTTGTGAGGGTTTTAAGGAGTAGGGACTAGGGGCACTTGGGCATATCTTGGCCTTACACTTGCTATACACTTGGCTAGATCTTGGCCATTGGTTGGCCTTGGCTTGTGCTATAAATACCCTCTCCTTTGATGAACTTCTTCATCCTAAATATTTCTAAGTGTTAGAATCCTCCTCCCTTCCTTATGGTTCTCGTCCCTCCCCTTGTGGCGAGAGCACCCCCTCTAGGGGTGCTAGCCAGAGTGTACCCCTAGCCTAGTTGCTTTGTATAATACCCCCTTTGTGGTGTAGAAATACTCTCTAAAGTATTGTTATAATGCCCAAATTACCTTAGCCGTATACCTTGTAGTATTCTAGGGTTATACCTATCTGAAAGCTTGGAAATACTATTATACTTCCGTCGTCATAAACCGAAACCCTAGGAAAATCTCCATAGTCCGTTGGAGTATTGTGTAGAAGTTGGTTAGAACTTCTAAGGGTGGTTTAGAGCGGGTTGGGCGCTTCGAGTTGGAGCTAAACGATTGCCCAGGATCGACTTTATACTTGGATAATTATGGGCTTATCAAGGTAAATATCTTGTCCCTCTATTGTAATTGGAAATTACATGTTGTTGAATATATAGTTAAAGTATACTATATATAGAACTGAACGTATTCAGACATGAAACTTGTGTAGTAATCTTGTGGAGTAGAATTGTACGTTCGGGTTAGATGTATAACCCCTGGTTGGCTTGGTAGCGGCCAGATTAGAGGAGGAGATTTACGCTGTTGCGGGAGGTCTTTGAATTTTACGTAGAATGTTCTACGATAAGATCTTAATGTTAATAAAGCGCCTTGTGGCCTTATAGGTTGAAGTACTACGTGTGGCGCGTTACTTGGCTTTAGGAGTAGCCGACGGTTGGGAGTACTTGAGCGTTTGCTATTAGTCGATACTGCCGCGAGGTATGTGAACCTCTTCCTATCTCTTCTAGCATGATATGTGTGAACTATGTAGTACGGTAGACGTCGTGTACTAAATGTATTTGATTGGTGTAAAACATAAAGTGTTATAACGGCTTTATGGGAAGTTGGTTATAACGGCTTTATGTTGGTAAGAAAATACATGTGGTTTTAAAAGGTAATCGATTTGAACTATAAGCGGCTTGTTATGTGTTAATAAAGAACTTGAAGTATTTCAAAAGAGTTTTGAATCATTTTGAGAAGAAGTAATACTTGATTTGTTTTGAAAACTTAAGAGTTATACTAGCCTTATGGAAAGTTAGGTATAACGTCTTAAGAATGTTTCTTGATTTTGGAAATCGAATGTGTATCGACAAACCATCGCAGCGTTAATAAAAGGAAATGTTTTGTGATTAAGTATTATTAAAACCAAGAGAAACTTCCATCCGCATGAAGCTAAGATGAGACAAAATGATATTTCCTAGATCATGGTCTTTGTAATAAGATTGTTGTAAACAAGAATATCCTACTCACATATAAGACTTATGTTTCTCGGATAGTTTAAAAGAGAATTATATTCTTAAATGAATAAGACTATGAACTACTGAAACCTTTCTAAATAAGAAACATGAACATTTGAAATTAGGCAAACTTGGGCGCTTGGAAAATAATGTTGTTACTTGAGTTTTACAAAGAGAAGTGTTTTGATTTACTTCAAAAGATAATCACTATATTTTCATATACTACGTATTGTGTGACTTTTGTGAAAGTAACGTATCTTTTAAAGAGTTAATGTATGAAGTACTTTGGGGATAAAACCCGAACTTGTTAGCATATAGTAGAAAGTACAGTGTGTATAACTTGATTGTGTTGGTTTGTTATAGCCTTGTAATACCTTCTTGTTGATTTGATAAGTAAACATGCTAGGATGCTACGTGTGTTAGTATCTTGTGATGTTTGTGTAAAGGGTTTTCCTTTGTTGTGCTTATGTTGTTTAACGATAAGTCGTTATGATAGTATTATACATCACTCATCTCTTGAGATGATTCCGGGAGTTGCGC
Organism: Przewalskia tangutica; assembly: GCA_029844215.1. NCBI lineage: Eukaryota > Viridiplantae > Streptophyta > Magnoliopsida > Solanales > Solanaceae > Przewalskia > Przewalskia tangutica. The sequence goes on from CM056725.1 coordinate 73,323,764, forward strand.
CTCCGTCACGGGGTAGACTCGGGCGGGTCGATGGACCTATGATTCGAGACTACCTCATGCGGGTCCAGGGCCTATGCGGGCTGCGGAAGTTCGAGTTAGGACGCGGCCCTTGTGGTCATGCGGTCCTTGTGGCTATGCGGACGGCGAGTCGGGGACGCCGCCGGAGTAGCTACCCTCGATGCGGGGTTATACCTCATGCGGGCGATCTGATTGGCCTATGCGGAGTGCGGAAAGTTCGAGGCTAGACGCGCGCATTAGATCTGCGGGCAAGTGGTCGGCTTTGATCATGTGATGCAGACAGATCTTATGATACGATTCATGACCTTGTTGATGCGTAGGTGTTAGTAGTCGGCTATGCCTTCGTGCTTACCACCATGCGTGTTATTATGGCACAGTGGGACCGTGTTCATGTGTGTTCCTTGGTCTTTGTTATATCATAAAGCCGCGGCGATGAGAAGGTATTCCACGGCATGATTGATGTTGTGGGCGTGAGACCCATTGTTATATTTGAGTGATGACTTGAGGCGTGAGTCACGACTTGACATATCGCTTATTATTGTGATCGTAGTTTGGTTATCATACATGTCTCTGCTTTATAGACTATTATGATTTCATTTCTGATATTTTTAGTTTCACATACTCGGCACTGTTATCGACCTCCTTGAAGTGCGTTCATGCGCAGCAAAGGTACCCGCCTTTGATCCTCGCTCTTAGGAGTCACAATTGCGTGTGGGAAAGCTCCGTTTCTCGGAGGCTTATCGATGGTATAGTCCCTGTTGTTGTAGGTGTTTACATTCGTGGTATGGCGGGGCCTGTCCGCCATTGTTGTCGATCTTTTCTTAGAAGTGCAGTAAATCGTTGTGGGCGGGGTTTGTAAAAAGGATTAAAGCTGCTCATGTTGGAAAAAGTTGTTATTTATATATATCGAAAGGCAAGTTTTCTCAGTTATTGTTTCATATTTCATAATATGTCTTGTATTGTTTATGTTCGTGATTACTCGATGTTGTATCACTAGGGTGCGGGGTAAGGCACGATCCGGGCGGAATCGGTCGTGGCGATTAAGTAATCATCTAATCGGTGGCGTGGCGAAGGCACTCTATCCTCCATGGTTGCCACTAAAGCGGGGACATACCGAGCCAACGAGTCAAACTCCACGTTGTACTCTCGAACCGTACGCCCGCTCTGTCTAAGCATCAAAAAATCTGTCGGCCCGTGCCCTCCTCATCTGCGGAGGCAAGAAGTGCGTGAGGAAAGCCCCCGAAAACTCATCCCATACTGCTGGAGGTGAATGCTCTCCCCGGGAAAGCTCCCATGAATCAAACCAATCGACTGCGGTATCACGCAGCCGATGCGAACCAAAGGTCACAGACTCGGTCTCTGAAGCCTTGATCACCGCGTGATCGTCAGAATCGCGAATGAACTCCTGCGGATCATCCTCGTGCCTCGACCCATAAAACTCGCGGGCTACAACTCGGAAAGTCCGTAGCCTCAAACTATTCGCTCTCGGGTGCACCATGCGGTCTGAACTGGAACTGCTGCATCCAGCCTATCCTCATATCTGCCCACGACCACGGCGGCAATCGCCATCTCTTGTAACCCATTTCCTGCCCGGTGTGGGGTGGAGGCTCAGTGCTGTGGTCTCGGCGACCATGCTGCGGCTCTAAACTTCTTTGGGGTGGCGGCGTCCTGAAACCCGCCGTCAAGCACAACCTCAGTCTTGTCAGGGCTGCGCCCTCGTACTCCTCAGATCTCACTAGCGGCACCCTCGCTGCCTTGCCCTCTGGGCTCTGGTTGCCTTGGCGGGCATAATCGTAAAAAGCGAGATACGTCGGAGGGTCCAACTTACAACACGACTCTAAGGCACGATCTCGTAATGAGAAGAATGGAAACCAATCCTAAATGTCCTATAGCCTCACGATTATAGATGTGGTGCACAACACACCGATAATCAAGACTCTACTAGACACGGTGCGTAGACACTTTCCGAGGATTAATCGCTCGATACCACTTTTGTAACGACCGTTCGGGCCGTTCGGTGCCTTACCCGGCACCCTAGTGATACAACATCGAGAAAACCACGGAAAATAAAACATGAGTCATGAAACAAGAGATATAATAATAAGCAGGCCAACCAGCGGTTGCCTTCGATATACATAAACACGAATGCTTTAATCCTTTACAACCACACTTGTGGCAAGACTACAGACCTCTAAGATTTACAACGACTATGACGGGACGGGGCCCGCCATACCACAGATGTACAAGAACCTGACTCGGGGAACACATACTAAAAGATAAGCCTCCAAGAAACGGAGCTTCCTAATCTGTTGACGTGATCCTAAGAGCGAGGATCCACGACCGATGTACCTCACTGCGGCGTGAACGCAGCCCGAAGGAGGTCAAGATAACAATTACCAAGTATGTGGCGTAAAAATATCAGAATGAAATCATACTAGTCTATATAAAGCGGGAGACATGTATGATAACCAAACTCTGATTCACAACATAAAAGCGATCATGTCGATCGGGGACTCACGCCTCAAGTCATCACTCAAATATAACTATGGGTCTCACGCCCACAACATCAATTATGTTCGCGTCACGGCGCATGCCGGAATTCTGCATCGGTGTAGACATGTCCATGATGCAACAATAATACCAATGCCCGTAGGCCACATGCCGGAATTCTACCTCGGTGTAGACGCGTCCACGTGACATCAACAATAATATCTTGGGTGATCAACCACGCATGGCCACATGCCGGAATTCTACCTCGGTGTAGACATGTCCATGTAACCACAATAACAATATATCGGGTAATCAACCCGACCGCGTGGCGCGTGCCGGACTCTGCGTCGGTGTAGACATGTCCATGTGACATCAACAACAAGACAAGAATCAAAAATGGAAACATACGGTGGAATTCTCCATCACCGCCAAAGACGTCAAGTAAGTTCTCAACAAGTCGGCCTCTATCGAGAGACGCGGTAACACAGAAATACCACACTTGCACAACAAAGGCTATCATCACAAACATAGGCAAGTTTCACAACAACAAGCATAGGCAAGTTTCACACAACTCAAAGTACTTTCATTTTATGCCAAAGTCCGGGTTTTTAACCCCAAAGTACTACATACGTTAAGTTCTTTTAAAAGAGATCCATTACTTTTATAAAGTCACCCGATACCCGTAGTATTAGAATGACCAACCCACATTCCTTTTCAAAATCAAGTAACAACATTCTTTTCCTAAGTTCCAGTTTGCCTAGTTTCAATTACTCAAGCTTCTCATTTTCAAATGCTCAAGTCACTTATTTTAGAAAGGTTTCATAACTCATAGTCTTAATCTCTTTTAAAACAATTGAGTAACATATGTCATATATGTGAGTAGTTTATTTTTGTTTATAACGATCTTATTACAGCAGCCATGATCTAGAAAATGTAATATCATTTTGTCTCATCTTAGCTTCTATGCAGATGGAAGTTTCTACTGGTTTTAATACAACACATCATTATTCAATACATTTTCCTTTATTAACGCTGCAGTGGTCTGTCGATACACCTTCTGATTTCCGAAATCAGTAAAACATTATCCCTTTAAAAAACCAAGTACTCATTACTCACGAATGAGGTTTCACACAAACATCCACACTAAAACAAATAAGTTAAGTCTCTTATCTTATAAGATCAAGTCTCTTAACTTCTAACATCAGTAAACCATTTTCACCTACATAAGGTCGTTATAACTAACTTCCCATAAAGCTATTATAACACCCTATGTTTTAAACCAACCAAATCACTTAGCACGTATGCGTCACCGTACTACATAGTTCACAACAATCATGCTAGAAAAGATAGGAAGAGGTTCACATACCTCGCGACGATTTATCGACAATAAGCAAAATGCTCCAAGTACTACAACCTTGCTAGCCCTTTCCACTCCTCGAGTAAAATACGCTACTCTTAGTACTTTCACCTATAAAGGTCACAAACGTCTATTAACCCCAAAACACAAGTTTCTATCTTTCTACGTAAAATTCGCACCTCCCCACATGGCGTAAATCTCCTCTCTATCGAGGCCGGCTACTGACCAACTGTGGGTTTACACGTCTAACCGGACGTGTACAATTTTACACATCAATACTAAACAAGTCTACTGCAATACAGTCCTATGTAAATACATTCGATTCTTTATTCTTGAGCTTAAGTCAAAAGACATTGCCACAATAATGTTGATTCTATATATAGTATACTTCAACTATATAATCCTACAACATGTAATCTCCAATTACAATAAGGGACAAGAATATTTACCTCGACAAGCCCAAAATTATCCGAGATAAAAGTCGATCCTGAGCAAGGTTTAGCTCTACTCCGTGCGCTCAATCCGCTCCAAACAACCCTTAGAAGTTCTAACTAACTTCTACTCAAATACTTCAACCAACTATGAAGATTTCCTTAGGGTTTCGGTTTGAGACTAAAAGGACAAAAGGTAGTATTTAGGACTCTACGTATGAGGTATCTCTGAAAACTACAAGGTACAAGGCTAAGGTATTTTGGGCATTATAACAATACTAGGAGAAGTATTTCAATACCACAAGGGAGGGTATTATACGAAAACAACTAGGCTAGTGGGGTACCCACTGCTAGAAAGGGGAGGGTAGTACCTCTGGCCACACCTCAGGGAAGAGGAGGTTTCGGCCAAGGCCAATTTTAAGGGAGAGGGCTCTTGGACGAGAGTCAACAAGAGAGGAGGAGGGTTTCCAAGACTTGGAAGATTTTGGATGAATGAAGTCTTCAAGAGAGGGGGGTATTTATAGGAAAGCCAAAGGCCAACCAATGGCCAAGATCAAGCCATGTGCAAGGCAAGTGTATGGTCTTGATCAAGCCAAGTGCACCCTAGCCCCTACTCCACAAAACAATGCACAAAACATGGCACCAAACAAGCCACAAAACAAGGCCAAAACAAGGAGCCAATTGGCGAAACGTGAACTAATCGTCGAGGTTGCGCCGCTTCCGATGTGAGGTGACACATGTCACCCTCCCGTTGGCCCAAAATGTTTCGTCTCTCGGAAAAATCCGCAAAAATACAAAACGACATAGCCGAATTTTCCCTTCGCAAGTTACGCAAAACGTTTGCCGAAAACGACTCTAGCAAGGGTGTTGTGCACAGGTAACCGGCCAAGCCACTAGGCGGGGTGACACGTGTCACCCTCCTATTGGCCCTCATAAAACGCCCTTCAAAATATCCACAATGGCCAAAATCTCAAAACAAAGTGGGCCCTACAAACAGTAAATTTCTCCCGTGGGCCCCACGTGACCATTTCCGAAAATAAAATCTCAAAATTCTAATATAATCTATGAAGTCCAAATACCAAATCTGGGAATCCAATTCCCATTAATGAACCTTTTTCTTCACAAATAACCGGAAACTTTTCCGAAAACTCACATCTTTCTTTCTTTTCAAAATTTCTGCCAGTACTCTGCAGACGTCGTCCTCACATACATACCACGCAACTACGGGTATAACGATCGTGTCGGTATGTCCAAAGGGAACAAATAAGACAACATTCCAAATGGAAGCATACCCGCGCTACGATCGTGTCGATGAGTCCAAGGAAATAATAAGACAACATTCCAAATGGAAGCATGCGCAGCGCTACGCGTCGTGTCGATGAGTCCAAAGGAAATAATAAGACAAGATTCCAAATGGAAGCATACGTGCGCTACGATCGTGTCGGTATGTCCAAAGGGAAACAATAAGACAACAAGGCGATAATCAAAGTGGAAGCATACGCAGCGCTACGCGTCGTGTTAGTATGTCCAAAGCGATTACAAAAGTAACACTATCAACGAGGCGTGCTGTGGAATTTATCCGCCACCGCCGGTCCGCGTCAAGTAAGTTCTCAATAAGTCAACCGACCCTCCATCGAGACGCGGTAGTATAGAAACACAATTCTTGCACAACAAAGGCTATCACAACAAGCATAGGTAAGTTTTCACAACAACAAGCATAGGCAAGTTTCACAACAACAAGCATAGGCAAGTTTCTACACAACTCAAGTACTTTCATTTTATGCCCAAGTCGGGTTTAACCCTAAAGTACTACGTACGTTAAATTCCTTTTAAAGAGATCTATTCCTTTTATAAAAGTCACCCGATACCCGTAGTATAAAATAGGGTGACTTATATCTTTTAAGTAAACCAAAACAACTTCCATTCTTTCTTTTTTAAAACCAGTTAAAGCAACACCATGCTTTCTTTTTTGACCAAAACACCTCTCTTTTTTAAAGTCAAGTTACCACATTAAAACCGATGATAAAACCTTTCTTTTGTTTTCATAAGGTCGTTATAACCAACTTCCCATAAAGCTGTTATAACACCTTATGTTTTAAACCATTTTAAGACAACACAATGCCTTTCTTTTCCCTAAAGTTCCAGTTTGCCTAATTTCAATTACACAAGTCTCTTTTTGAAAAGTTTCATAGTTCAATGTCTTAATCTCTTTTAAAACAATTGAGTAACATATGCCATAGGCGAATAGGTTATTCTTGTTCATAATCAATCTTATTAAGCAGCCATGATCTAGAAAATGTAATATCATTTTGTCTCATCTTAGCTTCTATGCAGATGGAGGTTTCTACTGGTTTTAATAATACTTAATTATTCAATACATTTTCCTTTATTAACGCTGCAGTGGTTTGTCGATACACATTCGATTTCCAAATCGGAAACATTATTCTTTTCAAAACCAAGTACTCATTACTCACGAATGAGGTTTCACACAAACATCCATATTAAGTCAAGTCTCTTATCTTTTAAGAATAAGTCTCTTAACTTCTAAACCATTAAACCATTCTTTTATCTCTCTTAAGACGTTACACCTAACTTCTCATAAAGTCGTATAACTCTTATGTTTTCGAACCAAGTATACACTTCTTCCAAAAGGTTTCTTAATCTTTTAGAATACTTGAGGTTCTTTATTATCACACATCAAGTCGGTTATAAGTCAAATCGCTTATCTTTTTAAAAGAAACCACCAAGTATTTCTCATTTACATGAGTCGTTATAACACTTTATGTTTAAAAACAATCAAATACATTTAACACGTATGCGTCACCGTACTACATAGTTATACACATATCATGCTAGAAAGATAAGAAGAGGTTCACATACCTCGCGACGATTATCGACTAATAGCAAAACGCTCAGCACCTCAAACCGTCGGCTACACTCTAAGCCAAGCGGATCACTCCACACGTAGTACTTCAACCTATAGAGGCCACAGCGCCTATTAACATCTTTAGATCTCGGCGTAGAATATTCTACGTAAAATTCGGCACCTCCCCCATGACAGCGTAATTCTCTCCTCTATCGAGGCTACCAAGCCAACCAGGGGGTTTACATCTAACGGACGTGTACAATTCTACTCACGGTAATACTACACAAGCCTGCATGTCTGGTCTGAAATTACAGTTCAGTTCACTTCTTAAAATTCAGGCTTAAGTCGCAAGACATTGTCGTAAGTATTATTCAGGCTTAAGTCAAAAGACATTGCCGCACAATTATAATGTTCAGTTCTATATATAGTATACTTCAACTATATATTCCTACAACATGTAATTTCCAATTACAATAGAAGGTCAAGAGTGTTTACCTCGATAAGCCCAAAATTATCCGAGTTTATATGTCGATCCTGAGCAAGGTTTAGCTCCTACTCCGCGCTTTCCAACCCGCTCCAACCAACCCTTAGAAGTTCTAACCAACTTCTACTTAAATACTTCAACTAACAATGAAGATTTCCTTAGGGTTTCGTTTAGAGGCTAAGAGGAAGTATAATAGTATTTTTAGGCTTTTGTATAAAAAGGTACTTTGGAAAGTACTACAAGGTATATGGGCTAAAGTATTTGGGCATTATAACAATACTAGGAGAGTATTTCTATACCACAAAATGGGTATTATCTGAAAACAACTAGGCTAGGGGTGTACCCGGCAAGCCTCTGAAGGGGAGGGAGACCTCGGCCAAAGCTTCTCGAGGAGGGGAGGGCTTTGGGCGAAGCAAACAAGTGGGAGGAGTATTTTGAGACTTAGATAGATTGCTCAGTTTTGGATGAAGAATGTCTTCAACTAGAGAGGTATTTATAGGTCAAGTGAAGGCAACCAATGGCCAAGATGAAGACAAGTGCATAGCAAGTGTAAGGCAAGATTTAGCCATGTGCTACCTTATCCATCTACACAAAATATCCTACCTAACCCTTGACCAAAATTTCAACACCAAAAACGTGCCAATGGTCAAGCTTGCCGTCCACTTGCTTCCAATGGGAGGGTGACACTTGTACCCCTCCCGTTGGTCCAAAATGTTTCGTCTCTCGGAAAAATCCGCAAAAATTATTAATGACATAGCCGGAATTTTCCCTACGAAAGTCAGGAAACGTTTCGTCGAAAACGACTCTTTTGGCACTTGTGTACAAATTTCAAACTTGTCAATTCTTAAGGCAAAAATTTAATACGTGCGCCCTCACGTCATACTGCGGAAATACGGTATAACATTCTCCTCTCCCGAAACATTCGTCGAATGTTCCTTCTCAAGTGGATTATGAAGAAGATCTTCTAACAAGTTGCCAACGCCACGCGCCACGAACTAACACGTTCTCTTCCTTTCTTACTCGTCGTGCCCTCGCCGAACACTTGAACTCTTCTAGTATACGCACCATACTTGATCATTGCTTGATTTCCAATACTTTGAGTCACAACCTCAAACTTGGTCATCTTACTAGCTTTATTTCCTCTAAGGCCATTCCGGCCTTCACGAACCGATTCTGGTCGAACATATCCACAAACTCATACGATGGTCATCTAAACTTGGGCCTAGCACCTCGTGACCCTACCACTGGCGGGACCACCCAGGTGACCCACGCCGAAGCAGCCGCGGGTTGGCCCTCAACATGGCCCCAACCCGACCCACTTAATGCATAACGCTCTTGTTCCCCGATCCGGAACAATCTTACCTCTACAGGTCATGAAAGCTACCACTTCCATTGCACACTACCCAGGGACTTTATCACACAAAACGTTCTAGGCATAAAAATGCACTCCGACAAGGATCACTTGCAAAATCTGGTACTCAAGACGGCCTTACATCTAAGGTCTCAACTGTAATATTCTAAGGTTCATCATTTTCTCACCCTCAAGCTTACCCTTCTCACAACCAGGTTCTACATCACGTTTTAGCACAACGCTATCCGAACATAACACTAAACACATCATCAATACATACAAAACTCTAGAGGATTAAGGATATACCTGAAAATAGGCGATTCAGAGGACCGCTAAAACTGGGAACTTCCACCGCGACCTCTACCGTGGCCCGCCGGTGTATGAACATCTGCGACTATGGAAGGTGAAGAACCCATAGCAGATCCGTGATGTGCTATCCTACCAGCGCTACCACACTGGTGGACAGTTTCTCCCAAAATGGCCTGCTGTGCATGTAAAACAAACTCCGGACTAGCACGACACTCCCCATGGAGTCTACCACACGGTCCTGACGAGGTATGGGTGACTTCACCGTTAACACCCGCTCTCGAAAATCTGAACCCTTGGAGCCACGACTGCTCACGAAAACTCGGCGCTCAAGATTGTAGAGGACCACTCAGTCTTGGCGGGCGCATAACTAGTCTGCTGGCGAGGCGATGCGCCTCGAAAATCACCAAAGGACCTGCGATTCGGCCTCTTCGCGACTTTGGTCATTCGTCGATTTCTCCGTTCCTCACCTCCAGTGCATAAGCTGCATGCGGGCAATGTCCATGCGGTGAAGAGCTACACCGAACAACTCTCGCTAGGTAATCATCGAGCCACCTTAACATATCGGTGCACTCGATCCTCCATACTAGCTACTAATGCGAGGGCGTCAAGACGATGAGTCGAACTCCACATTGTACTCCCGAACCGTGCGCGGATTCTGCGCAACACCAAAAATCTGCCGGTGAGCCCTCGCCATCTGCGAGGCATGAAATGTGCAAGAAATGCTCTTGCGAACTCGTCCCAAATAGTGGAAGTGCATTCTCTCCCGGGACAGCTCCACGAATCAAACCGATCATTGCGGTATCACGCGGCCGATGCGAACCTAGGACCACCGACTCGGTCTCGATGCCTTGATCACTCTCATGATCGTCGAATCGCCGGATGAACTCCTGCGGATCATCCTCGTGTCTCGACCCATAAAACTCGCGGGTTACACCTCGGAAAATCCGTAGTCTCAGCCCATGCGCTCGGGGTGAACTACGGGTGCTCTGGGGCTGACTGCGATCCGGCCTATCCTCATATCGGCCACGACCACGGCGATGGCGCCATCTCCTTGTACCCCATCTCATCTGCTCCGGTGTGGGGCCGAGGCTCAGTGCAGTAGTCTCGGCGACCATCTGCTGCGGCTCTAACCTCTTTGGTCTTTGGCGTCGCGAAACTTCGCCGTCGGGCTCGTCTCAGTCTTGGCCAGGGCTGCGCCTCGTACTCCTCTGTATCCACCTCGCTCCTTGTTGCCTTGCCCATCTGGGCTCAGGTTGCCTTACGCGGAGGCATAATCGGTAAATGAAAGGAATACGTCGGAGGGTCGACTTATCACACATCTACAGGGCACGATCTCGGAATGAGAAGAATGGAAACCAATCCTAAATGTCCTATAGCCTCACGATTATAGATGTGGTGCCTGACACACCGATAATCAAGACTCTACTAGACGATGCGTAGACACTTTCCGAGGATTAATCGCTCGATACCACTTTTGTCACGACCGACCGGGGCGTGGGTGCCTTACCGGGCACCTAGTGATACAACATCGTCGAGAAAATCAGCGGAACATAAAGCATAAATATGAAACGAGACATGATAAATAAAAGCAAATAGGCTAACCAAAGCGGTTGCCTTCCAACATATATATATAAACATTTGAGCGATTATAATCCTTACACCTGCCCACAACGCGGTCTACTGCACCTCAAGATTTATACAACAACTATGACGGGACGGGGCCCGCCATACCTGAACGTCTGAGAACTTACGGACTCGGGATAACATACCAAAGATAAGCCTCGACGAAACGGAGCTTCCCAACGCTGAAATGAGATCCTAACGCGGATCGGCGGTAGATGTACTTCGTGCGGCGTGACGCGGCCCGAAGAGTCGATCTGAAGTACCAAGTATGTGAAGTCGTAAAATCGTAAATGAAATCATAATAGTCTATAAAAGCGAGAGACGGTATGATAACCAAACTACGATACACACATATGATTATATCAATTCGGTCTCACGCCCACAACATCAATCCTGCGTGGAGTACCTTCCTCACTGCCGGCAGTCTATGTTATGATAACAACAAGCCAGTAATCCAAATGGGAGCATACCCGTGCGCTAAGCATCGTGTCAGTATGTCCAAAGGGAACAAATAAGACAACATTCCAAATGGTAGCATACCCGCGCTACGCGTCGTGTCGATGAGTCCAAAGGAAATAATAAGACAGATTCCAAATGGAAGCATGCGTGCGCTACGCGTCGTGTCGATGAGTCGAAGGGAAATAATAAGACGTTCCAAATGGAAGCATACGATGCGCTACGCGTCGTGTCGGTATGTCCAAGGAAACAATAAGACAACAAGGCGATAATCAAAGTGGAAGCATACCCGTGCGCTACGCATCGTGTCAGTATGTCCAAAGCGATTACAAAAGTAACACTATCAACAGGAACGTACCCGTGGAATTTATCCGTCACCGCCGGTCACATCCAAGTAAGTTCTCAATAAGTCAACCGACCCTCCATCGAGAGACGCGGTAGTATAAAAACACAATTCTTGCACAACAAAGGCTATCACAACAAGCATAGGCAAGTTTTCACAACAACAAGCATAGGCAAGTTTCACAACAACAAGCATAGGCAAGTTTCTACACAACTCGAAATACTTTCATTTTATGCCCAAGTCCGGGTTTTAACCCTAAAGTACTACGTACGTTAAATTCCTTTTAAAGAGATCTATTCCTTTTATAAAAGTCACCCGATACCCGTAGTATAAAATAGGGTGACTTATATCTTTTAAGTAAACCAAAACAACTTCCATTCTTTCTTTTTTTTTAAAACCAGATTAAGGCAACACCATGCTTTCTTTTTTGACCAAAACACCTCTCTTTTTTAAAGTCAAGTTACCACATTAAAACCGATGATAAAACCTTTCTTTTGTTTTCATAAGGTCGTTATAACCAACTTCCCATAAAGCTGTTATAACACCTTATGTTTTAAACCATTTTAAGACAACACAATGCCTTTCTTTTCCCTAAAGTTCCAGTTTGCCTAATTTCAATTACACAAGTCTCTTTTTGAAAAGTTTCATAGTTCAATGTCTTAATCTCTTTTAAAACAATTGAGTAACATATGCCATAGGCGAATAGGTTATTCTTGTTCATAATCAATCTTATTAAGCAGCCATGATCTAGAAAATGTAATATCATTTTGTCTCATCTTAGCTTCTATGCAGATGGAGGTTTCTACTGGTTTTAATAATACTTAATTATTCAATACATTTTCCTTTATTAACGCTGCAGTGGTTTGTCGATACACATTCTGATTTCCGAAATCAGTAAAACATTATTCTTTTCAAAAACCAAGTACTCATTACTCACGAATGAGGTTTCACACAAACATCCATATTAAGTCAAGTCTCTTATCTTTTAAGAATAAGTCTCTTAACTTCTAAACCATTAAACCATTCTTTTTATCTCTCTTAAGACGTTACACCTAACTTCTCATAAAGCTGGTATAACTCTTATGTTTTCGAACCAAGTATACACTTCTTCCAAAAAGGTTTCTTAATCTTTTAGAATACTTCGAGGTTCTTTATTATCACACATCAAGTCGGTTATAAGTCAAATCAGTTATCTTTTTAAAAAGAAACCACCAAGTATTTCTCATTTACATAGAGCTGTTATAACACTTTATGTTTAAAAACAATCAAATACATTTAACACATGTACGTCTACCGTACTACATAGTTATACACATATCATGCTAGAACAGATAAGAAGAGGTTCACATACCTCGCGACGATTATCGACTAATAGCAAAGCGCTCAAGCACCTCAAACCGTCGGCTACACTCTAAGCCAAGCAGATCACTCCACACGTAGTACTTCAACCTATAGAGGCCACAAGGCGCCTATTAACATCTTTAGATCTCGACGTAGAATATTCTACGTAAAATTCGCGACTTCCCACATGGCGTAATTCTCTCCTCTATCGAGGCTACCAAGCCAACGGGGGTTTTACACGTCTAACAGGCGTGTACAATTCTACTCACGATAATACTACACAAGCCTCTGTATGTCTGATCTGAAATTACAGTTCGGTTCACTTCTTAAAATTGAGCTTAAGTCGCAAGACATTGCAGTAAGTATTATTCGGGCTTAAGTCAAAGACATTGCCGCACAATTATAATGTTCAGTTCTATATATAGTATACTTCAACTATATATTCCTACAACATGTAATTTCCAATTACAATAGAAGGTCAAGAGTGTTTACCTCGATAAGCCCAAAATTATCCGAGTTTATATGTCGATCTGAGCAAGGTTTAGCTCTTACTCATGCGCTCAACCCGCTCAACCAACCGCCAGAAGTTCTAACCAACTTCTACTTAAATACTTCAACTAACAATGAAGATTTCCTTAGGGTTTCGTTTAGAGGCTAAGAGGAAGTATAATAGTATTTTACGGGCTTTTGTATAAAAGGGTACTTTGGAAAGTACTACAAGGTATATGGGCTAAAGTATTTGGGCATTATAACAAGAGTAGGAGAGTATGTCTATACAACAAAAATCGGAAGGATACGATAACAACTAGTCTAGGGGGGTACCCCGGCAAGCCTCTGAGGGGAGGGAGACCTGCCGGCCAAAGCTTCTCAAGGGAGGGGAGGGGCTTTGGGACGAAGCAAACAAGTGGGAGGAGTATTTTGAGACTTAGATAGATTGCTCAAGTTTTGGATGAAGAATGTCTTCAACTAGAGGTATTTATAGGTCAGTGAAGGCCAACCAATGGCAAGATGAAGACAAGTGCATAGCAAGTGTAAGGCCAAGATTTAGCTATGTGCTACCTTATCCATCTACACAAAATATCCTACCTAACCCTTGACCAAAATTTCAACACCAAAAACGTGCCAATGGTCAAGCTTGCCGTCCACTTGCTTCCAATGGGAGGGTGACACTTGTCCCCCTCCCGTTGGTCCAAAATGTTTCGTCTCTCGGAAAAATCCGCAAAAATTATTAATGACATAGCCGGAATTTTCCCTACGAAAGCTGTGGAAACGTTTCGTCGAAAAACGACTCTTTTTGGCACTTGTGTACAAATTTCGAAACTTGTCAATTCTTAAGGCAAAAAAATTTAATACGTACGCCCTCACGTACATACTCTGGAAATACGGGGTATAACACTTCTGCATCAATTTACCTCAAATAAACAAGTCACACAGACTTATTAAAAACAGTGATGTCAAAGAATGAAGGATAATTTACTGGTTACCACCACTTCCCTTCCTTTCCACTCGATAATCGGCTTACCGGAAAACTGGAATCGAACAAATCTCTCTCTGCAGTCAACGTTGGCATAATAATAGGCCAACTAGCCCGTACCCATACCGTCTTCAAAGTCTGTCATAACAGCTCTGCTAGATCTGTTGGGGTCCGACGACTGTATCATCACCGGGCAATTACTACGTATCCGCTCAGCTACCACCCATCACTTACGGGTGTGGTCACCTCGAAAGGTTCTCATGGATTCAGGCTCTATTCCTTTGCACTTGGTTGCTCTCTTTCTCACTGGTCGTACTTTTTCCGTACTTCCAACTTATACTAGCATACGTACATAACTTCCATACCAATTTTGGCCTCCAATCCTTGGAGTTACTAAATTAAACAATATAAGGCCATTTCCGGCTCTCACAATCTGGTTCCGGTGGAATGCGTTCACTAACCTGTAAAACGATTAACTAGACTCGAGCCTTGCATCCTCGTGACTCTGTCACGTAGCGGGACTACTACCAACTGATCCCATTCCATTACAGGCTATGGGGTGACCCTTAATAGGTCCTCAACCCGACTCGGTGTCGTACTTAACTCTTATCCTTGGTCTGACTTAACTTTTTACTATCCGAGAAGGCCTTATATACCTAAGGTCTCGGCGGTTATCAATATTCTTAGGCTCGCACTTTCCATGCTCCAAGCCTACCTTATCAGTCCCCCCGTAACCGGGTAAAATAACTTTTCATAACCCATAATCTTGTTGTCTTAATCATAACGACCGTACTTACTCCATACGGATCTCATCCGTACAATTCTCTTAAGTATACTACGTAGCTTAATCTATTAACATAGTCTTCCCTTAATCCCTTAATCATAACTTCTTAAGGGTTCACTTCCTTCTCAGACAACTCATCATCTCCTAATTTCTCAATTTAGTACGTAAAACCTTGATGAGAATTCATTAAACTGTTATATGTCCTGCCGGTATCTATTTAGTCCTTACCAATCCTTGGTAATCTAAAATCATTCTAGGAAATACGCGTCTGACCCTCATACATAAGTCCGTATAGTTGTATGTCATAATACCAACTATACAATAATTATTACCAACCTGGATACGCAATCCACATAATCATTCCTGGGTCACTGCTGCCTTTCTCATAGCTGCAATCAACATAACTCGTTAGGGAGAGACGACCCTAACAACACAGCTCTATCGCACGATCTTAGAGTGAGAAGAATGGAAACCAATCCTAAATGTCCTGCAGCCTCCTGATTATAGATGTGGTGCATAACACACCGATAATCAAGACTCTACTAGACACGGTCTGTAGACACTTTCCGAGGAATAACTGCTCTGATACAACTTTTGTCACGACCCGACCCCGGGCCCGCGACTGGTGCCCTACCTGGGCACCCCTTTCAGGTATACATCAGAGAATAGCAGTGGAACATACACAACTCATAAAATAAAATAAATAATACTTAGACAATAGACATCAACAGGCCAGCCGATAAGGCCACCTTCCGTAACATATACATAATACAAAATTTAAAACAGTACATCTCTGTTCTTACAACCCAATCCACAAATGTGACTACAGACCTCTAAGAATAACAACTATGGCGGGACAGGGCCCCGCCATACCCCTGAATGTACAACACACGACAATACCAGGGATAAGCCTCCGAAGTAAAGAAGATTCTCAACAGCTGAACAGTGATCCTAAGAGTGAGGATCAACAACCTGTATACTCTACCTGCGGCATGAACGTAGCCCCCGAAGGAGGTCAGTACAACATGTACCAAATATGTGGCCAGAAATCGTAGTGAAATCATAAGTCTTAAAATAAAGCTGGAGACATGTATGATAACTCAAATAAACAGTACAGTGTGCCTTACTAACAATGAGAGTAACAAGAGTATACTTTACTGCATAAAAATAGGAGGCTCATTATCAAAATAGGGTCACCCGCCCATAGTATCATTAAGCGATCCTACTCCTGGGACTATTTCACCCGCATAGGCCGTATGGACCCGCATGAGGTAACTTCCTCGCATAGACTGTATCGGCCCGCATAGGTCCTGTGGACCCGCATGAGGTAACTTCCTCGTATAGGACTGGTCCTCCCCGCATAGGACTATTTCACCCGCATGAGCCCTACAGACTCGCATGAGGTATTCCTCGCATCATGGGTAGCAAATCCACGGAATATGCAAATGCCACAAACCCGGGGAATGACCCCGTAAAGAACAATATATCACTAGCACAACCAGCTATCATACATAACATAAGCACTATCAGCTTATCGTACATAACATAAGCACTATCGGCTTATCATACATAACATAAGCACCACCGGCTTATCATAATTATTATAAGCAAGTTAAGAAATCCCCTAACTTCTTATTAGCTTTGTTCATATACACTCTCATTTTATTTTACTTAAGGCACTAACATGTCATTATAAAATCCGGGAATTTAACCCAAAGTACTACGTACTTCTTTTCTTTTAAAAAAATGACTATTTTCATATAAACTTCCAAGATACTAATAATCGTAGTATCAAGTCTTATTGTCACGACCCGACCCCGGGCCCACGACTGGTGCCCTACCTGGGCACCCCGTTCAGGTATATATCAGAGAATAGCAGCGGAACATACACAACACATATAAACACATAGACAACAACCATCAACAGGCTAGCCGATAAGGCCACCTTCCGTAAAATATACATAGACCAAAAATAAATCAGTACATCTCTATTTTTAAAACCCAAACCACAAATGTGACTACAGACCTCTAGGAATAACAACTGTGGTGGGACAGGGCCCCGCCATACCCCTGAATGTACATAATATCCACAATATCAGGGAAAACCGTACCAAAAGACAAGCCTCCGGAGAAATAGAGCTTCTGACACCTGATCAGTGATCCTAAGAATGAGGATCCACCACCTGCTTACCCCTACCTTCGGCATGAACGCAGCCCCCGAGGAAAGGGGTCGTTACCTGATATGTACCAAGTATGTAAAACTGGAAAATACTGTAATTTACATCACAAGTCTAAAATAAAGCTGGAGACATGTATGATAATCAAATTACAGTACACTGTGCCTTACTAACAATGAGAGTAACCAAGTATATACTTTACTGCATAAAAATAGGAGGATCATGATCAAAGTAGGGTCACCCGCGCGTAGTATCATTAAGCAATCCTACTCCTGGGACTATTTCACCCGCATAGGTCCTACGGACCCGCAATGGAGCGATGCGCTCCGCATGGGACTATTTCACCCGCACAGGACTATTTCACCCGCTTGGGCCCGGTGGGACCGCAATGAGTACAAACGCCGCACTCGCATTATGGGTAGCAAATCCATGGAATTAGTAGTAACCCGGGGCTTTCCCCCGTAAGAATAACATGGACTAGCACAACCGGCTATCATACATAACATAAGCGCTACCGGCTTATCATAACATAAGCAAGTTAAGAAATACCCTAACTTTTTATTAACATTATTAGTATACCCTCTCATTTTAGTTTACTTAAGGCACTAACATGTCAATTTAAAAATCCGGGAATTTAACCCAAAGTACTACGTACTTCTACCCTTTTAAAATGACTATTTTTCATATAAAACTTCCAAGGTACTAATAACCATAGTATCAAGTCCTATCTACTTTTCAAGACAAGTCACAATACCTTTTTAGAAAATACGTTTATAGGCTTCTAAATCAAGTGACTTCTTTCTTTTAAAACCTTAAGCAATTGATGCCTTCAAATCAATTTGTCTTTCATTATTTCAAGTCATTTATCATACTTACATTACTTAGAGTAAACCACTCTTTTTAACTTTTCATAAAGCTATTATAACCAACTTCCCATAAAGTCGTTATATTAACTTTATACTTTAGGCAATTACATTCTTCCATATATCCAAGGGGCTTATACTTTCGAACAAGACAAGTATCATATACTTTCAAAATTACTTCAAGTCCCTTAACTTTGAAAACTAAGACTTCCTTAATACTTTTAAACAAGTGAGTTAATCTCCTAACTCAACCAACTTGGACATTCTTAAAAAAAGTAAAGGATATCAAAATCTTGTACGTCTACCGTACTATATAGGTACAACTACTCATGCTCAAGAGATAGGAAAGTTCCACATACCTCTTCGGTTCAATCCACTTGCTAAGTCCAATATGCCGCACGTAGTATGTCAACCTATAATGACCATAATACGTCTATTAACTTCTTACTTCAAACGTAGGATATTTTAAGTGTAAAGTCACTAAATTCTACGGAAAATCGGACAGCACTTCCTTTGTTTCTACATATTTTCAAGCTTTTTCAAGGCCCGAATTCAATAACCAAACATGCCACATTTAAGGCTCAATCAATGAAGTTAACAATAGGGGATTACACGCCTACAACACGTGTAAAATACCGCCCCACAATGGATATCAAACTAGTCCAACATACTATGTCATTTCGGCAACTTGAGGTAACATGCGACGATTCTAATTAACGACCAAATTGTATTTCAATTTCATATGGCTAGAATGTCATTTTGGATTCTAGGCTTCTACTATCCATATCACTTATAAAAAATCAACACATAATACCTCATGCTAGTTAAAATGTAAGGCTACAACAATATGTAATCTTATAACACTTTAAGAGAACAAGATTGTTACCTCAACGAGCCTTAATCCAACTTTAAGATCCGAAGTCGTTCCCTAGCAACTTAGAGCCTCTCCTTGACACTTCAATCCGCCACTTGAGACCATTAGAAGATCACAAACAACTTTTCTTTAATCTTCCAAACCAAACCTATGAAAGCAACTAGGTTTTCACCTTGCGACTAATACGAAAACGATATTTTTTCGGGATCTTTCTATTGAGATACCCTTACAATACCCTTATGAACCTTGGTTTAAAGTGTGGAGCTTATTGAACAACAAACAAATTTTTTTCTTTTTTGGAAACCTTGAACCCGAGAGCACAATCAATGTTCATCCAATTTTTCTTGAAATTTTTCTGAGTGTGGAAGATTGGCTTACTACTAGTATACATATATAACACTAGGAAGGGTCAAGATTAGCACAATTGTGTGGCTTAGATGAGTTTCACATGGATCTAGCCCAAGTGGCCCTTGTACTTAGTCAACATTGTCAAGCTTCTAAGACTTAGCAAGACTTGCTCATCTAATTAAGGGTCAAATGACCCTTTTACCCATGTCCAAAACGTCCAAGACCAAATAAGGGGGTGACACGTGTCGCCCTCCCATTCGTCGTAATATTTCATTTTCCGACAATTCCATAATTCCGATAAATTTTTACTAGTCTCAAATCTTAACATTTGAATTCTTATGTACGTTCTTATAAACATGTCCTGTAATTACGGGGTGTAACATTTTTTCCCCCTTAGAAACATTCGTCCCCGAATGTTCTTTCGGAGTCAACTTATAAATAGTGATATAGTCTGCTTATTACCACCCCGACATACCAATAATGCCACATGTGGCCACATAATAGCACTTAAGAAAAATACTTCAATTAAAACTTGACAAGTAAGGGAAAATGAATTACCTGAAGGTGTAGGGAATAAGTGAGGATACTTTCTCAACATGTCCTCATCCGCTTCCCAAGTCATCTCCTCCCTATTATCATTCCGCCACAAGACTTTGACGGAAGCCACATCCTTGGTCCGCAGTCGCCTGACCTGGCGATCGAGTATCGCTATGGGACTCTCCTCATACGATAACCCCTCTGTCACCTGGACCTCGCTAGCTGGGAAAACTCTCGATGGATCTCCGATACACTTCCGCAACATAGAAACATGAAAGAACTGATGTACCGTCTCTAAATCTGATGGCAGATCCAACTCATAGGCAACCTTGCCTACTCTACGGATGATCTGGTAGGGCCCAATGTACCTTGGGCTAAGTTTCCCCTTCTTTCCGAACCTCATCACACCCTTCATGGGTGATACCTTGAAGACCCAATCGCTACACGAAACTCCAAATGTCGACGCCGATTATCTGCGTAAGACTTCGCCGACTCGAGTGCTAACGATCTCTCCTAGATAAGCTTCACCTTATCCACAGCCTGCTGAACCAAGTCTGGGCCAACTAACTGAACCTCGCCCACGTCGAACCAACCAATCGGCGACCTACACTTTCGCCCATACAAAGCCTCATATGGTGCCATCTGTATACTAGAATGGTAGCTGTTGTTATAAGCAAACTCCATAAGAGGAAAATGATCCTCCCAGCTACCCCATGAAATCAATAACACAGGCTCGCAACATATCCTCAAGTGTCCGGATAGTACGCTCTTCCTGCCCGTCAGTCTGAGGATGAAACGCAGTACTGAGACTCACTTGTGTCCCTAGTCCCTTCTGGAAAGACCTCCAGAAGTTAGCCATAAACTGGGCTCATCTATCTGATATAATCGATATAGGGACTCCGTGCAGTCTCACAATCTCCCTAATATACAATCTGGCATAATCCTCAGCCGAATACGTAGTCCTGACTGGAAGAAAGTGGGTTGATTTGGTCAGCCTGTCAACAATAACCCAGATGGAATCATACTTCCTCTGAGTACGAGGTAACCCTGTAACAAAGTCCATGTTGATCACCTCCCACTTCCATGTCGGAATATCAATAGCCTGCAATAGCCCCTCGGGCTTTTGGTGCTCAACCTTGACCTGCTGACAATTAAGACACTGTGCAACAAAACCTGCCACGTCCCTCTTCAGGCCATCCCACCAATACATACATCTGAGGTCATGGTACATCTTAGTCGACCCCGGATGAATAGAATAACGATCCATCGTGTGCCTCCCGTAATCTGGCCGAAGTCCTGCAACATCGGGAACACACAATCTGCCCTCAAATCTTAGCACCCCATCAGGCACTACCTCAAACAGACTCTTCTCCTCCCGAAGAGTCGTATCATAACTTGGTCCTCATACTGTCACATCTTCACCTCATCAACGATGGAAGACTCGGCAATCTCACGAACCCGTACCCCACTACCATCAGTATCGACCAATCGAACCCCAAGGCTCGCTAACTGATGGATCTGACGGACCATGTACTGTCTCTCTGGCTGTACCTCTGACAGACTCCCCATTGATCTACGACTCAAAGCATCTGCAACCACGTTGGCTTTTCACGGATGGTATAGGATGTCAACATCATAATCCTTCAACAACTCTAACCACCGTCTCTGCCGTAAGTTCAACTCCCTCTGCCTGAAGATGTACTGGAGGCTCTTGTGGTCTGTATAAATATCCACACGAACCCCATATAAATAATGTCTCCAAATTTTCAAGGCATGAATAACTGCGGCCAACTCTAAGTCGTGGGTAGGGTAATTCTTCTCATGCTTCCGTAACTGCCGGGAAGCATAGGCTGTAACCTTGCCGTGCTACATCAATACGCACATTAGCTCGATACCCAAGGCATCACAATAAATCACGTATCCCTCTAACCCCTCAGGAAGAGTAAGAACTGGAGTCATCGTCAACTTTTCCTTCAGTAACTGGAAGCCCTTCTCACAAGCTTCTATCCACTGGAACTTAGCTGCTTCGAGTCGGCTAGTCAGCGGTCGATATCGAAGCAAACTGCTCCACAAACCTACGATAATAACCTGCCAGCCCTAAGAAACTGCGTATCTCCGTCGGAGTAGTAGGTCTCGGCCAAAACTTGACTGTCTTAATCTTTGTCGTATCAACCTGAACACCATCAACCCCAATAATGTGCCCCAAGAATGCCACTGAGGCCAACCAAAACTCACACTTGGAGAACTTGGCGAACAATCTGCTCGCCCGAGGACCCAATACCGCCTCAAGTGATCTGCATGCTCCTGCTCTGTACGTGAATAAACCAGGATGTCATATATGAATACTATAACAAATGTATCAAAAAATGGCTTGAACACCCGGTTCATCAAATCCATAAATACCGCTGGAGCGTTGGTTAAACCGAAAGACATCACCCTGAACTCATAGTGCCCATATCGGGTCATGAATCCAGTCTTTGGGATATCTGCCTCTCTAACTCGCACCTGATGATAACCAGACCGCAGGTCTATCTTGGAGAAACACCTCCCACCTTGCAACTGGTCAAACAAATCATCAATCCTGGGAAGGGGGTATCTGTTCTTGATGGTTACCTTATTCAGCTGCCTGTAATCAACACACATATGCAGCGTCTCATCCTTCTTCTTCACAAACAAAACTGGCGCTCCCTAGGGAGAAACACTAAGCCTGATAAAGCCTTTTTCTAGCAAATCATTCAGCTGGTCCTTCAACTCTCTCAACTCAGCAGGTGTCATCCTGTACGGCGGAATAGATATAGGTCGAGTGTCTGGCAACATATCAATACAAAACTCAATCTCCCTCTTAGGAGGGATACCCGAGAGATCGTCTGGGAACACATCTGGAAACTCTCTAACCACCGGTACTGACTGAAGAGCTGGCACCTCAGCCTCTGAATCGAATACCCGAACCAGATGATAGATGTACCCTTTCTGCACCATCTTCCTAGCCTTGAGGTAGGAAATAAACCTACCCCTCGGCGACGCTGTGTTGCCCTTCCACTCGATAACAAGCTCACCAGGAAACTGGAATCGGACCAACATGTCTCTACAGTCAACGTTGGCATAACAAGAAGCCAACCAGTCCATACCCATAATGACGTCAAAATTTGTCATCTCCAACTCTATCAAGTCTGCTAGGGTCTGACGACTGTAAAATAAACACCGGGCAACCTTTGTACACCCGCTCAGCTAACACCGAATCACCCACTGGCGTAGCTACCTCAAAAGGCTCTATCGACATCGGCTCTATCCCGATTCTACCAGCAATAAGAGGGGACACATAGGACAAAGTAGAACCTGGATCTATCAAAGCATAAACGTCACTACATGAAATCAATAATGTACCTGTGACGACGTCTGGGGAAGCCTCCTGATCCTGGCGACTGGCTAAGGAATATATGCGGTTCTGTGGACCGCTAGAACTAGGACCCCTACCACAACCTCTGCCGCGTCCTGCTGGTCCATGAACACCCTGCCCTCCGGGCCGCATAACCAAAGAAGAAGAAGAAGACCCGGCAACTGATCCTGTCGGCTGAACCATACCACCCATGCTGCCTCTGGTCGGACAATCTCTCTTCAAATGGCCCTGCTGGCCACAAGAGTAACAAGCTCCTGGAGGAACACGACACCCCCCACGATGGGAATCACCACATCGACCACACCGAGGTATAGGTGGTCTATCTGACTGGAACCCCGGTTCCTCTGGGATCTTGAAGCCCTGGAGCCCTGTCCTGCCCCTGAATGACCCGACCGATCAAACCTCCTGCTAGAAAACCGAGAAGGAGCACTATGTGCCGGCTGAAATGTGGACTGGCTCACTGTGAGGCCGCCTCGAAAATCACCACGACCTGCTGTCACCGCCTCTTGGGCTGGCCTGAGTCTAGCTGATCCTTTCTCTCTCTGTCCTCTATTCCCTGCGCATAAGCCTGCATCCTGGCAATATCCATACCGGGCTGAAGGGCCACCCCCAAGCATGCAGTAATCATATGATGGCCTAGCCCCATCACATAGCGATGAACTCTGTCTGCCATGTCAGCCACAATGGTGAGCGCATACCTGGCCAATGAGTCAAACTCCAGGCTGTACTCTCTGATAGTCCTCCCATTCTGTCTCAATGTCAAGAATCTATCCACGCGGGCTCTCCTCATCTCAGGAGGCAAAAAGTGATCCAGGAAGGCCTCTGTGAACTCCTCCCAAACAGCTGGAAGAGCACCCTCACCTCTAGACAGCTCCCATGACTCAAACCAGTTCAACGCAATATCACGTAACCGGTAAGAGGCTAGCACAACTGACTCTGTCTCCGAGGCCCTAAGCACCTGCATAGTCCGCTGTAACTGCCGAATAAACTCCTGAGGATCCTCCTCAGATTTCGAACCATAGAACTCGGGTGGGTGGCAACCCAGAAAATCTTGAATCCGAAAATTGTCGACTCTAAGGTTAGCTACCTGCTCCTGTTGGCGCTTCCCTGCCACTATGCTGGTCAATAACCGGATCTGCTCTCCGTAATCTCTATACTCAACCCCTGGCTGCGGAATTGGAGGCTCAGGTACCGGAACCTCTGGAGCTACTGCCGCTCTCGGCTTCTCTAATACTGTCGGCGTGGCTGAACTCGCCGACCCGCCCACAACCTCAGGCATAGTCTGCCTGAGTCCTAGTAACCCTCTGCGTACCGCTAGCGGCCTCGTCTTTGCCTTTGCCCTGGGCCCCGACGCTCCGTGGAGGCATAATCGATACATAAGAATAGGTCGTGAGGATTCAACCTAATAAGACGGCTCTGCACGATCTTGAGAGAAGAATGAAACCAACCCTAAATGTCCTGCGACCTCACGATTATAGATGTGGTGCATAACACACCGATAATCAAGACTACTACTGAACCGGTGCGCAGACACTTTTCGAGGACTAATCGCTCGATACCACTTTTGTCACGACCCGACCGGGCTCGTGGTAGTGCCCTACCAGGCACCCGTTGTATATATTAGAGAATAGCAGCGGAACATACACAACACATATAAACACATAGACAACAACCATCAACAGGCTAGCCGATAAGGCTACCTTCCGTAAAATATACATAGACCAAAAATAAATCAATACATCTCTGTTTTTAAAACCCAAACCACAAATGTGACTACAGACCTCTAGGAATAACAACTGTGGAGGGACAGGGCCCCGTCATACCCCTGAATGTACATAATATCCACAATATCAGGGAAAACCGTACCAAAAGACAAGCCTTCAGAGAAATGGAGCTTCTGACACCTGATCAGTGATCCTAAGAATGAGGATCCACCAACTGCTTACCCCAATCTGCGGCATAAACGCAGCCCCCGAGGAAAGGGGGTCAGTACAAAATATCTACCAATTATGTAAAACTGGAAAATACTGCAATTTACATCATAAGTCTAAAATAAAGCTGGAGACATGTATGATAATCAAATTACAGTACACTGTGCCTTACTAACAATGAGAGTAACCAAGTATATACTTTACTGCATAAAATAGGAGGCTCATGATCAAAGTAGGGTCACCCGCGCGTAGTATCATTAAGCAATCCTACTCCTGGGACTATTTCACCCGCATAGGTCCTACGGACCCGCAATGGAGCGATGCGCTCCGCATGAGACTATTTCACCCGCACAGGACTGTTTCACCCGCTTGGGCCCGATGGGACCGCAATGAGTACAAATGCCGCACTCGCATCATGGGTAGCAAATCCATGGAATTAGTAGTATCCCGGGGCTTTCCCCCGTAAGAATAACATGAACTAGCACAACCGGCTATCATACATAACATAAGCGCTACCGGCTTATCATAACATAAGCAAGTTAAGAAATCCCCTAACTTCTTATTAACATTATTAGTATACCCTCTCATTTTAGTTTACTTAAGGCACTAACATGTCATTTGAAAAATCCGGGAATTTAACCCAAAGTACTACGTACTTCTACCCTTTTAAAATGACTCTTTTTCTTATAAAACTTCCAAGGTACTAATAACCATAGTATCAAGTCCTATCTACTTTTCAAGACAAGTCACAATACCATTTTAGAAAATACGTTTATAGGCTTCTAAATCAAGTGACTTCTTTCTTTTAAAACCTTAAGCAATTGATTCCTTCAAATCAATTTGCCTTTCATTATTTCAAGTCATTTATCATACTTACATTACTTAGAGTAAACCACTCTTTTTAACTTTTCATAAAGCTATTATAACCAACTTCCCATAAAGTCATTATATTAACTTTATACTTTAGGCAATTACATTCTT
The DNA here is from genome assembly GCA_029844215.1 of Przewalskia tangutica. Lineage (NCBI taxonomy): Eukaryota > Viridiplantae > Streptophyta > Magnoliopsida > Solanales > Solanaceae > Przewalskia > Przewalskia tangutica. The sequence continues at coordinate 73,350,199 of CM056725.1, forward strand.
CCATATATCCAAGGGGCTTATACTTTCAAACAAGACAAGTATCATATACTTTCAAAAATACTTCAAGTCCCTTAACTTTGAAAACTAAGACTTCCTTAATACTTTTAAACAAGTGAGTTAATCTCCTAACTCAACCAACTTGGACATTCTTAAAACAAGTAAAGGATATCAAAATCTTGTACGTCTACCGTACTATATAGGTACAACTACTCATGCTCAAGAGATAGGAAAGTTCCACATACCTCTTCGGTTCAATCTACTTGCTAAGTCCAATATGCCGCACGTAGTATGTCAACCTATAATGACCATAATACGTCTATTAACTTCTTACTTCAAACGTAGAATATTTTATGTGTAAAGTCACTAAATTCTACGGAAAATCGGACAGCACTTCCTTTGTTTCTACATACTTTTCCACCTTTTTCAAGGCCCGAATTCAATAACCAAATACGCCACATTTAAGGCTCAATCAATGAAGTTAACATTAGGGGATTACACGCCTACAAGACGTGTAAAATTCCGCCCTACAATTGATATCAAATTAGTCCAACATACTATGTCATTTCGGCAACTTGAGGTACAACAACACAAATTCTTATCCAATTCCTTTTCAATCCAAGTTGTTTAGTATAACATGATATCAAGCCGCAATCGATTATAACTACTACAATCTTCAAGTAGGTAACATGCGACGATTCTAATTAACGACCAAATTGTATTTCAATTTCAAATGGCTAGAATGTCATTTCGGATTCTAGGCTTCTACTATCCATATCACTTATAAAACTTCAACACATAATACTTCATACTAGTTAAAATGTAAGTCTACAATAATATGTAATCTTATAACACTTTAAGAGAACAAGATTGTTACCTCAACGAGCCTTAATCCAACTTCAAGATCCGAAGTCGCTCCCTAGAAACTTAGAGCCTCTCCTTGACACTTCAATCCGCCACTTGAGACCCTTAGAAGATCACAAACAACTTTTCTTTAATCTTCCAAACCAAACCTATGAAAGCAACTAGGTTTTCACCTTGCGACTAATACGAAAACGATATTTTTCCGGGATCTTCTATTGAGATACCCTTACAATACCCTTATGAACCTTGGTTTAAAGTGTGGAGCTTATTGAACAACAAACAAATTTTTTTCTTTTTTGGAAACCTTGAACCCGAGAGCACCCTCAATGTTCATCCAATTTTTCTTGAAATTTTTCTAAGTGTGGAAGCTTGTCTTACTACTAGTATACATATATAACACTAGGAAGGGTCAAGATTAGCACAATTGTGTGGCTTGGATGAGTTTCACATGGATCTAGCCCAAGTGGCCCTTGGACTTAGTCAACATTGTCAAGCTTCTAAGACTTAGCAAGACTTGTTCATCTAATTAAGGGTCAAATGACCCTTTTACCCATGTCCAAAACGTCCAAGACCAAATAAGGGGGTGACACATGTCGCCATCCCATTCGTCGTAATATTTCGGTTTTCGACAATTCCATAATTCCGATAAATTTTTACTAGTCTCAAATCTTAACATTTGAATTCTTACGTACGTAGTCACAATACCTTTTAGAAATACATTTAGGCTTCTAAATTAAGTGACTTCTTTCCTTTAAAACCTTAAGCAATTGATGCCTTTAAATCAATTTGCCTTTCATTTTTCAAGTCATTTTTCATTACTTACATTACTTAGAGTAAACCACTCTTTTAACTTTCCCTAAAGTTATTATAACCAACTTCCCATAAAGCCGTTATACTAACTTTATGCGTTAGACACTTCCATTCCTCTTTATAACCAAGAGGCTTATACTTTTAAAATACTTCAAGTCTCTTAATTGTCACGACCCGACCACGGGCCCGCGACTGGTGCCTTACCCCGGGCACCCTAGTGATACAACATCAGAGAAAAACCAGCGGAAATAAAAACATACAGATATGAAACAAGATAAAAGAAAACAAAGCAACCAAACGGTTGCCGCACTTTGCATATATACAGAAATTTGAACAGTTACATCCTTTACAACCCTGCCCACAACAGTACTACAGACCTCTAAGAGTGTAACAACAACTATGATGGGACAGGGCCCCGCCATACCCCGGAATGTACAAGAACCTACAACTCGGGGAAACATACCAAAAGATAAGCCTCCGGAGAAACGGAGCTTCCCAATACGCTGAACTGTGATCGTAAGAGTGAGGATCAACAACCGATGTACCTACCGCGGCGTGACGCACGGCCCCGAAGGAGGTCGATAACAGTACCAAGTATGTGAAATCAAAATATCAGAACGAAATCATAACGATCTAAATAACTGAGACATGTTTGATAAACAAACTACGATTCCGCGACATAAAAGCGATGTCAAAGCAGGGACTCACGCCCTCAATGTCATCACTCAAATATAACCAAGGGTCTCACGCCCATAATATCAATCATTCCCGCATCATGTCCACATGCCCCCGGAATTCTCCATCGGTGTAGACATGTCCAGGATGCAATAACGATATCGTAATCAACCGCGCGTACGCCACATGCCCCTAATTCTTCATCGGTGCGCATGTCCATGTAACACAATAACCATATATCGGGTAATCAACCCTGCCGTATGGCCGCATGCCCCCGGAATTCTTCATCGGTGCAGACGTGTCCATGTAACAACAATAACAATATATCGGGTAATCAACCTGCGCGTAGCCACATGCCCCGGTTCTTCATCGGTGCGATATGTCCATGTAACAACAATAACAATATATCGGTAATCAACCACGCCGTGGCCACATGCCCCGGAATTCTTCATCGGTGCGTATATGTCCATGTAACAACAATAATAATATAGGGTGATTAACTCCGCGCGTGGCCGCATGCCCCTAATTCTTCATCTGCGTATATGTCCATGTAACAACAATAACAATATACCGTGATTAACTCGCCGCGTAGCCGCGTATCCAAATTCTTCGCCATGCGATATGTCCATGTAATAACAATAACAATATACCGTGATTAACCCGCCGCGTAGCATGCCCCGGAATTCTTCATCGGTGCGCATGTCCATGTAACAACAATAACAATATACCGGTGATTAACCCGCATGGCCGCATGCCCTAATTCTTCATCGATGCAGACATGTCCATGTAACAACAATAACAATATACCGGCCCTCCATCGAGAGACGCGGTAGCATAGGAATACAACTTTTACACAACAAGACTATCACAAGCAAGCACAAGCAAATTACCATACTTCAATTCTCTTACAAATATCCATTCTTTCACAAGAAGTCACCTGATACCAACACTCGTAGTATCCAAAACAGAGTAACTATTATTTTAAGTAAACCAAAATAATTTCCCTTTTTAAGGACAAGTAATAACCTTCTTTTCCAAAAGTTCAAGTTTGCCTAATTTCAAATACTCAAGTCTCTTATTTTCGAAAGGTTTCGTAGTTCATAGTCTTAATCACTTAATAACATAATTCTCTTTTAAAACAATTTGAGTAACATATGCCTTATGTGTGAGTAGGTTATTCTTGTTTATAACAATCTTATTAAAGCAGCCATAATCTAGAAAATGTAATACAATTTTGTCTTATCTTAGCTTCTATGCAGATGGAGGTTTCTACTGGTTTTAATAATAATTAATTAGTCAATACATTTTCCTTTATTAACGCTGCAGTGGTTTGTTCGATACTTGTCCTCATTTCCGAAATCAATATAACATTATTCCTTTTAAAACCCAATTACCCATTTCTTATTAAAGCGGTTTCACAACTTTTTAACACAACCCAAGTCCTTATTATTTCACATCAAGTCTTTTATATTTTAAAAACCACAAACCATATCTTTGCCCACATAAAGTTGTTATAACAAACTTCTCAAAAAGCCGTTATAACACTTTATGTTTTAAACCAACCAAATTCATTTAACACATGTACGTCTACCGTACTACATAGTTCACAACATATCATGCTAGAAAAGATAGGAAGAGGTTCACATACCTCGTGACGATTATTGTCACGACCCGAACCCGGGCCCATGATTGGTGCCTTACCCCGGGCACCCAAGTAGACATACATCAGAGTAATCAGCGGAACATAAAACAAGACATGAAATAATATGAAGTGTAAAACAGTTTTTCTGCGAAAAGTTGTCTTTCGGCGTATATATATAAAAACTTAAATCTGAACAGTTACATCCCTTTTACAACTCGCAAAGAATAAGATTACTACGCACCTAAGAATGATATAACAACAATGGCGGGACAGTGGCCGCCATACCACGAATGTAAGTACCTACAACGACATGGACTATACCACCGATAAGCCTCGAGAAACGGAGCTTCCCAAACGCTGTGATCCTAAGAGCGAGGATCAACACTGTGTACCTCTACTGCGGCATGAACGCACTTCTCGGGCGAGGTCGCATAACAGTACCAAGGAATACGCATGAACACGTGTCCCACTGTGTCATAATAAAATCGCACGGTAAGTACGAAGGCATAGCCGACTACTAAAACCCACAGTGCAACAAGGTCTTAAATCAGATCATGAGATCTGTCTGCACCGCCACATGATCGGTAGCCGCCACTCTCGCGATGATCTAATGTGCGCGTCTAGTCCCTGGAACTTCCCGACTCGAATAGGCCACCCAATGGCCCGCATGAGGTATTCCCGCATCGAGGTAGCTACTCCCGCAACGCCCCGACTCGCGATCCGCGTAGCCACATGTAGACGCATGAGGTATAACCCCGCACACTAACCTGGAACTCTCGTAGCTCCGCATAGGTCACACAAACCCGCATGAGGTATTCTCGAATCATAGGTCACACTGCACGCTCGAGTATACCATGATGGAGGCGACTTAACCGGGATCAAGTCAAGGTGAGTGATATAATACTAACATAACAGCTTATCGTTAAACAACATAAGCACAATCAAGGGAAACCCCTTTACACAAATATCACAAGATACTAACACACGTAGCATCCTAACATGTTTACTTATCAAATCAACAAAAAAGTATTACAAGGCTATCACAAACCAACACAATCAAGTTATTCACACAAGGTACTTTATGTTAACAAGTTCGGGTTTTTATCCCCAAAGTACTTCATACATTAACTTTTTAAAAGATCCGTTTCTTTCACAGAAGTCACACAATACCCGTAGTATAAAAATAGAGTGACTATCTTTTTAAGTAAACCAAAACACTTCCTTTTGTAAAATCAAGTAACAACATTATTTTCCAAACGTTCAAGTTTGCCTAATTTCAAATGCTCAAGTTTCTCATTTTCGAAAGGTTTCGTAGTTCATAGTCTTAATCACTTAATAATATAATTCTCTTTTAAAACCATTGAGAAACATGTGCCTTATGTGTGAGTAGGTTATTCTTGTTCATAACAATCTTATTAAAGCAGCCATGATCTAGGAAATGTAATATCATCTTAGCTTCTATGCAGATGGAGGTTTCTACTGGTTTTCATAATACTTTATTAGTCAATACATTTCCCTTTATTAGCGCTGATGTGGTTTGTTCGATACTTATTCTGATTTCCGAAATCAGTAAAACATTATTCCTTTTAAAAACCAAGTACTCATTACTCACGAATGAGGTTTCACACTTTTTAACAAAATTCATATTAATTCAATTAAGTCAAGTCTCTTATCTTTTAAGATCAAGTCTCTTAACTTCTAAAATCAATAAACCATTCTTTTTATTTTTCTTAAGTCGTTATACCTAACTTCCCATAAAGCTAGTATAACTCTTAAGCTTTTAAAACCAAGTATTACTCTTCTTTCAAAAACGGTTCTTAATTCTCTTGAAATACTTCAAGATTCTTATTATTCAGGCTTAAGTCAAAAGACATTGCCGTAAAACTACGTTCAGTTAACACACGTACGTCTACCGTACTAAATATATTCCTTTTAAAATATCATGCTCAAGAGGATATGAAGAATCACATACATCGCGACGATTTATCGACTATAAGCAAATAGCTCCAAAGTATTGTAATCCTGCTATCCTTTTCCACCCTTCGAGTAGAATATGCTACACGCAGTACTTCAACCTATAACGGTTATACAAGTCTATCAATGTCTAGACTACTCGGTAGAATAAATCTAGATACAAGATTCTACGGAAAATTGGGCGACTTCCTACCACAAACTTCACAAGTCATCAGAATACATTCTATGTAAGTACAGTTCAATTCCTTTCTTATATACCTTCCTTGTATATAACTTATACTTAACTCTTATACTTCAACAGTATGTAAACTCTAATTACAATAGGGGGACAAGATATTTACCTCGATAAGCCCATAATTATCCAAGTTTAAATGTCGATCCTGAGCAAGGTTTAGCTCCTACTCCGTGCACTCCAACCCGCTCCAAACAACCCTTAGAAGTTCTACGCAACTTCTTCTTACTACTTCAACCAAGTATGAAGATTTCCTTAGGGTTTCGTTTTGTGACTGAAGGGAAGTATAATAGTATTTCTGGGCTTTTAGTATAGGTGTAACCTTGGAATACTACAAGGTATTTGGGCCAAGGTATTTTGGAATAATAACAATACTTGGAGAGTACTTTCTACCAAGAGGGGGGTATTTACGAGAACAACTAGGCAAAGGGGGGGGGGTGTGTCTCGGCCAACACCACTGAGAGGGTGTACCACCGGCCAAGGGCCTTCCGAAGGGGAGGGAAGGCTTGGATGAAACCATAGAGAGGGAGGGAGAGGGATTTCAAGACTTAGAAACATTTGTGGATGAAGAAGTCTTCAACAAGGGGGGGGGGGGGTATTTATAGGAAAACTAATGGCCAAGATCAATCCAAGTGGGGGGCAAGTGGAGGGCCAAGATTTGCCCAAGTGCACCCTAACCCTACTCCACAAATCCCTCACAAACATTGACCCATGATTTGGGCACAAAACATTGCACAAAACGTGCACATTCTCGGCCACCACAACCGTCCACTTGAGGGTGACAAGTGTCGCCCTCTCGTTGGTCCAAAATATTTCATCTCTCGGAAAAATCCGCAAAAATAATAAATGACATAGCCGTAATTTTCCCTTCGCAAGTTTTGTAAAACGTTTCGTCGAAAAACGATTCTTTTCGGGGGTTGTAAACAAAATTTCGACCCTTGCCTATCTTAAGGCTCAAACTTCTCTACGTACGCCCTCACGTACATACTCAGGAAATACGGGGTATAACATTCTCCCCTCCTTAGAAACATTCGTCCCGAATGTTCCTTCTAAGTCTCAAACACACATGCGCGTATAGTCTTCACTACTATACTTACGAAAACAAACATGCCGCACTGCCATAACACACGCAATTACTCAACTTCAAGTCCACGAGGAATCACCTCCATCACTACAAAAGCTCCCAAGGTCTAAAAGGTACTCCTTCGCACTTTTCTTTACAAACGCAATGATCACTTCTATTCTCTTACTGTCGTACTTCTCGCACACTCGAACTCTTTCTCATAACTTACCACATTTACGCTCTTGCCTTTTCCAAAAAAATCTCGGTTACTATCTCCAACTTGGTCATCATTAATCGATCACTCGATGGATCTCCGATACTTTCCCAAACATAGCAACATGAAAGACCGACCATACTGCTTCCTAAGTCGGATGGCAATGCTAACTTATAGGCAACCTGGCCTATTCTTCACATGATCTGAAAACGCTCCAAGTACCTCAGGCTAAGTTTCCTTTGTTTTCCAAAACTCGTCACACCCTTTCCGGGGTGGTACCTTCAAGAATACCGACCGTCAACCTGAACTTCAAGTGTCGACGTCGATTATCCGCAGACTTCGCTGACTCGAGCCGCCAATAACCTCTTCGATAAGCTTCACCCTATCCACATCCTGCCAAACAAGTATGAACCAACTATCTCAACTCTTGCCAACATCGAACCAATCGATCGAACTTACACTTCCGCCCCTACAAGGCGTCATAAGGCAATATCCGAACACTGAAATGGTAGCTAAAAACACTCCCTCAACAGGAGGAAACAATCCTCACAGCTACCCCTGAAAACCAAACACTGGCCCGAGGATGAATGCGATACGGAGACTCACCGAAGTTCCTAACCCCGCTCGTAAAACTTCCAAAAGAAATAGTTGTAACTGGCTCCATCGTCATTATAAGGTGAAAGTAGGCACCTCGCAACCTCACAACCTTCCGGATACAACATCTCGCATAACCTCTCCGAGTAAACGGTCCCGACTAAAAGACAAGAGGATCGACTCATCGCCCGACCATCGTCGAACGCATCCACGAACTCGTACGATGGTTAACTAAACTTGGGCCTAACACCCTCGTGACCCCACCACCTGGCGGGACCACCTCGAACTGACCCTACCAAATTACAGGCCGCGGGTTGACCCGTGATTGGTCCTCAACCCGACCCGCTATCGCACAAAACTCTTGTTCCCCGATCCGGAACAATCTCACTATCAAGTCACAAAACCTAGTGGTCTTCTTAGCTCAACTACCCTCTTTCATTCCACACTACTCAGGGACTTAGCACCCAAATATATCTCACGTGCACTATGCACTTCGATAAGGGTCAAACATAAAAAAAATATATAAATCTCTAGAGGGTTTAAGGATATACATGTATCTACCGCTCCACTACCCTTTGTCGTTCTAATCAATCCTGCCCGGTTGGGCGCATATCTAGGGAAGGTGACGAACTAGCCACTGATCCTGAAGGCTGAGTCCTCCTACTAACATCCCTCCTACTAGGACATCCTTTCGACACATGGCCCTGACGGCCGCAGGTAAGACAAGTACCAACTAAAAGATGACATTCCCGACGACGCCGCCACATCGCAACCTGAAGCCCTGAGCTCACCAACTCCGATACCCCAAATGTCACGAACCCCGCGAGGACCACTCTGACCGTGGAGGTGCATATCTAATCTGCTGCTGAGGCGGTTCGCCTTGAAAGTTACCAAAGGACCCTGCCGATCTGGCCCTCTTCTGCTGATCTTGGTTAATCCGTCGATCTCTACGCTTTCTCGCCGCGCATAAGCTCAGACGCAGCCATGCTCATGCCTGACTGAAGAGCTATTCTTGCACAACCCTCTCTTAGATAGTCATCATGACCCGTGATAATCGATACATAATATACTCTCAGGTAGCTACATCCTTAGCTAGTAACAGGGTTGTCTCTTTGCAATCTATACTTTCGCCATCGGGTCGTAACCAAGGTTCAAATATCATGGCCGCAGTAGGAACTGTTGCTGCTGCGCTAAACTCTGCTGGGGCTGGCGACGTCGTAGAACTCCCCGAATGAAACACCACCCCAGGTGATGATTGGGCTCAGGCCTCGTAACCTCTCGTGTTTACTCGCAGCCTCCTACCGCTCTTCCTTCTAGTTCGGTTGCCTTACACGGAGGCATAACGGTAAGGGAAAGAAATACGTTAGAGGGGTCCAACTTATAACACAACTCTAAGCACGATCTCAGAGTGAGAAGAATGGAAACCAACCCTAAATATCCTATAGCCTCCTGATTATTGGTGTGCACAACACACCGATAATCAAGACTCATCGATACGGCTCAGACACTTTCCGAGGATTAATCGCTCACGATACCACTTTTGTCACGACTAACCGGGCTCGGATCGTGCCTTACCCCGCACCCAAGTAGACATACATCGTAGTAATCGGAACATAAAACTAGACATGAAATAATTGGAAGTGTAAAGCTTTTTCATGAAAAGTTGCCTTTCGCGTATATATATAAAAACTTAATTCACGAGCAGCATCCTTTACAACTCGCCCACAACAAGATTGCACTTCTAAGAATGATATAACAACAATGGCGGGCCCGCCATACTCGAATGTAAGTACCTACAACGATAGGGACTATACATCGATAAGCCTCCGGAGAAACGGAGCTTCCCAAAACGCTGAACTGTGATCCTAAGAGCGAGGATCAACACTGTGTACCTCTACGCGCATGAACGCAGCCTCCAAGGAGGTCGAACAGTAGTAAGGAATACGCATGAACACCACCGTGTCCCACCGTGTCATAATAAAACGTGACGGTAAGTACGAAGGCATAGCCGACTACTAAAACCCACAGTACCAACAAGGTCATAAACTGTATCATGAGATCTGTCTAGACCGCCACATGATCGAAGCTGGCCACTCGCCCGCAGTATCTAATGTGCGCGTCTAGTCCTGGAACTTCCCGCAGCTCCGCATAGGCCACTCCAATGGCCCGCATGAGGTATTCCCCGCATCGAGGGTAGCTACTCCCCGACAACGTCCTGGACTCGCAGTCCGCATGGCCACATAGACCGCATGAGGTATAACCCCGCACACTAACCTGGAACTCTCGTAGCTCCGCATAGGTCACACAGACCCGCATGAGGTATTCTCGAATCATAGGTCACACAGACCCGCCTGAGTATACCCCGCATCGGAGGGCAGCTTAACCCCCGGGATCAAGTCAAGGTGAGTGATATAATACTAACATAACAGCTTATCGTTAAACAACATAAGCACAATCAAGGGAAACCCCTTTACACAAACATCACAAGATACTAACACACGTAGCATCCTAACATGTTTACTTATCAAATCAACAAGAAAGTATTACAAGGCTATCACAAACCAACACAATCAAGTTATTCACACAAGGTACTTTATGTTAACAAGTTCGGGTTTTTATCCCCAAAGTACTTCATACATTAACTCTTTAAAAGATCCGTTTCTTTCACAGAAGTCACACAATACCCGTAGTATAAAAATAGAGTGACTATCTTTTTAAGTAAACCAAAACACTTCCTTTTGTAAAATCAAGTAACAATATTATTTTCCAAACGTTCAAATTTGCCTAATTTCAAATGCTCAAGTTTCTCATTTTCGAAAGGTTTCGTAGTTCATAGTCTTAATCACTTAATAATATAATTCTCTTTTAAAACCATTGAGAAACATGTGCCTTATGTGTGAGTAGGTTATTCTTGTTCATAACAATCTTATTAAAGCAGCCATGATCTAGGAAATGTGATATCATCTTAGCTTCTATGCAGATGGAGGTTTCTACTGGTTTTCATAATACTTTATTAGTCAATACATTTCCCTTTATTAGCGCTGCTGTGGTTTGTTCGATACTTATTCTGATTTCCGAAATCAGTAAAACATTATTCCTTTTAAAAACCAAGTACTCATTACTCACGAATGAGGTTTCACACTTTTTAACAAAATTCATATTAATTCAATTAAGTCAAGTCTCTTATCTTTTAAGATCAAGTCTCTTAACTTCTAAAATCAATAAACCATTCTTTTTATTTTTCTTAAGTCGTTATACCTAACTTCTCATAAAGCTAGTATAACTCTTAAGCTTTTAAAACCAAGTATTACTCTTCTTTCAAAAACGGTTCTTAATTCTCTTGAAATACTTCAAGATTCTTATTATTCAGGCTTAAGTCAAAAGACATTGCCGTAAAACTACGTTCAGTTAACACACGTACGTCTACCGTACTAAATATATTCCTTTTAAAATATCATGCTCAAGAGGATAGGAAGAATCACATACCTCGCGACGATTTATCGACTATAAGCAAATAGCTCCAAAGTACTGTAATCCTGCTATCCTTTTCCACCCTTCGAGTAGAATATGCTACACGCAGTACTTCAACCTATAACGGTTATACAAGTCTATCAATGTCTAGACTACTCGGTAGAATAAATCTAGATACAAGATTCTACGGAAAATTGGGCAGCACTTCCCTACCCGTCAAACTTCACAAGTCATCAGAATACAAATCTATGTAAGTATAGTTCAATTCCTTTCTTATATACCTTCCTTGTATATAACTTATACTTAACTCTTATACTTCAACAAAGATGTAAACTCTAATTACAATAGGGGACAAGATATTTACCTCGATAAGCCCATAATTATCCAAGTTTAAATGTCGATCCCGAGCAAGGTTTAGCTCTACTCAGTGCACTCCAACCCGCTCCAAACAACCCTTAGAAGTTCTACGCAACTTCTTCTTTCTACTTCAAGGAAGTATGAAGATTTCCTGAGGGTTTCTTTGTTTGACGGAAGGGAAGTATAATCGTATTTCTGGCTTTTAGTATAGGTGTAACCTTGGAATACTACAAGGTATTTGGGCCAAGGTATTTTGGAATAGTAACAATACTTGGAGAGTACTTTCTACCAAGAGGGGGGTATTTACGAGAACAACTAGGCAAAGGGGAGGGGGTGTGTCTCGGCCAACACCACTAGGAGGGGGGGTGTACCCCTCGGCCAAGGGCCTTCTCAAAGGGGGAGGGGGGGAAGGCTTGGACGAAACCATAGAGAGGGAGGGAGAGGGATTTCAAGACTTAGAAATATTTGTGGATGAAGAAGTCTTCAACAAGGGGGGGGGGGGGTATTTATAGGGAAACCAATGGCCAAGATCAAGCCAAGTGGGGGGCAAGTGGAGGGCCAAGATTTGCCCAAGTGCACCCTAACCCTACTCCACAAATCCCTCACAAACATTGACCCATGATTTAGGCACAAAACATTGCACAAAACGTGCACATTCTCGGCCACCACAACCGTCCACTTGAGGGTGACAAGGGTCGCCCTCTCGTTGGTCCAAAATATTTCATCTCTCGGAAAAATCCGCAAAAATAATAAATGACATAGCCGTAATTTTCCCTTCGCAAGTTTTGTAAAACGTTTCGTCGAAAAACGATTCTTTTCGGGGGTTGTAAACAAAATTTCGACCCTTGCCTATCTTAAGGCTCAAACTTCTCTACGTACATACTCAGGAAATACGGGGTATAACAATTATCGACAATTAGCAAAATGCTCCAAGTACTACAACCTTGCTAGCATTTTCCACTCTTCAAGTAGAATACGCTACTCGTAGTACTTCCACCTATAATGGCCATAAAACGCCTATTAACTTCTAGTTCTCTTCGTAGAATATTTCTACGGAAAATTCTGCTGAACATCCCCCCCCCCGCTATCACATAAATCACCTCCCCTATCAAGGCCCGCTACCAGGCCAACAACTCCCAGGGGATTACACGTCTAACCGGACGTGTTCAATTCTACTTCACAGGAATACTACAAGTCTACTGTAAATACAGTCCTATGTAAATACAGTTCAATTCTTTATACTGATTCTTCCAATATATCTTATACTCAATTATTAACTACTACAACATGTAATTTCCAATTACAATAGGGGGATAAAGATCATTACCTCGATAAGCCCAAAATTATCCAAGTTTATAAGTCGATCCTGAGCAACGTTTAGCTTCACTTCCTTACGCCCAACCCGCTCCAAGCAACCCTTGAAGTTTCTAAACAACTTCTCTTAACACTTCATCTAAGCTATGAAGATTTTTCTAGGGCTTCGTTTGGCGACTAAAGGAACAAAGTAGTATTTCCGGGCTCTTAATATTAGAAATAACTTTGGAAAACTACTAGGAATACTAGGCTAAGGTATTTGGGACTATACCAACACTTGAAGAATTTTTCTACCAAGGGGGGGAATTTCGGACGAGAGCCACATAAGAGGCGGGGGGGGGCGGATTTTTGTGACTTAGAAACATTTAAGTGGATGAAGAAGTCTTGAAATCAATGGGGTATTTATAGGAAAATCAATGGCCAAGATCTAGACAAGTGTGTGGTGAGGATGGGGTACATGTGTGTGGGTAGTTGGCCAACCATTTGTCCACCATAACAATGGGACAAGTGGCAAGCCACTTGTCCCACTCAAAACCGTCCAACACACCAAATCAATCTACCACACGGCCTCGAGGGGTGACACGTGTCTCCCCCCTACTCGTCCAAACTATTCCGTCTTCCGAAAAAAAAATATCCGTAATGCCAAAAATCCAAAAATAAAGTGGGCCCCACAAAACCGTAAAATTTTCTCCCGTGGGCCCCACGTGACCAATTCCGGAAATAAAATTCCATAATTCTCAAATATTCCAAAAAGTCCGAATACCAAATCTGGGAATCCTATTCCCATTAACGAACCTTTTTCCTTCACAAAATCCGGAAACTTTTCCGTCGAAAAAAATCACATCTTTCTTCCTTTCCAATTTTTCTGTCGTATTTTCGTACGTACGTCCTCACATACATACTCTGAAACTATGGGGTATAACATTCTTCCCCCCTTAGAAACATTCGTCCCGAATGTTCCTTCTAAGTCTCCAAACGTACTTGCGCCGGTATAGTCTCCACTATTACACTTACAAAACCGATCATGCCACCAATGGCCAGAATATAACATGCGCGCAAAACTCAAATCCAAACTAACGAGGAATCACCTCTAGTACACATTCCACCCTTCAGTTACTGCTTCAATTTCCTCTAAGGCCATTCCCGGCCTTCATGATCTGATTCTGGTCGAACGCATCCACGAACCCGTACGATGGTGTCACGACTCGAACTCGCCCGCGGATCGTGTCTTACCTCGCACCCTGATACAACATCGAGTAATCAGCAACATACAACGATACAAGACATATTATGAAATATGAAACAATAACTGAGAAAAACTTGTCTTTCGATATATATAAATAACAACTTTTTCAACATGAACGCTTAATCCTTTTTACAAACCCCGCCACAACAAGATTACTGCACTTAAGAATGATACGACAACAACGGGCGGATGTGGCCCCGCCAAACACCAGAATGTAAACACGTACTACGACAGGGTACCCTACCACTGATAAGCATCCGGAGAAACGGAGCTTCCCAAACGCTGAAACTGTGACCCTGAGAGCTAGGATAAACGATCGGTGTACCTCAACTCGCGCATGAACGCAGCTTCAAGGAGGTCAAGCATAACAAAACGAGTATGTGAAACTAAAAATATCAGAATGAAATCATAATAGTCTATAAAGCAGAGACATGTATGATAAGCAAACTACGCTCACAACAAATAAGCGATATGTCAAGTCGTGACTCACGCCTCAAAGTTATCACAATAAAACCGTGACGGGCAAGTACGAAGGCATAGCCGACTACTAAGACCCACGCACAAAAATACCACAAACCGTATCCCGAGGTCTTTCTAGACCGCACCACATGATCGGCCGCCACTCGCCCGCAATATCAATGCGCGTCTATCCTCGAACTTCGCAGCCCGCATAGGTCACACACGGACCGCATGAGGTATTCCTCGAATCACGGTCCTGCATCACCGAGGTGTACTCCCGCATCGAAGGCGCGCTTAACCTCGGTATCCGCCAGGCTCCCGCAACCCGCATAGTCTCAAAAGACCGCATAGTCTCAGCTGCATCGCATAGGGAATCCCGCGTCGTGCTAAACACCCGAATGATCAATCTCGAGCTACCGCGACCGCGTAGTCACGAGACCGCATAGCCGTAAAGACCGCATCGGCGGTGGCAAGCCCTCGATAATGAGTCAAAGGGTATGTGATACAATAACAAGATAACAGCTTAACGCTTAACAACGTAAGCACAACAAGAATGACCCCTTACATCACGATCACACAAGATACTAACACACGTAGCATCCTAACATGTTTACTTATCACATCAACAAGAAAGTATTTACAAGGCTATCTCAAACCAACACAATCAAGTTATTCACACAAGGTACTTTATGCTAACAAGTTCGTATCTATCCCTAAAGTACTTCATACATTAAAGCTTTTAAAAGATCCATTGCTTTCACATAAGTCACACAATACCCGTAGTATAAAATAGAGTGATCTGTTTTTCAAGTAAACCAAAACACTTACCTTTGTAAAATCAAGTAACAACATTATTTTCCAAACGCTCAAGTTTGCCTAATTTCAAATGTTCACGTTTCTCATTTTAAAAGGTTTCGTAGTTCATAGTCTTATTCATTTAAGAATATAATTCTCTTTTCAACAACTGGGAGACATAAGCCTTATATGGAAGCAGGATATTCTTGTTTATAACAATCTTATTACAAAGAATGATCTAGAAATATCATTTTGTCTCATCTTAGCTTTTTTGCAGATGGAGGTTTCTAATGGTTTTATTAATACTTAATTATTAAAAACATTTCCTTTTATTAACGCTGCAGTGGTTTGTCGTTACACATTCTCGATTTCAAATCAAGAAACATTCTTAAGCCGTTATACCTAACTTCCCATAAAGCTAGTATAACTCTTAAGTTTTCAAAAACCAAGTATTACTTCTTCTTTCAAAATGATTCAAAAATCTTTTGAAATACTTCAAGTTCTTTATTAACACATAACAAGCCAGTTATAGTTCAAATCAGTTACCTTTTAAGAATCCACAAGTATTTTCTTATCAACATAAAGCTATTATAACCAACTTCCCATAAAGCCGTTATAACACTTTATGTTTTAAACCAATCAACTACATTTAGCACACGACGCTCACCGTACTACATAGTTCACACATATCATGCTAGAAGAGATAGGAAGAGGTTCACATACCTCGCGACGAGTATCGACTAATAGCAAAACGCCCAAGTACTTCAAACCGCGGCTACTCCTTAGCCGCAGATCGCGCCATACGTAGTACTTCAACCTATAAGGCCACAAGGCGCTTATTAACATTTAGATCCCTTCAGAGAACATTCTACGTAAAATTCGCAAGACCTCCCGCAACAACAGAAATCTCTTCTCTCCTATCTGGGCCGGCCATCAAGCCAACCAGTGGGTTCATACATCTAACCGGACGGTACAATTCTACTCCACAAGATTACTACACAAGTCTCAGTAATACACCCCTATGTAATTACAGCTCATTCTTGTGCTTAAGTCAAAGACATTGCCAACTAACTACGTTGATTCTATATATAGTATACTTCAACTATATATTCTAACAATATGTAATTTCCAATTACAATAGAGGACAAGATAATTACCTCGATAAGCCCATAATTATCCAAGTATAAAGTCGATCCCGGGCAATCGCTTAGCTCCAACTCCGTGCGCTCCAACCCGCTCTAAACCACCCTTGAAGTTTTAACCAACTTCTACATACTACTCCAACTAACCATGGAGATTTTCCTTAGGGTTTCGGTTTGGTGACAGACGGAAGTATAATAGTATTTCTGGCTTTTCATATAGGTATAACCTTAGAATACTACAAGGTATACTAAGGTAATTTGGGCATTATAACAATACTGGGAGTATTTCAATACCACAAAAAGGGGTATTATACGAAAGCAACTAGGCTAGGGGTACCCCACGGCTAGCACCACTAGGAGGGAGTGTACCTCGCCAAGGCCTCTAGAGAGGGGAGGCCGCTTGGCCGAACTCAACACAAAGGGGAGGGAGAAGGAGAGCTTTCAAGACTTAGGCAAATTTGTGGATGAATTTGTCTTCCAGCGGTGGGTATTTATAGGTCAAGTGAAGGCCAACCAATGGCCAAGATCATGCCAAGTGCAAGGCAAGTGTAGGCCAAGATTTAGACAAGTGTGTGGGTCCCACTTATCAATCAACACACAAAAATATCCTACCAACTAATGCACACCTTTCGCCAAGCTACCGCCCATCACTCCACCAACTCGGCGGGTGACAAGTGTCGCCCTATCGTTGGTCCAAAATGTTTCTTCTATCGGAAAAAGCCGAAAAAATTAAAAATTACATAGCCGGAAATTCCCCTACGAAAGTCGTGGAAAACGCTTTCGAAAACGACTCTAACCGGGTGTTGTGAACAAAGTTAATTCGGCCAAGCCTAATTCTCAAGTTCAAATTCTCTACGTACGTCCTTACGTACATACTCTGGAAATACGGGGTATAACAGATGGTTACCTAAACTTGGGCCTAGCACCCTCGTGACCCTACCACCTGACGGGACCACCTCGAACTGACCCCACCTTATTTCGGGCTACGGGTTGACCCGCGAATGGTCCTCAACCCGACCCATAATCGCACCAGACTCTCTTGTTCCCCAATCTGGAACAAACTTACTAACTCACATCAAGAAAGCTACCACTCTTATCTCACACTACTCATGGAATTATCACGCTAATACTCCACGTACTACACATTATGACAAATATTAACCGTAAATCTTTCACTTAAGATGGCCTCGCATCTAAGATCTCAACTGTTATCAAACTTCTAAGGCTCACCATTCTTCCCTACCCCCCCAAACTTACCCTTTTCAACTACCCATGTTTTTTAATCACAACTTACACAATGCTAACCGAACATAGCACTCCACATGCATCTACCATAATGACCTAAACAAGTCTCTTAAGGCTGAAGATATCTCTGTAACTACTGCCTCACTTTCCCTTTGCCGCTCTAATCAAATCTCGCTCACTGGCGATAACTACAGACGGTGATGAACCAGCCACTGATCCCGAAGGCTGAGTCGTAACATCCGCGCCACATCTGTTCGGACAATTTCTCGCAAAAAGGCCCTGCTGGCCGCAAGCCTAACAAGCTATCTAAGTAGTACAACACTCCCCATAAGAAGACCTACCACAACGGCCATACCGAGGTGGGGGTGGCCTCCTCTGGCTAACACCCCTTCCTCTCCGAACCATCAATCAAGAATCGACTGTAGGCTAAGTCATCCCACCGTATCCTCCTACTAGGACATTCTCTCTCACATGGCCCCGACGGCCGGTAAAACAAGTACTAGCAAAGACGACATTCCCGATGGCGCTCGTCACATAGTGGACACTGAGGGAAAACTGAATCTGACTGGCTAGAACCTATGTAAATCTGTGAACCGGAAACCCTGGAGTTCTGACCAACTCCTAAATACCCCGAACGCCCCAAGTCCGCGGAGGACCACTGTATTGGCGGCGTGCATAACTAGCTCGCCGCCGAGGCGTCCGCTCGAAAGTCACCAAAGGACCTCGCTGCTCGCCTCTTGCCGATCTCGGTAATTCCGCTGACTTACGTTCCTCGATGCATTGCGCAGAAACTCAGACGCGGGCAATGTCCATGTCTGACAGAAGAGCTACTCTTGTACAACTCTCTGTTAGATAATCGTCATGTCCTATGATATATCGGTGCACTCTATCCTCCATGTCTGCCACTAACGCGGGGTCATAACGAGCCCATGAGTCAAACTCTATACTGTATTCCCGAATCGTCCGCCCGTTCTGCCTCAACCCCATAAATCTATCTGCCCGAGCTCTCCTCATCTGCGAGGGCAAGAAGTGTGTAAGAATGCCTCTGAGGTCTTGATCACTTTCATGATCCGCTGCAACTGTCGAATAAACTCCTGATGATCTTCTTCAGTCCTCAATCCATAGGACTCGTGGATCGCAACTCAAGAAGTCCCAAATCTCAAAACTATCGGATCTAGGGTGAACTATCGTATCGCCGAACCACCGGGCCTCGCTCGTTCTCATTCCCACCACCACTAGCTAGTAATCGGTCATCTCCTTGTAACTCCTATCCTTTGTTCTCGCCGTGAGACTAGAGGCTCGTGTATCGTGGTCTCGTGAGCTACCGCATCGCTCTAAACTCTCACTGGGCTAGCGGCGTCGCAGAACTCCCGAATAAAGCGCTGTCTCGGATAATGATCGCCCGTGCCTCGTAACCCTTCGTGCTCTACTCGCAGCCTCCTCTCGCCGCTTTGCCCTTCGGGCTCGTTGCCTTGCAGGCATAACGGGTGAAAAGAATACGCCGAGGAGTCCAACTTATAACACGGCTCTAAGGCACGATCTCGAGTGAGAAGAATGGAAACCAATCCTAAATATCCTGCAGCCTCACGATTATAGGTGTGGTGCACAACACACCGATAATCAAGACTCTACTAGATACGGCCTGCTCAGACACTTTCCGAGGATTAATCGCTTCGATACCACTTTATGTCACGACCACCACTGGGCGCGATCGTGCCTTACCCGCACCCTAGTGATACAACATCGAGAAAACCGGGAAATAAAAACATACAGATATGAAACAAGATAAAAGAAAATGGGCTTAACCAAAACGGTTGCCGCTTCTTTGCATATATACAGAATTTGAATAGCATATCCTTTACAACCCCGCCCACAACAAGCATTACATGCACTTAAGAGTGTAACAACAACTATGACGGACAGGGGCCCGCCATACCGGAATGTACAAAAACCTACAACTCGGGAAACATACCAAAAGATAAGCCTCCGAGAAACGGAGCTTCCTAATACGCTGAATCGTGATCCTAAGAGTGAGGATCAACAATCGATGTACCTCTAATCATGCATGAACGTAGCCTCGGGCGAGGTCAAGCATAACAGTACCTGGCATGTGAAATCAAAATATCAGAACGAAATCATAACAGTCTAAATAACCAGGAGACATGTTTGATAACCAAACTACATTTCACGACATAAAAGCGATATGTCAAAGCGAGGACTCACGCCTCAAAGTCATCACTCAAATATAACCAAGTGGTCTCACGCCACAATATCAATCATGCCCGCATCATGGCTACATGCCCGGAATTCTCAATCGGTGTAGACATGTCCAGATGCATAACGATATCTGTAATCAACCCCGCCAGACGCCACATGCCCCCGGAATTCTTCATCGGTGCAGACATGTCCATGTAACAACAATAACAATATATCGGGTAATCAACCCTGCCGCATGGCCCCATGCCCCCGCAATTCTTCATCTGCGCATATGTCCATGTAACAACAATAACAATATATCGTAATCAACCTCGCCGCGTAGCCACATGCCCCCTAATTCTTTATCGGTGCAGACATGTCCATGTAACAACAATAACAATATATCGGTAATCAACCCCGCCAGACGCCACATGCCCGAATTCTTCATCTGCAGACATGTCCATGTAACAACAATAACAATATACCGGGTGATTAACCCGCCGCATGACCACATGCCCCCGGAATTCTTCATCGGTGCAGACATGTCCATGTAACAACAATAACAATATACTGGGTGATTAACCCGCCGCATGGCCGCATGCCCTCGGAATTCTTCATCGGTGCAGACATGTCCATGTAACAACAATAACAATATACCGGGTGATTAACCCGCCACATGGCCGCATGCCCCCGGAATTCTTCATCGGTGCAGACATGTCCATGTAACAACAATAACAATATACCGGGTGATTAACCCGCCGCATGGCCGCATGCCCCCGGAATTCTTCATCGGTGCAGACATGTCCATATAACAACAATAACAATATACCGGCCCTCCATCGAGAGACGCGGTAGCATAGGAATACAACTTTTACACAACAAGGCTATCACAAGCAAGCACAAGCAAATTACCATACTTCAATTCTCTTACAAATATCCATTCTTTCACAAGAAGTCACCTGATACCAACACTCGTAGTATCCAAAACAGAGTAACTATTATTTTAAGTAAACCAAAATAATTTCCCTTTTTAAGGACAAGTAACAACCATCTTTTCCAAAAGTTCAAGTTTGCCTAATTTCAAATACTCAAGTCTCTTATTTTCGAAAGGTTTCGTAGTTCATAGTCTTAATCACTTAATAACATAATTCTCTTTTAAAACAATTTGAGTAACATATGCCTTATGTGTGAGTAGGTTATTCTTGTTTATAACAATCTTATTAAAGCAGCCATGATCTAGAAAATGTAATACAATTTTGTCTTATCTTAGCTTCTATGCAGATGAAGGTTTCTACTGGTTTTAATAATAATTAATTAGTCAATACATTTTCCTTTATTAACGCTGCAGTGGTTTGTTCGATACTTGTCCTCATTTCCGAAATCAATATAACATTATTCCTTTTAAAACCCAATTACCCATTTCTCATTAAAGCCGTTTCACAACTTTTTAACACAACCCAAGTCCTTATTATTTCACATCAAGTCTTTTATATTTTAAAAACCACAAACCATTTCTTTGCCCACATAAAGTTGTTCTAACAAACTTCCCATAAAGCTGTTATAACACTTTATGTTTTAAACTAACCAAATTCATTTAACACATGTACGTCTACCGTACTACATAGTTCACAACATATCATGCTAGAAAAGATAGGAAGAGGTTCACATACCTCGCGACGATTATCGACAATTAGCAAAATGCTCCAAGTACTACAACCTTGCTAGCCTTTTCCACTCTTCAAGTAGAATACGCTACTCGTAGTACTTCCACCTATAATGGCCATAAAACGCCTATTAACTTCTAGTTCTCTTCGTAGAATATTTCTACAGAAAATTCGCAGACCTCCCCGCTATCACATAAATCACCTCCCCTATCAAGGCCCGCTACCAGGCCAACAACTCCCAGGGGATTACACCTCTAACCGGACGTGTTCAATTCTACTTCACAGGAATACTACAAGTCTACTGTAAATACAGTCCTATGTAAATATAGTTCAATTATTTATACTGATTCTTCCAATATATCTTATACTCAATTATTAACTACTACAACATGTAATTTCCAATTACAATAGGGGGATAAAGATCATTACCTCTATAAGCCAAAAATTATCCAAGTTTATAAGTCGATCCTGAGCAACGTTTAGCTCCACTTCCTTACGCTCCAACCCGCTCCAAGCAACCCTTAGAAGTTTCTAAACAACTTCTCTTAACACTTCATCTAAGCTATAAAGATTTTTCTAGGGCTTCGTTTGGCGACTAAAGGAACAAAGTAGTATTTTCGGGCTCTTAATATTAGAAATAACTTTGGAAAACTACTAGGAATACTAGGCTAAGGTATTTGGGACTATACCAACACTTGAAGAATTTTTCTACCAAGGGAATTTGGACGAGAGCCACATAAGAGGGGATTTTGGGACTTAGAAACATTTAAATGGATGAAGAAGTCTTGAAATCAAGGGGGTATTTATAGGAAAATCAATGGCCAAGATCTAGGCAAGTGTGTGGTGAGGATGGGGTACATGTGTGTGGTAGTTGGCCAACCATTTGTCCACTATAACAATGGGACAAGTGGCAAGCCACTTGTCCCACTCAAACCGCCCAACACACTCCAATCAATCGCCCACATGGCCTCAAGAGGGGGTGACATGTGTCGCCCCCCTACTCGTCCAAACTATTCCGTCTTCCGAAAAAATATCCGTAATGCCAAAAATCCGAAAATAAAGTGGGCCCCACAAAACCGTAAAATTTCCTCCCGTGGGCCCCACGTGACCAATTCCGGAAATAAAATTCCATAATTCTCAAATATTCCAAAAAGTTCGAATACCAAATCTGGGAATCCTATTCCCATTAACGAACCTTTTTCCTTCACAAAATCCGGAAACTTTTCCGTCGAAAAAAATCACATCTTTCTTCCTTTCCAATTTTTCTGTCGTATTTTCGTACGTACGTCCTCACATACATACTCTGGAACTACGGGGTATAACATTAACTTTAGTACTCAAGTTTCTTAACTTTAGAATAGCTCAAGGAATCAATACTTTCCAAATCAAGTATTTTATACATTTTCAAGTCAAGAAATCCTTGTTTACCTTATTAGGATAAACCATTCTTTTTACTTTCCATAAAGTTATTAACCAACTTTATGCTTTTGAAACCAAGGCATTTTTATCCTTTATAAACAAATGAGTTAATCATCTAACTCAACCAACTTGGAAAAACAAGTCAAGGATATCAAATGAACTATATCCATTCAAATCTCGTACGTATACCGTACTATACGTTTACAACTACTCATGCTCAAGAGATAAGAAAGTTCCACATACCTCTTCGGTTCAATCCACTTGCTAAGTCCAATATGCCGTACCTAGTATGTCAACCTATAATGACCATAATACGTTTATTAACTTCTAGCTTCAAACGTAGAATATTCTAAGTGCAAAGTCACTAAATTCAACGGAAAAACGGACAGCACTTCCTTTGTTTCTACATACTTTTCCACCTTTTTCAAGGTCCGAAATCAAAATCGAAACGCCACATTTAAGGCTTCAACAATTCAGCAATTCAAAGGGGATTACACGCCTAACCGGACGTGTAAAATTCTGCCGCACAATTCATATTAAACAATCCAATTAATTTAAGGCAACTCCTTGGCTACAACATGCTCACATATTATTTTTTTCAAATCCTTTCAATCCAACTCGTTATATAAGTCATAACCAATTATATACCCTTCTATTTATAACATGTAACAATTTTTGCTAACAACCGAATTGATGACAACATGAGTGACTAACATGCCCATTTTCGGTTTTCAACAAGTCGACATGATCCAAATCTTTTCAAACTTTAATATATAAACCATATACTCATTTCTTAACTACTATAACATGTAATCTTCAATCACATCAGAAGGTGAAGATTTTACCTCAATAAGCCCTCTTTCCGAAATCTTCTTCACGTTAAAGTCAACCACACGAACCCTCTACAAGCTTGCCAACATATTTCCTTCTTGTTGCCTTTCCAAAATCTCATCGGGGTTCATCAATTTTTGAGAGAGAAGAGGGGAATTTTCTTTAGGAAATCCTTTGCAAATGACCAAGTCTGACCCTCCTCTTGGTCAAAAGATGGGAGGGACACTTGTCGCCCTCCCATGGGCCTTTTACAAAATATCTTCTGATTTTTCCCCATTTTTCGCGAAAAATCCCGCCTTGGCGTCGCGGCCCTGCAGCCGGCGTCGCGACGCTGCAACTTCAGAAAGGTTCTGATCTTACGATGCCGCGGCCCTGCTGCTGGCGCCGCGGCGCTGCGATGCCTGACTGGAACATTTTTCCTACAAATTCAGCCAGCTGATCTTGCAACGTCCATAACTTCCTACTCTGATGTCCAATCGACGAGCGTTTTGTTGCGTTGGAAACTAGGTTCAACGAACTTCATATTAGGCTTTTAAAACACCTAAAAACTCTTAAGATACTGGGATGTATAGCACTCCAAAGTTGACTAAAAATTTGTCCACAACCATTCTGTCAACTTATTACTCCAAATTCAAATCTTAATTCCTTTCGTAAGTTCTTAAATACATGACCTGGAATTACGGGGTGTAACATTTGACTCGGGCGGGTTAAATTCCCGGGATATATATAAGTCATGGATTAGCTATCCGTGATACGAGTATCGTATACCGATGACTCATTGCGGGTCCACATGACCTAAGCGGGTGAAATAGTCCCTTGCGGGTGAAATAGTCCCATGATAGGTTGCATTATAACACAGATGGTGGTTGACCCTGGCACTGCACGACCTTCATATTTTGAAACGGTAGTGATTTCATTAATGAAAGGGTGCAGTGTGTTTATGACTTAAAGTGGAACAGTTGGTCTCATTGTTAAAAGCATAACTTAAAAGATAAAAAGGATTGCATTACTCTCATGATTGCAAGGTTCAGTGCGCTTATTGATGTTATATTATATCATGGACTGTCGGCAGTGAGGAAGGATTCCATGGGCATGATTGATATTATGGGCGTGAGACCCATGGTTATATTTGAGTAATGACTTTGAGGGCATGCGTCTCTGACTTGATATGACTGCTTATGTATTGTGTACTGTAGTTTGGATATCATACATGTCTCCTGTTTTGTATAGACTGTTATGATTTCGTTACAGTATTTACTTTTTCACATACTTGGTACATTCTTCGTACTGACCTCCTTCGGGGGGTTGCGTTCATGTCGCAGGGTTAGGTACGCAGTTTGGTGATCTGCAGGTGTAGGACCCTGCCCCGAGTTTTGGATAGCTCCATCTATTCAGGAGTTTATCATTTTGGTATAGATCCTTCAGTACAGGCTTTTGTACAGTTATGGGTATGGCGGGGCCTTGTTCCATCATAGTTCAGTAAAACTCTTAGAGGTCTGTATTCATATGTGGGATTGGACTCATGTACAGTGTAGTACCTTTTATTATGTATATTATGTGGCAGCCTTGTCTGCTTTGCCCTTGCATGTTCGTTGGTTCCGCGGTTTACTTGTGTCAGTTAGGTAGAAGGGTGCCCAGGTAGGGCACCAGTCACGGGCCCGGGGTTCGGGACGTGACATTACATTTCCGTTAAGGCCCTTTTCGGCCCTCACGACCTGGTTCCGGTGGAACGCGTCCACGAACTCGTACATGATTAACTAGACTTGGGCCTTGCATACTCGTGACCCTATCATATAGAGGGACCATATCCAACTGATATCACCCCATTCCGTACTACCGGTTGACCCGAAATAAGTCTATAACCCAACCCATCATCACACTTAACTTCTCATTCTTAGTCGGAAATAAATTTCTCTCTTATCTCAAGGCACTTCTCACCCTATCCTCCCATACTCTTGAGGTTCGTCACCTAGGCCGAAGTATTTCTACTATACATCCTCCACTATTGGTCTTTACACTGTTACGGGGTAATTACAACTTGTGAACCCTACACAACTATAGTTTCAGTTCACTTTATCATTCTTGTCAACATTCTTCACTTTTCACTTTACTAATCAAAATATCCCTACCTCTGGGGGTGCTATCAATTACAACTACTAGCAACAAGGGAAAACATATATGCTAGGGCAAAACTGAATCTATCAATGCACGTATGATTCAAAAGAATTGAAATATACTTGTAACCCCATGCGATGTTGCCTCTTGATCCTGCCCGGTAGTCACGTCATCTATGTGGTTCGAAGGACCACCAGAACTATAGACTCCACCCATACCTCTACCATGGTTAGCTGAAATTTGAACACCCTGCCCTGGGGAGCGCACAGTTGTGGAGGAAAGGGAACCAACCACCGGCCTCATAGGCTGAGCCACCTAACCGGTGCTCTTTCTAAAAGGACATACCCTCAGTATATGGCCCGGACGACCACAATAAAAACAAACACTTGTGCCATAACGGCATTTCCCCATATGACGCTTACTACATCGAAAACACTGAGGAATAAGTGGCCTCGACTGAGAAAATCCTCTGCTCCTCTGAGAACTTCGAACCCTGGAGCTCGAACCGGCTCCTAAATACCTTGTGGCGTCAAATCTCCCATCAGTGAGCTGCAGGGGTATGTCCTGGGTAGGCTGGGATGAATATCTCACTCGCTGCTGAGGCTGCTCGTCCAAAAACTCACCGGGATAACCAACCGGTCTAGCCCTCTTACGCGGATTTTCGCGTTGGCCCTCTACCCTCTGTACACCTGTCTGTACTGGCCGAATAACCTCCTGCTGATGAAACTGTAGCACCGCTATCTTGGTCAATAACATAACTGCTTCCCTTATGACCCTATAGTCTTCCCCTAACTGAGAAACTGGAGGCTCTGGTGCTGGGGCCTCAAAACCTGGCGCAGAAGAACTCGTCGACTTCGGCACAATATCTGGTATACCCTGGGCATGAGCCCTGTCACGACCCGACCACGAGCCACGACTGGTGCCCTACCTGGGCACCCTTCTAATCATACAACATAATAAACTGCGGAAGATAAATAACACTCTTTTTTTCTTTTTTTTTTTAAACCAAGGACAAGCCGATAAGGCTGCCATAATCATAGAAATTACCCGAAAGGGTCTACACTGTTTAACAATGTAAAAACAACTCTAGCTACCCATTTACGGATGAATACGGACCTCTAAGATTTGAACAAATACTATGACGGACAAGGCCCCGCTGCACTTCTGAATATACATAGCCATGACAACTCCGGAACATTGGAGCCATCTCAAAATGCTGAACCAGGATCCTAAGCTCGCGGATCCACAACTGTATACCTAAACCTGCGGACATGAACGCAGCCCCCCGAAGGGGGTCAGTACAACAGGTACCGAATATGGAACGGAAAATAAGGTACAGTAAACAAATCATAACTGTACAAAAGAATGACAGGGGCAAGTATAAAATGGGTAAATACCAGATCCTACCGTGTCATTACCATCTCGTGAACTTAATCGTACCTTATTATCTTTTCCCATTTTTACATAAAATTTATAGTCACATTCTTACGTACATGCTCAGGAAAAACCATCAAGTTCCTTACCATATAACTTACTTACCTTGCATAACATAATCCGGCCCTTTATGGAGGGACGCCTATACTGCTCGGCCCAATCTGGGACGCGATAAAGTCACATAGTCTGCCCATAAAGGTATACTGCCCGGCCCATTCCTGGGACGCGATAAAGTCACATAGCCTGCCCATAAAGGTATACTGCCCGGCCCATTTCTGGGACGCGATAAAGTCATATAAAATCCGGGAATTTAACCCAACGTACTACGTACCTCTACTCCTTTAGAATGACTCTTTTTCAAATGAAACTTCCAAGATACTAACAACCGTAGTATCAAGTCATATCTACTTTTCAAGACAAGTCACAATACCTTTTTAGAAATACATTTACCGGCTTCTAAATCAAGTGACTTCTTTCTTAAAAACCTTAATCAATTGGTACCTTTAAAACAATTTGCCCTTCTTTATTTCAAATCATTTCTTTGCTTACATTACTGAAGAAAACCATTCTTTTAATCTTCCATAAAGTTGTGATAACCAACTTCCCATAAAGCCGTTATAACTCTTTATGTCTTAGACAAATTCATTCCTTTTATAACCAAGAGACTTATACTTTCAAATCAAATCACATAGCTTTCAAAATACTTCAAGTCTCTTAACTTTTAAGAAAACAAGTTTCTTAACGTTAGAATGGAAAGAAACCAATACTTTCCAAATCAAGTATTCTATACTTTTAAATCAATTCATTTCTTCCTTTAAGAATCAAGTCCCATAACTTGAAAAATAAAGTCCCTTAACCTTTTAAAAATTTGAGGTTCATAGTCTTAAAACTTCATACGTAAACTCTTTTAAATTAAGTAACATATACTTTGGTGCGTTGTGAATAAGTTATACTTAATTATAACGATCTTAATCAAGTAGCCATGATCTAGAAAATGTAATACAATTTTGTCTTATCTTAGCTTCTATGCAGATGGAGAATTCTACTCATTTTAACTTAATTGATTGTCATTACATTTTCATTTATTGACGCTGCAGTGGCTTGTTCGATACTTATTCTCATTTGTGTCGTAACTTAGCCAAGTCAACTTGGCTCCAAATACCTCCTAACGACTCTTACCAACATCCCCCATAAGACTTGGTAAGAACATAGGATAACTTAGACATAACCTTTACGTAGAGTAAATCAACATACATACCTCTTAACTTTTAAGAGTAGAAGGAATCATGAAATAGTACCACATGTATATTCCATACATAGAATCATGTCAAAAGAAGGAAGAGGTTCACATACCTCGCGACGATTATTGACAATTAGCAAAATGCTCCGAAGTACTTCAACCTTGATAGCTATTCCATCCTTCAAGTAGAATACGCTATACTTAGTACTTCAACCTATAATGGCCATAATACGTCCATTAACCTTTAGCTTCGAACGTAGAATATTCTAAGTGCACAGTCACTAAATTCTACGGAAAATCGGACAGCACTTCCTTTGTTTCTACATACTTTGCCACCTTTTTCAAGGCCGAATTCAATAACCAAACACGCCACATTTAAGGCTCAATACAACAACCAATCAAAGGGCATTACACGCCTTACAATACGTGTAAAATTCCGCCCCACAATTAATACCAACTAAGTCCTTAATCAAGGTCATTCTCGGCTAACTTATTCAATAATACAAAGTTCTTTCCAATTCTTTTTCAATCCAACTTCTTAGGCCTAACATGTTATATAGTCATAAACAACTTAACAATTATAATTCCTTCTTTATATAACATGTGACGATTAAACTAATTATCCAATGGAATTGAAATCTCAAGGCTAAAGATACTAGTTTTCGGATTAGGGTTCCAATATCCATAACACTTATCAACTTCATAATATATATCTCATACTTGCTAATATCCATAGCTACAACAATAAGTAATCTTAATTACTAAAATGACAAGAATTTTACCTTTACAAGCCCTTATAATTTCCAAGATTCAATGTCACTCCTTAGAAATTCTTAGATCCTTTCCTTTACGCTTCAATCCGCTATTTGAAGCTTTTAGAAGCTCACAACCAACTTCTCTTCCATTTCCAATCAAAGCCTATGAAAATGCCTTAGGTTTTCGCCTTGCGACTAACGTGAAAACGCCGTTTTTCCGAAATCTTTCTATTGAGATATCCTTACAATACCCTTAGGGACCTTGGGTTAAAGTCTTGTGAATAAAGGATCACAAACTAAAATTTTCTCCTCCCCTTTTCTCTCAAACCCGAGAGCATAGCTTCAAGGACTCAAGTTCTTGCAATTTTTTTCTAAGTGTGGGAAGCTTATCTTGCTACTAGGATGACTATATAAAACATTGGAGGGTCAAGATTATAACACTTGTTAGGTTTTGATGGAAGAGATCAAGCCAAGTGGCCCTTTGACTAGTCAATTATCTCAAGCTCTTTAATTAGCAAGACTTGGTCATCTATACATTGGTCAAATGACCATTTTACCCTTGAATATTTCGTCCAAGACCATAGTGGGGGGTGCCACGTGTCGCCCTCCCATTCGTCCATAAAATTCCGTAACCCTCGTGGGTCCCACAATACGTAAAATTCCTCGGGTGGGCCCCACGTGACCAAATCCGAAAAAAATAAATTTCCATAATGATAATACATTCCATAATCCTCAATTAATGCATTTTGAGAATCTAATTCTCCTCAACGAATATTTTTCCTTTCCGACGTTCGGAAGATTTTCCGTCGGAAAAACAATTCTTCCTTTCGTATCAATTTCAAGTCTTGTGCTCCTTACGTACATTATCTTAAACATATCCTTGAATTACGAGGTGTAACATTCTTCCCCCCTTAGAAACATTCGTCCCCGAATGTTATTTCGGAGTCCAATCTAATTAGATAGCGACATAGTCTCCTTTTACTACACCCTTCATACAACATATGTAACGACCCGTTCCGGGGCCCGTTACTGGTGCCTTATCCCGGGCACCCTAGTGACACAACATCAGAGAAAACCAGCGGAAAATAAAACTTTAAACAAGAAACAAGATATATGATCATAAAACAGGCCAACCCAACGGTTACCTTCCAATAACATATATAAATACAACTCTTTCAAAACGAACAATTTAATCCTTTTTACAAACCCTGCCCACAACAGTACTACAGACCTCTATGATTTACAACAACTATGACGGGACAGGGCCCCGCCATACCCCTGAATGTACAAGAACCTACAACTCAGGGAACACATACCAAAAGATAAGCCTTCGGAGAAACGGAGCTTCCCAAAACGCTGAACTGAGATCCTAAGAGCGAGGATCCACGACCGATGTACCTACTCGCGCAGATGAACGCACTTCAAGGAGGTCGATAACAGTACCAAGTATGTGAAATCAGAAATATCAGAAATGAAATCATACTAGTCTATATAAAGCGAGAGACATGTATGATAACCAAACTACGATCACAACATAAAAGCGAATATGTCGATGTGACTCACGCCTCAAGTCATGACTCAAATATAAAGATGTGTCTCACGCCCACAAAATCAATGATGTTCTCATCATGGCCGCATGCCCCGGAATTCTCGTGACGGTGTAGACATGTCCATGATGCAACAATAATACCAATGCCCCATGGCCACATGCCGGACTGCAGACGTGTAGACACGCCCATGTGACATCAACAAAATATACCGGGTGATCAACCTCGCCGCACGCCACATGCCCCCGGAATTCTACCTCGGTGTAGACATGTCCATGTAACCACAATAACAATATATCGGGTAATCAACCCTGCCGCATGGCCACATGCCCCCGGAATTCTACCTCGGTGTAGACATGTCCATGTGACATCAACAACAAGACAGTAATCAAAATGGAAACATACCCGTGGAATTCTCCACATCGCCAAAGACGCCCAAGTAAGTTCTCAACAAGTCAACCGGCCCTCTATCGAGAGACGCGGTAACACAGAAATACAACACTTGTACAACAAAGGCTATCATCACAAGCATAGGCAAGTTTCACACAACTCAAAGTACTTTCCCATAAGTCACACAATACCCGTAGTATATAAAAATAGAGTGACTATCTTTTTAAGTAAACCAAAATACTTCCCTTTGCAAAAATCAAGTAACCACATTATTTCCAAACATTCAAGTTGGCCTAATTTCAAATGCTCAAGTTTCTCATTTTAGAAAGGTTTTATAACTCATAGTCTTAATCCCTTTTAAAACAATTGAGTAACATATTTCTTATGTGTGAGCGTTTATTCTTGTTTATAACGATCTTATTACAAAGAACCATGATCTAGAAAATGTAATATCATTTTGTCTCATCTTAGCTTCTATGCGGATGGAGGTTTCTACGGTTTTAATACAACACATCATTATTCAATACATTATCCTTTATTAACGCCGCAGTTGGTCCTGTCGATACACATTCTGATTTCCGAAATCAGTAAAACATTATCCCTTTAAAACCAAGTACTCATTACTCACGAATGAGGTTTTACACAAACATCCACATTAAAACAAATAAGTTAAGTCTCTTAACTTCTAACATCAGTAAACCATTTTCTTACCTACATAAAGCTGTTATAACCAACTTCCCATAAAGTCGTTATAACACTTTATGTTTAAACCAAACAAATACACTTAGCACCTGTACGTCCACCGTACTACATAGTTACACACATATCATGCTAGAACAGATAGGAAAAGGTTCACATACCTCGCGACGAGTATTGACAATAAGCAAAAATGCTCCAAGTACTACAACCTTGCTAGCCCTTTCCACTCCTCAAGTAGAATACGCTACTCATAGTACTTTCACCTAAAAAGGTCACAAACGTCTATTAACTTTTAAACATACGGTTCCATTTCTCTACGTAAAATTCGGAAGACCTCCCCGCAACAACAGAAATCTCCTCCTCTATCGAGGCCGCCACCAAGCCAACCAGGGGTTTTACACGTCTAAACGGACGTGTACAATACTACTCAGTAATACTACACAAGACTACTGCAATACAGTCCTATGTAAATACAGGACAGTTCTTTTCTTTAAATTCAGGCTTAAGTCAAAAGACATTGCAGCACAAAAATGTTCAAGACTATATATAGTATACTTCAACTATATATTCCTACAACATGTAATCTCTAATTACAACTAGAGGACAAGATAATTACCTCGATAAGCCCATAATTATCCAAGTTAAATGTCGATCCCAGCAACGCTTAGCTCCAACTCCGGGTGCTCCATCCCGCTCCAAACAACCCTTAGAAGTTCTAACCAACTTCTACTTAAATACTTCACTCAATCACTGAAGATTTCCTTAGGGTTTCGGTTTGAGACTAAAGGGACAAAAGGTAGTATTTCCTGCTCTACGATAGAGGTATCTTTGGAATACTACAAGGTACAAGGCTAAGGTATTTTGGGCATTATAACAATACTGGAAGACAACTTTCTACCAAGGGGTAGGCCTGGCTAGCACAACTAGGCTAGGGAGGGTGTTCTCGCCAGGCCTTTCTATAAGGGGGAGAGGAGTTGGACGAGAGCAACAACAAGGGAGAGGGAGGGATTTCAAGACTTAGACAAAGTGAGGAGGAATGAATAAGTCTTCACAAGGAGGGTATTTATAGGGAAACCAATGGCCTTGATCAAGCCAAGTGCAAGGCAAGTGTAAGGCCTTGATCAAGCCAAGTGCACCCTAACCCCTATACCACAAAACAAGGCACAAAACATGGCACCAAACAAGCCACAAAACAAGGCCAAAACAAGGAGCCAATTGGCCTTGAAAACGTGACCAATTCGTCCAAGGGTTGCCGCCCCTAGCTTCCAATGTGAGGGTGACACATGTCACCCTCCCGTTGGTCCAAAATGTTTCGTCTCTCGGAAAAATCCGCAAAAAATATAAATGACATAGCCGGAATTTTCCCAACGTAAGATGTGGAAACGTTTCGTCGAAAAATGACTCCAATCGGCACTTGTGCCCAAAATTCGGTTCTTTGCCTAACTTAAGGCTCAAATTCTCGCACGCCCCACGCATATACTCAAAATACGGGTATAACATTCTCAACTCCTTAGACACATTCGTCACTAATGTTCCTTCTCAAGTCTCAAAAGAAACATGAGCTAGTATAGCCTTCAATGCTATACGCATCGAAACAATCATGCCACACCGCCATAAAAATAACAAACGCGCAATACTTAAACCCAAGTCAACGAGGAAACACTCTAATCATCACAAAAACCCTTACTGCAGGTCTAAAATATACCCCTTCACACCTTCATTTCACAAAAGAAACGATCACACACGCTCACTTTTCCCCATCTTGTCAGACCTTCTCGAACACTCAAACTCTTTCTAGTATCCGCATCACACTTCCGCCAACGCTTCATACCAACCCTTGGAGTCACTACCTCCAAACTTGGTCATCTTGCTAACCTCGATCTTTCTAAGGCCGCTCCCGCCTCCACGATCCGCTTCGTCGAACATAACCACCAACTCATACGATGGTCATACAAACTTGGGCCTAGCATCCTCGTGACTTACCACCGCGGGACCACCTAATCGACCCACCTTAATCTGGTTACGGGTTGACCCAGATCACGTCCTCAACCCGACCCACAATCGCGTCACGCCCTTGTTCCCCGACACGAACAATCTCGCTAAATCACATCATGAAAGCTACCACTTCCATCTCACATTACCCATGGATGATCACTCACATAAAACCCACGTATACTACGACTCGATAAAGGTCAAACATAAAACGAATCTTTTACTCAAGACGACCTTACCTCTAAGGTCTCAATCGTGATACCTAGTGGTTCACACTTACCATGCCCCCATACTTATCCTCCCAACTAAGCATGTTTTCTAACTCACAATTAACACAACGCTATTCGCATAGCACATAATAATGAGACCATCATAACAAGCATACCAAAACTCTAGAGGGTTAGGATATACCGGCTACCGCTCCACTCTAATCATAGGCCCACGCAGGCGATAATCGTAGAAGGCGATGAACCAGCCATCGATCCGTAGGTCGAGTCGTAACATCCGTATACCTTGGTCGGACAGCTCGCAAATGGCCTCGCTGGCCGCAAAATAACAAGCTCCCCGCACCACGACACTTCCCGAAATGCGGTCTACCACATCGACCACACCGGTAGGGGTGACCGATCCGCCAACACCCTTACTTCCTCGAAACTCAACCTCGAGCCTCGACCGCCCCCCGAATACTCTGGATGCTCAAGGTTGTGGAGGACCACTCAGACCGGGCGGAGGTACAAAACTAGTATGCCTTGAGGCGTCCGCCTCGAAAGTCACCAAAGGACCTCGTTGTTCTCGCCTCTTCGCGATCTTGGTCATTCCGCCGACCTCTCCGCCTCACATCCTAGTGCATGAGCTCGCACGCGGCAATGTCCATGCCCGGTGAAGAGCTACTCCGAACATGCCTCGACATGTAATCATCGAGCCTCAGAACATATCGGTGCACTCGATCCTCCATACTAGCTACCAACGCTGGGACGCATCGCCAATGAGTCGAACTCCACATTGTACTCCCGAACCGCACGCCCGCCTCGCCTAAGCATCAAAAATCTGTCCGCGCCCTCCTCATCCGCGGAGGCAAGAAGTGCGTGAGAAAGCCCCAAAACTCATCCCATACCTGAGGTGCATGCTCTCCCGAAAGCTCCCATGAATCAAACCAATCGATCATGCGTATCACGCACCGATGCGAACCAAAGGTCACGCACTCGGTCTCAAGCCTTGATCACCCGCATGATCCGTCAGAATCGCCGGATGAACTCCTCGCGATCATCCTCGTGCTCGACCCATAAAACTCAAGGGCTACAACTCGTAAAGTCCCGTAGCCTCAAACTATCTACTCGGGGTGAACCATCGGTGCATCGAACTGAATCCGCCAGATTCAAATTTATCTCATATCTGCCACGACTCGCCAAGAATCGGGCCATCTCCTTGTAACCCATCTCTCTCGCCTGCATCGTGGACGAGGCTCAGTATCAAGCGCTCAGCCGCCATTGCTGCGCGCTCTAACTGCTGGGCCGGGCGGCGCTACAAAACCCGCCGTCAAGCACAACCTCGTGTATCGCTCGCTCGCGCTGCACTCCTCAGATCTCACTAGCGGTTCTCGATCGCTTTGCCCTTCGTGGCTCGTTGCCTTCGCGAGGCATAATCGTAAAACGAGATACGCCGAGGGGTCCAACTTACAACACAACTCTAAGGCACGATCTCGTAATGAGAAGAATGGAAACTAATCCTAAATGTCTCAGCCTCCTCGATTATAGATGGTGCACAACACATCGATAATCAAGACTCTACTAGACACGGTGCGTAGACACTTTCCGAGGATTAATCGCTCGATACCACTTTTGTAACGACTGCCCGGCCCGCATCGTGCCTTATCCCGCACCCTAGTGACACAACATCGAGAAAACCAGGAAAATAAAACTTTAAACAAGAAACAAGATATATGATCATAAAACAAAGCCAACCCAACGGTTACCTTCCAATAACATATATAAATACAACTCTTTCAAAACGAATGCTTTAATCCTTTTACAAACCCTCGCCCACAAAAGTACTACGCACTTAAGATTTACAACAACTATGACGGGACAGGGCCCCGCCATACCCCTGAATGTACAAGAACCTACAACTCAGGGAACACATACCAAAAGATAAGCCTCCGGAGAAACGGAGCTTTCCAAAACGCTGAACTGAGATCCTAAGAGCGAGGATCCACGACCGATGTACCTCTACCTGCGGCATGAACGCAGCCCCGGGCGAGGTCAAGATAACAGTACCAAGTATGTGAAATCAGAAATATCAGAATGAAATCATACTAGTCTATATAAAGCAGAGACATGTATGATAACCAAACTACGCTCACAACATAAAAGCGATATGTTCCAGGACTCACGCCTCAAGTCATCACTCAATATAACTATGGGTCTCACGCCCACAACATCAATCATGTTCGCATCACGGCCGCATGCCCCTAATTCTCGTCGGTAGACATGTCCATGATGCAACAATAATATCAATGCCCCATGGCCACATGCCCCGGACTCGTGACGGTAGACACGCCCATGTGACATCAACAAAATATACCTTGGTGATCAACCCGCCGCACGGCCACATGCCCCGACTACCTCGGTGTAGACATGTCCATGTAACCACAATAACAATATATCGGGTAATCAACCCTGCCGCATGGCCACATGCCCCCGGAATTCTACCTCGGTGTAGACATGTCCATGTGACATCAACAACAAGACAGTAATCAAAATGGAAACATACCCGTGGAATTCTCCACATCGCCAAAGACGCCCAAGTAAGTTCTCAACAAGTCAACCTACTCTATCGAGAGACGCGGTAACACAGAAATACAACACTTGTACAACAAAGGCTATCATCACAAGCATAGGCAAGTTTCACACAACTCAAAGTACTTTCCCATAAGTCACACAATACCCGTAGTATATAAAAATAGAGTGACTATCTTTTTAAGTAAACCAAAATACTTCCCTTTGCAAAAATCAAGTAACTACATTATTTCCAAACATTCAAGTTGCCTAATTTCAAATGCTCAAGTTTCTCATTTTAGAAAGGTTTTATAACTCATAGTCTTAATCCCTTTTAAAACAATTGAGTAACATATTTCTTATGTGGCGTTTATTCTTGTTTATAACGATCTTATTACAAAGACCATGATCTAGAAAATGTAATATCATTTTGTCTCATCTTAGCTTCTATGCAGATGGAGGTTTCTACTGGTTTTAATACAACACATCATTATTCAATACATTATCCTTTATTAACGCTGCAGTGGTCTGTCGATACACATTCTGATTTTCGAAATCAGTAAAACATTATCCCTTTAAAACCAAGTACTCATTACTCACGAATGAGGTTTTACACAAACATCCACATTAAAACAAATAAGTTAAGTCTCTTAACTTCTAACATCAGTAAACCATTTTCTTACCTACATAAAGCTGTTATAACCAACTTCCCATAAAGCCGTTATAACACTTTATGTTTAAAGCAAACAAATACACTTAGCACCTGTACGTCCACCATACTACATAGTTACACACATATCATGCTAGAACAGATAGGAAAAGGTTCACATACCTCGCGACGAGTATCGACAATAAGCAAAAATGCTCCAAGTACTACAACCTTTCTAGCCCTTTCCACTCCTCAAGTAGAATACGCTACTCTTAGTACTTTCACCTAAAAAGGTCACAAACGTCTATTAACTTTTAAACATACGGTTCCATTTCTCTACGTAAAATTCGAAGACTCTCCCCGCAACAACAGTAAATCTCCTCCTCTATCGAGGCCGCCACCAAGCCAACCAGTGGGGTTTACACGCCTAACCTGACGTGTACAATTCTACTCGAATACTACACAAGTCTCATCGCAATACACCCCATGTAAATACATTCGCTTATTTTCTTTAAATTCAGGCTTAAGTCAAAAGACATTGCCGCACAATAATGTTCAGTACTATATATAGTATACTTCAACTATATATTCCTACAACATGTAATCTCCAATTACAATTAGAGGGACAAGATAATTACCTCGATAAGCCCATAATTATCCAAGTTAAATGTCGATCCTTAGCAACGTTTAGCTCCAACTCGGTGCTCCATCCCGCTCCAAACAACCCTTAGAAGTTCTAACCAACTTCTACTTAAATACTTCAATCAATCAATGAAGATTTCCTTAGGGTTTCGGTTTGAGACTAAAGGGACAAACGTAGTATTTCCTGCTCTACGTATAGAGGTATCTTTGGAATACTACAAGGTACAAGGCTAAGGTATTTTGGGCATTATAACAATACTTGGAAGACAACTTTCTACCAAGGGGTAGGCTCGGCTAGCACAACTAGGCTAGTGAGGGGTGTTCTCGCCAAGGGCCTTTCTGGGGGAGAGGAGTTGGACGAGAGCAACAACAAGGAGAGGGAGGATTTCAAGACTTAGACAAAGTGAGGAGTGAATGAATAAATCTTCACAAGGGAGGGGTATTTATAGGGAAACCAATGGCCTTGATCAAGCCAAGTGCAAGGCAAGTGTAAGGCCTTGATCAAGCCAAGTGCACCCTAACCCCTATACCACAAAACAAGGCACAAAACATGGCACCAAACAAGCCACAAAACAAGGCCAAAACAAGGAGCCAATTGGCCTTGAAAACGTGACCAATTGGCCCGCGGTTGCCGCCTAGCTTCCAATGTGAGGGTGACACATGTCACCCTCCCGTTGGTCCAAAATGTTTCGTCTCTCGGAAAAATCCGCAAAAAATATAAATGACATAGCCGGAATTTTCCCAACGTAAGCTGTGGAAACGTTTCGTCGAAAAATGACTCCAATCGGCACTTGTGCCCAAAATTCGGTTCTTTGCCTAACTTAAGGCTCAAATTCTCTACGTACGTCCTTACGTACATACTCTGGAAATACGGGGTATAAAACATATGCCACTCATGGCCACATAACAATACTTATGCTAAGATGTCAACCTTTGCACTCACGAAGCCAACTAGTCCATACTCATAATGACCTCAAAGTCCGTCATAATCATCTCTACTAGGTCTACTAGGGTCTGACGACTGTATCATTACCGGGAAAATCTCATATACCCGCTCAGCTACCATCCCAAATACTCACGGGTGTAGTTACCTCGAAAGGTTCTTATGGATTCAGGCTATATTCCTTTACACTTGGTTGCTATCCTTCTTACTGGTCGCACTTTTTCCGTACTTCCAACTCATACTAGCATACATACATAACCCCCATACCGATTCTGGCCCCCAATCTTTTGGAGTCACTTTTTTAAACAACATAAGGCCATTTCCGGCTCTCACAACCTGGTTTCGGTGGAACGCATCCACGAACCCGTAAAACAATTAGCTATACTTGGGCCTTGCACCCTCGTGACTCCACGTGGCGTTAACTACTACCAACTGATCCCACTCTATTTCAGGCTATGGGGCGACCCGTAACAGGTACTCACCCCGACCCGCCGTTACACTTAACTCTTACCCTTAGTCTGAATAAAATCTTATTGCCCGAGAAGGCCTTATATATACCTAAGGTCTCGGCGGTTATCAATATTCTTA
The DNA here is from genome assembly GCA_029844215.1 of Przewalskia tangutica. Taxonomy (NCBI): domain Eukaryota; kingdom Viridiplantae; phylum Streptophyta; class Magnoliopsida; order Solanales; family Solanaceae; genus Przewalskia; species Przewalskia tangutica. Next base: position 73,390,171 of record CM056725.1, read on the forward strand.
GGCTCACAATTTCCATGCTCCAAGCCTACCTTACCAGTCCCCCCGTAAACGGGTACAATAACTTCTCATAATACCATAATCGTGTCGTCTTGATCACCACAACCCTAACTTACTCTATACGGATCTCATCCGTACAATTCTCTTAAGCCTACCACGTAGCTTAATATATTAACATGGTATTCCATTAAGTTTCTTAGCATGACTTCTTAAGGGTCCACTGCCTTATCAGACAGTTCATCCTTTCCCAATTATCCCAAAATAAAACATAAGACCTTGGAGAGAATTCATTAACTGTTCCATACCTTCCCGGTATCTAGTTAGTCTTTACCAACTCTTGGTAATCTAAAATCATTCTAGGCAACACGCGTCTGACCCTCATACATAACTCCGTATAGCTGTATGTCACAATACCAACTATACTACAATCATTACCAACCTGGATACGCAATCCACAAAGTCCTTCCTGGTCATCACGCTTTCTCGTAGCTGCAATCAACATAACTCGTTAGGGAGAGACGACCCTAACAACACAGCTCTATCGCACGATCTCAGAGTGAGAAGAATGGAAACCAATCCTAAATGTCCTGCAGCCTCCTGATTATAGATCTGGTGCACAACACACCGATAATCAAGACTCTACTAGACACGCTCTGTAGACACTTTCCGAGGACTAACTGCTCTGATACCACTTTTGTCATGACCCGACCCCGGGCCGCGACTGGTGCCCTACATGGGCACCCTTCTAATCATACAACATAATAAACTGCGGAAGATAAATAACACTCTTTTTCTTTTCTTTTTTAAACCAAGACCAAGCCGATAAGGCTGCCATAATCATAGAAATTACCCGAAAGGGTCTACACTATTTAACAATGTAAAAACAACTCTAGCCACCCAAATTTTACGATGAATACATGCACTTAAGATTTGAACAAATACTATGATGGGACAAGGCCGCGCCGTACCCATGAATATACATAGCCATGACAACTCCGGAACATTGAAGCCATCTCAAAATGCTGAACCAGGATCCTAAGCTAGCGGATTAACAACTGTGTACCTAAACCTGCGGACATGAACGCAGCCCCCCGAAGGGGGTCTGTCATACCCCGTATTTCCAGAGTATGTACGTAAGGGAATACGTACAAAAAGTTTGGCCTTAAAGTTAGCCTTGGACGTTTTTTTGTACACAACTCACTAAAAGAATCGTTTTCCGACGAAACGTTTCCACAGCTTTCGTAGGGAAAATTCCGGCTATACCATTACTAATTTTTGCGGATTTTTTCGAGAGACGAAACATTTTGGACCAACGGGAGGGCGACACTTGGCACCCTCCCATTGATGGACTTGAATCGTCCATTGGACGAAATTGGAGAGGAAGTGCACGTTTTTTGTGCCTTGTGCACAAGTCAAGGAGTTGGTAGGATATTTGTGTGGAGTAAATCTTCACCCTACACTTGCCTTGCACTTGTCTTAATCTTGGCCATTGGTTGGCCACTTCTTGACCTATAAATACCCCCTTAAAGATGAAGAGTTCTTCATCCACAAAGTTATCTTCCAAGTCTAAAAATCCTCTCCTCTCCCTTAGCCTTTCGTCCAACACCTCCCTCGAGTGAGTTTGGCCGAGGGCCTACCCCCCCTAGCCTAGCCGAAATCTACCCCCCCTCCCTTGGTAGAAAAGTTGTCTTCTAGTATTGTTATAATGCCCAAAATACCCTAGCCCAAATCCCTTAGTCCTTTGTAGAAGTTGTAAAGAACTTCTAAGGTTTCTTGGAGCTACCGGAGCGTACAACTTAGGAGCTAAACCTTGCTCAGGCGCGACTTTATCTAGGATATTATTGGGCTTACCGAGGTAACTAATCCTAACCCTCTTTTGAATTAGAGAATACTTACTGTAGTAGTATTAGAATAAGTATTAAATACTTAGAAGAATATCACAGAATAGAATTGAACTGCTACACAGTAGAAGGGTTTAAAAGAAGAATAATCAAAATCAGATTTCACATAGGATCTGTTTTCACAATGAGACTTATATAGCTCACTGTAGGGAAGTCTGCCCAACTTTCCATAGAATTGTGAACCCTCTGCTTAGAATGACCTTCAGAGTAGTCTTTGATAGATGCTGTGACTATTATAGTGACTCTCTGCGACATATTCAACTTGGCGGTGGTTTTCAATGAGAAGGTATGTGATTCCTCCTAAAGCATGATATTTTACAATATATAGTACGGAGACGCATACGTGTTAATCGAATAATAACTACGGCAATGTCTTTGACTTAAGCCCTAATACTTATGGTAATGCCTCACGCTTAAGCTCAATAATAATTACGGCATGCCACGCTTAAGCTCAATAACAAAGAATCAAAGCATTTCAAAAGAATATCGATCATTTTTAACAGAAGATAAATATTTGGTTTTTAAACAAAAGCTTAAGTGTTATACTAGCTTTATGGGAAGTTAGGTATAACAACTTAAGAAAGATAAAAAGGAATTACTTGTTTGTTTATAAAAGCCTTGTATTGATTTCTGTTAATTGTAGTAAGATTTGTGTGATAAGTAGACTATTATGATGCTACTTGGGTTATTGTCTTGAAATGCCGTAAGGGGACATTCTTCGGCTTACGTTGCTAACCTGAAGTCCGTTGTCTCGCTATTGTATCACCTACCCTCGATCGTTATACCGAGGGCTTGCCCTCGACGCGGTCTATACGGCCTATGCGGTCCTGAGACTATGCGAGCAGCGGTATGCTCCGTGATTGATCATTCCGGTGTTTAGCCTGACGCGGGATTCTTGCGCGTCCGCTGAGACTACGCGTCTTTTGAGGCTATGCGAGCGCGAGCTCAGGCGGATGCCGGGTCGCTGCCCCGATGCGGGAATACCTACGCGGTCCAGGTGTGACCTATGCGGCTGCGGAAGTCCGTGACTAGGCACGCAGAATGATACTATGGGCGATTGGCCTTGCTTCGATCATTCGCGCCTAGAATAGACTGCATACGCTTTTCCTATTATCGTTGTTTGTGATGCGCACTATGTGCAATTGAACTGATTGTATTTGTGAAAAGGTTTTAAATACTTTGATTTTATTTCGTTCTTTATAGTTTCACATACTTGGTACTGCAGATCGACTCTCTTCGGGCCGCGTCATGCCGCAGTAAAGGCAAGCAGTGCTAGATCCGCATCCTTAGGATCTTTTGCGTTGGTGTCGAGCTCCATCTTCTCCTGAGGCTCTACTTTGGGTATGATCTCTCTGTATTGTAGATAGTTTTGTATACAGTGGTATGGCGGGCCCGTCCCGCCATAGTTGTTTACTTCCTTAGAGGTCTCAGAGTACTATTGTACAGTTGGGATGTAAATCGCAAAACTTGATTATTTATATACGCCGAAAGGCGACGTTTTCTTACATAAGTCGTGTCTTATTTTATAAACTGCTTCTGTCTTGGTTTATATTTCCACGTTACTCGATGTATGGCTACTGGGTGCCCTGCAAGGCACCACCACGCCCCGAACGTCGTGACAAAAGTGGTATCGTGAGCGCTAATCCTCGGAAAGTGTCTACGCACCGTATCTAGTAGAGTCTTGATTATCGGTGTGTTGTGCACCACACCAATAATCGTGAGGCTATAGGATATTTAGGATTGGTTTCATTCTTCTCATTCCGAGATCGTGCTTTAGAGTCGTGTTATAGGTTGGACCCTCTAACGTATTCCTTTCCCGTAATAGCTATGCCTCCACGTAAGGCAACCCGCCCGTATGGCAAGGCAAAGCGGAGTCGCTAGCAGACACCCAGAGTCACGAGGGCTCGTGCCCGCCTATACCGCAGACGGCGAGTTCTATGACGCCGCCGCCCCAAAGAGACCAGCACCCACACCTCCCGCCCCACACCGGGCGGAGGAGTTAGGGTACAAGGAGACGGCCCACTATTGGCTAAAGTCAGGCCCGACACGGCGAGAGGCCGACGCGGGCGCCTGGGGCTCCAGCCTCCACTCAGCCGCACCCAGGTGCACCCGAGGCGAATAGTTTGAGGCTACGAGATTTCGAGTTGAGCCCGCCGTAGTTTTACTGTCGAGGCCGAGGATGATCCGCAGGAGTTCATCCGTCACCGCAGAGGATTACGCGGTGATCGTGGCTTCGAGACCGAGGCTGTGACATTCGGTTCAGATCGGGCCGCGCGTGATACCGCAATGATTGGTTTGATTCATGGAGCTTTCCCGGGAAGAGCATGCTCCTCCAGCAGAATGGGACGAGTTTTCAGAGGCTTTTCTCACGCACTTCTTGCCTCCGCAGATGGCGAGGGCACGAGCCGATAGATTCTTGTTGCCGAGACAGGAGGACGCATGCCGAGGAGTACAATGTCGAGTTTGATTCTTTGGCTCGATATGTCCTCGCACCGGTAGTAGAGATGGAGGACCGTGCATCGCTATGTCATCGCTAGATGATTACATGGCCGAAGTCTTGCGCGTGTGTCCTTCACCTGTATGGACATAACCCGTATGCAGCTCATGCACTAGGATGCGAGGAGCGTAGAGACCGCCGGTAGAGCGATATCGCAGCAGGTTAAGGCCAAGACGGCCGTTCTTTGGTGGTCCTCGTGGGCGGCATCGCCAGGTCCAGATTTGCACCACGGCCAGGCAGAGCGCCCTACCTTATTTTCGGTACAGCCAGAGCAAAGCGTGTCGTGGCCCGTGACTTGGATTTCTAGAGAGTGCGCTAACCGCTCGAGGTCCGCTTTCAGCCCTGTGGTAGATACCATTCGAGTCAGATTCGAGCTCGCTATACTTGTGGCCAGCAGGTCATTTCGCGAGTTTGTCCGACCGGAGCGGCGCCGTAGTAGGCCTGGGCCATGTGGTCTGCCGCTTCTTCATCCTCGACAGCCACTCGCCCCGAGGGCAAGGTACTGGACCAGCGGTCGCGCAGGTCGTGGGCGCGGTCCCAGCTTCTAGCGGTCCTCGTAACCGCATTTATGCTTTGTCCACCGACAGATCGTGAGGCCTCACCGATGTCGCCACGTACTTTATCGCTCGGGTTTGATGTGTATGCGTTGATAGATCCGGTTCTACTGCCCTATATATCTCCCTGTTGCTAGTAGGATGTGGATAGAGCCCGAGTCCATAGACCCTTTCGAGGTAGCTACGCCAAGGGTGATTCGGTGGTAGCTCGGCGGGTATATAGAGCTTGTCCTTTGACTATTTACGTCGGACCCAGCCGACTTGATAGAGTTGGAGATGATTGACTTCGACGTGATTATGGGGACGGATTGGCTAGCTTCTTGCTACGCCAATGTAGACCGCAGAGAGTAGTACGGTTCCAGTTTCCTGAGGAGCCGGTTGTTGAGTGGGAGGGGAGCACGGTATCGCCGAGGGTAGGTTTATTTCCTACCTCAAGGCTAGGAAGATGGTGCAGAAGGGGTATATCTACCATCTCGTTCGGTTGTTTGATCTCAAGCCGCGTACCAGATTTTCATCGCCCAGAGTCACGAGTTCCCGCACGTGTTTCGGATGACCTCTGTATCCCTCCCGAGAGGAGATTGAGTTTTGTATTGACATATTGCGGACACTCGCCTATTTCCATTCCGCCATACGTAATGGCACCGCCGAGTTGAGAGAGTTGAAGGATCACTTAGAGATTTCCGGAGAAGGGCTTCATCAGCCTAGTGTTTCTCCCGGGAGCGTCGGTATTGTTCGTGAAGAAGAAGGACGACGCTGCGCATGTGTGTTGATTACTGCACTGAACAAGGTGACCATTAAGAACGAATACCCCTTCCTGAGATTGATGATTTGTTCGACCGATTGCGCAGTGCGAGATGTTTTCCAAGATTGATCCGCGATCGGGCTATCATCAAAGTAGTCGAGAGGTGGATGTCCCTAGATCGCATTCGTGACCCAGACGCATTATGAGTTCGTGGTCATGTCTTTGGGTTCACAAATGCTCCGTCGTTATTCATGGATTTGATGAACCGAGTGTTCAAACCATTTTGGACACGCTTGTGATAGTGTTCATCGATGATATCTTGGTTTATTCTCGCCGAGCGGAGCATGCGAGCATTTGGCGGTCTTGGCCGATGCTTCTCCAGACCAGCAGACGCCAAGTTTTCCAAATGTGAGTTTTGGTTGACTTCAGTGGCGTTTCTTGGGCATATAGTCGGGGCTGATGTCATTCGAGTGGATACGGCCAAGATCGCGGCAGTCCGGACTTGGCCTAGAGCTACTAGTCCGACCGAGGTTCGCAGCTCGGGCCTTGCAGATATTATCGCGTTCGTAGAGAAGTTTGCTTCTATCTCGCACCATTGACTAGGTCGACTCGTAAGGCAACAAGTTTCAGCGGATCGATGCTTGGAGCGTGGTTTCGATTCTTTGAAAGAGAGACCGACGACCGCCCCGCTCTTACTCTTCCGGAGGTCCATGGTTATGTCGTATTGTGATCGCCGTGCATCGGGTTGGGACGTGTTGATGCAGATGGCAGTGGTTATAGCATATGCATCCCGACAAATGAAGAAACACGAGGAACTACCCCACCCATGATTTGGAGTCGCAAGTGATTCACGCTTTGAAGATCCGAGGCACTATTTGTATGGGGTTCACGTGGATATTTATACAGACCACAAGAGCCTCCAAGATATCTTCACCCAGAGGAGCCGAACTTACGGCTGCAGACGGTGGTTAGAGTTGCTTAAGGATTACGATGTTGATATCCCGTACTCACCCGGGAAGGCCAATGTCAGGCGTATGCTCTAGTCGTAGGTCGATGGGAGCCTATCGATGTGCAGCTAGAGAGGAGGGACATGGTTCGTGATTTGCATCGCTTAGCGAGCCTCGTGTCCGCTTGATTGATTCTCGATAGCGGTGGGGTTAGAGTTCGCGAGGTTGCCGAGTCTTCCATCGCCAAGAGGTGAAGAGGCAACAGCTCGAGGATCCAGCCTTTGATTCGATATCGTGATACGACTCTTCGTGAGGGCAAGGTTCCTTTGAGGTAGCACTGATGGGGTGCTAAGGTTTGAGGCGCATCGGTGTTCCGGATGTTTCGTGACTTCTGCAGCAGTGTTCTCGGAAGCACACGCCACAAGCGTTTCATCCATCCGGGTCGACCAAGATGTACCACGACCTTAGATCCGTATTGGTGGGATGGCTTGAAGAGGACGCTGCGAGTTCGTAGCTCGCCCGTGTTGTCGCAGTGAAGGTAGAGCACCGAGGCCCGTGGTTTGTTACGCATTTATCGAGATCCCGACCGAAGTGGGAGGTAATCAACATGGACTTCATCACAGGATTACCTCGCACTCGCAGGAGACATGATTCTATATGGGTTATCGCCGACAGTCGACGAAATCAGCCCACTTTCTTCCCGTCAGACGACTTTTTCACCGAGGATTATGCCGCACTTTACATCCGAGAGATCGCCGATCGCATGGAGTCCCTACTTCGATCATATCGCATGATGAGCCCGCCACTTCGCTAACTTCGAGGTCCTTCCGCAGGGGTTTAGGGACGCAGTGAGCCTCGAGCACCGCACTTCATCCACGCATGCACGGACAGCAGAGCGCACTATCCGCACTCTCGAGGATATGTCATGAGCCCGTGTTATTGACTTCAGGTAGTTGGGAGGATCATTTGCCTCTAGTTGAGTTCGCTTATAATAATAGCTACCACTCCAAAGATTCGGATGGCGCCTACGAGGCCTTGTAGGAGGAAGTGCGATCGCCTATAGGTTGGTTCGATGTGGGCGAGGTGCAGCTAGTGGGACCAGATTTGGTGCAGCAGGCAGTGGATAAGGTGAAGCTTATCCGAGAGCGCTATCGACATCTCGTAGTCGCATGTATCGATGCAGATCATCGCCGTGCATCTTGAGTTCGAGGTTCATGATTGGGTTTTCCTAAAGGTGTCACCCATGAAGGGTGTGATGAGATTTGGGAAGAAGGGACAACTCAGCCCTCGGGACATTGGGCCGTATCAGATTGTCCGCAGGGTAGGCACGGTAGCCTATGAGTTGGATCTGCCGTCCGATCTTGAGGCAGTGCATCCGGTTTTTCACGTATCTATGCTGAGGAGATGTATCGGATCCATCTAGGTACACCCGATTGACGATGTCCGTGTGATCGGCGGGTTATCGTATGAGGAGATTCCCATAGCGATAGTCGATCGTCGTGTTAGGCGTCTGCGACGAAGGACGTGGCTTCCACAAAGTCTTGTGGCGAACGAGCTCGTGAGGAGATGACGTGGAAGCCGAGGAGGACATGAGGCAGAAGTATCCTCACCTATTCCCACACCTCCGTGTAATTCACTTTCCTACTTGTAAATTTCCATTATCATTTATGCCTAAGTGTTATTTTGTACATGTGGCACTTACAAACCGCTTAAGCTTCTTCAGAATCGATTGAGAAGGAACATTCGGACGAATGTTTCGGAGGGGAGAATGTTATACCTCAGATTTCCAGTATGTACGTAAGGGAATACGCATAAAAAGTTTGGCCTTAAAGTTAGCCTTGGACGCTTTTTTGTACACAACTCACTAAAAGAATCGCTTTCCAACGAAACGCTTCCACGCTTTCGTAGGAAAATTCCGCTATGCCATTACTAATTTTTGCGGATTTTTCCGAGAGACGAAACATTTTGGACCAACGAGAGGCGACACTTGGCACCCTCCCATTGATGGACTTGAATCGCCCATTGGACGAAATTGGAGAGGAAGTGCACGCTTTGTGCCTTGTGCACAAGTCAAGGAGTTGGTAGGATATTTGTGTGGAGTAAATCTTCACCCTACACTTGCCTTGCACTTGTCTTAATCTTGGCCATTGGTTGGCCACTTGACCTATAAATACTTCTTAAAGATGAAGAGTTCTTCATCCACAAAGTTATCTTCCAAGTCTAAAATCCTCTCCTCTCCTTAGCCTTTCGTCCAACACCTCCCTTGAGTGAGTTTGGCCGAGGCCTACCCCCTAGCCTAGCCGAAATCTACCCTCCCTTGGTAGAAAAGTTGTCTTCTAGTATTGTTATAATGCCCAAAATACCCTAGCCCAAATCCCTTAGTCCTTTGTAGAAGTTGTAAAGAACTTCTAAGGTTTCTGAGCTAATGAGCGCACAACTTAGGAGCTAAACCTTGCTCAGCGCGACTTTATCTAGGATATTATTGGGCTTACCGAGGTAACTAATCCTAACCTCTTTTGAATTAGAGAATACTTAATGTAGTAGTATTAGAATAAGTATTAAATACTTAGAAGAATATCACGTAATAGAATTGAATCATACCACAGTAGAAGGGTTTAAAAGAAGAATAATCAAAATCAGACTCACATAGGATCGTTTTCACAATGAGACTTATATAGCTCACCGGTAGGGAAGTGCCCAACTTTCCATAGAATTGTGAACCCTCCGCTTAGAATGACCTTCGAGTAGTCTTTGATAGATGTCTGTGACTATTATAGGTCGACTCTCTGCGCGACATATTCAACTTGGCGGTGGTTTTCACGAAGGTATGTGATTCCTCCTAAAGCATGATATTTTACAATATATAGTACGGTAGACGTACATGTGTTAACTGAATAATAACTACGGCAATGTCTTTGACTTAAGCCTGAATAATACTTATGGCAATGCCTCACGGCTTAAGCCTGAATAATAATTACGGCAATGCCTCACGGCTTAAGCCTGAATAACAAAGAACTGAAAGCATTTCAAAAGAATACTGAATCATTTTAACAGAAGATAAATATTTGGTTTTTAAAACAAAAGCTTAAGAGTTATACTAGCTTTATGGGAAGTTAGGTATAACAACTTAAGAAAGATAAAAAGGAACTGTTTACTTGTTTGTTTATAAAAGCCTTGTATTGATTTCTGTTAATTGTAGTAAGATTTGTGTGATAAGTAGACTATTATGATGCTACCTGGGTTATTGTCTTGAAATGCTGTGTAAGGGGGTCATTCTTGCTGTGCTTACGTTGCTAACCGGTAAGTCCGTTGTACTGTTATTGTATCACCTACCCCCTTGACTGTTATACCGAGGGCTTGCCCCCCTTGATGCGGGTCTATACGGCCTATGCGGTCTGTGAGACTATGCGGAGCAGCGGTATGCTCCAGGATTGATCATTCCGGGTGTTTAGCCTGATGCGGGGGATTCCCTATGCGGTCTGTTGAGACTATGCGGTCTTTTGAGGCTATGCGGGAGCCTAGGCGGATGCCGGGGGTTGGCTGCCCCGATGCGGGAATACCATGCGGTCCGCGTGACCTATGCGGGCCGCGAAGTCGTGACTAGGCACGCAGAATGATACTATGGGCGATTGGCCTTGCTTCGATCATTCGCGCCTAGAATAGACTCATAGCTGATTTCCTATTACTCCGTTGTTTGTTATGTGTCACTAAGTGCAATTGAACTGATTGAATTTCAGAAAAGGTTTTAAAAACTTTGATTTTATTTCGCTTTATAGTTTCACATACTTGGTACTGTTGTATCGACTTCTGGGCCGTGCTCATGCCGCAGTAAAGGCAAGGTGTGCTAGATCTGCATCTTTAGGATCTTTTGCGTTGGTGTCAGGAGCTCCATCTTCTCCGGAGGCTCTACTTTTGGGTATGATCTCCCTGTATTGTAGATAGTTTTGTCTGATAAGCTGTATGGCGAAGGCCCGTCCCGCCATAGTTGTTTACTTCCTTAGGTCCAGAGTACTATTGTACAGTTGGGATGTAACTGCAAAACTTGATTATTTATATATGCCGAAAGGCGACGTTTTCTTACATAAGTTGTGTCTTATTTTATAAACTGTTTCCTGTCTTGGTTTATATTTCCGCTGGTTACTCTGATGTATGGCTACTTGGGTGCCCTAGAAGGCACGATCCACGGGTCGTCGTGACAGTCGATAACAGTACCGAATATGGAACGGAAAATAAGGTGCATAAACAAATCATAATCGCATAAAGAATGACATTGGCAAGTATAAAAAGGGTAAATACCAGATCCTACCGTGTCATTACCATCTCGTGAACTTAATCGTACCTTATTATCTTTTCCCATTTTTACATAAAATTTATAGTCACATTCTTACGTACATGCTCAGGAAAAACCGTCAAGTTCCTTACCATATAACTTACTTACCTTGCATAACTTAATCCGGCCCTTTATGGAGGGACGCCTATACTGCCCGGCCCAATCTGGGACGCGATAAAGTCACATAGTCTTCCCATAAAGGTATACTGCCCGGCCCATTCCTGGGACGCGATAAAGTCACATAGCCTGCCCATAAAGGTATACTGCCCGGCCCATTTTTGGGACGCGATAAAGTCATATAAAATCCGGGAATTTAACCCAACGTACTACGTACCTCTACTCCTTTAGAATGACTCTTTTTCAAATGAAACTTCCAAGATACTAACAACCGTAGTATCAAGTCATATCTACTTTTCAAGACAAGTCACAATACCTTTTTAGAAATACATTTACCGGCTTCTAAATCAAGTGACTTCTTTCTTAAAAACTTTAAGCAATTGGTACCTTTAAAACAATTTGCCCTTATTTATTTCAAATCATTTCTTTGCTTACATTACTGAAGAAAACCATTCTTTTAATCTTCCATAAAGTTGTTATAACCAACTTCCCATAAAGCCGTTATAATTCTTTATGTCTTAGACAAATTCATTCCTTTTATAACCAAGAGACTTATACTTTCAAATCAAATCACATAGCTTTCAAAATACTTCAAGTCTCTTAACTTTTAAGAAAACAAGTTTCTTAACGTTAGAATGGCAAGAAATCAATACTTTCCAAATCAAGTATTCTATACTTTTAAATCAATTCATTTCTTCCTTTAAGAATCAAGTCCCATAACTTGAAAAATAAAGTCCCTTAACCTTTTAAAAATTTGAGGTTCATAGTCTTAAAACTTCATACGTAAACTCTTTTAAATTAAGTAACATATACTTTGGTGCGTTGTGAATAAGTTATACTTATTTATAACGATCTTAATCAAGTAGCCATGATCTAGAAAATGTAATACAATTTTGTCTTATCTTAGCTTCTAGCAAGATGGAGAATTCTACTCATTTTAACTTAATTGATTGTCATTACATTTTCCTTTATTAATGCTGCAGTGGCTTGTTCGATACTTATTCTCATTTGAGTCGTAACTTAGCCAAGTCAACTTGGCTCCAAATACCTCCTAACGACTCTTACCAACATCCCCCATAAGACTTGGTAAGAACTTAGGATAACTTAGACATAACCTTTACGTAGAGTAAATCAACATACATACCTCTTAACTTTTAAGAGTAGAAGGAATCATGAAATAGTACCACATGTATATTCCATACATAGAATCATGTAAAAAGAAGGAAGAGGTTCACATACCTCGCGACGATTATCGACAATTAGCAAAATGCTCCGAAGTACTTCAACCTTGATAGTTATTCCATCCTTCAAGTAGAATATGCTATACTTAGTACTTCAACCTATAATGGCCATAATACGTCCATTAACCTTTAGCTTCGAACGTAGAATATTCTAAGTGCAAAGTCACTAAATTCTACGGAAAATCGGACAGCACTTCCGTTGTTTCTACATACTTTGCCACCTTTTTCAAGGCCGAATTAAATAACCAAACACGCCACATTTAAGGATCAATAAAACAACCAATCAAAGGGGATTACACGCCTTACAATACGTGTAAAATTCCGCCCCACAATTAATACCAACTAAGTCCTTAATCAAGGTCATTCTCGGCTAACTTATTCAATAATACAAAGTTTTTTCCAATTGTTTTTCAATCCAACTTCTTAGGCCTAACATGTTATATAGTCATAAACAACTTAACAATTATAATTCCTTCTTTATATAACATGTGACGATTAAACTAATAATCCAATGGAATTGAAATCTCAAGGCTAAACATACTAGTGTTCGGATTAGGGTTCCAATATCCATAACACTTATCAACTTCATAATATATATCTCATACTTGCTAATATCCATAGCTACAACAATAAGTAATCTTAATTACTAAAACGACAATAATTTTACCTTTACAAGCCCTTATAATTTCCAAGATTCAATGTCGCTCCTTATAAATTCTTAGCTCCTTTCCTTTACGCTCCAATCCGCTATTTGAAGCCTTTAGAATCTCACAACCAACTTCTCTTCCATTTCCAATCAAAACCTATGAAAATGCCTTAGGTTTTCGCCTTGCGACTAACGTCAAAACGCCGTTTTCCAAAATATTTCTATTGAGATATCCTTACAATACCCTTAGGGACCTTGGGTTAAAGTCTTGTGAATAAAGGATCACAAACTAAAATTTTATCCTCCCCTTTTCTCTCAAACCCGAGAGCATAACTTCAAGGACTCAAGTTCTTGCAATTTTTTTCTAAGTGTGGGAAGCTTATCTTGCTACTAGGATGACTATATAAAACATTGGAGGGTCAAGATTATAACACTTGTTAGGTTTTGATGGAAGAGATCAAGCCAAGTGGACTAGTCAATTATCTCAAGCTCTTTAATTAGCAAGACTTGGTCATCAATACATTGGTCAAATGACCATTTTACCCTTGAATATTTCGTCCAAGACCATAGTGGGGGGGTGCCACGTGTCGCCCTCACATTCGTCCATAAAATTTCGTAACCCTCGTGGGTCCCACAATACGTAAAATTCCTCGGGTGAGCCCCACGTGACCAAATCCGAAAAAAATAAATTTCCATAATGATAATACATTCCATAATCCTCAATTAATGCATTTTGAGAATCTAATTCTCCTCAACGAACATTTTTCCTTTCCGACGTTCGGAAGATTTTCCGTCGGAAAAACAATTCTTCCATTCGTATCAATTTCAAGTCTTGTGCTTCTTATGTACATTCTCTTAAACATATCCTTGAATTACGGGGTGTAACAAGCCCTATCAACTCTCGAGTCCGACCGTAGCTCGCCATCGCTTTTACATTTCGCGATCATGCCCTCCTTTGAGGCATAGATGTAACACAATAATACGTCAGAGAGGAATTATCTTAATAACGCAGCTCTATGGCACGATCTCAAAGTGAGAAGAATAGAAACCAACTCCTAAATGTCCTGTAGCCTCCTGTTTATGGTTGTGGCGCGCAACACACCGATAATCAAGACTCTACTAGACACGGTCTGTAGACATTCCGGCGACCGATCGCTCGATACCACTCGCCACGCCCGAACCTCAAGCTCGCGGATCGTGCCCTACCTGGGCACCCTTCTACCTAACTGACACAAGTAAACCGCGGAACTAAATAACACCTCGTTTTTTTTAAACCAACGAATTTGCAAAGGCAAAGCCGACAAGGCTGCCATATAATATACATAACAAAAAGGCACTATACTGTACACGAGTCCAATCGCACATATGAATACAGACCTCTAAGAGTTTTACTGAACTATGACGGGACAAGGCCCCGCCGTACCCATAACTGTACAAAAGTCTGTAATGAGGGATCTATACCAAAATGATAAACTCCTGAACAAATGGAGCTATCCAAAACTCGGCGGTCCTACACTGCAGATCACCAAACAGTGTACCTAAACTCGCGCAGATGAACGCACTTCGGGCGAGGTCAAGACGAAGAATGTACCAAGTATGTGAAACTGAAAATACTGTAATGAAATCATAACAATCTATACAAAACAGGAGACATGTATGATAGCTAAACTACAGTACACAATAAATAAGCAGTCATGTCAAATCAGGGACGCATGCCCTCAAAGTCATTACTCAAGTATAACCATGGGTGTCACGACCCGTTCCGGGGCCCGTGACTAGTGCCTTACCCGGGCACCCAAGTAGTCATACATCAGAGTAATCAGCGGAATATAAAACAAGACATGAAACAAATGTAAATTGAGACACAGTTTATCTGAGAAAAGTCGTCTTTCGGCATATATATATATAAACCAAAATCGCGATTACATCCCAACTGCATAACAGACTACTGCACTCTAAGGAAGTAAAAAACTATGGCGGGATAGGGCCCCGCCATACCCTGAATGTACATATAGCTACAACACCAGGGAGAACCATACCAAAAAGTCGAGCCTCCGGAGAAGATGGAGCTCCTGACACCAAAGTAGAGATCCTAAGGATGCGGATCTAGCACCTGCTTTCCCTTACCTGCGGCATGAACGCAGCCCCCCGAAGGAGGTCAGTACAACAGGTACCAAGTATGTGAAACTGTAAAGTACTTAAATGAAATCATATCTTTTTTAAAACCAATTTTACAGATATGTACGATACAACCAATGTAACCGCACATAGTGCCACATCACAAACAAGAGTAATAATAGGTAAACTGTAACAGGTCTTTTCTAGGCTGCGAATGATCGAAGCAAGGCCAATCGCCCATAGTATCATTATGCATGCCTAATCCTGGACTCCCGTAGTCCGCATAGGCCACCTAGGCCCGCATGAGGTAATCCCCGCATCGAGGGTAGCTACTCCTCGGCATCGTCCTGGACTATCGTAGTCCGCATGGCCACATAGACCGCATGAGGTATTCCCCCGCACACTAACCTGGAACTCTCGTAGCTCCGCATAGGTCCCCGGGACCCGCATGAGGTATCCCTCGCATCGGGGGGCAGCTTAACCCCCGGTATAACATGTCAAGAGGTGAGTGGTATACTACTAACATAACACCACTGTTAAACAACATAAGCACAATAAGAATAACCTCTTTATACAAACGTCACAAGACACTAACACACAGAGCATCATAATATGTCTACTTATCAAACCATCTTATTATACTTTCCAGAAATCAATACCAGTCCTTCATAAACACATAAGTAAACTGTTCCTTTTATCCTTCTTAAGTCGTTATACCTAACTTCCCATAGAGCTAGTATAACTCTTAAGTTTTTTGTTTAAAAACAAGTATTTCTCTTCTTTCAGAAATGATTCATAATTCTTTTGAAATACTTCAAGATTCTTATTATTTAGACTTAAGTCAAAAGACGTCAAGTAAAACCATGTTCGATTAACACACGACGCTCATCGCACTATATATATACTTTAAAATATCATGCTCATGAGGATAGGAAGAATCACATACCTTCTCGCGAAATCCACCGCCAAGTCGAATATGTCGCGCAGAGTATCAACCTATAATACCAAATACGCCTATCAACGCCTAGACTACTCGTAGGATACTCTAAGTAGAGGTTCTCTATTCTACGGAAAAATCGGGCAGACTTCCCTACCCAAGTTAAACTACACAAGTCTCATCAGAATACAAATTCCCATGTAAGTGATTCAATCTTTTTTAATATTCTTCTGATGTAATTACTTCAATCTTTTCTGTAATACCCTTCTACGTATTTTATACTTATTTCTATACTTCTACAGTATGTATTCTCCAATTACAATAGAAGGACAAGATTATTATTTACCTCGATAAGCCCAAAATTATCCAAGATATAAGTCGATCCTGAGCAAGGTTTAGCTCCTAACTGCACGCCTAAGAAACCCTTGAAGTTTCTACACAACTTCTACTTACTACTTCAACCAACTATGAAGATTTCCCGTGGTTTAGTTTAGTGACTAATGGATATAAGATTGTCACGACCTGCCCGGTTCGTGATCGTGCCTTACCGGCACCCAAGTAGTCATACATCGAGTAATCACGGAAATATAAAGCAAGACATGAAACAGCTTTATAAAATAAGACACGCTTTATGTGAGAAAACATCGCTTTCGATATATATAAACATGTTTTAGCAATTACATCCGACACTGCATAACATGACTCATGCACTCTAAGGAAATATACAACTATGGCGGACAGGGCCCCGCCATACCTCGATCATAAAACTATCTACAACAGGAGATCATACCCAAAAGTAGAGCCTCCTAAAAGATGGAGCTCCCGACACCAACGTAGAGATCCTAAGAATGTGGATCTAGCACTGCCGCTCTTACCGCGCAGATGAACGCACTTCAAGGAGGTCGATAACAACATGTACTAAGTATGTGAAATCAGAAGTACTTAAATGAAATCATAACACTTTTTAAACCATTTACAAATATGTATGAAGCAATCGAGGGAACCGCATATACACATCACAAACAAGAGCAACAATAGGTAAATCAGAATAGGTCTTTTCTAGGCTGCGAATGATTCAAGCAGGCCACTCGCCGTATTATCACTCGCAAGCCTAATCCCGACTCCGAGTCCGCATAGGCCACTCACATGGGCCCGCATGAGGTATAACCCCGCATCGAGGGTAGCTACTCCTGCATCGCCCCGACTCGTTGTCCGCATGGCCACATGCATCGCATGAGGCATAACCCCGCATACTAACTCGAACTCTCGTAGCTCCGCATAGGCCCTGGACCCGCATGAGGTATTCTCGAATCATGGTCCTGCATCACCGAGTCTACCCAGACGGAGGCGCTTAACCCCTGTATCATCTCAAGAGGTGAGTGATAGTACACTAACATAACGCTTATCTTTAAACAACATAAGCACAACAAGGATACTTCTTATACAAACGTTACAAGATACTAACACACATAGCATCATATCATGTCTACTTATCAAACCATCTTATTATTCTTTTCACAATTCAACATAAGTCCGTTATAAACACATAGGCAAACTTGTTTCTTTTATCAATCTTAAGTGGTTATACTTAACTTCCCATAAAGCTAGTATAACTCTTAAGCTTCGCTTTAAAACCAGTTAGTTCTCTTCTAAAAATGATTCAAGATTCTTATGAAATGCTTTCAGATCTTTATTATTCAGCTTAAGCCGAGGCATTCCGTAAGTGTTATTCGTGCTTAAGCGTGAGGCATTGCCGTAAGTGTTATTCAGCTTAAGTCAAAGACATTGCCGTAGTTATTATTCGCTTAACACACGTACGCTCACCGCACTATATATATTGTAAAATATCATGCTTTAGGAAGAATCACATACCTTCTCAATAAAACCACCGCCAAGTTGAATATGTCGCGCGCAGAGAGTCACCTATAATAGTCACGCATCTATCAAAGACTACTCAAGGTCATTCTAAATGCGGGTTCACAATTCTATGGAAAGTCAAGCAAGACTTCCTACCCAAATGAGCTATATAAGTTCATCAGGAAAACAAATTCATGTAAGTACATTTGATTATTCTTCTTTAAACCCTTCACTGTGGTAACATTCAATTCTATTCGTGATATTCTTCTAAGTATTTAATACTTATTCTAATACTACAACAATAAGTATTCTCTAATTCAAAAGAGGTTAGGATTTGTTACCTCGAAGCCCAATAATATCCTAGATAAAGTCGCGTTGAGCAAGGTTTAGCTCCTAAGTTGTACGCCCCAGAGCTCTAAGAAACCTTAGAAGTTCTTCACAACTTCTACTAAGTACTAAGGGATTTGGGCTAGGTATTTTGGGCATTATAACAATACTAGAAGACAACTTTTCTATCAAGGGAGGGTAGATTTTTGGCTAGGCTAGGGGCCTCGCCAAACTACTAGGCTAGAGGAGGGTATTCGCCAAGGGCCTTCAAGGGGAGGGGGAGGTGTTGGACTAAAAGGCTACAAAGGGAGAGGAGAGGATTTTCAAGACTTGGAAAGATTTGTGGATGAAGAACTCTTCATCTCTGGGGTATTTATAGGTCAAGAAGTGGCCAACCAATGGCCAAGATTAAGACAAGTGCAAGGCAAGTGTAGGGTGAGGATTAACTATACACAAATATCCTACCAACTCCTTGACTTGTGCACAAGGCACAAAATACGTGCCAATGGTATTCCAATTCGTCCAATGGACGATTTCAAGTCCACAAATTGAGGGTGCCAGTGTCGCCTCCCGTTGGTCCAAAATGTTTCGCCTCTAAAAATCCGCAAAAATTAGAAATGGCATAGCCGAATTTACCCTACGAAAGTCGTGGAAACGTTTCGCCGGAAAACTATTCGCTTTGTGAGTTGTGCCAAAAAAACGCTTTGCCTAAACTTTAAGGCTAGACTTTTAGACGTATTCCTTACGCATATACTGAAATACGGTATAACATTCTCCTCCTTAGAAACATTCGTCGAATGTTCCTTCCCAAGACGATTAACGATAAGATTCTTCATAACTTAAACAATGCAAATGCCACACACGCCACGTAACAACACTTAGCGTAAACGATAACGAAAATTTACAAGTAGGAAAGTGAATTACCCGGAGGTGGGAATAGGTGAGGATACTCGCCTCATGTCCTCCTCGCTTCCCACGCCATCTCCTCCCGAGCTCGTTCCGCCACAAGACTTTGACGAAGCCACGCCCCCGTCCGCAGACGCCTAACCCGACGATCGACTATCGCTATGGAATCTCCTCATACGATAACCCTCGGCCACCGACATCGCCAATCGGGTGTACCTTAGATGGATCCCCGATACATCTCCTCAAAGATAGATACGTGAAAACCGGATGCACTGCCTCCAGATCGGACGGCAGATCCAACTCGTAGGCAACCTTGCCTACCCTGCGGACAATCTGAAACGGCCCAATGTACCTAGGGCTGAGTTTCCCCTTCTTCCCGAATCTCATCACACCCTTCATGGGTGACACTTTTAGGAAAACCCAATCATGAACCTCGAACTCAAGATGCCGACGACGATGATCTGCATACGACTTCTGTCGACTCTGAGCTGTCAATAGCCGCTCTCGGATAAGCTTCACCTTATCCATCGCCATTGCATCAAATCGTCCCACTAGCCGCACTCGCCCACATCGAACCAACCTATAGGCGACCGCACTTCCTCCCATACAAGGCCTCATAAGGCGCCATCCAATACTGGAGTGGTAGCTATTATTATACGCGAACTCAACTAGAGGCAAATGATCCTCCCAACTACCACTGAAGTCAATAACACAGGCTCGCAACATATCCTCAAGAGTCTGGATAGTGCGCTCTGCCTGTCCGTCTGTCTGTGGATGAAATGCGCATCGTGCTCACTCGGCCCCAAACCCTCCGAAGGACCTCCGGTTAGCCGAACCGGGCTCTCATCTGATATGATCGTAGGGACTCCATGCACTGACGATCTCTGATGTAAAGTCCGCATAATCCTCACCAAAAAGTCGCCCCGACGGAAGAAAGTGGGCTGATTTCACACCGTCGACGATAACCCATATAGAATCATGTCTCCTCCGAGTGCGAGGTAATCCTGATGAAGTCCATGTTGATTACCTCCCACTTCTGTGTCGATCTCAATCGTCAGAATAAACCACCGGGCCTCCGTGCTCTACCTTCACCGCCGACAACACGCATTGAGCTACGAACTCGCAACGCCCCTCTTCAAGCCATCCCACCAATACACAGATATGGTCGTGGTACATCTTGGTCGACCCGATGGATAGAGTAACGCTACCGCTGTGCTTCCCAAGAACTCGCCAAGTCCTCAAACATCCGAACACACACCGCCTCAAACCTTAGCACCCCATCGTGCTACCTCAAAGGACCTTGCCCTCACGAAGAGTCAGATCACGATATCGAATCAAAGCCGATCCTCGAACTGCCTCTTCACCTCCTCGACGATGGAAGACTCGGCAACCTCACGAACTCTAACCCCATCGCTATCGTAATCAATCAAACGGACACCAAGGCTCGCTAATCGATGCAAATCACGAACCATGTTCCTCCTCTCTAGTCGCACATCCGATAGGCTCCCATCGACTCTACGACTAAGAGCATCCGCCACAACATTGGCCTTCCCGTGGTACAGGATATCAACATCGTAATCCTTAAGCAACTCTAACCACCGTCTCGCCGTAAGTTCACTCCTCCGTCAAGATATACCGAGGCTCTTGTGGTCTGTAAAAATATCCACGTGAACCCCATACAAATAGTGCCTCCGGATCTTCAAGGCGTGAATCACACGCCAACTCCAAATCATGGGTGGGGTAGTTCCTCTCGTGTTTCTTCACCGTCGGGATGCATATGCTATAACCCCGCCATGCCGCATCAACACACATCCCAACCCGATGCCCGACGATCGCAATACACGACATAACCATCCGACCTCCGGAAGAGTAAGAACGGGCGGCCGCCTCTTTCAAGAATCGAAACCCCGCCACAAGCATCACCCATCAAACTTGGCTACCTTCTCGAGTCACCTAGTAAATGGTGCGTAGATAGAAGCAAACTTCTACGAACCGATAATATCCTGCAAGGCCCGTAAATCGCGAACCTCTCGGAGTAGAGTTCAGCCAAGTCTCGATCGCTTCGATCTTGGCCAGACAACTCGAATGCCATCACCCGACAATATGCCCAAGAAACGCCATCAAGTCAACCAAAACTCACATTTGGAAAACTTGGCGTATAATCGCTGGTCTGGAGAATCACAAGATAGCCTCAAATGCTCCGCATGCTCCTCGCCTCGAGCGAATAAACCAAGATATCATCAATGAACACTATCACAAACGTGTCCAAAATGGTTTGAACACTCGGTTCATCAAATCCATGAATACCACGAGCATTGGTCAACCTAAAAGACATGACTGAACTCATAATGCCCGCATCGTCCGAATGCAAATCCTGTGGACATCCACCTCTCTCGACTCGCACTGATGATAGCCCGATCGCAGATCAATCTTGAGAAACATCTCGCACTTCGCAATCGTCGAACAAATCATCAATCCTGGGAAGGGTATCTGTTCTTAATGGTCACCTTGTTCACCCTCGTAATCAACACATGCGCAGCGCCCCGCCCTTCTTCACGAACAATACACGCTCCCGGGAGAAACACTAGCCCGATGAAGCCCTTCTCCAAAGAAATCCCTCAGCTGGTCCTTCAACTCTCTCAACTCGGCAGGTGCCATTCTGTATGGCGGAATGGAAATAGGCCGAGTATCTGGCAACACATCTATACAAAACTCGATCTCCCTCTCAGGAGGGACACCCGGGAGGTCATCTGGAAAGACGTCTGGGAACTCACGACCATCGAATCGATCAAAATCTGGTATCGCAGCCTTCAGATCAAACACCCGAACGAGATGGTAGATATACCCTTCTCGCACCATCTTCCTAGCCTCGAGGTAGGAAATAAACCTACCCCTGCGATACCGTGCTCACTCCCACTCAACAACCGCCTCAGAAACTGGAACTGCATTACTTTCTCTCTCAGCCTATATTGGCGTAGCAAGAAGCTAGCCAATCCATCCCCATAATCACGCCGGTCAATCATCTCCAACTCTATCAAGTCGGCCAGGTCCGACGATCAGAATGGTCACAGACAAGCTCTATATACCCGCCGAGCTACCACCGAATCACCCATCGCGTAGCTACCTCGAAAGTGGTCTATGGACTCGTGCTCATCCCTATCCTACTAGCAACAAGGGGAGATATATGGGGCAGAGTAGAACCCGGATCTATCAAACATACACATCAAACCCAGAACCGATAAGGTACCGTGGCGACATCGCGTGAGGCCTCCGATCTGTCGCTTACCGACAAAGCATAAATGCGGTTCTCGAGGACCGCTAGAATCGACCCGAGCCACGACCGCCGCGACTGCTGACCCATGAGTACCACGCCCTCGGGCGAGTAATCAGAGGAGATGATGGCGGCAATGAACTCAAAGCCGAGCCCTACCACCAGGCCACGCTTCGGCCTGACCTCGCAAAATGACCTGCTGGCCACAATCAGAACAAGCTCCAAAAGTAGTACCACACTTGCCGTAATGGGATCTACCGCGACGGCCACACCGGGTGGTCCCGACGCCGCACTTCTCGCTACTCGACGCCCAAGCCCTGGGCCCCGGTCCGCCTCGAAAACTATGGCCGTGGCCGAGGACGGGCGCAGAGTGCTCGAGCTGGCCGTGGTGCGAATCTAGATCGCTGCCGAGGCCGCCACCACGATAACCACCAAGACCCTCCCGCCCCGGCCTTCTTCTCACGCCGTCGCCCACTCGCCGACCTCGCGCCTCGCATCCAAGGGCGTGAGCTCGCACGCGGTAATGTCCATACCCTACCGAGAGAAACACCCGCACATGACTCGCCATATAGTCGCTTCAGCCCGTGACATAGCGGTGCACCCTATCCTCCATATCGCTACCAATCTTTGGGACATATCGAGCCAATGAATCAAACTCGACATTGTACTCCCGACAAGGCGTCCTCTCGCCTCGAGTAAAAATCTATCACCGCGCCTCCTCATCCTGGAGGCGAAGTGAGTGAGGAAAGCCTCGAGAACTCATCCCAAGTACTGGGACGCGTGCTCTCCCGGATAACTCCCATGAATCAAACCAATCGATCGCGGTATCACGCACCGATGCGAACCAAAGGTCACAGACTGCCTCCGAGGCCTTGATCACCCTCATGATTCTCTCAGACGGATGAACTCTCGCGATCATCCTCCGCCTCGACCAGAAACTCGCGGCTACAACTCAAGAAATCTCGTAGTCTCAAACTATACGCCTCGGGTGTACCACGGCGCGATCGAGCTGAGCTGAACTGGAATCGCCGCGTCCATCTCTCCTAGTATCGGGCCACAACTTTAGCCAATAGTCGGGCCATCTCTCAGTACCCTAACTCTCCGCCCAGCCGGGATGCGAGGTGTGGTACTGTGGTCTCTGGCTGGCGGCGTCATAGAACTCGGCGTCTCGTATAGACGGGCCTGAGCCTCGTGACTCGGGTGTCCTTCTAGCGCCTCCGCCGCCTTGCCCTTCTCGGGCCGGGTTGCCTTTACGTGGAGGCATAATCATTCTGGAAAGGAATACGTTAGAGGTCCAACCTATAACACGCTCTAAAGCACGATCTCGTAATGAGAAAATGGAAACCAATCCTAAATATCCTATAGCCTCACGATTATTGGTGGTGCACAACACACCGATAATCAAGACTCTACTAGATACGGTCAGAGACACTTTCCGAGGATTAATCGCTCGATACCACTTTTGTCACGACTGCCCGGTTCCCGTGGATCGTGCCTCACCGGCACCCAAGTAGTCATACATCGAGTAATCGAAATATAAAGCAAGACATGAAACAGTTTATAAAATAAGACACGCTTTATGTGAGAAAACATCGCCTTCGGCATATATATAAACATGGTTTAGCGATACATCCGACACTGCATAACATGACTACAGCACCTCTAAGGAAATATACAACTATGGCGACAGGGCCCCGCCATACCTCGATCGCATAAAACTATCTACAACAGGAGATCATACCCAAAAGTAGAGCCTCCTAAAAGATGGAGCTCCCGACACCAACGTAGAGATCCTAAGAATGTGGATCTAGCACTGCCGCTTCTTACCGAGGCATGAACGCACTTCAAGGAGGTCGATAACGGTACTAAGTATGTGAAATCGTAAAGTACTTAAATGAAATCATAACACTTTTAAACCGGTTTACAAATATGTATGAAGCAATCATGGAACCGCGCATAGTGCCACATCACAAACAAGAGCAACAATAGGTAAACTGTAATAGGTCTTTTCTAGGTCGCGAATGATTCAAGCAGGCCACTCGCCCGTATTATCACTCTGCAAGCCTAATCTCGACTCCGAGTCCGCATAGGCCACTCACGGGCCCGCATGAGGTATAACCCCGCATCGAGGGTAGCTACTCTCGATCGCCCCGACTCGTTGTCCGCATGGCCACATAGACCGCATGAGGCATAACCCCGCATACTAACTCGAACTCGTAGCTCCGCATAGGCCCCCGACCCGCATGAGGTATTCTCGAATCATGGTCCTGCATCGCTGAAGTCTACCCCGCGTCGGAGGCGACTTAACCCCAGATCATCTCAAGAGGTGAGTGATAGTACACTAACATAACAATTATCTTTAAACAACATAAGCACAACAAGGATACTCTCTTATACAAACGTTACAAGATACTAACACACATAGCATCATATCATGTCTACTTATCAAACCATCTTATTATTCTTTTCACAATTCAACATAAGTCCGTTATAAACACATAGGCAAACTTGTTTCTTTTATCAATCTTAAGTGGTTATACTTAACTTCCCATAAAGCTAGTATAACTCTTAAGCTTCGCTTTAAAACCATTAGTTCTCTTGTTAAAAATGATTCAAGATTCTTATGAAATGCTTTCGGATCTTTATTATTCGTGCTTAAGCGTGAGGCATCACTGTAAGTGTTATTCGTGCTTAAGCCGTGAGGCATTGCCGTAAGTGTTATTCAGCTTAAGTCAAAGACATTGCCGTAGTTATTATTCGCTTAACACATGTACGTCTCACCGTACTATATATATTGTAAAATATCATGCTTTAGGAAGAATCACATACCTTCTCAAATAAAACCACCGCCAAGTCAATATGTCGCGCAGCAGAGTCACCATAATAGTCACGCATATCTATCAAAGACTACTCAAGGTCATTCTAAACAGGGGTTCACAATTCTATGGAAAGTTAAGATTTCCCTACCCAAATGAGCTATATAAGTTCATCAGTGAAACAAATTCTATGTAAGTCTGATTTGATTATTCTTCTTTAAACCCTTCATCGTGGTAATAGTTCAATTCTATTCGTGATATTCTTCTAAGTATTTAATACTTATTCTAATACTACAACAATAAGTATTCTCTAATTCAAAAGAGGGTTAGGATTTGTTACCTCAAGAAGCCCAATAATATCCTAGATAAAGTCGCTGAGCAAGGTTTAGCTCCTAAGTTGTACGCTCCTAGCTCAGAAACCTTAGAAGTTCTTCACAACTTCTACTAAGTACTAAGGGATTTGGGCTAGGTATTTTGGGCATTATAACAATACTAGAAGACAACTTTTCTATCAAGGGAGGGGTAGATTTTTGGCTAGGCAGTGGGCCTCGCCAAACTACTAGGCTAGAGGGGTATTCGCCAAGGGCCTTCACAAGGAGGGGGAGGTGTTGGACTAAAAGGCTACAAAGGAGAGGAGAGGATTTTCAAGACTTGAAAGATTTGTGGATGAAGAACTCTTCATCTCTAAGGGGTATTTATAGGTCAAGAAGTGGCCAACCAATGGCCAAGATTAAGACAAGTGCAAGGCAAGTGTAGGGTGAGGATTAACTATACACAAATATCCTACCAACTCCTTGACTTGTGCACAAGGCACAAAAAACGTGCCAATGGTCTTCAATTCGTCCAATGGACGATTTCAACTCCACAAATTGGAGGGTGCCAAGTGTCGCCTCCCGCTGTCCAAAATGTTTCGTCTCCGGAAAAATCCAAAAATTAGAAATGGCATAGCCGGAATTTACCACTAAGTAGGCGCGTTTGGTCGGAAAACTATTCGTTTTGTGAGTTGTGCCAAAAAAAAAACGTTTTGCCTAAACTTTAAGGCTAGACTTTTTGTACGTATTCCCTTACGTGCATACTCTGGAAATACGGGGTATAACAAAGATAGAATTTCTGGGCTTTTAGTATAGAGGTGACTTTGGAATACTACAAGATATACGGCTAGGGTATTTGGGAATAGTAACAATACTTTGGAGAGTATTTTCTACCAAGAGGGAGGGCTTTTGCCGAGACCACTAGGAAGGGGGGGGGGGAGGAGGGGGGTGTTTCGGCTTAGCTCTTCTCAAGAGGGGGGGGGGGGGGGGAGAAAGGAGTTTTTAAGACTTGGAAATTATTTGTGGATGAAGAAGTCTTCAACTCAAGGGGGGTATTTATAGGGCTTTCAAGGGCCAAGATTAAGGCAAGTGGAGGGCAAGTGGAGGGTGTGGATTTGCACAAGTGCACCCTACCATCTACTCCACAAATCACTCACCAAACATTGACCCAAGTTTTAGGCCACAAAATCATGCCAAGATCGTCCATAGTTCCGCCCACTTGAGGGTGACAAGTGTCGCCCTCTCGTTGGTCCAAAATATTTCATCTCTCGGAAAAATCCGCAAAAATATAAATGTCGAATCGTAATTTTCCTTCGCAAGTTTTGGAAAACGTTTCGTCGAAAACAATTCTTTTCGGTCAGGTACAAATTTTTCGTCCCTTATGCCTACTTAAGGCTTGAACTTTTGTACGTACGTCCCCACATACATACTCTGGAAATACGGGGTATAACATTCTCCCCTCCTTAGAAACATTCGTCTCGAATGTTCCTTCCCAAGACAGATAACGATAAAGTTCCTCATAACTTAAACAGTTTGCAAATGCCACACATGGCCACAATACAACACTTAAGCAAATATGTCAATGAAAATTTACAAGTAGGAAAGTGAGTTACCTGGAGGTGTGGGAAATAGGTGAGGATACTTCTGCCTCATGTCCTCCTCAGCTTCCCATGTCATCTCCTCCCTGAGCTCGTTCCGCCACAAGACTTTGACTGCCACGCCTGGTCCGCAGACGCCTAACCTGACGATCGACTATCGCTATGGGAATCTCCTCATACGATAACCCCTAGGTCACCTGGACATCATCAATCGGGTGTACCCTAGATGGATCCCCGATACATCTCCTCAGCATAGAAATATGAAAAACCGGATGCACTGCCTCAAGGTCGGACGGCAGATCCAACTCATAGGCAACCTTGCCTACCCTGCGGACAATCTGAAACGACCCAATGTACCTTGGGCTGAGTTTCCCTTTCTTCCCGAATCTCATCACACCCTTCATGGGTGACACCTTCAGGAAAACCCAATCATCAACCTCGAACTCCAGATGCCGACGACGATGATCTGCATATGACTTCTGTCGACTCTGAGCTGTCAATAGCCGCTCCTGGATAAGCTTCACCTTATCCATCGTATCGTGTCCGGTCCTACTAATCGCACTCACCTACATCAAACCAGCCTATCGGCGATCTGCACTTCCTCCCATACAAGGCCTCATAAGGCGCCATCTGAATACTGGAGTGGTAGCTATTATTATATGCAAACTCAACTAGAGGCAAATGATCCTCCCAGCTACCCCTGAAGTCAATAACACAGGCTCGCAGCATATCCTCAAGAGTCTGGATAGTGCGCTTCCGCTTTGTCCATGCTGAGGATGGAATGCAAGACTGTGCTCACTCAAGCCCCTAGACCTTTCCGGAAAGACCTCCGAATTTAGCCAGAACCGGCTCCTCTCGTCGATATGATAGAAGTAGGGACCCCACGCAGTCTCACGATCTCTCGGATGTAAAGTCGGCATACCGTAAAAAGTCCTCCGAAAAAGTGGGCTGATTTCACCAATCGACGACGATAACCCAGATAGAATCATGTTTCCTCTGAGTGCGAGGTAATCCTGTGATAAAGTCCATGTTGATCACCTCCCACTTCCAGGTCGGGATCTCTATCGTCTGCAATAATCCACCGTGCCTCTCGTGTCAGATCTTCACCGAGCTACAACACGCACCGGCTACAAACTCTGCAACGTCCCTCTTCAAGCCATCCCACCAATACACAAATCTGAGGTCGTGGTACATTGTTATACCCCGTAGTTCCAGGGTATGTATGTGAGGACGTACGTACGAGAATACGACAGAAATTTTGGAAAGAAAGAAAGTTGTGATTTTTCGACGGAAAAGTTTCCGGGTTTTGTGAAGGAAAAAGGTTCGTTGATGGGAATTGGATTCCCAGATTTGGTATTTGGGCTTCTTGGATTATTTTAGAATTATGAGATTCTATTTTCGGAAATGGTCACGTGGGAACCACGGGAGAAATTCTTTACTGGCCAGGCCCACTTTGTTTTTGAGGTTTCGGTATTTTTGATATTTTCTAAGACGAAATATTTCGATTTTGACAGGGGCGACACGTGTCACCCCCATGTGGCCAAGAGTGGCCGATTTGTTGTGCCAAGTGTCCATGGCCGAAATGGCTTTACAAGTGGCATGGCACTTGGATCATTGTTTCGTTGGCCATGTGGTGTGGTGGGACCCACACACACATGGCCCAATCTTGACCATACACTTACCTTGATCTTAGCCCTTGAAACCTCTATAAATACCCCCCTTAGGTTGAAGAGTAATTCATCCCACACTTGAAGTCTTTCAAAGCAAAAATATCCCTTCCCTTTGTGTTGTGTTCGTCCACCCTCCCCCCACTTATGTAGAAATACTTTGTGTATTGTTGTATAATCCCTAAATACCTTGGCCTAGTATCCCTAGTAGTATTCCAAAGTTATTTCAATACTAGGAGCCGGAAATACTACTTTTTTTCCAATAGTCGTAAAGTGAAACCCTAGAAAAATCTTCCTAGCTTGGTGGAAGTATTTAGAGAAGTTGTTTAGAAACTTCTAAGGGTCGCTTGGAGCAGGTTGGAGCATAGGAGTTGGAGCTAAACGTTGATCAGGATCGACTTATAAACTTGGATAATTTTTAGGCTTATCGAGGTAATGATCTATGTCCCCCTATTGTAATTGGATATTACATGTTGCAGTAGTTATACTTGAAGTATATTATATGAGGAAAGAAGATTGATAGAATTAAACTGTATTTACATTGGACTGTACTTACAGTAGACTTGTGCAGTATTATTGTGAAGCAGATTTGAACACGTCCGATTAGACGTGTAAAGCCCCTGGGAGTTGTTGGCCTGGTAGCGGGCCTTGATAGGGGAGGAGATTTATGTGATAGCGGGGGGGGAGGTGCTGCCGAATTTTCTGTAGAATAAGGAATCTTGCATTTAGAATATTCTACGAAAAGAACTAGAGATTGATAGATATATTGTGGCCTTTATAGGTGGATCTTCTACGCGCGGCATACTTGACTTGGCTTGTGGTTTAAGCTAAAAAGGTATGTGATTCTTCCTATACTCTTGAGCATGATTGTTGTGAACTATATAGTACGGTAGACGTACGTGTGTGAAATGAATTTTGTTTGTTTAAAACATAAAGTGTTATAATGGCTTTATGGGAAGTTAGTTATAACGACTTTATGAAGATAAAAGAAAGATTTGGTTTTGATAGTAAAACGA
This sequence comes from Przewalskia tangutica, assembly GCA_029844215.1. Classification (NCBI taxonomy): domain Eukaryota; kingdom Viridiplantae; phylum Streptophyta; class Magnoliopsida; order Solanales; family Solanaceae; genus Przewalskia; species Przewalskia tangutica. Next base: position 73,419,967 of record CM056725.1, read on the forward strand.
CTTGAATTTGAAAGTTAAGAGACTTGATCTTGAAAGATAAGAGACTTGACTTATAATGACTTGTTTTCGGAAAAGGAGAAGTAACTTGATTTAAGTATAGGTTACTTGTTTTGAAAAGAGTAAGTTAATTGGGTTTTAAAAGAGTATACTTGATGTTGTTCTAAAAGAAAAGCACTTGGTTTAAAAAGTATAGAGTACTTGATTTTAAAAGCCTTGTAAAGATTTTTACGAAGGTGAAGTAATTTGGTTTTAAAAGTAAAACGTGTTTTTCTTTATATACTACGAGTATTAGTATCGTGTGGCTTTTACGTAACAAGAGGTCTTTTTGAAAGAATGAAAGTATGTAGTATTTCGGATTGTTGATATAAAATGAAAGTACATTAAACTTGCCTATGCTTGTTGTGATAGCCTTGTTGTGCAAGTGTTGTGATTACGTACTCACGTGTCTCTCGGGAGGACCGGTTATCCGATTGATTGTTGGACATACTTGTGACGCTGGATTTTCCACGCAGTATCGTCCACTATTGAGTATTATCCGTTATTTCTTTTGGACATCTTGACGCGTTGGATTTTCCACGAGTATCGTCCACTTTGAGTATTATCTTGTTATTCCTTCGACATGTGCGATGGACGGTCGGTCGAGCATGCATCCAGAGGATGGTTTCATGGACAAGACTTCCGAGGTGAGATCTTGGGGCGCGGTCATTGAGGTTCAGTTGTTAGTCCATGGACCGCTAATCCATGAAGCTTGTCGCGGTGACGAGCGGCTTGATTTGTATGCGTGGTTCAGGCACACTTTAGATACTTGTTCTGGTCATTTTCTCGTGTACCGGTAGCCTCTGGTAGATAGCTTAAGATACTTGCCTCGGTCATATCTTGTGAGACGGTAGGCTATTGTACGTTAGCTTAAGATACTTGCCTCGGCCAGTTGCGTGGCTAGCTTTTGGGTAGTCGCTTCCGCATACCTTGCGTGATGGGATATGACTAGCTTTGACCGGTAGTTGGCTATTCTACTTCGCCCGACGGTTTTGATGACGCAGTAAGATCTAGTGTTCGAGTTCATATGGGTGTTGTTTTACATCATGTATGCCAGCGATGAGAATGAGTTCCACGCATGAGTGATATTATGGGCGTGAGACCCATAGTTATGTGAGTGATTATTCGGGATATGAGTCCGCACTTGGCCTGCTTGTTTACTTATTATTGCGAAATGGTTTTATAAAATGATGAAATGTGATTTCATTCTGATTTTCAGTTTCACATACTTGGTACTGTTGTCTTGACCTTCGGGGGGCTGCGTTCATGCCGCAGGTAGAGGTACATTGGTTGTGGATCCTCGCTCATAGGATCACAGTTCAGCGGTTTGGGAAGCTCCGTTTCTCCGGAGGCTCATCTTTGGTATAGTCCCATGTCAGTGTAGTTACTTGTACATCTAGGGGTATGGCGAGGCCCTGTCCCGTCATAGATATTGTTACATTCTTAGAGGTCTGTAAAGTGTGGTTGTAAAGGATTGTAAATTATGCTGGCGGTTTGATATATATACATGAAGGCGACCGTTTTGGTTGGCATGTTTTCTTATGATGTATCTTGTTTCCTGTTTAAGTTTTTATTTTCGCTGATTTTCTCTGATGTTGTATCACTAGGGTGCCCGGGGTAAGGCACGATCGCGCCCGAGGTCGTGACAAAAGGGTATCGAGCGCTTAATCCTCGAAAAGTGTCTATAGACCGTGTCTAGAGTCTTGATTATCGGTGTGTTGTGCACCACATCTATAATCGTGAGGTCACAGGACATTTAGGATTGGTTTCTATTCTTCTCACTCAGATCGTGCCTTAGAAATTGTGTTATAAGTTGGACCTCTCTCGACGTATTTCGTTTTACCTATGCCTCCGCGAAGGCAACCCGCCCGAAGGCAAAGCAATCGAGGAGCCGCTAGTAGGATACTGAGGGTATGAGCGCGCAGCGGCCAAGACGAGATAGTGCTTCAGACGGAGAGTTTTGTGACGCCGCCAGCCCCAGCAGAGTTTAGAGCCGCAGTAGTGGCTACAGAGACCACGGTGTAACGACCCGTTCCGGGGCCCGTTACTGGTGCCTTATCCCGGGCACCCTAGTGATACATTCATCAGAGAAAACCAGCGGAAAATAAAACTTTAACAAGAAACAAGATATATGAACATAAAACAGGCCAACCCAACGGTTACCTTCCAATAACATAAATAAATACAACTATTTCAAAACGAACAGTTTAATCCTTTTTACAACCCTGCCCACAACAAGATTACTGCACTCTAAGATTTACAACAACTATGACGGACAGGCTCGCCATACCTCGAATGTACAAGAACCTACAACTCAGTGGAACACATACCGAAAGATAAGCCTCCGAGAAACGGAGCTTCCCAAAACGCCAACCGAGATCCTAAGAGCGAGGATCCACGACCGATGTACCTCTACTGCAGATGAACGCAGCCAAGGAGGTCAAGATAACAGTACCAAGTATATGAAATCAGTAAATATCAGAATGAAATCATACTAGTCTATATAAAGGTGAGACATGTATGATAACCAAACTACGATTCACAACATAAAAGCGATCATGTCCAAATGTGACTCACGCCTCAAGTCATCACTCAAATATAACTATGGGTCTCACGCCCACAACATCAATCATGTTCGCATCACGGCGCGTGCCCCTAATTCTGACGGTGTAGACATGTCCATGATGCAACAATAATACCAATGCCCCATGGCCACATGCCCCCGGAATTCTACCTCGGTGTAGACATGTCCATGTAACCGCAATAACAATATATCGGGTAATCAACCCGACCGCATGGCCGCATGCCCCCGGAATTCTACCTCGGTGTAGACATGTCCATGTGACATCAACAACAAGACAGTAATCAAAAATGGAAACATACCCGTGGAATTCTCCATCACCGCCAAAGACGCCCAAGTAAGTTCTCAATAAGTCGACCCTCTATCGAGACGCCAGAATACGTAAATACCACACTTGCACAACAAAGGCTATCATCACAAGCATAGGCAAGTTTCACAACAACAAGCATAGGCAAGTTTCACAACAACAAGCATAGGCAAGTTTCACACAACTCAAAGTACTTTCATTTTATGCCAAAGTCCGGGTTTTTAACCCCAAAGTACTACATACGTTAAGTTCTTTTAAAAGAGATCCATTACTTTTATAAAAGTCACCCTATACCCGTAGTATTAGAATGACCAACCCACATTCCTTTTCAAAATCAAGTAACAACATTCTTTTCCTAAGTTCCAGTTTGCCTAGTTTCAATTACTCAAGCTTCTCATTTTCAAATGCTCAAGTCACTTATTTTAGAAAGGTTTAATAACTCATAGTCTTAATCTCTTTTAAAACAATTGAGTAACATATGTCATATATGTGAGTAGTTTATTCTTGTTTATAACGATCTTATTACAATGACCATGATCTAGAAAATGTAATATCATTTTGTCTTATCTTAGCTTCTATGCAGATGGAGGTTTCTACCGGTTTTAATACAACACATCATTATTCAATACATTTTCCTTTATTAACGCTGCAATGGTCTGTCGATACACATTCTGATTTCCAAATCAAGAAACATTATCCCTTTAAAACCAAGTACTCATTACTCACGAATGAGGTTTCACACAAACATCCACATTAAAACAAATAAGTTAAGTCTCTTATCTTATAAGATCAAGTCTCTTAACTTCTAACATCAGTAAACCATTTTCACCTACATAAGGTCGTTATAACTAACTTCCCATAAAGCTATTATAACACCCTATGTTTTAAACCAACCAAATCACTTAGCACATGTACGTCTACCGTACTACATAGTTCACAACAATCATGCTAGAAAAGATAGGAAGAGGTTCACATACCTCGCGATGATTTATCGACAATAAGCAAAATGCTCCAAGTACTACAACCTTGCTAGCCCTTTCCACTCCTCGAGTAAAATACGCTACTCTTAGTACTTTCACCTATAAAGGTCACAAACGTCTATTAACCCCAAAACACAAGTTTCTATCTTTCTACAGAAAATTCGACATTTCCCCGCAACAAACAGCGTAAATCTCCTCCTCTATCGAGGCCGGCTACCAAGCCAACCAGGGGGGGGTTTACACGTCTAACCGGACGTGTACAATTTTACACAGCAATACTACACAAGTCTACTGCAATACAGTCCTATGTAAATACAGTGCAGTTCAGTTCTTTATTCTTCAGGCTTAAGTCAAAAGACATTGCCGAATACTAAGTATAGTTCCATATATAGTATACTTCAACTATATATTCTAACAAACATGTAATTTCCAATTACAATAGAGGGACAAGATAATTACCTCGACAAGCCCAAAATTATCCAAGTTATAATGTCGATCCTGAGCAAGGTTTAGCTCCTACTCCGTGCGCTCCAAACCACTCCAAACAACCCTTAGAAGTTCTACCCAACTTCTACTCAAATACTTCAACCAACTATGAAGATTTCCTTAGGGTTTGGGTGGAGACTAGATGGACAGAAGGTAGTATTTCCTGCTCTACGATGAGGTATCTTTGGAATACTACAAGGTACAAGGCTAAGGTATTTTGGGCATTATAACAATACTAGGAGTATTTCTATACCACAACAAGGGTATTATACGAAAACAACTAGCAGTGGGGTACCCACGCCAAGGCACCACAAAGGGGGGAGGAGGCCTCGCCAAGACTCTCAAAAGAGGGGATGAGTGGACGAACTCAACACTAGAGGAGGAGGGATTGTACGCTTGGAAGGTTTCATTTGTGGATGAAGAGTTCATCAACATAAGGGGGGTATTTATAGCAAAACCAAAAGCCAACCAATGGCCAAGATCAAGCCATGTGCAAGGCAAGTGTAAGGCCAAGATCAAGCCAAGTGCACCCTAGACCCTACTCCACAAAACAAGCCACAAAACATTGCACAAAACATTGCACAAAACAAGGCCAAACAAGGCGTTAATTCGCCCCACTTGAGCTTCACTTTACTGCCCACTCGGGGTGACAAGTGTCACCCTCTCGTTGGTCCAAAATGTTTCGCCGCCGGAAAAATCCGCAAAAATACAAAACGACATAGCCGGAATTTTCCTCGCAAGTTACGCAAACGCTTCGTCGAAAACGACTCTAACCGTGTTGTGCACAAATGTCATTCGGCCAAGCCACTAGGCGGGGTGACACGTGTCACCCTCCTATTGGCCCTCAAAAACGCCTTCCAAAAATATCCACAATGGCCAAAATCTCAAAACAAAGTGGGCTACAAAATCAGAATTTCTCCCGTGGCCCCACGTGACCATTTCCAAAATAAAATCTCAAAATTCTAATATAATCTATGAAGTCCAAATACCAAATCTGGGAATCCAATTCCCATTAACGAACCTTTTTCTTCACAAATAACCGAAACTTTTCCGAAAACTCACATCTTTCTTTCTTTTCAAAATTTCTGCAGACTCACGCACGTCCTCACATACATACCCCGCAACTACGGGTATAACATTCTCCTCCTTAGAAACATTCGTCCGAATTTTCCTTCTCAAGCCGGATAACGATGAAGTTCCTCTAACAAGTTGTCAACGCCACTTGGCCACGAAATAACACACGTTATCTTCCTTCCTTACTCGTCAGACTTCTCGAACACTCGAACTCTCCCAAGACGTACCATACTTCATCATTACTTGCTCCGAAAATCTCCGGAGTCACTACCTCCAAACTTGGTCATCTTACTAACCTCAAACTTCCTTAAGGCCATTCCGGCCTTTACGAACCGCTCGTCGAGCGCGTCCACGAACTCATACGATGATCATACAAACTTGGGCCTAGCATCCTCGTGACCCTACCACCGGCGACCACCCAATCGACCCCACCCCAAACCGGGTTACTGTTGACCCGCAAATGGTCCTCAACCCGACCCCAACCGCGCAAACTCTTGTTCCCGATCCGAACAATCTTACTAATTCACATCATGAAAGCTACCACTTCCATCTCACACTACCCACGGACTTATCACACAAATAAATCCCACGTATACCACTACTCGATAAGGGTCAAACATAAAATAAATCTTTAACTCAAGACGACCTTACCCCTAAGGTCTCGCCGTGACATAGTCTAAGGTTCACACTTACCATGCCCCCATACGTATCCTCCCAACTAAGCATGTTTTCTAACTCATAATTAACACAACGCTATTCGTACATAGCACATAATAATGAGACCATCATAACAAGCATACCAAAACTCTAGAGGTTAAGGATAAACACAAGCTACCGCTCCACTCTAATCATAGGCCCACTGCAGGCGCATAATCGTAGGCGCGATGAACCACCATCGATCCAGTGGTGAGTCGTAACATCCGCTACCCTTGGCCTGACAGCCTCGCAAATGGCCCCGCTGGCCGCAAAAATAACAAGCTCCCCGCACCACGACACTCCCAAATACGGTCTACCACATCGACCACACCGAGGTAGGGTGACCGATCCGCCAACACCCTTACTTCCTCGAAACTCAACCTGGAGCCACGACTGCTCCCGAATACTCAAGGTTGTGGAGGACCACTCTGCCAAGCGGAGGTACAAAACTAGTATCTTTCGAGGCGGTCCGCCTCGAAAGTCACCAGGACCTCGTTGTTCGCCTCTTCTCACGATCTTCGTCATTCCGTCGACCTCTCCGTGCCTCACATCCCGGTCAGATGAGCTCGCATGCGCAATGTCCATGCCTACAAGAGCTACTCCGAACATGCCTCCGACATGTAATCATCGAGCCTCAGAACATATCGGTGCACTCGATCCTCCATACTAGCTACCAACATCGACGCATCGCCAATGAGTCGAACTCACATTGTACTCCCGAACCGCACGCCCGCCTCGTTTAAGCATCAAAAATCGCTTACCGCGTTCTCCTCATCTGCGGAGGCAAGTGCGTGAGGAAAGCCCCAAAACTCATCCCATACTGCTGAGGTGCATGCTCTCCCGAAAGCTCCTATGAATCAAACCAATCGATCGCGGTATCACGCACCGATGCGAACCAAAGGTCACGACTCGGTCTCAAGCCTTGATCACCCGCACGATCCGTCAGAATCGCCGAATGAACTCCTCGGATCATCCTCGTGCCTCGACCCATAAAACTCAAGGGCTACAACTCGAAAGTCCCGTAGCCTCAAACTATTCGCTTTCGTGCACCACAAAGCCGCTGAATCGAATCCGCCAGATCCAAATTATCTCATATCTGCCACGACCGCCAAGAATCGCCATCTCCTTGTAACCCATTTCCTCCGCCTGCATCGTGGACTGAGGCTCGTGCTTCAGGTCTCGTGCCACCGATGCGCTCTAAACTCTTTGCTGGGCGGCGCTACAAAACCCGCCGTCTGAAGCACAACTCAGTCTTTGTCCGACTGCGCCTCGCATTCTCTCAGATCTCACTAGCAAAGACTCGCTTTGCCCTTCTCGGCTCGTTGCCTTGGCGCGAGGCATAATCGTAAAACGAGATACGTCGGAGGGTCCAACTTACAACACTCTAAGGCACGATCTCTGAATGAGAAGAATGGAAACTAATCCTAAATGTCTCGACCTCGATTATAGATGTGGTGCACAACACATCGATAATCAAGACTCTACTAGACACGGTCAGACACTTTCCGAGGATTAATCGCTCGATACCACTTTTGTAACGACCGCCCGGGTTCAAGCATCGTGCCTTATCCCGCACCCTAGTGATACATTCATCGAGAAAACCAATGAAAATAAAACTTTAACAAGAAACAAGATATATGAACATAAAACAAAGCCAACCCAACTTACCTTCCAATAACATAAATAAATACAACTCTTTCAAAACGAATAGTTTAATCCTTTTTACAACCCCGCCCACAACAAGACATGCACTTAAGATTTACAACAACTATGACGGACAGGGCCCCGCCATACCCGAATGTACAAGAACCTACAACTCGGGGAACACATACCGAAAGATAAGCCTCCGAGAAACGAGCTTCCCAAAACGCTGAATCGAGATCCTAAGAGCGAGGATCCACGACCGATGTACTCTACCGCGGCATGAACGCAGCCTCAAGGAGGTCGATAACAGTACCAAGTATATGAAATCAGAAAATATCAGAATGAAATCATACTAGTCTATATAAAGCGAGAGACATGTATGATAACCAAACTACGCTCACAACATAAAAGCATCATGTCGATCGGGGACTCACGCCTCAAGTCATCACTCAAATATAACTATGGGTCTCACGCCCACAACATCAATCATGTTCATGGCGCGTGCCGGCCCCGACTGCGACGGTGTAGACATGTCCATGATGCAACAATAATACCAATGCCGCATGGCCACATGCCCCCGGAATTCTACCTCGGTGTAGACATGTCCATGTAACCACAATAACAATATATCGGGTAATCAACCCGGCCGCATGGCCGCATACCCCTAATTCTACCTCGGTGTAGACATGTCCATGTGACATCAACAACAAGACAAGAATCAAAAATGGAAACATACCCGTGGAATTCTCCATCACCGCCAAAGACGCCCAAGTAAGTTCTCAATAAGTCGACCGCCTCTATCGAGAGACGCCAGAATACGTAAATACCACACTTGCACAACAAAGGCTATCATCACAAGCATAGGCAAGTTTCACAACAACAAGCATAGGCAAGTTTCACAACAACAAGCATAGGCAAGTTTCACACAACTCAAAGTACTTTCATTTTATGCCAAAGTCCGGTTTTTAACCCCAAAGTACTACATACGTTAAGTTCTTTAAAAGAGATCCATTACTTTTATCAAAGTCACCCGATACCCGTAGTATTAGAATGACCAACCCACATTCCTTTTCAAAATCAAGTAACAACATTCTTTTCCTAAGTTACTGTTTGTCTAGTTTCAATTACTCAAGCTTCTCATTTTCAAATGCTCATGTCACTTATTTTAGAAAGGTTTAATAACTCATAGTCTTAATCTCTTTTAAAACAATTGAGTAACATATGTCATATATGTGAGTAGTTTATTCTTGTTTATAACGATCTTATTACAAAGAACCATGATCTAGAAAATGTAATATCATTTTGTCTTATCTTAGCTTCATGCAGATGGAGGTTTCTACCGGTTTTAATACAACACATCATTATTCAATACATTTTCCTTTATTAACGCCGCAATGGTCCTGTCGATACACATTCGATTTCCAAATCAAGAAACATTATCCCTTTAAAACCAAGTACTCATTACTCACGAATGAGGTTTCACACACATCCACATTAAAACAAATAAGTTAAGTCTCTTATCTTATAAGATCAAGTCTCTTAACTTCTAACAGCAGTAAACCATTTTCACCTACATAAGGTCGTTATAACTCACTTCCCATAAAGCTAGTATACCACCCTATGTTTTAAACCAACCAAATCACTTAGCACATGTACGCTCACCGTACTACATAGTTCACAACAATCATGCTAGAAAAGATAGGAAGAGGTTCACATACCTCGCGATGATTTATCGACAATAAGCAAAATGCTCCAAGTACTACAACCTTGCTAGCCCTTTCCACTCTCGAGTAAAATACGCTACTCTTAGTACTTTCACCTATAAAGGTCACAAACGTCTATTAACCCCAAAACACAAGTTTCTATCTTTCTACGTAAAGACTTCTCCCGCAACAGCGTAAATCTCCTCCTCTATCGAGGCCGGCTACCAAGCCAACGGGGGGTTTACACGTCTAACCGGACGTGTACAATTTTACACAGCAATACTACACAAGTCTACTGCAATACAGTCCTATGTAAATACAGTGCAGTTCAGTTCTTTATTCTTCAGGCTTAAGTCAAAAGACATTGCCGAATACTAAGTATAGTTCCATATATAGTATACTTCAACTATATATTCTAACAAACATGTAATTTCCAATTACAATAGAGGGACAAGATAATTACCTCGACAAGCCCAAAATTATCCAAGTTATAATGTCGATCCTGAGCAAGGTTTAGCTCCTACTCCGTGCGCTCCAAACCACTCCAAACAACCCTTAGAAGTTCTACCAACTTCTACTCAAATACTTCAACCAACTTATGAAGATTTCCTTAGGTTTCGGTTTGAGACTAAAAGGACAAAAGGTAGTATTTCCTGCTCTACGTATATATGTATCTTTGTAATAATACAAGTTAAAAGGATAAGTTATTTTGGGCATTATCACAATACTGTGGAGTATTTCTATACCACAACAAGGGTATTATACGAAACAACTAGGCAGTGGGTACCCCACGGCCAAGGCACCACAAAGGGGGCGGGAGGAGGCCCTCGGCCAAGACTCTCAAAAGAGGGGGGGGATGAGTTGGACGAACTCAACACTAGAGGAGGGAGGGATTTTAGGCTTGGAAGGTTTCATTTGTGGATGAAGAGTTCATCAACATAAGGGGGGTATTTATAGCAAAACCAAAAGCCAACCAATGGCCAAGATCAAGCCATGTGCAAGGCAAGTGTAAGGCCAAGATCAAGCCAAGTGCACCCTAGACCCTACTCCACAAAACAAGCCACAAAACATTGCACAAAACATTGCACAAAACAAGGCCAAAACAAGGCATGAATTTGTCCCACTTGAGCTTCACTTTACTGCCCACTCGAGGGTGACAAGTGTCACCTCTCGTTGGTCCAAAATATTTCGCCGCCGGAAAAATCCGCAAAAATACAAAACGACATAGCCGAATTTTCCTCGCAGTTACGCAAACGCTTCGTCGAAACGACTCTAACAGGGTGTTGTGCACAAATGTAATTCGTCCAAGCCACCTAGGCGTGGGTGACACGTGTCAAACTCCTGTTGGCCCTCAAAATAACGTATTCCGAAAAATATCCACAATGGCCAAAATCTCAAAACAAAGTGGCTCCCACAAAACGTAAATTTCTCCCGTGGCCCCACGTGACCATTTCCAAAATAAAAACTCAAAATTCTAATATAATCTATGAAGTCCAAATACCAAATCTGGGAATCCAATTCCCATTAACGAACCTTTTTCTTCACAAATAACCGGAAACTTTTCCGCCGAAAACTCACATCTTTCTTTCTTTTCAAAATTTCTGCCGTACTCTCGTACGTACGTCCTCACATACATACCCTGCAACTACGGGGTATAACACACGGTACCTGAGCCTCCAGTCCCACAGCCTGGAGCAGAGGAGATGGGTTACAAGGAGATGGCCCGATTCTGCCGAGATCGTGGCGACACGGCGATAGGCCGACGCAGCAGCTCAGCCCAGAGCCCCGTAGTTCACCCCAGATAGGATAGTTTGAGGCTACGGGATTTTCTGAGTTGTATCCCGCCAGAGTTCTACGGGTCGAGGCCTGAGGATGATCCGCAGGAGTTCATCCGTCAGTTACAGAGGATCATGCGAGTGATCAATGCTTCGGAGACTGAGTCCGTGATTTTCGGTTCGCATCGGCTGCGTGATACCGCAATGATCGGTTTGATTCGCGAGCTGTCCCGGTGGAGCATGCGCCCTCCGGTGTTTGGGACGAATTCTGAGGCATTTCTCACCATTTTTTCCTCCGCGGATGAGGAGGGCACGCCGAGTGTTTCGATCTTGAGACAGGGGGACGCACAGTTCGGGAGTACAACGTAGAGTTCGACTCGTTGGCTCGATATGTCCCTGCGTTAGTAGCTAATATGGAGGACAGAGTGCACCGCTACGTCACAGGGCTTGATGACTACTTGGCAGAGTCTTGTTCGGGTGTATCGCTTCAGCCGGGCATGGAGAGACCGACGGATTGTCCAATACCAGCAGAAGAAGGCCAGGACGGCAGGGTCCTTTGGTGACTTTCAAGGCGGACCGCCGCAGCAGCAGACTAGTTATACGCCGTCGCCAGTACAGTGTGGTCCTCTACAGTCTTCAGGGCCTCCAGAGTATTCAGGAGCAGGTCAGGGCTCCAAGGGTTCAGGTTTTCAGGGGAGTTGGGGTGCTGGCCAGATGAAGCCACCCCGACCTAAGTGTAGCCAGTGTGGTAAACCCCATTCGGGGGAGTGTCAGAGGACTTGTTTTACATGTGGCCAGCAGGGCCATTTTGCGAGAAATTGTCCTACCAGAGGTAGCGTGGATGTTGAGACTCGGCCTTCGGGATCTGTTGCGGGTTCTTCGCCTTCGATAGCTAGGCAGGGTGTTCATATACCGGCAGGCCAGGGCAGGGGTCGTGGTGGAAGTTCCCAGTTCTAGCGGTCCTTGAAACCGCCTATTCTTTTGATATCAGGTATATCCTTGACCCTCTAGAGACTAGTATGCATTTGTGTTAAGATGAGTATATTTTAAATTGTTATGTTCTGATAGCATTATGTTGTTGTGATTAGAAAACATGGTTAGTTATAAGAGGGTAGTTGAGCTAAGAAGACCATTAGGTTTTCGTGACTTGATTAGTGAGATTGTTCCGGATCGGGGAACAAGAGCTTGGCACAGTAAATGGGTCGGGTTGAGGCAAGGTTGTGTGTCAACCCGCAGCCCGGTTTGGGGTAGGGTCATTTTGTGGTGATCCCGCTTTGTGATAGGGTCACGAGGGTGCTAGGCCCAAGTTTAGGTAACCATCGTACGGGTTCGTGGATGCGTTCGACTGAATCGGATCGTGAAGGCCGAGATAGGCCTTAGAGTAAGTTGAAGCTAGTGGAGCCGCTGTGTGAGATTAGAAATGATTTCCTCGTTGGTTTGGATTTGAGTTTTGCGCACATGTTATATTCTGGCCATGGGTGGCATGATCGGTTTTTGTTAGTATAGTGGTGGAGACTATACTGGCGCATGTATGCTTGGAGGCTTAGAAGGAACATTCAGGACGAATGTTTCTAAGGGGGGGAGAATGTTATACCCCGTAGTTCCAGGGTATGTATGTGAGGACGTACGTACGAGAATACGACAGAAATTTTGGAAAGAAAGAAAGTTGTGATTTTTCGACGGAAAAGTTTCCGGGTTTTGTGAAGGAAAAAGGTTCGTTGATGGGAATTGGATTCCAAGATTTGGTATTTCGGCTTCTTGGATTATTTTAGAATTATGAGATTCTATTTTCGGAAATGGTCACGTGGGACCCACGGGAGAAATTTACGGTTTTGTGGGGCCCACTTTGTTTTTGAGGTTTCCGGTATTTTTGATATTTTCGGAAGACGAAATATTTTGGACGAGTCGGGGGGCGACACGTGTCACCCCCATGTGGCCAAGAGTGGCCGATTTGTTATGCCAAGTGTCCATGGCCGAAATGGCCTTACAAGTGGCATGGCACTTGGAGCATGTTTTCGTTGGCCATGTGGTGTGGTGGGACCCACACACACATGGCCCAATCTTGACCATACACTTACCTTGATCTTAGCCCTTGAAACCTCTATAAATACCCCCCTTAGGTTGAAGAGTAATTCATCCCACACTTGAAGTCTTCCAAAGCAAAAATATCCCTTCCCTTTGTGTTGTGTTCGTCCACCCTCCCCCCACTTGTGTATAAATACTTTGTGTATTGTTGTATAATCCCTAAATACCTTGGCCTAGTATCCCTAGTAGTATTCCAAAGTTATTTCAATACTAGTAGCCGGAAATACTACTTTTTTTCCAATAGTCGTAAAGTGAAACCCTAGAAAAATCTTCCTAGCTTGGTGGAAGTATTTAGAGAAGTTGTTTAGAAACTTCTAAGGGTCGCTTGGAGCGGGTTGGAGCTTAGGAGTTGGAGCTAAACGTTGTTCAGGATCGACTTATAAACTTGGATAATTTTTGGGCTTATCGAGGTAATGATCTATGTCCCCCTATTGTAATTGGATATTACATGTTGTAGTAGTTATACTTGAAGTATATTATATGAGGAAAGAAGATTGATAGAATTGAACTGTATTTACATTGGACCTGCATTTTACAGAGACTTGTGCGATATTATTGTGAAGCGATTTGAACACGCCCGTTAGGCGTGTAAAGCCCTCGAGGAGTTGTTGGCACAGTAGCAGCCTTGATAGGAGGAGATTTATGTGATAAGCGGGGAGGTGCGAATTTTCTGTAGAATAAGGAATCTTGCATTTAGAATATTCTACGAAAAGAACTAGAGATTGATAGATATATTGTGGCCTTTATAGGTGGATCTTCTACGCGCGGCATACTTGACTTGGCTTGTGGTTTAAGCTAAAAAGGTATGTGATTCTTCCTATACTCTTGAGCATGATAGTTGTGAACTATATAGTACGGTAGACGTACGTGTGTGAAATGAATTTTGTTTGTTTAAAACATAAAGTGTTATAATGGCTTTATGGGAAGTTAGTTATAACGACTTTATGAAGATAAAAGAAAGATTTGGTTTTGACAGTAAAACGACTTGATTTTGAAAGTTAAGAGACTTGATATTGAAAGATAAGAGACTTGACTTATAACGACTTGTTTTCGGAAAAGGAGAAGTAACTTGATTTAAGTATAGGTTACTTGTTTTGAAAAGAGTAAGTTAATTGGGTTTTAAAAGAGTATACTTGATGTTGTTCTAAAAGAAAAGCACTTGGTTTAAAAAGTATAGAGTACTTGATTTTAAAAGCCTTGTAAAGATTTTTACGAAGGTGAAGTAATTTGGTTTTAAAAGTAAAACGTGTTTTTCTTTATATACTACGAGTATTAGTATCGTGTGGCTTTTACGTAACAAGAGGTCTTTTTGAAAGAATGAAAGTATGTAGTATTTCGGATTGTTGATATAAAATGAAAGTACATTAAACTTGCCTATGCTTGTTGTGATAGCCTTGTTGTGCAAGTGTTGTGATTCTGTGCTACCGTGTCTCTCGGGGAGGACCGGTTATCTGATTGATTGTTGGACATACTGACGCGTTGGACTTTCGACGAGTATGCGTCCACTATTGAGTATTATCTGGTTATTTCTTTTGGACATACTGACGCGTTGGATTTTCCACGAGTATGCGTCCACTTTGAGTATTATCTTGTTATTCCTTTGGACATGCTGATGCGATGGATGGTCCACGAGCATGCGTCCAGTAGGATGGTTTCATGGCCATGACTTCCGAGGTGAGATGTCGGGGCATGCGGTCATTGTGAGGTTCAGGTTGTTAGTCCATGGACCTCTAATCCATGAAGCTTGCCGCGGTGAAGAGCGATCACGGGCTTGATTTGTACGTGTGGTTCAGGCACACTTTAGATACTTGTTCTGGTCATTTTCTCGCATGCCAGAGCCTCGTAGATAGCTTAAGATACTTGCCTCGGCCATATCTTGTGAGACGGTAGGCTATTAGACGTTAGCTTAAGATACTTGCCTCGCCGCCATGCGTGCTAGCTTTGATCGGTAGTAGCTTCCGCATTTTGCCCGCGTGATGGGATATGACTAGCTTTTGGACTGGTAGTTGGCTATTCTACTTGGCCCGATCGGTTTTGATGACGCAGGCAGGATCTAGTGTTCAGGTTCACATATGGGTGTTGTTTTACATCATGTACTGCCGGCAGTGAGGAATGAGTTCCACGGGCATGAGTGATATTATGGGCGTGAGACCCATAGTTATGTGTGAGTGATTATTCTGGGGGGATGTGTCCCTTACTTGACATAATCGCTTACTTATTGTGAAATGGTTTTATAAAATGATGAAATGTGATTTCATTCTGACATTCAGATTTCACGCTGTATTGTTGTTATGCCGACCGGGCCGTTCATGCCGCAGTAAGACATTGGTTGTGGATCTCGCCATAGGATCACGCCGCCAGTTGGGAAGCTCAGTTTCTCGAGGCTCATCTTTGGTATAGTCCTGTCGGTGTTACTTGTACATTCGTATGGAGAGGCCCCGCCCCATCATAGATATTGTTACATTCTTGAGTGCAGAAATCTTGCCGCGCGGTTGTAAGCGATTGTAATCGTTCGTTGATATATACATGAAAGCGGCGTTGCTGGCCTGCTTTCTTATGATGTATCTTGTTTCGCTTAAGTTTATTTCGCTGATTTTCGATGTTGTATCACTAGGTGCCCGGTGTCACGACCAACCCGGCCCGCGGATCGTGCCTTACCCGGGCACCCTAGTGATACAACATCGAGAAAATCAATAAATAAAAACATGAACATGAATTAAGAGACATGATAAATAAACAAAGCAACCAAATAATGCCTTCGATATATACATAAATACCCGAACGCTATCCATTTTACGCATCGCCACAACAAGATTTCTGCACTTAAGAAGTGACAACAACTATGACGGGGCCCCGCCATACCCCGAATGTACAAGAACCCATGCACTGTGGTAACATACCAAAGATAAGCCTCCAAGGAACGAGCTTCCCAACACGCTAAATGTGATCCTATAGGCGAGATCGATAATGATGACTTTACTCGCTGATGAACGCAGCCTCAAGGAGGTCAAGATAACAGTACCAAGTATGTGAAATCAGAAATATCAGAATGAAATCATAATAGTCTATATAAAGCAGGAGACATGTATGATAACCAACTATAGTTCACAACATAAAAGCAGTCATGTCAAGTCAGGGACTCACGCCCTCAAAGTCATCCCTCATGCCCGTGGAACTCCTTCCTCACCGTCAGCCTAGGTACAAATCATGTGATACGATAACGTGTCTCGCCCATCTTATGGACCCAATATAGAAACGTGGAATACATTCCTGCTCATCCCATGAACCGGTAGTCGAGTAGAATACATTCCCGGATGAACCGGTAGTCAAGTGAAATACATTCCCGGATGAACCGGTAGTCAAGTGAAATACATTCCCGGATGAACCGGTAGTCGAGTGAAATACATTCCCGGATGAACCGGTAGTCGAGTGAAATACAATACTTGCACAACAAGGCTATCACACGTAACATGGTCAAGTTTCATATCAACAAGCATAGGCATACACAACTCAAGGTACTTTCATTTTATGTCAAAGTCCGGATTTTAACCCTAAAGTACTACGTACGTTAAATTCCTTTTAAGATCCATTTCTTTTACAAAGGTCACCCGATACCCGTAGTATAAAATTAGAGTGACTAACATTGTTAAGTAAACCAAAATGCTTTCCTTTGTAAAATCAAGTAACAACCTTATTTTCCAAACGTTCAAGTTTGCCTAATTTCAAATGCTCAAGTTTCTCATTTTAGAAAAGGTTTCGTAGTTCATAGTTTTAACATAATTCTCCTTTAAACGTTTTGAGAAACGTATGTCTTATATGTGAGTAGGTTATTCTTGTTTATAATCAATCTTATTAAGCAGCCATGATCTAGGAAATGTAATATCATTTTGTCTCATCTTAGCTTCTATGCAGATGGGGTTTTACCGGTTTTAATACCATACTTCATTATTCAATACATTTTCCTTTATTAACGCTGCAGTGGTTTGTCGATACTCATTCTGATTTCCGAAATCAGTAAAACATTATTCCTTTTAAAACCAAGTACTCATTACTCACGAATGAGGTTTCACACTTTTAACAAAATTCATATCAATACCATTAAGTCAAGTCTCTTATCTTCTAAAAATCAGTAAACCATTCTTCTTTATCATTCTTAAGACGTTATACCTAACTTCCCATAAAGCTAGTACAACTCTTATGTTTTCAAAGCCAAGTATTACTCTTCTTTCAACAGGTCTTTTTGAAACACTTCAAGTTCTTTATTACTACCCATCAAATCCGTTATAAGTCAAATCAGTTACCCTTTGAAACCACAAAGTATTTTCTTACCTACATAAAGCTGTTATAACCAACTTCCCATAAAGCCGTTATAACACTTTATGTTTCAAACCATTCAAATACATTAAACACATGTACGCTCACCGTACTACATAGTTATACACATATCATGCTAGAACAGATAGGAAGAGGTTCACATACCTCGCGACGACATCGACTAATAGCAAAGCGCTCAAGTACCTCAAACCGCTCGGCCACACCTAAGCCAAGTAGACCACGCCACACGTAGTATTTCAACCTATAGAGGCCACAAGGCGCCTATTAACATCTTAGATCTCAATGTAGAATATCTTACGTAAAATTCGGCAAAGACTCTCCCCGCAACAGCGTAAATCTCCTCCTCTATCGAGGCCGGCTACCAAGCCAACCAGGGGGGGGGGGGTTTGCACGTCTGACCGGACGTGTACAATTCTACTCACAGCAATACTACACAAGTCTACTGTAATACAGTCCTATGTAATTACAGTTCAGTTCACTTCTTAAGATTCAGGCTTAAGTCGCAAGACATTGCCGTAAGTATTATTCAGGCTTAAGTCGAAAGACATTGCCGCACAACTATGTTCAGTTCTATATATATAGTATACTTAACTATATACTCCTACAACATGTAATTTCCAATTACAACAGAAGGTCAAGAATGTTTACCTCGATAAGCCCAAAATTATCCGAGTTTATATGTCGATCCTGAGCAAGGTTTAGCTCCTACTCCGTGCGCTCCAACCCGCTCCAAACAACCCTTAGAAGTTCTAACCAACTTCTACTTAAAACTTCAACTACGGGTGAAGATTTACTTGGTTTCGTTTTGTGGATCGAGGAAGTATAATAGTATTTTCTGGCTTTTGTAAAAGTGTAACCTTGGGAATACTACAAGGTATTTGGGCCAAGGTATTTGGGCATTATAACAATACTAGGAGAGTATTTCTATACCACAAAATGGGGTATTATACGAAACAACTAGGCTAGTGGTACCCACTGCTAACCACTACAGCTGAGGGGAAGCTCTCGGCCAAAGGGCCTTCTCAAAGGGAGTGTGGTGGACGAAAGAACAAGAGGAGGGAGTATTTGAGACTTAGGTAGATTGCTCAGTGAGGATGAAGAAAGTCTTCAACTTAGAGGGTATTTATAGGTCAAGTGAAGGCCAACCAATGGCCAAGATGAAGACAAGTGGTGCAAGTGTAGGCTAGATTTCAACCATGTGGACCTTATCCATCTACCACAACCACTGCACAAAATATCCTACCTAACCAAGGCACAAAAACGCCAACTCTTGTCTTTGCCGCACTTTCACGCCAATGTGAGGTGACACATGTCACCTCCCGTTGGTCCAAAATGTTTCGTCTCTCGGAAAAATCCGCAAAAATTATTAATGACATAGCCGGAATTTTCCCTACGAAAGCTGTGGAAACGTTTCGTCGGAAAACGACTCTTTTCGGCACTTGTGTACAAATTTTGAAACTATGCCTACTTTAAGGCTCAAATTGTATACGTACGCCATCACGTACATACTCTGGAAATACGGGGTATAACATTCTCCCCTCCTTAGAAACATTCGTCCCGAATGTTCCTTCTCAAGACGGATAACGATAAAGTTCTTTTAACAAGTTGCCAACGCCACAACTGGCCACGAAATAACACATGCACGCAAATACTTATATCCAAGTCTACGAGGAAACACCTCTAACATCGCAAACTTTTGTCACTTTGCCGCGAGGTTCTAGTGTCACTCCGGCGACCCAACAAATGGTACCGGACTGCATGCGATCCCTGAGGTAAAAAATATACATCCTTCGCACCTTCTCCCTTCACAAGAATGATCACACACGTTCACTTCTCCCCTATCTCGTTGTACCCTTCTCGAACACTCGAACTCTTTCTAGTATCCGTACCACACTTCCACAACGCTTCGTTTTCCACCCTCGAGTCACCACCTCCAACTTGGTTATCTTACTAGCCTCAATCTTCCTTAAGGCCATTCCCGGCCTTCACGATCTGCTTCTGGTCGAACACACCCACGAACTCATACGATGGTCAACTAAACTTGGGCCTAGCACCCTCGTGACCCTACCACCTGGCGGGACCACCCAGAGCTGACCCCACCTCGAAACAGGCTGCGGGTTGGCCCGCAACACGGCCCCAACCCGACCCACTGTCGCGCCAACTCTTGCTCCTCGACACGGAACAATCTTGCTAAATCACATCATGAAAGATACCACTTTCATTTACCCAACCCAGGGACTTATCACTCAATACATTCTAGGCATAAAATGAACTCTGACAAGGATCACTCGCAAAATTTTGTACTCAAGACGGCCTTACATCTAAGGTCTCAACTGTAATATTCTAAAGTTCATCATTTTCTCACCCTGTGCTTACCCTTTTCCCCAACGGGTTCCTAAATCACATTTTAGCACAAAGCTATCCGAACATAACATTTAACACATTAACATAACATCAAAACATACAAGCCTCTGAGGGTTAGGATATACCAAGCTACCGCCCACTCTAATCATAAGTCCACTCGCAGGCGATAATCGTAGAAGGCGATGAACACGCCATCGATCCGGTAGGTCGCGCTACGCGGCACCCTCTTATAAGCACGCCTTCTCACATGGCCTCGACGGCGCGCAGTGAAACAAGCACCAAGAAAGACGACATTCTCCGGGATGATGTTTGCCACATCGCACACCGGTGGGGACATGAATCCTGGCCGCTAGAACCCATGTATATCGCGAACTAAGCCCTGGACCTCTCGACCGGCTCCCGAATACCTGAGCGTCTTGACGATCGCGGGGACCACTGCATCTTGGTGGAGGTACATAACTAGATCGCCGAGGCGGTCCGCCTCGAAAGTTACCAAAGGACCCTGCTGCTCGCCTCTTCGCGATCTTGGTCATTCCGCGACCTTCGCTCTCACATCCTAGTGCATGAGCTTGCACGCGGCAATGTCCATGCCCGGTGAAGAGCTACACCCGCATAAGCTCGCCAAGTAATCGCCCAGCCTGGCGTGGCGGTGTACTCGTCCTCCATATCGCCTACCAATGGGAACATACCGAGCTAATGAGTCGAACTCCACATTGTACTCTCTAACCGCCCGCCTGCCCCGCTCAACGTCAAAAATCTGCCCGAGCCTCCTCATCTGTGGGGCAAAATGTGCAAGAAAAGCCCTGAGAACTCGTCCCATACGGCTGGAAGTGCATGCTCTTCCCGACAACTCCCACGAGTCAAACCGGCCAATCGCAGTATCACGCGGTGATGCGAACCCAATACCACCGACTCGCCTCGAGACTCGATCACTCATGATCCGTCAGAGCCGCTTGATAAACTCCCGAGGTCGCCCCGCCTCGATCCATAGAACATCGGGCTACAACTTAGAAAGTCACGTAGCCTCAAATCGCTCGCCGGGGTGAACTACGGTGCTACGGGCCGGAATCACTGCGTCCAAATCCATCCTCATATTCGCCACGACTCGCCAAGAATCGCCATCTCTGTACCCATCTCATCTGCTTCCAGCCGTGGGATCGAGGCTCGTGTATCAGAGTCTCGGCAGCCACCGCGCTCTAAACTCGCTGGTCTTTGGCGGCGCGCTAAACTCGCCGTCGGCACTGCTCGCATCACCGCTCGCGCTCGCACTCCTCAGATCTCACTAACAGCCTTCTCGATCGCCTTGCCCATCTGGGCTCAGGTTGCCTTACGCGAGGCATAATCGTAAAGGAAAGGAATACGTCAGAGGGGTCCAACTTATCACACGGCTCTAGGGCACGATCTCAGAATGAGAAGAATGGAAACCAATCCTAAATGTCCTATAGCCTCCTGATTATAGATGTGGTGCACAACACACCGATAATCAAGACTCTACTAGACACGGTCTGTAGACACTTTCCGAGGACTAACTGCTCTGATACCACTTTTGTCACTTTGTCGCGAGCCTAGCTCCGACGACCCAACAAATGGTACCGGGCTGCTTGCGATCCCTGAGGCATGCCCTACGGCCCTTCTCAGGATGTGCCATACGGAGAGCCACGGTTCGGGTCTGGTCCCGTGGTAGAGGCTCGCCTCTTATACGCCACTCGGGCGAGGTCAAGAAACAGTACCAAGTATGTGAAAGCGTAAATATCAGAATGAAATCATAATAGTCTATATAAAGCAGAGACATGTATGATAACCAACTACGATTCACAACATAAAAGCTATGTCAAGTCAGGGACTCACGCCCTCAAAGTCATCCCTCATGCCCGTGGAACTCCTTCCTCACTGCCGGCAGTCTAGGTACAAATCATGTGATACGTATAACAGGTCTCGGCCCATCTTATGGACCCAATATAGAAACGTGTGGAATACATTCCTGTTCATCCCATGAACCTGAGTCGAATAGAATACATTCGGATGAACCGTAGTCAAGTGAAATACATTCCTGGATGAGCCGTAGTCAAGTGAAATACATTCCCGGATGAACCGGTAGTCGAGTGAAATACATTCCCGGATGAACCGGTAGTCGAGTGAAATACAATACTTGCACAACAAGGCTATCACACGTAACATGGTCAAGTTTCATATCAACAAGCATAGGCATACACAACTCAAGGTACTTTCATTTTATGTCAAAGTCCGGATTTTAACCCTAAAGTACTACGTACGTTAAATTCCTTTTAAGATCCATTTCTTTTACAAAGGTCACCCGATACCCGTAGTATAAAATTAGAGTGACTAACATTGTTAAGTAAACCAAAATGCTTTCCTTTGTAAAATCAAGTAACAACCTTATTTTCCAAATGTTCAAGTTTGCCTAATTTCAAATGCTCAAGTTTCTCATTTTAGAAAAGGTTTCGTAGTTCATAGTTTTAACATAATTCTCCTTTAAACGTTTTGAGAAACGTATGTCTTATATGTGAGTAGGTTATTCTTGTTTATAATCAATCTTATTAAGCAGCCATGATCTAGGAAATGTAATATCATTTTGTCTCATCTTAGCTTCTATGCAGATGGAGGTTTCTACTGGTTTTAATACCATACTTCATTATTCAATACATTTTCCTTTATTAACGCTGCAGTGGTTTGTCGATACTCATTCGATTCAAATCAAGAAACATTATTCCTTTTAAAACCAAGTACTCATTACTCACGAATGAGGTTTCACACTTTTAACAAAATTCATATCAATACCATTAAGTCAAGTCTCTTATCTTCTAAAAATCAGTAAACCATTTTTCTTTATCATTCTTAAGACGTTATACCTAACTTCCCATAAAGCTAGTACAACTCTTATGTTTTCAAAGCCAAGTATTACTCTTCTTTCAAAAAGGTCTTTTTGAAACACTTCAAGTTCTTTATTACTACCCATCAAATCCGTTATAAGTCAAATCAGTTACCCTTTGAAACCACAAAGTATTTTCTTACCTACATAAAGTTGTTATAACCAACTTCCCATAAAGCCGTTATAACACTTTATGTTTCAAACCATTCAAATACATTAAACACATGTACGTCTACCGTACTACATAGTTATACACATATCATGCTAGAACAGATAGGAAGAGGTTCACATACCGCGACGACATCGACTAATAGCAAAGCGCTCAAGTACCTCAAACCGCTGGCTACACCTTAAGCCAAGTAGACCACGCCACACGTAGTATTTCAACCTATAGAGGCCACAAGGCGCCTATTAACATCTTAGATCTCAATGTAGAATATCTTACGTAAAATTCAAGAAGACTTTCCCGCAACAACAGAAATCTCTCCTCTATCGAGGCCGCTACCAAGCCAACCGAGGGGTTTGCACGTCCGACCGACGTGTACAATTCTACTCACAAGAATACTACACAAGTCTCAGAATACGATCTATGTAATTACAGTTCAGTTCACTTCTTAAGATTCAGGCTTAAGTCGCAAGACATTGCCGTAAGTATTATTCAGGCTTAAGTCGAAAGACATTGCCGCACAACTATGTTCAGTTCTATATATATATAGTATACTTAACTATATACTCCTACAACATGTAATTTCCAATTACAAATGTAAGGTCAAGAATTTTTACCTCGATAAGCCCAAAATTATCCGAGTTTATATGTCGATCCTGAGCAAGGTTTAGCTCCTAATCCGTGCGCTCCAACCCGCTCCAAACAACCCTTAGAAGTTCTAACCAACTTCTACTTAAAACTTCAACTACGGGTGAAGATTTACTTAGGGTTTCGTTTTGTGATCGAGGAAGTATAATAGTATTTTCTGGCTTTTGTAAAAGTGTAACCTGGGAATACTACAAGGTATTTGGGCCAAGGTATTTGGGCATTATAACAATACTAGAGAGTATTTCTATACCACAAAAGGGGGTATTATACGAAACAACTAGGCTAGGGGTACCCCACTAACCACTACAAAGGAGGGAAGCTCTCGGCAAAGGGCCTTCTCAAAGGGGAGGGTGTGGTGGACGAAAGAACAAGAGGGAGGGAGTATTTGAGACTTAGGTAGATTGCTCAAGTGAGGATGAAGAAAGTCTTCAACTTAGAGGGGTATTTATAGGTCAAGTGAAGGCCAACCAATGGCCAAGATGAAGACAAGTGTGGTGCAAGTGTAGGGATAGATTTCAACCATATGGACCTTATCCATCTACCACAACCACTTGCACAAAATATCCTACCTAACCAAGGCACAAAAAACGTGCCAAGTCTTTCCTTTGCCGTGCACTTTCACGCCCAATGTGAGGGTGACACATGTCACCCTCCCGTTGGTCCAAAATGTTTCGTCTCTCGGAAAAATCCGCAAAAATTATTAATGACATAGCCGGAATTTTCCCTACGAAAGCTGTGGAAACGTTTCGTCGGAAAACGACTCTTTTCGGCACTTGTGTACAAATTTCGAAACTATGCCTACTTTAAGGCTCAAATTGTATACGACGCCACGCATATACTCTGGAAATACGGTATAACACCGGTAAGGCACCATCGCGCCCGAGGTCGGTCGTGACAAAAGTTGTATCGAGCGCTTAATCCTCGGAAAGTGTCTGGCATCGTGTCTAGTAGAGTCTTGATTATCGGTGTGTTGTGCACCACATCTATAATCAGGAGGCTGCAGGACATTTAGGATTGGTTTCTATTCTTCTCACTCTGAGATCGTGCCTTAGAGCTGTGTTATAAGTTGGACCTCTCTGACGTATTTCGTTTTTACCAGCTATGCCTCCGCGCAAGGCAACCCGGGCCCAGAAGGGCAAAGCAGTCGAGGGAGCTGCTAGTAGGATACAGAGGGGTATGAGGGCGCAGGCCCGGTCAGTACCTGAGATAGTGCTTCAGACGGCGAGTTTTGTGACGCCGCCAGCCCCAGCAGAGTTTAGAGCCACAGTAGTGGCTACAGAGACCACGGTACCTGAGCCTCCAGTCCCACAGCCTGGAGCAGAGGAGATGGGTTACAAGGAGATGGCCCAGTTACTGGCCAGGATCGTGGCCAGACACGAGGATAGGCTGGATGCAGCAGTTCCAGTTCCAGTAGCCCCCGTAGTTCACCCCAGATCGGATAGTTTGAGGCTACGGGATTTTCTGAGTTGTATCCCGCCAGAGTTCTACGGGTCGAGGCCTGAGGATGATCCGCAGGAGTTCATCCGTCAGTTACAGAGGATCATGCGAGTGATCAAGGCTTCGGAGACCGAGTCCGTGATTTTCGGTTCGCATCGGCTGCGTGATACCGCAATGATCGTTTGATTCGCGAGCTGCCCGGGGAGCATGCGCCCAGCCTATTTGGGGACGAGTTCTCGAGGCATTTCTCGGCCATTTTTTCCTCCGCAGACGGCGAGGGCACGCCGGCAGTGTTTCACGATCTTTGAGACAGGAGGACGCACGCCGACTACAACGTAGTTCGACTCGTTGGCTCGATATGTCCCTGCGTTAGTAGCTAATATGGAGGACAGAGTGCACCGCTACGTCACAGGGCTTGATGACTACTTGGCAGAGTCTTGTTCGGGTGTATCGCTTCAGCCGGGCATGGACATTGCCCGCATGCAGGCTCATGCACTAGGGTGTGAGGCACGGAGAGACCGACGGATTGTCCAATACCAGTGAAGGCCGTGACGGCAGGTCCTTTGGTGAATTTCAGGCGGATCGCGCAGCGCAGACTAGTTATACGCCGTCGCCAAGATGCAGATGTGGTCCTCTGCGCCTTCGTGGCCTCCAGAGTATTCGTGAGAGCAGTCGTGGCTCCAAGGGTTCAGTTTTCGGGAGTCAGGTCTTGGCGGATGAAGCCACCCCGACCTAAGTGTAGCCAGTGTGGTAAACCCCATTCGGGGGAGTGTCAGAGGACTTGTTTTACATGTGGCCAGCAGGGCCATTTTGCGAGAAATTGTCCTACCAGAGGTAGCGTGGATGTTGAGACTCGGCCTTCGGGATCTGTTGCGGGTTCTTCGCCTTCGATAGCTAGGCAGGGTGTTCATATACTGCAGCGGGCAGGGTCGTGGTGGAAGTTCCCAGTTCTAGCGGTCCTTGAAACCGCCTATTCTTTTGATATCAGGTATAACCTTGACCCTCTAGAGACTAGTATGAATTTGTGTTAAGATGAGTATATTTTAAATTGTTATGTTCTGATAGCATTATGTTGTTGTGATTAGAAAACATGGTTAGTTATAAGAGGGTAGTTGAGCTAAGAAGACCATTAGGTTTTCGTGACTTGATTAGTGAGATTGTTCCGGATCGGGGAACAAGAGCTTGGCACAGTAAATGGGTCGGGTTGAGGCAAGGTTGCGTGTCAACCCGCAGCCTGCTTGGGGTAGGTCATTTTGTGGTGATCCCGCTTTGTGATAGGTCACGAGGTGCTAGCCCAAGTTTAGGTAACCATCGACGGGTTCGTGGACGTTCACTCGAATCGGATCGAGAAGGCCGGAGATAGGCCTTAGAGTAAGTTGAAACTAGTGGGAGCTGGTGTGAGATTAGAAATGATTTCCTCGTTGGTTTGGATTTGAGTTTTGCGCACATGTGATATTCTGGCCATGGGTGGCATGTTGGGGTTTTGTAAGTATAGTGGTGGAGACTATATCGCGCATGTATGCTGAGGCTTAGAAGGAACATTCGTGACGAATGTTTCTAAGGGGAGAATGTTATACCCCGTAGTTCCGTGGTATGTATGTGAGGACGCGTGCGAGAATACGGCGTAAATTTTGGAAAGAAAGAAAGTTGTGATTTTTCACGGAAAAGTTTCCGTTTTGTGAAGGAAAAGGTTCGTTGATGGGAATTGGATTCCCGATTTGGTATTTGGGCTTCTTGGATTATTTTAGAATTATGAGATTTTTTCTGAATGGTCACGTGGGACCCATGGAGAAATTTACTGCCATGGGGCCCACTTTGTTTTTGAGGTTTCCGTATTTTTGATATTTTCTAAGACGAAATATTTTGACGAAGTCGGGGCGACACGTGTCACCCCATGTGGCCAAGAGTGGCCGATTTGTTGTGCAGTGTCCACGGCCGAATGGCCTTACAAGTGGCATGGCACTTGGAGCATGTTATGGCCATGTGGTGTGGTGGGACCCACACACACATGGCCCTATCTTGACCATACACTTACCTTGATCTTAGCCCTTGAAACCTCTATAAATACCCCCCTTAGGTTGAAGAGTAATTCATCCCACACTTGAAGTCTTCCAAAGCAAAAATATCCCTTCCCTTTGTGTTGTGTTCGTCCACCCTCCCCCCACTTGTGTAGAAATACTTTGTGTATTGTTGTATAATCCCTAAATACCTTGGCCTAGTATCCCTAGTAGTATTCCAAAGTTATTTCAATACTAGGAGCCGGAAATACTACTTTTTTTCCAATAGTCGTAAAGTGAAACCCTAGAAAAATCTTCCTAGCTTGGTGGAAGTATTTAGAGAAGTTGTTTAGAAACTTCTAAGGGTCTCTTGGAGCGGGTTGGAGCATAGGAGTTGGAGCTAAACGTTGCTCAGGATCGACTTATAAACTTGGATAATTTTTGGGCTTATCGAGGTAATGATCTATGTCCCCCTATTGTAATTGGATATTACATGTTGTAGTAGTTATACTTGAAGTATATTATATGAGGAAAGAAGATTGATAGAATTGAACTGATTTACATTGACTGTATTTCATAGACTTGTGCAGTATTATTGTGAAGCAGATTTGAACACGTCCGGTTAGACGTGTAAAGCCACTGGGAGTTGTTGGCCTGGTAGCGGGCCTTGATAGGGGAGGAGATTTATGTGATATCGGGGGGGGAGGTGCTGCTGAATTTTCTGTAGAATAAGGAATCTTGCATTTAGAATATTCTACGAAAAGAACTAGAGATTGATAGATATATTGTGGCCTTTATAGGTGGATCTTCTACGCGCGGCATACTTGACTTGTGGTTTAAGCTAAAAAGGTATGTGATTCTTCCTATACTCTTGAGCATGATTGTTGTGAACTATATAGTACGGTAGACGTACGTGTGTGAAATGAATTTTGTTTGTTTAAAACATAAAGTGTTATAATGGCTTTATGGGAAGTTAGTTATAACGACTTTATGAAGATAAAAGAAAGATTTGGTTTTGACAGTAAAACGACTTGATTTTGAAAGTTAAGAGACTTGATATTGAAAGATAAGAGACTTGACTTATAACGACTTGTTTTCAGAAAAGGAGAAGTAACTTGATTTAAGTATAGGTTACTTGTTTTGAAAAGAGTAAGTTAATTGGGTTTTAAAAGAGTATACTTGATGTTGTTCTAAAAGAAAAGCACTTGGTTTAAAAAGTATAGAGTACTTGATTTTAAAAGCCTTGTAAAGATTTTTACGAAGGTGAAGTAATTTGGTTTTAAAAGTAAAACGTGTTTTTCTTTATATACTACGAGTATTAGTATCGTGTGGCTTTTACGTAACAAGAGGTCTTTTTGAAAGAATGAAAGTATGTAGTATTTCGGATTGTTGATATAAAATGAAAGTACATTAAACTTGCCTATGCTTGTTGTGATAGCCTTGTTGTGCAAGTGTTGTGATTCTGTGCTACCGCGTTCTCGGGAGGACCTTATCCGATTGATTGTTGGACATACCGACGCGTTGGACTTTCGGCGAGTATCGTCCACTATCGAGTATTATCTGGTTATTTCTTTCGACATACCGACGCGTTGGATTTTCCACGCAGTATCGCCCACTTTGAGTTTTATCTTGTTATTCCTTTGGACATGCTGACGCGATGGATGGTCCACGAGCATGCGTCCAGTAGGATGGTTTCATGGCCATGACTTCCGAGGTGAGATGTCGGGGCATGCGGTCATTGTGAGGTTCAGGTTGTTAGTCCATGGACCGCTAATCCATGAAGCTTGCCGCGGTGACGAGAGATCACGGGCTTGATTTGTACGTGTGGTTCAGGCACACTTTAGATACTTGTTCTGGTCATTTTCTCGTGTACCGGTAGCCTCTGGTAGATAACTTAAGATACTTGCCTCGGTCATATCTTGTGAGACAGTAGGCTATTGTACGTTAGCTTAAGATACTTGCTCGCCAATGCGTGGCTAGCTTTGGGTAGTAGTTGGCTTCCGCATCTTGCCCGTGATGGGATATGACTAGCTTTTGACCGGTAGTTGGCTATTCTACTCGCCCGACGGTTTTGATGACGCAGTGTGATCTAGTGTTCAGGTTCACATATGGGTGTTGTTTTACATCATGTACTGCCGGCAGTGAGGAATGAGTTCCACGGGCATGAGTGATATTATGGGCGTGAGACCCATAGTTATGTGTGAGTGATTATTCTGGGGATATGTGTCCCCTTACTTGACATAATCGCACTTATTGCGAAATGGTTTTATAAAATGATGAAATGTGATTTCATTACGATTTTCGGGCCACATACTGGTACTGCCAGATCGACTTTCGGCCGCGTTCATGCCGCAGGTAGAGGTACATTGGTTGTGGATCCTCGCTCATAGGATCACAGTTCAGCGGTTTGGGAAGCTCCGTTTCTCCGGAGGCTCATCTTTGGTATAGTCCCCTGTCAGTGTAGTTACTTGTACATTCAGGGGTATGGCGGGGCCCTGTCCCGTCATAGATATTGTTACATTCTTAGAGGTCTGTAGTACTGTTGTGGGCAGGGTTGTAAAGGATTGTAACTGTTCGGTTTGATATATATACATGAAGGCGACCGTTTTGGTTGGCCTGTTTTCATATGATGTATCTTGTTTCCTGTTTAAGTTTTTATTTTTCGCTGATTTTCTCTTATGTTGTATCACTAGGGTGCCCGGGGTAAGGCACCAGTCGCGGGCCCGAGGTCGGGTCGTGACATACATCTTGGTCGACCCCGGATGGATAGAGTAACGCGCCGCAGTGCTTCTCCTAGAACTCGCCAAGTCCCGCAATATCCGAACACACAACTCGCCTTCTAACCTTAGCACCCCATCGTGCTACCTCGAGGACCCTTCCTCACGAAGAGTCGATCACGATACCGAAGTCAAAACCGGATCCTCAAATCGCCTCTTCACCTCCTCGACGATGGAAGACTCGGCAACCTCTCGAACTCGAACCCCACATTATCGTAATCAATCAATCGGACTCCAAGGCTCGCTAATCGGTGTAACTCGCGACCATGCCCTCCTCTCGCCGCACATCCGATAGACTCCCATCGACCTACGACTAAGAGCATCTGCCACAACATTGGCCTTTCGGGTGGTACAGATATCAACATCATAATCCTTGAGTAACTCTATCCACGCCTCGCCGTAAGTTCACTCCTCTGGTCAAGATATACCGAGGCTCTGTGGTCTCAGATAAATATCCACATGAACCCCATACAAATAGTGCCTCCAGATCTTCAAGGCGTGAATCACCGCCGCTAACCCAAATCATTGGTGGGGTAGTTCCTCACGCTTCTTAAGTCGCCGGACGCGACGCTATAACCTTACCCACCGCATCAACACACATCCGAGCCCGACGCCGACGATCACAATACACTACATACCCGTCCCGACCTCCGGAAGAGTAAGAACGGGCGGCCGTCGCCTCCTTCAAGAATCGAAACCCCGCCACAAGCATCACCATCAAACTTAGCCGCCTCAGGTCACCTAGTCAATGATGACGCAGATAGAAGCAAACTTCTCCACGAACCGCCGATAGTAACTCGCAAGGCCCAAAGCTGCGCACTCCGTCGAGTAAGAGGTCTAGGCCAAGTCCCGATCGCCGATCTTGGCCGTATCCATCCGAATACCATCACCCTACAATATGCCCAAGAAATGCCACGAAGCCAACCAAAACTCACATTTGGAAAACTTGGCGTATAATCACTGGTCTGGAGAACTCAAGATACCTCAAATGCTCGCATGCTCCCGCTCGAGCGGAATAAATCAAGATGTCATCAATGAACACTATCACAAATGTGTCCAAAATGGCTTGAACACTTCGTTCATCAAATCCATGAATACCGCTTGAGCATTGGTCAATCCGAAAGACATGACTGAACTCATAATGCCCGTGACGTCCGAATGCACCCTGGACATCCGCCTCTCGACTCGCACTGATGATAGCCCGATCGCAGATCAATCTTGAGAAACATCTCGCACTCGCAATCGGGTCGAACAAATCATCAATCTCGGAAGGGTATTCGTTTAATGGTCACCTTGTTCACCGCCTATAATCAACACACATGCGCAGCGCCCCGCCCTTCTTCTTCACGAACAATACCGCGCTCCTCGGGAGAAACACTAGGTCCGATGAAGCCCTTTCTCCAGAAATCTCTCACCGGTCCTTCAACTCTCTCAACTCGGCAAAGCCATTCTCAGATGGCGGAATGGAAATAAAGCCGAGTGTCCGCAAAGATATCGATACAAAACTCTATCTCCTCTCAAGAGGATACCCGGAGGTCGTCTGAAACACATCCGGGAACTCTCTCGACTCTGGAATCGATCAAAATCTGGTACCGCAGCCTCGTGATCAAACACTCGAATGAGATGGTAGATATACCCTTCTCGCACCATCTTCCTAGCCTCGAGGTAGGAAATAAACCTACCCCGGCGACACGGTGTTCCTCCCACTCAACAACCGGCCTCAGAAACCGAACCGCACCACTCTCCTCAGCCTACATTGGCGTAGCAAGAAGCTAGCCAATCCATACCCATGATCACATCGAAATCGGTCATATCCAACTCTATCAAGTCGCTAGGGTCCGACGATCAGATATGGTCATCGGGCAAGCCCTATATACCCGCCGAGCTACCACCGAATCACCCATCGCGTAGCTACTCGAAAGTGGTCTATGGACTCGTGCTCTATCCTATCCTACTAGCAACATGGGGAGATATATAGGACGAGTAGAACCCGATCTATCAAGGCATACACGCCACAACATGAAATCGATAAAGTACTGCGCGACATCGTGAGGCCTCCCGTCCCGCCGGCCGACAAGGCATAAATGCGGTTCGAGGACCGCTAGAATCGACCCGCGCCACGACCTCTGCCACACTGGTCCATGAGTACCACGCCCGGGCGAAGTCATCAGAGGAGATGAAGAAGACCCGCGAAGACCTCGTAGGATGACTCCTACCTCATACGCCTCTTGGCCTGATTCCTCGCAAAGTGACTCGCTGGCCGCAAGTGAAACAAACTCCGTAGCGCACCACAATTCCGTAATGGGATCTACCGTGACGGCCACACCGGCGGGTGGTCCCGATCGTTAGCACCTCTCGCTACTCGACGCCGGAGTCCTCGCCCCGGTCCGCCGAATACCTCGGCCGCCCCGAGGACGGTAGGAGTGCTCGAGCCGGCCGGTGCAAATCTAGATCGCTGCCGAGGCCGCCCACCCCGAGCTACCAAAAGACCTCGCCGCCCCGGCCTTCTTCTCGCTGTCACAACCCGCCGCTTACGCCTCGCATCCAAGCGTACGAGCTCGCATGCGTAATGTCCATGCTCGGGTCAAGAGCTACACCGCACAAGACTCGCCATATAATCATCTAGCCCTGACGTAGCGGTGCACCCGCCCTCCATATCGCTACCAATGCAGGGACATATCGAGCCAACGAATCGAACTCAACGTTGTACTCAACTGCGAGCCCTCTCTCTCTCGCTCAAAGAACAAAACTTGTCGCCCGCGCCTCCTCATCCGCGAGGCAAGAAGTGAGTGAGAAAGCCTCCGAGAACTCGCCCCAGTAGGCCGGGACGCGCGGTTTCTCCCGACAACTCCCACGAAGTCAAAACCACCGATCGCGGTATCACGCAGCCGATGCGAACCGAAGATCACGGACTCGGTCTCCGAAGCCTTGATCACTCGCATGATCCTCTTCAGAATCGACGGATGAACTCCTCGCGATCATCCTCAAGCCACCAGAACTCGGCGGGCTACAACTCGTAAAAATCCCGTAGCCTCAAATCGTCCGATCTCGGGTGAACCATGTATCGGGCTGAATCGAATCGCCAGATCCAAATTTATCTCATGTTCGCCACGATCTCGCCGAATCGGGTCATCTTCAGAACCCATCTCATTCGCTTCCAGCCGTGGGATCGAGGTGCAAGTATCGTGGTCTCATCACCACCGCCGCGCCCTAAACCTCGCTGGCCGGCGGCGTCGTGGAACTCGCCGCCTCGTATAGATCGGGCTCGAGCCCTCGTGACTCTCGGTGTCCTACTAGCAGCTCCCTCGGCTGCCTTGCCCTTATGGGCCCGGGTTGCCTTACGTGGAGGCATAACTGTTAAAGAAAGGAAATACGTTAGAGGGGTCCAACTTATAACACAGCTCTAAGGCACGATCTCAGAGTGAGAAGAATGGAAACCAATCCTAAATATCCTATAGCCTCCTGATTATTGGTGTGGTGCACAACACACCGATAATCAAGACTCTTCTAGATACGGTCTGTAGACACTTTCCGAGAATTAACTGCTCTGATACCACTTTTGTCACGACCCGTTCCGGGGCCCGTGACTAGTGCCTTACCCGGGCACCCAAGTAGTCATACATAAGAGTAATCAGCGGAATATAAAACAAGACATGAAACAAATGTAAATTGAGACACAGTTTATCTGAGAAAAGTCGCCTTTCGGCATATATATATATAAACCAAAATCGCGCTACATCCCAACTGCATAATAGACTACTGCACTTCTAAGGAAGTAAACAACTATGGCGGGACAGGGCCCCGCCATACCCTGAATGTACATATAGCTACAACACCAGGGAGAACCATACCAAAAAGTCGAGCCTCCGGAGAAGATGAAGCTCCTGACACCAAAGTAGAGATCCTAAGGATGCGGATCTAGCACCTGCTTTCCTTACCGCGGATGAACGCAGCCCCAAGGAGGTCAAGATAACAGTACCAAGTATGTGAAATCAGAAAGTACTTAAATGAAATCATATCATTTTTAAAACCAATTTTACGTATATGCATTTAAACAACCAATGTAACCGCACATAGTGTCACATCACAAACAAGAGTAATAATAGGTAAATCAGAAATGTCTTTTCTAGGCCGCGAATGATCGAAGCAAGGCCAATCGCCCATAAGATCATTATGCATGCCTAATACCGACTCAGAGTCCGTGATAGCCACCTAGGCCCGCATGAGGTAATCCCCGCATCGAGGGTAGCTACTCCGGCATCGCCCCGACTATCGTGAGTCCGCACGCCACATAGATCGCATGAGGTATTCCCCGCACACTAACTCGGAACTCTCAGATCCGCATAGGTCCTCGACCCGCATTTAGGTATCCTCGTGACGGGGCAGCTTAACCCCCGGTATAACATGTCAAGAGGTGAGTGGTATACTACTAACATAACAACTTATCTTTAAACAACATAAGCACAATAAGAATAACCTCTTTATACAAACGTCACAAGACACTAACACACAGAGCATCATAATATGTCTACTTATCAAACCATCTTATTATACTTTCCAGAAATCAATACCAGTCCTTCATAAACACATAAGTAAACTGTTCCTTTTATCCTTCTTAAGTCGTTATACCTAACTTCCCATAAAGCTAATATAACTCTTAAGCTTTTTGTTTAAAAACAAGTATTTCTCTTCTTTCAAAAATGATTCATAATTCTTTTGAAATACTTCAAGATTCTTATTATTTAGACTTAAGTCAAAAGACGTCAAGTAAAACCATGTTCAGTTAACACACGTACGTCTACCGTACTATATATATACTTTAAAATATCATGCTCATGAGGATAGGAAGAATCACATACCTTCTCGGCGAAATCCACCTGCCAAGTCGAATATGTCGCGCGCAGAGTATCAACCTATAATACCAAATACGCCTATCAACGCCTAGACTACTCAGAGGATACTCTGCGCAGGGTTCTCTATTCTACGGAAAAATCGGCAAGACTTCCCTACCCGTTAAACTACACAAGTTCATCAGAATACACCCATGTAAGTACAGCTTCAATCTTTTTAATATTCTTCCGATGTAATTACTTCAATCTTTCTCAGAATAATTCTTCTACGTATTTTATACTTATTTCTATACTTCTACAAAGATGTATTCTCCAATTACAATAAGGACAAGATTATTATTTACCTCGATAAGCCCAAAATTATCCAAGATATAAGTCGATCCCTGAGCAAGGTTTAGCTCCTAATCAGACGCCCAAGAAACCCTTAGAAGTTTCTACACAACTTCTACTTACTACTTCAACCAACTATGAAGATTTCCCGTGGTTTCGTTTAGTGACTAATGGATATAAGATAGTATTTCCGGGCTTTTAGTATAGATGTGACTTTGGAATACTACAAGATATACGGCTAGGTATTTGGGAATAGTAAC
Organism: Przewalskia tangutica; assembly: GCA_029844215.1. Classification (NCBI taxonomy): domain Eukaryota; kingdom Viridiplantae; phylum Streptophyta; class Magnoliopsida; order Solanales; family Solanaceae; genus Przewalskia; species Przewalskia tangutica. The sequence goes on from CM056725.1 coordinate 73,455,388, forward strand.
AATACTTTGAGAGTATTTTCTACCAAGAGGGGCTTTCACGAGACCACTAGGAAGGGGGGAAGGGGGTGTTTACTTAGCTCTTCTCAAGAGTGGGGAGAAAGGGCTTGGACGAAAGCTCACTTAGGGGAGAAGGGAGTTTTTAAGACTTGGAAAGTATTTGTGGATGAAGAAGTCTTCAACTCAAGGGGGGTATTTATAGGGCTTTCAAGGGCCAAGATTAAGGCAAGTGGAGGGCAAGTGGAGGGTGTGGATTTGCACAAGTTCACCCTACCATCTACTCCACAAATCACTCACCAAACATTGACCCAAGTTTTAGGCTACAAAATCATGCCAAGATCGTCCATAGTTCCGCCCACTTGAGGGTGACAAGTGTCGCCCTCTCGTTGGTCCAAAATATTTCATCTCTCGGAAAAATCCGCAAAAAATATAAATGTCGCAACCGTAATTTTCCTTCGCAAGTTTTGGAAAACGTTTCGTCGGAAAACAATTCTTTTCGTGGGTTGTGCACAAATTTCCGTCCCTTATGCCTACTTAAGGCTTGAAGTTTTATACGTACGTCCCCACATACATACTCTAGAAATACGGGGTATAACAATGGGTCTCACGCCCATAACATCAATCATGCCCGTGGAATCCTTCCTCACTGTCGGCAGTCCATGATATAATATAACATCAATAAGTATACTGAACCTTGCAATCATGAGAGTAATGCAATCATTTTTACCTTTTTAAGTTATGCCTTTAACAATGATATTAACTGTTCCACTTTAAGTCATAAACACACTGCACCATTTCATTAATGAAATCACTACCGTTTCAAAACATGAAGGTCGTTCCAGTGCCAGGGTCAACCACCCTCTGTGTTATAATGCAACCTATCATAGGACTATTTCACCAAAAGGGGACTATTTCACCCGCATAGGTCATATGGACCCGCAATGAGTCATCGGTACACGATACTCGCATCACAGATAGCTAATCTATGACTTATATATCCCGGGAATTTAACCCGCCCGAGTCTATCTGACCCGCCGTGAGTGTGTACCACTCACCACCATGGGGAGCTACTCCATGATATCTCTTGAACCAAGTTGCCGGCCCTTTATGGAGGGACGCGGATATGTGAAAATACGACACTTGCACGAATGTCTATATGAGCAACCCATATGCAAGCAAACCATTCTTGACCTTTATTTATAAAATGAATAACCGTCATTTTAGCAAACCAAGATAACACCATGCCTTTTCCTTTTTACATAAACCAAGACAATACCATGCCTTTACACAAACCAAGACAATTACCATGTCTTTCCTTTTTACATAAACCAAGACAATACCATGCCTTTACACAAACCAAGAGAAATCCTTATTTAAGCAAGCCAACGTACTATTAAGGCACAAATAGAATACTTCCCATTTAAACAAGACAAAGTACTATCAATGCACAAATAGAATAATTCTCATTTAAACAAGCCAAAGTACTACGTACGTCCATTCTTTTCAAAAGACTTATTTTTATATAAAACCCCAAGATACTAACACCCGTAGTATCAAGGCATGTCCATTTTTCAAAATAAGTTACTACACCTTTAGAAATTCATTTCAAGGCTTGAAACCAAGTAACTTCAAATTTCACAACCTAGGCAACTCATACCTATCAATCAAAATAGACCACTCTTTTAACCTTTCATAAAGGCGTTATAACTAACTTCCCATAAAGCCGTTATAATTCTTTATGTATTAGACAAATTCATTCTTTTTATAACCAAGAGACTTATACTTTTAAAACCAAGTATCATATACTTTCAAATTAAGTTACATAACTTTCAAAATACTTCAAGTCTCTTATCTTTAGAAATCAAGTTACTTAACTTTAAATCCCAAGTAACTCACACCTTTAAAACAAGTTACTTCTCTTAAAATCATGTCATTTATCCTCTTTTAAATTAATTAAGTAAATCACTCATTTGACTCCCCTAAAGCCGTTATAACAACCTTTAGGTTTTCGAACTAAGGCACTATCCAAAAGATTTGGAAACCACTTACTTTTCAAGACTCTATGTACTTCAAGTAAAACACTTTCACTTTTGAAAATCCAAATTTCGTCAAGGTAATGGATTATAACAACTTCCAATTTAAACATCCAAAGTACAATCAAGGAAATATATAGAATAACTTCTATATAAGGCAATCCAAGTACATCAAGGAAGTTTATAGAACAACTTCTATATTAGGCAATTCAAGTACATCAAGGAAGTTTATAGAACAACTTCTATATTAGGCAATCCAAGTACAATCAAGGAGTGGATCATTTAAGGAGTAGGATTTACTTACTATACCATAAGGAATCATGCTAGAAGAAGTGAAGATGGTTCACATACCTTTTCGGCTTAATCCACAAGCTAAGTCGTATACGCCACACGTAGAATTGTCAACCTATAATGGCCACAACACGACTATCAACTTCTAGTTTCTAACGTAGAATGATACTAAGTATACATTCTCTTATTCTATGGAAAATTGGGCAGCACCTCCTTTGTTTCTACGTACTTTTCCACATTTTCCAAGGCCCGAAAATCAATAACCAACATGCCATATTTAAGGCTCAATACATCAACCAATCAAAGGGGATTACACGTCTTACAATACGTGTAAAATTCTGCCCCACAATTAATACCAAGTAGTTCAATATTCAAAGCCATTCTCGGCTAACATGTACAACAACAAAAGTCCTTTCCAATTCTTTTTCAATACAAGTTGTTAGGTCTAACATGTTATATAGTCGTAAACAACTTTAACAACTACAATTCCTTCTTTATATAACATACGACGACTAAACTAATAACCATGTTGAATTGTAATCTCAAAGGCTAATCATGCTAGTTTCGGATTAGTGGTTCCAATATCCATAACACTTATCAAACTTCAATATATACATCTCATGCTTGTTTATATCCATAACTACAACAATAAGTAATCTTTAATCACTTAACGACAAGATTGTTACCTTGATAAGCCCTTATAAAATTCCAAGATTCAAAGTCGCTCCTTAGCAATTCTTAGCTCCTTTCCTTCATGCTCCAATCCGCTATTTGAAGCCTTTAGAAGTTCACAAACCACTTCTCTTCCATTTTCAATCAAAACTTATGAAAACGACTTAGGTTTTCGCCTTGCGACTAACGTGAAAACGTCGTTTTTCCGAGATCTTTCTATTGAGATATCCTTACAATACCCTAGGAACCTTGGGTTAAAGTCTTGTAAATAATGAACCACAATTGCAAATTTTTTTGTGTGGGAATACCCAAACCCGAGAGCTCACTTAGCTTAGCTCAAAGTTTCTCAATTTTTCTAAGTGTTGAAGACTAAGTCTTGCACTAGTGTGTATATATAATACAATGGATGGTCAAGATAATAACACTTGTGTGGCTAGGATGAAGAATACTTAATATCTATACAAGTGGGCAAGTTGACTAAGTCAATTATCTCAAGCTTTGCAAGACTTGATCATCTACATTGGTCAATGACCATTAAACCCTTGTCCCAATTCGTGCAAGCCCATGTGGGGGGTGATATGTGTCGCCCTCCCATTCGTCCATAAAATTTTGTAACTCTCGTGGGCCCCACAAAACGTAAAATTTATCGGGTGGGCCCCACGTGACCAAATCCGTAAAAATAAATTTCCACAATGTTAATAAATTTCATACTCCTCAAATAATGCATTTTGAGAATCTAATTCTCATCAACGAACATTTTTCCTTTCCGACGTTCGGAAGATTTTTCTTCGGAAAAACAATTCTTTCTTTCGTACTAATTTTTCAAGTCTTGTGTTCTCGCGTCCATTTTCTTATACATGTCCTGGTATTACGGGGTGTAAAATTTTGCATGTTTAATGTGGGAAAATGACTAATGAAAATCCAAAGGATTAAGGGTGAAAAGGTTTCACATTGTACCCTTAATGTTAGTTATTTATGGACTATTTTTATAGAATGCTTTTATATCGTTGTGGTGCAGAATTTTTCACGTCAAGTTGGCGTGTATTCCCCTTTGGTTGTTGCTTTGGTTGTGAACTGTTTAATTAGGTTAAGGGGCTGGATTTTGCACGTAAGGTATGCGTGTGATCCCCTTTGGTTAACTGCTGGTTGTGCCCTTAATTGGGGCTTAGTTGTTGTTGAATTTGGGCCTTAGAAAAGGTGTAAAAGTACGTAGAAACAAAGAAAGTGCTGCCCAAATTCCCGTAGAATAAGAGGGACATTATTTGGTATAAGTCTTACACTTGAAAGCTTGAAGTTGATAGAAGTGCTATTGTCATTTTAGGTTGAAGTACTACGTGTGGCATATTCTACTTGGTATGTGGAATAGACGACAAGGTTGAAGTACATTGGGGCATATTCTACTTGTCGTGTTGGTTAGTCGTCAACAGGGTATGTGAACTTCTTCCTTCTATCAGCATGATTGATTATTGGAGTATACATGACTTGTTTCTTGAAGTATACTTGCCTCGTTATTAGAGTATTCATGTTATTGATTATATGCAACGCATGTCTAAGTTATTCCTAAGTCCTTACCAAGTCTTATGGGAGATGTTGGTAAGAGTGTTTAGTAAGCATTGGAGTCGAGTTGATCTTGCTAGGTTACAACACTAATGAGACTTGATTTATTTGAAAGTCCTGAGACTAGATTTATTTGAAAGTTATGAGACTTGATTTATTTGAAAGTCATGAGACTAGATTTATTTGAAAGTTATGAGACTTAGTTGAAAGTATATGATACTTTACTTGAAAGTATATGAGACCTTACTTGAAAGTATATGAGATTTTATTAGATGAAGTATAAGAGACTTGATTTATATGAAGTATAAATGACTTGATTTTGGAAAAGAAGAAGTAACTTGATATAAAGGTATAGGTTACTTGATTTGAAAAGAATAAGTTACTTGAGTTTAAAAGTGTAAGTAACTTGTTTTTAATAGTGAAAGTGCCTTGATGCTATAAGTGCTAGTATCTTGGGGTTTTATAAAGGAAAGAATAGATGTACATAGTACTTTTGGGTTCAACTCCCTTATATGGCATGATATGATTCTTTTTATAAGATTAGATGTACATAGTACTTTGGGTTCATTTCCCAAATGTTACATCACATGATAATGTCTTGGTTTTAGTAAAAGAAAGATGTGATAGTGCCTTGGTTTGTTTAAAAAGAAAGATGTGGTAGTGCTTTAGTTTCTAAAATGAAAGTTTGTTATAATGGCTTTATGGGAAGTTTGTTATAACGGTTTTATGGAAAGTCAAGAGATGGTTTAAAATGTCATATGGTTGCATTGATACACTGAGTCCCATGGTGGGTTGGGACACGTTGCGTATACACACATGAGGATTATATGGATAGTCATGACTACACCGAGTCCTCTAATGGGCCGGGACACGTTATAAGTGCATATGTGAGGAAGATGACCACACCGAGTCCCATAATGGGCCGGGACATGTTATACCTTATATGACTTTACACCGAGACCCAAAAAGGGCCGGGATATGTTATACCTTATATGACTTTACACCGAGACCCTAAAAGGGCTGGGATATGTTATACCTTATATGACTTTACACCGAGACCCAGAAAGGGTCGGGACATGTTGTACCTCATATGACTTTACACCGAGACCCAGAATGGGACGGGACATGTTATATACCTTACATGACTTATATGACTTTACACCGAGACCCAGAAAGGGTCGGGACATGTTATACCTTATATGACTTCACACCGAGTCCCAGAATGGCCGGGACATGTTATACCTTATACGACTTTACACCGAGTCCCAATATGGGCTGGGACATGTTAGATACAGAGTATGAGGACCGAGTCCCAATATGGGCCGGGACAAGTGTCACGCCCCGAACCCTGGGCCCGCGACTGATACCCTACCTGGGCACCCTTCTATACATACTACACGAGTAACACGCGGAATATAATAACACTCATTTTTTTTCTTAAAGCAAAGGCAAGGCCGATAAGGCTGCCATATATATATACCATACCCAACTGGGTCTACACTGTACAACAATGTAAATACAACTCTAGCCACCCAAATTTACATACGAATACGCACTCTAAGAGTTTGACAACAATCGTGGATGGACAAGGCCCCGCTGCACTGTGGAATATACATATCCATAATGACAAGCTCCGAACATCGAGCTATCTCAAAATGCCGAACAAGGATCCTAAGCTCACGGATCCACAATCGTACCTAGACTCGCGACATGAATCGCCACGACTGACTCTGGGTCGCGATCGTGCCCTACCTGCACCCTGCCTGTATACATCAGAGAATAGCAACGGAACATACACAACACATAAACATGTTTAGATAATAAACATCACAGGCTAGACGATAAGGCCGTCTTCCATAAAATATACATAACCAAAAGTAAAACAGTACAACTTTGTTCTTACAACCCAAACCACAAATGTGACTACAGACCTCTAGGAATAATAATTGTGGAGGGACAGGGCCCCGCCATACCCCTGAATGTACATAATATCTACAACATCAGGGAGAACCGTACCAAAAGACAAGCCTCCGGAGAAATGGAGCTTCTGACACCTGATCAATGATCCTAAGAATGAGGATCCACCACCGCTACTACCCTCACCGCGCATGAACGCAGCCCCCGAGGAAGGGGTTCAGTACACAATATGTACTAAATATGTAAAACTGGAAAATACTGTAATTACATCATAAGTCTAAAGCAAAGCCGGAGACATGTATGATAATCAAATTACAATACACTATGCCTTACTAACAATGAGAGTAAATAAGGGTATACTTAGGTCATAAAAATAGGAGGCTCACGATCAAAGCAGGACCACCCGCCCGCAGTATCATTAAGCAATCCTACTCCTGGGACTATTTCACCCGCAAGGGTCGTGTGGACCCGCATGAGGTATTCCTCGCATAGACTGTATCCGCCCGCATAGGTCGTGTAGACCCGCATGAGGTATTCCTCGCATAGGACTAGTCTGTCCCGCATGGGACTATTTCACCCGCATAAGTCCTTACGGACCCGCATGAGGTATTCCTCGCATCATGGGTAGAAAATCCACGGAATATGCAAATGCCACAAACCCGGGGAATGACCCCGTAATGAATAATATACCACTAGCACAAACCGGCTATCATACATAACATAAGCACTACCGGCTTATCATACATAACATAAGCACTACCGGCTTATCATACAATATATAAACAAGTTAAGAAATCCCCTAACTTCTTATTAGTCTTGTTCAAATACACTCTCATTTTAGTTTACTTAAGGCACTAACATGTCTTTATAAAAATCCGGGAATTTAACCCAAAGTACTACATACTTCTACTCTTTTTCAGATAAAACTTCCAAGATACTAATAACCGTAGTATCAAGTCACAATTACTTTTCAAGACAAGTCACAATACCTTAGAAATATAATTAGGCTTCTAAATCAAGTGACTTCTTTTCTTTTAAAAACCTTGGGCAATTGATGCCTTAAAATCAATTTGCCTTTCATTAATTCAAGTCATTTATCCTTACTTATTTTACTTAGAGTAAATCTCTCTTTTTAACTTTCCATAAAGCTAATATAACTAACTTCCCATAAAGTCGTTATATAAACTTTATACCTTAGTCAATTACATTTTCCTATATCCAAGGGACTTATACGTTTAAAACGAAACAAGTATCATATACTTTAAAACACTTCAAGTCCCTTAACTTTGAAAACTAAGACATCCTTACTACTTTTAAACAAGTGAGTTAATCCCCTAACTCAACCGACTTGGACATTCTTAAACAAGTAAAGGATATCAAAGTCTTGTACGTCTACCGTACTATATAGGTACAACTATTCATGCTCAAGAGATAGGAAAGTTCCACATACCTCTTCGGGTCAATCCACTTGCTAAGTACAATATTCCGCATGTAGTATGTCAACCTATAATGACCATAATACGTCTATTAACTTCTTACTTCAAACGTAGAATATAATAAGTGCAAAGCCACTAAATTCTACGGAAAATCGGACAACACTTCCTTTGTTTCTACATACTTTGCCACCTTTTTCAAGGCCGAATTCAATAACCAAACACGCCACATTTAAGGCTCAACAATGTACTTATCAATAGGGGATTACACGCCTACAAAACATGTAAAATTCTGCCCCACAATTGATATCAAACTAGTACAAACTATAAGTGTAAACGATTATAACCACTACAATCTAAGGGTCTCAAGTCGCAATCGATTATAACCACTACAATCTTCAAGTAAGTAACATGCGACGATTCTAATTAACGACCAAATTGTAATCCAACTTCAAATGGATTATATGACATTTCGGATTTTAGGCTACAACAATCCATATCACTTATAAATCTTCAACACATATACTTTATGCTAGTAAAAATGTAAGGCTAACAACAATATATAATCTTGTAACACTTTAAGGGAACAAGATTGTTACCTCAACGAGTCTTAGTCCAACTTCAAATCCGAAGTCGCTCCCTAGAAACTTAGAGCCTCTTCTTGACACTTCAATCCACCACTTGAGACCCTTAGAATATCACAAACAACTTTCCTTTAATCTTCCAATCAAAACCTAGGAAAGCAACTAGGTTTTCACCTTGCGACTAATACGAAAACGCTATTTTTCCGGGATCTTTCTATTGAGATACCCTTACAATACCCTCATGAACCTTGGTTTAAAGTGTGGAACTTATTGGACAACAAACAAATTTTTTTCTCTTAACAACAAACAAATTTTTTTCTCTTTTGGACTTGATGAACCCGAGAGCTTCACTCTATGTTCATCCAATTTCTTGAAATTTTTCTAAGTATGGAATGCTTGTCTCACTACTAGTATACTTATATAGTAACATGGAGGGTCAATATTTGTACATATGTGTGGTTTGGATGAAGTTTTTTTAAATATCAAGTCATGTGGCCCCATTGACTAAGTCAATTTTATCAAGCTCTTCAACTTGCAAGGCTTTGTCATCCTAATAATGGTCAAATGACCCTTATACCCATGGTATTTTCGTCCAAGACCATTTAAGGGGGATGACACGTGTCGCCCTCCCATTCGTCACAATATTTCGTTTTCCGACAATTTTATAATTCCGATAAATTTTTACTAGTCTCAAATCTTAACATTTGGGATTTTTACGTACGTTCTTAAAACATGTCATGTATTTACGGGGTGTAACATTCTCCCCCCCTTAGAAACATTCGTCCCCGAATGTTCTTTCGGAGTCAAACTTATAATTAGAGTCATAGTTTCTTTTTACAACCCCGACATACCAATAATGCCACACATAGCCACATAAAAGCACTTAAGCAAAAAAAAATACTTCAATTAAAACTTGACAAGTAAGGGAAAACGAATTACCTAAAGGTGTAGGGAATAAGTGAGGATACTTCCTCAACTTGTCCTCCTCTGCTTCCCAAGTCATCTCCTCCCTGTTATCATTCCGCCACAAGACTTTGACGGAAGCTACATCCTTGGTCCGCAGTCGCCTGACCTGGCGATCGAGTATCGCTATGGGACTCTCCTCATACGATAACCCCTCTGTCACCTGGACCTCACTAGCTGGGAAGACTCTCGATGGATCTCCGTTACACTTCCGCAACATAGAAACATGGAAGACCGGATGTACCGCCTCTAACTCTGATGGCAGATCCAATTCATAGGCAACATTTCCTACTCTACGGATGATCTGGTAGGGCCCAATGTACCTTGGGCTAAGTTTCCCCTTCTTTCTGAATCTTATCACACCTGTTATACCCCGTAGTTCTGACCCTACGTATGAGAGCGCATTTAAAGCATGTAAGACTTAAAATTTTCAAAGGATAGGTTTACGGATTATTCCGGACGGGTTTTAGTCAACTTTGAGGCGGGTTATGACCCATTTCATTGAGAGTTCCTAAGTATTTCAAAATGCTAGGGCATAGTTCGTGGAGTCTAGATTCCAACGCAACCAACCGTTCGTCGATAGGACGTCGGAGTAGAAAGTTATGAGAGTTACAAGTTCAGTGCGCAGTCGGACAGAAATGTGTTTCGGACAGCGCCGCTGCGGCCGATGCAGGTCGCAGCCTAAAAGTATCGAGGGTCGCTGAAGTTGCAGTGGCCGCGCGCCAGATGCAGGCGCGCGCCAAAGTTCAGAGAGGCTGGAGGTTTCAGCGACGCGCGCCGAGGCGGGCCGCGACGCCGAGGCGTGATTTTTGGGCGAAAGACTTAGGAAAAGTCGATTTTCTTTTAAAGACTTGGAGGTGACAAGTGTCCCCATCTGATTTCTTGCATGTAATATATTGACCAAGTCTTCAAGACTTGGTCATCTTCCAATTTCTCTCTCTCTAAAGCAAAAGCTCCTCCTTCTCTCTACATTTCCAAAGGAAATCCAAGCCTAAGGAAAATCAAAGTTAATGTCACGACCAACCTGCCCGTGATCGTGCCTTACCCTGCACCCAAGTAGACATACATCGAGTAATCAGCGAACATAAAACAAGACATGGAATAACAAGAAGTGTAAAACAAGAACTGAGAAAACTTGCTCTTCTGATATATATAAATCAACTTAAACCGAACAAGCATCCCATTACAACTCGCCACAACAGCTTCTATGCACTTAAGAATGATATGACAACAATGGCGGACAGTGGTCTCGCCATACCCCGAATGTAAATACCTACAATGACAGGGACTATACCATCGATAAGCCTCCGAGAAACGGAGCTTCCTAAAACGCTGAATCACGATCCTAAGAGCGAGGATCAACATCGTGTACTTCTACCATGCAGATGAACGCAGCCTCGGGCGAGGTCAAGATAACAGTACCAAGTATGTGAAATCAAAAATACAGAATGAAATCATAGTAGTCTATATAAAACAGAGACATGTATGATAACCAAACTACGCTCACAAATAAGCAAATATGTCAAGTCGTGACTCACGCCTCAAAGTCATCACTCAAATATCACTACGGGTCTCACGCCCATAACATCAATCATGCCCGTGGAATACCTTCCTCACCGCAGCCTATGATATCAAAGCACCAAGGAATACACGAACACCGTGTCCCACCTGTGTCATAATAAAACCGCACGGTAAGTACGAAGGCATGGCCGACTACTAACACCTACGCATTAACAAGGTCATAAATCAGATTATAAGATCTGCCTTGCATCGCCACATGATCGGCCGCCACACGCCGCAGATCAAATGCGCGCGTTTAGCCCCGAACTTCCCGCAGCCCGCATAGGCCAACCTCATAGGCCCGCATGAGGTATTCCCGCATCGAGGGTAGCTACTCCCGCATCCGCTCGACTCGCACCGCATGGCCACATGCACCGCATGACCATAAAGGCCGCACACTAACTCGAACTCGTAGTTCGCATAGGTCCTCAGACCCGCATGAGGTATCCTCGAATCATAGTCACACAGCATCGCTCGAGTATTACCCCGCATCGGAGGCGCCTTAACCTCCGGGATCAAGTCAAGGTGAGTGGTACAATACCAACATAACGGCTGATCGTTAAACAACTTAAGCGCAATCGAGGGAAACCCCTTTACACAATCATCACAAGATACTAATACACATAGCATCCTAGCATGAGTACTTATCAAATCAACAAGAAAGTATTACAAGATTATCACAAACCAACACAATCAAGTTATTCACACAAGGTACTTTCTACTATATGATTAACAAGATCGGGTTTTTATCCCCAAAGTACTTCATACATTAACTCTTTTAAAAGATCCGTTTCTTTCACAAAAGTCACACAATACCCGTAGTATAAAAATAGAGTGACTATCTTTTTAAGTAAACCCAAACACTTCCTTTTGTAAAATCAAGTAACCACATTATTTTCCAAACGTTCAAGTTTGCCTAATTTCAAATGCTCAAGTTTCTCATTTTCGAAAGGTTTCGTAGTTCATAGTTTTAATCACTTAATGATGTAATTCTCCTTTAAAACAATTTGAGAAACATATACCTTATATGTGAGTAGGTTATTCTTGTTTATAACAATCTTATAACAGCAGCCATAGTCTAGGAAATGTAATATCATTTTGTCTCATCTTAGCTTCTATGCAGATGGAGGTTTCTACTGGTTTTAATAATACTTGATTAGTCAATACATTTCCCTTTATTAGCGCTGTGGTCCTGCTCGATACTTATTCTGATTTCCAAATCAAGAAACATTATTCCTTTTAAAAACCAAGTACTCATTACTCACGAACGAGGTTTCACACTTTTAACAAAATTCAATTAAGTCAAGTCTCTTATCTTTTAAGATCAAGTCTCTAACTTCTTAAATCAATAAATCATTCTTTTATCTCTCTTAAGCCGTTATACCTAACTTCCCATAAAGCTAGTATAACTCTTAAGCTTTTAAGACCAAGTATTACTCTTCATAAAAATGATTCAAGATTCTTTGAAATACTTCAAGGTTATTCGTGCTTAAGTCAAAAGACATCGCGTAATTATTATTCAGCTTAAGTCAAAAGACATTGCCGTAATTATTATTCGCTTAACACACGACGCCTACCGCATTATATATATTTTAAAATATCATGCTCAAGAGTAGGAAGAATCACATACCTCGCGACGATTATCGACTATAAGCAAAACGCCCACTCGCCATAACCCGCTTAGCCTTGTCCACCTTTCAAGTAGAACATGCTACTTGCAGAACTTTCAACCTATAAAGGTTATACAAGTCTATCAACGTCTAGACTACTCGGTAGAATAAATCTAGATACAAGATTCTACGGAAAATTGGGCAGCACTTCCCTACCCGCCAAACTTCACAAGTCTACTGTAAATAGAGTCCTTTGTAAGTACAGTTCACTACCCTTCTTATATACCTTCCTGGTATATAACTTATACTTAATTCTTATACTTCAATAGTATGTAACTCAATTACAATAGGGAGACAAGATATTTACCTCGATAAGCCTAAAATTATCCAAGTTAAAATGTCGATCCTGAGCAACGTTTAGCTCCTACTCTGGGCGCTCCAACCCGCTTCAAACAACCCTTAGAAGTTCTACGCAACTTCTACTTAAAACTTCAACAGACAATGAAGATTTTCCTTAGGGTTTCGTTTTGAGACACAAAGGACACAAGGTAGTATTTCCGGGCTCTACGTATAGAGGTATCTTTGGAATACTACAAGGTATAAGGCTAAGGTATTTTGGTATAGTAACTATACTTGGAGAGAATTTTCTACCAAGGGGGGGGGGGGGGTGTTTCACGAGAAAAACACCACAAGGAGGGGGGGTAGGTACTTCTCGGCCAAAGGCCACTGGTGAAGGAAGGGTTTCGCCAAGGGCCTTCAAAGGGAGGGGACTCTCGACGAGACACTACACTGGGGAGGAAGAGAGCTTTCAAGACTTAGAAGTTTGACGAAGAAGTCTTCACAGGGGGTATTTATAGGAGTTCAACGGCCATGATCAAGCCAAGGGGGCAAGTGAGGCCAAGATGTGCCCAAGTGCACCCTATCCTACTCCACAAAACACGGACCCAAGTTTTAGGCCACAAACAAGCCACAAAACATGCCCAATCGCCCGCCGGGACGCCATTACTGCCCACTCGAGGGTGACAAGTGTCACCCTCTCGTTGGTCCAAAATATTTCGCCTCTCTAAAAATACGCAAAAATATAAATGACATAGTCGAATTTTCCCGCCGCAAGTTTTGTAAAACGCTTCGCCGAAAAACCATTCGCTTTGAGTCAGGCCCAAAATCGCCCTAGGCCTAATCTTTAAGGCCAACTTTGACGTATGCCTCACGCATATACCGGAAATACGGGGTATAACATTCTCCCCTCCTTAGAAACATTCGTCCTGAATGTTCTTTCTAAGTCTCAAGACACACGTGCGCCAGTATAGTCTTCACTGCTATACTTACGAAAACAATCACGCCACACCTGGCCATAAAATAACACACGCGCAAATACTTATATCCAAGTCCACGAGGAATCACCTCTAACATAACCAAAGCTCCTACCCGAGGTCTAAAATATACTTCCTTCGTACCTTCACTTTACAAACGAAATGATCACACCTCTGTTCTTAACACATGCTCGCTTCTTCCCTTACTCGTCAGACTCGCCGCATACACTCAACTCTTTCTCATAACTTACTACATTTCATATCGCTTCAACTTCCAAACCTCCGTTATTACCCAACTTGGTCATCATTAATCGGGAAATACTCGACGGATCTCCGATACTTTCCCAACATAACGACACGAAGATCGACGACCGCTTCCCACGCTGACGGCAATGCCTACTATAGTAACCCGCCTATCCTTCAAAGGATCTCAAATGCTCCAAGTACCTCAGCTAAGTTTCATCTGCTTTCCAAAACTCCACACCCTAACCACATTCTCACAAACACGATGAACTAACACCAACCTTGCCAACATCGAACCAATCGACCGGCAACTTACACTTCCGCCCATACAAGGCTTCATAAGGCGACATCCGAAAACTGAAATAGTAGCTATAAAACACTCCCTCAACAGGAGACAACAATCCTCACAGCTACCCCTGAAATCCCAACACCGCCCGAGGCGAACGCGACTCGAGACTCACCAGTTCCTAACCCCGCTCGTAAAACCTCCTAGAAAAGAAACACCAGAATCTGGCTCCACTGTCATTATAAGGTGAAGGTAGGCACCTCGTGCAGCCTTACAACCTTCCTGATATAAACATCTCGCATAACTTACTACCGAGTACACGGCTTGACTAAAAGATAAGACGGCCGACCCCATCGCCCGACCATCGGTCGAACGATCCACGAACTCAGACGTTAACTAAAATCGGGCCTAACACCCTCGTGACTTACCACTTGGCGACCACCCCGAATCGACTTACCACCAAACAAAGCACGGTTGACCGCAGACGGCCTCAACCCGACCCACTTTCGCAAGAAACACAAGCTCCCGATCCTAACAATCTCACTAATCAAGTTACGAAACCTAGCGTCTTCTTAGCTCAACTACCCTCCTTAATTTCACACTACTCGTGACTTATCACAAAAATATATCTCACGCGCACTATGCACCGCGATAAGTGGTCAAACATAAACTAAATCTTTTACTAAAGACGGCCTTGCCTCTAAGGTCTCCACGATAAAACTCTAAGGCTCACACTTTCCCTTATCCCCAATCTTACCCTTTTAACTAACCATGATTTCTAATCACAATTATCACACATACAATCTCTGAGGGTTAAGGATATACCGTGTTCATCGCTTCACTCCTTAGTCGTTCTAATCTAAATCACTACAGGCGCATAGCTAGGGAAGATGATTAATCGGTCACCGATCACGGCGCCGAGTCCTCCTACTTACATCCTCCTACTAGACATCCTTTCGACACATGGCTCGACGCCGCAGTAAAACAAGTACCAACTAAAAGACGACATTCCCGACGACGCCACATCGCAACACCGGGAAAATCAATCCGGCCGGGCCGGAACCTACGCAGTAGCCGCGAACCGAAGCTCGAGCTCACTAACTCCGCCATCCTCAACGCCCCGAACTCCGCGAGGACCACTGCACCGCGGACGTGCATATCTAATTCCCGCCGAGGTGGTTCGCCTCAAAGTTCCCAAAGGACTCGCTGATCCGCCCTTCTCGATGTCTCGTTAACCCGCCGATCTCCACGCTTACGGCCGTGCATAAGCCCGCATACGTGCCATGCCAAGCCTAATCAAGAATTACTCCTACACGACCCTCTCTTAGATATTCATCAAGACTCGCAGACATCGGATACTCTCCGTAGCCAAATCCATAGCTAGTAATGTGGTCGCCTTTGTAATCTATACTTTCGCACGGCAGGAACCAAGGTTCGAATATCAAGACCGCAGAGGAATCGCCGCCGTTAGACTCACTGGATCGCGACGCCAGTAATCTCCCGAACGGGCACCAACTCAGCGATGGTCGGGCTCAGGCCTCAGAATCCTACGTGCTCTACTCGCAGCCTCCTCGCCGCTTGCCCTTCGGGCTCAAGTGCCTTACGCGAGGCACAAGTGGAAAGAAATTTCGTTAGAGGGTCCAACTTACAACATGCCTCTAAGGCACGATCTCAGAGTGAGAAGAATGGAAACCAATCCTAAATACCCTATAGCCTCCTCGACATCGCAGGCACAACACACCGATAATCAAGATTCTACTAGATACGGCTCAGACACTTTCCGAGGATTAATCGCTCGATATCACTTTTGTCACGACTCCAACCTGCCCGCGGATCGTGCCTTACCCCGCACCCAAGTAGACATACATCGAGTAATCACGAACATAAAACAAGACATGGAATAACAAGAAGTGTAAAACAAGAATTGAGAAAACTTGCCTTTCTGCATATATATAAATCAACTTAAACCGAACAGCTATATCCCATTACAACTCGCCACAACAAGATTACATGCACTCTAAGAATGATATGACAACAACGGCGGACAGGCCCGCCATACCCCGAATGTAAATACCTACAACGACAGTGGACTATACCATCGATAAGCCTCCGAGAAACGGAGCTTCCCAAAACGCCGAATCGCGATCCTAAGAGCGAGGATCAACATCGCGTACTCTACCGCGCAGATGAACGCAGCTTCGGGCGAGGTCGCATAACAGTACCAAGTATGTATAATCAAAAATACAGAATGAAATCATAATAGTCTATATAAAACAGAGACACGTATGATAACCAAACTACGCTCACAATAAATAAGCAAATATGTCAAGTCGTGACTCACGCCTCAAAGTCATCACTCAAATATCACTACGGGTCTCACGCCCATAACATCAATCATGCCCGTGGAATACCTTTCCTCACCGCCAGCCTATGATATCAAAGCACCAAGGAATACATGAACACCGTGTCCCACCGTGTCATAATAAAACCGCACGGTAAGTACGAAGGCATAGCCGACTACTAACACCTACAAGACTAACAAGGTCATAAATCAGATTACAAGATCTGCTTGCATCGCCACATGATCGGCCGCCACACGCCCGCAGATAAATGCGCGCGTTTAGCCCCGAACTTCCCGCAGCTCCGCATAGGCCAACCTCATAGGCCCGCATGAGGTATTCCCCGCATCGAGGTTAGCTACTCCCCGGCATCCGCCTGGACTCGCAGTCCGCATGGCCACATGGACCGCATGACCATAAAGGCCGCACACTAACTCGAACTTCGTAGCCCGCATAGTCCTCGACCCGCATGAGGTATCTCGAATCATAGTCACACGCATCGCTCGAGTATTACCCCGCATCGGAGGGCGCCTTAACCTCCGGATCAAGTCGGCGCGAGTGGTACAAGACCAACATAACGGCTGATCGTTAAACAACTTAAGCGCAATCGAGGGAAACCCCTTTACACAATCATCACAAGATACTAATACACGTATCATCCTAGCATGAGTACTTATCAAATCAACACGAAAGTATTACAAGATTATCACAAACCAACACAATCAAGTTATTCACACAAGGTACTTTCTACTATATGATTAACAAGATCTTTTTATCCCCAAAGTACTTCATACATTAACTCTTTTAAAAGATCCGCTTTCTTTCACAAAAGTCACACAATACCCGTAGTATAAAAATAGAGTGACTATCTTTTAAGTAAACCCAAACACTTCCTTTGTAAAATCAAGTAACTACATTATTTTCCAAACGCTCAAGTTTGCCTAATTTCAAATGCTCAAGTTTCATTTTCGAAAGGTTTCAGAGTTCATAGTTTTAATCACTTAATGATGTAATTCTCCTTTAAAACAATTTGAGAAACATATACCTTATATGTGAGTAGTTATTCTTGTTTATAACAATCTTATAACAAAGAAATATGGTCTAGGAAATGTAATATCATTTTGTCTCATCTTAGCTTCTATGCAGATGGAGGTTTCTACCGGTTTTAATAATACTTGATTAGTCAATACATTTCCTTTATTAGCGCCACGTGGTCCTGCTCGATACTTATTCTCGATTTCAAATCAAGAAACATTATTCCTTTTAAAACCAAGTACTCATTACTCACGAACGAGGTTTCACACTTTTAACAAAATTCAATTAAGTCAAGTCTCTTATCTTTAAGATCAAGTCTCTTAACTTCTTAAATCAATAAATCATTCTTTTATCTCTTAAGCCGTTATACCTAACTTCCCATAAAGCTAGTATAACTCTTAAGCTTTTAAGACCAAGTATTACTCTTCATAAAAATGATTCAAGATTTTTTGAAATACTTTAAGGTTATTCAGCTTAAGTCAAAAGACATCATTGTAATTATTATTCAGGCTTAAGTCAAAAGACATTGCCGTAATTATTATTCAGTTAACACACGTACGTCTACCGTACTATATATATTTTAAAATATCATGCTCAAGAGTATAGGAAGAATCACATACCTCGCGACGATTATCGACTATAAGCAAAACGCTCCCCGGCTATAACCCGGCTAGCCTTGTCCACCTTTCAAGTAGAACATGCTACTTGCAGAACTTTCAACCTATAAAGGTTATACAAGTCTATCAACGTCTAGACTACTAGGTATAATAAATCTATATACAAGATTCTACGGAAAATTGGGCAGCACTTCCCTACCCGCCAAACTTCACAAGTCTACTATAAATACAGTCCTTTGTAAGTACAGTTCACTACCCTTCTTATATACCTTCCTGGTATATCACTTATACTTAATTCTTATACTTCAATAGTATGTAACTCAATTACAATAGGGAGACAAGATATTTACCTCGATAAGCCCAAAATTATCCAAGTTAAAATGTCGATCCTGAGCAACGTTTAGCTCCTACTCTGGGCGCTCCAACCCGCTCCAAACAACCCTTAGAAGTTCTACGCAACTTCTACTTAAAACTTCAACAGACAATGAAGATTTTCCTTAGGGTTTCGTTTTGAGACACAAAGGACACAAGGTAGTATTTCCTGCTCTACGATAGAGGTATCTTTGGAATACTACAAGGTATAAGGCTAAGGTATTTTGGTATAGTAACTATACTTGGAGAGTATTTTCTACCATGGGAGGGTGTTTCACGAGAACAACACCACAAGGAGTGGTAGGTACTTTCTACCAAAGGCCACTGAAGGGGGAAGGGTTTCGCCATGGCCTTCTCAGGGGAAGGGACTCTGGACGAGACACTACACTGGGGGAGGAAGAGAGCTTTCAAGACTTAAGTTTGACGAAGAAGTCTTCACAGCTGGGTATTTATAGGAGTTCAACGGCCATGATCAAGCCTGCTGGGCAAGTGAGGCCAAGATGTGCCCAAGTGCAACCTATCCTACTCCACAAAACATGGACCCAAGTTTTAGGCCACAAACAAGCCACAAAACATGCCCAATCGCCCGCGGACGCCATTACTGCTCACTCGAGGTGACAAGTGTCACCCTCTCGTTGGTCCAAAATATTTCGCCTCTAAAAATCTGCAAAAATATAAATGACATAGCCGAATTTTCCGCCGCAAGTTTTGTAAAACGCTTCGCCGGAAACCATTCGCTTTGTGAGTCAGGCCCAAAATCGCCCCAGGCCTAATCGTTAAGGCCAACCAGACGTATGCCCTTACGCATATACCGAAATACGGGGTATAACATTCTCCCCTCCTTAGAAACATTCGTCCTGAATGTTCTTTCTAAGTCTCAAGACACACGTGCGCCAGTATAGTCTTCACTGCTATACTTACGAAAACAATCACGCCACACCTGGCCATAAAATAACACACGCGCAAATACTTACCTCCAAGTCCACGAGGAATCACCTCTAACATAACCAAAGCTCCTACCCGAGGTCTAAAATATACTTCCTTCGTACCTTCACTTTACAAATGAAATGATCACACCTCTGTTCTTAACACATGCTCGCTTCTTCCCTTACTGCCGTCACTCGCCGTACACTCAACTCTTTTCATAACTTACTACATTTCAAGCATCGCTTCAATTCCAAACCTCCGTTACTACCCCAACTTGGTCATCATTAACTGGGAAATACTCTGGATGGATCTCCGATACTTTCCCGAACATAACGACACGAAGATCGACGACCGCTTCCCACGCTGACGGCAATGCCCACTATAGGCAACCCGCCTATCCTTCAAAGGATCTCAAATGCTCCAAGTACTCAAAGCAGTTTCTCTGCTTTCCAAAACTCGCCACACCCTAACCACATTCTCAAAACACGATGTAACCAACAATCAACCTTGCCAACATCGAACCAATCGACCAAGAACTTACACTTCCGCCCCTACAAGGCTTCATAAGGCGACATCCAAAACTGAAATGGTAGCTATAAAACACTCCTCAACAGAGACAACAATCCTCACAAATACCCTCAAATCCCAACACCGCCCGAGGCGAACGCGACTCGAGACTCACCAGTTCCTAACCCCGCTCGTAAAACCTCCTAGAAAAGAAACAGAACTGGCTCCACTGTCACATAAGGTGAAGGTAGGCACTCGTGCAGCCTTACAACCTTCCCCGATATAAACATCTCGCATAACTTACTACCGAGTACACAGCTTGACTAAAAGATAAGACGGCCGACCCATCGCCCGACTACTAGTCGAACGCATCCACGAACTCAGACTGTTAACTAAAATCGGGTCTAACACCTCGTGACCTACCACTGGGGGACCTCCGAACTGACCCCACCACCAAACAAAGCACGGTCGACCCGCGGCATGGCCTCAACCCGACCCACTTTCGCGCAAAACACAAGCTCCCCGATCCGGAACAATCTCACTAATCAAGTTACGAAAACCTAGCGGTCTTCTTAGCTCAACTACCCTCCTTAATTTCACACTACTCAGGGACTTATCACAAAAATATATCTCACGTGCACTATGCACTGCGATAAGGGTCAAACATAAACTAAATCTTTTACTAAAGATGGCCTTGCCTCTAAGGTCTCCACGTATAAAACTCTAAGGCTCACACTTTCCCTTATCCCCAATCTTACCCTTTTAACTAACCATGATTTCTAATCACAATTATCACACATACAATCTCTAGAGGGTTAAGGATATACCAGTTCATCGCTTCACTCCTTAGTCGTCTAATCTAAACCACTACAGGCGCATAGCTAGTAAGATGATTAACTGTCACCGATCACGGGCCGAGTCCTCCTACTTACATCCTCCTACTAGACATCCTTTCGACACACGGCCCCGATACCGCAGTAAAACAAGTACCAACTAAAAGACGACATTCCCGACGACGCCTATCACACCGCAACACCGGGAAAATCAATCCGGCCGGAACCTACGTAGTCGCAACCGAAGCTCGAGCTCGACTAACTCCGCTTATCCTCAACGCCCCAACTCCGCGAGACCACTCGCATCGCGGACGTGCATATCTAATTGGCCGGTGGTTCGCCAAAGTTACCAAAGCGACTCACGACCGCCCTCTTCGATGTCCTCGTTAACCCGCCGATCTCCACGCTTTCGCCGTGCATAAGCCCGCATACGTGCCATGCTCAAGCTTCAATCAAGAATTACTCCTACACGACCCTCTCTTAGATATTCATCAAGACTCGCAGACATCGAGATACTCTCCGTAGCCAAATCCATAGCTAGTAATGTGGTCGCCTTTGTAATCTATACTTTCGCCACGGCCAGGAACCGGGTTCGAATATCATGACCGCAGAGGAATCGCCGCCGCCGGCTAGACTTCACTGGATCGCGACGCCGCAGAACTCCCCGAATGAAGCACCAACTCAGGTGATGGTTGGGCCTGTGCCCTCGTAACCCTCTGTGCTCTAATCGCAGCTCCCTCGGCTGCCTTGCCCTTCTGGGCCCGGGCTGCCTTACGCGGAGGCACGGTAAGGGAAAGAAATTTCGTTAGAGGGGTCCAACTTACAACACAGCTCTAAGGCACGATCTCAGAGTGAGAAGAATGGAAACCAATCCTAAATACCCTATAGCCTCCTCGACATCGCGTGCACAACACACCGATAATCAAGATTTTACTAGATACTTGGTCAGAGACACTTTCCGAGGATTAATCGCCTCGATACCACTTTTGTCACGCACCCAACCTGCCCGCTGATCGTGCCTTACCCCGCACCCAAGTAGACATACATCGTAGTAATCACGAACATAAAACAAGACATGGAATAACAAGAAGTGTAAAACAAGAATTGAGAAAACTTGCTCTTCGATATATATAAATCAACTTAAACCGAACAAGCTATATCCCATTACAACTCGCCACAACAAGATTTACATGCACTTAAGAATGATATGACAACAATGACGGACAGGTTCCGCCATACCCCGAATGTAAATACCTACAACGACAGTGACTATACCATCGATAAGCCTCCGAGAAACGAGTTTCCAAAACGCTCAATCGCGATCCTAAGAGCGAGGATCAACATCGCGTACTCTCTACCTACGCATGAACGCAGCCTCCGGGCGAGGTCAAGATAACAGTACCAAGTATGTGAAATCAAAATATCAGAAATGAAATCATAGTAGTCTATATAAAACAGAGACATGTATGATAACCAAACTACAGCTCACAATAAATAAGCAAATATGTCAAGTCGTGACTCACGCCTCAAAGTCATCACTCAAATATCACTACGGGTCTCACGCCCATAACATCAATCATGCCCGTGGAATACTTTCTCACCGCCAGCTTATGATATCAAAGCACCAAGGAATACACATGAACACCGTGTCCCACTCGTACATAATAAAATCAGACGGTAAGTACGAAGGCATAGCCGACTACTAACACCTACGCATTAACAAGGTCATAAATCAGATTACATAAGATCCGCTTGCACCGCCACATGATCAAGCCGCCACACGCTCGCAGATCAAATGCGCGCCTAGCCTCGAATCTTCCCGCAGCTCCGCATAGGCCAACCTCATAGGCCCGCATGAGGTATTCCCCGCATCGAGGGTAGCTACTCCCCGGCATCCGCCTGGACTCGCAGTTCGCATGGCCACATAGACCGCATGACCATAAAGGCCGCACACTAACCTGGAACACTCGTAGCTCCGCATAGGTCCCCGAGACCCGCATGAGGTATCCTCGAATCATAGTCACACAGACTGCCTGAGTATTACCCCGCATCGGAGGGCAGCTTAACCTCCGGGATCAAGTCAAGGTGAGTGGTACAATACCAACATAACGGCTAATCGTTAAACAACTTAAGCGCAATCGAGGGAAACCCCTTTACACAATCATCACAAGATACTAATACACGTATCATCCTAGCATGAGTACTTATCAAATCAACAAGAAAGTATTACAAGATTATCACAAACCAACACAATCAAGTTATTCACACAAGGTACTTTCTACTATATGATTAACAAGATCGGGTTTTTATCCCCAAAGTACTTCATACATTAACTCTTTTAAAAGATCCGTTTCTTTCACAAAAGTCACACAATACCCGTAGTATAAAAATAGAGTGACTATCTTTTGAAGTAAACCCAAACACTTCCTTTTGTAAAATCAAGTAACCACATTATTTTCCAAACGTTCAAGTTTGCCTAATTTCAAATGCTCAAGTTTCTCATTTTCGAAAGGTTTCGTAGTTCATAGTTTTAATCACTTAATGATGTAATTCTCCTTTAAAACAATTTGAGAAACATATACCTTATATGTGAGTAGGTTATTCTTGTTTATAACAATCTTATAACAGCAGCCATGGTCTAGGAAATGTAATATCATTTTGTCTCATCTTAGCTTCTATGCAGATGGAGGTTTCTACTGGTTTTAATAATACTTGATTAGTCAATACATTTCCCTTTATTAGCGCCACGTGGTCTGCTCGATACTTATTCTGATTTCAAATCAAGAAACATTATTCCTTTTAAAAACCAAGTACTCATTACTCACGAATAAGGTTTCACACTTTTTAACAAAATTCAATTAAGTCAAGTCTCTTATCTTTTAAGATCAAGTCTCTTAACTTCTTAAATCAATAAATCATTCTTTTTATCTCTCTTAAGCCGTTATACCTAACTTCCCATAAAGCTAGTATAAATCTTAAGCTTTTAAAACCAAGTATTACTCTTCTGTTAAAAATGATTCAGTATTCTTTTGAAATACTTCAAGGTTATTCAGGCTTAAGTCAAAAGACATTGCCGTAATTATTATTCAGGCTTAAGTCAAAAGACATTGCCGTAATTATTATTCAGTTAACACACGTACTTCTACCGTACTATATATATTTTAAAATATCATGCTCAAGAGTATAGGAAGAATCACATACCTCGCGACGATTATCGACTATAAGCAAAACGCTCCACGGCTATAACCCGGCTAGCCTTGTCCACCTTTCAAGTAGAACACGCTACTTGCAGGACTTTCAACCTATAAAGGTTATACAAGTCTATCAACGTCTAGACTACTCGGTAGAATAAATCTAGATACAAGATTCTACTTTAAAATTCAAAGACTTCCCTACCCGCCAAACTTCACAAGTTTCATCAGAATACACCTTTGTACAAACACTACCCTTCTTATATACCTTCCTGGTATATAACTTATACTTAATTCTTATACTTCAATAGTATGTAACTCAATTACAATAGGGAGACAAGATATTTACCTCGATAAACCCAAAATTATCCAAGTTAAAATGTCGATCCTGAGCAACGTTTAGCTCCTACTCTGGGCGCTCCAACCCGCTCCAAACAACCCTTAGAAGTTCTACGCAACTTCTACTTAAAACTTCAACAGACAATGAAGATTTTCCTTAGGGTTTCGCTGAGACACAAAGGACACAAGGTAGTATTTTCTGCTCACGATAGAGGTATCTTTGGAATACTACAAGGTATAAGGCTAAGGTATTTTGGTATAGTAACTATACTGGAGAGTATTTTCTACCATGTGGGGTGTTTCACGAGAACAACACCACAAGGAGGGGGTAGGTACTTCTACCAAAGGCCACTAGAAGGGGGAAGGGTTTCGCCAAGGGCCTTCTCAAAGGGGAGGGGACTCTGACGAGACACTACACTGGGCGAGGAAGAGAGCTTCAAGACTTGAGTTTGATGAAGAAGTCTTCACAGCTGGGGTATTTATAGGGAGTTCAAGGGCCAGGATCAAGCCAAGTGGGGGGCAAGTGGAGGGCCAAGATGTGCCCAAGTGCACCCTATCCTACTCCACAAAACATGGACCCAAGTTTTAGGCCACAAAACAAGCCACAAAACATGCCCAATCGCCCGCGGGGACGCCATTACGCTCACTCGAGGGTGACAAGTGTCACCCTCTCGCTGGTCCAAAATATTTCATCTCTCGGAAAAATCCGCAAAAATATAAATGACATAGCCGAATTTTCCGCCGCAAGTTTTGTAAAACGCTTCGCAAAAAAACCATTCGCTTTGTGAGTTGTGCCCAAAATCGCCCTAGGCCTAATCTTTAAGGCCAAACTTTGTACGTATGCCCTACGCATATACCTGAAATACGGTATAACAGCTTAAGAACAAGAAAAGGAAGCTTGAGCTAGCTTCAGGTGGTGTTCTTGGCAAGCTAGCAAAACATTTGGAATAAGTTTGGCTAAAACTTTAAGGTAATGATTCTTCCTTTAGATTTAGTTTATATTGTCGCATGTTAAGAAGAAAGAACTTGTGGTAGTAAATAATGCTCTTAGAGTCATTGCATGCTAGAAATGTGGTTTGGATATGAAAATGGGTTAAGAAGAGATTATGAGCACGTTGTAGCCTAAAACTACCTTAGAATTGTTAAGTGAATTGTTGTAACTTATGGGCAGAATTTTACACACCCAAGTTTAGTGTAATCCCCTTTGAATTGTTGGATTGATTGAGCCTTAAACGTGGCAATTGAATGATAAATTCGCTACTGAGAAAGGTGGCAAAGTGAGTAGAAACAAAGGAAATGCTGCCCAATTTTCCATGTAATTTAGTGACTTTGAACTTGGATTGTTCTACATTAAGATTAGAGGTTAATAACCGTATCATGACTATTATAGGTTGAAATATTACTTATGTAGTTCGACTTGGCAAGTGGATCGACCAAAGAGGTATGTGAAGTTTTCCTATCTCTCGAAAGCATGAATAGATGAAACTACGTAGTACTGCAGACGACAAGATTTGGTATTCTTACTGTTTTAAGTGTATAATGACTTATTTCGTTTTAAGAATGTATAAGTCCCTTAGTTAGGGAAAAGTATGATTTTACTAAAGTGTAGAGTTAATATAACAACTTTACGGGAAGTTGGTTTATTAGCTTCATAAAAGGTTAATGAGAAGAGATTTACTCTAAGTAAGATAAGTATACGCGAGGCAAATTGGTTTTAAGGCATCAATTGCCCAAGAGTTTATGTATAAAGAAGAGTCATTTTTTTAAAGAGTCAAGATGTAGTACTTGGGTTAAACTCTGTTCTTTATTAAAGATATGATTAAGGCCTTAAGTAAACTAAAATGAGAGGTATATGAACAAGACTAATGAGAAGTTATGTTTTCTTAACTTATTTATGATTATGATACGATGACAATTTGAGCTGTGGTAAGAGATATCCGGCGGGCAAGCCCCAAGATCGTTATACCACCTACCTGTGGTAAGAGATGTCCGGCGGGCAAGCCCCAAGATCGCCATACCACCTTCTTCAAGGTAAGAGTATATCCGGCGGGCAAGCCCTAAGATCGCTATACCATCCGCTTCAGCAAGAGATATCCGGCGGCAAGCCCCAAGATCGCTATACCATCCGCCTGTGGTAAGAGATATCCGGCGGGAAGTCCCCAAGATCGTTATACCACCTGCTCCGCGGATTTGCTACCCACGATGCGAGGAATACCTCACGCGAGTCCTTACGGGCTTACGCGGTGAAATAGTCCCACGCGGCGGGTACAACCTATGCGAGAATACCTCACGCGTCCACAGACCTACGCGGTGAAATAGTCCCAAGAGTAGGGTGCTTATTGATACTACTGCAGGTACCCTGCTCCGATCCTAAGGCCCCTATTTTACGCAAAGATTATATATATATACTTGTCACTCTCATTGTTAGTAAGGCACAAGAAAAGGTATTTTGACTTTCTTCCATGACTCCAAATTACTTTTAGACTTATGATATTTTCATTACAAGATTTTCCAAATTTTACATACTTGGTACATATCAGGTAACGACTCTTCCTGGGTCGCTCATGCCGCAGTAAGGCTAAGCGCATCGAGGATCCTCGCTCTAGGATCACTATTCCTGTCGAAGCCCATTCTCCTAAGCTTGTTTATCGGTACGATATTCCCCGACGCTATAGGTATTTTGTACATTCAGTGGTACGGGCCCCGTCCCGCCACGCTTGTTATCTTTAGAGGTTTGTGGTCACATGTATGTTTTGGGCTATAAGAACCTGGCCAGTACTGCTATACTTTGTTTAAGTATGTTTTATGGAAGGCAGCCTTATCGGCTGGCCAGTGATGTCTACCATTTTTATAAGTTATGTGTTATGTATGTTCCGCTGCTATTCTCTGACATATACCGATGGTGGTACCCTGCAGGGTACCGCCATGCCCCGGTCAGTCGTGACAAAAGTGGTATCGTGAGCGCTTAGTCCTCTGAAAGTGTCCACGCATCGTGTTCAGTAGTCTTGATTATCTGCGTGTCATGCACCACATCTATAATCGTGAGGTCAGCAGGATATTTAGGATTGGTTTCATTCTTTCACTCTAAGATCGCGCAATAAAGCCGAAGTTATAGGTCGAACCTCCTCTCGATGTTTTCCTTTATGTATCGCTTATGCCTCCACGCAAGGCAACCGCGCCCGTATGGCAAGGCACCGAGGTGCCGCTAGCTGGACGCGGAGAGTCACGCAGGCACAGCCCACCCTACCAGATGATATTTAGGGCGGCGAAGTTCCACGCCGCCGCCACCGCCAGAGTTCGAGGCGCGGACGCGCTATCGAGACGCAGACGAGCCTCCACCCCACAATGTGGTCCGAGTACGAGATTACGGAACAAATTCGCCATCGACCAAAGATAGTGTGGCAACACGACAGAGCAGCGCCAACCCTAGAGCCGATAGCTTACTTGATTCGGATTTCGTTGTCACCCACCCGAAGTTCTATGGTTCGAGATTCGGCGAGGATCCGCAGGAGTTTGTCCTTAGCTACAATGACCATGCAGTCCTTAGGCATCGTGGACCGAGTCTGTTATACTAGCTTCTTACCGTTACGCCGATATGCGCTGAACCGTTTGAGCCACGGGTATTGTCGAGGCGAGGATGCTCTTCCACCGATTGGGAGGAGTTCACAGAGGCTGCCTAGACCACTTCTTGCCTCCCGAGGCGCAGGAGAGCCCGCGAGATAGGTTCTTGACCTTGAGACAGACGGAGGACTATCGTGAGTACACTGAGTTCGACTCTGGCCGATATGCGCACACCATAGTAGCCGATATGGCAGATAGATTCATCGATATGTGATGGGTTAGACCGTCATATGATTATCGTGATGCTTGGGGTGGCTCTTCACCGTGGACGGATATTGCCAGACGCAGCGCACACGCAGGGATCGAGGACAGAGAGGCAGATCGCCTAGATTTGGGCCAGCCCAAGAGGCCAGACAACAGTTCTCGTGGCGCTGAGGCTGGCAATTTCAAAGCAGACCAGTCCACATTCCACCAAGACAGAGTGCTCCTTCTCGCTTTTCCTACGAGGTCCGATCGCCAGGTTATTCGCGAGCGTGTCGGCTCCGTGACTTCGTGTTTTCGCGAGGCAGACCAAAGACTAATCGAGACCACCTACCTCTCTGTGTTCGACGCGGTAGGTCTCATCCGGCGAGCGCCAGATGGGTTCGAGCGCATTACTTGTGGCGGGCCATCCAAGAAGGATTGTCCGCCCCAGCGGCGGAGCATTACGGTTCACCGACGGTTCCGTTGTCGATCTTCATCTTCGATGGTTAGACGCCCGGCGGCGTGGTACTTATGGCCAAAGCAGCCGCGCAGGTCGTGGTAGGGGTTCCAGCTTCTAGCGTCCTCGTAATCGCATATATGCTATGTCCAATGACAGACCGTGAGGCGCCCCTGCATGTCGCCACAGTACATTATTGGTTTCTTGCGATGATATGCTTTGATAGATCCAGTTCTACCTTGTCCTATATATCTCCTCATATTGCCAATAGAATAGGATAGAGCCCGAGTCCATAAGACCTTTTGAGGCGGCTACGCCAGGTGATTCAGCCGTAGCCGAGCTGTATAAGGCTTGCCTCAGGACTATAGATACCGCCGACTTCAGCCGACTTGACAGAGTTGGATACTTGCACTTTGACGTGATTACGGGTACGGATTGGCTAGCATCTTTCTATGCCAACGTGGACCGTAGAGAGATTAGTTCGTTCCAGCTTTCTACGAGCCGTTATCGAGCGGAAGGAATATCGCATCGCCGGCGGGTAAGTTTATTTCTTACCTCGGCTGGAAGATGGCGCTGGGTATATCTACTATACGGTTCGTATTCGAGCATCGAGGTCGAAATACCGACCTTCACCGGCCCGTTAGAGAGTTTCCACGTATTCCTGCACGAAGCTTCGCATCCTCCCGAGAGGAGATTGATTTTTGCATTGATTTGGCGCCGATACTGACCGATATCTATTCCGCCATACAGATGGCACCGCCGAAATGGGAGTCAAGGACCACCAAAGATTTGGCCGAGAAGCGGCTTTATTAGGCCAAGTGTTTCTCCCCGGGAGCACCAGTTATTTGTAAAGAAGAAGGACGGGACGCCGCATGTGTATTGATTACAAACAACAAGGTAACTATCAAGAATGTATATCCTCCTGTGATTGACGATTTGTTTGACCAACATGGTGCAAAGTGTTTTTTCAAGATAGACTCGCGTCCGTTATCATCAAAGTAGTTAGAGAGATAGATATCCCAAAGATCGCATTCAGACCCTGATGGGCACTATGAGTTCAGGTGATGTCTTTCGGCTTGACCAACGCCCCAAAGAAGATTCACGGACTCATGAATGTGTGTTCGTGCCATTCTGGATATGTTCGTTATAGTGTTCATTGATGATATCTCGTGTATTCGCGCACGTGAGCAGAACATACGCATCATTCGAGGACGGATCGAGTCCTCCGAGACCGCAACAGATGCCAAGTTCTCGGCGCGAGTTCGTTAGCTTCTGGCTTTCTTAGGCATGTTATCTGGCCACGGTATTCGTTGATACAAACAAGATTGAAGCCAAGACTTGGCCCGCACTCCACTACACCGACGGAGGTGCGCACTTTTTGGGCCTCGCAGATATTATCTGAGGTTTGTAGAGAAGTTTGCTTCTATTTCAAAGATTTTGACTAAGCCGACTGTAGCGCAAATGATGTTCCGTGACTGATACTGTGAGGAAAGTTTCCAGCTAAAGGAGAAGTTGACGATCGCCCCAGCTTACTCTTCCAAAGCGGCCTAGATGGATACGTGGTTTATCGCGACGCCGCCGTGTCAGTCAAGCTGCGCCGACGCAAAGACGGCAAGGTTATAGCCATGATCTCGACAAATTAGGAAGTATGAGGAGAACTATCCCACCCATGACTCGAGTTGGCAGCAGTGATTCATGCCTTAAAGATCCGAGACATTATTTATATGGAGTTCATATGGACATTTACACGTACTCACAAGAGTCTCCAAGATATCTTCACCCGTATGAGCCGAACTCATGCGACATAGACGGTGGTCGAGCTACTTAAGGATTACGATGTTGACATTCTGCACCACCCGCGGAAGGCCAACGAGTCGCATGCCCTTAGTCGCAGATCGACGGGTAGTCCGTCTGATGTTCACCCGCAGAAGAGGATACGGTCCGAGAGTTACATCACCAGCGAGCCTGGGATTCGCTTGGTTGATTCTCGATAGGCCGAATTCGGTTCGAGAGGTTGCCGAGTCTTCTATCGCCGGCGAGGCGAAGAGGCGAAGATGAGGATCCGATTTTGCACGGCATCAGATGCCGCTGCTCGTAAAGAGAGGAGTCTATTCGAGGTAATACCACGGGATGCTAAGATTCGAGGGCCGGCCAGGGTTCCCGATGTGACAGACTTCACGCCAGATTCTCGTGAGGCACACGTTGCTCGTTATTCTATTCATCCGGTCGACTAAGATGTATCATGACCTCGATGCGTGTATCAGCGTGGACGGCCTAAAGAGGACGCCATGAGTTCGTGGCACGCGTCCGAATTGTCGCCAGGTTAAGATTGAGCACCGTAAGCTCTGGCTATCGCAGTGCTATCGATATTCGACTGGAAGGAGGTGATAAATATGGATTTTATTACGTGGCTACCTACCACTCGTATGAAGCATGATTCCATTTGGGTGATTGTCGACAGTCGATTTAAATCAGCCCATTTTCTTCCTGGCCGTAACGACGCTCACCGAGGACTATGCCGATTATATATTAGAGAGATTGTGAGATCGCACTGAGTCTCTGTCGATTATATCGATAGAGGAGCCCGCTTCGCTAACTTCCGAGGTCTTTTCGTGGGATTAGGGACACAGTGAGTCTCAAGACGGCGCTTCATCCTCGTGACCGACGGACAGCCGAGCGCACTATCCGCATACACTCGAGGATATGTCATGCTTGTGTTATTGACTTCGAGGTAGCCGAGGATCATTTGCCTCGTGGAGTTTGCTTACAACAACAATGGCTACCATTCCAAAGATTCAGACGGCGCCTTACGAGGCCTTATACGAGGAAGTGTAGGTCACCGATAGCTAGTTCGAGGTGGGAGAAATTTAGTTAGTCGGGCCGCACTTAGTTCAATGTAGTGGATAAGGCGCTTATCCAGAGCGTTGTTGGCGCTCGTAGCCGCAGGTCGATGCAGATCATCGCGCCGACACTTGGAATTTGAGATAGATGATTGGGTTTTCCTAGCGTATCACGGCGGCGTGATGAGATTTGGAAAGAAGGGAAGCTTAGCCCAAGGTACATCGGGTCAGACGGATTGTCCGTAGGTAGGCGTGGTTGCTCATGAGTTAGATCCGCCGTCCGATTAGAGGCGGTGACATCCGCCTTCCACGTGTCCATGTTACGGAAATGTATCGAGATCCATCTAGAGCGCACCCTGCTCACGATGTCCAAGTGACAGAGGAGTTATCGATGAGGAGAATCCCATAGCGATACTCGATCGCCGTTAGACGACTTCGACGAAAGACGTGGCTTCCGCCAAGGTCTTATGGCGAACGAGAACGGGAGGAAATGACGCAAAGCAGAGGATGACACGATGAAGAAGACTTCACCTATTTCCTATACCTCCGTGTAACCCACTTTCCTCGCTTGTTAGTTTTGATTTAGCACTTACGCTCAAGATGTCAGGCTCATGGAGCTTCTTTATTTGCAAAAGAATAGTTAAGCAGGTCTATGTCGATGTTGTGATTTGAGTAAGTTTGAAGGAACATTCGAACGAATGTTTCTGGGGGAGAATGTTATACCCCGTAGTTCTCGACTACGATGAGAGCGCACGCGTAACGACCTGCCCGGCCCGCATCGTGCCTTATCCCGCACCCTAGTGACACAACATCGAGAAAACCAAATGAACATAAAACTTTAAACAAGAAACAAGCTATATGAACATAAAACAAAGCAACCTAACTACCTTCCAATAACAAAAATAAATACAACTCTTTCAAAACGAATGCTTTAATCCTTTTACAAACCCCGCCCACAACAAGATTACATGCACTTAAGATTTACAACAACTATGACGGACAGGCCTCGCCATACCCTCAATGTACAAGAACCTACAACTCAGTGGAACACATACCAAAAGATAAGCCTCCGAGAAACGGAGCTTCCCAAAACGCTGAACCGAGATCCTAAGAGCGAGGATCCACGACTGACGATTCTTACCTCATGCAGATTAACGCAGCCTCAAGGAGGTCAAGATAACAGTACCAAGTATGTGAAATCAGAAATATCAGAATGAAATCATACTAGTCTATATAAAGCAGAGACATGTATGATAACCAAACTACGCCACAACATAAAAGCAACATGTCCAATGTGACTCACGCCTCAAGTCATCACTAAATATAACTACGGGTCTCACGCCCACAACATCAATCATGTTCGCATCACGGCCGCATGCCCCAAATTCTGACGGTGTAGACATGTCCATGATTCAACAATAATACCAATGCCCCACGGCCACATGCCCCTGACTCAGACGGCAGAGACACGCCCATGTGACATCAACAATAATATATCGTGATCAACTCCGCCGCACGCCACATGCCCCTAATTCTACCGGTGTAGACATGTCCATGTAACCACAATAACAATATATCGGTAATCAACCCCGCCGCATGGCCACATGCCCCCTAATTCTACCTCGCAGATACGCCCACGTGACATCAACAACAAGACAAGAATCAAAATGGAAACATACCCGTGGAATTCTCCACATCGCCAAAGACGCCCAAGTAAGTTCTCAATAAGTCAACCGCCTCTATCGAGACGCCAGAATACGTAAATACAACACTTGTACAACAAAGGCTATCATCACAAGCATAGGCAAGTTTCACACAACTCAAAGTACTTTCCCATAAGTCACACAATACCCGTAGTATAAAAATAGAGTGACTATCTTTTTAAGTAAACCAAAATACTTCCCTTGCAAAAATCAAGTAACCACATTATTTCCAAACGTTCAAGTTTTCCTAATTTCAAGTGCTCAAGTTTCTCATTTTAGAAAGGTTTTATAACTCATAGTCTTAATCCCTTTTAAAACAATCGAGTAACATATGTCATACATGTGAGTAGTTTATTCTTGCTTATAACAATCTTATTACAAAGAACATGATCTAGAAAATGTAATATCATTTTGTCTCATCTTAGCTTCTATGCATGGAGGTTTCTACCGGGTTTTAATACAATACATCATTATTCAATACATTTTCCTTTATTAACGCCGCAGTTGGTCCTGTCGATACACATTCGATTTCCAAATCAAGAAACATTATCCCTTTAAAACCAAGTACTCATTACTCACGAATGAGGTTTCACACAAACATCCACATTAAAACAAATAAGTTAAGTCTCTTATCTTATAAGATCAAGTCTCTTAACTTCTAACATCAAGAAACCATTTTCTTACCTACATAAAGTCGTTATAACCAACTTCTCATAAAGCCGTTATAACACTTTATGTTTAAACCAAACAAATACACTTAGCAATCAGACGCCCACCGCATTACATAGTTACACACATATCATGCTAGAACAGATAGAAGAGGTTCACATACCTCGCGACGAGTATCGACATAAGCAAAGTGCTCCAAGTACTACAACCTTGCTAGCCCTTTCCACTCCTCAAGTAGAATACGCCACTCTTAGTACTTCCACCTATAAGGCCACAAACGCTCATTAACTTCTAACCGCACGGCCCATATTCTACCGAAATTCGCAAAGACTCTCCCCAACAAACAGAAATCTCCTCCTCTATCGAGGCCGCCACTGCCGACTGTGGGGTTTTACACGCCTAACCTGACGTACAATTCTACTCAAGAATACTACACAAGTCTACTCGCAATACACCCTATGTAAATACAGTCAGCTTCTTTTCTTTACTCTTCAGCTTAAGTCAAAAGACATTGCCAAATACAAAGTTCATTTACATATAGTATACTTCAACTATATATTCCTACAACATGTAATCTCCAATTACAATAAGGGACAAGAATATTTACCTCGACAAGCCCAAAATTATCCAAGTTATAATGTCGATCCCGAGCAAGGTTTAGCTCCTACCCGCGCGCCCAATCCGCCTCCAAACAACCCTAAGTTCTAACTAACTTCTACTCAAATACTTCAACCAACTACGAAGATTTCCTTAGGGTTTCTGGCTGAGACTAAAGGACAAAAGGTAGTATTTCCTGCTCTACGATAGAGGTATCTTTGGAATACTACAAGGTACAAGGCTAAGGTATTTTGGGCATTATAACAATACTGAGAAGTATTTCAATACCACGCTGAGTGGTATTATACGAAACAACTAGGCAGTGGGTACCCCACCGCTAGCTCCACAGCGAGGGAAGCCTCGCCAAAGCCCACACGGTGGGAGTGGGAAGGCTCTCGCCAGAGCTCACAAAGGGGGAGGAGAGGGTTTCAAGACTTGGAAGTTTTGACGAATGAAGTCTTCAAGCCCAGTGGTATTTATAGCAAACCAAAAGCCAACCAACGGCCAAGATCAAGCCATGTGCAAGGCAAGTGTAAGGCCTTGATCAAGCCAAGTGCACCCTAGCCCTACTCCACCAAACATGGCACAAAACAAGCCACAAAACAAGCCACAAAACAAGGCCAAGAATAGTGACCAATCGCCAAGGCCAACCACCCTCGACCGCCCCAAATCGTCTAAACGAGGGTGACAAGTGTCACCCTCCCGCTGGTCCAAAAATGTTTCGCCTCTAAAAATCCGCAAAATATAAACGACATAGCCGGAATTTTCCCTACGAAAGTTGTGGAAACGCTTCGCCGAAAAACGACTCCAATCGCACTCAGGCCCAAAATTCGGTCCTTTGCCTAACTTAAGGCTCAAATTTCTACGTCCGCCCCACGCATACTCCGAAATACGGTATAACATTCTCCTCCTTAGAAACATTCGTCCCGAATGTTCCTTCTCAAGTCTCAACCCAAACATGCGCTTAGTATAGCCTTCATCGCTATACGCATCGAAACAATCATGCCACACCCGCCATAAAAAAATAACAAACGCACTAATACTTAAACTCAAGTCAACGAGGAAACACCTCTAATCATCACAAAACCCCTTACCCGAGGTCTAAAATATACTCCTTCACACCTTCATTTCAAAAGAAACGATCACACACGCTCACTTTTCCCTATCTTCATTGCACTTTCTCGAACACTCAAACTCTTTCTAGTATCTGCACTCACACTTCCGTCAACGCTCGCTTTCCAACTCGAGTCACTACCTCCAAACTTGGTCATCTTACTAACCTCGATCTTTCTAAGGCCGCTCCGCCTCCACGATCCGCTCGTCGAACATATCCACCAACTCATACGATGGTTTATAC
Source organism: Przewalskia tangutica (assembly GCA_029844215.1). Taxonomy (NCBI): domain Eukaryota; kingdom Viridiplantae; phylum Streptophyta; class Magnoliopsida; order Solanales; family Solanaceae; genus Przewalskia; species Przewalskia tangutica. The sequence continues at coordinate 73,491,434 of CM056725.1, forward strand.
AAACTGGGCCTAGCATTCTCGTGACTCTACCACCAAGTGACCACCTGTAACCGACTTACCTTAAACCGCTACGTTGACCCAGATCACGCCCTCAACCCGACCCACAATCGCCACGCCCTTGTTCCTCGACACGAAACAATCTCGCGAATCACATCATGAAAGCTACCACTTCCATCTCACATTACCCATGGACCGATCACTCACATAAAACCCACGATACTACGACTCGATAAAGGTCAAACATAAAACGAATCTTTACTCAAGACGACCTTACCTCTAAGGTCTCAATCGTGATACCTAGGTTCACACTTACCACGCCCCATACTTATCCTCCCAACTAAGCATGTTTTCTAACTCACAATTAACACAACGCTATTCGTGACATAGCACATAATAATGAGACCATCATAACAAGCATACCAAAACTCTAGAGGGTTAAGGATATACCCGGCTACCGCTTCCACTCTAATCATAGGCCCACTGCAGGCGCATAATCGTAGGCGCGGCGAACCACCATCGATCCGTAGGTCGAGTCGTAACATCCGTATACCCTTGGCCTGACAGCCTCGCAAATGGCCCCGCTGGCCGCAAAATAACAAGCTCCTCGCACCACGACATTCCCAAATGCGGTCTACCACATCGACTACACCGAGGTAGGGTGACCGTGATCCGCCAACACCCTTACTTCCCTAGAAACTCAACCTCGAGCCCGACCGCCCCGAATACTCGATGCCGTGGCGTCGCGAGGACCACTCAGACCGGGCGAGGTACAAAACTAGTATGCTATCGAGGCGTCCGCCTCGAAGTCACCAAAGCGACCTCGTTGTTCGCCTCTTCGCGATTCGTCATTCTGCCGACCTCTCCGTGCCTCACATCCCAGCATGAGCTCGCACGCGCAATGTCCATGCCCTACAAGAGCTACTCCCGAACATGCCTCGACATGTAATCATCGAGCCTCAGAATATATCGTGCACTCGATCCTCCATACTAGCTACCAACGCTGGGACGCATCGCCAATGAGTCGAACTCCACATTGTACTCCCGAACCGCACGCCCGCCTCGCCTAAGCATCAAAAATCTGCCGCTGCGTCTCCTCATCCGCGAGGCAAGAAGCGCGTGAGGAAAGCCCTCAAAACTCATCCCATACCGCTGAGGTGCATGCTCTCCCGAAAGCTCCCATGAATCAAACCAATCGATCGCGTATCACGCACCGATGCGAACCAAAGGTCACAGACTCGGTCTCAAGCTCGATCACCCGTGATGATCCGTCAGAATCGCCGATGAACTCTCGCGATCATCCTCGTGCCTCACCCATAAAACTCAAGTGCTACAACTCGTAAAGTCCCGTAGCCTCAAACTATCTCGCTTCGGTGAACCATCGTGCTATCGAATCGAATCGCCGTGATTCAAATTTATCTCATATTCTGCCACGACTCGCCAAGAATCGGGCCATCTCTTGTAACCCATCTCTCCGCCTGCATCGTGGACTGAGGCTCGTGTATCATGGGTCTCAGCAGCCATTGCCGCGCCTAACTCTCGCTGGGCCGGGCGCTACAAAACCCGCCGCTCAAGCACAACTCGTATCGCTCGCTCGCGCCACGCATTCTCTCAGATCTCACTAGCGTTCTCGCCGCTTTGCCCTTCGTGGCTCGTTGCTGCGCGAGGCATAATCGTAAAAATGAGATACGCCGAGGGTCCAACTTACAACACACTTTCTAAGGCACGATCTCGTAACGAGAAGAATGGAAACTAATCCTAAATGTCTCAGCCTCCTCGACATAGACGTGGTGCACAACACATCGATAATCAAGACTCTACAAGACACGGTCAGACACTTTCCGAGGATTAATCGCTCGATACCACTTTTGTAACGACTGCCCGGCTGCATCGTGCCTTATCCCGGCACCCTAGTGACACAACATCGAGAAAACCAATGAACATAAAACTTTAAACAAGAAACAAGATATATGAACATAAAACAAAGCAACCCAACTGCTACCTTCCAATAACATAAATAAATACAACTCTTTCAAAACGAATGCTTTAATCCTTTTACAAACCCCGCCCACAACAAAGCATTTCATGCACTTCTAAGATTTATTAACAACTATGACGGACAGTGGTTCGCCATACCCCAATGTACAAGAACCTACAAATCAGTGGAACACATACCAAAAGATAAGCCTCCTGAGAAACGGAGCTTCCCAAAACGCCGAACCGAGATCCTAAGAGCGAGGATCCACGATCGATGCATTCTACGCAGATGAACGCAGCTTCAAGGCGAGGTCAAGACAACAGTACCAATTATGTGAAATCAGAAATATCAGAAATGAAATCATAATAGTCTATATAAAGCAGAGACATGTATGATAACCAAACTACGCTCACAACATAAAAGCAACATGTCTACTGTGACTCACGCCTCAAGTCATCACTCAAATATAACTACGGGTCTCACGCCCACAACATCAATCATGTTCGCATCACGGCCGCATGCCCCGACTCGTGATCGGTGTAGACATGTCCATGATTCAACAATAATACCAATGCCCCATGGCCACATGCCCCGACTCGTGACGGCAGACACGCCCACGTGACATCAACAATAATATACCATGATCAACCCGCCGCACGGCCACATGCCCCTAATTTACCTCGTAGACATGTCCATGTAACCACAATAACAATATATCGGTAATCAACCCCGCCGCACGGCCACATGACCCTAATTTACCCTGCAGATACGCCCACGTGACATCAACAACAAGACAAGAATCAAAATGGAAACATACCCGTGGAATTCTCCACATCGCCAAAGACGCTCCAAGTAAGTTCTCAACAAGTCAACCGACTCTATCGAGAGACGCCAGAATACGTAAATACAACACTTGTACAACAAAGGCTATCATCACAAAGATAGCAAGTTTCACACAACTCAAAGTACTTTCCCATAAGTCACACAATACCCGTAGTATAAAAATAGAGTGACTATCTTTTAAGTAAACCAAAATACTTCCTTTGCAAAAATCAAGTAACCACATTATTTCCAAACGCTCAAGTTTGCCTAATTTCAAGTGCTCAAGTTTCTCATTTTAGAAAGGTTTTATAACTCATAGTCTTAATCCCTTTTAAAACAATCGAGTAACATATGTCATACATGTGAGTAGTTTATTCTGTTTATAACAATCTTATTACAAAGAATCATGATCTAGAAAATGTAATATCATTTTGTCTCATCTTAGCTTCTACGCAGATGGAGGTTTCTACCGTTTTAATACAACACATCATTATTCAATACATTTTCCTTTATTAACGCCGCAGTTGGTCCTGTCGATACACATTCGATTTCAAATCAAGAAACATTATCCCTTTAAAACCAAGTACTCATTACTCACGAATGAGGTTTCACACAAACATCCACATTAAAACAAATAAGTTAAGTCTCTTATCTTATAAGATCAAGTCTCTTAACTTCTAACATCAAGAAACCATTTTCTTACCTACATAAAGTCATAACCAACTTCCCATAAAGCCGTTATAACACTTTATGTTTAAACCAAACAAATACACTTAGCAATCAGACGCCCACCGTACTACATAGTTACACACATATCATGCTAGAACAGATAGAAGAGGTTCACATACCTCGCGACGCAGTATCGATAATAAGCAAAGTGCTCCAAGTACTACAACCTTGCTAGCCCTTTCCACTCCTCAAGTAGAATACGCCACTCTTAGTACTTCCACCTATAAGGCCACAAACGCCTATTAACTTCTAACCGCATTTGCCCATATTCTACCGAAAATTCGCAAAGACTCTCCCGCAACAACAGAAATCTCCTCCTCTATCGAGGCCGCCACTGCCGACTGGTGGGGTTTTACACGCCTAACCTGACGCGGTACAATTCTACTCAAAGAATACTACACAAGTCTACTGCAATACAGTCCTATGTAAATACAGTTCAGTTCTTTTCTTTACTCTTCAGGCTTAAGTCAAAAGACATTTCCAAATACAAAGTTCAGTTCTACATATAGTATACTTCAACTATATATTCCTACAACATGTAATCTCCAATTACAATAAGGGGACAAGAATATTTACCTCGACAAGCCCAAAATTATCCAAGTTATAATGTCGATCCTGAGCAAGGTTTAGCTCCTACTCCGCGCTCCAATCCGCCTCCAAACAACCCTTAGAAGTTCTAACTAACTTCTACTCAAATACTTCAACCAACTATGAAGATTTCCTTAGGGTTTCGCTTGAGACTAAAAGGACAAAAGGTAGTATTTCCTGCTCTACGATGAGGTATCTTTGGAATACTACAAGGTACAAGGCTAAGGTATTTTGGGCATTATAACAATACTTGGAGAAGTATTTCAATACCACAAGGGAGGGGTATTATACGAAAACAACTAGGCTAGGGGGGGTACCCCACAGCTAGCTCCACAAAGGGGGGAGGGGGAAGCCTCTCGGCCAAAGCCCACACGAAAAGGGGGAGGGGGAAGGCTCTCGGCTAGAGCTCACAAAGGGGGAGGAGAGGGTTTCAAGACTTGGAAGTTTTGACGAATGAAGTCTTCAAGCCTGTGGGTATTTATAAGAAACCAAAAGCCAACCAATGGCCAAGATCAAGCCATGTGCAAGGCAAGTGTAAGGCCTTGATCAAGCCAAGTGCACCCTAGCCCTACTCCACCAAACATGGCACAAAACAAGCCACAAAACAAGCCACTAAACAAGCCACAAAACAAGGCCAAGAATAAGGGACCAATCGCCAAGGCCAACCACCCGACCGCCCCTAAATCGTCCAACGAGGGTGACAAGTGTCACCTCCCGCTGGTCCAAAAATGTTTCGCCTCTCTAAAAATCCGCAAAAATATAAATGACATAGCCGAATTTTCCCACGAAAGTCGTGGAAACGCTTCACGAAAAACGACTCCACTCCAAGACTTGTGCCCAAAATTCGTCCTTTGCCTAACTTAAGGCTCAAATTTCACGTCCGCCCTACGCATATACTGAAATATGGGGTATAACAAGACGTAAAGCATGTAAGACTTAAAATTTTCAAAGGATAGGTTGACTGATTATTCCTGACGGTTTTAGTCAACTTTGAGACGGGTTATGACCCGATTCATTGAGAGTTCCTGGCGTTTCAAAGGCCTAGGGCATAGTTCGTGGAGTCTAGATTCCAACGCGAACCAACCGCTCGCCGATAGGACGCCGGAGTAGAAAGTTACGAGAGTTACAAGTTCGGCGCAATGGACGTAAATGTGTTTCTGACAGCGCGAAGTGCCGCGGCCGGATGCAGGGCCGCGCGCCTAAAGCATCGAGGGGTCGCTGAAGTTGCAGCGCCGTGGCGCCAGGATGCAGTGGCCGCGCACAAAGTTCGTGAGGTCGCGGAGGTTTCCAGGCCGCGCGCCGAGGTGGCCGCGCGCCGAGGCGATTTTTGGGCAAAGACTTAGGAAAAGTCGATTTTCTTTTAAAAGACTGGGAGGGTGACAAGTGTCCCACCCCATCTGATTTCTTGCATGTAATTATATTGACCAAGTCTTCAAGACTTGGTCATCTTCCACTTTCTCTTCTCTAAAGCAAAAGCTCCTCCTTCTCTCTACATTTCCAAAGGAAATCCAAGCCTAAGGAAAATCAAAGTTAAGAACAAGAAAAAAGCTCAGAGCTAGCTTCATGGTGGTGTTCTTGGCAAGGAAGCTAGCAAACATTTGGAATAAGTTTGGCTAAATCTTTAAGGTATTGATTCTTCCTTTAGATTTAGTTTATAATGTTTCATGTTAAGAAAGAACTTGTGGTATTAAATAATGCTCTTAGAGTCATCAGATGCTAGAAATGTGGCTCGATATGAAAATGAGTTAAGAAGAGATTACGAGCACGTTGTAGCCTAAAAACTACCTTAGAATTGTTAAGTGAATTGTTGTAACTTATGGGGCAGAATTTTACACACCCAATTTTAGGTGTGTAATCCTCTTTGAATTGTTGGATTGATCGAGCCTTAAACGTGGCAATTGAATGATAAATTCGCCTGAGAAATGTGGAAAAGTGAGTAGAAACAAAGGAAATGCTGCCCAATTTTCCATAGAATTTAGTGACTTTGAACTTGGATTGTTCTACATAAAGATTATAGGTTAATAAAAGAATCATGACTATTATAGGTTCAAATAATACTCATGTAGTTCGACTTGGCAAGTGGATCGACCAAAGAGGTATGTGAAGTTTTCCTATCTCTCGAGCATGAATAGATGAAACTACGTAGTACTAGACGACAAGATTTGGTATTCTTACTTGTTTTAAGTGTATAATGACTTGTTTCGTTTTAAGAATGTATAAGTCCCTTAGTTAGGGGAAAAGTATGATTTTACTTAAGTGTAGAGTTAATATAACAACTTTATGGGAAGTTGGTTTATTAGCTTCATAAAAGGTTAATGAGAAGAGATTTACTCAAAGTAAGATAAGTATAATTTGAGGAAAAATGGTTTTAAGGCATCAATTGCCCAAGAGTTTATGTATAAAGAAGAGTCATATTTTTTAAAGAGTCAAGATGTAGTACTTGGGTTAAACTCCTGTTCTTTTATTAAAGATATGATTAAGTGCCTTAAGTAAACTAAAATGAGAGGTATATGAACAAGACTAATGAGAAGTTATAAGTTTTCTTAACTTATTTATGATTATGATATGATGACAGCTTGAGCTAGGTAAGAGTATATCCGCGGGCAAGCCCAAGATCGCTATACCACCTACCTGTAAGAGATGTCCGGCGGCAAGCCCCAAGATCGCCATACCACCTTCTTCAGTGTAAGAGATATCCGGCGGGCAAGCCCCAAGATCGCTATACCATCCGCCAAGCAAAGAGATATCCGGCGGGCAAGCCCCAAGATCGTTATACCATCCGCCTGTGGTAAGAGATATCCGGCGGGAAGTCCCCAAGATCGTTATACCACCTGCTCCGTGGATTTGCTACCCACGATGCGAGGAATACCTCACGCGAGTCCCATGGGCTTACGGGTGAAATAGTCTCACGCGGCGGTACCATGCGAATACCTCACGCGTCCACAAGACCTACGCGGTGAAATAGTCCCGTGAGTAGGGTGCTTATTGATACTACGGCGCAGGTACCCCTGCTCGATCCTAAGGCCCCTATTTTACGCAAAGATTATATATATATATTTGTCACTCTCATTGTTAGTAAGACACAGTAAAAGGTATTTTGACTTTCTTCCATGACTCCAGCTTACTTTTAGACTTATGATATTTTCAGTACAGTATTTTCTAGTTTTACATACTTGGTACATATTATGACCCTTTCTTCCTGGATCGCTCATGCCGCAGTCGCTAAGGCATCGAGGATCCTCGCTCTAGGATCACTATTCCGTGTCGGTTTCATTCCTCCTAAGCTTGTTTATCGGGTACGATATTCCCCGACGCTATAGGTATTTTGTACATTCACTGCATGGCGGGCCCCGTCCCGCCACGCTTGTTATCTTTAGAGATCCGTGGTCACACGATGTTTTGGGCTATAAGAACCGGTTGTACCGCTATACTTTGTTTAAGTATGTTTTATGGAAGGCAATTTATCTACCGCCAATGATGTCTACCCTTTTTATAAGTTATGTGTTATGTATGTTCCGCTGCTATTCTCTGATATATACCTGACAGGGTACCCCGGTAGGGTACCAGTTGCGGCCCCGGGGTTGGGTCGTGACAACACCCTTCATGGGTGATACCTTCAAGAAGACCCAATCGTCTACCTGAAACTCCAAATGTCGACGCCGACATTCGCATATGACTTCGCCGACTCGAAGCCGCTATCAGCCTCCCGGATAAGCTTCACCTTATCCACATCTCGCGAATCAAGTCCGCCAACCAACCGCACTCGCCCACGCCGAACCAACCAATCGGCGACTACATTTCCGCCATACAAAGCCTCGATGGCGCCATCTCAGATACCGAATGGTAGTTGTTGTTATAAGCAAACTCCACAAGAGACAAATGATCCTCCCAATACCCTCGAAATCAATCACGCAGCTCGCAGATATCCTCGCGTTGTCCGATAGCACGCTCGCCGCTCGCCACACCGAGGATGAAACGTTGTACTGAGACTCACCTGTGTCCCTAATAGCTTCTGGAAAGACCTCCAAAAGTTAGTCATAAACTGGGCTCCTCTATCTGATATAATCGGGACTCCGTGCAGTCTCACAATCTCTCTGATATACAATTTGGCATAGTCCTCACCCGAAAATGTCGCCCGACCGAGCGAAGTGGGCTGATTTCACACCACAACACAACCTGATGGAGTCATACTTCCTCTGAGTACGAGGTAACACTGTAATAAAGTCCATGTTGATCACCTCCCACTTCCATGTCGGAATATTAATAGCCTGCAATAGCCCGCTAGGCCTCTAGTGTTCAACTCGACTCCGGCAATTAGGACATCAGGCAACAAAACCTGCCACGTCCCTCTTCAGGCCATCCCACCAATACATACATTTGAGGTCATGGTACATCTTGGTCGACCCCGGATGAATAGAATAACGAGCACTGTGTGCCTCTCCCATAATCTGCTGAAGAAGTCCTGTCACATCGGGAACACACAACCGGCCCTCAAATCTTAGCACCCCATCAGCGCCACTGAATAGACTTCTTGTCACGCCCCAACCTCAAGCTCAGGATCGGTGCCCTACCTGGGCACCCTTCTACCTTAACAACTAAGTAAACTGCGGAAATTAAATAACACCTCTTTTTTTTTTAACCAATCGTACATGCAAGGGCAAGACGACAAGGCTGCCAGATAATATACATAATAAAAAGACACTACACCGTACATGAGTCCAATCCCACATATGAATACGCACTTAAGAGTTATATCAACTATGACGGACAAGGCCCCGCCAGATTCATAATCAGATAAAAGCCTGCATCAAAGAACTTATACAAAAAGATAAACTCCTAACATAAGGAGCTATTCAAAACTCGAAAGGTGGTCCTACACTGCCGATCACCAAACAACAGACCTAAACTCAAGCAGATGAACGCAATTTCCGGGCGAGGTCAATACGAAGAATGTACCAAGTATGTGAAGCAGCATCAGAATGAAATCATAACATTTAACAAAACAGAGACATGTATGATAGCCAACCTACAAGACACAATACATAAATAAATATATCAAGTCGTGACGATGCCTCAAAGTCATTACTAAAATATAACCATGGGTCTCACGCCCATAATATCAATCATGCCTGTGGAATCCTTCCTCACTGTCGGTAGTCCATGATATAATAACACCAATAGGCATACATGAACACCAAGTCTCACCTGTGTCCTAAAAACTATACGGGCCAAGTAGGTAAACGAACCAATCTGTACCAATCTTGCCCTTCTGGGCCGCGGTTGCCTTGCATGGAGGCATAACTGATACATAAGGGAAAACATCAGAGGAGGTTCAACCTATAACACAGCTCTATTGCACGATCTTAGAGTGAAAGAATGGAAACCAATCCTAAATATCCTGCAGCCTCCTGATTATAGATGTGGTGCACAACACACCGATAACCAAGACTCTACTAGATACGGTCTGTAGACACTTTCTGAGGACTAACTGCTCTGATACCACTTTTGTCACGACCGACTCGGCCGCGATCGTACTCCTACCCGTACCCGTCGTATACATCGAGAATAGCAAATGAACATACATAACACATAACTTATAAAAGGTAACATCATCGCCACCGATAAGGTCGCTTCCATAAAAACATACTTAATCAAAAGTATAGCAAGACAACTTGTTCTTACATTTCAAAACACATACGTGACTACGCACTTCTAAGGATAACAATCACGAGGACAGTGGCCCCGCCATACCCCGAATGTACACAATACCTATAGCATCGTGGAATATCCGCACTAATAAAAATAAGCTTCCGAGGAACGGAGCTTCGACACGAATGTTGATCCTAAGAACGAGATCCACCACCGCTACCCTTACCTTCTAAGATTTAACGCAAATTCGAGGAAGGGGGTCAGTACACAATATGTACCAAGTATGTAAAACTAGAAAATACTGTAATAATGATATCATAAGTCTAAAAGTAAGTTGGAGTCATGAAAGACAATCAAAATACAGTACACTGTGCCATACTAACAATGAGAGTAACAAGTATATATATAATACTGCATAAAAAATAGGAGGCTCATGATCAAAACAGGGTACCTCGCCCGTAGTATCAATAAGCAATCCTACTCCTGGGACTATTTCACCCGCATGGGTCTTGTGGACCCGCATGAGGTATTCCTCGCATAGGCTATACCTGCCCGCATGGGACTATTTCACCCGCATAAGCCCATAGGACTCGCATGAGGTATTCCTCGCATCGTGGGTAGCAAATTGTCACACCCCGAATTCCGGGCCCGTGACTGGTGCCTTACCCCGGGCACCCTAGTGACACAACATCAGAGAAAATCAGCGGAAAATAAAACTTTAAACATGAAATGAGAGACATGATAATAAAACAGGTCAACCAAACGGTTACCTTCCAATGATATACATATAACAACTTTTTCAAAACGAACGCTTTAATCCCTTTACAAAACCCCGCCCACACAAAGGCTGCACTTAAGATTTACAACAACTATGACGGACAGGCCCCGCCATACCCCCGAATGTACAAGAACCTACAACTCGTGGAACACATACCAAAAGATAAGCCTCCAAGGAACGGAGCTTCCCAATATCAAAGGTGATCCTAGAGCTGGATCGACACCAATGTACTTCTACCGCAGATGAACGCAGCTTCAAGGAGGTCAAGACAACAGTACCAAGTATGTGAAATCAGAAAAGATCAGAAATGAAATCATAATAGTCTATATAAAGCAGAGACATGTATGATAACCAGATGAAATACGCGACTCGCCATCTCGACTTGTAAAATCGACGTGATACGCGACTTCGCCATCTCGGGACTCGTGTAATATCGATAAAATACGCGACTCGCCATCTCGCGACTCTGTAATATCAAACGGAATACGTGCCGCCCATCTCGCGACTCAGTATAATCAAACGGAATACGCGTTCTCGCCCATCTCGTGACCTCGTAGAATCGCTCATAATAAATCAACCGCCTCCATCGAGAGACGCAGAATACGTAAATACCACACTTGCACAACAAAGGCTATCATCACAAGCATAGGCAAGTTTCACAACAACAAGCATAGGCAAGTTTCACAACAACAAGCATAGGCAAGTTTCACACAACTCAAAGTACTTTCATTTTACGCCAAAGTCCTGTTTTAACTCCTAAAGTACTACGACGTTAAATACCTTTTAAGAGATCCGCTTTTTCACATAAGTCACACAATACCCGTAGTATTAGAATGACCAACCCATATTCCTTTTCAAAAGTCAAGTAACAACATTCTTTCCTAAGTTCCCGCTTGCCTAGTTTCAATTACTTAAGCTTCTCATTTTCAAATGGTTTCATAGTTCATAAACTTAATCACTTGATTTCTTTTAGAACGATCGAGTAATATATATCTTACGAGAGTAGGTTATTCTTGTTTACAACATTCTTATTACAAAGAACCATGATCTAGAAAATGTAATATCATTTTGTCTCATCTTAGTTTCTATGCAGATGGAGGTTTCTACCGGTTTTAATACAAGACTTCATTTATTCAATACATTTTCCTTTATTAACGCCGCAGTTGGTTTGTCGATACACATTCGATTTCCAAATCAAGAAACATTATCCCTTTAAATAAAACCAAGTACTCATTACTCACGAATGAGGTTTCACATAAACATCCACATTAAAACAAATAAGTTAAGTCTCTTATCTTATAAGATCGAGTCTCTTAACTTCTAACATCAGTAAACCATTTTCTTTACCTCTCTTAAGACATTATACCTAACTCCCCATAAAGCTAGTATAATTCTCTTTTAAAACCTTTAAAACCAAGTGTTACTCTCCCTTCAAAACGATTTATAAATCTTTTGAAATACATCAAGTTCTTTATTATAACAAGCCGCTTATAATTCACATCGCTTACCTTTTAAAACCACAAAGTATTTTCTTACCTACATAAAGTCGTTATAACCAACTTCCCATAAAGCCGTTATAACACTTTATGTTTCAAACTAATCAAATACATTAAACACACGTACGCCTACCGCACTACATAGTTACACACATATCATGCTAGAAGAGATAGGAAGAGGTTCACATACCTCGCGACGATTATCGACAATAAGCAAAAGCTCCAAGTACTACAACCTTGCTACTTCTTTCCACTCCTCGAGTGTAATACGCTACTCTTAGTACTTTCACCTATAAAGGCCACAAACGCCTATTAAATCTTAAACACAAGTTTTCATCTTTCTACGTAAAATTCGGCAAAGACTTCCCGCAATGTCAAGTAATCTCTCTCTATCGAGGCCGCCACCAAGCCAACCGTGGGGTTTGCACGCCTAACCTGACGTACAATTCTACTTCACAAGAATGCTTACACAAGTTCATCAGAATACACCCTATGTGATTACGCCATTTCTCTTATTTAAATTCAGCTTAAGTCGCAAGACATTGCCGTAAGTATTATTCAGCTTAAGTCAAAAGACATCACGCACAATTATAACGCTCAGTTCTATATATAGTATACTTCAACTATATATTCTTACAACATGTAATTTCCAATTACAATAGAAGGTCATGAGTGTTTACCTCGATAAGCCCAAAATTATCCGAGATAAAAGTCGATCCCGAGCAAGGTTTAGCTCCTACTCCGCGCGCCCAAAACGCCCAAGAAACCCTTAGAAGTGTCTACACAACTTCTACTTAATACTTCAACTACGGTGAAGATTTTTCCTAGTGGTTTCGCTTTAGTGATCGAGGGAAAGTATAATGGTATTTTCTGGCTTGTATAAGTGTAACCTCGGGAATACTACAAGGTATTTGGGCCAAGGTATTTGGACATTATAACAATACTAGAGAGTATTTCTATACCACAACAAGGGTATTTATACGAGACAACTAGGCTAGTGGGTACCTCTGCCAGGCACCACAAAGTGGAGTGGGAAGCTCTGCCAAGCTCTCAAAGGGGAGGACTTTTGGACGATTTCAAGACAAGAGGAGGAGTATTTGAGACTTAGATAGATTGCTCAATTTTTGACGAAGAAAGTTCATCAACTGTATGGTATTTATAGTCAAGTGAAGGCCAACCAACGGCCAAGACGAAGACAGCTGCAAGTGTAGGGCTAGATTTCCACCACGTACCTTATCCATCTACCACACCAACTTGCACAAATATCCTACCTACCACATGCCCCCTTTCGCCAAGCTTTACCGCCCACCACTTCCAATGCGAGGTGACACTTGTCACCCTCCCGCTGGTCCAAAATGTTTCGCCTCTAAAAATCCGCAAAAATTAGAAATGACATAGCCGAATTTTCCCTACGAAAGTCGTGGAAACGCTTTCACGAAAAACGACTCCAATCGTGTCAGGTACAAATTTCAAACTAGCCAACCTTTAGGCTTAAATTATTATACGACGCCTCACGCATACTGAAATACGGTATAACATTCTCCTCCTTAGAAACATTCGCCCCGAATGTTCCTTCTCAAACAGATAACGAAGAAGTTCCTTCAACAAGTTGTCAAAGCCACACCGCCACGTAATAACACACGCTCTTCTTCTTCTTACTCGCCGTGTCTCTCCTAACACTTGAACTCTTCTAGTATACGCATCACACTTCGCCATCGCTAGTTCCAAAACTTTGGAGTCACTACCTCCAACTTGGTCATCTTACTAACCGCATCTCCTCGAGGCCATTCCCGCCTTTACGATCCGCTCGTCGAACATAAACACGAAATCATACGACGGCCATCTAAACTGGCCTAGCACCCTCGTGACTCTACCACCGCGACCACCCAGTAGCTGACCCTATTTTGAAACCGCCGCGGTTGGCCCTCAACATGGCCCCAACCCGATCCACTTACGCATCACGCCTGTTCCCGATCCGAACAATCTTACTTAAACAGCCGCAAAGCTACCACTTCCATTTCACACTTCCTGTGACTTACCCTTTCACTAACTGTGTTTCTAAATCACCTTTTAGCACACAATATCCAAACATAACACTAAACACATCAACAACATCAATACATACAAAACTCTGTAGGTTAGGATATACCCGACCTACCGCCTCTCTAATCATAGGCTCGCTGCAGGCGCATAGTCAGTAGGCGCGACTAACCCGCCATCGATCCTAGGCCGAGTCATTCTGCTTGCATCCTTCCTACTAGGACAGTCACATGGCCCCGACGGCCGCAGAAAACAAGCACCAAGAAAGACGACATTCCCGACGACGCTTGCTACATCGCGCACACCGAGGAAAACTCAACCCGATCGCTAACCCATGTATATCCGCAACTAAGCCTCGAGCTCGACCAGCCCCAATACCTCGAACGCCCCGACGATCGCGAGGACCACTCAGATCGGGCGAGGTACATCACTAGCTCGCCGAGGCGCGTCCGCCTTGAAAGCTACCAAAGGACCCCGCTGCTCGCCCTCTTCGCCGATCTCGCCATTCCGCCGACTCTCCGCGCCTCACATCCTAGTGCATGAGCTCGCACGCGGCAATGTCCATGCCCTACCGGCGGCTACACCAACAAGCCTCGCTAAGTACTCATCCAGCCCGCGACGAGCGGTACTCGCCCTCCATATCGCCATTAACGCTGGACGCATCGCCAATGAGTCGAACTCACATTGTACTTCCGAACCGCACGCCCGCTTCGCCAGAACACCAAAAATTGTCGCCTCGAGCCTCTCATCTCGCGAGGCAAGAAATGTGCAAGAAATGCCTCAGAACTCGCCCCAAATCGCTGAGCGCATGCTCACCTCGACGCTTCCATGAATCAAACCCGATCGCAGATCGCGCACCGACGCGAACCGGCGTCACCGACTCTCTCCGGCTCGATCACTTACGATCCGTCAGAATCGCTTGATGAACTCCTCGCGATCATCCTCGTGCCTCACCCATAACTCGCGGGCCGCAGCTGTAAAGTCCCGTAGCCTCAAACTATCTCGCCGGTGAACCACGGTGTTACTGGGCCGAATCGCCGTGATTCAACCTATCTCATATTCGCCACGACTCGCCAAGAATCGCCATCTCTTGTACTTATCTCATCTCGCTTCCAGCCGCGGACCGAGGCTCGTGTATCAGAGTCTCAGCAGCCCATCGCCGCGCTTAAACTCGGGCGGCGCTACGAAACCCGCCGCTGGAAGCACTGCTCGTGTATCGACGCTCGCGCTCGCATTTCCTCAGATCCTACTAGCCTCCTCACGCTTGCCTGCTCGTTCGGGTTTTACGCGAGGCATAATCGTAAAATGAAATACGCTGAGGGTACAACTTATCACACGGCTAAGGCACGATCTCGTAATGAGAAGAAATGGAAACCAATCCTAAATGTCCTATAGCCTCCGACATAGATGTGGCGCACAACACACCGATAATCAAGACTTACTAGACACGGTTCAGAGACACTTTCCGAGGATTAATCGCTTCGATACCACTATGTCACACCCCGACTCGGCCCGGATCGTGCCTTACCCCGCACCCTAGTGACACAACATCGAGAAAATCACGAAAATAAAACTTTAAACATGAAATGAGAGACATGATAATAAAACAGTCAACCAAACGGTTACCTTCCAATGATATACATATAACAACTTTTTTCAAAACGACGCTTTAATCCCTTTACAAAACCCCGCCCACACAAAGGCTGCACTTAAGATTTACAACAACTATGACGGACAGGCCCGCCATACCCTCGAATGTACAAGAACCTACAACTCAGTGGAACACATACCAAAAGATAAGCTCCAAGGAACTGAGCTTCCCAATACGCCAAAGCGATCCTAGAGCGGATCGACACCTAATGTACTTCTACCGCAGATGAACGCAGCCCTCAAGGAGGTCAAGATAACAGTACCAAGTATGTGAAATCAGAAAAGATCAGAATGAAATCATAATAGTCTATATAAAGCAGAGACATGATGATAACCGCATGAAATACGCGACTTCGCCCATCTCGCGACTCTGTAAAATCGACGTGATACGCGACTCGCCATCTCGCGACTCGTGTAATATCGATAAAATACGTGACTCGCCATCTCGCGACTCGTGTAATATCAAATGGAATACGCGTTCGCCCATCTCGCGACTCTGTATAATCAAACGGAATACGCGCTTCTCGCCATCTCGGGACTCGCAGAATCGCTCATAATAAATCAACCGCCTCCATCGAGAGACGCAGAATACGTAAATACCACACTTGCACAACAAAGGCTATCATCACAAGCATAGGCAAGTTTCACAACAACAAGCATAGGCAAGTTTCACAACAACAAGCATAGGCAAGTTTCACACAACTCAAAGTACTTTCATTTTACGCCAAAGTCCGGTTTTAACTCCTAAAGTACTACGACGTTAAATACCTTTTAAGAGATCCGCTTTTTCACATAAGTCACACAATACCCGTAGTATTAGAATGACCAACCCATATTCCTTTTCAAAAGTCAAGTAACAACATTCTTTCCTAAGTTCCCGCTTGCCTAGTTTCAATTACTTAAGCTTCTCATTTTCAAATGGTTTCATAGTTCATAAACTTAATCACTTGATTTCTTTTTAGAACGATCGAGTAATATATATCTTACGCGAGAGTAGGTTATTCTTGTTTACAACATTCTTATTACAAAGCCATGATCTAGAAAATGTAATATCATTTTGTCTCATCTTAGTTTCTATGCAGATGGAGGTTTCTACCGGTTTTAATACAAGACTTCATTTATTCAATACATTTTCCTTTTATTAACGCCGCAGTTGGTTTGTCGATACACATTCGATTTCCAAATCAAGAAACATTATCCCTTTAAATAAAACCAAGTACTCATTACTCACGAACGAGGTTTCACATAAACATCCACATTAAAACAAATAAGTTAAGTCTCTTATCTTATAAGATCAAGTCTCTTAACTTCTAACATCAAGAAACCATTTTCTTTACCTCTCTTAAGACATTATACCTAACTCCCATAAAGCTAGTATAATTCTCTTTAAAACCTTTAAAACCAAGTGTTACTCTCCTTCAAAACGATTTATAAATCTTTTGAAATACATCAAGTTCTTTATTATAACAAGCCGCTTATAATTCACATCGCTACCTTTTAAAACCACAAAGTATTTTCTTACCTACATAAAGTCGTTATAACCAACTTCCCATAAAGCCGTTATAACACTTTATGTTTCAAACTAATCAAATACATTAAACACATGTACGCCTACCGCATTACATAGTTACACACATATCATGCTGTAAGAGATAGAAGAGGTTCACATACCTCGCGACGATTATCGACAATAAGCAAAAGCTCCAAGTACTACAACCTTGCTAGCCCTTTCCACTCCTCGAGTGAATACGCTACTCTTAGTACTTTCACCTATAAAGGCCACAAACGCCTATTAAATCTTAAACACAAGTTTTCATCTTTCTACGTAAAATTCGCAAGACTTCCCGCAACAAATAAGTAATCTCCTCTCTATCGAGGCCGCCACCAAGCCAACCGTGGGGTTTGCACGCCTAACCGACGTACAATTCTACTTCACAAGAATGCTACACAAGTCATCGTAATACGCCCTATGTGATTACGTCGCTTTCTTATTTAAATTCAGCTTAAGTCGCAAGACATCGCCGTAAGTATTATTCAGCTTAAGTCAAAAGACATTGCCGCACAATTATAACGCTCAGTTCTATATATAGTATACTTCAACTATATATTCCTACAACATGTAATTTCCAATTACAATAAGGTCACGAGTGTTTACCTCGATAAGCCCAAAATTATCCGAGATAAAAGTCGATCCCGAGCAAGGTTTAGCTCCTACCCGCGGCGCTCCAAAACGCTCCAAGAAACCCTTAGAAGTGTCTACACAACTTCTACTTAATACTTCAACTACGTGAAGATTTTTCCTAGGTTTCGCTTTAGTGACCGAGGGAAAGTATAATGGTATTTTCTGGCTTGTATAAGTGTAACCTGGGAATACTACAAGGTATTTGGGGCCAAGGTATTTGGACATTATAACAATACTAGAGAGTATTTCTATACCACAACAAGGGTATTTATACGAGACAACTAGGCTAGTAGTGGGTACCTCTGGCCAGTAAGGCACCACAAAGGGAGTGGGAAGCTCGCCAAGCTCTCAAAGCGGAGGACTTTGACGATTTCAAGACAAGAGGAGGGAGTATTTGAGACTTAGATAGATTGCTCAATTTTTGACGAAGAAAGTTCATCAACTGTATGGTATTTATAGTCAAGTGAAGGCCAACCAACGGCCAAGATGAAGACAAGTGTGTGCAAGGTAGGGCTAGATTTCCACCACGTGTACCTTATCCATATACCACACCAACTTGCACAAATATCCTACCTACCACATGCCCCCTTCGCCAAGCTTTACCGCCACCACTTCCAATGCGAGGTGACACTTGTCACCCTCCCGCTGGTCCAAAATGTTTCGCCTCTAAAAATCCGCAAAAATTAGAAATGACATAGCCGAATTTTCCTACGAAAGTCGTGGAAACGCTTTCACCAAAAACGACTCCAATCGTGTTGTGTACAAATTTCAAACTAGCCAACCTTAGGCTTAAATTATTATACGACGCCTCACGCATATACTCCGGAAATACGGTATAACATTCTCCTCCTTAGAAACATTCGTCCCAATGTTCCTTCTCAAATGTATAACGGAAGTTCCTTCAACAAGTTGTCAAAGCCACACCGCCACGTAATAACACACGCTTTCTTCTTCTTCTTACTGTCGTGCCCTCCTAACACTTGAACTCTTCTAGTATACGCATCACACTTCGCCATCGCTAGTTCCAAAACTTTGGAGTCACTACCTCCAACTTGGTCATCTTACTAACCGCAATCTCCTCGACTCCATTCCCGCCTTTACGATCCGCTTCGTCGAACATAAACACGTAAATCATACGACGGCCATCTAAACTGGGCCTAGCACCTCGTGACCTTACCACCAAGTGACCACCCGTAGCTGACCCTATTTTGAAACCGCCGCGGTTGGCTCCTCAACATGGCCCCAACCCGATCCACTTACGCATCACGCCTGTTCCCGATCCTAACAATCTTATTTAAACAGTGCCGCGAAAGCTACCACTTCCATTTCACACTTCCTGTGACTTACCCTTTTCACTAACTGTGTTTCTAAATCACTTTTAGCACACACTATCCAAACATAACACTAAACACATCAACAACATCAATACATACAAAACTCTGAGGGTTAGGATATACCGAATCTACCGCCTCTCTAATCATAGGCTCTCGCAGGCGCATAGTCAGAAGGCGCATTAACCCGCCATCGATCCGTAGGCCGAGTCATTCTGCTTGCATCCTTCCTACTAGACAGTCACACGGCCCTCGACGGCCGCAGAAAACAAGCACCGTGAAAAGACGACATTCCTCGATGACGCTTGCCACATCGCGCACACCGAGGAAAACTCAACCCGATCGCTAGAACCTATGTATATCTGCGGAACTAAGCCTCGAGCTCGACCAGCCCCGAATACCCGAACGCCCCGACGATCGTGGAGGACCACTGCATCGGGCGGAGGTACATCACTAGCTCGGCCGAGGCGGTCCGCCTTGAAAGCTACCAGCGACCCTCGCTGCTCGCCCTCTTCGCCGATCTCGCCATTCCGCCGACTCTCCGCGCCTCACATCCTAGTGCATGAGCTCGCACGCGGCAATGTCCATGCTACCGGCGGCTACACCAACAAGCTCGCTAAGTACTCATCCAGCCCGCGACGTAGCCGGTACTCGCCCTCCATATCGCATTAACGCGGGACGCACGCCAATGAGTCGAACTCACATTGTACTTCCGAACCGCACGCCCGCTTCGCCAGAACACCAAAAATTGTCGCCCGAGCCCTCTCATCTCGCGAGGCAAGAAATGTGCAAGAAATGCCCTTCAGAACTCGCCCCAAATCAAGGGAGCGCATGCTCACCTCGACAGCTTCCTATGAATCAAACCCGATCGCAGATCGCGCACCGATGCGAACCGGCGTCACCGACTCGGTCTCCAAGCTCGATCACTCACGATCCGTCAGAATCGCTTGATGAACTCCTCGCGATCATCCTCGTGCCTCACCCATAACTCGCGTCGCAGCCGTAAAGTCCCGTAGCCTCAAACTATCTCGCCGGGGTGAACTACGGTGCATCGGGCCGGAATCACAGATCCAACCTATCTCATATTCGCCACGACCGCCAAGAATCGCCATCTCTGTACTTATCTCATCTCGCTTCCAGCCGCGGACCGAGGCTCGTATCAGAGTCTCAGCAGCCCACCGCCGCGCTTAAACTCGGGCGGCGCTACGAAACCCGCCGCTGAAGCACTGCTCGTGTATCGATCGCTCGCGCTCGCATTTCTCAGATCCTACTAGCAGCCTCGCCGCTTTGCCTGCTCGGGTTCAAGGTTTTACGCGAGGCATAATCGTAAAATGAAATACGCTGCAGGGTACAACTTATCACACGGCCAAGGCACGATCTCGTAATGAGAAGAAATGGAAACTAATCCTAAATGTCCTATAGCCTCCTCGACATAGATGTGGTGCACAACACACCGATAATCAAGACTCTACTAGACACGGTTCAGACACTTTCCGAGGATTAATCGCTCGATACCACTATGTCACACCGACTCGCCCGCGGATCGTGCCTTACCCCGCACCCTAGTGACACAACATCGAGAAAATCAGGAAAATAAAACTTTAAACATGAAATGAGAGACATGATAATAAAACAGTCAACCAAACTTACCTTCCAATGATATACATATAACAACTTTTTTCAAAACGCAATGCTTAATCCTTTTTACAAAACCCCGCCACACAAAGGCTGCACTTAAGATTTACAACAACTATGACGGACAGGCCCCGCCATACCCTCGAATGTACAAGAACCTACAACTCGTGGAACACATACCAAAAGATAAGCCTCCAAGGAACGGAGCTTCCCAATACGCCGAAAGGTGATCCTAGAGCTGGATCGACACCAATGTATTTCTACCGCAGATGAACGCAGCCTCCGGCGAGGTCAAGATAACAGTACCAAGTATGTGAAACAGAAAAGATCAGAATGAAATCATAATAGTCTATATAAAGCAGAGACATGTATGATAACCGATGAAATACGCGACTCGCCATCTCGCGACTTTGCAAAATCGATGTGATACGCGACCGCCATCTCGCGACTCTTGTAATATCGATAAAATACGCGACTTCGCCCATCTCGACTCGTAATATCAAATGGAATACGTGTTCGCCATCTCGCGACTCGTGTATAATCAAACGGAATACGCGCCTCGCCATCTCGTGGGACTCGTAGAATCGCTCATAATAAATCAACCGCCCTCCATCGAGAGACGCGAATACGTAAATACCACACTTGCACAACAAAGGCTATCATCACAAGCATAGGCAAGTTTCACAACAACAAGCATAGGCAAGTTTCACAACAACAAGCATAGGCAAGTTTCACACAACTCAAAGTACTTTCATTTTACGCCAAAGTCCGGTTTTAACTCCTAAAGTACTACGACGTTAAATACCTTTAAGAGATCCGCTTTTTTCACATAAGTCACACAATACCCGTAGTATTAGAATGACCAACCCACATTCCTTTTCAAAAGTCAAGTAACAACATTCTTTCCTAAGTTCCCGCTTGCCTAGTTTCAATTACTTAAGCTTCATTTTCAAATGGTTTCATAGTTCATAAACTTAATCACTTGATTTCTTTTAGAACGATTGAGTAATATATATCTTACGCGAGAGTAGGTTATTCTTGTTTACAACATTCTTATTACAAAGAAATCATGATCTAGAAAATGTAATATCATTTTGTCTCATCTTAGTTTCTATGCAGATGGAGGTTTCTACCGGTTTTAATACAAGACTTCATTTATTCAATACATTTTCCTTTTATTAACGCCGCAGTTGGTTTGTCGATACACATTCCGATTTCCAAATCAAGAAACATTATCCCTTTAAATAAAACCAAGTACTCATTACTCACGAATGAGGTTTCACATAAACATCCACATTAAAACAAATAAGTTAAGTCTCTTATCTTATAAGATCAAGTCTCTAACTTCTAACATCAAGAAACCATTTTCTTTACCTCTCTTAAGACATTATACCTAACTCCCATAAAGCTAGTATAATTCTTTTAAAACCTTTAAAACTAAGTGTTACTCTCCTTCAAAACGATTTATAAATCTTTTGAAATACATCAAGTTCTTTATTATAACAAGCCGCTTATAATTCACATCGCTTACCTTTTAAAACCACAAAGTATTTTCTTACCTACATAAAGTCGTTATAACCAACTTCCCATAAAGCCGTTATAACACTTTATGTTTCAAACTAATCAAATACATTAAACACATGCACGCTCACCGCACTACATAGTTACACACATATCATGCTAGAAGAGATAGAAGAGGTTCACATACCTCGCGACGACATCGACAATAAGCAAAAGCTCCAAGTACTACAACCTTGCTAGCCCTTTCCACTCTCGAGTGTAATACGCTACTCTTAGTACTTTCACCTATAAAGGCCACAAACGCTCATTAAATCTTAAACACAAGTTTTCATCTTTCTACGTAAAATTCGCAAAGACTCTCCCCCGCAAATAAGTAATCTCCTCTCTATCGAGGCCGCCACCAAGCCAACCAGCGGGGTTTGCACGCCTAACCGACGCGGTACAATTCTACTTCACAAGAATGCTACACAAGTTCATCGTAATACACCCCATGTGATTACAACAGCTTCTCTTATTTAAATTCAGCTTAAGTCGCAAGACATCGCTGTAAGTATTATTCGTGCTTAAGTCAAAAGACATTGCCGCACAATTATAACGCTCATTCTATATATAGTATACTTCAACTATATATTCCTACAACATGTAATTTCCAATTACAATAGAAGGTCACGAGTGTTTACCTCGATAAGCCCAAAATTATCCGAGATAAAAGTCGATCCCGAGCAAGGTTTAGCTCCTACCCGCGCGCCCAAAACGCTCCAAGAAACCCTTAGAAGTGTCTACACAACTTCTACTTAATACTTCAACTACGGTGAAGATTTTTCCTAGTGGTTTCGCTTTAGTGATCGAGGGAAAGTATAATGGTATTTTCTGGCTTGTATGTTGTAACTCGGGAATACTACAAGGTATTGGGCCAAGGTATTTGGACATTATAACAATACTAGAGAGTATTTCTATACCACAACAAGCGGTATTTATACGAGACAACTAGGCTAGTGGGGTACCCTCAGTGGCACCACAAAGGGAGGGAAGCTCTCGCCAAGCCTCAAAGGGGAGGACTTTGACGATTTCAAGACAAGAGGGAGGAGTATTTGAGACTTAGATAGATTGCTCAATTTTGGACGAAGAAAGTTCATCAACTAGAGGGTATTTATAGTCAAGTGAAGGCCAACCAATGGCCAAGACGAAGACAAGTGTGGTGCAAGTGTAGGGCCAGATTTCCACCACGTGTACCTTATCCATCTACCACACCAACTTGCACAAATATCCTACCTACCACATGCCCCCTTTCGCCAAGCTTTACCGCCCACCACTTCCAATGCGAGGTGACACTTGTCACCCTCCCGCTGGTCCAAAATGTTTCGCCTCTCGAAAAATCCGCAAAAATTAGAAATGACATAGCCGGAATTTTCCCTACGAAAGTCGTGGAAACGCTTCGCCGAAAAACGACTCCAATCAAGGTTGTGTACAAATTTCGAAACTAGCCAACCTTTAGGCTTAAATTATTATACGACGCCTCACGCACATACTGGAAATACGGTATAACACAAATCCACTGAACAGGTGGTATAACGATCTTGGGATTTACCCTCGATATACTCTTACCCTCAAGAGTGGTATAACGATCTGGGATGTTCCTCGATATACTCCGACTCGGAAGGTGGTATAACGATCTTGGTGATGTGACTTCGATATACTCTTACCCTGAAGAAGGTGATATTACGATCTTGGGGCTTGCCCCTCATTCATACTCTTACCCTGGAGAAGGTGGTATAACGATCTTGGGGCTTGTCCCTCATTTATACTCTTACCC
This sequence comes from Przewalskia tangutica, assembly GCA_029844215.1. Taxonomy (NCBI): domain Eukaryota; kingdom Viridiplantae; phylum Streptophyta; class Magnoliopsida; order Solanales; family Solanaceae; genus Przewalskia; species Przewalskia tangutica. The sequence continues at coordinate 73,515,643 of CM056725.1, forward strand.
TAGCTCAATCGGTCATCACATCATAATCATAAATAAGTAATAAAGCGTATAACTTATTATTAGTCTTGTTCATATACCCTCTCATTTTAGTTTACTTAAGGCACTAACATTCTTAATAAGGAAAATCCGGGAATTTAACCCAAGTACCACATACTTATATTCTTTAAAAATGACTCTTTTTCATATAAAACCTTTGGGCAATTGATGCCTTAAAATCAATTTACCTTTCATAAATCAAGTCATTTGTCCTTTCTTATCTTACTTAGGATAAATCTCTTCTTATCAACCTTTTATAAAGATAATAAACCAACTTCCCATAAAGTTGCTATATTAACCCTATACTTTAGTAAAATCATACTTTTCCCTTAACCAAGGGACTTATACTTCTTAAAACGAAACAAGTCTTTATATACTTAAAACAAGTAAGAATACTAAATCTTGTACGTCTACCGTACTACATAGATACAACTACTCATGCTCAAGAGATAGGAAAGCTTCACATACCTCTTCGGTCAATCCACTTGCTAAGCCCAAACTACCGCAAGTAATATGTCAACCTATAATATTCATGATACGTTTATTAACCTCTAATTTCAATGTAGAAATAATCTAAGTTCAAAGTCACTAAATTCTATGGAAAATTGGGCAGCATTTCCTTTTTTCTACATACTTTGCCACCTTTCTCAAGGCCGAATTTAACATCCAAACGCCACATTTAAGGCTCAACAATCCAAACATTTCAAAGGGGATTACACACCTAAACTTGGGTGTGTAAAATTCTGCCCCATAAGGTACAACAATTCACTTAACAATTTTAAGGTAGTTTTTAGGCTACAACATGCTCACAATATCTTCTTAACCAATCCTTTCATATCCAAACCACATTTCTTACATGCAATGACTCTAAGAGCATTATTTACTACTACAAATCCCTTCTTCTTCACATGCAACATCAATACTAGCTACAAGAGAAGAAATGTTACCTTTAGATCTTTAGCCAAAACTATTCCAACAACTTTGCTAGCCTCATTTCCAAGAACACCACCACAATAACTCCTACAAGCTAGCCACAAGCTTCCTTCTTGTCCTTAACTTTTCAGATTTTCCCTAGGCTTTGAATTCCTCTTGGAATTTTAGAGAGAAGTGAGAGCTTTAGCTTAGAGAGAGAGAGAGAGATTTGAAAGATGACCAAGTCTTCAAGACTTGGTAAATATAAGACATGCATGAATTTAGATGGGGGGGGGGGGGACACTTGTCACCCACCCATGACCTCTTTTAAAACAAAACATTGCAGAAATCCCCACTCACATTCGCAGAACCCGCCTGCTGCGCCTCGCAGCCGGCCACACAAACTTCGCTCAGACTTTCCTCGCGCAGCCCTCGCTTCCTGGGGCCGCGGCGCTACAACTTCAGCGACTCGTATCCACACCGCTGCCCCGTCTCTTTGTCCAAACGCATTTTTGTCCGTCACAAGACCGAACTTGTAACTCCCATAACTTTCACTGATGTCCTATCGACGAACGGCTGGTTGCGCTGGAAACTAGACTCAACTAACTACGCACTAGGCCTTGAAACACTTAGGAACTCTCAATGTATCAGGTCATAACCCGCCTCAAAGTTGACTAAACCCGTCCGAATAACCACAACCTATCTTTTGAAAATTTTAAGTCTTACATGCTTTCGTACGCTCTCACACGTAAGGTCGGAACTATGGGGTATAACAATAACAATTATAATCCCTTCTTATACAACATGCAACGACTAAAACTAATAGCCAAATTGAATTACAATCTCAAAGACTAAACTTGCTAGTTTCGGATTAGTGGTTCCAATATTCATAACACTTATAAATCTTCACAATATAAATCACATGATCATTTCTAACTTATCATAACATGGAATCTTTAATTACAATAGTAAAACGAAGATTATTACCTCTTTAATCCCAAATCTTATCCAAAACCTAAAGTCGATCCTTAGCAACTTCAACTCCTCTTCTTGACGTTCCAAACCGCTATTTGAAACCCTTAGAAGTTCACAATTAACTTCTCTTCAATTTCCAACTTCAAAGTTGAAGAACACCTTAGGTTTTCACCTTGCGACTAACGTAAAAACGTGGTTTTTCCGGGATCTTTCTATTGAGATATCCTTACAATACCTCTATGAACCTCAGTTTAAAGTATTGGGATTATCAACCACAAACAAAAAAATTCTTCTTGAACGGAGCTCGCCGAGAGAACCTTAAGGCTAGCACAATATTCTTGGAAATTTTTCTAAGTACGGAACTTGTCTTGAAATACGGATGAATATATAAAACATCGAGGTCTAGATTAAAACATACGGGTGGCTCGATGAATGGAATTAAATATCAAGCCAAGTTGTGCTCTTTGACTTAATCAATAATGTCAATCTTGGACTTTGCAAGACTTGATCATCTAGCTTTGGGTCAAATGACCATTTAGTCCATGACTAAATCTCCCAAGACCAACTTAAGGGGGGGTGACACGTGTCGCCCTCCGATTCATCGCAATATTTCGTTTCCCGACATTTCCATAATTCTGATAAATTTTTATTAGTCTCAAATCTTATCATTTTTGAGTTCATACGTACGTTTATAAACATGTCCCGAAATACGGTGTAATAAATAGGCCATGGAATAATAATATCATCCGAATGAACTCAAGATTATGGTCGCATGCCTGCAATTCTTCATCTGCGCAAGTACGCCCATGAAACAATATAGGAAGATACCCGGGCCTCCCAACATGTTGCTCGTGATGTCCAAGTAAATAACAAGATAACAATCATAATGGATGATACCCGCGACCATCCATCGCTTCAGATGTCCAAGTAAATAACAAGATGACCGGCCCTCCATCGAGAGACGCGATAGCATAAGAATACGACACTTGCACAACAAGGCTATCACAAACGAGCATAAGCAAGTTACCATACTTCTAGACTTTCATCAACATGTAAATTGATTCACCATTTTATAAACTCAAGGTACTTTCATTTTATGCCAACAATCCGGGTTTTAACCCCAAAGTACTACGTACTTCTACTCTCTTAAAAAGGTCCCTTTTTACTTAAAAGTCACACGATACTAATACCCGTAGTATCAAGACACATTTACTTCTCAAACTGAGTTACTACACCTTCAGAAAATCATTTCAAGGCCTTTTAAAATCAAGTAACTTCTACTTTCATAATTCAAGTAACCTATTCTTTAAATCAAGTTACCAGTTAAATCAAATAAATAAATCAAGTCCCATAACCCTTAAGGAAATCAAATCTCATAACTTTGAAAATCAAGTCTCATAACTTTAAATCAAGGTCTCATAATCTTTAAAGGAATCAAATCTCATAACTTTGAAAATCAAGTCTCATAACTTTAAATCAAAGTCTCATCACTTTCAAAATAAATATTAATTAATGTAGTAACTTAGCAAGGTCAACTAGACTTCACTACTTCCTAACGACTCTTACCAACATCCCCCATAAGACTTGGTAAGAACTTAGAAATATTCTAGACATGTTTTTAGCCCAAAATCTATAACGTGAATACTTCCTAATTACAAGGCAAGTACTTCAAGAAGGCATGTCACGTATACTCCAAATAACAAGGCAAGTATACTTCAAACAACAAATCATGTATACTCCCAACAACAAGGAAATATACTCAAATAACAAATCATGTATACTCCTAACAACAAGGCAAGTATACCATAAAAAAATACTCATGTCTTATAGAAGAGGAAGTCCACATACCTCGCGATGACTAACCATTTCGACACGTAGCAAAACGCTCCAAGTACTTCAACTTCATCGGCTATTCCTTAAGCCAAGTAGACCATGCTACACGTAGTACCTCAACCTAAAATGGCCATAGTACTTCTATCAAAATCTTACTTACTATTGTAAGACTTATACCAATTAATAGCCCTCTAATTATACGGAAAATCGGGCAGCACTTCCTTTGTTTCTACGTACTTTTCCACCTTTTCCAAGGTCCGTATTTCATCAACCAACAAGCCACATTTAAGGCGCAACCAACAGTTAACCAAAGGGGATTACACGCCTAACTGGACGTGTAAAATTCTGCCCCACAATTTATATAAAACAGTCGTCAAAATAGTCCACAATTAATCCATCATTAAGGGTACCATGTGAAGCCTTCAACACCCTTATCCTTTAGGACTTCCATTAGCTAATTACTACAACAATACAAAGTATTTTTCCTTAATTCCTTTTAATCCAATTCTCATTCCAACATGTTATATAAGTTATAACAATTTATCAACTATATTTCCTTCATTATATATAACTTGCGACAAGTGTAGATGACGACAATAAAAATCAACGAATCACATGGCCCGAAAAAGCTAGTTTCGGACCACTCACCCAAAGTAGGGCATACACACCTTATTTTCCATATCTTCCTTAATGAAAGTTCATCCATATACTATAACAATGAGTAATATCCAATCATGGAAAAGAAGATTTATTACCTCATTTTTAGCCTTAAAATCATCCCGGCAGAACGATATACTTTGGTCCGTAGCTGCTTCGCTTCCACTTCTTCAAGTTCCAATCACATATATGTGACCTCTATGAACTTATACACAACTCCACTTTGTATTTCGCTTCCAAAAAGTCTACGGAACCTTAGGGTTTGGCACCCACATTCTCGGCCAAGACAAGGCTACACAAGGTTGAGATGTTAATCTTGGTTCAACACTTGGATTAGGGGCTTAATCGTGGATGAAATGAACGAATCAACACTAGGTGTTCTTGGTGTTCTTGGTCTTGAGCTCAATGAGAGAAAGATGAGAGCTTATTTGGCTAAGTGTTAAGGCAAGTCTTGCAAGCCCTCTAATATATAGATGTACATCTCAAGTAGCAAGACAAGTGGAGTGGGACCCACATGTCCCACTTGTCCACAAAATATCTTGCCAAGTCTCATAAATATCTAAAGTAAAAAAGTCAAGGTCTTCCAAGACCAAGACAAGGGGGTGGGGTGTGCCACGTGTCACCCTATGATTTGTCCAAAATATTTTCATCTCTCAAAAAGTCCATAATTGGCAAAATATCAAAAACTTCATGGGCCCTAAAAACGTAAAATTTCTGTGTGGGGCCCACATGACCAAATCCGAAAATTAAAATCCATAATTCCAATATATTCTCTAAGTCCCAAATATCAAATTTGAGAATCAAACTCCACTTTATAAACCTTTTTTCCTTCACGAGGCTCGGAGGATTTTTCCGGAATTTTTCATTCTTTTCAAAATTCAAATCTCAATTTCTCACGTACGTTCTCATTTCAAATCATTGAAATACTGGTGTAACATTCTCCTCCCTTAGAAATCACACGACCCGACTCTCAAGCCTGATCGTGCCCTACCTGGGCACCCCTTTCATGTATACATCAGAGAATAGCTGTGGAACATACACAACACACATACATACTTAGACAATAAACATCACAGGCTAGCCGATAAGGCCATCTTCCATAAACTATACATACCAAAGGTAAAACAGTACATCTCTGTTCTTAAAACCCAATCCACAAATGTGACTACTGCACTTAAGAATAATAATCATGAGGGCTGTGGTCTCGCCATACCCCGAATGTATATAAATCTACAACATCGTGGAAAAACTGCACTAAAAGACAAGCCTCCGCAGAAACTGAGCTTCGACACCGATCGCGATCCTAAGAACGAGGATCCACCACCGCTACTCCTACCGCAGATTTAACGCAGCCTCCGAGAAAGGGGTCAAGACACAATATGTACCAAGTATGTAATGGAAAATACCGCACTTACATCATAAGTCTAAAATAAAGTCGAGACACGTATGATAATCAAATTACAAGACATCGTGCCTTACTAACAATGAGAGTAAACAAATGTATACTTTACTGCATAAAATAGGAGGCTCATGATCAAAGTAGGGTCACCTGCCCATAGTATCATTAAGTGATCCTACTCCTGGGACTATTTCACCCGCACAGGCCGTATGGGCCCGCATGAGGTAACTTCCTCGCATAGATTGTATCCGCCGACAGTCGTGATGGACCCACACAGGTAACTTCCTCGATAGGACTGGTCCGCCCGCATAGGACTATTTCACCCGCATAAGCCCTACTGACTGCATGAGGTATTCCTCGTGATCACGGGTAGCAAATCCACTAATACGCAATGCACAAACCCGGAACGACTCAGAATGAATAATATATATATCCCTAGCACAACCGACTATCATACATAACATAAGCACTACCGGCTTATCATACATAACACAAGCACTACCGACTTATCATACATAGCATAAGCAAGTTAAGAAATGTCCTAACTTATTATTAGCTTTGTTCATAAACACTCTCATTTTAGTTTACTTAAGGCACTAGCATGTCATCATAAAAATTCGGGAATTTAAACCAAAGTACTACGTACTTCTACTCTTTTAAAAAATGACTTTTTCTCATATAAAACTTCCAAGATACTAATGACCGTAGTATCAAGTCATATTTACTTTCCAAGACAAATCACAATATCTTTTAGAAATATATTTATAGGCTTCTAAATCAAATGACTTCTTTCTTTTAAAACCTTAAGCAATTGATGCATTCAAATCAATTTGTCTTTCATTAATTCAAGTCATTTATTATTACTTGCATTACTTAGAGTAAACCACTCTTTTTAACTTTCTATAAAGCTATTATAACCAACTTCTCATAAAGCCTTTATACTAGCTTTGTACCTTAGATAATTACATTCTTCTTTATAACCAAGAGACTTAAACTTTCCAAACAAAACAAGTATCTTTCAAAACACTTTAAGTCTCTTAACTTTTAGAAACTAAGATATCCTTAATACTTTTAAACAAGTGAGTTAATCCCCTAACTCAACCAACTTGGACATTCTTAAAATAAGCCAAGGATATCAAAGGGACTAGATTGTCAAAATCTCGTACGTCTACCGTACTATATATATATATACAACTATTCATGCTCAAGAGATAAGAAAGTTCTACATACCTCTTCGGTTCAATCCACTTGCTAAGTCCAATTTGTCGTACGTAGTATGTCAACCTATAATGACCATAATATGTCTATTAACTTCTTACTTCAAATGTAGAATATTCTAAGTGCAAAGTCACTAAATTCTACGGAAAATCGGACAACACTTCCTTTGTTTCTACATACTTTTCCACCTTTTTCAAGGCCCGAATTCAATAACCAAACACACCACATTTAAGGCTCAACAGTGTAGTTAACAATAGGGGATTACACGCCTACAAGACTTGTAAAATTCCGCCCCACAATTTATATCAAAATAGTCCAACATACAATATCATTTTCGGCAATTTGAGGGACAACAATACAAATTTCTTTCCAATTCCTTTTCAATCCAAGTTGTTTAGTATAACATGTTATCAAGCCGCAATCTATTATAACTACTACAATCCTCAAGCACGAATACGCGACGCATTCTAATTAACGACCAAATTGTATTTCAATTTCAAAAGGCTCACAATGTCATTTCGGATTTAGGCTTCTACAATCCATATCACTTATCAATCTTCAATACATATACTTCATGCTAGTTAAAATGTAAGGCTACAACAATATGTAATCTTATAACACTTAAGAGAACAAGATTGTTACCTTAACGAGCCTTAATCCACTTCAAGATCCGAAGTCAATCCCTAGAAACTTAGAGCCTCTCCTTGACACTCTAATCTGCCACTTGAGACCCTTAGAAGATCACAAACAACTTTCCTTTAACTTTCAATCCAAACCCTAGGAAAGTGACTAGGTTTTCACCTTGCGACTAATACGAAAATGATATTTTTCCGGGATCTTTCTATTGAGATACCCTTATAATACCCTTAGTAACCTTGGTTTAAAGTGTGGAGCTTATTGAACAACAAACAAAAAAAAATTCTTTCTCTTCTCCCCTAACCCGAGAGCACCCTTAGTGTTCTTCAAATTTTTCTTGAAATTTTTCTAAGTGTAGAAGCTTGTCTTGCTACTAGTACACATATATAACACTACGGCGGTCAAGATGAGAACAAATGGGTGGTTTAGATACAATTCAATAAAGCTCAAGCCAAGTGGCCCTTTGACTAAGTCAATTATATCAAGCTCCAAGACTTTGCAAGACTTGGTCATCTTAAATTATGGTCAAATGACCATTCTAGCCATGTCCATTTCGTCCAAGACCACAAAAGGGGGGTGACACATGTCTCCCTCCCATTCATCGCAATATTTCATTTTCCGACAATTCCATAATTTCGGTAAATTTTTACTAGTCTCAAATCTTAACATTTTTGAGTTCTTACGTACGTTCTTATAAACATGCCCTGGAATTACGGGGAGTAACAGAAACATTCGTCCTGAATGTTCCTTCTATGTCTCCAAAAACACATGCACCGGTATAGTCTTCACTACTATACTCACAAAACCAATTATGCCACATATGGTCTAAAGTGTATAACATCACTATTAACTCTCAATCATGGTCTAAAAATAATACTCCCTTCTCACCTTCACTTCACAGATATAATCACTTCCATTCTTTTAACACATATTCACTTCTTTTCTTACTCGTCGTACTCTTCTCGTACAACCGAACTCTTTCTAGTATACGTACCACATTTCATTCATCCATGTGACGCGCCCATGACATCCTACCTCACTGTCGGCGTACACACTTACAATACTTATATATATCTCCTGCCCGTGGAATCCCCCATCACTGCCGACAGCCGTAAGTGTAAAATATAACCATGTGACGCGCCCGTGGAATCCTACCTCACTGTCGGCGTACACACATATGCAATATATATATATATATATATATATATATATATATATATATATATCATGCCCGTGGAATACCTCATCTCGTACATGACTTCATGGAGAGCTAATCCACTGGTAGTAATCAGATATAATATGCCCGTAATCCTCATCTCGTATATGTCTTCACGTGAGCTAGTCCATGGAGTAATAATCGTACATAACACGGTCGCACGCCCTAATCCTCATCGATAAGCATGGCCACGGGTAATAATCGTATATAAGATGCCCGTGGAATCCTCACTCGTACATGTCTTCACGGGAGCCAGGCTACGAGTAATAAAACAACCGAATCTAACCCGCCTCCCGGTCGCACGCCTAATCCCACATCGTATAAGCATGTCCAAGGATCAATCTGTTACACCCCGTAAGTCCAGGACATGTATAAGAGAATAGACGCTAGAATGCAAGACTTAAAATTGGTATGAAAGAAAGAATTATTTTTCCGACGGAAAATCTTACGAACATCGGAAAGGAAAAATATTTGTTGATGATAATTAGATTCTCAAAATGCATTATTTAAAGAGTATGGAACTTATTAACATCATGAAAATTTATTTTTATGGATTTGGTCACGTGGGGCCCACCCGAGAAATTTTACGTTTTGTGGGGCCCACGAGGGTTACGAAATTTTATGGACAAATGGGAGGGCGACACGTGGCACCCCCCCCCCCCCCACATGGTCTTGGACGAAATTATACAAGGGTAATATGGTCATTGACCAATGTAGATGAATAAGTCTTCAAGCTTGAGAATATTGACCAAGTCAACTTGCCACTTGTGTAGTTATCCAAGTGTTCTTCATCCTAGACACACATATGTTGTAATCTTGACCCTCCATTGTGTTATATATACTACACTAGATGCAAGACTTGTCTTCAACACTTAGAAAGAATTAGAGAAGCTTTGTGCTAAGCTTAGTGCTCTCGGGTTCACCCTCTTCTCCACACAAATTTTTTTAGTTTGTGGTTCTTTATTCACAAGACTTTAACCCAAGGTCCCTAAGGGTATTGTAAGGATATCTCAATAGAAATATCTCAGAAAAACGACGTTTTCACGTTAGTCGCAAGGTGAAAACCTAAGTCATTTTCATAGTTTTGGATTGGAAATGGAAGAGAAGTTGTCAGAACTTCAAAGGCTTCAAATAATGGATTGAGCGAAAGGAATTGAGCTAAGAATTGCTAAGGAGCGACTTTGAATCTTGGAAATTATAAGGGCTTATAAAGGTAATAAACTTGTCGCTTTAGTAATTAAGATTACTTATTGTTGAAGCTATGGATATTAGCAAGTATGAGGTATATAGTATGAAGTTTGATAAGTATATCGCTATCGAACCCTAATCCTAAAAACTAGTATGTTTAGCCTTTAAGATTTCAATTCAATTTGATTACGAGTTTAGTCGCTTGATGTTATATAAAGAAGGAATTATAGTCATAAAGTTGTTTATGACTATATAACATGTTAGACCTAAGAACTTCGATTGAAAAAGAATTGTAAAGGACTTTGCGTTGCATATGTTAATGAGAATGGCTTTGATATTAAACTACTTCGTATGAATTCGGGCAGAATTTTACACGTATTGTAAGGCGGTAATCCCCTTTGATCGTTGATGTATTGAGCCTTAAACGTGGCATGTTGGTTATTGATTATCGCCTTGAAAAAGGTGGAAAAGTATGTAGAGACAAAGGAGGTGTCGCCCAATTTTCCGTAATAAGAGACCGTGATACTTAGTATTATTCTAATGCTAGAAACTAGAAGTCGATAGTCGATTGCGGCCATTATAGGTTGACAATTTACTACGTGGGCGATTCGACTTAGCTTCAGGATTGCCGAGAGGTATGTGAACCATCTACTCTTCTTCTAGCATGATTCCTTATGGTAAATTAAGTAAGTCCTACTCCTTAAATGATACATTCCTTGATTGTACTTGGATTGCCTAATATAGAAGTTGTTCTATATACTTCCTTGATTTTACTGATGATTAAATTGTAAGTTGTTATAGTCCATTACCTTAATGAAGTTTTGATTGACGGGCATAAGTTGCCTAGATTGTGAAATTTAAAGTTACTTAGTTTCAAAGCCTTGAAATGAATTTCAAAGGCGTAGGAACTTATTTTGAATAATAGACATGACTTGATACTACTGTTAGTTTCTGGGTTTTACATAAAAGGAGTCTTTTAAAAAGAATGTACGATGTAGTACTTTGTCTTGTTTAAATGAGAATTTTTCCATTTGTGCCTTGATAGTACTTTGGCTTGTTTAAATGAGAATTATTCTATGTGTGCCTTTATAGTACTTTTTGGCTTGTTTAAATGAGAATTATTTTATGTGCATCGATAAGTACTTTGGCTTGCTTAAATAAGAATTTCTCTGGTTTATGTAAAAGAATGCATAGTAATTGTCTTGGTTTGGTAAAGGCATGGTATTGTCTTCGTTTGTGTAAAAAGGAAAGACATGGTATTGTCTTGGTTTATGACAAAAAGAAAGGCATGGTAATTGTCTTGATTTGTGTAAAGGCATGGTTTTGTCTTGATTTGATTGCATATGGGTTGCTCATATAGACATTCGAGCAAGTGTCATATTTCCACATCTCCGCGTCCCTCCATAAAGCGGCCATAACTTGTTTCAAGGATACCACGGGTTACCTCACTGGGGTGAGTGGTACACACTCACGGCGGGTCGGTATTTGACTTTGGAGGGTTAAATTCCCGGGATATATGTATATAAGTCATGGATTAGCTATCCGTGATGCGAGTATCGAGTACCGATGACTCATTGCGGGTCCACATGACCTAAGCGGTGAAATAGTCCTTTGCGGGTGAAATAGTCCTATGATAGGTCATTATAACACAAAGTGGTGGTTGACTTCGCATCGCACGCCTTCATGTTTTGAAACGGTATTGATTTCATTAATGAAAGCGGTGCAAATTGTGGTTATGACTTAAAGTGGAACAGCTTAGTCTCATTGTTAAAACATAACTTAAAAGACAAAAAGGATTGCATTACTCTCATGATTGCAAGGTTCAGTGTGCTAATTGATGTTATATTATATCATGGACTGCCGACAGTGAGGAAGGATTCCACGGGCATGATTGATATTATGAGCGTAAGACCCATGGTTATATTTAATGACTTTGAGGCACGATCACCGACTTGATATGATCGCTATGGATCAGGTATCGTAGTTTGGCTATCATACATTCTCCTCGCTTTGTATAGATCGTTATGATTTCTTTACGATTTATCGCTTCACATACTTGGTACATTCTTCGCATCGACCTCCTTCTGGGCCGCTCATGTCGCAGGTTTAGGTACGCAGCTTGGCGATCCGCAGTATAGACCGCCGTAGTTTTTGGATAGCTCCATCTGCTCGAGTTTATCATTTTGGCATAAATCCTTCAAGATGTGTTTTGTACTAAGCATGGTACGCGGGCCTTGTCCCGCCATATTTCAAGAAACTCTTGAGGTCCGTATTCATACGCTGGATCGACTCGCATGCAGTAGTGCTTTTTATTACGTATGTTATACGGCACTTTGGCTTTGCCCTTGCATGCTCATTGGTTTTAAAGAAAAAATGAGGTGTTGTTTAGTTCCAGCTTTACTTGGTCGCCAGATGTATGAGCCTGTGTAGGGCACCACCACGCCCGGGTTCGGGTGTGACAGAGTGGTATCGTGAGCAATCCCTAATGTCTACGCACCGTGTCTAGTAGAGTCTTGATTATCGGTGCGTTGCGCCACACCCATAAACAGAGGCTACAGACATTTAGGAGTTGGTTTCTATTCTTTTCACTCGAGATCGTACATGTAGCCGGTTGTTAAGATAATTCCTCTCTGACGTATTTTTGTGTTACAGCTATGCCTTCAAGGAGGGCAATAGTCGCCCAGAAGGGCAAAATAGTAGCAGGAGCTACCAGGAAGACTCAGAGAGTTGATAGGGCTCATGCCCTGGTATACCGTTGATATCAGGCCGCAATGGCGAAGTTCTTCTCAAGGCCAGTTTTCGAGGCCCCAAGACTGCAGCCTCCGCTTGGCCTAGAGAAGACTATAGGTCATAAGTGAAGCAGCTATGTTATTGACCAAGATAGCTGTCGCAGCTTCACCAAAGGAAGTTATTCGCCAAGATGCATGTGTACAGAGGGCAGAGGGACAACTGGGAGATCAACAGAAGAGGCTAGGACCGGTTGGTTATCCCGTGAGTTTTGGACGAAAGGCCTCAAAGAATGAGTGAGATATTCATCCCACTTACCCAAAGATATACCCCGCAGCTCACAGTGGGGGAGATTGGACCCCACAAGGTATTTAGGAGCCGGTCCAAGCTCCAGGAGTCGAGGTTCTCAGAGGAGCAGAGGATTTTCTCAGTCGAGGCCACCTATTCCTCAGTGTTTCCGATGTAGTAAGCGTCATTTGGGGAAATTCCGTCATGGCACATGTGTTTGTTATTATTATGACCGTCCGGGCCATAAGCAGTGGGAATGTCCGATTAGAAAGAGCATCGTAGCGTGGCTCACCTTACGAGGCTTGGTTCGTTCCCTTTCTCCACAGCCAAGCACTTCTGCAAGTGGTGTTCAGATGTCACCACCGTGGTAGTGGTCGTGGTGGAGTTTATAGTTCGCGGTCCTTCGAACCGCTGTGATGACGTGACTATCGGGCAGATCGTGAGGCAACATCGCACGGGTTACATGTATATTTCTATTCTTTTGAATCATACGGCATTTATAGATTCAGATTTCGCCTAGCGTATATGTTTTCCCTTTATCGCTAGTAGTTGTAAAGTGATAGTACTCTGCAGGTAGGATACTTTGATTAGTAAAGTGAAAAGTTAAGAATATTGACAAGAATGATAAAGCGAATCGAGACTATAGTCAGGTAGGTTCACAAGTCAGAATTACCCCATAAAGGTAAGACCGAGCAGGAAGGACGATAAAGAGAAATACTTTGGCCTACGTGGAAGAACCTCTAGTGAATAGGGGATAGTGAGAAGTACTGAGATAAGAGGGAAATTTATTTCGCACTAAGAATGAGAAGTTAAGGTGACAACGGGTCGTTATGGACTCATTTAGGTCACCAGAGTATGGAACGGGTGATGTTAGTTGAAACGGTCCCGCCACGCGATAGTGTCACGCAGGATGCAAGGCCCAAGTTTAGTTAATCATTGTACGATTGCGGACGCTGCCCACCTAATGCATGGGCGTAAGGGGCGAGAGCCTTAACGGGAATGCAAGTAGCATAATGGCCAAGTTGGGATAGTAACTCCAAGGATTGGAGAATAGAAACAATATTTGAGATTTTGTACGTATACTAAATAAGTTTGGAAGTACGAGAAAGTATGACAAGTAAGAAAAGGAAGGAGCAAGGGTTAAGAGAACTATAGTGATTATAGTTATAAGTAATAAATGTGCGTAGAGAAAATCATTTTTAGGCCATGAGTGGAGGTTATTTGTGATGATACACACGCCTTAGGTTCAGTAACACTGTCCATAGGTGCTCGTGATTAAGATACTACTAGTATTAGAGTTTACACCGGTTGGTAAATTAAGCTAGGCAGATTATAGATTCATGTCCCAACTAGTTTGGTGACTAAGTGAGGCAGAGAAGGGGAGTAACATGGGGGAACACATCAGTTAGCTGAATGGGAGTCCGACTGAAGGATTCAGATAGTGTTAGTCCCATGACTTAGAATACGACAGGGCCATCCCTTTATGCGGGGAAAAAGAAAGTAACCTCGAAGGATCCCGTGTTTGATAAGACTGTAACCTTTGAGTTTTGTGAGAAGGGACCGCGGACGGAAGGTCCATTGATATGTTTACGTATGTTATATGGTGTCCATGTGTGGCATCGTTAGTCTCTGCGAGTATCGATAGATAGCATAGATGTAGACCGTGGTTTCGGTTTGTATAGCTTGACAACCGACTAAGAACATTCGGGGATGAATATTTCTAAGGGGGGAAGAATGTTACACCCCGTAAGTCCAGGACATGTATAAGAGAATAGACGCTAGAACGCAAGACTTAAAATTGGTACGAAAGAAAGAATTGTTTTTTCGACGGAAAATCTTTCGAACGTCGGAAAGGAAAAATGTTTGTTGATGAGAATTAGATTCTCAAAATGCATTATTTGAAGAGTATGGAACTTATTAAAATTATGGAAATTTATTTTTACGAATTTGATCACGTGGGGCCCACCCGAGAAATTTTACGTTTTGTGGGGCCCACGAGGGTTACGAAATTTTATGGACGAATGGGAGGGCGCATGTGGTACCCCTCCCCACATGGTCTTGGACGAAATTATACAAGGGTTTGACCATTGTAGATGAATAAGTCTTCAAGCTTAAGAATATTGACCAAGTCAACTTGCCACTTGTGTAGTTATCCAAGTGTTCTTCATCCTAGCCACACATATGTTGTAATCTTGACCCTCCATTGTGTTATATATACTACACTAGATGCAAGACTTGTCTTCAACACTTAGAAAGAATTAGAGAATCTTTGTGCTAAGCTTAATGCTCTCGGGTTCACCCTCTTCTCCACACAATTTTTTTTAGTTTGTGGTTCTTTATTCACAAGACTTTAACCCAAAGTCCCTAAGGGTATTTTAAGTATATCTCAATAGAAATATCTCAGAAAAACGACGTTTTCATGTTAGTCGCAAGGCGAAAACCTAAGTCATTTTCATAGTTTTGGATTGGAAATGGAAGAGAAGTTGGTTGTGAACTTCTAAATGCTTCAAATAGCGGATTGAGCTGAAAGGAAAGCGAGCTAAGAATCGCTAAGGAGCGACTTTGAATCTTGGAAATTATAAGTGGCCTATAAAGGTAACAAACTTGTCGCTTTAGTAATTAAGATTACTTATTGTCGTAGCTATGGTTATTAGCAAGCATGAGGTATATAGTATGAAGTTTGATAAGTATATCGCTATCGGAACCCTAATCCAAAACTAGTATGTTTAGCCTTTAAGATTTCAATTCAATTTGATTATGAGTTTAGTCATCGATGTTATATAAAGAAGAAATTATAGTTGTTAAAGTTGTTTATGACTATATAACATGTTAGACCTAAGAACTTGGATTGAAAAAGAATTGGAAAGGACTTTGTGTTGTACATGTTAGCCGAGAATGGCTTTGGATATTAAACTACTTCGTATTAATTGTGGCAGAATTTTACACGTATTGTAAGACGTGTAATCCCCTTTGATTGGTTGATGTATTGAGCCTTAAATGTGGCATGTTGGTTATTGATTTTCGGGCCTTGAAAAAGGTGGAAAAGTATGTAGAAACAAAGGAAAGGAGGTGTCGCCCAATTTTCCGTGAGAATAAGAGACCAGATACTTAGTATTATTCTAATGCTAGAAACTAAGTTGTAGTCGTGTTGTAGTCGTGTTGCGGCCATTATAGGTCGACAATTCTACGCACGCGATTCGACTTAGCTTGTGGATTGCCGAAAGGTATGTGAACCATCTCCTCTTCTTCTAGCATGATTCCTTATGGTAAAGTAAGTAAGTCCTACCCTTAAACGATCCATTCCTCGATTGTACTTCGATTGCCTAATATAGAAGTTGTTCTATATACTTCCTCGATTGTACTTTGATGATTAAATTGTAAGTTGTTATAGTCCATTACCTTAATGAAGTTTGATTTTCAAAAGTAAAAGTATTTTACTTAAAGTACATAGAGTATTGAAAAGGAAGTGGTTTCAAATCTTTTGGCTAGGCCTTAGTTCCAAAACCGTTATAATTCGTATTTTATTATGTACGTGAGGCGACGATAAAATTTAAGCCTTAAGAGTAGGCTTGACGAAAAATATTTTGTGCACAACCCCGATTAGAATCATTTTTCGACTAAACGCCTTCCAAAGCTCATAGGGAAAATTCCGCCATGTCATTTATTATTTTTGCGGATTTTTCCGAGAGACGAATATTTTGATCAACGAGAGGCTTACACTTGTCACCCTCAAGTTGGTGGAGTGTGGGACGCTTGGACGATTTGCAAGTCAATAGTTGGTAGGATATTTTCGCGTGTTAGATAGATAAGGTGGACCCACACACACTTGTCCAAATCCACACCCTACACTTGCTTACTACTTGGCATGATTCGCCATTGGTCGCCATTGCTTGACCTATAAATACCCCTTAGTCAAGACATTTCTTCATCCACAAACCATTTTCTAAGTCTTGAAAATCCTTCCCTCTTGGTAGTGTTTCGTCCAAACACCCCCTCCCCTTCGAGAAGGCCCTCGCCGAGAGCCCTCCCTTGGCCGAAAGTATCCTCCTAGCTGTGATAGCCTAGGTAACCCCCTTGCCTAGTTTTTCTCATAAAATACACCCCCACCTTGGTAGAAATACTATCCATGTATAGTTACTATTCCAAAATACCTTGGCCCATATACCTTGTAGTATTCCAAGGTTACACTTATACGAAAAGCCCAAAATACTATTATACTTCCTTCACTACAAAACGAAACCATAAGGAAAATCTCCATAGTTGGTTGAGTATTAAGAAGAAGTTGCGTAGAACTTCTAAGGGTTGTTTGGAGCGTCGAGCACCGAGTAGAGCTAAACGCTGCTCGTGATCGACATTAAACATTGATAATTTTGGGCTTACCGAGGTAAATATCTTGTCCTTTTATTGTAATTGGAAATTACATACTGTTGTAGCATAGAAATGAATATAAGATTCATAGAAGAGAATTAAACTGTAATAGAAGGATATTACAGAAAAGACTTGAACCAAATCACATCGTAAGAATAATCTACGCAGTAGTCTAGTCATTGATAGACTTGTATAACCCTTATAGTCGAATGTGCGCGAGTAGCATGTACTACTTGCAGCGTGGTCGAGGCTAGCCGTTATAGCCGCGAGCGCTTTGCTAATAGTCGATAATCGCCGCGAGGTATGTGATTCTTCCTATCCTCTCGAGCATGATATTTTAAAGAATATATATATATAGTACGTAGACGACGCATGTTAATCGAATAATAATTACGCAATGTCTTCGGACTTAAGCCTGAATAATAACTACGGCAATGTCTTTTGACTTAAGCCTGAATAATAATAATCTTGAAGTATTTCAAAAGAATACTGAATCATTTTTAACAGAAGAGTAATACTTGGTTTTAAAACTTAAGAGTTATACTAGCTTTACGGGAAGTTAGGTATAACTTAAGAAAGATAAAAAGAATGGTTTATTAATTTTAGAAGTTAAGAGACTTGATCTTAAAAGATAAGAGACTTGACTTAAAGGAATTAATATAAATTTTTGTGTGAAACCTCATTCGTTAGTAATGAGTACTTGGTTTGTAAAAGGAATAATGTTTTACTGATTTCGGAAATGAGAATAAGTATCGAACAAACCATCGCAGCTTAATAAAAGGAAATGTAATCGAATAATTAAGTATTATTAAAACCAAGAGAAACCTCCATCCGCATGAAGCTAAGATGAGACAAAATGATATTACATTTCCTAGATCATGGCTGCTTTAATAAGATTGTTATAAGCAAGAATAACCTACTCACATATAAGGCATATGTTTCTCAAATTGTTTTAAAGGAGAATTATATCATTAAGTGATTAAACTATGAACTACTAAACCTTTCAAAATGAGAAACTCGAGCATTTGAAATTAGGCAAACTTGAACGCTTGGAACATAAGGTTGTTACTTGATTTTACAAAGAGAAGTTGTTTTGATTTACTTAAAAAGATAGTCACACTATTTTTATACTACTGTATCAGGTGACTTTTGTGAAAGAAACGGATCTTTTAAAGAGTTATCAGATGAAGTACTTTGGGGATAAACTCCAAATTGTTAACATAAAGTAGAAAGTACCTTGCGTGAATAACTTGATTGTGTTGGTTTGTGATAGCCTTGTAATATTTTCTGTTAATCGATAAGTAAACATGTTAGGATGCTACGGTGTTAGTATCCGTGATATTCTTGTCAGGCTTACGCTGCTAAACTTTAAGCTCAGATCATATTATATCACATACCCTCGACTTATTATACCGAGGGCTTGCCACCCTTGACGCGGTCTATACGGCCTACGCGGTCTATGTGACTACGCGAGCAGCAGATGCTCCGTGATCGATCATTCCGGTGTTTTATCCCGACGCGCGATGCCCTACGCCTCGCGCGACTATGCGGTCTATCGAGACTATGCGGATTGCGGAGTCCGTGAGGGTACCGGTTAGCTACCCCGACGCGGTCTATACGACCTACGCGTCTACGCGCGACCTATGCGGCCGCGGAAGTCCAGGATTAGGCACGCATAATGATATTTACGGGCGATCGCCTTGCTTCGATCATTAGCGCCTAGAAAAGACCAAGCATGATATCTATTTCACTCTTGTTTATGCTGTGGCGTGAGACCCATAGTTATAATCGAGTGATGACTTTGAGGCGCTGAGTCCTCGACTGACATGACCGCTATTTATTGTGAAATGTAGTTTGCTATCATACATGTCTCCTGCTTTTATATAGACTACTATGATTTCATTTACAAGATTTTCGCCACATACTGCACTGGCCAGATTGGTCACAACCCAACTCCGGCCCGTGATCGTGCCTTACCCTGCACCCTAGTGATACAACATCGAGAAAATCAGCGAAATAAAAACATGAACATGAATTTAGAGACAAAATAAATAAACAAAGCCAACTAAAACAAATTGCCTTCACATATATACATAAATACCCGAACAGCTTATCCTTTTTACAAACCCCGCCACACAAAGGCTGCACTTAAGAGTTTATACAAAACTATGACGGGACAGGCCCCGCCATACCCTCAATGTACAAGAACCTACAGCACTGTGGTAACATACCAAAGATAAGCCTCCAAGGAACTGAGCTTCCCAACACGCCGAAAGCGTGATCCTAAAATGGATCGACACCGATGTACTCTACCGCAGATGAACGCAGCCTCAAGGGCGAGGTCAAGATAACAGTACTAAGTATGTGAAATCAGAAATATCAGAATCAAATCATAATAGTCTATAAAAGCGTGAGACAGCATGATAACCAAACTACAAGCATACACATAATGCTTATATCAATTCGTGGTCTCACGCCCACAACATCAATCCCGCCATGCGAGTACCTTCCTCACGCGGCAGTCATGATATGATAACAACAAGATAGCAATCCAAACGGGAGCATACCCGCGCGCTACGATCGTGTCGCATGTCCAAAGGGAACAAATAAGACAACATTCCAACGGAAGCATACCCGCAGCGCCACGACGCGTCGTGAGGTCCAAAGGGAAACAATAAGACAAGATTCCAAATGGAAGATACCCGCGCCACGATCGTGGTCAAGATGTCCAAAGGGAAACAATAAGCAACAAGGCGGTAATCAAAGTGGAAGATACCCGCAGCGCCACGCATCGTGTCGTGATGTCCAAAGTGATTTAACAAAAGTAACACTATCAACCGCGAACGCATCTGCGGAATTTCTACGCCACCGCAAGACGCCCAAGTAAGTTCTCAACAAGTCGACCGACCTCCATCGAGACGCCAGAGTATAGAAACACAATCTTTGCACAACAAAGGCTATCACAAAGAAGCATAGGCAAGTTATACACAACTCAAAGTACTTTCATTTTATGCCAAAGTCCGGTTTTAACCTAAAGTACTACGACGTTAAATTCCTTTTAAAGAGAGCTAATCCTTTTCTAAAAGTCACCCGACACCGTGAGTATAAAAATAGAGTGACTTATATCTTTAAGTAAACCAAAACAACTTCCATACTTTCCTTTTAAACCAAATTAAGGCAACACCATGCCTTCTTTTTCCTAAAGTTCCAGCTTGTCTAATTTCAAATACACAAGTCTCTTTTTGAAAAGTTCATAGTTCAATGTCTTAATCTCTTTAAAACAATCGAGTAATATATGCCTTAGTAGTAGGTTATTCTTGTTCATAATCAATCTTATTAGCAGCCATGATCTAGAAATGTAATATCATTTTGTCTCATCTTAGCTTCTATGCAATGGAGGTTTCTAATGTTTTAATAATACTTAATTATTCAATACATTTCCTTTATTAACGCCGCAGTTGGTTTGTCGATACACATTCTGATTTCCAAATCAAGAAACATTATTCCTTCCAAAACCAAGTACTCATTACTCACGAACGAGGTTTCACACAAACATCCATATTAAGTCAAGTCCCTTAACTTCTAAACCATTAAACCATTCTTTTTATCTCTCTTACATGCTATAACCTAACTTTTCATAAAGTCGTATGACTTTTATGTTTTCAAACCAAGTATACACTTCTTCCAAAAAGGTTTCTAATCTCTTAGAATACTTCAAGGTTCTTTTACATCAAGTCTGCTATAAGTCAAACCGCTTATCTTTAAAACCACAAAGCATTTCTCATTTACATAGAGTCGTTATAACTAACTTCCCATAAAGCCGTTATAACACTTTATGTTTAAAGGCAATCAAATACATTTAACACTGTGACGCCTACCGCATTACATAGTTATACACATATCATGCTAGAACAGATAGAAGAGGTTCACATACCTCGCGACAGTATCGACTAATAGCAAAACGCCCAAGTACTCAAACCATCCGCTACACTCTCACAAGCCATCACTCCACACGTAGTACTACAACCTATAGAGGCCACAAAGCCTATTAATATCTTTTTAGATCTCGACGAGAATTTTCTACAAAATTCTACAAAGACTTCCCGCAATGTAACAGAAATCTCTCCTCTATCGAGGCCGCCACCAAGCCAACTGGGGTTAACATCGCCTAACCGACGTACAATTCTACTATACAGAATGCTACACAAGCTCATCAGAATACATTCTATGTAATTACAGCTTCGCTTTCTTTAAATTCAGCTTAAGTCGCAAGACATCATTGTAAGTATTATTCAGCTTAAGTCAAAAGACATTGTCGCACAATTATAATGTTCATTTATATATAGTATACTTCAACTATATATTCCTACAACATGTAATTTCCAATTACAATAAGGTCAAGAGTGTTTACCTCGATAAGCCCAAAATTATCCGAGTTTAAATGTCGATCCCGAGCAAGGTTTAGCTCCTACTCCGCGCGCCCGACTCGCCTCCAACCAACCCTTAGCAGTTCTAACTAACTTACTTATAACTTCAACTACTGTGAAGATTTACTTAGTGGTTTCGTTTTTGTGATCGAGGGAAGTATAATAGTATTTTCTGGCTTTTGTACAAGTTGTAACTTTGGGAATACTACAAGGTATTTCAGCTAAGGTATTTGGACATTATAACACTACTAGGAGAGTATTTCTATACCAAAAAGGGGGTATTTATACGAGACAACAAGGCTGTGGGTACCTCTGCTTAGGCACCACAAAGGGAGGGGGAGGCCTCGCCAAGACTCTCAAAGGAGGGGGAGAGCTGGACGAACTCAACACTAAAGTGGGAGGGATTTTAACACTTAGAAAGATTTTGATGAAGAAAGTTCATCACTTATGGTATTTATAGGTCAAGTGAAGGCCAACCAATGGCCAAGATGAAGACATGTTGCATGCAAGTGTAAGGCCAAGATTTAGCCACGTGATACCTTATCCATCTACACAAAAATATCCTACCTAACCCTTGACCAAAATTTCACACCAAAAACGCAAGACTTAGCCCAATTGCCGTCCAACCTCTTCCAATGCGAGGTGACACATGCCACCCTCCCGCTGGTCCAAATGTTTCGCCTCTAAAAATCCGCAAAAATTATTAATGACATAGCCGAATTTTCCTTCAAAGTCGTGGAAACGCTTCATTTAAAAACGACTTCTTTCAAAGTGTGTACAAATTTCGAAACTAGCCAACTTTAAGGCTCAAATCAGATACGCACGCCCTCACGCATATACTCCGGAAATACCTGGTATAACATTCTCCTCCTTAGAAACATTCGTCCCGAATGTTCCTTCTCAAATGCATAACGGAAGTTCTTCTAACAAGTTGCCAACGCCACACCGCCACTAAATATCACACGCTCTCTTCCTTCCTTACTCGCCGTGTCTCTTCTGACACTTGAACTCTTCTAGTATACGCATCACACTTCACCATCGCCTGGGCTTCCCAATACTTGAGTCACAACCTCCAAACTTGGTCATCTTACTAGCTTCACTGGCTCACGATCCGCTCGGGTCTAACATATCCACTAACTCATACGATGGTTATCTAATCACGGGCCTAGCGCCTCGTGACCCTACCACCGGTGACCACCCAGAGTCGACCCCACTTTGAAACCGCCGCGGTCGCCCTCAACATGGCCCCAACCCACCCACTTACGCATCACGCCTTGTTCCCCGATCCGAACAATCTTACCTCTACAGCCATGAAAGCTACTACTCCATTTTTACACTACCCAAGGAAATTTTCCCACAATTACTTAATGATGATAATACATTCTGACAAAGATCACCCGCAAGATCTTGTGCTCACGACGGCCTTACATCTAAGGTCTCAACTGTAATATTCTAAGGTTCATCATTTCTCACCCCCGGGCTTACCCTTTTTCACTAACCAAGTTTCTAAATCACATTTTAGCACAAAGCTCTCCGAACATAACACTAAACACATCATCACAACATCAATACATACAAAACTCTGTAGGTTAAGGATATACCAAAAATAGGCGATCTGCAGGACCGCTAAAATCGGGAACTTCCACCGCGACTCTACCGTGGCCCGCCGGCATGAACATCCCGCTCGACTATGGGAGGCGAAGAACCCGCAACTCATCCCGCAGTCCAGGCTATCCTACCAAACACCGGCTCTGACAATTTCTCCCAAAATGGCCTCGCTGGCCGCATGTAAACAAACTCTCGACTAGCACGACACTCGCCACCGTGGAGTCTACCACCGTCACAACGGCGTAGGTGGCTTCACCGCTAACACCGCTTCTCTCGAAAATCAACCTCGAGCCCCGACCGCCCCGAATACCGGTGCTCAAGATCGTGGAGGACCACTCAGATCGGGCGAGGCGCATAACTAGTTCACCGAGGCGGTCCGCTCAAAGTCACCAGCGACCCCGCTGCTCGCCTCTTCGCCGACTCGTTATTTCGCCGATTTCTCCGCCTCACCTCCAAGTGCATAAGCTCAGATGCGGCATGTCCATGCCCGCAAGAGCTACACCAACAACTTCTCTCGCTAGGTAATCATCGAGCCCCGTGAATATATCGGTGCACTCGATCCTCCATACTAGCTACTAATGCGTGGACGACGCCAATGAGTCAACTCCACATTGTACTCCCGAACCGCACGCCCGCTCTCCGCAACACCAAAAATCTGTCTCGCCTGAGCCCTCTCATCTCGTGGGCGGCAAGAAGTAAGAAATGCCTTGAGAACTCGTCCCATAAAGCCTAAGCGCATGCTCTCCCGACAGCCCCACGAATCAAACCAATGATCGTGGTATCACGCACCGATGCGAACCTAGACCACCGACTCGGCCTCCGATGCTTGATCACTCTTACGATCCGCAGAATCGTTTGATGAACTCATGATCATCCTCGCCTCACCTATAAAACTGGGCGTTACATCTCGTAAAATCCTGCATCTCAAATCGCTCGCTGGGTGAACTACGGTGCTACTGGGCCGGAATCGCAGATCCAATCTATCTCAAGTTCGCCACAACCCCGCCATTAATCGGGCCATCTCCTTGTAACCTATCTCTCCCGCCTCACTGTAGGGATCGAGGTCGTGCATCGCGGTCTCAGAGATCGCCACGTTTACTCAGATCTCCTCTCGCCGCTTTGCCCTTCTCGCCCGGTTACTACGCGAGGCATAATCGTAAAAACGAGATACGCTGTAGGGTCCAACTTACAACATGCCTTCTAAGGCACGATCTCGTAATGAGAAGAATGAAACTAATCCTAAATGTCCTATAGCCTCCGACATAGACAGGCGCATAACACACCGATAATCAAGACTCTACTGTGACACTGCTCGTAGACACTTTCCGAGGACTAATCGCCGATACTACTTTGTCACAACCCAACCTGCTCAGGATCGTGCCTTACCCTGCACCCTAGTGATACAACATCGTAGAAAATCAGCTAAATAAAAACATGAACATGAATTTAGAGACAAAATAAATAAACAAAGCAACCAAAACAAATTGGCTTCATCATATATACATAAATACCCGAACAGCTTATCCTTTACAAACCCCGCCCACACAAAGGCTGCACTCTAAGAGTTTATATTAACAACTATGACTGACAGGCCCCGCCATACTTCGAATGTACAAGAACCTGCTGCACTGTGGTAACATACCAAAGATAAGCCTCCAAGGAACTGAGCTTCCCAACACGCCAAAGGTGATCCTAAAAGGATCGACAATGACGTATTTCACTGCAAGATGAACGCAAATTTCAAGGAGGTCAAGATAACAGTACTAAGTATGTGAAATCAGAAACATCAGAATCAAATCATAATAGTCTATAAAAGCAGGAGACATGTGATGATAACCAAACTACAAGACATACACATAAGCTTATATCAATTCGTGTCTCACGCCACAACATCAATCCCGCCTGCAGTACCTTTCCTCACCGCCGCAGCTTATGATATGATAACAACAAGATAACAATCTAAACGGGAGCATACCCGCGCGCTACGCATCGTGTCAAGATGTCCAAAGCGGAACAAATAAGACAACATTCCAAATGGAAGATACCCGCGCGCCACGCATCGTGTCAGAGGTCCAAAGGGAAACAATAAGACAAAGATTCCAAATGGAAGCATACCCGCAGCGCCACGACGCGGTCGTGATGTCCAAAGTGGAAACAATAAGCAACAAGGCGGTAATCAAAGTGGAAGCATACCCGCAGCGCTACGATCGTGGTCGGGTGATGTCCAAAGTGATTTAACAAAAGTAACACTATCAACGCGAACGCATCTGCGGAATTTCTACGCCACCGCCAAGACGCCCAAGTAAGTTCGCATAAGTCGACCGACCTCCATCGAGAGACGCAGAGTATAGAAACACAATCTTTGCACAACAAAGGCTATCACAAAGAAGCATAAAGTTATACACAACTCAAAGTACTTTCATTTTATGCCAAAGTCCGTTTTAACTCCTAAAGTACTACGTGACGTTAAATTCCTTTTAAAGAGAGCTAATCCTTTCTAAAAGTCACCCGATACGTAGTATAAAAATAGAGTGACTTATATCTTTAAGTAAACCAAAACAACTTCCATACTTTCCTTTTAAACCAAATTAAGGCAACACCACGCCTTCTTTTTCCTAAAGTTCCAGCTTGCCTAATTTCAAATACACAAGTCTCTTTTTGAAAAGTTCATAGTTCAATGTCTTAATCTCTTTTAAAACAATCGGTAACATATGCCTTATAGTAGGTTATTCTTGTTCATAATCAATCTTATTAGCCATGATCTAGAAATGTAATATCATTTTGTCTCATCTTAGCTTCTATGCAGATGAGGTTTCACCGGTTTTAATAATACTTAATTATTCAATACATTTCCTTTATTAACGCCGCAAAGGGTTTGTCGATACACATTCTGATTTCCAAATCAAGAAACATTATTCCTTCCAAAACCAAGTACTCATTACTCACTAATGAGGTTTCACACAAACATCCATATTAAGTCAAGTCTCTTAACTTCTAAACCATTAAACCATTCTTTATCTCTTAATGCTACACCTAACTTTTCATAAAGTCGGGTATGACTTTTATGTTTTCAAACCAAGTATACACTTCTTCCAAAAAGGTTTTTAATCTCTTAGAATACTTCAAGGTTCTTTTACATCAAGCTCGTTATAAGTCAAATCGCTTATCTTTAAAACCACAAAGCATTTCTCATTTACATAGAGTCATATAACCAACTTCCCATAAAGCCGTTATAACACTTTATGTTTAAAGGCAATCAAATACATTTAACACCAGACGCTCACTGTACTACATAGTTATACACATATCACGCTAGAACAGACAGGAAGAGGTTCACATACCTCGCGATTTAGTATCGACTAATAGCAAAACGCCCAAGTACTCAAACCGCTCGCTACACTCTACCAAGCATCACTCCACACGAGTACTACAACCTATGAGGCCACAAAGCGCCTATTAATATCTTTTTAGATCTCGACGAGAATTTTCTAATTAAAATTCGCAAAGACTTCCCCGCAATGGCCAGAAATCTCCTCCTCTATCGAGGCCGGCTACCAAGCCAACCGGGTATAGGGGGTTAACATCGCCTAACCTGACGTACAATTCTACTATACAAGAATGCTACACAAGCTCATCAATACGCCCTATGTAATTACAGCTTCTCTTCTTTAAATTCAGCTTAAGTCGCAAGACATCACGTAAGTATTATTCAAAGCTTGTCAAAGACATTGCCGCACAATTATAATGCTCAGTTCTATATATAGTATACTTCAACTATATATTCCTACAACATGTAATTTCTAATTACAATAAGGTCAAGAGTGTTTACCTCGATAAGCCCAAATTATCCGAAGTTTAAATGTCGATCCCGAGCAAGGTTTAGCTCATACTTCACAAGTGCCCGACAGGCCTCCAACCAACCTTAGCAGTTCTAACTAACTTCTACTTATAACTTCAACTACTGAAGATTTACATAGTGGTTTCGCTTTTGTGGACTCGAGGGAAGTATAATAGTATTTTCTCGGCTTTGTACATGTTGTAACTTTGGGAATACTACAAGGTATTTGGGCCAAGGTATTTGGACATTATAACACTACTAGGAGAGTATTTCTATACCAAAAAAGGGGTATTTATACGAGACAACAAGGCTAGGGGTACCTCTGGCTAGGGCACCACAAAGCTGGAGGAGGCCTCGCCAAGACTCTCAAAGGAGGAGAGTCAGACGAACTCAACACTAAAGGGAGGGATTTTAACACTTAGAAAAGATTTTTGGATGAAGAAAGTTCATCACTTGTAGGGTATTTATAGGTCAAGTGAAGGCCAACCAATGGCCAAGATGAAGACAAGTGCATAGCAAGTGTAAGGCCAAGATTTAGCCACGCGCTACCTTATCCATCTACACAAAAATATCCTACCTAACCCTTGACCAAAATTTCACACCAAAAACGTAGACTTAGCCCAATTGCCGTTCAACCTCTTCCAATGCGAGGTGACACATATCACCCTCCCGCTGGTCCAAAATGTTTCGTCTCTCTAAAAATCCGCAAAAATTATTAATGACATAGCCGAATTTTCCTTCAAAGTCAGGAAACGTTTCGTCAAAAACGACTCCTTTCAAAGGTCAGGTACAAATTTCAAACTAGCCAACTTTAAGGCTCAAATTGTATACGACGTCCTCACGTATACTCCGGAAATACGAGAATTATAGCATTCTTCCCTCGTAGCCAAACATTCGTCGATATATTTCGCTACCGAAAGCAAGATAACGAAAAGTTAGCTTCCTAACAAGTTGCCACACGCCACCCGGCTTTAAACACGAAATATCACCACGTTCTCTTCCTTCCCTTACCGTCGTGCCCTTCTCGGACATCTTGAACTCTTCTAGTATACGTGCATTACGCTTGATCATCGCTCAGATTCCCGATACTTTGGAGTCACGACCTCCAAACTTGGTGCATCTTACTACTCTTCACTTCGCCTTCACGATCCGCTTACGAGTCCGAACATATCCACGTAACTCATCTGATTGTTATTCAACTAATCATGGGCCTAAGCGCCCTCGTGACCTACCACTGGCCGGGACCACCCAGGTGACCCCCTTTGAAACCGGCCGGCGGGTTGGCTATTTTCAACGTACGCCCTGACCCGACCACTTCTACGCGTCACGCTCTTGTTCTCGATCGGGAACAATCTTACCTCTACAGTCGTACGAAGCTACCACTTCCCATTTTACACTACCCAATGGCGAAATTTTCTCTCACAATTACTCTACGTGGCATTGATAAATACATTACGACAAGATCACCGCATGAGAATCTTGTGCTCGCACGGCACTTGGCATCTAAGGTCTCAATCGTAATATTCTCTAAGGTTACGTCATTTCTCTACTTGACTTACCTCTCTTTCACTTGTAACCAAGTTTCTAAATCACATTTTAGCACAAAAGCTATCCGAACATAACACTAAACACATCATCCACAACATCAATAGTACACTACAAAACTCCTAGAGGTTAAGGATATGCAGAAAATAGGCGATTGAGGACTGGCTAAACTGGAAGGCTTCCACAGCGACCTCACTGCGTGGCCCGCCGGTGTATGAACATCTGCGCCTGACGCTCATGGGAGGTGAAGAACCATAGCAAGCTGATCCACGTGTAGTCTGTGCTATCTACAGCGCTACCTGGCCTGACAATTTCTCCCAAAATGGCTGGCTGCCGCATGTAAAACAAACTCTGGACTAGCACGACACTCGCCACGTGGAGTCTACCACGATCCGTCGGCGTAGGGTGGCCGGTGTCTAATACCGCTCTCTCGAAAATCAACCCTTGGAGCCCTGACCGCTCCTGAATACTGGGTGCTCACGAAGATTGTGGAGGACCACTGCAGTCTTTGGCGAGGCGCATAACTAGTCTGCTTCTTTGGCGGTCCGCCTCGAAAGTCACCGAAGGACCTATTTGTGCAGCCTCGCCTTCTTATGCACGACCTTGGTTATTTAGTCGATTTCTCCGCTCCTGCCTCCAGTGCATAAGCTGATACGGGCAATGTCCATGCCGGTGAAGAGCTACACGAACAACTCTCTGCTAGGTAATCATCGAGCCTCAGAACATATCGGTGCACTCGATCCTCCATCACCTAGCTACTAATGCGGGGACGTCGGGCGATGAGTCGAACTCACATTGTACTCCCGAACCGTGCGCCGCGCGCAACACCAAAAATCATGCCTGAGCCCTCCTCATGCAATGGCGGCAAGAAGGTGCAAGAAATGCCTTGAACTCGTCCACGTAAAGCGGGTGCGTGCTCTCCGGGACGGCTCACGAATCAAACCGATCATTTGTGGTATCACGTACCGATCTCGAACCTAGGACCACCGACTCGGTCTCCGATGCCTTGATCACTCTCATGATCGCGCAGCAATCGGATGAACTCCTGGATCATCCTCGAAGCTCGACCCATAAAACTCGCGTTCATCTCGAAAATCCCGTAATCTCAAATCACCGCCTTTCGAGGGGGTGAACTCACGGGTGCCTTTCGGCTGGAACTGCTGCATCAATCTATCCTCAAGTCGGCCACAACCTCAGCGTTAATCGGGCCATCTCGCGTAACCCGTCTCCTGCGCTTGTGCCCAGCCTCAGGGTGGAGGTCGTATCTTTGCGGTCTGTCATAGCTGCCGCCATTTTACTTTACTAAGTATCTCTCTGCTACCGGGCCGCCTTTGCGCCACGGGCCGATTTACCTTAGCGGAGGCATGGCGGTAAAAGCGAGATCGTCGGAGGGTCCAACTTACAACACTGACTCTGAGGTACGATCTCGTAATGAGAAGAATGAAACTAATCACAAATGTCCTATAGCCTCACGATTATAGATGCTTGGTGGTAATAACACATCGATAATCGAACTACTAGACACGCGTCGTAGACACTTTCCGAGACTAAGCGCTTCGATACCACTGTCACAACCCGAACCGGGCCGTGGATCATGCCTTACCGGGCACCCTGGTGATACAACATCGGAGAAAATCAGCTAAATAAAAACATGAACATGAATTTAGAGACAAAATAAATAAACAAAGCCAACCAAAGCGGTTGCATGCATCATATATACATAAATGCCCTAATGCTATCCTTTTCAGCACCACAAACCACCTGGCCCACTGCGCATTACTCGCACTCAAGAGTTTATACAACAACTATGGCGGGCGGGCCCCGCCGTACCACAATGTCTGAGGCCTACGGACTGTGGTAACATACAAAGATAAGCCTCGAAGGAACAGAGCTTCCAACACGCTGGAAAGGTGATCCTAAGCGAGATCGGCCCGATGTACCTCTACTGCGGCGTGAGCGCGGCTCCGAAGGAAGTCGATGCAAACAGTGCAGTATGTGAAGCGTAAAATCATGGCGAAATCATAATAGTCTATAAAAGCAGGAGACAGGTATGATAACCAAACTACAGTACATACACATAACAGTTATATCAATTCAGGGTCTCACGCCCACAACATCAATCCTGCCCGTGGAGTACCTTCCTCACTGCCGGCAGTCTATGATATGATAACAACAAGATAGCAATCCAAATGGGAGCATACCCGTGCGCTACGCATCGTGTCAGTATGTCCAAAGGGAACAAATAAGACAACATTCCAAATGGAAGCATACCCGTGCGCTACGCATCGTGTCAGTAGGTCCAAAGGGAAACAATAAGACAGCATTCCAAATGGAGAAGCATACGTGCGCTACGCATCGTGTCGATATGTCAAAGGAAACAATAAGCAACAAAGCGGTAATCAGTGGAAGCATACCCGCAGCGCTACGTCGTGTCGATATGTCCAAAGTGATTTAACAAAGTAACACTATCAGCGAGGAGCGTGCGGAATTTCTACGTCCATCTGCCGTGCGTCAGTAAGTTCGCAACAAGTCGGCCGCTCCATCGAGAGGCGCGTGAGTATAGAAACACAATCTTTGCCTGACAAAGGCTATCACGACAAGCATAGGCAAGTTATACACAACTCAAAGTACTTTCATTTTTATGCCAAAGTCGGGTTTTAACCAAGTACTACGTCGTTAAATTCCTTTTAAAGAGAGCTAATCCTTTTCTAAAAGTCACAGATACCGTAGTATAAAAATAGAGTGACTTATATCTTTTAAGTAAACCAAAACAACTTCCATACTTTCCTTTTTAAAACTAAATTAAACACTGCCTTAACTTTTTCCTAAAGTTCGGTTTTCTAATTTCAAATACACAAGTCTCTTTTTGAAAAGTTCATAGTTGATGTCTTAATCTCTTTTAAAACAATTGAGTAACATATGCCTTAGGTAGTAGGTTATTCTTGTTCATAATCAATCTTATTAGCAACCATGATCTAGAAATGTAATATCATTTTGTCTCATCTTAGCTTCTATGCGGATGGAGGTTTCTTTAGTTTTAATAATACTTAATTATTGATACATTTCCTTTATTAATGCCGCAGATGGTTTGTCGATACATTCCTGATTTCGAATCGATTAAAACATTATTCCTTCCAAAAACCAAAGTACTCATTACTCACGAATGAGGTTTCACACAAACATCCATATTAAGTCAAGTCTCTTAACTTCTAAACCATTAAACCATTCTTTTATCTCTCTTAGGCGTTACACCTAACTTTTCATAAAGTGGTATGACTTTTATGTTTTCAAACCAAGTATACAACTTCTTCCAAAAAGGTTTCTTAATCTCTTAGAATACTTCAAGGTTCTTTTACATCAAGTGATTTATAAGTCAAATCGATTTATCTTTTAAAACCACAAAGCATTTCTCATTTACATAGATTTGTATAACTGACTTCCCATAAAGTAGTTATAACACTTTATGTTTAAAGGCAATCAAATACATTTAACACTGGGATGCGTACCGCACTACATAGTTATACACATATCATGCTAGAACAGATAGGAAGGGTTCACATACCTCGCGACAGTATCGACTAATAGCAAAGCGCTCCAAGTACCTCGAAGCGTCTGCTACACTCTCCACAGATCACTCCCACGTAGTACTACAACCTATAGAGGCCACAGCGCCTATTAATATCTTTTAGATCCGGCGTAGAATTTTCTCACGGAAAATTGGCGACTCTCCCGCAGGCGTAAATCTCTCCTCTATCGAGGCCGCTACGAAGCCAACGAGGAGGGGGTTAACCGATCTAACCGGGCGTGTACAATTCTACTATCTGATAATGCTACACGAGTCTTATGTCTGATCCTATGTAATTACTGATTCGATTCTCTTCTTTAAATTCGGGCTTAAGTCGCAAGACATTCATAAGTATTATTCAGCTTAAGTCAAAAGACATTGCCGCACAATTATAATGTTCAGTTCTATATATAGTATACTTCAACTATATATTCCTACAACATGTAATTTCTAATTACAATAGAAGGTCAAGAGTGTTTACCTCGATAAGCCCAAAATTATCCGAGTTTAAATGTCGATCACGAGCAAGGTTTAGCTCGTACTCCGCGCTCAGGCCAGCTCCAACCAACCCTTAGCAGTTCTAACCAACTTCTACTTATAACTTCAACTACGGGTGAAGATTTACATAGGGTTTCGTTTTTGTGACTGAGGGAAGTATAATAGTATTTTCTGGGCTTTTGTACAAGTGTAACTTTGGGAATACTACAAGGTATTTGGGCCAAGGTATTTGGACATTATAACACTACTAGGAGAGTATTTCTATACCAAAAAGGGGGTATTTATACGAGACAACAAGGCTAGGGGTACCTGCTAGGAGCACCACAAAGGGGAGGGGAGGCCTCGGCGAGACTCTCGAAGGAGGGGAGAGTTGGGCCAGACTGACACTAAAGGGAGGGATTTTAACACTTAGAAAAGATTTTTGGATGAAGAAAGTTCATCACTTAGAGGGTATTTATAGGTCAAGTGAAGGCCAACCAATGGCCAAGATGAAGACAAGTGCATAGCAAGTGTAAGGCCAAGATTTAGCCATGTGCTACCTTATCCATCTACACAAAAATATCCTACTAACCATGACCAAAATTTCACACCAAAAACGTGCAAGACTTAGCCCAATTGCCGTCCAACCTCTTCCGATGTGAGGTGACACATGTCACCCTCCGTTGATCCAAAATGTTTCGTCTCGGAAAAATCCGCCCAAAAATTATTAATGACATAGCGGAATTTTCCTTCAAAGCTGTGAAGCGTTTAGTCAGCGACTCTTTCGGGTGTTGTGTACAAATTTCAAACTAGCCAACTTTAAGGCTCAAATTGTATCGTCGCCTCACGTACATACTCTGGAAATACGGGTATAGCGATCACCTTCTTTGGAGGCTGCGTTCATGCACGCGGTAGAAATGCGCGATGTTGATCCTCGCTCTTGGGTCGCGATTCGGCGTTTGGGAAGCTCCGTTTCTCAGGAGGCTTATCGATGGTATAGTTCCACACATGTCGTTGTAAGTGTTTACATTCGGGGTATGGCGGGCCACACCGCCATTGTTGTCATATCATTCTTAGAGTGCATATAATGCTTTGTGGGCGGAGTTGTAAAAAGGATGTAAGCATTCTAGTTGATATATATATTATGCTTAGAAAGGCAAGTTTTCTCGAATAAGCTATTTTTCACTTCACTTTATTCATGTCTTGTTTTATATTCGTGATTACCACGATGTATGGCTACTTGGGTGCGGGGTAAGGCACCGATCCGGGCGAGTTGGGTCGTGACAAAAGTGGTATCGAGCGATTAATCCTCGGAAAGTGTCTACGCATCGTATCCAAGAGTCTTGATTATCGGTGTGTTGTGCACCACACGATAATCGAGGCTATAGGATATTTAGGATTGGTTTCCATTCTTCTCACTCACGAGATCGTGCCTTAGAGTTGTGTTATAAGTTGGACCCCTCTCCGTATTTCTTTCCTTACCGTTATGCCTCGCGTAGGCAAACCCGGGCCGGAGGGCAAGGCGTGAGGAGCTACAAGTAGAGTCTGAGGGTTCTGGCGCGAGCCCAATCATCACTGAGGTGGTGCTTCGTTCGGGAGTTACTGCGATGTCACCACCCGGCGAGTTTAGCACGGCGGCAATTCCCAGCTGCGGCCATGATGTATGAGCCTTCGCCACGACCGGAACAAAGAATATGGATTAAAAGGAATGGACTGTATTAGCTGGGATTTTAGCAACGAGAGAATATAGAGTGCACCGATATATCACGGGTCTTGATGACTATCTAAAGAAAGGATGTGCAAGAGTAGCTCTTGATCGGAGCTTGAGCATGGCACTGCGTGCGGGCTTATGCGCATGGTAGAAGCGTGGGATCAGCGGGTTAACCAAAATCAGCGAAGAGGGCCGGTCGGCGGGTCCTTTGGTAACTTTCGAGGTGAATCGCCTCGGCCTTGGTGGATATGCGCCTCCGCGAGCAGTGGTCTCCACGGGTTCGGGGCGTTCGAGGTATTTAGGAGTTGGTCGAACTCCGGGGTTTACAGTTCCGCAGTTTACATAGGTTCTAGCCGATTGATTTTCCCGGTGTTCACATTGTAGCGTCGTCCCGGGAATGTCATCTTTGTTGGAGCTTGTTATACTTACGGCAGCGGGCCATTTTGCGAAAATTGTCAGGCTAAAGGTGGCGCGGATGTAGAGACTCGACGCCGGATCGGTGGCTAGTTAATCACCTTCACTAGCTATGCGCCTACAGGCGAGGATTGATTAGAGCGACAAAGGGAAGTGAAGCGGTAGATACATGTATATCCTTGAACCTCAGAGATTGTAGGTGTGATAAGATAAAGCGTATCTTAAGTGTTATGTTCGGTAACATAAGTGTTAGTGTGATTAGAAATCATGGTTAGTAATAAGTGTAAGATTGGGGATAGAGGAAGTGTGAGCCTTAGAGTTTTATCGTAGAGACCTTAGAGGTAAGGCCGTCTCGAGTAAAAGATGTATTTTTTTATTATGTGTTTTGACCATATCCGGGTGCATAGTGCGTGAGATATAGTTGTATAATAAGTCACTGAGTAGTGTGGTATGAAAGAGGGTAGTTGAGCTAAGAAGGCAGCTAGGTTTTCGTAGCGTGATTAGTGAGATCGTTAGGATCGGAGCAAGAGTTTTTGCGCGATAATGTGGGTTGAGGACCAACTACGGTCAACCAGCGGCTTTGTTTGTGGTCAGTTCGGGGTGGTCGCGGGTGATAGGGTCATGAGGGTGTTAGGCCCAAGTTTAGTTAACCATCGTACGAGTTCGTGGATGCATTCGACCGATGTCGGGCCGATGAGTCAGCCCTAACATCTTTCATTCAAGATCGTTTTACCCGTGAGGTTATGCGAGATGTTACATCGGGAAGGTTGTAAGGCTGCAGGGTGCTATATTCACCTTATGACGGTGGAGCCAGTACGGCTATTTCTTTTGGAAGTTTTACGGCGGGTTAGGAACTGGGTGAGTCTCGATGGCGCGTTCGCCCTCGGGCTGTGTTTGGATTTGAGGTAGCTATGAGATTGTTGCCTCGTTGAGGAGTGCTTTTATAACTACCATTTCGGTATTCGGATATCGCCACGAAGCCTCGTAGGGGCGGAAGTGTAAGTAGGTCGATTGGTTCGATGTTGGCAAAGTTGGATAGTGGGTTCATACTTGTTTGGCGGGATGGGGATAGGGTGAAGCCTATCCGGAGAAGGTTATCGATAGCTCGGAATCAGCAGTAAATCGCGGATGATCGGCGGCCGCTCCAGTTCGAGTTGGCGGTGGTCTTCTTGAAGTACCACCCGGGAAGTGTGGCGAGATTGGAAAGCGAGAAACTTAGCGCGAGTTACTTTGGGCCTTTTCGTGTCATGTGAAGAGTAGGACGGGTTGCCTATATGTTAGCTTTGCCGTCCGACTTAGGAAGCGGTATGTCCGCCCTTCATGTTGTTAGGTTCGGAAAAGTATCGGAGATCCGTCAGTATTCGATTATGATGATCAAGTTGGAGGTAGTAACCCGGAGATTTTTGAAATTGATGCGATATGAAATGTGGTAAGTTATGAGAAGGAGTTCGTGTTGCGAGAAAGATGCGACGAGTAAGGAAGAAGCGAGCATGTGTTAAGAACATAGAAGTGAGCATTTCGTTTGTAAAGAAAAGGTGCGGAGGGAGTATCTTTTAGCCCTTGGGTGGGAGCTTTTGAAGTGATGGAGGTGATTCCTCGTGGACTTGGATGTAAGTATTTGCGCGGGTTGTATTGTGGCCAGGTGTGGCATGTTTGTTTTTGTAAGTATAGTAGTGAAGACTATACGGGCGCTTGTGTGTTTTGAGACTTAGAAGGAACATTCGGGACGAATGTTTCTAAGGAGGGGAGAATGTTATACCCCGTATTTCTAGAATATGTACGTGAGGGCGTACGTATAAAATTTAAGCCTTAAGAGTAGGCTTGGACGAAAATATTTTGTGCACAACCCCCGATTAGAATCATTTTCCGACGAAACGTCTTCCAAAGCTTGCGTAGGGAAAATTCCGGCTATGTCATTTATTATTTTTGCGGATTTTTCCGAGAGACGAAATATTTTGGACCAACGAGAGGGCGACACTTGTCACCCTCAAGTTGGTGGAGTGTGGGACGGCTTGGACGATTTGCAAGTCAATAGTTGGTAGGATATTTTTGTGTGTTAGATAGATAAGGTGGGACCCACACACATCCAAATCCACACCCTACACTTGCCTACTACTTGGCATGATCTTGGCCATTGGTTGGCCATTGCTTGACCTATAAATACCCCCTTAGTTGAAGACATTTCTTCATCCACAAACCATTTTCTAAGTCTTGAAAATCCCTTCCCCCTCTTGGTAGTGTTTCGTCCAAACACCCCCCTCCCCCTTTGAGAAGGCCCAGCGAGAGCCACTCCCGTTGGCCGAAAGTATCCCCTCCACAGTGGTGCTAGCAGGTACCCCCTGCCTAGTTGTTCTCATAAAATACACCCCAGCATGGTAGAAATACTCTCCATGTATAGTTACTATTCCAAAATACCTTGGCCGTATACCTTGTAGTATTCCAAGGTTACAACTTATCTGAAGCCCAAAATACTATTATACTTCCCTTGATCCACAAAAACGAAACCCTAAGGAAAATCTCCATAGTTGGTTGGAGTATTAAGAATAAGTTCGTAGAACTTCTAAGGGTTGTTTGGGCGGGTTGGAGCACCGGAGTAGGAGCTAAGCGTTGCTCGGGATCGACATTAAACATTGGATAATTTTGGGCTTCAGAGGTAAATATCTTGTCATTTTATTGTAATTGGAAATTACATCTTGTTGTAGCATAGAAATAAATATAAGATTCATAGAGAGAATTAAAGCTGTAATAGAAGGATATTACGAAAAGACTTGGCTGAAATCACATCGGAAGAATAATCTCTGAGTAGTCTAGTCATTGATAGACTTGTATAACCACTTATAGGTTGAATGTCTTGAGTAGCATGTACTCTTGAAAGGTGGTCGAAGCTAGTAGGGTTATAGCCGGAGCGTTTTGCTAATGATCGATAATCGTCGCGAGGTATGTGATTCTTCCTATCCTCTTGAGCATGATATTTTAAAGAATATATATATAATGCGGTGAGGCGTGCGTGTGTTAAGCGAATAATAATTACGGCAATGTCTTGGACTTAAGCTTTGAATAATAACTCTGTGATGTCTTTTGACTTAAGCACGAATAATAATAATCTTGAAGTATTTCAAAAGAATACTGAATCATTTTTAACAGAAGAGTAATACTTGGTTTTAAAACTTAAGAGTTATACTAGCTTTATGGGAAGTTAGGTATAACGGCTTAAGAAAGATAAAAGAATGGTTTATTAATTTTAGAAGTTAAGAGACTTGATCTTAAAAGATAAGAGACTTGACTTAAAGGAATTAATATAATTTTTTGTGTGAAACCTCATTCGTGAGTAATGAGTACTTGGTTTGTAAAAGGAATAATGTTTTATTGATTTCGAAAATGAGAATAAGTATCGAACAAACCATTCTGCGCTAATAAAAGAAATGTCTTGAATAATTAAGTATTATTAAAACCGGTAGAAACCTCCGTCTGCATAGAAGCTAAGATGAGACAAAATAATATTACATTTCTAGATCATGGTTGCTTTAATAAGATTGTTATAAGCAAGAATAACTGCTACTCATATAAGGCATATGTTTCTCAGCTGTTTTAAAGGAGAATTATATCATTAAGTGATTAAAACTATGAACTCTGAAACCTTTGAAAATGAGAAACTTGAGCATTTGAAATTAGGCAAACTTGAACGTTTGGAACATAAGGTTGTTACTTGATTTTACAAAGAGAAGTGTTTTGATTTACTTAAAATGATAGTCACACTATTTTTATACTACGGGTATTGTGTGACTTTTGTGAAAGAAACGGATCTTTTAAAGAGTTATTGTATGAAGTACTTTGGGGATAAACTCCCGAAATTGTTAACATAAAGTAGAAAGTACCTTGCGTGAATAACTTGATTGTGTTGGTTTGTGATAGCCTTGTAATATTTTCTTGTTAATTGGATAAGTAAACATGTTAGGATGCTACGTGTGTTAGTATCTGGTGATATTCTTGTTGTGCTTACGTTGCTAAACTTTAAGCCTGTTGTACTGTTATTATATCACATACCCCCTTGACTTATTATACCGAGGGCTTGCCACCTTGATGCGGTCTATCGGCCTATGCGGTCTATGTGACTATGCGAGCAGCGGTATGCTCGAGTTGATCATTCGGGTGTTTTATCCCGATGGGGATGCCCTATGCGATGCACGTGACTATGCGGTCTATTGAGATTATGCGGATTGCGGGAGTCGAGGAGTGCGGGGTTAGCTTCCCCGTCTTGGTCTATCGACCTATCGCGGTCTATGTGTGACTATGCGGGTTGCGGGAAGTCGAGGATTAAACACGCATAATGATCTATAAGCGTCGGCCTTGCCCGATCATTAGCGGCCTAGAAAAGACCAGTTACAGTATATCTATTTCACTCTTGTTTATGTTGTGGGCGTGAGACCCATAGTTATAATTGAGTGATGACTTTGAGGGCGTGAGTCCCCGACTTGACATGACTGCTTATTTATTGTGAACTGTAGTTTGGTTATCATACATGTCTCCTGTTTTTATATAGACTACTATGATTTCATTTACAGTATTTTCAGTTTCACATACTTGGTACCTGTTATGCGACCTCGCCCGGGCTGCGTTCATGCCGCAGTGAGGTACACCGCGATGTTGATCCTCGCTCTTGGGTCACGATTCGAGCGTTTGGGAAGCTCCGTTTCTCCGGAGGCTTATCAGTGGTATAGTTCCCTGTCGTTGTAAGTGTTTACATTCAGGGGTATGGCGGGGCCCTGTCCCGCCATTGTTGTCATATCATTC
The DNA here is from genome assembly GCA_029844215.1 of Przewalskia tangutica. Lineage (NCBI taxonomy): Eukaryota > Viridiplantae > Streptophyta > Magnoliopsida > Solanales > Solanaceae > Przewalskia > Przewalskia tangutica. The sequence continues at coordinate 73,555,472 of CM056725.1, forward strand.
TTAGAGGTTTGTAGTGCATTGTAGGCGAGTTGTAAAAGGGATATGGTTCTAGTTGATATATATATTATCAGAAAGGCAAGTTTTCTCGAATAAGCTGTTTTCACTTCACTTTATTCATGTCTTGTTTTATATTCCGCTGATTACCCTGATGTATGGCTACTTGGGTGCCCGGGGTAAGGCACCAGTCACGGGCCCGGGTTCGGGTCGTGACAAAAACCTAAAGGTTGTTATAATGACTTTAGGGGAGTCAAATGAGTGATTTACTTAATTGATTTAAAAGAGGAGAAATGACATGCTTTAAAGAGAAGTAACTTGTTCTAAAGGTGTGAGTTACTTGGGATTTAAAAGTATAAGCTACTTGATTTCTAAAGATTAAGAGACTTGAAGTATTTTGAAAGTTAAGAAACTTGATTTGAAAGTATATGATACTTGGTTTTAAAAGTATAAGTCTCTTGGTTATAAAAAGAATGAATTTGTCTAAAACCATAAAGGGTTATAACGGCTTTATGGGAAGTTGTTTATAACGGTTTTATGGAAGGTTAAGAGAGTTGTCTATTTTTGATTGATGGGCATAAGCTGCCTAGATTGTGAAATTTAAAGTTACTTAGTTTCAAAGCCTTGAAATGAATTTCTAAAGGTGTAGTAACTTATTTTGAAAAATAGACATGCCTTGATACTACGGGTGTTAGTATCTTGGGGTTTTACATAAAAAGGAGTCTTTTGAAAAGAATGTACGTACGTAGTACTTTGGCTTGTTTAAATGAGAATTTTTCCATTTGTGCCTTGATAGTACTTTGGCTTGTTTAAATGAGAATTATTCTATGTGTGCCTTGATAGTACTTTGGCTTGTTTAAATGAGAATTATTCTATATGTGCATTGATAAGTACTTTGGCTTGCTTAAATAAGGATTTCTCTTGGTTTATGTAAAAAGAAGGCATGGTAATTGTCTTGGTTTGTGTAAAGGCATGGTATTGTCTTGGTTTGTGTAAAAAGGAAAGGCATGGTATTGTCTTGGTTTATGACAAAATGAAAGGCATGGTAATTGTCTTGATTTGTGTAAAGGCATGGGTTTGTCTTGATTTTCTTGCATATGGGTTTCTCATATAGACATTCGTGCAAGTGTCATATTTCCACATCTCCGCGTCCCTCCATAAAGGGCCGAGAACTTATTTCAAGGATACCATGGGTTAGCTCCCCATGGGGGTGAGTGGTACACACTCACGGTGGGTCGGTATTTGACTCGGGCGGGTTAAATTCCCGGGATATATATATAAGCCATGGATTAGCTATCCGTGATGCGAGTATCGTGTACCGATGACTCATTGCGGCTCCACATGACCTACGGGTGAAATAGTCCCCTGCGGGTGAAATAGTCCTATGATAGGTTGCATTATAAAACAGAGGGTGGTTGACCACAGCGCGCGACCCGTGTTTTGAAACGGTATTGATTTCATTAATGAAAGGGTGCAGTGTGGTTATGACTTAAAGTGGAACAGTTGGTCTCATTGTTAAAATCATAACTTAAAAGATAAAAAGGATTGCATTACTCTCATGATTGCAAGGTTCAGTGTGCTAATTGATGTTATATTATATCATGGACTGCCGGCAGTGAGGAAGGATTCCACGGGCATGATTGATATTATGGTCGTGAGACCCATGGTTATATTTGAGTAATGACTTTGAGGGCATGCGTCCCTGACTTGATATGACTGCTTATGGATTGTGTACTATAGTTTGGCTATCATACATGTCTCCTGTTTTGTATAGACTGTTATGATTTCTTTAAAGTATTTACTGTTTCACATACTTGGTACATTCTTCGTACTGACCTCCTTCGGGGGGCTGCGTTCATGCCGCAGGTTTAGGTACGCAGTGTTACACCCCGTAGTTCCAGGGTATGAATGTGAGGACGTACGTACAAGAATACGACATTAATATTGGAAAGGAGGAAAAATGTAATTTTTCGACGGAAAAGTTTCCGGATTTTGTGAAGGAAAAAGGTTCGTTAATGGGATTTGGATTCCCAGATTTGGTATTTGGACTTCTTGGATTATAATAGAATTATGGAATTTTATTTCCGGATTTGGTCACGTGGGGCCCACGGGGAAAATTCTGGTTTTGTGGGGCCACTTTGTTTTTGATATTTTGGCATTACGGATATTTTGGAAGATGAAATATTTTGGGCCAGTAGGGGACGACACGTGTCACCCCCATGTGGCCAAGTGTGGACGATTTTTGTTGCCAAGTGGCTATGGCCGAAATGGCCTTACAAGTGGCAAGCCACTTGTCTTCTTGTTTGTGTAGGCATGTGGATGGTGGGACCCACACACACTTGTCCCCCAATCTCACCACACACTTGCCTTGATCTTGACCTTTGATTTCTCTATAAATACCCCCCTTGAGTGCAAGACTTATTCATCCCACACTTGAAATAATTTCCAAGACAATTCTCCCTCCCTCTCTTTGTGTTAGCCTCAGCATACCCCCCCCCCCCCACTTTGTGTAGAGAAATACTTCAATTGTTGTTGTATTAATCCCAAATACCTTAACCTTGTGTCTCTAGTAGTATTCCAAAGTAATCCCAACACTAAGAGCCCGGAAATACTACTTTATTCCTTTAGTCGCAAAAAAATGAAACCCTAGGAAAATCTTCATAGCTTGGTTGAAGTGTTAAGAGAAGTTGTTTAGAAACTTCTAAGGGTTGCTCGGAGCGGATTGGAGCATTTTGCTATTTGTCGATAATCGTCGCGAGGTATGTGAACCTCTTCCTATCTTTTCTAGCATGATTGTTGTGAACTATGTAGTACGGTAGACGTACGTGTGCTAATTTGGTTGGTTTAAAACATAAAGTGTTATAATGGCTTTATGGGAAGTTAAATATAACGACTTTATGTAGGTAAAAGAATAGTTTGTTGATTTTAAAAGATAAGAGACTTGACTTACATTTGACTTTATGTGAAACGTTAAGAACTTGAATTGTGTTAAAAAGTGGTGAAACCTCATTCGTGAGTAATGAGTACTTGGTCTAAAAAAAAGGAAAATGTTATATTGATTTCGGAAATGAGAATAAGTATCGAACAAACCATTGCAGCGTTAATAAAGGAAAATGTATTGACAATCAATTAATTTAAAAACAAGTAGAATCCTCCATCTGCATAGAAGCTAAGATAAGACAAAATTGTATTATATTTTCTAGATCATGGCTGCTTTAATAAGATAGTTATAAACAAGTATAACCTACTCACACATAAGGCATATGTTACTCAATTTTAAAAGAGATTATGTTATTAAGTGATTAAGACTATGAACTATGAAATCTTTCGAAAATAAGAGACTTGTGTATTTGAAGTTATGCAACTTGAACTATTGGAAAAGAATATTGTTACTTGACTTTAAAAGGGAAAGTATTTTGATTTGAAAGGAAGGCATGATACTGCCTTAGTTTGGTTTAAGAGGAAGGCATGGTATTGCCTTAATCTGTCTTAAAAGAGGGTTTAAATATTATGGGCGATTCTACTTCGAGTCCCATGGGATGGGCCTAGATATGTATATCATACGATTCTACCTCGAGTCCCATGGGATGGGCCGAGATATGTATACCATACGATTCTACCTCGAGTCCCATGGGATGGGTCGCGATATGTATACCATACGATTCTACCTCGAGTCCCATGGGATGGGTAGAGCTATGTATACCATCACGATTCTACCTCGAGTCCGTGGGATGGGCGAGATATGTATACCATAAGATTCTACCTCGAGTCCCGTGGGATGGGTGAGACATGTACCATACGATTCTGCCCAGAGTACCGAGGATGGGCGGACATGTTATCGTGTCATCACGATTTATATGTAGTGCCGCGGTGAGGAAGAAATTCCACGGGCATGATTGATATTGTGGGCGTGATACCCATGGTTATATTTGAGTGATGACTTTGAGGGTGTGAGTCCCTGACTTGACATGACTGCTTATATGTTGTGTACTGTAGTTTGGTTATCATACATGTCTCACGCCATATAGACTATTATGATTTCATTTACAGTATTTTGGTTTCACGTGCTTGGTACTGTTATGTCCGACCTCCTTGAGCTGCGTTCATGCGCGGTGAAGTACGCGGTTGTTGATCCTCGCTCATAGGATCAGTTCTGCGCGTATTAGGAAGCTCCGTTTCTCGGAGGCTTATCTTTTGGTATAGTCCCTGTCATTGTAGGTACTTGTACATTCGGGTATGGCGGGCCACTGTCAGTCATAGTTGTTATAAAAACTCTTAGAGTGCAATCTTTGTTGTGGGCAGGGTTTGTAAAGGATGTAACTGTTCGGTTTTGATATATATACAGAAAGGTGACCATTTTGGTTAGCCTGTTTCTTATTTCATATTGTTCATGTCTTGAGTTTTTATTTCCGCTGATTTCTCTGATGTATTATCACTAGGGTGCCCGGGGTAAGGCACCAGTCGCGGGCCCGAGGTCGGGTTGTGACAAAAGTGGTATCAGAGCAGTTAATCCTCGGAAAGTGTCTACAGACCGTATCTAGTAGAGTCTTGATTATCGGCGTGTTGTGTACCACACCTATAATCAGGAGGCTGCAGGATATTTTAGGATTGGTTTCTATTTTTCTCACTCTGAGATCGTGCCTTAGAGCTGTGTTGTAAGTTGGACTCCCTCTGACGTATTCTTTTATACCAGTTATGCCTCTACGCATGGCAACCGGGCGGCGGAAAGGCAAAGCGTGAGAGGAGGCTGCGAGTAGAGCGGCGGCCTCTGCGAGGCCACAGTACCTGAGACGTCAGTCCCACGGCCAGGAACAGAGGATATGGGTTACAAGGAGATGGCCCAGTTACTAGCTAGGATTGTGGCGAGGAATGAGGACAGACGGGAGGCAGCGGTTCCGGTTGTACCCGTAGTTCACCCTAGATCTGATAGTTGGAGACTTCGGGACTTCTTGAGTTGCAGTCCACCAGAGTTCTATGGATCGAGAGCTGAGGACGATCCTCAGGAGTTTATTCGACATTTGATGCGGATCATGAGAGTGATCAAGGCCTCGGAGACAGAGTCGGTGATATTGGGTTCACATCGGCTGCGTGATACTGCAGTCGACTGGTTTGATTCATGGGAACTATCCCGGGGGGAGCATGTGCTTCCAGCTGTTTGGGACGAGTTCTCAGAGGCGTTTCTTAGCCATTTCTTGCCTCCACATATGAGGAGGGCTCGGGCCGATAGATTTTTGATGTTGAGGCAGAACGGGCGCACGGTTCGGGAGTACAATGTAGAGTTTGACTCATTGGCTCGGTACGTCCCCGCTTTAGTGGCAAACATGGAGGACAGAGTACACCGATATGTCACAGGGCTCGATGATTACTTAGCAGAGGGTTGCTCGAGTATAGCTCTTCAGCCGGGCATGGACATTGCCCGCATGCAGGCTTATGAACTTGGGTGTGAGGAACGGAGAGGTCGACGGAATGACCGAGATCAGCAGAAGAGGGCCAGAACAACAGGGTCTTTTGGTGACTTTCGGGGCGGACATCCTAGGCAGCAGGCTAGTTATGCGCCTCCGTCGATGCAGTGGTCTCCGAGTCTTTAGGGCGTTCGGTATTCGGAGGCGGTCGAGCTCGAGCTTACGGTTCACGACATACATAGGTTCTAGCCAGCCGGATTCATGTTTCCCTCAGTGTTCACGATGTGGCAGGCGTCATCCCGGGGAATGTCATCTTTTTACTGGTGCTTGTTTTACCTGCGTCGTCGGACGTGTGACGTGGACGTCCTAGTAGGAGGGATACGGTAGAATGACTCGACTGCAGTGCGTGGCGGGTTAATCGCCTTCTATGGCTATGCGCCCGAGCGAGGATGTTGATTAGAGCGACAAAGGGGAAGTGAAACAATAGTTACAGGTATATCCTTAACCCTCTAGAGATTAGTATGCGTGATATGATGATTGTATGTTAAGTGTTATGTTCGGATAGCATTATGTAAATTGTGATTTAGAGAACATGGTTAGTTGAAAAGGTAAGTTTGGGGACAGGTAAATTGTTACACCCCGTATTTACAGGACATGTGTTAAGAACGTACGTAAGAATTCCAAATGTTAATATTTGAGACTAGTAAAAATTTATCAGAATTTTGGAATTTTCGGAAAACGTAATATTGTGACGAATGGGAGGGAGACACGTGTCACCCCCCCTTAAATGGTCTTGGACGAAATTACATGGGCAAAAGGGTCATTTGACCCTTGTTAGGAAGACAAGTCTTGCAAGTAGTAAAGCTTGATATATTTGACTTAATCAATGGGACCACTAGCTTGATTTTTAAAAGAACTTCATCCAAACCACACATTTGTGCTAATCTTAGCCCTCCATGTTGCTATATAAGGATACTAGTAGCAAGACAAGGGTTCTATACTTAGAAAAAAATTCATAAAAACTTGTTGTGTTCTAAGGTGCTCTCGGGTTTGGGTATGCCAAGGGAGAAAAAAATTTGCTTGTTGTCGATAATCTCCCAGCTTCAAACCAAGGTTCCTAAGTGTATTGTAAGGGTATCTCAATAGAAAAATCCCGGAAAAAGATAGTTTTCGTATTAGTCGCAAGATGAAAACCTAGTTGCTTTTCTAGGTTTTGTTTGGAAGATTGAAGGAAAGTTGGTTGTGTTATTCTAAGGGTCTCAAGTGGCGGATTAAAGTGTCTAGAAGAGGCTCTAAGTGCTAAGGAGTGACTTTGGATTTGAAGTTGGACTAAGAATCGTTGAGGTAATAATCTTGTCTCTTAAGTGTTATAAGATTTTATATTGTTGTTAGCCTTACATTTTTACTAGCATGAAGTATATGTGTTGAAGTTTTATAAGTGTTATGGATTGTAGTAGCCTAAAATCCGAAATGACATATTAGCCATTTGAAGTTGGATTACAATTTGGTCGTATTTAGAATCGTCGCATGTTACTTACTTGAAGATTATAGTAGTTATAATCGATTGCGACTAGATATCATGCATAACGACCGATCCGGGCCAGCTGGTGCCTTACCGGGCACCTGGTGATACAACATCGAGAAAAACCACGGAAATAAAAACTTAGACATGAAACAAGAGATATAATAATAAGCAGGGCAACCAAAGCGATTGCCTTGATAAATACATAAAACACGAGCAGTTTAATCCTTTACAACCACGCCCGGCGACTACAGGACCTCCAAGATTTACAGCGACTATGGCGGGGCGGGGCCCCGCCATACCCTGAATGTACAAGAACCTACAACTCGAGGAACACATGCAAAGATAAGCCTCGAAGAAGCGGAGCTTCCCAATCTGTTGACTGTGATCCTAGGCGGGGATCCACGGCCGATGTACCTCTACTGCGACATGAGCGCGGCCGAAGGAGGTCGATCACAGTACCAAGTATGTGAAAGCGTAAAAATGCGTAATGAAATCATACTAGTCTATATAAAGCGGGAGACATGTATGATAAGCAAACTCTGATTCGCAACATAAGCGATCATGTCGGTCGAGGACTCACGCCTCAGTCATCACTCGAATATAACTATGGGTCTCACGCCCACAGCATCAATCATGTTCGCGTCGTGGCGCGTGCCGAATTCGCATCGGTGTAGACATGTCCATGATGCAACAATAATACCAATGCCCCACGGCCGCATGCCGAATTCTACCTCGGTGTGAACCGTCCGTGTGGCGTCAACAATAATATCTTGGGTGATCAACCACGCCACATAGCCACGTGCCCGGAATTCTACCTCGGTGTAGACATGTCCATGTAACCACAATAACAATATATCGGGTAATCAACCCGACCGCGTGGCGCGTGCCGGATTCTGCGGTGTGAGACGTGTCCGTGTGACATCAACAACAAGCGATAATCAAAATGGAAACATACGTGGAATTCTCCGTCACTGCGACGTCAGTAAGTTCTCAACAAGTCGACCCCACTCTGTCGAGAGCGGTAACGAAATACCACACTTGCAACAAAGGCTATCATCACAAGCATAGGCAAGTTTCACAACAACAAGCATAGGCAAGTTTCACAACAACAAGCATAGGCGCGTTTCACTGACTCAAAGTACTTTCATTTTATGCCAAAGTCGGGTTTTAACCCCGAAGTACTACATCGTTAAGTTCTTTTAAAAGAGATCCATTACTTTTATAAAAGTCACCCGATACCGTAGTATTAGAATGACCAACCCACCTTCTTTTTCAAAATCAAGTAACAACATTCTTTTCCTAAGTTCCGGTTGCCTAGTTTGATTACTCGAGCTTCTCATTTTCAAATGGTTTCATAGTTCCCAAACTTAATCACTTGATTCCTTTTAGAACAATTGAGTAACATATGTCATATATGTGAGTAGTTTATTCTTGTTTATAACGATCTTATTACAGACCATGATCTAGAAAATGTAATATCATTTTGTCTCATCTTAGCCACATGCGGATGGAGGTTTCTGCTGGTTTTAATACAACACATCATTATTGATCATTTTCCTTTATTAACGCAGTGGTGCGTCGATACACATTCCGATTCCGAAATCGATGAAACATTATCCCTTTAAAACCAAGTACTCATTACTCACGAATGAGGTTTCACACAAATATCACATTAAAACAAATAAGTTAAGTCTCTTATCTTATAAGATCAAGTCTCTTAACTTCTAACATCGATAAACCATTTTCACTACGTAAGGTCGTTATAACTAACTTCCCGTAAAGTTATTATAACACATGTTTTAAACCAACCAAATCACTTAGCACGTATGCGTCTCACCGTACTACATAGTTCACAACAATCATGCTAGAAAAGATAGGAAGAGGTTCACATACCTCGCGGCGATTTATCGACAATAAGCAAAATGCTCCAAATCTACAACCTTGCTGGCCACTTTCCACTCCTCGAGTAGAATACGCTACTCTTAGTACTTTCACCTATAAAGGTCCTGGCGTCTATTAACTCCAAAACACAAGTTTCTATCTTCTACAGAAAATTCGCGACCTCACCACATGACAGCGTAAATCTCTCCTCTATCGAGGCGGCTACCAAGCCAACCGGGGTTTACCGTCTAACAGGACGTGTACAATTCTACTCGAATACTACACAAGTCTGCTGCAATGCTGATCCTATGTAAATCTGATTCGATTCGCTTTATTCTTGGGCTTAAGTCAAAGACATTGCAGAATACTAAGTATAGTTCCGTATATAGTATCTTGACTATATATTCAACAAGCGTGTAATTTCCAATTACAATAGAGGACAAGATAATTACCTCGATAAGCCCATAATTATCAGTTATAATGTCGATCCTGAGCAAGGTTTAGCTCCAGATGCGCTCCAAACCACTCCAAACAACCCTTAGAAGTTCTAACCAACCTGCTCAAATCTTCAACCAACTATGAAGATTTCCTGGGGTTTCGGTTTGAGACTAAAAAGGACAAAAGGTAGTATTTAGGACTCTACGTAAAGAGGTATCTTTGAAATACTACAAGGTACAAGGCTAAGGTATTTTGGGCATTATAACAATACTAGGAGTATTTCTATACCTGACAACAAGGGTATTATCAAAAACAACTAGGCTAGGGGTACCCCATGCTAGCACCTCGAAGGGGAAGGGAGGAGGCCTCGGCGAGACTCTCAAAGAGGGGATGAGTTGGGCCAACTCAACACTAGAGGAGGGAGGGATTTTAGGCTTGGAAGGTTTCATTTGTGGATGAAGAGTTCATCAACATAAGGGGTATTTATAGCAAAACCAAAGCCAACCGATGGCCGAGATCAAGCCATGTGCAAGGCAAGTGTAAGGCCAAGATCAAGCCAAGTGCACCCTAGACCCTACTCACAAAACAAGCCACAAAACATTGCACCAAACATTGCACAAAACAAGGCCAAAACAAGGAGCGATAGGCCGTAGAAGCGTGACCAATCGGCGACCCAAGCGCCCGGAGGGTGACAAGTGTCACCCTCCCGTTGATCCAAAACATTTAGTCTCTCGGAAAAATTCGCAAAAATACTAAGCGACATAGCGAATTTTCCCCGCAAGTTCTGTAAGCGTTTCGTGAAAACGACTCGAACCGGGGGTTGTGCACAACTGTCATTCGGCCAAGCCACCTGGGCGGGGGTGACACGTGTCACCCTCCTATTGTCCCTCAAAAAACGTCTTCCGAAAAATATCCACAATGGCCAAAATCTCGAAAACAAAGTGGGCCCCAAAAGCAGTAAATTTCTCGTGGGCCCCAGTGACCATTTCGAAAATAAAATCTCAAAATTCTAATATAATCTCGAAGTCCAAATACCAATCTGGGAATCCAATTCCATTAACGAACCTTTTTCTTCACAAATAGCAGGAAACTTTTCCGAAAACTCAATCTTTCTTTCTTTTCAAAATTTACGCCGTACTCGTGCGTCGTCCTCACATACATACCACTGCAACTACGAGTATAACATTCTCCTCCTTAGAAACATTCGTCGAATGTTCCTTCTCAAGTCGAATAACGATAAAGTTCCTCTAACAAGTTCAGCCGAAGCCACACGGCCACGAACTAACACGTCCTCTTCTTTCCTTACTCGTCGTGCCCTTCCGAACACTTGAACTCTCGGTCGTACCATACTTCGGTCATTACTTAGTTCCCAAAAACTGCGAGTCACTACCTCCGAACTTGGTCATCTTACTAACCTCGAACTTCCTTAAGGCCGTTCCGGCCTTTACGAACCGCTTCGGTCGAGCGCGTCCACGAACTCATCGATGGTCACACAAACTTGGGCCTAGCATCCTCGTGACCCTACCACTGGCGGGACCACCGAACCGGCCCCACCCCAAGCGGGTTACGGGTTGACCCGCAAATGGTCCTCAACCCGACCCCACAACCGCGCCAAACTCTTGTTCCCCGATCCGGAACAATCTTACTAATTCACATCATGAAAGCTACCACTTCCTTCTCACACTACCCACGGACTTATTACACAAATAAATCCCACGTATACCACTACTCTGATAAGGGTCAAACCTAAAATAAATCTTTAACTCAAGACGACCTTACCCCTAAGGTCTCAGTCGTGACATAGTCTAAGGTTCACACTTACCATGCCACATCGTATCCTCCCGACTAGCATGTTTTCTAACTCATAATTAACACAGCGCTATTCGCACATAGCACATAATAATGAGACCATCATAACAAGCATACCAAAACTCTAGAGGGTTAAGGATATACAGAAGCTACCGCTCGCTCTAATCATAGGCACACTGCGCAGTATCGCTAATGTAAGGCGATGAACCAGCCAGCGTCCGTAGGTGAGTCGTAACATCCGTGCTACCCTTGGTCGGATTCCTGCAAAATGGCCTGCTGGCCGCAAAATAACAAGCTCCTGGCACCACGACACTCCCGAAATGCGGTCTACCACATCGACCACACCGAGGTAGGGGTGACCGCGTCCGGCAACACTTACTTCCGCGAAACACAACCGCGGAGCCACGACCCGCTCGAAGGCGGAGGACCACTCGCATGCGGGGGTACAAAACTAGTCTCGCTGAGGCGGTCCGCCTCGAAAGTCGCCAAAGACCACGATGTCACGGCCCTTCTGGCGATCCGGTCGTTCCGTCGACCTCTCCGCCTCACATCTGGTGCATGAGCTGCGTGCGGGCAATGTCCATGCGGTGAAGAGCTACACGAACAAGCCTCGTAAGTAATCATCTAATCCGTGGCGTGGCGGTGCACTCTATCCTCCATGGTTGCCACTAAAGCGGGGACATACCGAGCCAACGAGTCAAACTCACGTTGTACTCTCGGGCTGCGCCTCTCTGTCTCGTCATAAACCGTCACCGTGCCCTCCTCATCTGCGGAGGCAAGAAGTGAGTGAGAATGCCTGCGAGAACTTCGTCCCATCTGCTGGAGCGCATGCTCTCCCGACAACTCGCGAATCAAACCGGTCGATCATTGCGGTATCGCGCACCGATGCGCACCTAAGACCACCGACTCGGTCTCCGCCTTGATCACTCATGATCCGTCAGAAGCGCCGGATGAACTCCTGCGGATCATCCTCGGGCCTCGACCCATAAAACTCGGCGGGCTCTGACTCGGGAAGTCCGTAGCCTCAAACTATCTGCTCGGGGTGAACGGCTGGTGCTCTGGGCTCCAGGCTGCTGCGTCCACCTATCCTCATATCGCCACGACCACGGCCAGAATCGCCATCTCGCGTAACCCATCTCTCTGCGCCTGCATTGTGGGGTGAGGCTCGTGCTGCGGTCTCGGCGGCCATTCTGCGGCTAACCTCTTTGGGGGGCGGGCGGCGTCACAAAACCCGCCGTCCCGAAGCACAACCTCGTGCATGCCTGCGCCACCGTACTCCTCTGTATCTCACTAGCGGCACCGCCGCCTTGCCCTCTGGGCTCTGGTTGCTTGGCGCGAGGCATAGCGGTAAAAGCGAGATACGTCGGAGGGGTCCGACTTACAACACTGACTCTAAGGCACGATCCCGGAATGAGAAGAATGGAAACCGATCCTAAATGTCCTATAGCCTCACGATTATAGATGTGGTGCACAACACACGATAATCAAGACTTACTAGACACGATGCAGAGACACTTTCAGGATTAAGCGCTCACGATACCACTTTTGTAACGACCGATCCGGGCCGATTCTTGCCTTACCGGGCACCCTGGTGATCTGACATCGAGAAAAACCAGCGGAAATAAAAACTTAGACATGAAACAAGAGATATAATAATAAGCAGGGCAACCAAAACAGTTGCCTTGGTAAATACATAAAACACGAGCAGTTTAATCCTTTACAACCACGCCCACAACGATTCTGGACCTCAAGATTTCTGGCGACTATGACGGACGGGGCCGCGCCATACCACGAATGTACAAGAACCTACAACTCGAGAACACATACCAAAAGATAAGCCTCCAGAAAGCGGAGCTTCCCAATCTGCTGAATGTGATCCTAAGCGGGGATCCACGGCCGATGTACCTCTACTGCGGCATGAGCGCACCCGAAGGAAGTCGAGACGGTACCAAGTATGTGAAAGCGTAAAGTATCGTAATGAAATCATACTAGTCTATATAAAGCGGAGACATGTATGATAAGCAAACTACGATTCACAACATAAGCGATCATGTCGATCGGGGACTCACGCCTCAAGTCATCACTCAAATATAACTATGGTCTCACGCCCACAGCGTCAATCATGTTCGCGTCGTGGCGCGTGCCCCGAATTGCATCGGTGTAGACATGTCCATGATGCAACAATAATACCGATGCCCGGCCACATGCCGAATTCTACCTTGGTGTAGACGCGTCCGTGTGGCGTCAACAATAATATCTTGGGTGATCAACCACGCGTAGCCACGTGCCCCGAATTCTACCTCGGTGTAGGCATGTCCATGTAACCACAATAACAATATATCGGGTAATCAACCCGACCGCGTGGCCGCGTGCCCGGACTGCGCCGGTGTAGACATGTCCATGTGACATCAACAACAAGGCGATAATCAAAATGGAAACATGCGGTGGAATTCTCCATCACTGCCGCGCCCGAGTAAGTTCTCGACAAGTCGGCCAGGCCTCTATCGAGAGGCGGTAACGAAATACCACGCTTGCACAACAAAGGCTATCATCACGAAGCATAGGCAAGTTTCACAACAACAAGCATAGGCAAGTTTCACAACAACAAGCATAGGCACGTTTCACCTGACTCAAAGTACTTTCGTTTTATGCCAAAGTCCGTTTTAACCCCAAAGTACTACATCGTTAAGTTCTTTTAAAAGAGATCCATTACTTTTATAAAAGTCACGATACGTAGTATTAGAATGACCAACCCACCTTCTTTTCAAAATCAAGTAACAACATTCTTTTCCTAAGTTCCGGTTGCCTAGTTTGATTACTCAAGCTTCTCATTTTCAAATGGTTTCATAGTTCCCAAACTTAATCACTTGATTCCTTTTAGAACAATTGAGTAACATATGTCATATATGTGAGTAGTTTATTCTTGTTTATAACGATCTTATTCAATGACCATGATCTAGAAAATGTAATATCATTTTGTCTCATCTTAGCTTCATGCGGATGGAGGTTTCTTGGTTTTAATACAACACATCATTATTCAATACATTTTCCTTTATTAACGCTGCGTTAGTGCAGCCGATACACGTTACGATTCCGAAATCGGTAAAACATTATCCCTTTAAAACCAAGTACTCATTACTCACGAATGAGGTTTCACACAAACATCCACATTAAAACAAATAAGTTAAGTCTCTTTATCTTATAAGATCAAGTCTCTTAACTTCAACATCGATAAACCATTTTCACTACATAAGGTCGTTATAACTAACTTCCCATAAAGTTATTATAACACCCTATGTTTTAAACCAACCAAATCACTTAGCACATGCGTCACCGTACTACATAGTTCACAACAATCGTGCTAGAAAAGATAGGAAGAGGTTCACATACCTCGCGACGATTTATCGACAATAAGCAAAATGCTCCAAATACTACAACGCACTAGCCCTTTCCACTCATCGAGTAGAATACGCTACTCTTAATACTTTCACCTATAAAGGTCACTGGCGTCTATTAACTCCAAAACACAAGTTTCTATCTTCTGAAAATTCGAAGACCTCCCGCATGACAGCGTAAATCTCCTCCTCTATCGAGGCCGCTACCAAGCCAACCGAGGGTTTACCGTCTAACCGGGCGTGTACAATTCTACTCGATATACTACACAAGTCTACCTGCAATACAGTCTATGTAAATTCGATTCGATTCTTTATTCTTGGGCTTAAGTCAAAAGACATTGCAGAATACTAAGTATAGTTCCATATATAGTATACTTCAACTATATATTCAACAAACATGTAATTTCCAATTACAATAGAGGACAAGATAATTACCTCGATAAGCCCATAATTATCCAAGTTATAATGTCGATCTGAGCAAGGTTTAGCTCCACAAGTGCGCTCGAACCACTCCAAACAACCCTTAGAAGTTCTAACCAACCTGCTCAAATCTTCAACCAACTATGAAGATTTCCTTAGGGTTTGGTTTGAGACTAAAAGGACAAAGGTAGTATTTAGGACTCTACGTAAAGAGGTATCTTTGAAATACTACAAGGTCAAGGCTAAGGTATTTTGGGCATTATAACAATACTAGGGAGTATTTCTATACCACAATGAGGGTATTATATGAAACAACTAGGCTAGGGGTACCCACTAGACCTCGAAGGGGAAGGGAGGAGGCCTCGGCGAGACTCTCAAAAGAGGGGATGAGTTGGGCGAACTCAACACTAGAGGGAGGGATTTTAGGCTTGGAAGGTTTCATTTGTGGATGAAGAGTTCATCAACATAAGGGGTATTTATAGCAAAACCAAAGCCAACCGATGGCGAAGATCAAGCCATGTGCAAGGCAAGTGTAAGGCGAAGATCAAGCCAAGTGCACCCTAGACCCTACTCCACAAAACAAGCCACAAACATTGCACCAAACATTGCACAAAACAAGGCCAAAACAAGGAGCGATAGGCCGTGTAAGCGTGACCCAATCGGCCGACCCAAATGCCCACTCGGCAGGGTGACAAGTGTCACCCTCCGTTGATCTAAAACATTTCGTCTCTCGGAAAAATTCGCAAAAATACTAAGCGACATAGCGAATTTTCCTCGCAAGTTCTGTAAGCGTTTAGTCAACGACTACAAGGTGTTGTGCACAAATGTCATTCGGCGAGCCACCTGGCGGGGTGACACGTGTCACCCTCCTGTGCCCTCAACGTCTTCCAAAAATATCCACAATGGCCAAAATCTCGAAAACAAAGTGGGCCCCACAAAGCCAGTAAATTTCTCCAGTGGGCCCAGTGACCATTTAAAATAAAATCTCAAAATTCTAATATAATCTATGAAGTCCAAATACCAAATCTGGGAATCCAATTCCCATTAACGAACCTTTTTCTTCACAAATAACCGGAAACTTTTCCGTCGAAAACTCACATCTTTCTTTCTTTTCAAAATTTCTGCCGTACTCTCGTACGTACGTCCTCACATACATACCCTGCAACTACGGGGTATAACAATGTCATGCTAACAACTTGGATTGAAAAGGAAATTGGATAAGAATTGGTGTTGTTGTATCCCAAGATTGTCGGATTTACATGTTATACCCCGTATTTCCAGAGTATGTATGTGAGGACGTACGTACAATTTTGTAAGCCCGAATTATTGTTAAGGACGAAATTATGCACATTCACGAAAAAGATTTGTTTTTCCGCCGGAAAATTTTCCGAACCTTGTAAAGGAATTTTACGTTTTCAAGAATTTATTTATTTTGGATTTTTCCGAGAGATGAAATATTTTGGACCAACGAGAGGGCGACATGTGTCACCCTCAAGTGGACGGTTTAGGTTGAGGAATTGATTGGCACAGTTTTTTCATTTAAAAGGCCAAACACCTTTGGTCAAAAAGTCTTGCAAAGTAGATAGATAAGGTAGCACATGTCCAAATCTTCACCCTCCACTTGCTTTGATCTTGGCCATTGATTGGCCTATAAATACCCCTTAAGTTCAAGACTTATTCTTCATCCCTTAAACATTTTTCCAAGTCTCAAAACTCCTTCCCCCTTAGTCATGCTCTCGTCCCACACTCTCACTCCTTGTGTTCTCGTGAGACACACCCCCTTGGTAGAAAATATTCTCCAAGTATTGTTGTTATTCCAAAATACCTTGTAGTATCCCAAAGTTACCTCTATACAAAAAAGCCTGAAAATGCTACTTTATATCCCTTAGTCACAAAACGAAGCCCTAGGAAAATCTTCATAGTTGGTTGAAGTATTAAGTAGAAGTTGTTTAGAACTTCTAAGGGTTTCTGGGAGCGAATTGGGCGTCTGAGAATAGGAGCTAAACCTTGCTCAGGATCGACTTTAATCTTGGATAATTTTGGGCTTATCGAGGTAAATATATTTGTCCTTCTATTGTAATTGGAAATTACATATGGTAGTTTAGAATTGAGTATAAGATATAGAAGGATGGTATATAAGAAGAGGATTGAACTGTACTTACATTGGGCTGTATTTACAGTAGACTTGTGTAGCTTTGCGGGTAGGGAAGTGCTGCCCAAATTTCCGTAGAAATAAGAACCTTCTGCTTAGAATATTCTACAGAGTAGTCTAGACGTTGATAGACGTATTTGACTATTATAGGTTGATACTCTGTGCGCGACATATTCGACTTGGCAGGTGGATTTCGCCGAGGAGGTATGTGATTCTTCCTATCCTCTTGAGCATGATATTTTAAAAGAATATATATAGTGCGGTGAGCGTCGTGTGTTAAGCGAGCGTGGTTTTACTTCGATGTCTTTTGACTTGAGTTTTAAATAATAAGAATCTTGAAGTATTTCAAAAGAATTAAGAATCGTTTTTGAAAGAAGAGTAATGCTTGGTTTTAAAAGCTTAAGAGTTATACTAGCTTTATGGGAAGTTAGGTATAACGACTTAAGAGAAATAAAAGGAACGGTTTACTTAATTGTTTATGAAAGCCTTGTATTGATTTTCGGAAATGAGAATAAGTATCGAACAAACCACTGCAGCGCTAATAAAGGAAAATGTATTGACTAATTAAGTATTATTAAAACCAGTAGAAACCTCCATCTGCATAGAAGCTAAGATAAGACAAAATTGTATTACATTTCCTAGATCATGGCTGCTTTGATAAGATCATTAATAAACAAGTTTTGACTTTCTTAAAATTTCAAAGTAAGGACTTGATTTATAAAAGACAAAGACTTGAAAATTTGAAGTGTTTTCGTTAAAAAGGAAGGCATGCTTTTGTCTTAAGTTGGTTCAAAATGAAGGTAGGGAAATTGTTTTGGTTTACTTAAAAAGATAGTCACTCTATTTGATACTACGGGTATCGTGTGACTCTTGTGAAAGAAACGAATCTTTTTAAAGAGTTAATGTATGAAGTACTTTGGGGATAAAAACCCGAACTTGTTGCCATAAAGTACATTGTGTGAATAACTTGACTATGTTGGTTTGTGATAGCCTTGTAATACTTTCTTGTTGGTTTGATAAGTAAACATGTTAGGATGCTACGTGTGTTAGTGTCTTGTGATGTTTGTGTAAAGGGGTTTCCCTTGTTGTGCTTATGTTGTTTAACGATAAGTCGTTATGTTAGTATTGTACCACTCGCCTTGACATGTTATACAGGTTAGGCGCCCCGACGCGAGGATGCCTATGCGGGTCCAGGGACCTATGCGAGCTACGAGAGTTCCGAGTTAGTGCGGGAATACCTCATGCGGTCTATGTGGCCACGGACTCGAGAGTCGGGGCGATGCCGAGGAGTAGCTACCCTCGATGCGGGAATACCTCATGCGGTCTAGGTGGCCTATCGCGAGTGCGGTGAAGTTCGAGATTTGATCGCGCATTGATCACGAGGCGAGTGGCGGCCGATCGTGTGGCGCGTGCAGAAAGACCTTGTGATCTGATTTTATAGCATTTTTGGTATCGTGGGTTTTAGTAGTCGGATATGCCTTCGTACTTACCCCGTCTGATTTTATTATGACACAGTGGGACACGGTGTTCATGTGTATTCCTTGGTGTTTTTATATCATGGATCACGGCGCTGAGGAAGGAATTCCACCGCATGATTGATGTTGTGGGCATGAGACCCGTGGTTATATTTGGTAATGACTTTAAGGCGTGAGTCCACGACTTGATACGATTACATATGTGTATCGTAAATTGGTTATCATATATGTCTTACATTTTATATAGACTATTATGATTTCATTTCTGATTTTCGATTTCACATACTTGGTACTGTTATCTTGACCTCCTTGAGTGCGCGTCATGCCGCAGGTAGAGGTACACCAGTTGTTGATCCTCGCTCATAGGGTCATAGTTCAGCGTTTTGGGAAGCTCCGTGTCTCCGGAGGCTTATCTTTGGTATAGTCCCCTGTCGTTGTAGGTACTTACATTCAGGGGTATGGCGGGGCCCTGTCCCGCCATTGTTGTTATAACATTCTTAGAGGTCTGTAGTACTGTTGTGGGCAGGGTTTGTAAAAGGGGTGTAACTGCTCAAGTTTATATATATATATATGCCGAAAGGCAACTTTTCTCAGATAAACTGTTTCTCTCTTCATATTATTTCATGTTTTGTTTTATATTCCGCTGGTTACTCTGATGTATGTCTACTTGGGTGCCCGGGTAAGGCACCAGTCACGGGCCCGGGTTCGGGTCGTGACATTACACTTGTTGTTGTATTAGTTTGATATCAATTGTGGGGCGGAATTTTACACGTCTAGTAGGCGTGTAATCCCCTATTGTTAATTGCATTGTTGGGCCTTAAATGTGGCGTGTTTGGTTATTGAATTCGGCCTTGAAAAAGGTGGCAAAGTATGTAGAAACAAAGGAAGTGATGTCCGATTTTCCGTAGAATTTAGTGACTTAGCACCTAGAATATTCTACGGTTGAAGTAAGAAGTTAATGGACGTATTATGACCATTATAGGTTGAAGTACTAAGTATAGCGTATTCTACTTGAAGGATGGAATAGCTATCTAGGTGGAAGTACTTTGGAGCATTTTGCTACTTGTCGATAATCGTCGCGAGGTATGTGAACCTCTTCCTTCTTTTGGCATGATTCTATGTATGGAATATACATGTAGTAATATTTCATGTTCCCTTCTACTCTTAGAAGTTAAGAGGTATGTATGTGATTTACTCTATGTAAAGGTTATGTCTAGGTTATCCTAAGTTCTTACCAAGTCTTATGGGGGATGTTGGTAAGAGTCGTTAGGAGGTATTTGGAGCCAAGTTGACTTGGCTAATTTATGGCACAAATGAGAATAAGTATCGAGCAAGCCATTGCAGCGTTAATAAAGGAAAATGTAATGACAATTGATTATATTAAAATGAGTAGAATTCTCCATCTGCATAGAAGCTAAGATAAGACAAAATTGTATTACATTTTCTAGATCATGGCTGCTTTAATAAGATCGTTATAATCAAGTATAATCTACTCACACTCATAAGGCATATGTGCTTAACTTAAAGAATTTACGTTATGAAGTTTTAAGACTGTGAACCTTAGACTCATAAAAGGTTGAGAGACCTTATTTTCAGGTAATGAAACTTGATTCTTAAAGGAAGAATTGACTTGATTTAAGGGAAGTAACTTGTTTTAAAAGGTGTGAGTACTTGAGTTTTAAAAGTTAAGAAACTTGATTTCTAAAAGTTAAGAGACTAAATGTATTTTGAAAGTTAAGAGAATTGATTTGAAAGTATATAATACTTGGTTTTAAAAAGTATAAGTCTCTTGGTTATAAAAGGAATGAGTTTGTCTAAAACCATAAAGGGTTATAACGGCTTTATGGGAAATTGGTTATAACGGCTTTATGGAAGGTTAAGAGAATGGTTTTCTCTAATAAGGTAAACAAAGAAATAACTTGAATTAAGGAAGGGCAATTTAATTTAAAGGTATCACTTGCTTAAAGCTTTAGAGTAAGGGTCACTTGATTTAGAAGCCGAGAAATGTATTTCTAAAAGTATAGTGACTTATGTGAAATGTACACAAGCCTTGATACTACGGGTGTTAGTATCTTGGGGTTTTATATGAAAAGGAATCTTTTGAAAAGAATGGAAGTACGTAGTACTTGGGGTTAAATTCCCGGATTTTTATGTGTGAAACGAAAGTACCATGAGTTTATAAAAATGGAAGTCTAAAGGTTTAATGAACTTGCCTATGTTTGCTTGTGATAGCTTTGAGTGCAAGTATTATATGTTTACGTTGTCGTGACTCTCAGTTGGAGGGCTGGTTGTCTTGTTGTAAGTTTACTTGGGCGTCTGCAGCGGTGATGTGGGATTCCACGGGTATGCTTCAATTATGATTGATCCTTGGACATGCTTATACGATGTGGGATTAGGGGCATGTGACTAGAGGCGGGTTAGATTCGGTTGTTTTATTACCCATGGCCATGCTTATACGATGAGGGATTCCGGGGCATGCGACCATGCTATTACGACTATTACTCTATGGGCTAGCTCCCCATGAAGACATGTACCCACGATGAGGGATTCCGGGGGCATGTTATATTCTTATTCCATGGGCTAGCTCCCCATGAAGACCTGCACCTACGATGAGGGATGCCGAGGGCACGTTATGGCCATGCTTATACGATGAGGGATTCCGGGGCATGCAGCCGCGTTATATATATATATATATATATATATATGTATTGTATACATGTACTCTGACAGTGAGGTAGGATGCCACAGGCGTATCACCTGGTTATATGTTACACCTACGGCTGCCGGCAGTGATGGAGGATTCCACGGGCAGGAGGTATATATATATGTATTGTATATGTTATACCCCGTAGTTCCAGAGTATGTACGTGTGGGCGTACGTAGAAAAGTTTGAGCCTTAAAGTTAGGCAAGATTCGAAATTGTACACAACCCCCGAAATGAATCATTTTTCGACGAAACGTTTTCCGAAGTTTGGGTAGGGAAAATTCCGGCTATGTCATTTTTAATTTTTGCGGATTTTTCCGAGAGACGGAATATTTTGGACCAACGAGAGGGCGACACTTGTCACCCTCAAGTTGGCGGTTTCTCTTGGCCGATTGGTGCCCATTTCGTGGCATGTTTTGTGCCATGTTTTGTGGCCTAATCCATGGGTCAATGTTTGTGAGGGATTTGGGGAGTAGGATAGGGTGCACTTGTGCCAATCTTGGCCCTCCACTTGCCCCCCACTTGGCTTGATCTTAGCCATTGGTTTCCCTATAAATACCCCCCCCCCCCCTTTGAAGACTTCTTCATCCCAAATTGTTCTAACTCTTGAAATCCTCCTCCTCTTGAAGAGCTCTCGTCAAGAGTCTTCCTCCCCTTGTGAGCCCTTGGCGAGAGCCTCCCCTCCCCTTGAGAAAGGCTTGGCCGAGAGGTACCCCCCTTTCCTTGTTGTTCTCGTAAAGTACACCCCCTTGGTAGAAAAGTATTCTCAGTATTGTTAATATACCAAAATACCTGCCTTATACCTTGTAGTATTCCAAAAGTTACCTCTATCGTAGAGCAGGAAATACTACCTTTTGTCCTTTTAGTCTCAAACCAAAACCCTAAGGAAAATCTTCATAGCGAGTTGAAGTATTAAGTAGAAGTTGCATAGAACTTCTAAGGGTTGTTTGGAGCGGGTTGGAGCGCCCAGAGTTGGAGTTAAACGTTGCTAAGGATCGACATTTAAACTTGGATAATTTTGGGCTTATCGAGGTAAATACGCTTGACCTTCTTTTGTAATTAGAGTTTACATACTGTTGAAGTATAAGAATTAAGTATAAGTTATATACAAGGAAGTTATATAAGAAGAGAATTGAACTGTACTTACATAGGACTGTATTTACAGTAGACTTGTGAAGTTTGGCGGGTAGGGAAGTGCTGCCCAATTTTCCGTAAGAATCTTGTATCTAGATTTATTCTACCGAGTAGTCTAGACATTGATAGACTTGTATAACCGTTATAGGTTGAAGTACTGCGAGTAGCGTATTCTACTCGAAGGGTGGAAAAGGCTAGCAGGATTACAGTACTTTGGAGCTATTTGCTAATAGTCGATAATCGTCGCGAGGTATGTGATTCTTCTTATACTCATGAGCATGAAGTATTTTAAAAGAATATATATATATAGTACGGTAGACGTATGTGTGTTAACTGAATGTAGTGTTACGGCAATGTCTTTTGACTTAAGCCTGAATAATAAGAATCTTGAAGTATTTCAAAAGATTTAAGAACCGTTTTTGAAAGAAGAGTAATACTTGGTTTTGAAAGCTTAAAAAGTTATACTAGCTTTATGGGAAGTTAGGTATAACGACTTAAGAAGATAAAAGAATGGTTATTGATTTTAGAAGTTAAGAGGCTTAATCTTAAAAGATAAGAGACTTGACTTATTTGAATTGATGTGAAAGTTGTTAAGAAGTGTGAAACCTCATTCGTGAGTAATGAGTACTTGGTTTTTAAAGAATAATGTTTTACTGATTTCGGAAATGAGAATAAGTAAGGAACTTGATTTCTAAAAGAGACTTGAGGAAATTAAAGAATTTTTGGTTTAAAAGAAAGGCATCGTTTTGTCTTAAAAATTGGTTTAAAATATAAAGTGTTATAACAGCTTTATGGGAAGTTAGTTATAACGACTTTATGAAAACGAAAGAATGGTTGTATCATTTGTTTTAAAATGGTAACTTGATTTTGGGAAAGAAAAGTAACTTGAGTTTAATGGTATAAGTAACTGTTTTCAAATATCGAACTTTTCTTGATGGAAAAGTATAAGTGGCTTGGTTTTAAAAGGTAGGAGTACCTTGATCTTAAAAGAGTTAGTTACTTGGGTTTTAAAAAGTATACTTGAAATTGTTTTAAAAGTGTAAGCCACTTGGTTTAAAAAGTGTAAAGTACTTGATTTAAACTGAACGTGTTTGGTGCTACGGATAATAGTATCGAGTTGTTTTTACGTAAAAAGAGATCTTTTTGAAAGGATTAATGTACGTAGTACTTTGGGGTTAAAACCTGGACTTTGTCATAAAATAAAAAGTACCTTGAGTTGTGTGTAACTTTCCTATGTTTGTGTGTGATAGCCTTGTTGTGCAAGTGTTGTATTCTTATGTTACCGCGTCTCTCGAATGGAGGGACGGTCGTGTTATCCTTGATCATTTTGGACATACTGACACGATGGGTGGCCCACGGGTATGCTTCCACTATGATAGTCCATGGGCATACTGACTCGATGGATGGTCCACGGGTATGCGGCCATGATGAGGGTTTGTTTCCCTGTTGATAGTGTTATTCCATGGACTAGCTCTCCATGAGGTTTTTACTGATCGGCCTTGGTATCTGGTGGTCGGCTTTCGTACTTGCCCCGTCTCGTGGCTGATTCGGCCTTGTACACAGTAGTTAGCCCTCGCATGCCTGTTCGGTGTAGTGACGAAGTCTCGTGACACGCCTTGGTACACAGTAGTTAGCCTCGTACTTGCCCGGTCGACTCGTGACCCGCCTTGGTATCTGTAGTCGGCTTCGTACTTGCCGGTCGACCGTGGTTTGGTTGTATAGCATTGTTATCTGAGACTTGGTGTTCATGTGTACTCGCGTGGTGTTATTATATCACGCATCGCCAGCGGAAGGTATTCCACGCATGATTGATGTTGCGGCGTGAGACCCATATTTATATTTGAGTGATGACTCAGGCGTGAGTCCCAACACATGTTGCTTATTTATTGTGAAGCGTAGTTTGGTTATCATTCATGTCTCACGCTTATATAGATGCTATGATTTCATTTACGATTTTCGTCACATACTTGGTACTGTTAATCGACCTCCTTCGGGGGGCTGCGTTCATGCCGCAGGTAGAGGTACACCAGTGTTGATCCTCGCTCTTAGGATCACAGTTCAGCGTTGGGAAGCTCCGTTTCTCCGGAGGCTTATCTTTGGTATGTTACCCTGAGTTGTAGGTTCTTGTACATTCAGGGGTATGGCGGGGCCCTGTCCCGTCATGTTGTATAAAAACTCTTAGAGGTCTGTAGTACTGTTGTGGGCAGGGTTTGTAAAAAGGATTAAACTGTTCGTTTTGAAAGAGTTGTATATATATTTTATTGGAAGGTAACCGTTTGGTTGGCCTGTTTTATGATCATATATCTTGTTTCATGTTTAAGTTTTATTTCCGCTGATTTTCTCTGATGTTGTATCACTAGGGTGCCCGGGGTAAGGCACCAGTCACGGGCCCGGGATCGGGTCGTGACAAAAGTGGTATCAGAGCAGTTAATCCTCGGAAAGTGTCTACAGACCGTGTCTAGTAGAGTCTTGATTATTGGTGTGTTATGCACCACATCTATAATCAGAAGGCTGCAGGACATTTAGGATTGGTTTCCATTCTTCTCATTCTGAGATCGTGCCTTAGAGCTGTGTTGTAAGTTGGACCCCTCTGACGTATCTCGTTTTTACCAGTTATGCCTCCGCGCAAGGCAACCTGAGCCCAGATGGGCAAGGCGTAGGGAGGCGCTAGTGAGATCTGAGAGAGTGCGAGGCGCAGCCGGACATTACACGAGATAGTGCTTGAGACGGAGGGTTTTGACGCCGCCTTCAAAGAGTTTAGAGCCGCAGCATGGCTGATGACAACAGCACTGAGCCTCCAGTCCACACCGGCGAGGAGATAGGTTACAAAGAGATGGCCGCGATTCTTGGCGGGATCGTGGCGGACATGAGATAAATGGGCCACGCAGCAGATTCTAATGCACCCGTGGTTCACGAGATCGGATAGTTTGAGGCTACGGGACTTTCTCGAGTTGTAGCCCGCCGAGTTCTACGGGTCGAGGCACGAGGATGATCCGCGGAGTTCATCCGACGATTCTGACGGATCGTGAGTGATCGAGGTTTGGAGACCGAGTCGGTGGTCTGGTTCGCGTCGGCTGCGTGATCTGCGATCGGTGGTTTGATTCGTGGGAGCTGTCCCGGGGAGAGCATGCACTTCCAGCCGTATGGAACGAGTTCTCAGAGGCCTTTCTTGCACATTTCTTACCTCCACAGGCGATGAGGGCTCGGGCCGACAGATTTTTGGTGTTGAGGCAGAGCGGGCGTACGGTTCGGGAGTACAATGTGGAGTTCGACTCTTTGGCTCGGTATGTCCCCGCGTTAGTAGCCAGTTGTTATACCCCGTAGTTCCAGGGTATGTATGCGAGGACGTACGTACGAGAATACGACAGAAAGATTGGAAAGGAAGAAAGAGGCGATTTTTCCACGGAAAAGTTTCCGGTTTTTGTGAAGGAAAAAGGTTCGTTAATGGGAATTGGATTCCCAGATTTGGTATTCGGACTTCCTGGAATATTAGAGAATTATGGAATTTTATTTTTGGAAATGGTCACGTGGGGCCCACGGGAGAAATTTACGGTTTTGTGGGGCCCACTTTGTTTTCGAGATTTTGGCCATTGTGGATATTTTCGGAAGATGTTTTATTTTGGGCCAATAGGAGGGTGACACGTGGCACCCCCGCCTAGGTGGCTTGGCCGAATGGCATTTGTGCACAACACCCGGTTAGAGTCGTTTTTAACGAAACGTTTTACATAACTGCGAGGAAAATTCGGCTATGTCTTTTCTTATTTTTGCGGATTTTTCCGAGAGGCGAACATTTTGGACCAACGAGAGGCGACACTTGGCACCCTCTCATTGGTGAGCGGGTGGCGTGACTGGGCGATTTGGGAAGGCAAGTGGGAGATATTTTTGGTAGATATTTTGTGTGCAAGTTGGCTAGGTACACATGGGTGAATCTTGGCCCTACACTTGCCTAACACTTGGTGTAATCTTGGCCATTGGTTGGCTTTCACTCGACCTATAAATACCCCCCCCTTTGAAGACTAATTCATTCACAAATTGCCTAAGTTTTGAAAGCTTCTTCCTTCCCCCTTAGTGTAGTGTCTTGGCCGAGAGCCCCTCTCTCCCTCGGCGAGAGTCCCCAGTGGGGTAGGCCGGGTAGACACCCCCTCCTTTGAGGTGCTAGCCGTGGGTACCACTGCCTAGTTGCTTTCGTATAATACCCCCCTTTGTGGTATAGAAATACTCTCCAAGTATGGTTATAATGCCCAAATACCTTAGCCGTATACCTTGTAGTATTCTAAGGTTATACCTATACGAAAAGCCCAGAACTACTATTATCCTTCCCGTCACTACAAAACCGAAACCCTAGGAAAATCTCCATAGTCCGTTGGAGTATTGTGTAGAAGTTGGTTAGAACTTCTAAGGGTGGTTTAGAGCGGGTTGGAGCGCTCGGAGTTGGAGCTAAGCGTTGCTAAGGATCGACATTTATACTTGGATAATTATGGGCTTATCGAGGTAATTATCTTGTCCCCCTATTGTAATTGGATATTACATGTTGTAGGAATATATAGTTGAAGTATACTATATATATAGTACTGAACTGTAATTACATAGGACTGTATTACAGTAGACTTGTGTAGCTTTCCTGTGAGGTAGAATTGTGCACGTCCGGATTAGACGTATAACCCCCCCCCCTGGTTGGCTTGATGGCCGGCCCCGATAGAGGGAGATTTACGCTGTGGGGAGAGTCTTTGTCGAATTTTCGGTAGAATGTTCTACGATAAGATCTAGATGTTAATAAGCGCGTGGCCTTATAGGTTGAAGTACTACGTGGCGCGTTCTACTTGGCAGGAGTAGCCGACGGCGAGGTACTCGAGCATTTTGCTATTAGTCGGTAATCGTCGCGAGGTATGTGAACCTCTTCCTATCTCTTCTAGCATGATATGTGTGAACTATGTAGTGCGGTGAGCGTACGTGCTAAATGTATTCGATTGGTTTAAAACATAAAGTGTTATAACGGCTTTATGGGAAGTTAGTTATAACAACTTTATGTAGATAAGAAAACACTTTGTGGTTTTTAAAAGGTAAATGATTTGTTTATAACTGGCTTGATGTGTGATTATAAAGAACTTGAAGTATTTCAAAAGATTTCTGAAATCGTTTTGAAAGAGAAGTAATACTTGGTTTTCGAGAACTTAAGAGTTATACTAGCTTTATGGGAAGTTAGGTATAGCGGCTTAAGAACGTTTCTTGATTTTGGAAATCGGGATGTGTATCGACAAACCAACTGCGGCGTTAATAAAGGAAATGTTTTGAATAATTAAGTATTATTAAAACCAGTAGAAACTTCCATCTGCATAGAAGCTAAGATGAGACAAAATGATATTTCCTAGATCATGGCTGCTGTAATAAGATTGTTATAAACAAGAATATCCTACTCACATATAAGGCTTATGTTTCTCAGATTGTTTAAAAGAGAATTATATTCTTAAATGAATAAAGCTATGAACTACGAAACCTTTCTAAAATAAGAAACGTGAACATTTGAAATTAGGCAAACTTGGACGTTTGGAAAATAATGTTGTTACTTGATTTTACAAAGGTAAGAGTTTTGGTTTTCTTAAAAGGACAGTCACTCTATTTTTATACTACGGGTATTGTGTGACTTATGTGAAAGAAACAGATCTTTTAAAGATTTAATGTGTGAAGTACTTTGGGGTTAGATAGAACTTGTTAGTAGAAAGTACCTTGTGTGAATACTTTATTGTATTGGTTTGTGATAGCCTTGTAAATACTTTCTTGTTGATTTGAGAAGTAAACATGTTAGGATGCTACGTGTGTTAGTATCTTGTGATGTTAGTGTAAAGGGGTTTTCCCCTCGACTGCGCTTAAAGTTGTTTGACTATCAGCCGTTATGTTGGTATTGTACCACTCACCTTGACTTGTGTTCCGGAGGTTAAGCTGCCCTCCGATGCGGGGTAGACTCAGGCGGTCTGGGACCATGATTCGAGAATACCTCATGCGGGTCCAGGGGATCCATGCGGAGCTACGGGAGCTCCAGGTTAGTGTGCGGCCCTTGTGGTCATGCGGTCCTTGTGGCCATGCGGACTGCGAGTCGGGGCGATGCCGGAGTAGCTACCGATGCGGGTTATACCTCATGCGGGCCTATCTGACTGGCCTATGCGGAGCTGCGGAGAGTTCCAGGGCTAGACGCGCACATTTGATACTGCGGGCGAGTGACCAGCTTTTATCATGTGACGGTCTAGACAGATATCATGACACAGCTTATGACCTTGTTGGTACTGTGGGTGTTAGTAGTCGGCTATGCCTTCGTACTTACCCTGTACCGTTTTATTAGGACACAGGTGGGACCTGGTGTTCATGTGTATTCCTTGGTGCTTGTATATCATAAACTGCCGGCAGTGAGGAAGGTATTCCACGGGCACGATTGATGTTGTGGGCGTGAGACCCATTGTTAAATTGAGTGATGACTTAAGGGCGTGAGTCCCTGACTTAACATGACTGCTTATTTATGGTGAACTGTAGTTTGGTTATCATACATGTCTCCTGCTTTGTATAGACTACTATGATTTCATTCTGATTTATTTTTAGTTTCACATACTCGGCACTGTTAGATCGACCTCCTTCGGGGCCGTTCATGCCGCAGTTGAGGTACACCGATCGTTGATCCTAGCTCTCGAAGTCACGCGTTGGGAAGCTCCGTTTCTCGAGGCTTATCACGTATAGTCCCCCGTGTAGGTGTTTACATTCGAGGTTGTGGCCCTGTCCCGCCATTGTTGTCGTATCATTCTTAGAGGTCTGTAGTACTGTTGTGGGCAGGGTTTGTAAAAAGGATTAAACTGTTCATGTTAAAAGTTGTCATTTATATATATGCCGAAAGGCAAGTTTTCACAGATTATTGTTTTATACTTCTGTTATCTCATGTTGTTGTGTTTGTTCCGCTGATTACTCTGATGTATGTCTACTTGGGTGCCCGGGGTAAGGCACCAGTCACGGGCCCCGGTTCGGGTCGTGACAAAAGTGGTATCAGAGCAGTTAATCCTCGGAAAGTGTCTACAGACCGTATCGATGAAGTCTTGATTATCGTGTGTTGTGCACCACATCAATAATCGGAGGCTATAGGATATTTAGGATTGGTTTCTATTCTTCTCACTCGAGATCGTGCCTTAGTCATGTTGTAAGTTAGACCTCCGGCGTATTTCTTTCCTCACCGTTATGCCTCCGCGTAGGCAAACCCGCCCAGAGGACAAGGCAGCGGGAGCTGCGAGTAGAGTTCGTGAGGGTTGCGAGGCACAGCCCAATCATTACCTAGGGTAGTGCTTCATTCGGGATTTCGCGGCGTCGCTAGCCCGGAGAGTTTAAGCACGGCGGCGGCGGCCTCTGCGGCCATGATATGTGAACCTTCGCCCACGGCCAGAACAGAGAATATAGATTGCAAAGAGGCAACCTGTTACTAGCCGTGGATTTGGCTACCGAAGAGTATACCGATGTACGCGGTCTTGATGACTACCTAAGAAAGGGTTGTGCAAGAGTAATTCTTGATTGGGCTTGAGCATGGCACGTATGCGGGCTTATGCGCGCAGCCGAGAAACGTAGAGATCGGCGGGTTAACCAAGGACAGCGAAGAGGCGAGAGCGGCAGGTCCTTCTAACTTTCAAGGTGAGTATACCTTAAGTGCTATGTTACGATAGCGGTGTGTTAGTTGTGATTAGAAATCATGGTGGGTTAGCCGAGTAAGATTTTGGAGGATAGAGAAAGTGTGAGCCTTAGAGCTTTATACGCAAAGACCTTAGAGGTAAGGCCGTCTCGGGTAGAGACGTATGTTTATGTTTGACACTTATAGGAGTGCATAGTGCACGTGAGTGTGTTTGGGATAAGTCCCAAGTAGTATGAAATGAAAGAGGGTAGTTGAGCTAAGAAGACCGCTAGGTTTTCGTAACGTGTTTAGTAAGATTGTTCCTTCGGGAGATGGTATTTGCGCCTTCTTGGTCGGGTTGAGGCTACGTGCGGTCAACCCGCGGTAGGTTTGGTGGTGGGTCAGTTTGTGGTGGTCCTCTTTGTGTTAGGGTCATGAGGTGTTAGGCCCATGTTTAGTTAGCCAGCGTGCAAGTTCGTGGATGCGTTCGACCGGTGGTCGGGCCGATGGGGCGACCTATCGTGTTCTTGGTCGTGTCGTTCCTCGGCGATGTTGATGTTATCCAAAAGGTTGTGAGGTTGCAGGGTGCCTACCTTCACCTTATGACAGACGATGGAGCCAGTGGTACTACTGTTTCTTCTCGAGTTTGTACGAGCGGGGCTAGGAACTCGTGAGTCTCCTCAGACGCGTTCGCCTCGGGCGATGTTTTGATTTGGGGTAGCTGTGAGATCGTTGTCTCGGTTGGAGTGTTTAAGCTACCATTTCGGTGTTCGGATGTCGTCTTGTGGCGCCTTGTAGGGCAGAAATGCAAGTTGCGGTCGATTGGTTCGATGTTGGCGGGGTTCGATAGTTGGTTGAGCTTGTTCCGGTAGATGTGGATAGTGAAGCTTGTCTAGAAGAAGTTACGCAGCTCGAGGAATCGTGCGGATAATCGCGGCGGCGCTAGAGTTCAGTTGACGGTCGGTCTTCTGAAAGTACCACCCGGACAGTGTGACGAGTTTTGGAAACGAAGGAACTTAGCCCGAGTTACTTGGGCCTTTGTGAGTTCATGTGAAGAATAGGCCAGTTGCCTATATGTTAGCATTTGCCGTCCGACTTAGGAGGAAGGGCGTCCGGTCTTTCGTATTGTTATGTTCGAAAGTATCGAAGATCCATCCGTAATGTTCCCGATTAATGATGACCACGTTAGAGATAGTAACCCAGAGTTTTGGATACTAAGCGATCGAAATGTGGTAAGAATTGAGTGTCACGATACCGGTGATCGCGACGCGGCGGTACCATTTGATTGGTCGTTGGAGCAAGGCTCGCGCAAAGTGACAAAGTGGTATCTCGGGCAAAGTGACAAAGTAGTATTATTTGTGGTGATGTAGAGGTGTTTCCTCGTGGACTTAGATGTAAGTTTTGCGCAGTGTTTCATGGCGGTATGGCGAGATTGTTCTCGTAAGTATAGTAGTGAAGACTATATTGGCGCGTTTGTTTTGAGACTTAGAAGGAACATTCGGACGAATGTTTCTAAGAGGAGAATGTTATACCCGTAGTTCCGAGGTATGTATGCGAGGGCGTGCGTGCGAGAATCTGACGGCGAAAGATTGGAAAGGAAGAAAGAGGCGATTTTTCCACGGAAAAGTTTCCGGTTTTGTGAAGGAAAAAGGTTCGTTAATGGGAATTGGATTCCCGATTTGGTATTCGGACTTCTGGAATATTAGAGAATTATGGAATTTTATTTTGGAAATGGTCACGTGGGCCCACGGAGAAATTTACATTTTGTAGGGCCCACTTTGTTTTGAGATTTTGGCCATTGTGGATATTTTTGGAAGATGTTTTATTTTGGGCCAATAGGAGGTGACACGTGTCACCCCGCCTAGTGGCTGCCGAATGGCATTTGTGCACAACACCTTGTTAGAGTCGTTTTTCGGCGAAGCGTTTACATAACTTGCGAGGGAAAAATCCGGCTCTTTCTTTTGTTATTTTTGCGGATTTTTACGAGAGACAGCACATTTAGGACCAACCAGAGGGCGACACTTTGCACCCTCTCATTGAGTGGGCAAGGGCGGCAGGGCGATTTGGGAAGGCAAGTGGGAGATATTTTTGGTAGATATTTTGTGCAAGTTGGCTAGGTACACATGGGTGAATCTTGGCCCTACACTTGCCTAACACTTGGTGTAATCTTGGCCATTGGTTGGCTTTCACTTGACCTATAAATACCCCCCCCTTTGAAGACTAATTCATTCACAAATTGCCTAAGTTTTGAAAGCTTCTTCCTTCCCCCTTAGTGTAGTGTCTTGGCCGAGAGCCCCTCTCCCCCTCGTGAGAGTCCCCAGTGGGGTAGGCCGAGGTAGACACCCCTCCTTTGAGGTGCTAGCCGTGGGTACCCCTGCTAGTTGCTTCAGATAATACCCCTTGTGGTATAGAAATACTCTCCAAGTATGGTTATAATGCCCAAATACCTTAGCCAGTATACCTTGTAGTATTCTAAGGTTATACCTATCTGAAAAGCCCGAAATACTATTATACTTCCCGCTACCACAAAACCGAAACCCTAGGAAAATCTCCATAGTCAGTTGGAGTATTGTGTAGAAGTTGGTTAGAACTTCTAAGGGTGGTTTAGAGCGGGTTGAGCGCTCGGAGTTGGAGCTAAGCGTTGCTAAGGATCGACATTTATACTTGGATAATTATGGGCTTATCGAGGTAATTATCTTGTCCCCCTATTGTAATTGGATATTACATGTTGTAGGAATATATAGTTGAAGTATACTATATATATAGTAATCGAATCTGTAATTACATAGATCATTCATGAGACTTGTGTAGCTTTCTGTGAGGTAGAATTGTGCGTCCGATTAGGCGTATAACCCCCGTTGGCTTGATGGCCACCCGATAGAGAGGAGATTTACGCCGTTGCGGGGAGAGTCTTTGTCGAATTTTCGGTAGAATGTTCTACGATAAGATCTAGATGTTAATAAGCGCGTGGCCTTATAGGTTGAAGTACTACGTGTGGCGCGTTCTACTTGGCTTAAGGAGTAGCCGCATTGAGGTACTCGAGCATTTTGCTATTAGTCGGAATCGTCGCGAGGTATGTGAACCTCTTCCTATCTCTTCTAGCATGATATGTGTGAACTATGTAGTACGTAGACGTCGTGTGCTAAATGTATTCGATTGGTTTAAAACATAAAGTGTTATAACGGCTTTATGGGAAGTTGGTTATAACGACTTTATGTAGATAAGAAAACACTTTGTGGTTTTTAAAAGGTAAATGATTTGTTTATAAGCGGCTTGATGTGTGATTATAAAGAACTTGAAGTATTTCAAAAGATTTCAAATCGTTTTGAAAGAGAAGTAATACTTGGTTTTGAGAACTTAAGAGTTATACTAGCTTTATGGGAAGTTAGGTATAACGGCTTAAGAACGTTTCTTGATTTTGGAAATCGGGATGTGTATCGACAAACCAACTGCGTTAATAAAAGGAAATGTTTTGAATAATTAAGTATTATTAAAACCAAGAGAAACTTCCATCCGCATAGAAGCTAAGATGAGACAAAATGATATTTCCTAGATCATGGTCATTGTAATAAGATTGTTATAAACAAGAATATCCTACTCACATATAAGGCTTATGTTTCTCCGATTGTTTAAAAGAGAATTATATTCTTAAATGAATAAAGCTATGAACTTTAAACCTTTCTAAAATAAGAAACGTGAACATTTGAAATTAGGCAAACTTGGGCGTTTGGAAAATAATGTTGTTACTTGATTTTACAAAGGTAAGAGTTTTAGTTTTCTTAAAAGGATAGTCACTCTATTTTTATACTACGTATTGTGTGACTTATGTGAAAGAAACAGATCTTTTAAAGATTTAATGTGAAGTACTTTGGGGTTAGATAGAACTTGTTAGTAGAAAGTACCTTGTGTGAATACTTTATTGTATTGGTTTGTGATAGCCTTGTAAATACTTTCTTGTTGATTTGAGAAGTAAACATGTTAGGATGCTACGTGTGTTAGTATCTTGTGATGTTAGTGTAAAGGGGTTTTCACCTCGACTGCGCTTAAAGTTGTTTGACTATCACCGTTATGTTGGTATTGTACCACTCACCTTGACTTGTGTTCCGAGGTTAAGTCGCCTCCGACGCGGGTAGACTCGGTGATGCAGGACCGTGATTCGAGAATACCTCGCGGGTCCGAGGATCCATGCGAGCTACGGGAGCTCCGTGTTAGTGCGGCCTTGTGGTCACGCGTCTCTGGCCATGCGATCGCGAGTCGGGATCTTGGGAGTAGCTACCGATGCGGGTTATACCTCATGCGGCCTATCGACCGCCTATGCGAGTCTGCGGAGAGTTCCGGGGCTAGACGCGCACATTTGATACTGCGCGCGAGTGACCGATTTTATCATGTGATGCAGACGGATATCATGACACGCCTTATGACCTTGTTGGTGCGTAGGTGTTAGTAGTCGGCTATGCCTTCGTACCTGCATCGTTTTATTAGGACACAGTGGGACACGGTGTTCATGTGTATTCCTTGCTTGTATATCATAAAGCCGCGGTGAGGAAGGTGTTCCACGCACGATTGATGTTGGGCGTGAGACCCGTTGTTAAATTGAGTGATGACTTAAGGCGTGAGTCCACGACTTAACATATTTGCTTATTTATGGTGAAGCGTAGTTTGGTTATCATACATGTCTCTGCTTTGTATAGACTACTATGATTTCATTTACGATTTATTTTTAGTTTCACATACTTGCACTGTTCTTGACCTCCTTCGGGCTGCGTTCATGCCGCAGTTGAGGTACACCGATCGTTGATCCTAGCTCTCGTGGTCACAGTCAGCGTTGGGAAGCTCCATTTCTCGGAGGCTTAGCACTGGTATAGTCCCCTGTCGTAGTCGGTGTTTACATTCAGGGGTTCGGCGGGGCCCTGTCCCGCCATTGTTGTCGTATCATTCTTAGAGGTCTGTAGTACTGTTGTGGGCAGGGTTTGTAAAAAGGATTAAACTGTTCATGTTAAAAGTTGTCATTTATATATATGCCGAAAGGCAAGTTTTCACAGATTATTGTTTTATACTGCTATCTCATGTTGTTGTGTTTGTTCCGCTGATTACTCTGATGTATGTCTACTTGGGTGCCCGGTAGGCACGATCCACGCCCCGGTTGGTCGTGACACCGATATGGAGGACAGAGTGCACCGCCACGCCACCGCTCGATGACTACTTAGCGAGGCTTTTCGTGTAGCTCTTCACCGCATGGACATTGCCCGCGCGCAGCTTATGCACTTGGATGAGGAGCGGAGAGGTCGACGGAATGACCAAGATCAGCGAAGAGGCTAGAACAAAGAGGTCCTTTGATAACTTTCGAGGCGGACCGCCTCGGCAGACTAGTTATGTACCTCCGCCAAGACATAGTGGTCCTCCACCTTTCCGGGACGCCGGGATATTCGAGAGCAGTCGGGGCTCCTGAGTTTTAGATTTTCGGGAGTAGGAGTGCTCGCGGATGAGGTCGCCTTGTTTGGTGTGGCGCCAGTGGAAAACTTCATAAGGGAGAGTGTCGTACTAACTTGGGAGATTGTTATTCTTGCGGCCAACGGGCCATCTCGGCGAGATCGTCCACTGTGGGTAGCAGTAGGATAGCACTGACTACGAGATCGATGCGGGTTCTTCACCTTCCATAGCTAGGGGATGTTCATACACGCAGCCACGGCGCAGGTCGTGGTGGAAGTTCGATTTAGCGGTCCTTTGAACCGCCTATTTTCGTATATCCTTAACCTCTAGAGATTTGTATGTATTGATGTTATGATGATGTGTTTAGTATTATGTTCGGATAGCTTTGTGCTAAAATGTGATTTAGAAGCACAGTTAGTAAAAAGGGTAAGCTGAGGTGAGAAAATGATGAACCTTAGAATATTACATTGAGACCTTAGATGTAAGGCCGCTTGAGTACAAGATTTTGCGGGTGATCTCTCGAATGCAGTATACGTGGAGTAATTGTGGAAAAATTCCTTGGGTGGTGTAAATGGAAGTGGTAGCTTTCATGACCTGTATAAGTAAGATTGTTCCTGATCGGGGAACAAGAGCTTGATGCGTTAAGTGGGTCGGGTTGGGGCCATGCGGGTCAACCCGTAGCCTTGGGGTTAGGTCGGTTCGAGGTGGTCCCGGTGGTAGGATCACGAGGGTGCTAGGCCCAAGCTTAGGTAACCATCGTATGAATTCGTCGATGCGTTCGACCAGAATCGGTTCGTGAAGGTCGGGAATGGCCTTAGAGGAAAGTGAAGCTAGTAAGATGACCAAGTTTGGAGGTAGTAACTCCAAAGTTTTGGCAACAGAAGCGTTGACTGAAGTGTGGTACGTGTACTAGAAGAGTTCAAGTGTTCGAGAAGATGCGACGAAGGAAGGAAGAGAACGTGTGTTATTTTGTGGCCAAGTGGCGTTGGCAACTTGTTAGAGGAACTTTATCGTTATCTGTTTTGAGAAGGAACATTCGACGAATGTTTCTAAGAGGAAGAATGTTATACCCGTAGTTTGAGTATGCGTGTGGGCGTGCGTGAAAGTTTGAGCCTTAAAGTTAGGCAAGATTCGAAATTGTACACAACCCCGAAATGAATCGTTTTTCGGCTAAACGTTTCCGAACTGCGTAGGAAAATTCCGGCTATGTCATTTTTAATTTTTGCGGATTTTTCCGAGAGACGGAATATTTTGGACCAACGAGAGGGCGACACTTGTCACCCTCAAGTTGGCGGTTTCTCTTGGCCGATTGGTGCCCATTTCGTGGCATGTTTTGTGCCATGTTTTGTGGCCTAATCCATGGGTCAATATTTTTGAGGGATTTGGGGAGTAGGATAGGGTGCACTTGTGCCAATCTTGGCCCTCCACTTGCCCCCAACTTGGCTTGATCTTAGCCATTGGTTTCCCTATAAATACCCCCTCCCCCCCTTTGAAGACTTCTTCATCCCAAATTGTTCTAACTCTTGAAATCCTCCCTCCCCTCTTGAAGAGCTCTTGTCCCAAGAGTCTTCCTCCCCTTTGTGAGCCATGGCCGAGAGCCTCCTCCCCTCGAGAAAGGCTTGGCAGAGGTACCCCCTTTCCTTGTTGTTCTCGTAAAGTACACCCCCCCTTGGTAGAAAAGTATTCTCCAAGTATTGTTAATATACCAAAATACCTTGGCCTTATACCTTGTAGTATTCCAAAAGTTACCTCTATACGTAGAGCCCGGAAATACTACCTTTTGTCCTTTTAGTCTCAAACCAAAACCCTAAGGAAAATCTTCATAGCGAGTTGAAGTATTAAGTAGAAGTTGCGTAGAACTTCTAAGGGTTTTTTGGAGCGGGTTGGAGCGCCCAGAGTTGGAGCTAAACGTTGCTAAGGATCGACATTTAAACTTGGATAATTTTGGGCTTATCGAGGTAAATATGCTTGACCTTCTTTTGTAATTAGAGTTTACATACTGTTGAAGTATAAGAATTAAGTATAAGTTATATACAAGGAAGGTATATAAGAAGAGAATTGAACTGTACTTACATAGGACTGTATTTACAGTAGACTTGTGAAGTTTGGCGGGTAGGGAAGTGCTGCCCAATTTTCCGTAAGAATCTTGTATCTAGATTTATTCTACCGAGTAGTCTAGACATTGATAGACTTGTATAACCGTTATAGGTTGAAGTACTGCGAGTAGCGTATTCTACTCGAAGGGTGGAAAAGGCTAGCAGGATTACGATTTGGAGCTATTTGCTAATAGTCGATAATCGTCGCGAGGTATGTGATTCTTCCTATACTCATGAGCATGAAGTATTTTAAAAGAATATATATATAGTACGGTAGACGTACGTGTGTTAACTGAATGTAGTGTTACGGCAATGTCTTTTGACTTAAGCCTGAATAATAAGAATCTTGAAGTATTTCAAAAGATTTAAGAACCGTTTTTGAAAGAAGAGTAATACTTGGTTTTGAAAGCTTAAAAAGTTATACTAGCTTTATGGGAAGTTAGGTATAACGACTTAAGAAGATAAAAGAATGATTATTGATTTTAGAAGTTAAGAGGCTTAATCTTAAAAGATAAGAGACTTGACTTATTTGAATTGATGTGAAAGTTGTTAAGAAGTGTGAAACCTCATTCGTGAGTAATGAGTACTTGGTTTTATAATGTTTTACTGATTTCGGAAATGAGAATAAGTAAGGAACTTGATTTCTAAAAGAGACTTGAGGAAATTAAAGAATTTTTGGTTTAAAAGAAAGGCATCGTTTTGTCTTAAAAATTGGTTTAAAATATAAAGTGTTATAACAGCTTTATGGGAAGTTATTTATAACGACTTTATGAAAACGAAAGAATGGTTTTATCATTTGTTTTAAAATGGTAACTTGATTTTGGGAGAGAAAAGTAACTTGAGTTTAATGGTATAAGTAACTGTTTTCAAATATCGAACTTTTCTTGATGGAAAAGTATAAGTGGCTTGGTTTTAAAAGGTAGGAGTACCTTGATCTTAAAAGAGTTAGTTACTTGGGTTTTAAAAAGTATACTTGAAATTGTTTTAAAAGTGTAAGCCACTTGGTTTAAAAAGTGTAAAGTACTTGATTTAAACTGAACGTGTTTGGTGCTACGGATAATAGTATCGAGTTGATTTTACGTAAAAAGAGATCTTTTTGAAAGGATTAATGTACGTAGTACTTTGGGGTTAAAACCTGGACTTTGTCATAAAATAAAAAGTACCTTGAGTTGTGTGTAACTTTCCTATGTTTGTGTGTGATAGCCTTGTTTTGCAAGTGTTGTATTCTTATGTTACCGCGTCTCTCGAATGGAGGGCCGGTCGTGTTATCCTTGATCATTTTGGACATACTGACACGATGGGTGGCCCACGGGTATGCTTCCACTATGATAGTCCATGGGCATACTGACTCGATGGATGGTCCACTGTATGCGCCATGATGAGGTTCATTTCCGTTGATAGTGTTATTCCATGGACTAGCTCTCCACGAGGTTTTTGATCGGCGTTGGTATCCGTGGTCGGCCAGATTGCCCCGTCTCGTGGCTGATTCGCCTTGTACCGGTAGTTAGCCCTCGCACTTGCCCCGTTCAGTGTAGTGATGAAGTCTCGTGACACGGCCTTGGTACCTGGTAGTTAGCCCTCGTACTTGCCCCGGTCAGCTACGTGACCCGGCCTTGGTATCTGGTAGTCGGCTTTCGTACTTGCCGTGTCGCCTTCGTGGTTTGGTTGTATAGCATTGTTATCTGCACTTGGTGTTCATGTGTACTCGTGGTGTTATTATATCACGCATCGCCGGCGATGAGAAGGTATTCCACGCATGATTGATGTTCCGGGCGTGAGACCCGTATTTATATTTGAGTGATGACTCGAGGCGTGAGTCCACGACTTACATGATCGCTATTTATTGTGAATCGTAGTTTGGTTATCATTCATGTCTCCCGCTTTATATAGATCGCTATGATTTCATTTACTGATTTTCGCCACATACTTGGTACCCAGATCGACTTTCGGCCGCGTCATGCCGCAGGTAGAGGTACAACCGATGTTGATCCTCGCTCTTAGGATCACAGTTCAGCGTTGGGAAGCTCCGTTTCTCCGGAGGCTTATCTTTGGTATGTTACCCTGAGTTGTAGGTTCTTGTACATTCAGGGGTATGGCGGGGCCCTGTCCCGTCAAGTTGTATAAAAACTCTTAGAGGTCTGTAGTACTGTGGTGGGCCGGGTTTGTAAAAAGGATTAAACTGTTCGTTTTGAAAGAGTTGTATATATATTTTATTGGAAGGTAACCGTTTGGTTGGCCTGTTTTATGATCATATATCTTGTTTCATGTTTAAGTTTTATTTCCGCTGATTTTCTCTGATGTTGTATCACTAGGGTGCCCGGTAGGCACGATCACGCCCGGATCGGGTCGTGACAAAAGTGGTATCAGAGCAGTTAATCCTCGGAAAGTGTCTACAGACCGTGTCTAGTAGAGTCTTGATTATCGGTGTGTTATGCACCACATCTATAATCAGAAGGCTGCAGGACATTTAGGATTGGTTTCCATTCTTCTCATTCTGAGATCGTGCCTTAGAGCTGTGTTGTAAGTTGGACCCCTCTGACGTATCTCGTTTTTACCAGTTATGCCTCCGCGCAAGGCAACCCGGGCCCAGGTGGGCAAGGCAGCCGAGGGAGCTGCTAGTGAGATACAGAGGAGTACGAGGGCGCAGGCCCGGTCATTACCTGAGATAGTGCTTCAGACGGCGGGTTTTGCGACGCCGCCAGCCCCAGCAGAGTTTAGAGCCGCAGCGATGGTCGATGAGACAACGATACGAGCCTCCAGTCCACACCGGGCGATGAGATAGGTTACAAAGAGATGGCACGCCATCGCCGTGATCGTGGGCGAATGAGGATAGGCTGGACGCAGCAGTTCCAGTAGCACTCGTGGTTCACCCGAGATCGGATAGTTTGAGGCTACGGGACTTTCGAGTTAGAGCCCGCCAGAGTTCTACGTCGAGGCACGAGGATGATCCGCAGGAGTTCATCCGAAGCGATTCTGGATCATGAGAGTGATCAAGGTTTCGAGACCGAGTCGGTGGTCTTGGTTCGCATCGGCCGCGTGATACTGCAATGATCGGTTTGATTCGCGAGCTGTCCCGGGGAGAGCATGCACTTCCAGCCGTAGGGAACGAGTTCTCAGAGGCCTTTCTTGCACATTTCTTACCTCCACAGGCGATGAGGGCTCGGGCCGACAGATTTTTGGTGTTGAGGCGGGTGTACGGTTCGGAGTACAATGTGAGTTCGACTTTGGCCCGGTATGTCCCCGTTAGTAGCCGATATGGAGGACGAGTGCACCGCCACGCCACCGGCTCGATGACTACTTAGCGAGGCTTGTTCGTGTAGCTCTTGATCGGGCATGGACATTGCCCGCACGCAGCTTATGCACTGGATGTGAGAGCGGAGAGGTCGACGGAATGACCAAGATCAGCAGAAGAGGCCGAAATGCAGGTCCTTTGATAACTTTCGAGGCGGACCGCCTCGCAGCAGACTAGTTATGTACCTCCGCCGATGCAGTGGTCCTCCACGCCGGGACCTTCGGGATATTCAGAGCGTGTCGTGGCTCCTGTGTTTCAGATTTTCGGGAGTAAGTGCTCGCCGGATGAGGTCGCCACTTGTTTCATGTGGCGTTGTGGAAAACTTCATAAGGGAGAGTGTCGTACTAACTTGGGAGATTGTTATTCTTGCGCCAGCAGGCCATCTGGCGAGATCGTCCGACCGGGGTAGCTGGTAGGATAGCACACTACGAGATCGGGCCATGGTTCTTCACCTTCCATAGCTAGGCAGGATGTTCATACACCGGCAGGCCACGGCAGAGGTCGTGGTGGAAGTTCCCAGTTTTAGCGGTCGTTTGAACGCCTATTTTCAGGTATATCCTTAACCCTCTAGAGATTTGTATGTATTGATGTTATGATGATGTGTTTAGTATTATGTTCGGATAGCTTTGTGCTAAAATGTGATTTAGAAGCCTGGTTAGTAAAAAGGGTAAGCCTGAGGGTGAGAAAATGATGAACCTTAGAATATTACAGTTGAGACCTTAGATGTAAGGCCGTCTTGAGTACAAGATTTTGTGGGTGATCTCTGTCAGAATGTACAGGTATACGTGGAGTAATTGTGGAAAAATTCCTTGGGTGGT
The DNA here is from genome assembly GCA_029844215.1 of Przewalskia tangutica. Lineage (NCBI taxonomy): Eukaryota > Viridiplantae > Streptophyta > Magnoliopsida > Solanales > Solanaceae > Przewalskia > Przewalskia tangutica. The sequence goes on from CM056725.1 coordinate 73,597,070, forward strand.
GTAAATGGAAGTGGTAGCTTTCATGACCTGTATAAGTAAGATTGTTCCGGATCGGGGAACAAGAGCTTGATGCGTTAAGTGGGTCGGGTTGGGGCCATGTTGCGGGTCAACCCGTAGCCTGGTTTGGGGTTGGGTCAGTTCGAGGTGGTCCCGCCAGGTGGTAGGATCACGAGGGTGCTAGGCCCAAGCTTAGGTAACCATCGTATGAATTCGTGGATGCGTTCGACCAGAATCGGTTCGTGAAGGCCGGGAATGGCCTTAGCGGAAAGTGAAGCTAGTAAGATGACCAAGTTTGGAGGTAGTAACTCCAAAGTTTCGGCAACAGAAGCGTTGACTGAAGTGTGGTACGTGTACTAGAAGAGTTCAAGTGTTCGAGAAGGGTACGACGAGTAAGGAAGGAAGAGAACGTGTGTTATTTTGTGGCCAAGTGTGGCGTTGGCAACTTGTTAGAGGAACTTTATCGTTATCTGTTTTGAGAAGGAACATTCGGGACGAATGTTTCTAAGGAGGGAAGAATGTTATACCCCGTAGTTTCAGAGTATATACGTGTGGGCGTACGTAGAAAAGTTTGAGCCTTAAAGTTAGGCAAGATTCGAAATTGTACACAACCCCCGAAATGAATCGTTTTTCGACGAAACGTTTTCCGAACTTTGCGTAGGGAAAATTCCGGCTATGTCATTTTTAATTTTTGCGGATTTTTCCGAGAGACGGAATATTTTGGACCAACGAGAGGGCGACACTTGTCACCCTCAAGTTGGCGGTTTCTCTTGGCCGATTGGTGCCCATTTCGTGGCATGTTTTGTGCCATGTTTTGTGGCCTAATCCATGGGTCAATATTTTTGAGGGATTTGGGGAGTAGGATAGGGTGCACTTGTGCCAATCTTGGCCCTCCACTTGCCCCCCACTTGGCTTGATCTTAGCCATTGGTTTCCCTATAAATACCCCCTCCCCCCCTTTGAAGACTTCTTCATCCCAAATTGTTCTAACTCTTGAAATCCTCCCTCCCCTCTTGAAGAGCTCTCGTCCAAAGAGTCTTCCCCCTCCCCCTTTGTGAGCCCTTGGCCGAGAGCCTCCTCCCCTCGAGAAAGGCTTGCCGGCAGGTACCCCCTCCCCTGCCTTGTTGTTCTCGTAAAGTACACCCCCCCCCTTGGTAGAAAAGTATTCTCCAAGTATTGTTACTATACCAAAATACCTTGGCCTTATACCTTGTAGTATTCCAAAAGTTACCTCTATACGTAGAGCCCGGAAATACTACCTTTTGTCCTTTTAGTCTCAAACCAAAACCCTAAGGAAAATCTTCATAGCGAGTTGAAGTATTAAGTAGAAGTTGCGTAGAACTTCTAAGGGTTTTTTGGAGCGGGTTGGAGCGCCCAGAGTTGGAGCTAAACGTTGCTAAGGATCGACATTTAAACTTGGATAATTTTGGGCTTATCGAGGTAAATATGCTTGACCTTCTTTTGTAATTAGAGTTTACATACTGTTGAAGTATAAGAATTAAGTATAAGTTATATACAAGGAAGGTATATAAGAAGAGAATTGAATCAGACTTACATAGACTTGTATTTACAGTAGACTTGTGAAGTTTGGCGGGTAGGGAAGTGCTGCCCAATTTTCCGTAAGAATCTTGTATCTAGATTTATTCTACCGAGTAGTCTAGACATTGATAGACTTGTATAACCGTTATAGGTTGAAGTACTGCGAGTAGCGTATTCTACTCGAAGGGTGGAAAAGGCTAGCAGGATTACAGTACTTTGGAGCTATTTGCTAATAGTCGATAATCGTCGCGAGGTATGTGATTCTTCCTATACTCATGAGCATGAAGTATTTTAAAAGAATATATATATAGTACGGTAGACGTACGTGTGTTAACTGAATGTAGTGTTACGGCAATGTCTTTTGACTTAAGCCTGAATAATAAGAATCTTGAAGTATTTCAAAAGATTTAAGAACCGTTTTTGAAAGAAGAGTAATACTTGGTTTTGAAAGCTTAAAAAGTTATACTAGCTTTATGGGAAGTTAGGTATAACGACTTAAGAAGATAAAAGAATGGTTATTGATTTTAGAAGTTAAGAGGCTTAATCTTAAAAGATAAGAGACTTGACTTATTTGAATTGATGTGAAAGTTGTTAAGAAGTGTGAAACCTCATTCGTGAGTAATGAGTACTTGGTTTTATAATGTTTTACTGATTTCGGAAATGAGAATAAGTAAGGAACTTGATTTCTAAAAGAGACTTGAGGAAATTAAAGAATTTTTTGTTTAAAAGAAAGGCATCGTTTTGTCTTAAAAATTGGTTTAAAATATAAAGTGTTATAACAGCTTTATGGGAAGTTAGTTATAACGACTTTATGAAAACGAAAGAATGGTTTTATCATTTGTTTTAAAATGGTAACTTGATTTTGGGAAAGAAAAGTAACTTGAGTTTAATGGTATAAGTAACTGTTTTCAAATATCGAACTTTTCTTGATGGAAAAGTATAAGTGGCTTGGTTTTAAAAGGTAGGAGTACCTTGATCTTAAAAGAGTTAGTTACTGGGTTTTAAAAAGTATACTTGAAATTGTTTTAAAAGTGTAAGCCACTTGGTTTAAAAAGTGTAAAGTACTTGATTTAAACTGAACGTGTTTGGTGCTACGGATAATAGTATCGAGTTGTTTTTACGTAAAAAGAGATCTTTTTGAAAGGATTAATGTACGTAGTACTTTGGGGTTAAAACCTGGACTTTGTCATAAAATAAAAAGTACTTGAGTCAGGTGTAACTTTCCTATGTTTGTGTGTGATAGCCTTGTTTTGCAAGTGTTGTATTCTTATGTTACCGCGTCTCGAATGGAGGGCCTGGTCGTGTTATCCTTGATCATTTTGGACATACCGACACGATGGGTGCCCACGGGTATGCTTCCACTATGATAGTCCACGGGCATCTCGACTCGATGGATGGTCCACTGTACGCGCCATGATGAGGGTTCATTTCCTGTTGATAGTGTTATTCCATGGACTAGCTCTCCATGAGGTTTTTACCGATCGGCCGGTATCCGTGGTCGGCTTCAGATTGCCCCGCCTCGTGGCTGATTCGCCTGCACCGGTAGTTAGCCCTCGCACTTGCCCCGCTCAGTAGTGATGAAGTCTCGCGGACACGCCTTGGTACCGTAGTTAGCCCTCGTACTTGCCCGGCCACCACGTGACCCGCCTTGGTATCCGTAGTCGGCCAGACTTGCCGCAGGTCGCCTTCGTGGTTTGGTTGTATAGCATTGTTAATACGCACTTGGTGTTCATGTGTACTCGTGGTGTTATTATATCACGCATCGCCAGCTGGCGAAGGTATTCCACGGGCATGATTGATGTTGCGGGCGTGAGACCCATATTTATATTAGAGTGATGACTCTGAGGGCGTGAGTCCCTGACTTACATGACTTCTTATTTATTGTGAACTGTAGTTTGGTTATCATTCATGTCTCCTGCTTTATATAGACTGCTATGATTTCATTTACGATTTTCGGGCCACATACTTGGTACTGTTGTACCGACTCTCTTCCGGGGCTGCGTTCATGCCGCAGGTAGAGGTACACCAGTGTTGATCCTCGCTCTTAGGATCACAGTTCAGCGTTGGGAAGCTCAGTTTCTCCGGAGGCTTATCTTTGGTATGTTACCCTGAGTTGTAGGTTCTTGTACATTCAGGGGTATGGCCCTGTCCCGTCAATTTGTATAAAAACTCTTAGAGGTCTGTAGTACTGTGGTGGGCAGGGTTTGTAAAAAGGATTAAACTGTTCGTTTTGAAAGAGTTGTATATATATTTTATTGGAAGGTAACCGTTTGGTTGGCCTGTTTTATGATCATATATCTTGTTTCTTGTTTATGTTTTATTTCCGCTGATTTTCTCTGATGTTGTATCACTAGGGTGCCCGGGGTAAGGCACCAGTCACGGGCCCGGGATCGGGTCGTGACAGTATATGTGTACGCCGACAGTGAGGTAGGATGCCATGGGAGCGTCACATGAGTATGATTTATGTCATAGACTGCCGGCAGTGAGGAAGGAATTCCACGGGCACGCTTTGATATTTGTGTGACTTGATCGCGTCCCAGATTGGGCTGGGTAGTATATGCGTCCCTCCATAAAGGACCGGATTATGTTATGAAAGATATGTAAGTTATATGGTAATGAACTTGACGATTTTTCCTAAGTATGTACGTAAGAAAGTGACTATAACTTTTATTGAAAATGGGAAAAGATAATAAGGTACGATTAATTTCACGAGATGGTAATGACACGGTAGGATCTGGTATGTACCCTTTGTATACTTGCCTCGTCATTCTTTGTACGATTATGATTTGTTTCATCAGACCTTACTTTCCGCTCCATATTCTGCACTGTTGTTATCGACTTCTTCGGGCTGCGTTCATGCCCGCAGGTTTTAGGTACACAGGTTGGTGATCCTTGCTCTTAGGACCTCGGTTTAGTTTTTGGGAAAAAGCTCCATTTGCTCCGGAGGCTTATCTCTTGGTATGGTTTTCCCTGAGGTTGTAGATTCATGTATATTCAGGGGTATGGCGGGGCCCTGTCCCGCCACTGTTGTTATGTTAAAACTCTTAGAGGTCTGTAGTCACATATTGTGGGTCAGTTTGTAAAGGAAAGGAGGCAACTACTTCGGTTGTATATATATATGTCCAGGAAGGTAGCCCTATCGGCTAACCTGTTGTTTTACTTCTGTTGTTTTATTTTATAAGTTTCATGTATGTTCCGTTGATTTTCTCTGATGTATACTGATGCGCGATTAGATGCACACACTTTTAAACGCAAGTGCACGTTATCGTATCAAGTAGTATAGTCTTAGATAAGACCGAATATCGTCCTCTGGGATTAGGGTTCAAGTACCAATTGTCTATTTTCTAGTATCTATTTGGTGAATTAATGAGTGATTGGTTGTTTATGACTAAGAATTATAAAAGCTAATTAATTATAACGATTTAATTCAGATGTGATGAGAATAGGGCTTCTATGTATCCTTACTATCCGCTTATGTTACTTACTAATGCATTACTTATGGTGTTCTTCTTTTGGAGAAAGCAGTTTACTGAAATCGCTTTATACTCCCGTTAGGGTTATATAAACACTCAACCCCGTGATTGTTCCTTACCTAACTTTCACGATAAGGGTAACTCTATAGGAGGATTAAGCACAAAACCTAGTTGGCGACCACACGCACAATGCGCAAAATTAGGGTTGTTAAGCCTCTCATCAACGCTTACAAATCTAATTGAGGTATTTTCATCCCCAATTCAAGACCGTCTACCCAACTTACAAGATATTCACAATCCTCCTTTTCGTAACTGATTAGAAATCATATAGTGATAACTAGTTGTCAATTAGCTACCAAGAATTCAACTCAATTATTGGATAGATCTCTCAATAAGAATAATAACCATAAGCATGCATTACTTTGTAACATAAGGTTCAAGAATTCAACATAAAGCCTATAAGAGAATTAGTTCCTAGCCATGAATATGACAAGAACTAATTCAAAGTTCATCATGCCAAAACTGAATTAAAGAAAAGAAAAAGAAAAGAAATTACTAATGTTTGGGTCTCCAATCTCCTAGGCAAGAAAACCTTGTGTTGGGCAAGAAAGGGAACCCTTGAAAACTGCCTAGGGTTCTCCTTTTATAGGTTTCAAACGTCTCCTTCTTTTTCCTTCCAGTTGGCCCAAAAATCCGTCAAAGACCTAATTTTTTCCGCGCGCCTGCTGTCGGCCACGCGCGCGCCAAAGTTCTCGCAATACTTGGGTGTTTTGGCGCCGCGCCCGATATTCGCTGCTCGGTAGCCGCGGCCGCAACTCCCGTGGCTTCTCGGATGTTTAGCGCCGCGCCATGCTGGTCTTCGAGCGCCGCGCGCTGAATCTTCTGCAGCTTCTCTGAATAATAGCGCCGCGCTCGCTTCGATCGCAGGAGGCCGCGCGCAGTCCGATTTCACTCGCTTGCCACTTTCTCCGCTTTCACTCTAAGACTCTCTTTTTCCTCTTTCGCCCTTTTCCCGCCATTTGGCCACTTTAGCCACTTTGACTCAAAAGAAAGAAAATCTATCCTAATACGACACTTTGTATGTACAAAATGGGACAAAAGACTAACTAGACTGACTCAAAAGGTGTATATAAAATACACCGATCAAATACCCCCAAACTTAACCTTTGCTCGCCCTCGAGCAAAGATAAAAAGAAAGAAGTAAAATGACAGACTCAATAAATAAGAAAATCAACAAAGAAAATAAACAGACTCCCTGCCATTGATCACTTTTGCTGCATGAATGTTAACTAGAAAAACATGAAGGTTAGCAGAATAATATGCAGGAACATATAGCATGGAATTTCCACACATTGAGCTAGATATTTCGCAAACTCATACTTATCATGCTTAAATGGAAGTCAGTGTACTCAAGTATGCATATAAATTCAAAAATTCCTATGGCATGCTTACTTGCTATTCTCCACTAATTCTGGATATACATAAAAGAGATCTTCAGGACTTTGGGGGTTGTAATGTAGGCTTAGGTAGGGGTTGGTAAAGATAGGCATTTAGGCTCATTTTTCTGTACCATAAGCTCTTTGGCTTTTCAATTTTTCCCTTTTTCTTTTGATTCTTTACTTCACTTCAATTCTATCCTTCCCCTCTTTTGTTTTGGGAGAATGAAGTATATAATAATGACAAGCACCCCCAAACTTAGGCTTTTGCCTATTTCTTATTACTTTTGTATTGGGGTGCAACAGACTTTATTCATTCTTTTTGTTTTCTTTTTAACACAATGTACTCCTACTGTTTCATAATTTCACTTATGGTACACTTTGTGGGAATATAGGGTGTCAAAGAAGAAGTTTCAAATTTTAGGCTCAATGGGGCTAACTAGTGATATTTTTAAAGTACGGGATAGAAAAGAATGGTAAGAATTGGCTATCAAAGAAATGCCTGAGTCATCTCCCTAACATGCATATCCTAACTATTTCGCCTCAAATAGCAAGCAGTCATAACACATAAGCATTTATCATTTAGCATACATAACTCAAGCAAGAGACTCCAAATAGACAGATTCTGTGAGTTTTTGGCATCTCTAACCTAAGTGTTTAGATAGCTGCTTCCATTCCTTTACATTATTCCACCTTACTTCACTAGGTGTTTCTAGCAACTACAGCATACATGATCTTTGACAGGCAATTATGACTCAAAAAGAAAAAATTTGGTGACTCAAAATAAACATGAAACAAATAAAAAGACTTAAATAAAACATAACATGACACACAAATAAAACTAAAACACAAAACACACCCCCAAACTTAAATTACACATTGTCCCCAATGTGTAGACTCAACGGAAAAACTAAAAGACAAAAGACTTACGCTTTTGGCTAAAAATCGCGGTGGCGGAGGGTAGTGCTTCTAATTTCGTGAGGGGAGGAGAGCCCTTGGTGTTTGATTTGGCGGTAGGGCTTTTGGATCAAAGTATTTTCCGCAATTCTGCAATCGACACCGCGCGCTTAAACTTCCGCACCTCTTCGTATCTTTAGCGCCGCTTCGCTCTGAGCCGGCGCTTACCCGCTTTTCTGGACACCCCGGTTCAATTGCATGTACCTGTCAATCATACAAACAACAAGACCCCAAGACCGTGAGACTGTTCTTAGATAAAACTAAAATAACCTAAAGACAGAAATTAAAATAACATAATTGAAAACGTTGGGTTGCCTCCCAACCAGCGCTGTCTTTACCGTCTTTTAGCCGGACGCACATTCCTTATTCTTTCAGGGATTGAGAAGTTACCAAGTTCATGTATTCCATTTCATCGATTAGGTAGGGTTTTAACCTCTGTCCGTTTACTTTGAAGGCGGCTCCCTCTCTCCCTTTTATTTCAATTGCTCCGTATGGGAATACTCTTACCACTGTGTATGGTCCTGTCCAACGTGATTTTAATTTGCCTGGAAACAATCTCAACCTTGAGTTGAATAGCAGCACTTGTTGTCCTTCTTGAAAATCTTTTGGTATCAAATTCTTATCGTACATGCTTTCGCTCGCTTTGTAGATCTTTGCATTCTCATAGGCATCAGGTCGAATTCATCCACCCGCCACCGTAGTAGCCTCCTTTGTCCCCGCCGTGGTATCCAGGTTCAACTTCTTCCTTGCCCAATATGCTCTGTGTTCCAACTCTACTGACAAATGACAAGCTTTACCAAAAACTAATTTATAAGGTGACATACCAATTGGTGTTTTGAATGCTGTCCCAGATGCCCATAACGCGTCATCTAATTTGATCGACGATCTTTCCTCGAGCCGTTCACGCCTTTTCCAATATGCTTTTCACTTCTATTTGACACTTCCGCTTGCCCATTAGCTTGAGGATGGTACGCGGTTGTGGTGCGATGGTAAACTCCATATCGGAAAGCAATGACTTCACCGCTTATTGCGTAAATGGCTCCTTCATCACCGATAAGAGCTCTTGGTGTCGAACCTTGTGAAAATATTCTTCGGAGAAATTTTTGCACGCTTTATCGCTGCTTTCTTTGGCCATCGCTTCTACCCATTTGGACACGTAGTTCATCGCCGTAAGGATATATTGATATCCAAAAGATGGCGGGAATGGTCCCATGAAATCAACTCCCACACATCGAATAGTTCTACTTCCAATATCCCGCGAAGGCATCTCGCTTCGCCTTGAGATGTTCCTGTTCTTGACAATTATCACATCTCTCGCACAGCGTGGGCATCCTTGAAGAGAGTTGGCCAATAGAATCCGCATTGCAATACCTTTGCCGTTCTTGATGCCCCAAAGTGTCCACCACATGCTAAGGTGGCAAAGGTGAGAACCCGTGCATCTCTTCCTCTGGTACACATCGCCTGATGACTTGGTCGGCACAGTGTTTGTATAGCATTGGTTCTTCCCAATAGTAATGTTTTACCTCAGAATAAAACCTCTTCATTTGCTGTCTTGACAAGCCTGGGGGTAGAACTTTAGCTGCAAGAAAGTTAACAAAATCAGCGTACCAAGGTAAATTAGAATTCATACTTACTCGAAACAGTTGTTCGTCTGGAAAGTGATCATTTATTTGCACATCCTTGGTATTCTGGCTTTCTGTGTTCTCCAACTGACAAGTGGTCTGCAACTGAATTCTCTGTTCCTTTCTTATCACGAATCTCTACGTCAAATTCTTGTAGAAGTAGGACCCATCGAATGAGACGAGGCTTTGCATCCTTCTTTGTCATTAAGTACTTTATAGCAGAGTGGTCAGTGTATACTATCACTTTATTTCCAATCAAGTATGGCCTGAATTTCTCAAACGCATATACTATAGCTAGTAGTTCTTTTTCCGTGGTTGCATAATTTAATTGTGCGTCATTTAGAGTTTTACTAGCATAGTAAATGGATCTAAATACCTTGTCGATTCTCTGTCAAGCATCGCTCAACTGCATAGTCGCCAGATCGCATACGAGTTCAAACGAGCTCCCAATTTGGGCGCAGTTGACTATAGGTCGAGGTAAGCTTCTCCTCGAGCGCTTGAAATGCGGATAAGCATTCTTTATTGAAGTCAAGGCTACCCCGTCATTAACAATGTGGAGAGGGCTTTGAGACCTTTGAAAAGTCCTTGATGAATCTTCTATGAAGCTGCATGCCCAAGGAAACTTCACTCTTTTGTTGATATCGAGGTGGTAGATTTTCGACTGAAATCTTTGCTTTGTCTACCTCAATACCTTGGTTTGATATTTTATGCCCCAAGACGATTCCTTCTGTTACCATGAAGTGACACTTCTCCCAATTTAGCACAAGGTTAGATTCTTCGCACCGGCTCAACACTGCTTCTAGATGCCTTAAACATTCATCAAATGATGCTCCAAAGACCGAAAAGTCATCCATAAAGATCTCTATAGTCCTCTCTACCATATCCGAGAAAATTGCCATCATACATCTTTGAAAAGTAGCAGTGCATCACAGAGTCCAAATGGCATTCTTCTAAATGCAAATGTGCTGCGCGGCAAGTAAATGTCGCTTTTTCCTCGATCTTCGGGCTATTGCAACTGGTGATACCCGAGTATCCATCCAAAAGCAATAGTAGTTGTGCCTCATGAGTCCATCCAAAGATTTGATCTAGGAATGGCAACGGAAGTGATCTTTTCTCGTGCTTTATTCAACTTGCGATAATCAATGCATATTCTCCAACCGTGATCGTTCTCGAGGAATGAGTTCGCTTTCTTCGTTAGCCACCACCGTTATTCCACCCTTTTTCGCACCACTTGTACCGACTTACCCACGCTATCGATATGGGTAAATCACTCCCTGCATCGAGCCATTTTAGGATTTCTTTCCTTACTACCTCTTTCATATTTGGGTTCACGCCGCTGGCTTCGATGGATGGTCCGCTTCTCCTCATCTAGGCGGATCTTATGCATCGTTGATGGACTTATTCCTTTATGTCCGCTAATGTCCATCCAATAGCCCGCCAGGATTCTTTAGTACTCTTAGCGCTTTATCAATTTCTTCTGGGCGATGTTATACCCCGTATTTCCGCAGTATGCGTGAGGCGTACGTATAAAAGTTTAAAGCCTTGAGTAGGCAAAGTGGCTTGGCCGAATTAAATTTGTTCACAACACCCGTTTAGAGTCGTTTTTGGACGCAACGTTTTCCCCGCTTTCGTAGGGGAATTTCCGGCTATGACATTTTTAATTTTTGCGGATTTTTCCGAGAGACGAAACATTTTGGACCAACAAGAGGGCGACACTTGTCACCCTCTCATTGGTTAGGCTTGGACGGTAAAGGGCTTGGCCGAAAGTGTGGTTGAAATAGTCAAGGGTTGGTAGGATATTTTGTGTTAGTTGGTTAGTGTGCACTTGGCAAGATCTTGGCCCTACACTTGCTATGCACTTGGCAAGATCTTGGCCATTGGTTGGCCTTGGCTTGTCCTATAAATACCCACCTCTTTGGAAGACTTATTCATCCTAAAAATCTCTAAGTCTTGAAAGACTCTCCCCCCCTCCCTCTATTGTTCTCGTCCCTCCCCATTTCGTGAGGCCCCCTTGGCCGAGAGTAGCGCCCCCCCTCCTAGTAGTGTGGCCGTGGGGTACCCCCCCCCTAGCCTTGTTGCTTTCGTATAATACCCCCCTTTGTGGTGTAGAAATACTCTCAAAAGTATTGTTATAATGCCCAATTTACCTTAGCCATATACCTTGTTGTATTCTAAGGTTATACCTATCTGAAAGCCCGTAAAATACTATTATACTTCCGCTACCACAAAACCAAACCCTAGGAAAATCTCCATAGTCCGTTGAGTATTGTGTAGAAGTTGGTTAGAACTTCTAAGGGTGGTTTAGAGCGGGTTGGAGCGCACGGGGTTGGAGCTAAACGATTGCCCAGGATCGACTTTAACTAGGATAATTATGGGCTTATCGAGGTAATTATCTTGTCCCTCTATTGTAATTGGAAATTACATGATTGAATATATAGTTGAAGTATACTATATAATAGAATCGAACGTAGTTATCGGCAATGTCTTTTGACTTAAGCTGAATAAAACTTACGGCAATGTCTTGCGACTTAAGCTGAATTTAAAGAGTGGTACCGAATCTGTAATTACATAGGTCAGACATGCAGAGACTTGTGTAGTAGTACCGTGAGTAGAATTGTACCGTTAGTGGTTAGATGTATAACCCCGGTTGGCTCGTGAGTCACCTCGATAGAGGAGGAGATTTACGCTGTCATGGGGAGTCTGCCGAATTTTCTGTAGAATATTCTACGAAGGGATCTAAATGTTAATAAGCGCCTGTGGCCTTATAGGTTGATGTACTACGTGTGGCGCGATCTACTTGACTTAAGGAGTAGCCGACGGTTGGAAGTACTTGGAGCGTTTTGCTATTAGTCGATACTCGTCGCGAGGTATGTGAACCTCTTCCTATCTCTTCTAGCATGATATGTGTGTAACTATGTAGTACGGTAGACGCATACGTGTTTAATGTATTTGATTAGTTTGAAACATAAAGTGTTATAACGCTTTATGGGAAGTTGTTATAACGACTTTATGTTGGTAAGAAAATACATGTGGTTTTTAAAAGGTAACTGATTAGAACTATAACTGGCTTGTTATGTGTTAATAAAGAACTTGAAGTATTTCAAAAGATTTTTGAATCATTTTGAAAGAAGAAGTAATACTTGATTTTTGACAAACCTAAGAGTTATACTAGCTTTATGGGAAGTTAGGTATAACGGCTTAAGAATGTTTTACTGATTTCGGAAATCAGAATGTGTATCGACAAACCACTGCAGCGTTAATAAAAGGAAATGTTTTGACTAGTTAAGTATTATTAAAACCAGTAGAAACTTCCATCTGCATATAAGCTAAGATAAGACAAAATGATATTTCCTAGATCACGGCTGCTGTAATAAGATTGTTATAAACAAGAATATCCTACTCACATATAAGACTTATGTTTCTCACATGGTTTAAAAGAGAATTATATTCTTAAATGAATAAGACCATGAACTACGAAACCTTTCTAAAATAAGAAACGTGAACATTTGAAATTAGGCAAACTTGGACGTTTGGAAAATAATGTTGTTACTTGATTTTACGAAGGTAAGTGTTTTGGTTTATTTAAAAAGATACCACTCTATTTTATACTACTGGTATTGTGTGACTTATGTGAAAGCAACGGATCTTTTAAAAGATTTAATGTATGAAGTACTTTAGGGGTAGATACCCGAACTTGTTAGCTTAAAGTACCTTGTGTGTATAACTTGATTGTGTTGGTTTGTGATAGCCTTGTAATACTTTCTTGTTGATTGATAAGTAAACATGTTAGGATGCTACGTGTGTTAGTATCTTGTGTGATCATGATGTAAGGGGGTCATTCTTGTTGTGCTTACGTTGTTAAACGTTAAGCCCGTTGTACTGTTATTGTATCACATACCCCTTTGACTTATTATACCGAGGGCTTGCCACCCTTGATGCGGGTCTTTACGGCCTATGCGGTCCTCGTGACTATGCGGAGTGCGGTAGCTCCTAGATTGATCATTCCGGTGTTTAGCCCGACGCGGGATTCCTATGAGGTCTGTTTAGACTATGCTGTCTTTTGAGACTACGCGGTCGGGAGCCTGGCGGATACCGAGGGTTAGCCGCTTCGACGCGGTATACCTCAGCGATGCAGGACCATGATTCGAGGAATACCTCATGCGGGTCCGCAGTGACCTATGCGAGTCGCGAGTTCGAGGATAGACGCGCGACATTGATATTGCGGGCGAGTGGCCGCCGATCATGTGGTGCGGTCTAGAAAGACCTCGGGATACAGTTTGTGGTATTTTTGGTACTGTGGGTCTTAGTAGTCGGCTATGCCTTCGTACTTGCCCCGTACGGTTTTATTGTGATAACTTTGAGGGCGTGAGTCCCTGACTTGACATGACTGTTTATTTGTTGTGAACTGTAGTTTGCTTATCATACATGTCTCCTGCTTTATAGACTATTATGATTTCATTTACAGTATTTTTAGTTTCACATACTCGGTACCTGTTGTACTGACCTCCTTCGGGGGGCTGCGTTCATGCCGCAGGTTGAGGTACACCAGTCGTTGATCCTCGCTCTTAGGGTCACAGTTCAGCTTTTGGGAAGCTCCGTTTCTCCGGAGGCTTATCTTGGTATAGTCCCCTGTTGTTGTAAGTGCTTACATTCAGGGGTATGACGGGGCCCTGTCCCGTCGTTGTTGTCGTATCTTTTCTTAGAGGTCTGTAGTACTGTTGTGGGCAGGGTTTGTAAAAAGGATTAAACTGTTCATTTGTAAAAGTTGTTAATTTTATATGCCGAAAGGCAAGTTTTCTCGACTATTGTTTTGTACTTCACTTGTTTCATGTATGTGTTTTATGTTCCACGATTACTCGATGTTGTGTCACTAGGGTGCCCGGTAAGGCACGACCACGCCCCGAACGGTCGTGACAAAAGTGGTATCGTGAGCGATTAATCCTCGGAAAGTGTCTACTGCATCGTATCCAGGAAGTCTTGATTATCGGTGTTGTGCACCACACCAATAATCGTGAGGCTATAGGTATTTAGGATTGGTTTCTATTCTTCTCACTCTGAGATCGTGCCTTAGAGCTGTGTTGTAAGTTGGACCCTCTGACGAAATTATTTCCCTTATCGTTATGCCTCCGCGTAGGGCAACCCGGGCCCAGGAGGGCAAGGCAGCCGAGGGAGCTGCGAGTAGAGTACAGAGGGTTACGTGGGCACAGGCCCAAACATCACCTGGGGTGGTGCTTCATTCGGGGAGTTTTGCGACGTCACTAACCCCAGCAGAGTTTAGCACGGCGGCGGCAGCCTCATCGCGCCATGACATTTGAACCTTCGCCCACGGCCGAACGGAATATAGATTTCAAGAGGCGACCACATTAACTATGGATTTGACTACCAGAGAGTATACCGATGTATCGCGAGTCTTGATGACTACCTAAGAAAAGGTTGTGCAAGAGTAATTCTTTAGTTGGGCTTGAGCATGGCCTGTGTACGGGCTTATGCGCAGCAGGCCGAGAAGCGTAGAGATCGACGGGTTAACGAGAGCGAGAAGGCCAGAGCAGCAAGGTCCTTTGGTAACTTTCGAGGCGAGTCACCTCACCAGCAGATTTGATTACGCACGTCCACCAGTACAGAGTGGTCTTCCACGGATATCAGGATGTTCGGAGTATGCAGGAGTTGGTCAGAACTCCAGGGCTTCCGCTCATTAATGTGACGTCATCCCGGGGAATGTCGTCTTTTAGTTAGTACTTGTTGTACCTACGACCGTCAGGGTCTGATGTCGATAGAGTGTCCTTGTAGGAGGACTTAGCCTTCAGGATCGGTGGGTAGTTCGTCATCTTCCCTAGCTATGCGCCCTACGGGGCAGGTTTGATTAAGAACGACTAAGGGGAGTGAAGCAGTAGATATAGATATATCTTTAACCCTGTAGAGATCAGTATGTGTGATAAGGTGAGTATACCTTAAGTGCTATGTTCTGATAGCGGTGTGTTAGTTGTGTTTAGAAATCATGGTGGGTTAACCGAGTAAGATTTTGGGGGATAGATAAGGTGTGAGCCTTAGAATGTTTTACGTAGATACCTTAGAGGTAAGGCCATCTCGAGTATAGGTGTAGTGTTATGTTTGATCCTTATCAGAGTGCATGGTGCACGTGGGCTATGGTTGTGGGATAAGTCCCTGAGTAGCGTGATATGAAAGAGGTTAGTTGAGCTAAGAAGACCGCTAGGTTTTCGAAACGTGATTAGTAAGATTGTTCCGGATCGGGGAGCTAGTTTTGTGCGCGTTGCCGGGTCGGGTTGAGGCCCCGTTGCGGGTCAACCCGCGGTAGTTTTGGTGGTGGGGTCAGGTTGTGGTGGTCCCGCCTTGTGTTAGGGTTGTGAGGGTGTTAGGCCCAAGTTTAGTTAACCAGCGTACGAACTCGTGGATGCGTTCGACCAGTGGTCGGGCCGATGGGGGCAGCCCATCGTGTTCTTCGGTCAGGACCGTTTACTTGGCTGTGTTGAGTTATCAGAAAGGTTGTAAGGCTGCACGGGGTGCCTACCTTCACCTTATGGCGCATGTGGAGCCCGTGTTATGGCTGTTTTGTTTCGGAAGTTTTACCGGGCATGTGTTAAGAACTCGCCGAGTCTCGACCGCATTCGCCTCGCCGGTGTTGGATTTCAGGGATAGTTGTGGGGATTGTTGTCTCCTGTGGATGTAGTGTTTAAGCTACCATTTCAATGTTCGGATGTCGCCTTATGAAGCCTTGTGGGGGCGGAAGGGTAAGTTGCCGATTGGTTCGATGTTGGCGAGGTTCGTAAAATTGGTTGATACGTGTTCGCAGGATGTGGATAGGTGAAGCTTGTCTAGAAGAGGTTCGCAGCTCAGAGAAATCGTGCGGATAATCGGCGACGACGCTTAGAGTTCAGGTTGACAGTCGGTCTTCTTGAAGGTACCACCCCGGTTTGGGTGTGACGAGTTTTGGAAAGCAGAGGAAAACTTAGCCCGAGTTACTTGGGCCCTTTGAGTTCATGTGAAGAATAGGCCAGTTGCCTATATGTTAGCAATTGCCGTCCGACTTAGGAGGCGACGTCCGGTCTTCGTATTGATATGATCGGGAAAGTATCGGAGATCCATCCAGTGTTCCCGATTAATGATGACCACGTTAGGATAGTAACCCGAGTTTTGGAACCGGCCGACGTAACGTGGTAAGAGTTCGAGTGTACGACCTCCTCCGGATCGCACGCAGCCGGTGCCATTTGTTGGTCGCCGAGTGACACCGTAACCTCGCGCAAAGTGACAAAAGTGGTATCGTGGTATCGCGAGCATTGATGTGATCATTTTCTTTGTGTAAAGTAGGTGCGAAGGAAGTATATTTTAGACCCGGTGAGAGGTGTTATGGTGATGTTAGAGGTGTTTCCTCGTGGACTTGGATGTGAGCTTTTTGCGCAAGTTGTTTCGTGGCCATGTGGCAAGGATTGTTCTCGTAAGTATAGTAGTGAAGACTATCTTGGGCGCGTTGTTTTGAGACTTAGAAAGAACATTCGGACGAATGTTTCTAAGAGAGGAGAATGTTATACCCGTATTTCCAGTATGCACGTGAGGCGTACGTATAAAAGTTTAAAGCCTTGAGTAGGCAAAGTGGCTTGGCCGAATTAAATTTGTTCACAACACCCGTTTAGAGTCGTTTTTAGACGAAACGTTTTCACAGCTTTCGTAGGGGAATTTCCGGCTATGACATTTTTAATTTTTGCGGATTTTTACGAGATACGAAACAATTTTGCCCAAAAAGATGGCGACACTTGTCACCCTCTCATTGTTAGGCTTGACGGTAAAGGGCTTGGCGAAGTGTGGTTGAAATAGTCAAGGGTTGGTAGGATATTTTGTGTTAGTTGGTTAGGGTGCACTTGGCAAGATCTTGGCCCTACACTTGCTATGCACTTGGCAAGATCTTGGTCATTGGCCTTGGCTTGTCCTATAAATACCCACCTCTTTGGAAGACTTATTCATCCTAAAAATCTCTAAGTCTTGAAAGACTCTTCCCCCCTCCCTCTATTGTTCTCGTCCCTCCCCATTTCGTGAGGCCCCCTTGGCCGAGTAGCGCCCCTCCTAGTAGTGTGGCCGTGGGGTACCCCCCCCTAGCCTTGTTGCTTTCGTATAATACCCCCCTTTGTGGTGTAGAAATACTCTCAAAAGTATTGTTATAATGCCCAATTTACCTTAGCCATATACCTTGTTGTATTCTAAGGTTATACCTATACGAAAAGCCCAGAAAATACTATTATACTTCACACTACAAAACCGAAACCCTAGGAAAATCTCCATAGTCCGTTGGAGTATTGTGTAGAAGTTGGTTAGAACTTCTAAGGGTGGTTTAGAGCGGGTTGGAGCGCACGGGGTTGGAGCTAAACGATTGCCCAGGATCGACTTTAACTAGGATAATTATGGGCTTATCGAGGTAATTATCTTGTCCCTCTATTGTAATTGGAAATTACATGATTGAATATATAGTTGAAGTATACTATATAATAGAACTGAACGTAGTTATCGGCAATGTCTTTTGACTTAAGCCTGAATAAAACTTACGGCAATGTCTTGCGACTTAAGCCTGAATTTAAAGAAGAATACTGAACTGTAATTACATAGGTCAGACATGAGACTTGTGTAGTAGTACCGTGGAGTAGAATTGTACCCGTTAGGGTTAGATGTATAACCCCCCCCTGGTTGGCTCGGTAGCCGGCCTCGATAGAGGAGGAGATTTACGCTGTTGCGGGGGGGGGAGGTGCTGCCGAATTTTCGGTAGAATATTCTACGATGAGATCTAAATGTTAATAAGCGCCTTGTGGCCTTATAGGTTGATGTACTACGTGTGGCGCGATCTACTTGACTTAAGGAGTAGCCGACTTGGAAGTACTGAGCGTTTTGCTATTAGTCGATACTGTCGCGAGGTATGTGAACCTCTTCCTATCTCTTCTAGCATGATATGTGTAACTATGTAGTACGCAGAGACGCATACGTGTTTAATGTATTTGATTAGTTTGAAACATAAAGTGTTATAACGGCTTTATGGGAAGTTGGTTATAACAGCTTTATGTTGGTAAGAAAATACATGTGGTTTTTAAAAGGTAACTGATTAGAACTATAACTGGCTTGTTATGTGTTAATAAAGAACTTGAAGTATTTCAAAAGATTTTAAATCATTTTGAAAGAAGAAGTAATACTTGATTTTTGACAAACCTAAGAGTTATACTAGCTTTATGGGAAGTTAGGTATAACGGCTTAAGAATGTTTTACTGATTTCGGAAATCAGAATGTGTATCGACAAACCACTGCAGCGTTAATAAAAGGAAATGTTTTGACTAGTTAAGTATTATTAAAACCAGTAGAAACTTCCATCTGCATGAAGCTAAGATAAGACAAAATGATATTTCCTAGATCACATTTTGTAATAAGATTGTTATAAACAAGAATATCCTACTCACATATAAGACTTATGTTTCTCACATGGTTTAAAAGAGAATTATATTCTTAAATGAATAAGACCATGAACTACGAAACCTTTCTAAAATAAGAAACGTGAACATTTGAAATTAGGCAAACTTGGACGTTTGGAAAATAATGTTGTTACTTGATTTTACGAAGGTAAGTGTTTTGGTTTATTTAAAAAGATACCACTCTATTTTATACTACGTATTGTGTGACTTATGTGAAAGCAACGGATCTTTTAAAAGATTTAATGTATGAAGTACTTTAGGGGTAGATACCCGAACTTGTTAGCTTAAAGTACCTTGTGTGTATAACTTGATTGTGTTGGTTTGTGATAGCCTTGTAATACTTTCTTGTTGATTGATAAGTAAACATGTTAGGATGCTACGTGTGTTAGTATCTTGTGTGATCATGATGTAAGGGGGTCATTCTTGTGCTTACGTTGTTAAACGTTAAGCCCGTTAATCGTTATTGTATCACATACCCTTTGACTTATTATACCGAGGGCTTGCCACCCTTGATGCGGTCTTTACGGCCTATGCGGTCCTCGTGACTACGCGGAGCGCAGTAGCTCCGAGGATTGATCATTCGGGTGTTTAGCCCGACGCGGGGATTCCTATGCGGTCTGTTGAGACTATGCGGTCTTTTGAGACTATGCGGTCATGGAGCCTAGCGGATACCGAGGGTTAGCCGCTTCGACGCGGTATACCTCGGCGATGCAGGACCATGATTCGAGAATACCTCACGCGGTCCGTGTGTGACCTATGCGAGTCGCGAGAGTTCCAGGATAGACGCGCATTGATATTGCGGGCGGTGGCGGCCTTCGATAAAGTGGTGCGGTCTAGAAAGACCTCGGGATACAGTTTGTGGTATTTTTGGTACTTTGGGTCTTAGTAGTCGGCTATGCCTTCGTACTTGCCCCGTACGGTTTTATTGTGATAACTTTGAGGGCGTGAGTCCCTGACTTGACATGACTGCTTATTTGTTGTGAACTGTAGTTTGCTTATCATACATGTCTCCCGCTTTATAGACTATTATGATTTCATTTACGATTTTTAGTTTCACATACTCTGCACTGCATCGACCTCCTTCGGGCCGCGTTCATGCCGCAGTTGAGGTACACCATTCGTTGATCCTCGCTCTGTGGTCACGATTCAGCTTTTGGAAGCTCCGTTTCTCGGAGGCTTATTCGTATAGTCCCCGTTGTTGTAAGTGCTTACATTCGAGGTATGACGGCCCCGTCCCGTTGTTGTCGTATCTTTCTTAGAGGTCCGTAGTAATTGTAAGTGTGGTTTGTAAAAAGGATTAAACTGCTCATTTGTAAAAGTTGTTAATTTTATATGCCGAAAGGCAAGTTTTCCTCAGACTATTGTTTTGTACTTCACTTGTTTCATGTATGTGTTTTATGTTCCGCTGATTACTCTGATGTTGTGTCACTAGGGTGCCCGGGGTAAGGCACGACCACGCCCCGAACGGGTCGTGATGCATGCGTGGCATGAAATGATCACCGCGTGGTTTTCTTCACCTAGGTATCGTATTGTAGATGATTAGGTAAGATTTTTAACTCTAACTCGGGCCTTCTCCGTGGATGGTAATGATCTTTCCGTACCGCCCCACTCCTCATATTTCTTTGTCCTTGTATCCCATTTTTCATAAGCATTCATCCAATTTGCATACTCCATCGACCGATCGCTTTTACTATCATCATCCCGCGTGGTCGATTTCTTCAAGCGTATCCTCATATTCGAACTCTTTGTTTGACATTGTCTCTTCGATAAGATCAATGGCTGAGCAGTTATCTTTGGCCTCTAGAAAACTTGCTGTTTGAAGAACGTTAAAAGTTACCTCTTCTTCATCTACCAAGCTTCAATTCCCTTTTGAACATCAACGAGAGCCCGCCCCGTGGCTAAGAAGTGGTCCGCCAAAGATGATAGGTATTCCATCGTTATCTTGTATATCTAAGATAATGAAATCGGGCGGAAGATGAACTTGTCCACTTTTACTAGTATATCCTCGATGACTCTCCTGATGAACAATTGAGCGGTCGACCAGTCGCAAGTGATGTTTGTAGGTTTGATTTCTCCCATTTCTAGTTTGCGTAAAACTAGATAGGCATCGATTTATGCTGCTCCCGTGTCGCATAGTGCCTTTTGACATTCAAACTTTCCAATAGTGCATGGGATGGTAAAACTCCCGGTCTTGTAACTTCGAGGTAGTTGTCTCGTAGGACGGCACTACATTCTTCTGCTAGCATCACCGCTTCGTAATCCTCTATCTTCCTCTTTTTGCTAAGCACATCCTTCATGAACTTGAGGTAGCTCGGCATTTGTTCTAGTGCTTCCGCAAACGGGATATTGAGATGCAATTGTTTGAGAACCTCTACGAATCTGGAGAATTGCTTGTCAAGAGTGCATATTTTTAACTTCTGGGGATATGGTATCATCACTGGGTGCAGATTACATCTGGTGCTATTTTCTCAATTTCTGGATACGGGCGCCGCGCTCGATCTTAGGCGCGCGGCCACTTTCTCGCACTGCTTTCGAGACCGAACTTGCTGTACTATCTCCCGTGACCGCTCGACTCCTCGACGCCGCGGCCCTGATCAGAGGCGCCGCGGCTCTGCAGCTGCTGTGAACTTTCTCTTTCTCCTGATTCGGCCTCCTTCAGGTCAATTGTCTGACATTGTGTGTCCTCATTGCTTAGCTCAGATGCAGATTGCTCTTCTTGCGGTTCGCTGTTGAATATGACCGCGAGTTCTGCTATTTCTGTTTCCAACCTCTTTATGCCCGACCTCATTTCGTCCATGAACTGAGCTTGGCGCCTCGTGAGACTAAGTAGGGTTTCTCGTAATTCCTCCCTCTGTTCCTCTATGGTTGGCTCTCTATCATATGGACAGTAAAAATCCATATCTAAAGTGTTCCTGAACGAATCAAAACCAACAAAGAAATCACGGCACCTCGAATTTTCGTAAAAAAAAAAAAAAAAATAAATAAAAAAAAATGAAAATTAAATCCAAATTAGAAATTAAAAATAGATAATTTGATATTGAACTATTGCCTAATCCCCGGCAACGGCGCCAAAAACTTGATGCGCGTAATATGATGCACACACTTTTAAACGCAAGTGCACGTTATCGTATCAAGTAGTATAGTCTTAGATAAGACCGAATATCGTCCTCTGGGATTAGGGTTCAAGTACCAATTGTCTATTTTCTAGTATCTATTTGGTGAATTAATGAGTGATTGGTTGTTTATGACTAAGAATTATAAAAGCTAATTAATTATAACGATTTAATTCAGATGTGATGAGAATAGGGCTTCTATGTATCCTTACTATCCGCTTATGTTACTTACTAATGCATTACTTATGGTGTTCTTCTTTTGGAGAAAGCAGGTTTACGAAATCGTTTTATACTCCCGTTAGGGTTATATAAACACTCAACCCCGTGATTGTTCCTTACCTAACTTTCACGATAAGTGGTAACTCTATGGGAGGATTAAGCACAAAAACCTAGTTGGCCGTCACGCACAATGCGCAAAATTAGGGTTGTTAAGCCTCTCATCAACGCTTACAAATCTAATTGAGGTATTTTCATCCCCAATTCAAGACCGTCTACCCAACTTACGAGATATTCACAATCCCTCCTTTCGTAACTGATTAGAAATCATATAGTGATAACTAGTTGTCAATTAGCTACCAAGAATTCAACTCAATTATTGGATAGATCTCTCAATAAGAATAATAACCATAAGCATGCATTACTTTGTAACATAAGGTTCAAGAATTCAACATAGAAAGCCCTATAAGAGAATTAGTTCCTAGCCATGAATATGACAAGAACTAATTCAAAGTTCATCATGCAAAAACTGAATTAAAGAAAAGAAAAAGAAAAGAAATTACTAATGTTTGGGTCTCCAATCTCCTAGGCAAGAAAACCTTGTGTTTGGCAAGAAAGGGAACCCTTGAAAACTGCCTAGGGTTCTCCTTTTATAGGTTTAAAACGTCTCCCTTCTTTTCCTTCCAGGCCTGGCCCAAAAATCCGTCACAAGACCTAATTTTTTCCGCGTCGGCGCCGCTGCTGTCGGCGCGCTAAAGTTCTGCAATACTTCGGGTGTTTTGGCGCCGCGGCCTCGATATTCGCTGTTCGAGAGCCGCGGCCGCAACTCGTGGCTTCGGATGTTTAGCGCCGCGCCCTGCTCGTCTTCGAGGCGCCGCGCGCTGAATCTTCGCAGCTTCTGCGAATAATAGCGCCGCGCCGCTTCGATCGCAGAGGCGCGCGCAGTCTGATTTCAGCCTCGTTTGCCACTTTCTCCGTTTTCAGCTCTAGTACCTCCTCTTTTTCCCTCTTTTCGCTCCTTTTCCGCCATTTGGCCACTTTAGCCACTTTGACTCAAAAGAAAGAAAATCTATCCTAATACGACACTTTGTATGTACAAAATGGGACAAAAGACTAACTAGACTGACTCAAAAGGTGTATATAAAATACACCGATCATATACCTGTAAGGGTGCCCAGGTAGGGCACCAGTCGCGGGCCCGGGGTCGGGTCGTGACAAAAGTGGTATCAGAGCAGTTAGTCCTCGGAAAGTGTCTACAGACCGTGTCTAGTAGAGTCTTGATTATCGGTGTGTTGTGCACCACATCTATAATCGTGAGGTCACAGGATATTTAGGATTGGTTTCATTCTTCTCTCTTTGAGATCGTGCGAGAGCCGTCATAGTAGGTTGAATCCTCTCGACCCTTCTTATGTAATGATTATGCCTCCACGGAGGCGACCAGGCCCGAAGGGCAAAGCGGCAGTGAGGCGCTAGTGGTACGTGAGGGTTACGGGACTCGGCACGCACTATGCACGAGGTAGTAGGCGGATCGCGAGCTCACCACGCCGGCGGTATTAGTGGAGCCGAGCGGCGGAGCTCCAGAGGTTCCTGCACGAGCCTCGATTCCGGCCGAGGCGAGTTTAGAGATTATGGAGAAACGGTCGGACTATTGACTAGCATAGTGGTAGGGCAGCGCCGACAGGAGTAGGTAGCTAACCCTAGAGCCGACAGTTTGAGGATTCGGGATTTTCTAGGTTGTAGTCCACCCGAGTTTTATGGTTCGAGATCTGAGGATGATCCTCAAGAGTTCGTTCGCTCTGACGGACTATGCAGTGCTTAGGGCCTCGGAGACAGAGTCGATTGTGTTAGCTTCTACGTTACGCGATATTGCGTTGAACTGGTTTGAGTCTTGGGAGCTGTCGAGAGGTGTGGGTGCTCGTCCGGCAGTTTGGGATGAGTTCACGGAGGCCTTTCTTGATCACTTTTTGCCTCCTGAAATGAGGATGTTATACCCCGTATTTCCAGAGTATGTACGTAAGGACGTACGTAGAAAAGTTTGGACTTTAAAGTAGGCTTGGCCGATTTTATTTGTGCACAACACCCGGTTAGAGTCGTTTTTCGACGAAACGTTTTACACAACTTGCGAAGGGAAAATTCCGGCTATGTCATTTATAATTTTTGCGGATTTTTCCGAGAGACGAAACATTTTGGACCAACGGGAGGGTGACATGTGTCACCCTCACATTGGAAGGAAGTGGGGCGGCTAATGGACGAAAAGGTGGCATTGGTTAGGTAGGATATTTGTGCAAGTTGGTGTGGTAGATGGATAAGGTGCACATGGCTTAATCCTAGCCCTACACTTGCCTAACACTTGGATGGATCTTGGCCATTGGTTGGCCATTCCTTGACCTATAAATACCCCCCCCCCCCTTTGGAAGACTTCTTCATCCTAAAATCTTCCTAAGTCTTGAAAGCTCTCTTCCTCCCCCCTTAGTGTAGTATCTCGTCCAAGAGTCCCCCTCCCCCTTTGAGAAGGCCCCTTGGCCGAGAGCCCCTCCCCCCCTTGGCCGAGAGTACCCCCCCTCCTAGTGGGGTTGGCCGAGGGGTATACACCCCCCCTTGTGGTGTTGTCTCGTATAAATACCCCCCCTCTTGGT
Source organism: Przewalskia tangutica (assembly GCA_029844215.1). Lineage (NCBI taxonomy): Eukaryota > Viridiplantae > Streptophyta > Magnoliopsida > Solanales > Solanaceae > Przewalskia > Przewalskia tangutica. The sequence goes on from CM056725.1 coordinate 73,621,516, forward strand.
AGAAATACTCTCCAAAGTATTGTTACTATACCCAAAATACCTTAGCCGTATACCTTATAGTATTCCAAAGATACCTCTATACGTAGAGCCCGGAAATACTACCAAATGTCCTTTAGTCTCAAACCAAACCCTAAGGAAAACCTTCATAGTTGGTTGAAGTGTTAAGTAGAAGTCGTAGAACTTCTGGGGTTGTTTGGAGCGGGTGAGCGTCGATCTAGAGCTAAACCTTGCTCAGATCGACTTTTATCTCGGATAAGTTTGGGCTTATCGAGGTAAATATCTTGTCCCTATTGGAATTGGTAATTACTTATTCAGTAATATATAGTTGAAGTATACTATATATAGTATCAACATAGTTTTGCGCAATGTCTTTTGACTTAAGCTGAATTTAATGAAAGAGAATCGAATCGTAATTACATAGGATCAGACATGAGACTTGTGTAGCATTCGTGAAGTAGGATTGTACACGCCCCGGTTAGGCGTATAAACCCCCTGGTTGGCTTGATGGCGGCCTCGATAGAGGAGATTTACGCGTCATGCGGGGAGGTCGCCAATTTTCTCAGAGAATATTCTACGTTGAGATCTAGATGTTAATAGGCACCTTGTGGCCTCTATAGGTCAAGTACTACGTATGGCGTGATCTACTTGGCTTAAGGAGTAGCCGACGGTTTGAGGTACTTGGAGCGTTTTGCTATTAGTCGATAATCGTCGCGAGGTATGTGAACCTCTTCCTATCTTTTCTAGCATGATATATGTATAACTATGTAGTACGGTAGACGCATACGTGTTAAATGTATTTGATTGGTTTAAAACATAAAGTGTTATAACGCTTTATGGGAAGTTGGTTATAACAAACTTTATGTAGGTAAGAAAATGCTTTGTGGTTTTAAAAACTTAAGAGTTATAATAGCTTTATGGGAAGTTAGGTATAACGGCTTAAGAGAGATAAAATGAATGATTTATTGATTTTAGAAGTTAAGAGACTTGATCTTAAAAGATAAGAGACTTGACTTAATTAAATTAATCTGAATTTTGTGTGAAACCTCATTCGTGAGTAATGAGTACTTGGTTTTTAAAAGGAATAATGTTTTACTGATTTCGGAAATCAGAATGAGTATCGACAAACCACTGCAGCGTTAATAAAGGGAAATGTTTTAATTAATGAAGTATTATTAAAACCAGTAGAAACCTCCATCTGCATAGAAGCTAAGATGAGACAAAATGATATTACATTTCCTCGATCATGGCTGCTTAATAAGATTGATTATGAACAAGAATAACCTACTCACATATAAGGCATATGTTTCTCAGATTGTTTAAAAGAGAATTATATTCTTAAATGGATAAGACTATGAGCTACGAAACCTTTCTAAAATAAGAAACGTGAACATTTGGAATTAGGCAAACTTGAACGTTTGGAAAATAATGTTGTTACTTGATTTTACAAAGGGAAGTGTTTTGGTTTACTTAAAAAGATAGTCACTCTATTTTATACTACGGGTATTGTGTGACTTCTGTGAAAGAAACGGATCCTTTAAAAGAGTTAAAGTATGAAGTACTTTGGGGATAGATACCCGAACTTATTAGCATAAAGTACCTTGTGTGAATAACTTGATTTTGTTGGTTTGTGATAGCCTTGTAATACTTTCTTGTTGATTTGATAAGTAAACATGTTAGGATGCTACGTGTGTTAGTATCTTGTGATTGTTGTGTAAGGGGGTCATTCTTGCTGTGCTTACGTTGCTAACCGGTAAGTCCGTTGTACTATTATTATATCACCTACCCCCTTGACTTGTTATACCGAGGGCTTGCCACCCTTGATGCGGGTTTATACGGCCTATGCGGTCTATAAGACTATGCGGAGCAGCGGTATGCTCCAGGATTGATCATTCCGGGTGTTTAGCCCGATGCGGGGGATGCCCTATGCGGTCCATGGGACTATGCGGTCTATTGAGACTATGCGGGCTGCGGGAGTCCAGGCGGATACCGGGGGTTAAGCTGCCTCCGATGCGGTATACCTCGGTGATGCAGGACCGTGATTCGAGGAATACCTCATGCGCGGTCTGCAGTGTGTGACCTATGCGAGTGCGGTAAGTTCCAGGAATAGACGCGCACATTGATACTGCGGGCGAGTGGCCAGCTTCGATCATGTGGTGCGGTCTAGAAAGACCTCGTGTTACATTTGTATAGCATTGTTGCTACTCTGGGTTTTAGTAGACGACTATGCCTTCGTACTTACCCTGTACTGTTTTATTATGACACAGGTGGTACCTGGTGTTTATGTATATTCCTTGGTGCTTTTATATCATGGATCGCGATGGCGGAAGGTATTCCACGGGCATGATTGATGTTGTGGGCGTGAGACCCATTGTTATACTTGAGTAATGACTTAAGGGCGTGAGTCCCTGACTTGACATGACTGCTTTATTGTGAACTGTAGTTTGGTTATCATACATGTCTCCTGCTTTATATAGACTACTATGATTTCATTTACGATTTATTTTCGCCACATACTTGGTACTGTTATCGACCTCCTCGGCCGCGTTCATGCCGCAGTAAAGGTACACCGCCGTTGATCCTCGCTCTTAGGGTCACAATTCGTTGGGAAAGCTCCGTTTCTCCGGAGGCTTATCAGTGGTATAGTCCCCTGTCATTGTAGGTATTTACATTCAGGGGTATGGCGGGGCCCTGTCTCGCCATTGTTGTCGTATCATTCTTAGAGGTCTGTAGTACTGTTGTGGGCAGGGTTGTAAAAAGGATGTAACTGTTCGGTTTTAAGTTGATTTATATATATGCCGAAAGGCAAGTTTTCTAAGATAACTGTTGCACACTTCTTGTTATTTCATGTTGTTGTGTTATGTTCCGCTGATTACTCTGATGTTGTATCACTAGGGTGCCCGGGGTAAGGCACCAGTCACGGGCCCGGGTTCGGGTCATGACAAAAGTGGTATCAGTGTTGATAGGTTCTTGTCATTGAGGCAGAATGAGAGGACCATCAGGGAATACAACCTGGAGTTTGACTCGTTGGCCAGGTATGCGCACACTATTGTGGGCCGATATGGCGACGAGTTCACCACTATGTGACGGGCTAGACCATTATATGATTATTGCATGCGGGAGTGGCCCTTCACCTGTGTATGGATATTGCCGAGATGCGAGCTTATGCACGCGGATCGAGGACAGAGAGAGAGAGGACCAGCCTGACGCAGTCCAGCCCAAGAGGGCCAGGACGACAGGGTTCCAGGGTAACTTTCGAGGCGGACAGCCTCAACAGCAGACTAGGTCTACATCTCAGCCGGCACAGAGTGCTCCTTCCCGGTCTTCTGGCCGGAGGTTTGGTCGCCAGGGATATTCGGGAGCAGGTCAGGGCTCCAGGGCTGCAGGTTCACAGATGTCCGAGGATAGTAGCCAGGGGAAGCCACCTTTGCCCCGGTGTGGTCACTGTAGTAGATTCCATTTTGGGGAGTGTCGTACTACTTCGACATCTTGTTATGTGTTATACCCCATAGTTCCAGGGTATGTATGTGAGGACGTACGTACGAGAATACGACAGAAATTTTGGAAAGAAAGAAAGATGTGATTTTTCGACGGAAAAGTTTCCGGGTTTTGTGAAGGAAAAAGGTTTGTTAATGGGAATTGGATTCCCAGATTTGGTATTTGGACTTCTTGGATTATATTAGAATTATGAGATTTTATTTTCGGAAATGGTCACGTGGGGCCCACGGGAGAAATTTACGGTTTTGTGGGGCCCACTTTGTTTTTGAGATTTTCGGTATTTTGGGATATTTTCGGAAGACGAAATATTTTGGACGAGTCGGGGGCCGACACGTGTCACCCCCATGTGGCACCTTGGCCGAATTGGAGGGACAAGTGGCTAGCCACTTGTCCCCTTGGCCGAAATGGCCATGACACTTGGAGAGCATTTTCGTTGGCCATGTGGTGTGGTGGGACCCACACACACATGGCCCAATCTTGACCACACACTTGCATAGATCTTGACCCTTGATTCCTCTATAAATACCCCCCCTTAGTTGAAGACTTATTATCATCCACACTTAAAGATTTTCCATAGCAAAAATACTCCCTCCCTTTAGTTATTTCGTCCAACCCTCCCCCACTTGTGTAGAAAATACTTCAAGTATTGTAGTATAATCCCAAATACCTTAGCCTAGTATCCCTAGTTGTATTCCAAAGTTATTTCAATACTAGGAGCCCGGAAATACTACTTTATTCCAATAGTCGCAAAGTGAAACCCTAGAAAAATCTTCCTAGCTTGGTTGGAGTGTTAAGAGAAGTTGTTTAGAAACTTCTAAGGGTCGCTTGGAGCGGGTTGGAGCGTAAGGATTTGGAGCTAAACGTTGCTCAGGATCGACATATAATCTTGGATAATTTTGGGCTTATCGAGGTAATGATCTATGTCCCCCTATTGTAATTGGATATTACATATTGTAGTAGTTTAGAATTGAGTATAAGATATATTGGAAGGATGATTATAAAGGATTGAACTGTATTTACATTGGACTGTATTTACAGTAGACTTGTGTAGTATTATTGTTAGGCGATTGTACCGTCCAGGTTAGGCGTGTAATCCTCGAGTTGTTGGCTTGGTAGCAGGCCTTGTTAGGGGGAGGTTATTTATGTGATTGCGGGGGGGAGGTGCTGCCGAATTTTCCGTAGAATAGGGAACTGTTTACTTAGAATATGCTACGAAGAGAACTAGAGATTGATAGATATATTGTGGTTATTATAGGTGGACCTTCTACGCACGGCATACTCGACTTGGCTTGTGGATTAAGCCGAAGAGGTATGTGATTCTTCCTATACTCTTGAGCATGATTGTTGTGAACTATATAGTACGGTAGACGTACGTGTGTGAAATGGATTTTGTTTGTTTAAAACATAAAGTGTTATAATGGTTTTATGGGAAGTTAGTTATAACGACTTTATGAGAATAAAAGAAAGATTTGATTTTGAAAGCTAAACGACTTGATTTTAAAAGATAAGAGACTTGACTTATAAACGACTTGATTTCGGAAAAAGAGAAGTAACTTGATTTAAGTATAGGTTACTTGTTTTGAAAAGAGTAAGTTATTTGGGTTTCAAAAAGTATACTTGATGTTGTTTTAAAAGAAAAGCACTTGGTTTAAAAAGTATAGAGTACTTGATTTTAAAAGTCTTGTAAAGGTTTTTACGAAGGTGAAGAAATTTGGTTTGAAAAGAAAAAGTGTTTTGATACTACGAGTATTAGTATCGTGTGGCTTTTACATAAAAAAGAGGTCTTTTTGAAAGAATGAAAGTATGTAGTATTTTGGGGTTGAAACCCGGATCGTTGATATAAAATGAAAGTACATTGAACTTGCCTATGCTTGTTGTGTTAGCCTTGTTGTGCAAGTGTTTTGATTTTGTGCTACCGTGTCTCTCGGGGAGGGCCGGCTATCTGATTGATTGTTTGGACATACTGACACGTTGGATGGTCCACGAGTATGCGTCCACTTTGAGTATTATCTTGTTATTTCCTTTGGACATACTGACACGATGGATGGTCCACGGGTATGCGTCCAGTAGGATGGTTTCATGGCCATGCTTATACCGAGGTAAGATGTCGGGGCATGCGGTCATTGTGAGAGTTATGATGTTAGTCCATGGACCGCTAATCCATGAAGCTTGCCGCGGTGACGAGCGATCACGGGCTTGATTTGTACATGTGGTTACAGGCACACTTTAGATACTTGTCTTGGTCATTTCTCGTGTATCGGCAGGCTCTGGTAGATAGCTTAAGATACTTGCCACGGTCATATCTCATGAGACGGTAGGCTAGGGTACGTTAGCTTAAGATACTTGCTTCGGCCAGTTGCGTGGCTAGCTTTTTGACTGGTAGTTGGCTTCCGTACCTTGCCCGTGAAGGGATATGACTAGCCTTCGGACTGGTAGTTGGCTATTCTACTTGGCCCGATCGGTTTGATGACGCAGGCATGATCTAGTGTTCAGGTTCACATATTGATATTGTTTTACATCATGTACTGCCGGCAGTGAGGAATGAGTTCCACGGGCATGATTGATATTATGGGCGTGAGACCCATAGTTATGTGTGAGTGATTATTCTGGGGATATGCGTCCCCTTACTTGACCTAACTGTTTACTTATTGCGAAATGGTTTTATAAAATGATGAAATGTGATTTCATTACAGTATTTTCAGTTTCACATACTTGGTACCTGTTGTACTGACCTCCTTCGGGGGGCTGCGTTCATGCCGCATGTAGAGGTACACCAGTTGTTGATCCTCGCTCATAGGATCGCAGTTCAGCGTTGGGAAGCTCCGTTTCTCCGGAGGCTTATCTTTTGGTATAGTCCCCTGTCATTGTAGGTACTTGTACATTCAGGGGTATGGCGGGGCCCTGTCCCGTCATAGTTGTTGTTACATTCTTAGAGGTCTGTAGTACTGTTTTGGGCAGGGTTTGTAAGGATTGTAACTGTTCGGTTTTATGTATATACATGAAGGTAACCATTTTGGTTAGCCTGTTTTCTTATATTGTCTCTTTTTTCCTGTTTAAAATTTTATTTCCGCTGATTTTCTCTAATGTTATTATCACTAGGGTGCCCGGGGTAAGGCACCAGTCGCGGGCCCGAGATCGGGTCGTGACAAAAGTGGTATCAGAGCAGTTAATCCTCGGAAAGTGTCTATAGACCGTATCTAGTAGAGTCTTGATTATCGGCGTGTTTTGCACCACACCTATAATCAGGAGGCTATGAGATATTTAGGATTGGTTTCTATTCTTCTCACTCTGAGATCGTGCCTTAGAGCTGTGTTGTAAGTTGGACTCCTTCTGACGTATTCTTTTATGCCAGTCATGCCTATGCGCCCAGCAACGGGGCCCGAAGAGCAAAGCGGCGAGGAGGCTGCGAGTAGAGCACGGAGGGTTACCAGGGCACGGGCCCAATCTTCACCTGAGGTGGTGCTTTATTCGGGGAGTTCTGCGACGTCGCCAGCCCCAGCAGAGTTTAGCACAGCGGCAGCAGCTCCTACTGCAGCCATGATATTTGAACATTCAGTTCCACGACCAGGGGCAGAAAATATGGATTGCGAAGAGACGGCCCTGTTACTAGCTAGGGATTCAGCAACCAGAGAGTATATAATGTACCGATTTATCACGGGTCTTGATGATTATCTAAAGAAGGGTTGTGCAAGAGTAGCTCTTCAGTCAGGCATGAGCATGGCCTGCGTATAGGCTTATGCGCAGCAGGCTGAGGCACGTAGAGATCGACGGATTAACCAAGGTCAGCAGAAGAGGGCCAGATCAGCAGGGTCCTTTGGTAACTTTCGAGGCGAACCGCCTCAGCAGCAGACTAGATATGCGCCTCCGCCAGTGCAAAGTGGTCCTCCACAGGTTTCGGGACGTTCGGGGTATGCAGGAGTTGGGCAGAGCTCCAGGGCTTCTGGTTCACAGTTATACATAGGTTCTAGCCAGCCGGATTCAGTTTTCCCTCAGTGTTCACGATGTGGCAGGCATCATCCCGGGGAATGTCGTCTTTTTGTTGGTGCTTGTTTTACCTGCGGCCGTCAGGGCCATGTGACGAGAGAATGTTCTAGTAGGAGGGATACAGGTAGGAGGACTCAGCCTACCAGGTCAGTTGTGGGTTCAGTGGTTCGGAGAGGAAGGGGTGTTAGCCAGAGGAGGCCACCCCCACCTCGGTGTGGCCGTTGTGGTAGGTATCATTCTGGGGAGTGTCGTACTACTTCGGCAGCTTGTTATGCATGCGGCCAGCAGGGCCATTTTGCGAGAAATTGTCCGATCAGGGTAGCACTACTGGGTAGGGACTCAGCCTTCAGGATCAGTGGATAGTTCATCACCTTCTCTAGCTATGCGCCCAACAGGGCAGGATTGATTAGAACGACAAAGGGGAAGTGAAGCAGTAGGTACAGGTATATCCTTAACCCTCTAGAGATTTGTATGTGTGATTAAATGAGTATATTTTAAGTGTTATGTTCTGATAGCATTGCGTTATTGTGATTAGAAAACATGGGTAGTTGAAAAAGTAAGTATGGGGACAGGGAAATTGTGAGCCTTAGAATATTATACGTGGAGACCTTAGATGCGAGGCCGTCTTGTGTAAAGATTTTGTTTACGATTGACCCTTGTCGTAGTGCATGGTATACGTGGGGTATATTTGTGTGATAAGTCCCTGAGTGGTGTAAAATGAAAGAGGGTAGTTGAGCTAAGAGGACCACTAGGTTTTCGTGACTTGATTAGTGAGATTGTTCCGGATCGGGGAACAAGAGCTTGGCGCGGTGAATGGGTCGGGTCGAGGCAAGATCGCGGGTCAACCCGCAGCCCGGAATAAGGTGGGGTCAATTTGTGGTGGTCCCGCTTTGTGATAGGGTCACGAGGGTGCTAGGCCCAAGTTTAGGTAACCATCGTACGGGTTCGTGGATACGTTCGACCAGAATCGGATCGTGAAGGCCGGGGATGGCCTTAGAGGAAATTGAAGCTAGTGGGAGCTTTTGTGAGATTAGAAATGAATCCTCGTTGGCTTGGATTTGAGTTTTGCGCACATGTTATATTCTCGGCGCCGGTGGCGTGATCGGTTTGTAAGTGTAGTAGTGGAGACTATACCGCAGCAAATGCGTTGGGAGACTTAGAAGGAACATTCGGGACGAATGTTTCTAAGGGGGGAAGAATGTTATACCCCGTAGTTCCAGGGTATGTATGTGAGGACGTACGTACGAGAATACGACAGAAATTTTGGAAAGAAAGAAAGATGTGATTTTTCGACGGAAAAGTTTCCGGGTTTTGTGAAGGAAAAAGGTTTGTTAATGGGAATTGGATTCCCAGATTTGGTATTTGGACTTCTTGGATTATATTAGAATTACGAGATTTTATTTTCGGAAATGGTCACGTGGGGCCCACGGGAGAAATTTACGGTTTTGTGGGGCCCACTTTGTTTTTGAGATTTTCGGTATTTTGGGATATTTTCGAAAGACGAAATATTTTGGACGAGTCGGGCGGCGACACTTGTCACCCCCATGTGGCACCTTGGCCGAATTGGAGGGACAAGTGGCTAGCCATCATGTCCTCGCCGAAACGCCATGACACTTGGAGAGCATTTTCGTTGGCCATGTGGTGTGGTGGGACCCACACACACATGGCCCAATCTTGACCACACACTTGCATAGATCTTGACCCTTGATTCCTCTATAAATACCCCCCCTTAGTTGAAGACTTATTATCATCCACACTTAAAGATTTTCCATAGCAAAAATACTCCCTCCCTTTAGTTATTTCGTCCAACCCTCCCCCACTTATGTAGAAAATACTTCAAGTATTGTAGTATAATCACAAATACCTTAGCCTAGTATCCCTAGTTGTATTCCAAAGTTATTTCAATACTAGGAGCCCGGAAATACTACTTTATTCCAATAGTCGCAAAGTGAAACCCTAGAAAAATCTTCCTAGCTTGGTTGGAGTGTTAAGAGAAGTTGTTTAGAAACTTCTAAGGGTCGCTTGGAGCGGGTTGGAGCGTAAGGATTTGGAGCTAAACGTTGCTCAGGATCGACATATAATCTTGGATAATTTTGGGCTTATCGAGGTAATGATCTATGTCCACCTATTGTAATTGGATATTACATATTGTAGTAGTTTAGAATTGAGTATAAGATATATTGGAAGGATGATTATAAAGGATTGAATCAGATTTACATTGACCGTATTTACTGAGACTTGTGTAGTATTATTGTTAGGCAGAATTGTACCGTCGTTAGGCGTGTAATCCTCGAGTTGATGGCTTGTAGCGTGCCTTGTTAGGGAGGTTATTTATGTGATTGCGGGGAGGTGCTGCCGAATTTTCCGTAGAATAGGGAACTGTTTACTTAGAATATGCTACGAAGAGAACTAGAGATTGATAGATATATTGTGGTTATTATAGGTGGACCTTCTACGCACATCTTGGACTTGGCTTGTGGATTAAGCCAAGAGGTATGTGATTCTTCCTATACTCTTGAGCATGATTGTTGTGAACTATATAGTACGGTGAGCGTACGTGTGTGAAATGGATTTTGTTTGTTTAAAACATAAAGTGTTATAATGGCTTTATGGGAAGTTAGTTATAACGACTTTATGAGAATAAAAGAAAGATTTGATTTTGAAAGCTAAACGACTTGATTTTAAAAGATAAGAGACTTGACTTATAAACGACTTGATTTCGGAAAAAGAGAAGTAACTTGATTTAAGTATAGGTTACTTGTTTTGAAAAGAGTAAGTTATTTGGGTTTCAAAAAGTATACTTGATGTTGTTTTAAAAGAAAAGCACTTGGTTTAAAAAGTATAGAGTACTTGATTTTAAAAGTCTTGTAAAGGTTTTTACGAAGGTGAAGAAATTTGGTTTGAAAAGAAAAAGTGTTTTGATACTACGAGTATTAGTATCGTGTGGCTTTTACATAAAAAAGAGGTCTTTTTGAAAGAATGAAAGTATGTAGTATTTTGGGGTTGAAACCCGGATCGTTGATATAAAATGAAAGTACATTGAACTTGCCTATGCTTGTTGTGTTAGCCTTGTTGTGCAAGTGTTTTGATTTTGTGCTACCGTGTCTCTCGGGGAGGGCCGGCTATCTGATTGATTGTTTGGACATACTGACACGTTGGATGGTCCACGAGTATGCGTCCACTTTGAGTATTATCTTGTTATTTCCTTTGGACATACTGACACGATGGATGGTCCACGGGTATGCGTCCAGTAGGATGGTTTCATGGCCATGCTTATACCGAGGTAAGATGCCGGGGCATGCGGTCATTTTGAGAGTTATGATGTTAGTCCATGGACCGCTAATCCATGAAGCTTGTCGCGGTGACGAGCGATCACGGGCTTGATTTGTACATGTGGTTACAGGCACACTTTAGATACTTGTCCTGGTCATTTCTCGTGTATCGGGATGATATTGTAGATATCTTTAGATACTTGCCAAAGTCATATGTCGTGAGACGGTAGTCTAGGGTACGTTAGCTTAAGATACTTGCTTCGGCCAGTTGCGTGGCTAGATTTTTGGTAGTAGTTGGCTTTACTTTTCCGTGAAGGGATATGACTAGCCTTCTGACCGTAGTTGGCTATTCTACTTGCCCGTCGGTTTGATAGCCGACGCGGGATCTAGTGTTCAGGTTCACATATGGATGTTGTTTTACATCATGTACTGCCGGCAGTGAGGAATGAGTTCCACGGGCATGATTGATATTATGGGTGTGAGACCCATAGTTATGTGTGAGTGATTATTCTGGGGATATGCGTCCCCTTACTTGACCTAACTGTTTACTTATTGCGAAATGGTTTTATAAAATGATGAAATGTGATTTCATTACAGTATTTTCAGTTTCACATACTTGGTACCTGTTGTACTGACCTCCTTCGGGGGGCTGCGTTCATGTCGCAGGTAGAGGTACACCAGTTGTTGATCCTCGCTCATAGGATCGCAGTTCAGCGTTGGGAAGCTCCGTTTCTCCGGAGGCTTATCTTTTGGTATAGTCCCATGTCATTGTAGGTACTTGTACATTCAGGGGTATGGCGGGGCCCTGTCCCGTCATAGTTGTTGTTACATTCTTAGAGTGTAATCGCTTTTGGCGGGGTTTGTAAGGATTATCGCTTCGGTTTTATGTATATACATGAAGGTAACCGTTTTGGTTAGCCTGTTTTCTTATGTTGTCTCTTGTTTCCTGTTTAAAATTTTATTTCCGCTGATTTTCTCTGATGTTGTTATCACTAGGGTGCCCGGGGTAAGGCACTAGTCGCGGGCCCGAGATCGGGTCGTGACATTATGCTTGCGGCGGCAGCCATTTCGTGAGATCGTCCACTGAGGTGGCGGTGGGATAGCACCGATCTCTGGATCGATTCGCGGTTCTTCGCCTTCAATAGCTAGGCGGATGTTCATGCACGGCAGCCGCGTGCAGAGGCCGTGGTGGAGGTTCCCAGTTTTAGCAGTCCTTTGAACCGCCAATATGATTTCAGGTATATTTTTGACCCCTTTAGAGACTTGTATGCATGTTAAGGTTGTTGTAAGATTAAGTGTCATGAACGAATAATATTGAGACTGTGTATGTATGCTAGAGTAACTTGTAAGTACGAGAAGATAATCCTTTTTGGGCTTATGAGGGATGGTTATGTGTGTGCGATGTATTAGGGCCATATGTGACATAATTAGGTTTCATTAAGTGTAGTTTTTTGAGACTATGCCGAGAAATGATAGATTGAGCTCTGAAAGAACATTCGGGGATGAATGTTTCTAAGGGGGGAAGAATGTTACACCCCGTATTTACAGTACATGTGTTAAGAACGTACGTAAGAATTCCAAATGTTAAGATTTGAGACTAGTAAAAATTTATCAGAATTTTGGAATTTTCGGAAAACGTAATATTGTGACGAATGGGAGGGAGACACGTGTCACCCCCCTTAAATGGTCTTGGACGAAATTACATGGGCAAAAGGGTCATTTGACCCTTGTTAGGAAGACAAGTCTTGCAAGTAGTAAAGCTTGATATATTTGACTTAGTCAATGGGACCACTAGCTTGATTTTTAAAAGAACTTCATCCAAACCACACATTTGTGCTAATCTTAGCCTCCAGTATTTGCTATATAAGGATACTAGTAGCAAGACAAGGGTTTTATACTTAGAAAAAATTTCATAAAAACTTGTTGTGTTCTAAGGTGCTCTCGGGTTTGGGTATGCCAAGGGAGAAAAAAATTTGTTTGTTGTCCAATAATCTCCCCACTTCAAACCAAGGTTCCTAAGTGTATTGTAAGGGTATCTCAATAGAAAAATCCCGGAAAAAGATAGTTTTCGTATTAGTCGTGTCACGACCCGAACCGGGGCCCGTGACTGGTGCCTTACCCGGGCACCCTAGTAGTCATGCATCAGAGAAATCAGCGGAATAAAAAGACAATACATGAAACCAATGTAATAAGACAGTGAAATAAGAAGACAGGCTAACCAAAAACGGTTACCTTCAGTTTATATATAAATAACAATTTGAACAGTTACATCCCTTTCTACAACTCTGCCCACAACGATTACTGCACTTAAGAATGATACGACAACAATGGCGGAACAGGGCCCCGCCATACCCCTGAATGTAAATACCTACAACGACAGGGGACTATACCACTGATAAGCCTCCGGAGAAACGGAGCTTTCCCAAACGTTGAACTGTGACCCTAAGAGCGAGGATCAACGACTGGTGTACCTTTACCTGCGGCATGAACGCAGCCCCCCGAAGGAGGTCAGTACAACAGGTACCAAGTATGTGAAACTGAAAAATACTGTAAATGAAATCATAGTAGTCTATATAAAGCAGGAGACATGTATGATAACCAAACTACAGTTCACAATAAAGAAGTCATGTCAAGTCAGGGACTCACGCCCTCAAGTCATCACTCAAATATAACTATGGGTCTCACGCCCACAACATCAATCATGCCCGTGGAATACCTTCCTCACTGCCGGCAGTCTATGATATAAAAGCACCAAGGAATACATATGAACACCAGGTCCCACCTGTGTTCTAATAAAACCGTACAGGGTAAGTACGAAGGCATAGCCGACTACTAACACCCATAGTACTAACAAGGTCATAAACTGTATCATGAGATCTGTCTAGACCGTCACATGATCAAAGTTGGTCACACGCGCGCGATATCGATGTGCGCGTCTAGCCACGAACTCTCACAGCTCCGCGTAGGCCAACCTCATAGGCCCGCATGAGGTATAACCCGCATCGAGGGTAGCTACTCCGGCGTCCGCTGGACTCGCGATCCGCGTGGCCACATAGACCGCGTGACCATAAAGGCCGCACACTAACCTCGAACTCGTAGCTCGCATAGTCCCTGGACCCGCGTGAGGTATTCTCGAATCATGGTCCTGCATCACCGAGTCTACCCCGCGTCGGAGGCGGCTTAGCCTCTGGAAACATGTCAAGGTGAGTGGTACAATACCAACATAACGGCTGATAGTTAAACAACTTAAGCGCAGTCGAGGGGAAACCCCTTTACACAAACATCACAAGATACTAACACACGTAGCATCCTAGCATGTTTACTTAACAAATCAACAAGAAAGTATTACAAGGCTATCACAAACCAACACAACCAAGTTATACACACAAGGTACTTTCTACTATATGATTAACAAGATCGGGTTTTTATCCCCAAAGTACTTCATACATTAACTCTTTAAAAGATACGTTACTTTCACAAAAGTCACACAATACCCGTAGTATATGAAAATAGAGTGATTATCTTTTGAAGTAAATCAAAACACTTCTCTTTGTAAAAATCAAGTAACAACATTCTTTTCCAAACTTTCAAGTTTGCCTAATTTCATTTACTCAAGTTTCTCATTTTCGAAAGGTTTCGTAGTTTCATAGTCTTATTCATTTAAGAATATAATTCTCTTTTAAACAATCTGAGAAACATATGCCTTATATGTGAGCAGGTTATTCTTGTTTATAACAATCTTATTACAGCAGTCATGATCTAGGAAATGTAATATCATTTTGTCTCATCTTAGCTTCTATGCAGATGGAGGTTTCTACTGGTTTTAATAATACATTAATTAGTCAGTACATTTCCCTTTATTAACGCTGCAGTGGTTTGCTCGATACTTATTCTGATTTCCGAAATCAGTAAAACATTATTCTCTTTAAAAACCAAGTACTCATTACTCACGAATGAGGTTTCACACAAAATTCATATTAATTTAATTAAGTCAAGTCTCTTATCTTTTAAGATCAAGTCTCTTAACTTCTAAAATTAATAAATCATTCTTTTTATCTCTCTTAAGCCGTTATACCTAACTTCCCATAAAGCTAGTATAACTCTTAAGCTTTTAAAACCAAGTATTACTCTTCTTTCAGAATGCTTCTTTTGAAATACTTCAAGTTCTTTATCAAGTCAGTTATAAGTCAAAATCAGTTACCTTTTTAAAACCACAAAGCATTTTCTTACCTACATAAAGTTGTTATAACCAACTTCCCATAAAGCCGTTATAACACTTTATGTTTTAAACCAATCAAATACATTTAACACATGTACGTCTACCGTACTACATAGTTATACACATATCATGCTAGAAAAGATAGGAAGAGGTTCACATACCTCGCGACGATTATCGACTAATAGCAAAACGCTCCAAGTACCTCAAACCGTCGGCTACTCCTTAAGCCAAGTAGATCACGCCATACGTAGTACTTCAACCTATAGAGGCCACAGGGCGCCTATTAACATCTAGATCTCAACGTAGAATATTCTACAGAAAATTCGGCAGCACCTCCCCCCCCCCGCAACAGCGTAAATCTCCTCCTCTATCGAGGCCGGCTACCAAGCCAACCAGGGGGGGGGGGGTTATACGTCTAACCGGACGTGTATAGTTCTACTTCACAGTAATGCTACACAAGTCTATTGTAATACAGTCCTATGTAATTACAGTTCAGTTCTCTTTCTTTAAATTCAGGCTTAAGTCAAAAGACATTGTCGCAAAACTATGTTCGGTTCTATATATAGTATACTTCAACTATATATTATAGCAACAAGTAATTTCCAATAACAACAGGGGGACAAGATTATTTACCTCGATAAGCCCAAAATTATCCGAGATAAAAGTCGATCCTGAGCAAGGTTTAGCTCCTAAACTGCACGCTCCAACCCGCTCCAAACAACCCTTAGAAGTTCTACGCAACTTCTACTTAACACTTCAACCAACTATGAAGGTTTTCCTTAGGGTTTCGGTTTGAGACAAAAAGGACATAAGGTAGTATTTCCGGGCTCTACGTAAAGAGGTATCTTTGGAATACTACAAGGTATACGGCTAAGGTATTTTGGGTATAGTAACAATACTTGGAGAGTATTTCTACCAAGAGGGGGGGTATTTATACGAGACAACACCACAAGGGGGGGTGTATACCCCTCGGCCAACCCCACTAGGAGGGGGGGGTACTCTCGGCCAAGGGGGGAGGGGCTCTCGGCCAAGGAGGAAGGGGGAGGCTAGGACGAGAACTCACACAAAGGGGGGGAAGAGGGCTTTCAAGACTTAGAAGTTTTTAGGATGAAGAAGTCTTCAAAGGGGAGGGGTATTTATAGGTCAAGCAATGGCCAACCAATGGCCAAGATCATGCCAAGTGCAAGGCAAGTGTAGGGTCAAGATTCATCCATGTGCACCTTATCCATCTACCACACAAATATCACAAAATATCCTACCTACTCCCACTCTCCATTCGTCCACTTTACCGCCCCAACTTCCACCAATGAGAGGGTGCCAAGTGTTGCCCTCTCGTTGGTCCAAAATGTTTCGTCTCTCGGAAAAATCCGCAAAAATTAAAAATGACATAGCCGGAATTTTCCCTTCGCAAGTTGTGTAAAACGTTTCGTCGAAAAATGACTCTAACCGGGTGTTGTGCACAAAAATATTCGGCCAAGCCTACTTTAAAGTTCAAATTTTTCTACGTACGTCCTTACGTACATACTCTGGAAATACGGGGTATAACAAGTCGCAAGATGAAAACCTAGTTGCTTTTCTAGGTTTTGTTTGGAAGATTGAAGGAAAGTTGGTTGTGTTATTCTAAGGGTCTCAAGTGGCGGATTGAAGTGTCTAGAAGAGGCTCTAAGTGCTAAGGAGTGACTTTGAATTTGAAGTTGGACTAAGAATCGTTGAGGTAATAATCTTGTCTCTTAAGTGTTACAAGATTTTATATTGTTGATAGCCTTACATTTTTACTAGCATGAAGTATATGTGTTGAAGTTTTATAAGTGTTATGGATTGTAGTAGCCTAAAATCCGAAATGACATATTAGCCATTTGAAGTTGGATTACAATTTGGTCGTATTTAGAATCGTCGCATGTTACTTACTTGAAGATTATAGTAGTTATAATCGATTGCGACTAGATATCATGTCATGCTAACAACTTGGATTGAAAAGGAAATTGGATAAGAATTGGTGTTGTTGTATCCCAAGATTGCTGGATTTACACTTGTTGTTGTATTAGTTTGATATCAATTGTGGGGCGGAATTTTACACGTCTAGTAGGCGTGTAATCCCCTATTGTTAATTGCATTGTTGGGCCTTAAATGTGGCGTGTTTGGTTATTGAATTCGGCCTTGAAAAAGGTGGCAAAGTATGTAGAAACAAAGGAAGTGCTGTCCGATTTTCCGTAGAATTTAGTGACTTAGCACCTAGAATATTCTACGTTTGAAGTAAGAAGTTAATGGACGTATTATGACCATTATAGGTTGAAGTACTAAGTATAGCGTATTCTACTTGAAGGATGGAATAGCTATCAAGGTGGAAGTACTTTGGAGCATTTTGCTACTTGTCGATAATCGTCGCGAGGTATGTGAACCTCTTCCTTCTTTTGGCATGATTCTATGTATGGAATATACATGTAGTAATATTTCATGTTCCCTTCTACTCTTAGAAGTTAAGAGGTATGTATGTGATTTACTCTATGTAAAGGTTATGTCTAGGTTATCCTAAGTTCTTACCAAGTCTTATGGGGGATGTTGGTAAGAGTCGTTAGGAGGTATTTGGAGCCAAGTTAACTTGGCTAATTTTACGGCACAAATGAGAATAAGTATCGAGCAAGCCATTGCAGCGTTAATAAAGGAAAATGTAATGACAATTGATTATATTAAAATGAGTAGAATTCTCCATCTGCATAGAAGCTAAGATAAGACAAAATTGTATTACATTTTCTAGATCATGGCTGCTTTAATAAGATCGTTATAATCAAGTATAATCTACTCACACTCATAAGGCATATGTGCTTAACTTAAAGAATTTACGTTATGAAGTTTTAAGACTGTGAACCTTAGACTCATAAAAGGTTGAGAGACTTTATTTTCAGGTAATGAAACTTGATTCTTAAAGGAAGAATTGACTTGATTTAAGGGAAGTAACTTGTTTTAAAAGGTGTGAGTACTTGAGTTTTAAAAGTTAAGAAACTTGATTTCTAAAAGTTCAGAGACTAAATGTATTTTGAAAGTTAAGAGAATTGATTTGAAAGTATATAATACTTGGTTTTAAAAAGTATAAGTCTCTTGGTTATAAAAGGAATGAGTTTGTCTAAAACCATAAAGGGTTATAACGGCTTTATGGGAAATTGGTTATAACGGCTTTATGGAAGGTTAAGAGAATGGTTTTCTCTAATAAGGTAAACAATGAAATAACTTGAATTAAGGAAGGGCAATTTGATTTAAAGGTATCACTTGCTTAAAGCTTTAAAGTAAGGGTCACTTGATTTAGAAGCCGAGAAATGTATTTCTAAAAGTATAGTGACTTATGTGAAATGTACACAAGCCTTGATACTACGGGTGTTAGTATCTTGGGGTTTTATATGAAAAGGAATCTTTTGAAAAGAATGGAAGTACGTAGTACTTGGGGTTAAATTGTCACGACCGAACCGGCGTGGATCGTGCCTACCCCGCACCCTAGTGATACAACATCGAGTAATCGAACATAAAACACATACATGAAATCAATGTAAGAAGATGAAATAAGAAGACAAAGCAACTAAAAACGACATCACAAGTATATATAAATAACAACTCTTTCCAAATGAACAGTTTAATCCTTTTACAAACCCTGCCCACAATAGTACTACAGACCTCTAAGAAATGATGCGACAACAATGGCGGGACAGGGCCCCGCCATACCCCTGAATGTAAATACCTACAACGACAGAGGACTATACCAAGATAAGCCTCCGGAGAAACGGAGCTTTCCCAAACGCTGAACTGTGACCCTAAGAGCGAGGATCAACGACTGGTGTACCTTTACCTGCGGCATGAACGCAGCCCCGGGCGAGGTCGATAACAGTACCAAGTATGTGAAATCGAAAATAGATATCAGAAATGAAATCATAGTAGTCTATATAAAGCAGGAGACATGTATGATAACCAAACTACAGTTCACAATAAATAAGCAGTCATGTCAAGTCAGGGACTCACGCCCTCAAAGTTATCACAATACAACCGTACGGGGCAAGTACGGCGCATAGCCGACTACTAAGACCCACGCACCAAAATACCACAAAGCGTATCCCGAGGTCTTTCTAGACCGCACTACATGATCGAAGCGGCCACTCGCCCGCAATATCAATGTCTTGCGTCTATCCTCGAACTCTCGCAGCTCGCATAGGTCACACACGGACCGCATGAGGTATTCTCGAATCATGGTCCTGCATCACCGAGGTATACCCCGCATCGAGGGCAGCTTAACCCCCGGTATCCACCTAGGCTCCCGCAACCCGCATAGTCTCAAAAGACCGCATAGTCTCAATAGACCGCATAGGGAATCCCCCGCATCAGGCTAAACACCCGGAATGATCAATCCCGAGCTACCGCGCTCGCGTAGTCACAAGGACCGCATAGGCCGTAAAGACCCGCATCGGGTGGCAAGCCCTCGGTATAAGTCAAAGGGTAGGTGATATAATAATAGTACAACGGGCTTAACGTTTAACAACGTAAGCACAACAAGAATGACCCCCTTACATCACGATCACACAAGATACTAACACACGTAGCATCCTAACATGTTTACTTATCACATCAACAAGAAAGTATTTACAAGGCTATCTCAAACCAACACAATCAAGCTATTCACACAAGGTACTTTATGCTAACAAGTTCGGGTATCTATCCCCAAAGTACTTCATACATTAAATCTTTAAAAGATACGTTACTTCACAAAACCCACACAATACCCGTAGTATATAGAGTGATTATCTTTTTAAAGTAAATCAATTACTACTCTTTGTAAAATCAATTAGCAACATTCTTTTCCAATGTTCAAGTTTGCCTAATTTCCAATGTTCACGGTTCTTATTTTAGAAAGGTTTCGTAGTTCATAGTCTTATTCATTTAAGAATATAATTCTCCTTTAAACAATCTGAGAAACATAAGCCTTATATGTGAGTAGGATATTCTTGTTTATAACAATCTTATTACAGCAGCCATGATCTAGAAAATATCATTTTGTCTCATCTTAGCTTCTATGCAGATGGAAGTTTCTACTGGTTTTAATAATACTTAATTAGTCAAAACATTTCCTTTTATTAACGCTGCAGTGGTTTGTCGATACACATTCTGATTTCCGAAATCAGTAAAACATTCTTAAGCCGTTATACCTAACTTCCCATAAAGCTAGTATAACTCTTAAGTTTTTTTAAAACCCAAGTATTACTTCAAGTTCTTTATTAACACATAACAAGCCAGTTATAGTTCAAATCAGTCACCTTTTAAAAACCACAAGTATTTTCTTACCAACATAAAGCTGTTATAACCAACTTCCCATAAAGCCGTTATAACACTTTATGTTTTAAACCAATCAAATACATTTAGCACATGTGACGCTCACCGTACTACATAGTTCACACATATCATGCTAGAATATATAGGAAGAGGTTCACATACCTAGCGACCAGTATCGACTAATAGCAAAACGCCCAAGTACTTCAAACCGCCATTACTCCAAACAAGATCGCGCCATACGTAGTACTTCAACCTATAAGGCCACAAGGCGCTTATTAACATTTAGATCTCTCCGTAGAACATTCTACAGAAAATTCGGCAGCACCTCCCCCCCCGCAACAGCGTAAATCTCCTCCTCTATCGAGGCCGGCTACCAAGCCAACCAGGGGGGGTTTGCACGTCTAACCGGACGTGTACGATTCTACCTCACAGAAAAGCTACACAAGTCTACTGTAATACAGTCCTATGTAAATACAGTTCAGTACTCTTCTTTCGAAAAGGTTTCTTATTATTCAGGCTTAAGTCAAAAGACATTGCCGATAACTACGTTCAGTTCTATATATAGTATACTTCAACTATATAATCAAACAACATGTAATTTCCAATTACAATAGAGGGACAAGATATTTACCTCGATAAGCCCATAATTATCCGAGTTTAAATGTCGATCCTGAGCAAGGTTTAGCTCCTACTCCGTGTGCTCCGACCCGCTCCAAACAACCCTTAGAAGTTCTAACCAACTTCTACTTATTACTCCAACTAACCATGGAGATTTTCCTTAGGGTTTCGGTTTTTGTGACGGAAGGGAAGTATAATAGTATTTCTGGGCTTTTCGTATAAGTATAACCTTAGAATACTACAAGGTATACGGCTAAGGTAATTTGGGCATTATAACAATACTTTTGAGAGTATTTCTAACAAGAGGGGGGTATTTATACGAAAACTACTAGGCTAGGGGGGGGTACCCCACGGCTAGCACCCCAAGGAGGGGGGGTGTCTACCCTACTACCCCACTGTGGGGACTCTACCAAAGGGAGGATTTTTAACACTTAGAAGATTTGTGCAAAGGATGAAGAATTCATCAAAGGGAGAGGGTATTTATAGGTCAAGACAAAGCCAACCAATGGCCAAGATTATGCCAAGTGCATAGCAAGTGTAGGCCAAGATTGGGACAAGTGTGTGTGGGTCCCACTTTATCAATCAACACACAAAATATCCTACCAACTACACTCTCCAATTCGCCCAATGACCGCCTCACGCCCGCCAATGGGAGGTGCCAAGTGGCGCCTCTTGTTGGTCCAAAATGTTTCGTCTCCTAAAAATCCGCAAAAATTAAAAATGACATAGCGGAAATTCCCCTACGAAAGTCGTGGAAAACGTTTCGAAAAACGACTCTAACCGTGTTGTGAACAAATAAATTTCGCCAAGCCTAATTCTCAAGTTCAAATTTTCTCGCACGCCCCACGCATATACTGGAAATACGGGGTATAACATTCTCCTCCTTAGAAACATTCGTCCGAATGTTCCTTCTAAGTCTCAAAACAAACGTGCGCCAGTATAGTCTTCACTACTATACTTACGAAACAATCCTGCCACAATGGCCACAGAAACAACTGCGCAAAATACTTACATCCAAGTCCACGAGGAATTACTTCTAACATCACCACAAACACCTCTCTCCGGGGTCTAAAATATACTTCCTCCACACTTTTTCCAAACAAAAGAAATGATACCACTTTTGTCACTTTGCCGCGAGGTTCACTCCGGCGACCCAACAAATGGTACCGGCCGCATGTGATCCCCGAGGTGGCGTGACACTCGAACTCTTACCACATTTCTGATACTGCTTCAGTTTCCAAAACTCGGGGTTACTATCTCTAACGTGGTCATCATTAACTGGGAACACTCTGGATGGATCTCCGATACTTTCCGAACATAATAATACGAAAGACCGGACGTACTGCCTCCTAAGTCGGACGGCAAAAGCTAACATATAGGCAACCTGGCCTATTCTTCACATGAACTTAAAAAGGCCCAAAACAACTCGGGCTAAGTTTCCTCTGTTTTTCCAAAGCTCGTCACACCCAAACCGGGGTGGTACTTTCGAGAAGACCGACCGTCAACCTGAACTCTAAGCGTCGTCGCCGATTATCCGCACGATTTCCCTGAGCTGCCAGAACCTCTTCTAGACAAGCTTTACTCTATCCACAGTCTGCTGGAACAAGCCTGAACCAACTATTTGAATCTTGCCAACATCGAACCAATCGACCGGCGACTTACACATCCGCCCCTACAAGGCTTTATAAGGCGACATCCGAACACTGAAATGGTAGCTTAAATACTCCCTCCACAGGAGACAACAATTCTCGCAACTATCCCTGAAATCCAAACACTGGCCCGAGGGCGAATGTGATTCTGAGACTTACTTGAGTTCCTAACCTTGCCTGGTAAAACCTCCAGAAACCAAAAACAGCCGTACCCTGGGCTCCACTGTCTGTCATAAGGTGAAGGTAGGCACCCCGTGCAGCCTTACAACCTTTCTGATAAAATCAACACTGCTGAGTAAACGGTCTTTGCTAGAAGACAAGACGGCTGACCTCCTCGGCCCGACTACTGGTCGAATCGTCCATGAATTAAGACGTTGGTTAACTAAACTCGGGCCTAATACCCTCGTGACCCTACCACAAGGCGGGACCACCACAAACTGACCCCACCACCAAACATGCCGCGGGTTGACCCGCAACGTGGCCTCAACCCGACCCGGCAACGCGCTAAACGCTAGCTCTCCGAAGGAAAACTCTCACTAATCACGTTACGAAAACCTAGCGGTCTTCTCAGCTCAACTACCTTCTTTCATTCCACACTACTCAGGGACTAATCCCACAAACATAACTCACGTGCACTATGCACTCCTATAAGGGTCAAACATAAACAATACATCTTTTACTCGAGATGGCCTTACCTCTAAGGTCTCTACGTATAAAACTCTAAGGCTCACACCTTCTCTATCCCCCAAATCTTACTTGGTTAACTAACCAAGATTTCTAATTACAATAAACACTCATGCTATCTGAACATAACACTTAAGGTATACTCACCTTATCACTTATACACAGCTCTGAGGGTTAAAGATATACCGATCTCTTGCTCACTCCCTTAGTCGTTCTAATCAAACTCGCCTCGTAGGCGATAGCTAGGGAGATGACGAACTACCCACCGATCTCGGGCTAAGTCCTCCTGCAAGGACACTCTTTCGACATCAGACCCTGACGGTCATAGGTACAACAAGTACTATCTAAAAGACGACATTCCACGATGACGCCGCACACCGTGAACACCGGGAAAAAGAAAATCAATCCGGTGGCCGAACCTACGTGTAGGCGTGAACGGAAGCTCGAGCTCGACCAACTCCTGCATACCGAGCGTCACGAACCTGTGGAGGACCTTTCTGCACTGGTGGATGCGCATAATCTAATCTGCTGGTGAGGCGACTCGCCTCGCAAGTTACCAAAGGACCTTGCTACTCTGGCCCTCTTCTGCTGTCCTTCGTTAACCCGTCGATCTCTACGTTTCTTGGCCTGCTGCGCATAAGCCCGTACACAGGCCATGCTCAAGCCTAACTGAAGAACTTACTCTTGCACAACCTTCTCGTTGATATTCATCAAGACTCGCGGCACATCGGTACACTCTCTGGTAGCCAAATCCATAGCTAGTAACAGGGTTGTCTTTTCGCAATCTATATTCTCTGTTTCCGGTCGTGGAACTGAAGGTCCAAACATCGTGGCCGCAGTAGGAACTGCCGCCGCCGTGCTAAACTCTGCTGGGGCTAGTGACGTCGCAAAACTCCCCGAATGAAGCACCACCCCAGGTGATGATTGGGCCTGTGCCCACGTAACCCTCAGATTTACTGCAGCCTCCGCCGCCTTGCCCTCACCCGGGGTTACCCTACGCGGAGGCATAACGGTAAGGGAAAGAAATACGTTAGAGGGTCCAACTTACAACACAGCTCTAAGGCACGATCTCAGAGTGAGAAGAAATAGAAACCAATCCTAAATATCCTATAGCCTCCTGATTATTGGTGTGGTGCACAACACACCGATAATCAAGACTCTACTGGATACGATCTGTAGACACTTTCCGAGGATTAACTGCTCTGATACCACTTTTGTCACGACCCGAACCCGGGCCCGTGACTGGTGCCTTACCCCGGGCACCCTAGTGATACAACATCAGAGTAATCAGCGGAACATAAAAACATACATGAAATCAATGTAAGAAGACAGTGAAATAAGACAAAGCTAACCAAAAACGATTCACAAGTATATATAAATAACAACTCTTTCCAAATGAACAGTTTAATCCTTTTACAAACCCTGCCCACAACAGTACTACAGACCTCTAAGAAATGATGCGACAACAATGGCGGGACAGGGCCCCGCCATACCCCTGAATGTAAATACCTACAACGACAGGGGACTATACCAAGATAAGCCTCCGGAGAAACGGAGCTTTCCCAAACGCTGAACTGTGACCCTAAGAGCGAGGATCAACGACTGGTGTACCTTTACCTGCGGCATGAACGCAGCCCCGGCGAGGTCGATAACAGTACCAAGTATGTGAAATCGAAAATAGATCATCAGAAATGAAATCATAGTAGTCTATATAAAGCAGGAGACATGTATGATAACCAAACTACAGTTCACAATAAATAAGCAGTCATGTCAAGTCAGGGACTCACGCCCTCAAAGTTATCACAATACAACCGTACGGGGCAAGTACGAAGGCATAGCCGACTACTAAGACCCACAGTACCAAAATACCACAAACTGTATCCCGAGGTCTTTCTGCATCGCACTACATGATCGGCGGCCACTCGCCCGCAATATCAATGTGCGCGTCTATCCCTGGAACTCTCGCAGCTCCGCATAGGTCACACACGGACCCGCATGAGGTATTCATCGAATCATGGTCCCTGACCGCCTGAGGTATACCCCGCATCGAGGGCAGCTTAACCCCCGGTATCCACCTAGGCTCCCGCAACCCGCATAGTCTCAAAAGACCGCATAGTCTCAATAGACCGCATAGGGAATCCCCCGCATCAGGCTAAACACCCGGAATGATCAATCCTGGAGCTACCGCACTCGCGTAGTCACAAGGACCGCATAGCCGTAAAGACCGCGTCAAGGTGGCAAGCCCTGTATAAGTCAAAGGGGTAGGTGATATAATAATAGTACAACGGCTTAACGTTTAACAACGTAAGCACAACAAGAATGACCCCCTTACATCACGATCACACAAGATACTAACACACGTAGCATCCTAACATGTTTACTTATCACATCAACAAGAAAGTATTTACAAGGCTATCTCAAACCAACACAATCAAGCTATTCACACAAGGTACTTTATGCTAACAAGTTCGGGTATCTATCCCCAAAGTACTTCATACATTAAATCTTTAAAAGATACGTTACTTCACAAAAACCACACAATACCCGTAGTATATAGAGTGATTATCTTTTTAAAGTAAATCAATTACTACTCTTTGTAAAATCAATTAGCAACATTCTTTTCCAATGTTCAAGTTTGCCTAATTTCCAATGTTCACGGTTCTTATTTTAGAAAGGTTTCGTAGTTCATAGTCTTATTCATTTAAGAATATAATTCTCCTTTAAACAATCTGAGAAACATAAGCCTTATATGTGAGTAGGATATTCTTGTTTATAACAATCTTATTACAGCAGCCATGATCTAGAAAATATCATTTTGTCTCATCTTAGCTTCTATGCAGATGGAAGTTTCTACTGGTTTTAATAATACTTAATTAGTCAAAACATTTCCTTTTATTAACGCTGCAGTGGTTTGTCGATACACATTCTGATTTCCGAAATCAGTAAAACATTCTTAAGCCGTTATACCTAACTTCCCATAAAGCTAGTATAACTCTTAAGTTTTTTTTAAAACCTAAGTATTACTTCAAGTTCTTTATTAAAACATAACAAGCCAGTTATAGTTCAAATCAGTCACCTTTTTAAAAACCACAAGTATTTTCTTACCAACATAAAGCTGTTATAACCAACTTCCCATAAAGCCGTTATAACACTTTATGTTTTAAACCAATCAAATACATTTAGCACATGTACGTCTACCGTACTACATAGTTCACACATATCATGCTAGAAGAGATAGGAAGAGGTTCACATACCTCGCGACGAGTATCGACTAATAGCAAAACGCTCCAAGTACTTCAAACCGTCGGCTACTCCTTAGCCAGTAGATCGCGCCATACGTAGTACTTCAACCTATAAGGCCACAAGGCGCTTATTAACATTTAGATCTCTCCGTAGAACATTCTACAGAAAATTCGGCAGCACCTCCCCCCCCCCCCGCAACAGCGTAAATCTCCTCCTCTATCGAGGCCGGCTACCAAGCCAACCAGGGGGGGTTTGCACGTCTAACCGGACGTGTACGATTCTACCTCACAGAAAAGCTACACAAGTCTCATCTGATACACCTATGTAAATACGATCAAGACTCTTCTTTCAAAAGGTTTCTTATTATTCGGGCTTAAGTCAAAAGACATTGCCGATAACTACGTTCATTCTATATATAGTATACTTCAACTATATAATCAAACAACATGTAATTTCCAATTACAATAGAGGACAAGATATTTACCTCGATAAGCCCATAATTATCCGAGTTTAAATGTCGATCCTGAGCAAGGTTTAGCTCTACTCGCGTGCTCGACCGGCTCCAAACAACCCTTAGAAGTTCTAACCAACTTCTACTTATTACTCCAACTAACCATGGAGATTTTCCTTAGGGTTTCGGGTTTTTGTGACTAAGGGAAGTATAATAGTATTTCTGGGCTTTTCGTATAAGTATAACCTTAGAATACTACAAGGTATACGGCTAAGGTAATTTGGGCATTATAACAATACTTTTGAGAGTATTTCTAACAAGAGGGAGGGGTATTTATACGAAAACTACTAGGCTAGGGGGGGGTACCCCACGGCTAGCACCCCAAGGAGGGGGGGTGTCTACCCCTCGGCCTACCCCACTAGGGGGGGGGGACTCTCGGCCAAGGGGGAGGGATTTTTAACACTTAGAAGATTTGTGGAAAGGATGAAGAATTCATCAAAGGGAGAGGGGTATTTATAGGTCAAGACAAAGCCAACCAATGGCCAAGATTATGCCAAGTGCATAGCAAGTGTAGGGCCAAGATTGGGACAAGTGTGTGTGGGTCCCACTTTATCAATCAACACACAAAATATCCTACCAACTACACTCTCTAATTCGTCCAATGACCGCCCCTCACGTCCGCCAATGGGAGGGTGCCAAGTGGCGCCCTCTTGTTGGTCCAAAATGTTTCGTCTCCCGGAAAAATCCGCAAAAATTAAAAATGACATAGCCGGAAATTCCCCTACGAAAGCTGTGAAAACGTTTCGTCTAAAAACGACTCTAACCGGGTGTTGTGAACAAATAAATTTCGGCCAAGCCTAATTCTCAAGTTCAAATTTTCTACGTACGTCCTTACGTACATACTCTGGAAATACGGGGTATAACATAAATTCCCGGATATTTATGTGTGAAACGAAAGTGCCATGAGTTTATAAAAATGGAAGTCTAAAGGTTTAATGAACTTGCCTATGTTTGCTTGTGATAGCTTTGAGTGCAAGTATTATATGTTTACGTTGTCGTGACTCTCGATGGAGGGTCACCGTCTTGTTGTAAGTTTACTTGGACGTACCGACAGTGATGTGGGATTCCACGGGTATGCTTCCATTATGATTGATCCTTGGACATGCTTATACAATGTGGGATTCCGGGGCATGTGACTAGGAGGCGGGTTAGATTCCCGGATTTGTTTTATTACCCATGGCCATGCTTATACGATGAGGGATTCCGGGGCATGCGACCATGCTATTACGACTATTACTCCATGGGCTAGCTCCCCGTGAAGACATGTACCCACGATGAGGGATTCCGGGGGCATGTTATATTCTTATTCCATGGGCTAGCTCCCCATGAAGACCTGCACCTACGATGAGGGATGCCGAGGGCACGTTATGGCCATGCTTATACGATGAGGGATTCCGGGGCATGCGGCCGCGTTATATATATATATATGTATTGTATACGTGTACGCTGACAGTGAGGTAGGATTCCACGGGCGTGTCACCTGGTTATATGTTACACCTACTACACGCAGATGATGGAGGATTCCAGGCGGGAGGTATATATATATGTATTGTATATGTATGCCGCACGGTGAGGTAGGATGCCACAGGCGCCACACGAGTATGATTTATGTCATAGATCGCCGATGAGGAAGGAATTCCACGCACGCTTTGATATTTGTGTGACTTGATCGCGTCCCGCATCGGGTAGTATATCGTCCTCCATAAAGGGCGGATTATGTTATGAAAGATAATTAAGTTATATGGTAATGAACTTGATGATTTTTCCTAAGTATGTACGTAAGAAAGTGACTATAACTTTTATTGAAAATGGGAAAAGATAATAAGGTGCGATTAATTTCACGAGATGGTAATGACACGGTAGGATCGGTATGTACCCTTTTATACTTGCCTGTCATTCTTTTGTACGATTATGATTTGTTTATCAGACTTATTTTCCGCTCCATATTAAATTTTTGTTATGCGATTTCTTCGCCATTATACCGTATTTCGGAGTATGTGCGTGGGGCGTGCGTAGAAAATTTGAAACGTGTAATAAGGCTTGGACGAATTAATTTTGTTCACGACACCCTTTTAGAGTCGTTTTCGCTAAACGTTTTCACGCTTTCGTAGGGAATTTCCGCTATGTCATTTCTAATTTTTGCGGATTTTTCCGAGAGCGAAACATTTTGGACCAACGAGGGCGACACTTGGCACCTCCAATTGGTGGACTTGAGCGTCCATTTGGACGAATTGGACAAAGAGGAGCACGTTTTGGTGCCTTGGAAAAGTCAAGGAGTTGGTAGGATATTTGTGTTGGTAAATCCTAGCCCTACACTTGCCTAACACATGGATTGATCTTGGCCTTTGGTTGGCCATCCCTTGACCTATAAATACCCCTTAAGGTTGAAGACTTCTTCATCCAAAAATGCCTAAGTCTTGTGAGCTCTTCCTCCCTCCCTTCACCTTGTTCTCGTCCTTTCCCCCCTTGGCCGAGAGCCCCTCCCTCGAGTTGGCCTTGTGGCGAGACTTCACCCCCCTCCTTGTGGTGTTGTTCTCGTATAATGTACCCCCCCCCTTTGTGGTGTAGAAATACTCTCAAAAGTATTGGTATAATGCCCAAATTACCTTAGCCATATACCTTGTTGTATTGTAAGGTTATACCTATCTGAAAGCCAGTAAAATACTATTATACTTCCACAATCACAAAACCGAAACCCTAGGAAAATCTCCATAGTCAGTTGAGTATTGTGTAGAAGTTGGTTAGAACTTCTAAGGGTGGTTTAGAGCGGGTTGGGCGCTCGAGTCGAGCTAAACGATTGCCGGGATCGACTTTAAGCTAGGATAATTATGGGCTTATCGAGGTAATTATCTTGTCCCTCTATTGTAATTGGAAATTACATGATTGCTTGAATATATAGTTGAAGTATACTATATAATAGAACTGAACGTAGTTATCGGCAATGTCTTGCGACTTAAGCCTGAATTTAAAGAAAGAGTACCGAATCAGTAATTACGTAGGGTCAGACATGAGACTTGTGTAGTAGTATCATGGAGTAGAGTTGTACCGTTAGGGTTAGATGTATAACCCCCTGGTTGGCTTGGTAGCCTCGATGAGAGGAGATTTACGCTGTTGTGAGGTGCTGCCGAATTTTCGGTAGAATGTTCTCTGAAGAGACCTAATGTTAATAAGCGCTGTGGCCTTATAGGTGGGAGTACTACGTGTGGCGCGATCCACGGCAAGGAGTAGCCGACGGTTGGGCGTTTTGCTATTAGTCGATACTCCGCGAGGTATGTGAACCTCTTCCTATCTCTTCTAGCATGATATGTGTGAACTATGTAGTGCGGTAGACGTACGTGCTGAATGTATTTGATTGGTGTAAAACATAAAGTGTTATAACGGCTTTATGGGAAGTTGGTTATAATGACTTTATGTTGGTTAGAAAATACATGTGGTTTTTAAAAGGTAATCGATTTGAACTATAAGCGGCTTGTTATGTGTTAATAAAGAACTTGAAGTATTTCAAAAGATTTTTGAATCATTTTGAAAGAAGTAATACTTGGTTTTGAAAACTTAAGAGTTATACTAGCTTTACGAGGTTAGGTATAACGGCTTAAGAATGTTTTCTTGATTTGAAATCGAATGTGTATCGACAAACCACTGCAGCGTTAATAAAAGGAAATGTTCTGACTAATTAAGTATTAATAAAACCAGTAGAAACTTCCATCTGCATAGAAACTAAGATGAGACAAAATGATATTTCCTAGATCATGGTCATTGTAATAAGATTGTTATAAACAAGAATATCCTACTCACATGTAAGGCTTAGGTTTCTCAGTTGTTTAAAGGAGAATTATATTCTTAAATGAATAAGATTATGAACTACGAAACCGTTCTAAAATGAGAAACTTGAACATTGGAAATTAGGCAAACTTAAACATTGGAAAAGAATGTTGCTACTTGATTTTACAAAGAGAAGTAATTGATTTACTTTAAAAAGATAATCACTCTATGTTCATATACTACTGGTATTGTGTGGTTTTTGGTGAAGTAACGTATCTTGTAAAGATTTAATGTATGAAGTGCTTTGGGGATAGGTACCCGAACTTGTTAGTAGAAAGTACCTTGTGTGAATAACTTGATTGTATTGGTTTGTGATAGCCTTGTAATACTTTCTTGTTGACTTGATAAGTAAGCATGTTAGGATGCTACGTGTGTTAGTATCTTGTGATTATTATGTGAGGGTCACTCGCTGTGCTTACGTTGTTAAGCGTTAAGCGCAGTTATCATATTGTATCACATACCCTTGACTTATTATACCGAGGGCTTGCACACCTTGATGCGGTCTACGGCTACGGTCCTCGTGACTATCGCGAGCGCGGTAGCTCCGAGGATTTGATCATTCCGTGTTTAGCACGACGCGGGATTCCCTGCGCGTCTGTTGAGACTATGCGGTCTTTTGAGACTATGCGGGTTGCGAGCCCTGGCGGATACCGAGGGTTGCACGCCGATCGCTGGTATACCTCGTGATGCAGGACCATGATTCGAGAATACCTGTGCGGGTCCGTGTGTGACCTATGCGGAGCTGCGAGAGTTCCAGGAATAGACGCGCACATTGATATTGCGGGCGAGTGGCCAGCTTCGATCATGTGGTGCGGTCTAGAAAGACCTCGGATACAGTTGTGGTATTTTTGGCATCGCTGGTCTTAGTAGTCGGCTATGCCTTCGTACTTGCCCCGTACGGTTTTATTGTGATAACTTTGAGGGCGTGAGTCCCTGACTTGACATGACTGCTTATTTGTTGTGGACTGTAGTTTGCTTATCATACATGTCTCCTGCTTTATAGACTATTATGATTTCATTTACAGTATTTTTAGTTTCACATACTCTGCACTGTTAGATCGACCTCTTCGGGGCCGTTCATGCCGCAGTTGAGGTACACCGCCGTTGATCCTAGCTCGTGGTCACAGCGTTTGGGAAGCTCCGTTTCTCCGGAGGCTTATCAGTGGTATAGTCCCCTGTCGTAGTAAGTGTTTACATTCAGGGGTTTGGCGGGGCCCTGTCCCGCCATAGTTGTCGTATCATTTCTTAGAGGTCTGTAGTACTGTTGTGGGCAGGGTTTGTAAAAAGGATTAAGCTGTTCATTTGTAAAAGAGTTGATGGTTATATATATGCCGAAAGGCAAGTTTTCACAGATTATTGTTTTATATTTCTGTTATCTCATGTTGTTGTTTTATGTTCCGCCGATTACTCTGATGTTGTGTCACTAGGGTGCCCGGGGTAAGGCACGATCACGCCCGCCGGTCGTGACAAAAGTGGTATCAGAGCAGTTAATCCTCGGAAAGTGTCTACAGACCGTATCCAGTAGAGTCTTGATTATCGGTGTGTTGTGCACCACACCAATAATCAGGAGGCTATAGGATATTTAGGATTGGTTTCTATTCTTCTCACTCTGAGATCGTGCCTTAGAGCTGTGTTGTAAGTTGGACCCTCTGACGAAATTCTTTCCCCTATCGTTATGCCTCCGCGTAGGGCAACCCGGGCCCAGGAGGGCAAGGCAGCCGGCGAGTCGCGAGTAGAATTCGTGAGGGTTACGTGGGCACAGCCCAATCATTACCTAGGTAATGCTTCATTCGGGATTTCGCGACGCCACTAGCCCCAAAAGTTTAGCACGGCGGCAGCCTCATCGCGCCATGACATTTGAACCTTTAGTTCCACGGCCGAACAGTGAAATTAGATTGCAAGGCGACCACATTAGCTATGGATTTGGCTACCAGAGAGTATACCGATGTATCGCGAGTCTTGATGACTACCTAAGAGAAGGGTGTGCAAGAGTAATCCTTCAGTTAGGCTTGAGCATGGCCTGTGTACGGGCTTATGCGCGGCAGCCGAGAAACATAGAGATCGACGTTAACCAAGGACGACAGAAGAGGCGAGCAGAAGGTCCTTGGTAACTTTCGAGGCGAAGTCGCCTCACCACAGATTAGATTATGCACTCCACCAGCGCAGTGGTCTTCCACGGATTTCGGGGCGTTCGAGTACGCAGGAGTTGGTCGAACTCGTGGCTTCCTGCTCACAGATGTATGACGTCATCCCGGAATGTCGTCTTTTAGTTGGTACTTGTTGTACTGCGCCGTCGAGGCCATGTGTCGAGAGTGACCTAGTAGGAGGACTTTGCCTTCGATGCGGTGGGTAGTTCGTCACCTTCCTTGCTTATAAGCCTACGGGCGAGTTTGATTAGAACGACTAAGGAATGAAACAATGAATTACAGATAGATCTTTAACCCTCAGAGTTCAAGATGTGATAAGATGGGTATATCATAAGCGCTATGTTTTGATAGCGAGTGTTAATGTTGTGATTAGAAATCTTGGTTAGCTAACCAAGTAAGAGTTTGGGGATAGAAAAGTGTGAACCTTAGAGTTTTATACTTAGAGACGTTAGAGGTAAGGACATCTCGATGTAATGGTGGAGTGGGGTGTTTGATCCGTATTTGAGTGCATAGTGCACGTGAGCTACGTTGGGATAGGTCCCTAAGTAGTGTGAAATGAAAGGGGTAGTTGAGCTAAGAAGACCGCTAGGTTTTCGTAACGTGTTTAGTGAGATTGTTAGGATCGGGAGCTAGTATTTTGCGTGTTCACGGGTCGGGTCAGCCCCGCGGGTCAACCCGCGGTAGGTTTGGTGGTGGGGTCAGTGGTGGTCCCGCCGTGTTAAGGTTACGAGGTGTTAGGCCCAAGTTTAGTTAACCAACAGACGAGCACGTGGACGCGTTCGACCAGATGGTCGGGCGATGGGGCAGCCCATCGTGTTCTTCGGGACCGTTCACTCGGCGATGTTGATTTATCGTAAGAGGTTGTAAGGTTGCAGGGTGCCTACCTTTACCTTATGGCGCATGGAGCCAGTGTTACACTGTTTTTGTTTCGAAGTTTTACCAAGCATGCTAAGAACTCAAAGTGAGTCTCGACCGCATTCGCCCCGCCGCGTGTGGACTTGAGGGTAGTTGTGGGACTTGTCTCTGTAGAGGAGCGTTTAAGCTACCATTTCTGTTCGAATGTCGCCTTATGAAGCCTTGTAAGGGCGGAAGTGTAAGTTGCCGGTCGATTGGTTCGATGTTGGCAAGGTTCAGACAGTTGGTGCAGGCTTGTTCCAGCAGACTGTGGATAGTGAGAAGCTTGGCTAGAAGAGGTTCTGGCAGCTCAGAGATATCGTGCGGATAAGCGGCGACGACGCTTAGAGTTCAGGTTGACGGTCGGTCTTCTTGAAGGTACCACCCCGGTTTGGGTGTGACGAATTTTGGGAAACAGGGGGAACTTAGCCCGAGTTACTTTGGGCCTTTGTGAGTTCATGTGAAGAATAGGCCAGGTTGCCTATATGTTAGCATTTGCCGTCCGACTTAGGAGGCAGGACGTCCGGTCTTTCGTATTGTTATATTCGAAAGTATCGAAGATCCATCCAGTGTTCCCGATTAATGATGACCACGTTAGAGATAGTAACCCGAAGTTTTGAATATCAAGCGTGATCAGAAATATGGTAAGAGTTCGAGTGTACGACAGCCTCAGGGATCGCAAGCAGCCCGGTACCATTTGTTGGGTCGTCGGAGCAAGGCTCGCGACAAAGTGACAAAGTGGTATCATTTGGTGATGTTAGAGGTGTTTCCTCGTGGACTTGGATGTAAGTTTTTATGTGCGCGGGTGTTTCGTGGCGGATGTGGCGAGATTGTGCTCGTAAGTATAGTAGTATCGGCGCGTTTGTTTTGAGACTTAGAAGGAACATTCGACGAATGTTTCTAAGGAGGAGAATGTTATACCCGTATTTCCAGTATGTACGTGGGGCGACGTAGAAAATTTGAAACTTGTACTAAGGCTTGGCGAATTAATTTTGTTCACGACACCCGTTTAGAGTCGTTTTTCGACGAAACGTTTTCACAGCTTTCGTAGGGGAATTTCCGGCTATGTCATTTCTAATTTTTGCGGATTTTTCCGAGAGACGAAACATTTTGGACCAACGGGAGGGCGACACTTGGCACCTCCAATTGGTGGACTTGAGCGTCCATTTGGACGAATTGGACAAAGAGGAGCACGTTTTTGGTGCCTTGGAAAAGTCAAGGAGTTGGTAGGATATTTGTGTTGGTAAATCCTAGCCCTACACTTGCCTAACACATGGATTGATCTTGGCCTTTGGTTGGCCATCCCTTGACCTATAAATACCCCTTAAGGTTGAAGACTTCTTCATCCAAAAATGCCTAAGTCTTGTGAGCTCTTCCTCCTCCCTTCACCTTGTTCTCGTCCTTTCCCTCGCCGAGAGCCCTCCCTCGAGTTGGCCTTGTGGCGAGACTTCACCCCTCCTTGTGGTGTTGTTCTCGTATAATGTACCCCCTTTGTGGTGTAGAAATACTCAAAAGTATTGTTATAATGCCCAAATTACCTTAGCCATATACCTTGTTGTATTCTAAGGTTATACCTATCTGAAAAGCCCGAAAATACTATTATACTTCCGTCACACAAAACCGAAACCCTAGGAAAATCTCCATAGTCCGTTGGAGTATTGTGTAGAAGTTGGTTAGAACTTCTAAGGGTGGTTTAGAGCGGTTGAGCGCCTGAGTTGAGCTAAACGATTGCCCGGGATCGACTTTTAAGCTAGGATAATTATGGGCTTATCGAGGTAATTATCTTGTCCCTCTATTGTAATTGGAAATTACATGATTGCTTGAATATATAGTTGAAGTATACTATATAATAGAACTGAACGTAGTTATCGGCAATGTCTTGCGACTTAAGCCTGAATTTAAAGAAGAGTACTGAACTGTAATTACGTAGGGTTGTATTACAGTAGACTTGTGTAGTAGTATCATGGAGTAGAGTTGTACCCGTTAGGGTTAGATGTATAACCCCCCCCCCTGGTTGGCTTGGTAGCCGGCCTCGATAGAGAGAGATTTACGCTGCGGGGGAGTCTTCCGAATTTTCTAGAATGTTCTACGAAGAGACCTAATGTTAATAAAGCGCTTGTGGCCTTATAGGTGGGAGTACTACGTGTGGCGCGATCTGCACGGCTTAAGGAGTAGCCGACGGTTGGAGCGTTTTGCTATTAGTCGATACTGTCGCGAGGTATGTGAACCTCTTCCTATCTCTTCTAGCATGATATGTGAACTATGTAGTACGGTGACGCATACGTGCTGAACGTATTTGATTGGTGTAAAACATAAAGTGTTATAACGGCTTTATGGGAAGTTGGTTATAACAGCTTTATGTTGGTTAGAAAATACATGTGGTTTTTAAAAGGTAACTGATTTGAACTATAACTGGCTTGTTATGTGTTAATAAAGAACTTGAAGTATTTCAAAAGATTTTTGAATCATTTTGAAAGAAGAAGTAATACTTGGTTTTTGAAAACTTAAGAGTTATACTAGCTTTATGGGAGGTTAGGTATAACGGCTTAAGAATGTTTTACTGATTTCGGAAATCAGAATGTGTATCGACAAACCACTGCAGCGTTAATAAAAGGAAATGTTCTGACTAATTAAGTATTAATAAAACCAGTAGAAACTTCCATCTGCATAGAAACTAAGATGAGACAAAATGATATTTCCTAGATCATGGATGCTGTAATAAGATTGTTATAAACAAGAATATCCTACTCACATGTAAGGCTTAGGTTTCTCAGATTGTTTAAAGGAGAATTATTCTTAAATGAATAAGATTATGAACTACGAAACCGTTCTAAAATGAGAAACTTGAACATTGGAAATTAGGCAAACTTAAACATTGGAAAAGAATGTTGCTACTTGATTTTACAAAGAGAAGTAATTGATTTACTTTAAAAAGATAATCACTCTATGTTCATATACTACTGGTATTGTGTGGTTTTTGGTGAAGTAACGTATCTTGTAAAGATTTAATGTATGAAGTGTCACAACCCGAACCCGGGCCCGTGACTGGTGCCTTACCCCGGGCACCCAGTGATACAACATCAGAGTAATCAGCGGAACATAAAACACAATATGAAATAATGTAAAGGAAACACATGTTTATCTGAAGAAAAGTTGCCTTTCGGCGTATATATATGTAAACTTAGCTCCGAACAGTTACATCCCATTACAACCCTGCCCACAACAGTACTACAGACCTCTACGAATGATATGACAACGACGACGGACAGGCCCGCCATACCCCAATGTAAGCACCTACAACAACAGGACTATACGAAGATAAGCCTCCGAGAAACGGAGCTTTCCCAAACGCTGAATCGTGACCCTAAGAGCGAGGATCAACGATCGTGTACTTTACTGCGGCATGAACGCAGCCCCGGGCGAGGTCGATAACAGTACCAAGTATGTGAAATCAAAATAAATCAGAAATGAAATCATAGTAGTCTATATAAAGCAGGAGACATGTATGATAACCAAACTACAGTTCACAATAAATAAGCAGTCATGTCAAGTCAGGGACTCACGCCCTCAAAGTCATCACAATAGAACCGTACGGGGTAAGTACGAAGGCATAGCCGACTACTAAGACCCACAGTACCAAAGATGCCATAAAGCGTATCACGAGGTCTTTCTGAACCGCACTACATGATCGGCCGCCACTCGCCTCGCAGATCACCGCGCGTCTATCCTCGAACTTACCGCAGCCCGCATAGGTCACACACGCACCGCATGAGGTATTCCTCGAATCATAGTCACACAGATCGCACGAGGTATACCCCGTGATCGGGGCTTAACCCCAGATCCGCTGGACTTCCGCACTCGCATAGTCCTCAAAGACCGCATAGTCCTCAAAGACCGCATGTGGCATCCCCGCGTCGGGCTAAACACCGGAATGATCAATCCCGAGCATACCGCTGCTCGCATAGTCTCGAGAGACCGCATAGCCGTATAGACCGCATCAAGGGTGGCAAGCCCGGTATAATAAGTCGAGGGTATGTGATACAATAACAGTACAACGGGCTTAACGTTTAACAACGTAAGCACAACAAGAATGACCCCCTTTCATAACAATCACAAGATACTAACACACGTAGCATCCTAACATGTTTACTTATCAGATCAACAAGAAAGTATTACAAGGCTATCACAAACCAACACGATCAAGTTATTCACACAAGGTACTTTATGCTAACAAGTTCGTATCTATCCTCAAGTACTTCATACATTAACTCTTTAAAAGATCCGCTTTCTTTCACATAAGTCACACAATACCCGTAGTATAAAATAGAGTGACTATCTTTTAAGTAAACCAAAACACTTCCCTTTGTAAAATCAAGTAACAACATTATTTTCCAAACGTTCAAGTTTGCCTAATTTCAAATGTTCACGTTTCTTATTTTAGAAAGGTTTTGTGGTTCATAGTCTTATTCATTTAAGAATATAATTCTCTTTTAAACAATCTGAGAAACATATGCCTTATATGTGAGTAGGTTATTCTTGTTCATAATCAATCTTATTAAGCGACCATGATCTAGAAATATCATTTTGTCTCATCTTAGCTTCTATGCGGATGGAGTTTCTACCGGTTTTAATAATACTTAATTATTCAATACATTTTCCTTTATTAACGCCGCAATGGTTTGTCGATACACATTTCGATTTCCAAATCAAGAAACATTATCCCTTTTAAAAACCAAGTACTCATTACTCACGAATGAGGTTTCACACAAAAATTCATATAATTCATTTACGTTAAGTCTCTTATCTTACAAGATCAAGTCTCTTAACTTCTAAAATCAATAAATCATTCGTTTTATCTCTCTTAAGCCGTTATACCTAACTTCCCATAAAGCTAGTATAACTCTTAAGCTTTTAAAACCAAGTATTACTCTTCTTTTAAAAACAGTTCTTAATTATCTTGAAATACTTCAAGATCTTTATTATTCGGGCTTAAGTCAAAAGACATTGCCGTACAACTACGTTCAATTAGCACGCGTACGTCTACCGTACTATATATATATTCTTTTAAAATATCATGCTCAAGAGGATAGGAAGAATCACATACCTCGCGACGATTATCGACTATTAGCAAATCGCTCCACGGCTATAACCCGGCTAGCCTGGTCCACCTTCTCAAGTAGCACATGCTACTCGCAGAACATTCAACTTATACATGTTATACAAGTCTATCAAAGTCTAGACTACTCGGTAGAATAAATCTAGATACAAGATCCTACGGAAAATCGGGCAGCTCTTCCCTATCCGTCAAACTACACAAGTCTCTTTATCTGATACCCTACGTAATTACGATTCGATTCTCTTCTTTAAATTCAGGCTTAAGTCCAAAGACATTGCCGCAAAACTATGTTCAGTTCTATATATAGTATACTTCAACTATATATTCCTACAACATGTAATTTCCAATTACAATAGGGGGACAAGATAATTACCTCGATAAGCCCATAATTATCCAAGTAAAAATGTCGATCCTTAGCAACGCTTAGCTCCTACTCCGGGTGCTCCAACCCGCTCCAAACAACCCTTAGAAGTTCTACGCGACTTACTTAATACTCCAACCAACTATGGAGATTTTCCTTAGGGTTTCGGTTTGAGACAAAAAGGACATACGGTAGTATTTCCGGGCTCTACGTATAGAGGTATCTTTGGAATACTACAAGGTATACGGCTAAGGTAATTTGGGTATAACAACAATACTTTTGAGAGTATTTCTACCAAGAGGGGGGGTATATATACGAGACAACACCACAAAGGGGTTTATACCTCGCCAACCCCACTAGGGGTACTCTCGCCAAGGGAGTGGAAGGGCTCTCGGCGAGGGCCTTCTCAAAGGGGGAGAGG
This sequence comes from Przewalskia tangutica, assembly GCA_029844215.1. NCBI lineage: Eukaryota > Viridiplantae > Streptophyta > Magnoliopsida > Solanales > Solanaceae > Przewalskia > Przewalskia tangutica. The sequence continues at coordinate 73,661,259 of CM056725.1, forward strand.
GGGTGTTGGACGAAACACAACACAAAGGGAGGGAGGAATTTTAGACTTAGGAAATTATTTGGATGAAGAAGTCTTCAAAGGGGGGGTTATTTATAGGTCAAGCCAAGGCCAACCAATGGCCAAGATCATGCCAAGTGCACCTTATCCATCTACCACAAAATATCCTACCAACCCCTTGACCAACAAGGCCACCAATTCGGCCACTTTACCGCCCCACACTCCACCAATGAGAGGGTGCCAAGTCGCCTCTCGTTGGTCCAAAATGTTTCGCCTCTCGGAAAAATCCGCAAAATTAAAAATGACATAGCCAGAATTTTCCTTCGCAAGTTGTGTAAACGTTTAAAAAAACGACTCTAATCGGGTGTTGTGAACAAATAATTTTCGCCCTTGCACTTTAAGGCACAACTTTTCTACGCACGCCCCTTACGCATATACTGGAAATACGGTATAACATTCTCCTCCTTAGAAACATTCGTCGAATGTTCCTTCTAAGTCCCAAAACAAACGCTGGCACGGATAGTCTTCACAACCATACTTACGATAACAAAACTGCCACACCTTGCCACAGAAACACGCGCGCAAATACCTCCATACAAGTCAACGTGTACACACCTCTAACATCACCACAAATACCTCTCCGGGTCTAAAATATACTTCTTTCGTGACCTTTCTTTACAAAAGAAATGATCACATCTATGCTCGCCATACATGCTCGCTTCTTCCCTTACGTGTCGCACTTCTTCTTGTACACTCGAACTCTTACCACATTTCATTCGCCTTCGCCCAAAACTCGGTTACTATCTCTAACGTGGTCATCACTAATCGAACACTCTGGATGGATCTCCGATACTTTCCCGAACATAACAATACGAAAGACCGGACGTACTGCCTCCTAAGTCGGACGGCAAATGCTAACATATAGGCAACCTGGCCTATTCTTCACATGAACTCAAAAAGGCCCAAAGTAACTCGGGCTAAGTTCACTCTGTTTTCCAAAACTCGTCACACCCTATCCACAGTCTGCTGGAACAAGCCTGAACCAACTATCTGAACCTTGCCAACATCGAACCAATCGACCAGCAACTTACACTTCCGCCCCTACAAGGCTTCATAAGGCGACATCCGAACACTAAAACGGTAGCTTAAACACTCCCTCCACAGGAGACAACAATCCCCACAACTACCCCTGAAATCCAAACACTGGCCCGAGGGCGAATGCGATTCTGAGTCTCACCTGAGTTCCTAACCCTGCCTGGTAAAACTCTCAGAAAGAAAAAGAAACAGCCGTAACCTGGGCCCCACTGTCTGCCATAAGGTGAAGGTAGGCACCCCGTGCAGCCTTACAACCTTTCTGATATAACAACACTGCTGAGTATACGGTCCCGACCGAAAACCACGATGGGTTGCCCCCATCGGCCCGACTACTGGTCGAACGCATCCACGAACTCGTACGTTGGTTAACTAAACTTGGGCCTAACACCCTCGTGACCCTATCACAAAGCGGGACCACCACAAACTGACCCCACCACCATACATGCCGCGGGTTGACCCGCAACATGGCCTCAACCCGACCCGGCAATGCGCAAAACACTAACTCCCCGATCCGGAACAATTTCGCTAATCACGTTACGAAAACCTAGCGGTCTCCTTAGTTCAATTACCCTCTTTCATACCACACTACTTAGGGACCTATCTCAAACAGAGCTCACGTGCACTATGCACTCCGATAAGGATCAAACATAACACTACACCTTTACTCGAGATGGCCTTACTTCTAAGGTCTCCACGTATAAAACTCTAAGGCTCACACCTTCTCTATCCCCCAAATCTTACTTGGTTAACTAACCAAGATTTCTAATCACAATTTACATAATATTATCAGAATATAACACTTAAGGTATACTCACCTTATCACACATACTATTCCCTAGGGGGTTAAAGATCTATCTGATTTCTTCGCTTCACTCCCTTAGTCGTTTAATCAAACTCGCCTGTAGGCGCATAGCGGAAGGTGACGAACTACCCACCGATCCTCGGCTGAGTCCTCCTACCAGATATCCTTTCCGCACATGGCCCCGCTTACCGCAGTAAAACAAGTACCAACTAAAAGACGACATTCCCGATGGCGTCGCCACATCAGGAACCTAAGATCCGAGCTCGACCAACTCCTGCATACCCCGAAAGTCCTCAAATCCGGAAGACCACTGCACCGGCGGAGGTGCATATCTAATTGGCCGTGAGGCGATTCGCCTCGAAAGTTACCAAAGGACCTTGTTGTTACGCCCTCCTCGCTGTCCTGGTTAACCCGTCGATCTCTACGTTTTCGCTGCGCATAAGCCCGCATACGTGCCATGCCGAGCCTAACGGAAGAATTACTCTTGTACAACCCTCTCGTAGATAGTCATCAAGACTCGCGGTACATCGGTATACTCTCTGGTAGCCAAATCCATAGCTAGTAACAGGGTCACCTCTTTGCAATCTATATTCTCTGTCCCCGGTCGTGGAACTGAAGGTTCAAATATCATGGCCGCAGTAGGAACTGCCGCCGTCGTGCTAAACTCTGCTGGGGCTTAGTGACGTCGCAGAACTCCCCAAATGAAGCACCACCCCAGGTGATGATTGGGCCTGTGCCCTCGTAACCCTCTCAGACTAACTCGCGCCTCCCGCCTTGCCCTCCTGGGCCCGGGTTTGCCCTACGCGGAGGCATAACGGTAAGGAAAGAAATACGTTAGAGGGTCCAACTTACAACACAGTTCTAAGGCACGATCTCGGAGTGAGAAGAATAGAAACCAATCCTAAATATCCTACAGCCTCCTGATTATTGGCGTGGTGCACAACACACCGATAATCAAGACTCTACCGATACGGCTCAGACACTTTCCGAGGATTAATCGCTCGATACCACTTTTGTCACAACCCAACCGGGCGTGGATCGTGCCTTACCCGGCACCCGGTGATACAACATCGAGTAATCACTGAACATAAAACACAATATGAAATAATGTAAAGAAACACATGTTTATCAAGAAAAGTTGCCTTTCGCGTATATATATGTAAACTTAGCTCAACAGCTACATCCCATTACAACCCCGCCACAACAAGATTTACTGACTTCTACGAATGATATGACAACGACGGGACAGGGCCGTCATACCCCGAATGTAAGCACCTACAACAACAGGACTATACGAAGATAAGCCTCCGAGAAACGAGCTTTCCCAAACGCTGAATTGTGACCCTAAGAGCGAGGATCAACGATCGGTGTACTTTACTCGCGGCATGAACGCAGCCCGAAGAGGTCGATAACAGTACCAAGTATGTGAAATCAAAATAAATCAGAAATGAAATCATAGAGTCTATATAAAGCAGGAGACATGTATGATACCCAAACTACAGTTCACAATAAAGAAGCAGTCATGTCAAGTCAGGGACTCACGCCCTCAAAGTCATCACAATAGAACTGTACGGGGTAAGTACGAAGGCATAGCCGACTACTAAGACCCACGCACCAAAGATGCCATAAACTGTATCACGAGGTCTTTCTAGACCGCACCACATGATCGAAGCTGGCCACTCGCCCGCAGTATCACTGTGCGCGTCTATCCCTGGAACTTACCGCAGCTCCGCATAGGTCACACACAGACCCGCATGAGGTATTTCTCGAGTCATAGTCACACAGACTGCCTGAGGTATACCCGCGTGACGGGGCAACTAACCCCGGTATCCGCCTGGACTTCCGCAGCCCGCATAGTCCCTCAAAGACCGCATAGTGCCTCAAAGACCGCATAGGGCATCCCCCGCATCGGGCTAAACACCAGGAATGATCAATCCGGAGCATACCGCTGCTCGCATAGTCTCGGAGACCGCGTAGGCCGTATAGACCCGCGTCGGGTGGCAAGCCCTCGTATAATAAGTCGAGGGTATGTGATACAATAACAGATAACGGGCTTAACGTTTAACAACGTAAGCACAACAAGAATGACCCCTTTCATAACAATCACAAGATACTAACACACGTAGCATCCTAACATGTTTACTTATCAGATCAACAAGAAAGTATTACAAGGCTATCACAAACCAACACGATCAAGTTATTCACACAAGGTACTTTATGCTAACAAGTTCGGGTATCTATTCCCGAAGTACTTCATACATTAACTCTTTAAAAGATCCGTTTCTTTCACATAAGTCACACAATACGTAGTATAAAATAGAGTGACTATCTTTTTAAAGTAAACCAAAACACTTCCCTTTGTAAAATCAAGTAACAACATTATTTTCCAAACGTTCAAGTTTGCCTAATTTCAAATGTTCACGTTTCTTATTTTAGAAAGGTTTGTGGTTCATAGTCTTATTCATTTAAGAATATAATTCTCTTTTAAACAATCAGAAACATATGCCTTATATGTGAGTAGGTTATTCTTGTTCATAATCAATCTTATTAAGCAGCCATGATCTAGGAAATATCATTTTGTCTCATCTTAGCTTCTATGCAGATGGAGTTTCTACTGGTTTTAATAATACTTAATTATTCAATACATTTTCCTTTATTAACGCTGCAATGGTTTGTCGATACACATTCTGATTTCCGAAATCAGTAAAACATTATCCCTTTTAAAAACCAAGTACTCATTACTCACGAATGAGGTTTCACACAAAAATTCATATAATTCATTTACGTTAAGTCTCTTATCTTACAAGATCAAGTCTCTTAACTTCTAAAATCAATAAATCATTCGTTTTATCTCTCTTAAGCCGTTATACCTAACTTCCCATAAAGCTAGTATAACTCTTAAGCTTTAAAACCAAGTATTACTCTTCTTTTAAAAGCGGTTCTTAATTATCTTGAAATACTTCAAGATCTTTATTATTCGGGCTTAAGTCAAAAGACATTGCCGTGCAACCACGTTCAATTAGCACGCGTCGTCTACCGTACTATATATATATTCTTTTAAAATATCATGCTCAAGAGGATAGGAAGAATCACATACCTCGCGACGATTATCGACTATTAGCAAATCGCTCACTGGCTATAACGGCTAGCTGGTCCACCTTCTCAAGTAGCACGCTACTCGCAGAACATTCAACTTATACATGTTATACAAGTCTATCAAAGTCTAGACTACTCGGTAGAATAAATCTAGATACAAGATCCTACGGAAAATCGGGCGACTCTTCTTCCTATCAGTCAAACTACACAAGTCTCTTGTAATGTCTGATCCTACGTAATTCTGATTCGATTCTCTTCTTTAAATTCGGGCTTAAGTCCAAAGACATTGCGCAAAACTATGTTCGATTCTATATATAGTATACTTCAACTATATATTCCTACAACATGTAATTTCCAATTCTGATAGGGGACAAGATAATTACCTCGATAAGCCCATAATTATCCAAGTAAAAATGTCGATCCTTAGCAACGCTTAGCTCACTACTCGGTGCTCCAACCCGCTCCAAACAACCCTTAGAAGTTCTCTGCGACCTCTTAATACTCCAACCAACTATGGAGATTTTCCTTAGGGTTTCGGTTTGAGACAAAAAGGACATACTGATAGTATTTCCGACTCTACGTATAGAGGTATCTTTGGAATACTACAAGGTATACGGCTAAGGTAATTTGGGTATAACAACAATACTTTTGAGAGTATTTCTACCAAGAGGGGGGGTATATATACGAGACAACACCACAAAGGGGGGGTGTATACCCTCGGCAACCCCATTGGGGTACTACTCGGCCAAGGGAGGAAGGGCTCTCGGCCAGGGGCCTTCTCAAAGGGGAGAGGGGTGTTGGATGAAACACAACACAAAGGAGGAGGAATTTTAGACTTAGGAAATTATTTGGATGAAGAAGTCTTCAAAGGGGGGGTTATTTATAGGTCAAGCCAAGGCCAACCAATGGCCAAGATCATGCCAAGTGCACCTTATCCATCTACCACAAAATATCCTACCAACCCCTTGACCAACAAGGCCACCAATTCGGCCACTTTACGCCCACTTCCACCAATGAGAGGGTGCCAAGTGTCGCCCTCTCGTTGGTCCAAAATGTTTCGTCTCTCGGAAAAATCCGCAAAAATTAAAAATGACATAGCCAGAATTTTCCCTTCGCAAGTTGTGTAAAACGTTTCGTCGAAAAACGACTCTAATCGGGTGTTGTGAACAAATAATTTTCGGCCCTTGCACTTTAAGGCACAAACTTTTCTACGTACGTCCTTACGTACATACTCTGGAAATACGGGGTATAACATGAAGTGCTTTGGGGATAGGTACCCGAACTTGTTAGTAGAAAGTACCTTGTGTGAATAACTTGATTGTATTGGTTTGTGATAGCCTTGTAATACTTTCTTGTTGACTTGATAAGTAAGCATGTTAGGATGCTACGTGTGTTAGTATCTTGTGATTATTATGTGAGGGGGTCACTCCTGTTGTGCTTACGTTGTTAAACGTTAAGCCCGTTGTACTGTTATTGTATCACATACCCCCTTGACTTATTATACCGAGGGCTTGCCACCCTTGATGCGGGTCTTTACGGCCTATGCGGTCCTCGTGACTATGCGGAGTGCGGTAGCTCCAGGATTTGATCATTCCGGGTGTTTAGCCTGATGCGGGGGATTCCCTATGCGGTCTGTTGAGACTATGCGGTCTTTTGAGACTATGCGGGTTGCGGGAGCCTAGGCAGATACCGAGGGTTGGCTGCCTTCGATGCGGGGTATACCTCGGCGATGCAGGACCATGATTCGAGGAATACCTCATGCGGGTCGTGGGTGACCTATGCGGGCTGCGAGTTCGAGAATAGGCAGCGCATTGATATTGCGGGCGAGTGGCGGCCGATCATGGTGCGGTCTAGAAAGACCTCGGGATACAGTTTGTGGTATGTTTGGTACTGTGGGTCTTAGTAGTCGGCTATGCCTTCGTACTTGCCCGTACGGTTTTATTGTGATAACTTTGAGGGCGTGAGTCCCTGACTTGACATATTTGCTTATTTGTTGTGGGTAGTTTGCTTATCATACATGTCTCTGCTTTATAGACTATTATGATTTCATTTCTGATATTTTTAGTTTCACATACTCGGCACTGTTATCGACCTCGCCCGAGGCTGCGTTCATGCGCAGTTGAGGTACACCGATCGTTGATCCTAGCTCTCGGGTCACGATTTGGCGTTTGGGAAGCTCCGTTTCTCGGAGGCTTATCGGTGGTATAGTCCCTGTCGTAGTAAGTGTTTACATTCGGGGGTTTGGCGGGGCCACCGCCATAGTTGTCGTATCATTTCTTAAGTGCATGTAATCTTGTTGTGGCGGGGTTTGTAAAAAGGATTAAGCTGTTCATTTGTAAAAGAGTTGATGGTTATATATATGCCGAAAGGCAAGTTTTCACAGATTATTGTTTTATATTTCTGTTATCTCATGTTGTTGTTTTATGTTCCGCTGATTACTCTGATGTTGTGTCACTAGGGTGCCCGGGGTAAGGCACCAGTCACGGGCCCAGTTTCGGGTCGTGACAGCTGCGTTCATGCCCGCAGGTTTTAGGTACACAGGTTGGTGATCCTTGCTCTTAGGACCTCGGTTCAGTTTTTGGGAAATAGCTCCATTTGCTCCGGAGGCTTATCTCTTGGTACGGTTTTCCCTGAGGTTGTAGATTCATGTATATTCAGGGGTATGGCGGGGCCCTGTCCCGCCACTGTTGTTATGTTAAAACTCTTAGAGGTCTGTAGTCACATATTGTGGGTCAGTTTGTAAAGGAAAGGAGGCAACTACTTCGGTTGTATATATATATGTCCAGGAAGGTAGCCCTATCGGCTAACCTGTTGTTTTATACATTGTTTTATTTTATAAGTTTCATGTATGTTCCGCTGATTTTCTCTGATGTATACCTGTAAGGGTGCCCAGGTAGGGCACCAGTCGCGGGCTCGGGGTCGGGTCGTGACATAAATTGTGAACCTTAGAAATTATAAACAGTTGAGAACTTAGATGTAAGGCCATCTTGAGTAAAAGATTTACGGTTGATCTTTGTCGGGGTACATAGTATATGTCACGACCCGACCTCGTGCCTTACCCCGGGCACCCTAGTGATACAACATCAGAGAAAATCAGCGGAAATAAAAACTTAAACAAGAAACAAGATACAATATAAGAAAACAGGCTAACCGAAACGGTTGCCTTCTTGCATATATACAGAAATTTGAACAGTTACATCCTTTACAAACCACACTTGCAGCATTACTACAGACCTCTAAGATTTTTACAACAACTATGACGGGACAGGGCCCCGCCATACCCCTGAATGTACAAAAACGTACAAACTCAGGGAAACATACCCAAGATAAGCCTCCGACGGAACGGAGCTTCCAATCTGCTGAACGTGATCCTAAGAACGAGGATCAACAACCGATGTACCTCTACTGCGGCATGAACGCAGCCCAAGGAGGTCGGCATAACAGTACCAAGTATGTGGCGAAAATCATCGTAACGAAATCATAACGATCTAAATAAAGCAGAGACATGTATGATAACCAAACTACGATTCACGACATAAAAGCGGCCATGTCAGCGGGGACTCACGCCTCAAAGTCATCACTCAATTATAACCAAGGGTCTCACGCCCACAATATCAATCATGCCCGCATCATGGCCACATGCCCCCGGAATTCTGCATCGGTGAAGACATGTCCAGGATGCAATAACGATATCTGCGTAATCAACCTGCGCGTAGCCACATGCGGAATTCTTCATCGGTCAGTGCGATGTCCATGTAACAACAATAACAATATATCGGGTAATCAACCCTGCCGTATGGCCACATGCCCCCGGAATTCTTCATCAGTGCAGACATGTCCATGTAACAACAATAATAATATATCGGGTAATCAACCCTGCCAGCGTACATGCCCCGGAATTCTTCATCGGTGCGGCATGTCCATGTAACAACAATAACAAGATCTGGGTGATTAACCCGCGCGTAGCCGCATGCCCCCGGAATTCTTCATGGTGCAGACATGTCCATGTAATAACGATAACAATATACCGGGTGATTAACCCGCCGCATGCCCCCGGAATTCTTCATCGGTGCAGACATGTCCATGTAACAACAATAACAATATACCGGCCCTCCATCGAGAGACGCGGTAGCATAGGAATACAACTTTTACACAACAAGGCTATCACAAGCAAGCACAAGCAAATTACCATACTTCAATTCTCTTACAAATATCCATTCTCTCACAAGAAGTCACCTGATACCAACACTCGTAGTATCCAAAACAGAGTGACTATTATTTTAAGTAAACCAAAATAATTTCCTTTTTTAAAGACAAGTAACAACATTCTTTTCCAAAAGTTCAAGTTTGCCTAATTTCAAATACTCAAGTCTCTTGTTTTCGAAAGGTTTCGTAGTTCATAGTCTTAATCACTTAATAACATAATTCTCTTTTAAAACAATTTGAGTAACATATGCCTTATGTGTGAGTAGGTTATTCTTGTTTATATCAATCTTATTAAAGCAGCCATGATCTAGAAAATGTAATACAATTTTGTCTTATCTTAGCTTCTATGCAGATGGAGGTTTCTACTGGTTTTAATAATAAGTACTTAGTCAATACATTTTCCTTTATTAACGCTGCAGTGGTTTGTTCGATACTTGTTCTCATTTCCGAAATCAATATAACATTATTCCTTTTAAAACCCAATTACCCATTTCTCATTAAAGCGGTTTCACAACTTTTTAACACAACCCAAGTCCTTATTATTTCACATCAAGTCTTTTATCCTTTAAAAACCACAAACCATTGATTTTACCACATAAAGTTGTTATAACAAACTTCCCATAAAGCCGTTATAACACTTTATGTTTTAAATCAACCAAATTCATTTAACACATGTACGTCTACCGTACTACATAGTTCACAACATATCATGCTAGAAAAGATAGGAAGAGGTTCACATACCTCGCGACGATTATCGACAATTAGCAAAATGCTCCAAGTACTACAACCTTGCTAGCCTTTTCCACCCTTCAAGTAGAATACGCTACTCGTAGTACTTCCACCTATAATGGCCATAAAACCCCTATTAACTTCTAGTTCTCTTCGTAGAATATTTCTACGGAAAATTCGCAGACCTCCCCGCTATCACATAAATCTCTCCTCCTATCAAGGCCCGCTACAGCCAACAACTCCTGAGGATTACACGCCTAACCGGACGTGTTCAATTCTACTTCACAGAATACTACAAGTCTCAGAATACACCCAATGTAAATACAGTTCAATTCTTATCCAAATTCATTCTACATATAGTATACTCAACTATACATTACTACAACATGTAATATCCAATTACAATAGGGGGAAAAAGATAATTACCTCGACAAGCCCAAAATTATCCAAGATTATATGTCGATCCTGAGCAACGTTTAGCTCCTAATCTGTACGCTTCAAACCGCTCCAAGAAACCCTTAGAAGTTTCTAATAACTTCTCTTAAAGGTGTTAGCCGATCGGGACCACCCCCTCAGTGTGGCCGATGCGGTAGATCCCATTACGGGAATTGTGGTACTGCTCCGAGAGTTTGTTACAGTTGCGGCCAGGTCACTTGCGAGCCCGCCCACTGGCGCGCGCAGAGGGTAGGGTCACCTACGGTGGTCTTTCACGGTCTTCTTCATCTCCTACGATTACTCGCCCGAGGCGGTGGTACTCATGGACCAGCAGGTCGTGGCGCGGGTCCCAGTTCTAGCGGTCCTCAGAACCGCATTTATGCCTTGTCCAGCCGGCAGGACCAGGAGGCCTCACCTGATGTCGTCACAGGTACCTTATCAGTTTCTGGATTTGATGTGTATGCCTTGATAGATCCGGGTTCTACTCTGTCCTATATATCTCCCCTTATTGCTAGTAGGATAGGGATAGAGCCTGAGTCCATAGACCCTTTCGAGGTAGCTACGCCAGTGGGTGATTCGGTGGTAGCTCGGCGGGTATATAGGGCTTGTCCAGTGACCATATGCAGTCGTCAGACCCTAGCCGACTTGATAGAGTTGGATATGACTGATTTCGATGTGATCATGGGTATGGATTGGCTAGCTTCTTGCTACGCCAATGTAGACTGCAGGGAGAGAGTAGTACGGTTCCAGTTTCCAGAGGAGCCGGTTGTTGAGTGGGAGGGGAACACTGTATCGCCGAGGGGTAGGTTTATTTCCTACCTCAAGGCTAGGAAGATGGTGCAGAAGGGGTACATCTACCATCTCGTTCGGGTGTTTGATACTGAGGCGGCGGTACCAGATTTTCAGTCAGTTCCTGTAGTCAGAGAGTTCCCTGATGTGTTTCCAGACGACCTCCCGGGTATCCCTCCTGAGAGGGAGATAGAGTTTTGTATCGATGTGCTGCCAGACACTCGGCCTATTTCCATTCCGCCATACAGGATGGCACCTGCCGAGTTGAGAGAGTTGAAGGACAGAGATTTCTTTGGAGAAGGGCTTCATCAGGCCTAGTGTTTCTCCCTGGGGAGCGCCGGTATTGTTCGTGAAGAAGAAGGACGGGACGCTGCGCATGTGTGTTGATTACAGGCAGCTGAACAAGGTGACCATTAAGAACAGATACCCCTTCCCAGGATTGATGATTTGTTCGACCAGTTGCAGGGCGCGAGATGTTTCTCCAAGATTGATCTGCGATCGGGCTATCATCAGGTACGAGTCAGAGAGGAGGATGTCCCTAGGACTGCATTCCGGACCCGGTACGGGCATTATGAGTTCAGGGTTATGTCTTTCGGGTTGACCAATGCTCCGGCGGTATTTATGGATCTGATGAACCGAGTGTTCAAGCCATTTTTGGACACGTTTGTGATAGTGTTCATTGATGACATCTTGGTTTATTCTCGCCGAGCGAGAGCATGCGGAGCATTTGAGGACTGTCTTTGAGAGTTCTCGAGACCGTGATTAGACGCCAAGTGTTACACCCCGTAAATTCTAGAGGATAGATAAGTTGGCAAACATGTGTTGGAAGGATTTTGAGTTTACCTTTGAGTATTGGACCCCAGTTGTTAAGGATTGTAAGGTGTTTAAAAGGCCTAGTGTGTAGCCCGTTAAATCTAGATCCCAACGCAACAAACCGTTCGTCGATTGGACATCGGAGTCAAAAGTTATGGAAGTTTCAAGTTTGGTGCGCGATCAGTGCCGCAGCTTCGCATCTGAGGATACAGCGCGCGGCCGGATCGCAGGGCGCGCGCCGCTTGTACCGGGGTCACAGGGTTGCAGCGCGCGCTGAATGCGGTCGCAGCGGCACGCGGAAGATTTATTTTGGAAGTGAGCGCCATGGCCGGCCGCGCGCCGAGGCGGATTTTTGCGCAGAAGTGACGAAAAACAGGATATTTCGTTTATAACCTATGGGAGGGTGACAAGTGTCCCTCCCATCCTTTTTATCAGTAAGTGGTCCTATTTTAGGGCGAAGTCTTGGAAGACTTGGCCATTCCATTCCATTCCATTTCATTTCATTTCAAAACCCTTCCATGGAAACCCTCTCCCTTCTCTATAGTTTTTGGAAGAAAACCTAGCTTTAGAGGAGATTGTTGGGGCGGCGGCAAGAAGAAAAAGTGTGGGTAAACACGTGGGTAACTCTCGTGGGCGATTTTGACGGAAAGAGGTGGAAGAAAAAGGGGCTTTTGTGGGCTATTCCTTAAGGTAAAAGTTTCCCCTTTCTCTTGGTTATGAGCCTAAGGCTGTTTTATTATAGTAGTATAGATTTGTGAGCCTGAGGCTGTTATAGTTAAGTTTGTATAGATGTGAGCCTGAGGCTGTTTTATTTTAGTAGTTTAGAGTTGAGCCTGAGGCTGTTTTATATTGCATGGATTTGGATCTTGTTGTCCTGTGGAAAACCGAAGTGGGCATGTTAGCCTTAAGATTGTAACTACCTTTTGGTGACAAAGTTAGTCGTTGCATGTTGTATAGAAGGGAAATTGTGGTAGTTGAAGATGTTTAGGGTTAGACATCATGTTAACCTAAAACTTGAATTGAAAGAGTATTGAAAAGGGTTTAGAATGGGTTACTGTTTTCGACCTTGGATAAAGGTAGTAAGTTCCGTAGAACCCAGGGGCTTTGCTTTTAGCTTATTCTACGTTCGAAACTAGAGTTTGATAGACGTTTTATGGCCCTTATAGGATTGAAGTACTACGTGTAGCATATTCTTCTTAAGGGAGATAGTACTGAGGAGCATTTTGCTTAGTGTCGACAATCGTCGCGAGGTATGTGATTCTTCCTATCCTCTTCAAAGATGACTATTTGTGAAATATATAGTCACGGTGACGACGCGTGTGTTAAAGGAAATTGATTTTCCAAATTGTGTCTTGACTTGTTATGAAGTGTAAAGGGCTTCATTATGTGTAAGAGTAGTAAGTCTTATCCGTTAGTAATGGGCACTCTAGCTTAAAGAATGAGTCCTCTTGGTCTCATAAATGTTTATGTGGTAATTGGTTGGTTTAAAACATAAAGGGGTTATAACGGCTTTATGGGAAGTTAGTTATAACAACTTTATGTGAGTAAAAGAACTATTGTTGATTGGTAGAAGTTAAGAGACTTGATCTTGTAAGATAAGAGACTTAACTTAGAATTGTGAAAGTTTTGTAATGTATTCAAAAGTTGTAAAACCTCATTCGTGAGTAATGAGTAATACTTGGTTTTTGAAAACTTAAGAGTTATACTAGCTTTATGGGAAGTTAGGTATAACGGCATAAGAATGTGAAATGGATTTCGAAAGTGGGAACAAGTATCGAACACACAACTGCAGCGCTAATAAAGGAAATGGTTTCGACTAATTGATTATATTAAAACCAGTAGAAACCTCCATCTGCATAGAAACTAAGATAAGACAAAATGATATTACATTTCCTAGATCATGGCTGCTTAAATGAGAATCATTGATAACAAGTTCTGACTTTTCTTAAAATTCCAAAGAATGAACTTAATGGATTGCAAAGGATAATGTACTGGATTTTGGAAAAGAGAAGTAACTTGAGTTTGAAAGTATAAATCACTTGTTTTCAAATATCGAACTTTTCTTAAGGGAAAAGTAAATGACTTGGTTTTAAAAGGTAGGAATACTTGACCTTAAAGGAGTTAATTACTTGGACTTCTAAAAAGTATACTTGACGTTATGTTAATTGTGTTTGAAGTACGTGTTCTAAACATGAATGTGTGTGATACTACGTGTGATAGTATCGTATGGTTTCTACGTAAGAGAGGTCTTTGAAGGTAGGAAAGAATGTAGTATTTTGGGGTTGGAACCCGGTTTGTCGACTTAAACGAAGGTACTTTGAGTTGTGTGTAACTTGCCTGTGCTTGTGGTGATAGTTTCGTTGTTGTGCAAGTGTTTGACTTTGTGCTACCGAGTCTCTCGACGGAGGGCCGGATATCGGGTGGTATGATGGACATATCGACACGTTGGGTAGCCCACGGGTATGGTTCCTCTATATTGATCCTTTGGGACATTTCGAGTCGTTTGGTATCCAACGGGTATGCTTCTATGAGGAGTGTTATCTTGTAAAGTGGATTGGACATACTGACACGTTGGGTAGCCCACGAGTATGCGTCCACAGCGAGTATTATCCGGGTATTTGTTTGGACATACCGACACGTTGGGTAGCCCACGCAGTATGCGTCCATAGTGAGTCTTATCTTGTTATTGGTTGGGACATATCGACACGTTGGGTAGCCCACGGGTATGCGTCCACAGTGAGTACTATCTTGTTATTGGGTTGGACATACTGACACGTTGGGTAGCCCACGAGTATGCGTCCACTTTGAGTAATGATCTTTCGGGCGTGAGTCCCTGACTTGATGTGATTTGATTTGATAATCAGTATATACGTGGTGTCTCGTAGTTTGTTATCATACATGTCTCCTGCTTTCCTTATAGACTATTATGATTCTTTTACGATTTTTCTGCTTTCGCATACTCGCATCGGTTGTACCGACTCCTTCTGGGCCGTTCATGCCGCAGTTGAGATACATCGCTTGTTGATCCGCACCTTTGGATCGCTCGGTTCTCGAAAGCTCCATTCCTTCTGAGACTTTGTCATTTGGTACGGTTCCTCAAGTTGTAGAACTTTTGTACATTCGTGGTATGGGCCCCGCCCCGTCGGAGATGTTATAAAAATTCTTAGAGGTCCGTAGTAATCGATGCGCGGGGATTGTAAATCGCTCAGTGTTAGTTATTTTCGTAAAAGGTAACCGTTTGGTTAGCCTGTTTTTCTTTTCATTGGTTATCATGTATGAGTTTTAATTTCCGCTGATTTTCTCGATGTTGTTTGACTACTGGGTGCGGGTAAGGCACCATGCCGCGTCTTGAAGTCGTGGCCAGTGGTATCGAGCGATTAGTCCTCGGAAAGTGTCTACATCCGTGTCTAAGTAGAGTCTTGATTATCGATGTGTTGTGCACCACATCTATAATCGTGAGGTCATGGACATTTAGGATTAGTTTCTATTCTTCTCATTCGAGATCGTGCCTGAGCCGTGTTGTAAGTTGGACCCTCCGACGTGTTTCGTTTTACCGCTATGCTCGCGAAGGCAACCAGGCCCGAGGGCGGCAAGGCAGCAGGAGGAGCCGCGAGTAGAGCAATGGGCCTCACAGAGACCACAAGACACGAGCCTCCACCCCACGGCCCGGAGCAGGAGACGGGTTACAAGCGAGTTGGCCCGATTATCGCCGTGGTCAGGCGACACGAGGATAGGCCGGACGCAGCAGCCCAGAGCACCAGCCGTTCACCCGAGATCGGATAGTTTGAGGTGCGGGACTTTACGAGTCAGGCCCGCCAGAGTTCTACGGTCGAGGCACGAGGATGATCCGCAGGAGTTCATCCGACGCGATTCACTGGATCATGAGAGTGATCAAGGCATCGGAGACCGAGTCGGTGGTCCTAGGTTCGCATCGGCCGCGTGATACCGCAGCCGATCGTTTGATTCGCGAGCTGTCCCGGGAGGGCATGCACTTCCAGAGATGGGACGAGTTCTCGAGGCATTTCTTGCACATTTCTTGCCTCCAGATGAGGAGGACTCGCCGGCAGTTTTTGATGTTGAGGCGAGCCCGCGACGGTTGAGAGTACAACGTGGAGTTTAACTCACTAGCCTCGATGCGCCCCGCGTTAGTAGCCGACATGGAGGCCCGACTGCACCGCTCTGTCACAGGGCTGGATGCCTATTTGGCAGAGAGTTGCTCGGGAGTAGCTCTTCAGCCGGGCATGGACATTGCCCGCATGCAGGCTCATGCACTTGGATGTGAGGCACGTAGGAGTCGACGGAATGATCAAGATCGCAGAGTAGGGCCAAGGCGGCAGGTCCTTTGGTGACCTTTCGGGCGGCCTCGCAGCCGAGGTTAGTTATCGCGCCTCCAAGACGGAGTGCTCCACCTCGCCGTCGGCGTTCGAGAAATTCGGGAGCGGTCGGGCTCCAAGGTTTCGGTTTTGGGGATCGGGGATGTTAGTCGGATGGGACCACCCTTACCTCGTTGTGACCATTGTGGTAGGCTCCACGATGGGAGTGTCGTGCTAATAGGGAATCTGTTTTACATGCGCCACCGCCATTTTGCAAGGAATTGTCCCACCAGAGATAGCGAGGTTGAGATTCACCTTCGGGATCGATGGGACGATTCACCTCCTCCTTTGTGCGTCGTCGGAAAGAACATGAGTAGAGCGACAAGGAGGGAAGTGAAGCAATAGTTACAGGTACGTTCTTAACCCTCTAGAGTATTGTATGCTTTGATGTTGTGGTGATGTGTTGAGTGCTATGTTCGGGTAGCTTTGTGTGTATATAATGTGTTTTGGAAGCATGGTTAATAAAGAGGGTAAGTTGGGGATGAGAAAAAAATTTGAACCTTAGAATTTATAACAGTTGAGACCTTAGATGTAAGGCCGTCTTGGGTAGAAGCCTTTACTGTTAATCCTTGTCGGAGTGTATGGTATACATGGAGTTTTGTGTGATGATTCCATGGGTAGTTGCGATGGAAGTGGTAGCTTCCATGACGTGGATTAGTAAGATGGACGAGTTGGAGGTAGTGACTCCAAGGTGGTAGAAAGCAGGCGATGGTGAATTGTGGAACGTGTACTAGAGAGGGGTGTGAGTGTACAAGGAAGGTACGCCGAGTAAGGAGAGTATCCTTTAGACCAAGGGAGGAGAAAATAGTGATGTTTGCACGTTAGAGGTGATTTCCCCGTTAGCTGGAATTTGGAGATGCGTGATTTCTATATTATGGCCATGAGAGGCATAAATGAGTTTTGGTAGGTATAGTAGTGAAGACTATACCGGCGCATGTGTTCTGAAGACTTAGAAGGAACATTCGGGACGAATGTTTCTAAGGGGGGAAGAATGTTACACCCCGTAAATTCTAGAGGATAGATAAGTTGGCAAACATGTGTTGGAAGGATTTTGAGTTTACCTTTGAGTATTGGACCCCAGTTGTTAAGGATTGTAAGGTGTTTAAAAGGCCTAGTGTGTAGCCCGTTAAATCTAGATCCCAACGCAACAAACCGTTCGTCGATTGGACATCGGAGTCAAAAGTTATGGAAGTTTCAAGTTTGGTGCGCAGTCAGGCTGCAGCAGTTCTCGGTACAGGGGTACAGCGCCGCGGCGCCGGACTGCAGGGCCGCGGCGCCAGTTGTACTGGGGGGTCACAGGGGTTGCAGCGCCGCGGCGCCGGAATGCAGGGCCGCGGCGCCGACATGCGGAAGATTTATTTTTGGAAGTGGAAGCGCCGGCGGCGGGGCCGCGGCGCCGAGGCGGGATTTTTGCGCAGTAAGTGACGAAAAACAGGGGATATTTCGTTTATAACCTATGGGAGGGTGACAAGTGTCCCTCCCATCCTTTTTATCAGTAAGTGGTCCTATTTTAGGGCCAAGTCTTGGAAGACTTGGCCATTCCATTCCATTCCATTTCATTTCATTTCAAAACCCTTCCATGGAAACCCTCTCCCTTCTCTATAGTTTTTGGAAGAAAACCTAGCTTTAGAGGAGATTGTTGGGGCGGCAAGAAGAAAAAGTGTGGGTAAACTCGTGGAGTAACGGTGGGCGATTTTGTGGAAAGAGGTTGAAGAAAAAGGGTCTTTTGTGGGCTATTCCTTAAGGTAAAAGTTTCCCCTTTCTCTTGGTTATGAGCCTAAGGCTGTTTTATTATAGTAGTATAGATTTGTGAGCCTGAGGCTGTTATAGTTAAGTTTGTATAGATGTGAGCCTGAGGCTGTTTTATTTTAGTAGTTTAGAGTTGAGCCTGAGGCTGTTTTATATTGCATGGATTTGGATCTTGTTGTCTGTGGAAAACCGGGTGGGCATGTTAGCCTTAAGATTGTAACTACCTTTTGGTGACAAAGTTAGTCGTTGCATGTTGTATAGAAGAAATTGTGGTAGTTGAAGATGTTTAGGGTTAGACATCATGTTAACCTAAAACTTGAATTGAAAGAGTATTGAAAAGGGTTTAGAATGGGTTACTGTTTTCGACCTTGGATAAAGGTAGTAAGTTCCGTAGAACCCAGGGGCTTTGCTTTTAGCTTATTCTACGTTCGAAACTAGAGTTTGATAGACGTTTTATGGCCCTTATAGGATTGAAGTACTACGTGTAGCATATTCTTCTTAAGGGAGATAGTCTTGAGGAGCATTTTGCTTAGTGTCGACAATCGTCGCGAGGTATGTGATTCTTCCTATCCTCTTGATGACTATTTGTGAAATATATAGTGCGGTGACGCGTGTGTTAAAGGAAATTGATTTTCCAAATTGTGTCTTGACTTGTTATGAAGTGTAAAGGGCTTCATTATGTGTAAGAGTAGTAAGTCTTATCCGTTAGTAATGGGCACTCGGTGCTTAAAGAATGAGTCCTCTTGGTCTCATAAATGTTTATGTGGTAATTGGTTGGTTTAAAACATAAAAGGGGTTATAACGGCTTTATGGGAAGTTAGTTATAACAACTTTATGTGAGTAAAAGAACGGCTGTTGATTGGTAGAAGTTAAGAGACTTGATCTTGTAAGATAAGAGACTTAACTTAGAATTGTGAAAGTTTTGTAATGTATTCAAAAGTTGTAAAACCTCATTCGTGAGTAATGAGTAATACTTGGTTTTTGAAAACTTAAGAGTTATACTAGCTTTATGGGAAGTTAGGTATAACGGCATAAGAATGTGAAATGGATTTCGAAAGTGGGAACAAGTATCGAACACACAATCGCAAAGCTAATAAAGGAAATGGTTTCGACTAATTGATTATATTAAAACCAGAGAAACCTCCATCCGCATAGAAACTAAGATAAGACAAAATGATATTACATTTCCTAGATCATGCTTAAATGAGAATCATTGATAACAAGTTCTGACTTTTCTTAAAATTCCAAAGAATGAACTTAATGGATTGCAAAGGATAATGTACTGGATTTTGGAAAAGAGAAGTAACTTGAGTTTGAAAGTATAAATCACTTGTTTTCAAATATCGAACTTTTCTTAAGGGAAAAGTAAATGACTTGGTTTTAAAAGGTAGGAATACTTGACCTTAAAGGAGTTAATTACTTGGACTTCTAAAAAGTATACTTGACGTTATGTTAATTGTGTTTGAAGTACGTGTTCTAAACATGAATGTGTGTGATACTACGTGTGATAGTATCGTATGGTTTCTACGTAAAGAGAGAGGTCTTTGAAGGTAGGAAAGAATGTAGTATTTTGGGGTTGGAACCCGGTTTGTCGACTTAAACGAAGGTACTTTGAGTTGTGTGTAACTTGCACTGCTTGTGGTGATAGTTTCGTTGTTGTGCAAGTGTTTGACTTTGTGCTACCGAGTCTCTCGACGGAGGGCCGGATATCGGGTGGTATGATGGACATATCGACACGTTGGGTAGCCCACGGGTATGCTTCCACTATATTGATCCTTTGGGACATATCGACACGCGTTGGGTAGCCCACGGGTATGCTTCTATTAAGTGTTATCTTGTAAACCGGTTTGGACATACCGACACGCGTTGGGTAGCCCACGAGTATCGTCACGGTGAGTATTATCCGGTATTTGTTTGGACATACCGACACGTTGGGTAGCCCACGAGTATCGTCCACAGATGAGTATCATCTTGTTATTGGTTGGGACATACCGACACGTTGGGTAGCCGAGTATGCGTCCACAGTGAGTACTATCTTGTTATTGGGTTGGACATACTGACACGTTGGGTAGCCCACGAGTATGCGTCCACTTTGAGTAATGATCTTTCGGGCGTGAGTCCCTGACTTGATGTGATTTGATTTGACTGAACTGTATATACGTGGTGTACTGTAGTTTGGTTATCATACATGTCTCCTGTTTTCCTTATAGACTATTATGATTCTTTTCACGTATTTTTACTTTTCGCATACTCTGCACCGGTTATCGACCTCCCGGGCTGCGTTCATGCCGCAGGTTGAGATACATCGCTTGTTGATCCGCACCCTTTGGATCGCTGTTCAGTTCTCAGAAAGCTCCATTCCTTCGGAGACTTTGTCATTTGGTACGGTTCCCTGAAGTTGTAGAACTTTTTGTACATTCGTGGTATGGCGGGCCCCGTCGTCGGAGATGTTATAAAAATTCTTAGAGGTCTGTAATCGATGTAAGCGGGGATTATCGCTCGGTGTTAGTTATTTTGAAAAGGTAACCGCTTGGTTAGCTTTGTTTTCTCTTTTCATTGGTTATCATGTATGAGTTTTAATTTCCGCTGATTTTCTCTGATGTTGTTTGACTACTTGGGTGCCCGGGTAAGGCACCAGTCGCGGGCCCGGTTTCGGGTCGTGACACCAAGTTTTCCAAATGTGAGTTTTGGTTAACTTCGGTGGCTTTTCTTGGGCATATTGTCGGGGCTGATGGCATTCGGGTGGATACGGCCAAGATCGAAGCGATCGAGAGTTGGCCTGGACCTACTCCGGCCAGTGCGCGATTTTCGGGCCTTGCAGTTACTATCGCGGTTCGTGGAGAAGTTTGCTTCTATCTCTGCACCATTGACTAGGTGACTCGAAAGCGGCTAAGTTTGATGACTGATGCGTGTGGCGGGTTTCCGATTACTAAAGGAGATCGACGACCGCCTCGTTCTTACTCTTCCAGAGGTCCAGACGGCTATGTCGTGTATTGTGATCGTCGGGCATCGGGTTGGGATGTGTGTTGATGCAGCGGGGCAAGGTTATAGCATACGCATCCCGGCGACTTAAGAAGCATGAGAGAACTACCCCACCCATGATTTGGAGTTAGCGCGGTGATTCACGCCAAGATCTGGAGGCACTATTTGTATGGGGTTCATGTGGATATTTATACGGACCACAAGAGCCTCGGTATATCTTCACGGAGGAGCTGAACTTACGACAGAGACGGTGGTTAGAGCTGCTCAAGGATGACGATGTCGACATCCTGTACCACCCAGGGAAGTCCAATGTTGTGGCAGATGCCCTTAGTCGTAGGTCGATGGGTAGCCTATTAGATGTGCAGCCAGAGAGGAGGCGCATGGTTCGTGATTTGCTTCAGCGCGAGCCTTGTGTCTGCTTGATTGATTCGATAGCGGTGGGTCCGAGTTCGAGAGGTTGCCGAGTCTTCCATCGTCGAGGAGGTGAAAAGGCAACAGTTTGAAGATCCAGTTTTGACACGGTACCATGATACGGCTCTTCGTGAGGGGAAGGGTCCTTTTGAGGTAGCACCTGATGGGGTGCTAAGGTTTGAGGGCAGGTTGTGTGTTCAGATATTGCAGGACTTCGGCAGCAGGTTCTGGGGAAGCACACGCGGCTACTTATCCATCCGTCGGTCGACCAAGATGTACCACGACCTTAGATCGTATTGGTGGGATGGCTTGAAGAGGACGTTGCGAGTTTGTAGCTCGGTGCGTGTTGTCGGCGGTGAAGGTAGAGCACGAGGCACGGTGGTTTGTTGCGACGATAGAGATCCCGACTTGGAAGTGGGAGGTGATCAACATGGACTTTATCACGGATTACCTCGCACTCGGAGGAGACATGATTCTATATGGGTTATCGTCGACAAGGTGGCGAAATCAGCCCACTTTCTTCCGTCGGGGCGACTTTTTCACCGAGGATTATGCGGACTTTACATCCGAGATCGTCGATCGCATGGAGTCCCTATTTCGATCATATCGCATGCAGGAGCCCGATTTACGCTAACTTCCGGAGGTCCTTCCGAAGGGTTAGGACGCAGTGAGCACGAGCATCGCATTCCATCCACGCAGCAGACGGTGGCGCACTATCGGACTCTTGAGGATATGTTGCGAGCTGTGTTATTGACCGAGGTAGCGGGAGGATCATTTGCCTCTAGTTGAGTTTGCGTATAATAATAGCTACCACTCCGATTCGGATGACGCCTTATGAGGCCTTGTATGGGAGGAAGTGCGGATCGCCGATAGGCTGGTTTGATAGGCGAGTACGATTAGTAGGACCAGATCTGGTGCAGTGCGATGGATAAGGTGAAACTTATCCAGAGCGATTCTTGGCTCGAGTCGACAAAAGTCATATGCAGATCATCGTCGTCGGCATCTGGAGTTCGAGGTTGATGGCGGGTTTTCTGAAGGTGTCACCCATGAAGCGGTGTGATGAGATTCGGAAGAAGGAAACTTCGGCCGAGGTACATTGGGCCGTTTCAGATTGTCCGCAGAGTAGGCAAGGTTGCCTATGAGTTGGATCTGCCGTCCGATCTGGAGGCAGTGCATCCGGTGTTTCATGTTACTATGCTGAGGAGATGTATCGGGGATCCATCTAGAGTGCACCCGATTGACGATGTCCAGGTGACCGAGGGGTTATCGTATGAGGAGATTCCCATAGCGATAATCGATCGTCAGGTTAGGCGTCTGCGGACCAAGGACGTGGCTTCCGTCAAAGTCTTGTGGCGGAACGAGCTCAGGGAGGAGATGACGTGGGAAGCTGAGGAGGACATGAGGCAGCAGTATCCTCACTTATTCCCCACACCTCCAGGTAACTCACTTTCCTACTTGTTGATTTAATTTACTTATTGCCTAAGTGTTGTTTTGTGGCCGTGTGTGGCATTTGCTAACTGTTTATGTTATGAAGAACCTTATCGTTATCTTTCTTGGAAAGGAACATTCGGGACGAATGTTTCTAAGGGGGGAGAATGTTATACCCCGTATTTCCAGAGTATGTACGTAAGGGCATACGTACAAAAAGTTTAGCCTTAAAGATTAGGCATAGGACGTTTTTTTTTGGCACAACTCACAAAACGAATGGTTTTCCGACGAAACGTTTTACAAAACTTGCGACGGGAAAATTCCGGCTATGTCATTTATAATTTTTGCGGATTTTTCCGAGAGATGGAACATTTTTGGGCCAACAAGAGGGTGACACTTGTCACCCTCATTGGACGGCAAAGGGGGGCTAAGGCCTTGGACGATTGGCCTTGTTTTGGGGCTTAAGACATGGGTCATTGTTTGTGGAGTGATTTAAGGAGTAGGGATAGGGGGCACTTGGGCAAATCTTGGCCCTCCACTTGCCCCACTTGCTTGATCATGGCCATTGGTTTCCTATAAATACCCCCTTTGAAGACTTCTTCATCACAAATCTCCAAGTCTAAAATCCTCCTTCCCCTTGTGAGCTTCTCGTCTAGCCTCACTCCCACTCTAGTGAGCCTAGCCGAAACACCCTCTCCCCTCTAGCCTAGTGGCTTTGGCCGAGAGCCCCCCCCTCCCTTGGTAGAAAGTTGTCTTCCAAATGTAGTCACTATTCCAAAATACCCTAGCCCCAAATCCCTTTTAGTATTTAAGTAAAAGTTGTTGGAAACTTCTAAGGGTTTCTTGGAGCTATCGGAGCGTGCAAACTAGGAGCTAAACCTTGCTCAGGATCGACATTTAACTTGGATAATTTTGGGCTTATCGAGGTAAATATCTTGTCCTTCTATTGTAATTGGATATTACATATAAGAATAGTTAAGACTTGAGTATAAGATATAGAAGGATATTAAAGAATAGAAGTGAACTGTAATCACAGTAGAAGGGTAAAACAGAAGAAGAATTGAACTGTACTTACATAGGACTGTATTTACAGTAGACTTGTATAGCTTACCGGGTAGGGAAGTGCTGCCCGATTTTCCGTAGAATTAAGAACCCTCGCTTAGAATAGTCTGAGTAGTCTAGACATTGATAGGCGTGTCGACTATTATAGGTTGATTCTCTGTACGACATATTCAACTTGGCAGGTGGATTTCGCCAAGAAGGTATGTGATTCTTCCTACACTCTTAAGCATGATATTTTAAAGTATATATATAGTACGGTAGACGTACGTGTGTTAATCGAACGTAGCTTTACGGCAATGTCTTTTGACTTAAGCCTGAATAATAAAGATCTTAAAAAGTCTTTCAAAAGAATTATAAATCAGTTTTGAAAGAAGAAGAATATTTGTTTTTAAAACAAGAAGCTTAAGAGTTATACTAGCTTTATGGGAAGTTAAGTATAACGACTTAAGAATGATAAAAGGAACAGTTTACTTATGTGTTTATAAAAGACTTATATTGATTTCTGGAAAGTATAACAAAATGGTTTGATAAGTAGACATGATATGATGCTATGTGTGTTAGTGTCTTGTAACGTTTGTATAAGAGGGTATTCTTGTTGTGCTTATGTTGTTTAACGATAAGCTGTTATGTTAGTATTATATCACTCACCTCTTGACATGATACCGGGGGTTAAGCTGCCCTCCGATGCGGGGTATTGCTCAGGCAGTCTGTGTGACTATGATTCGAGAATACCTCATGCGGGTCCTGGGGGCCTATGCGGAGCTACGAGAGTTCCAGGTTAGTGTGCGGCCTTTGTGGTCATGTGGTCTATGTGGCCATGCAGACTACGAGTCCAGGACGATGCCGAGGAGTAGCTACCCTCGATGCGGGGGATACCCCATGCGGGCCTACGTGAGTGGCCTATGCGGACTGCGGGAGTCCAGGATTAGGCATGCATAATGATACTATGGGCGATTGGCCTTGCTTCGATCATTCGCAGCCTAGACAAGACCTGTTACAGTTTACCTATTGTTGCTCTTGTTTATGATGTGGCACTATGTGCGGTTACTTTGGTTGTTTCATACATATTTGTAAAAATTGGTTTTAAAATGATATGATTTCATTTAAGTACTTCTGATTTCACATACTTGGTACTGTTATCGACCTCCTTCGGCCGCGTCATGCCGCAGGTAAAGGGAAGCAGGTAGCGGATCCTCAGTCTTAGGATCTTTTCTTTGGTGTCAGGAGCTCCATCTTCTCCGGAGGCTCGACTTTTGGGTATGATCTCCCTGTTGTTGTAGATAGTTTTGTACATTCAGGGTATGGCGGGGCCCTGTCCCGCCATAGTTGTTTACTTCCTTAGAGGTCTGTAGTCCTATTGTACAGTTGGGATGTAAACTGCCAGATTTTGGTTTATATATATATGCCGAAAGGCGACTTTCTCAGATAAATTGTGTCTCAATTTACATTGTTTCATGTCTTGTTTTTATATTCCGCTGATATTCTCTGATGTATGACTACTTGGGTGCCCGGGTAAGGCACCAGTCACGGGCCCCGGAATGGGTCGTGACAAGATAAGCCTCCGGAGTAAATAGAGCTTTTTCCCAAAAACTGAACCGAGATCCTAAGAGCAAGGATCACCAACCTGTGTACCTAAAACCTGCGGGCATGAACGCACTCGAGGAAGTCGATAACAACATCTTGAATATGGAACGGAAATAAGGTACAGCAAACAAAACATATCTGTATAAAAGCATGACAGTGGTAAGTATAAAAAGGGTAAATACCTGAACCTACCATGTCATTACCATCTCGTGAACTTAATCGTACCTTATTATCTTTTTCCATTTTTCAATAAAAGTTATAGTCACTTTCTTACGTACATACTTAGGAAAATCATCAAGTTCATTACCATATAACTTACTTACCTTACATAACATAATCCGGCCCTTTATGAAGGGACGCCTATACTGCCCGGCCCAATCTGGGACGCGATAAAGTCACATAGTCTGCCCATAAAGGTATACTGCCCAGCCCATTCCTGGGACGCGGTAAAGTCACATAGTCTGCCCATAAAGGTATACTGTCCGGCCCATTCCTGGGACAAGGTAAAGTCACATAGTCTGCCCATAAAGGTATCTTTGCCGGCCCATTCCCGGGGACGGTAAAAGTCACATAGTCTGCCCATAAAGGTATACTGCCCGGCCCATTCCTGGGACGCGGTAAGGTCATATAAAATCCGGGAATTTAACCCAACGTACTACGTACCTCTACTCCTTTTTTTAAAAAAAAGACTCTTTTTCAAATAAAACTTTCAAGATACTAACAACCGTAGTATCAAGTCATATCTACTTTTCAAGACAAGTCACAATACCCTTTAGAAATACATTTACCGGCTTCTAAATCAAGTGACTTCTTTCTTAAAAACCTTAAGCAATTGGTACCTTTAAAACAAATTTCCCTTCTTTATTTCAAGTCATTCTTTGTTTATATTACTAGAGAAATCCATTCTCTTAACCTTCCATAAAGTTATTATAACCAACTTCCCATAAAGCCGTTATAATAACTTTATGCCTTAGACTAATGCATTCTCTTTATAATCAAGGGACTTATACTTTCAAATCAAGTTACATAACTTTTAAAATACTTCAAGTCTCTTAACTTTAGAAATCAAGTTTCTTAACTTGGAATTTAAAATCTCTTATCTTTAGAATATCGAGAAATCCATGCTTTCCAAATCAAGTATTCTATACATTTAAATCAAGTCATTTCTTCCTTTAGAAATCAAGTCTCATAACTTGAAAAATAAAGCTTCTTAACCTTTTAAGAATTCAAGGTTCATAGTCTTAAAAACTTCATACGTAAACTCTTTTAAATTAAGTAACATATACTTTGGTACGTTGTGAATAAGTTATACTTATTTATAACGATATTATTCAAGTAGCCATGATCTAGAAAATGTAATACAATTTTGTCTTATCTTAGTTTCTATGCAGATGGAGAATTCTACTCATTTTAATATAATCAATTGTCATTACATTTTTCCTTTATTAACGCTGCAATGGCTTGTATGTCATTTCGGATTTTAGGCTACAACCATCCATATCACTTATAAATCTTCAACACATATACTTCATGCTAGTAAAATGTAAGGCTAACAACAATATATAATCTTGTAACACTTTAAGAGAACAAGATTGTTACCTCAACGAGTCTTAATCCAACTTCAAATCCAAAGTCGCTCCTTAGCAACTTAGAGCCTCTTCTTGACACTTCAATCCGCCACTTGAGACCATTAGAATATCACAAACCACTTCCCTTAAATCTTCCAATCAAAACCTAGAAAAGCAACTAGGTTTTCACCTTGCGACTAATACGAAAATGCTATTTTTCCGGGATCTTTCTATTGAGATACCCTTACAATACCCTCATGAACCTTGGTTTAAAGTGTGGAGCTTATTGGACAACAAACAATTTTTTTTTCTTTCTTGGACAAGTGAACCCGAGAGCTATGGCCTTGTTCATCAAATTTTCTTGAAAATTTTCTAAGTATAGAAAGCTTGTATCACTACTAGTATCCTTATATAGCAACATGGAGGGCTAAGATTAATACATGTGTGTGGTTTGGATGCATCTCTTTTAAATATCAAGCTAAGTGGTCCCATTGACCAAGTCAATATTATCAAGCTCTACTACTTACAAGACTTGTCATCTTAAAAATGGTCAAATGACCCTTATACCCATGTTGATTTTCGTCCAAGCTCACTTAAGGGGGGTGACACGTGTCGCCCTCCCATTCGTCACAATAATTCGTTTTCCGACAATTCATAATTCCGATAAAATTTTACTAGTCTCAATCTTAACATTTGGATTCTTACGTACGTTCATAAAACATGTCCTGAAATTACGGGGTGTAACACCCACAAATATCAAAGCGTGCCCGTGGAATCCCCCATCACTGTCGACAGCTATAAGTGTAAAATATAATCATGTGACGCGTCTGTGGCATCCTACCTCACTGTCGGCGTACACACTTATAATACATATATATATCTCCTGCCCGTGGAATCCCCTATCACTACCGACAGTCGTAAGTGTAAAATATAACCATGTGACGCGCCCGTGGCATCCTACCTCAATGTCGGCGTACACACATATGCAATATATATATATATATCTCATGCCCGTGGAATCCCTCATCTCGGGTACATGACTTCATGGAGAGCTAATCCATGGGGTAGTAATCGTATATAACATGCTCGTAGAATCCCTCATCTCGGGTACATGTCTTCATGGGGAGCTAGTCCATGGAGTAATAATCGTACATAACATGGTCGCATGCCCCGGAATCCCTCATCGTATAAGCATGGTCATGGGATAATAATCGTATATAACATGCCCGTGAAATCCCTCATCTCGGGTACATGTCTTCATGGGGAGCTAGGACATGGGGTAATAAAACAAATCTGAGAATCTAACCCACCTCCTGGTCGCATGCCCCGGAATCCCACATCGTATAAGCATGTCCAAGGATCAATCACAATGGAAGCATACCCGTGGAAGCATCTGTCACTGTCGGTACGTCCAAGTAAATTCACAACAAGACAACCGACCCTCCAACTGAGAGTCACGGCAGCGTAAACATATAATACTTGCACTCAAGGCTATCACAAGCAAGCATAGGCAAGTTCATAAAATCTTTAGACTTTCATTTTATATACTCAAGGCACTTTTCGTTTCACATAAAAATCCGGGAATTTAACTCAAAGTACTACGTACTTCCATTCTTTTCAAAAGACTCCTTTTCATATAAAACCCCAAGATACTAACACCCGTAGTATCAAGGCATGTCTACATTTCAAACAAGTCACTACATTTTTAGAAATACATTTCTACGCTTCTAAATCAAGTGACCATTTCTTTAAAACTTTATGCAATAGATACCTTTAAATCAAATTGCCCTTCCTTATTTCAAGTCATTTCTTTGTTTACATTAATAGAGAAAACCATTCTTCTAACCTTCCATAAAGTTGTTATAACCAACTTCCCATAAAGTCGTTATACTTTCAAATCAAGTTACATAACTTTCAAAATACTTCAAGTCTCTTAACTTTAGAAATCAAGTTTCTTAACTTAGAATATCAAGTCTCTTAACTTAGAATTTCAAGTCTCTTAACTTTAGAATATCAAGAAATCCATACTTTCCAAATCAAGTATTCTATACTTTTAAATCAAGTCATTTCTTCCTTTAAGAATCAAGTCCCATAACTTGAAAAATAAAGTCTCTTAACCTTTTAAGAATTCAAGGTTCATAGTCTTAAAACTTCATAACGTAAACTCTTTAAATTAAGTACATATACTTTATGCGTTGTGAATAGGTTATTGTCACGACCCGACCCCGGGCCCGCGACTGGTGCCCTACCTGGGCACCCTTACAGGTATACATCAGAGAAAATCAGCGGAACATACATGAAACAAAAAAAACAATAAAACAATAGATGTAAAACAACAGGTTAGCCGATAGGGCTACCTTCCTGGACATAAATATATACAACTGAAGCAGTTGCCTCCTTTCTTTACAAACTGACCCACCATATGAGACTACAGACCTCTAAGAGTTTTTAACATAACAACTGTGGCGGGACAGGGCCCCGCCATACCCCTGAATATACATGAATCTACTACCTCAGGGAAATATCGTACCAAGAGATAAGCCTCCGGAGCAAGTGGAGCTTTCTCTCAAAAACTGAACCGAGATCCTAAGAGCAAGGATCACCAACTGGTACCTAAAACTGCGGGCATGAACGCACTTCCGAAGGGTCGATAACAGTGCGAATATGAAACGAAATAACGTACAATAAATAGATCATAAGCGTACAATGTAATGACGGGGACAAGTATAAAATACATACCAGTTCTAGTGTCATTACCACTTATGAACTTAATTCCTCATCATTATCTTTTCCATTCTCAATCAAAGTTATAGCCACTTTCTTACGTACATTATTAGAAAAAGAATCATTAAGTTCATTACCATAAAACTTACCTAACTTTCATAACCTACAATCCGGCCCATTAAGGAGGGGCACCTATACTACCCGGCCCAATCTGGGACGCGATCAAGGTCACATAGTCTGCCCGTAAAGGTATACTGCCCGGCCCAATCCTGGGTCGATAATGTCATATAGTCTGCCCGTAAAGGTATACTGCCCGGCCCATTCCTGGGTCGATAATGTCATATAGTGCGCGTAAGGTATCTTTGCCGGCCCGTTCTCGGTCGATAATGTCATATAGTGCGCGTAAGGTATCTTGCGGCCCATTCTGGTCGATAATGTCATATAGTGCGCGTAAAGGTATCTTTGCCGGCCCATTCTCGGTCGATAATGTCATATAGTCTGCCCGTAAAGGTATACTGCCCGGCCCATTCCTGGGTCGATAATGTCATATAGTCTGCCCGTAAAGGTATACTGCCCGGCCCATTCCTGGGTCGATAATGTCATATAAAATCTGGGAATTTAACCCAACGTACTACGCGCCTCAACTCCTTTAGTAAGACTCTTTTTCAATTACAACTTCCCAGATACTAACAACTATAGTATCAAGTCCTATCCGTCTTTCAAGACAAGTCACAATACATTTTTAGAAATACAATTACCGGCTTCTAAAACAAATGACTTCTTTCTTAAAAACCCTCAGCAACTGGTACCTTAAAAACAGTTTGCCCTCCCTTATTTGAAATCATTTCTTTGCTTACATTACTGAAGAAAACCATTCTTTTAACCTTTCATAAAGCCGTTATAACCAACTTCCCATAAAGCCGTTATAACCCTTTATGGTTTTAGACCAACTCATTCCTTTTATTTCCAAGAGACTTCTACTTTTTGAAACCAAGTATTAAATACTTTCAAATCAATTCTCTTAACTTTCAAAAATACAATTAGTCTCTTAACCTTTAAAACTCAAGTGACTCCTTTTATTATAAAACCTTAGGCAATTGATGCCTTAAAAACAAATTGCCTTTTCAATAAAACAAGTCATTTATCTTTCCATAAAGTAAATATAACCAACTCCCCATAAAGTCGTTTTATTCACTTTATACCTTAGCCATATACAATTTCCTATCCAAGGGACTTATACGTTTAAAGCGGAACAAGTATTACATACTTTAAAACTCTTCAAGTCCCTTAACCTTAATAAGACTTAAGACATCCTTTATACTTTCAAAGAAGTGAGTTAATCTCCTAACCCACCCGACTTGGCTATTCATAAAACTAGTAAAGGATATCAAGGTGTTGTACGTATACCGTACTACACACGTGCAACTAGTCATGCTCAAAGATAGGAAAAGTTCTACATAGAGTAAATCACACAACTACCTCTTAACTTCTAAGAGTAGAAGGAAACATGAAATGATACCACAAGTATATTCCATACATAGAATCATGCCAAAGGAAGGAAGAGGTTCACATACCTCGCGACGATTATCGACACGTAGCAAAATGCTCCAAAGTACTTCAATCTTGATAGCTATTCCACTTTCCAAGTAGGATACGCTATACTTAGTACTTCAACCTAAAATGGTCTGTCGTCCATTAACCTCTCACTTCATACGTAGAATTATTCTAAGTGCTAAGTCACCAATTTCTACGGAAAATCGGACAGCACCTCCTTTGTTTCTACTAACTTTGCCACCTTTTTCAAGGCCGAATACAATAACCAAACAACCCCAATTGGCTCACCACAATCTATAAGGTAATCCAATACAAATAGATACCAACTACTACAAACTACAAGTACAAATTCGGCCACCTTGAGTTCAACAACACCAATTCTTATCCAATTTCCATTTCAATCCAAGTTATTAGCCTAACATGATATCAAGTCGCAAACGATTATAACTACTATAATCTCCAAGTCAAAAACATGCGACGATTCTAATAACGACTAAAATTGTAATTCAACTTAACATGGCTTACATTACATTTCGGATTTCCAAGGCTACAATCAATCCATAATCCATATTAACTTCCACACATATACTTCATGCTAGCAACAAGTAAAGCTAACAACAATATAAATAATCTTGTAACACTTTCAAAGAACAAGATTATACCTCATCGATTCTTAGTCCAACATCCAATCCAAAATCGCTCCTTAGCAACTTAGAGTCTCTTCAAGACACTTCAATCCGCTACTTGAGACTCTTAGAACAACACCAACCAATTTCCTTCAAACTTCCAAACAAAACCTAGAAAAGTCACTAGGTTTTCACTTTGCGACTAACCCGAAAACTATCTTTTTCCGGGATTTTTCTATTGAGATACACTCACAATACACTTAGGAACCTTGGTTTAAAGTGGGGAGATTATTGGACAACAAACAAATTTTTTGCAAAGAGAGCTTAGCCAAACCCGAGAGCTCCTCTTGTGGTTCTTCCAATTTTTGTGATTTTTGGCTAAGTATGGAACTTGTCATACTACTAATAGTGATATAAAGTGTATTGGAGGGTCATGATACACAAAAATGGGTGGTTTGGATGATCTCTTGCTAAATATCAAGTCTAGTGGGACCTTTGACTTAGTCAATATTCTCATGCTACTACTTGCAAGACTAATTCATCCTACCAAAGGTCAAATGACCATTAGGGACATGCCCAATTCGACCAAGGCATACTAAGGGGGGGTGACACATGTCGCCCTCCCATTCAATCACTAATACGTTTTCCGACAAATTCCAAAATTCCGTTAAATACTTACAAGTCTTAAATTTTAACACTTATGAGTTCTTACGTACGTTCTTAAAACATATCTTGCAAATACGGGGTGTAACATTCTTCCCCCCTTAGAAACATTCGTCCTCGAATGTTCTTTCGGAGTCAAACTTAAAATTAACAACATAGTTTCCTTTCACCACCCCCGACATACCAACAATGCCACACATGGCCTTAATACCTCGCACACATATCTGTCCATCATAAGCCCAAACAGGGATTATCTTTTCGTACTTCCAACTCTTTCTAACATATACATAGTCTCAATATAATTTGTTCATAAACTTAAACATACCACAACTTTATCATGCATACAAGTTTCTAAAGGGTCAAGGACATACCTGAAACCATATAGGCGGTTCAAAGGACCGCTAAAGGCTGAGACTCCACGACCTCTGCCACGCGGCACTGTCGGTGCATGAACCTCCTGCCTAACTATTGAAGGCGAAGAACCCGCAACTGATCCAGTAGGCTGTGTTGTCCCACCAGGACCCCCTCTATAAGGACATTCTCTTAACATATGGCCTAGACGACCACAAGAAAAACAAGCACCGTCTGCCGACGCGACATACCCCTGAATGTAACCTACCACATCGCGCATGGAGGCAAAGGTGGCCTCGATCTGGAACCCCATCTCCACGAGACTCAGCTCTAGAGACTGGCCGGCTCCTGCATTCCGTGGTCGTGAAAACCCTCGCCGGAAAACTGTGGAGGAGCACTCTGTGCTGGCTGCAATGTAGACCTAGTCTGCCTTGAGGCCCATCGCCTCTAAAAGCGCCCTGAGACCACGATGTCTTCGCCTCTTGGTGGCTTGAGTCAAATTGATCCTCCCTCTCTCTATCCTCTATCCCCTGCGCATAGGCCTGCATCCTAGCAATGTCCATACCGGGCTGAAGAGCCACCCCCAAGCATGCAGTAATCATATGACGGTCTAGCCCATCACATAACGATGAACTCTATCCGCCATGCTAGCCACTATGGTGTGCGCATGCCTGGCCAAGGAGTCAAACTCCAGGCTGTACTCCCTGATAGTCCTACCATTCTGCCTCAAGGTCAAAAATCTATCTACGCGGGCCCTCCTCATTTCAGGAGGCAAAAGTGATCCATAAAGGCCTCTGTGAACTCCTCCCAAACAGTGGAAGAGCATCATCCCCTCGCCGGCACCCATGACTCAAACCAGTTCAACGCAATATCGCGTAACGGTAGAGGCTAGTATAATGAACTCTGCCTCCAAGCCTTAAGAACTGCATAGTTCGTTGTAGGCTGCCGAACGAACTCCTGCGGATCCTCCTCGCACTCGAACCATAAAACTCGGGCGGATGACAACCCGAAAATCCGGATCCAAACCGCCGGCTCACAGGGTTAGCTACTCACTGCTCCCGTTGCTGCCGCTACCACTATGTCGATCAATAGCGACCGCTCTCCATAATCTCTAAACTCGCCTGCTGCGGGGATCGAGGCTCGTGCCGAACCTCGGAGCTCTGCGCTCTCGGCTCCTCTGTCTGGCGTGGTGAACTCATTGCCCGCCTACTACCTCGTGCATAGTGCGTGCGAGTCTGGTAACCCTCTGTGTACCTCTAGCGCCTCCTGCTGCGCCTTCTTCGGGCCTCAGTCGCCTTCCGGGAGGCATAAGCATTTCATAAGAATAGGTCGGAGAGGATTCAACCTAATAAGGCGACTCTCTTGCCACGATCTTTGAGAGGGAAGAATGGAAACCAATCCTAAAATGTCCTGCAGCCTCCTGATTATAGATGTGGTGCACAACACACCGATAATCAAGACTCTACTAGACACGGTCTGTAGACACTTTCCGAGGACTAACTGCTCTGATACCACTTTTGTCACGACCCGACCCCGGGCCCGCGACTGGTGCCCTACCTGGGCACC
The DNA here is from genome assembly GCA_029844215.1 of Przewalskia tangutica. NCBI lineage: Eukaryota > Viridiplantae > Streptophyta > Magnoliopsida > Solanales > Solanaceae > Przewalskia > Przewalskia tangutica. Next base: position 73,695,862 of record CM056725.1, read on the forward strand.
CTTACAGGTATACATCAGAGAAAATCAGCGGAACATACATGAAACAAAAAAAACAATAAAACAATAGATGTAAAACAACAGGTTAGCCGATAGGGCTACCTTCCTGGACATAAATATATACAACTGAAGCAGTTGCCTCCTTTCTTTACAAACTGACCCACCATATGTGACTACAGACCTCTAAGAGTTTTTAACATAACAATTGTGGCGTGACAGGGCCCCGCCATACCCCTGAATATACATGAATCTACTACCTCAGGGAAATATCGTACCAAGAGATAAGCCTCCGGAGCAAGTGGAGCTTTCTCTCAAAAACTGAACCGAGATCCTAAGAGCAAGGATCACCAACCTGGGTACCTAAAACCTGCGGGCATGAACGCAGCCCCCCGAAGGGGGTCAGTACAACAGGTACCGAATATGGAACAGAAATAACGTACAATAAATAGATCATAACTGTACAACAGAATGACAGGGACAAGTATAAAAATACATACCAGATCCGGCCGTGTCATTACCACTTATGAACTTAATTTCTCATCATTATCTTTTCCATTCTCAATCAAAGTTATAGCCACTTTCTTACGTACATTATTAGAAAAAGAATCATTAAGTTCATTACCATAAAACTTACCTAACTTTCATAACCTATAATCCGGCCCATTAAGGAGGGGCACCTATACTACCCGGCCCAATCTAGGACGCGATCAAGGTCACATAGTCTGCCCGTAAAGGTATACTGCCCGGCCCAATCCTGGGTCGATAATGTCATATAGTCTGCCCGTAAAGGTATACTGCCCGGCCCATTCCTGGGTCGATAATGTCATATAGTCTGCCCGTAAAGGTATACTGCCCGGCCCATTCCTGGGTCGATAATGTCATATAGTGCGCGTAAGGTATCTTGCCGGCCCATTCCTGGTCGATAATGTCATATAGTCTTCCGTAAGGTATCTTGCCGGCCCATTCTGGTCGATAATGTCATATAGTGCGCGTAGGTATCTTGCCCGGCCCATTCTCGGTCGATAATGTCATATAGTGCGCGTAAGGTATCTTGCCCGCCCATTCTGGTCGATAATGTCATATAAAATGGGAATTTAACCCAACGTACTACGCGCCTCAACTCCTTTAGAAAGACTCTTTTTCAATTACAACTTCCGGATACTAACAACTATAGTATCAAGTCCTATCCGTCTTTCAAGACAAGTCACAATACATTTTAGAAATACAATTAACTTCTAAAACAAGTGACTTCTTTCTTAAAACCCTCAAAGAATCGGTACCTTAAAAACAGTTTGCCCTCCCTTATTTCAAATCATTTCTTTGCTTACATTACTGAAAAAAACCATTCTTTTAACCTTCCATAAAACCGTTATAACCAACTTCCCATAAAGCCGTTATAACCCTTTATGGTTTTAGACCAACTCATTCCTTTTATTTCCAAGAGACTTCTACTTTTTGAAACCAAGTATTAAATACTTTCAAATCAATTCTCTTAACTTTCAAAAATACAATTAGTCTCTTAACCTTTAAAACTCAAGTGACTCCTTTTATTATAAAACCTTAGGCAATTGATGCCTTAAAAACAAATTGCCTTTTCAATAAAACAAGTCATTTATCTTTCCATAAAGTAAATATAACCAACTCCCCATAAAGTCGTTTTATTCACTTTATACCTTAGCCATATACAATTTCCTATCCAAGGGACTTATACGTTTAAAACGGAACAAGTATTACATACTTTAAAACTCTTCAAGTCCCTTAACCTTAATAAGACTTAAGACATCCTTTATACTTTCAAAGAAGTGAGTTAATCTCCTAACCCACCCGACTTGGCTATTCATAAAACTAGTAAAGGATATCAAGGTGTTGTCACGATATCGCACTACACACGCAACTAGTCATGCTCAAAGATAGGAAAAGTTCTGCATAGAGTAAATCACACAACTACCTCTTAACTTCTAAGAGTAGAAGGAAACATGAAATGATACCACAAGTATATTCCATACATAGAATCATGCCAAAAGAAGGAAGAGGTTCACATACCTCGCGACGATTATCGACACGTAGCAAAATGCTCCAAAGTACTTCAATCTTGATAGCTATTCCACTTTCCAAGTAGGATACGCTATACTTAGTACTTCAACCTAAAATGGTCACAATACGTCCATTAACCTCTCACTTCATACGTAGAATTATTCTAAGTGCTAAGTCACCAATTTCTACGGAAAATCGGACAGCACCTCCTTTGTTTCTACTAACTTTGCCACCTTTTTCAAGGCCGAATACAATAACCAAACAGCCCCAATTGGCTCACCACAATCTATAAGGTAATCCAATACAAATAGATACCAACTACTACAAACTACAATTACAAATTCGGCCACCTTGAGTTCAACAACACCAATTCTTATCCAATTTCCATTTCAATCCAAGTTATTAGCCTAACATGATATCAAGTCGCAAACGATTATAACTACTATAATCTCCAAGTCAAAAACATGCGACGATTCTAATAACGACTAAAATTGTAATTCAACTTAACATGGCTTACATTACATTTCGGATTTCCAAGGCTACAATCAATCCATAATCCATATTAACTTCCACACATATACTTCATGCTAGCAACAAGTAAAGCTAACAACAATATAAATAATCTTGTAACACTTTCAAAGAACAAGATTATACCTCATCGATTCTTAGTCCAACTTCCAATCCGAAATCGCTCCTTAGCAACTTAGAGTCTCTTCAAGACACTTCAATCCGCTACTTGAGACTCTTAGAACAACACCAACCAATTTCCTTCAAACTTCCAAACAAAACCTAGAAAAGTCACTAGGTTTTCACTTTGCGACTAACCCGAAAACTATCTTTTTCCGGGATTTTTCTATTGAGATACACTCACAATACACTTAGGAACCTTGGTTTACAGTGGGAGATTATTGACAACAAACAAATTTTTGCAAAGAGAGCTTAGCCAAACCCGAGAGCTCCTCTTGTGGTTCTTCCAATTTTTGTGATTTTTGGCTAAGTATGGAACTTGTCATACTACTACTAGTGATATAAAGTGTATTGGAGGGTCATGATACACACAAATGGGTGGTTTGGATGATCTCTTGCTAAATATCAAGTCTAGTGGGACCTTTGACTTAGTCAATATTCTCATGCTACTACTTGCAAGACTAATTCATCCTACCAAAGGTCAAATGACCATTAGGGACATGCCCAATTCGACCAAGGCATACTAAGGGGGGGGTGACACATGTCGCCCTCCCATTCGTCACACTAATACGTTTTCCGACAAATTCCAAAATTCCGTTAAATACTTACAAGTCTTAAATTTTAACACTTATGAGTTCTTACGTACGTTCTTAAAACATATCTTGCAAATACGGGGTGTAACAGTTATACTCGTTTATAACGATCTTATTAAAGCAGCCATGATCTAGAAAATGTAATACAATTTTGTCTTATCTTAGTTTCTATGCAGATGGAGAATTCTACTCATTTTAATTTAATTGATTGTCGATACATTTTCTTTTATTAACGCTGCAATGGCTTGTTCGATACTTATTCTCATTCGTGCAGTAACTTAGAAAAGTCAACTCGACTCCAAATACTTTCTAACGACTCTTACCAACATCCCCCATAAGACTTGGTAAGAACTTAGGATAACTTAGACATAACTTCCACATAGAGTAAGTCAACATACATACCTCTTAACTTCTAAGAGTAGAAGGAATCATGAAATAACACCACATGTATATTTCATACATAGAATCATGCCAAAAGGAGGAAGAGGTTCACATACCTCGCGACGATTATCGACAAGTAGCAAAACGCTCCAAAGTACTTCAACCTATATTAATCATAACATGTCTATCAACTCCTCCCTTTTAAACGTAGAATCATACTAAGTATAAGGACTCTTATTCTACGGAAAATCGGGCAGCACCTCCTTTGTTTCTACGTACTTTTCCACCTTTTTCAAGGCCCGAAAATCAATAACCAAACGCCACATTTAAGGCCCAACAATTCAGAAAATACAAAGGGGATTACACGCCTAATAGGACGTGTAAAATTCTGCTCCACAATCAATATAAAACTGTCCAATAATTCCAAGCCCTATTCGGCTACAATGTCACAACAATTATCAATTTTCTTTCAATTCATTTTTTCAATCCAAGTTGTTATTCCAACATGTTATATACATAATAACAATTACAACAACTATAAATCCTTTCTTCCTTAACATGCGACGATTTTAACTACCGTCCAAATTAATTACAACATTAATGGCTAACTTGTCCATTTTTCGGTTTTAACATGTCGACATGATCCAAATCTTTTCAAACTTTAATATATATACCACATGCTCATTTCTTAACTACTATAACATGTAATCTTCAATTACATTAAGAAGGTGAAGATTTTTACCTCAATAAGCCCTAATAATGTCCAAGCGTAAAAGTCGATCTTTAGCAACTTTTAGCTCCTCTTCTTATGTTTCAATCCGCTCCAAGCACTCCTTAGAAGCTCATGAAGAACTCCTATTCAAGTTCCATCTTCAAAGTTGAAGAACACCTTAGGGTTTCGCCTTGTGACTAACGTAAAAATATCGTTTTCCCGGGATCTTTCTATTGAGATATCCTTACAATACCCCTAGGAACCTTGGGTTAAAGTCTTGTGAATAATGAACCACAAACTAAAAAATTTGTGTGGGAAAATGGCACAAAGCCGAGAGCACTCCTCACTAGCACAAGTGTTCTCTAATTTTTTTCGAAGTGTTGAAGACTTGGTCTTGCATCTAGTGTGTATATATAACACAATGGAGGGTCAAGATAACAACAAATGCGTGCCTAGGATGAAGGATACTTAGATATCTATACAAGTGGCAAGTTGACTTGGTCAATTATCTCAAGCTTTGCAAGACTTGATCATCTACCTTGATCAATGACCATTTTACCCTTGGCCCATTTCGTGCAAGCCATGTGGGGGGGAGGGGGGTGACACGTGTCGCCCTCCCATTCGTCCATAAAATTTCGTAACTCTCGTGGGCCCCACAAAACGTAAAGTTTCTCGGGTGGGCCCTATGTGACCAAATCCGTAAAAATAAATTTCCAGTATGATAATACATTCTATACTCCTCAAATAATGCATTTTGAGACTCTAATTCCCACCAACGAACATTTTTCCTTTCAGACGTTCGGAAGATTATCCGTTGGAAAAACAATTCTTTCTTTCGTACCAATTTCAAGTCTTGTGCTCTCGCGTCTATTCTCTTATTCATGTCCGGGAATTACGGGGTGTAACAGCTTCATTTCTCAAAACCTCGGAGTTACTACCTCCAAACTTGATCATTATACAAGCTTTAATTCCTTTTAAGGCCATTCTCGGCCTTCCGACCCGGTTCTAGCGGAACGCATCCACGAATCAGTACAACGATTAACCAGACTTGGGCCTTGCACCTTCGTGACCCTATCACCTAGCGGGACCACCTCAAACTAACCCCACTCCATTGCGGGTTGACCCGCGATTGGTCCTCAACCCAACCCATTATCGCACTAACTTCTCATTCCTGGTCCGAAACAAATCTCACTATTCAAGTCATGAAAGCCTAGTGGTCTTGTTAACTTAACTACCTACTTTCATTCCACACAACCCATGGAATTATCGCACTAATATACTCCACGTATACTAGGTACTTCGACCAAGATCAACCGTAACATCTTTTACTCCAGACGGCCTTGTATCTAAGGTCTCAACGGTTATCAATATTCTAAGGTTCACAATGTCCCGAGCCTACATTATCAATCCCCATAATTACGGGAAATGTAGCTTCTTAATATCTCAAAGTCTTATTAAGAACTCACAACAACTCTATTTACTCCATACGAATATCATTTGTAAATGACACTTAAGCCTATAATCATAGCTTATCCTATCAACCGGGTATGTCATTACTTCAATTGAACCTGATCCACCAAGAGTCTATCACCATCTTATTCAGTTCATTATCTCCTGATATTCCATATCAGTACATATATAAAGCCTAGGTGTGGGTTCAATAAATTATTTCACACCTTCCAAGTAATTAAGGCTTTTACCAATTCTTGGTAATCTATAATCATTCTAGGCAACATGCATACGACTCCAAATAAATACACCCGTACCGATATATATCATCAACATACCCTTTATACGATAATTTTACCAACCTGGATACGCAATCCATATAATCTGTTCTGGGTCACTGTCGCCTTTCTTAAAGCTGCAATCACAACAACTGTTAGGGAAAGACCATCCTAACAACACAGCTCTATCGCACGACCTTAGAGTAAGAAGAATAGAAACCAATCCTAAATATCCTGTAGCCTCCTGTGTATAAGTATGGTGCACACATACCCATACCCAAGACTCTACTAGACACGGTCTGTAGACATTCCGAGGACTAACTTCTCTGATACCACTCTGTCACGCCCCGAACCCTGGGCCCGCGACTGGTACCCTACCTGGGCACCCTTCTATACATACTACACGAGTAACACGCGGAAGATAATAACACTTTTTTTTTCTTAAAGCAAAGGCAATGCCGATAAGGATGCCGTATATATATACCATACCCATCTGGGTCTACACTGTACAACAATGTAAATACAACTCTAGCCAGTCCAGCCCACATATGAATACAGACCTCTAAGAGTTTGACAACAACTGTGACGGGACAAGGCCCCTGTTATACCCCGTATTTTCCAGAGTATGTACGTAAGGGAATACGTACAAAAGTTTAGCCTTAAAGAGTAGGCCAAGTTCGAAATTGTGCACAACTCGCTTAAAGAATCATTTTCCGACGAAACGTTTCCACAGCTTTCGTAGGGAAAATTCCGGCTATGCCATTACTAATTTTTGCGGATTTTTCCGAGAGACGAAACATTTTGGACCAACGGGAGGGCGACACTTGGCACCCTCCCATTGATGGACTTGAATCGTCCATTGGACGAAAATGGAGAAGGTTGGGCACGTTTTTTGTGCCTTGCCCAAAGTCAAGGAGTTGGTAGGATATTTGTGTTTAGTTAATCCTCACCCTACACTTGCCTTGCACTTGTCTTCATCTTGGCCATTGGTTGGCCAAGGCTTGAGCTATAAATACCCCCCTTTAGATGAAGAATTCTTCATCCACAAAGTTGTCTTCCAAGTCTAAAAATCCTCTCCTCTCCCTTAGCCTTTCGTCCAACACCTCCCCTCGAGTGAGTTTGGCGAGGCCTACCCCCTAGCCTAGCCGAAATCTACCCCTCCCTTGGTAGAAAAGTTGTCTTCTAGTATTGTTATAATGCCCAAAATACCCTAGCCCAAATCCCTTAGTCCTTTGTAGAAGTTGTAAAGAACTTCTAAGGTTTCTTGGAGCTACCGGAGCGTACAACTTAGGAGCTAAACCTTGCTCAGGCGCGACTTTATCTAGGATACTATTGGGCTTACCGAGGTAACTAATCCTAACCCTCTTTTGAATTAGAGAATACTTCATGTAGTAGTATTAGAATAAGTATTAAATACTTAGAAGAATATCACGTAATAGAATTGAACTGCTACCTCAGTAGAAGGGTTTAAAAGAAGAATAATCAAAAGCGTACTTCACATAGACTGCTTTCACATGAGACTTATATAGCTCACCTGCAGGGAAGTCTGCCCGACTTTTCGTAGAATTGTGAACCCTCTGCTTAGAATGACCTTGAGTAGTCTTTGATAGATGTCTGTGACTATTATAGTCTCTCACTACGACATATTCAACTCAGCAGGTGGTTTTCGCTGAGAAGGTATGTGATTCTTCCTAAAGCATAATATTTTACAAATATATAGTACGGTAGATGTACATGTGTTAACTGAATAATAACTACGGCAATGTCTTTGACTTAAGCCTGAATAATACTTATGGCAATGCCTCACGGCTTAAGCCTGAATAATACTTACGGCAATGCCTCACGGCTTAAGCCTGAATAACAAAGAACTGAAAACATTTCAAAAGAATACTGAATCATTTTTAACAGAAGATAAATATTTGGTTTTTTTAAAACAAAAGCTTAAGAGTTATACTAGCTTTATGGGAAGTTAGGTATAACAACTTAAGAAGATAAAAGGAACTGTTTACTTATTTGTTTATAAAAGCCTTGTATTGATTTCTGTTAAGTGTAGTAAGATTTGTGTGATAAGTAGACATATTATGATGCTACCTGGGTTAGTGTCTTGAAATGCTGTGTAAAGGGGTCATTCTTGCTGTGCTTACGTTGCTAACCCAGAAGTCCGTTGTCGTTATTGTATCACCTACCCTCGATCGTTATACCGAGGGCTTGCCCTCGATGCTGGTCTATACGGCTACGCGCGGTGTGAGACTATGCGAGCAGCGGTATGCTCCAGGATTGATCATTCCGCGTGTTTAGCCTGATGCGGGGGATTCCCTATGCCGTCTGTTGAGACTATGCGGTCTTTTGAGGCTATGCTGGCTGCGGTAGCCTAGGCGGATGCCGGGGGTTGGCTGCCCCGACGCGGCGGATACCTCACGCGGTGCGTGTGTGACCTATGCGGCTGCGAAAGTCAGACTAGGCACGCAGAATGATACTATGGGCGATTGGCCTTGCTTCGATCATTCGCGCCTAGAATAGACTGTTCTGATTTTCCTATTATCGTTGTTGTTTGTGATGGCACTATGTGCAATTGAACCGATTGTATTTGTGAAAAGGTTTTAAATACTTTGATTTCATTTCGCTTTATAGTTTCACATACTTGGTACTGTTGTCGACCTCCTTCTGGGCCGTTCATGCCGCAGTAAAGGCAAGCAGTGCTAGATCCGCATCCCAGGATCTTTTGCGTTGGTGTCGTGAGCTCCATCTTCTCCGAGGCTCTACTGGGTATGATCTCCTGTATTGTAGATAGTTTTGTACTGATGGTATGGCGGGCCCCGTCCCGCCATGGTTGTTTACTTCCCAGAGGTGCAGAGTACTATTATGCGGTTGGGATGTAATCGCAAAACTTGATTATTTATATATGCCAAAGGCGACGTTTTCTTACATAAGGCGTGTCTCATTTTATAAATCGCTTCTGTCTTGGTTTATATTTCCGCCGTTACTCGATGTATGACTACTGGGTGCCCTTAAGGCACCATCACGCCCCGAACGCCGTGACAAAAGTGGTATCGAGCGATTAATCCTCGGAAAGTGTCTACGCATCGTATCTAGTAGAGTCTTGATTATCGGTGTCAGTGCACCACACCAATAATCGTGAGGCTATAGGATATTTAGGATTGGTTCCCATTCTTCTCATTCCGAGATCGTGCTTTAGAGTTGTGTTATAGGTTGGACCCTCTAACGTATTCCTTTCCTGTATGATTATGCTCCACGTAAGGCAACCCGGCCCGAAGGGCAAGGCAATGAGGAGGCGCTAGCAGACACCCAGAGTCATGAGGGCTCGTGCCCGCCTATACCGAGACGGCGAGTTCTATGACGCCGCCCCAAAGAGACCACAGCACCCACACCTCCCGCCCCACACCGGGCGGAGGAGTTAGGTACAAGGAGATGGCCCACTATTGGCTAAAGTCAGGCCCGACACGGCGAGAGGCTGGACGCGCGGCTCAGCCTCCAGCTCGATCGCACCCGTAGTGCACCCGAGGCGAATAGTTTGAGGCTACGAGATTTCTTGAGTTGTAGCCCGCCAGAGTTTTACGGTCGAGGCCGGAGGATGATCCGCAGGAGTTCATCCGTCACCGCAGAGGATTATGCGGTGATCGTGGCTTTGAGACCGAGGTCGCGACATTCGGTTCAGACGGCCGCGTGATACCGCAATCGATTGGTTTGATTCATGGAGCTTTCCCGGGAGAGCATGCACCTCCAGCAGTATGGGATGAGTTTTCGAGGCTTTTCACACACTTGCCTCCGCAGATGGCGAGGGCACGAGCCGATAGATTCTTGTCTTGAGACAGGAGGACGCAGCGTGAGGAGTACAATGTCGAGTTTGATTCTTTGGCTCGATATGTCCCCGTGACCGTAGCGAGATGGAGGACAAGGTGCATCGCTATGTCATCGGGCTAGATGATTACATGGCCGAAGTCTTGCGCGGGTGTGTCCTTCACCGAGCATGGACATAACCCATACGCAGCTCATGACCGGATGTGAGGCGTAGACCGCCGTAGAGCGATATCAGCGAGCAAGAAGGCGCCAAGACGGCCGGTTCTTTTGGTGGTTCTCGGGGTGGGCGGCATCGCCAGGTCCGATTTGCACCACGGCCCGGCAGAGCGCTCCTACCTCATTTTCGATGCACCCAGAGCACGGGGTAGGTCGGGGCCCGGACTTTGGATTTGGGTAGCAGGGTGCTAACCGCTCGAGGTCTCGCTGTGCCGTTGTGGCAGATACCATTCTCGAGGCAGATCTCGGAGCTGCTATACTTGTGGCCGCAGGTCATTTCGCGAGAGTTTGTCCGACCGGAGCGGCGGCGGTAGTAGGCCCGGGCCATGTGGTCTGCCGCTTCTTCATCCCCGACAGCTACTCGCCGGAGGCAAGGTACTCATGGACCAGCGGTCGCGGCGAGGTCGTGGCGCGGTCCAGATTCTAGCGGTCCTCGAACCGCATTTATGCTTTGTCCACCGACAGATCGTGAGGCCTCACCGATGTCGCCAGTGTACCTTATCGGTTCGGGTTTGATGTGTATGCTTTGATAGATCCGGTTCTACTGGCCCTATATATCTCCGCTTGTTGCTAGTAGGATAGGGATAGAGCACGAGTCCATAGACCCTTTCGAGGTAGCTACGCCATGGTGATTCTGGTAGCTCGGCGGGTATATAGAGCTTGTCCGTGACCATTTACGATCGTCGGACCAGCCGACTTGATAGAGTTGGAGATGATTGACTTCGACGTGATTATGGGGATGGATTGGCTAGCTTGCTACGCCAATGTAGACCGCAGAGAGAGTAGTACGGTTCCAGCTTCACGAGAGTCGGTTGTTGAGTGGGAGCACCAGACGCCGGTGGGTAGGTTTATTTCCTACCTCAGCTAGGAAGATGGTGCGAAGGGTATATCTACCATCTCGTTCGGGTGTTTGATACAGAAGCTGCGGTACCAGATTTTCAGTCGATTCGATGGTCACGAGTTCCCGGCGTGTTTCGGATGACCTCCGGGTATCCTCACGAGAGGAGATTGAGTTTTGTATTGACATATTGCCAGACACTCGGCCTATTTCCATTCCGCCATACAGAATGGCACCTGCCGAGTTGAGAGTTGAAGGATCAGCTTAGAGATTTTTGGAGAAGGGCTTCATCAGCCTAGTGTTTCTCCCCGGGAGCGCCGTATTGTTCGTGAAGAAGAAGGGCGACGCTGCGCATGTGTTGATTACAGGCGGTGAACAAGGTGACCATTAAGAACGAATACCCCTTCCCGTGATTGATGATTTGTTCGACCCAGTGGGTGCGAGATGTTTCTCCAAGATTGATCTGCGATCGCTATCATCAAAGTAGTCGAGAGGTGGATGTCCCTAGATCGCATTCGGGACCTGCACGCATTATGAGTTCGTGGTCATGTCTTTGGGTTGACCAATGCTCCGGCAGATTCATGGATTTGATGAACCGAGTGTTCAAACCATTTTGGACACGTTTGTGATAGTGTTCATTGATGATATCTTGGTTTATTCTCGCCAGAGCGAGAGCACGCGAGCATTTGAGGCGTCGGCCGATTCTTCCAGACTGATTATACGCCAAGTTTTCCAAATGTGAGTTTTGGTTGACTTCGGCGTTTCTTGGGCATATTGTCGGGCTGATGGCATTCGAGGATACGCCAAGATCGAGGCGATCGGGACTTGCCTAGACCTACTACTCCGGCAGAGGTTCGCATTTACGGGCCTTGCAGGATATTATCGGTTCGTAGAAGTTTGCTTTATCTACGCACCATTGACTAGGCCGACTCGTATGCGCAAGTTTCGATGGTGATGCTTGTGGCGGGGTTTCGATTCTTTGAAAGAGATCGACGACCGCCCGTTCTTACTCTTCCGGAGGTCCGGATGGTTATGTCGTATATTGTGATCGTCGCCGCATCGGGTTGGGATGTGTGTTGATGCAGCATGGCGGGGTTATAGCATATGATCCCGACACCAAGAAACACGAGAGGAACTACCCCACCCATGATTGGAGTCGGTAGTGATTCACGCTTTGAAGATCCGAGGCACTATTTGTATGGGGTTCACATGGATATTTATACAGACCACAAGAGCCTCCAAGATATCTTCACCGGAGGAGCTGAACTTACGGCGAGACGGTGGTTAGAGTTGCTTAAGGATTACGATGTTGATATCCTGTACCACCCGGAAGGCCAATGTTGTGGCGTATGCTCTTAGTCGTAGGTCGATAGGGAGCCTATCGGATGCGACTAGAGAGGAGGACATGGTTCGTGATTTGCATCGTTAGCGAGCCTTGGTGTCCGGTTGATTGATTCTGATAGCAATGGGGTTAGAGTTCGTGAGGTTGCCGAGTCTTCCATCGTCGAGGAGGTGAAGAGGCAACGCTCGAGGATCCACTTTGATTCGATATCGTGATACGACTCTTCGTGAGGCGCGGTCCTTTTGAGGTAGCACGATGGGGTGCTAAGGTTTGAAGCGCATCATGTGTTCCGGATGTTTCAGACTTGGCAGCAGGTTCTTGGGAAGCACACAGCGTTACTCTATCCATCCGGTCGACCAAGATGTACCACGACCTTAGATCTGTGTATTGGTGGGATGGTTTGAAGAGGACGTTGCGAGTTCGTAGCTCGATGCCCGTGTTGTCGCAGTGAAGGTAGAGCACCGCAGGCCCGTGGTTTATTCTGACGCATTTATCGAGATCCCGACCGAAGTGGGAGGTAATCAGCATGGACTTCATCACAGGATTACCTCGCACCCAGAGGAGACATGATTCTATATGGGTTATCGTCGACAGGCTGACGAAATCAGCCCACTTTCTTCCCGTCAGGACGACTTTTTCGGCTGAGGATTATGCGGACTTTACATCAGAGATCGTCGGTCGCATGGAGTCCCTACTTCGATCATATCGCATGCAGGAGCCCGGTTTACGGCTAACCTGGAGGTCCTTCCAGAGGGTTTAGGGACGCAGTGAGCACGAGTCTCGCATTTCATCCACAGACAGACGGACAGGCAGAGCGCACTATCCAGACTCTTGAGGATATGCTGCGAGCCTGAGTTATTGACTTCAGTGGTAGTTGGAGGATCATTTGCCTCTAGTTGAGTTCGCATATAATAATAGCTACCACTCCAGTATTCAGATGGCGCCTTATGAGGCCTTGTATGGGAGGAAGTGCAGATCGCCTATAGGTTGGTTCGATGTTGGCGAGGTGCGGCTAGTGGGACCAGATTTGGTACGAAAGCGGTGGATAAGGTGAAGCTTATCCGAGGCGCTATCGATACCGTAGTCGATAAGTCGTATGCAGATCATCGTCGTGATCTTGAGTTCGAGGTTCATGATTGGGTTTTCCTAAGGTGTCACCCATGAAGGGTGTGATGAGATTCGGAAGAAGGGGAAACTCAAATTTCAGTACATCGGGCCGTTTCAGATTGTCCGCAGGTAGGCGGGGTTGCCTATGAGTTGGATCTGCCGTCCGATCCGGAGGCGGCATCCGGTTTTTCACGTATCTATCTTTGAGGAGATGTATCGGGATCCATCTAGGGTACACCCGATTGACGATGTCCAGTGATCAGGGGTTATCGTGAGGAGATTCCCATAGCGATAGTCGATTGTCGGAGTTAGGCGTCTGCGGACGAAGGGCGTGGCTTCCACAAAGTCTTGTGGCGAACGAGCTCGAGGAGAGATGGCGTGGAAGCCGAGGAGGACATGAGGCGAAGTATCCTCACCTATTCCCCACACCTCCGTAATTCACTTTCCCGCTTGTAAAATTTTCATTATCATTTATGCCTAAGTGTTGTTCTGTGGCCGTGTGTGGCTTTTGCAAATGTTTATGTTGAAGAATCTTATCGTTAACTGTCTTGGGAAGGAACATTCGGGACGAATGTTTTTAAGTGGGGGTGACTGTTATACCGTATTTTCCAGTATGTGCGTGGGAATACGTCTAAAAGTTTAGCCTTAAAGAGTAGGCCAAGTTCGAAATTGTGCACAACTCGCTTAAAGAATCGTTTCCGACGAAACGTTTCCACAGCTTTCGTAAGGAAAATTCCGGCTATGCCATTACTAATTTTTGCGGATTTTTCCGAGAGACGAAACATTTTGGACCAACGGGAGGGCGACACTTGGCACCCTCCCATTGATGGACTTGAATCGTCCATTGGACGAAAATGGAGAAGGTTGGGCACGTTTTTTGTGCCTTGCCCAAAGTCAAGGAGTTGGTAGGATATTTGTGTTTAGTTAATCCTCACCCTACACTTGCCTTGCACTTGTCTTCATCTTGGCCATTGGTTGGCCAAGGCTTGAGCTATAAATACCCCCCTTTAGATGAAGAATTCTTCATCCACAAAGTTGTCTTCCAAGTCTAAAAATCCTCTCCTCTCCTTAGCCTTCGTCCAACACCTCCCCTTGAGTGAGTTTGGCCGAGGCCTACCCCCTAGCCTAGCCGAAATCTACCCTCCCTTGGTAGAAAAGTTGTCTTCTAGTATTGTTATAATGCCCAAAATACCCTAGCCCAAATCCCTTAGTCCTTTGTAGAAGTTGTAAAGAACTTCTAAGGTTTCTTCGAGCTACCTGAGCGCATACAACTTAGAGCTAAACCTTGCTCAGCGCGACTTTATCTAGGATACTATTGGGCTTACCGAGGTAACTAATCCTAACCTCTTTTGAATTAGAGAATACTTCTTTGTAGTAGTATTAGAATAAGTATTAAATACTTAGAAGAATATCACGTAATAGAATTGAATCATTACCTCAGTAGGCGGTTTAAAGAAGAATAATCAAAAGCGTACTCACATAGGACTGTTTTCAATGAACTTATATAGCTCACCGTAGGAAGTGCTGCCCGACTTTCCGTAGAATTGTGAACCCTCTGTTTAGAATGACCTTCAGAGTAGTCTTTGATAGATGTCTGTGACTATTATAGGCTGACTCTCTGCGCGCGACATATTCAACTCGGCAGGTGGTTTTCGCTGAGAAGGTATGTGATTCTTCCTAAAGCATGATATTTTACAAATATATAGTACGGTAGATGTACATGTGTTAACTGAATAATAACTACGGCAATGTCTTTGACTTAAGCCTGAATAATACTTATGGCAATGCCTCACGGCTTAAGCCTGAATAATACTTACGGCAATGCCTCACGGCTTAAGCCTGAATAACAAAGAACTGAAAACATTTCAAAAGAATACTGAATCATTTTTAACAGAAGATAAATATTTGGTTTTTAAAACAAAAGCTTAAGAGTTATACTAGCTTTATGGGAAGTTAGGTATAACAACTTAAGAAGATAAAAGGAATCATTTACTTATTTGTTTATAAAAGCCTTGTATTGATTTCATTAAGTGTAGTAAGATTTGTGTGATAAGTAGACATATTATGATGCTACCAGGTTAGTGTCTTGAAATGCCGTGTAAAGGGGTCATTCTTGCCAGGCTTACGTTGCTAACCGGTAAGTCCGTTGTCTTATTGTATCACCTACCCTTGATCGTTATACCGGTGGCTTGCCTCGATGCAGGTCTATACGCCTATGCGGTCTGTGAGACTATGCGAGCAGCGGTATGCTCCGAGATTGATCATTCCGGTGTTTAGCCCGACGCGGGATTCCCTATGCGTCCGCTGAGACTACGGTCTTTTGAGGCTATGCGGCCGCGGAGCCTAGGCGGATGCCGGGGTTGGCTGCCCCGATCGCGAGGATACCTCATGCGGTGCATGTGTGACCTATGCGCGGCTGCGAAAGTCCGTGACTAGGCACGCAGAATGATACTATGGGCGATTGGCCTTGCTTCGATCATTCGCGCCTAGAATAGACTGCTACGATTTTCCTATTATTGTTGTTTGTGATGTGGCACTATGTGCAATTGAACCGATTGTATTTGTGAAAAGGTTTTAAATACTTTGATTTCATTTCGATTCTTTATAGTTTCACATACTTGGTACCAGATCGACCTCGGGCTGCGTCATGCCGCAGTAAAGGCAAGCAGTGCTGCTAGATCTGCATCCTTAGGATCTTTTGCGTTGGTGTCGTGAGCTCCATCTTCTCCGAGGCTCTACTTTTGGGTATGATCTCCTGTATTGTAGATAGTTTTGTCTGATCGGGGTATGGCGGGGCCCCGTCCCGCCACGGTTGTTTACTTCCTGTGAGGTGCAGAGTACTATTGTACAGTTGGGATGTAACTGCAAAACTTGATTATTTATATATGCCGAAAGGCGACGTTTTCTTACATAAGCTGTGTCTCATTTTATAAATTGTTTCCTGTCTTGGTTTATATTTCCGCTGGTTACTCTGATGTATGGCTACTTGGGTGCCCCGGTAAGGCACCACCACGTTCCTGAACGGGCCGACAGCCCGTCGCACTGCGGAATATACCTATCCATAATGACAAGCTCCAGAACATTGGAGCTATCCCAAAATGCTGAACAAGGATCCTAAGCTCATGGATCCACAACTATGTACCTAGACCTGCGGACATGAACGTAGCCCTCCGAATGAGGTCAGTACAACAAGTACTAAGTATGGAACTGAAATAAAATACAGTAGGAAAATCATGGATGTGTACAAGAATGACAGGGGCAAGTATAGAAAATCAAATACCAGATTCTACCGTGTCACATAACCTAAAAGCCAACAACACCCTGTATCACTGTACTATAACAACTCCAAGAGTCGACTGTGCCTTTCAAGAATATAATATCACACAGTCCAAATACAAAGCAAGAAACAAGTATGATAACCAAATTAATCAATAAGAGTAATGAAAATCAACTTCATCTTTTAAAAGACCATTTCACAATATATAAGCAGTCATGCCAAGTCAGCATGCCCTCAAAATCATTACTCAAATATAATCATGGGTCTCACGCCCATAATATCAATCATGCCCGTGGAATTCCTTCCTCACTACCGGCAGTCCATGATATAATATCACACCAATATGTGTACCCGAACACCAGACCCCACCTGCATCATAAAACTGATCGGGCCAAGTAGGAGAGCCAACTACCAGATCACGCCTGCATCATAAAACTGACTGGGCCAAGTACGAAAGCCAACTACCAGATATCGCCTGCATCACGAAGCTGACCGGGGCAAGTACGAAAGCCAACTATCAGAGCCTACCATATCACGAGATATGACTGGGGCAAGCATCTTAAGACAACCTACCAGAGCCTGCCGCTCACGAGAAATGACCAGGGAGAGTATCTAAAGCATGGTCGCATGCCCCCGGAATCTCTCATCGGTGTAAGCATGTCCGCTTGCGTCACGAAGCATACTGGGGCAAGTACGAAAGCTAACTACCAGGTACCTCCTGCATCACGTAGCTTCCCGGGGCAAGTACGAAAGCTAACTACTAGGTACCTCCTGCATCACAAAACTTCGCCATAAAACTGACCGGGGCAAGTACGAAGGCCGACTACCAGGTACCTCCTGCATCACGCCAATGACCGGGGCAAGTACGAAAGCCAACTACCAGATACCGCCTGCGTCACTAAACCTCATGGGGAGCTAGGCCATGGAATAATAATATCATTCGGGAAATGAACCCGCATCATGGTCGCATTCCCCCAGAATTCTTCATTGGTGCAGGCATGTCCATGAAACAATATAGTGGAAGCATACCCGTAGGCCTCCCAACAGTGTCGGTATGTCCAAGTAAATAACAAGATAACAATCATAATGGAAGCATACCCGTGGACCATCCAGCAGTGTCGGTATGTCCAAGTAAATAACAAGATGACCGGCCCTCCATCGAGACGCGGTAGCATAAGAATACGACACTTTCACAACAAGGTTATCACAAGCGATCATAAGCAAGTTACCATACTTCTAGACTTTCATCAACATGTAAACTGATTCACCATTTTATAAACTCAAGGTACTTTCATTTTATGCCAACAATCCGGGTTTTAACCCCAAAGTACTACGTACTTCTACTCTCTTAAAAAGATCCTTTTTTACTTAAAAGCCACACGATACTAATACCCGTAATATCAAGACACGTTTACTTTTCAAACTGAGTTACTACACCTTCAGAAAATTATTTCAAGGCCTTTTAAAATCAAGTAACTTCTACTTTCTTAATTCAAGTAACCTATTCTTTAAATCAAGTTACCAGTTAAATCAAATAAATAAATCAAGTCCCATAACCCTTAAGGAAATTAAATTTCATAACTTTGAAAATCAAGTCTCATAACTTTAAATCAAGGTCTCATAATCTTTAAAGGAATCAAATCTCATAACTTTGAAAATCAAGTCTCATAACTTTAAATCAAAGTCTCATCACTTTCAAAATAAATATTAATTAATGTAGTAACTTAGCAAGGTCAACTAGACTTCACTACTTTCTAACGACTCTTACCAACATCCCCATAAGACTTGGTAAGAACTTAGAAATATTCTAGACATGTTTTTAGCCCAAAATCTATCACGTGAATACTTCCTAATTACAAGGCAAGTACTTCAAGAAGGCAAGTCACGTATACTCCAAATAACAAGGCAAGTATACTTCAAACAACAAATCATGTATACTCCCAACAACAAGGAAATATACTCAAATAACAAATCATGTATACTCCTAACAACAAGGAAAGTATACCATAAAAAATACGCATGTCTTATAGAAGAGGAAGTCCACATACCTCGAGACGACTAACCATTTCGACACGTAGCAAAACGCTCCAAGTACTTCAACTTCATCGGCTATTCCTTAAGCCAAGTAGATCATGCTACACGTAGTACCTCAACCTAAAATGGTCATAGTACTTCTATCAAAATCTTACTTACTATTGTAAGACTTATACCAATTAATAGCCCTCTAATTCTACGGAAAATCGGGCAGCACTTTCTTTGTTTCTACGTACTTTTCCACCTTTTCCAAGGTCCGTATTTCATCAACCAACAAGCCACATTTAAGGCGCAACCAACAGTTAACCAAAGGGGATTACACGCCTAACTGGACGTGTAAAATTCTGCCCCACAATTTATATAAAACAGTCCACAATTAATCCATCATTAAAGGTACCATGTGAAGCCTTCAACACCCTTATCCTTTAGGACTTTCATTAGCCAATTACTACAACAATACAAAGTCTTTTTTCTTAATTCTTTTTAATCTAATTCTCATTCCAACATGTTATATAAGTTATAACAATTTATCAACTATATTTCCTTCATTATATAACATGCGACAAATGTAGATGACGACAATAAAAATCAACGAATCACATGGCCCGAAAAAGCTAGTTTCGGACCACTCACCCAAAGTAGGGCATACACACCTTATTTTCCATATCTTCCTTAATGAAAGTTCATCCATATACTATAACAATGAGTAATATCCAATTACTGCGGAAAAAGAAGATTTATTACCTCATTTTTAGCCTTAAAATCGTCTCGGGCAGAACGCTATACTTTGATCCGCAGTTTTCGTTTCGCTCCACTTCTTCAAGTTCCAATCACATATATGTGACCTCTATGAACTTATACACAACTCCACTTTGTATTTCGCTTCCAAAAAGTCGACGGAACCTTAGGGTTTGACACCCACATTCTCGGCCAAGACAAGGCTACACAAGGTTGAGATGTTAATCTTGGTTCAACACTTGGATTAGGGGCTTAATCGTGGATGAAATGAACTAATCAACACTAGGTGTTCATGGTGTTGAGCTCAATGAGAGAAAGATGAGAGCTTATTTGGCTAAGTGTTAAGGCAAGTCTTGCAAGCCCTCTAATATATAGATGTACATCTCAAGTAGCAAGACAAGTGGAGTGGGACCCACATGACCCACTTGTCCACAAAATATCTTGCCAAGTCTCATAAATATCTAAAGTCAAAAAGTCAAGGTCTTCCAAGACCAAGACAAGGGGGTGGGGGTGTGCCACGTGTCACCCTATGATTCATCCAAAATATTTTCATCTCTCAAAAAGTCCATAATTGGCCAAAATATCGAAAAACTTGTGGGCCCCACAAAAACGTAAAATTTCCCGGGTGGGCCCCATATGACCAAATCCGAAAATTAAAATTCATAATTCCAATATATTCTCTAAGTCCCAAATATCAAATTTGAGAATCAAACTTTATAAACATTTTTTCCTTCACGAGGCTCAGAGGATTTTTTCGGAATTTTTCATTCTTTTCAAAATTCAAATCTCAATTTCTCACGTACGTTCTCATTTCAAATTGTTGGAAATACGGGGTGTAACAACAGGTTATAGGTACGGAGTATGATACATTATTTGTACGCGTATGAACATGATGATTCTATGAGTAGGAATCCATGGCGAAGTACGATGGCTGATGCGTACAATGGTACGAGTACAGTGATACAAGATACAGTTGGCTCTTATTTTATATGACACGGTTGGATCTGGTATTTGATTATTTTACTTGTCTCTGTCATTTCTTGGCCTGCCATGATTTTAATGTTGTACTTTATTTCTGTTTCATACTATACTTGTTGTACTGACCCCCTTCGGGGGGCTGCGTTCATGCCCGCAGGTATTAGGTACTCAGTTGGGTGATCCGCGAGCTTAGGATCTCCAGTCAGCTTCTATTGAGACAACTCCACTATGCCGGAGTCTTGTCATGTTGGTACGAAGTTTGTATTAGAGTCTTGTACATTTATGGGTACGACGGGGTCTTGTCCCGTCATAGTATTTGTCCAAACTCTTAGAGGTCTGTATTCATATGTGGGCTGGAATTGCGTTAGTTGTATTTATACTGTTGTACAGTTGTAGTGTCACGACCCGACCCCGGGACCGCGACTAGTGCCCTATCTGGGCACTCTTACAGGTATACATCAGAGAAAAATCAGCGGAACATACATGAAACTTATACAAACAAAAAAAAACAGAAGTAAACAACAGGTTAGCCGATAGGGCTACCTTCCTGAACATATATAAATACAACGGAAGCAGATGACTCCTTTCCTTACAAACTGACCCACAATATGTGACTACAGACCTCTAAGAGTTTTAATATAACAACTGTGGCGGGACAGGGCCCCGCCATACCCCTGAATATACATGAATCTACTACCTCAGGGAAAACCGTACCAAGAGATAAGCCTCCGGAGCAAATGGAGCTTTCTCTCAAAAACTGAACCGAGATCCTAAGAGCAAGGATCGCCAACCTGGGTACCTAAAACCTGCGGGCATGAACGCAGCCGGCGGGGTCGATAACAGTACCGAATATGGAATGTAAATAACGTGATGAAACAGATCATAATCACATAAAAGAATGACAAGGACAAGTATAAAAATACTTACCAGATCTTGCCGTGTCATTACCACTTATGAACTAAATCGCACCTTATCATCTTTTCCATTTTCAATAAAAGTTATAGCCACTTTCTTACGTACATTATTAGAAAAAGAATCATTAAGTTCATTACCATATAACTTAACTATCTTTCATAAGGTTGTTCCGGCCCTGTAAGGAGGGGCACCTATACTGTCACGACCCGAACCCGGGCCCGTGACTGGTGCCTTACCCCGGGCACCCAAGTAGACATACATCAGAGTAATCAGCGGAACATAAAGACAATACATGAAACCAATGTAGTACAAAACAGTAATCTGAGGAAAAACTTGCCTTTCGGCATATATATATATAACAACTCCTACAAATGAACAGTTTAATCCTTTTTACAACCCTGCCCACAACAGTACTACAGACCTCTAAGAAATGATACGACAACAATGGAGGGACAGGGCCCCGCCATACCCCTGAATGTAAATACCTACAACGACAGGGGACTATACCAAGATAAGCCTCCGGAGAAACGGAGCTTTCCCAAACGCTGAACTGTGACCCTAAGAGCGAGGATCAACGACTGGCGTACCTTTACCTGCGGCATGAACGCAGCCGGGCGAGGTCGATAACAGTACCAAGTATGTGAAATCAAAATAAATCAGAATGAAATCATAGTAGTCTATATAAAGCAGAGACATGTATGATAACCAAACTACGCTCACAATAAATAAGCGAATATGTCAAGTCGTGACTCACGCCTCAAAGTTATCACGATAAAACCGTGACGGCAAGTACGAAGGCATAGCCGACTACTAAGACCCACGCATCAAAAATACCACAAACTGTATCCCGAGGTCTTTCTAGACCGCACTACGATCGGCCGCCACTCGCCCGCAATATCAATGTGCGCGTCTATCCTCGAACTCGCAGCTCGCATAGGTCACCCACAGACCGCACGAGGTATTCCTCGAATCATGGTCCTGCATCACCGAGGTATACCCCGCATCGGGGCGCCTAACCTCGGTATCCGCCTAGGCTCCGTAGCCCGCATAGTCTCAAAGACCGCATAGTCTCAACAGACCGCATAGGAATCCCCGCATCGGGCTAAACACCCGAATGATCAATCCCGGTTACCGCGACTCGCATAGTCACAAGGATCGCATAGGCCGTAGAGACCGCATCGCGGTGGCAAGCCCTCGGTATAATAAGTCAAGGGTATGTGATACAATAACAAGATAACGGGCTTAACGCTTGACAACGTAAGCACAACAAGAGTGACCCCTTACACAATAATCACAAGATACTAACACGCCAGAGAATCCTAACATGCTTACTTATCAAATCAACAAGAAAGTATTACAAGGCTATCACAAACCAATACAATCAAGTTATTCACACAAGGTACTTTCTACTAACAAGTTCGGGTACCTATCCCCAAAGTACTTCATACATTAAATCTTTAAAAGATACGTTACTTCACAAAAACCACACAATACCCGTAGTATATGAAAATAGAGTGATTATCTTTTTAAAGTAAATCAATTACTTCTCTTTGTAAAATCAAGTAGCAACATTCTTTTCCAATGTTCAAGTTTGCCTAATTTCCAATGTTCAAGTTTGCCTAATTTCCCATGTTCAAGTTTGCCTTTGTAGAAAGGTTTCGTAGTTCATAGTCTTATTCATTTAAGAATATAATTCTCCTTTAAACAATCTGAGAAACATAAGCCTTATATGTGAGTAGGATATTCTTGTTTATAACAATCTTATTACAAAGAAATGCATGATCTAAGAAATATCATTTTGTCTCATCTTAGCTTCTATGCAGATGGAAGTTTCTCTGGTTTTAATAATACTTAATTATTAAAAACATTTCCTTATTAACGCCGCAGTTGGTTTGTCGATACACATTCGATTTCCAAAATCAAGAAACATTCTTAAGACGTTATACCTAACTTTCCATAAAGCTAGTATAACTCTTAAGTTTTCAAAACAAATCAAGTATTACCTCTTCTTTCAAAATGAATCAAAAACCTTTTGAAATACTTCAAGTTCTTTATTAACACATAACAAGCCAGTTATAGTTCAAATCAGTTATCTTTTAAAAACCACAAGTATTTTCCTAACAACATAAAGCTGTTATAACCAACTTCCCATAAAGCCGTTATAACACTTTATGTTTTAAACCAATCAAATACATTTAGCACATGTACGCTCACTACTACATAGTTCACATATCATGCTAGAAGAGATAGGAAGAGGTTCACATACCTCGCGACGATTATCGACTAATAGCAAAACGCCCAAGTACTTCCAACCGCGGCTACTCCTTTAAGCCAAGTAGATCGCGCCACACGTAGTACTTCAACCTATAAGGCCACAAGGCGCTTATTAACATTTAGATCCCTTCAGAAACATTCTACGTAAAATTCAAAGACTTCCCGCATGACAGAAATCTCCTCTCTATCGGGGCCGCTACCAAGCCAACCGTGGGGTTATACGCTTAACCCGGACGTGCACAATTCTACCTCACGTAAAAGCTACACAAGTCTCATCAGAATACACCCTATGTAAATACCAAGATTCTTCTTTCAAAAGGTTTCTTATTATTCAGGCTTAAGTCAAAAGACATTGCCGATAACAACGTTCAGTACTATATATAGTATACTTCAACTATATAATCTAATCAACATGTAATTTCCAATTACAATAGGGGGACAAGATATTTACCTCGATAAGCCCATAATTATCCGAGTTTAAATGTCGATCCTGAGCAAGGTTTAGCTCCTACTCCGCGGCGCCGACTCCGCCTCCAAACAACCCTTAGAAGTTCTAACCAACTTCTACTTAATACTCCAACTAACTATGGAGATTTTCCTTGTGGTTTCGGTTTTGTGGATGAAGGAAGTATAATAGTATTTCTGGGCTTTTTGTAAAGGTATAACCTTAGAATACTACAAGGTATGTGGCTAAGGTAATTTGGGCATTATAACAATACTTTTGAGAGTATTTCTAACAAGAGGGGGGGTATAATACGAAGACAACTAGGCTAAGGGGGGGGGGGTACACTCTCGGCTAGCACCCTAGAGTGGGGTGCTCTCGGCCACAGGGAGGCCTCGGCCGAACTCAACACAAGGGAGGGAGAAGGAGAGCTTTCAAGACTTAGGCAATTTTGTGGATGAATTAGTCTTCAAAGGGTGGGTATTTATAGGTCAGTGAAGGCCAACCAACGGGCCAAGATCTTGCCAAGTGCAAGGCAAGTGTAGGCCAAGATCTTGCCAAGTGCACCTTATCCATCTACCACCAAAATATCCTACCAACCCTCGACCAAACAATGGCCATTCGCCAACTCCTTTACCGCCTAAGGTGTTCCAATGAGAGGGTGACAAGTGTCGCCTCTTGTTGGTCCAAAATGTTTCGCCTCTGAAAAATCCGCAAAAATTAAAAATGACATAGCCGAAATTCCCTACGAAGTCGTGAAAATGTTTCGCCGAAAACCGACTCTAACCGGTGTTGTGAACAAAAGAATTCGCCAAGCCTAAATCACAAGTTCAAATTTTCTACGTACGTCCTTACGTACATACTCTGGAAATACGGGGTATAACATTCTCCCCTCCTTAGAAACATTCGTTCCGAATGTTCCTTCTAAGCCTCAAAACAACCGCGCGCCAGTATAGTCTTCACTACTATACTTACGAGAACAAACACATCACACATGGCCACCAAACAATCACGCAAAATGCTTACATCCAAGTCCACGGGAAGCACCTCTAACATCATAAAGCATACCACTTTTGTCACTTTGCGCGAGGTTCTAGTGTCACTCCGGCGACCCAACAAATGGTACCAGGCTGCGATCATCAAGATGTCGTACATTCGAACTCTTACCACATTTCGAAATCGCTTGATTCCAAAACTCGGGTTATCATCTTCAACTTGGTCATCATTAGTCGAATACTGCGGATGGATCTCCATTTCCTTCTCGAACATAACACGAAGATCGACGACCGCCTCCTAAGTCGGACGGCAAATGCTAACATATAGGCAACCCGCCTATTCTTCACATGAACTCAAAGGCCCAAAGTAACTCGGGCTAAGTTCCTCTCAGTATTCCAAAACTCGTCACACCCAACCCGGTGGTACTTTCAAGACCGACCGTCAACCCGAACTCTAAGCGTCGCCGATTATCCGCACGATTTCGTTATACCCGTATTTCCGCAGTATGCGTGAGGCGCACGATAAATTTTTTTGCCTTAAGAATTGGCTTTGGTTCGAAATTTGGGCACAAGTGCGAATAAGTCGTTTACGAAACGTTTCATTACTACGTTGGAAAAATACCGCTATGTCATTTAGTATTTTTGCGGATTTTTCCGAGCGACGGAACATTTTTGGACCAACGGGAGGGTGACACTTGTCACCCTCATTGGACGGCAAAGAGAGGCTTGGCCTTGGCCGATTGGTTCATGGTTTTGTGCCTTGTTTTGTGGCTTGTTTTGTGCCATGTTTTGTGGAGTAGGGGTTAGGGTGCACTTGGCTTGATCTTGGCCTTACACTTGCTATACACTTGGAAGGATCTTGGCCATTGGTTGGCTTTGGTTTTGCTATAAATACCCCTCTCTTTGAAGACTTCATTCATCCAAAATCTTCCAAGTCTTGGAAACCCTCCTCCTCTTGTTGACTCTCGTCCAAGAGCCCCTCTCCCCCTTAAAATTTGGCTTTGGCCGAGAGGCCACCCTCCCCTTTGTGGCGTTACGCGGGTACCCCTAGCCTAGTTGTTTTCGTATAATACGCCTTGTGGTGGTATAGAAATACTCTCCTAATTTTGGTATAATGTCCACATACCTTGGCCCAAATACCTTGTAGTAGTCCCAAGGTTACACTTCTACAAAAGCCCAGAAAATACGATGATACGTCCGTGAGCCCCACAAACGAAACCCGAAGGAAATCGTCACCCGTTGTTGAAGTTGTAGGTAGAAGTTGTTTCGCACTTCTAAGGGTTGTTTGAGCGCCGAGTAGGAGCTAAGCGTTGCTCGGGATCGACTTTATACTTGGATAATTTTGGGCTTATCGAGGTAAACACTATCGTCTTCTATTGTAATTGGAAATTACATGTTAGAATATATAGTTGAAGTATACTATATATAGAATCGAACTTAGTATTGTGGCAATGTCTTTTGACTTAAGCTGAAGAATAAAGAATCGAATCGAATCAGTATTTACATAGGATCGTATTGCGAGACTTGTGTAGTATTATCGAGTAGGATGGTACACGTCCGTTAGACGTGAACCCCCTGGTTGGCTTGGTAGCCGCCTCGATAGAGAGGAGATTTACGCTGTTGTGGAAGGTCTTTGCCGAATTTTCGTAGAAAGATAGAACTTGTGTTTTGGGGTTAATAGACGTTTGTGACCTTTATAGGTGAAAGTACTAAGAGTAGCGTATTCTACTCGAGGAGTGGAAAGGGCTAGCAAGGTTGTAGTACTTGGAGCATTTTGCTTATTGTCGATAAATCGTCGCGAGGTATGTGAACCTCTTCCTATCTCTTCTAGCATGATATGTGTGAACTATGTAGTACGGTAGACGTACGTGTTAATCGTGTTTGATTGTTCTTAAAACATAAAGTGTTATAACGGCTTTATGGGAAGTTGGTTATAACAGCTTTATGTAGGTAAGAAAATACTTTGTGGTTTTAAAAGGTAACTGATGTGAATTATAACTGGCTAGTTATAATAAAGAACTTGATGTATTTCAAAAGATTTATAAATCATTTTGGAAGGGAGAGTAACACTTGGTTTTAAAAGGTTTTAAAAAGAGTTATACTAGCTTTATGGGGAGTTAGGTATAATGTCTTAAGAGAGGTAAAGAAAATGGTTTACTGATGTTAGAAGTTAAGAGACTTGATCTTATAAGATAAGAGACTTAACTTATTTGTTTTAATGTGAATGTTGTGTGAAACCTCATTCGTGAGTAATGAGTACTTGGTTTTATTTAAAGGGATAATGTTTTACTGATTTCGGAAATCAGAATGTGTATCAACAGACCACTGCAGCGTTAATAAAGGAAAATGTATTGAATAATGATGAATTGTATTAAAACCAGTAGAAACCTCCATCTGCATAGAAACTAAGATGAGACAAAATGATATACATTTTCTAGATCATGGTCTTTGTAATAAGAATGTTGTAAACAAGAATAACCTACTCTCACGTGAGACATATATTACTCAATTGTTCTAAAAGAAATCAAGTGATTAAGTTTATGAATCGTGAAACCATTTGAAAATGAGAAGCTTGAGTAATTGAAACTAGGCAACCGGAACTTAGGAAAAGAATGTTGTTACTTGATTTTGAAAAGGAAGGTGGGTTGGTCATTCTAATACTACGTATCGGGTGACTTTTATAAAAGTAATGGATCTCTTTAAAAGAACTTAACGATGTAGTACTTTGGGGTTAAAAACCCGACTTTGGCATAAAATGAAAGTACTTTGAGTTGTGTGAAACTTGCCTATGCTTGTTGTTGTGAAACTTGACGTGCTTGTTGTTGTGAAACTTGCCTATGCTTGTGATGATAGCCTTCTTTGTGCAAGTGTGGTATTTCGTGTTACCGTCTCTCGATAGAGGCCGTTGACTTGTTGAGAACTTACTTGGACGTCTTGGCGGTGATGGAGAATTCCACGGGTATGTTTCCATTTTGATTACCGTCTTGTGTTGATGTCACATGGACATGTCTACACCGACGCGATTCCGGCACGCGGCCACGCGGGCGGTTGATTACCCGATATATGGTTATTACCGCAACATGGACGCGTCTACACCGACGCAAGATTCCGGGGCATGTGGGCTACGCGCAGGTTGACCACCCAAGATATTCTTATTGAGGTTACATGGGCATGTCTACACCGGCGCAAGATTCCGGTACGTGGCCACGGCCTTGTTATTATTGTTGCATCATGGACATGTCTACACCGAGGCGATTCCGGGGCATGCGCCACGATAACATGATGGATGTTATGGGCGTGAGACCCATAGTTATATTTGAGTGGTGACTTTGAGGCGTGAGTCCCCGACTGACTGCTTTTATATTGCGCATCGTATTTTGGTTATCATACATGTCTCCCGCTTAAGCTATTATGATTTCATTTACGATTTGACGCTTTCACATACTTGGTACCAGATCGACCTCTTCGGCCGCGTTCATGCCGCAGTAGAGGTACATCGGTGGATCCTCGCCTAGGATCTCGGGCCAGTTGGGAAGCTCCGCTTCCGGAGGCTTATCTTTTGGTATGTGTTCCCTGAGTTGTAGGTTCTTGTACATTCAGGGGTATGGCGGGGCCCTGTCCCGTCATAGTCGTTGTAAATCTTAGAGGTCTGTAGAACTGTTGTGGGCAGGGTTGTAAAAGGATTAAACTGTTCGGTTTTATGTATATACCAAGGCAACTGCTTTGGTTGGCCTTTCTATTTATTATATCTCTTGTTTCATGATTCAGTTTTTATTTTCCGCTGGTTTTCTCTGATGTTGTATCACTAGGGTGCCCGGGGTAAGGCACCAGAACCGCCCGTTCGGGTGTTACAAAGTGGTATCGAGCGCTAGTCCTCGGAAAGTGTCTACAGACCGTGTCTAGTAGAGTCTTGATTATCGGTGTGTTGTGCACCACATCTATAATCAGGAGGCTATAGGACATTTAGGATTGGTTTCCATTCTTCTCATTCTGAGATCGTGCCTTAGAGCTGTGTTGTAAGTTGGACCCCTCTGACGTGTTTCGTTTTACCGCTATGCCTCGCGAAGGCAACCAGGCCCGAGGGCAAGGCAGCCGAGGGAGCTGCTAGTGGGATTCAGAGGAGTACGAGGGCGCAGGCCCGGTCAGTACCTGAGGTAGTGCTTCAGACGGCGAGTTTTGCGACGCCGCCAGCACCAGCAGAGTTTAGAGCCGCAGCAGCTGGCCGAGACTACAAGACTGAGCCTCCACCCACACCGAGCGGGAGATGGGTCACGCGAGATGGCCCGCTTATTGGCCGTGGTTGTGGCCGATATATGATAGCCTCGACGCAGCAGCCTCAGCCCAAAGAAGACTGTAAGGCACCCGAGGCGCATGTTTGAGGCTACGGGATTTCCTTAGTTGTAGCCCGCCTGAGTTTTACGGGTCGAGGCCGGAGGATGATCCGCAGGAGTTCATCCGTCAGTTGCAGAGGATCATGTGGTGATCAAGGCTTCGAGATCGAGTCTGTGACATTTGTTCGCGACGGCCGCGTGATACCGCAATCGATTGGTTTGACTCGCGAGCTTTCCCGGGAGAGCATGCACTTCCACCGCTTGGGACGAGTTTTCGGGGCCTTTCTCGCACATTTCTTGCCTCCACAAACGGCGAGGGCTCGCCGGCTGATTTTTGATGTTGAGGCGCATCCGCGCATTCGGGAGTACAATGTGAGTTCGACTCATTGGCCCGGTATGTTCCAGCCTTAGTAGCTAGTATGGAGGATCGAGTGCACCGATATGTTACAGGGCTCGATGATTACCTAGCAGAGAGTTGTTCGGGTGTTTCTCTTCAGCCGGGCATGGACATTGCCCGCATTCAGGCTCATGCACTTGGGTGCGAGGAGCGCAGATATCGACGGGTGGACCGATTTCAGCTGTAGAAGGCCTAGACGGCCTGATATTTTGGAGACTTTCGAGGCGGACCGCCTCAGATGCAGACTAGTTATGTACCTCCGCCATTCTGAGTGGCCCTCCGCAGCCTTCGGACCTCGGGATATTCGGAGCGTGTCCGCTCCTGTGTTTCGAATGTTCGCGAGTAGGGTGTTGGCCAGACGCAGTCACCCCTACCTCGGTGTGGTCGATGTGGTAGACCGCATTTCGGAGAGTGTCGTAGTACCAAGGGAGCTTGTTATTCTTGCGCGCTAACAGGCCATATGACGAGAGACCGTCCACCAGGTAGCATCGTAGGATAGCACAATACTAGAGCGATTCACTGCCACGGAGGTCGCGTGGAAGTTCCGATTTAGCGGTCCTTGAACCGCCTAGTTTCAGTATATCCTTAACCTCTGTAGTTTTGTGTATATTGATGTTGTTGATGTGTTTAATGATATGTTTGGATAGCTTTGTGCTAAAATGTGATTTAGAAACCTGGTTAGTGAAAAGGGTAAGTCCCTGGGTAGTGTGAAATGGAAGTGGTAGCTTTCATGACCTGTAGAGGTAAGATTGTTCGGATCAAGAAACTAGAGAGTTGGCGCTACAGTGGGTCGGGTTGGGGCCATGTTGCGGGCCAACCCGCCCCGCTTTTGGAGGCGGTCAGCTCTGGGTGGTCCCGCCGGTGGCAGGTCACGAGTGCTAGCCCAAGTTTAGATGACCATCGTATGAGTTCGTGGATACGCTCGATCGTAATCGATTCGTGAAGGCCGGAATGGCCTTAGGGAAATGGAGGTTAGTGAGATGACCAAGTTTGGAGGTAGTGACTCCAAGGGTTGGAAACAGAAGCGTTGACAGAAGTGTGGTACGGACACTAGAACGAGTTCGAGTGTTCGTGACGAGTACTACGAGTAAGGGGAGAAGTGAACGTGTGTTTTTGTGGCCAGGTGTGGCATGATTGTTTTCGTACGTATAGCAGTGAAGACTATACTGACGCCTGTTGTTTTGAGACCTTGAAGGAACATTCGACGAATGTTTCTAAGGAAGAATGTTATACCCCGTATTTCCGCAGTATGCGTGAGGCGCACGATTAATTTTTGCCTTAAGAATTGCCTTTGGTGCGAAATTTGGGCACAAGTGCCGAAGAGAATCGTTTTCTGACTAAACGTTTCCAGACTACGTTGGAAAAATTCCGCTATGTCATTTAGTATTTTTGCGGATTTTTCCGAGCGACGGAACATTTTTGACCAACGGGAGGTGACACTTGTCACCCTCATCGACTAAGAAAGGAGGCTTGGCCTTGGCCGATTGGTTCATGGTTTTGTGCCTTGTTTGTGGCTTGTTTTGTGCCATGTTTTGTGGAGTAGGGTTAGGGTGCACTTGGCTTGATCTTGGCCTTACACTTGCTATACCCTTGGAAGGATCTTGGCCATTGGTTGGCTTTTGGTTTTGCTATAAATGCGCCCCTGTCTTTGAAGACTTCATTCATCCAAAATCTTCCAAGTCTTGGAAACCCTCCTCCTCTTGTTGACTCTCGCCCAAGAGCCCCTCCCCTTAAAATTTGGCTTTGGCCGAGGCCACCCTCCCCTTGTGGTGCCTTGGCCATGGGTACCCCCTAGCCTAGTTGTTTTCAGATAATACCCTTTGTGGTATAGAAATACTCTCCTAATTTTGTTATAATGTCCAAATACCTTGGCCCAAATACCTTGTAGTATTCCCAAGGTTACACTTATACAAAAGCCCAGAAAATACGATTATACTTCCTTTAGCCACAAAAACGAAACCCTAAGGAAATCTTCACCCGTTGTTGAAGTTGTAAGTAGAAGTTGGTTAGAACTTCTAAGGGTTGTTTGAGCGCTGAGTAGGAGCTAAGCGTTGCTCAGATCGACTTTATACTTGGATAATTTTGGGCTTATCGAGGTAAACACTCATCATTCTTCTATTGTAATTGGAAATTACATGTTAGAATATATAGTTGAAGTATACTATATATAGAATCAACTTAGTATTGTGGCAATGTCTTTTGACTTAAGCTGAAGAATAAAGAATCGAATCGAATCAGTATTTACATGGGATCAGACAGTGAGACTTGTAGTATTATCGAGTAGGATGGTACACGCCCGTTAGACGTGAACCCCCGGTTGGCTTGGTAGCCTCGATAGAGGAGGAGATTTACTGCCATGGGGTGAGGTGCCGAATTTTACGTAGAAAGATAGAACTTGTGTTTTGGGGTTAATAGACGTTTGTGACCTTTATAGGTGAAAGTACTAAGAGTAGCGTATTCTACTCGATGAGTGGAAAGGGCTAGTGCGTTGTAGTACTTGGAGCATTTTGCTTATTGTCGATAAATCGTCGCGAGGTATGTGAACCTCTTCCTATCTCTTCTAGCATGATATGTGTGAACTATGTAGTACGGTGACGCGTACGTGTTAATCGTGTTTGATTGTTCTTAAAACATAAAGTGTTATAACGGCTTTATGGGAAGTTGGTTATAACACTTTATGTAGGTAAGAAAATACTTTGTGGTTTTAAAAGGTAATCGATGTGAATTATAATCGCTAGTTATAATAAAGAACTTGATGTATTTCAAAAGATTTATAAATCGTTTTGGAAGGAGAGTAACACTTGGTTTTAAAAGGTTTTAAAAAGAGTTATACTAGCTTTATGGGAGTTAGGTATAATGTCTTAAGAGAGGTAAAGAAAATGGTTTATCACGTTAGAAGTTAAGAGACTTGATCTTATAAGATAAGAGACTTAACTTATTTGTTTTAATGTGAATGTTGTGAAACCTCATTCGTGAGTAATGAGTACTTGGTTTTATTTAAAGGGATAATGTTTTACCGATTTGGAAATCGAATGTGTATCAACAGACCATCGCAGCGTTAATAAAGGAAAATGTATTGAATAATGATGAATTGTATTAAAACCAGAGAAACCTCCATCCGCATAGAAACTAAGATGAGACAAAATGATATACATTTTCTAGATCATGGTCAGTAATAAGAATGTTGTAAACAAGAATAACCTACTCTCACGTGAGACATATATTACTCAATTGTTCTAAAAAGAAATCAAGTGATTAAGTTTATGAATCGTGAAACCATTTGAAAATGAGAAGCTTGAGTAATGAAACTAGGCAAACCGAACTTAGAAAAGAATGTTGTTACTTGATTTTGAAAAGGAAGGTGGGTTGGTCATTCTAATACTACGTATCGGGTGACTTTTATAAAAGTAATGGATCTCTTTAAAAGAACTTAACGATGTAGTACTTTGGGGTTAAAACCCGACTTTGGCATAAAATGAAAGTACTTTGAGTTGTGAAACTTGCCTATGCTTGTTGTTGTGAAACTTGCTTGTGCTTGTTGTTGTGAAACTTGCCTATGCTTGTGATGATAGCCTCTTTGTGCAAGTGTGGTATTTCGTGTTACCGCGTCTCGATAGAGGCCGTTGACTTGTCGAGAACTTACTGGACGTCTTTGGCGTGATGGAGAATTCCACGGGTATGTTTCCATTTTGATTATCGCTTGTGTTGATGTCACATGGACATGTCTACACCGACGCAGATTCCGGCACGCGCCACGCAGCGGTTGATTACCCGATATATGGTTATTACCGCAACATGGACGTGTCTACACCGACGCAAGATTCCGGCATGTGGTCACGCGCAGGTTGACCACCCAAGATATTCTTATTGAGGTTACATGGGCATGTCTACACCGACGCAGATTCGGCATGTGGCCACGCGCCTTGTTATTATTGCATCATGGACATGTCTACACCGAGGCGTATTCCGGGCACGCGCCACGATGCGAACATGATGGATGTTATGGGCGTGAGACCCATAGTTATATTTGAGTGGTGACTTTGAGGCGTGAGTCCACGACTTGATCGCTTTTATGTTGCGTCGTATTTTGGTTATCATACATGTCTCCCGCTTTAAGCTATTATGATTTCATTTACGTGATTTGACGCCACATACTTGGTACTCAGATCGACTCCTTCGGGGCCGCGTTCATGCCGCAGTAGAGGTACATCGGCCGTGGATCCTCGCTCTTAGGATCTCGGTTCCGTTTTGGGAAGCTACGTATCTCCGGAGGCTTATCTTTTGCTATGTGTTCCATGAGTTGAATGTTCTTGTACATTAAGGGGTAAGTCGCGGCACTCTCCCGTCATAGTCGTTGTAAATCTTAGAGGTCTCAGAACTGCAAGGTGTTGTAAAAGGATTAAACTGCTCGGGTTTTATGTATATCTTAAGGCAAATCGTTTTGGTTGGCCTGCCTATTTATTATATCTCTTGTTTCATGATTCATGTTTTATTTTCCGCCGTTTTCTCGATGTTGTATCACTAGGGTGCCCGGTAAGGCACCGAACTGCCCGTTCGGTGTTACAATTTCTCCGAGCCGCCGTAACCTCTTTCTAGACAAGCTTTACTCTATCCACAAATTACCGGAACAAGCTGAACCAACTATCTCAATCTCGCCAACATCGAACCAATCGATCGCGACTCACACATCCGCCTACAAGGCTTCATAAGGCGACATCCGAACACGAAATGGTAGCTTAAACACTCCTTCAACAGAGACAACAATTTCGCAACTATCCTCGAAATCCAAACACCGCCCGAGGCGAATGTGATTCTGAGACTTACTTGAGTTCCTAACCTTGCACGGTAAAACCTCCGTAAAAGAAACAAACCGCAACTGGCTCCACTGCGACATAAGGTGAAGGTAGGCACCTCGTCGCACTTACAACCTTTCTCGATATATCATCTCGCATAACCTCTCGAGTAAACGGTCTTTGCTGAAGACAACACTACCGACCTCTCGCCCAACCACCGGTCGAACGTCCATGAAATCGTACGTTGGTTAACTAAACTCGGGCCTAACACCCTCGTGGCCCTACCACAAGGCGGGACCACCACAAACTGACCCCACCACCAAACATGCCGCGGGTTGACCCGCAACGTGGCCTCAACCCGACCCGGCAACGCGCAAAACGCTAGCTCCCTGAAGGAAAACTCTCACTAATCACGTTACGAAAACCTAGCGGTCTTCTTAGCTCAACTACCCTCTTTCATTCCACACTACTCAGGGACTAATCCCACAAACATAAACAATACATCTTTTACTCGAGATGGCCTTACCTCTAAGGTCTCTACGTATAACACTCTAAGGCTCACACTTTCTCTATCCCCCAAATCTTACTTGGTTAACTAACCAAGATTTCACCATTTTACACAATGCTATCAGAATATAATACTTAAGGTATACTCACCTAATCACACATACTAAACCCTAGAGGGTTAAAGATATACCTGAATCTACTGCTTCACTCCCCTTAGTCGTTCTAATCAAACCTGCCCCGTAGGGCGCATAGCTAAGGAAGATGACGAACTACCCACCGATCCTGAAGGCTAGGTCCTCCCGCAAGGACACTCTTTCGACATCAGACCCTGACGGTCATAGGTACAACAAGTACCAACCAAAAGACGACATTCCCTGAGATGACGCCTGCCACACTGTGAACACTGAGAAAAAAACTGAATCCAGATGGCTGGAACCTTCGTGTATCGTGAACCGTAAGCTCGAGCTCGACCAACTCCTCGATACCGAACGCCCCGAACCCCGCGAGGACCTTTCGCACCGGTGGATGCGCATAATCTGATTCGCCGTGAGGCGACTCCTCGAAAGTTACCAAAGGACCTTGCTACTCGCCTCTTCTTCGTCGCCCTTCGTTAACCCGTCGATCTCTACGCTTTCTCGGCTGCGCGCATAAGCCCGCATACGTGCCATGCTCAAGCTTCAATCAAGAACATACTTTTGCACAACCTTCGTTGATATTCATCAAGACTCGCGCAGACATCGGTATACTCCGTAGTCAAATCCATAGTTAGTAACAGGGTCGCCTCCTTGAAATCTATATTCTCTGTTCCCGGTCGTGGAACTGAAGGTTCAAATATCATGGCCGCAGTAGGAACTGCCGCCGCCGTGCTAAACTCTGCTGGGGCTAGTGACGTCGCAAAACTCCCCGAATGAAGCACCACCCAAGGTGATAATTGGGCCTGTGCCCACGTAACCCTCTGTACTCTACTCGCAGCTCCTACGCTTTGCCTCCCGGGCGGTTGCCACGCGAGGCATAACGGTAAGGGAAAGAAATACGTTAGAGGGTCCAACTTACAACACAGCTCTAAGGCACGATCTCAGAGTGAGAAGAATAGAAACCAATCCTAAATATCCTATAGCCTCCTGATTATTGGTGTGGTGCACAACACACCGATAATCAAGACTCTATCGATACTGGCTCAGACACTTTCCGAGGATTAATCGCTTCGATACCACTTTTGTCACGACCGAACCGGGCGTGGATCGTGCCTACCCCGCACCCAAGTAGACATACATCAGAGTAATCAGCGGAACATAAAGACAATACATGAAACCAATGTAGTACAAAACAGTAATCTGAGGAAAAACTTGCCTTTCGGCATATATATATAACAACTCCTACAAATGAGCAGTTTAATCCTTTTTACAACCCCGCCACAACAAAGATTACTGCACTTAAGAAATGATACGACAACAATGGCGGACAGGCCCGCCATACCTCGAATGTAAATACCTACAACGACAGTGGACTATACGAAGATAAGCCTCCGAGAAACGGAGCTTTCCCAAACGCCGAATCGTGACTCCAAGGCGAGGATCAACGATCGGCGATTTTACTGCGGCATTGTAACGACTGCCCGGCCCGCATCGTGCCTTACCTGGGCACCCTAGTGATACATACATCGTAGAAAATCAGCGAACACAAAACAAGAGTCATTTAACAAGAGATAAATGAATAAACAAAGCAACCAAAACAGCTTGCCTTCAAGATAAACATAAAACACGAATAGCTTTAATCCTTTTACAACCCCGCCCACAACAAGATTACTGCACTTAAGATATACACGACTATGACGGACAGTGGCCCCGCCATACCTGAATGTACAAGAACCTACAACTCAGTGGAACACCTACTAAAAGATAAGCCTCCGAGAAACGGAGCTTCAAATCTGTTGAATCAGTGATCCTATGAGCGAGGAACCACGACCGATGTACCTCTACTGCGCAGATGAACGCAGCCCCAAGGAGGTCAAGACAACAGTACCAAGTATGTGAAATCGCATAATATCAGAATGAAATCATACTAGTCTATATAAAGCGGGAGACATGTATGATAACCAAACTACGCTCACAACATAAAATACCATCACTCCAATATAACTATGGGTCTCACGCCCACAACATCAATCAGTTCGTGATTATGGCCGCGTGCCCTAATATCGACGGTGTAGACATGTCCATGATGCAACAACAATACCAATGTCCCATGGCCACATGCCCCGAATTCTGATCGGTGTAGACATGTCCACGTGACCTCAACAACAAGACAAAGAATCCAAATGGAAGCATACCCGCAGCGCTACGATCGTGGTCGGTATGTCCAAAGGGAAACAATAAGACAACTTTCCAAATGGCGCGATACCCGCGCGCTACGATCGGTCGTGATGTCCAAGAAACAATAAGACAACTTTCCAAATGGACGATACCCGCAGCGCTACGCATCGTGTCGAGATGTCCAAAAAGGAAATCACAAGGCGTTAATCGAATGGAAACATACCCGCGCTACGATCGTGTCGTAGATATCCAAAGTGATTAACCACAAGACCTTAACCAAAATGGAAGCATACCCGCGCTACGATCGTGTCGGTATGTCCAAAGCGATTAACAACAATAATACTATTAACAGAACGCACTGCGGAATTTCTCCGTCACACGCGACATCCAAGTAAGTTCTCAACTACCAACCGACTCTCTATCGAGACGCCAGAACACGTAAACACAACGCTTGTACAATAAAGGCTATCATCACAAGCATAGGCAAGTTTCACAACAACAAGCATAGGCAAGTTTCACAACAACAAGCATAGGCAAGTTTCACACAACTCAAAGTACTTTCATTTTATGTCAAAGTCCGGTTTTTAACCCCAAAGTACTACGTACGTTAAATTCTTTTAAAAGAGATCCATTTCTTTTATAAGAGTCACCCGATACCGTAGTATTAGAATGACCAACCCACCTTCCTTTTCAAAACCAAGTAACCACATTCTTTTCCTAAGTTCCAGTTTGCCTAGTTTCAATTACTCAAGCTTCTCATTTTCAAATGGTTTCATAGTTCCCAAACTTAATCACTTGATTCCTTTTTAGAACAATTTAGTAACATATGTCATATATGTGAGTAGTTTATTCTTGTTTATAACGATCTTATTACAAAGACCATGATCTAGAAAATGTAATATCATTTTGTCTTATCTTAGCTTCTATGCGGATGGAGGTTTCTACCGGTTTTAATACAACACATCATTATTCAATACATTTTCCTTTTATTAACGCTGCAGTTGGTCCTGTCGATACACATTCGATTCCCAAATCAAGAAACATTATCCCTTTAAAAACTAAGTACTCATTACTCACGAATGAGGTTTCACACAAACATCCACATTAAAACAAATAAGTTAAGTCTCTTATCTTATAAGATCAAGTCTCTTAACTTCTAACATCAGTAAACCATTTTCACTTACATAAGGTCGTTATAACTAACTTCCCATAAAGCTATTATAACACCCTATGTTTTAAACCAACCAAATCGCTTAGCACATGCGCTCACCGTACTACATAGTTCACAACAATCATGCTAGAAAAGATAGGAAGAGGTTCACATACCTCGCGACGATTTATCGACAATAAGCAAAATGCTCCAAGTACTACAACCTCGCTAGCCCTTTCCACTCCTCGAGTAGAATACGCTACTCCTAGTACTTTCACCTATAAAGGTCAAAACGTCTATTAACCCCAAAACACAAGTTTCTATCTTTCTATAGAAAATTCAAGACCTCCCCGCAACAGAAATCTCCTCTCTCTATCGAGGCCGGCTACCAAGCCAACCAGTGTGGGTTTACACGCCTAACCTGACGTGTACAATTCTACACAAGTCTCATCGCAATACACCCCATGTAAATACTGATTCAGCTCGATTCTTTATTCTTCAGGCTTAAGTCAAAAGACATTGCCGAATACTAAGTATAGTTCCATATATAGTATACTTCAACTATATATCCTAACAAACATGTAATTTCCAATTACAATAGAGGGACAAGATAATTACCTTGATAAGCCCAAAATTATCCAAGTTATAATGTCGATCCTGAGCAAGGTTTAGCTCTCCCACGCGCTCCAAACCACTTCAAACAACCCTTAGAAGTTCTAACCAACTTCTACTCAAATACGTCAACCAACGATGAAGATTTCCTTAGGGTTTCGGTTTGAGACTAAAAAGGACAAAAGGTAGTATTTCCGGACTCTACGTAAAGAGGTATCTTTGGAATACTACAAGGTACAAGGCTAAGGTATTTTGGGCATTATAACAATACTAGGGGAGTATTTCTATACCACAACAAGGGGTATTATACGAAAACAACTAGGCTAGGGGGGGGTACCCCACGGCTAGACCTCACAAGGGGGAGGGGGAGACCTCACGGCCAAAGGCCACTTTCCAAGGGGGAGAGGAGCTCTTGGACGAGAGTCTACAAGAGGGAGGGGAGGGATTCAAGACTTGGAAACATTTGTGGATGAATGAAGTCTTCACAAAGGGGGGGGTATTTATAGCAAACCCAAATGCCAACCAATGGCCAAGATCAAGCCATGTGCAAGGCAAGTGTAAGGCCTTGATCAAGCCAAGTGCACCCTAACCCCTACTCCACAAAACATGGCACAAGACAAGCCACAAAACAAGGCCAAAACAAGGCACAAAACAAGGAACCAATAGGGCCAAAAACGTGAGCCACAAAACAATCCCATACGTGAACCAATCGTCCACTTGGACGCCCACAAGCCTCCAATGTGAGGGTGACACATGTCACCCTCCCGTTGGTCCAAAATGTTTCGTCTCTCGGAAAAATCCGCAAAAATTAAAAAGGACATA
Source organism: Przewalskia tangutica (assembly GCA_029844215.1). Lineage (NCBI taxonomy): Eukaryota > Viridiplantae > Streptophyta > Magnoliopsida > Solanales > Solanaceae > Przewalskia > Przewalskia tangutica. The sequence goes on from CM056725.1 coordinate 73,735,892, forward strand.
GCCGGAATTTTCCCTACGAAAGCTGTGGAAACGTTTCGTCGGAAAACGACTTACTTCAGACTGTGCCCAAATGTAACTTCGGCCAAGCCACCTAGGCGGGGGTGACACGTGTCACCCTCCTATTGGCCCTCAAAAACGTCTTTCGAAAAAATATCCACAATGGCCAAAATCTCGAAAACAAAGTGGGCCCCACAAAACCGTAAATTTCTCCCGTGGGCCCCACGTGACCATTTCCGAAAATAAAATTCCATAATTCTCTAATATTCCAGGAAGTCCGAATACCAAATCTGGGAATCCAATTCCCATTAACGAACCTTTTCCTTCACAAATAACCGGAAACTTTTCCGTCGAAAACTCACATCTTTCTTTCTTTTCAAAATTTCGCAGACTTCGTACGTACGTCCTCACATACATACCCTGCAACTACGGGGTATAACATTCTCCCCTCCTTAGAAACATTCGTCCCGAATGTTCCTTCTCAAGTCGAATAACGATAAAGTTCCTCTAACAAGTTGCCAATGCCACAGCTTGGCCACGAAATAACACACGTTATCTTCCTCCCTTACTCGTTGTACCCTTCTCGAACACTCGAACTCTCCCAGTACGTACCATACTTCAGTCATTACTCCGCTCCGAAAATCTCCGAGTCACTACCTCCAAACTTGGTCATCTTACTAACCTCAAACTTCCTTAAGGCCATTCCCGCCTTTACGAACCGCTCGTCGAACGCGTCCACAAACTCATACGATGATCATACAAACTTGGGCCTAGCATCCTCGTGACCCTACCACCTGGCGGGACCACCCAACCGACCCCACCCCAAACCGGTTACGGGTTGACCCGCAAATGGTCCTCAACCCGACCCCAACCGCGCCAAACTCTTGTCTCCGATCCGAACAATCTTACTAATTCACATCATGAAAGCTACCACTTCCATCTCACACTACCCACGGACTTATCACACAAATAAATCCCACGTATACTACTACTCTGATAAAAGTCAAACATAAAACGAATCTTTAATCTCAAGACGACCTTACCCCTAAGGTCTCAGTCGTGACATAGTCTAAGGTTCATACTTACCATGCCCCCATACGTAACCTCCCAACTAAACATGTTTTCAAACTCACAATATCACAATGTTATCCGTACATAGCACACAATAATGAGATCATCATAACAAGCATACCAAAACTCTAGAGAGTTAAGGATATACCTGAAGCTACCGCTTCACTCTAATCAAAGGCACTCTGCAGGCGCATAGTAGGTGATGAACCACCACGCATCCTGAAGGCGTCGAAGTCGTAACATCCGCGCTTCCTTGGTCGGACGCCTCGCAAATGGCCCGCTGGCCGCATGCAAAACAAACTCCCAATCTAGCACGACACTCTCCAAAATGGAGTCTACCACAATGGTCACAACGAGGTAGGGTGGCTTCACCGTTAACACCCCGCTCGCCGAAATCAACCTCGAGCCCCGACCGCCTCAAGACGGTGGAGGACCACTGCACGTGGGGGTATATAACTAGCTCGCCGAGGCGGTCCGCCTCGAAAGCCACCAAAGGACCCCGCCGCCCCGGCCCTCTCTCGCTGATCCAGTCATTCCGCCGACCCTCCGTGCCTCACATCCTAGTGCATGAGCTCGCATGCGGCAATGTCCATGCCCGGTGAAGAGAAACACCCGCACAAGATTCGCCATATAATCATCAAGCCTGACGTGGCGATGCACCCTATCCTCCATATCTCGCAACTAGCGCAGGACATATCGAGCCAAAGAATCGAACTCGACATTGTACTCCCGACAAAGCGCGCCTCTGCCTCAAGAATAAAAATCATTTACCGCGTGCTCCTCATCCGCGAGGCAAGAAGTGCGAGGAAAGCCCCAAAACTCATCCCATACCGCTGGAGGTGCATGCTCTCCCGGAAAGCTCCCATGAATCAAACCAATCGATCGCGTATCACGCAGCCGATGCGAACCAAAGGTCACAGACTGGTTTCAAGCCTTGATCACCCGTGACGATCCGTCAGAATCGCCGGATGAACTCCTCGCGATCATCCTCGTGCCTCGACCCATAAAACTCGCGGGCTACAACTCGTAAAGTCCCGTAGCCTCAAACTATTCGCCGGGGTGAACCATCGTGCATCTGGAATCGAATCGAACCGTGATCCACTTATCTCATATTCGCCACGACTCGCCAAGAATCGCCATCTCTTGTGACCCATCTCCCGCCTGCATCGCGGACCGAGGCTCGTGTATCAGAGTCTCATCGCCCATCGCTGCGCTTAAACTCCAGGCCGGGCGGCGCTGAAACCCGCCGCTCAAGCACAACTCAGTATCGTCGGGCTCGCGCTCGCACTCTCTCAGATCTCACTAGCGACACTCGCCGCCTTGCCCTTTCGGGCTCTGGTTGCCTTGCGCGAGGCATAATCGGTAAAACGAGATACGCCGGAGGGTACAACTTACAACACTAAGGCACGATCTCTGAATGAGAAGAATGGAAACCAATCCTAAATGTCCTATAGCCTCGATTATAGATGTGGTGCACAACACACCGATAATCAAGACTCTACTAGACACGGCTCAGACACTTTCCGAGGATTAATCGCTCGATACCACTTTTGTAACGACTGCCCGGCTCAAGCATCGTGCCTTACCCCAGGCACCCTAGTGATACATACATCGAGAAAATCAGCGAACACAAAACAAGAGTCATTTAACAAGAGATAAATGAATAAACAAAGCAACCAAAACAATGCCTTTCAAGATAAACATAAACTCCGAATAGTTTAATCCTTTTACAACCCCGCCACAACAAGATTACTGCACTTAAGATATACATGACTATGACGGACAGGCCCCGCCATACCTCGAATGTACAAGAACCTACAACTCGTGGAACACCTACTAAAAGATAAGCCTCCGAGAAACGGAGCTTCAAATGCGCGAATCAGTGATCCTATGAGCGAGGAACCACGACCGATGTACCTTACTGCGGATGAACGCACTTCAAGGAGGTCGACAACAGTACCAAGTATGTGAAACTGCATAATATCAGAAATGAAATCATACTAGTCTATATAAAGCGAGACATGTATGATAACCAAACTACGCTCACAACATAAAACAAGCCATCACTCCGATATAACTACGGGTCTCACGCCCACAACATCAATCAGTTCAGACATGGCCGCATGCCCTGAATATCAGACGGTAGACATGTCCATGATGCAACAACAATACCAATGTCCCATGGCCACATGCCCCCGGAATTCGACATCGGTGTAGACATGTCCATGTGACCTCAACAACAAGACAAAGAATCCAAATGGAAGCATACCCGCGCGCTACGATCGTGTCGTGATGTCCAAAGGGAAACAATAAGACAACTTTCCAACGGGCGATACCCGCGCGCGCCACGATCGTGTCGGTATGTCCAAAGGGAAACAATAAGACAACTTTCCAAATGGACGATACCCGCGGCGCCACGATCGTGGTCGGTATGTCCAAAAGGAAATCACAAGGCGTTAATCGAATGGAAACATACCCGCGCGCTACGATCGTGTCAAGATATCCAAAGTGATTAACCACAAGACCTTAACTAAAATGGAAGCATACCCGCAGCGCCACGATCGTGTCGGTATGTCCAAAGCGATTAACAACAATAATACTATTAACAGAACGCACTGCGTGGAATTTCTCCGCCATCGCCAAGACATCCAAGTAAGTTCTCAACTACCAACCGACCTCTATCGAGAGACGCCAGAACACGTAAAACACAACGCTTGTACAATAAAGGCTATCATCACAAGCATAGGCAAGTTTCACAACAACAAGCATAGGCAAGTTTCACAACAACAAGCATAGGCAAGTTTCACACAACTCAAAGTACTTTCATTTTATGTCAAAGTCCGGGTTTTTAACCCCAAAGTACTACATATGTTAAGTTCTTTTAAAAGAGATCCATTTCTTTTATAAAAGTCACCCGATACCCGTAGTATTAGAATGACCAACCCACCTTCCTTTTCAAAACCAAGTAACCACATTCTTTTCCTAAGTTCCAGTTTGCCTAGTTTCAATTACTCAAGCTTCTCATTTTCAAATGGTTTCATAGTTCCCAAACTTAATCACTTGATTCCTTTTTAGAACAATTTAGTAACATATGTCATATATGTGAGTAGTTTATTCTTGTTTATAACGATCTTATTACAGCAGCCATGATCTAGAAAATGTAATATCATTTTGTCTTATCTTATCTTCTATGCAGATGGAGGTTTCTACTGGTTTTAATACAACACATCATTATTCAATACATTTTCCTTTTATTAACGCTGCAGTGGTCTGTCGATACACATTCTGATTCCCGAAATCAGTAAAACATTATCCCTTTAAAAACCAAGTACTCATTACTCACGAATGAGGTTTCACACAAACATCCACATTAAAACAAATAAGTTAAGTCTCTTATCTTATAAGATCAAGTCTCTTAACTTCTAACATCAGTAAACCATTTTCACTTACATAAGGTCGTTATAACTAACTTCCCATAAAGCTATTATAACACCCTATGTTTTAAACCAACCAAATCGCTTAGCACATGTACGTCTACCGTACTACATAGTTCACAACAATCATGCTAGAAAAGATAGGAAGAGGTTCACATACCTCGCGACGATTTATCGACAATAAGCAAAATGCTCCAAGTACTACAACCTCGCTAGCCTTTCCACTCCTCGAGAATACGCTACTCCTAGTACTTTCACCTATAAAGGTCAAAACGCCTATTAACCCCAAAACACAAGTTTCTATCTTTCTATAGAAAATTGAAGACCTCCCCGCAACAACAGAAATCTCCTCCTCTATCGAGGCCGCTACCAAGCCAACCAGTGTGGGTTTACACGCCTAACCTGACGTGTACAATTCTACACAAGTCTATCGCAATACAAATTCCCATGTAAATACAGATTCGGTTCTTTATTCTTCAGCTTAAGTCAAAAGACATTGCCGAATACTAAGTATAGTTCCATATATAGTATACTTCAACTATATATCCTAACAAACATGTAATTTCCAATTACAATAGAGAGACAAGATAATTACCTTGATAAGCCCAAAATTATCCAAGTTATAATGTCGATCCCGAGCAAGGTTTAGCTCCACTCACGCGCTCAAACCACTTCAAACAACCCTTAGAAGTTCTAACCAACTTCTACTCACATACTTCAACCAACGATGAAGATTTCCTTAGTGGTTTCGGTTTGAGACTAAAAGGACAAAAGGTAGTATTTCCTGACTCTACGTAAAGAGGTATCTTTGGAATACTACAAGTACAAGGCTAAGGTATTTTGGGCATTATAACAATACTAGGAGTATTTCTATACCACAACAAGGGTATTATACTAAAACAACTAGGCAGTGGGTACCCTACTTAGACCTCACAAGGAGGAGACCTCACCCGCCAAAGGCCACTTTCGGGGAGAGGAGCTCTGACGAGAGTCTACAAGAGGAGGAGAGGATTCAAGACTTGGAAACATTTGTGGATGAATGAAGTCTTCACAAAGGGGTATTTATAGCAAACCCAATGCCAACCAACGGCCAAGATCAAGCCATGTGCAAGGCAAGTGTAAGGCCTTGATCAAGCCAAGTGCACCCTAACCCCTACTCCACAAAACATGGCACAAGACAAGCCACAAAACAAGGCCAAAACAAGGCACAAAACAAGGAACCAATAGGGCCAAAAACGTGAGCCACAAACCAATCCCATACGTGAACCAATCGTCCACTTGGACGCCCACAAGCCTCCAATGTGAGGGTGACACATGTCACCCTCCCGTTGGTCCAAAATGTTTCGTCTCTCGGAAAAATCCGCAAAAATTAAAAAGGACATAGCCGAATTTTCCCTACGAAAGTCGTGGAAACGCTTTCGCCTAAAAACGACTTAGTCAGACTGCGTGCCCAAATGTAACCGGCCAAGCCACCTAGGCGGGGTGACACGTGTCACCCTCCTATTGGCCCTCAAAACGCTCTTCAAAAATATCCACAATGGCCAAAATCTCGAAAACAAAGTGGCCACAAAACCAGAAATTTCTCCCGTGGCCCCACGTGACCATTTCCAAAATAAAATTCCATAATTCTCTAATATTCCAGAAGTCCGAATACCAAACCGGGAATCCAATTCCCATTAACGAACCTTTCCTTCACAAATAACCGGAAACTTTTCCGTGAAAACTCACATCTTTCTTTCTTTTCAAAATTTCACAGATTTCGTGACGCACGCCCTCACATACATACCCCGCAACTACGGGTATAACAGTATGAACGCACTTCAAGGAGGTCAAGACATAACAGTACCAAGTATGTGAAATCAAAATAACATCAGAATGAAATCATAGTAGTCTATATAAAGCAGAGACATGTATGATAACCAAACTACGCTCACAATAAATAAGCAAATATGTCAAGTCGTGACTCACGCCTCAAAGTTATCACGATAAACCGCACGGGCAAGTACGAAGGCATAGCCGACTACTAAGACCCACGATCAAAAATACCACAAACCGTATCCCGAGGTCTTTCTAGACCGCACCACACGATCGTTCGCCACTCGCCCGCAATATCAATGCGCGTCTATCCTCGAACTCTCGCACCGCATAGGTCACCCATGCACCCGCATGAGGTATTCCTCGAATCATGGTCCTGCATCACCGAGGTATACCCCGTGATCGGCGCAGCTAACCTCGGTATCCGCCTAGGCTCCCGCAGCCCGCATAGTCTCAAAAGACCGCATAGTCTCAACAGACCGCATAGGAATCCCCGCATCGTGCTAAACACCCGAATGATCAATCTCGGCTACCGCACTGCATAGTCACAAGGATCGCATAGCCGTAGAGACCCGCATCGGGTGGCAAGCCCTGTATAATAAGTCGGGGTATGTGATACAATAACAAGATAACGGGCTTAACGTTTGACAACGTAAGCACAACAAGAGTGACCCCCTTACACAATAATCACAAGATACTAACACACGTAGCATCCTAACATGCTTACTTATCAAATCAACAAGAAAGTATTACAAGGCTATCACAAACCAATACAATCAAGTTATTCACACAAGGTACTTTCTACTAACAAGTTCGGGTACCTATCCCCAAAGTACTTCATACATTAAATCTTTAAAAGATACGTTACTTCACAAAAACCACACCATACCCGTAGTATATGAAAATAGAGTGATTATCTTTTTAAAGTAAATCAATTACTTCTCTTTGTAAAATCAAGTAGCAACATTCTTTTCCAATGTTCAAGTTTGCCTAATTTCCAATGTTCAAGTTTGCCTAATTTCCCATGTTCAAGTTTGCCTTTTTAGAAAGGTTTCGTAGTTCATAGTCTTATTCATTTAAGAATATAATTCTCCTTTAAACAATCTGAGAAACATAAGCCTTATATGTGAGTAGGATATTCTTGTTTATAACAATCTTATTACAGCAGCCATGATCTAAGAAATATCATTTTGTCTCATCTTAGCTTCTATGCAGATGGAAGTTTCTACTGGTTTTAATAATACTTAATTATTAAAAACATTTCCTTTTATTAACGCTGCAGTGGTTTGTCGATACACATTCTGATTTCCAAAATCAAGAAACATTCTTAAGACGTTATACCTAACTTTCCATAAAGCTAGTATAACTCTTAAGTTTTCAAAACAAATCAAGTATTACCTCTTCTTTCAAAATGAATCAAAAACCTTTTGAAATACTTCAAGTTCTTTATTAACACATAACAAGCCAGTTATAGTTCAAATCAGTTATCTTTTAAAAACCACAAGTATTTTCCTAACAACATAAAGCTGTTATAACCAACTTTCCATAAAGCCGTTATAACACTTTATGTTTTAAACCAATCAAATACATTTAGCACATGTACGTCTACCGTACTACATAGTTCACACATATCATGCTAGAAGAGATAGGAAGAGGTTCACATACCTCGCGACGATTATCGACTAATAGCAAAACGCTCCAAGTACTTTCAACTGTCGGCTACTCCTTTAAGCCAAGTAGATCGCGCCACACGTAGTACTTCAACCTATAAGGCCACAAGGCGCTTATTAACATTTAGATCCCTTCGTAAAACATTCTACGTAAAATTCGCAAAGACTTCCCCGCAACAACAGAAATCTCCTCCTATCTATCGGCCGCTACCAAGCCAACCGGGGTTATACGCTTAACCCGACGTGCACAATTCTACCTCACGTAAAAGCTACACAAGTCTATCAGAATACACCCATGTAAATACACAAGATTCTTCTTTCAAAAGGTTTCTTATTATTCGTGCTTAAGTCAAAAGACATTGCCGATAACAACGCTCAAGACTATATATAGTATACTTCAACTATATAATCTAATCAACATGTAATTTCCAATTACAATAGGGGGACAAGATATTTACCTCGATAAGCCCATAATTATCCGAGTTTAAATGTCGATCCTGAGCAAGGTTTAGCTCCTACTCCGCGCGCCCGACCGCTCCAAACAACCCTTAGAAGTTCTAACCAACTTCTACTTAATACTCCAACTAACTATGGAGATTTTCCTTAGGGTTTCGGGTTTTGGATCAAGGGAAGTATAATAGTATTTCGGCTTTTTGTAAAGGTATAACCTTAGAATACTACAAGGTATGTGGCTAAGGTGATTTGGGCATTATAACAATACTTTGAGAGTATTTCTAACAAGAGGGGTATAATACGAAGACAACTAGGCTAAGGGGTACACTTCGCTAGCACCCCTAGAGGGGGTGCTCTCGCCACATGGAGGCCTCGGCCGAACTCAACACAAGTGGGAGGGAGAAGGAGAGCTTTCAAGACTTAGGCAATTTTGTGGATGAATTAGTCTTCAAAGGCGGGTATTTATAGGTCAAGTGAAGGCCAACCAATGGCCAAGATCTTGCCAAGTGCAAGCCAGTGTAGGCCAAGATCTTGCCAAGTGCACCTTATCCATCTACCACCAAAATATCCTACCAACCCTTGACTAAACAATGGCCATTCGCCAACTCCCTTTACCGCCTAAGGTGTTCCAATGAGAGGTGACAAGTGTCGCCTCTTGTTGGTCCAAAATGTTTCGCCTCTAAAAATCCGCAAAAATTAAAAATGACATAGCCGAAATTCCCTACGAAAGTCGTGGAAAACGCTTCGCCGAAAACCGACTCTAACCGTGTCAGGAACAAAAGAATTCGCCAAGCCTAAATCACAAGTTCAAATTTTCTACGCACGCCCCACGCATATACTCCGAAATACGGTATAACATTCTCCTCTCTTAGAAACATTCGTCCCGAATGTTCCTTCTAAGTCTCAAACAAACGCGCCAAGATAGTCTTCACTACTATACTTACGAGGACAAACTCGCCACACATGGCCACCAAACAATCACGCAAAATGCTTACATCCAAGTCCAAGGAAGCACCTCTAACATCATAAAGCATACCACTTTTGTCACTTTGCCGCGAGGTTCTAGTGTCACCCGCGACCCAACAAATGGTACCGTCGCATGCGATCATCGAAGATGTCGTGCATTCGAACTCTTACTACATTTCGATATCGCTTCAAGATTCCAAAACTCGGTTATCATCTTCAACTTGGTCATCATTAGTCGAATACTCGATGGATCTCCGATTTCCTTCTCGAACATAACACGAAAGATCGACGACCGCTTCCTAAGTCGGACGGCAAATGCTAACATATAGCAACCCGCCTATTCTTCACATGAACTCAAAGGCCCAAAGTAACTCGGGCTAAGTTCCTCTCAGATTCCAAAACTCGCCACACCCAACCCGGTGGTACTTTCAAGAAGACCGACCGTCAACTCAACTCTGCGCCGCCGATTATCCGCATGATTTCTCCGAGCCGCGTAACCTCTTCTAGACAAGCTTTACTCTATCCATCCACCGGAACAAGCTCAACCAACTATCGAATCCCGCCAACATCGAACCAATCGACCGGCGACTCACACATCCGCCCTACAAGGCTTCATAAGGCGACATCCGAACACCGAAATGGTAGCTTAAACACTCCTTCAACAGAGACAACAATTCTCGCAACTATCCTCAAATCCAAACACCGCCCGAGGCGAATGTGATTCTGAGACTTACTTGAGTTCCTAACCTTGCTCGGTAAAACCTCCGTAAAAGAAACACCGCAACTGGCTCCACTGTTCGACATAAGGTGAAGGTAGGCACCTCGCAGCCTTACAACCTTTCTCGATATATCATCTCGCATAACCTCTCGCCGAGTAAACGTCTTTGCTAAGACAACACGGCCGACCTCCTCGCCCAACCACCGGTCGAACGTCCATGAAATCGTGACGTTGGTTAACTAAACTCGCCTAACACCCTCGTGGCCCTACCACAAGGCAGACCACCACAACCGACCCCACCACCAAACATGCCGCGGGTTGACCCGCAACGCGGGCCTCAACCCGACCCGGCAACGCGCAAAACGCTAGCTCCCTGAAGGAAAACTCTCACTAATCACGTTACGAAAACCTAGCGGTCTTCTTAGCTCAACTACCCTCTTTCATTCCACACTACTCAGGGACTAATCCCACAAACATAAACAATACATCTTTTACTCGAGATGGCCTTACCTCTAAGGTCTCTACGTATAACACTCTAAGGCTCACACTTTCTCTATCCCCCAAATCTTACTTGGTTAACTAACCAAGATTTCACCATTTTACACAATGCTATTAGAATATAATACTTAAGGTATACTCACCTAATCACACATACTAAACCCTAAAGGGTTAAAGATATACCTGAATCTACTGCTTCACTCCCCTTAGTCGTTTAATCAAACTCGCCTGTAGGCGATAGCGCGAAGATGACGAACTACCAACCGATCCTGAAGGCTAGGTCCTCCCGCAAGGACACTCTTTCGACATCAGACCCTGACGGTCATAGGTACAACAAGTACCAACCAAAAGACGACATTCTCGAGATGGCGCCGCCACACCGTGAACACCGAAAAAACTGAATCCGCATGGCCGAACCTTCGCGGTGATCGTGAACCGAAGCTCGAGCTCGACCAACTCTCGCATACCGAACGCCCCGAACCCCGCGAGGACCTTTCGCACCGTGGATGCGCATAATCTGATTCACCGCGAGGCGACTCGCCGAAAGTTACCAAAGGACCTTGCTACTCGCCCTCTTCTCGCCCTTCGTTAACCCGCCGATCTCTACGCTTCCGCCGCGCATAAGCCCGCATACGTGCCATGCTCAAGCCTAATCAAGAACTTACTTTTGCACAACCTTCTCGTTGATATTCATCAAGACTCGCGTACATCGGTATACTCTGCAGTAGTCAAATCCATAGTTAGTAATGTGGTCGCCTCGTGAAATCTATATTCTCGCTCCCTGGCCGTGGAACCAAGGTTCAAATATCATGGCCTCGAGGAACCGCCGCCAGTGCTAAAGTCCTGGGCTAGCGACGCCGCAAAACTCCCGAACGGCACCACCCAAGGTGATAATTGGGCTGTGCCCACGTAACCCTCAGACTTACTCGCAGCCTCCTCGCCTTGCCCTCCCGCCCGGTTGCCTACGCGAGGCATAGCGGTAAGGAAAGAAATACGTTAGAGGGTCCAACTTACAACACAGCTCTAAGGCACGATCTCAGTGGAGACGACTAGAAACCACTCCTAAATATCCTATAGCCGCCTGATGATTGGTGTGGTGCACAACACACCGATAATCAAGACTCCATCGATACGGTCGTAGACACTTTCCGAGGATTAACTGCTCTGATACCACTTTTGTCACGACCCGAACCCGGGCCCGTGACTGGTGTCTTACCCCGGGCACCCAAGTAGACATACATCAGAGTAATCAGCGGAACATAAAGACAATACATGAAACCAATGTAGTACAAAACAAGATGTCGAGGAAAACTTGCCTTTTCTGATATATATATATAACAACTCCTACAAATGAACAGTTTAATCCTTTTACAACCCCGCCCACAACAAGATTACATGCACTTAAGAAATGATACGACAACAATGGCGGGACAGGCCCGCCATACCCTGAATGTAAATACCTACAACGACAGGACTATACCAAGATAAGCCTCCGAGAAACGGAGCTTTCCCAAACGCCGAATCATGACCCTAAGAGCGAGGATCAACGATCGGCGTACCTTTACTCGCGGCATGAACGCACTTCCGGGCGAGGTCAAGATAACAGTACCAAGTATGTGAAATCGAAAATAAATCAGAAATGAAATCATAGTAGTCTATATAAAGCAGAGACATGTATGATAACCAAACTACGCTCACAATAAATAAGCAAATATGTCAAGTCGTGACTCACGCCTCAAAGTTATCACGATAAAACCGCACGGGCAAGTACGAAGGCATAGCCGACTACTAAGACCCACGCATCAAAAATACCACAAATCCGTATCCCGAGGTCTTTCTGCATCGCACCACATGATCGGCCGCCACTCGCCCGCAATATCAATGCGCGTCTATCCTCGAACTCTCGCAGCTCGCATAGGTCACCCAGCACCCGCATGAGGTATTCTCGAATCATGGTCCTGCATCACCGAGGTATACCCCGCATCGGGCGCAGCTAACCTCGGTATCCGCCTAGGCTCCCGCAGCCCGCATAGTCTCAAAAGACCGCATAGTCTCACTGCATCGCATAGGAATCCCCGCGTCGGGCTAAACACCCGAATGATCAATCCTCGGTTACCGCGACTCGCGATAGTCACAAGGATCGCATAGCCGTAGAGACCGCATCGGGTGGCAAGCCCTCGGTATAATAAGTCAAGGGGTATGTGATACAATAACAAGATAACGGGCTTAACGCTTGACAACGTAAGCACAACAAGAGTGACCCCTTACACAATAATCACAAGATACTAACACACGTAGCATCCTAACATGCTTACTTATCAAATCAACAAGAAAGTATTACAAGGCTATCACAAACCAATACAATCAAGTTATTCACACAAGGTACTTTCTACTAACAAGTTCGTACCTATCCCCAAAGTACTTCATACATTAAATCTTTAAAAGATACGTTACTTCACAAAACCACACCATACCCGTAGTATATGAAAATAGAGTGATTATCTTTTAAAGTAAATCAATTACTTCTCTTTGTAAAATCAAGTAGCAACATTCTTTCCAATGTTCAAGTTTGCCTAATTTCCAATGTTCAAGTTTGCCTAATTTCCCATGTTCAAGTTTGCCTTTTAGAAAGGTTTCAGAGTTCATAGTCTTATTCATTTAAGAATATAATTCTCCTTTAAACAATCTGAGAAACTTAAGCCTTATATGTGAGTAGGATATTCTTGTTTATAACAATCTTATTACAGCAGCCATGATCTAAGAAATATCATTTTGTCTCATCTTAGCTTCTATGCAGATGGAAGTTTCTACCGGTTTTAATAATACTTAATTATTAAAAACATTTTTATTAACGCCGCAGTTGGTTTGTCGATACACATTCCGATTTCCAAAATCAAGAAAACATTCTTAAGACGTTATACCTAACTTTCCATAAAGCTAGTATAACTCTTAAGTTTTCAAAACAAATCAAGTATTACCTCTTCTTTCAAAATGAATCAAAACCTTTTGAAATACTTCAAGTTCTTTATTAACACATAACAAGCCGCTATAGTTCAAATCGCTTATCTTTTAAAACCACAAGTATTTTCCTAACAACATAAAGTCGTTATAACCAACTTCCCATAAAGCCGTTATAACACTTTATGTTTTAAACCAATCAAATACATTTAGCACATGTACGCTCACCGCATTACATAGTTCACACATATCATGCTAGAAGAGATAGGAAGAGGTTCACATACCTCGCGACGATTATCGACTAATAGCAAAACGCCCAAGTACTTCCAACCGCTTGGCTACTCCTTTAAGCCAAGTAGATCGCGCCACACGTAGTACTTCAACCTATAAGGCCACAAGGCGCTTATTAACATTTAGATCCCTTCAGAAACATTCTACGAAAATTCGGCAAGACCTTCTCCCGCAACAGAAATCTCCTCCTCTATCGGCCGCTACCAAGCCAACCAGTGGGGTTATACGCTTAACCCGACGTGCATAATTCTACCTCACGAAAAGCTACACAAGTCTCATCAGAATACGCCTTATGTAAATACAATAAGATTTTCTTTCGAAAGGTTTCTTATTATTCGCTTAAGTCAAAAGACATCACGATAACAACGTTCAAGACTATATATAGTATACTTCAACTATATAATCTAATCAACATGTAATTTCCAATTACAATAGGGACAAGATATTTACCTCGATAAGCCCATAATTATCCGAGTTTAAATGTCGATCCCGAGCAAGGTTTAGCTCCTACTCCGTGCGCCCGACTCCGCCTCCAAACAACCCTTAGAAGTTCTAACCAACTTCTACTTAATACTCCAACTAACTATGGAGATTTTCCTTGTGGTTTCGGTTTTGTGGATCAAGGGAAGTATAATAGTATTTCGGCTTTTTGTAAAGGTATAACCTTAGAATACTACAAGGTATGTGGCTAAGGTAATTTGGGCATTATAACAATACTTTGAGAGTATTTCTAACAAGAGGGGGTATAATACGAAGACAACTAGGCTAGTGGGTACACTTCTGGCTAGCACCCCTAGAGGGGTGCTCGACCACATGGGGAGGCCTCTACGAACTCAACACAAGGGAGGGAGAAGGAGAGCTTTCAAGACTTAGGCAATTTTGTGGATGAATTAGTCTTCAAAGGGGTGGTATTTATAGGTCAAGTGAAGGCCAACCAATGGCCAAGATCTTGCCAAGTGCAAGGCAAGTAGGCCAAGATCTTGCCAAGTGCACCTTATCCATCTACCACCAAAATATCCTACCAACCCTTGACCAAACAATGGCCATTCGCCAACTCCCTTTACCGCCTAAGGTGTTCCAATGAGAGGTGACAAGTGTCGCCTCTTGTTGGTCCAAAATGTTTCGCCTCTCGGAAAAATCCGCAAAAATTAAAAATGACATAGCCGGAAATTCCCTACGAAGTCGTGGAAAACGTTTCGCCAAAACCGACTCTAACCGTGTTGTGAACAAAAGAATTCGCCAAGCCTAAATCACAAGTTCAAATTTTCTACGACGCCCCACGTACATACTGAAATACGGGGTATAACATTCTCCTCCTTAGAAACATTCGTCCCGAATGTTCCTTCTAAGTCTCAAACAAACGCGCCAAGATAGTCTTCACTACTATACTTACGAGGACAAACTCGCACACATGGCCACCAAACAATCACGCAAAATGCTTACATCCAAGTCCACGGAAGCACTCTAACATCATAAAGCATACCACTTTGTCACTTTGCCGCGAGGTTCTAGTGTCACTCGGCGACCCAACAAATGGTACCGGTCGCGTGCGATCACCAAGATGTCGACATTCGAACTCTTACTACATTTCGACATCGTTGATTCAAAACTCGGGTTATCATCTTCAACTTGGTCATCATTAGTCGAATACTCTGGATGGATCTCCCATTTCCTTCTCGAACATAACACGAAGATCGACGACCGCCTCCTAAGTCGGACGCAAATGCTAACATATAGGCAACCCGCCTATTCTTCACATTGAACTCAAAGGCCCAAAGTAACTCGGGCTAAGTTCCTCTCAGATTCCAAAACTCGCCACACCCAACCCGGTGGTACTTTCAAGAAGACCGACCGTCAACTCAACTCTAAGCGTCGCCGCCGATTATCCGCACGATTTCTCCGAGCCGCCGTAACCTCTTCTAGACAAGCTTTACTCTATCCACATCTCTGGAATGCTCAACCAACTATCTGAATCCTGCCAACATCGAACCAATCGACCGGCGACTCACACATCCGCCCCTACAAGGCTTCATAAGTGTTATACCCCGTAGTTCCAGGGTATGTATGTGAGGACGTGCGTACGAGAATACGACAGAAATTTTGGAAAGAAAGGAAGATGTGATTTTTTCGACTAAAAGTTCCTGGTTTTGTGAAGAAAAAGGTTCGTTAATGGGAATTGGATTCTGATTTGGTATTTGGACTTCTTGGATTATATTAGAATTTTGAGGTTTTATTTTCAGAATGGTCACGTGGGACCCACGGGAGAAATTTACGCTTTGTGGGCCCGCTTTGTTTTTGAGATTTCCGGTATTTTGGATATTTTCTAAGACGAAATATTTTGATTTAGCCTGGGGCGACACGTGTCACCCCATGTGGCACCTTGGCCGAATGGTGGGACAAGTTGGCTAGCCACTTGTCCCTCGCCGAATGGGTCGATGGCAAGCCACTCGCCCTTGTTTCGTTGGCCATGTGGCGTGGGACCCACACACACATGGCCCAATCTTGACCCTACACTTACCTTGATCTTGGCCCTTGAATCCTCTATATAAACCCCTTGTTGAAGAAGTAAATCATCCTCACTTGAAAGCTTTCCAAAGCAAATGTTTTCCTCCCTTTGTAGATTTCGTCCCTCCCCTCTTGTGTAGAAAATACTTGGTGTATTGTTGTATAATCCCAAATACCTTGGCCTAGTATCCCTAGTAGTATTCCAAAGTTATTTCAATACTAGAGCCTTAAATACTACTTTATTCCAATAGTCAGAAACGAAAACCCTAGAAAAATCTTCCTAGCTGGAAGTATTTGCAGAAGTTGTTTAGAAACTTCTAAGGGTCGCTGAGCCGGGTTGAGCGTAAGGATTGGAGCTAAACGTTGCTCGTGATCGACTTATAACTTGGATAATTTTTGGGCTTATCGAGGTAATGATCTATGCCCCCTATCAGAATTGGATATTACATATTGTAGTAGTTATACTTGAGTATATTATATTCAAGGATGATTATAAAGGATTGAATCAGATTTACATCGACTGCATTTACAGAGACTTGTGTAAGTATTATTGTGAAGATATTTGAACACGTCCGTTAGACGTGTAATCCTCGGGAGTTGTTGGCCCGTAGCGGGCCCGTAAGTGAGGAGGTTTTTGTGATAATGGGGAGGTGTCACGAAATTTCTCGTAGAATAAGGAATCTTGTGTTTAGAATATTCTACGGAGAGTGCTAGAAGTTGATTTATATATTATGGTTGTTATAGGTGGATCTTTCTACGCGCGGCATACTTGACTTGGCTTGTGGTTTAAGCTAAAGGTATGTGATTCTTCCTATACTCTTGAGCATGATTGTTGTGAACTATATAGTACGGTAGACGTACGTGTGTGAAACGATTTTTGTTTGTTTTAAAACATAAAGTGTTATAATGGCTTTATGGGAAGTTAGTTATAACGACTTTATGAAGATGAAAGTTAAGAGACTTGATCTTGAAAGATAAGAGGCTTGACTTATAACGACTTGTTTTCGGAAAAGGAGAAGTAACTTGATTTAAGTATAGGTTACTTGTTTTGAAAAGAGTAAGTTAATTGGGTTTTAAAAAGAGTATACTTGATGTTGTTCTAAAAGAAAAGCACTTGGTTTATAAAGTATAGAGTACTTGATTTTAAAAGCCTTGTAAAGATTTTTACGGTGAAGTAATTTGGTTTTAAAAGTAAAACGTGTTTTCTTTATATACTACGCAGTATTAGTATCACGTGGCTTTTACATAGAAAGAGGTCTTTTGAAAGAAGGAAAGTATGTAGTATTTTGGGTTTGAAACCCGGATTGTTGATTAAAATGAATGTATGTTAAACTTGCCTATGCTTGTTGTGATAGTCTTTGATGTGCAAGTGTTTTGTTGATGTCTGCCGCGACTCTGGGAGGGCCGCTTATCCGATTGATTGACCGACATACCGACGTTGGGTGGTCCACGAGTATCGCCCACTTTGAGTATCGATCGGTTGTTTCAGATCGCCGTGACTCTCCGAGGGCCGCTATCCGATTTATTTCTCGGGACACGCCGACGTGATGGATGTTCCACGCACGCGCCCGCAGGATGGTTTCATGGCCATGACTTCCGAGGTAAGATCGCCGGCACGCGGTCATTGTGAGGTTCAGATCGTTAGTCCACGGACCGCTAATCCATGAAGCTTGCCGCGTGACGAGCGATCACGGGCTTGGTTTGTACGCGTGGTTCGTGCACACTTTAGATACTTGTTCTCGTCATTTTCTCGCACCGTAGCCTCCGGTAGATAGCTTAAGATACTTGCCTCGGCCATATCTTGTGAGACGGTAGGCTATTAGACGTTAGCTTAAGATACTTGCCTCGCCAGTTGCGTGGCTAGCTTTGGATCGGTAGTTGGCTTCCGCATTTTGCCCGTGATGGGATATGACTAGCTTTGACCGTAGTTGGCTATTCTACTCGCCCGACGGTTTTGATGACGCAGTGTGATCTAGTGTTCAGTTCACATATGGGTGTTGTTTTACATCATGTATCGCCGGCAGCTGAGGAATGAGTTCCACGGCATGAGTGGTATTACGGGCGTGAGACCCATAATTATGTGTGAGTGATTATTCGGGATACGCGCCCCTTACTTGACATAATCAAGCATTTATTGCGAAATGGTTTTATAAAATGATGAAATGTGATTTCATTACAGTATTTTCGTTTCACATACTGTACTGCAGATCGACTTTCTTCGGGCCGTTCATGCCGCAGTAGAGGTACACCAGATTGGTTGATCTCGCCATAGGATCGCAGTCATTGGGAAGCTCCGTTCCTCCGAGGCTTATCTTTGGTATAGTCCCCGCTATCAGAGGTACTTGTACATCTGTGGTATGGCGGCCTGTCCGTCATAGTTGTTGTATATCTTAGAGGTGCAGAGTAATCACTGTAAGCGTGGTTTGTAAAAGGATAACTGCTCGGGTTTTATGTATATATACTAAAGGCAACGGTTGGCCTGCTTTTATTTATTTATGTCTCTCATTTCATGTGTAAAGTTTTATTTCCGCCGGTTTTCTCGATGTTGTATCACTAGGGTGCCCGGGTAAGGCACCGATGACGCCCGGTTTCGGGCGCCACAAGTGGTATCGAGCGATTAATCCTCGGAAAGTGTCTACGCATCGTGTCTAGTAGTCTTGATTATCGGTGTGTTGTGCACCACATCTATAATCGTGAGGCCGCAGGACATTTAGGATTGGTTTCTATTCTTCTCACTCGAGATCGTGCCTTAGAGCGATGTTGTAAGTTGGACTCTTCCGACGTGTTCTTTCTCGCCGATTATGCCTCCGCAAGGCAACCCGCCCGAAGGGCAAGGCAGCGGAGCCGCTAGTGGGACACAGAGGAGTACGAGGCGCAGCCGGCCATTACCGAGATAGTTCTTCGACGGCGAAGTTTTGCGACGCCGCCTTCAAAGAGAGGTTAGAGCCGCAGCAGCTGGTCGCAGAGACCACGCAGACTGAGCCTCCACCCTACACCGAGCAGCAGGAGACGGGTTACGGAGATGGCCCGCCATCGCCGTGATCGTGGGCCGACACGGCGAGAGGCCGACGCAGCAGCCAGCCCAGAGCTCGTAGTTCATCCTAGATCGGATAGCTTGAGACTACGCGATTTTCTGAGTTGTATTCCGCCAGAGTTCTATGGGTCGAGGCCTGAGGATGATCCGCAGGAGTTCATCCGTCAGTTACAGAGGATCATGCGAGTGATCAAGGCTTCGGAGACCGAGTCAGTGATTTTTGGTTCGCATCGGCTGCGTGATACCGCAGTCGACTGGTTTGATTCGTAGGAGCTGTCCCGGGGGGAGCATGCGCCTCAAATTGCTTGGGACGAGTTCTCGAGGCATTTCTCACCATTTCTTGCCGCCGCAGATGGCGAGGGCACGGCCGATGTGTTTCGACGCCGAGACAGTGAGGACGCATACCGAGTACAACGTAGAGTTCGACTCGTTGGCTCGATATGTCCCTCGCGTTAGTAGCTAATATGGAGGACAGAGTGCACCGCCACGTCACAGGCTTGATGACTACTTGGCGAGTCTTGTTCGTGTATCGTCACCGGCATGGACATCGCCCGCACGCAGCTCATGCACTAGGGTGTGAGGCACGAGAGACCGACGGATTGACCAATATCGCCAGAAGAGGCCGTGACAGCAGGTCCTTTGGTAACTTTCAAGGCGGACCGCCCAAAGAGCAGACTAGTTATACGCCGCCCGACAGAGTGGTCCTCACAGCCTTCGTGGCCTCCAGAGTATTCGAGAGCAGTCGTGGCTCCAAGGTTCAGTGTTTTCGGGAGTCAGCTGGCGGAGGAAGCCACCCCGACCTAAGTGTAACCAACAGGTAAACCCCATTCGGGAGTGTCGAGGACTTGTTTTACATGTGGCGTGAGGCCATTTTATGCGAGAAATTGTCCTACCGAGGTAGCGCGGATGTTGAGACTCACCTTCGGATCTGCGGGTTCTTCGCCTTCGATACTAGGCAGGTGTTCAGATATGCGTGAGCGAGGCAGTGTGGTCAAGGAAGTTCCCGATTATAGCGGTCCTTGAAATCGCCTATTTGTTTTTGTGATATCGTATATCCTTGACCTCTAAGAGACTAGTATGCATTTGTATTAAGATAAGTATATTTTTAATTATTATGTTCGATAGCATTATGTTGGTGTGATAATTCCATGGGTAGTGTAAGATGGAAGTGGTAGCTTTCATGACGTGAATTAGTAAGATTGTTCCGATCGGGAACGAGAGATCACGCGATAATGGTCGGGTTGAGGCTGTCGCGGTCAACCCGCAGCCCGAATGAGGTGGGTCGGTCGAGGTGGTCCCACGGTGGTAGGTCACGGCGTGCTAGGCCCAAGTTTAGGTAACCATCGTATGAGTTCGTGGACGCGTTCGACCAGAATCGGATCGTGAAGGCCGAGATAGGCCTTAGAGTAAATTGAAGCTAGTAGGAGCTATTGTGAGATTAGAAATGATTTCCTCGTTAGCTTGGATTTGTATGTTACTATGGCCATGATGGCGTGATTGGTTTCGTAAGTATAGTAGTGAAGACTATACCGACACGCTCGTTTGGAGACTTAGAAGGAACATTCGGACGAATGTTTCTAGGGAAGAATGTTATACCCCGTAGTTCCGTGGTATGTATGTGAGGACGCGCGCACGAGAATACGGCGTAAATTTTGGAAAGAAAGGAAGATGTGATTTTTCGACTAAAAGTTCCGGTTTTGTGAAGAAAAAGGTTCGTTAATGGGAATTGGATTCCCAGATTTGGTATTTGGACTTCTTGGATTATATTAGAATTTTGAGGTTTTATTTTCGAAATGGTCACGTGGGACCCACTGAGAAATTTACGCTTTGTGGGGCCCGCTTTGTTTTTGAGATTTCGGTATTTTGGATATTTTCAAGACGAAATATTTTGATTTAGTCGGGGCGACACGTGTCACCCCATGTGGCACCTTGGCCGAATGGTGGGACAGTGGCTAGCCACTGTCTCGCCGAATGGGTTGACAAGTGGCAAGCCACTGCCCCTGTTAGTTGGCCATGTGGTGGGACCCACACACACATGGCCCAATCTTGACCCTACACTTACCTTGATCTTGGCCCTGAATCCTCTATATAAACCCCTTAAGTTGAAGTAAATCATCCCTCACTTGAAAGCTTTCCAAAGCAAATGTTTTCCTCCCTTTGTGTAGATTTCGCCCTCCCCTCTTGTGTAGAAAATACTTGGTGTATTGTTGTATAATCCCAAATACCTTGGCCTAGTATCCCTAGTAGTATTCCAAAGTTATTTCAATACTAGAGCAGGAAATACTACTTTATTCCAATAGCCAGAAACGAAACCCTAGAAAAATCTTCCTAGCTTGGTGGAAGTATTTGCAGGTTGTTTAGAAACTTCTAAGGGTCGCTTGGAGCGGGTTGAGCGTAAGGATCGAGCTAAACGTTGCTCGGGATCGACTTATAACTTGGATAATTTTGGGCTTATCGAGGTAATGATCTATGCCCCCTATTGTAATTGGATATTACATATTGTAGTAGTTATACTTGAGTATATTATATTCGAAGGATGATTATAAAGGATTGAATCAGTATTTACATTGACCGCATTTACAGAGACTTGTGTAAGTATTATTGTGAAGCATATTTGAACACGTCCGGTTAGACGTGTAATCCCCTGGGAGTTGTTGGCCTGGTAGCGGGCCTGGTAAGGGGAGGAGGTTTTTGTGATAGCGGGGAGGTGTCAGAAATTTCGTAGAATAAGGAATCTTGTGTTTAGAATATTCTACGAGAGTGCTAGAAGTTGATTTATATATTATGGTTGTTATAGGTGGATCTTTCACGCGGCATACTTGACTTGGCTTGTGGTTTAAGCTAAAGGTATGTGATTCTTCCTATACTCTTGAGCATGATTGTTGTGAACTATATAGTACGGCAGACGTGCAGGTGAAACGATTTTTGTTTGTTTTAAAACATAAAGTGTTATAATGGCTTTATGGGAAGTTAGTTATAACGACTTTATGAAGATGAAAGTTAAGAGACTTGATCTTGAAAGATAAGAGGCTTGACTTATAACGACTTGTTTTCGGAAAAGGAGAAGTAACTTGATTTAAGTATAGGTTACTTGTTTTGAAAAGAGTAAGTTAATTGGGTTTTAAAAAGAGTATACTTGATGTTGTTCTAAAAGAAAAGCACTTGGTTTATAAAGTATAGAGTACTTGATTTTAAAAGCCTTGTAAAGATTTTTACGAAGGTGAAGTAATTTGGTTTTAAAAGTAAAACGTGTTTTCTTTATATACTACAGTATTAGTATCATGTGGCTTTTACATAGAAAGAGGTCTTTTGAAAGAAGGAAAGTATGTAGTATTTTGGGTTTGAAACCCGATTGTTGATTAAAATGAATGTATGTTAAACTTGCCTATGCTTGTTGTGATAGTCTTTGATGCAAGTGTTTTGTTGATGTCTTAGTGACTCTGCAGGAGGGCCATTATCCGATTGATTGATCGACATACCGACGTTGGGTGGTCCACGAGTATGCGTCCACTTTGAGTATTGATCGTTGTTTCGCATCGCCGTGACTCTGAGGAGGCCATTATCCGATTTATTTCTTGGGACACGCCGACGTGATGGATGTTCCACGCACGCGTCGAGAGGATGGTTTCATGGCCATGACTTCCGAGGTAAGACTTGGGCATGCGGTCATCGCGAGGTTCAGATGTTAGTCCATGGACCGCTAATCCATGAAGCTTGCCGCGTGACGGCGATCACGGGCTTGGTTTGTACGTGTGGTTCGTGCACACTTTAGATACTTGTTCGTCATTTTCTCGTACCGTAGCTCTCGTAGATAGCTTAAGATACTTGCCTCGGTCATATCTTGTGAGACGGTAGGCTATTAGACGTTAGCTTAAGATACTTGCCTCGCCGCCATGCGGCTAGCTTTTGATCGGTAGTTGGCTTCCGTACCCTGCGTGATGGGATATGACTAGCTTTTGACCGTAGTTGGCTATTCTACTTGGCCCGATCGGTTTTGACGACGCAGCGTGATCTAGTGTTCGTTCACATACGGGTGTTGTTTTACATCATGTATCGCCGCAGATGAGAATGAGTTCCACGGCATGAGTGGTATTATGGGCGTGAGACCCATAATTATGTGAGTGATTATTCGGGATATCGTCGCCCCTTACTTGACATAATCACGTTGCATAAATGGTTTTATAAAATGATGAAATGTGATTTCATTACAGATTTTCGATTCACATACTTGGTACTGTTGTGCGACCTCGGGGCCGCGTTCATGCCGCAGGTAGGTACACATTGGTTGATCATCTCGCCATGATCGCAGTCATTAGGAAGCTCCGTTTCCTCCGAGGCTTATCTTTTAGTATAGTCCCTGTCATCAGAGGTACTTGTACATTCGGGGTATGGCGGCCCCTGTCCGTCATAGTTGTTGTATATCTTAGAGTGCAGAGTAATCGCTTAGTGTGGTTTGTAAAAGGATAACTGTCGGGTTTTATGTATATATACTAAAGGCAACGGTTGGTTGGCTGCTTATTTATTTATGTCTCTCATTTCATGTGTAAAGTTTTTATTTCCGCTGGTTTTCTCTGATGTTGTATCACTAGGGTGCCCGGGGTAAGGCACCAGTGACGGGCCCGGGTTTCGGGGCGTCACAATAAGGCGACATCCGAACACTGAAATGGTAGCTTAAACACTCCTTCAACAGGAGACAACAATTCTCGCAACTATCCCTGAAATCCAAACACTGGCCCGAGGGCGAATGTGATTCTGAGACTTACTTGAGTTCCTAACCTTGCTCGTAAAACCTCCGAAAAGAAACACCGCAACTGGCTCCACTGCGACATAAGGTGAAGGTAGGCACCTCGTGCAGCCTTACAACCTTTCTGATATATCATCTCGCATAACCCTCTGCCGAGTAAACGGTCTTTGCTAGAAGACAACACGGCTGACCTCCTCGGCCCAACCACTGGTCGAATGCATCCATGAAATCGTACGTTGGTTAACTAAACTCGGGCCTAACACCCTCGTGGCCCTACCACAAGGCGGGACCACCACAAACTGACCCCACCACCAAACATGCCGCGGGTTGACCCGCAACGTGGCCTCAACCCGACCAAGAACGCAGAAACGCTAGCTCCCTGAAGGAAAACTCTCACTAATCACGTTACGAAAACCTAGCGGTCTTCTTAGCTCAACTACCCTCTTTCATTCCACACTACTCAGGGACTAATCCCACAAACATAAACAATACATCTTTTACTCGAGATGGCCTTACCTCTAAGGTCTCTACGTATAACACTCTAAGGCTCACACTTTCTCTATCCCCCAAATCTTACTTGGTTAACTAACCAAGATTTCACCATTTTACACAATGCTATCAGAATATAATACTTAAGGTATACTCACCTAATCACACATACTAAACCCTAGAGGGTTAACGATATACTGAATCTCGCTTCACTCCTTAGTCGTTCTAATCAAACTCGCCTAGGCGATAGCTAAGGAAGATGACGAACTACCCACCGATCCTGAAGGCTAGGTCCTCCCGCAAGGACACTCTTTCGACATCAGACCCTGACGGTCATAGGTACAACAAGTACCAACCAAAAGACGACATTCTCGAGATGGCGCTGCCACACCGTGAACACCGAAAAAGCGAATCGGATGGCCGAACCTTCGTGTATGTGAACCGGAAGCTCGAGCTCGACCAACTCCTGCGTACCGAACGTCCTGAACCCTGTGGAGGACCTTTCTGCACTGGTGGATGCGCATAATCTGATCTGCTGGTGAGGCGACTCGCCTCGAAAGTTACCAAAGGGCCTTGCTGCTCTGGCCCTCTTCTGCTGTCCTTCGTTAACCCGTCGATCTCTACGTTTCTCGGCCTGCTGCGCATAAGCCCGCATACGTGCCATGCTCAAGCCTAATCAAGAACATACTTTTGCACAACCTTCGTTGATATTCATCAAGACTCGCAGACATCGGTATACTCTCCGTAGTCAAATCCATAGTTAGTAATGCGGTCGCCTCCGAAATCTATATTCTCTGTTCGTGGCCGTGGAACCGGCGTTCAAATATCATGGCCGCAGTAGGAACTGCCGCCGCCGTGCTAAACTCTGCTGGGGCTAGTGACGTCGCAATCCACATAGTCCTTCCTGGGTCACTGCTGCCTTTCTCGTAGCTGCAATCAACATAACTCGTTAGGGCGAGACGACCCTAACAACACAGCTCTATGGCACGATCTCAGAGTGAGAAGAATGGAAACCAATCCTAAATGTCCTGCAGCCTCCTGATTATAGATGTGGTGCACAACACACCGATAATCAAGACTCTACTAGACACGGTCTGTAGACACTTTCCGAGGACTAACTGCTCTGATACCACTTTTGTCACGACCCGACCCCGGGACCGCGACTAGTGCCCTATCTGGGCACTCTTACAGGTATACATCAGAGAAAAATCAGCGGAACATACATGAAACTTATACAAACAAAAAAAAAACAGAAGTAAACAACAGGTTAGCCGATAGGGCTACCTTCCTGAACATATATAAATACAACCGAAGCAGTTGACTCCTTTTCTTTACAAACTGACCCACAATATGTGACTACAGACCTCTAAGAGTTTTAACATAACAACTGTGGCGGGACAGGGCCCCGCCATACCCCTGAATATACATGAATCTACTACCTCAGGGAAAACCGTACCAAGAGATAAGCCTCCGGAGCAAATGGAGCTTTCTCTCAAAAACTGAACCGAGATCCTAAGAGCAAGGATCGCCAACCTGGGTACCTAAAACCTGCGGGCATGAACGCAACCCGAGAAGGGTCGATAACAAAAATTTAATATGGAATGTAAATAACGTGCGAAATGATCATAACTGTACAAAAGAATGACAAGGACAAGTATAAAAATACTTACCAGATCTTGCCGTGTCATTACCACTTATGAACTAAATCGCACCTTATCATCTTTTCCATTTTCAATAAAAGTTATAGCCACTTTCTTACGTACATTATTAGAAAAAGAATCATTAAGTTCATTACCATATAACTTAACTATCTTTCATAAGGTTGTTCCGACCCTGTAAGGGAGGCGCTATACTACGACCCGATCTAGACGATCAAGATCACATAGTCCGCGCGTGGGTATACCGCGCCCAATCTCGGTCGATAACGCCATCTAGTCCGCTCAGAAGGTATCTTTGCCCGCCCATTCTCGGTCGATAATGTCATATAGTGCGCGTAAGGTATCTTGCCCGCCCATTCTCGGTCGATAATGTCATATAGTCCGCGTGCAGGTATCCGCCCGCCCATTCTCGGTCGATAATGTCATATAGTGCGCGTGAAGGTATCTTGCCGCCCATTCTCGGTCGATAATGTCATATAGTCCGCCGTAAAGGTATATCGCCCGCCCATTCTCGGTCGATAATGTCATATAGTCCGCGTGCAGGTATACTGCCCGGCCCATTCCTGGGTCGATAATGTCATATAGTCTGCCCGTAAAGGTATACTGCCCGGCCCATTCCTGGGTCTATTTCACCCGCATAGATCTTGTGGACCCGCATGAGGTATTCCTCGCATAGGCTGTACCCGCCCGCATGGGACTATTTCACCCGCATAAGCCCATAAGGACTCGCATGAGGTATTCCTCGCATCATGGGTAGCAAATCCACGAAAAAGGTGGTATAACGTCTTGGGGGTTTACCCCTCATTTATACTCTTACCCTGAAGAAGGTGGTATAACGTCTTGGGGGTTTACCCCTCATTTATACTCTTACCCTAACTCAACCGGCCATCATACATAACATAAGCCCTACCGGCTTATCATACATAACATAAGCACTACCGACTTATCATACATAACATAAGCACTACCGACTTATCATACATAACATAAGCACCATACATAACATAAGCAAGTTAAGAAATCCCCTAACTTCTTATTAGCTTGTTCATATACATTCTCATTTTTGTTTACTTAAGGCACTAATCATGTCATTATAAAATCCGGGAATTTAACCCAACGTACTACGTGCCTCTAGTCCTTTAAAATGATTCTCTTTTAAATAAAACTTCCAAGATACTAATAGCCGTAGTATCAAGTCATATCTACTTTTCACGACCAGTCACAATACTTTTTAGAAATACAATTACCGGCTTCTAAATCAAGTGACTTCTTTCTTTAAAACCTTAAGCAATTGGTACCTTTAAAACAATTGCCTTCTTTATTTCAAATTATTCTTTGCTTACATTACTGAAGAAAACCATTCTCTTAACCTTCCATAAAGCCGTTATAACCAACTTCCCATAAAGCCGTTATAACCCTTTATGGTTTTATACAAACTCATTCCTTTTATAACCAAGAGACTTCTACTTTTTGAAACCAAGTATTAAATACTTTCAAATCAATTCTCATAACTTTCAAAAATACAATTAGTCTCTTAACCTTTAAAACTCAAGTGACTCATTTTATTATAAAACCTTAGGCAATTGACGCCTTAAAAACAAATTGCCTTTTCAATAAAACAAGTCATTTATCTTTCCATAAAGTAAATATAACCAACTCGCCATAAAGTCGTTATATTCACTTTATACCTTAGCCATAAACAATTTCCTATCCAAGGGACTTATACGTTTAAAACTAACAAGTATCACATACTTTAAAACTCTTCAAGTCCCTTAACTTTAAAATCAACTTAAGACATCCTTACTATTTTCAAAGAAGTGAGTTAATCTCCTAACCCACCCGACTTGGCATTACATAAAACAAGTAAAGAATGTCATAGTCTTGCACGCTCACCGTACTACATAATGCAACTAGTCATGCTCAAAAGATAGGAAAAGTTCTACATACAAGAAATCACATAACTACCTCTTAACTTCTAAGAGTAGAAGGAAACATGAAATGATACCACAAGTATAGTCCATACATAGAATCATGCCAGGAAGGAAGAGGTTCACATACCTCGCGGCGATTATCGACAATTAGCAAAACGCCCAAAGTACTTCAACCTAAAATGGCCACAATACGCCCATAGCCTTGAAAATCAATTTTTGGAGGTTCACGTGGTCTCATGTGGCGCTGCGCCACGGCGAGCTCAAGGCGCATCAATGGCGGATTCCAAAATACCGAGAATCGAGGCTCGGATGGTTGCAAACGTAGCTAAGATCAATACGAACACAATGGTATATGCCTTAGCCTCAATCAGACGTAATCGATCGGAATCTTCCAACTTCCGATCGAAGAAAATGTTTTAGTTGACCCGACGATCCGGGTTGAATCGAGGTCGTGGGTGGTGCCAAAATGTCGGCCTTTCCACCCTGAATATTTCTACACTAGCCACGCATCACGACTCTACCCGTGGTGGCGGAAAATGCTCGCCGACGACCTAGGGTTTCACGAAAATCGATCCGTCGACGGCGAGTTTGAGCAAGAATCGAGGTCCCGGTTTACATGGAAATGACGGCAGCGAGAGTGGTTCTGATGGTATACTCAACTCCCGTCGATTGCACCTCGCTTGGTCGGAAAATCGAAAACCGAACGGAAGACGGATGAACAATGGATCAAACTGATCTGAATCGCCGGCGATTCCGGAGAATCGACGACGGCGGTTGGTATGGACGCGTGACGCTCGACGAGACGAAGCTTTTGGTATATGTCTCGCCCGTGATTCCCGGTTTGGCCGAAATGGCGTTTTTCCGAACACTGCTCATCGAACAACACCGTTTCATGGACGGGTTTTCACTGCTCATACTGCTTTGGTATTTTGTTCTGCGTTTTGCCTTCCCAAACTCCCCAACATATACAAAATTTCTCGGGTGGTCCCACGTGACCAAATTTCGAAATTAAATTCCAAAATTCCGATTAAATTCTAAAAGTCCCAAATACCGAATTTCGAGAATTAAATTCAACTAATAAACCTTTTTTCCTTTACAAGGTTCGGAGAAATTTTCAGAATCTTTCATTCTTTCCAAAATTCAATTCCCAAATTCTTACGTACGTTCTTATCTCAATCGCCGAAATACGGTGTAACATCCTTCCTCCCTTAGAAACATTCGTCCTCGAATGTTCTTTCGGAGTTCCATCTAATTAGATAGCGACATAGTCTCATTTTACTACACCCTTCTTACAACATATGCCACCCATGGCCACATAACAATACTCATACTAGAATGTCAACCTTGGCACTCACGAAGCCAACTAGCCCATACTCATAATGACCACAAAGCTTCAGAACCATCTCTACTAGGTCTAGTAGGTCTAACGATCAGATCATCACCGGCAATCTCATATACCCGCCACCTACCACCCCAAACACTCACGGGTGTAGTTACCCAAATGTTCTTATGGATTCGTGCTCTATTCCTTTACACTTGGTTGCTATCTTCATCGACTGCATTTCTTCCGTACTTCCAACTCTTACTAGCATACATACATAACTTCCATACCGATTCTGGCCTCTAATCTTTGGAGTCACTCTATAAAACAATATACGACCATTTCCGGCTTTCACGGCCTGGTTCCGGTGGAACGTGTCCACGAACCCGTAAAACAATTAACTAGACTTGGGCCTTGCATCCTCGTGACCCCGTCACGTAGCGGAACTACTACCAACTGATCCCACTCTATTCCAGGCCATGGGGAGACCCGTAACAGGTCCTCAACCCGACTCAGCGTCGCACTTAACTCTTATCCTTGGTCTGACTTAAAATCTTATGTCCCGAGAGAGCCTTATATATCTAAGGTCTCGACAGTTATCAATATTCTTAGGCTCGCAATTTCCATGTTCCAAGCCTACCTTATTAGTCCCCCCGTAAACGGGTACAAAAACTTCTCATAAAACCAAAACCATGTTGTCTCGATCACAACAACTATTACTTACTCTATACGGACCTCATCCGTACAATTCTCTTAAGCCTACTACGCCGCTTAATCTATTAACATGACATTCCGTTAGGTTCCTTAACATGGCTTCTGGCGGTCCACTACCCTATCGCATGTACCTCATCCTTTCCCAATTATCTCAAAATAAAACACAAGACTTAAAAATTTACTAACTATTCCATACCATCCCGGTATCTAGTTAGTCTTTACCACTCTTGGTAAATCTAAAACCATTCTAGGCAACCCATAAATGACCCTCATACATAACTCCGTATAGAGGTATGTCACAATACCAACTATACTATACTCATTACCAACCTGGATACGCAATCCACATAGTCCTTCCCGGTCATCCGCTTTCTCGTAGTGCAATCAACATAACTCGTTAGGCGAGACGACCCTAACAACACGCCTCTATGGCACGATCTCGAGTGAGAAGAATGGAAACCAATCCTAAATGTCCTGCAGCCTCCGATTATAGATGTGGTGCACAACACACCGATAATCAAGACTCTACTAGACACGGTGCAGACACTTTCCGAGGACTAATCGCCTCGATACCACTTTTGTCACGACCCGACCTCGATCGCGACTAGTGCCCTATCCGCACTCTACGGTATACATCGTAGAAAAATCAGCGGAACATACATGAAACTTATACAAACAAAAAAAAATGTATAAACAATGTGTTAGCCGATGTGGCTACCTTTCCGAACATATATAAATACAACCAAGGCTTGACTCTTTTCTTTACAAACCGACCCACACATGTGACTCTGCACTCTAAGAGTTTTAACATAACAATGGCGGACAGGCCCCGCCATACCGAATATACATGAATCTACTACCTCGGGGAAACCGCATCAAGAGATAAGCCTCCGAGCAAATGGAGCTTTCTCAAAATCAACCGAGATCCTAAGAGCAAGGATCGCCAACTGGTACCTAAAACTCGCGGCATTTAACGCAACCCGGGCGGGGTCGATAACAGTACCGAATATGGAATGTAAATAACGTCATAAGAAATGATCATAATCAGATAAAAGAATGACAATGACAAGTATAAAAATACTTACCAGATCTTGCCGTGTCATTACCACTTATGAACTAAATCGCACCTTATCATCTTTTCCATTTTCAATAAAAGTTATAGCCACTTTCTTACGTACATTATTAGAAAAAGAATCATTAAGTTCATTACCATATAACTTAACTATCTTTCATAAGGTTGTTCCGGCCCTGTAAGGAGGGGCACCTATACTACCCGGCCCAATCTAGGACGCGATCAAGATCACATAGTCTGCCTGGGTATATTGCCGCCCAACTCGGTCGATAACGCCATCTAGTCCGCGTAAAGTATATCGCCCGCCCATTCTCGGTCGATA
This sequence comes from Przewalskia tangutica, assembly GCA_029844215.1. Taxonomy (NCBI): domain Eukaryota; kingdom Viridiplantae; phylum Streptophyta; class Magnoliopsida; order Solanales; family Solanaceae; genus Przewalskia; species Przewalskia tangutica. The sequence continues at coordinate 73,767,553 of CM056725.1, forward strand.
ATGTCATATAGTCCGCGTGCAGCGTATATCGCCCGCCCATTCTCGGTCGATAATGTCATAGTGCGCCTGTAAAGGTATACCGCCGGCCCATTCTGGTCGATAATGTCATATAGTGCGCCTGCAGGTATACGCCCGCCCATTCTCGGTCGATAATGTCATATAGTCTGCCCAGAAGGTATACCGCCCGCCCATTCTCGGTCGATAATGTCATATAGTCCGCGTGCAGCGATATCGCCCACCCATTCCTCGGTCGATAATGTCATATAGTCCGCCTGCAGCGTATATCGCCCGCCCATTCCTGGGTCTATTTCACCCGCATAGATCTTGTGGACCCGCATGAGGTATTCCTCGTGATAGTCAGACTACCGCACGGGACTATTTCACCCGCATAAGCCCATAAGGACTCGCATGAGGTATTCCTCGCATCATGGGTAGCAAATCCACTAATGTGGTATAACGCCTTGGGTTTACCCTCATTTATACTCTTACCCTGAAGGTGGTATAACGTCTTGGGGTTTACCCTCATTTATACTCTTACCCTAACTCAACCTACCATCATACATAACATAAGCCCTACCGCTTATCATACATAACATAAGCACTACCGACTTATCATACATAACATAAGCACTACCGACTTATCATACATAACATAAGCACCACCGCTTACCATACATAACATAAGCAAGTTAAGAAATCCCTAACTTCTTATTAGCTTGTTCATATACATTCTCATTTTTGTTTACTTAAGGCACTAATCATGTCATTATAAAATCCGAATTTAACCCAACGTACTACGTGCCTCTAGTCCTTTAAAATGATTCTCTTTAAATAAAACTTCCAAGATACTAATAGCCGTAGTATCAAGTCATATCTACTTTTCACGACCAAATACAATACTTTTAGAAATACAATTACCGCTTCTAAATCAAGTGACTTCTTTCTTTAAAACCTTAAGCAATTGGTACCTTTAAAACAATTGCCCTTCTTTATTTCAAATTATTCTTTGCTTACATTCAAGAAAACCATTCTCTTAACCTTCCATAAAGCCGTTATAACCAACTTCCCATAAAGCCGTTATAACCCTTTATGGTTTTATACAAACTCATTCCTTTTATAACCAAGAGACTTCTACTTTTTGAAACCAAGTATTAAATACTTTCAAATCAATTCTCATAACTTTCAAAAATACAATTAGTCTCTTAACCTTTAAAACTCAAGTGACTCATTTTATTATAAAACCTTAGGCAATTGACGCCTTAAAAAACAAATTGCCTTTTCAATAAAACAAGTCATTTATCTTTCCATAAAGTAAATATAACCAACTCCCATAAAGTCGTTATATTCACTTTATACCTTAGCCATAAACAATTTCCTATCCAAGGACTTATACGCTTAAAACGGAACAAGTATCACATACTTTAAAACTCTTCAAGTCCCTTAACTTTAAAATCAACTTAAGACATCCTTACTATTTTCAAAAGTGAGTTAATCTCCTAACCCACCCGACTTGGCATTACATAAAACAAGTAAAGAATGTCATAGTCTTGCACGCTCACCGTACTACATACGCAACTAGTCATGCTCAAAAGATAGGAAAAGTTCTACATACAAGAAATCACATAACTACCTCTTAACTTCTAAGAGTAAGGAAACATGAAATGATACCACAAGTATAGTCCATACATAGAATCATGCCAAAGGAAGGAAGAGGTTCACATACCTCGCGACGATTATCGACAATTAGCAAAACGCTCCAAAGTACTTCAACCTAAAATGGCCACAATACGTCCATAGCCTTGAAAATCAATTTTTTTTGGAGGTCTCACGCGGTCTCTGCTGGCGCGCCAGGCGAGCTCAAGGCGGCATCAATGGCGGATTCCAAAATACTGAGAATTGAGGCTCGGGATTGGTTGCAAAACGTAGCTAAGATCAATACGAACACAATGGTATATGCCTTAGCCCTCAACTGTACCAGAATCGATCGGAATCTTCCAACTTCCGATCGAAGAAAATGTTTTGGTTGACCCGACGATCTGGGTTGAATCGGAGGTCGCGGTGGTGCCAAAATGTCGGCCTTTCCACCGAATATTTCTACACTAGCCACGCATGCCGACTCTACCTGTGGTGGCGGAAAATGCTCGTCGACGACCTGGGGTTTCGGCAAAATCGATCCGTCGACGCGAGTTTGAGCAAGAATCGAGGGTCCTGGTTTACATGGAAATGACGGCAAGGAGATGGTGGTTCTGATGGTATACTCAACTCCCGTCGATTGCACCTCAGTTGGTCGGAAAATCAGAAAAACCGAACGGGGAAGACGGATGAGCGATCAAACTCGATCTGAATCGCCGCGATTCCGAGAATCGACGATGGCGGTTGGTATGGGCGTGACGCTCGACGAGACGAAGCTTTTGGTATATGTCTCGCTTCGTGATTCGGTTTGGCCGGAAATGGCGTTTTCCGAACACCGCTCATCGAACAACACCGTTCATGGACGGTTTTCACTGCTCATACTGCTTTGGTATTTTGTTCTGCGTTTTGCCTTCCCAAACTCCCCAACATATACAAAATTTCTCGGGTGGTCCCACGTGACCAAATTTCGAAATTAAATTCCAAAATTCCGATTAAATTCTAAAAGTCCCAAATACCGAATTTCGAGAATTAAATTCAACTAATAAACCTTTTTTCCTTTACAAGGTTCGGAGAAATTTTCAGAATCTTTCATTCTTTCCAAAATTCAATTCCCAAATTCTTACGTACGTTCTTATCTCAACTGCCGGAAATACGGGGTGTAACATCCTTCCTCCCTTAGAAACATTCGTCCTCGAATGTTCTTTCGGAGTTCCATCTAATTAGATAGCGACATAGTCTCATTTTACTACACCCTTCTTACAACATATGCCACCCATGGCCACATAACAATACTCATACTAGAATGTCAACCTTGGCACTCACGAAGCCAACTAGCCCATACTCATAATGACCACAAAGCCTGTCGTAACCATCTCTACTAGGTCTAGTAGGGTCTAACGATCAGATCATCACCGGCAATCTCATATACCCGCCACACTACCACCCCAAACACTCACGTGTAGTTACCGAAATGTTCTTATGGATTCGTGCTCTATTCCTTTACACTTGGTTGCTATCTTCATCGACCGTACTCTTTCCGTACTTCCAACTCTTACTAGCATACATACATAACTTCCATACCGATTCTGGCCTCTAATCTTTGGAGTCACTCTATAAAACAATATACGACCATTTCCGGCTTTCACGGCCTGGTTCCGGTGGAACGTGTCCACGAACCCGTAAAACAATTAACTAGACTTGGGCCTTGCATCCTCGTGACCCCGTCACGTAGCGGAACTACTACCAACTGATCCCACTCTATTCCAGGCCATGGGGAGACCCGTAACAGGTCCTCAACCCGACTCAGCGTCGCACTTAACTCTTATCCTTGGTCTGACTTAAAATCTTATGTCCCGAGAGAGCCTTATATATCTAAGGTCTCGACAGTTATCAATATTCTTAGGCTCGCAATTTCCATGTTCCAAGCCTACCTTATTAGTCCCCCCGTAAACGGGTACAAAAACTTCTCATAAAACCAAAACCATGTTGTCTCGATCACAACAACTATTACTTACTCTATACGGACCTCATCCGTACAATTCTCTTAAGCCTACTACGCCGCTTAATCTATTAACATGACATTCCGTTAGGTTCCTTAACATGGCTTCTTAAGGGTCCACTACCCTATCAGACAGCTCATCCTTTCCCAATTATCTCAAAATAAAACACAAGACCTTGGCGAAAATTTACTAACTATTCCATACCATCCCGGTATCTAGTTAGTCTTTACCACTCTTGGTAAATCTAAAACCATTCTAGGCAACCCATAAATGACCCTCATACATAACTCCGTATAGAGGTATGTCACAATACCAACTATACTATACTCATTACCAACCCGATACGCAATCCACATAGTCCTTCCCGGTCATCACGCTTTCTCGTCGCAATCAACATAACTCGTTAGGGCGAGACGACCCTAACAACACAACTCTATGGCACGATCTCAGAGTGAGAAGAATGGAAACCAATCCTAAATGTCCTGCAGCCTCCTGATTATAGATGTGCACAACACACCGATAATCAAGACTCTACTAGACACGGTCTGTAGACACTTTCCGAGGACTAACTGCTCTGATACCACTTTTGTCACGACCCGACCCCGGGACCGCGACTGGTGCCCTATCTGGGCACCCTTACAGGTATACATCAGAGAAAATCAGCGGAACATACATGAAACTTATACAAACAAAAAAAAAACAGAAGTAAACAACAGGTTAGCCGATAGGGCTACCTTCCTGAACATATATAAATACAACCGAAGCAGTTGACTCCTTTTCTTTACAAACTGACCCACAATATGTGACTACAGACCTCTAAGAGTTTTAACATAACAATCGTGATGACAGGGCCCCGCCATACCCCTGAATATACATGAATCTACTACCTCAGGGAAAACCGTACCAAGAGATAAGCCTCCGGAGCAAATGGAGCTTTCTCTCAAAAACTGAACCGAGATCCTAAGAGCAAGGATCGCCAACCTGGGTACCTAAACTCGCGGCATGAACGCAACCCCCGGCGGGCCGCATAACAGTATTTAATATGGAATGAAATAACGATGAGAAATGTATCATAATCAGATAAAAGAATGACAAGGACAAGTATAAAAATACTTACCAGATCTTGCCGTGTCATTACCACTTATGAACTAAATCGCACCTTATCATCTTTTCCATTTTCAATAAAAGTTATAGCCACTTTCTTACGTACATTATTAGAAAAAGAATCATTAAGTTCATTACCATATAACTTAACTATCTTTCATAAGGTTGTTCTACTCGTAAGGAGGGCACCTATACTACCCGCCCGATCTAGACGCGATCAAGATCACATAGTCCGCGTGGGTATCTCGCCCGCCCAATCGGGTCGATAACGTCATCTAGTGCGCGTGGGTATCTTGCCGCCCATTCCTGGTCGATAATGTCATATAGTCTGCGCGTAAAGGTATCTTGCCCGCCCATTCTCGGTCGATAATGTCATATAGTGCGCGTAAAGGTATACCGCCCGCCCATTCTCGGTCGATAATGTCATATAGTCCGCCTGTGAAGGTATCTTGCCCGCCCATTCTGGTCGATAATGTCATATAGTCCGCGTAAAGGTATATCGCCCGCCCATTCTCGGTCGATAATGTCATATAGTCCGCGTGCAGGTATCTTGCCCGACCCATTCTCGGTCGATAATGTCATATAGTGCGCGTAAGGTATCCGCCCGCCCGTTCTCGGTCTATTTCACCCGCGTAGATCTTGTGGACCCGCATGAGGTATTCCTCGCATAGTCAGACTACCGCACGGGACTATTTCACCCGCGTAAGCCCATAAGGACTCGCGTGAGGTATTCCTCGTCACGGGTAGCAAATCCACTAACAGTGGTATAACGTCTTGGGGTTTACCCTCATTTATACTCTTACCCCGAAGAGGTGGTATAACGTCTTGGGGTTTACCCTCATTTATACTCTTACCCTAACTCAACCTACCATCATACATAACATAAGCCCTACCGGCTTATCATACATAACATAAGCACTACCGACTTATCATACATAACATAAGCACTACCGACTTATCATACATAACATAAGCACCACCGGCTTACCATACATAACATAAGCAAGTTAAGAAATCCCCTAACTTCTTATTAGCTTGTTCATATACATTCTCATTTTTGTTTACTTAAGGCACTAATCATGTCATTATAAAATCCGGGAATTTAACCCAACGTACTACGTGCCTCTAGTCCTTTAAAATGATTCTCTTTTAAATAAAACTTCCAAGATACTAATAGCCGTAGTATCAAGTCATATCTACTTTTCACGACCGATCCAATACTTTTAGAAATACAATTACCGCTTCTAAATCAAGTGACTTCTTTCTTTAAAACCTTAAGCAATTGGTACCTTTAAAACAATTGCTTCTTTATTTCAAATTATTCTTTGCTTACATTACTGAAGAAAACCATTCTCTTAACCTTCCATAAAGCCGTTATAACCAACTTCCCATAAAGCCGTTATAACCCTTTATGGTTTTATACAAACTCATTCCTTTTATAACCAAGAGACTTCTACTTTTTGAAACCAAGTATTAAATACTTTCAAATCAATTCTCATAACTTTCAAAAATACAATTAGTCTCTTAACCTTTAAAACTCAAGTGACTCATTTTATTATAAAACCTTAGGCAATTGACGCCTTAAAAACAAATTGCCTTTTCAATAAAACAAGTCATTTATCTTTCCATAAAGTAAATATAACCAACTCCCCATAAAGTCGTTATATTCACTTTATACCTTAGCCATAAACAATTTCCTATCCAAGGGACTTATACGTTTAAAACGGAACAAGTATCACATACTTTAAAACTCTTCAAGTCCCTTAACTTTAAAATCAACTTAAGACATCCTTACTATTTTCAAAGAAGTGAGTTAATCTCCTAACCCACCCGACTTGGCATTACATAAAACAAGTAAAGAATGTCATAGTCTTGCACGCTCACCGTACTACATACGTGCAACTAGTCATGCTCAAAAGATAGGAAAAAGTTCTACATACAGTAAATCACATAACTACCTCTTAACTTCTAAGAGTAGAAGGAAACATGAAATGATACCACAAGTATAGTCCATACATAGAATCATGCCAAAGGAAGGAAGAGGTTCACATACCTCGCGACGATTATCGACAATTAGCAAAACGCTCCAAAGTACTTCAACCTAAAATGGCCACAATACGTCCATAGCCTTGAAAATCAAATTTTTTTTGGAGGTCTCACGTGGTCTCACTGGCGCCGCCACAGCGAGCTCAAGGCGTCAATGGCGGATTCCAAAATACCGAGAATTGAGGCTCGGATTGGTTGCAAAACGTAGCTAAGATCAATACGAACACAATGGTATATGCCTTAGCCTCAATCAGACGAATCGATCGGAATCTTCCAACTTCCGATCAAGAAAATGTTTTGGTTGACCCGACGATCCGGTTGAATCGAGGTCGTGGGTGGTGCCAAAATGTCGGCCTTTCCACCGAATATTTCTACACTAGCCACGGCCGTCGACTCTACCGGTGGCGGAAAATGCTCGTCGACGACCTAGGGTTTCGGCGAATCGATCCGTCGACGGCGAGTTTGAGCAAGAATCGAGGGTCCTGGTTTACATGGAAATGACGGCAAGGAGATGGTGGTTCTGATGGTATACTCAACTCCCGTCGATTGCACCTCAGTTGGTCGGAAAATCAGAAAAACCGAACGGGGAAGACGGATGAGCGATGACGAAACTTCGATTCGAATCCGGCGATTCCGGAGAATCGACGGTGGCGGTTGGTATGGACGTGACGGGCTCGGCGAGACGGCTTTTGGTATATGTCTCGCCCGTGATTCTGGTTTGGCCGGAAATGGCGTTTTTCCGAACACTGTTCATCGAACAACACTGTTCATGGACGGGTTTTCACTGTACATACTCGTTTTGGTATTTTGTTCTGCGTTTTGCCTTCCCAAACTCCCCAACATATACAAAATTTCTCGGGTGGTCCCACGTGACCAAATTTCGAAATTAAATTCCAAAATTCCGATTAAATTCTAAAAGTCCCAAATACCGAATTTCGAGAATTAAATTCAACTAATAAACCTTTTTTCCTTTACAAGGTTCGGAGAAATTTTCAGAATCTTTCATTCTTTCCAAAATTCAATTCCCAAATTCTTACGTACGTTCTTATCTCATCAGGAAATACGGTGTAACATCCTTCCTCCCTTAGAAACATTCGTCCTCGAATGTTCTTTCGGAGTTCCATCTAATTAGATAGCGACATAGTCTCATTTTACTACACCCTTCTTACAACATATGCCACCCATGGCCACATAACAATACTCATACTAGAATGTCAACCTTGGCACTCACGAAGCCAACTAGCCCATACTCATAATGACCACAAAGCCTGTCGTAACCATCTCTACTAGGTCTAGTAAGGTCTAACGACTGTATCATCACCGGGAAATCTCATATACCCGCTCAGCTACCACCCCAAACACTCACGGGTGTAGTTACCCCGAAATGTTCTTATGGATTCAGGCTCTATTCCTTTACACTTGGTTGCTATCTTCTTACTGACCGTACTCTTTCCGTACTTCCAACTCTTACTAGCATACATACATAACTTCCATACCGATTCTGGCCTCTAATCTTTGGAGTCACTCTATAAAACAATATACGACCATTTCCGGCTTTCACGGCCTGGTTCCGGTGGAACGTGTCCACGAACCCGTAAAACAATTAACTAGACTTGGGCCTTGCACCCTCGTGACCCCGTCACGTAGCGGAACTACTACCAACTGATCCCACTCTATTCCAGGCCATGGGGAGACCCGTAACAGGTCCTCAACCCGACTCAGCGTCGCACTTAACTCTTATCCTTGGTCTGACTTAAAATCTTATGGCCCGAGAGAGCCTTATATATCTAAGGTCTCGGCAGTTATCAATATTCTTAGGCTCGCAATTTCCATGTTCCAAGCCTACCTTATTAGTCCCCGTAGCGGGTACAAAAACTTCTCATAAAACCAAAACCATGTTGTCTCGATCACAACAACTATTACTTACTCTATACGGACCTCATCCGTACAATTCTCTTAAGCCTACTACGCCGCTTAATCTATTAACATGACATTCCGTTAGGTTCCTTAACATGGCTTCTTAAGGGTCCACTACCCTATCAGACAGCTCATCCTTTCCCAATTATCTCAAAATAAAACACAAGACCTTGGCGAAATTTACTAACTATTCCATACCATCCGGTATCTAGTTAGTCTTTACCACTTGGTAAATCTAAAACCATTCTAGGCAACCCATAAATGACCTCATACATAACTCCGTATGAGGTATGTCACAATACCAACTATACTATAATCATTACCAACACGGATACGCAATCCACATAGTCCTTCGGTCATCGCCTTTCTCGTGAATGCAATCAACATAACTCGTTAGGCGAGGCGACCAACAACACTATGGCACGATCTCGAGTGAGAAGAATGGAAACCAATCCTAAATGTCCTGCAACCTCCCGATTATAGATGTGGTGCACAACACACCGATAATCAAGACTCTACTAGACACGGTCTGTAGACACTTTCCGAGGACTAACTGCTCTGATACCACTTTTGTCACGACCCGACCCCGGGACCGCGACTAGTGCCCTATCTGGGCACTCTTACAGGTATACATCAGAGAAAAATCAGCGGAACATACATGAAACTTATACAAACAAAAAAAAAACAGAAGTAAACAACAGGTTAGCCGATAGGGCTACCTTCCTGAACATATATAAATACAACCGAAGCAGTTGACTCCTTTTCTTTAAAAACTGACCCACAATATGTGACTACAGACCTCTAAGAGTTTTAACATAACAACTGTGGCGGGACAGGGCCCGCCATACCACGAATATACATGAATCTACTACCTCGGGAAAACCGTACCAGAGATAAGCCTCGGAGCAAATGGAGCTTTCTCAAAATCAACCGAGATCTAAGCAAGGATCGCCACTGGTACCTAAAACTGCGGGCATGAACGCAACCCCGAAGAAGTCGATAACAACAGTGCGAATATGGAACGAAATAACGTCTGATGCGGATCATAAATGTACAAAGAATGACAAGGACAAGTATAAAAATACTTACGGATCTTGCGTGTCATTACCACTTATGAACTAAATCGCACCTTATCATCTTTTCCATTTTCAATAAAAGTTATAGCCACTTTCTTACGTCATTATTAGAAAAGAATCATTAAGTTCATTACCATATAACTTAACTATCTTTCATAAGGTTGTTCGGCCTGTAAGGAGAGGCGCTATCTTACTACCCGATCTAGGGCGCGATCAAGATCACATAGTGCGCGTGGGTATCTTGCCGGCCCGATCACGGGTCGATAACGTCATCTAGTTTGCGTAAAGGTATCTTGCGGCCCATTCTGGGTCGATCATGTCATATAGTGCGCGTAAAGGTATCTTTGCGACCCGTTCTCGGTCGATAATGTCATATAGTGCGCGTAAAGGTATCTTGCGGCCCATTCTGGGTCGATAATGTCATATAGTGCGCGTAAGGTATCTTGCCCGGCCCATTCTCGGTCGATAATGTCATATAGTGCGCGTAAAGGTATCTTGCGCCCGTTCCTGGTCGATAATGTCATATAGTGCGCGTAAAGGTATCTTGCGGCCCGTTCTGGTCGATAATGTCATATAGTGCGCGTGGGTATCTTGCGGCCCATTCTGGGTCTATTTCACCGCGTAGATCTTGTGGACGCGTAGGTATTCTCGCGCGTAAGGTACCGCCGCGTGGGACTATTTCACCGCGTAAGCCCATAAGGACTCGCGTGAGGTATTCTCGCATCATGGGTAGCAAATCCACGGAGCAGTGGTATAACGTCTTGGGGTTTACCGCCATTTATATTCTTACCACACGAAGAAGGTGGTATAACGTCTTGGGGTTTACCCTCATTTATACTCTTACCCTAACTCAACCGCCATCATACATAACATAAGCCCTACCGCTTATCATACATAACATAAGCACTACCGACTTATCATACATAACATAAGCACTACCGACTTATCATACATAACATAAGCACCACCATACATAACATAAGCAAGTTAAGAAATCCCCTAACTTATTAGCTTGTTCATATACATTCTCATTTTTGTTTACTTAAGGCACTAATCATGTCATTATAAAATCCGAATTTAACCAACGTACTACGTGCCTCTAGTCCTTTAAAATGATTCTCTTTTAAATAAAACTTCCAAGATACTAATAACCGTAGTATCAAGTCATATCTACTTTTCACGACCGATCACAATACTTTTTAGAAATACAATTACCGAACTCTAAATCAAGTGACTTCTTTCTTTAAAACCTTAAGCAATTGGTACCTTTAAAACAATTGCCCTTCTTTATTTCAAATTATTCTTTGCTTACATTACTGAAGAAAACCATTCTCTTAACCTTCCATAAAGCCGTTATAACCAACTTCCCATAAAGCCGTTATAACCCTTTTTGGTTTTATACAAACTCATTCCTTTTATAACCAAGAGACTTCTACTTTTTGAAACCAAGTATTAAATACTTTCAAATCAATTCTCATAACTTTCAAAAATACAATTAGTCTCTTAACCTTTAAAACTCAAGTGACTCATTTTATTATAAAACCTTAGGCAATTGACGCCTTAAAAATAAATTGCCTTTTCAATAAAACAAGTCATTTATCTTTCCATAAAGTAAATATAACCAACTCCCCATAAAGTCGTTATATTCACTTTATACCTTAGCCATAAACAATTTCCTATCCAAGGGACTTATACGTTTAAAACGGAACAAGTATCACATACTTTAAAACTCTTCAAGTCCCTTAACTTTAAAATCAACTTAAGACATCCTTACTATTTTCAAAGAAGTGAGTTAATCTCCTAACCCACCCGACTTGGCATTACATAAAACAAGTAAAGAATGTCATAGTCTTGCACGTCTCTGCACTACATACGTGCAACTAGTCATGCTCAAAAGATAGAAAAAGTTCTACATACAAGAAATCACATAACTACCTCTTAACTTAAGAGTAGAAGGAAACATGAAATGATACCACAAGTATAGTCCATACATAGAATCATGCCAAAGGAAGGAAGAGGTTCACATACCTCGCGACGATTATCGACAATTAGCAAAACGCTCCAAAGTACTTCAACCTAAAATGGCCACAATACGTCCATAGCCTTGAAAATCAATTTTTTTTGGAGGTCTGCTGGTGGTCCTGCGGCGGCGCCGCCGCCGCCGGCGAGCTCAAGGCGGCATCAATGGCGGATTCCAAAATACTGAGAATTGAGGCTCGGGATTGGTTGCAAAACGTAGCTAAGATCAATACGAACACAATGGTATATGCCTTAGCCCTCAACTGTACCAGAATCGATCGGAATCTTCCAACTTCCGATCGAAGAAAATGTTTTGGTTGACCCGACGATCTGGGTTGAATCGGAGGTCGTGGGTGGTGCCAAAATGTCGGCCTTTCCACCCTGAATATTTCTACACTAGCCACGACCGTCGACTCTACCTGTGGTGGCCGGAAAATGCTCGTCGACGACCTAGGGTTTCGACGAAAATCGATCTGGTCGACGGCGAGTTTGAGCAAGAATCGAGGGTCCTGGTTTACATGGAAATGACGGCAAGGAGATGGTGGTTCTGATGGTATACTCCACTCCCGTCGATTGCACCTCAGTTGGTCGGAAAATCAGAAAAACGAGCGGGGAAGACGGATGAGCGATGGCCAAAACGATCTGAAGCTGGCGGTCCGGAGAATCGGCGATGGCGGTTGGTATGGGCGTGACGGGCTCGACGAGGCGGCTTTTGGTATATGTCTCGCCCCGTGATTCTGGTTTGGCCGGAAATGGCGTTTTTCCGAACACTGTTCATCGAACAACACTGTTCATGGACGGGTTTTCACTGTTCATACTCGTTTTGGTATTTTGTTCTGCGTTTTGCCTTCCCAAACTCCCCAACATATACAAAATTTCTCGGGTGGTCCCACGTGACCAAATTTCGAAATTAAATTCCAAAATTCCGATTAAATTCTAAAAGTCCCAAATCTAGAATTTAGAATTAAATTCAACTAATAAACCTTTTTTCCTTTACAAGGTTCGGAGAAATTTTCAGAATCTTTCATTCTTTCCAAAATTCAATTCCCAAATTCTTACGTACGTTCTTATCTCAACTGCCGAAAATACGGGGTGTAACATGTAGTCCCATTCGGGTATTATATATTATGACAGCCTTGCCGGCTTGGCCTTTTTTTGAAAAAAAAAAAGTGTTATTTAGCTTCCGCGGGTTACTTGTGTTGTATGGGTAGAAGGGTGCCCAGGTAGGGCACCAGTCACGGGCCCAGAGTTCGGGTCGTGACACATTTTGTATATGTACCAATATCTCTTCCACAAAGAAAATTTACGATCCTTGGTACTGTGTGTGCACATGTGTGGAAACAAGTTTCCGACGTGCGGAGCCCCATTTGTTCTAGTCATGAATAATAAAATTAACTTTATTTCACGTTAATAAATTTCCAACAATAACTTTAGTGCAATAAAGTAAAATTGGGTGATAACCACAGAAACTTGCAGGAGAGAAATGTAAAGAGAGGCGTTTTGCTAGGTAAAAATTTCAGTTAATTGGAGGCATTACATTCGGCAGGAAGAAAATGAACCGGAGGCTTTAGACAGTAATCATAAATGAAGATGTTTTATTTTCAAGTATTATTCACAAAGGCACTTAAGCATTTATAACGAAATAAATTATTTTTATTCTGGATACAAACAAATGGAAAAAGGAAAAAAAATAACTATTTACATTTCCAAGTTTTCAGAAAAAAGAAACCGCAAATCACTGATAAAAATGGTAACTCTTGGCTTGTTTGATAAGAGTCCACATCCCTCCAATGGGCGATAAAACAGTGAGCAGTACTCCAATTATGATGCAGAACTGAGATTTATTAGGAAAGAAAAAAGTAAACAGAAATTAGATAAGAATCACTATAGAATTTTTCAGAAATTAAATCAATCGAACATTACTTACCCAATTGATACACCAAGAGAAACCAAATCTTTTGGGCTTTACAATGATAAGCCAGCAGATGCAAGGAAGCTGCAGAGAATGTCAATCAATATTAGCTGATAACGTAATTGCCCCATATTATAAAACAAAAACGGATGTAATTTACTCACGTAATACGACGTTGGGGCCAGAGCAAATCCACCAAAGAATCCCATTAGACCACCAAAAAATGGTATTGTCATACCCACGAATAACGTAAATGCTACAATGAAAAAGTTAATAAAGTGAAAACTGACCACTCACTCCATCTATCAATTTTTAACTAATACTGAGAGCATAAGGAAGAAATTATGGGAAACCCAACCACTTACCAACATATGTTGTACGCACTAAGAAGCGAAGCATAGTGGAGGGTTTTAGTTTCGCCGATTTCACGGCATACGTCTCAATCATGTCAAACATGGGCATTGCGAAAACCTGCAAGTTATTTTTTTTGTTCCAGTTTAGTCAAACAACGTATGACAAGGAATGTTTTAACAACTCAAACATCGTACCTATGCTAAAACTCATTGCCTCACTTTTTAAGTATTTACATTGCCAATACCCAATGTTTTAGCTTCTTTCTTAGTTTTTGCTCTACTGATTAACTTTTGTTACAACATCAACAGAGTTAAGTAGTTAAATAGGTTCCAAAAAAAGGTGTTATCCTTTTCAGGATAAATTAAAAAGAATAAAAGTTTATTAATAAGTTTTCAGATAAGAAGATTACACATCACAATAGGGTATTAGAGCAAATAGAGGTCTTGGTTCTGGTCTTAGCACCATCCACTATAAAACAAAATGGGATGTAGTCGCTTCTTCCACATTATTTTACACTATTACCTTATTAGTCCGTTCTCGACAAATGTTATGACATGTTTTAAATTACAAGTTGTAAAAGTTTTATAGCCACACATATGACATGACATATTTATGACTACACATTTTAAAAATATTCAATTCTTTCCTATACTTCGATTCAAGTTAAACTATGTCAAACAAATTAAAGTGGAGGGAGTATATAATTTTCAAGTGTTTGGTCCATTTATATGACTACTTAAATACATACTAAGTAAATAAATAAAATTGTGTTATACTTATATATGATATATTTTCATTTGACATGCACTTTAAGAAATAAAAAAAGACTTTTGAATCTTATGGTCTAAAATAAGTCAAAGATATTTGTGTGCTTATAGATCATCTCGTTTTGCGTAAATAATAAAATTTAAAATTAAATTATTATCAAATAAGGAAATATGTCATTTTTTTTTTCCGAATCAACTAAAAAGGAAATGAGTCAGGAGGTACGTACTTGGTAACTTCCAATGACATGAACGACAACAAACATGTTAGCAGCAGCAACAAGCCACATAGGTTTTTCGAGTGAAAGGAGGATGTTATCCTCGACTTGATTACCAAAGGCCCAATAGCCAACGAAAGCGACAGGGAGATAACAGATGGCAACGATGAGATAAGCGACCCATACACCTTTCCACATAGGACCTTTGGAAGGTTTTTCTGGTGTTGAAGGAATAGTGGCTTGAATCTCAAGCACCACATTATGTCCAGCATAGGCAAAAGCAACATCTCCAAGAGCACTCAAGAACATGAAGACATTGTCACCTGTCTTTTCACTCCTTAGTTCATAGCTCACTTCCCTCCCTTCAATCCCTCTCCCAACTGATGCTGCCCATGCAACTGTCGAATATGTCAATGACATCACCGCTGCTGCCAACGACACCAATGATATCGAATTGAAATTTGGCAAATGAGATAGCACAAAGTGTACTGACGAGAAGATGATGATGAAGTAGGTGAGTTTTATTGGTTGACAATCAGGGCAAACTAATTGGTGGAATTTCTTCAACGACTTGCCACCTGTAACCATGTATATAATGCAAGAACACACGTCCACCACTATTTGTTGTGGTACAACTATCCAAAGACCAAGTTTCTCACCAAATGCATGTTGACCTAACTCGTGGTATCTATCAAATCTCTTGCCTGGTACCATTTCATGCATCTCTACCATTTGCCATATTGTGTAAAATGTTATAGCCCACGACATCAGCATTACTACTATCCCAGCCCCCCTGCAACATTAATATTTACGGATTCAAAGTTTTGAGACTTCTTTCAAAACGTAATATTTAATCTATATTTTTAGTATTTTCACATAAGTATATATGGTCTTAGTTAATAAAACAATGTGGGTTTGAACTGATCCCTCAAACTATACATCCACCTATGTTCACCGGGCAATTCCAAAAGGTACTAGTAGTTGTTTCTTTTATTTCTTATTAATTCTGTTCTCCATATTAGAATCGTTGACGCAAACTTCTTTGAACCAGATCCAAAAGAGACACCTAATTTAATTTTAGGGGTGTTAAATTCATGTACGAAAGATAATATTCTCTCTATTTCATTTTATATATTTTAGTTTGATTGAATACAAAATTTAAGTAAGATGATAAAAAATATTTTGAATCTTGTAGAGGGTATATAATATACCAAAAGTATCCTTTGAATTAATTTATGATTTTTAAACATGGCATATCATTCGGACAAGTAAGTGTTATGAAAGATAAACGTCAATATTGATATCAAAAACTTAATAAATATAAAAAGATGACTTTTTTTTTTGCAATATGCTAAACAAGTAGTATGACATTTAAATTGAAAAGTAGGGAGTAATGCACAAGTTATAACTGTTATTGTCGACTATTTAATTAGGAAAGAAATAGAAATACATGGAAAGAACAATCTTCCCCTCGTCTATCTCAATTTATATAACATGTTTTCAAAAATCAAATTTACCGGTAATGAAATTATTTACAACCACAAAAATATCTAAGACTTATTTTATATCACAAATTTAATTTTTTTTTTCCTTATATAAAATTCATTTTCAATCAAACACAATCACATAAAATGATACGGAAAGAGCAAAAAACATACCATCCCATCTCGGACATGGCAAATGGGAGACTGAGGACACCAGCGCCAACCATGGCAGTGACATTATGAAAAGTGGAGTACCACCATTTCGCATTTCGATCGGATGTGATGGGAAGCCATGCATCTATGGCTTTCTCCTCCTCCGTTCTAGTATCTATCATGGCTTTCATCTCCTCCGTTCCAGTATCTATCTCTTTTTCATTAGCATGAGCCATTGCTTTTCTTTCTTTCTTTCTCTTCGGAATAGATTATTTTTTTGTTTAGTTTTCAACTGTGTATATATTTTTTTCGTAAAGTGTGATTATCAACAAAAAAATATTTATTTTTTTCCTTTTAGTTTGTGAAGGGAACCGAAAGTGTAAAGAAGAATTAGAAGATAGGGATAAAGAGGGAACAAAGAAGGACTCAACATGAATATAGAGTCCTTAAGTTTGTCCCTAGGAAATTAAAGAAGCACATGCAGTTCCCTCACTTTATGAGATTTTGTAAACTGCTCTTATATATCAGTTAGAGACCCGAAAATGGCGACTTGTTTTACAGGCTGTTGGTGGCTCCGCATGTCCATAGAACTATTATGTCCAAACATTGTCTAGACCCTATAATTACCACAAGATTGTTTAAAGCCTAAAAAGTATCTCAAATATTAACCTAAAATTTCCCTAATAATAAGGGTTCTCAAGAGGTGGACAAATTGTGTGTGTGACAAAAAAAATCGCAAACTCAACCTAATATATTATCGTTGTTAAATTTATTCTACAAAAAACAATTTAGTGGATCTTAATTCATCAGCACTATAGCATGCAAATCGCAAACTCAACCTAATATATTGTCGTTGTTAAATTTATTCTACAAAAAACAATTTAGTGGATCATAATGTGAGTTACAATTGCGGCTACAAGGAAATGAGAAAGTAAACAACAACTTTGATAACAAATCTGGGAATAAGAACAACGGAAAAGGTTTGTTGAGTCGATTGATGTTCAATATGTCCTTAAGACAATATTGCCCCGTATGAATCCCTTAACAACTATTGGCAACGTGTCTTCTAAGATAAAACAGCAACAAACAATTGAGCAAAGGATAACCCAAAAGTTTACAGTACAAAAAAAAAAGGACCTACCCTGACAGTTTGGTTGTGACGGATTTAAAAATCGTCACACGTTATGACTGTTTTAGCATTGACTTTCTGGTCAATGGGTCTTTGTGATAGATATGTGGTGATTTTATTAACCGTCACAGCTTGTGACAGTGGTGTGACAGTTATTTCAACCGTCACATGTGTTTGTGACGGTTTTTAAAATACGAATTTAATTTGTTTTTTTTTATAAATAATATATACCCGACCCGACCCATTTTATTTCTAAACCCGATTGTAATTTTAAACCTATTCTTCATATCTAACTCCCCTTCCCCCAAAAAAAACCAAACCTAAAATTCTCCCAATTTTCGCGATTTTCAGGCGTGAACAGTGAAACGCCAGAAAATTACATTTTTCGGCCACCCCAGGAATCCAACGGGGATGAGACATATACCAAAAGATTCGTCTCTTCAAGCCCTTCATTTACATACCAACCACACCGGTCGATTCATCCTACAGCTCTGTCAATCTCTGATCGGAAAAACCCATTCACTGTTGATCAGAGTTTTGCAAATTCCGGTGGATTGAGCGACAATCGACGGCGGTGGTTTACACCACTGTGACCGTTGTCTCACATCGATCAGTCTCATACCAACGCAGTCCTTCGATTCAACCCCCAACGACTAGATGACCACACTTAGAGAGCTTTGCATACAACTTGTGATCCCGGAGCGTCTGTAGTATTATCCGCAAATGCTCCTCATGCTATATTTCCGAGTGAGAATAAACCAGAATGTAATCTATAAATACTATCATAAATACATCTAAAAATGGCAGAATACGTTGTTCATTAAAGATATTGTCACGACCCGAACCGGGGCCCGTGACTGGTGCCTTACCCCGGGCACCCTAGTGATACAACATCAGAGAAAATCAGCGGAACATAAAACATAAATATGAAACAAGAGACATGATAAATAAAAGCAAATAGGCCAACCAAAACGGTTGCCTTCCAACATATATATATAAACATTTGAGCGATTACAATCCTTACACACTTGCCTGATTACAACGGACCTCTAAGATTTATCTGACAACTATGACGGGACGGGGCCGCCATACCACGAGCGTCTAAGAACTTACGGACTGTGGTAACATACCAAAGATAAGCCTCGACGAAGCGGAGCTTCCCAAAACTGAAATGAGATCCTAACGCGGGGATCGGCGGTAGATGTACTTACTGCGGCGTGAGCGGCCCGAAGGTCGATGCAACAGCAAGTATGTGAAACGAAAATCGTAAATGAAATCATAATAGTCTATAAAAGCGGGAGACATGTATGATAACCAAACTACGATACACACGTAGCGATTATATCAATTCGGTCTCACGCCACAACATCAATCACGCGTGGAGTACCTTCCCGCTGCTGGCGATGCATGATATGATAACAACAAGACAGCAATCCAAATGGGAGCATACGTGCGCTACGCGTCGTGTCGGTATGTCCAAGGAACAAATAAGACAACATTCCAAATGGAAGCATACGTGCGCTACGCGTCGTGTCGATGAGTCGAAGGAAACAATAAGACAACAAGCGGTAATCAAAGTGGAAGCATGCGTGCGCTACGCGTCGTGTCGGTATGTCCAAAGCGATTAACAAAGTAACACTATCAGCGAGAACGTGCGTGGAATTTATCGTCACTGCGGTCACGTCAAGTAAGTTCTCAACAAGTCAACCGACCTCCATCGAGAGACGCGGTAGTATGAAACACAATTCTTGCACAACAAAGGCTATCACAACAAGCGTAGGCAAGTTTCACAACAACAAGCATAGGCAAGTTTCACAACAACAAGCGTGGCAAGTTTCACAATACACAACTCAAGTACTTTCATTTTATGCCCAAGTCCGGTTTTAACCTAAAGTACTACGTCGTTAAATTCCTTTTAAAGAGATCTATTCCTTTTATAAAAGTCACCCGATACGTAGTATAAAAATAGAGTGACTTATATCTTTTAAGTAAACCAAAACAACTTCCATACTTTCCTTTTTTAAAACCAGTTAAAGCAACACCATGCTTTCTTTTTGACCAAAACACTTCTCTTTTTAAAGTCAAGTTACCACATTAAAACCAATGATAAAACCTTTCTTTTGTTTTCATAAGGTCGTTATAACCAACTTCCAATAAAGTCGTTATAACACCTTATGTTTTAAAACATCTTAAGATAACACAATGCCTTTCTTTTCCTAAAGTTCGGTTTGCCTAATTTCAATTACACAAGTCTCTTTTTGAAAAGTTTCATAGTTCAATGTCTTAATCTCTTTTAAAACAATTGAGTAACATATGCCATGGCGAATAGGTTATTTTGGTTCATAATCAATCTTATTAAGCGACCATGATCTAGAAAATGTAATATCATTTTGTCTCATCTTAGCTTATGCGGATGGAGGTTTCTCTTGTTTTAATAATACTTAATTATTCAATACATTTTCCTTTATTAACGCCGCGATGGTTTGTCGATACATTCGATTTCGAATCAAGAAACATTATTCCTTTCAAAAACCAAGTACTCATTACTCACGAATGAGGTTTCACACAAACATCCATATTAAGTCAAGTCTCTTAACTTCTAAACCATTAAACCATTCTTTTTATCTCTCTTAAGACGTTACACCTAACTTCTCATAGAGCTGGTATAACTCTTATGTTATCAAACCAAGTATACACTTCTTTCAAAAAGGTTTCTTAATCTTTTAGAATACTTCAAGGTTCTTTATTATCACACATCAAGTCGGTTATAAGTCAAATCAGTTATCTTTTTAAAAAAAACCACAAAGCATTTCTCACTTACATAGAGCTGTTATAACCAACTTCCCATAAAGCTGTTATAACACTTTATGTTTAAAAACAATCAAATACATTTAACACATGTACGTCTATCGTACTACATAGTTATACCCATATCATGCTAGAACAGATAAGAAGAGGTTCACATACCTCGCGACGATTATCGACTAATGGCGAAACGCTCCAAGTAACTTGAACTGTCGGCTACTCCTTAAGCCAAGTAGATCACGCCATACGTAGTACTTCAACCTACAGAGGCAACAAGGCGCCTATTAACATCCTAGATCTCAATGTAGAATATTCTACATAAAATTCAGCAGCATCTCCACATGGCAGCGTAAATCTCCTCTATATCGGTAGGCTACCAAGCCAACCAGCGGGGTTACACGTCTAACCGGGCGTGTACAATTCTACTCACGATAATGCTACACAAGTCTCATGTCTGATCTATGTAATTCTGATTCGATTCACTTCTTAAAATTCAGGCTTAAGTCAAAAGACATTGCCACACAACTAGGTTCAGTTCTATATATAGTACTTAACTATATACTCCTACAACATGTAATTTCCAATTACAGTAGGTCATGAGTGTTTACCTCGATAAGCCCAAAATTATCCAAGTTATATGTCGATCCTGAGCAAGGTTTAGCTCCTACTCGTGCGCTCCAACCGCTCCAAACAACCCTTAGAAGTTCTACGCACTTGTACTTAACACTTCAATGAAGGTTTTCCTTAGGGTTTCGTTTTTGTGGTGAGGAAGTATAATAGTATTTTACGGGCTTTTGTATAAGTGTAACTTTGGGAATACTACAAGGTATTTGGGCGAGTATTTGGGCATTATAACAATACTTGGAGAGTATTTCAATACCACAAAAGGGGTATTTATACGAGACAACAAGGCTATGGGGGTTTGCCTCGGCTAGGCTCAAAGGGGAGGAGGCTCTCGGCCAAAGCTCACTCAAGGGGGGGGGGGGGGGGGCGTTTGGATGAACTACAACACTAAGGGGGGAAGGAAGAGAGCTTTCAAGACTTAGGCAAATTTTTGGATGAAGAAGTCTTCCAAAGGGGGGGGGGTATTTATAGGTCAAGAAATGGCCAACCAATGGCCAAGATTCATCCAAGTGTTAGGCAAGTGTAGGGCTAGGATTCCACCATGTGTACCTTATCCATCTACCACACCAACTTGCACAAAATATCCTACCTAACCCAACCCACCCCTTTCGTCCAAATGTCGCCCATCCTCTTCCAATGTGAGGGTGACTCATGTCACCCTCCCGTTGGTCCAAAATGTTACGTCTCTCGGAAAAATCCGCAAAAATTATTATTGACATAGCCGGAATTTTCCCTACGAAAGCTGTGGAAACGTTTCGTCGAAAAACGACTCCTTTTGGTAGTTATGTACAATTTCGAACCTTGCCTAACTTTAAGGCTCAAATTTCTACGTACGTCCTCACGTACATACCCTGGAAATACGGGGTATAACATTCTCCCCTCCTTAGAAACATTCGTCCCGAATGTTCCTTCTCAAGGTGGATTACGAAGAAGATCTTCTAACAAGTTGCCAACGCCACGCCTGGCCACGAACTAACACACGTTCTCTTCCTTCCTTACTCGTCGTGCCCTCCTCGAACACTTGTACTCTTCTAGTATACGCACCATACTTCAGTCATTGCTTCAGTTTCCAATACTTTGGAGTCACAACCTCCAAACTTGGTCATCTTACTAGCTTTACTTTCCTCTAAGGCCATTTCCGGCCTTCACGAACCGATTCTGGTCGAACATATCCACAAACTCATACGACGGTCATCTAAACTTGGGCCTAGCACCCTCGTGACCCTACCACCTGGCGGGACCACCCAGAGTTGACCCCACCTCGAAACAGGCCGCGGGTTGGCCCTCAACATGGCCCCAACCCGACCCACTTAACGCATCACGCTCTTGTTCCCCGATCCGGAACAATCTTACCTCAATAGGTCATGAAAGCTACCACTTCCATTGCACACTACCCAGGGATTTCATCACACAAAATGTTCTAGGCATAAAAATGCACTCCGGCAAGGATTACATGCAAAAATCTGGTACACAAGACGGCCTTACATCTAAGGTCTCAACTGTAATATTCTAAGGTTCATCATTTTCTCACCCTCGAGCTTACCCTTCTCACTAACCAGGTTCTACATCACGTTTTAGCACAAAGCTATCCGAACATAACACTAAACACATCATCACAACATCAATACATACAAAACTCTAGAGGGTTAAGGATATACCTGAAAATAGGCGATTCAGAGGACCGCTAAAACTGGGAACTTCCACCGCGACCTCTACCGTGGCCCGCCGGTGTATGAACATCCTGCCTGACTATGGAATGTGAAGAACCCGCAATCGATCCGTGTCTGTGCTATCTACAGCGCTACCCACAGTGGACGGTTTCTCCCAAAATGGCCTGCTGTCGCATGTAAAACAAACTCCCGGACTAGCACGACACTCCCACCGCGAGTCTACCACAGCGGTCACAACGAGGTATGGGTGGCTTCATCTGGTTAACACCCCTGCTCTCCCGAAAATCTGAACTCTTGGAGCCCTGACCTGCTCCTGACAACTCTGGACGCTCAAGATTGTAGAGGACCACTCAGATCTTGGCGGAGCGCATAACTAGTCTGCTCTTGGCGGTGCGCCTTGAAAATCACCAAGGACCTGCGATTCGCCCTCTTCTGCGACTTTGGTCATTTCGTCGATTCTCGCTCCTCACCTCAGTGCATAAGCTGCGTGTAGGCAATGTCCGTACGGTGAAGAGCTACACCCGAACAACTCTCTGCTAGGTAATCATCGAGCCCTGTAACATATCGGTGGACTCGATCCTCCATACTAGCTACTAATGCGGGGACGTACCGGGCCAATGAGTCGAACTCCACATTGTACTCCCGCACCGTACGCCCGTTCTGCCGCAACACCAAAAATCTGTCGGCCCGAGCCCTCCTCATCTGTGGCGGCAAGAAGTGTGCAAGAAATGCCTTTGAGAACTCGTCCCATAAAGCCGGAAGTGCATTCTCTCCCCGGGACAGCTCCCACGAATCAAACCAATCGACTGCGGTATCACGCAGCCGATGCGAACCCAGGACCACTGACTCGGTCTCCGAGGCCTTGATCACTCTCATGATCCGCTGTAACTGCCGGATGAACTCCTGCGGATCATCCTCAGGCCTCGACCCATAAAACTCTGGCGGATTACACCTCAGAAAATCCCGTAGTCTCAAATGCGCTCGGGGTTGAACTACGGTGCTCTTGGGGGCCCAGGCTGCGTCGGCTTATCCTCAAGTCGCAGCCTGACCACGGCCATTAATCGGGCCATCTCCGTAACCCATCTCCTGCGCGACTGTAGGGATCGAGGCTCAGTCTTGTGGTCTCTGTAGAGGCTGCCGCTCTACTCGTATCTCCTCTCTGCCTTGCCCTTCGGGCGGGTTGCCTTGCGCGGAGGCATAATCGTAAAAGCGAGATACGTCGGAGGTCAACTAACAACACGGCTCTAAGGCACGATCTCGAATGAGAAGAATGGAAACCAATCCTAAATGTCCTATAGCCTCACGATTATAGATGTGGTGCACAACACACCGATAATCAAGACTCTACTGACACGGTGCGTAGACACTTTCCGAGGATTAATCGCTCGATACCACTTTTGTCACGACCGACCGGGGCGTGGTCGTGCCTTACCGGGCACCCTAGTGATACAACATCGGAGAAAATCAGCGGAACATAAAGCATAAATATGAAACAAGAGACATGATAAATAAAGCAAATAGGCCAACCAAAGCGGTTGCCTTCCATATATATATAAACATTTGAGCGATTACAATCCTTACACCACACTTGTGTCTTCTGCACCTCAAGATTTATACAACAACTATGACGGACAGGGGCCGCCATACCCATGAACGACAAGAACTTACGGACTGTGGTAACATACCAAAGATAAGCCTCGACGAAACGGAGCTTCCCAAACTGAAATGAGATCCTAAACGCGGGGATCGACGGTAGATGTACTCACTGCGGCGTGAACGCAGCCCAGGAGGTCGATAACAGTACCAAGTATGTGAAATCGAAAAATCAGTAAATGAAATCATAATAGTCTATAAGCGGGAGACATGTATGATAACCAAACTACGATACACACATGCTTGATTATATCAATTCGTGGTCTCACGCCCAACATCAATCCCGCGTGGAGTACCTTCCGCCAGCTGGCGATGCATGATATGATAACAACAAGACAGAAATACAACTGGGAGCATTCGAGTTCGCTACGCATCGTGTCAGTATGTCCAAAGGGAACAAATAAGACAACATTCCAAATGGAAGCATACCCGTGCGCTACGCATCGTGTCAGTAGGTCCAAAGGGAAACAATAAGACAACAAGGCGGTAATCAAAGTGGAAGCATACCCGTGCGCTACGCATCGTGTCAGTATGTCCAAAGCGATTAACAAAAGTAACACTATCAACGAGAACGTGCTGCGGAATTTATCGTCACTGCCGGTCACGCGTCAAGTAAGTTCTCAACAAGTCAACCGACCCTCCATCGAGAGACGCGGTAGTATAGAAACACAATTCTTGCACAACAAAGGCTATCACAACAAGCATAGGCAAGTTTCACAACAACAAGCATAGGCAAGTTTCACAACAACAAGCGTAGGCAAGTTTCACAATACACAACTCGAAGTACTTTCATTTTATGCCCAAGTCCGGTTTTTAACCCTAAAGTACTACGTACGTTAAATTCCTTTTAAAGAGATCTATTCCTTTTATAAAAGTCACCCGATACCCGTAGTATAAAAATAGAGTGACTTATATCTTTTAAGTAAACCAAAACAACTTCCATACTTTCCTTTTTTAAAACCAGATTAAGGCAACACCATGCTTTCTTTTTTGACCAAAACACTTCTCTTTTTAAAGTCAAGTTACCACATTAAAACCAATGATAAAACCTTTCTTTTGTTTTCATAAGGTCGTTATAACCAACTTCCAATAAAGCTGTTATAACACCTTATGTTTTAAAACATCTTAAGATAACACAATGCCTTTCTTTTCCCTAAAGTTCCAGTTTGCCTAATTTCAATTACACAAGTCTCTTTTTTGAAAAGTTTCATAGTTCAATGTCTTAATCTCTGTTAAAACAATTGAGTAACATATGCCATAGGCGAATAGGTTATTTTTGGTTCATAATCAATCTTATTAAGCAGCCATGATCTAGAAAATGTAATATCATTTTGTCTCATCTTAGCTTCTATGCAGATGGAGGTTTCTACTGTTTTAATAATACTTAATTATTCAATACATTTTCCTTTATTAACGCTGCAGTGGTTTGTCGATACACATTCTGATTTCCGAATCAGTAAAACATTATTCCTTTCAAAAACCAAGTACTCGTTACTCACGAATGAGGTTTCACACAAACATCCATATTAAGTCAAGTCTCTTAACTTCTAAACCATTAAACCATTCTTTTTATCTCTCTTAAGACGTTACACCTAACTTCTCATAGAGCTGGTATAACTCTTATGTTTTCAAACCAAGTATACACTTCTTTCAAAAAGGTTTCTTAATCTTTTAGAATACTTCAAGGTTCTTTATTATCACACATCAAGTCGGTTATAAGTCAAATCAGTTATCTTTTTAAAAAAAAACACAAAGCATTTCTCACTTACATGAAATTTGTTATAACAACTTCCCATAAAGCCGTTATAACACTTTATGTTTAAAAACAATCAAATACATTTAACACGTATGCGTCTGCGTACTACATAGTTATACCCATATCATGCTAGAACAGATAAGAAGAGGTTCACATACCTCGCGACGATTATCGACTAATGGCGAAACGCTCAAGTAACTTGAATCGCCGGCTACTCGCCGCCCAAGTAGATCACGCCATACGTAGTACTTCAACCTACGAGGCAACAAGGCGCCTATTAACATCCTAGATCTCAATGTAGAATATTCTACGGAAAATTGGCAAGATCCCCGCAATGGCGTAAATCTCCTCCTATATCGAGGCCACCAAGCCAACCAGTGGGGTTTACATCTAACCGGACGTGTAAAATTCTACTCCACGGAATGCTACACAAGTCTCATGTCTGATCCTATGTAATTCTGATTCGATTCACTTCTTAAAATTCAGGCTTAAGTCAAAAGACATTGCCACACAACTAGGTTCAGTTCTATATATAGTACTTAACTATATACTCCTACAACATGTAATTTCCAATTACAACAGAAGGTCATGAGTGTTTACCTCGATAAGCCCAAAATTATCCAAGTTATATGTCGATCCTGAGCAAGGTTTAGCTCCTACTCCGTGCGCTCCAACCCGCTCCAAACAACCCTTAGAAGTTCTACGCAACTTGTACTTAACACTTCAACCGACTATGAAGGTTTTCCTTAGGGTTTCGTTTTTGTGACTGAGGGAAGTATAATAGTATTTTCTGGGCTTTTGTATAAGTGTAACTTTGGGAATACTACAAGGTATTTGGGCCAAGGTATTTGGGCATTATAACAATACTTGGAGAGTATTTCAATACCACAAAAGGGGGGTATTTATACGAGACAACAAGGCTAGGGGGGGGGGGGGGTTTGCCTCGGCTAGGCTCCACAAAGGGGGGAGGGGGAGGCTCTCGGCCAACGCTCACTCAAGGGGAGTTTGGGACGAACTACAACACTAAGGGAAGGAAGAGAGCTTTCAAGACTTAGGCAAATTTTTGGATGAAGAAGTCTTCCCAAGGGGGGGGGTCTTTATAGGTCAAGAAATGGCCAACCAATGGCCAAGATTCATCCAAGTGTTAGGCAAGTGTAGGGCTAGGATTCCACCATGTGTACCTTATCCATCTACCACACCAACTTGCACAAAATATCCTACCTAACCCAACCCACCCCTTTCGTCCAAATGCCGCCCATCCTCTTCCAATGTGAGGGTGACTCATGTCACCCTCCCGTTGGTCCAAAATGTTACGTCTCTCGGAAAAATCCGCAAAAATTATTATTGACATAGCCGGAATTTTCCCTACGAAAGCTGTGGAAACGTTTCGTCGAAAAACGACTCCTTTTGGTAGTTATGTACAATTTCGAACCTTGCCTAACTTTAAGGCTCAAATTTCTACGTACGTCCTCACGTACATACCCTGGAAATACGGGGTATAACAGATATAAATGTTGCTGGTGCATTTGTGAGTCCAAATGACATTACTAGGAACTCGAAGTGCCCATACCTCGTCCTGAAAGCTGTCTTTGGAATATCCTTTTCCTTAACACTCAACCGATGGTACCTTGACCTTAAGTTTGAGTTTGAAATTTTAATGCAGGCAAGGTTTAATGCTCCAAAACCAGTCCAAGATTCATGTTTTTTCGTCTCCCGTCGTGACTTCTGGAAGCTAAGCGCCGCGGCCCTTCGGTGAGGCGCCGGGGCGCTCCCTGTCCAATAGCTACAGTGGTTCAATATTGTCACAGGCGTCGCGGCCCTTCGGGGAGGCGCCGCGGCTCCTCAATTCCAGTAACCAAACCCGTCGTAGGCGTCGCAGCTCTGGGAGGAGGCGCCGCGACGCTCCAAGTGCCGCGACCCTGATGAGGTCGCGCCTCGGCCCTTCACGGTTCCGCGGCGATTCATGACTCATTTCATCTTCACACATTGTACACTTCTTCCTTCATTTACCAACGTGAAACACTTGTCATTTGGCCAATAACCGTCTATCATTTCATGTCTCAAACATTTCGTATACGTACCGATATCTCTTTCACTAGGGAAATTCATGATCATTGGTACAACGTGTGAACGAGTGTGGAAATGAAGTTTCCGACGTGCGGGACCCCAATTGTTCGAGTCATAAATAATAGGATTAACTTTTAGTTCACGTTAATAAATTTCCAACATATAATTCATTAGCACTATAGCATGCAAATTTATACGTTCATAATACATAAACTTATTAAGTTTTTTTTTTCTTTTCTAATAGTGGAAGTATGAACATTATATTAAAAGAACTATTTTCACGGCAAATATATACCGAATCGTGTATTATATGGTTTCATCTTTGATTCCATTAAAAAATACCATATTTTTCCAATAATGCAATAAGAGAGACCAGGAAGGAATTCCAAGAGACTGTCCAAATAATAACAGTGAACCCAACTCCATTTCAACCAACAAATCCTTGACATCAAACACAATTGTATCTGTCAATTTCTCAGCAAATGAACATTAGACACTCAACCATGTCACCCTACACTAGAAACAAAGTTGATATTTGTTAGGCGAATTAGTTGATCTCTATATATATTCTTAAGGTAATTAGTTGGCTTTTTGATTTCTTGGGCCGAACATAGAAATACATAAAAGTTCCATTACTAATCTTTTAACAGGAATCATGTTGAAACCTTGACATGTCCGCTTCACAAGAAGAAGTAATAGGCTAGAATGGTGCATCATAAAGATCACACTAAGGGGTCGTGTGGTAGGGTGTATTAGCAATGATCGTATTAGTAATGCTTACATTAGTTATGTTGAAATGATTTTTTATTCACTGTTTAGTTTGGTGTATTAAAACATTGCATAATCTCTAATTTTTTAATTTTTTTTTTCAAAAGTACCCTCACATTATTTAGCTTTATACTATTTTTGTTGCAACAGTTTTACTCTCTCTTCAAAGCCTATTTTTATCACAAATTTTTATTGCAACGTCCATTTTTATTTTCATAATCACACATAAAAAGAATAATTGAAAGAAAAGAATTTGTTTTTGCTGGAAAAGAAAAGCATCTAATGAACCCCTATTCTGTTTTTTTTCTTCTTTTTTTTGCTTATTTTAGAGGTGCTGGGATTATTTTTCTGAATCTATGATGAACTGTTTGTGTCAAAGAATGCTCGCATAGCTATTTAAAAAACAACATATTTGAAGCAATGCAATTTAAGATCTTTTTACGAGAACAAAACACAGGATTTTGAAAATATTTGTAAACGTGTATAGTGATAATACAAATCCTACCCATAATTAAAATATATTTTATATATGGTGTAAATATAATTATGGTAAGACAAAGATTCCTTTTGTAATTAGGACTAGGATTTCTATTGTATAAGGGATGAATATTGTACACTATATATATTGATATTAATGAGAAAAACAGCCTCAAGAGAGATTAATATCATCTAACATGGTATCAAGAGCCAAAACAGTAGAACCCTAGATTTTTTTTTTCTCCAAGTCACCTGCAACCCCTCCCCCCCTTCGGGATCCGCTGCAGCCCTCTACCAAAAATTTCTGGTTTCTCTTCTTCTCCATTCCTCTCTTATCTAAATGGACACTCTTGAATCTTTCACACTTTCTGACGCTTCCGTTTCCACACCTCCCACCACCAATTCATCACCATATTTACATCCTGTCACGACCCGACCTCGGGCCCGTGACTGGTGCCTTACCCCGGGCACCCTAGTGATACAACATCAGAGAAAAACCAGCGGAAGTAACTCATAAACATGAAACAATATAAAATAGGAAACGGACTAACCAAAATAGTTACCTTTCTGTAAATATAAATATAACAAAAACTGAACAGTTACATCCTTTACAAAACCCAATTTACAATAGGACTACAGACCTCTAAGAGTTTGTAACAACTATGACGGGACAGGGCCCCGTCATACCCCTGAATGTACATGGATCTACAATGACAGGGAATCATACCAAAAGATAAGCCTCCGGAGAAACGGGGCTTCCCAAAGGAGGTCAGTACAACAGGTACCAAGTATGTGAAACAGAAAATACTGTAATGGAATCATAACATTTCCAAATCAATCCACATATATGTATGAAAAACCAATTAACCGCACACAGTGCCACAGCATAGACAAGAGTAAACAAGTGTAACGCAACCGGTCTTTTCTAGGCCGCTAATGATCGAAACAGGGCCACTCACCCATAGTATCATTATACGAGCCTAATCCTGGACTTCCGCAGCCCGCATAGGTCCCGTGGACCCGCATGAGATACTCCTCGCATCGGGGGTAGCTAACCCGCGGCATATCCTGAACTCATCAGAGTCCGCGTAGCACTAGACCGCGTGAGGTATTCTCGCATCAGTAACACGGAGTGATTCTTGGACTCATGTAATCCGCATAGGTCATGTGGACCCGCGTAGGTACTCACCGCATCGGGGAAGCTAACCCGGCATCATAACAAGTCGGGGTAGGGGGTAGGTGATATACACAAGCACAACCAGTTTATCGTAAACGTTATAAGCACAATGAGAGAATCCCCCTTACCACAACAAAACTCAAGGCGCTAACACTCATAGTAACATAACATGTTTACTTCTCAAGCCGCTTACCACACATTCAGACATCATTACAAGGCTTCTACAAACACGTAAGTAAACCATTCTTTTTATCTTCCTTAAGTCACCATAACCAACTTCCCATAAAGTTAGTATAACACTTAAACTTTGTAATAAATCAAAACATTCACATTTGTTTGGAAAACCAAAAGAACTTGTTCTTTTAAAACCAAGTATTAATTTCCTTCCGAATAATGATTCATAACTCTTTTTGAAATATTTCAAGATTCTTAACATTTAGAACTCAAGACAAAAGACACCAAAATGAAACCAAATTTAGTTAATACACGTACGTCTATCGTACTATATATTTACAAATATCATGCTCAAGAGGATAGGAAGAATCACATACCTCCTCGGCTAAATCTACTTGCCAAGTCGAATATGCCGCGCGTAGAGTATCAACCTATAATAATCAAATACTTCTATTAACGTCTAGACTTCTTCGTCGAATATTCTAAGTATAAAGTTCCTTATTCTACGGAAAATTGGACAACACTTTCTTTGTTTCTACATACTTTTCCACCTTTTCAAGGCTCGAATTCGACTACCAAACGCCACATTTAAGGCCGAACAATTCAGAAATACAAGGGGATTACACGCCTAACTTGGACGTGTAAAATTCTGCCCCACAATACAAATTAAACAATCCGATAAGTTTAAGGTATTATCTTGGTTATAACATGTTCACATATCATTCTAATCCAATCCTTTCAAATCCAAATCGCTATTCCTACATGCAACATACCTAAAAGCAATATTGACAACTACAAGTCTTTTCTTCCTCACATGCAACACAATTTACTTAAAAAGGAGAATGGATTGTTACCTTAGAGTTTACCCAAATTAATCCAACAAATTTCATTTGTCTTCTTTCCACAATCACCTCCACAAACCTCCTACAAGCTTGTCAACAAGTTTCCTTCTTGCCACATTTCCGAAATTTCTCTAGGCCTTGGTTTCTTCTTGAATTTTTAGAGAGAAGGGAGAGGAATTTTTAGAGAGAAGGAAGAGAGATTTTTAGAGAGAAGGGGGTTTTGTGAAGAATGACCAAGTCTTCAAGACTTGGTCAATATATAGTGCTTCCACACAATCAGATGGGAGGGACACTTGTCACCCTCCCATGGCCTTTTAAAAAAAATATCTTCTGATTTTTCCCCCAGATTTCGCAAAAACCCGCCTCGGCGCCGCGGTGCTGAAACCTCCGAGAAATTTAGTACTTAGTGCCGCGACCACGCATTCGGCCAGCGCTGCAACTTCAGAGGACTCGAAGAAATCCGCCGCGACCTGCATCCGCGCCATGCCGGTGCTCTGACCGAAAACACTTTTCTGCTTGCCCGCGCACTGAACTTGTAACTTCCATAACTTTCTACTCTGATGTCATATCGACGAACAGTTTATTGCGTTGGGAACTAGACTCAACGAAATACATACTAGGATTTTGAACCACCTAAGAACTCCTAATGCGAATGGACATAAACCGCCTCAAAGTTGACTAAAACTCGTCCGAAATATTCCGTCAACCTTTCTTTCAAAATTTAAATCTTACTTCCTTTCGTACGTTCTCATAAGCATGACCTGCATTACGGGGTGTAACACATCTGGCTCTCCCCGTTACAAACAAACATCAATAATTTCATCCCTCTCATTCTTGATTAGGAAGATGGTCAATAATGGTCGTGGGTCGAACTCTTCAAAATTCATTCATGTGTTTACCACGTGCTTGATCACATCGACGATTTTGTTCCTCGCCCCCCGGAGATCGATGACACAACATGGCGTCGTCTCGATACCGTGGTTAAACAGTGGATATATGGCACTATATCCAAAGATCTCTGTTACACCCCGTTGTTCACACCCAATTTTGACTCTCTCATTCAGTCATTAACTATAAAATTACACTAATTTTTTAAATATTTTAAACAATTTTTATAATAATAAAATGCAACAATAAAATATTAATACACGCATAAATAAGAGATTTAATAATGGCACCGCATTTTATGAAGAGTATTAAGCACTTTGAGTCTCGCGCCCGCATTTATCAACTTTAAGCCCTATTCTATTTCCATTAATTCTTAATAATTTTAATAATAAAATACGTAAATAAATAAATAATTTAACAATAGCGTCGCATCAAGCATTCATTAAAATTATAGCTACATTTATTAATACGCAAAGCAATTCCATAATCATTGTAATAAAGCACCTAAAATCATATTAAGATAATTTAATTTTAACTTAAATAGTGATAAATATGCACAATAAATAAGATTTTAAATAATAGCGTCGCATTTATAAAAGCATTAAGCAATCCTTAAACATCATATCCGCATTTAGCATTTAAGTAATTTAATAATAATTTAAAACCCCATTTATTTACCACTAATTAAAATCTATAACTTAGGATTAATAAAACAGCCCACACCTTGCAGCCCAACGAATTTCTCCCAAAGCCCTTAACTGAGGCCCAAACCCGCGGCCCAGACACCCCAACCCTTATTACCTCTCCCGCAGGCCCACTCCCCCATTTATTTTCGTCCTACAGCAGCCCCTTAAACACAACAAAAACATCCCTTCTCCTAAACAAACGCTAGAAGAACCTAGAAACCCTAGCAGCCATCACCCTTCGCCCGCAAGCCTCGCCGGATTTTCGATCGAAAAATCCGGCCAACTACCACAACACAATACCAAGATCAGCTTACCATAACCGAAAACCTCAACCCAGTTCGTATAACAACCTACCATAAAATCCTCTAAGTTTTGATAAGAATCACTAAAAAATCGTACCAAAATGGTAACAAAATCATCCCAAGATATCCGAAAATCACCATTACAAATTACCCAAAGTCGTCTCAACAAATCGTCAAAAATAAACACCAAAATCGCAATCAAATCAACCCTAGAATCTATCAAAACTTACCAAAATCGGAACACGAAATTGAGACTATATAAATCAAGGGATCCTTACATGCAAGGGGATGGAGGAAAAGCATAGGATAAAAACCCTTAGAACAGATAGGACCGATTTCCACAGAGGAAAATATCACGACTACAGTGAGGAATCCATCGAAAATCAGCAATAATCAAGGAGGAAGGGCATCGGGAAATTAAAACTCAGAAAGTAATCTTTTTCAACGGTAAGAAAAGCCTCTTACTATCCGAAATGGCATAGAAAATCAGCAAGGCAAGAGAGCATAGAAAAATCAGTAAAAAAACTTTAATCGCATCGCAATCGCAACTCCGAGTGGATCGACGACTTGATACGCTACCCCGGTTCGCTGTCCGGAGAAGGTAAACCCAAATTCTACTCATATTTCATTTTACATCGTTCATGTTGACTGTTCAAGTACTAATTTGTGACTTGTCTGGAATTCATTCTGTGCGGTAGAGCATGTACGTTTGTAGAAAAACAATAATGTTCATATTTTGTTTGTGATATGTCACGTTTTTTTTTTATATATTTTTATGCCCGCTGAGCCCATGTTTTGGATTGGACTAGATGCAATGTGTTGAACATGTGTTGAATGCCGAAGATAATGTTCGGAGGACTGTGATGTTGATAAATTGAAGACCGTGTCGGTTATGTGGTTCGCTGGAATATTGAGGGTCCATTTTGTTTGCTTAAGTTACTTATGTATGTTTCTGATTCTCTCGATTCGTAAGGGTGGGGTTATGAATCAGTATGTCGTAATAGACCATCTTGTTAGATCCCTATACTCTGTCCCATATGTCTGGAATGATCAAATACTTGCTTGGTGACCATATGAAATCTGCCCCGACTATTTAAAGCTTGTCATCGTTTGTAATATTGACCTGAGTATGTGTGTTTAGTTCTAGTCAAAGTGGCTCTGACTATTAAAGAAAATGCCTAATAGTGTAGTAGTATGCATGTTTGGGTTTTGGGTCTGAATGGGCTTGTGCATTAAGGCCCTTGCTGTTACATCCCGTAAGTCCAGGACATGTATAAGAGAAGGTATGTAAGGAATCAAGACAAGGAAATTAGTACGAAAGGAAGAATTGTTTTTCCGACGGAAAATCTTCCGAACGTCGGAAAGGAAAAATGTTCGTTGTTGAGAATTGAATTCTCAAAATGTATTATTTGAAGAGTATGGAAATTTATTTTTACGGATTTGGTCATGTGGGGCCCACCCGAGGAATTTTACATTTTTGTGGGGCCCACGAGGGTTACGGAATTTTATGGACGAATGAGAGGGCGACACGTGGCACCCCCACACATGGTCTTGGTCGAAAATTGTAAGGGTAAAATGGTCATTTACCATCTAGGAAGATCAAGTCTTCAAAGCTTGATATTGTTGACCAAGTCAACTTGTCCACTTGGCTTTGCATTAATTTCTCTTCATCCTAGCACACAAGTGTATTAATCTAAGCCATCCAATGTGTTATATAAGCATGCTACTAGTGCAAGACTAGTCTTGAACACTTAGAAAAATTTCACACTTTGTTCTTCACAAGATAAACTCTCGGGTTTAAGGTCTTTTGCACAAGAAAAATTTGTAGTTTTGATCCATTATTCAAAAGACTTAAACCCAAGGTCCCTAGGGGTATTGTAAGAATATCTCAATAGAAAGATTTCGGAAAAGTGGCGTTTTCGTATTAGTCGCAAGGCGGAAACTTAAGGATTTCTTCAACTTTGAAGTTGGAACTTGAATATGAGTTCTTCATAGGCTTCTAAGGAGTGCTTGGAGCGGATTGGAACTTAAGGAAAGGAGCTAAGAATTGCTAAGGCGCGACTTTGAATCTTGGAATTTTTTAGGGCTTATAAAGGTATAATTCTTGTCGTTTTAAGTAATTGAGATTACGTGTTGTTGTAGCTATGGTTATTAGCAAGCATGAGATATATAGTATGAAGTTTGATAATTATATTGGCTATTGGAACCCTAATCCAAAAACTAGCATGTTTAGCCTTAAGATTACAATTCAAGTTGATTATTAGTTTAAGTCGTCGCATGTTGTATAAGAAGGAAATTGTAGTTGTTGAAGTTGGTTATGACTATATAACATGTTAGACCTTAGAACTTGGAATTGGAAAAGGATTCGAAAAGACTTTGAATTGTTGGTTATGTTGTCGGCCGAGAATGGCTTGAATATGGAACTACTTCGTATTAATTGTGGGGCGGAATTTTACACGTATTGTAAGGCGTGTAATCCCCTTTGTTTGGTTGTTGTTTTGAGCCTTAAATGTGGCGTGTTGGTTATTGTATTCGGCCTTGAAAAAGGTGGCAAAGTGAGTAGAAACAAAGGAAGTGCTGCCCGATTTTCCGTAGAATTAGAGACCGTATACTTAGTATTATTCTACGTTAGAGACTAGAAGTTGATAGTCTTGTTGTGACCATTATAGGTTGACAATTCTACGTACGGCGTATTCGACTTAGCTTGTGGATTTAGCCGAAAAGGTATGTGAACTATCTCCTCTTCTAGCATGATTCCTTAAGATAAAGAAAGTATGTCCTACTCCTTAAATGATCCATTCCTTGGTTGTATTTGGATTGCCTAAAATAGAATTTGTTCTATGTACTTCCTTGATTTTACTTTGATGTTTAAATTGTAAGTTGTATAATCCATTGCCTTAGTGAAGTTGGATTCTTAAAAGTGAAAGTATTTTACTTAAAGTACATAGAGTCTTGAAAAGGAAGTGGTTTCCAAATCTTTTGGCTAGTGCCTTAGTTCCAAAACCTAAGGGTCGTTATAATGACTTTGGGGGAGTCAAAGGAGTGATTTACTTAATTGTTTTAAGAGAGGAGAAATGACATGATTTAAGAGAAGTAACTTGTTTTAAAGGTGTGAGTTACTTGTGGTTTAAAAGTAGAAGAAACTTGTTTTCTAAATATTAAGAGACTTGAAGTATTTTGAAAGTTAAGAAACTTGATTTGTAAGTATGTGATACTTGGTTTTAAGTATAAGTCTCTTGGTTATAAAAGGAATGGATATGTCTAAAACCATAAAGGGTTATAACAACTTTATGGGAAGTTGGTTATAACGGCTTTATGGAAGGTTAAGAAAGTTGTCTATTTTTTTATTAATGGGCATAAGTTGCCTAGATGGTGAAAATTTGAAGTTACTTAATTTCAAGATTTGAAATGAGTTTTCTAAAAGTGTAGTAACTTACTTTGAAAAATAGACACACCTTGATACTACGGGTGTTAGTATCTTGGGATTTTACATAAAAAGGAGTCTTTTGAAAAGAATGTACGTACGTAGTACTTTGGCTTGTTTAATTGAGAATTATTCTATGTGTGCCTTGATAAGTACTTTGGCTTGTTTAATTGAGAATTATTCTATGTGTGCCTTGATAAGTACTTTGACTTGTTTAATTGAGAATTATTCTATGTGTGCCTTGATAAGTACTTTGGCTTGTTTAATTGATAATTGCCAATGTGTGCTGGTGATAGCATTTGAGTGCAAGTATTATGTTTTATTACGTTGCCGCGACTCTCGGTTGGAGGGTCAGCTGTCTTGTTGTAAGTTTACTTGGATGTACCGACAGTGATGTGGAATTCCACGGGTATGCTTCCATTATTTGTGTTACCCCATGGTCATGCTTATACGATGTGGGATTCCGGGGCATGCGACCACGAGAGATACTCCTTGGACATGCTTATACGATGTGGGATTAGGGCATGTGACCGAGGCGGGTTAGATTCGGTTGTTTGTATTACCCATGGTCATGCTTATACGATGTGGGATTCCGGCACGCGACCACGAGGATACTCCTGGACATGCTTATACGATGTGGGATTCCGGCATGTGACCGGAGCGGGTTAGATTCGAATTTGTTTGTATTACCCACGGTCATGCTTATACGATGTGGGATTCCGGCACGCGACCACGAGGATACTCCGACATGCTTATACGATGTGAGATTCCGGCATGTGATCGAGGCGGGTTAGATTCGGTTGTTTGTATTACTCCACGGTCATGCTTATACGATGTGGGATTAGGGCACGCGACCACGAGGATATTGTTATATCATGGATCGCCGGTGAGAAAGGATTCCACGGGCATGGTTGATATTATGGGCGTGAGACCCATAGTTATATTTGAGTAGTGACTTTGAGGCATGTGTCCCGACTTGATATGATCGCTTATGTATTGTGTCTTGTAGGTTGGCTATCATACATGTCTCCTGCTTTGTTTAGATCATATGATTTCATTACTGATGCATTTCATTTCACATACTTGGTACATTCTTGTCTTGACCTCGCCCGGCTGCGTTCAATCTGCATGAGTTTAAGTCTGTTGTTTGGTGATCGGCAGTATAGGACCGCCTTTCGAGTTTTGGACGACTCCTTACATTAGGAGTTTATCTTTTGGTATAAGTCCGCAAGATGCAGGCTTTTGTACAGCTATGGGTACGGCGGGGCCTTGTCCCGTCATAGTTCAGTAAAACTCTTAGAGGTCTGTATTCATATGTGGGATTGGACTCATGTACAGTGTAGTGTATTTTATTATGTATATTATATGGCAGCCTTGTCGGCTTTGCCCTTGCACGTATGTTGGTTTAAAAAAAAAATTGTTATTTAAATTCCGCAGTTTACTTAGTTGTTAAGGTAGAAGGGTGCCCAGGTAGGGCACCAGTCATAGGCCCGGGGTTCGGGGCGTGACAGAGTGGTATCAGAGCAGTCAGTCCTCGGAATGTCTACAGACTGTGTCTAGTAGAGTCTTGATTATCGGTGTGTTGCGCGCCACACCCATAAACAGGAGGCTACAGGAGTTTTAGGAGTTTGTTTCTATTCTTCTCACTCTAAGATCGTGCCATAGAGCTGTGTTAGTAAGATAATTCCTCTCTGACGTAATTTTGTGTTACAGTTATTCCTCCAAGAACGCGCGCCCAGAAGGGCAAAGGAGTAGCAGGAGCTACTAGTCAGACTCAGAGAGTTGATAGGGCTTATGCCCAGGGTATACCGGATGTTGTTCCGCAGTCGGCGAGTTCTTCTGCGCCAGGTTTTGAGGCCCCAGCACCAGAGCCTCCAGTTTCTCAGTTAGGGGAAGACTATAGGGTCATGAGGGAAGCGGTTATGTTATTAACCAAGATAGCGGTGCTACAGTTTCATCAGCAGGAGGTTATTCGGCCAGTACAGACAGGTGTACAGAGGGTAGAGGGCCAACGCGGAGATCAGCGTAAGAGGGCTAGTCCGGTTGGTTATCCTGGTGAGTTTTTGGACGAGCAGCCTCAGCAGCGAGTGAGATATTCGTCCCAGCCTACCCAGTACATACCCCCGCAGCTCATAGGTGGGAGATTTGACTCCACAAGGTATTTAGGAGCCGGTCCAAGCTCCAGGGGTCGAGGTTCTCAAAGGAGCAGAGGATTTTCTCAGTCGAGGCCACATATTCCTCAGTGTTTCCAATGTAGTAAGCGTCATTTGGGGAAATGCCGTCATGACACAGGTGTTTGTTATTATTGTGACCGTCCGGGCCACAAGAAGTGGGAATGTCCTGTTAGAAAGAGCACTGGTAAGGTGGCTCAGCCTATGAGGCCGATGGTTGGTTACCTTTCTTCCACAACTGTGCGTCCCCCAGG
Source organism: Przewalskia tangutica (assembly GCA_029844215.1). Lineage (NCBI taxonomy): Eukaryota > Viridiplantae > Streptophyta > Magnoliopsida > Solanales > Solanaceae > Przewalskia > Przewalskia tangutica. The sequence continues at coordinate 73,807,099 of CM056725.1, forward strand.
GCAGGGTGTTCAGATGTCAGCTAGTCATGGTAGAGGTCAGGGTAGAGTTTATAGTTCTGGCGGTCCTTCGAACCGCAGAGATGACGTGACTACTGGACAGGATCAGGAGGCAACATCGCATGGGGTTACAGGTATATTTTGATTCTTTTGAATCATACGTGCATTGATAGATTCAGATTTCGCCCTAGCATATATGTTTTCCCTTTGTTGCTAGCTGTGGTAAGTGATAGTACCCCAGAGGTAGAAATACTTTGATTAGTAAAGTGAAAAGTTAAGAATGTTGACAAGAATGGTAAGTGAACTGAGACTATAGTTGTGTAGAGTTCACAAGTTGTAATTGCCCCATAACAGTGTAAGACCAATAGGGAAGAATGTACGGTAGAAATACTTTGGCTTATGTGACGAACCTCTAGTGAATAGGGTGAGAAGTACCTTGAGGTAAGAGAGAAGATTTATTTCAGACTAAGAATGAGAAGTTAAGTGTGACGATGGGTCGGGTTATGGACTCCTTTCGGGTCAACCGATAGTATGGATTGGGGTGATGTCAGTTAGAAATGGTCCCGTTATGTGATAGGGTCACGAGGATGCAAGGCCCAAGTCTAGTTGATTTTGTACATGTACTAAATAAGTTTGGAGGTACGAGAAAGAATGACAATTAAGGAAAGAAAGGAACCTCTAAGGATTCCATGTTTTGAGAAGACTGTAACCTTCGAGTTTTGTGAGAAGGGGTCGCGGACGGAAGGTCCATTGTTATGTTTACGTATGTTATGTGGTGGCCATGTGTGGCATCGTTAGTATTGTGGAGTTTTGATTGATAGGCATAGTATAGAGTTTGTGCCGGAGTATGTATAGCTTGAAAACCGACTAAGAACATTCGGGGACGAATGTTTCTAAGGGGGGAAGAATGTTACATCCCGTAAGTCCAGGACATGTATAAGAGAAGGTATGTAAGGAATCAAGACTTGGAAATTAGTACGAAAGGAAGAATTGTTTTTCCGACGGAAAATCTTCCGAACGTCGGAAAGGAAAAATGTTCGTTGTTGAGAATTGAATTCTCAAAATGTATTATTTGAAGAGTATGGAAATTTATTTTTACGGATTTGGTCATGTGGGGCCCACCCGAGGAATTTTACATTTTTGTGGGACCCACGAGGGTTACAGAATTTTATGGACGAATGAGAGGGCGACACGTGGCACCCCCCCACACATGGTCTTGGTCGAAAATTGTAAGGGTAAAATGGTCATTTACCATCTAGGAAGATCAAGTCTTCAAAGCTTGATATTGTTGACCAAGTCAACTTGTCCACTTGGCTTTGCATTAATTTCTCTTCATCCTAGCACACAAGTGTATTAATCTAAGCCATCCAATGTGTTATATAAGCATGCTACTAGTGCAAGACTAGTCTTGAACACTTAGAAAAATTTCACACTTTGTTCTTCACAAGATAAGCTCTCGGGTTTGAGGTCTTTTGCACAAGAAAAATTTGTAGTTTTGATCCATTATTCACAAGACTTAAACCCAAGGTCCCTAGGGGTATTGTAAGGATATCTCAATAGAAAGATTTCGGAAAAGTGGCGTTTTCGTATTAGTCGCAAGGCGGAAACTTAAGGAGTTCTTCAACTTTGAAGTTAGAACTTGAAGATGAGTTCTTCATAGGCTTCTAAGGAGTGCTTGGAGCGGATTGAAACTTAAGGAAAGGAGCTAAGAATTGCTAAGGCGCGACTTTGAATCTTGGAATTTTTAAGGGCTTATAAAGGTATAATTCTTGTCGTTTTAAGTAATTGAGATTACGTGTTGTTGTAGCTATGGTTATTAGCAAGCATGAGATATATAGTATGAAGTTTGATAATTATATTGGCTATTGGAACCCTAATCCGAAAACTAGCATGTTTAGCCTTAAGATTACAATTCAAGTTGATTATTAGTTTAAGTCGTCGCATGTTGTATAAGAAGGAAATGGTAGTTGTTGAAGTTGGTTATGACTATATAACATGTTAGACCTTAGAACTTGGAATTGGAAAAGGATTGGAAAAGACTTTGAATTGTTGGTTATGTTGTCGGCCGAGAATGGCTTGAATATGGAACTACTTCGTATTAATTGTGGGGCGGAATTTTACACGTATTGTAAGACGTGTAATCCCCTTTGTTTGGTTGTTGTTTTGAGCCTTAAATGTGGCGTGTTGGTTATTGTATTCGGCCTTGAAAAAGGTGGCAAAGTGAGTAGAAACAAAGGAAGTGCTGCCCGATTTTCCGTAGAATTAGAGACCGTATACTTAGTATTATTCTACGTTAGAGACTAGAAGTTGATAGTCTTGTTGTGACCATTATAGGTTGACAATTCTTCGTACGGCGTATTCGGCTTAGCTTGTGGATTTAGCCGAAAAGGTATGTGAACTATCTCCTCTTCTAGCATGATTCCTTAAGATAAAGGAAGTATGTCCTACTCCTTAAATGATCCATTCCTTGGTTGTATTTGGATTGCCTAAAATAGAATTTGTTCTATGTACTTTCTTGATTGTACTTTGATGTTTAAATTGTAAGTTGTATAATCCATTGCCTTAGTGAAGTTGGATTCTTAAAAGTGAAAGTATTTTACTTAAAGTACATAGAGTCTTGAAAAGGAAGTGGTTTCCAAATTTTTTGGCTAGTGCCTTAGTTCCAAAACCTAAGGGTCGTTATAATGACTTTAGGGGAGTCAAAGGAGTGATTTACTTAATTGTTTTAAGAGAGGAGAAATGACATGATTTAAGAGAAGTAACTTGTTTTAAAGGTGTGAGTTACTTGAGGTTTAAAAGTAGAAGAAACTTGTTTTCTAAATATTAAGAGACTTGAAGTATTTTGAAAGTTAAGAAACTTGATTTGTAAGTATGTGATACTTGGTTTTAAGTATAAGACTCTTGGTTATAAAAGGAATGGATATGTCTAAAACCATAAAGGGTTATAACGGCTTTATGGGAAGTTGGTTATAACGGCTTTATGGAAGGTTAAGAAAGTTGTCTATTTTTTTATTAATGGGCATAAGTTGCCTAGATGGTGAAAATTTGAAGTTACTTAATTTCAAGCTTTGAAATGAGTTTTCTAAAAGTGTAGTAACTTACTTTGAAAAATAGACACACCTTGATACTACGGGTGTTAGTATCTTGGGGTTTTACATAAAAAGGAGTCTTTTGAAAAGAATGTACGTACGTAGTACTTTGGCTTGTTTAATTGAGAATTATTCTATGTGTGCCTTGATAAGTACTTTGGCTTGTTTAATTGAGAATTATTCTATGTGTGCCTTGATAAGTACTTTGACTTGTTTAATTGAGAATTATTCTATGTGTGCCTTGATAAGTACTTTGGCTTGTTTAATTGAGAATTGCCAATGTGTGCTGGTGATAGCATTTGAGTGCAAGTATTATGTTTTATTACGTTGCCGCGACTCTCGGTTGGAGGGTCAGCTGTCTTGTTGTATGTTTACTTGGACGTACCGACAGTGATGTGGAATTCCACGGGTATGCTTCCATTATTTGTGTTACCCCATGGTCATGCTTATACGATGTGGGATTCCGGGGCATGTGACCAGGAGCGGGTTAGATTCCCGGATTTGTTTGTATTACCCCATGGTCATGCTTATACGATGTGGGATTCCGGGGCATGCGACCACGAGGGATACTCCTTGGATATGCTTATACAATGTGGGATTCCGGGGCATGTGACCAGGAGCGGGTTAGATTCCCGTATTTGTTTGTATTACCCCATGGTAATGCTTATACGATGTGGGATTCCGGGGCATGCGACCACGAGGGATACTCCTTGGACATGCTTATACGATGTGGGATTTCGGGGCATGTGACCAGGAGCGGGTTAGATTCCCAGATTTGTTTGTATTACCCCATGGTCATGATTATACGATGTGGGATTCCGGGGCATGCGACCACGAGGGATATTGTTATATCATGGATCGCGGTGAGAAAGGATTCCACGGGCATGGTTGATATTATGGGTGTGAGACCCATAGTTATATTTGAGTAGTGACTTTAAGGGCATGCGTCCCTGACTTGATATGACTGCTTATGTATTGTGTACTATAGGTTGGCTATCATACATGTCTCCTGTTTTGTTTAGACTGTTATGATTTCATTACTGATGCATCGCTTCACATACTTGGTACATTATTCGTCTTGACCTCCTTGAGGCTGCGTTCATCTGCGCGAGTTTAGTTACTGTTGTTTGGTGATCGGCAGTGTAGGACCACCTTTCGAGTTTTGGATAGCTCCTTCTGTTCGGGAGTTTATCTTTTTGGTATAAGTCCCTTCAATACAGGCTTTTGTACAGCTATGGGTACGGCGGGGCCTTGTCCCGTCATAGTTCAGTAAAACTCTTAGAGGTCTGTATTCATATGTGGGATTGAACTCATGTACAGTGTAGTGTATTTTATTATGTATATTATATGGCAGCCTTGTCGGCTTTGCCCTTGCACGTATGTTGGTTTAAAAAAAAAGTGTTATTTAAATTCCGCAGTTTACTTAGTTGTTAAGGTAGAAGGGTGCCCAGGTAGGGCACCAGTCACGGGCCCGGGGTTCGGGGCGTGACACTTGCATTGCCTCTAAATGATTTGTCTATCCATTTAGCCTAAGTTTCAAAACTATTAAATTCTTAGAAATTGCCAGACAATAGGTAATGGTATCAACCTGACGTAATAATGTATTCCTTTTGGTATACATGTTCCTGCCCCTCCCCTACATGATAGTACGTCTCGCTTGAAGTGAGTCTTAGGGGGTTTGACACTCGGTTGACAGTTTCGGATGATCGCTGACTTATAATTGATAATGCTAGGTAGCATTTTCTCTTTGCATAAATCTAGAAATTAGATCTTTTGTTGTTACACATTATAGGTTTAAGATACTGGCAATAAATGGTAGAAATACTTGAATTCTATCTTGCCTACTGTGCTTGCCCTTTAGGTCTAATAAACATATGTTTAATGCGATTTGTACTCATCTTCGTATGTCTGTATATGTGCACATTATGTGTTAGTCCAATAGTATGATCTAAAGTCACTGATAATATTTGTTTCTGATGCTCTGTTTGCTCAGCAGTAGCATGTCCAAAATTTGGGCATGACACTTTGGCTAAATAGTCCGCCTGTACTTCAACTAGCCCACTGTCTGCCTCTGTACTTCTTGGGGGGGGGGGGGGGGCTGGACAAGTTTTCCCTTAATTTTCTTGAGTCACTGTGACATGCGTATACAGTAAACATATGTGCTCGTCTTAATTATTTCTATCAATTATTATTTGGGTTCGTACTAATCCTTATCTTTTCTTATATTTTACATGAAATGCATCAGAGCCAAAATGAAGAGTCTCATGACGAGACTCATTACAAGCTACAACAAACAAAGACCCGCATCTATGTGCTTTTCTCTATCCGCATCGGCAATTCCAGCAACCGGCGAATAGCACCACCACTCTGTCGAGTCCTTTTTATTTCCTATCCCGCCCCGTTTATTTGTGTAATTAACTGCCTAACACTTGTACATCAGCAGTAAGTTGCCTAGAATAATTAAACTTTGGGTCACCATTAGAAATTAGTTCGACATTAGAAATTGGCTTGTTCCTTTAAGTTAATTATTTTAGCACTGCCTAAATCATATTAGATCGTCTAACAATTTCTCACCAGCATAAATATTCAGGTAGCTAAGATATTATTAACAACAGGAGAAACCTATTTTTATGAACTCTCGCTAACATGCATAATAAATCCTTCTTTTTTTAGCCTTTGCATAATAGGTATTTTTCATATGATTTGTAAACACACCTTTTTCATGTCATTAAACACACCTTTTGCAGAAAGCGGCTAGCTACTAAGGATACTCTTTCATATCTCAACTTGGAAGATAAGTCTTGCGGGTTCTGCAAGCAAGCTAATGAAACAAGGGAACACCTCTTCTTTACTTGCCCCTACACACACATGATTTGGAAGCACATAAAAGACTGGTTGGGCATTAGAAGAGCGATGACAACTATTGAAAGCTCCCTTAAGTGGATTAATAAAGATCACCGCGGGACAAGCATTCGAGCCAAAGCTATTTTGCTTACTTTTTGCATAGTGGTCTTTGAGATTTGGAGGGCAAGAAACACATTGCTCTTTGAAGGCACAAGCTTTCCGGCAGAAGAGGTCATTGCAAGAATCAAAACAACATCTTATAGAGTTCTTTATGATTTTATCCCCTCTTGTAACGGCACCATTTGAGTGACCACCACCCCCCTCCCTCACTTCTTGTTTACTTTACGTTGAGGCTTGAGATACCTCAACGACTGATTGTAGCCACTTTTCTTTTCGTTATTAGTAATAATATTTGCATTTACCTAAAATAATTAAAACATTTTTATGAACACATGTTTCCCACTAAGTACATTTTAAACATAATTTTACATTTTCTCTTAGTCAAAAATACATCTCAAGTGTTTTAAATATTTTAAATATGTCACGACCCGACCTCGGGCCCGCGACTGGTGCCTTACCCCGGTCACCCTAGTGATAATACATCAGAGAAAAACCAGCGGAATAAAACTCATAGACATGGAACAATATAAAATAAGAAACAGGCTAACCAATACGACCACCTTTCTGCATATATATCAAAACTCGAACAGTTACATCCCTTACAAACCCAACTCATAACAAGAATACAGACCTCTAAGAGTTTGATATAACAACTATGACGGGACAGGGCCCCGCCACACCCCTGAATGTACAAGTACCTACAACGACAGGGAATCATACCAAAAGATAAGCCTCCGGAGAAACGGAGCTTCCCAAATCTGTGAGCGTGATCCTATGAGCGAGGATCAACAACCGGTGTACCTCTACCTGCGGCATGAACGCAGCCCCCCGAAAGAGGTCAGTACAACAGGTACCAAGTATGTGAAACTGAAAGTACTGTAATAAAATCACATTTCATCCTTTTAAAAGACCATTTCACAATATATAAACAGTTATGTCAAGTCAGGGACGCATGCCCTAAAAAACATTACTCACATACAACCATGAGTCTCACGCCCACAATATCAATCATGCCCGTGGAACTCCTTCCTCACTGCCGGCAGTCCATGATGTAAAACAACACCCATATGTGTACCTGAACACTAGATCCCGCCTGCGTCATAAAACCGATCGGGCCAAGTAGAAGAGCCAACTACCAGATCCAATCTTGCATCATAAAACTTAACGGGTCAAGTACGGAAGCCAACTACCAGATCCAACCTGCGTCACGCAACTGACAGGGGCAAGTATCTTAATCCAACGTACCAGAGCCTACCGTCTCACGAGATATGACCGGGGCAAGTATCTTAAGCTATCTACCAGAGTCTGCCAATACACGAGAAATGACCAGGACAAGTATCTAAAGTGTGTCTGTAACTACATGTACAAATCAAGCTCATGACCACTCATCACTGCGGCAAGCTTCATGGATAGCTAGTCCATGGACTAATAACATGACCCGAATTTAAAGCGACACCATGGCGCGTGACCGGAACCTCTCGGTGTAAGCGTGGCCATGGAATAATCATAGTGGGCGATACCGTGGACCATCCACCGTGTCGGTATGTCGAAGGAACGATATAGTGGAAGCATACAGTGGGCGCTGGCGTGTCAGTATGTCCAAGGAAATAACAAGATAACAATCATAGTGGAAGCATACCCGTGGGCCACCCAACGTGTCAGTATGTCCAAGTAAATAACAAGATAACACTCATAGTGGAAGCATACCCGTGGACCATCCAGCAGTGTCGGTATGTCCAAGTAAACAACAAGATAACCGACCCTCCATCGAGAGATGCGGTAGCATAGAAATACAACACTTGCACAACAAAGGCTATCACAACTAGCATAGGCAAGTTTAACATACTCTTAGACTTACATTTTATGCCAACAATCCGGGTTTTAACCCCAAAGTAGTACATACTTTAATTCTTTCAAAAAGATCTCTTTTTACGTAAAAGCCACACGATACTAATACCCGTAGTATCAAAACACGTTTTCTTTTCAAACCAAATTACTACCCCTTCAAAAAATCTTCACAAGGCCTTTAAAATCAAGTAAGTAAACCGTTCTTTTATCCTTCTCAAGTCGTTATAACTAACTTCCCATGAAGCTATTATAACACTTATGTTTTAATCATTTCAAAACAACTACATTTATTTGGAAAACCAAGAGGACTTATTCTTTTCAAACCAAGTATCAATTTCCTTCCAAATAATGATTCACAACTTTTTAGAATAATTCAAGCCCCTTTAAGATTTAGAAGTCAAGTCAAGACATCAAAAATGAAACCAAATTCATTTAACACACGTACGTCTATCGTACTATATATTTCACAACAATCATGCTCAAGAGGATAGGAAGAATCACATACCTCTTCGGCTTAATACACTAGCCAAGTCGAGTATGCCGCGCATAGAATATCCACCTATAACAACCATAACACATCTATCAACTTCTAGATTTCTTCGTAAAATATTTCTAAGTATAGGGTCTCTTATTCTACGGAAAATCGGGCAGTACTTCCCCTGTTTTTACGTACTTTTTCACCTTTTTCAAGGCCCGAAATTCAATAACCAACATGCCACATTTAAGGCGCAATAACACAACAATACTAAATGGGATTACACCCCTAACTGGACGTGTAAAATTCTTCCCCACAATAAACAAAATAATCCATTAGTCCAAAGTAAAAACAATCCAATGTAAATACAGTCCAATGTAAATACAGTCCAATGTAAATACAGTCCATTAGTCCATTAGTTGGTGTTCTTGGCCAACTACTACAATCAAACTTATTCAATTTTCGGCTAGCATGCCGGAATTACTTCTTTAATCTTTCAACTTATATTCCAATCTTTATATATGTTATAATAACTTTGTTATTACTGTCAACAGATAATAGGTAATGTTTTTACCATTTTAATGGCTAGCATGCCAATTTCTCCATTTTAGCAACTTAACAAGGTCCAAATCCTTTCCATCTTCCTTCCATGTATCACATACTTATTTATATACAACCAACATATATAATATCCAACTTCACAAGGAGGACAATGTTCATTACCTCAAAGAGCTCAAAATAATCCAAGAACTAAAAGTCGATCCGTAGCACGTTTAGCTCCTATTCCTTACGTTCCAATCCGCTCCAAGCAACCCTTAGAAGCTCCTAACCAACTCTTCTTCAAGATCCAACTTCAAAAAGTGAAGAACACTTTCGGCCAAGGGGGTGTTTTTAGGCTAGGGGTGTGAAATCTTGTCTAACACTTAGTTAATAACCTTCCTAACACATCAAGGAAGAACACTTAAGAGTTTAAGAATTTTTGGACAATATTAGGTCATGATAATGGCCCATGGCCGAGAGCTCTTAGTAAGGGAGAGAATATTTTCAAGTCTTGGAATTAATTCTAAGTGTGGAAGATTTCATCCTACCAGTGTGATGATATAAGACAACCAAGGGCTAGGATTAAAACATGTGTGTGGATGAGATTAGGGACAAGTGTGTGTGGGTCCCACTTGTCCATTTGTCCAACAAATATCTCACAAAAAATATCTAGCACAAGACTTGTCATCTTAGACACCTTGCACGCCCAACATGGGCCCCATGGGGTGACACATGTCTCCCCCCTATTCATCCAAAATATTTTCATCTCCCAAAAACATCCATATTGGCCAAAATCTCGAAAATAATGTGGGCCCCACAAAATCGTAAATTTCTCCCGTGGGCCCCACGTGACCAATACTGGAAATAAAATTCCACAATTTTCTTATATTCCAAGAAGTCCAAATACCAAAATTGAGAATCCAATTCCCAATAATAAACCTTTTTCCATCACGAGGTTCGGAATATTTTTCGTCGGAAATTCAAAACTTTCTTCCCTTTCGTACTTAGTGTTATATTCTCGTACGTACGTCCTCACATACATACTGTGGAACTACGGGGTGTAACATTCTTCCCCGTTTAGAAACATTCGTCCCGAATGTTCCTTCTAAGTCTTCAAAAACACATGTTTACTTCTTTTCTTACTCGTCGTACCCTTCTCGTACACCCGAACTCTTTCTAGTACACGTACCACATTTCAGTCATCGCTTCAGTTTTCAAAACCTTGGAGTTACAACCTCCTAACTTGGTCATTACTAGCTTCAATTTCCTTTGAGGCCATTCTCGGCCTTCACGACCCGGTTCTGGTCGAACGAGTCTACGAACTCGTATAATGATTACCTAAACTTGGGCCTTGCACCCTCGTGACCCTATCACCTAGCGGGACCACCTCAAACTTACCCCACTTCATTCCGGGTTGCGGGTTGACCCGCGATTGGTCCTCAACCCGAACCATTATCGTACTAAATCCTCATTCCTCGTCCGGAACAAATCTCACTATTCAAGTCATAAAAACCTAGTGGTCTTCTTAGCTTAACTAGCTACTTTCATTTCACACCACTCATGGACTTATCACACTAATATACTCCACGTATACTATGTACTTCAACTAAGATCAACCGTAAATCTTTTACTCAAGACGGCCTTGTATCTAAGGTCTCAACGATTATCAATATTCTAAGGCTCACAATTTCCATGCCCCCAAACTTACCCTTTTTACTAACCAGGCTTTCTAAATAACAATTTACACAAAACTACTCGTACACAACACTTTAACATGTAACCATCTTATCAACGCATACTAGTCTAAAAAAGGGTTAAAGATATACCTGTAACTATTGCTCCATTTTTCCTTTGTCGCTCTACTAATAATCCTGCCCTGTTGGGCGCATAGCTATAGAAGGCGATGAACCAGCCACCGATCCCGAAGGATGAGTCTTAACATCTGCGCTACCTCTGTGTCACGACCCGACCTCGGGCCCGCGACTGGTGCCTTACCCCGGGCACCCTAGTGATAATACATCAGAGAAAAACCAGCGGAATAAAACTCATAGACATGAAACAATGGAATACAAGAAACAGGCTAACCAAAACAGTCACCTTTCTGTATATATATAAAAACTCGAACAGTTACATCCCTTACAAACCCAACTCATAACAAGACTACAGACCTCTAAGAGTTTGATATAACAACTATGACGGGACAGGGCCCCGCCATACCCCTGAATGTACAAGTACCTACAATGACAGGGAACCATACCAAAAGATAAGCCTCCGGAGAAACGGAGCTTCCCAATCTGTGAACCATGATCCTATGGCGAGGATCAACAACCGGTGTACATGCGTGCGGCGTGAACGGCCCCGAAGGAAGCGATGCTGACAAGTACCAAGTATGTGAAACTGAAAGTACTGTAATGAAATCACATTTCATCATTTTTAAAAGACCATTTCACAATATATAAACAATTATGTCAAGTCAGGGATGTATGCCCTCAAAACATCACTCACATATAACTATAGGTCTCACGCCCACAATATCAGTCATGCTCGTGGAACTCTTTCCTTACTGCCGACAGTACATGATGTAAAACAACACCCATATGTGTACTTGAACACTAGATCCTGCCTGCGTCATAAAACCAATCGGGCCAAGTAGAATAGCCAACTACCAGATCCAATCCTGCATCATAAAACTTCACGGGCCAAGTACGGAAGCCAACTACCAAATCCAATTCCTGCATCACGCAACTGACCGGGGCAAGTATCTTAAGCCAACGTACCAGAGCCTACCGTCTCACGAGATATGACCGGGGCAAGTATATTAAGCTATCTGCGAGCTGCCGATACGAGAAATGGCGGGACAAGTATCTAAAGTGTGCACTGTAACCACGTGTACAAATCAAGCTCGTGACCACTCATCACTGCGGCAGCTTCGTGGATAGCTAGTCCATGGACTAACAACATAACCCGAATTTAACGCGCCATGGCGCATGCCCGACATCTTACATCGGTGTAGGCGTGTCCATGGAACAATTTTAGTGGGCGATCTTGTCACGACCGAACCGGGCGTGGTCGTGCTTACCGAGCACCCTAGTGATACAACATCAGAGAAAAAAAGAGAAAATAAAAAATTTAACATATAAATAGATATGAATCAAGATAAAAGAAAGTAGGCCAACCAAAACGGTTGCCTTTCTGCATATATATATATATATATATAGACATTTGACAGTTACAATCCTTACAACCCTGCCCACAACAGTGCTATAGACCTCTAAGATTTTTACAACAACTATGGGACGGGGCCCGCCATACCACCAATGTACAAGAACCTCTGCACTCGTGGTAACATGCAAAAGATAAGCCTCGAAAGAACGGAGATTCCCAATCTGTTGAAATGTGATCCTATAAGCGGGAATCGACGGTAGATGTACCTCTACTGCGGCGTGAACGCAGCCACAAGGAGGTCGATGCAACAGTGCAAGTATATGAAACTAAAAAAAACTGTAAATGAAATCATAGCAGTTTATATAAAGCAGGAGACATGTATGATAACCAAACTACAGTTCACGATAAAATAAGCAGTCATGTAAGTCAGGGACTCACGCCCTCAGAGTCATCACTCAAATATAACTATGGGTCTCACGCCCGCAACATCAATCATGCCCGTGGAATACCTTCGCCGCTGCCAGCGATCTATGATATAATAACACCACGGAGTACACATGAACACCAAGTCTGTACTAACAATACTATACAACCAAACCACGAAGCTGATATGGGGCAAGTACGAAAGCCGACTACCAGATACTAAGGCCGTGTCACGTAGCTGACCGGGGCAAGTACGAGGGCTAACTACCAGGTACCAGCGTATCACGAGACTTCGTCACTACACTCGCGGGGCAAGTCGAGGGCTAACTACAGTACGAGGCGAATCGGCCACGAGGCGGGGCAATCTGGCCGACCACGGATACCAAGGCGAGCGGTAAAACCTCATGGAGAGCTAGTCCATGGAATAACACTATCAGCGAGGCGTGCAGTGGAATTCTCGTCGCGTCGGCACGTCCAAGTAAGTTCTCAACAAGTCAACCGGCCCTCCATCGAGAGACGCGGTAGTATAAAAACACAATTCTTGCACAACAAAGGCTATCACAATAAGCATAGGCAAGTTTCACAACAACAAGCATAGTGTTATACCTGACTCAAGGTACTTTCATTTTATGTCAAAGTCGGGTTTTAACCCTAAAGTACTACGCGTTAAATTCCTTTTAAAGATCCATTTCTTTTATAAAGGTCACCCGATACCCGTAGTATAAAAATAGAGTGACTAACATTGTTAAGTAAACCAAAACACTTCCCTTTGTAAACTCAAGTAACAACATTATTTTCCAAACGTTCAAGTTTGCCTAATTTCAAATGCTAAAGTTTCTCATTTTTCGAAAGGTTTAGTAGTTCATAGTTTTAATCCTTTAAAACAATTTGAGAAACATATGCCTTATGTGTGAGTAGGTTATTCTTGTTCATAACAATCTTATTAAAGCAGCCATGATCTAGGAAATGTAATATCATTTTGTCTCATCTTAGCTTCTATGCGGATGGAGGTTTCTCTTGGTTTTAATAATACTTTATTAGTCAATACATTTTCCTTTATTAAGCGTTTGTGGTTTGTTCGATACTTATTCGATTTCCAAATCAAGAAACATTATTCCTTTTAAAAACCAAGTACTCATTACTCACGAATGAGGTTTCACACAAAATTTATATTAATTCATTTAAGTCAAGTCTCTTATCTTTTAAGATCAAGTCTCTTAACTTCTAAAATTAATAAACCATTCTTTTTATCTCTCTTAAGTCGTTATACCTAACTTCCCATAAAGCTAGTATAACTCTTAAGCTTTTAAAACCAAGCATTACTCTTCTTTCAAAAAGGTTTCTTAATTCTTTTGAAATACTTCAAGATTCTTATTATTCAGGCTTAAGTCAAAAGACATTGCCGTACAACTATATTCAGTTAACACACGTACGTCTACCGTACTATATATATATATTCTTGTAAAATACTTCCAGATTCTTATTATTCAGGCTTAAGTCAAAAGACATTGCCGTACAACTATATTCAGTTAACACACGTACGTCTACCGTACTATATATATATATTCTTGTAAAATATCATGCTCAAGAGTATAGGAAGAATCACATACCTCGCGACGATTATCGACTATAAGCAAAACGCTCCACGGCTATAACCCGGCTAGCCTTGTCCACCTTCCAAGTAGTACATGCTACTCGCGAGCGATCGACAATAAAGGTTATAAGTCATCAGTAAATCTGATCACATGTAAGTACAGTTTAATCTTCTACATTAATATTCTTCTGATGTGATTTCAGTTCAAGTCTTTTCTGTAATATCCTTCTATTACAGTTCAATTCTCTTCTATGAATCTTATATTCATTTCCAATAATACTACAGTATGTAATCTCCAATTACAATAGAAGGATAGGATTATTTACCTCGGTAAGCCCCAAAATTATCCAAGTTTAAAGTCGATCCTGAGCAAGGTTTAGCTCCTACTCCGTGCGCTCCAATTCGCTCCAAGAAACCCTTAGAAGTTCTACACACTGTACTAAGTACTCCAACCAATTATGGAGATTTTTCCATAGGGTTTCGTTTAGTGGCTAAAGGAAAGTATAGTAGTATTTTCCGGGCTTTTCGTATAGAGAGTACTTGGAAATACTACAAAGGTTTTGGGCTAGAGTATTTTGGCATTCCAACAATACTTGGAGAAGTATTTCGCTACCAAGGGAAGGGTATTTTTCGAAAACTACAAGGCAAGGGGGTATACCTCGGCCAAAGGCCTTCTCGAGGGAGGACTTGGGCGAACTACAACACTTAAGGGGGAGGGATTTTTAGACTTGGAGAATGATTTTTGGATGAAGAAGTTCATCAACTAAGGGGGGTATTTATAGGCCAACCAATGGCCAAGATCAAGACAAGTGTTAGGCAAGTGTAGGGTGGGGATTTGGACATGTGTAAGTGGGTCCCACTTGTTCATCAACTACACAAAATATCTCACAAATATCCTACCTAACCTTGACTACAAACAAGGCACAAAAAACGTGCCAATGCTAGCCATTGCCGTCCACTTTTGAGGGTGACACATGTCACCCTCCCGTTGGTCCAAAATGTTTCATCTCTCGGAAAAATCCGCAAAAATAATAAATGACATAGCCGGAATTTTCCCTTCGCAAAGTTTGTAAAACGTTTCGTCGGAAAATGATTCTTTTCGGGGGTTGTGTACAAATTTCGAATCTTGCCTAACTTTAGGCTCAAACTTTCGTACGTACGTCTTCACGTACATACTCTGGAAATACGGGGTATAACACATACCCGTGGACCATCCATCGTGTCAGTATGTCCAAAGGAACGATATAGTGGAAGCATACCCGTGGGCCACCCAACGTGTCAGTATGTCCAAGGAAATAACAAGATAACACTCATAGTGGAAGCATACCCGTGGACCATCCAACAACGTCGATATGTCCAAGCAAACAACAAGATAACCGGCCCTCCATCGAGAGACACGGTAACATAGGAACACAACACTTGCACAATAAAGGCTATCACAACTAGCATAGGCAAGTTTAACATACTCTTAGACTTTCATTAACATGTAAACTGATTCACCATTTTTATAAACTCAAAGTACTTTCATTTTATGTCAACAATCCGGGTTTTAACCCCAAAGTACTACATACTTTAATTCTTTCAAAAAGATCTCTTTTTACGTAAAAACAACACGATACTAATATCCGTAGTATCAAAACACGTTTATGTTTAAATCAAATACCTTATACTTTTTAAACAAAGTGGCTTACACTTTTAAAACAACGTCAAGTATACTCTTTAAAACCCAAGTAACTCACTCTTTTAAGATCAAGGCACTCACACCTTTTAAAATCAAGCCACTTATACTTTCCCATTCAAAACAAGTTCAATATTTAAAAACAAGTTACTTACACTTTTAAACCCAAGTAACTTACTCTTTTCAAAATAACTAACCTATACTTTTAAATCAAGTTACTTCTCCTTTTTCAAAATCAAGTCGTTTAGCTTTCAAAATCAAGTCTCTTATCTTTCAAAATCAAGTCTTTCTTTTATCTTCATAAAGTCGTTATAACTAACTTCCCATAAAGCCATTATAACACTTTATGTTTTAAACCAACCAAAGACAACCCAATTCATTTAACACACGTACGTCTACCGTACTATATATTTCACAACAATCATGCTCAAGAGGATAGGAAGAATCACATACCTCCTAGGCTTATCCGCTTGCCAAGTCGAATATGCCGCGCGTAGAATATCCATCTATAATAACCATAACACATCTATCAACTTTTAGTTTTCGTCGTAGAATATTTCTAAGTATAAGGTCCCTTATTCTACGGAAAATTGGGCAGCACTTCCCCTGTATCTACGTACTTTTCCACTTTTTTCAAGGCCCAAAATTCAATAACCAACATGCCACATTTAAGGCGCAGTAAACCGACAACTCAAAGGGGATTACACGCCTAACTGGACGTGTAAAATTTTTCCCCACAATATACAGAATAGTCCATTTCTTTTCAATCTTCCTTCCACATATTATATACTCAATTATAAACTACTACAACATGTAATCTCCAATTACAATAGAAGGACAAAGATCATTACCTCGATAAGCCCAAAATTATCCAAGATCTAAAAGTAGATCCGTAGCACATTTAGCTCCTATTCCTTACGTTCCAATCGGCTCCAAGCAACCCTTAGAAGCTCCTAACCAACTCCTCTTCAAGATCCAACTCTAAAAAGTGGAGAACACATAAGGCTTAAAACATGCAAGTTTCGGCCAAGGGGGTTTCAAGGCTAGGAGTGTGAAATCTTGTCTAACACTTGGTTAATAACCTTCCTAACACATCAAGGAAGAACACTTAAGAGTTTAAGAATTTTGGACAACTTTTGGTCAAGATCTTGGCTAATTGCCGAGAGCACAATGTCAAGGGAGGGAGTATTTGCCTTGGAAATTAATCTAAGTATGGATGAAGTCTTGCTACAAGGGTGTATTTATAAGAAAACCAAGGGCTAGGATCAAATCAAGTGTGTGGATGAGATTGGGGACAAGTGTGTGTGGGTCCCACAAGCCACTTGTCCAACACAAGACTTGGGACACTTGGCTTGCCACTTGTTCTCTATATTTCAGCCACAATGCCACATAGGGGTGACACGTGTCGCCCTCTTATTGGTCCAAAATATTTCATCTCCCGAAAATATCCATAATTGCCAAAATCTCGAAAATAATGTGGGCCCCACAAAACCGTAAATTTCTCCCGTGGGCCCCACGTGACCAATTCCGGAAAATAAAATGCATAATTATATTATATTCCTAGAAGTCCAAATACCAAAATTGAGAATCCAATTCTCAATAATAAACCTTTTTTCTTCACGAGGTTCAGAATATTTTCCGTCGGAAATTCAAAATTTTCTTCCCTTTCGTACTTAGTGTTATATTCTCGTACGTACATCCTCACATACATACTCTGGAACTACGGGGTGTAACATTCTTCCCCCCTTAGAAACATTCGTCCTGAATGTTCCTTCTAGGTCTCCAAACACACATGCGCCGGTATAGTCTTCACTACTATACTTACAAAATCAATTATGCCACACATGGCCATAATAACACACGTGTAATACTTAAATCTAAGCCAACGAAGAATCTCCTCTAACGTGTATAACATTACAATTTGCTCCCGCCCATGGTCTAAAGGATACTCTTTTCGCACCTTTACTTCATATAGACAAACTCTTCCATTCTTTCAACACATGTTCGCTTCTTTTCTTACTCGTCGTACCCTTTTCGTACACCCGAACTCTTTCTAGTACATGTACCACATTTCAGTCATCGCTTCAACTTTCAAAATCTTGGGTTACTACCTCCAACTTGGTCATTACTAGCTTCAATTTCCTTTAAGGCCATTCTCGGCCTTCACGACCCGGTTATGGTCGAACACGTCTACGAACTCGTACAATGGTTACCTAAATCTGGGCCTTGCACCCTCGTGACCCTATCCCCTAGCGGGACCACCTCAAACTGACCCCACTTCATTCCGGGTTATGGGTTGACCCGCAATTGGCCCTCGACCCGACCCATTAACGCACTAACTCCTCATTCCTCGTCCGGAACACATCTCACTATTCAAGTCATGAAAGCCTAGTGGTCTTCTTAGCTTAACTACTCATTTTCATTTCACACCACTCATGGACTTATCACACTAATATACTCCACGTATACTATGTACTTCAACTAAGATCAACCATAAATCTTTTACTCAAGACGGCCTTGTATCTAAGGTCTCAACGGTTATCAATATTCTAAGGCTCACAATTTCCATGCCCCCAAACTTACCCTTTTTACTAACCAGGCTTTCTAAATAACAATTTACACAAAACTACTCGTACACAACACTTTAACATGTAACCATCTTATCAACGCATACTAGTCTAAAAAAGGGTTAAAGATATACCAGTAACTATTGCTCCATTTTTCCTTTGTCGCTCTACTCATAATCCTGCCCTGCTGGGCGCATAGCTATAGAAGGCGATGATCCAGCCACCGATCCCGAAGGACGAGTCTTAACATCTGCGCTTCCTCTGGTCGGACAATTCCTCGCAAAATGGCCCTGTTGGCCGCATGTAAAACAAACTCTCTGAACACCATGACATTCTCCCGCATGGGGGCTACCACACTGGCCACACCGAGGTAGGGGTGGCTTCATCTGGCCAACACCCCTACTCCTCCGAAAACATGAACCCTTGGAGCCCTGACCTGCTCCTGAATACCGGGCGTCACGAAGGCGCGGAGGACCACTCTGCACGCGGCGCGCATAACTTTCTTCTTTGGCGGCCGCCTCGAAAGTTACCAAAGGACTCGCTTGTCTTGGTCTCTTATGCTGAGCTCAGTCATTTCGTCGACCTCTACGTTCCTCAGTCCCCTGTGCATAAGCCTGTATGCGGGCAATGTCCATGCCCGGCTGAAGAGCTACTCCCGTACAACCCTCTGCTAGATAATCATCAAGTCCTGTGACATAACGGTGCTCTCTATCCTCCATGTCGGCCACTAGAGTGGGGGCATACCGAGCTAATGAATCAAACTCTATGTTGTACTCTCGAACCGTCCGCCCATTCTGTCTCAACATAGAAAACCTATCGACCCGGGCTCTCCTCATCTGTGGAGGCAAGAAGTGGTTAAGAAATGCCTCCGAGAATTCATCCCGGCCGGTGAGCGCGTACTCCCGGGACAGTTCCCATGAATCATACCAGTTGACTGCAATATCACGCAGCCGATGAGAATCCAATACCACTGACTCTGCCTCTGATTCCTTGATCACCTTCATGATCCGCTGCAACTGTCGAATAAACTCCTGAGGATCTTCCTCAGTTCTCGATCCATAGAACTCTGGTGGACTGCAACTCAAGAAGTCCCGAAGCCTCAAACTATCGGCTCTGGGGTGCGCCACCGGTACTACCAGCTCCCGTCTGTCCTCATGCCTTGCCACAATCCTAGCTAGTAATCGCCATCTCTCGTGTTATACCGTATTTCGGTATGTATGCGTAGGGCGTGCGTGAAAAATTTGAACTTGTGATTTAGGCTTGGCCGAATTCTGTTTGTTCACAACACCCGATTAGAGTCGTGTTTCGAAAGCGTTTTCCACGACTTTCGTAGGGAATTTCCGGCTATGTCATTTTTAATTTTTGCGGATTTTTCCGAGAGACGAAACATTTTGGACCAACAAGAGGGCGCCACTTGGCACCCTCTCATTGGAGCACATTGTGGGCGGTTGGCTTGGACGATTGGTGACTTTTTGTCAAGTAGTAGGTAGGATATTTTGTGTGTAGTTGGTTAAGGTGCACTTGGCAAGATCTTGGCCCTACACTTGCCTTGCACTTGGCAAGATCTTGGCCATTGGTTGGCCTTGGCTTGACCTATAAATACCCCTCTCCCTTTGATGAATTCTTCATCCTTTCCACAAATCTTCTAAGTGTTAAAAATCCCTCCCCCTTGTGAGGCCTTAGCCGAGAGTCCCTCCCCTCCCCCGTGGCCGAGAGCCCCCCCCTAGTGGGGTAGGCGAGGGTATACACCACTCCTTGGGGTGCTAGCCGTGGGGTACCCCCCCTAGCCTAGTTGTTTTCGTATAATACCCCCCCTCTTGGTAGAAATACTCTCAAAAGTATTGTTATAATGCCCAAATTACCTTAGCCGTATACCTTGTAGTATTCTAAGGTTATACTTATACGAAAAGCCGTAAATACTATTATACTTCCTTCATCCACAAAACCGAAACCCTACGTAAATCGTCCCCCATAGTTGAAGTTATAAGTAGAAGTTGGTTAGAACTTCTAAGGGTTGTTTGGAGCGGGTCGGAGCGCACGGAGTAGGAGCTAAACCTTGCTCAGGATCGACATTTAAACTAGGATAATTATGGGCTTATCGAGGTAATTATCTTGTCCCTCTATTGTAATTGGAAATTACATGTTGTATGATTATATAGTTGAAGTATACTATATATAGAACTGAACGTAGTTATCGGCAATGTCTTTTGACTTAAGCCTGAATAATAAGAAACCTTTTCGGAAGAAAAGTACTGAACTGTAATTACCTAGGGCTGTATTACAGTAGACTTGTGTAGTAGTACCGTGGAGTAGAATTGTACCCGTTAGGGTTAGATGTATAACCCCCCCTGGTTGGCTTGATAGCCGGCCTCGATAAAGGAGGAGATTTACGCTGTTGCTTGGGGAGTCTTTGCCAATTTTCTGTAGAATGTTCTACGAAGGGATCTAAATATTAATAAGCGCCTGGTGGCCTTATAGGTTGAAGTACTACGTGTGGCGCGATCTACTTGGCTTAAGGAGTAGCCGACGGTTGGAAGTACTTGGAGCGTTTTGCTATTAGTCGATACTCGTCGCGAGGTATGTGAACCTCTTCCTATCTCTCCTAGCATGATATGTGTGAACTATGTAGTACGGTAGACGTACATGTGTTAAATGTATTTGATTGGTTTGAAACATAAAGTGTTATAACGGCTTTATGGGAAGTTGGTTATAACAGCTTTATGTAGGTCCGAAAATACTTTGTGGTTTTTAAAAGGTAAATGATTTGTTTATAACTGGCTTGATGTGTGATAATAAAGAACTTGAAGTATTTCAAAAGATTTCTAAATCGTTTTGAAAGAAGAGTGATACTTGGTTTCTTTTGAAAACTTAAGAGTTATACTAGCTTTATGGGAAGTTAGGTATAACGGCTTAAGAATGTTTTACTGATTTTGGAAATCAGGATGTGTATCGACAAACCACTGCAGCGTTAATAAAAGGAAATGTTTTGAATAATTAATTATTATTAAAACCAGTAGAAACTTCCATCTGCATAGAAGCTAAGATGAGACAAAATGATATTTCCTAGATCATGGCTGCTGTAATAAGATTGTTATAAACAAGAATATCCTACTCACATAAGACTTATGTTTCTCAGATTGTTTAAAAGAGAATTATATTCTTAAATGAATAAGACTATGAACTACGAAACATTTCTAAAATAAGAAACGTGAACATTTGAAATTAGGCAAAACTTGGACGTTTGGAAAATAATGTTGTTACTTGATTTTACAAAGGTAAGTATTTTGGTTTACTTAAAAAGATAGTCACTCTATTTTTATATACTACGGGTAATGTGTGACTTTTGACGTACCTTTTAAAAGAGTTATTGTATAAAGTACTTTGGGATTAATTCCGAACTTGTTAACTTAAAGTAGAAAGTACCTTGTGTGAATAACTTGATTGTATGGAATTGTGATAGCACAGTAATACTTTCGTTGCTTTGATAAGTAATCATGTTAGGATGCTACGTGTGATAGTATCTTGTGATGTTTGTGTAAAGGGTTTTCCTTGATTGTGCTTCTTAACTATCGGTCGTTATGATAGTATTGTGCCACCATCGTGACATATTCGGAGGTTAAGTGCCCTCCGATGCGGGGTAGACTTCGGGTGGTCGATGGACTATGATTCGAGAATACCTTATGCAGTGCAGTAGGGCCTATCGCGGGCTGCGGGAGTTCGTGTTAGTATCGCGGCCGCGTGGTCATGCGGTCCTTGTGGCCGTGCGGGCGGCGAGTCGGGCAGCTGCCGGAGTAGCTACCCTCGATGCGGGGTTATACCTCATGCGGGCCTATGAGTTTGGCCTATGCGGGCTGCGGGAGTTCGAGGTTAGACGCGTACATCGATCTGCGCGCAAGTGGCGGCTTTGATCATGTGGCGGTCTGACAGATCTTATGATACGATTCATGACCTTGTTGAATGCGTAGGTTTTTAGTAATCGGCTATGCCTTCGTACTTACCGTCTGATTTTATTATGACACAGTGGGACACGTGTTCATGTGTGTTCCTTGGTGCTTTTATATCATGAGGCCGGCGGTGAGAAGGTATTCCACGGGCATGATTGATGTTGTGGGCACGAGACCCATTATTATACTTGAGTGATGACTTGAGGCGTGAGTCACGACTTGACATGACCGCTGTTGTAAGCGTAGTTTGGTTATCATACATGTCTCTGCTTTATATGACCGCAATGATTTCATTTCTGATATTTATTTTGATTTCACATACTCATTTTTGTTATCGACCTCGCCGAAGTGCGTTCATGCCGCAGTAAAGGTACACCGATCGTTGATCCTCGCTCTTAGGGTCACGATTCAGCGTTTGGGAAGCTCCGTTCCTCGGAGGCTTATCTTCGTATCGTCCCTGTTGTTGTAGGTGCTTACATTCGTGGTATGGCGAGCCCTGTCGTCGTTGTTGTCATATCATTCGTAGAGTGCAGTAATCTTGTTGTGGCGGGGTTTGTAAAAAAGATTAAAGCTGTTGAGTTGAAAGAGTTGTTGTTTCTATATATCTGAAGGTAACCGCTTTTGGTTGCTTTGTCTTCTTAATTTCACCGTCTTATTACTGGTTTCATGTATTGTCTTTATGTTCCGATTACTCGATGTATGTCAACTTGGGTGCGGTAAGGCACGATCCACGGGCCGGTTCGGTCGTGACAAAAGTGGTATCGAGCGCTTAATCCTCGGAAAGTGTCTCTGAGCCGTATCCGATGAAGTCTTGATTATCGGTGTGTTGTGCACCACACCAATAATCGTGAGGCTATAGGATATTTAGGATTGGTTTCTATTCTTCTCACTCGAGATCGTGCCTTAGAGCGATGTTGTAAGTTGGACCTCTAACGTATTTCTTTCCCTTATCGTTATGCCTCGCGTAGGCAACCCGCCCGGGAGGACAAAGCGGTGAGGAGGCTGCGAGTAGAGTTCGAAGGGTTGCGTGGGCACAGCCCAATCATCACCGATGGTGCTTCATTCGGGAGTTCTGCGTCACTAGCCCAGCAGAGTTTAGCACGCGGCGGCGATTCCTCTGCGGCCATGATATTTGAACCTTCGTTCCACGGCCAGAGCGAGAGAATATAGATTTCTAGAGGCGACCGCATTACTAACTATGGATTTGACTACGGAGAGTATACCGATGTACCGCGAGTCTTGATGACTATCTAAGAGAGGGTTGTGCAAGAGTAATTCTTGATTGGGCTTGAGCATGGCACGTATGCGGGCTTATGCGCGAGTCGAAAACGTAGAGATCGACGGGTTAACGAAGGACAACAGAAGAGGGCCAGAGCAGCAAAGTCCTTTAGTAACTTTTGAGGCGAGTCGCCTCACCAGCGGATTAGATTATGCACATCCACGGTCGGCAATGAGGTCTCCACGAATTTCGGGGCGTTCGAGTGCGCAGGAGTTGGTCAGAGCTCCAGATCATCCGGTTCACAGTGTGACAGACGTCATCCCGGGGAATGTCGTCTTTTAGTTGGTACTTGTTGTACCTATGACCATCAGGGTCTGATGTCAAAAGAGTGTCCTTGTAGGAGGACTTAGCCTTCAGGATCGATGGGTAGTCGTCACCTTCCTTAGCTATGCGCCCTACGGGGAAGGTTTGATTAGAACGACTTAAGGGAGTGGAGCAGTAGAGACAGGTTTATCCTTAACCCTCTAGAGATTAGTACGTGATAAGGTGAGTATACCTTAAGTGCTATGTTCGATAGCGATGAGTTAGTTGTGATTAGAAATTATGGTGGGTTAACCGAGTAAGATTTTGGGGGATAGAGAAGGTGTGAGCCTTAGAGTATTATACGTAGAGACCTTAGAGGTAAGGCCATCTCGAGTAAAAGATGTATTGTTTATGTTTGACCCTTATAGGAGTGCATAGTGCACGTGAGTTATGTTTGTGGGATAAGTCCCTGAGTAGTGTGGAATGAAAGAGGGTAGTTGAGCTAAGAAGACCGCTAGGTTTTCGTAACGTGATTAGTGAGAGTTTTCCTTCGGGGAGCTAGCGTTTTGCGCGTTGCCGGGTCGGGTTGAGGCCACGTTGCGGGTCAACCCGCTGCATGTTTGGTGGTGGGGTCGGTTTGTGGTGGTCCCGCCTTGTGGTAGGGTCACGAGGGTGTTAGGCCCAGGTTTAGTTAACCAGCGTACGAGTTCGTGGATGCATTCGACCAGTAGTCGGGCCGAGGAGGTCAGCCGTCTTGTCTTCTAGCAAAGACCGTTTACTCAGCAGTGTTGATTTTTTTATCAGAAAGGTTGTAAGGCTGCACGGGGTGCCTACCTTCACCTTATGACAGACAGTGGAGCCCAGGGTACGGCTGTTTTTGTTTCTGGAAGTTTTACCAAGCAGGATTAAGAACTCAGGTGAGTCTCAGAATCGCGTTCGCCCTCGGGCCAGTGTGTGGAATTCAGAGGTAGTGGTGGGGATTGTTGTCTCCTGTGGAGGGAGTGTTTAAGCTATCATTTCAGTTTTCGAATGTCGCCTTAAAAAGCCTTGTAGGGGCGGATGTGTAAGTTGCCGGTCGAGTGGTTCGATGTTGGCAAGGTTGAACGATTAGTTCGAGCTTGTTCCGGCAGTGTGGATAGTGAAGCTTGTCTAGAAGAAGTTACGGCGGCTCGGAGGAAATCGTGCGGATAATCGGCGGCGACGCTTAGAGTTCAGTTGACGGTCGGTCTTGAAAGTACCACCGGATTGGGTGTGACGAGCTTTGGAAAAAAGCGAGAAACTTAGCGAGTTGTTTTGGGCCTTTTTAAGTTCATGTGAAGAATAGGCGGGTTGCCTATATGTTAGCTTTGCCGTCCGACTTAGGAGGCGATGCGTCCGATCTTTTCGTATTGTTATGTTCGGAAAGTATCGGAGATCCATCCGCAGTGTTCCCGATTAATGATGACCACGTTAGAGATAGTAACCCAGCGTTTTGGAAGCGAAGCGATGCTCGAAATGTGGTAAGAGTTCGAGTGTCGTCGACCTCGTGGATCGCGATGCGGCCGGTACCATTTGTTGGGTCGCGGAGTGAACCTCGCGCAAAGTGACAAATGTGGTATCATTTCTTTTGTAAAGAGAAGGTCTGAAGGAAGTATATTTTAGACCCGGAGAGAGGTGTTTGTGGTGATGTTAGAGGTGTTTCCTCGTGGACTTGGAGGTAAGTATTTTTGCAAGTTGGTTCCATGGCCATGCGTGGCGTGATTGTTTTCGTAAGTATAGCGGTGAGGACTATACTGCGCGCGTTTGTTTTGAGACTTAGAAGGAACATTCGGACGAATGTTTCTAAGGAGGAGAATGTTATACCGTATTTCGGTATGTGCGTGGGGCGTGCGTAGAAAAATTTGAACTTGTGATTTAGGCTTGGCGAATTCTTTTTGTTCACAACACCCGATTAGAGTCGTTTTTTCGACGAAACGTTTTCCACGACTTTCGTAGGGAATTTCCGGCTATGTCATTTTTAATTTTTGCGGATTTTTCAGAGACGAAACATTTTGGACCAACAAGAGGCGCCACTGCACCTCTCATTGGAGCACATTGTGGCGGTTGGCTTGGACGATTGGTGACTTTTTGTCAAGTAGTAGGTAGGATATTTTGTGTGTAGTCGGTTAAGGTGCACTTGGCAAGATCTTGGCCCTACACTTGCCTTGCACTTGGCAAGATCTTGGCCATTGGTTGGCCTTGGCGACCTATAAATACCCTCTCCCTTTCATGAAGACTACATCCTTTCCACAACTCTTCTAAGTGTTAAACATCCCTCCCCCTAGTGAGGCCTTAGCCGAGAGTCTCTCCCCTCCCCCATGGCCGAGAGCCCCCCCCTAGTGGGGTAGGCGAGGGTATACCACACTCCTTGGGGTGCTAGCCGTGGGGTACCCCCCCCCTAGCCTAGTTGTTTTCGTATAATACCCCCCCTCTTGGTAGAAATACTCTCAAAAGTATTGTTATAATGCCCAAATTACCTTAGCCGTATACCTTGTAGTATTCTAAGGTTATACTTATCTGAAAAGCCCGAAATACTATTATACTTCCCTTCATCCACAAAACCCTAAGTAAATCTTCACCCGTAGTTGAAGTTATAAGTAGAAGTTGGTTAGAACTTCTAAGGGTTGTTTGGAGGCGGGTCGGAAGCGCGAGTAGGAGCTAAACCTTGCTCAGATCGACTTTTAACCGAGGATAATGATGGGCGTATCGAGGTACTGATCTGGTCCCACTCTTGGAGTTGGAAATTACATGTTGTATGATTCTCTCGTTGAAGTCTACGAGATATAGAACTGAACGTAGTTATCGGCAATGTCTTTGGACTTAAGCTGAATAATAAGAAACCTTTTGGAAGAAAATCTTGACTGTAATTACCTAGAAATTGTATTACGGTAGACTTGTGTAGTAAAGTGGAGTAGAATTGTACCGTTAGGGTTAGATGTATAACCCACTGGTTGGCTTGATGGCGGCCTCGATAAAGGAGGAGATTTACGCTGTGTTGCGGGGAGGTCTTGCGAATTTTACGTAGAATGTTCTCTGAAGGGATCTAAATATTAATAAGCGCTGGTGGCCTTATAGGTTGAAGTACTACGTGTGGCGCGATCTACTTGGCTTAGGAGTAGCGACGGTTGGAAGTACTTGGGCGTTTTGCTATTAGTCGATACTCGTCGCGAGGTATGTGAACCTCTTCCTATCTCTTCTAGCAGGATATGTGTGAACTATGTAGTACGGTAGACGTACATGTGTTAAATGTATTTGATTGGTTTGAAACATAAAGTGTTATAACGGCTTTATGGGAAGTTGGTTATAACAGCTTTATGTAGGTCCGAAAATACTTTGTGGTTTTTAAAAGGTAAATGATTTGTTTATAACTGGCTTGATGTGTGATAATAAAGAACTTGAAGTATTTCAAAAGATTTCTAAATCGTTTTGAAAGAAGAGTGATACTTGGTTTCTTTTGAAAACTTAAGAGTTATACTAGCTTTATGGGAAGTTAGGTATAACGGCTTAAGAATGTTTTACTGATTTTGGAAATCAGGATGTGTATCGACAAACCACTGCAGCGTTAATAAAAGGAAATGTTTTGAATAATTAAGTATTATTAATCTGCATAGAAGCTAAGATGAGACAAAATGATATTTCCTAGATCATGGCTGCTGTAATAAGATTGTTATAAACAAGAATATCCTACTCACATAAGACTTATGTTTCTCAGATTGTTTAAAAGAGAATTATATTCTTAAATGAATAAGACTATGAACTACGAAACCTTTCTAAAATAAGAAACGTGAACATTTGAAATTAGGCAAAACTTGGACGTTTGGAAAATAATGTTGTTACTTGATTTTACAAAGGTAAGTATTTTGGTTTACTTAAAAAGATAGTCACTCTATTTTTATATACTACGGGTAATGTGTGACTTTTGACGTACCTTTTAAAAGAGTTATTGTATAAAGTACTTTGGGGATTAATTCCCGAACTTGTTAACTTAAAGTAGAAAGTACCTTGTGTGAATAACTTGATTGTATGGAATTGTGATAGCCTGGTAATACTTTCTCGTTGCTTTGATAAGTAATCATGTTAGGATGCTACGTGTGATAGTATCTTGTGATGTTTGTGTAAAGGGTTTTCCTTGATTGTGCTTCTTAACTATCGGTCGTTATGATAGTATTGTGCACTCATCGTGACATATTCCGGAGGTTGCGCCTCCGTCTGCGGGGTAGACTTCGGGCGGTCGATGGACCTATGATTCGAGAATACCTTATGCAGTGCAGAGGGCCTATCGCGGACTGCGGGAGTTCCAGTTAGTATCGGCCCTTGTGGTCATGCGGTCCTTGTGGCCGTGCGGACGGCGAGTCGGGGCGCTGCCGGGAGTAGCTACCCTCGATGCGGGGTTATACCTCATGCGGGCCTATGAGTTTGGCCTATGCGGAGTCTGCGGGAGTTCGAGGTTAGACGCGTACATTGATCTGCGGGCAAGTGGCGGCTTTGATCATGTAATGATGCAGACAGATCTTATGATCTGATTCATGACCTTGTTGGTGCGTGGGTTTTTAGTAGTCGGCTATGCCGTACTTACCGTCTGATTTTATTATGACAGTGGGACCGGTGTTCATGTGTGTTCCTTGGTGCTTTTATATCATAGGCTAGGCGGTGAGGAAGGTATTCCAGGCATGATTGATGTTGTGGGCACGAGACCCATTATTATACTTGAGTGATGACTTGAGAGTGAGTCACGACTTGACATGATCGCTTTGTTGTAAATCGTAGTTTGGTTATCATACATGTCTCTGCTTTATATGATCGCAATGATTTCATTTCTGATTTATTTTGATTTCACATACTAATTTTTGTTATGCGACCTCGCCCGAGTGCGTTCATCTGCAGTAAAGGTACACCAGTCGTTGATCCTCGCTCTTAGGGTCACAGTTCAGCGTTTGGGAAGCTCCGTTCCTCCGGAGGCTTATCTTGGTATCGTCCCCTGTTGTTGTAGGTGCTTACATTCAGGGGTATGACGGGGCCCTGTCCCGTCGTTGTTGTCATATCATTCATAAGTGCATGTAATCTGTTGTGGCGGGGTTTGTAAAAAGATTAAAGCTGTTCGAGTTGAAAGAGTTGTTGTTTCTATATATCGAAGGTAACCGTTTTGGTTGCTTTGTCTTCTTAATTTCACTGTCTTATTACACTGGTTTCATGTATTGTCTTTATGTTCCGCTGATTACTCTGATGTATGTCAACTTGGGTGCCCGGGGTAAGGCACCAGTCACGGGCCCGGGTTCGGGTCGTGACACCTTGTAACCCATATCCTCTGTTCCTGGCCGTGAGTGCAAGGCTCAGTCTTGTGGCCTCGATGAGACCGTTCTTTGCTCTAAACTCTCTCACGGTCAGGCGTCGTAGAACTCACCGTCTGAAGCACTACCTCAGGTAATGATTGGGCCTGTGCCCTCGTAACCCTCTGTGTTCTACTAGAAGCTCCCTCTGCTGCCTTGCCCTGCTGGGCCCTGGTTGCCTTGCGTGGAGGCATAACTTGTACATAAGAATACGTCAGAGGGAGTCCAACTTATAACACAGCTCTATCGCACGATCTCAGAGTGAGAAGAATGGAAACCAATCCTAAATATCCTGTAGCCTCCTGATTATAGGTGTGGTGCACAACACGCCGATAATCAAGACTCTACTAGATACGGTCTGTAGATACTTTCCGAGGATAACCTGGCTCTGATACCACTTTTGTCACGAACCGACCTCGGGCCCGCGACTGGTGCCTTACCCCGGACACCCTAGTGATAATACATCAGAGAAAAACCAGCGGAATAAAACTCATAGACATGAAACAATGGAATACAAGAAACAGGCTAACCAAAACGGTCACCTTTCTGCATATATATAAAAACTCGAACAGTTACATCTCTTACAAACCCAACTCATAACAAGACTACATACCTCTAAGAGTTTGATATAACAACTATGACGGGACAGGGCCCCGCCATACCCCTGAATGTACAAGTACCTACAATGACAGGGAACCATACCAAAAGATAAGCCTCCGGAGAAACGGAGCTTCCCAATCTGTGAAGTGATCCTATGAGCGAGGATCAACAACCGGTGTACCTCTACCTACGGCGTGAACACGCCAAGGAGGTCGATCTGGCAATTGCAGTATGTGGCTGAAAATGCGTAATGAAATCACATTTCATCATTTTTAAAAGACCATTTCACAATATATAAACAATTATGTCAAGTTAGGGACGCATGCCCTCAAAACATCACTCACATATAACTATGGGTCTCACGCCCACAATATCAGTCATGCCCGTGGAACTCCTTCCTCATTGCCGGCAGTACATGATGTAAAACAACAACCATATGTGTACCTGAACACTAGATCCTGCCTGCGTCATAAAACCGATCGGGCCAAGTAGAATAGCCAATTACCAGATCCTATCCTGCATCATAAAACTTCACGGGCCAAGTACGGAAGCCAACTACCAGATCCAATTCCTGCATCACGCAACTGACCGGGGCAAGTATCTTAAGCCAACGTATCAGAGCCTACCGTCTCACGAGATATGACCGGGGAAAGTATCTTAAGCTATCTACCAGAGCCTGCCGATACACGATAAATGACCAGGATAAGTATCTAAAGTGTGCCTGTAACCACATGTACAAATCAAGCCTGTGAACACTCATCACTGCGACAAGCTTCATGGATAGCTAGTCCATGGACTAACAACATAACCCGGGAATTTAACCCGCACCATGGCCGCATGCCCCCGGCATCTTACATCGGTGTAGGCATGGACATGGAACAATCCTAGTAGACGCATACCCATGGACCATCCATCGTGTCAGTATGTCCAAAGGAACGATATAGTGGAAGCATACCCGTGGGCCACCCAACGTGTCAGTATGTCCAAGGAAATAACAAGATAACACTCATAGTGGAAGCATACCCATGGACCATCCAACAGCGTCGGTATGTCCAAGCAAACAACAAGATAATCGGCCCTCCATCGAGAGACACGGTAACATAGGAACACAACACTTGCACAATAAAGGCTATCACAACTAGCATAGGCAAGTTTAGCATACTCTTAGACTTTCATTAACATGTAAACTGATTCACCATTTTTATAAACTCAAAGTACTTTCATTTTATGCCAACAATCCGGTATTAACCCCAAAGTACTACATACTTTAATTCTTTCAAAAAGATCTATTTTTACGTAAAAACAACGCGATACTAATATCTGTAGTATCAAAACACGTTTATGTTTAAATCAAGTACCTTATACTTTTTAAACCAAGTGGCTTACACTTTTAAAACAACGTCAAGTATACTCTTTAAAACCCAAGTAACTCACTCTTTTAAGATCAAGGCACTCGCACCTTTTAAAATCAAGCCACTTATACTTTCCCATTCAAAACAAGTTCAATATTTAAAAACAAGTTACTTACACTTTTAAACCCAAGTAACTTACTCTTTTCAAAACAACTAACCTATACTTTTAAATCAAGTTACTTCTCCTTTTTCAAAATCAAGTCGTTTAGCTTTCAAAATCAAGTCTCTAATCTTTCAAAATCAAGTCTTTCTTTTATCTTCATAAAGTCGTTATAACTAACTTCCCATAAAGCCATTATAACACTTTATGTTATAAACCAACCAAAGACAACCCAATTCATTTAACACACGTACGTCTACCGTACTATATATTTCACAACAATCATGCTCAAGAGGATAGGAAGAATCACATACCTCCTAGGCTTATCCACTTGCCAAGTCGAATATGCCGCGCGTAGAATATCCACCTATAATAACCATAACACATCTATCAACTTTTAGTTTTCGTCGTAGAATATTTCTAAGTATAAGGTCCCTTATTCTACGTAAAATTAGGCAGCACTTCCCCTGTATCTACATATTTTTCCACTTTTTTCAAGGCCCAAAATTCAATAACCAACATGCCACATTTAAGGCGCAGTAAACCGACAACTCAAAGGGGATTACACGCCTAACTGGACGTGTAAAATTTTGCCCCACAATATACAAAATAGTCCATTTCTTTTCAATCTTCCTTCCACATATTATATACTCAATTATAAACTACTACAATATGTAATCTCCAATTACAATAGAAGGACAAAGATCATTACCTCGATAAGCCCAAAATTATCCAAGATCTAAAAGTCGATCCGTAGCACGTTTAGCTCATATTCCTTACGTTCCAATCGGCTCCAAGCAACCCTTAGAAGCTCCTAACCAACTCCTTTTCAAGATCCAACTCTAAAAAGTGAAGAACAGCTTAGGCTTAAAACATGCAAGTTTCGGCCAAGGGGGTTTCAAGGCTAGGGGTGTGAAATCTTGTCTAACACTTGGTTAATAACCTTCCTAACACATCAAGGAAGAACACTTAAGAGTTTAAGAATTTTGGATAACTTTTGGTCAAGATCTTGGCTAATTGCCGAGAGCACAATGTCAAGGGAGGAGTATTTGCCTTGGAAATTAATCTAAGTGTGGATGAAGTCTTGCTACAAGGGTGTATTTATAAGAAAACCAAGGGCTAGGATCAAAGCAAGTGTGTGGATGAGATTGGGGACAAGTGTGTGTGGGTCCCACAAGCCACTTGTCCAACACAAGACTTGGGACACTTGGCTTGCCACTTGTCCTCTATATTTGACCTGATGCCACATGGGGGTGACACGTGTCGCCCTCTTATTGGTCCAAAATATTTCATCTCCCGAAAATATCCATAATGGCCAAAATCTCGAAAATAATGTGGGCCCCACAAAACCGTAAATTTCTCCCGTGGGGCCCCACGTGACCAATTTCGGAAAATAAAATGCATAATTATATTATATTCCTAGAAGTCCAAATACCAAAATTGAGAATCCAATTCTCAATAATAAACCTTTTTTCTTCACGAGGTTCGGAATATTTTCCGTCGGAAATTAAAAATTTTCTTCCCTTTCGTACTTAGTGTTATATTCTCGTACGTACGTCCTCACATACATACTCTGGAACTACGGGGTGTAACACTCTGGTCGGATAATTCCTCACAAAATGGCCCTGCCGGCCGCAGGTAAAACAAGCTCTCCGAACACCATGACACTCCCCCGCATGGGGGCTACCACACTGGCCACACCGAGGTATGGGTGGCTTCATCTGGCCAACACCCCTACTCCCCTGAAAACCTGAACCCTTGGAGCCCTGACCTCCTCCTGAATACCTCAGACGTCCTGAAGACTGTGGAGGACCACTCTGTATTGGCGGAGGCGTATAAGCCTGCTGCTGAGGTGGTCCGCCTCAAAAGTTACCAAAGGACCCTGCTGTCTTGGCCCTCTTATGCTGATCTCGATTATTTTGTCGACCTCTACGTTCCTCAGTCCCCTGTGCATAAGCCTGTATGCAAGCAATGTCCATGCCCGACTGAAGAGCTACTCTCGTACAACCCTCTGCTAGATAATCATCTAGTCCCGCGACATATCGGTGCACTCTATCATCCATGTTTGCCAGTAGAGTGGGGGCATACCGAGCTAATGAGTCGAACTCTATGTTGTACTCTCGAACCGTCCGCCCATTCTATCTCAACATTAAAAACCTATCCACCCGGGCTCTCCTCATCTGTGGAGGCAAGAAGCGGTTAAGAAATGCCTCCGAGAGCTCATCCCAGCCAGCTGGAAGCGCATGCTCCCCCCGGGATAGTTCCGATGAATCATACCAGTTGACTGCAATATCACGCAGCCGATGAGAACCCAATACCACTGACTCTGCCTCTGAGGCCTTGATCACCTTCATGATCCGCTGCAACTGTCGAATAAACTCCTGAGGATCTTCCTCAGTTCTCGATCCATAGAACTCTGGTGGACTGCAACTCAAGAAGTCCCGAAGCCTCAAATTATCGGTTCTGGGGTGCACCACCGGTACTATCGGCTCCCGTCTTTCCTCATGCCTCGCCACAATCCTAGCTAGTAATTGGGCCATCTCCTTGTAACCCATATCCTCTGTTCCTGGCCATGGGACTGGAGGCTCAGGTACTGTGGTCTCAGTAGAGACCGTTGCCAAGTCCTACCTGATGCCAAAGACGTACTAACAATACTATACAACCAAACCACGAAGGCGACACGCAGGCAAGTCTGGCCGACTACGGATACCAAGGCGGTCCGTCACGTGGCGGGGGCAAGTCTGAGGGCTAACTACCGGTACCAAGGCGTATCACGAGACTTCATCACTACACGAGCGGGGCAAGTGCGAGGGCTAACTACCGGTACGAGGCGAATCAGCCACGAGGCGGGGCAAGTCTGGCAAGCCACCACCGGATACCAAGGCGAGCGGTAAAACCTCATGGAGAGCTAGTCCATGGAATAACACTATCAACGAGGCGTGCGTGGAATTCTCGTCCTTTGCCGGCACGTCCAAGTAAGTTCTCAACAAGTCAACTGGCCCTCCATCGAGAGACGCGGTAGTATAGAAACACAATTCTTGCACAACAAAGGCTATTACAATAAGCATAGGCAAGTTTCACAACAACAAGCATAGGCAAGTTATACACAACTCAAGGTACTTTCATTTTATGTCAAAGTCCGGGTTTTAACCCTAAGGTACTACGTACGTTAAATTCCTTTTAAAGATCCATTTCTTTTACAAAGGTCACCCGATACCCGTAGTATAAAAATAGAGTGACTAACATTGCTAAGTAAACCAAAACACTTCCCTTTGTAAAATCAAGTAACAACATTATTTTCTAAACGTTCAAGTTTGCCTAATTTCAAATGCTCAAGTTTCTCATTTTCGAAAAGGTTTCGTAGTTCATAGTTTTAATCCTTTAAAACAATTTGAGAAACATATGCCTTATGTGTGAGTAGGTTATTCTTGTTCATAACAATCTTATTAAAGCAGCCATGATCTAGGAAATGTAATATCATTTTGTCTCATCTTAGCTTCTATGCAGATGGAGGTTTCTACTGGTTTTAATAATACTTTATTAGTCAATACATTTCCCTTTATTAGCGCTGCTGTGGTTTGTTCGATACTTATTCTGATTTCCGAAATCAGTAAAACATTATTCCTTTAAAAAACCAAGTACTCATTACTCACGAATGAGGTTTCACACAAAATTTATATTAATTCATTTAAGTCAAGTCTCTTATCTTTTAAAATCAAGTCTCTTAACTTCTAAAATTAATAAACCATTCTTTTTATCTCTCTTAAGTCGTTATACCTAACTTCCCATAAAGCTAGTATAACTCTTAAGCTTTTAAAACCAAGCATTACTCTTCTTTCAAAAAGGTTTCTTAATTCTTTTGAAATACTTCAAGATTCTTATTATTCAGGCTTAAGTCAAAAGACATTTCCGTACAACTACGTTCAGTTAGCACACGTACGTCTACCGTACTATATATATATATTATTCAGGCTTAAGTCAAAAGACATTGCCGTAAAACTACGTTCAGTTAGCACACGTACGTCTACCGTACTATATATATATATACTTTTAAAACATCATGCTCAAGAGTATAGGAAGAATCACATACCTCGCGACGATTATCGACTATTAGCAAAACGTTCCACGACTATAACTCGGCTAGCCTTGTCCACCTTCCAAGTAGTACATGCTACTCGCAGAACATTCAACCAAGAAAGGTTATAAGTCTACTGTAAATACGGTCCTATGTAAGTACAGTTTAATCTTCTACTTATATTCTTCTGATGTGATTTCAGTTCAAGTCTTTTCTGTAATATCCTTCTATTACAGTTCAATTCTCTTCTATGAATCTTATATTCATTTCTATACAACTACAGTATGTAATTTCCAATTACAATAGAAGGATAGGATTATTTACCTCGGTAAGCCCAAAATTATCCAAGTATATATGTCGATCCTGAGTGACGTTCAGCTCCTACTCTGGGCGCTCCAACCCGCTCCAAACAACCCTTAGAAGTTCTACGCAACTTCTTCTTAATACTTCAACCGGCTATGAAGATTTTCCTTAGGGTTTCGTTTTTGTGACTGAGGGGAAGTATAATAGTATTTCTGGACTTTTCGTATAGAGGTAACCTTGGGAATACTACAAGGTATATGGGCTAGAGTATTTTGGCATTATAACAATACTTGGAGAGTATTTATACCAAGAGGGGGGTGTATTTATACAAAAACAACTAGGCAAGGGGGGGGGTACTTTCGGCCACACCACTAGGAGGGGGGGGGGAGTACCCTCTCGGCCAAGGCTTCTCAAGGGGAGGAAGGCTCTTGGGCGAGAACCACAAGAAGGGGATTTCAAGACTTTGGAAAATGTCTAAGTGTGGATGAAGAAGTTCATCAACTAAGGGGGGTATTTATAGGACAACCAAGGGTCAAGATGAAGCCAAGTGCAAGGCAAGTGTAGGGTGTGGATTCAACCATGTGTACCTTATCCATCTACCACACCAACTATCACAAAATATCCTACCTAACCAAGACCCCATTTCGCCCACTCGCCTGATCACGCCCAATGTGAGGGTGACACATGTCACCCTCCCGTTGGTCCAAAATGTTTTATCTCTCGGAAAAATCCGCAAAAATTATAAATGACATAGCCGTATTTTTCCCTTCGCAAGTCTTGTAAAACGTTTCGTCGAAAAACGATTCTTTTCGGTACTTGTGTACAAATTTCGAACCTTGCCAACCTTAAGGCTTAAATTTTTATACGTACGCCCTCACGTACATACTCTGGAAATACGGGGTATAACACCTTCTCACTCGAGTTGTCCGCTCGGGAACATTACATCCAGTAAAGCCAAATCTTAGAAACTCAGGACAGAGCTATACCACCCTTTATTTTAAGGCATGCATGCATTTACCTTAGGTGGGTCGGTCCTTGGTATCGACACTACAATTAGGAAAACACCAAACTTGTCGACGGGTTTCTCAACCCAACGACCAACCAGCATACTATGTGTAGCGTGACAATGATAGACAAATCCAAGCCTAATCATGACATGCTGAAATTGGAAAAAGTGCACCGTCATTTGGTCACCATTTCCAACAAAATCATTACAGTTTGACGGTTTGGACAAATCTATCATAGTCTCGCCTATGTGATGTCTAGGCCTACCTTTGGCATAAAGGGGTCCCCATGCATGTTAGGACTCGCTTGCAATGTGACAATTTAGTGCAACATATACTTGCTAAATGTTATTTACACCTTTGAAAAATCACGTGCTTTACACTAACGCAGTTTGCTACATTTTGTTTAAAAGGATTTATCATCTTCCCCAAAGGTCGATTTGTATTTGACTAAGCAATGACAGAGCATCGATATTTCACAAGATCAAAGGCACGATCCAAAGAATGGTGATTCAAGGAATTTGAAGCGAGCAGTGGAACGTTTTGGTTCCTATAGACATGTTATACCGTATTTCCGGAGTATGTGCGTGGGAATACGTCTGAAAGTTTAGCCTTAAAGTTTAGGCTTGGACGATTTTTTGGGCACAACTCACAAAACGAATAGTTTTCCGACGAAACGTTTCCACAACTTTCGTAGGGTAAATTCCGGCTATGCCATTTCTAATTTTTGCGGATTTTTCCGAGAGACGAAACATTTTGGACCAATGGGAGGGCGACACTTGGCACCCTCCAATTGGTGGACTTCAATCGTCCATTTGGACGAATTGGCTAGCAATGGCACGTTTTTTGTGCCTTGTGCACAAGTCAAGGAGTTGGTAGGATATTTGTGTATAGTTAATCCTCACCCTACACTTGCCTTGCACTTGTCTAAATCTTGGCCATTGGTTGGCCACTTCTTGACCTATAAATATCCCCCTTAAGATGAAGAGTTCTTCATCCACAAAGCTTTCCAAGTCTTGAAAATCCTCTCCTCTCCCTTTGTAGCCTTTTCGTCCAACACCTCCCCCTCCCCTTGTGAAGGACCTTGGCCGAATACCCCCCCCCCCCTCTAGCCTAAGAAGTTTGGCGAGGCCACTAGCCAAAAATCTACCCCCTCCTTGGTAGAAAAGTTGCCTTCTTGTATTGTTATAATGCCCAAAATACCTAGCCCAAATACCTTAGTACTTAGTAGAAGTTGTGAAGAACTTCTAAGGTTTCCTTGGACATACAACTTAGGAGCAAAACCTTGCTCAGCGCGACTTTTCTAGGATATTATTGGGCTTACAGGGTAACTAATCCTAACCCTCTTTTGAATTAGAGAATATATCTTGTTGTAGTATAAGAATAAGTATAAATACTTAGAAGAATATCACGAGAATAGAATCATGTTACCACGATGAAGGGTTTAAAGAAGAATAATCAAACTATACTTACATAGAATTTGTTTTCACTGATGACTTATATAGCTCAGGGTAGGAAGTCTTTGACTTTCCATAGAATTGTGAACCCTCTGTTTAGAATGACCTTGAGTAGTCTTTGATAGATATCTGTGACTATTATAGGTTGACTCTCTCGCGACATATTCAACTTGGCGGTGGTTTTATTTGAGAAGGTATGTGATTCTTCCTAAAGCATGATATTTTACAATATATATAGTGCGGTGAGCGTACGTGTTAACTAAAACTACGGCAATGTCTTTGACTTAAGCTGAATAATACTTACGGCAATGCCTCACGCTTAAGCACGAATAACACTTACTGCAATGCCTCACGCTTAAGCACGAATAATAAAGATCGAAAGCATTCCAAAGAATCTTGAATCATTTTTATGTAAGAGAACTAATTGGTTTTAAGCGAAGCTTAAGAGTTATACTAGCCTTATGGGAAGTTAAGTATAACCACTTAAGATTGATAAAAGAAAGCAGTTTGCCTATGTGTTTATAACGCACTTATATTGAATTGTGAAAAGAATAATAAGATGGTTTGATAAGTAGACATGATATGATGCTATGTGTGTTAGTGTCTTGTAACGTTTGTGAAAAGAGTATTCTTGTTGTGCTTATGTTGTTTAACGATAATTTGTTAGGTTAGTGTAGCATCACTCACCTCTTGACATATTACGGGGTTAAGCGCCTCCGATGCGGGGTAGACTCGGCGATGCAGGACCATGATTCGAGAATACCTCATGCGGGTCCAAGGGACCTATGCGAGCTACGGAGTTCGTGTTAGTGTGCGGGGTTATACCTCATGCGGTCTATGTGGCGTGCGGACGACGAGTCGGGGCGATGCCGAGGTAGCTACCTCGATGCGGGGTTATATACCTATGCGGGCCTATGTGATTGGCCTATGCGGACTACGGAGTCGAGTTAGGCTTGCATGGTGATACTACAGGCAATTGGCCTGCTTGATCATTCGCGGCCTAGAAAAGACACATTCTGATTTACCTATTCTTTGCTCTTGTTTGTGATGTGGCACTATATGCGGTTTCCTTCGTTGTTTCATACATACTTGCAAAACTGTTTTTAAAATGATATGTTTCATTTAAGTATTTCTGATTTCATATACTTAGTACTGTTGTATTGACCTCCTTGAGGGCTGCGTTCATCTGCGGTAAGAGCGGCAGTGCTAGATCCACATTCCTAGGATCTACGTTGGTGTCGGGAGCTCCATCCTTTCCGAGGCTCTACTTTTAGGTATGATCTCCTGTTGTAGATGGTTTTATGCGATCGAGGTATGGCGGGGCCTGTCCGCCATAGTTGTATATTTCCTTAAGTGCAGTAGTCCTGTTATGCGATGTCGGATGTGCTTGCTAAACCATGTTTTTATATATATGCGAAAGCGATGTTTCTCACATAAACTGTGTCTTATTTTATAAACTGTTTCATGTCTTGTTTTATATTTCCGCTGATTACTCTGATGTATGACTACTTGGGTGCCCCGGTAAGGCACCAGTCACGGGCCCCGAAATGGGTCGTGACAAAAGTGGTATCAGAGCAGTTAATCCTCGGAAAGTGTCTACAGACCGTATCTAGTAGAGTCTTGATTATCGGTGTGTTGTGCACCACACCAATAATCAGGAGGCTATAGGATATTTAGGATTGGTTTCCATTCTTCTCATTCTGAGATCGTGCTTTGAGAGTGTGTTATAGGTTGGACCCCTCTAACGTATTCCTTTCTGTATGCTGATTATGCCTCACGTAAGGCAACCGGGCCCGGAAGGGCAAAGCGTAGGAGGCTAGCGAGACACCCAGAGTCACGAGGTCTCGTGCCCGATCTATACGAGAGGCGGCGAGTTCTATGACGCCGCCCGGCCCAGCCTGAACCACGGTACCCACACCTCATCCCGCGGCACTGGGCGGAGGTTAGGTACTGAGAGATAACCCGACTTTTGGCTAAAGTTGTGGCCCGATCAGAGAAGGCTGGATCGGCGGTTCGATTCAGCTCGCGCCGGCCGCACCGTGGTACACGAGGCGAGATAGTTTGAGGCTACGAGATTTCTTGAGTTGTGGCGCGAGTTTTACTGGTCGGCGGGAGGATGATCCGCAGGAGTTCATCCGTCGGCTTAGAGGATCGTGAGGGTGATCAAGGCCTCGAGAGCAGTCTGTGACATTCGGTTCGCGTCGGCCGCGTGATCATGATCGATTGGTTTGATTCATAGGAGTTATCGGGAGAGCACGCGTCCCACTTGCAGGATGAGTTCTCGGAGGCTTTCCTCACTCACTTCTTGCCTCACGGATGAGGAGGCGCGGGTGATAGATTTTTACTCGAGGCGAGAGAGGGCCTTTGTCGGGAGTACAATGTCGAGTTTGATTCATTGGCTCGATATGTCCCAGCATTGGTAGCGAATATGGAGGATAGGTGCACCGCTATGTCACCGGCTGAGACGACTATATGGCGAAGTCATGCGGGGGTTTCTCTCGGTAGGGTATGGACATTACCCGCACGCAGCTCATGCTCTTGGATGTGAGGCGTAGAGACCGCGGGTTGTGACAGCGGCGAAGAAGACGGGGCGGCGGTCTTTTGGTGGCTATCGTGGTGGCGGCCTCGGCCAGCGATCTAGGTTTGCACAGCCCGGCCGAGCACTCTGCGCCATCCTCGGCCTGGCGAGATATTCGAGGCGCACCGGGGCCCGAGGACTTGAGCGTCGAGGCGGCGGAAGTGCGGCGTCGGGAC
The DNA here is from genome assembly GCA_029844215.1 of Przewalskia tangutica. Taxonomy (NCBI): domain Eukaryota; kingdom Viridiplantae; phylum Streptophyta; class Magnoliopsida; order Solanales; family Solanaceae; genus Przewalskia; species Przewalskia tangutica. Next base: position 73,847,955 of record CM056725.1, read on the forward strand.
CACCCGCCGGTGTGGCGTGCGGTAGATCCCACCGGGAGTTGTGGTACGGGAGTTTGTTTCGATTGTGGCGGCCGGGCATTATCGAGCGGCCCGTCAGGCGAGGCGATCTTGATGGTAGGGTCGGCCTACGAGTTCTTTCACGTCTTCTTCATTCCCGACAGTTACTCGCCCGGAGGGCAAGGTACTCATGGGTCAGCGGTCGCGGCAGAGTCGTGGCTCGGGTCGATTCTAGCGGTCCTCGTAACCGCATTTATGCTTTGTCGGTAAGCGGGATCGTGAGGCCTCACGATGTCGTCACGGTACTTTATCGGTTCTGTCCGATGTGTATGCTTTGATAGATCCGGTTCTACTCGCCCTATATATCTCCCTTGTTGCTAGTAGGATAGGGATAGAGCACGAGTCCATAGACCACTTTCGAGGTAGCTACGCGATGGGTGATTCGGTGGTAGCTCGGCGGGTATAGAGCTTGTCTGTGACCATTTACTGATCGTCGGACCACTGGCGACTTGATAGAGTTGGAGATGATTGACTTGACGTGATTATGGGGATGGATTGGCTAGCTTCTTGCTACGCCAATGTAGGCTGAGAGAAAGTAGTGCGGTTCCGATTTCTGAGGCGGTTGTTGAGTGGGAGGAGCACGGTATCGCCAGAGGTAGGTTTATTTCCTACCTCAAGGCTAGGAAGATGGTGCGAAGGGGTATATATACCAACTCGTTAGGGTGTTTGATCTCAAGGCTGCGGTACCAGATTTCGATCGATTCGATGAGTCGTGAGTTCCCAGACGTGTTTCGGATGACCTCCGGGTATCCTCCCGAGAGGAGATTGAGTTTTGTATTGACATATTGCGGACACTCGGCTATTTCCATTCGCCATACTGAATGGCACTGCGAGTTGAGAGAGTTGAAGGATCAGCTTAGAGATTTGCTGGAGAAGGGCTTCATCAGGCCTAGTGTTTCTCCCTGGGGAGCGCCGGTATTGTTCGTGAAGAAGAAGGACGGGACGCTGCGCATGTGTGTTGATTACAGGCAGCTGAACAAGGTGACCATTAAGAACAGATACCCCCTTCCCAGGATTGATGATTTGTTCGACCGATTGCGAGTGCGAGGTGTTTCTCAAGATTGATCTGCGATCGGGCTATCATCAGTGCGAGTCGAGAGGTGGATGTCCACAGGATCGCATTCGGGACCCGATGCGGGCATTATGAGTTCGTGGTCATGTCTTTCGGTTGACCAATGCTCGTGGTATTCATGGATTTGATGAACGAGTGTTCAAACCATTTTGGACACGTTTGTGATAGTGTTCATTGATGATATCTTGGTTTATTCGCTCGAGCGAGCATGCGAGCATTTGAGGATCTTGTGATTCTCGAGACCAGCGATTTATGCGCCAAGTTTTCCAAATGTGAGTTTTGGTTGACTTGATGGCGTTTCTTGGGCATATTGCCGGGTGATGGCATTCGAGTGGATACGCCAAGATCGGCGATCGAGGACTTGGCCTGACCTACTACTCGGCGAGAGGTTCGCGATTTCGGGCCTTGCGAGGATATTATCGCGGTTCGTGGAGAAGTTTGCTTCTATCTCGCACCATTGACTAGGTGACTCGGAAAGCGGCCAAGTTTTGATGGTGATGCTTGTGGCGGGGTTTCGATTCTTTGAAAGAGAGCGACCGCCCCGTTCTTACTCTTCCGGAGGGTCGGATGGTTATGTCGTGTATTGTGATCGTCGGGCATCGGGTTGGGATGTGTGTTGATGCAGCATGGCGGGGTTATAGCATATGCATCCCGACGGTGAAGAAACACGGAGGAACTACCCCACCCATGATTTGGAGTCGGTAGTGATTCACGCTTTGAAGATCTGGAGGCACTACTTGTATGGGGTTCACGTGGATATTTATACAGACCACAAGAGCCTCGGTATATCTTCACCAGAGGAGCCGAACTTACGGCGAGAGGCGGTGGTTAGAGTTGCTTAAGGATTACGATGTTGATATCTGTACCACCGGGAAGGCCAATGTTGTGCGTATGCTCTTAGTCGTAGGTCGATGGGAGCCTATCGGATGTGCAGCTAGAGAGGAGGGACATGGTTCGTGATTTGCATCGATTAGCGAGCCTTGGTGTCCATTTGATTGATTACGATAGGCGTGGGGTTAGAGTTCGTGAGGTTGCGAGTCTTCCATCGTCGAGGAGGTGAAGAGCAACAGTTCGAGGATCCGGCTTTGATTCGATATCGTGATACAACTCTTCGTGAGGCAAGGGTCCTTTTGAGGTAGCACGATGGGGTGCTAAGGTTTGAGGAAGATTGTGTGTTCAGATGTTTGTGACTTGGCGGAGTTCTTGGGAAGCACACAGCGCAAGCGTTACTCTATCCATCGGTCGACCAAGATGTACCACGACCTTAGATCTGTGTATTGGTGGGATGGCTTGAAGAGGGCGTTGCGAGTTCGTAGCTCGGTGCGTGTTGTCGGCGGTGAAGGTAGAGCACCGTAGGCCGGTGGTTTTATTCTGACGATTGAGATCGACACGGAAGTGGGAGGTAATCAACATGGACTTCATCACAGGATTACCTCGCACTCGGAGAGACATGATTCTATATGGGTTATAAATCGGCGGTGACGAAATCAGCCCACTTTCTTCCGTCGGGGCGACCTTTTGGTGAGGATTATGCGGACTTTACATCAGAGATCGTCGATCGCATGGAGTCCCTACCTCGATCATATCATGTGAGAGCCCGGTTCTGGCTAACTTCGGAGGTCCTTCCGCAGGGTTTAGGGACGCAGTGAGCACGAATCGCATTTCATCCACGCAGACGGACAGCAGAGCGCACTATCCGCACTCTTGAGGATATCTTTGCGAGCTGTGTTATTGACTTCCGATGGTAGTTGGGAGGATCATTTGCCTCTAGTTGAGTTCGCGTATAATAATAATAGCTACCACTCCAAAGATTCGGATGGCGCCTTATGAGGCCTTGTATGGGAGGAAGTGCGGTCGCCTATAGGTTGGTTCGATGTGGGCGAGTGCGGCTAGTGGGACCAGATTTGATACAAAGCGATGGATAAGGTGAAGCTTATCCGAGCGGCTATTGACACCGAGTCGGCAAGTCGTATCAGATCATCGTCGTCGGCATCTTGAGTTCGAGGTTCATGATTGGGTTTTCCTAAAGGTGTCACCCATGAAGGGTGTGATGAGATTCGGAAGAAGGAAACTCAAATCTAGGTACATCGGGCGTTTGATTGTCGCGAGGTAGGCAAGGTTGCTACGAGTTGGAATCTGCCGTCCGATCTGGAGGCGGTGCATCGATTTTCACGATCTATCTTTGATGAGATGTATCGGGGATCCATCTAGGGTACACGATTGACGATGTCGGTGGCCAGGGGTTATCGTATGGGAGATTCCATGCGATAGTCGATCGTCGGGTTAGGCGTCTGCGGACCAGGGCGTGGCTTCGTCAAAGTCTTGTGGCGGAATGAGCTCGGGAGGAGATGACGTGGGGCCAGGAGGACATGAGGCGGAAGTATCTCACCTATTCCCACACCTCGAGTAAATTCACTTTCCTACTTGTAAATTTTCGTTATCGTTTACGCCTAAGTGTTGCTCTGTGGCGTGTGTGGCATTTACAAGCTGTTTAAGTTATGAAGAATCTTATCGTTAATCGTCTTGGGAAGGAACATTCGACGAATGTTTCTAAGGAGGAGAATGTTATACCGTATTTCGGAGTATGTGCGTGAGGAATACGTCAAAAGTTTAGCCTTAAAGTTTAGGCTTGGGCGATTTTTGGGCACAACTCACAAAAGCGAATAGTTTTTCCGACGAAGCGTTTCCACGACTTTCGTAGGGTAAATTCGCTATGCCATTTCTAATTTTTGCGGATTTTTCCGAGAGGCGAAACATTTTGGACCAGCGGGAGGCGACACTTGGCACCCTCCAATGGTGGACTTCAATCGTCCATTTGGACGAATTGGCTAGCAATGGCACGTTTTTTGTGCCTTGTGCACAAGTCAAGGAGTTGGTAGGATATTTGTGTATAGTTAATCCTCACCCTACACTTGCCTTGCACTTGTCTAAATCTTGGCCATTGGTTGGCCACTTCTTGACCTATAAATACCCCCCTTAAGATGAAGAGTTCTTCATCCACAAAGCTTTCCAAGTCTTGAACATCCTCTCCTCTCCCTTTGTAGCCTTTTCGTCCAACACCTCCCCCTTGTGAAGGCCCTCGGCGAATACCCCCTCTAGCCTAAGAAGTTTGGCGAGGCCCCTGCCTAGCCAAAAATCTACCCCCTCCCTGGTAGAAAAGTTGCCTAGTATTGTTATAATGCCCAAAATACCCTAGCCCAAATACCTTAGTACTTAGTAGAAGTTGTGAAGAACTTCTAAGGTTTCCTTGGAGCATACAACTTAGGAGCAAAACCTTGCTCAGGCGCGACTTTTTCTAGGATATTATTGGGCTTACCGAGGTAACTAATCCTAACCCTCTTTTGAATTAGAGAATATATCCTGTTGTAGTATAAGAATAAGTATAAATACTTAGAAGAATATCACGAATAGAATCGAATGTTACCACGATGAAGGGTTTAAAGAAGAATAATCAAACTATACTTACATAGAATTTGTTTTCCACGTAGACTTATATAGCTCACGGTAGGGAAGTGCTGCCCAACATTCCATAGAATTGTGAACCCTCATTTAGAATGACCTTGAGTAGTCTTTGATAGATATCTGTGACTATTATGGTGACTCTCTGCGCGCGACATATTCAACTTGGCAGGTGGTTTTCGCTGAGAAGGTATGTGATTCTTCCTAAAGCATGATATTTTACAATATATATAGTACGGTAGACGTACATGTGTTAACTAAAACTACGGCAATGTCTTTGACTTAAGCCTGAATAATACTTACGGCAATGCCTCACGGCTTAAGCCTGAATAACACTTACGGCAATGCCTCACGGCTTAAGCCTGAATAATAAAGATCTGAAAGCATTCCAAAAGAATACTGAATCATTTTTAACAGAAGAGAACTAATTGGTTTTTAAACAGAAGCTTAGGAGTTATACTAGCCTTATGGGAAGTTAAGTATAACCACTTAAGATTGATAAAAGAAACAGTTTGCCTATGTGTTTATAACAGACTTATATTGAATTGTGAAAAGAATAATAAGATGGTTTGATAAGTAGACATGATATGATGCTATGTGTGTTAGTGTCTTGTAACGTTTGTGAAAAAGAGTATTCTTGTTGTGCTTATGTTGTTTAACGATAAGTTGTTAGGTTAGTGTAGCATCACTCACCTCTTGACATATTACCGGGGGTTAAGCTGCCCTCCGATGCGGGGTAGACTCAGGCGGTCTGGGACCATGATTCGAGAATACCTCATGCGGGTCCAAGGGACCTATGCGGAGCTACGGGAGTTCGTGTTAGTGTGCGGGTTATACCTCATGCGATGCATGTGGCGTGCGGACGACGAGTCGGGGCGATGCCGAGAGTAGCTACCCTCGATGCGGGGTTATATACTATGCGGGCCTATGTGATTGGCCTATGCGGACTACGGAGTCGTGATTAGGCTTGCATGGTGATACTACGCAATTGGCCTGCTTGATCATTCGCGACCTAGAAAAGACTTCTGATTTACCTATTCGCTCTTGTTTGTGATGTGGCACTATATGCGGTTTCTCGTTGTTTCATACATACTTGCAAAACTGTTTTTAAAATGATATGTTTCATTTAAGTATTTCTGATTTCATATACTTAGTACATGTTGTCTCGACCTCCTTGGGGCTGCGTTCATGCCGCAGTAAGAGGCAAGCAGTGCTAGATCCACATTCCTAGGATCTACGTTGGTGTCGTGAGCTCCATCCTTTCCGAGGCTCTACTTTTAGGTATGATCTCCTGTTGTAGATGGTTTTGTCTGATCGAGTATGGCGGCCCTGTCCGCCATAGTTGTATATTTCCTTAAGTGCGTAGTCTGTTATGCGATTTCGGATGTATCGCTAAACCATGTTTTTATATATATCTTAGAAAGCGATGTTTTCTCACTTAAACTGTGTCCTATTTTATAAACTGTTTCATGTCTTGCTTTATATTTCCGCTGATTACTCTGATGTATGACTACTTGGGTGCCCCGGTAAGGCACCAGTCACGGGCCCCGGAATGGGTCGTGACAAGACAAAGAAAAGGTCTCAGAAAAGAAAAGCAGTGTAGATCCGATCGAACACCTCGCCCAATTACCGCAGCAAATGGCAACCCTGCATGCCAAAATTAAAAGACTCTGAAACCTCACTAAAGCACTCGTCACTTCAAATAACCAAAACAATCAAAATCCTGCAAATTATTATCAGTACCCTCTTACTACATATCCCATTTACCACACTCAGCCAATATACAATGCACCCATATATCCCACACAAAACCAAATGCCTACCATACCCCAGCCAAACACAAACCATGATAAAAAGCCACCACAAACCTATTTTCATAATACATACGATAACCCCTTGCGATACCCACCTGTGTATACGCCACGGCCAAAGGCCCGTCCACTAAACATCTTCACACCCCACTTAAATGCCACAGAAAGGCCAGCCAAAATATACACCCATTTAGCCGAGCCTTTGTCGCAGTTGTACGAGAGGTTGAGAGTTGCAGGGATATTTCAGCCAATTCCAAAGAATGTTCCAAATCCCAAGTCCACAGCTCATGATGAGAATAAAAGTTGTGCATACCATTCTGGAGCCATCAGACACGACATGGGAAGGTGTTATACACTCAGAGACAAAATAAGGGAGCTGATCAAAGAGCGAGTCATTCAGGTGAAGGAGGCCTCCCCCAATAAGTACAATGACCCCCAAAGGAAGAGAGGTATTCCCTGGACAGAACCCGTTCCGCCTGAATCAATCATTTATCCAAGCGTACACCACGCAGAAGTCAAAAGAAGGAAATACTGATAGCAGAGCATGAAGACCCAACCAGCCATAACGCAGAGCAAGGAGACGTATTGGAGGATTGGATTTGCATCCCTATTCTGGTCCACCTAGATTCTAGATAAGAAGGGAAATTTAGCTTAGCAGAATAATTTAAAAACTCGTATTTAAGCTTTAATAATATTTTCTTTTGTTTTGCTTGTATTGGAACTACGTTCGACCTGATTCCCTTGGCGGATATGTAGGCGACCATATCGGCTTCGGTCCCACCTTTAGAAATTTTAGCTTTATCAAATTTCGCTTGTAATGAACTACATCATGACCTGATTCCCTCGTGGGGATACGTAGGCGGCCTAAATCGGCTTCAGTCATACCATTAGGAAACTTTCCCTTCGTTCTGAAAATAACAAATACACATTTTCGGTATGATAGACAAGCAATCCCATGGAGACTTGTTTTAGGCTAAACGCCTCTGCATATACAAAACTAGGACAACTGGGACCATTAACAACTGACTAAGACAGGAAACCAGACAGGGGTTGCAGGTCCAAACAGGCCAGCAGGCGCGCAGATGTCAAGAAACAAAGATGCGAAGTCAAATACGAATCGACCCCCCCCCCCCCCAAACTCACAAGTTTTCTTTGAGAGCAGGTCCTCCATATTAGCAGAAGCAGAAAGAAGCAGCAGAGACAGAAAGGACATCAACAATAAAAGTTCAAATTCCACAACAAAGTCTAGCGCATCAGCTCGGGCATAGAGTCAAATGCAATCCATGCGGTGCACAAACACACGGTTCACAAAACGCATTACAACAACATCTCAGCAGTTGCAGCATTTAGCACGTGCGCCCGAGGGACGACATCTCTACCCATAGAATTGCATTTCTCAAATATATTTATCATTTTGTTTTAACAGTTATACACTAATTTTTCTCAAGCTTAGCTTGCAGGAGCATTTATTCTACAGGAGCATCGGCACGTCCGAGCAACGACGTCGCGTACGCCCACGCAACAACGCGTCATCGCGTACGTCTACGCAACGACGCCAGTAGCAACACGTCCAGGCAACGACGTCATCAACATTACATTTACGCAACGACGTCATCAGCATTACGTCTACGCAATGACGCCATCAGCATTACGTCCACGCAATGACGTCATCAGCATTACGTCTACGCAATGACGCCATCAGCATTATGTCTATGCAATGACGCAATCAAAATGCATCGTCAACACCATGACGCCATCAGCATTGTCAACACCCTGACGCCATCAACTTCAACATAATGATGTCTCTAGTATCAACACAATGACGCTACCAGCATCTGAAACAACGACGCCTTCAGCACATTACAACATCCCTACTCACAAAATCACATTCAAGCTCTATCATTTTTGTCTTAAAATTTATGCACTAATTTTTCTTAAGTTTTAGCCTACAGGGTCCTTAATTTACAGGAATAGTTTCAACACGTCTGGGCATGGACGACATCAGCAATCATAACATTCAACAAGCATTCACAGCATCCAGCAAGTCCGTGCAGAGACGATATCGACATTAGCAGCATCCCGCAAGTCCGAGCAGAGATGACATCAGCATTCGCAGCGTCCTACATATCATACAGGGACGACATCTCTACTCACAAATTTTTATTTTTTCATATATTCATTATTTTGATTTAACCGCTATGCACATTTTCCCAATGTTTTAGCATGCAGGAGCATTAATTCACTGGAATAAAAGCATCAACATAATGACGTCTTCATCAACATCGTGTCCGAAAATGATGCCGCAAAGTCCAAAATGATGTCATGTCTGAAATGACGCCACAAAAAATCCGAAAACGACGCAGAGTCCGAAAACGACGCTGAGTCCGAAAACGACGCCAAGTCCGAAAACGACGCCATGTCCGAAAATGACGCCAAGTCCGAAAACGACGCCAAGTCCGAAAACGACGCCAAGTCCGAAAACGACGCCAAGTCCGAAAACGACGCCAAGTCCAAAAACGACGCCCAGTCCGAAACGACGCCCAGTCTGAAACGACGCCTGTACAAAAACGATGCCACATCCAAAGACGACGTCATCAGCATATCACATCTACACAAGGACGATTTCTCTACTCTCAGAATTACATTTCTTATATATTCATGCCTTATTATTTTGTCTTAGCAGTTACGCACTAACTTTGTCTTGAGCTTTAGTCTACAGAGCTTCAATCTAAAGGGGAAGTTGCAGCAGGGACAACATATTCGCATTTACAATCACAACACGTCCGTGCAAGGACGAAATCACAGCATTTGCAGCATCACATCAACACAACAGACATCACATTTTACAGGATAACATTTCTACTCACACAGTTACATCACCTATAAATTCATACGTTATCATTTTGCCGTAACAGTTATGCACTAACCGTTTGATTAAGTCTTAGTATGCAGGAGAAGGAGCACAACATGGATTTTCTCTTACAGCGAAGGGGCAATTTGTTGGGGGGCCAACCTTCCCAGCAACTGGCAGAAACGGCCTCGAGCGTCGGTCCACTCATTCCACATCACCAATAAGCCCAGCATTTTCATAAGTCAATACCGGTACACCCCTATGCTCAAGCCAGTTTATTTTAACATCACGTCGACCTAGTGTCGTCATAACTCGACACTGGGACAAATTTTGAGCCCGCGTCAGCCCGCCTTGGTGTTTGACCATGGTAGCCCAGCGTCGTCATAACTCGACACTGGGACAAATTTTGAGTCTGCATTAGCCCGCCTTGGTGCTTGAACATGGTAGCCCAGCGTCGTCATAACTCGACATCGACAAATTTTAGTCGCGTCGGCCCGCGCTCGTGTTTGACCATGGTAGCCCAGCGTCGTCATAACTCGACACTGGGACAAATTTTGAGTCCGCATTAGCCCGCCTTGGTTCTTGACCATAGTGACCTAGTGTCGTCATAACTCGACACTGAGACAAATTTTGAATTTGCGTCAGCCTTGTCCTAATTGCCCAACATTTTTTCTGAGGATCGAGACAAAATTGACTATAAGTCAACGTCTTTGTCTGAAGACTCTTCCATCGTCTCCACACAAAGAGGGACAAGTTGTTGACACCCAATTTTGACATTCTCATCCAGTCATTAACTATAAAATTACACTAATTTTTAAAATAATTTTAAACAATTTTTATAATAATAAAATGCAACAATAAAATATTAATACACGCATAAATAAGCGATTTAATAATGGCACCGCATTTTACGAAGAGTATTAAGCACTTTGAGTCTCGCGCCCACATTTATCAATTTTAAGGCCTATTCTATTTCCATTAATTCTTAATAATTTTAATAATAAAATACGTAAATAAATAAATAATTTAACAATAGTGTCGCATCAAGCATTCATTAAAATTATAGCTACATTTATTAATACGCAAAGCAATTCCATAATTATTGTAATAAAACACCTAAAGTCATATTAAGATAATTTAATTTTAACTTAAATAATGATAAATATGCACAATAAATAAGATTTTAAATAATAGCGTCGCATTTATAAAAGCATTAAGCAATCCTTAAACATCATATCCGCATTTAGCATTTAAGTAATTTAATAATAATTTAAAACCCCATTTATTTACCACTAATTAAAATCTATAACTTAGGATTAATAAAACAGCCCACACCTTGCAGCCTAACAAATTTCTCCCAAAGCCCTCAACTGAGGCCCAAACCCGCGGCCCAGACACCCCAACCCTTATTACCTCTCCCGCAGGCCCACTCCCCCATTTATTTTCGTTCCCCAGCAGCCCCTTAAACACAACAAAAACATCCCTTCTCCTAAAAAAGCGCTAGAACCTAGAAACCCTAACAACCATTACCCTTCGCCCGCAAGCCTCGCCGGATTTTCGGTCGAAAAATCCGGCCAACTACCACAACACAATACCAAGATCAGCTTACCATAACCGAAAACCTCAACCCAGTTCGTATAACAACCTACCATAAAATCCTCTAAGTTTTGATAAGAATCACTAAAAAATCATACCAAAATGGTAACAAAATCATCCCAAGATATCCGAAAATCACCATTACAAATTACCCAAAGTCGTCTCAACAAATAGTCAAAAATAAACACCAAAATCGCAATCAAATCAACCCTAGAAGCTATCAAAACTTACCAAAATCGGAACCTAAAATTGAGACTATATAAATCAAGAGATCCTTACATGCAAGGGGATGGAGGAAAATCATATGATAAAAACCCTTAGAACAGATAGGACCGATTTCCACAGAGGAAAATATCACGACTACAGTGAGGAATCCATCGAAAATCAGCAATAATCAAGGAGGAAGGGCATCGGGAAATTAAAACTCAGAAAGTAATCTTTTTCAACGGTAAGAAAAACCTCTTACTATCCGAAATGGCATAGAAAATCAGCAAGGCAAGAGAGCATAGAAAAATCAGTAAAACTTTAATCGCATCGCAATCGCAACTCCGAGTGGATCGACGACTTGATACGCTGCCCTGGTTCGCTATCCGGAGAAGGTAAACCCAAATTCTACTCATATTTCATTTTTACATCGTTCATGTTGACTGTTCAAGTACTAATTTGTGACTTGTCTGGAATTCATTCTGTGCGGTAGAGCATGTACGTTTGTAGAAAAACAGTAATGTTCATATTTTGTTTGTGATATGTCACATTTTTTTTTATATATTTTTATGCCCGGTGAGCCCATGTTTTGGATTGGACTAGATGCAATGTGTTGAACATGTGTTGAATGTCGAAGATAATGTTCGGAGGACTGTGATGTTGATAAATTGAAGACCGTGTCGGTTATGTGGTTCGCTGGAATATTGAGGGTCCATTTTGTTTGCTTAAGTTACTTATGTATGTTTCTGTTTCTCTCGATTCGTAAGGGTGGGGTTATGAATCAGTATGTCGTAATAGACCATCTTGTTAGATCCCTATACTCTGTCCCATATGTCTGGAATGATCAAATACTTGCTTGGTGACCATATGAAATCTGCCCCGACTATTTAAAGTTTGTCATCGTTTGTAATATTGACCTGAGTATGTGTGTTTAGTTCTAGTCAAAGTGGCTCTGACTATTAAAGAAAATGCCTAATAGTGTAGTAGTATGCATGTTTGGGTTTTGGGTCTGAATGGGCTTGTGCATTAAGGCCCTTGCATTGCCTCTAAATGATCTGTCTATCCATTTAGCCTAAGTTTCAAAACTATTAAATTCTTAGAAATTGCCAGACAATAGGTAATGGTATCAACCTGACGTAATAATGTATTCCTTTTGGTATACATGTTCCTGCCCCTCCCCTACATGATAGTACGTGTTACACCCCGTAAGTCCAGGACATGTTTAAGAGAATGTACATAAGGAACACAAGACTTGAAATTGGTACGAAAGGAAGAATTGTTTTTCCGACGGAAAATCTTCCGAACGTCGGAAAGGAAAAATGTTCGTTGAGGAGAATTGGATTCTCAAAATGCATTAATTGAGGGTTATGGAATGTATTATCATTATGAAAATTTATTTTTTTACGGATTTGGTCACGTGGGGCCCACCCGAGGAATTTTACGTTTTGTAGGACCCACGAGGGTTACGGAATTTTATGGACGTATGGGAGAGAGACACGTGGCACCCCCCACAATGTTCTTGGACAAAAATTGCAAGGGTAAAATGGTCATTGACCATTGAAAATGAATAAGTCTTCAAGCTTGAGATTGTGGACTTGTCAACTTGTCCACTTGGCTAGTTATCCAAGTGTTCTTCATCCTAGCCACACATGTGTTGATATCTTGACCCTCCATTGTGTTATATATACACACTAGTAGCAAGACAAGGTCTTCCAACACTTAGAAAAAAATCACAACATTCTTGTTCATAGGAAGAGCTCTCGGCTTTCGGGATAGATCCATACAAGGGGGTGACATGTGTCGCCCTCCTATTCGTCCAAAATATTTCATCTCCCGAAAACATCCATAATGGCCAAAATCTCGAAAATAATGTGGGCCTCGCAAAACCGTAAATTTTCCCCGTGGGCCCCACGTGACCAAATCTGGAAATAAAATTCCATAATTCTATTATATTCCTAGAAGTCCGAATACCAAATCTGGGAATCCAATTCCCATTTACGAACCTTTTTTCCTTCACAAAATCCGGAAAATTTTCCGTCGGAAAATCAAATCTTTCTTCATTTCCAATCTTAATGTCGTATTCTCATACGTACGTCCTCACATACATACCCTGAAACTACGGGGTGTAACAAATAGTATCATTGGACAACTCCTATCTTGGACTCTCATGAGCCCGCGTAGGTCGCGTTGACCCGCATGAGGTACTCATCGCATCGGGGGTTGCGAACCCGCGGTATTTCATAGGATCTTGTCCCGCATAAGCCTCTTGGGACCGCATGAGTCCATTGGACCCGCATAGGGATGTTCCCCGCATAGGACCTCGTCCCGCATAAGCCTCTTGGGACCGCATGAGGTACTCCTCGCATCGAGGGTCACGAACCCGCGGAGATAACAATGTAACATGGCCAGAGGATTCACCCCATAATGAAATATAATACCACACAACCGGCTATCGAACGCAACATAAACAAGTTAAGAGATACTCATAACTTCGTACACCACATGTAACCACAATTAGAAACTCAAGTCACTACACCTTCATAAAATCATTACAAGTTCTTCTACACAAATAAGTAAACCATTCTTTTATCTTTTGCAAGTCGTTATAACTAACTTCCCATAAAGCTATTATAACACTTAGGTTTTTCGAGAAATTCAATACTCATATTTTAGGAAATCAAGAGGTCTTATACTTTCAAAAAACGTTTCATAACTTTCGAAGATACTTAAGTCTCTTATGTTTTTTGAAGTTAAGCCAAGGATATCAAGTGAAACCAAATTCATTTAACACACGTACGTCTACCGTACTATATACTTCACAACAATCATGCTCAAGAGGATAGGAAGAATCACATACCTCCTCGGCTAAATCCACTTGCCAAGTCGAATATGCCGCGCGTAGAGTATCAACCTATAATAATCAAATACGTCTATCAACGTCTAGACTTCTTCGTAGAATATTCTAAGTATACAGTTCCTTATTCTACGGAAAATTGGGCAGCACCTCCCCCCCGAATCCACATATATTTCCACCTTTATCAAGGCCCGCTACCAATAGCCAACAACTCAAAGGGGATTACACGCCTAACTGGACGTGTACAATTCTGCCCCACAATATACCAACAGTCTATTTCTTTTCAATTTTCCTTCCACATATCATATACTCAATTATAAACTACTACAATATGTAATCTCCAATTACAATAGAAGGACAAAGATCATTACCTCGATAAGCCCAAAATTATCCAAGATTTAAGTCGATCCTTAGCAACGTTAGCTCCTATTCCTTACTCTCCAATCCACTCCAAGCAACCCTTAGAATTTCCTAACCAACTTCTCTTAACACTTCATCCAAACTATGAAGATTACCCTAGGGTTTCATTTTGCGACTATTGGAAAAATGTAGTATTTCTTGGATCATTGTGTTGGGATTACTTTAGAACACTACTAGGGACACTTGGATAAGGTATTTGGGATTATACAACAACAATTGAAGAATTTTTCTTCACAAAGTGGGGGGGTTACCGAGAGCACAACTAAGGGAGAGAGTATTTTGTGACTTGGAAATATTTAAGTGTTTGATGAAGTCTTGCAAGCTTAATGGGGGTATTTATAGGACAATCAAAGGCTAGGATGTGAGCAAGTGTGTGGTGAGATTGGGGAACAAGTGTGTGTGCCACAAGCCACTTGTCCAATCAAGACAAACTTGAGACAAGTGGCTAGCCACATGTCTCCCCATTTCGGCTACAAGCCACTTGGCACAACAATTCGGCCAACATGGCCACATGGGGGCGACACGTGTCGCCCTCCTACTCGTCCAAAATATTTCATCTCCCGAAAATATCCATAATGTCCAAAATCTCGAAAATAATGTGGGCCCCACAAAACCGTAAATTTCTCCCGTGGGCCCCACGTGACCAATTCCGGAAAAATAAAATCCATAATTCTTATAAATTCTACAAGTCTCAAATACCAAATTTGAGAATCCGATTCCCAATAATAAACCTTTTTCCTTCACGAGGTTCGGAATATTTTCCGTCGGAAATTCAAAATTTTCATCCTTAACCTATTTAGGGTTATACACTCGTACTTACGTCCTCACATACATACTCTGGAACTACGGGGTGTAACACACACGTACATCTACCGTACTATATATTTCACAACAATCATGCTCAAGAGGATAGGAAGAATCACATACCTCTTCGGCTTAATCCACTAGCCAAGTCGAGTATGCCGTGCGTAGAATATCCACCTATAACAACCAAACACGTCTATTAACGTCTAGATCTCTTCGTAGAACATTTCTAAGTATAAGGTTCCTTATCCTACGGAAAATTGGGCAGCACTTCCCCTGTATCTACTTACTGTTCCACCTTTTTCAAGGCCCGATATCAATAGCCAACATGTCATATATAAGGCGCAATAATACAACAATTCAAAGGGGATTACACGTCTAACTGGACGTGTAAAATTCTGCCCCACAATATACAAACAATCCATATCTTTTCAATCTTCCTTCCACATATTATGTACTCAATTATAAACTACAACAACATGTAATCTCCAATTACAATAGAAGGACAAAGATCATTACCTCGATAAGCCCAAAATTTTCCAATGATTAAAAGTCGATCCTTAGGAATCTTAGCTCCAATTCTTTACGTTCCAATCCACTCCAAGCAACCCTTAGAAGTTCCTAACCAACTTATCTTCAAGATTCAACTCCAAAAAGTGAAGAACACTTAGGTTCCAAACATAGTAACTTTCGGCCAAGGCAAGGTTTTAGGGCTAGGGGTGTGAAATCTTTCCTAACTCTTGGTTCACAATCTTCCTAACACCTTAAGGAAGAACACTTAAAAATTTAAGGATTTTTGGACAACATTTTGTCAAGGGAAAGGGCCAATTGCCGAGAGCTCAAGGGGAGGGAGGGAGTATTTGCCTTGGAAATCACAAGTGTGGGATGAAGTCTTGCAATCCAAAGGGAGGGGTATTTATAGGACAACCAAAGGCTAGGATGCAAGCAAGGGTGTGGTAGATATTGGGGACAAGTGTGTGTGGGCCCCACAATCCACATGTCAACACAAAGACTTGAGACAAGTGGCTTGCCACTTGTCTCACCATTTCGGCCAAGGCCACTTGTCCACAAGATTTCGGCTACATGCCACCTAAGAGGGTGACACGTGTCTCCCTCTAATTCGTCCAAAATATTTCATCTTCCAGAAACATCCATATTGGCCAAAATCTCGAAAACAATGTGGGCCCCACAAAACCGTAATTTTTTCCCCGTGGGTCCCACCTGACCAAATCCGAAAATAAAATTCCATAATTCTCTAATATTCCAAGAAGTCCAAATACCAAATCTGGGAATCAAATTCCCATTAATAAACATTTTTCTTTCACAAAATCCGGAAAATTTTCCGTCGGAAAATCAAATCTTTCTTCCTTTCCAATCTTAATGTCGTATTCTCGTACGTACGTCCTCACATACATACCCTGGAACTACGGGGTGTAACACCCCCGGAATTCCTTCATCGGTGCAGACATGTCCATGTAACAATAATAATATACCGGGAGTTTAACCCGCTGCATGGCCGCATGCCCCCGGAATTCCTTCATCGGTGCAGACATGTCCATGTAACAATAATAATATACCGGGAGTTTAACCCGCTGCATGGCCGCATGCCCCCGGAATTCCTTCATCGGTGCAGACATGTCCATGTAACAATAATAATATACCGGGAGTTTAACGCATTGCGTGGCGCACGCCGGAATTCCTTCATCTGCGAGCGTACGTCCATGTAACAATAATAATATGACCGGCCCTCCATCGAGAGACGCGGTAGCATAATAATACAACCCTTGCACAACATGGCTATCACAAGCAAGCACAGGAAAATTTCCATACCAAATTACCAACAATCCGGGTTTTAACCCCAAAGTACTACATACTTCAACTCTCTTAAAAAGATCCATTTTTACGTAAAAACCACATGATACTAATACCCGTAGTATCAAGACACGTCTACTTTTCAAACCAAGTTACTACTCCTTCCCCAAAATCAAGTCGTTTATAAATCAAGTTTCTTATCTTTCAAGATCAAGTCTCTTAACTTTTAAGATCAAGCCTCTTAACTTTTAAGATCAAGCGTCTTAACTTTTAATCAAAGTCTCATACTCTTTAAAGGAATCAAATCTCAATACTTTCAACATAAATATTTATTAATATAGTAACTTAGCAAGGTCAACTAGACTCCACTACTTCCTAACGACTCTTACCAACATCCCCCATAAGACTTAGTAAGAACTTAGGAATATTATAGACATGTTTTTAGCCTAAAATCTATCACGTGAATACTTCCTAATTACAAGGCAAGTACTTCAAGAAGGCAAGTCACGTATACTCCAAATAACAAGACAAGTATACTTCAAACAACAAGTCATGTATATACTCCCAACAACAAGGAAGTATACTCAAATAACAAATCATGTATACTCCTAACAACAAGGCAAGTATACCATAAAAATACTCATGTCTTAGAGAAGAGGAAGTCCACATACCTCGCGACGACTAACCCTTTCGACACGTAGCAAAACGCTCCAAGTACTTCAACTTCATCGGCTATTCCTTAAGACAAGTAGACCATGCTACACGTAGCACTTCAACCTAAAATGGCCATAGTACTTCTATCAATACCTTACTTTCTAGTATAAGACTTATACCAAGTAATGTCCTCTAATTCTACGGAAATTTGGGCAGAACTTCCTTTGTTTCTACGTACTTTTCCACCTTTTCCAAGGCCCGTATTTCCATAACCAACAAGCCACATTTAAGGCGCAACCAACAGTTAGCCAAAGGGGATTACAACCCTAACTGGATGTGTAAAATTCTGCCCCACAATTTATAAGAAAACTGTCCATAAAAAAACACGATGACGTCCAATAGTTTTAGGCAGTTTTCGGCTAATCAACAAAGTGGTGTTGGCCAGATGCAACGACGCCGATGCAGTGGTCCTCCACCGCCTTGAGCGTCCAGGTATTCGGGAGGCAGTCGTGGCTCGAGGTTCAGTTTTCGGGAGTAGGGGTGTTGGCGGATGCAGCCACCCTACCTCGGTGTGGCGGTGTAGTAGCCCATAAGGGAATGTCATGGTGTTCAGAGGGCTTGTTTTGCATGCGGCCAGCAGGGCCATTTTGCGAGAAATTGTCCGACCATAGGTAGCGCAGATGTTAAGACTCATCCTTCGGTATCGGTAGCTGGTTCATCGCCTTCTATAGTTATGTGCCCAGCAGGGCAGGATTATGATTAGAGCGACAAAGGGAAAGTGAAGCAGAAGATACAGGTATATCCTTAACCCTCTAGAGATTAGTATGCATGATAAGATGATTATATATATTAAGTGTTATGTTCAGATAACATTGTGTAAATTGTGATTAGAAAACATGGGTAGTTGAAAAAGTAAGTATGGGGACATGGAAGGTGTGAGCCTTAGAATATTACACGTGGAGACCTTAGATGCAAGGCCGTCTTGAGTAAAAGATTTTACGTTTTGATCTTTGTCGAGATACATAGTATACGTGGGATATATTTGTGTGATAAGTCCATGAGTGGTGTGAAATGAAAGCGGGTAGTTGAGCTAAGAAGACCACTAGGTTTTCGTGACTTAAATAGTGAGAATGTTCCGGACCGGGAACAAGAGTTGGCGCAAAATGGTTCGGGTTGAGGACCAATCGCGGGTCAACCCGCAACCCGGATTGAAGTGGGGTCGGTTTGAGGTGATCCCGCCAGGTGTTAGGGTCACGAGGGTGGTAGGCCCAAGTCTAGGTAACCATTGTACGAGTTCATGGATGCGTTCGACCAGAATCGGATCGTGAAGGCCGAGAATGGCCTTAAAGGAAATTGAAGCTAGTAATGACCAAGTTTGAAGGTGGTAACTCCAAGGTGCTGAAAACTGAAGCAATGACGGAAATGTGGTACGTGTATTAGAAAGAGTTCGGGTATACGATAAGGGTACGTCGAGTAAGAAAAGAAGCGAACATGTGTTAAGAGAATGGAAGTGATCATTTTTGTGAAGTGAAGGTGCGAAGAGAGTATCCTTTAGACCATGAGTGAGAGCTTATTGTGGTGTTATACACGTTATAGGTGATTCCTCGTTGGCTTGGATGTAAGTATTGTGTGTGTATTATATTATGGCAATGTGTGACATAATTGGTTTTTTAAGTATAGTAGTGAAGACTATACCAGCGCATGTATGTTTGGAGACTTAGAAGGAACATTCGGGACGAATGTTTCTAAGGGGGGAAGAATGTTACACCCCGTAGTTCCAGGGTATGTATGTGAGGAAGTACGTATGAGAATACGACATTAAGATTAGAAAGGAAGAAAGATTTGATTTTCCGACGGAAAATCTTCTGGTGTTTGTGAAGGAAAAAGGTTTATTAATGGGAATTGGATTCCCAGATTTGGTATTTGGACTTTTTGGAATATTAGAGAATTATAGATTTTATTTTCCGGAATTGGTCACGTGGGGCCCACGGGTGAAATTTACGGTTTTGTGGGGCCCACATTATTTTTGAGATTTTGGCTGTTATGAATTTTTTCGGAAGATGAAATATTTTGGACGAATAGGAGGGCGACACGTGTCACCCCCATGTGACCATGTTGGCCGAAATCTTGTGGACACTTGTCCCTTGGCCGAAATGGTGAGACAAGTGGCAAGCCACTTGTCTCAAGTTTTTGTGGAACATGTGGATTGTGGGACCCACACACACATGTCCCCAATCTAGAACACACACTTGATTGCATCCTAGCCTTTGATTGTCCTATAAATACCCCCCTTAAGCTTGCAAGACTTCATCCACACTTAGAGATTTCCAAGTCTTGAAAAATACTCCCTCACTTTCCTTGTGTGCTCTCGGCTTTGGCCCTTCCCCCTTGACCAAAAGTTGTCCAAAAATCCTTAAACTTTTAAGTGTTCTTCCTTAAGGTGTTAGGAAGATTGTGAACTAAGAGTTAGACAAGATTTCACACCCCTAGCCTTAAATGTACCCCTTTGCCGAAAGTTGGTAGTTTTGGAACCTAAGTGTTCTTCACTTTTTGGAGTTGGATCTTGAAGAGAAGTGTCACGACCCGAACCCGGGCCCGTGACTGGTGCCTTACCCCGGGCACCCTAGTGATACAACATCAGAGTAATCAGCGGAATATAAAACAAGACATAAAATATTATGAATGAGAAACAGTTTATCTGAGAAAATTTTGCCTTTCGGCTTATATAAAAACATGAAACCGAACAGTTACATCCATTTTACAAACTCTGCCCACAACAGTACTACAGACCTCTAAGAATGTTATAACAACAATGGCGGGATAGGGCCCCGCCATACCCCTGAATGTAAGTACCTACAACGACAGGGGACTATACCACTGATAAGCCTCCGGAGAAACGGAGCTTCCCAAACGCTGAACTGTGATCCTAAGAGCGAGGATCGACGACTGGTGTACCTACCGCGGCATGAACGCAGCCTCGAAGGAGGTCGATAACAGTACCAAGTATGTGAAACGAAAATCAGTAAATGAAATCATAGTAGTCTATATAAAGCGGAGACATGTATGATAACCAAACTACGATTCACAATAAATAGCGATCATGTCAAGTCGTGACTCACGCCTCAAAGTCATCACTCAAATATAACTATGGGTCTCACGCCCACGACATCAATCATGCCTGTGGAATACCTTCCTCACCGCGGATCTATGATATAAAAGCACCAAGGAATACACATGAACACCGTGTCCCACTGTGTCATAATAAAACCGTCTGCGGGGTAAGTGCGAAGGCATAGCCGACTACTAAAACCACGCACCAACAAGGTCATAAATCGTATCATGAGGTCTGTCTAGGCGCCACATGATCGCCGCCACTCGCCGCGCGAGATCAAATGTGCGCGTCTAGCCCCTGGAACTTCCGCAGCTCGCGTAGGCCACTCACATAGGCGCATGAGGTATTCCCGCATCGAGGTAGCTAGTCCCTGGCATCGCCCCGACTCGCGATCCGCGTGGCCACATGACCGCATGACCACAAAGATCTCACACTAACACCGGAACTCGTAGCTCGCATAGGTCCTCGACCCGCATGAGGTATTCTCGAATCATGGTCCTGCATCGCGAGTCTACCTCGCGACGGAGGCGACTTAACCCGGGAGCAACTCAAGGTGAGTGATATAATACTAACATAACAGCTTATCGTTAAACAACATAAGCACAATCAAGGGAAACCCCCTTACACAACATTACAAGACACTAACACACGTAGCATCCTAACATGTTTATTTATCAAACCAACAAGAAAGTATTACAAGGCTATCACAAACCAACATAGTCAAGTTATTCACACAAGGTACTTTCTATTCTATGTCAATAAGTTCGGGCTTTTAAACCCCCAAGTACTACGTACGTTAATTCTTTAAAAGATCCGTTTCTTTCACAAAAGTCACACAATACCCGTAGTATAAAAATAGAGTGACTATCTTTTTAAGTAAACCAAAACACTTCCCTTTTGTAAAGATCAAGTAACAATCATTATTTTTCCAAACGTTCAAGTTTTCCTAATTTCAAATGCTCAAGTTTCTCATTTTCGAAAGGTTTCGTAGTTCATAGTCTTAATCACTTAATAAATATAATTCTCTTTTAAAACAATCTGAGAAACATATGCCTTATATGTGAGTAGGTTATTCTTGTTCATAATCAATCTTATTAAAGCAGCCATAATCTAGGAAATGTAATATCATTTTGTCTCATCTTAGCTTCTATGCAGATGGAGGTTTCTACTGGTTTTAATAATACTTAATTAGTCAATACATTTCCCGTTATTAACGCTGCAGTGGTTCGTTCGATACTTATTCTGATTTCAAATCAAGAAACATTATTCCTTTTAAAACCCGACTCATTACTCACGAATGAGGTTTCACACTTTTTAACAAAATTCATATTAATTCAATTAAGTCAAGTCTCTTAACTTCTAAAATCAGTAAACCATTCTATTTATTTCTCTTAAGTCGTTATACCTAACTTCCCATAAAGCTAGTATAACTCTTAAGCTTTTAAAACCAAGTATTACTCTTCTTTCAAAAAGGTTTCTTAATTCTTTTGAAATACTTCAAGATTCTTATTATTAGACTCAAGTCAAAAGACATCGGAGTAAAACCACGTTCAGTTAACACACGTACGTCTACCGTACTATATATATATTCTTTTAAAATATCATGCTCAAGAGGATAGGAAGAATCACATACCTCGCGACGATTATCGACTAATAGCAAAATGCTCCACCGCTATAACCCGGCTAGCCTTGTCCACCTTTCAAGTATAACATGCTACTCGCAGAACTTTCAACCTATAAAGGCATATACGTCTATCAACGTCTAGACTACTCTGTAGAATATTCTAAGCAGAGGGTTCTTTATTCTACGGAAAATCGGGCAAAGACTTCCTGCCGTTAAGCTACACAAGTCTCAGAATACAATCCATGTAAGTCTGATTCAATCTTCTTCTTATATACCTTCCTTGTATATAACTTATACTTAATTCTTATACTTCAATAGTATGTAAACTATAATTACAATAGAAGGTCAAGAGTATTTACCTCGATAAGCCCAAAATTATCCAAGATTTAATGTCGATCCTGAGCAACGTTTAGCTCCTACTCTGGGCGCTCCAACCCGCTCCAAACAACCCTTAGAAGTTTCTAAACAACTTCTACTTAGCACATCAACCAACTATGAAGATTTTCCTTAGGGTTTCGTTTTGAGACTAAAAGGACAAAAGGTAGTATTTCCGTGCTTACGTATAGAGGTAACTTTGGAATACTACAAGGTATAAGGCTAAGGTATTTTGGAATAGTAACAATACTTGGAGAGTATTTTCTACCAAGAGGGGGGTATTTTACGAGAACAACTAGGCAAGGGGGGGGTATGTCTCGGCCAACACCACTCGGAGGGGGGGTGTTTCGGGCAAGGCCTTCACAAGGGGGAGGGGTTGCTGGTTGGACGAGATCTTCTACAAGAGGGGGGGAGGATTTTCTAGCCTTAGAAAGTGTTTGAGGGATGAAGAAAGTCTTCAACAAAGGGGTATTTATAGGGAATTCAATGGCCATGATCAAGACAAGTGGGGGGCAAGTGGAAGGTGAGGATTTGCCCAAGTGCCCCCTAGCCATCTACTCCACAAATCACTCCAAACATTGACCCATGTTTTAGGCCCCAAAAAAATGCCAAGAAAACGCCCCACTTTCGGCCACCACAACCGTCCACTTGAGGGTGACAAGTGTCGCCCTCTCGTTGGTCCAAAATATTTCATCTCTCGGAAAAATCCGCAAAAATAATCAACGTTACAACCGTAATTTTCCCTTCGCAAAGTTTGGAAAACGTTTCGTCGGAAAACAATTCTTTTTGGTAGTTGTGCACAAATATTTTCGTTCCTAGCCTAACTTAAGGCCTAAACTTTTGTACGTACGTCCTCACGTACATACTCTGGAAATACGGGGTATAACAAGAAGTTGGTTAGGAACTTCTAAGGGTTGCTTGGAGTGGGTTGGAACGTATGGATATGGAGCTAAACGTTGCTAAGGATCGACTTATAAATCTTGGATAATTTTGGGCTTATCGAGGTAATGATCTTTGTCCTTCTATTGTAATTGGAGGTTACATGTTGTAGTAGTTATAGTTGAGTATATAATATGTGGAACGAAGATTGAAAAGAAATGGACTGTTTAGTATATAGTGGGGCAGAATTTTACACGTCCAGTTAGGCGTGTAATCCCCTTTGAATTGTTGTATTACTGCGCCTTAAACGTGGCATGTTGGCTATTGATATCGGGCCTTGAAAAAGGTGGAGGTAAGTAGATATAGGGGAAATGCTGCCCAATTTATCGTAGGATAAGGAACCTTATACTTAGATATGTTCTACGAAGAGATCTAGACGTTGATATGCGTGTTTGGTTGTTATAGGTGGATATTCTATGCGCGGCATACTCGACTTGGCTAGTGGATTAAGCCGAAGAGGTATGTGATTCTTCCTATACTCTTGAGCATGATTTATGTGAACTATATAGTACGGTAGACGTACGTGTGTGAAATGAATTTGGTTTGTTTAAAACGTAAAGTGTTATAATGGCTTTATGGGAAGTTAGATATAACGACTTTATGAAGATAAAATAAAGACTTGATTTTGAAAGCTAAACGACTTGATTTTGAAAGATAAGAGACTTGACTTATAAACGACTTGATTTCGGAAAAGGAGAAGTAACTTGATTTAAAAGTATAGGTTACTTGTTTTGAAAAGAGTGAGTTACTTGGGTTTTAAAAGTATACTTGATGTTGTTTTAAAAATGTAAAGCACTTGGTTTAAAAAGTATGGAGTACTTGATTTTAAAGGCCTTGTAATGATTTTCTGAAGGTGTATTAGTTTGGTTTGAAAAGAAAACGTGTTTTGATACTACGAGTATTAGTATCGTGTGGCTTTTACGTAAAAAGAGGTCTTTTTGAAAGAATGAAAAGTATGTAGTATTTTGGGGTTAAAACCCGGATTGTTGGCATAAAATGAAAGTACTTGGAGTTGATAAAATTGATGAATCAGTTTACATGTTAATAAAAGTCTAAAAGTACGTTGAACTTGCCTATGCTTGTTGTGATAGCCTTTGTTGTGCAAGTGTTGTATTTCTATGCTACCGCGTCTCTCGATGGAGGGCCGGTTATCTGGTTGATTGCTTGGACATACTGACGCGTTGGATGGTCCACGGGTATGCTTCCACTATGAGTGTTATCTTGTTATTTCCTTTGGACATACTGACGAGTTGGATGGTCCACGGGTATGCTTCCACTATGAGTGTTATCTTGTTATTTCCTTTGGACATACTGACGAGCTGGATGGTCCACGGGTATGCGTCCCCTAGGATGGTTCCATGGCCATGCTTATACCGAGGTAAGATGCCGGGGCATGCGGCCGTTGGTGCGGGTTGAATTCCCGGGTTATGTTATTAGTCCATGGACCGCTAATCCATGAAGCTTGCCGCAGTGACGAGCGTTCACGGGCTTGATTTGTACATGTGGTTACAGGCACACTTTAGATACTTGTCCTGGTCATTTCTCATGTATCGGCAGGCTCTGGTAGATAGCTTAAGATACTTGCCTCGGTCATATCTCGTGAGACGGTAGGCTCTGGTACGTTGGCTTAAGATACTTGCCTCGGTCAGTTGCGTGACTAGTTTTTGGATCTGGTAGTTGGCTTTCGTACTTGGCCCATGAAGTTTTATGACTAGTTTTTGGATCTGGTAGTTGGCTATTCTACTTGGCCCGATCGGTTTTATGACACATGCAGGATCTATTGTTCAGGTTCACATATGGGTGTTGTTTTACATCATGTACTGCCGGCAGTGAGGAAGGAGTTCCACGGGCACGATTGATATTATGGGCGTAAGACCCATAGTTATGTGTGAGTGATGATTTTGAGGACACGCGTCCCTGACTTGACATAACTGTTTATTTATTTTGAAATGGTCTTTTAAAATGATGAAATGTAATTTCATTACAGTACTTTTAGTTTCACATACTTGGTACTGTTGCATCGACCTCCTTGGGAAGTGCGTTCATCCGCAGTAGGTACACCAGTTGTTGATCCTCGCTCATAGGATCACAGTTCTGCATTTGGGAAGCTCCGTTTCTCCGGAGGCTTATCTTTTGGTATAGATTCCCTGTCATTATAAGTACTTGTACATTCAGGGGTATGGCGGGGCCCTGTCCCGTCGTAGTTGTTATAAAAACTCTTAGAGGTCTGTAGTACTGTTATGAGTTAGGCTTGTAAATGATAACTGTTCGGGTTTTATATATATGCAGAAAGGGCTCTGGTACGTTGGCTTAAGATACTTGCCTCGGTCAGTTGCGTGACTAGTTTTTGGATCTGGTAGTTGGCTATTCTACTTGGCCCGATCGGTTTTATGACACATGCAAGATCTAGTGTTCAGGTTCACATATGGGTGTTGTTTTACATCATGTACTGCCGGCAGTGAGGAAGGAGTTCCACGGGCACGATTGATATTATGGGCGTGAGACCCATAGTTATGTGTGAGTGATGATTTTGAGGACACGCATCCCTGACTTGACATAACTGTTTATTTATTTTGAAATGGTCTTTTAAAATGATGAAATGTAATTTCATTACAGTACTTTCAGTTTCACATACTTGGTACATGTTAGATCGACCTCCGGGCCGCGTTCATCTGCGCAGGTAGGTACACCAGTTGTTGATCCTCGCTCATAGGATCACAGTTCTGCATTTGGGAAGCTCCGTTTCTCCGGAGGCTTATCTTTTGGTATAGATTCCCTGTCATTGTAAGTACTTGTACATTCAGGGGTATGGCGGGGCCCTGTCCCGTCGTAGTTGTTATAAAAACTCTTAGAGGTCTGTAGTACTGTTGTGAGTTAGGCTTGTAAAGGATAACTGTTCGGGTTTTATATATATGCAGAAAGGTGACCGTTTTGGTTAGCCTGTTTCTTATTTCATATTGTTTCATGTCTATAAGTTTTTATTTCCGCTATTTTTCTCTGATGTTTTATCACTAGGGTGCCCGGGGTAAGGCACCGGTCGCGGGCCCGAGGTCGGGTCGTGACATATGAGTTGGATCTGCCGTCCGATCTGGAGGCAGTACATCCAGTTTTTCATGTGTCTATGTTGCGGAGGTGTATCAGAGATCCATCTAGAGTGCACCCGATTTGTGATATCCAGGTGACAGAGGGGTTATCGTATGAGGAGAGTCCCATAGCGATACTCGATCGTCAGGTTAGGCGACTGCAGGCAAAGGATGTGGCTTCCGTCAAGGTCTTATGGCGGAACGAGAACAGAGAGGAAATGACATGGGAAGCAGAGGAGGACATGATGAAGAAGTATCCTCACTTATTTCCTACACCTCCAGGTAACTCACTTTCCTACTTGTTGATTTTAATTGACATATATACTTAAGTGTTGTTATGACTATGTATGGCATTCTTGTTTATGTGGGATATAGGAAGAGGGACTATACCGATATCTGAGGTGATTTAACGTAGAAGGAACATTCGGGACGAATGTTTCTATGGGGGAGAGAATGTTACACCCCGTAGTCTGGGTCATGCACATTAGAACGTACGAAAGGAATTAAGATTTAAATTTTTTGGAAAGATAAGTTGACAGAATGTTTTGGGCAGGTTTTTAGTCAACTTTGGGGCATTTTATGTCCAGTTATATTAGGAGTTCTTAGCCTAGTATGAATTTCGTTGAGTCTAGTTTCCAACGCAACAAACCGCTCGTCGATAGGACATCGGAGAAGAAAGTTATGGACGTCACAAGTTCAGCTGGCAGCAGAATAGGAAAATGTTTTTAGTCGTGCACACAGACTGCACGGCCGCAGGCCTGGCGCGTAAGTCTGAACCTTCGGTTACATGGCCGCGGCTGCCAGGGCGCATCGCCAAGGCGGGATTTTTCGCGGAAAAAGGGTAAAAATCAGAAGATATTTTTTGTAGTGGCCCTAGGGGAAGACGACAAGTGTCCCCCCAATTGGTGGATCAAGATAAGGCCTATATCTTGGCCAAGTCTTGAAAGACTTGGCCATTCTACACTTATAGGTCATCCAAAACACTTGCTCTTCTCTCTCAAAAGTTGATAAAACTTTAAGCCAAATATGAAATTATCGAAAAGGTGGCAAGAAGGAAATATGTTGGCAAGCTTGTAGGAGGTTCGAAGAGGTGATTTTAACGTGAAGAGGAATTGTGGAAAAGGGCAAGTGGGCGTGTTGTTGGACTGTTTTGGGCGAATTCCAAGGTAACAATTCATTCTCCTTTTGAAGTAATGTCACGACCCGACCTCGGGCCCGCGACTGGTGCCTTACCCCGGGCACCCTAGTGATAAAACATCAGAGAAAATCAGCGGAAATAAAAACTAATAGACATGAAACAATATGAAATAAGAAACAGGCTAACCAAAACGGTCACCTTTCTGCATATATATAAAACCCGAACAATTATCCTTTACAAGCCCAACTCACAACAGTACTACAGGCCTCTAAGAGTTTTTATAACAACTATGACGGGATAGGGCCCCGCCATACCCCTGAATGTACAAGTACCTACAATGACAGGGAATCTATACCAAAAGATAAGCCTCCGGAGAAACGGAGCTTCCTAAATGCAGAATTGTGATCCTATGAGCGAGGATCAACAACTGGTGTACCTCTACCTGCGACATGAACGCTGTTACACCCCTTAGTTCTAGGGTATGTATGTGAGGACGTACGTATGAGAATACGACATTAAGATTGGAAAGGAAGAAAGATTTGATTTTCCGATGGAAAATTTTCCGAATTTTGTGAAAGAAAAAGGTTCGTAAATGGGAATTGGATTCCCAGATTTGGTATTCGGACTTCTGGGAATATAATAGAATTATGGAATTTTATTTCCAAATTTGGTCACGTGGGGCCCACGGAGAAAATTTACGGTTTTGTGGCGCCCACATTATTTTCGAGATTTTGGCCATTATGGATGTTTTCGGGAGATGAAATATTTTTGACGAATAGGAGGGCGACACGTGTCACCCCTTAGGTGGCTTGTGGCCGATTTTAGTGTGACAAGTGGCCTTGGCCAAAATTGTTGGACATGTGGCAAGCCAAGTGTCCCAAGTCTTGTGTTGGACAAGTGGCTTGTGGGACCCACACACACTTGTCCCCAATCTCTACCACACACCTGTTTTAATCCTAGCCCTTGGTTGGCTTATAAATAGACCCTTGTTGCAAGACTTCTTCATCAACACTTAGAATTATTTCCAAGGCAAAAAAAAAACTCCCTCCCTTGTTGTAGCTCTCGGCCATGGGCTGATTTTTGGAGCTAAAGTTGTCCAAAAATCCTTAAACTTTTAGGTGATCTTCCTTAAGGTGTTAGGAGGATTGTGAACCAAGTGTTAGAAAAGATTTCACACCCCTAGCCTTGAAAGCTTGCCTTGGCCGAAACTTGCCATGTTTGTGCCTAAGGTGTTCTTCATTCTTTGGAGTTGGATCTTGAAGATGAGTTGGTTAGGAGCTTCTAATGGTTGCTTGGAGCGGATTGGAATGTAAGGATTTGGAGCTAAACTTGCTAAGGAGCGACTTTAAGTTCTTGGATATTTTTGGGCTTATCGAGGTAATGATCTTTGTCCTTCTATTGTAATTGGAGATTACATGTTGTAGTAGTGTATAATTGAGTATTTGATATGTGGAAGGAAGATTGAAAAGAAATGGACTGTATTGTATATTGTGGGGCAGAATTTTACACGTCCAGTTAGGCGTGTAATCCCCTTTGAGTTGTTGTATTATTGCGCCTTAAATATGGCATATTGGTTATTGATATCAGGCCTTGAAAAAGGTGGAAGTACATAGTTACAGGGGAAGTGCTGCCGAATTTTCCGTAGAATAAGGAACCTTATACTTAGAAATATTCTACGAAGGAACCTAGATGTTGATAGATGTGTTGTGGTTATTATAGGTGGATATTCTACGCGCGGCATATTCGACTTGGCTTGTGGATTAAGCCGAAGAGGTATGTGATTCTTCCTATTCTCTTGAGCATGATTATTTGTGAAATATATAGTGCGGTAGACGCACGTGTGTTAAAGAAGTTTGATTTCCTTTTTTGTGTCCTTGACTTGATTCTAAAGTTAAGTGACTTGATATGAAATGTTAAGGACTTGAATTGTGTTAAAAAGTTGTGAAACCTCATTCGTGAGTAATGGGTACTTGGTCTTTAAAAGAATAAAGTTATCTTGATTTTAGAAATATGAGTAGTTGTCCTTGGTTGGTTTAAAATGTAAAGTGTTATAATAGCTTTATGAGAAGCTAGTTATAACGACTTTATGAAAACGAAAGAATGGTTTTATGATTGGATTTGAAACGGTAACTTGATATTTTTAAGAAGTTATGAGGCTTAAACTATTTTGAAAAGTATATTGTTACTTGACTTTAAAAAGGAGAAGTGTTTTTGTTTAAAAGGAAGGCATGGTATTGTCTTGAGTTGGTTTTAAAGGAAGACATGGTTTTGTCTTGGTTTATTTAAAAGGAAGGTATGGACATTGTTTTGGTTTACTTAAAATGATAGTCCCTTGAGTGTGAGTAACTTGCCTATGTTTGCTTGTGATAGCCTTGTTGTGCAAGTGTTGTATCCTTTTGTTACCGCGTCTCTCGATGGAGGGCCGGTCAAGTTATTTGTGATCATTTTGGGCATACTGACTCGATGGATGGTCCACGGGTATGCGGCCATGATGATGGTTCGTTTCCCTATTGATAGTGTTATTTCATGGACTAGCTCTCTATGAGTTTTGCTGATGCAGGCTGGTTCTGGTAGCTAGCCCCCGTACTTGCCCCGGTCGTTGGTGATGCAGGCTGGTTCTGGTAGTTGGCTTTCGTACTTGCCCCGGTCAGTTATTTAATGTGTCATTCCACGGACTAGTTCCCCACGAAGTTTCGTGATGCAGGAGGTTCTGGTGGTTATCCTACGTACTTGCCCCGGTCAGCGACGTGATGGAGGGTGGATCTGGTAGTGGCTTTCGTACTTGCCCCGGTCAGCTTCGTGACGCAGGTGGAATGAGGTTGGTGACGCAGGAGGATCTGGTAGTTGGCTTTCGTACTTGCCCCGGTCGGATGCGCGACGAAGGCTGGTTCTGGTAGCAATGCCTTCGTACTTACCCCGGTCAGTTTTATAGCATAGTTGGTACGGTCGGTTCTGGTAGCTGGCTTTCGTACTTACCCCGGTCAGTTGATGATGCAGGCTGGTTCTGGTAGCTATGCCTTCGTACTTGCCCCGTACGGTTTTATGACACAGGTGGGACCTGGTGTTCATGTGTACTCCTTGGTGTTGTTATATCATGGTATCGGCGATCGAAGGAATTCACGCATGATTGATATTGTGGGTTTGAGACCCATGGTTATATTTGAGTGATGACTTTGATGGCGTGAGTCCCTGACTTGGCATGATGCTATACATCAGGTAATCGTAGTTTGGTTATCATACATGTCTCTATTTTATATGGTATTATGATTTCATTCTGATATTTTGATTTCACATACTTGGTACTGTTGTCTTGACCTCGCCCGAGTGCGTTCATCTGCGGTAGAGGCACACCGATTGCTGATCCTCGCTCATAGGGTCACAGTTCCGCATTGTGGGAAGCTCCGTTTCTCCGGAGGCTTATCTTTGGGTATAGTCCCCTGTCATTGTAGTTACTTGTACATTCAGGGGTATGGCGGGACCCTGCCCCGTCATAGTTGTTACATTCTACGAGAAGTGCAGTAATGCTGTGGCGTGGTTTGTAAAGAATAACTGTTCAAGGTTTATTTATATATATATGCAGTAAGGCGACTTTTTGGTCAGCCTGTTTTTAGTATCACTGTTTATTTTTCATGAGTTTTATTTCCACTGATTTTCTCTGATGTTTTATCACTAGGGTTCCCGGGGTAAGGCACCAGTCGTGCGCCCGAGGTCGGGTCGTGACAAAAGTGGTATCAGAGCAGTTAATCCTCGGAAAGTGTCTACAGACCGTATCTAGTAGAGTCTTGATTATCGGCGTGTTGTGCACCACACCTATAATCAGGAGGCTGCAGGATATTTAGGATTGGTTTCCATTCTTCTCACTCTGAGATCGTGCCTTAGAGTCGTGTTATAAGTTGGACTCCCTCTGACGTATTCTTATGTACCAGTTATGCCTCTACGCAAGGCAACCAGGGCCCAGAAGGGCAAGGCGGCGAAGGAGGCTGCGAGTAGAACACGAGAGGGTTGCGAGGCACAGTCGATCATTACGATGTGGTACTTCAGATGGGGAGTTCTGCGACGCCGCCCCAGCGAGTTTAGCGCGATGGCATTTGTTTCTCACGAGGCCAGATATCCGAGCCTCGGTTCCACGACCGTGAGCGAGAGGATATGGATTACAAGGAGATAGCCCAGTTACTAGCTAGGATCGTGGCTAGGCATGAGGACAGACGAGAGTCGGAGGTTCCGGTAGTACCAGTGGTTCACCCTAGATCCGATAGTTTGAGACTTCGGGACTTCTTGAGTTGCAGTCCACCAGAGTTCTATGGGTCGAGAACTGAGGAAGATCCTCAGGAGTTTATTCGACAGCTACAGCGGATCATGAGAGTAATTAAGGCCTCAGAGGCCGAGTCGGTAGTACTGGGGTCGCATCGGCTGCGTGATACTGCAGTCGACTGGTTTGATTCATGGGAACTATATCGGGGGGAGCATGCGCTTCCAGCTGGTTGGGACAAGTTCTCGGAGGCGTTTCTTAACCACTTCTTGCCTCCACAGATGAGGAGATCCCGAGTGGATAGTTTTATGATGTTGAGACAGAATGGGCGGACGGTTCGGGAGTACAACATAGAGTTCGACTCATTAGCTCGGTATGCCCCCACTCTAGTGGCAGACATGGAGGATAGAGTGCACCGATATGTCACAGGACTTGACGATTATCTAGCAGAGGATTGTACAGGAGTAGCTCTTCAGCCGGGCATGGACATTGCCCGCATGCAGGCTTATGCACTTGGGAGTGAGGAACGTAGAGGCGGCGGATTGGCGATATCGCGAGAAGAGGTCGGGACAAGAGGTCCTTTGGTAGCTTCGAGGCGGACCGCCTCGTGAAAAGGCTAGTTATGCGCCTCGCCCGATCTGAGTGGTCCTCCGCGATCTTGGGGCGTCAGGTATTCGGAGGCGGTCAGGGCTCCAAGGTTTCAGGTTTTCGGGGGAGTAGGAGTGTTAGTCAGATGAGACCACCCCTACCTCGGTGTGGCCATTGTGATAGGTTCCATACTAGGGAGTGTCATGTTATTCAGGGAACTTGCTTTACCTGCGGCCGGCAGGGCCATTTTGCGAAGAAGTGTCCCACCAGAGGTAGCGCGGATGTTACGACTCAGCCTTCGGAATCGATGGCTGGTTCATCACCTTCTATAGCTATGCGCCTAGCAGGGCAGGATTATGATTAGAGCGACAAAGGGAAAGTGAAGCAATAGTTACAAGTATATCCTTAACGCTTTAGAAACTAGTATGTGTTGCTAAGGTGGTTATTTGTTGAGTGTTATACTCGGATAATATTGTGTTAATTTGTGTAAAGACACCTGGTTAGAATGAAAGGTAGGCTTGGGTGCATGGAGATTGTGAGCCTTAGAATATAGATAATCGTGGAGACCTTAGATGCAAGGCCGTCTTGAGTAAAAGATTTTATGTTTGATCTTTGTCGAGATACATAGTATACGTGGGGTATATTTGTGTGATAAGTCCATGAGTGGTGTGAAATGAAAGAGGGTAGTTGAGCTAAGAAGACCACTAGGCTTTCATGACTTGAATACTGAAATTTTCCGGATGAGGAAGGAGGAGTTAAGTGCATTGATGGGTCGGGTTGAGGACCAATCGCGGGTCAACCCGCAACCCGGAATGAAGTGAGTGATAGGGTCACGAGGGTGTTAGGCCCAAGTCTAGGTAACCATTGTACGAGTTCATGGATGCGTTCGACCAGAATTGGATCGTGAAGGCCGAGAATGGCCTTAAAGGAAATTGAAGCTAGTAATGACCAAGTTTGAAGGTGGTAACTCAAGGTCTTTGGCCGATGCAATGACGGAAATGTGGTAAGTGTATTAGAAAAAGTTCGGGTATACGAGAAGGGTACGTCGAGTAAGAAAAGAAGCGAACATGTGTTAAGAGAATGGAAATGATCATTTTTGTGAAGTGAAGGTGCGAAGAGAGTATCCTTTAGACCATGGGTGAGAGCTTATTGTGGTGTTATACATGTTAGAGGTGATTCCTCGTTGGCTTGGATGTAAGTATTGCGCGTGTATTATATTATGGCCATGTGTGGCATAATTGGTTTTGTAAGTATAGTAGTGAAGACTATACCGACACATGTATGTTTGGAGACTTAGAAGGAACATTCGGGACGAATGTTTCTAAGGGGGGAAGAATGTTACACCCCGTAGTTCCAGGGTATGTATGTGAGGACGTACGTAGGAGAATACGACATTAAGATTGGAAAGGAAGAAAGATTTGATTTTCCGACGGAAAATTTTTCGGATTTTGTGAAGGAAAAAGGTTCGTAAATGGGAATTGGATTCCCAGATTTGGTATTCGGAATTCTGGGAATATAATAGAATTATGGAATTTTATTTCCAGATTTGGTCACGTGGGGCCCACGGGGAAAATTTACGGTTTTGTGGGTCCCACATTATTTTCGAGATTTTGCCATTATGGATGTTTTCGGGAGATGAAATATTTTTTGACGAATAGGAGGGCGACACGTGTCACCCCCTTAGGTGGTTTGTGGCCGATTTTAGTGTGACATGTGGCCTTGGCCGAAATTATTGGACATGTGGCAAGCCAAGTGTCCCAAGTCTTGTGTTGGACAAATGGCTTGTGGGACCCACACACACTTGTCCCCAATCTCTACCACACACTTGTTTTAATCCTAGCCCTTGGTTGGCTTATAAATAGACCCTTGTTGCAAGACTTCTTCATCAACACTTAGAATTATTTCCAAGGCAAAAAAAACTCCCTCCCTTGTTGTATCTCTCGGCCATGGGCTGATTTTTGGAGCTAAAGTTGTCCAAAAATCCTTAAACTTTTAGGTGATCTTCCTTAAGGTGTTAGGAAGATTGTGAACCAAGTGTTAAAAAAGATTTCACACCCCTAGCCTTGAAAGCTTGCCTTGGCCGAAACTTGCCAAGTTTGAGCCTAAGGTGTTCTTCACACTTTGGAGTTGGATCTTGAAGAGGAGTTGGTTAGGAGCTTCTAAGGGTTGCTTGGAGCGGATTGGAATGTAAGGATTTGGAGCTAAACTTCCTAAGGAGTGACTTTAAGTTCTTGGATATTTTTGGGCTTATCGAGGCAATGATCTTTGTCCTTCTATTGTAATTGGAGATTACATGTTGTAGTAGTGTATAATTGAGTATTTGATATGTGGAAGGAAGATTTAAAAGAAATGGACTGTATTGTATATTGTGGGGCAGAATTTTACACGTCCAGTTAGGCGTGTAATCCCCTTTGAGTTGTTGTATTATTGCGCCTTAAATGTCGCATGTTGGTTATTGATATCAGGCCTTGAAAAAAGTGGAAGTACATAGTTACAGGGGAAGTGCTGCCGAATTTGTTACACCCCGTAGTTCCAGGGTATGTATGTGAGGACGTACGTACGAGAATACGACATTAAGATTGGAAATGAAGAAAGATTTGATTTTCCGACGGAAAATTTTCCGGATTTTGTGAAGGAAAAAGGTTCGTAAATGGGAATTGGATTCCCAGATTTGGTATTTGGATTTCTTGGAATATTAGAGAATTATGGATTTTATTTTCCGGAATTGGTCACGTGGGGCCCACGGGAGAAATTCTGATTTGTAGAACCACTTTGTTTTCGAGATTTTGGCTATTATGGATGTTTTCGGGAGATGAAATATTTTGGACGAATTGGAGGGCGACATGTGTCACCCCCTTAGGTGGCATGTGGCCGATTTGGTGTGACATGTGGCTAGCCACTTGTCTCAAGTTTGTCTTGTTTGGACAACTGGCTTGTGGGCACACACTTGTTCCTCAATCTCACCATCCACTTGCTTACATCCTAGCCTTTGATTGTCTTATAAATACCCCTCCCTTTGGATTGCAAGACTTCATCCCACACTTGAGATTTCCAAGGCAAATACTCCCTCCCTTTCCTTGAGCATTCGGCCATAGCCCCTCCCCTTGACCTAATGTTGTCAAAAAATCCTTAAACTTTTAAGTGTTCTTCCTTGAGGTGTTAGGAAAGTTGTTAACTACGAGTTAGGCAAGATTTCACACCCCTAGCCCTAAAACCTTGCCTTGGCCGAAAGTTGCTATGTTTGGAACCTAAGTGTTCTTCACTTTTTGGAGTTGAATCTTGAAGCGAAGTTGGTTAGGAGATTCTAAGGGTTGCGTGTAGCGGATTGCAACGTAAGGATTTGGAGCTAAACTTGCTAAGGAGCGACTTTAAGTTCTTGGAAAATTTTAGGCTTATCGAGGTAATGAACTTTGTCCTTCTATTGTAATTGGAGATTACATGTTGTAATAGTTTATAATTGAGTATATGATGTATGGAAGGAAGATTGAAAAGAGATGGACTATTTAGTATATTGTGGGGAAGAATTTTACACGTCCAGTTAGGCGTGTAATCCCCTTTGAGTTGTTGTATTACTGCGCCTTAAATGTGGCATGTTGGCTATTGATATCATGCCTTGAAAAAGGTGGAGGTAAGTAGATACAGGCGAAGTGCCCGTAGGATAAGGAACCTATACTTAGAAATGTTCTACGAAGATATCTAGACGTTGATAGACGTGTTTGATTGTTATAGGTGGATATTCTACGCGCGGCATACTCGACTTGGCTAGTGGATTAAGCCGAAGAGGTATATGATTCTTCTTATCCTCTTGAGCATGATTGTTGTGAAATATATAGTACGGTAGACGTACGTGTGTTAAATGTCTTTGGTTGGTTTAAAACATAAAGTGTTATAATGGCTTTATGGGAAGTTTGTTATAGCGACTTTATGAAGATAAAAGAATGGCTTGATTTTAAAAGATAAGAGACTTGACTTATAAACGACTTGATTTTGGAAAAGGAGAAGTAACTTGATTTAAAAGTATAGGTTACTTGTTTTTGAAAAGAGTGAGTTACTTGGGTTTTAAAAGTATACTTGACATTGTTTTAAAAGTGTAAGACACTTGGTTTAAAAAGTACTTGACTTAAACATGAGAGTGTCTTGATACTACGGGTATTAGTACCGTGTGATTTTTACTTAAAAAAAGATCTTTTTAAGAGAGTTGAAGTATGCAGTACCTGCGGTTGAAAACCCGAATTTTTGGCATGAAATGAGAGTCTAGAAGTATGGTAATTTGTCTGTGCTTGCTTGTGATAGCCTTGTTGTGTAAAAGTTGTATTCTTATGCTACCGCGTCTCTCAATGGAGGGCCGGTATGTTATTATTGTTACATGGACATGTATGCACCGATGAAGGAATTCCGGGGGCATGCGACCATGCGGCGGGTTAAACCCCCGGTATATTTTATTATTGTTACATGAACATGTCTGCACCGATGAAGGAATTCCGGGGGCATGCGGCCATGCGGCGGGTTAAACTCCCGGTGTATATTATTATTGTTTACATGGACATGTCTGCACCGATGAAGGAATTTCGGGGGCATGCGGCCATGCAGCGGGTTAAACTCCCAGTATATTATTATTGTTTACATGGACATGTCTAAATCGATGAAGGTTTTTCGAGGGCATGCGGCCATGCAGCGGGTTAAACTCCTGGCATATTATTATTGTTTACATGGACATGTCTGGACCGATGAAGGAATTCTGGGGGCATGCGGCCATGCAGCGGGTTAAACTTCCGGTTTATTATTTTTGCACCATGGACATGTCTGCACCGATGAAGGAATTCCGGGGGCATGCAGCCATGATGCGGGCATGATATATATGTAGATATATATTACATTGGCGCCTTCCGGCAGTGAGGAAGGCATTCCACGGACACGCTTGATATTGTGGGCATGAAACTCGTGGTTATATTTGAGTAATGATTTTGAGGGCATGCGTCCCTGACTTGACATGACTGCTTATATTGTGAAATGGTCTTTTAAAAGATGAAATTGATTTTCATTACTCTTGTTGTTAACCAGGATTTGTACACTGTATTTTGGTTATCATACATGTCTCCTGTTTTATATAGACTGTTATGATTTCATTACAGTATTTTTAGTTTCACATACTTGGTACCTGTTATGCGATCTCCTTGGGGGCTGCGTTAAATCCGCGGTAGAAGTCTGGCGGTTGTTGATCCTCGATCATAGGATCACAGTTCGGCGTTTTGGGAAGCTCCGTTTCTCCGGAGGCTTATCTTTTGATATGATTCCCTGAGATTGTAGGTTCTTGTACATTCAGGGGTATGGCGGGACCCTGTCCCGTCATAGTTGTTATAAAAACTCTTAGAGGTCTGTAGTACTGTTGTGAGTTGGGTTTGTAAAGGATGTAACTGTTCAGATTTTGTTATATATGCTGAAAGGTGACCGTTTTGGTTAGCCTGTTTCTTATTTTATATTGTTCCATGTCTATGAGTTTTATTTCCGCTGATTTTCTCTGATGTATTATCACGAGGGTGCCCGGGGTAAGGCACCAGTCGCGGGCCAGAGGTCGGGTTGGGTTTGTAAAGGATGTAACTGTTCAGATTTTGTTATATATGCTGAAAGGTGACCGTTTTGGTTAGCCTGTGTTACACCGCGTAATTCAAGGACATGGTTAAGAGAATGTACGTAAGGAACACAAGACTTGAAAAGGGTACGAAAGGAAGAATTGTTTTTCCGACGAAAAATCTTCCGAACGTCGGAAAGGAAAAATGTTCGTTAGTGAGAATTAAATTCTCAAAAATGCATTAATTGAAGAGTGTGGAACTTATTATCATTATGGAAATTTATTTTTACGGATTTGGTCCTGTGGGGCCCACCCGAGGAATTTTACGTTTTGTGGGGCCTACGAGGGTTACTGAATTTTATGGACGAATGAGAGGGCGACATGTGGCACCCCCCCATATGGTGTTGGACGAAATTTGCAAGGTTAAAATGGTCATTGACCATTGAAGATGATAAGTCTTGCTAGCTTGATAATATTGACCAAGTCAACTTGTCCACTTGGCTATTTAATTAATGTTCTCCATCCAAACCACACATGTGTTGTTATCTAAGCCCTCCATTGTATTATATATACACAACTAGTGCAAGACTTGTCTTCAACACTTAGAAAAAAATTAGAGACCTTGTTCTACACTAGTGTTGCTCTCGGCTTTGGACACTTTCTCACTAGAAAATTTTGTAGTTTTGATCCATTGTTCACAAGACTTTAACCCAAGGTCCCTAAGGGTATTGTAAGGATATCTCAATCGAAAGATTTCGGAAAAACGACATTTTCACGTTAGTCGCAAGGCGAAAACCAAAGGCATTTTCATAGGTTTTGATTGGAAATGGAAGAGAAGTTGGTTGTGAGCTTCTAAAGGCTTCAAATAGCGGATTGCAGCGTAAAGGAAAGGAGCTAAGAATTGTTAAGGAGCGACATTGAATCTTGGAAATTATAAGGGCTTGTAAAGGTAAAATTCTTGTCGTTTTAGAAATTAAAGATTACTTATCATTGTAGTTATGGATATTAGCAAGCATGAGGTATTTAGTATGAAGTTTGATAAGTGTATTGGTTATTGAAACCCTAATCCGAAAACTAGTATGTTTAGCCCCTAAGATTGTAATTCAATTGGATTATTAGTTTAAGTCGTCACATGTTATATAAAGAAGGAATTATAATTGTTAAGTTGTTTATGACTATATAACATGTTAGACCTAAGAACTTGGATTGAAAAGGAATTGGAAAGGTTGATAAGTTGTTGCACCTTTTGGCTGAAATTGGCATTTGTATTGTGGACTAGTTTGATATCAATTGTGGGGCGGAATTTTACACGTCTTGTAGGCGTGTAATCCCCTATTGTTAATTACATTGTTGAGCCTTAAATGTGGCTTGTTTGGTTATTGAATTCGGCCTTGAAAAAGGTGGCAAAGTATGTAGAAACAAAGGAAGTGATGTCCGATTTTTCGTAGAATTTAGTGACTTTGCACTTAGAATATTCTACGTTTGAAGCTAGATGTTTAATGGACGTATTATGGCCATTATAGGTTGAAGTACTAAGAATAGCGTATTCTACTTGAAGGATGGAATAGCTATCAAGGTTGAAGTACTTCAGAGCATTTTGCTATTTGTCGATAATCGTCGCTAGGTATGTGAACCTCTTCCTTCTTTTGACATGATTCTATGTATGGAATATACATGTGGTACTATTTCATGATTCCTTCTACTCTTAGAAGTTAAGAGGTATGTATGTTGATTTACTCTACGTAAAGGTTATGTCTAAGTTATTCTAAGTTCTTACCAAGTCATATGGGGGATGTTGGTAAGAGTCGTTAGGAGATATTTGGAGCCAAGTTGACTTGGCTAAGTTACGACACAAATGAGAATAAGTATCGAACAAGCCACTGCAGCGTTAATAAAGGAAAATGTAATGACAATCAATTAAGTTAAAATGAGTAGAATTCTCCGTCTGCATAGAAGCTATGATAAGACAAAATTGTATTACATTTTCTAGATCATGGCTACTTGATTAAGATCGTTATAAATAAGTATAACTTATTCACAACGCACCAAAGTATAGGTTACTTAATTTATAAGAATTTACGTATGAAGTTTTAAGACTATGAACCTCAAATTTTTAAAAGGTTAAGGGACTTTATTTTTCAAGTTATGGGACTTGATTCTTAAAGGAAGAAATGAATTGATTTAAAAGTATAGAATACTTGATTTGGAAAGTATTGATTTCTTGCCATTCTAACGTTAAGCAACTTGTTTTCTTAAAAGTTAAGAGACTTGAAGTATTTTAAAAGGTATGTAATTCGATTTGAAAGTATAAGTCTCTTGGTTATAAAAGGAATGAATTTGTCTAAGACATAAAGAGTTATAACGGCTTTATGGGAAGTTGGTTATAACAACTTTATGGAAGATTAAAAGAATGGTTTTCTTCAGTAATGTAAGCAAAGAAATGACTTGAAATAAAGAAGGGCAAATTGTTTTAAGGGTACCAAGTGCTTAATGTTTTAAAGAAAGAAGCCGCTTGATTTTGAAGCCTAATTATATTTCTAAAAGGTATTGTGACTCCTCTTGAAAAGTAGATATGACATGATACTACGGTTATTAGTATCTTGGAAGTTTTATTTGAAAAAGAGTCATTTTTAAAGGAGTAGAGGTACGTAGTACATTGGGTTAAATTCCCGGATTTTATATGACCTTATCGTGTCCCAGAAATGGGCCGGGCAGTATACCTTTATGGGCAGACTATATGACATTATCGCGTCCCAGAAATGGGCCGGGCAGTATACCTTTATGGGCAGACTATATGACATTATCGCGTCCCAAAAATGGGCCGGGCAGTATACCTTTATGGGCAGACTATATGACATTATCGCGTCCCAGAAATGGGCCGGGCAGTATACCTTTATGGGCAGACTATATGACATTATCGCGTCCCTGAAATGGGCCGGGCAGTATACCTTTATGGGCAGACTATATGACATTATCGCGTCCCAGAAATGGTCCGGGCAGTATACCTCCATGGCAGCCTTATCGGCTTTGCCTTGGTTTTAAAAGAAAAAAAAATATGTTACTTATTTTCCGCAGTTGTTTTGGTATTGTATGATTAGAATGGTGCTCAGGTAGGGTACCAGTCGCGGGCCCGGGATTGGGTCGTGACAGCCTGTTTCTTATTTTATATTGTTCCATGTCTATGAGTTTTATTTCCGCTGATTTTCTCTGATGTATTATCACGAGGGTGCCCGGGGTAAGGCTCCAGTCGCGGGCCCGAGGTCGGGTCGTGACAGAATTTTCCGTATAATAAGGAACCTTATACTTAGAAATATTCTACGAAGGAACCTAGATGTTGACAGATGTGTTGTGGTTATTATAGGTGGATATTCTACGCGCGGTATACTCGACTTGGCTTGTAGATTAAGCCGAAGAGGTATGTGATTCTTCTTATTCTCTTGAGCATGATTATTTGTGAAATATATAGTGCGGTAGACGCACGTGTGTTAAAGAAGTTTGATTTCCTTTTTTGTGTCCTTGACTTGATTCTAAAGTTAAGTGACTTGATATGAAATGTTAAGGACTTGAATTGTGTTAAAAAGTTGTGAAACCTCATTCGTGAGTAATGGGTACTTGGTCTTTAAAAGAATAAAGTTATCTTGATTTCAGAAATGTGAGTAGTTGTCCTTGGTTGGTTTAAAATGTAAAGTGTTATAATAGCTTTATGGGAAGCTAGTTATAACGACTTTATGAAAACGAAAGAATGGTTTTATCATTGGATTTAAAACGGTAACTTGATATTTTTAAGAAGTTATGAGGCTTAAACTATTTTGAAAAGTATATTGTTACTTGACTTTAAAAAGGAGAAGTGTTTTTGTTTAAAAGGAAGACATGGTATTGGCTTGAGTTGGTTTTAAATGAAGGCATGGTTTTGTCTTGGTTTATTTAAAAGGAAGGTATGGACATTGTTTTGGTTTACTTAAAATGAAAGTACCTTGAGTGTGAGTAACTTGCCTATATTTGCTTGTGATAGCCTTGTTGTGCAAGTGTTGTATCCTTTTGTTACCGCGTCTCTCGATGGAGGGCCGGTAAAGTTATTTGTGATCATTTTGGGCATACTGACTCGATGGATGGTCCACGGGTATGCGGCCATGATGAGGGTTTGTTTCCCTGTTGATAGTGTTATTTCATGGACTAGCTCTCCATGAGGTTTCTTGATCTGGTGGTTCGTAGCTAGCCGCACTTGCCCGATGCGTTCTTGATGCAGCCGGTTACGTAGTTGGCTTTCGTACTTGCCCCAGTCAGTTCTTTAATGTGTCATTCCACGGACTAGTTCCCCACGAAGTTTCGTGATGCAGGAGGTTCTGGTGGTTAGCCTACGTACTTGCCCCGGTCAGCGACGTGATGCAGGGTGGATCTGGTAGTGGCTTCCGTACTTGCCCCGGTAAGCTTCGTGATGCAGGTGGAATGAGGTTGGTGACGGATCGGTAGTTGGCTTTCGTACTTGCCCGGCCGGATCGCGGTTACGTAGCTATGCGCCGTACTTGCCGGTCAATTTTATAGCATAGTTGGTACGGTAGGTTGTGGTAGCTGGCTTTCGTACTTGCCCCGGTCAGTTGATGATGCAGGCTGGTTCTGGTAGATATGCCTTCGTACTTGCCCCGTACGGTTTTATGACACAGGTGGGACCTAGTGTTCATGTGTACTCCTTGGTGTTGTTATATCATAGACTGCCGGCAGTGAGGAAGGAATTCCACGGGCATGATTGATATTGTGGGCATGAGACCCATGGTTATATTTGAGTGATGACTTTGAGGGCGTGAGTCCCTGACTTGACATGACTGCTTATACATTGTGTACTGTAGTTTGGTTATCATACATGTCTGCTGTTTTATATAGACTGTTATGATTTCATTACAGTATTTTCAGTTTCACATACTTGGTACCTGTTGTACTGACCTCCTTGAAGTGCGTTAAATGCGTAGGTAGAGGCACACCGTTTGCTGATCCTCGCTCATAGGGTCACAGTTCCGCATTGTGGGAAGCTCCGTTTCTCCGGAGGCTTATCTTTTGGTATAGTCCCCTGTCATTGTAGATACTTGTACATTCAGGGGTATGGCGGGGCCCTGTCCCGTCATAGTTGTTGTTACATTCTTAGAGGTCTATAGTACTGTTGTGGGCATGGTTTGTAAAGGATAATTGTTCAAGGTTTATTTATATATATATGCAGTAAGACGACTTTTTGGTCAGCCTGTTTTTACTATCACTGTTTATTTTTCATGAGTTTTATTTTCGCTAATTTTCTCTGATGTTTTATCACTAGGGTGCCCGGGGTAAGGCACCAGTCGCGCGCCCGAGGTCGGGTCGTGACAGACGCAGAAGGAGTCGATCTGGTGGTACCAAGTATGTGAATCGAAATCGTAATGAAATTACATTTCATCATTTTAAAAGACCATTTCAAAATAAATAAACAGTTATGTCAAGTCAGGGACGCATGTCCTCAAAATCATCACTCACACATAACTATGGGTCTCACGCCCATAATATCAATCATGCCCGTGGAACTCATTCCTCACTGTCGGCAGTACATGATATAAAACAATAACCCTATGTGTACCTGAACACTAGATCCTGCCTGCGTCATAAAACCGATCGGGCCAAGTAGAATAGCCAACTACCAGATCCAAAAACTAGTCATAAAACTTTACGGGCCAAGTACGGAAGCCAACTACCAGATCCAAAAACTAGTCACGCAACTGACCGAGGCAAGTATCTTAAGCCAACGTACCAGAGCCTACCGTCTCACGAGATATGATCGAGGCAAGTATCTTAAGCTATCTACCAGAGCCTGCCGATACACGAGAAATGACCAGGATAAGTAT
The DNA here is from genome assembly GCA_029844215.1 of Przewalskia tangutica. Lineage (NCBI taxonomy): Eukaryota > Viridiplantae > Streptophyta > Magnoliopsida > Solanales > Solanaceae > Przewalskia > Przewalskia tangutica. Next base: position 73,892,087 of record CM056725.1, read on the forward strand.
CTAAAGTGTTCCTGTAACCATATGTACAAATCAAGCCCGTGATCGCTCGTCACTTATTACACCCCGTAAGTCCAGGACATGTATAAGAGAACGTATGTAAGGAATCAAGACTTGGAAATTAGTACGAAAGGAAGAATTGTTTTTCCGACGGAAAATCTTCCGAACGTCGGAAAGGAAAAATGTTCGTTGTTGAGAATTGGATTCTCAAAATGCATTATTTGAAGAGTATGGAACTTATTAACATTATGAAAATTTATTTTTACGGATTTGGTCATGTGGGGTGTTATACCCCGTAGTTCTGACCCTATGTATGAGAGCGTACGAAAGCATGTAAGACTTAAAATTTTCAAAGGATAGGTTGACGGATTGTTCCGGACGGGTTTTAGTCAAATTTGAGGCGGGTTATGACCCGGTACATTGAGGGTTCCTAAGTGTTTCAAAGGCCTAGGGCGTAGTTCGTTGAGTCTAGATTCCAACGCAACCAACCGCTAAATCGATAGGGCGTCGGAGTAGAAAGTTATGAGGTTACAAATTCGATGCTGTGATCGGGTAAATGTTTTTCGGACAAAGCGGCGAGGCGTGGCGCCAGATCTGAGGCCGCGGCGCCGGAAGTTCCGAGAGTCCGCAGAGGTTTCAGCGCCACGGCGCCGGCGTCTGGGCCGCGGCGCCAAGGCGGGATTCCAGGCGGAAAAACTTAGGAAAATCTGATTTTCTCTTTTAAAAAGGCCGTGGGAGGGTGACAAGTGTCCCCCCCATCTGATTTTCTTGCATGCCTTATATTGACCAAGTCTTGAAGACTTGGTCATCTTTCAATCTCTCCCTCTCTCTCTAAATTAGCTCTCACTTCTCTCTAAAATTCCAAGAGGAATTCAAGCCTAAGGAAAAATCTGAAAAGTTAAGAACAAGAAGGAAGCTTGTGGCTAGCTTGTTGGTGTTATTGTCGTGGTGTTCTTGGCAAAGAGGCTAGCAAAGTTTTTTGGAATAAGTTGGGCTAAAGCTTTAAGGTAACATTTCTTTCTTGTGGTTAGTTATTAATGTTGCATGTGAAGAAGAAGGAATGTGTAGTAGTAAATAATGCACTTAGAGTCCTTGCATGTAAGAAATGTGGTTTAGATATGAGGGAATTGGTTAAGAAGATATTATGAGCATGTTGTAGCCTAAAAACTACCTTAGAATTGTTAAGTGAATTGTTGTACCTTATGGGGCAGAATTTTACACACCCAAGTTTAGGTGTGTAATCCCCTTTGAAATGTTTGGATTGTTGAGCCTTAAATTTGGCGTTTGGATGATAAATTCGGCCTTGTGAAAGGTGGCAAAGTATGTAGAAACAAAGGAAATGCTGCCCAATTTTCCATAGAATTTAGTGACTTTGAACTTGGATTATTCTACATTGAAATTAGAGGTTAATAAACGTATCATGATTATTATAGGTTGATATATTACTTGCGGTAGTTGAGCTTAGCAAGTGGATTGACCAAAGAGGTATGTGGAGCTTTCCTATCTCTTGAGCATGAATAGATGAAACTATGTAGTCTGATGAGCGTACAAGATTTGGTATTCTTACTTGTTTTAAGTATATAATGACTTGTTTCGTTTTAAGAATGTATAAGTCCCTTGGTTAGGGGAAAAGTATGATTTTACTAAAGTGTAGGGTTAATATAACAACTTTATGGGAAGTTGGTTTATTAGCTTTACAAAAGATTAACGAGGAGAGGTTTACTCTAAGTAAGACAAGTAAGGACAAATGATTTGATTTATGAAGGGCAAATTGATTTTAAGGCATCAATTGCCCAAAGGTTTTATGTATGAAAAAGAGTCACTTTTAAAAGAGTTGAAGTATGTAGTACTTGGGTTAAATTCCAGGTTTTCTTTTATTAAAGATATGATTAAGTGCCTTAAGTAAACTAAAATGAGAGGGTATATGAACAAGACTAATAAGAAGTTATAAGTTCTCTTAACTTATTTATGAGTATGATATAATGACAGTTTGAGCTAGGATAAGAGTATATCTGAGGGGCAAGCCCCAAGATCGTTATACCACATTCTCCGAGTAGAGTATGTGCGAGGCAAGCCCAAGATCGTCATACCACCTTCATTCAGTGTAAGAGTATATCGAGGCAAGCCCAGATCGTTATACCATCCGCCTGTAAGAGTATATCCGGAGGTAAGTCCCCAAGATCGTTATACCATCCGCCGTGGTAAGAGTATATCGAGGGTAAGTCCCAAGATCGTTATACCACATTCCGTGGATTTGCTACCCACGATGCGAGAATACCTCATGCGAGTCCTTATGGGCTTACGCGGGTGAAATAGTCCCGTGCGGGCAGTCTGACTATCTGAGGAATACCTCATGCGGGTCCGGGACTATCACGGGTGAAATAGTCCCGAGGTAGGGTGCTTATTGATACTACAGGCGAGTACCTGTTTTGATCATGAGGCCCCTATTTTATGCAGTATTATATATATACTTGTCACTCTCATTGTTAGTAAGGCACAGTAAAAGGCATTTTGATTATCTTCCATGACTCCAACTTACTTTAGACTTATGATATCATCATTACAGTATTTTCCAGCTTTACATACTTGGTACATATTGTGTACTGACCCCCTTCCTCGGGGGCTGCGTTCATGCCGCAGGTAAGGGTAAGCAGATTGTGGATCCTCGTTCTTAGGATCACTGTTCCGGTGTCAGAAGCTCCATTCCTCCGGAAGCTTGTTTATTGGTACGGGTATTCCCTGATGCTATAGGTATTTTGTACATTCCGGGATATGGCGGGGCCCTGTCCCGCCACAGTTGTTATCTTTAGAGGTCTGTGGTCACATATATGTTTTGGGCTATAAGAACAAGTTGTACTTCTATACTTTTGGTTAAGTATGTTTTATGGAAGGCAGCCTTATCGGCTGGCCAGTGATGTTACCCTTTTTATAAGTTATGTGTTATGTATGTTCCGCTGCTATTCTCTGATGTATACCTGACAGGGTACCCCTGTAGGGTACTAGTCGCGGCCCCGGGGTCAGGTCGTGACAAAAGTGGTATCAGAGCAGTTAGTCCTCGGAAAGTGTCCACAGACCGTGTCTAGTAGAGTCTTGATTATCGGTGTGTCGTGTACCACATCTATAATCAGGAGGCTGCAAGATATTTAGGATTGGTTTCCATTCTTTCACTCTAAGATCGTGCAATAGAGCTGAGTTATAGGTTGAACCTCCTCTGATGTTTTACTTTATGTATCAGTTATGCCTCCACGCAAGGCAACCGCGGCCCAGAAGGGCAAGGCAACTGAGGGTGCTGCTAGTGGGACGCGGAGAGTCACGAGGGCACGTGCCCGATCCTACTAGAGATGATGTTTAGGCGGCGAGTTCCACGTCGCCGCCAACCTCGCGAGTTCGAGGCAGTGAGCGGCTCACGAGACCGCGATGCGGAGCCTCGCCCCACAACCGGTGAGTATAGAGATTACGAGAGCAGTTCGACATCGACCAAAGATAGTGGCGGCGGCGTGAAGCGAGCGGCGGCCAACCTAGAGCCGACCGTTCTTGATTCGGGATTTCTGAGTTGTCACCACCCGAAGTTCTATGGTTAGAGATTTGAGGAGGATCCGCGGGAGTTTGTCCGGCGATTCTGACGGACCATGCAGGTGCTTAGGGCATCGGAGACTGAGTCTGTTATACTAGCTTCTTACCGGTTACGCGATATTGCGTTGAACTGGTTTGAGTCATGGGTATTGTCGAGAGGTGAGGATTGTTACACCCCGTAAATTCAAGAAGATAAGATAAGAACATACCAAGAAATATAAGATTTGAAAGTTGAAAGATAAGTTGACAAACATGTGTTGGACGGATTTTGAGTCTACCTTGGAGTGTTGTACCCCAGTTGTTAAGAATTGTTAGGTGTTTAAGAAGCCTAGTGTGTAGTCCGTTAAATCTAGTTCCCAACACAACAAACTGTTCGTCGATAGGACATCGGAGTCAAAAGTTATAGAAGTTACAAGTTAGGTGCGCAGTCAGGCAAGCAACCGTTTTGATTCAGTGCAGTGCGGCCGGAATCGAGGGCAGCGCCGGTTGTCTTGGGAGTCCTTGGGGTTGCAGCGCCATGGCCGAATGCAGTGCCTTGCGAATGCTGGAATTTTGGGAAGTGGAACTGCCGCGGCGCCGGCGGCGAGGCCGCGGCGACGAGGCGGGATTTTTCTGCGGTAAAAGAAGAAAATCAGGGGATATTTTGTTAAAAGCCTATGGGAGGGTGACAAGTGTCCCTCCCATCCTTTTGACCAGGTAAGGGGCCTATTTTAGGGCCAAGTCTTGGAAGATTTGGCCATTTCATCTCAAAACCCTCCCAAGGAAATCCTCTCCCTTTCTCTCTAGTTTTCTTGAAGAAACCTTGCCTTAGGGGAAATTGTTGGAGCGGCGGCAAGAAGGAAAAGTATGGGTAAACTTGTGGGAAGCGCTGGTGGACGAGTTTGACGGAAAAGAAGTGGAAGAAAGGGGCTTTTGTGGGCTTCTCCAAAGGTAAAAGTTTCCCTTCTTTTGGATATGGGTTAATACTTGTTATAGTAGTTTAGAAATGAGCCTGAGGCTGTTATATTTAAGTTGTATAGATTTGGATCTTGTTGTCTTGTTGAAAACTGAAATGGGCATGTTAACCTTAAGATGATAACTTCAATTTGGTTACTAATTTGGTCGTCACATGTTGTAAAGGGGGATTGTAGTTGTTGAAGATGTCTAGGGCTAGATATCATGTTAGACCTAAGAACTTTGATTGGAAAAGAGTTGAAAGGGGTTAGTATTGGTTATATTGTTGGCCAAGAATGGCATGGAAATTATTGGTTTATTTTTGTGTTGTTGTGGGGCGGAATTTTACACGTATTGTTAGGCGTGTAATCCCCTTTTTTCTTTGGATTAATTGAGCCTTAAATGTGGCGTTGGATATTGAATTCGGCCTTGAAAAAGGTGGCATAGTAAGTAGAAACAAAGGAAGTGCTGTCCAAATTTCCGTAGAATGTAGGGACCTTGCACTTAGTTTATTCTACGTTCGAAGCTAGAGATTGATAGACGTTTTATGACCCTTATAGGATTGAAGTACTACGAGTAGCATATTCTACTTAAGAGGGATAGTACTGTGGAACATTTTGCTAACCGTCGATAATCGTCGCGAGGTATGTGATTCTTCCTATCCTCTTCAGCATGATTATTTGTGAAATATATAGTGCAGTAGATGCACGTGTGTTAATGGAATTTGATTTCCCTTGTAGTGCCTTGAATTGATATGAAGTGTAAAGGTCTTTATTTTTTAAAAAAGTAGGAAAATCTTATTCGTTAGTAATGGTTACTCGGTGGTCAAAGAATAAGCCCTCTTGGTCTCATAAAGGGCTTATAGTTGTAATTGGTTGGTTTAAAACATAAAGTGTTATAACGGCTTTATGGGAAGTTTGTTATAACCACTTTATGTAGGTAAAAGAATGGTTTGTTGATTTCAAAAGATAAGAGACTTGACTTATAATTGACCTAAGTGGTGTTGAAAAGTGTGAAACCTCATTCGTGAGAAATGAGTACTTGGTTTTTAAAAGAATAATGTTACATAAATTTCAGAAATGGGAATAAGAATCGAACAAGCCAATGCAGCGTTAATAAAGAAAAAAGTAATGACAATTAATTATATTAAAACCAGTAGAAACCTCCATCTGCATAGAAGCTAAGATAAGACAAAATTGTATTACATTTCCTAGATCATGGCTGCTCTAATAAGAATTATTGTAATCAAGTTTCGATCTTCTTGAAAATTCCAAAGTAAGGAACTCGTTTTCTAAAAGAAAAGAGACTTAAGAATTTGAAGTGTTTTGGTTTAAAAGAAAGGCATGGTTTTGTCTTGCCTTGTTTTAAAACCTAAAGTGTTATAATAGCTTTATGGGAAGTTAGTTATAACGACTTTATGGAAAATAAAGAAATGGATTCATTATTGGATTTAGAATGGTAACTTGATTTTTGGAAAAAGAGAAGTAACTTGTTTTCAAATATTGAACTCTTTGTGATGGAAAAACATAAGTGGTTTGGTTATAAAGGTAGAGTACCTTGATCCTAAAGGGTTAGATACTTGGGTTTTAAATGGTATACTTGACGTTGTGTTAAGGAGTGTTTAAAGTACCTTGAGTTGTGTGTAACTTGCCTATGCTTGGTTGAGATAGCCTTGTTGTACAAGGGTTTGATTGTGCTATCGAGTCTCGATGGAGGTAGGTTATTGGTTATTTGTTTGGACATACCGACACGTTGGGTAGCCGGGTATGCTTCCACGATGAGTATTATCTTGTTATTTGTTTGGACATACCGACACGTTGGGTAGCCCACGGGTATGCTTCCAAATGAGTATTCTCTTGTTATTTGTTTGGACATACCGACACGTTGGGTAGCCACGGGTATGCTTCCACATGAGTATTATCTTGTTAGTTGTTTGGACATACCGACACGCGTTGGGTGGCCGGGTATGCTTCCACGAGGATTGTTATCTTGTTATCTCCTTTGGGCATACCGACACGTTGGATGGTCCACGGTATGGGCCCACCAGGGCGGTTCGAGGCCATGCTTATACCGGAGTGAGATCGGGGCACGCGACCGTTGTGCGGGTTAAATTCGGGTTGTATTTGAGTGATGATTTCACGGGCATGAGTCCACGACTTGACATGATCGCTTATATGTTGTGTCTTGTAGTTTGGTTATCATACATGTCTCCGGCTTTATATAGACTGTTATGATTTCATTTCTGATTTTTCGATTCACATACTTGGTACTGTTGCGACCTCGCCGGGCTGCGTTCATCCGCGAGTTGAGGTACATAACTTGCGATCCGCACTCTTAGGATCGCTGTTCGGTTCTCGAAAGCTCCATATCTCGGAAGCTTGTCACGTGGTACAGTTCCACTGAAGTGGTAGACTTTTGTATATTCAGGGCATGGCGGGGCCCGTCCCGTCATCATGGTTTTAAAATTCTTAAGTGCAGTAACAACCGTTGTGGCGAGTTTGTAAGGGATATCGCTCAAGTTTTCATTTATGTATAAAAGGTAACCGTTTGGGTTGCTTTGTTTTCTTATTTCAACGCTTTCTTTCATGAGTTTTTATTTCATTGGTTTTCTCGATGTTGTATCACTAGGGTGCCCGGTAAGCACCGATCCACGGGCCGGATTGGGTCGTGACAAAAGTGGTATCGAGCGATTAATCCTCGAAAAGTGTCTCTGATCGTATTCGATGAAGTCTTGATTATCGGTGTGTTGTGCACCACATCTATAATCGAGGCTATAGGATATTTAGGATTGGTTTCCCTTCTTCACTCGAGATCGTGCCTTAGAGCCGTGTTATAAGTTGGACTCCTCGACGTATTCTTTGTATACGATGATGCCTCGCATGGCAATCGGTGCCCAAAGGGCAAAGCGGCGAGGAGGCTGCGAGTAAGCGGCAGCGGTCTCTCACGAGACCACGACACCGAGCCTCGATCCACGGCACAGGCGTAAGAGATGGTTCTGAGGAGATGGCGATTACTAGCGTGATCGTGGCGGACATGAGGATAAATTTGGATCTGGCAGATTCGATGAGCACCCATGGTTCACGAGATCGAGATAGTTTGAGGCTACGGGACTTTCGAGTTGCGGCCCGCGAGTTCTACGGTCGAGGCACGAGGATGATCGCGAGTTCATCAAGCGATTCTGACGGATCGTGAGTGATCGAGCTTCGAGACCGAGTCGGTGGTCTTAGGTTCGCATCGGCTGCGTGATACTGCAGTCGACTGGTTTTATTCCTGGGAGCTGTCTCGGGGGGAGCATGCACCTCCAGCTGGTTGGGGCGAGTTCTCGGAGGCTTTTGGCCATTTCTTGCCTCCACGGATGAGAGGGCACGAGCCGCAGATTTTTGATCTTTGAGACAAAGAGGCGCCTGATTCGGTACAATGTAGAGTTTGACTCATTGGCTCAGTATGTCCCGCTCGTGGCGAATATGGAGGATAGAGTGCACCGTTATGTCACGAGACTCGATGACTTAGCAGAGAGTTGCGGAGTAGCTCTTCACCGACATGGATATTGCCGCGTGCGAGCTTATGCACTTAGGTGTGAGGCGTATAGGTCGACGAATTAACCAAGATCAGCGAGAAGAGGCGGGCAGCGAGGTCCTCTGGTGACCTTCGAGCGGCGGCCTCGGCGAGACTAGTTATGCGCCTCCGCCCGATGGAGTGCTCCGCCACGATCTTGGGGCGTTCGAGATTCGGGCAGTCGAGGGCTCCAGTTTGAGTTTTGGGGCGGGGGCGTTAGTCGGATGGGACCACCCTACCTCGTTGTGGCCGTTGTAGTAGGCTCCATGATGGGAGTGTCGTCTTTGGAATGGGAGTTTGTTTTGCATGCGGCCAGCAGGGCCATTTTGCGAGAAATTGTCCAACCAGAGGTAGCGCGGATGTAGAGACTCAGCCTTTGAGATCAGTGGCTGATTCATCTCCTCCTTTTGTGCGCCGTGCAGGGAAGGAACATGAGTAGAACGACAAAAAGGGGAAGTGAAGTAATAGTTACAGGTATATTCTTAACCCTCTAGAGACTAGTATGCATTGATGTTATGGTGATGTGTTAAGTGTTATGTTCGGATAACTTTGTTTTAAAAATGTGATTTAGAAGCCTGATTAGTGAAAAGGGTAAGTCTGGGGATGAGAAAATTTGGAACCTTAGAATTTATAACAATCGAGACCTTAGAGGTAAGGCCGGCTAGAGTAAAATATTTTACAGTGATCCTTGTCGGAGTACATAGTATGCGGGGAGTATTTTCGGGTGATAAGTCCATGAGTGGCATAACTGATTCTTTTATAAGTGCAGTGGTGAAGACTATACCGGCGTCTGCGTTTTGGATACTTAGAAGGAACATTCGGGACGAATGTTTCTAAGGGGGGAAGAATGTTACACCCCGTAAATTCAAGAAGATAAGATAAGAACATACCAAGAAATATAAGATTTGAAAGTTGAAAGATAAGTTGACAAACATGTGTTGGACGGATTTTGAGTCTACCTTGGAGTGTTGTACCCCAGTTGTTAAGAATTGTTAGGTGTTTAAGAAGCCTAGTGTGTAGTCCGTTAAATCTAGTTCCCAACGCAACAAACCGTTCGTCGATAGGACATCGGAGTCAAAAGTTATGGAAGTTACAAGTTAGGTGCGCAATCGAAGCAACGATTTCAGTTGAAGTGCAGTGGCGCGGCCAGAATCTGAGGCAGCGCGCCGGTTGTCTTGGGAGTCCGCGCGGGGTTGTGCAGAGTCCATGGCGCGCCGGAATCTGAGGCCGCCACGCGGCGCGAGGATTTTTCTGTGGTAAAAGACGAAAATCAGGGGATATTTTGTTAAAAGCCTATGGGAGGGTGACAAGTGTCCCTCCCATCCTTTTGACCAGGTAAGGGGCCTATTTTAGGGCCAAGTCTTGGAAGATTTGGCCATTTCATCTCAAAACCCTCCCAAGGAAATCCTCTCCCTTTCTCTCTAGTTTTCTTGAAGAAACCTTGCCTTAGGGGAAATTGTTGGAGCGGCGGCAAGAAGGAAAAGTGTGGGTAAACTTGTGGGAAGCGCTGGTGGACGAGTTTGACGGAAAAGAAGTGGAAGAAAGGGGCTTTTGTGGGCTTCTCCAAAGGTAAAAGTTTCCCCTTCTCTTGGATATGGGTTAATACTTGTTATAGTAGTTTAGAAATAAGCCTGAGGCTGTTATATTTAAGTTGTATAGATTTGGATCTTGTTGTCTTGTTGAAAACTGAAATGGGCATGTTAACCTTAAGATGATAACTTCAATTTGGTTACTAATTTGGTCGTCACATGTTGTAAAGGGGGATTGTAGTTGTTGAAGATGTCTAGGGCTAGATATCATGTTAGACCTAAGAACTTTGATTGGAAAAGAGTTGAAAGGGGTTAGTATTGGTTATATTGTTGGCCAAGAATGGCATGGAAATTATTGGTTTATTTTTGTGTTGTTGTGGGGCGGAATTTTACACGTATTGTTAGGCGTGTAATCCCCTTGTTTTTGCTGGATTAATTGAGCCTTAAATGTGGCGTTGGATATTGAATTCGGCCTTGAAAAAGGTGGCATAGTAAGTAGAAACAAAGGAAGTGCTGTCCAAATTTCCGTAGAATGTAGGGACCTTGCACTTAGTTTATTCTACGTTCGAAGCTAGAGATTGATATACGTTTTATGACCCTTATAGGATTGAAGTACTACGAGTAGCATATTCTACTTAAGGGGGATATTACTGTGGAGCATTTTGCTAACCGTCGATAATCGTCGCGAGGTATGTGATTCTTCCTATCCTCTTCAGCATGATTATTTGTGAAATATATAGTGCAGTAGATGCACGTGTGTTAATGGAATTTGATTTCCCTTGTAGTGCCTTGACTTGATATGAAGTGTAAAGGTCTTGATTGTTTAAAAAAGTAGGAAAATCTTATTCGTTAGTAATGGTTACTCGGTGGTCAAAGAATAAGGCCTCTTGGTCTCATAAAGGGCTTATAGTTGTAATTGGTTGGTTTAAAACATAAAGTGTAATAACAGCTTTATGGGAAGTTTGTTATAACCACTTTATGTAGGTAAAAGAATGGTTTGTTGATTTCAAAAGATAAGAGACTTGACTTATAATTGACCTAAGTGGTGTTGAAAAGTGTGAAACCTCATTCGTGAGAAATGAGTACTTGGTTTTTAAAAGAATAATGTTACATAAATTTCGGAAATGGGAATAAGAATCGAACAAGCCAATGCAGCGTTAATAAAGGAAAAAGTAATGACAATTAATTATATTAAAACCAGTAGAAACCTCCATCTACATAAAAGCTATGATAAGACAAAATTGTATTACATTTCCTAGATCATGGCTGCTCTAATAAGAATTATTGTAATCAAGTTTCGATCTTCTTGAAAATTCCAAAGTAAGGAACTCGTTTTCTAAAAGAAAAGAGACTTCAGAATTTGAAGTGTTTTGGTTTAAAAGAAAGGCATGGTTTTGTCTTGCCTTGTTTTAAAACCTAAAGTGTTATAATACCTTTATGGGAAGTTAGTTATAACGACTTTATGAAAAATAAAGAAATGGATTCATTATTGGATTTAGAATGGTAACTTGATTTTTGGAAAAAGAGAAGTAACTTGTTTTCAAATATTGAACTCTTTGTGATGGAAAAACATAAGTGGCTTGGTTATAAAAGGTAGGAGTACCTTGATCCTAAATGGGTTAGATACTTGGGTTTTAAATGGTATACTTGACGTTGTGTTAAGGAGTGTTTAAAGTACCTTGAGTTGTGTGTAACTTGCCTATGCTTGGTTGAGATAGCCTTGTTGTACAAGGGTTTGATTATGCTATCGAGTCTCTCGATGGAGGGCCGGTTATTGGTTATTTGTTTGGACATACTGACACGTTGGGTAGCCCACCGTATGCTTCCACGATGAGTATTATCTTGTTATTTGTTTGGACATCGACACGTTGGGTAGCCCACGGGTATGCTTCCACAGTGAGTATTATCTTGTTATTTGTTTGGACATACTGACACGTTGGGTAGCCCACGGGTATGCTTCCACAGTGAGTATTCTCTTGTTAGTTGTTTGGACATACCGACACGTTGGGTGGCCCACGGGTATGCTTCCACAGGGATTGTTATCTTGTTATCTCCTTTGGGCATACCGACACGTTGGATGGCCCACGGTATGGGCCCACGGGGCGGTTCGAGCCGTACTTATACCGAGGTGAGATGCCGGGGCATGCGGCCATTGTGCGGGTTAAATTCCTGGGTTGTATTTGAGTGATGATTTCACGGGCATGAGTCCCTGACTTGACATGACTGCTTATATGTTGTGTACTGTAGTTTGGTTATCATACATGTCTCCAGCTTTATATAGACTATTATGATTTCATTTACAGTATTTTTCAGTTTCACATACTTGGTACCTGTTATCGACCTCGCCCGGGGCTGCGTTCATGCCGCAGGTTGAGGTACATAGCTTGCTGATCCGCACTCTTAGGATCGCCGTTCGGTTCTCGGAAAGCTCCATATCTCCGGAAGCTTGTCCTGTGGTACGGTTCCCTGAAGTGGTAGACTTTTGTATATTCAGGGGCATGGCGGGGCCCTGTCCCGTCATCATGGTTTTAAAATTCTTAGAGGTCTGTAACACTGTTGTGGGCAGAGTTTGTAAGGGATGTAACTGTTCAAGTTTTCATTTATGTACAAAAAGGTAACCGTTTGGGTTAGCCTGTTTTCTTATTTCACTGTTTTCTTTCATGAGTTTTTATTTCCGCTGGTTTTTCTCTGATGTTGTATCACTAGGGTGCCCGGGGTAAGGCACCAGTCACGGGCCCGGGATCGGGTCGTGACAAGGATGCTCTTCCAGCTGTTTGGGAGGAGTTCACAGAGGCTTTCCTGGATCACTTCTTGCCTCCTGAGATGAGGAGAGCCCGCGTAGATAGGTTCTTGACCTTGAGGCAGGACGGGAGGACTATCGTGAGTCTGACACAAGTTTGACTCCTTGGCCAGATATGCGCACACCATTGTAGCGGACATGGCCGACAGGGTTCATCGATATGTGATGGGGTTAGACCGTCATATGATTACTGCATGCTTGGGGATGGCTCTTCAGCCAGGGATGGATATTGCCAGGATGCAGGCGTACGCGCAGGGGATTGAGGACAGAGAGAGGCAGAATCAGCTAGATTTAGGCCAGACAAGAGGCGGGACAGCGAGGTCTCGAGGCGATTTTGGCGGCGGCCTCGGCGAACTAGGTCCACATTCCGGCCCGGACAGAGTGCTCTTCTCGATTTCCGGCGGGAAAGGTCGATCGGCCGGGTTATTCGAGGCGGTCGTGGCTCGTGACTTGAGTTTCGAGGAGGCGGCCGTCGCAATCGAGACCACCTACCTCTCGGTGCATTCGATGCGGTAGGTCTCATCCGGGCGAGTGCCGTATGGGTTCGAGGCGTGTTACTCTTGTGGCCGCAGTCCATCCCGAAGAAGGATTGTCCGTCCTTAGCGGCGGGGCGTTATGGTTCACCGACGGGTCGATTGCTAGATCTTCATCTTCGATGGTCGAGCGCCGGAGGCGTGGTACTTATGGGCGGCGAGCGCGGCGGTCGTGGTAGGGGTTCGATTCTGGCGGTCCTCGACCGCATTTATGCTATGTCGGCCGTCGGGACCGTGAGGCGTCACGGATGTAAATCAGTACATTGTTGGTTTCTTCTTGTGATGTATATGCTTTGATAGATCCGTGTTCTACCTTGTCCTATATATCTCCTCATATTGCGGTAGAGTAGGGATAGAGCGAGTCCATAAGACCTTTTGAGGTGGCTACGCCGATGGTGATTCGATGGTAGCCGGCGGGTGTATAAGGCTTGCCCTGTGACTATAGATAGTCGACAGACTCTAGCCGACTTGATAGAGTTGGACATGACAGACTTTGATGTGATTATGGGTATGGATTGGCTAGCATCTTGCTATGCCAATGTGGACTGTAGAGAGAGATTAGTTCGGTTCAGCTTTTCGTGAGCGATTATCGAGTGGAAGGGGAATACTGCATCGCCGAGGGGTAGGTTTATTTCCTACCTCAAGGCTAGGAAGATGGTGCGGAAAGGGTACATCTATCATATGGTTCGGGTATTTGATACTAAGGCTGAGATACCGGACCTTCAGTCAGTTCCGGTCGTTAGAGAGTTTCCAGATGTATTCCCAGACGAGCTTCCGGGTATCCCTCCGGAGAGGAAGATTGAGTTTTGTATCGATTTGGCGCCAGACACTCGACCGATATCTATTCCGCCATACAGGATGGCACCTGCCGAGTTGAAGGAATTGAAGGACCAACTGAAAGATTTGCTGGAGAAAGGCTTTATTAGGCCCAGTGTTTCTCCCTGGGGAGCACCAGTGTTATTTGTAAAGAAGAAGGATTGGACGCTGCGTATGTGTATTGATTACAGGCAGCTGAACAAGGTAACTATCAAGAACAGATATCCCCTCCCCAGGATTGATGATTTGTTTGACCAGTTGCAGGGTGCGAGAGGCTTTTCCAAGATAGACATGCGGTCTGGTTATCATCAGGTGCGAGTTAGAGAGATAGATATCCCAAAGACTGCATTCAGGACCCGGTATGGGCACTATGAGTTCAGGGTGATGTCTTTCGGGTTGACCAACGCCCCAGCAGTATTCATGGATTTGATGAATAGGGTGTTCAGGCCATTCTTGGATATGTTCGTTATAGTTTTCATTGATGATATCTTGGTATATTCGCGCACAGAGCAGGAGCATACAGAGCATTTGAGGACGGTATTGGGAGTCCTCCGAGACCGGCAGTTGTATGCCAAGTTCTCGAAATGCGAGTTCTGGTTAGCTACAGTGGCTTTCTTAGGGCATGTTATCGGGGCCGATGGTATTCGGGTTGATACAGCGAAGATTGAGGCAGTCAAGACTTGGCCTAGACCCACTACACCTACGGAGGTGCGCAACTTTTTGGGCCTTGCAGGTTATTATCGGAGGTTTGTGGAGAAGTTTGCTTCTATTTCAAAGACTTTGACTAAAGTGACTCGTAGCGGCTATGTTCCGTGGGCGGATACTTGTGAGGAAAGTTTCCAGTTGCTAAAGGAGAAGTTGACGACCGCCCCAGTTCTTACTCTTCCAGAGGGTTTAGATGGATATGTGGTTTATTGTGACGCGTCAGGTGTCGGGCTTGGGTGCGTGCTGATGCAGCATGGCAAAGTTATAGCTTATGCATCTCGACAGCTTAGGAAACATGAGAAGAACTATCCCACACATGACTTGGAGTTGGCAGCAGTGATTCATGCCTTGAAGATCTGGAGACATTATTTATATGCGATTCGTGGACATTTACCACGCACACGAAGTCTCGGTATATCTTCAGCCAGAGGGAGCTGAACTTGCGACAGAGACGGTGGTTGGAGCTGCTTAAGGATTACGATGTTGATATTCTATACCACCCAGGGAAGGCCAACGTAGTTGCAGATGCCCTTAGTCGCAGATCGATGGGTAGTCTGTCTGATGTACATCCAGAGAAGAGGAATATGGTCCGAGAGTTGCATCAGCTAGCGAGCCTTGGGGTTCGTTTGGTTGATTCTGATAGTGATGGAGTTCGGGTTCGAGAGGTTGCCGAGTCTTCCATCGTCGATGTCACGACCCGAACCCGGGCCCATGACTGGTGCCTTACCCCGGGCAACCTAGTGATACAACATCAGAGAAAAACCAGCGGAAATAAAAACTTAAACATACAGTTTAGATATGGATCAAGATAAAAGAAAATAGGCCAACCAAAACGGTTGCCTTTAAACATATATATATATATATATATATAGACATTTGAACAGTTACAATCCTTACAACCCTGCCCACAACAGTGCTACAGACCTCTAAGATTTACAACAACTATGACGGGACAGGGCCCCGCCATACCCCTGAATGTACAAGAACCTCTGCACTCGTGGTAACATACAAAGATAAGCCTCAGAAGGGAGCTTCAATACGCTGAAAGGTGATCCTAAAGCGGGATCGACGATCGATGTACCTCTACTGCGGCATGAACGCAGCCCCGAGGAGTCGGTCACAATGGTACCAAGTATGTGAAATCAGAAAATCGTAAATGAAATCATAATAGTCTATATAAAGCAGAGACATGTATGATAACCAAACTACGATTACACAACATATAACCAATCATATCAAGTCGTGACTCACGCCTCCAAATCATCACTCGTGCGGTGGAATTCCTTCCTCACCGCCGATCTATGATATAACAACACCGAGTATATATGAACACGAGTCCCACCTGTGTCAATAAAACCGTATGGGGCAAGTATAACTACCAGATCCGACCGTACCAATAATACTATACAACCATATCATGAAGCTGACACGTGGCAAGTGCACTAGCCTCCACCAGATCCACCTGCGTCACGTAGCTGACGGGGGCAAGTGAATCGGCCAGGCACCCGATCACAACCGTAAGTCACGAAGCTCCATCCAAACACTGACTCGCGAAGCTGACACGTGGCAAGTACACTAGCCTCCACCAGATCCACCTGCGTCACGTAGCTGACGGGGGCAAGTGAATCGGCCAGGCACCCGATCACAACCGTAAGTCACGATACTTCGCCGCGAAGCTGACACGTGGCAAGTGCAATAACCGCTACCAGATCCACCTGCGTCATGTAGCTGACGGGGGCAAGTAAGCGAATACGCGCGATCACAACCGTAAGTCACGATACTTCGCCATAAATAACCATAATGGTCACATGTCCACATCATCGGTGTAGACATGCCCATGTAACAATAATAATGGAAGCATACCCGTGGAATCTTCCGTCACTGCCGGTACGTCCAAGTAAGTTCTCAACAAGTCAACCGGCCCTCCATCGAGAGACGCGGTAGAATAGAAACACAATTCTTGCACAACAAAGACTATCATCATAAGCATAGGCAAGTTACACGACACCAAACATAGGCAAGTTACACAACAACAAGCATAGGCAAGTTATACATAACTCAAGGTACTTTCATTTTATGTCAAAGTCCGGGTTTTAACCCTAAAGTACTACGTACGTTAAATTCCTTTTAAAGAGATCCATTCCTTTTATAAAAGTCACCCGATACCCGTAGTATTAAAATAGAGTGACTCACATTTTTAGGTAAACCAAAACACTTTCCTTTTCAACAACATTCTTTTCCCTAAAGTTCCAGTTTGCCTAATTTCAATTACTCAAGTCTCTTTATTTTAGAAAAGTTTCATAGTTCAATGTCTTAATCTCTTTTAAAACAATTGAGTAACATATGCCATATGTGTGAGCAGTTTATTCTTGTTTATAACCATTTTATTAAAGCAGTCATGATCTAGAAAATGTAATATCATTTTGTCTCATCTTAGCTTCTATGCAGATGGAGGTTTCTACTGGTTTTAATAATACTTCATTATTCAATACATTTTCCTTTATTAACGCTGCAGTGGTTTGTCGATACTCATTATCATTTCCGACATCAGTAAAACATTATTCTTTAAAAACCAAGTACTCATTACTCACGAATGAGGTTTCATACATCTTACAACTTTCAAAACAATTAAGTTAAGTCTCTTATCTTATAAGATCAAGTCTCTTAACTTTTAAAATCAGTAAAACCATTCTCTTTATCTCTCTTAAGACGTTATACCTAACTTCCCATAAAGCTAGTATAACTCTTATGTTTTCAAACCAAGTATTACTCTTCTGTTAAAAAATGATTCAGCATTCTTTTGAAATACTTCAAGATTCTTTATTATTCAGGCTTAAGTCAAAGACATTGCCGATAACTACGTTCAGATAACACACGTACGTCTACCGTACTATATATATATATACTTCAAGATTCTTTTTATTCAGGCTTAAGTCAAAGACATTGCCGATAACTACGTCAGTTAACGCACGTACGTCTACCGTACTATATATATATATACTTTAAAATATCATGCTCAAGAGTAGAGGAAGAATCACATACCTCGCGACGATTATCGACTATAAGCAAAACGCTCCACGGCTATAACCCGGCTAGCCTTGTCCACCTCCCAAGTAGTTCATGCTACTCGCAGAACATTCAACCAATAAGGTTATAAGTCTACTGTAAATACAGTCCTACGTAAGTACAGTTTAATCTTCTACTTATATTCTTCTGATGTGATTTCAGTTCAAGTCTATTCTGTAATATCCTTCTATTACAGTTCAATTCTCTTCTATGAATCTTATATTCATTTCTATACAACTACAGTATGTAATTCCCAATTACAATAGAAGGACAGTAGTATTTACCTTGATGAGCCCAAAATTATCCAAGTTTAATGTCGCTCCTGAGCAACGTTTAGCTCCTACTCCGAGTGCTCCAATCCGCTCCAAACAACCCTTAGAAGTTCTACGCAACTTCTACTTAACACTTCAACCGACTATGAAGGTTTTCCTTAGGGTTTCGTTTAGTGGCTAAAGGAAGTATAATAGTATTTTCCGGGCTCTACGTATAGAGGTAACTTTGGAAAGTACTATAAGGTATATGGGCTAGAGTATTTTGGCATTACAACAATACTTAGAGAGTATTTTATACCACAAAGGGGGTATTATACGAAAACAACTAGGCTAGGGGAGGGTTTCGCCAAGGTTGGGACGAGAACCACGAAGGGGAGAGGATTTCAAGACTTGGAACAATTTTTGGATGAAGAAGTTCATCACTAAGGGGGGGGGGGGGGGGGGTATTTATAGGTCAAGCAATGGCCAACCAATGGCCAAGATCCATCCAAGTGTTAGGAAAGTGTAGGGCTAGGATTTAACCATGTGGACCTTATCCATCTACCACACCAACTTGCACAAAATATCATACCAACTCCCTTGACCCCTTTCGTCCATCTTGCCGCCCCAAGTCCTTCTAATGTGAGGGTGACACATGTCACCCTCCCGTTGGTCCAAAATGTTTCATCTCTCGGAAAAATCCGCAAAAATTATAAATGTCATAGCCGGAATTTTCCCTTCGCAAGTCTTGTAAAACGTTTCGTCGAAAAACGATTCTTTTCGGCACTTGTGCCCAAATTTTTGAACCTTGCCAACTTTAAGGCTTAAATTTTTATACGTACGCCCTCACATACATACTCTGGAAATACGAGGTATAACAGTCGAGGAGGTGAAGAGGCGACAATATGAGGATCCGATTATGGTACGGTACCGAGATGCAGCTCTCCAGAAGGAGAAGAGTCTATTTGAGGTAGCGTCTGATGGGGTGCTAAGATTCGAGGGCCGATTATGTGTTCCCGATGTGACAGGACTTCGTCAGCAGATTCTGGGGGAGGCACACAGTGCTCGTTATTCTATTCATTCGGGGTCGACTAAGATGTATCATGACCTCAGATGCGTGTATTGGTGGGATGGCCTAAAGAGGGACGTTGCGGAGTTCGTGGCACAGTGCCCGAATTGTCAGCAGGTTAAGGTTGAGCACCAAAAGTCGGGTGGGCTGTTGCAGGCTATTGATATTCTGACTTGGAAGTGGGAGGTGGTAAAATATGGATTTTATTACAGGGTTACCTTCCACTCAGAGGAAGCATGATTCCATTTGGGTTATCGTCGACAGGCTGACGAAATCAGCCCATTTTCTTCCAGTCAGGACGACTTTTTCGGCCGAGGATTACGCGAGACTGTATATCAGGGAGATTGTGAGACTGCACGGAGTGCCTGTATCGATTATTTCGCATGAGGAGCCCGGTTCGGCTAACTCGAGGTATTTCCAGAAGGGATTAGGGACACAAGTGAGTCTCAGTACGACGTTTCATCCTCAGACCGACGGACAGGCCGTGCGCACTATCCAGACACTTGAGGATATCTTTGCGAGCTTGTGTTATTGATTTGTGGGTAGCTGGGAGGATCATTTGCCTCTTGTGGAGTTTGCTTATAACAACAGCTACCATTCCAGTATTCAGATGGCGCCTTATGAGGCCTTATACGGGAGGAAGTGCAGGTCACCGATAGGCTGGTTCGAGGTGGGAGAAGTTCAGTTAGTCGGGCGCACTTGGTTCAAGAGCGATGGATAAGGTGAAGCTTATCCAGGAGCGGTTGTTGGCAGCTCAGAGTCGGCAGAAGTCGTATGCAGATCATCGGCATCGACACTTGGAATTTGAGGTAGATGATTGGGTTTTCCTAAAGGTATCGCCCATGAAGGGCGTGATGAGATTTGGAAAGAAGGGGAAACTTAGCCCAAGGTACATTGGGCCGTATCAGATTGTCCGTAGGATAGGCCAGGTTGCCTATGAGTTAGATCTTCCGTCCGATCTGGAGGCGGTGCATCCAGTTTTTCATGTGTCTATGTTGCGGAAATGTATTGGAGATCCATCTAGAGTGCACCCGATTCATGATGTCCAGGTGACAGAGGAGTTATCGTATGAGGAGAGTCCCATAGCGATACTCGATCGTCAGGTTAGACGACTTCGGACGAAGGATGTGGCTTCCGTCAAAGTCTTGTGGCGGAACGAGAATAGGGAAGAGATGACGTGGGAAGCAAAGGATGACATGATGAAGAAGTATCCTCACTTATTTCCTATACCTCCAGGTAACCTACTTTCTTGCTTGATATTTTTAATTGGAAATTTTGCTTGAGTATTGTTGTGGCTCGTGGAGCTTCTTTATTTGCAAAAGAATAGTTAAGAGGGTCTATGTCGATATTGTGATTTGAGTAAGCCTAGAAGGAACATTCGGGACGAATGTTTCTAAGGGGGGGAGAATGTTATACCCCGTAGTTCTGACCCTACGTATGAGAGCGTACGAAAGCATGTAAGACTTAAAATTTTCAAAGGATAGGTTGACGGATTGTTCCGGACGGGTTTTAGTCAAATTTGAGGCGGGTTATGACCCGGTACATTGAGGGTTCCTAAGTGTTTCAAAGGCCTAGGGCGTAGTTCGTTGAGTCTAGATTCCAACGCAACCAACCATTCGTCGATAGGACGTCGGAGTAGAAAGTTATGAGGGTTACAAGTTCAGTGCGCAGTCGGACAAAAATGTTTTTCGGACAAAGCGGCGGCGCGGCACGAAAATCGAGAGGTCGAAGTTGCAGCGCCGCGCGCTGAGACAGCAGGTCGCGGCGCCGGAAGTTCCGAGAGTCCGCAGAGGTTTCAGAGCCGCGCGTCGGAGACGCTGATGTCACGCCCGAACCCGGGCGTGGCCCGATCGTGCCCTACCTGGCCTCGACCGAGAAAATCCTCTGCTCCTCTGAGAACCTCGACTCCTGGAGCTTGGACCGGCTCCTAAATACCTTGTGGGGTCCAATATCCCACCTGTGAGCTGCGGGGGTATGTACTGGGTAGGCTGGGACGAATATCTCACTCGCTGCTGAGGCAGCTCGTCCAAAAACTCACCGGAATAACCAACCGGTCTAGCCCTCTTACGCTGATCTCCGCGTTAGCCCTCTACCCTCTGTACACACCTGCATCGGCGAATAACCTCCTCGATGAAATCAGAGTAATCGCTATCTTGGTCAATAACATAATGGCTTCCTTCATGACCCTAACGTCTTCCCCTAACTGAGAAACTGGAGGCTCTGGTGCTGGGGCCTCAAAACCTGGCGCAGAAGAACTCGCCGACTGCGGAACAACATGCGGTATACCCTGGGCATAAGCCCTATCAACTCTCTGAGTCTGACTAGTACCTCCTGCTACTCCTTTGCCCTTCTGGGCGGCTGTTGCCCTCCTTGGAGGCATAACTGTAACACAAAATCACGTCAGAGAGGAATTATCTTACTAACACAGCTCTATGGCACGATCTTATAGTGAGAAGAATAGAAACCAACTCCTAAATGTCCTATAGCCTCCTGTTTATGGGTGTGGCGCGCAACACACCGATAATCAAGACTCTACTAGACACGGTCTGTAGACATTCCAAGGACTGACTGCTCTGATACCACTCTGTCATGCCCCGAACCCCGGGCCCGTGACTGGTGCCCTACCTGGGCACCCTTCTACCTAACAACACAAGTAAACTGCGGAATTTAAATAACACTTTTTTTTTTAAACCAACGTGCGTGCAAGGGCAAAGCCGACAAGGCTGCCATATAATATACATAAACAAAAGACACAACACTGTACATGAGTCTAATCCCACATATGAATACAGACCTCTAAGAGTTATACTGAACTATGACGGGACAAGGCCCCGCCGTACCCACAACCGTACAAAGCACATCAAGGAACTATACCAAAAGATAAACTCCGATGAAGGAGCTATCCAAAACTCGACGGCGGTCCTACACCTGCCGATCACCAAACTGCGTACCTAAACCTGCGACATGAACGCAGCCCCCCGAAGGAGGTCAGTACGAAGAATGTACCAAGTATGTGAAGCGATGAAATCGTAATGAAATCACAATGATCTAAACAAAGCAGGAGACATGTATGATAGCCAACCTACAGTACATAATACATAAGCAGTCATATCAAGTCAGGGACGCATGCCCTCAAGTCATTTCTAAAATATAACCATGGGTCTACGCCCATAATATCAATCATGCCCGTGGAATCCTTCCTCACTGCCGACAGTCCATGATATAATATAACACCAATAGGCATACATGAACACCAAGTCCCACATGTGTCCTAAAAAGCATGCGGGCAGTAGGAAGACGAGCGGTGGTAAGCGAGGTATAATGTCTTGGGGTTTACCTCATTTATACTCTTACCACGAGAAGGTGGTATAGCGTCTTGGGGTTTACCCTCACTTATACTCTTACCCTATCTCGACCGACCAACAAACAAAACAAGCGGGGTATAATGTCTTGGGGTTTACCCTCATTTATACTCTTACCTCGAGAAGGTGGTATAAGCGTCTTGGGGTTTACCCCTCACTTATACTCTTACCCTATCTCGACCGACCATCAAACAAAACAAGCAGGGGGTATAATGTCTTGGGGGTTTACCCCTCACTTATACTCTTACCCTATCTCGACCGGCCGTCAAACAACACATAAGCACTACCAGGTCTTTTATAAAAATCCGGGAATTTAACCCAAGTACTACAAATAACGGAAGCATACCTGTGGAATCCCACATCACTGTCGGTACGTCCAAGTAACTTACAACAAGACAGCCGGCCCTCCAACCGAGAGTCGCGGCAACGCAATAAAACATAATACTTGCACTCAAAGGCTATCACCAGCACATATAGGCAATTCTTAATTAAACAAGCCAAAGTACTTAGCAAGGCACACTTAGAATAATTCTCAATTAATCAAGCCAAAGTACTTATCAAGGCACACTTAGAATAATTCTCAATTAATCAAGCCAAAGTACTTATCAAGGCACACTTTAGAATAATTCTCAATTAACCAAGCCAAAGTACTACGTACGTACATTCTTTTCAAAAGACTCATTTTTGTGTAAAATCCCAAGATACTAACACCCGTAGTATCAAGGTGTGTCTATTTTTCAAAGTAAGTTACTACACTCTTAGAAAACTCATTTCAAAGCTTGAAATCAAGTAACTTCAAATTTTCACAATCAAGGCAACTTATGCCCATTAATCAAAATAGACAACTTTCTAAACCTTCCATAAAGCCGTTATAACCAACTTCCCATAAAGCCGTTATAACCCTTTATGGTTTTTAGACAATTTCATTCCTTTTATAACCAAGAGACTTATACTTTTAAAACCAAGTATCACATACTTACAAATCAAGTTCTTAACTTTCAAAATACTTCAAATCTCTTAATATTTAGAAAACAAGTTTCTTCTACTTTTAAACCTCAAGTAACTCACACCTTTAAAACAAGTTACTTCTCTTAAATCATGTCATTTCTCCTCTCTTAAAACAATTAAGTAAATCACTCCTTTGACTCCCCCAAAGTCATTATAACGACCCTTAGGTTTTGGAACTAAGGCACTAGCTAAAAGATTTGGAAACCACTTCCTTTTCAAGACTCTATGTACTTTAAGTAAAATACTTTCACTTTTAAGAATCCAACTTCACTAAGGCAATGGAGTATACAACTTACAATTTACACATCAAAGTACAATCAAGGAAGTTCATAGAACAAATTCTATATTAGGCAATCCAAGTACAACCAAGGAATGAATCATTTAAGGAGTAGAACTTACTTTCTTTATGTCACGACCCGTTCCGGGCCCCGTGACTGGTGCCTTACCCGGGCACCCAAGTAGTCATACATCAGAGTAATCAGCGGAACATAAGACAAGACAAGAAACATTATGAAAAGAGAAATAGTTTATCTGAAGAAAAGCTTGCCTTTCGGCATATATATATACCCCAAGTTTTGCAGTTACATCCCAACTGTACAATAGGACTACAGACCTCTAGGAATGTAAACAACTATGGCGGGACAGGGCCCCGCCATACCCTGAAAGTACAAAACTATCTACAATACAGGGAGATCATACCCAAAAAGTAGAGCCTCCGGAGAAGATGGAGTTCCCGACACCAAAGCAAAGATCCTAAGGATGTGGATCTAGCACCTGCTTGCCCTTACCTGCGGCATGAACGCAGCCCCCCGAAGGAGGTCAGTACAACAGGTACCAAGTATGTGAAACTGTAAAGTACTTAAATGAAATCAAGTATTTAAACCCATTTGCAAATCAGTTCAATTGCACATAGTGCCATGTCACAAACAAGAACAATAATAGATATAATGTAACTGGTCTTTCCTAGGCCGCGAATGATCGAAGCAAGGCCAATCGCCCATAGTATCATTATGCGTGCCTAGTCCTGGACTTCCCGTAGTCCGCATAGGTCACACACGCACCGCATGAGGTATTCCTCGCGTCGGTAGCTAACCCGGCATTCTCCTGGACTCGCGGCCGCATAGTCTCAATAGACCGCATAGTCACACACGCGCATGGCATCCCCGTCGGGCTAAAACACCGAATGATCAATCTCGAACTCCGCAGCTCGCGCATAGTCACATGGATCGCATAGGCCGTATAGACCGCATCAAGGGTGGAAAGCCCTCGGTATAACAAGTCGAGGGGTAGGTGATATAATAACAAGATAACGGACTTACCGCTTAGCAACGTAAGCTCGCCAAGAATGACCCCCTTTCACAACATTACAAGACACTAACACGTAGCATCCTAATATGTCTATTTATCAAACAATCTTACTACACTTAATGTAAATCAATACAAGGCTTTTATAAACAAACAAGTAAACAGTTCCTTTTATCTTTCTTAAGTTGTTATACCTAACTTCCCATAAAGCTAGTATAACTCTTAAGCTTTTGTTTAAAAACCAACTGTTCCTCTTCTGTTAAAAATGATTCAGTATTCTTTTGAAATGTATCAAGATTCTTATTATTCAGGCTTAAGTAAAAAGACATTGTCGTAGTTATTATTCAGGCTTAAGTCCGAAGACATTGCCGTAATTATTATTCAGTTAACACACGTACGTCTACCGTACTATATATATTTAAAATATCATGCTCAAGAGTATAGGAAGAATCACATACCTTCTTGGCGAACTCCACCTGCCAAGTCGAATATGTCGCGCGCAGAGAATCAGCCTATAATAGTCAAATACGTCTATCAACGTCTAGACTATTCTGTAAACAGTTCTAAGCAGAGGGTTCTCTATTCTACGGAAATTTGGGCAGCACTTCCCTACCCGGTAAGTTGTACAGTCTACTGTAAAAACAGTCCTATGTGAGTACAGTTCAATTATTCTTCTTTTATACCCTTCTACTGTGATAACAGTTCAATTCTATTCTGTAATATCCTTCTAAGTATTTATACTTATTCCTATACTTCTACAGTATGTATTCTCTAATTACAAAAGAAGGATAAGTTTATTTACCTCGGTAAGCCCAATAATATCCTAGATAAAAGTCGATCCTGAGCAAGGTTTAGCTCCTAATTTGTACGCTCCGATAGCTCCAAGAACCCTTAGAAGTTCTTCACAACTTCTACTACGTACTAAGGGATTTGGGCTAGGGTATTTAGGAATAGTAACTACACTTGGAAGACAACATTTCTACCAAGGGAGGGGGGGGAGGTGTTATACCCCGTATTTCCAGAGTATGTACGTAAAGGAATACGTACAAAAAGTTTGGTCTTAAAGTTAGGCCTTGGACGATTTTTTGGGCACAACTCACAAAGCGAATAGTTTTCCGACGAAACGTTTCCACAGCTTTCGTAGGGTAAATTCCGGCTATGCCATTTCTATTTTTTGCGGATTTTTCCGAGAGACGAAACATTTTGGACCAACGGGAGGGCGACACTTGTCACCCTCCAATTGATGGATGTGAGGCGTTCATATGGCCGATTGGAGTTGCCAACTTGGTCAAGTAGTTGGTAAGATATTTTGTGTGCAAGTTGGCTAGGTACACTTGCCCTAATCTTGACCTTACACTTGCCTAGCACTTGGCTAAATCTTGGCCATTGGTTGGCCATCCCTTGACCTATAAATACCCCCCTTAAGATGAAGAGTTCTTCATCCACAAATTACTTTCCAAGTCTTGAAAATCCTCCTTCTCCCTTTGTTAGCCATTTCGTCCAAGCCCTCTTCCCCCTCTAGCCTAAGTGACCCTTGGCCGAGGCTTCCTCCCCCCCTAGCCTAGCCGAAATCTACCGCCATCCCTTGGTAGACAAGTTGCCTTCTAGTATTGGTATAATTCCCAAAATACCCTATCCCAACTCCATTAGTCCTTAGTTGAAGTTGTGAAGAACTTCTAAGGTTCCCTTGGAACTTTCGGGCGCTCAACTTAGAGCTAAACCTTGCTCAAAGCGACTTTTTCTAGGATATTATTGGGCTTACCGAGGTAACTAATCCTAACCCACTTTTGAATTAGAGAATACTTACTGTTGTAGTATGATAATAAGTATAAATACTTAGAAGAATATCACAGAATAGCATTGAACTGTTACCACAGTAGAAGGGTTTAAAAAGAAGAATAATCAAACTGTACTTACATAGACTGTTTTCACAAAGAGACTTATATAGCTCACCTGTAGGAAGTGCTGCCCAACTTTCCATAGAATTGTGAACCCTCTGCTTAGAATGACCTTGAGTAGTCTTTGATAGATATCTGTGACTATTATAGGTGACTCTGCGCGACATATTCAACTTGGCAGGTGGTTTTCGCTGAGAAGGTATGTGATTCTTCCTAAAGCATGATATTTTACAATATATATAGTACGGTAGACGTACATGTGTTAACTAAAATATAACTACGGCAATGTCTTTGACTTAAGCCTGAATAATACTTACGGCAATGCCTCACGGCTTAAGCCTGAATAACACTTACGGCAATGCCTCACGACTTAAGCCTGAATAATAAAGATCTGAAAGCATTTTAAAAGATTACTGAATCCTTTTTTTAACAGAAGAGAACTAATTGGTTTTTAAACAGAAGCTTAAGAGTTATACTAGCCTTGTGGGAAGTTAAGTATAACCACTTAAGATTGATAAAAGAAACAGTTTGCCTATGTGTTTATAACAGACTTATATTGAATTGTGAAAAGAATAATAAGATGGTTTGATAAGTAGACATGATATGATGCTATGTGTGTTAGTGTCTTGTAACGTTTGTGAAAAAGAGTATTCTTGTTGTGATTATGTTGTTTAAAGATAAGTCGTTATATTAGTGTACTATCACTCACCTCTTGAGATGATCTAGGAGGTTGCGCCCTCCGATGCGGGTAGACTCAGTGATGCAGGACCATGATTCGAGAATACCTCATGCGGGTCCGGGGCCTATGCGAGCTACGAGAGTTCGTGTTAGTATGCGGGGTTATGCCTCATGCGGTCTATGTGGCCATGCGGACAACGAGTCGGGGCGATGCAGGAGTAGCTACCCTCGATGCGGGTTATACCTCATGCGGGCCCACGTGAGTGGCTATGCGGACTCGGGAGTCGAGATTAGGCTTGCGAATGATGATATGGGCGAGTGGCCTGTTTCGATCATTCGCACCCTAGACAAGACATATTACAGTTACCTATTGTTGCTGTTGTTTGTGGTGTGGCACTACGTGCGGTTTCCGTGGTTGTTTCACACATATTTGTATACTGGTTGTAAAAATAATATGTTTGCAGTTAAGTCCTTTACCGTGTCGCATACTGAGTACCTGTTGTACTGACCTCCTTCGGGGGGCTGCGTTCATGCCGCAGGTAAGGGCAGCAGTGCTAGATCCGCATCCTTAGGATCTCTTTGCATTGGTGTCGAGCTCCATCTTCTCCGCGCTCTACTTTTGGTATGATCTCTGTATTGTAGATAGTTTGTATAGTCAGGTATGGCGGCCTGTCCGCCATAGTTGTATATTTCCTTAAGTGCAGTAGTCATGTTATGCGATGTCGGATGAACGCTAAACTGGTTTATATATATATATATGCGAAAGCGACGTTTGTTCACATAAAGCGTGTCTTATTTTATAAAGCTGTTTCATGTCTTGTTTTATATTTCCGCCGATTACTCGATGTATGACTACTTGGGTGCCCCGGTAAGGCACCAGTCACGGGCCCCGGAACGGGTCGTGACAAAAGTGGTATCAGAGCAGTTAATCCTCGGAAAGTGTCTACAGACCGTATCTAGTAGAGTCTTGATTATCGGTGTGTTGTGCACCACCAATAATCGTGAGGCTATAGGATATTTAGGATTGGTTTCCATTCTTCTCATTACGAGATCGTGCTTTAGAGGCGTGTTATAGGTTGGACCCTCTAACGTATTCCTTTCTATATGATTATGCCTCCACGTAAGGCAACCGGGCGGCAAGGCAAAGCGAGGAGTCGCTAGCGAGACACCCAGAGTCACGAGGCTCGTGCCCGGCCTATACGAGACGGCGAGTTCTATGACGCCGCCCGGCCCAGACCACGCAGTACCCACACCTCGTCCCGCGGCACCGGGCGGAGGTTAGGGTACAAGGAGATGGCCCGGCTATTGGCTAAAGTTGTGTCCCGTTACGAGAGATTGGATCGGCGGTTCAGTTCGGCTCGGCTCGGTCGCACCGTGGTGCACCCGAGGCGAATAGTTTGAGACTACGAGATTTCTTGAGTTGTAGCCCGCCAGATTTCTGGGTCGGCGGAGGATGATCCGCGAGTTCATCCGTCGGCTTGAGGATCATGCGGGTGATCAAGGCCTCGAGAGCGATGCTGTGACCTTCGGTTCGCATCGGTGCGTGATACCGCGATCGATTGGTTTGATTCATGGGAGTTATCCCGGAGAGCACGCGCGTCCCGCCTACTTAGGATGAGTTCTCGAGGCTTTCCTCACTCACTTCTTGCCTCCACAGATGAGAAGGGCGCGGGCTGATAGATTTTTACTACTGAGGCAGAGAGGACGCACTGTCAGGGAGTACAATGTCGAGTTTGATTCATTGGCTCGATATGTCCCGGCTTTGGTAGCGAGATATGGAGGATAGGGTGCACCGCTATGTCACCGGGCTGACGACTATATGGCGAAGTCGTGTGCGGGTGTTTCTCTTCACCGTATGGACATTACCGCATGCGAGCTCACGCTCTTGGATGCGAGGCGCAGGTCGGCAGTGGGCCGACGGCAGCGAAGAAGGCGGGGCGGGAGGGTCTTACGGGGTTATCGTGGTGGCGGCCTCGGCAGATCTGGGTCGCACCACGGCCCGGCTGAGCACTCTGCGCGCCCTCGCCACGGCCCGAGTTTTCGAGGCGCACTGGGGCCTGGGGCTTGGGCGTCGAGTAGCGAGTGCGGCGATCGGGACCACCCCGGTGTGGCCGTCGGTAGATCCCACTACGGGAAGTGTGGTACTGTTTTTGGAGCTTGTTACAGTTGTGGCCAGCAGGGTCACTTTGCGGACCGTCCGACCGGCGCGTGGCCAGTGGTAGGGCTCACGCCCGAGTTCTTGCCGCTCATCATCTCCTCTGATTACTCGCCCGGGCGTGGTACATGGGTCAGCAGTCGCGGCGGTCGTGGCTCGGGTCCCGATTCTAGCGGTCCTCGACCGCATTTATGCTTTGTCCACCGACAGATCGGAGGCCTCACCGATGTCGCCACAGTACCTTATCGGTTCGGGTTTGATGTATATGCTTTGATAGATCCGGTTCTACTGTCCTATATATCTCCCTTGTTGCTAGTAGGATAGGGGTAGAGCACGAGTCCATAGACCGCTTCGAGGTAGCTACGCGATGGGTGATTCGGTGGTAGCTCGGCGGGTATATAGAGCTTGTCTGTGACCATTCTGATCGTCAGACCCTAGCCGACTTGATAGAGTTGGAGATGATTGACTTCGACGTGATTATGGGGATGGATTGGCTAGCTTCTTGCTACGCTAATGTAGACTGCAGAGAGAGTAGTAATGCAGTTCCGATTTCTGAGGCCGGTTGTTGAGTGGGAGGAGCACGGTATCGCCGAGGGTAGGTTTATTTCCTACCTCAAGGCTAGGAAGATGGTGCGGAAGGGTATATCTACCATCTCGTTCGGTGTTTGATCTGCTGCGGTGCAGATTTTCATCGGTCCAGAGTCGAGAGAGTTCCCGCACGTGTTTCGGGCGACCTCCGGGTATCCCTCCTGAGAGGGAGATTGAGTTTTGTATAGACACATTGCCAGACACTCGGCCTATTTCCATTACGCCATACATAATGTCACCTGCAGAGTTGAGAGAGTTGAATGATCAGATTAGGGATTTGCTGTAGAAGGGCTTCATCAGGCCTAGTGTTTCACCCTGGGGAGCCGGTATTGTTCGTGAAGAAGAAGGACGGGACGCTGCGCATGTGTGTTGACTACAGGCAGCTGAACAAGGTGACCATTAAACGAATACCCTTCCGGGATTGATGATTTGTTCGACCCGATTGCGAGCGCGAGATGTTTCTCAAGATTGATCTGCGGTCGGGCTATCATCAGTGCGAGTCGAGAGGTGGATGTCCCTAGATCGCATTCGGACGATGCGGCCATTATGAGTTCGTGGTCATGTCTTTTGGGTTGACCAATGCTCGTGGTATTCATGGATTTGATGAACCGAGTGTTCAAACCATTTTTGGACACGTTTGTGATAGTGTTCATTGATGATATCTTGGTTTATTCTCGCTCGAGCGGGAGCATGCGGAGCATTTGAGGCTGTCTTGTGATTCTCGAGATCAGCGATTTATGCGCCAAGTTTTCCAAATGTGAGTTTTGGTTGACTTGATGGCGTTTCTCGGGCATATTGTCGGGGTGATGGCATTCGAGTGGATACGGCCAAGATCGGCGATCGGGACTTGGCCTGAACCTACTACTCAAGCGCAGGTTCGCGATTTTAGGCCTTGCGAGGATATTATCGGCGGTTCGTGGAGAAGTTTGCTTCTATCTTCGCACCATTGACGGTGACTCAAAGCGGCCAAGTTTGATGGTGATGCTTGTGGCGGGGTTTCGATTCTTGAAAGAGATCGGCATCGCCCGTTCTTACTCTTCCGAGAGGTCGAGCGGTTATGTTGTGTATTGTGATCGTCGGGCATCGGGTTGGGATGTGTGTTGATGCAGCATGGTAGAGTTATAGCATACGCATCCGGCTTAAGAAACACGAGAGAACTACCCCCATGATTTGGAGTTGGCAGCAGTGATTCACGCTTTGAAGATCTGGAGGCACTATTGTTATGGGGTTCACGTGGATATTTATACAGACAAAAAGAGCCTCCAGTATATCTTCACCAGAGGAGCCGAACTTCACGGCGAAGAAGGTGGTTAGAGTTGCTTAAGGATTACGATGTTGATATCCTGTACCACGGGAAGGCAATGTTGTGGCGTATGCTCTTAGTCGTAGGTCGATGGGAGCCTATCGGATGTGCAACTAGAGAGGAGGACATGGTTCATGATTTGTATCGATTAGCGAGCCTTGGTGTCCGTATGATTGATTACGATAGCGATGGGGTTAGAGTTCGTGAGGTTGCGAGTCTTCCATCGTCGAGGAGGTGAAGAGGCAGATTCGAGGATCGGCTTTGATTCGATATCGTGATACAGCTCTTCGTGAGGGCAAGGGTCGCTTGAGGTAGCACACGATGGGGTGCTAAGGTTTGAGGGCGCATGTGTTCCAAATGTTTGAGACTTGGCGTGAGTTCTTGGGGAAGCACCGGTAGCGCGTTACTCTATCCATCCGGGTCGACCAAGATGTACCACGACCTTAGATCGTGTATTGGTGGGATGGCTTGAAGAGGGCGTTGCGAGTTCGTAGCTCGGTGCGTGTTGTCGGCGGTGAAGGTAGAGCACGAGAGACACGGTGGTTTGTTCTGACGATAGAGATCCCGACACGGAAGTGGGAGGTAATCAACATGGACTTCATCACGGGATTACCTCGCACTCGGAGGAGACATGATTCTATATGGGTTATCGTCGACGGTGACGAAATCAGCCCACTTTCTTCCGTCGGGGCGACTTTTTCGGTGAGGATTATGCGGACTTTACATCAGAGATCGTCGGTGCATGGAGTCCCTACTTGATCATATCGCAGAGGATCCCGATTTACGGCCAACTTCGGAGGTCCTTCCGCAGGGTTTAGGGGCAGTGAGCACGAGTCGCATTTCATCCACGAGCAGACGGACAGCGAGCGCACTATCCGCACTCGAGGATATCTTTGCGAGCACGTGTTATTGACCGATGGTAGTTGGGAGGATCATTTGCCTCTAGTTGAGTTCGCGTATAATAATAGCTACCACTCCAAAGATTCGGATGGCGCCTTATGAGGCCTTGTATGGGAGGAAGTGCGGATCGCCTATAGGTTGGTTCG
The DNA here is from genome assembly GCA_029844215.1 of Przewalskia tangutica. Lineage (NCBI taxonomy): Eukaryota > Viridiplantae > Streptophyta > Magnoliopsida > Solanales > Solanaceae > Przewalskia > Przewalskia tangutica. The sequence continues at coordinate 73,924,257 of CM056725.1, forward strand.
ATGTGGCGAGTGCGGCTAGTGGGACCAGATTGGTGCAGTGACGATGGATAAGGTGAAGCTTATCCGAGGCGGCTATTAATGACTCGAGTCGGCCAAGTCGTATCACGGATCATCGCCGCCGACATCCGGAGTTCGCGATTGATGATTGGGTTTTCTGAAGGTGACACCCATGAAGGGTGTGATGAGATTCGGGAAGAAGAAACTTCGGCCCAAGGTACATTGGGCGTTTGATTGTCCGCGAGGTAGGCAAGGTTGCCTATGAGTTGGATCTGCCGTCCGATCTGGAGGCAGTGCATCCGTTGTTTCACGTTTCTATGCTTAGGAGATGTATCGGGGATCCATCCAGGGTACATCCGATTGACGATGTCCATGTGACCGAGGGGTTATCGTATGAGAGATTCCCATAGCGATAATCGATCGTCGAGTTAAGCGTCTGCGGACGAAGGGCGTGGCCGTCAAAGTCTTGTGGCGGAACGAGCTCGAGGAGGAGATGACGTGGGAAGCTGAATAGGACATGAGGCAGAAGTATCCTCACCTATTCCCCACACCTCCAGGTAATTCACTTTCCTACTTGTAAATTTTCGTTATCGTTTCTGCCTAAGTGTTGTTTTTTTTGCCGTGTGTGGCTTTTGCAAACTGTTTAAGTTTTGAAGAACCTTATCGTTATCTGTCTTGGGAAGGAACATTCGGGACGAATGTTTCTAAGGAGGGGAGAATGTTATACCCCGTATTTCCAGAGTATGTACGTAAAGGAATACGTACAAAAAGTTTGGTCTTAAAGTTAGGCCTTGGACGATTTTTTGGGCACAACTCACAAAGCGAATAGTTTTCCGACGAAACGTTTCCCACGACTTTCGTAGGGTAAATTCGGCTATGCCATTTCTATTTTTGCGGATTTTTCAGAGGCGAAACATTTTGGACCAACGGGAGGCGACACTTGTCACCCTCCAATTGATGGATGTGAGGCGTTCATATGGCGATTGGGTTGCCAACTTGGTCAAGTAGTTGGTAAGATATTTTGTGTGCAAGTTGGCTAGGTACATTTGCCCTAATCTTGACCTTACACTTGCCTAGCACTTGGCTAAATCTTGGCCATTGGTTGGCCATCCCTTGACCTATAAATACCCCCCTTAAGATGAAGAGTTCTTCATCCACAAATTACTTTCCAAGTCTTGAAAATCCTCCCTTCTCCCTTGTTAGCCATTTCGTCCAAGCCTCTTCCCCTCTAGCCTAAGTGACCCTTGGCGAGGCTTCCCCCTCAAGAGTGCGGATAGTGCGCTCGGCTGTCCGTGCATGCGTGGATGGAATGCGATTACTCGGGCTCACTGCGTCCTAAACCCATACGGAAAGACCTCGAAGTTAGCGAAATGGGGCTCCTGCATGCGATATGATCGAAATAGGGACTCCATGCAGTCTGACGATCTCTCGGATGTAAAGTCTGGCATAATCCTCAGCCGAAAAAGTCGTCCTGACGGGAAGAAAGTGGGCTGATTTCGTCAGCCTGTCGACGATAACCCATATAGAATCATGTCTCCTCTGAGTGCGAGGTAATCCTGTGATAAAATCCATGTTGATCACCTCCACTTCCGGTCGGGATCTCTATCGTGCGCAATAATCCACGGGCCTCGGTGCTCTACCTTCACTGCGACAACACGGGCGAGCTACGAACTTTGCAACGTCCTCTTGAGCCATCCCACCAATACACAGATCTAAGGTCGTGGTACATCTTGGTCGACCCCGGATGGATAGAGTAACGCGCGCTGTGTGCTTCCCCAAGAACCTGCTGCTGAAGTCCTGAAACATCTGGAACACACAACCTGCCCTCAAACCTTAGCACCCCATCAGGTGCTACCTCAAAAGGACCCTTGCCCTCACGAAGAGTTGTATCGCGATACCGAATCAAAACCGGATCCTCAAATTGTTGCCTCTTCACCTCGCCGGCGATGGAAGACTTCGGCAACCTCACGAACTCGAACCCCACTGCTATCGTAATCAATCAAGCGGACACCAAGGCTCGCTAATCGATGCAAATCACGAACCATGTCCCTCTCTGCACATCTGATAGGCTCCCCATCGACCTACGACTAAGAGCATCTGCCATAACATTGGCCTTCCCCGGGTGGTACAGGATATCAACATCGTAATCCTTTAGCAACTCTAACCACCGTCTCTGTCGTAAGTTCGGCTCCCTGCGGTGAAGATATCTTTGGAGGCTCATGTGGTGCGTATAAATATCCACGTGAACCCCATACAAATAGTGCCTCCTGATCTTCAAAGCGTGAATCACCGCTGCCAACTCCAAATCATGGGTGGGGTAGTTCCTCTCGTGTTTCTTAAGCTGTCGGGATGCGTACGCTATAACTCTACCCTGCTGCATCAACACACATCCCAGCCCGATGCCTGACGCATCACAATACACAACATAACCGTCTGGTCCTCCGGAAGTAAGAACGGGGCGGTCGTCGATCTCTCCTTCAAGAATCGAAACCACGCCACACGCGCATCAGTCCATCAAACTTAGCCGCCTTCCGAGTCGGCCTAGTCAATGGTGCGAAGATAGAAGCAAACTTCTCTGAATGCCGATAATAACTGAGGCCCGAGCTGCGAACCTCTGCCGGAGTAGTAGGTCTAGGCCAAGTCATTGCCTCGATCTTGGCGTATCCACCGAATACCATCGGCCCCGACAATATGCCCGAAAAGCCACGAAGTTAACCAAAACTCACATTTGGAAAACTTGGCGTATAAGCTGCTAGTCGGAGAACTGTCGACAATCCTCAAATGCTCGCATGCTCGCTCTGGCGAGAATAAACCAAGATATCATCAATGAACACTATCACAAAGCGTGTCCAAAATGGTTTGAACACTCGGTTCATCAAATCCATGAATCTGGCGGAGCATTGGACAACCCAAAAGACATGACCACGAACTCATAATGCGTCTGGGTCCGAATGCGATCCTAGGGACATCCGTCTCTCTGACTCGTACCTGATGATAGCCCGATCGCAGATCAATCTTGGAGAAACATCTAGCACCACTGAATGGTCGAACAAATCATCAATCACGGGAAGGGTATCTGTTCTTAATGGTCACCTTGTTCATTTGTAATCAACACACATGCGCGGCGTCCGCCCTTCTTCTTCACGAACAATCGGCGCTCCCGAGGAGAAACACTTGCTGATGAAGCCGCTTCTCCGGCAAATCTCTCGGTGGTCCTTGACTCTCTCAACTCGGCGGGTGTCATTCGTATGGCGGAATGGAAATATAGGCGAGTGTCCGCGTAACATCGATACAAAACTCTATCTCCTCTCGGGAGGATACGGAGGTCGTCTGGAAACACGTCGGGAACTCTCGACTACTGGGCGGCGAAAATCGGCGCTGCGACCTCGGTATCAAACACGAACGAGATGGTAGATGTACCCATTCGCACCATCTTCCTAGCCTTGAGGTAGGAAATAAACCTACCCACCGGCGTCTGATGTTCCTCCCACTCAACAATGGCTCCTCGTGAAAGCTGGAACCGTCGACTCTCTCCTGCGATCTACATTGGCGTAGCAAGAAGCTAGCCAATCCATGCCCATGATCACGTCGAAATCGGTCATGTCCAACTCTATCAAGTCGGCTGGGTCGGCGATCAGATATGGTCACCGGACAAGCACTATATACCCGCCGAGCTACCATCGAATCACCATCTGGCGTAGCTACCTCGAAAGGGTCTATGGACTCGTGCTCTATCCTATCCTACTAGCAATAAGTGGAGATATATAGGGCCAGTAGAACCGTATCTATCAAGGCGCATACATCATAACGGCGATAAAGTACACGTGGCGACATCGGCGACGCCTCACGATCTGCCGGTTGGACAAGGCATATATGCGGTTCTGAGGACCGCTAGAAGCTGAGACCAGCGCCACGACCTGCCGCGACCTGCTGGCCCGAGTGCCACGCCTCGGGCGTGTAGCAGGGGGCGAAGAAGCGGCGAACCACAGCAGGTGAGCCTACCACCAGCGCTGCCCCCGGTCGGACAAACTCTCGCATAATGACCTGCGGCCACAAGTATAGCAAGCTCGGAGTAGTACTACGGCTCACGAATGGAATCTACCACAGCGGACACACCTGGCGGACCTCGATCGGTTAGCACCGCGCTACCCGAAGTCCAAGTCCGGGGCCCGACACGCCCCGAATGCTCTGGCTGTGCAAAAGCGATGTAGGAGTGCTCTGGTGGCGTGGTGCGAATCTAGACCTGGCGATGCCGCCCACCACGAGGGCTACCAAAAGAACAGTCGTCTTGGCGCCTTCTGCTGGCGATATCGGTCTACCGTCGGTCTCTGCGCTCTCGCATCAGTGCATGAGCCTGCATACGGGTAATGTCCATGCCTGGCTGAAGAGACACACCCGCACAAGACTCGTCCATATAATCATCTAGCCCGGTGACGTAGCGGTGTACACGGTCCTCCATATCCGCTACCAATGCAGGGACATATCGAGCAAAGAATCGAACTCGACATTGTACTCCTAGCGTCGTCCTCTGTCTCGATAACAAAAATCTGTCGGCCCGTGCCCTCGCCATGCGGAGGCAAGAAGTGCGTGAGAAAGCCTCCAAAACTCATCCCATACTGCTGAGGTACATGCTCTCCTCGGAAAGCTCCACGAATCAAACCAATCGATTGCGGTATCACGCGTGCGATGAATCGAAGGTCACGGACTCGGTCTCTGAAGCCTTGATCACCCGCGTGATCTCTGAATGGCGACGGATGAACTCCTGCGGATCATCCTCCGACCTCGACCGTAAAACTCTGGCGGGCTACAACTCGGAAATCTCGTAGCCTCAAACTATACGCCTCGGGTGAACCACGGGTATGGTATTTGGGCTGGAACTGCTGCGTCGGCTGTCATGTGCGGCCTGATCTAGCCAATAGTTGGGCCATCTCCTTGTACCTAACTCCTCCGCCCGGTGTGGGACAAGAGGTATGGTCTGGTGGTCTCTGCTTTGGGGCGGCGGCGTCATGGAACTCGCCGTCTCGGGTATAGGCGGGCACGAGCCCTCGTAACTCTCGGTGTCTACTAGCGGCTCCGCCGGCTGCGCGCCTTGCCATACGGGCGGGTTGCCTTACGTGGAGGCATAATCTGTTCTGAAAGGAATACGTTAGAGGTCCAACTTATAACACGGCTCTAAGGCACGATCTCGAGTGAGAAGAATGGAAACCAATCCTAAATATCCTATAGCCTCACGATTATTGGTGTGGTGCACAACACACCGATAATCAAGACTACTAGATACGGTGCAGTAGACACTTTCCGAGGATTAAGCGCTCGATACCACTTTTGTCACGACCGTTCGGGCCGTGGTAGTGCCTTACCGGCACCCAAGTAGTCATACATCGAGTGTCAATGGAACATAAGACAAGACAAGAAACATTATGAAAAGAGAAATAGTTTATCTGAAGAAAAGCTTGCCTTTCGGCATATATATATACCCCAAGTTTTGCAGTTACATCCCAACTGTACAATAGGACTACAGACCTCTAGGAATGTAAACAACTATGGCGGGACAGGGCCCCGCCATACCCTGAAAGTACAAAACTATCTACAATATAGGGAGATCATACCCAAAAAGTAGAGCCTCCGGAGAAGATGGAGTTCCCGACACCAAAGCAAAGATCCTAAGGATGTGGATCTAGCACCTGCTTGCCCTTACCTGCGGCATGAACGCAGCCCCCCGAAGGAGGTCAGTACAACATGTACCAAGTATGTGAAACTGTAAAGTACTTAAATGAAATCAAGTATTTAAACCCATTTGCAAATCAGTTCAATTGCACATAGTGCCATGTCACAAACAAGAACAATAATAGATATAATGTAACTGGTCTTTCCTAGGCCGCGAATGATCGAAGCAAGGCCAATCGCCCATAGTATCATTATGCGTGCCTAGTCCTGGACTTCTCGTAGTCCGCATAGGTCACACACAGACCCGCATGAGGTATTCCTCGCATCGGGGGTAGCTAACCCCGGTACCCTCCTGGACTCCGCGATCCGCATAGTCTCGATAGACGCGTAGTCACACGACCGCATAGGGCATCCCCGTGTCGGGCTAAAACACCGAATGATCAATCCTCGAACTCCGCACTCGCATAGTCACATAGACTGCATAGGCCGTATAGACCCGCATCAAGGGTGGCAAGCCCTCGGTATAACAAGTCAAGGGGGTAGGTGATATAATAACAGTACAACGGACTTACCGTTTAGCAACGTAAGCTCAGCAAGAATGACCCCCTTTCACAACATTACAAGACACTAACACAGGTAGCATCCTAATATGTCTACTTATCAAACAATCTTACTACACTTAACAGAAATCAATACAAGGCTTTTATAAACAAACAAGTAAACAGTTCCTTTTATCTTTCTTAAGTTGTTATACCTAACTTCCCATAAAGCTAGTATAACTCTTAAGCTTTTGTTTAAAAACCAACTGTTCCTCTTCTGTTAAAAATGATTCAGTATTCTTTTGAAATGTATCAAGATTCTTATTATTCAGGCTTAAGTCAAAAGACATTGCCGTAGTTATTATTCAGGCTTAAGTCCGAAGACATTGCCGTAATTATTATTCAGTTAACACACGTACGTCTACCGTACTATATATATTTAAAATATCATGCTCAAGAGTATAGGAAGAATCACATACCTTCTTGGCGAACTCCTCCTGCCAAGTCGAATATGTCGCGCGCAGAGAATCAGCCTATAATAGTCAAATACGTCTATCAACGTCTAGACTATTGCATGCGATTCTAAGCGAGAGGTTCTCTATTCTACGGAAATTTGGGCAGCACTTCCCTACCGGTAAGTTATAGAGTCTACTGTAAAAACATTCCTATGTTATTACAGTTCAATTATTCTTCTTTTATACCCTCTACTTGTGATACGATTCAATTCTATTCGTAATATCCTTCTAAGTATTTATACTTATTCCTATACTTCTACAGTATGTATTCTCTAATTACAAAAGAAGGATAAGTTTATTTACCTCGGTAAGCCCAATAATATCCTAGATAAAAGTCGATCCTGAGCAAGGTTTAGCTCCTAATTTGTACGCTCTGATAGCTCCAAGAACCCTTAGAAGTTCTTCACAACTTCTACTACGTACTAAGGGATTTGGGCTAGGGTATTTAGGAATAGTAACTACACTTGGAAGACAACATTTCTACCAAGGGAGGGGGGGAGACTCTCGGCTAAGCTCAACTCAAGAGGGGGGGATAAGGCTTTTTGGACGAGAACTCTAAGGAGAGGGGAGGGATGTTGGAGACTTGGAAATTGATTTGTGGATGAAGAACTCTTCATCCTAAGGGGGGTATTTATAGGTCAAGAAATGTCCAACCAATGGCCAAGATGAAGCCAAGTGCAAGGCAAGTGTAAGGTGGGGATTTGCCCAAGTGCACCCTAACCTACTCCACAAAACATTGACCCATGTTTTAGGCCACAAAACAAGACACAATTTCATGTCCATCGTCCAAGGGGGGACGCCCAATTTACCGTCCAATGAGGGTGACAAGTGTCACCCTCCCGTTGGTCCAAAATGTTTCGTCTCTCGGAATAATCCGCAAAAATTAGAAATGACATAGCCGGAATTTACCCTACGCGAGTTTAGTAAAACGTTTCGTCGAAAAACGATTCTTTTAGTGAGTTGTGCCCAAAAAACGTCCCATGCCTAAACTTTAAGGCCAAACTTTCGTACGTACGCCCTCACGTACATACTCTGGAAATACGGGGTATAACACTTTATCTTAAGGAATCATGCTAGAAGAGGAGATAGTCACATACCTTTTCGACTAATATCCACAAGCTAAGCCGAATACGCCGTACGTAGAAGTGTCAACCTATAATGGTCACAACAAGACTATCAACTTCTAGTCTCTAACGTAGAATAATACTAAGTATATGGTCTCTAATTCTACGGAAAATCGGGCAGCACTTCCTTTGTTTCTACTCACTTTGCCACCTTTTTCAAGGCCGAATACAATAACCAACACGCCACATTTAAGGCTCAAAACAACAACCAAACAAAGGGGATTACACGGCTTACAATACGTGTAAAATTCCGCCCCACAATTCATACGAAATAGCTCCATAATCTAGCCATTCTCGGCCAACATAAATAATAACACTAAGTCCTTTCCATTCCTTTTCTAATTCCAAGTTCTAAGGTCTAACATGTTATATAGTCATAAACAACTTCAACAACTACAATTTCCTTCTTTTTACAACATGCGACGACTTTACTAATAATCGACTTGAATTGAAATCTCAGGGCTAACATGCTAGTTTTCGGATTAGGGTTCCAATAGCCAATACACTAATCCAACTACATAATATATAACTCATGCTTGCTAATATCCATAGCTACAATCAATAAGTAAACTTAATTGCTAAAACGACAAAATTTATACCTTTCCAAGCCCTTAAAATTTCCAAGATTCAAAGTCGCGCCTTAGCAATTCTTAGCTCCTTTCCTTAGGTTCCAATCCGCTCCAAGCACTCCTTAGAGGCCTATGAAGAACCCATCTTGAAGTTCCAACTTCAAAGTTGAAGAACTCCACAAGTTTCCGCTTTGCGACTAATACGAAAACGTCGTTTTTTCGCAATCTTTCTATTGAGATATCCTTACAACACTCTTAGGAACCTTGGGTTTAAGTCTTGTGAACAAAGGATCACAAACTAAATTTTTTTGTGTGGGATATGTGCAAACCCGAGAGAAAGGTTCTCAAGAACAAAGCTCCTCTAATTTTCTAAGTGTAGAAATGCCAAGTCTTGCTACTAGTGTAGTATTTAAAACACATTGGAGGGCCTAGATTACAACAAATGTGAGGCTTGGATGGGTTTCACTAGGATCAAGCCCATGTGGACAAGTTGACAAGTCAACAATGTCATGCTAGCAAGACTAATCTTCCAAGATGGTCAATGACCATTTTACCCCCTTACTAATTCGACCAAGACCTTGTGGGGGTGCCACGTGTCGCCCTCTCATTCGTCCATAAAATTCCGTAACCCTCGTGGGCCCCACAAAAATGTAAAATTCCTCGGGTGGGCCCCACATGACCAAATCCGTTGAAATAAACTTCCAAAAAAGTTAAGAGTTCCATACTCTTCAAATAATGCATTTTGAGAATCCAATTCTCAACAACGAACATTTTTCCTTTCTGGCGTTCGGAAGATTTTCCGTCGGAAAAACAATTCTTCCTTTCGTACTAATTTTCAAGTCTTGATTCCTTACGTACATTCTCTTATACATGTCCTGGACTTACGGGGTGTAACATTCTTCCCCCCTTAGAAACATTCGTCCCCGAATGTTCTTAGTCGGTTTTCAATCAATACAAACTCCGGCATAAAATCTACACTATGCCTATCGATCAAACTGCACCAGACCAATGATGCCACACATGGCCACCACAAAACATACGTAAACATATCAATGGACCTTCCGTCCGCGACCCCTTCTCACAAAACTCGAAGGTTACAGCCTTATCACAAACAAGATCTTTAGAGGTTACTTTCTTTCCTTACTTGTCATACTTTCTCGTACTTTCAAACTTATCTAGTACACGTACAAAATCTCAAATATTATTTATGTTCTCCAATCCTTGGAGTTACTATCCAAACTTGGCCATATTGTTACTTACATTCCCGTTAAGGCTCTTCTCGATCTTTACAACCTAGTTCCGGTGGAACACATCCACGAACTCGTACAACGATTAACTAGACTTGGGCCTAGCACCCTCGTGAACCTATCACATAGCGGGACCATTTCTAACTGACATCACCCCATTCCACACTACCGGCTGACCCGAAATGAGTCCATAACCCGACTCATCGTCACACTTAACTTCTCATTCTTAGTCTGAAATAAATCTCTCTCTTATCTCAAGGTACTTCTCACCCTATCCCCTATACACTAGAGGTTTGTCACATAAGCCAAAGTATTCCCACTGCACATTCTTCCCTATCGGTCTTACACTGTTATGGGGCAATTACTACTTGTGAGCTCTACACAACTATAGTCTCAGTTCACTTACCATTCTTGTCAACATTCTTAACTTCTCACTTACTAATCAAGGTATCCCTACCTCTGGGGTACTATCACTTTACAACTCTAGCAATAAAGGGAAAACATATACGCTAGGGTAAAATCTAAATCTATCAACGCACGTATGATTCAAAGGAATCGAAATATACCTGTAACCCCGTGCGATGTCTCCTCCTGATCCTGTCCAGTAGTCACGTCACCTATGCGGTTCGAAGGACCGCCAGAACTATAAACACCACCCTGACCTCTACCACGGCTGGCTAACATCTGAACACCTTGCAGGAGCAGCATTTGTGGAGGAAAGAGAACTAACTACCGGCCTCATAGGCTGAGCCACCTCACCAGTGCTCTTTCTAAAAGGACATACCCTCAGAATATGGCCCGGACGGCCACAATAAAAACAAACACCTGTGCCATAACGACATTTCCCCGAATGACGCTTACCACATCTGATACACTGAGGAATAGGTGGCCTCGACCGAGAAAATCCTCTGCTCCTCTGAGAACCTCGACTCCTGGAGCTTGGACCGGCTCCTAAATACCTTGTGGGGTCCAATATCCCACCTATGAGCTGCGGGGGTATGTACTGGGTAGGCTGGGACGAATATCTCACTCGCTGCTGAGGCAGCTCGTCCAAAAACTCACCGGAATAACCAACCGGTCTAGCCCTCTTACGCTGATCTCTGTGTTGGCCCTCTACCCTCTGTACACACATGCATGCGGCCGAATAACCTCCTACCGATGAAACCGTAGCACCGCTATCTTGGTCAATAACATAATGGCTTCGCCATGACCTAACGTCTTCCCCTGGCGAAGCGGAGGCTCGTGCTGGGGCCTCAAAACTGGCGCGAAGAACTCGCCATCGCGGAACAACATGCGGTATACCACAGGCATAAGCCCTATCAACTCTCTGAGTCGACTAGTACCTCCTGCTACTCCTTTGCCCCACGGGCGTGTTGCCCTCCTGGAGGCATAATCGTAACACAAAATCACGTCGAGAGGAATTATCTTACTAACACTCTATGCACGATCTTATAGTGAGAAGAATAGAAACCAACTCTAAATGTCCTATAGCCTCACTGTTTATGGGTGTGGCGCGCAACACACCGATAATCAAGACTCTACTAGACACGGTGCGTAGACATTCCAAGGATCGATCGCTCGATACCACTCTGTCATGCCCGAACCCGGGCGTGGTGGTGCCCTACCAGGCACCGCCTACCTAACAACAAGTAAATCTGCGAATTTAAATAACACTTTTTTTTAAACCACCGTACGTGCAAGGGCAAAGCCAACAAGGCTGCCATATAATATACATAAACAAAAGACCTGCATACATGAGTCTAATCCACATATGAATACGGACCTCTAAGAGTTATCTTGAACTATGACGACAAGGCCCGCGTACCACAACCGTACAAAAGCACATCTTGAAGGAACTATACCAAAAGATAAACTCGAATGAAGGAGCTATCCAAAACTACGGCGGTCCTACACTGCCGATCACCAAACAGCGTACCTAAACTGCGGCATGAGCGGCCCGGGGAGGTCGATGCGAAGAATGTACCAAGTATGTGAAAGCGATGAAATGCGTAATGAAATCACAATGATCTAAACAAAGCGAGACATGTATGATAGCCAACCTACGATACATAATACATAGCGATCATATCAAGTCGGGGACGCGTACCTCAAGTCATTTCTAAAATATAACCACGGTCTACGCCCATAATATCAATCATGCCCGTGGAATCCTTCCTCACCGGCGATCCATGATATAATATAACACCAATAGGCATACATGAACACCAAGTCCCATGTGTCCTAAAAGCATGCGGGCAGTAGGAAGACGGCGGTGGTAAGCGAGGGTATAATGTCTTGGGGGTTTACCCCTCATTTATACTCTTACCCTGGAGAAGGTGGTATAGCGTCTTGGGGGTTTACCCCTCACTTATACTCTTACCCTATCTCGACCGACCAACAAACAAAACAAGCAGGGGGTATAATGTCTTGGGGGTTTACCCCTCATTTATACTCTTACCCTGGAGAATGTGGTATAGCGTCTTGGGGGTTTACCCCTCACTTATACTCTTACCCTATCTCGACCGACCATCAAACAAAACAAGCAGGGGGTATAATGTCTTGGGGGTTTACCCCTCACTTATACTCTTACCCTATCTCGACCGGCTGTCAAACAACACATAAGCACTACCAGGTCTTTTATAAAAATCCGGGAATTTAACCCAAGTACTACAAATAATGGAAGCATACCCGTGGAATCCCACATCACTGTCGGTATGTCCAAGTAACTTACAACAAGACAGCCGACCCTCCAACCGAGAGTCGCGGCAACACAATAAAACATAATACTTGCACTCAAAGGCTATCACCAGCACATATAGGCAATTCTTAATTAAACAAGCCAAAGTACTTAGCAAGGCACACTTAGAATAATTCTCAATTAATCAAGCCAAAGTACTTATCAAGGCACACTTAGAATAATTCTCAATTAATCAAGCCAAAGTACTTATCAAGGCACACTTTAGAATAATTCTCAATTAACCAAGCCAAAGTACTACGTACGTACATTCTTTTCAAAAGACTCATTTTTATGTAAAATCCCAAGATACTAACACCCGTAGTATCAAGGTGTGTCTATTTTTCAAAGTAAGTTACTACACTCTTAGAAAACTCATTTCAAAGCTTGAAATCAAGTAACTTCAAATTTTCACAATCAAGGCAACTTATGCCCATTAATCAAAATAGACAACTTTCTAAACCTTCCATAAAGCCGTTATAACCAACTTCCCATAAAGTCGTTATAACCCTTTATGGTTTTAAACGATTTCATTCCTTTTATAACCAAGAGACTTATACTTTTAAAACCAAGTATCACATACTTACAAATCAAGTTCTTAACTTTCAAAATACTTCAAGTCTCTTAATATTTAGAAAACAAGTTTCTTCTACTTTTTAAACCTCAAGTAACTCACACCTTTAAAACAAGTTACTTCTCTTAAATCATGTCATTTCTCCTCTCTTAAAACAATTAAGTAAATCACTCCTTTGACTCCCCTAAAGTCATTATAATGACCTTTAGGTTTTGGAACTAAGGCACTAGCCAAAAGGTTTGGAAACCACTTCCTTTTCAAGACTCTATGTACTTTAAGTAAAATACTTTCACTTTTAAGAATCCAACTTCACTAAGGCAATGGAGTATACAACTTACAATTTACACATCAAAGTACAATCAAGGAAGTTCATAGAACAAATTCTATATTAGGCAATCCAAGTACAACCAAGGAATGAATCATTTAAGGAGTAGAACTTACTTTCTTTATCTTAAGGAATCATGCTAGAAGGGGAGATAGTTCACATAGCTTTTCGGCTAATATCCACAAGCTAAGCCGAATACGCCGTACGTAGAAGTGTCAACCTATAATGGTCACAACAAGACTATCAACTTCTAGTATCTAACGTAGAATAATACTAAGTATATGGTCTCTAATTCTATGGAAAATCGGGCAGCACTTCCTTTGTTTCTACTCACTTTGCCACCTTTTTCAAGGCCGAATACAATAACCAACACGCCACATTTAAGGCTCAAAACAACAACCAAACAAAGGGGATTACACGCCTTACAATACGTGTAAAATTCCGCCCCACAATTCATACGAAATAACTCCATAATCTAGCCATTCTCGGCCAACATAAATAATAACACTAAGTCCTTTCCAATCCTTTTCCAATTCCAAGTTCTAAGGTCTAACATGTTATATAGTCATAAACAACTTCAACAACTACAATTTCCTTCTTTGTACAACATGCGACGACTTTACTAATAATCGACTTGAATTGAAATCTTAGGGCTAACATGCTAGTTTTCGGATTAGGGTTCCAATAGCCAATACACTAATCCAACTACATAATATATAACTCATGCTTGCTAATATCCATAGCTACAATCAATAAGTAAACTTAATTGCTAAAACGACAAAATTTATACCTTTCCAAGCCCTTAAAATTTCCAAGATTCAAAGTCGCGCCTTAGCAATTATTAGCTCCTTTACTTAGGTTCCAATACGCTCCAAGCACTCCTTAGAGGCCTATGAAGAACCCATCTTCAAGTTCCAACTTCAAAGTTGAAGAACTCCACAAGTTTCCGCTTTGCGACTAATACGAAAACGTCGTTTTTTCGCAATCTTTCTATTGAGATATCCTTACAACACTCTTAGGAACCTTGGGTTTAAGTCTTGTGAACAAAGGATCACAAACTAAATTTTTTTGTGTGGGATATGTGCAAACAGGAAGCGAGTTCTCAAGAACAAGGCTCCTCTAATTTTTCTAAGTGTAGAAATGCCAAGTCTTGCTACTAGTGTAGTATTTAAAACACATTGGAGGGCCTAGATTACAACAAATGTGAGGCTTGGATGGGTTTCACTAGGATCAAGCCCATGTGGACAAGTTGACAAGTCAACAATGTCATGCTAGCAAGACTAATCTTCCAAGATGGTCAATGACCATTTTACCCCCTTACTAATTCGACCAAGACCTTGTGGGGGTGCCACGTGTCGCCCTCTCATTCGTCCATAAAATTCCGTAACCCTCGTGGGCCCCACAAAAATGTAAAATTCCTCGGGTGGGCCCCACAAAAATGTAAAATTCCTCGGGTGGGCCCCACATGACCAAATCCGTAAAAATAAACTTCCAAAAAATTTAAGAGTTCCATACTCTTCAAATAATGCATTTTGAGAATCCAATTCTCAATAACGAACATTTTTCCTTTCCGGCGTTCGGAAGATTTTCCGTCGGAAAAACAATTCTTCCTTTCGTACTAATTTTCAAGTCTTGATTCCTTACGTACATTCTCTTATACATGTCCTGGACTTACGGGGTGTAACACGCGTTGCCAAGGCGGGATTCCAGGCGGAAAAACTTAGGAAAATCTGATTTTCTCTTTTAAAAAGGCCATGGGAGGGTGACAAGTGTCCCCCCCCCATCTGATTTTCTTGCATGCCTTATATTGACCAAGTCTTGAAGACTTGGTCATCTTTCAATCTCTCCCTCTCTCTCTAAATTAGCTCTCACTTCTCTCTAAAATTCCAAGAGGAATTCAAGCCTAAGGAAAAATCTGAAAAGTTAAGAACAAGAAGAAAGCTTGTGGCTAGCTTGTTGGTGTTATTGTGGTGGTGTTCTTGGCAAGGAGGCTAGCAAAGTTTTTTGGAATAAGTTGGGCTAAAGCTTTAAGGTAACATTTCTTTCTTGTGGTTAGTTATTAATGTTGCATGTGAAGAAGAAGGAATGTGTAGTAGTAAATAATGCACTTAGAGTCCTTGCATGTAAGAAATGTGGTTTAGATATGAAGGAATTGGTTAAGAAGATATTATGAGCATGTTGTAGCCTAAAAACTACCTTAGAATTGTTAAGTGAATTGTTGTACCTTATGGGGCAGAATTTTACACACCTAAGTTTAGGTGTGTAATCCTCTTTGAAATGTTTGGATTGTTGAGCCTTAAATGTGGCATTTGGATGATAAATTCGGCCTTGTGAAAGGTGGCAAAGTATGTAGAAACAAAGGAAATGCTGCCCAATTTTCCATAGAATTTAGTGACTTTGAACTTGGGTTATTCTACATTGAAATTAGAGGTTAATAAATGTATCATGATTATTATAGGTTGATATATTACTTGCGGTAGTTGAGCATAGCAAGTGGATTGACCAAAGAGGTATGTGGAGCTTTCCTATCTCTTGAGCATGAATAGATGAAACTATGTAGTACGGTAGACGTACAAGATTTGGTATTCTTACTTGTTTTAAGTATATAATGACTTGTTTCGTTTTAAGAATGTATAAGTCCCTTGGTTAGGGGAAAAATATGATTTTACTAAAGTGTAGGGTTAATATAACAACTTTATGGGAAGTTGGTTTATTAGCTTTACAAAAGATTAATGAGGAGAGGTTTACTCTAAGTAAGACAAGTAAGGACAAATGATTTGATTTATGAAGGGCAAATTGATTTTAAGGCATCAATTTCCCAAAGGTTTTATGTATGAAAAAGAGTCACTTTTAAAAGAGTTGAAATATGTAGTACTTGGGTTAAATTCCCGGTTTTCTTTTATTAAAGATATGATTAAGTGCCTTAAGTAAACTAAAATGAGAGGGTATATGAACAAGACTAATAAGAAGTTATAAGTTCTCTTAACTTATTTATGAGTATGATATAATGACAGTTTGAGCTAGGGTAAGAGTATATCTGAGGGGCAAGCCCCAAGATCGTTATACCACCTTCTCCAGGGTAAGAGTATGTCTGAGGGGCAAGCCCCAAGATCGTCATACCACCTTCATTCAGTGAAAGAGTATATCTGAGGGGCAAGCCCCAAGATCGTTATACCATCTGCTTCAGTGTAAGAGTATATCTGAGGGGTAAGTCCCCAAGATCGTTATACCATCTGCTTCAGGGTAAGAGTATATCTGAGGGGTAAGTCCCCAAGATCGTTATACCACCTGTTCCGTGGATTTGCTACCCACGATGCGAGGAATACCTCATGCGAGTCCTTATGGGCTTATGCGGGTGAAATAGTCCCATGTTGGCGAGCCTGACCTGTCACGAGAATACCTCATGCGGGTCCACGGGACTGCGGGTGAAATAGTCCCAGGAGTAGGGGTGCTTATTGATACTACGGGCGAGGTACCCTGTTTTGATCATGAGGCCCCTATTTTATGCAGTATTATATATATACTTGTCACTCTCATTGTTAGTAAGGCACAGTAAAAGGTATTTTGATTATCTTCCATGACTCCAGCTTACTTTAGACTTATGATATCATCATTACATTATTTTCCAGCTTTACATACTTGGTACATATTGTGTACTGACCCCCTTCCTCGGGGGCTGCGTTCATGCCGCAGGTAAGGGTAAGCAAATTATGGATCCTCGTTCTTAGGATCACTGTTCCAGTGTCAGAAGCTCCATTCCTCCGAAAGCTTGTTTATTTGTACGGGTATTCCCTGATGCTATAGGTATTTTGTACATTCAGGGGTATGGCGGGGCCCTGTCCCACCACAGTTGTTATCTTTAGAGGTATGTGGTCACATATATGTTTTGAGCTATAAGAACAAGTTGTACTTCTATACTTTTGGTTAAGTATGTTTTATGGAAGGCAGCCTTATCGGCTGGCCAGTGATGTTACCCTTTTTATAAGTTATGTGTTATGTATGTTCCGCTGCTATTCTCTGATGTATACCTGACAGGGTACCCCGGTAGGGTACTAGTCGCGGCCCCGGGGTCGGTTCGTGACATGGGGCCCACCCGAGGAATTTTACATTTTTGTGGGGCCCACGAGGGTTACGGAATTTTATGGATGAATGAGAGGGCGACACGTGGTGTTATACCCCGTATTTCCAGAGTATGTACGTGAGGGCGTACGTATTAAAGTTTTAGCCTTAAATAGGCAAAGGATCGAAAATTGTGCACAACTAGCGAGAGGAATTGTTTTTCAGGCGAAAGCGTTTTCCAAAACTTGCGTAGGGAAAATTACGGCTATGTCATTTATAATTTTTGCGGATTTTTCCGAGAGATGAAACATTTTGGACCAACGAGAGGGTGACACTTGTCACCTCGAGTGGGCAACTAAGAGGCGGTTTGCCTTGGACGATTGGCATGGATTTGAGGCCTAAAACTTGGGTCAATGTTTGTTGAGTGATTTGGGGAGTAGGCTAGGGTGCACTTGTGCAAATCTCCACCTTACACTTGCCTACCACTTGGCTTGATCTTGACCATTGGTGGTCCTATAAATACCCCCCCTTGCTTGATGGTTTTCTTCATCCCTCAAATCATTCTAAGTCTTGAAAACCCTCTCCTCCTTTGGGTGTAGTTCTCGTCCAAAGCCACCCCCTCCCCCTTGAAAAGGCCCTTGGCCGAAACCCCTCTCCCTTTGTAGTGTTCTAGCCGAGAAAACACCCCCCCTCTCTTGAGTTGTTCTCGTGAAATACCCCCCCCCCCCTTGATAGAGAAATACTTCTCCAAGTATTGTTGTAATGCCAAAATACTCTAGCCCAAAACCTTTGTAGCATTTCCAAGTACCCTCTATACGAAAAGCCCGAAAAATACTACTATACTTTCCTTTAGCCACTAAACGAAACCCTATGGAAAAATCTTCATAGTTAGTTGAAGTATTAAGTAGAAGTTGTGTAGAACTTCTAAGGGTTTCTCGGAGCGAATTGGAGCGTGCAGAATAGGAGCTAAACGTTGCTCAGGATCGACATTTAAACTTGGATAATTTTGGGCTTATCGAGGTAAATATCTTGTCTCCCTATTGTAATTAGAGAGTACATACTATTGAAGTATAATAATTAAGTATAAGTTATATACCAGGAAGGTATATAAGAAGGGAATTGAACTGTACTTACATAGGATTGTATTTACAGTAGACTTGTGAAGTTTGACGGGTAGGGAAGTGCTGCCCAATTTTCCGTAGAATCTTATATCTAGATTTATTCTACCGAGTAGTCTAGACATTGATAGACTTGTATAACCGTTATAGGTTGAAGTACTGCGAGTAGCATATTCTACTCGAAGGGTGGAAAAGGCTAGCCGGACTACAATACTTTGGAGCTATTTGCTAATAGTCGATAATCGTCGCGAGGTATGTGATTCTTCCTATCCTCTTGAGCATGATATTTTAAAAGAATATATATATAGTACGGTAGACGTGCGTGTGTTAACTGAACGTAGTTTTACGGCAATGTCTTTTGACTTAAGCTTGAATAATAAGAATCTTGAAGTATTTCAAAAGAATTAAGAATCCTTTTTGAAAGAAGAATAATACTTGGTTTTAAAAGCTTAAGAGTTATACTAGCTTTATGGGAAGTTAGGTATAACGACTTAAGAGAAATAAAAAGAATGGTTTATTGATTTTAGAAGTTAAGAGACTTGGTCTTAAAAGATAAGAGACTTGACTTAATTGATTAATATGAATTTTGTTAAAAGTGTGAAACCTCATTCGTGAGTAATGAGTACTTGGTTTTTAAAAGGAATAATGTTTTACTGATTTCAGAAATCAGAATAAGTATCGAACAAACCACAGCAGCGCTAATAAAGGGAAATATGTGGACTAATAAAGTATTATGAAAACCAGTAGAAACCTCCATCTGCATAGAAGCTAAGATGAGACAAAATGATATTACATTTCCTAGATTATGGCTGCTTTAATAAGATTGATTATGAACAAGAATAACCTACTCACATATAAGGCATATGTTTCTCAGATTGTTTTAAAAGAGAATTATATTTATTAAGTGATTAAGACTATGAACTACGAAACCTTTCGAAAATGAGAAACTTGAGCATTTGAAATTAGGCAAACTTGAACGTTTGGAAAAATAATGATTGTTACTTAATCTTTACAAAAGGGAAGTGTTTTGGTACCTAAAAAGGATAGTCACTCTATTTCTATACTACAGGTATTGTGTGACCTTTGTGAAAGAAACAGATCTTTTAAAAGAGTTGAGGAATGAAATTACCTTGTGTGAATAACTTGATTGTGTTGGTTTGTGATAGCCTTGTAATACTTTCTTGTTAATTTGATAAGCAAGCATGTTAGGATGCTACGTGTGTTAGTATCTTGTGATGTTGGTGTAAAGGGGTTTTCCCTTGTTGTGCTTATGTTGTTTAACGATAAGCTGTTATGTTAGTATTAAATCACTCACCTCTTGACATGATTAGGGGTTGTGCCCTCCGACGCGGGTAGACTCGGTAGTGCGTGTGACCTATGATTCGAGAATACCTCATGCGGGTGCAGGTGACCTCTGCGAGCTACGAGTTCCGGAGTTAGTGTGCGGCCTTTATGGTCATGCGGTCTATGTGGCCATGCGGACTGCGAGTCCAGGACGTTGCCGGGGAGTAGCTACCCTCGATGCGGGAATACCTCATGCGGGCCATTGGAGTGGCCTATGCGGAGCTGCGGGAAGTTCCAGGACTAGACGCGCACATTAGATACTGCGGGCGAGTGGCCAGCTTCGATCATGTGGCGGTCTAGACAGATCTCATGATACAGTTTATGACCTTGTTGGTACTGTGGGTTTTAGTAGTCAGCTATGCCTTCGTACATACCCCGTACGGTTTTATTATGACACAGGTGGGACCTGGTGTTCATGTGTATTCCTTGGTGCTTTTATATCCTAGACTGCCGGCAGTGAGGAAGGAGTTCCACGGGCATGAGGGATGACTTTGAGGGCGTGAGTCCCTGACTTGACATGACTGCTTTTATATTTGTGAACTGTAGTTTTGTTATCATACATGTCTCCTGTTTTTAGATAGACTGTTATGATTTCATTTCTGATATTTTCATTTCACATACTTGGTACTGTTATCTTGACCTCGCCGGGGCTGCGTTCATCCGCAGTAGAGTACATCGGTTGTGGATCCTCGCCATGGGATCACGATTGACGTGTTAGGAAGCCCGTTTCTTGGAGGCTTATCTTTTGGTATGTTACCACTGAGTGCAGCAGGTTCTTGTACATTCGGGGGTATGGCGGGGCCACTGTCGTCATAGTTGTTATCACTTCTTAGAAGTGCATGTAATCTTGTTGTGGCGAGTTTGTAAAGGATAAGCGTTGGGTTTTTATGTAGATATCTGAAGGCAAGCTTTGGTTGCTTTGTTTATTTATCATGTCTCTTGATTTATGTTTGTGTTTTATATTCCGCTGATTACTCTGATGTATGTATCACTAGGGTGCCCGGGGTAAGGCACCAGTCACGGGCCCGGGTTCGGGTCGTGACACGTGGCACCTCTCATGTGGTCTTGGACGAAAATTGCAAGGTTAGAATGGTCATTTGACCATTGTGGATGATAAGTCTTCAAGCTTGAGATTGTTGACTTGTCAACTTGTCCACTTGGCTCTTATCCAAGTGTTCTTCATCCTAGCCACTCAAGTGTTGATATCTTGACCCTCCATTGTGTTTTATATACCACACTAGTAGCAAGACAAGGTCTTCCACACTTAGAAAAATTAGACAAACTCTTGTGCACACTAGCATGCTCTCGACTTTGATGAATTTTCCACACAAAAATTTTTAGTTTGTGATCCATTATTCACAAGACTTTAACCCTAGGTTCCTAAGAGTGTTGTAAGGTTATCTCAATAGAAAGATTTCGGAAAAACGACGTTTTTACGTTAGTCGCAAGGCGGAAACTTAAGGAGTTCTTCAACTTTGAAGTTGGAACTTGAAGATGGGTTCTTCATAGGCTTCTAAGGAGTGCTTGGAGCGGATTGGAACATAAGGAAAGGAGCTAAGAATTGCTAAGGAGCGATTTTGAATCTTGGAATTTTTAAGGGCTTATAAAGGTATAAATCTTGTCGTTTTAGTAATTAAGATTTACTTATTGTCACGACCCGACCTCGGGCCCGCGACTGGTGCCTTACCCCGGGCACCCTAGTGATACTACATCAGAGAAAATCAGCGGAAAATAAAAACTTAAACAGGAAACATGATACAACATAAGAAAACAGGCTAACCAAAACGGTCACCTTCATGTATATACATACTGGCCGACGATTACAATCCTTTACAAACCACACTTGTGATTACTACATACCTCTAAGATTTTTACAACAACTATGACGGGACAGGGCCCCGCCATACCCCTGAATGTACAAAAACTTACGAACTCGGGGAAAACATACCAAAAAATAAGCCTCCGGAGAAACGGAGCTTCCCAATACGCTGAACTGTGATCCTAAGAACGAGGATCAACAACCGATGTACCTCTACCTGCGGCATGAACACAGCCCCCCGAAGGAGAGGTCGATCTGAGTACAGTATGTGGCGAAAATCAGCGAAATCATAACGATCTAAATAAAGCGGAGACATGTATGATAACCAAACTACAATTCACAACATAAAAGCGATCATGTCAAGCGAGGACTCACGCCTCAAAGTCATCACTCAAATATAACCAAGGTCTCACGCCCAATATCAATCATGCGCGTCGCGCGTACCGCAGAATTCTCCATCGGTGTAGACATGTCGAGGATGCGATAACGATATATCGGGTAATCAACCCCGCGCGTAGGCCACGTGCCGGAATTCTTCATCGGTGCGAGACATGTCCATGTAACAACAATAACAATATATCGGGTAATCAACCTGCGCGTAGCCACATGCCGGAATTCTTCATCGGTGCGAGACATGTCCATATAACAATAACAATATATCGGGTAATCAACCTGCGCGTAGCCACATGCCCGTAATTCTTCATCGGTGCAGACATGTCCATGTAACAACAATAACAATATACCGGGTGATTAACCCGCCGCATGGCCGCATGCCCCCGGAATTCTTCATCGGTGCAGACATGTCCATGTAACAACGATAACAATATATCGGGTGATTAACCCGCCGCATGGCCGCATGCCCCCGAAATTCTTTATCGGTGCAGACATGTCCATGTAACAACAATAACAATATACCGGCCCTCATCGAGAGACGCGGTAGCATAGGAATACAACTTTTACACAACAAGGCTATCACAAGCAAGCACAAGCAAATTACCATACTTCAATTCTCTTACAAATATCCATTCTTTCACAAGAAGTCACCTGATACCAACACTCGTAGTATCCAAAACAGAGTAACTATTATTTTAAGTAAACCAAAATAATTTCCCTTTATAAAGACAAGTAACAACCTTCTTTTCCAAAAGTTCAAGTTTGCCTAATTTCAAATACTCAAGTCTCTTATTTTCGAAAGGTTTCGTAGTTCATAGTCTTAATCACTTAATAACATAATTCTCTTTTAAAACAATTTGAGTAACATATGCCTTATGTGTGAGTATGTTATTCTTGTTTATAACAATATTATTAAAGCAGCCATGATCTAGAAAATGTAATACAATTTTGTCTTATCTTAGCTTCTATGCAGATGGAGGTTTCTACTGGTTTTAATAACAATTAATTAGTCAATACATTTTCCTTTATTATTATTTGCGATGGTTTGTTCGATACTTGTTCTCATTTCCAAAATCAATATAACATTATTCCTTTTAAAACCCAATTACCCATTTCTCATTAAAGCGGTTTCACAACTTTTTAACACAACCCAAGTCCTTATTATTTCACATCAAGTCTTTTATCTTTTAAAAACCACAAACCATTTCTTTGCCCACATAAAGTTGTTATAACAAACTTCCCATAAAGCCGTTATAACACTTTATGTTTTAAATCAACCAAATTCATTTAACATATGTACGTCTACCATACTACATAGTTCACAACATATCATGCTAGAAAAGATAGGAAGAGGTTCACATACCTCGCGACGATTATCGACAATTAGCAAAATGCTCCAAGTACTACAACGCACTAGCCTTTTCCACCCTTCAAGTAGAATACGCTACTCGTAGAACTTACACCTATAATGACCATAAAACGCCTATTAACTTCAATTTATCTTCGTAGAATATTTCTACGGAAAATTAGCAAGACCTCCCGCTATCACATAAATCTCCTCCCCTATCAATGCCCGCTACCAGGCCAACAACTCCCAGGGGATTACACGTCTAACCGGACGTGTTCAATTCTACTTCACAGGAATACTACAAGTCTACTGTAAATACAGTCCTATGTAATTCTGATTCAATTTTCTTCTTTAATATCCATTCTATATATAGTATACTCAACTATACATTACTCTGACATGTAATTTCCAATTACAATAGGGGATAAAGATCATTACCTCGATAAGCCCAAAATTATCCAAGATTAAAGTCGATCTGAGCAACGTTTAGCTCTACTCCGTGCGCTCCAACCCGCTCCAAGCAACCCTTATACGCTCCTAACCAACTCCTCTTTAAGAACCACCCTAAACAACTGAAGAACACTAAGGTTCTTGTCCTCACAACACTCGGCCAAGGTGAGGCTTTAGGGGCTAGGGTGTGAAATCTTTTCTAACTTTTGGTTAACAATCTTCCTAATACACTAAGGAAGAACACTTAAGACTTTAAGAATTTTTGGACAAAGTTTGGTTAAGGGAGAGGGGTGTTTCGGACGAAGGCTTTCAAGGAAGGGGGAGGGGAAGTTTGGACGAGAACTTCAACTAAAGGGGGAGAGGGATTTTGAGACTTGGAAATTGTTCAAGTGATGAAGAAGTCTTGCTATCAAGGGGGGTATTTATAGAACCACCAAGGGCCAAGATTAAAACAAATGGAGGGTGAAGATTTGGATCCATGTGAAGAATGAGGTCTTCCAACCAAGTGTCGCCTGATGTTGGGACATATGTCCACCACAACCTTGGGACATATGTCCCCCACAACAATGAGCCATGTGGCCTTCCACTAGCACCAAAAAACGTCCACTACCTACTCCCACTCACCCAAAGAAATATCTTCCAAGACTTGACCATTTGACTTGTCCACTAGCCCAACATTTTCGTCCAACCCATGCAAACTAAGGGTGACACATGTCGCCCTCCTATTGGTCCAAAATATTTCGTCTCTCGGAAAAAATCCGTAATGCCAAAAATCCAAAAATAAAGTGGGCCTCACAAAACCGTAAGTTCTCTCGTGGGGCCCACGTGACCAATTCCGGAAATTAAAATTTCAATACTTCTAAAATATTCCAAAAAGTCCGAATACCAAATCAGAATCAATTCCCATTAACGAACCTTTTACTTCACAAAAAGCGGAAACTTTTCGTCGAAAAATCACATCTTTCTTTCTTTCCAAAATTATCGTGTATTCTGCGTGCGTTTTCACATACATACCCTGGAACTACGGGGTGTAACATTCTTCCCCCTTAGAAACATTCATCCCGAATGTTCCTTCTAAGTCTCCAAACGTACATGCGCCGGTATAGTCTTCACTACTATACTTACGAAACCAACTATGCCCCATATTGCCATAATAAAATCATACGCGCGAAACCCAAATCCAAGCCAACGAGGAATCACCTCGAAGGTGTAAAACAACACCAACTCTCGCTCCTGGTCCAAAGGATACTCATGTCGCACATTCACTTCACAAAAATGATCACTTCTATCTCTCAACACCAACGAATGTTTCTAAGGGGGGAAGAATGTTACACCCCGTAAGTCCAGGACATGTATAAGAGAACGTATGTAAGGAATCAAGACTTGGAAATTAGTACGAAAGGAAGAATTGTTTTTCCGATGGAAAATCTTCCGAACGTCGGAAAGGAAAAATGTTCGTTGTTGAGAATTGGATTCTCAAAATGCATTATTTGAAGAGTATGGAACTTATTAACATTATGGAAATTTATTTTTATGGATTTGGTCATGTGGGGCCCACCCGAGGAATTTTACATTTTTGTGGGGCCCACGAGGGTTACGAAATTTTATGGACGAATGAGAGGGCGACACGTGGCACCCCTCATGTGGTCTTGGACGAAAATTGCAAGGTTAGAATGGTCATTTGACTATTGTGGATGATAAGTCTTCAAGCTTGAGATTGTTGACTTGTCAACTTGTCCACTTGGCTCTTATCCAAGTGTTCTTCATCCTAGCCAATCAAGTGTTGATATCTTGACCCTCCATTGTGTTTTATATACCACACTAGTAGTAAGACAAGGTCTTCCACACTTAGAAAAATTAGACAAACTCTTGTGCACACTAGCATGCTCTCGGCTTTGATGAATTTTCCACACAAAAAAATTTAGTTTGTGATCCATTATTCACAAGACTTTAACCCTAGGTTCCTAAGAGTGTTGTAAGGTTATCTCAATAGAAAGATTTTGGAAAAACGACGTTTTTACGTTAGTCGCAAGGCGGAAACTTAAGGAGTTCTTCAACTTTGAAGTTGGAACTTGAAGATGGGTTCTTCATAGGCTTCTAAGGAGTTCTTGGAGCGGATTGAAAAATAAGGAAAAGAGCTAAGAATTTCTAAGGAGCGACTTTGAATCTTGGAATTTTTAAGGGCTTATAAAGGTATAAATCTTGTCGTTTTAGTAATTAAGATTTACTTATTGTTGTAGCTATGGATATTAGCAAGCATGAGATGTTTAGTATGAAGTTTGATAAGTGTATTGGCTATTGGAACCCTAATCCGAAAACTAGTATGTTTAGCCCTTAAGATTACAATTCAAGTTGATTGTTAGTTTAAGTCGTCGCATGTTGTATAAAGAAGGAAATTGTAGTTGTTGAAATTGTTTATGGCTATATAACATGTTAGACCTTAGAACTTGGAATTGGAAAAGAATTGGAAAAGACTTTGAGTTGTTGGTTATAAGTTGGCCGAGAATGGCTTGGATTTTAAACTACTTGGTATGAATTGTGGGGCGGAATTTTACACTTATTGTAAGGCGTGTAATCCCCTTTGGTTGGTTGTTGTATTGAGCCTTAAATGTGGCGTATTGGTTATTGTATTCGGCCTTGAAAAAGGTGGCAAAGTATGTAGAAACAAAGGAAGTGTTGCCCGATTTTCCGTAGAATAAAAGACCGCTTACTTAGTATTATTCTACGTTAGAGGCTAGAAATTGATAGTCATGTTGTGACCATTATAGGCTGACAATTCTACGTACGGCGTATTCGGCTTAGCTTGTGGATTTAGCCGAAAAGGTATGTGAACTATCTCCTCTTCTAGCATGATTCCTTAAGATAAAGAAAGTATGTCCTACTCCTTAAATGATCCATTCATTGGTTGCATTTGGATTGCCTAAAATAGAATTTGTTCTATGTACTTCCTTGAATGTACTTTGATGTTTAAATTGTAAGTTGTATAATCCATTTCCTTGGTGAAGTTTGGATTCTTAAAAGTGAAAGTATTTTAATTAAAGTACATAGAGTCTTGAAAAGGAAGTGGTTTTCAAACCTTTTGGCTAGTTCCTTAGTTCCAAAACCTAAGGGTTGTTATAATGACTTTAGGGGAGTTAAGGGAGTGATTTACTTGAGGTTTAAAAGTAAAAGAAACTTGTTTTCTAAATATTAAGAGACTTGAAGTATTTTGAAAGTTAAGAACTTGATTTGTAAGTATGTGATACTTGGTTTTAAAAGTATAAGTCTCTTGGTTATAAAAGGAATGGATATGTCTAAAACCATAAAGGGTTATAACGGCTTTATGGAAGTTGGTTATAACGGCTTTATGGAAGGTTAAGAAAGTTGTCTATTTTGATTAATGGGCATAAGTTGCCTAGATTGTGAAAATTTGAAATTACTTGATTTCAAGCTTTGAAATGAGTTTTCTAAAAGTGTAGTAACTTACTTTGAAAAATAGACACACCTTGATACTACATGTGTTAGTATCTTGGGGTTTTACATAAAAATGAGTCTTTTGAAAAGAATGTACGTACGTAGTACTTTGGCTTGTTTAATTGAGAATTATTCTATGTGTGCCTTGATAAGTACTTTGGCTTGTTTAATTGAGAATTGCCTATGCGTGCTGGTGATAGCTTTTGAGTGCAAGTATTATGTTTTATTACGTTGCCGCGACTCTCGGTTGGAGGGTCGGCTGTCTTGTTGTAAGTTTACTTGGACGTACCGACAGTGATGTGGGATTCCACGGGTATGCTTCCATTATTTGTGTTACTCCTTGGACATGCTTATACGATGTGGGATTCCGGGGCATGTGACCAGGAGGCGGGTTAGATTCCCGGATTTGTTTGTATTACCCTATGGTCATGCTTATACGATGTGGGATTCCGGGGCATGCGACCACGTGGGATATTGTTGTTCCATGGATTGGCCCTCCATGAGATTGAGTGACGCAGGCTGGATCTGGTAGATAGCTTTCGTACTTGCCCCCGTCAGTTGATGACGCAGGCTGGATCTGGTAGTTGGCTTTCGTACTTGCCCCCGTCAGCTCTATCACACAGTTTGGTACGGTAGGCTCCGGTAGATAGCTTGCGCACTTGCCCCGGTCATATTTCGCGATGCAGGCTGGATCTGGTAGTTAGCTTTCGTACTTGCCCCCGTCAGTTGTTGACGCAGGCTGGATCTGGTAGTTGGCTTTCGTACTTGCCCCCGTCAGTTTTATGATGCAGGCTGGATCTGGTGGTTCGTTTTCCTACTTAGCGTCTGATTTATAGGACACAGGTGGGACTTGGTGTTCATGTATGCCTATTGGTGTTATATTATATCATGGACTGCCGGCAGTGAGGAAGGATTCCACGGGCATGATTGATATTATGGGCGTGAGACCCATGGTTATATTTTAGTAATGACTTTGAGGGCATGCGTCCCTGACTTGAGATGACTGCTTATGAATTGTGTATTGTAGGTTGGCTATCATACATGTCTCCTGTTTTGTTTAGACTGTTATGATTTCATTACAGTACTTACTGTTTCACATACTTGGTACATTCTTCGTACTGACCTCCTTCGGGGGGCTGCGTTCATGCCGCAGGTTTAGGTACGCATTTTGGTGATCTGCAGGTGTAGGACCCTGCTCAAAGTTTTTGGATAGCTCCATTTGTTCAGGAGTTTATCATTTTGGTATAGTTCTTTTAGTACAGGCTTTGTACAGTTATGGGTACGGCGGGGCCCTGTCCCGTCATAGTTCAGTATAACTCTTAGAGGTCTGTATTCATATGTGGGATTGGACTCATGTACAATGTAGTGTCTTTTATTATGTATATTATATGGCAGCCTTGTCGGCTTTGCCCTTGCACGTACGTTGGTTTAAAAAAAATGAGGTGTTATTTAATTTCCGCAGTTTACTTAGTTGTTAAGGTAGAAGGGTGCCCAGGTAGGGCACCAGTCACGGGCCCGGGGTTCGGGGCGTGACATCACTGCGGCAAGCTTCATGGATTAGCGGTCCATGGACTAATAACATAACCCAGGAATTTAACCCGCACCATGGCCACATGCCCCGGCATCTTACCTCGGTATAAGCATGGCCATGGAACCATCCTAGTGGATGCATACCCGTGGACCATCCATCGCGTCAGTATGTCCAAAGGAAATAACAAGATAACACTCATAGTAGAAGCATACCCGTGGACCATCCAACGCGTCAGTATGTCCAAGCAATCATCCAGATAACCAGCCCTCCATCGAGAGACGCGGTAGCATAGAAATACAACACTTGCACAACAAAGGCTATCACAACAAGCATACGCAAGTTCAACGTACTTTTAGACTTTTACTAACATGTAAACTGATTCATCAATTTTATCAACTCCAAGTTCTTTCATTTTATGCCAACAATCCGGGTTTAACCCCAAAATACTACATACTTTCATTCTTTCAAAAAGACCTATTTTTACGTAAAAGCCACACGATACTAATACTCGTAGTATCAAAACACGTTTTCTTTTCAAACCAAATTACTACATCTTTAGAAAATCTTTACAAGGCCTTTAAAATCAAGTACTCTATACTTTTTAAACCAAGTGCTTTACATTTTTTTAAAACAACATCAAGTATACTTTTAAAACCCAAGTAACTCACTCTTTTCAAAACAAGTAACCTATACTTTTAAATCAAGTTACTTCTCCTTTTCCGAAATCAAGTCGTTTATAAGTCAAGTCTCTTATCTTTCAAAAGCAAGTCGTTTAGCTTTCAAAACCAAATCAAGACAATACCATGCCTTCCTTTTAAACAAAAACACTTCTCCTTTCAAAGGTCAAGTAACAATATACTTCTCAAAATAGTTTAAGCTTCATAACTTCAAATTCTCAAGTCTCTTCTCTTTTAGAAATCAAGATAACTTTATTCTTTTAAAGACTAAGTACCCATTACTCATGAATGAGGTTTTACAACTTTTTAACACAATTCAAGTCCTTAACATTTCATATCAAGTCACTTAACTCTAGAATCAAGTCAAGGACACAAAAAAGGAAAATCCAACTCCTTTAACACACGGGCGTCTACCGCACTATATATTTCACAAATAATCATGCTCAAGAGAATAGGAAGAATCACATACCTCTTCGGCTTAATCCACTAGCCAAGTCGAGTATGCCGCGCGTAGAATATCCACCTATAATAACCACAATACATCTATCAACTTCTAGTTCTCTTCGTAGAATATTTCTAAGTATAATGTTCCTTATCCTACGGAAAATTGGGCAAAACTTCCCCTGTATCTACTTACCTCCACCTTTTTCAAGGCCCGATATCAATAGCCAACATGCCACATTTAAGGCGCAGTAATACAACAACTCAAAGGGGATTACACGTCTAACTGGACGTGTAAAATTCTGCCCCACAATATACAAAACAGTCCATTTCTTTTCAATCTTCTATCCACATATCATATACTCAATTATAAACTACTACAATATGTAATCTCCGATTACAATAGAAGGACAAAGATCATTACCTCGATAAGCCCAAAATTTTTCAATGATTAAAAGTCGATCCTTAGAAATCTTAGCTCCACTTCCTTACGTTCCAATCCACTCCAAGCAACCCTTAGAAGTTCCTAATCAACTTCTCTTCAAGATCCAACTTCAAAATGTGAAGAACACTTAGGTTCTAAATGTGGCAACTTTCGGCCAAGGGGTTATTTAAGGGCTAGGGGTGTTAAATCTTGTCTAAATCTTGGTTCACAATCTTCCTAACACCTTAAGGAAGAACACTTAAAAGTTTAAGAATTTTTGGACAACTTTTGGTCAAGATAATGGCCATTGCCGATAGCACCTAAAGGGGAGGGAGTATTTTTTGTCTTGGAAGTTAATCTAAGTGTTGATGAAGAAGTCTTGCAACAAGGGGTGTATTTATAGGGAAATCAAGGGCTAGGATGCAAGCAAGTGGGTGGTCTAGATTGTGGACATGTGTGTGTGGGCCCACAAACCACATATTCCACAAAAACTTGAGACAAGTGGCTTGCCACTTGTCTCCCCATTTCTGTTACACCCCGTAGTTCAAGGACATGTTTAAGAGAATGTATGTAAGGAACACAAGACTTGAAAAGGGTACGAAAGGAAGAATTGTTTTTCCGACGGAAAATCTTCCGAACGTCGGAAAGGAAAAATGTTCGTTGAAGAGAATTGGATTCTCAAAATGCATTAATTGAGGATTATGGAATGTATTATCATTATGGAAATTTATTTGTACGGATTTGGTCATGTGGGGACCACCCGAGGAATTTTACGTTTTGTGGGGCCCACGAGGGTTACGAAATTTTATGGACGAATGGGAGGGAGACACGTGGCACCCCTCCCACATGGCTTGGTCAAATTAATGCAAGGGTAAAAGGGTCATTTGACCATTGCAAAGATGAGAAAGTCTTGCTAAACTTGAGCTTGACATTGTTGACTAAGTCAAGAGCCACTTGGCTTGATCCCTTTCATCCAAATTTAGCATGTGTTGTAATATAGACCCTCCAATGTATTATATAAGCACTCTAGTAGCAAGACCAAGTCTTGAACACTTAGAAAAATTTCACTACATTCTTGTCCCTCTAGGTTGCTCTCGGGTTTGCTCCATATGAGCAAGAAAATATTTTCGTTTGTGGTTCTTTAGCCACAAGACTTTAACCCAAGGTCCCTAAGGGTATTGTAAGTATATCTCAATAGAAAGATTTCGGAAAAACGGCGTTTTCACGTTAGTCGCAAGGCGAAAACCTAAGGCATTTTCATAGGTTTTGATTGGAAATGGAAGAGAAGTTGGTTGTGAGCTTCTAAAGGCTTCAAATAGCGGATTTGTTACATCCCATAAGTCCAGGACATGTATAAGAGAAGGTATGTAAGGAATAAAGACTTGGAAATTAGTACGAAAGGAAGAATTGTTTTTCCGACGGAAAATCTTCCGAACGTCGGAAAGGAAAAATGTTCGTTGTTGAGAATTGAATTCTCAAAATGTATTATTTGAAGAGTATGGAACTTTTTAACATTATGAAAATTTATTTTTACGGATTTGGTCATGTGGGGAACACCCGAGGAATTTTACGTTTTGTGGGGCCCACGAGGGTTACGGAATTTTATGGACGAATGAGAGGGCGACATGTGGCACCCCCACATATGGTCTTGGACGAAAATTAGTAAGGGTAAAATGGTCATTGACCATCTTGGAAGATAAGTCTTCAAAGCTTGATATTGTTGACCAAGGTCAACTTGTCCACTTGGCTATTTAATTAATTGTTATACCCCGTATTTCCTGAGTATGTACGTGAGGGCGTACGTACAAAAGTTCAAGCCTTAAAGTAGACTAAGGGGCGAAAATTTGTGCACAACTAGCGAAAAGAGTCGTTTCAGGCGAAGCGTTTCCGGACTTTGCGAAGGGAAAAATACGGCTATGTCATTTATAATTTTTGCGGATTTTTCCGAGAGATGAAATATTTTGGACCAACGAGAGGGTGACAAGTGTCACCCTCAAGTGGACGGATAAGGTGGGACGTATTGGGGCATTTTTGGCCTTGATTTTTGTCAAGGAGTTGGTAGGATATTTTGTGTAGTTGATGAGCAAGTGGGACCCACAAAAACATGTCCAAATCTTCACCATACACTTGCCCACCACTTGGCTTGATCTTGGCCATTGATTGGCCTATAAATACCCCTCCAATGCAAGACTAAATCTTCATCCAAAAATCATTTTCCAAGTCTCAAAAACCCCTCCCCCTAAAGTGTAGTATTCGTCCAAGTCCTCCCCCTCCCCCTTGGCCCAAATACCTTGTAGTATTCCAAGGTTACACCTATACTAAAAGCCCAGAAATACTATTATACTTCCTTCAGCCACTAAACGAAACCCTAAGGAAATCTTCATAGCGAGTTGAAGTATTAAGAAGAAGTTGCGTAGAACTTCTAAGGGTTGTTTGGAGCGGGTTGGAGCGTTCAGAATAGGAGCTAAACGTTGCTCAGGATCGACATATAAACTTGGATAATTTTGGGCTTATCGAGGTAAATACTATTGTCCTTCTATTGTAATTGGAAATTACATACTGTAGTAGTATAGAAATGAATAAAAGACGTATAAGGATGGTATAAAAGAAGAGAATTGAATTGATATCACATCAGAAGAATATTAAAGAAGAAGACTGAACTATACTTACATAGGAATTTGTATTTCTGATGAACTTGTGTAGCTACGGGTAGGGAAGTCTTGCCCAATTTTCCGTAGAATAAAGGAATGCGTATCTAGAAGTATTTTCTGAGAATAGTCTAGACGTTGATAGACTCTTATGGCCGATATAGGTTGAAATCGCGAGTAGCGTATTCTACTCGAAGGGTGGAAAAGGCTAACGGGACTCTGATGCTTTGGGCGTTTTGCTAATAGTCGATAATCGTCGAGGTATGTGATTCTTCCTATCCTCTTGAGCATGATATTTTAAAAGGAATATATATAGTACGGTGACGTCGTGTGTTAACCGAGCGTAGTCTTATGGCAATGTCTTTCGACTTAAGCCTGAATAATAAGAATCTTGAAGTATTTCAAAAGAATTAAGAAACCTTTTTGAAAGAAGAGTAATACTTGGTTTTGAAAGCTTAAGAGTTATACTAGCTTTATGGGAAGTTAGGTATAACGACTTAAGAGAGATAAAAAGAATGGTTTATTGATTGTAGAAGTTAAGAGACTTGATCTTAAAAGATAAGAGACTTGACTTAATTGAATTAATATGAATTTTGTTAAAAAATGTAAAACCTCATTCGTGAGTAATGAGTACTTGGTTTTTAAAAGGAATATGTTTACTGATTTCGGAAATCAGAATAAGTATCGAATAAACCACTGCAGCGCTAATAAAGGGAAATATATTGAATAATTAAGTATTATTAAAACCAGTAGAAACCTCCATCTGCATAGAAGCTAAGATGAGACAAAATGATATTACATTTCCTAGATCATGGCTTCTTTAATAAGATTGTTATAAACAAGAATAACCTACTCACACATAAGGCATACGTTACTCAATTGTTTTAAAATATAGTACGTTATTTGATTAAGACTATGAACTATGAAATCTTTCGAAACTAAAAGACTTGAGTATCTGAAATTTGGCAAACTGGAACTTTCGAAAAAGAATGTTGTTACTTGATTTTAAAACATGAACATATTTGGTACTACGGATAATAGTATCGAGTTGTTTTTACGTAAAAAAGGTCTTTTTGAAAGGATAAATGTATGTAGTACTTTGGGGTTAAAACCCGGATTTGTTGTAATAAAATAAATGTCTGTGAGTATGATTAAACTTGCCTATGCTTGTGGTTATAGCCTTTGTTGTGCAAGTATTGTATTTACGTACTCTGGCGTCTCGTTGGAGTAGGCTATCGATTGATTGATGGACATGCGACACGATGGGTGGCCACGGGTATGCTTCCACTAATCGATCCTTTTGGACATACCGACACGATGGGTGGCCCGGGTATGCTTCCATTAAGTGTTATCTTGTTATTGGCTTGGACATACCGACACGATGGGTGGCCGAGTATGCTTCCATTCGATTGTTATCTTGTTACTTCCTTTTGGACATACCGACACGATGGGTGGCCACGGGTATGCTTCCATTAAGTGTTATCTTGTTATTGGCTTGGACATACCGACACGATGGGTGGCCACGAGTATGCTTCCATTCGATTGTTATCTTGTTACTTCCTTTTGGACATCTTGACACGATGGGTGGCCCGGGTATGCTTCTATTAGGAGTGTTATCTTGTTATTGGCTTGGACATCGACCACGATGGGTGGCCGAGTATTCTTCCATTCGATTGTTATCTTGTTACTTCCTTTTGGACATCCGACACGATGGGTGGCCACGTATGCTTCCATTAGGAGAGTTATCTTGTTATTGGCTTGGACATACCGACACGATGGGTGGCCACGAGTATGCTTCCATTCGATTGTTATCTTGTTATTTCCTTTGGACATCTTGACACGATGGGTGGCCACGGGTATCTTCCATTAGGATGGTTCCATGGCCATGCTTATACCGAGGTAAGATGTCGGGGCATCACGGTATTGTGCGGGTTATATTTGAGTGATGACTTTGAGGGCGTGAGTCCCTGACTTGACATGACTGCTTTTATATTGTGAACTGTAGTTTTGTTATCAAACATGTCTCCTGTTTTGTTTTAGACTGTTATGATTTCGTTCTGATATTTTCGATTTCACATACTTGGTACTGTTATCTTGACCTCCTTGGGCTGCATTCATCTGCGCGGTAGAGGTACATCGGTTGACGATCCTCGCTTCTAGGATCACAAATCAGCTTTTTGGGAAGCTCCGTTTCTCCGGAGGCTTATCTTTTGGTATGTTACCCTGAGTCTATAGGTTCTTGTACATACAGGGGTATGGCGGGGCCCTGTCCCGCCATAGATGTCGTTACATTCGTAGAGGTCTGTAGTACTGTTGTGGGCATGGTTTGTAAAAAGGATTAAACTGTTCAAACTTTGTATTTATATATATGCCGAAAGGCGACTTTCTCTCAGATGAAATGTGTTTCATTTTACAGTTGTTTCATGTCTTGTTTTTATGTTCCGCTGATTACTCTGATGTATGACTACTTGGGTTCCCGGGTAAGGCACCAGTCACGGGCCCCGGAACGGGTCGTGACAAAAGTGGTATCAGAGCAGTTAATCCTCGGAAAGTGTCTACAGACCGTGTCTAGTAGAGTCTTGATTATCGGTGTGTTGTGCACCACATCTATAATCAGGTGGCTGCAGGACATTTAGGATTGGTTTCCATTCTCCTCATTCTGAGATCGTGCCTTAGAGCTGTGTTGTAAGTTGGACCCCTCTGACGTATCTCGTTTTTACCAGTTATGCCTCCGCGCAAGGCAACCCGGGCAGATGGGCAAGGCGTAGGAGGCTGCTAGTGAGATCTGAGAGAATGCGGGCGCGAGCCGATCATTACGAGATAGTGCTTGAGGCGGCAAGTTTTGCGGCGCCCGGCCTCAGCGAGTTTAGGTCGCAGCGGTGGGCTGCAGAGACCACGATACTGCACCTCGGTCCACGGCTGGAAGCGAGAGGAGTTGGGTTACAAGGAGATAGCACGATTGCTAGCGAGTTGTGGCGGAACATGAGGATAGGATGGGCCAGGCGGTTCGATGGTACCATGGTTCACCCGAGATCGGATAGTTTGAGGCTACGGGACTTTACGAGTTGTAGCCGCCGAGTTCTACGGTCGAGGCACGGGGATGATCGCGAGGAGTTCGGTAAGCGATTCTGGATCATGAGTGATCAAAGCCGGAGGCGAGTCGGTGGTCTTAGGTTCGCATCGGCTGCGTGATCTGCGATCGGTTTGATTCGTGGGAGGCGTCGGGAGCATGCGCCTCCAGCTATTTGGAACGAGTTCTCAGAGGCATTTATTGCACATTTCTTGCCTCCACAGATGAGGAGGGCTCGGGCCGACAGATTTTTGATGTTGAGGCAGAACGGGTGTACAGTTCGGGAGTACAATATGGAGTTCGACTCATTGGCTCGGTATGTCCCAGTAGTAGGCGATATGGAGGGCCAGTACACCGCTACGTTACGGGTTAGATGACTACTTGGCGAGGCTTGTTGGTGTAGCTCTTCATGGGCATGAACATTGCCCGCATGCAGCTTATGCACTTGGGTGTGAGGCGGAGAGGTCGGCGGAATGACCAAGATCAGCGAAGAGGCGAACAATGTGGTCTTTTGGCGACTTTCGAGGCGGACCGCCTCGGCCAGCGACTAGTTATGCGCCTCCGCCCGACTGAGTGGTCCTCCACAATCTTGTGGCATCCAGAGTATTCAGGAGCAGGTCAGGGCTCCAAGGGTTCAGATTTTCGGGAGAGCAGGGGTGTTAGCCAGCTGAAGCCACCCCTACCTCGTTGTGGCCGATGTGGTAGACTCCATTTTGGGGAGTGTCGTGCTAGTTCGAGAGTTTGTTTTACATGCGGCCAGCAGGGCCATTTTGTGAGAAACTGTCCGACCGTAGGTAGCACTGGTGGGGCAGCACAGACTACGGGATCTATGGCTGGTTCATCACCTTCTACAACTATGCGCCCTGCAGGGCAGGACTGTGATTAGAGTAAAGCGGTAGATACAGGTATATCCTTAACCCTCTAGAGTTTTGTATGCTTGATATGATGATCTTATTGTGTGCTATGTACGGTTAGCGTTGTGTTATTTGTGAGTTAGAAAACATGGTTAGTTGGAAGGATAAGTATGGGGGCAGGGAAGGTGTGTGTCACGACCCGAACCCGGGCCCGTGACTGGTGCCTTACCCCGGGCACCCTAGTGATACAACATCAGAGAAAATCAGCGGAAATAATAAAAAAAAACCTTAAACATAAAATGAGAGACATGATAGATAAACAGGCCAACCAAAACAGTTGCCTTCAGTATATATATACATAAAAACCCGAACAGTTATCCTTTTTACAAAACCCTTCCCACAACAGTGCTACAGACCTCTAAGATTTTTACAACAACAATGACGGGACAGGGCCGCCATACCCCGAATGTACTGAGACTACAACTCGAGAAACTGCAAAGATAAGCCTCAGAAGAACTGAGCTTTCAACACGCTGAAATGTGATCCTAAGAGCGAGGACGCGAGCGATGTACCTCTACTGCGGCGTGAACGCGGCCCGAAGGAGGTCGATCTGACAGTACCAAGTATGTGAATCGTAAAATCAGTAAATGAAATCATAGCGATCTATATAAAGCGGGAGACATGTATGATAACCAAACTACGAAGATCTGACATATAAACAATCATATTAAGTGGGGACTCGCCCTCCAAATCATCACTCGTGCGTGGAATTCCTTCCTCACGGCGATCATGATATGATATCAACACGACAACAATCCAAATGGGAGCATACCCGTGCGCTACGCATCATGTCAGTATGTCCAAAGGGAAACAATAAGACAGCATTCTAAATGGAAACATACCCGTGCGCTACGCATCGTGTCAGTATGCCCAAAGGGAAACAATAAAGCAACATTCCAAATGGATACATACCCGTGCGCTACGCATCGTGTCAGTATGCCCAAAGGGAAACAATAAAGCAGCATTCCAAATGGAAACATACCCGTGCGCTACGATCGTGGTCGAGATGCCCAAGGAAACAATAAAGCGGCGTCAAAATGGAAGCATACCCGCGCTACGATCGTGTCGGTATGTCCAAAGCGATTAGCAAAAGTAACACAATCAGCGAGGCGTGCTGTGGAATTTCTCGTCGGCCGCAGACGCCCAAGTAAGTTCTCAACAAGTCAACCAACCCTCCATCGAGAGGCACGGTAGTATAGAAATACAATTCTTGCACAACAATGGCTATCACGACAAGCATAGGCAAGTTTCACAACGACAAGCATAGGCAGGTTTCACAACAACTCAAAGTACTTTCATTTTATGCCAAGGTCCGGGTTTTAACCCTAAAGTACTACGTACGTTAAATTCCTTTTAAGAGATTCATTCTTTTTATAAAAGTCACCCGATACCCGTAGTATAAAATAGAGTGACTTACATCTTTTAAGTAAACCAAATTAAGGCAACATTATGCCTTTCTTTTCCCTAAAGTTCCAATTTGCCTAATTTCATTTACACAAGTCTCTTTTTAGGAAAGTTTCATAGTTCAATGTCTTAATCTCTTTTAAAACAATTTAGTAACATATGCCATAGGCGAGTAGGTTATTCTTGTTCATAATCAACCTTATTAAGCAGCCATGATCTAGAAAATGTAATATCATTTTGTCTCATCTTAGCTTCTATGCAGATGGAGGTTTCTACTGGTTTTAATAATACTTAATTATTCAATACACTTTCCTTTATTAACTGCGGTGGTTTGTCGATACACATTCTGATTTCCGAAATCAGTAAAACATTATTCCTTTCAAAAACCAAGTACTCATTACTCACGAATGAGGTTTCACACATCTTACAACATTCAAATCAATTCAATTAAGTTAAGTCTCTTATCTTATAAGATCAAGTCTCTTAACTTCTAAGATCAAATAGCCATTCTTTTTATCTCATTTAGGCGTTATACCTAACTTCCCATAAAGCTAGTATAACTCTTAAGTTCTCTAAACCAAGTATTACTCTTCTTTCAAAGGGTTTCTTAATGAAAGACTTCAAGTTCTTTATTATCACACATCAAGTCGGTTATAAGTCAAATCGGTTACCTTTTAACAATCAAAGCTTTTTCTTATCTACATAAAGTCGTTATAACAACTTCCCATAAAGCCGTTATAACCCTTTATGTTTTAAATCAATCAAATACTTTTAACACGTATCGTCTACCGTACTACATAGTTATACACATATCATGCTAGAAAGATAGGAAGAGGTTCACATACCTCGCGACGAGTACCGACTAATAGCAAAACGCTCCAAGTACTTCAAACCGTCGGCTACTCCTTAAGCCACGTAGATCGCACCACACGTAGTACTTCAACCTATAAGGCCACAAGGCGCTTATTAACATATAAATCTCATCGTTCCATATTCTACAGAAAATTCGGCAGCACCTCCCCCCCCGCAACAGCGTAAATCTCCTCTCTATCGAGGCTACCAAGCCAACCGGGGTTCTACGTCTAACCGGGCGTGTACAATTCTACTCGCATAATACTACAAGCCTCATGTCTGATACGCCCTATGTAATTCTGATTGATTCACTTCTTAAAATTCAGGCTTAAGTCGCAAGACATTGCCGTAAGTATTATTCAGGCTGAAGTCAAAAGACATTGCCGATAACTACGTTCAGTTCTATATATAGTATACTTCAACTATATATTCCTACAATATGTAATTTCAAATTTCAATAGAAGGTCAAGATAATTACCTCGATAAGCCCATAATTATCCGAGTTTAAATATCGATCTGGTCAACGTTTAGCTCAACTCGTGCGCTCCAACCCGGCTCCAAACCACCCTTAGAAGTTCTAACCAACTTCTACTTAATACTCCAACTAACTATGGAGATTTTCCTTAGGGTTTCGGTTTTGTAGTGAAGGAAGTATAATAGTATTTACGGGCTTTTAGATAAGTATAACCTTAGAATACTACAAGGTATACGGCTAAGGTAATTTGGGCATTATAACAATACTTGGAGAGTATTTCTACACCACAAAGGGGGGGGGTATTATACGAAAGCAACTAGGCTAGGGGGGGTGTACACCCCTCGGCCTACCCCACTAGGGGGGGTACTCTCGGCCAAGAGGGGGGAGAGGGGCTCTCGGCTACAAGGCCTCACAAAGGGGGGGAGGACGAGAACCATAAGGAAGGGAGGGGGAGGAAAGCTTTCAAGACTTAGAGATTTTTAGGATGAAGAAGTCTTCAAACTTAGGGGGTATTTATAGGTCAAGCCAAGGCCAACCAATGGCCAAGATTATGCCAAGTGCATAGCAAGTGTAGGGTCAAGATCATGCCAAGTGCACCTTATCCATCTACCATAAAAATATCCTACCAACTACTTGACAAAACCCACCCAAGTCGTCCACTTTCCCGCCACCAATGAGAGGGTGCCAAGTGGCGCCCTCTTGTTGGTCCAAAATGTTTCGTCTCTCGGAAAAATCCGCAAAAATTAGAAATGACATAGCGGAATTTTCCCTACGAAGTCGTGGAAAACGTTGCGTCGAAACACGACTCTAAACGGGTGTTGTGAACAAAATAATTTTCGGCCAAGCCACTTTTCCTACTCAAGGCTTTAAACTTTTATACGTACGCCTTCACGTACATACTCTGGAAATACGGGGTATAACATTCTCCCCTCCTTAGAAACATTCGTCCCGAATGTTCCTTCTAAGCCTCAAACCAAAGCGTCGCGGTATAGTCTTCACCGCCATACCTACGTAACAATCACGCCACACCGTCACGTAAAAACACTGCGCAAATACTCACATCTAAGCCCACGAGGAAACGCCTCTAACATCACCACGTCCTGATACCACTTTTGTCACTTTGTCGCGAGCCTTGCTCCGACGACCCAACAAATGGTACCGGGCTGCTTGCGATCCCTGAGGCTGTCGTACACTCGAACTCTTACCACATTTCCGATACTGCTTCAGTATCCAAAACTCGGGGCTACTATCTCTAACGTGGTCATCATTAAGTGGGAACACTCTGGATGGATCTCCGATACTTTCCGAACATAACAATACGAAAAGGCGGACGTCTTGCCTCTAAGTCGGACGGCAAAAGCTAACATATAGGCAACCTGGCCTATTCTTCACATGAACTCAAAAAGGGCCCAAAGTAACTCGGGCTAAGTTCCTCTGTTATACCAAAACTCGTCACACCCTAACCACAGTCTGCTGGAACAAGCCTGAACCAACTATCTGAACCTTGCCAACATCGAACCAATCGACCGGCAACTTACACTTCCGCCCCTACAAGGCTTAAAAAGGCGACATCCGAACACTGAAATGGTAGCTTAAACGTTCCCTCCACAGGAGACAACAATCCCCACAACTACCCACAAATCCACACCGCCCGAGGCGAATGCGGTCTGAGACTCACCGAGTTCTTAACCATGCTGGTAAAACTTCGAAACAAAAACATCAAACACAGGCTCCATGCGCCGCATAAGGTGAAGGTAGGCACCCGCGACCTTACAATCTTTCTCGTACAACAACATCGCCGAGTGAACGGTCCGGCCAGAAGAACACGATGGGGCTGTCGGCCCGACCACTGGTCGAACGCATCCACGAACTCGTACGCTGGTTAACTAAACTTGGGCCTAACACCCTCGTGACCCCACCACCCGGCGGGACCACCACAAACTGACCCCACCAACAAACAGGTCGCGGGTTGACCCGCGGCATGGCCTCAACCCGACCCACTCTCGCGTAAACCACTTGCTCCCCGATCCGGAACAACTTTTCTAATCACGTTACGAAAACCTAGCGGTCTTCTTAGCTCAACTACCCTCTTCCAATCCACACTACTCGGGGACTTATCACACAATATATCTCACGTGCACTAAGCACTCCGATAAGGATTAAACATAACACTACACCCTTTAATCGAGCTGGCCTTACCTCTAAGGTCTCTACGTATAAAACTCTAAGGCTCACACCTTCTCTATCCCCCAAAATCTTACTCGGTTAACCCACCAAGATTTCTAATCACAACTAACACACTGCTATCAGAACATAGCACTTAAGGTATACTCACCTTATCACACATACTGATCTCTAGAGGGTTAAGGATATATCCATATCTACTGCTTCACTCCCTTAGTCGTTAATCAAACCGGCCCGTGAGGCGCAGCTAAGGAAGGTGACGAACTACCCACCGATCTCGAAGGCTAAGTCCTCCTACTAGGACATTCTCTCGACATCGGACCACGGCGGCCGTAGTACAATAAGTACCAACTAAAATACGACATTCCCGGGATGGCGTGCATCCGCGTGAGCGGAAACCACGGAGTTCGACCGACTCCTGCATACCCCGAACGTCCCGATATCCGTGGAAGACCACATCGCGACCCGATCCGGGCGTGGATCGTGCCTTACCCGGGCACCCTAGTGATACAACATCGAGTAATCGGAACATAAAGCGATACAAGACATATTATGAAATATGAAACAATGATCGAGAAAAACTTGCCTTTGGCATATATAAAAATGACAACTTTTTCAACATGAACAGTTTAATCCTTTTTACAACCCCGCCACAACAAGATTTTCTGCACCTCTACGAAAGATATGATAACAACGACGGGGCGGGGCCGTCATACCTGAATGTAAGCACCTACGACAACGGGGACTATACCAAGATAAGCCTCGAGAAACGGAGCTTCCCAAACGCTGTGACCACGAGCTAGGATCAACGATCGTGTACCTCAACTGCGGCATGAACGCAGCCCGAAGGAGGTCGATAACAGTGCAGAGTATGAAACTGAAAATACATCGTAAATGAAATCATAGCGATCATATAAAGCGAGAGACAATGTATGATAACCAAACTACGATTTACAAAGCGATCATGTCGAGTTAGGGACTCACGCCCTCAAGTCATCACTCAAGTATAACAATGGGTCTCAGGCCCACAACATCAATCATGCTCGTGGAATACCTTTCTCACTGCCGGCAGTCTATGATATAAAAGCACCATGGAACACATGAACACGTGTCCCACTCGTGTCATAATATCTGCATGCGGGGTAAGTCTGAAGGCATAGCCGACTACTAAAAACCCACAGTACCAACAAGGTCATGAACTGTATCATAAGATCTGTCTGAACCGTCACATGATCAAAGCCGCCACTTGCCCGCGAGATCAATGTGCGCGTCTAACCTCGAACTCCGCGACTCCGCGTAGGCCAATCTCATCGGCCCGCATGAGGTATTCCGCGTCGAGGGTAGCTACTCCGGCGTCGCCCCGACTTCG
The DNA here is from genome assembly GCA_029844215.1 of Przewalskia tangutica. Classification (NCBI taxonomy): domain Eukaryota; kingdom Viridiplantae; phylum Streptophyta; class Magnoliopsida; order Solanales; family Solanaceae; genus Przewalskia; species Przewalskia tangutica. Next base: position 73,967,521 of record CM056725.1, read on the forward strand.
CGATCGCGTGGCCACATGGACGCGTGCCCATAAAGGACGACACTAACACGGAACTCGTAGCTCGCATAGGCCGGGACTGCGTAGGTATTCTCGAATCATAGGTCCATCGACCGCTGAGTCTACCTGCGTGGAGGGCTTAACCCGGAATCATCTCAAGAGATGAATGCCACAATACTATCATAACGACTGATAGTTAATAAGCACAATCAAGGGAAACCCCTTTACCCAAACATCACAAGTTACTAACACACGTAGCATCCTAACACGTTTACTTATCAAAGCAATCAAGAAAGTATTACAAGGCTATCACAAACCAATACAATCAAGTTGTTCACACAAGGTACCTTCTACTATATGATTAACAAGATCGGGTTTTATCCCCAAAGTACTTCATACATTAACTCTTTAAAAGATCGTTACATTCACAAAAGTCACACAATACGTAGTATATGAAAATAGAGTGATTATCTTTTTAAAGTAAATCAATTACTTCTCTTTGTAAAATCAAGTAGCAACATTCTTTTCCAATGTTCAAGTTTGCCTAATTTCCAATGTTCAAGTTTCTCATTTTTAGAAAGGGTTCGTAGTTCATAGTCTTATTCATTTAAGAATATAATTCTCATTTAAACAATCGAAACATAAGCCTTATATGTGAGTAGGATATCTTGTTTATAACAATCTTATTACAAAGACCGTGATCTAGGAAATATCATTTTGTCTCATCTTAGCTTCTATGCGGATGGAAGTTTCTCTTGGTTTTAATAATACTTAATTATTCAAAACATTTCCTTTTATTAACTGCGATGGTTTGTCGATACACATTCTGATTTCCGAAATCAGTAAAACATTCTTAAGCCGTTATACCTAACTTCCCATAAAGCTAGTATAACTCTTAAGTTTTCAAAAACCAAATATTACTTCTTCTTTCGAAATGATTCAAAAATCTTTTGAAATACTTCAAGTTCTTTATTAACACATAACAAGCGCTTATAGTTCAAATCGATTACCTTTTCAAGACCACAAGTACTTTCTTATCAACATAAAGTCGTTATAACCAACTTCCCATAAAGCGTTATAACACTTTATGTTTAAACCAATCAAATACGTTTAGCACGTATGCGTCTACCGTACTACATAGTTCACACATATCATGCTAGAAGAGGTAGGAAAAGGTTCACATACCTCGCGACGAGTATCGACTAATAGCAAAACGCTCAAGTACTTCAAACCGTCGGCTACCTTAGCCATGGATCGCGCCATACGTAGTACTTCAACCTATAAGGCCACGTGCTTATTAACATTTAGACCTTATCGCAGAACATTCTACCAAAATTCGCGACCTCCCCACACAACAGAAATCTCTCCTTTAACGAGGCCGCTACCAAGCCAACCGGGGGTTACACATCTAACCCGAACGGGTACAATTCTACTTCACGAAAGCTACACAAGCCTCATCAGTAATACACCCCATGTAAAAACAGCTCAGATTCTTCAGCTTAAGTCGCAAGACATTGCGTAAGTATTATTCAGCTTAAGTCAAAAGACATTGCCAATAACTACGCTCGATTCTATATATAGTATACTTCAACTATATATTCTAACAATATGTAATTTCCAATTACAATAGAGGACAAGATAATTACCTCGATAAGCCCATAATTATCCAAGTATAAAGTCGATCCCGGCAATCGTTTAGCTCCAACTCCGAGCGCCCAACCCGCTCTAAACCACCCTTAGAAGTTCTAACCAACTTCTACACAATACTCCAACGGACTATGGAGATTTTCCTAGGGTTTCGGTTTTGTGGACTGGAAGTATAATAGTATTTCCTGCCAGATAGGTATAACCTTAGAATACAACAAGGTATACTGGCTAAGGTAATTTGGGCATTATAACAATACTTTGAGAGTATTTCTACACCACAAAGGGGGTATTATACGAAAGCAACTAGGCTGTGGGGTACACTCTGCTAGCACCCCTAGAGTGGGGTGCTCTACCACAAGTGGGGAGGACGAGAACCATAAGGAAGGAGGAGGATTCTAACACTTAGGAAATATTTAGGATGAAGAAGTTCATCAAAGGAGAGGGTATTTATAGCCAAGCCAAGGCCAACCAATGGCCAAGATCTAGCCAAGTGTATAGCAAGTGTAAGGCCAAGATATGCCCAAGTGCCCCTAGTCCCTACTCCTTAAAACCTCACAAATATCTACCAAAAATATCTACCACTGACACCCTTAAAATCGTCCAAGCCGCCCACCTTGCCCACCAACGGGTGCCAGTGCCGCCTCTCGTTGGTCCAAAATGTTCCGCCTCTCGGAAAAATCCGCAAAAATAAGAAAAGACATAGCCGAATTTTCCTCGCAGTTATGTAAAACGTTCGTAAAAACGACTCTAACCGGTGTTGTGCACAAATGCCATTCTTAAGCCACCTAGGCGGGGTGACACGTGTCACCCTCCTATGGCCCAAAATAAAACATCATCCGAAAATATCCACAATGGCCAAAATCTCGAAACAAAGTGGGTTCCACAAAACCAGAATTTCTCCCGTGGCCCCACGTGACCATTTCCAAAATAAAATTCCATAATTCTCTAATATTCCAGAAGTCCGAATACCAAACTGGGAATCCAATTCCCATTAACGAACCTTTTTCCTTCACAAAACCTAAACTTTTCCGTGGAAAATCACCTCTTTCTCCCTTTCCATCTTTCTCTCAGATTCTCGCACGCACGCCCTCGCATACATACCGGGAACTACGGGTATAACATTCTTCCCCTTAGAAACATTCGTCCCGAATGTTCCTTCTAAGTCTCAAAACAACGCGCGCCAAGATAGTCTTCACTACTATACTTACGAAACAATCCTCGCCATACCGCCACGTAAATACCGCGCAACATACTTATATCCAAGTCTACGAGGAAACACCTCTAACATCACCACAAATAATACCACTTTGTCACTTTGTCGCGAGCCTTGCTCCGACGACCCAACAAATGGTACCGGGCTGCATGCGATCATCGTTCGCCGTGACACTCGAACCCTTACCACATTTCGATATCGCTTTAGTTTCCAAAACTCGGTTACTATCTCTTTACGTGGGCATCATTAATCGAACATTCTCGATGGATCTTCGATACTTTCCGAACATAACAATACGAAGATCGGACGCCCCGCCTCCTAAGTCGGACGGCAAAAGCTAACATATAGGCAACCCGCCTATTCTTCACATGAACTCTAAAGGCCCAAAGTAACTCGGGCTAAGTTCCTTCGCTTTCCAAAACTCGCCACACCGTCCGGTGGTACTTTCAAGAAGACCGACCACAACTCAACTCTAAGCGTCGCCGATTATCCGCACGATTCCTCCGAGCTGCGTAACTTCTTCTAGACGAGCTTTACCCTATCCACGATCTACCGGAACAAGCTGATCCAACTATCTCGAACCATGCCAACATCGAACCAATCGACCGCAACTTACACTTCGCCCTACAAGGCTTCGTAAGGCGACATCCGAACACCGAAATGGTAGATTAAACACTACCTCCACAGAGACAACAATCCCTACAACTATCCTCAAATCCAAACACGCCCGAGGGCGAATGCGACATGAGACTCACCGAGTTCCTAACCTGCTCGTAAACTTTAGAAAACGAAAATAGCCACAACCCGGGCTTCACCGCTCGACATAAGGTGAAGGTAGGCACCGTGCAGCCTTTCAACCCTTCGATAACTCAACACACCGAGTAAACGGTCCCGAGCGAAGAACACGATGGGCTGCCCCATCGACCACCACCGGTCGAACGCATCCACGAACTCGCATAATCGTTAATCGAACACGGGCCTAACACCTCGTGACTACCACAAGCGCGACCACCACAAACCGACCCCACCACCAAAATCGCCGCGGTTGACCCGCAACGTGGCCTCAACCCGACCCGCAACGCCGCATCATACTAGCTCCCGAACCGAACAATCTCACTAATCACGTTACGAAAACCTGGCGGTCTTCTTAGCTCAACTACCTCTTTCATTCCACAATACTGGGACCTGTCCCAACATAACTCACGCGGCACTATGCACTCCGATAAGGGTCAAACATAACACTACACCTTTTTCTCGAGATGGCCTCACCTCTAAGGTCTCTACGTATAAAGCTCTAAGGCTCACACTTTCTATCCCCAAAATCTTACTCGGTTAAACAACCATGATTTCAAATCACAACTAACACACCGCTATCGTAACATAGCACTTAAGGTATACTCACCTTGAAAGTTACCGGCGACCTTGCCGCTCGCCCTCTTCGTTGTCCTTGGTTAACCCGTCGATCTCTACGTTTTCGCCCGCTGTACATAAGCCCGCATACGTGCCATGCTCAAGCCCAATCAAGAATTACTCTTGCACACCTCTCTTAGGTAGTCATCAAGACTCGTGGTACATCGGTATAATCTCGTAGCCAAATCCATAGCTAGTAATGTGGTCGCCTTTGCAATCTATATTCACTGCTTCCTGGCCGTGGAAGGTTCAAATATCATGGACGCAGAGGAACCGCCGCCGCTGCTAAACTCTGGGGCTAGTGACGTCGCAGAAAATCCCCGAATGAAGCACTACCCTAGGTAATGATTGGGCCTGTGCCCTCGCAACCCTCTGAACTCAACTCGCAGCTCCCTCGGCTGCCTTGCCCTCCTGGGCCCGGGTTGCCCTACACGGAGGCATAACGATAAGGGAATGAATTTCGTCAGAGGGTCCAACTTACAACACAGCTCTAAGGCACGATCTCAGAGTGAGAAGAATAGAAACCAATCCTAAATATCCTATAGCCTCCTGATTATTGGTGTGGTGCACAACACACCGATAATCAAGACTTCATCGATACGGTCTGAGACACTTTCCGAGGATTAATCGCTTCGATACCACTTTTGTCACGACCGATCCCGGCCCGTGGATCGTGCCTTACCCCGCACCCTAGTGATACAACATCGAGTAATCAATGAACATAAACGATACAAGACATATTATGAAATATGAAACAATGATTCGAGAAAACTTGCCTTTCTAAGATATATAAAATGACAACTTTTTCAACATGAGCTTTAATCCTTTTACAACCCCCGCCACAACAAGATTACATGCACTCTACGAAAGATATGACAACAACGACGGGACAGGGCCCCGTCATACCCCTGAATGTAAGCACCTACGACAACAGGGGACTATACCAAGATAAGCCTCCGGAGAAACGGAGCTTCCCAAACGCTGAAACTGTGACCCTGAGAGCTAGGATCAACGACTGGTGTACCTCAACCTGCGGCATGAACGCAGCCTCGGGCGAGGTCGCATAACAGTACTTAGTATGTGAAATCAAAATACATATCAGAAATGAAATCATAGCAGTCATATAAAGCAGGAGACAATGTATGATAACCAAACTACAGTTTACAACAAAGCAGTCATGTCAAGTTAGGGACTCACGCCCTCAAGTCATCACTCAAGTATAACAATGGGTCTCAGGCCCACAACATCAATCATGCCCGTGGAATACCTTCCTCACTGCCGGCAGTCTATGATATAAAAGCACCATGGAACACACATGAACACCAGGTCCCACCTGTGTCATAATATCTCTGTACGGGGTAAGTACGAAGGCATAGCCGACTACTAAAAACCCACAGTACCAACAAGGTCATGAACTGTATCATAAGATCTGTCTAGACCGTCACATGATCAAAGCTGGCCACTTGCCCGCAGTATCAATGTACGCGTCTAACCCTGGAACTCCCGCAGCTCCGCATAGGCCAATCTCATCGGCCCGCATGAGGTATTCCCCGCATCGAGGGTAGCTACTCCCAAGATCGCCCCGACTTCGCATCGCACGCCACGGACCGCATGCCCATAAAGGACGACACTAACTCGAACTCGTAGCTCGCGATAGGCCCCGACTGCATGCAGGTATTCTCGAATCATAGGTCCATCGACCGCTGAAGTCTACCCCAGACGGAGGCGCTTAACCCTAATCATCTCAAGAGATGAATGCCACAATACTATCATAACGACCGATAGTTAATAAGCACAATCAAGAAACCCTTTACCCAAACATCACAAGATACTAACACACGTAAGATCCTAACACGCTTACTTATCAAAGCAATCAAGAAAGTATTACAAGGCTATCACAAACCAATACAATCAAGTTGTTCACACAAGGTACCTTCTACTATATGATTAACAAGATCGGGTTTTATCCCCAAAGTACTTCATACATTAACTCTTTAAAAGATACGTTACATTCACAAAAGTCACACAATACCCGTAGTATATGAAAATAGAGTGATTATCTTTTTAAAGTAAATCAATTACTTCTCTTTGTAAAATCAAGTAGCAACATTCTTTTCCAATGTTCAAGTTTGCCTAATTTCCAATGTTCAAGTTTCTCATTTTAGAAAGGGTTCGTAGTTCATAGTCTTATTCATTTAAGAATATAATTCTCCTTTAAACAACTGAGAAACATAAGCCTTATATGTGAGTAGGATATCTTGTTTATAACAATCTTATTACAAAGAAATGCATGATCTAGGAAATATCATTTTGTCTCATCTTAGCTTCTACGCAGATGGAAGTTTCTCTGGTTTTAATAATACTTAATTATTCAAAACATTTCCTTATTAACGCCGCAGTTGGTTTGTCGATACACATTCGATTTCAAATCAAGAAACATTCTTAAGCCGTTATACCTAACTTCCCATAAAGCTAGTATAACTCTTAAGTTTTCAAAACCAAATATTACTTCTTCTTTCAAATGATTCAAAATCTTTTGAAATACTTCAAGTTCTTTATTAACACATAACAAGCCAGTTATAGTTCAAATCAGTTACCTTTTCAAGACCACAAGTACTTTCTTATCAACATAAAGCTGTTATAACCAACTTCCCATAAAGCCGTTATAACACTTTATGTTTTAAACCAATCAAATACGTTTAGCACACGTGACGCTCACCGTACTACATAGTTCACACATATCATGCTAGAAGAGGTAGGAAAAGGTTCACATACCTCGCGACGAGTATCGACTAATAGCAAAACGCTCCAAGTACTTCAAACCGTCGGCTACTCCTTAGCCAGTAGATCGCGCCATACGTAGTACTTCAACCTATAAGGCCACAAGACGCTTATTAACATTTAGACCTTATCGCAGAACATTCTACCGAAAATTCGGCAGCACCTCCCCCCCCCCCGCAACAACGTAAATCTCCTCCTTTAACGAGGCCGGCTACCAAGCCAACCAGGGGGGGGTTACACATCTAACCCGAACGGGTACAATTCTACTTCACAGAAAAGCTACACAAGCTCATCAGAATACAAATTCTATGTAAAACAATTCAGCTTCTTGAGCTTAAGTCGCAAGACATTGCCGTAAGTATTATTCAGGCTTAAGTCAAAAGACATTGCCAATAACTACGTTCAGTTCTATATATAGTATACTTCAACTATATATTCTAACAATATGTAATTTCCAATTACAATAGAGGGACAAGATAATTACCTCGATAAGCCCATAATTATCCAAGTATAAAGTCGATCCTGGGCAATCGTTTAGCTCCAACTCCGAGCGCTCCAACCCTCTCTAAACCACCCTTAGAAGTTCTAACCAACTTCTACACAATACTCCAACGGACTATGGAGATTTTCCTGTGGTTTCGGTTTTGGACCGACGGGAAGTATAATAGTATTTCCTGCTTTTCAGATAGGTATAACCTTAGAATACAACAAGGTATACGGCTAAGGTAATTGGGCATTATAACAATACTTTGAGAGTATTTCTACACCACAAAGGGGGTATTATACTAAAGCAACTAGGCTAGTGGGTACACTCTGGCTAGCACCCCTAGAGTGGGGTGCTCTGGCCACAAGGGAGGGACGAGAACCATAAGGAAGGGAGGGGAGGATTCTAACACTTAGGAAATATTTAGGATGAAGAAGTTCATCAAAGGAGAGTGGTATTTATAGCAAGCCAAGGCCAACCAATGGCCAAGATCTAGCCAAGTGTATAGCAAGTGTAAGGCCAAGATATGCCCAAGTGCCCCTAGTCCCTACTCCTTAAAACCCTCACAAATATCTACCAAAAATATCTACCACTGACACCCCTAAAATCGCCCAAGCCGCCCACCTTGCCCACCAATGAGGTGCCGCGCCTCTCTCGTTGGTCCAAAATGTTCCGCCTCTCGGAAAAATCCGCAAAAATAAGAAAAGACATAGCCGAATTTTCCTCGCAAGTTATGTAAAACGCTTCGCCGAAAACGACTCTAACCAAGGTGTTGTGCACAAATGCCATTCTACTAAGCCACTCAGGCGGGGTGACACGTGTCACCCTCCTATTGGCCCAAAATAAAACATCATCCAAAATATCCACAATGGCCAAAATCTCAAAACAAAGTGGTTCTACAAAACCAGAATTTCTCCCGTGGGCCCCACGTGACCATTTCCAAAATAAAATTCCATAATTCTCTAATATTCCAGAAGTCCGAATACCAAACTGGGAATCCAATTCCATTAACGAACCTTTTTCCTTCACAAAACTGGAAACTTTTCCGTGGAAAAATCACCTCTTTCTCCCTTTCCAATCTTTCGTCAGATTCTCGCACGCACGCCCTCGCATACATACCGGGAACTACGGGTATAACAACCACTCTGACCGCGAGGTGCATATCAAATCTGCGAGGCGACTCGCCAAAGTTACCAGGACCTTGCCGCTCGCCCTCTTCGCCGCCCTTCGTTAACCCGCCGATCTATACGCTCGCCACTGCGCATAAGCCCGCATACGTGCCATGCTCAAGCCCAATCAAGAATTACTCTTGCACAACCTCTCTTAGGTAGTCATCAAGACTCGCGTACATCGGTATACTCTGGTAGCCAAATCCATACTTAGTAGCGTGGTCGCCTTGGCAATCTATATTCATCGTTTCTGGCCGTGAAACCGGCGTTCAAATATCATGGCCGCAGAGGAACCGCCGCCGTGCTAAACTCGCTGGGCTAGTGACGTAGCGTAACTCCCCGAATGAATTACCACCCAGATGCAGATTGGGCTGTGCTCACGTAACCCTCTCTCAGATTTACTCAGCCTCCTGGCCGCTTGCCTCCTAGTTCGGTTGCCTACGCGAGGCATAACGATAAGTGGAAATAATTTCGCGGAGGGTCCAACTTACAACACTCTAAGGCACGATTTCAGAGTGAGAAGAATAGAAACCAATCCTAAATGTCCTCGCACTCTCGATTATAGATATGGTGCACAACACATCGATAATCAAGACTTACTGGACACGGTCAGAGACACTTTCCGAGGACTAATCGCTCGATACCACTTTTGTCACGACCAACCTCGCGGATCGTGCCTTACCCTGCACCCTAGTGATACAACATCGAGAAAATCACGGAAATAATAAAAAAACCTTAAACATAAAATGAGAGACATGATAGATAAACAGCAACCAAAAGCTTGCCTTCAGATATATATACATAAAAACCCGAATGCTTATCCTTTTACAAAACCCTTCCCACAACAAAGCATGCACTTATGATTTTTACAACAACAATGACGGACAGTGGCCCGCCATACCCCGAATGTACAAGAGACTACAACTCGTGGAAACCTACCAAAGATAAGCCTCCAAGGAACGGAGCTTTCCAACACGCAAATGTGATCCTAAGAGCGAGGACCCACGAACGATGTACCTCTACCTGCGACATGAACGCAGCCCCAAAGGAGGTCAGTACAACAGGTACCAAGTATGTGAATCAGAATATCAGAAATGAAATCATAGCGATATATAAAGCGGAGACATGTATGATAACCAAACTACGATACAACATATAAACAAATATATTAAGTGGGGACTCACGCCTCCAAATCATCACTGTGCGTGGAATTCCTTCCTCAACGCCGGCAGTCTATGATATGATATCAACACGACAACAATCCAAATGGGAGCATACCCGTGCGCTACGCATCGTGTCAGGATGTCCAAAGGGAAACAATAAGACAGCATTCCAAATGGAAACATACCCGCAGCGCTACGATCGTGTCAAGATGCCCAAAGGGAAACAATAAAGCAAGATTCCAAATGGATACATACCCGCGCGCCACGATCGTGTCGAGATGCCCAAAGGGAAACAATAAAGCAAAGATTCCAAATGGAAACATACCCGCGCGCTACGCATCGTGGTCGAGATGCCCAAAGGGAAACAATAAAGCAAAGATCAAAATGGAAGCATACCCGAGCGCTACGCATCGTGTCAGTATGTCCAAAGCGATTAGCAAAAGTAACACAATCAACGAACGCACTGCGGAATTTCTCCACACCGCGACGCCCAAGTAAGTTCTCAACAAGTCAACCAACCCTCCATCGAGAGGCACGGTAGTATAGAAACACAATTCTTGCACAACAATGGCTATCACGACAAGCATAGGCAAGTTTCACAACGACAAGCATAGGCAGGTTTCACAACAACTCAAAGTACTTTAATTTTATGCCAAGGTCCGGGTTTTAACCCTAAAGTACTACGTACGTTAAATTCCTTTTAAGAGATTCATTCTTTTTATAAAAGTCACCCGATACCCGTAGTATAAAATAGAGTGACTTACATCTTTTAAGTAAACCAAATTAAGGCAACACTATGCCTTTCTTTTCCCTAAAGTTCCAATTTGCCTAATTTCATTTACACAAGTCTCTTTTTAGGAAAGTTTCATAGTTCAATGTCTTAATCTCTTTTAAAACAATTTAGTAACATATGCCATAAAGTAGTAGGTTATTCTTGTTCATAATCAACCTTATTAAGCAGCCATGATCTAGAAAATGTAATATCATTTTGTCTCATCTTAGCTTCTATGCAGATGGAGGTTTCTACTGGTTTTAATAATACTTAATTATTCAATACACTTTCCTTTATTAACGCTGCAGTGGTTTGTCGATACACATTCTGATTTCCGAAATCAGTAAAACATTATTCCTTTCAAAAACCAAGTACTCATTACTCACGAATGAGGTTTCACACATCTTACAACATTCAAATCAATTCAATTAAGTTAAGTCTCTTATCTTATAAGATCAAGTCTCTTAACTTCTAAGATCAAATAGCCATTCTTTTTATCTCATTTAGACGTTATACCTAACTTCCCATAAAGCTAGTATAACTCTTAAGTTCTCTAAACCAAGTATTACTCTTCTTTCAAAAGGGTTTCTTAATGAAAGACTTCAAGTTCTTTATTATCACACATCAAGTCGCTTATAAGTAAAATCGCTACCTTTTAACAATCACAAAGCTTTTTCTTATCTACATAAAGTTGTTATAACCAACTTCCCATAAAGCCGTTATAACCCTTTATGTTTTAAATCAATCAAATACTTTTAACACATGTACGTCTACCGTACTACATAGTTATACACATATCATGCTAGAAAGATAGGAAGAGGTTCACATACCTCGCGACGAGTACCGACTAATAGCAAAACGCTCCAAGTACTTCAAACCGCTTCGCTACTCCTTAAGCCACGTGATCGCACCACACGTAGTACTTCAACCTATAAGGCCACAAGGCGCTTATTAACATCTAAATCTCATCGTTCCATTTTCTACGTAAAATTCGAAGATTTCCCCGCAACAGAAATCTCTCATCTATCGAGGCCGCTACCAAGCCAACCGTGGGGTTTGCACGCCTAACCGACGTGTACAATTCTACTCACGCAATACTACACAAGCCTATCGTAATACGCCCATGTAATTACAGTCGATTCACTTCTTAAAATTCAGCTTAAGTCGCAAGACATTGCCGTAAGTATTATTCGTGCTTAAGTCAAAAGACATCACGATAACTACGCTCAGTTCTATATATAGTATACTTCAACTATATATTCCTACAATATGTAATTTCAAATTTCAGAAGGTCAAGATAATTACCTCGATAAGCCCATAATTATCCGAGTTTAAATGTCGATCCCGGTCAACGCTTAGCTCAACTCCGCGCGCTCCAACCCGCCTCCAAACCACCCTTAGAAGTTCTAACCAACTTCTACTTAATACTCCAACTAACTATGGAGATTTTCCTTAGTGGTTTCGGTTTGTGACCAAGGGAAGTATAATAGTATTTCGGCTTTTCAGATAAGTATAACCTTAGAATACTACAAGGTATACTGCTAAGGTAATTTAGGCATTATAACAATACTTGGAGAGTATTTCTACACCACAAAGTGGGTATTATACTAAAGCAACTAGGCTAGGGGTGTACACCCTCTACTACCCCACTGTGGGGTACTCGGCCAATGGGGAGATGGGCTCTCGCCTACAAGGCCTCACAAAGGGGAGGACGAGAACCATAAGGAAGGGAGGGAGGAAAGCTTTCAAGACTTAGAGATTTTAGGATGAAGAAGTCTTCAAACTTAGGGGGTATTTATAGGTCAAGCCAAGGCCAACCAATGGCCAAGATTATGCCAAGTGCATAGCAAGTGTAGGGTCAAGATCATGCCAAGTGCACCTTATCCATCTACCATAAAAATATCCTACCAACTACTTGACAAAACCCACCCAAGTCGTCCACTTTCCCGCCACCAATGAGAGGGTGCCAAGTGGCGCCCTCTTGTTGGTCCAAAATGTTTCGTCTCTCTAAAAATCCGCAAAAATTAGAAATGACATAGCCGAATTTTCCCTACGAAAGCTGTGGAAAACGCTTTTAAAAACGACTCTAAACGGGTGTTGTGAACAAAATAATTTTCGGCCAAGCCACTTTGCCTACTCAAGGCTTTAAACTTTTATACGTACGCCTTCACGTACATACTCTGGAAATACGGGGTATAACAGTGTGAACCTTAGAATATTTCACGTTGAGACCTTAGATGTAAGGCCGGCTCGAATAAAAGATTTTACGGTTAGTCTTTGTCAAAATACTTGGTATGCATATTAATGTTTGTGGGATAATTCCATGGGTTGTGTAAGATGAAAGTGGTAGCCTTCAGGACTTGAATAGGTAAGATTGTTCCGGATCAGAAGAACAAGCGTTTGGCGCGATAGCGGGTCGGGTTGAGTACCGATCATGCGTCAATCCGCGGCTTTGACATTGTGGTGGGCTTCGAGGTGGTCCCGCCAGGTGGTAGGGTCACGAGGGTGCCAGGCCCAAGTTTAGATGACCATCGTATGAGTTCGTGGATATGTTCGACCAGAATCGGATCGTGAAGGCCGGGAATGGCCTTAAAGAATATCGAGGCTAGTAAGATGACCAAGTTTGGAGGTAGTGACTCCAGAAATTTTGGGAACTGAAGTAATGACTGAAGTATGGTCCGTATACTAGAAAGAGTTCAAGTGTTCGAGAAGAGTACGACGTGTAAGGAAGGAAGTGAACATGTGCTAAGAAAATAGAAATGATCATTTTGTTGTGAAGTAAAGCGAAGAGGTATCTTTTAGACCAAGGGTGGAAGCTTTTGTAATGCTAGAGGTGATTCCTCGTTGACTTGGGTTAAGTAATTGCGCGTGTGTTATTTTGTGGCCAGGTGGGGCATTGGCAACTTGTTAAGAGAAACTTTATCGTTATCCGTCGTGAGAAGGAACATTCGGGACGAATGTTTCTAAGGAGGGGAGAATGTTATACCCCGTATTTCCTGAGTATGTACGTGAGGGCGTACGTACAAAAGTTTAAGCCTTAAAGTAGACTAAGGGGCGAAAATTTGTGCACAACTAGCGAAAAGAGTCGTTTTCCGACGAAACGTTTTCCGGACTTTGCGAAGGGAAAAATACGGCTATGTCATTTATAATTTTTGCGGATTTTTCCGAGAGATGAAATATTTTGGACCAACGAGAGGGTGACAAGTGTCACCCTCAAGTGGACGGATAAGGTGGGACGAATTGGGGCATTTTTGGCCTTGATTTTTGTCAAGGAGTTGGTAGGATATTTTGTGTAGTTGATGAGCAAGTGGGACCCACAAACACATGTCCAAATCTTCACCATACACTTGTCCACCACTTGGCTTGATCTTGGCCATTGATTGGCCTATAAATACCCCTCCAATGCAAGACTAAATCTTCATCCAAAAATCATTTTCCAAGTCTCAAAAACCCCTCCCCCTAAAGTGTAGTATTCGTCCAAGTCCTCCTCCCCTCATGAGCCTTGGCCAAACCAAACCCTCTTGCCTAGTTGTTTTCGTATAATACTCCCCCCCCCCCTTGGTAGAAAAATACTCTCCAAGTATTGTTACTATTCCCAAATACTTTGGCCCAAATACCTTGTAGTATTCCAAGGTTACACCTATACTAAAAGCCCAGAAATACTATTATACTTCCTTCAGCCACTAAACGAAACCCTAAGGAAATCTTCATAGCGAGTTGAAGTATTAAGAAGAAGTTGCGTAGAACTTCTAAGGGTTGTTTGGAGCGGGTTAGAGCGTTCAGAATAGGAGCTAAACGTTGCTCAGGATCGACATATAAACTTGGATAATTTTGGGCTTATCGAGGTAAATACTATTGTCCTTCTATTGTAATTGGAAATTACATACTGTAGTAGTATAGAAATGAATATAAGACGTATAAGGATGGTATAAAAGAAGAGAATTGAATTGATATCACATCAGAAGAATATTAAAGAAGAAGACTGAATCAGATTTACATAGATCGTATTTACAGTAGACTTGTGTAGCTACGGGTAGGGAAGTGCTGCCCAATTTTCCGTAGAATAAATGAATCTGTATCTAGAAGTATTTTACAGAATAGTCTAGACGTTGATAGACTCTTATGACCGATATAAGTTGAAGTACTGCGAGTAGCGTATTCTACTCGAAGGGTGGAAAAGGCTAACAGGACTACAGTACTTTGGAGCGTTTTGCTAATAGTCGATAATCGTCGCGAGGTATATGATTCTTCCTATCCTCTTGAGCATGATATTTTAAAAGAGAATATATATAGTACGGTAGACGTACGTGTGTTAACTGAACGTAGTCTTATGGCAATGTCTTTCGACTTAAGCCTGAATAATAAGAATCTTGAAGTATTTCAAAAGAATTAAGAAACCTTTTTGAAAGAAGAGTAATACTTGGTTTTGAAAGCTTAAGAGTTATACTAGCTTTATGGGAAGTTAGGTATAACGACTTAAGAGAGATAAAAAGAATGGTTTATTGATTGTAGAAGTTAAGAGACTTGATCTTAAAAGATAAGAGACTTGACTTAATTGAATTAATATGAATTTTGTTAAAAAGTGTAAAACCTCATTCGTGAGTAATGAGTACTTGGTTTTTAAAAGGAATATGTTTACTGATTTCGGAAATCAGAATAAGTATCGAATAAACCACTGCAGCGCTAATAAAGGGAAATATATTGAATAATTAAGTATTATTAAAACCAAGAGAAACCTCCATCCGCATGTAAGCTAAGATGAGACAAAATGATATTACATTTCCTAGATCATGGTCGCTTTAATAAGATTGTTATAAACAAGAATAACCTACTCACACATAAGGCATAATGCTACTCAATTGTTTTAAAATATAGTACGTTATTTGATTAAGACTATGAACTATGAAATCTTTCAAACTAAAAGACTCGAGTATCCAAATTTGGAAAACCGAACTTTCGAAAAAGACTGTTGTTACTTGATTTTAAAACATGAACATATTTGGTACTACGGATAATAGTATCGAGTTGTTTTTACGTAAAAAAAGGTCTTTTGAAAGGATAAATGTATGTAGTACTTTGGGGTTAAAACTCGGATTTGTTGTAATAAAATAAATGTCTGTGAGTATGATTAAACTTGCCTATGCTTGTGGTGATAGCCTTTGTTGTGCAAATGTTGTATTTGCGCTACCGCGCTCTCGCCGAGGTCATTATCCGATTGATTGATGGACATACCGACACGATGGGTGGCCCACGTATGCTTCCACTAATCGATCCTTTCGACATACCGACATCACGGGTGGCCCACGTATGCTTCCATTAAGAGTGTTATCTTGTTATCGCTCGACATACCGACACGATGGGTGCCCACGAGTATGCTTCCATTCGATTGTTATCTTGTTACTTCCTTTCGACATACCGACACGCGCGCCCACGTATGCTTCCATTGTGAGTGTTATCTTGTTATCGCTTGGACATACCGACACGACTGGCCCACGAGTATGCTTCCATTCTCGATTGTTATCTTGTTACTTCCTTTCGACATACCGACACGATGGGTGCCCACGTATGCTTCCATTGTGAGTGTTATCTTGTTATCGCTTGGACATACCGACACGATGGGTGCCCACGAGTATGCTTCCATTCTCGATTGTTATCTTGTTACTTCCTTTGACATACCGACACGATGGGTGGCCCACGCATGCTTCCATTAGAGAGTTATCTTGTTATCGCTCGACATACCGACACGATGGGTGGCCCACGAGTATGCTTCCATTCGATTGTTATCTTGTTATTTCCTTTCGACATACCGACACGACGGGTGGCCCACTGTATGCTTCCATTAGGATGGTTCCATGGCCATGCTTATACCGAGGTAAGATATCGGCACGCGCCGTTGTGCGGGTTATATTTGAGTGATGACTTTGAGGCGTGAGTCCCCGACTTGACATGATCGCTTTATATTGTGAATCAGTAGTTTTGTTATCAAACATGTCTCTGCTTTGTTTTAGATCGTTATGATTTCGTTACGATTTTCCGCCACATACTTGGTACTGCAGATCGACCTCCTTCGGGGGGCTGCATTCATGTCGCAGGTAGAGGTACATCGGTTGACGATCCTCGCTTCTAGGATCATAAATCAGCGTTTTGGGAAGCTCCATTTCTCCGGAGGCTTATCTTTTGGTATGTTACCCTGAGTCTGTAGGTTCTTGTACATACAGGGGTATGGCGGGGCCCTGTCCCGCCATAGATATCGTTACATTCATAGAGGTCTGTAGTACTGTTGTGGGCAGGGTTTGTAAAATGGATTAAAATGTTCAAACTTTGTATTTATATATATGCCGAAAGGCGACTTTCTCTCAGATGAAATGTGTTTCATTTTACAGTTGTTTCATGTCTTGTTTTTATGTTTCGCTGATTACTCTGATGTATGACTACTTGGGTGCCCGGGTAAGGCACCAGTCACGGGCCCCGGAACGGGTCGTGACATTAATGATCCTCATCCAAGCCACATATTTGTTATAATCTTGGCCCTTCATTGTGTTATATATACTAGACTAGTGCAAGACAAGGTCTTCCAACACTTAGAATTATTTCACTCTTTCTTGTGCAAGAACAAGAGCTCTCGGCTTTGATGAATAGTCCACACAAATTTTTTGTAATTTTGTTCCATTGTTCACAAGACTTAAACCCAATGTCCCTAAGGGTATTTTAAGGATATCTCAATAGAAAGATTTCGGAAAAACGGCGTTTTCGTATTAGTCGCAAGGCGGAAACTTAA
The DNA here is from genome assembly GCA_029844215.1 of Przewalskia tangutica. Lineage (NCBI taxonomy): Eukaryota > Viridiplantae > Streptophyta > Magnoliopsida > Solanales > Solanaceae > Przewalskia > Przewalskia tangutica. The sequence continues at coordinate 73,984,935 of CM056725.1, forward strand.
GGAGTTCTTCAACTTTGAAGTTGGAACTTGAAGATGGGTTCTTCATAGGCATATAAGGAGTGCTTGGAGCGGATTGGAACATAAGTAAAGGAGCTAAGAATTTGCTAAGGAGCGACTTTGAATCTTGGAAATTTTAAGGGCTTATAAAGGTATAATCTTGTCGTTTTAGTAATTAATGTTTACTTATCATTGTAGCTATGGATATTAGCAAGCATGAGTTATATATTATAATATTTATATAAGTGTTTTGGCTATTGGAACCCTAATCCGAAAACTAGCATGTTTAGCCTTAAGATTACATTTCAAGTTGATTATTAGTTTAAGTCGTCGCATGTTGTATAAGAAGGAAATTGTAGTTGTTGAAGTTGTTTATGACTATATAACATGTTAGACCTTAGAACTTGGAATTGGAAAAGGATTGGAAAAGACTTTAAATTGTTGGTTATGTTGTTGGCCGAGAATGGCTTGAATATGGAACTACTTCGTATTAATTATGGGGCGGAATTTTACACGTATTGTAAGGCGTGTAATCCCCTTTGTTTGGTTGTTGGTTTGAGCCTTAAATGTGGCGTGTTGGTTATTGTATTCGGCCTTGAAAAAGGTGGCAAAGTAAGTAGAAACAAAGGAGGTGTTGCCCGATTTTCCGTAGAATTAGAGACCGTATACTTAGTATTATTCTACGTTAGAAACTAGAAATTGATAGTCATGTTGTGACCATTATAGGTTGAAAATTCTACGTACGGCGTATTCGGCTTAGCTTGTGGATTTAGCCGAAAAGGTATGTGAACTATCTCCTCTTCTATCATGATTCCTTAAGATAAAGAAAGTATGTCCTACTCCTTAAATGATCCACTCCTTGATTGTACTTTGATGTTTAAATTGTAAGTTGTATAATCCATTTCCTTAGTGAAGTTTGGATTCTTAAAAGTTGAAGTATTTTACTTAAAGTACATAGAGTCTTGAAAAGGAAGTGGTTTCCAAATCTTTTGGCTAGTGCCTTAGTTCCAAAACCTAAGGGTCGTTATAATGACTTTAGGGGAGTCAAAGGAGTGTTTTACTTAATTGTTTTAAGAGAGGAGAAATGACATGATTTAAGAGAAGAAACTTGTTTCCTAAATATTAAGAGACTTGAAGTATTTTGAAAGTTAAGAACTTGTTTTGTAAGTATAAGTATCTTGGTTATAAAAGGAGTGAATATGTCTAAAACCATAAAGGGTTATAACGGCTTTATGGGAAGTTGGTTATAACGACTTTATGGAAGGTTAAGGAAGTTGTCTATTTTGATTAATGGGCATAGGTTGCCTAGATTATGAAAATTTGAAGTTACTTGATTTCAAGCTTTGAAATGAGTTTTCTAAAAGTGTAGTAACTTACTTTGAAAAATAGACACACCTTGATACTACGGGTGTTAGTATCTTGAGGTTTTACATAAAAAATAGTCTTTTGAAAAGAATGTACGTACGTAGTACTTTGGCTTGTTTAATTGAGAATTATTCTATGTGTGCCTTGATAAGTACTTTGGCTTGTTTAATTGAGAATTATTCTGTCACGACCCGAACCCGGGCCCGTGACTGGTGCCTTACCCCGGGCACCCAAGTAGACATACATCAGAGTAATCAGCGGAATATAAAACAAGACATGAAACCAATGTAAAAGAGACACAGTTTATCAAATAAAAGAGTGCCCTTCGGCAAGTATATAAATATCTCAAGAATGAACAGTTACATCCCAACTTTACAACAGGACTACAGACCTCTAAGAGTTTTACAACACCAACGACGGACAGTGGCCGCCATACCCCGAATGTAAGTACCTACAACAACAGGGACTATACCAAAGATAAGCCTTCGGAGAAACGGAGCTTCCCAAAACGCTGAACTGTGATCCCAAGAGCGAGGATCGACGATCGCGTACTTCTACCGCGGATGAACGCAGCCCGGGCGAGGCCGCATAACAGTACCAAGTATGTGAAATCAAAATATCAGAATGAAATCATAATAGTCTATATAAATAAGACATATATGATAACCAATTTACGATACACAATATGTAATCAACACGCTGCCGAGGACTCACGCTCAAAGTCATTACTCAAATACAACAATGGGTCTCACGCCCACCACATCAATCATGCCCGTGGAATACCTTCCTCATCGCGGCAGCCTATGATGTAATAACACCAAGGAGTACACATGAACACGTGTCCCACCTGTGTCATAATAAAACCGCACGGTAAGTACAAGGCATAGCCGACTACTAAAACCCACAGCACCAACAATGCTATAAAACTATATCACGGGTCTTTCTGCATCGCACCACATGATCGGCCGCCACTGGCCAAAGATCAATGCGCGCTGCCTAGTCTCGAGCATACCGCTGCCCGCGATAGGCCACATAGGCCCGCATGAGGTATTCCTCGCGACGGGGCGCTAACCCCTGCACTTCTCCTGGACTCCCGCAGTCCGCATAGTCTCATAGACCGCATAGTCACACATACCGCATAGGGCATCCCCCGCATCGGGATAAAACACCCGGAATGATCAATCCTGGAGCATACCGCTGATCCGCATAGTCACACAGACCGCATAGCCGATAGACCGCATCGGGTGGCAAGCCCTGTATATCAAGTCAGGGTATGTGATAATATAATAAAGACAACGGCTTATCGTTAATCAACATAAGCACAGCAAGGGAAAACCCCTTTAAACAAACATTATAAGACACTAACACACGTAACATCATAACATGATTACTTATCAAACCAATCAAGAAAGTATTACAAGGCTATCACAAACCAACATAGTCAAGTTATTCACCCAAGGTACTTTCTATTTTATGACAACAAGTTCGGGTTTTAACCCCAAAGTACTTCATACATTAATTCTTTAAAAGATCCGCTTTCTCACAAAAGTCACACGATACCCGTAGTATCAAAATTAGAGTGACTATCTTTTTTAAGTAAACCGAAACAGTTTCCTTTTTAATATCTAGTAACAACATTCTTTTCCAAACGTCCAAGTTTGCCTAAGTTCAATTACTCGAGTCTTTTATTTTCAAAAGGTTTCGTAGTTCATAGTTTTAATCACTTATGTCACGACCCGAACCCGGGCCCGTGACTGGTGCCTTACCCCGGGCACCCTAGTGATACAACATCAAAGTAATCAGCGGAACATAAAACAATAACATGAAACCAATGCAATAAGACAGTGAAATAAGACAAAGCAACCTAAAAACGGTTACCTTCATAATATATAACAATTTGAACAGCTACATCCCTTTCTACAACTCGCCCACAATCGCATTTCATGCACTCTAAGAATGATACGACAAACAGCGGATGGACAGGCCCCGCCAAACCCCGAATGTAAACACCTACTACGACAGGACTATACCACCGATAAGCCTCCGAGAAACGGAGCTTCCCAAACGCCGAATCGTGACTCGAGAGCTAGGATCAACGATCGTGTACTCAACTCGCGCAGATGAACGCACTTCGGGCGAGGTCGATAACAGTACCAAGTATGTGAAATCAAAATATCAGAATGAAATCATAATAGTCTATAAAGCAGAGACATGTATGATAACCAAACTACGCTTTACAATAAATAAGCAACATGTCAAGTCGTGACTCACGCCTCAAAGTCATCACTCAAATATAACTATGGGTCTCAAGCCCATAACATCAATCATGCCCGTGGAATACCTTCCTCACCGCCGCGCTTATGATATAAAAGCACCAAGAAATACACATGAACACCGTGTCCCACCTGTGTCCTAATAAAACAAGACAGGTAAGTACGAAGGCATAACCGACTACTAACACCTACAAGATTAACAGTGGTTATAAATCAGATTCATGATATCTGCTAGACCGTCACATGATCAAAGCCGTCACCCGCCCGCAGATCGACATGCGCGTCTAGCCCCGAACTCTCGCAGCTCGCATAGGCCAACCTCATAGGCCCGCATGAGGTATTCTCGTGATCGAGGGTAGCTACTCCCGGCATCGCCCCGACTCGCACCGCACGCCACAAAGACCGCATGACCACGCGGCCGCAAACTAACTCCGAACTCCCGTAGTTCCGCATGGATCCCCGACCCGCATGAGGTATTCTCGAATCACGGTCCTGCATCACCGAAGTCTACCCCGCATCGGAGGCGCTTAACCTCCGAAACAAGTCAAGGTGAGTGGTACAATACCAACATAACTACCGAGAGTCAAACAACTTTAAGCGCAGTCGAGGGGATACCCCTTTACACTAACATCACAAGATACTAACATACGTAGCATCCTAGCATGTTTACTTAACAAATCAACAAGAAAGTATTACAAGGCAATCACAAACCAACATAATCAAGTTATATACACAAGGTACTTTCTACTATATGATTAACAAGATCGAGTTTTTATCCCCAAAGTACTTCATACATTAACTCTTTAAAAGATACGTTACTTTCACAAAAACCACACAATACCCGTAGTATATGAAAATAGAGTGATTATCTTTTGAAGTAAATCAAAACACTTACCTTTGTAAAATCAAGTAACAACATTATTTTCCAAACGTCCAAGTTTGCCTAATTTCAAATGTTCACGTTTCTTATTTTAAAAAGGTTTCGTAGTTCATAGTCTTATTCATTTAAGAATATAATTCTCTTTTAAACCATCTGAGGAACATAAGCCTTATATGTGAGTAGGATATTCTTGTTTATAACAATCTTATTACAAAGACCATGATCTAGAAATATCATTTTGTCTCATCTTAGCTTCTATGCAGATGGAAGTTTCTCGGTTTTAATCACAAAACATTTCCTTTTATTAACGCTGCAGTTGGTTTTTCGATACACATTCGATTCAAATCAAGAAACATTCTTAAGCCGTTATACCTAACTTCCCATAAAGCTAGTATAACTCTTAAGTTTTCAAAAACCAAGTATTACTCTTCTTTCAAAATGATTCAAAAATCTTTTGAAATACTTCAAGTTCTTCATTATCACATAACCAACCTTATAGTTCAAATCGCTACCTTTTAAAACCACAAGTATTTTCTTACATACATAAAGTCGTTATAACCAACTTCCCATAAAGCCGTTATAACACTTTATGTTTTAGACCAATCAAATACATTTAACACACGTACGCTCACCGCACTACATAGTTACACACATATCATGCTAGAAGAGATAGGAAGAGGTTCACATACCTCGCGACGAGTATCGACTAATAGCAAAACGCCTCAAGTACCTCGCCGCCGGCTACTCCTTAAGCCAAGTAGATCGCGCCACACGTAGTACTTCAACCTATAAGGCCACAAGGCGCTTATTAACATCTAGATCTTATCGTAGAACATTCTACGTAAAATTCGCAAAGACCTCCCGCCACAACGTAAATCTCCTCCTCTATCGAGGCCGCTACCAAGCCAACTGGTGGGGTTCTACACGCCTAACCTGACGTACAATTCTACTCTACAAGAATACTACACAAGTCTCATCAAATACACCCTATGTAATTACAGTCAGCTTTATTCTTCAGCTTAAGTCAAAAGACATTGCCGACAGACTACGTCGATTCTATATATAGTATACTTCAACTATATATTCTAACAACATGTAATTTCCAATTACAATAGGGACAAGATAATTACCTCGATAAGCCCATAATTATCCAAGTATAAAGTCGATCCCGGGCAACGTTTAGCTCAACTCCGCGCTCCAACCCGCTCTAAACCACCCTTAGAAGTTCTAACCAACTTCTACATACTACTCCAACTAACTATGGAGATTTTCCTGTGGTTTCGGTTTTGTGGATCAAGGGAAGTATAATAGTATTTCGGGCTTTTCAGATAAGTATAACCTTGGAATACTACAAGGTATTAGGCCAAGGTATTTTGGGTATAGTAACAATACTTTTGAGAGTATTTCTACCAAGGTGGGTGTATTTATACGAGACAACACCACAAGTGGTGTATACCCTCTACCAACCCTACTAGGAGGGGGTATTCTCTGACAAGGGAAGACTTCGCCACAAGGCCTCACAGGGGAGAGGGTGTTGGACTAAACACCACACAAGGAGAGGAAGGCTTTCAAGACTTAGAAACTTTGTGGAATGGATGAAGAAGTCATCAAAGAGGGGTATTTATAGGTCAAGTCAAGGCCAACCAATGGCCAAGATCGAGCCAAGTGCTAGGCAAGTGTAGGCCAAGATCATGCCAAGTGCACCTTATCCATCTACCACAAAAATATCCTACCTACTACTTGACAAAAAGGCCAAGTCGCCCAAGCTATTACCGCCATAATTTCGCCAATGAGAGGGTGCCAAGTGGCGCCTCTCGTTGGTCCAACACGCCTCGCTACTCGGAAAAATCCGCAAAAATTAAAAATGACATAGCCGAATTTTCCCTACGAAAGTCGTGGAAACGCTTCGCCAAAAACGACTCTAACCGTGTTGTGAACAAAATAATTCGCCAAGCCTATTCTCAAGTTCAAATTTTCTACGCACGCCCCACGTACATACCAAAATACTGGGTATAACATTCTTCTCTTCCTTAGAAACATTCGTCCCGAATGTTCCTTCTAAGTCTCAAAACTAACGCGCGCCAAAGATAGTCTTCACTACTATACTTAAACAATCCTTGCCACACACGGCCACGTAAACAACTTGCGCAAAATACTTACATTCAAGTCCACGAGGAAACACCTCTAACATCACCACAAACACCTCTCTCCGGGTCTAAAATATACTTCCTTCAGACCTTCTCTTTACAAAAGAAATGATCACATCAATGCTCGCCATACATGCTTGCTTCTTCCCGATACCACTTTTGTCACTTTGCCGCGAGGTTCTAGTGTCACTCCGGCGACCCAAAAAATGGTACCGGACTACATGCGATCCCTGAGAATGTCGTACACTTCTTGTACACTCGAACTCTTACCACATTTCTCGACATCGCTTGCTTTCCAAAACTCGGTTACTATCTCTAACGTGGTCATCATTAATCGAACACTGATGGATCTCCGATTTCTTCTCGAACATAACACGAAGATCGACGCACGCTTCCTAAGTCGGACGACAAATGCTAACATATAGGCAACCCGACCTATCCTCACATGAACTCAAAAGGCCCAAAGTAACTCGCTAAGTTTCTCTTACACCCTATCCGGTGGTACCTTCAAGAAGACCGACCAACTCGAACTCTAAGTGTCGTCGCCGATAATCCGCACGATTCCTCCGAGCTGCCAAAAACCTCTTCTGGATAAGCTTCACCCTATCCACATCCTGCTGAACACGTATGAACCAACTATCTGAACCTTGCCAACGTCGAACCAATCGACCGGCAACTTACACTTCTGCCCCTACAAGGCTTCACAAGGCGATATCCGAACACTGAAATGGTAGCTATAAAACACTTCCCCAACAGGAGATAACAATCCTCACAACTACCCCGGAAATCCAAACACTGGCCCGAGGGCGAACGCGATACGGAGACTCACCTGAGTTCCTAACCCTGCCTGGTAAAACTTCCCGAAAGAAACAGCCGTAACCTGGGCTCCACTGTCTGTTCATAAGGTGAAAGTGTTATACCCCGTAGTCCCAGGGTATGTATGCGAGGACGTACGTACGAGAATACGACAGAAAGATTGGAAAGGAAGAAAGAGGCGATTTTTCCACGGAAAAGTTTCCGGTTTTTGTGAAGGAAAAAGGTTCGTTAATGGGAATTGGATTCCCAGATTTGGTATTCGGACTTCCTGGAATATTAGAGAATTATGGAATTTTATTTTCGAAAATGGTCACGTGGGGCCCACGGGAGAAATTTACGGTTTTGTGGGGCCCACTTTGTTTTCGAGATTTTGGCCATTATGGATATTTTCGGAAGATGTTTTATTTTGGGCCAATAGGAGGGTGACACGTGTCACCCCCGCCTAGGTGGCTTGGCCGAATGGCATTTGTGCACAACACCCGGTTAGAGTCGTGTTTCGACGAAAAGTTTTAAATAACTTGCGGGCGGAAAATTCCGCTATGTCTTTTCTCATTTTTATGGATTTTTCCGAGAGACTAACATTTTGGACCAACGAGAGGGCGGCACTTGGCACCCTCTCATCAGCGGGCAAGGTGGGCGTACTTGGACGAAACGGGACGCAGTGGTAGATATTTTGGTAGATATTTTGTGAGGGTTTTAGCGAGTAGGGACTGTGGGCACTGGGCATATCTTGGCCCTACACTTGTGTAGCACTTGGCTCAATCTTGGCCATTGGTTGGCCTTGGCTTGTGCTATAAATACCCCTCTCCCTTTGATGAATTCTTCATCCATTCCTAAATGTTTCTAAGTGTAAAATCCTCTCCCTCCCTTGTGTCAGTTCGCCATGGCCTCCCTCAGGCCGAGAGCACCCCCCCCTCTAGGGGTGCTAGCCGCGAGTAGTGCCCCTAGCCTAGGTTGTTTTCAGATAATACCCCTTTGTTGTGGTATAGAAATACTCCTAGTATTGTTATAATGTCCAAATACCTTGGCCCAAATACCTTGTAGTATTCCCAAGGTTACACTTATACAAAAGCCCAGAAAATACTATTATACTTCCCGTCAGTCACAAAACCGAAACCCTAGGAAAATCTCCATAGTCCGTTGGAGTATTGTGTAGAAGTTGGTTAGAACTTCTAAGGGTGGTTTAGAGCGGTTGAGCGCCTGAGTCGAGCTAAAACTTTGCTAAGGATCGACATTAAACTCTGATAATTACGGGCTTACCGAGGTAACTATCTTGTCCCCTTTGTAATGGATATTACATGTCAGAGGAATATATAGTTAAAGTATACTATATATATATAATCAACATAGCTTGTGGCAATGTCCTGGACTTAAGCTCGAAGAATCGAATCAGAATTACATAGACAGTATTACAGAGACTTGTGTAGTAGTACCGTGAGTAGAATTGTACCGTTAGGTTAGATGATAACCCTCGGTTGGCTTGGTAGCCGCCTCGATAGAGGAGGAGGTTTACGCTGTCATGGGGAGGTGTCAATTTTCTAGAGAATGTTCTACGATGAGATCTAAATGTTAATGTCGCCTTGTGGCCTTATAGGTCATGTACTACGTGTGGCGCGATCTACGTGGCTTAAGGTAGCCGACGCTTGGAAGTACTTGAGCGTTTTGCTATGAGTCGATACTCGCCGCGAGGTATGTGAACCTCTTCCTATCTCTTCTAGCATGATATGTGTGAACTATGTAGTACGTGAGACGCATACGTGCTAAATGTGTTTGAGTGGTTTGAAACATAAAGTGTTATAACGGCTTTATGGGAAGTTGGTTATAAAACTTTATGTTAGTAAGAAAATACATGTGGTTTTTAAAAGGTAATCGATTTGAACTATAACCGCTTGTTATATGATAAGAAAGAACTTGAAGTATTTCAAAAGATTTTTGAATCATTTTGAAAGGAGAAGTAATACTTGGTGTTTGAAAACTTAAGAGTTATACTAGCTTTATGGGAAGTTAGGTATAACGGCTTAAGAATGCTTTATCGATTTCGAAATCGAACGTATCGACAAACCATCGCAAATGTTGATAAAAGGAAATGTTTTGAATAATTAAGTATTATTAAAACCAAGAGAAACTTCCATCCGCATGCTAAGATGAGACAAAATGATATTTCCTAGATCATGGTCATTGTAATAAGATTGTTATAAACAAGAATATCCTACTCACATATAAGGCTTATGTTTCTCGATTGTTTAAAAGAGAATTATATTCTTAAATGAATAAGACTATGAACTACTAAACCTTTCTAAAATAAGAAACGTGAACATTTGAAATTAGGCAAACTTGGACGCTTGGAAAATAATGTTGTTACTTGATTTTACAAAGGTAAGAGTTTTGGTTTTCTTAAAAGGATGACCACTCTATTCTATACTACGGTATCAGGTGACTTATGAAAGAAACAGATCTTTTTAAGATTTTAATGTGAAGTACTTTGGGGATAGATACACGAACTTGTTAGTAGAAAGTACCTTGTGTGAATAACTTGATTGTATTGGTTTGTGATAGCCTTGTAATACTTTCTTGTTGCTTTGATAAGTAAACGTGTTAGGATGCTACGTGTGTTAGTATCTTGTGATGTTTGTGTGCGGGGTTTCCTTGATTGTGCTTATTAACTATCGTTATGATAGTATTGTGGCATTCATCTCTTGAGATGATTCCGAGGGTTGCCGCCTCCGACGCGGTAGACTCAGCGGTGCAGGACCATGATTCGAGAATACCTCATGCGGTCCCGGGGCCTGCGCGGAGCTACGAGTTCCGGTGTTAGCGTCCTTTACGGGCACGCGGTCTCGCGCTATGCGGACTGAAAGTCCGTGACGACGCCGGAGTAGCTACCGACGCGGGAATACCTCACGCGGCCGATGAGATTGGCCTACGCGAGTCGCGGAAGTTCCAGACTAGACGCCGCATTAGATACATCGCGCAAGGCCGCCTTTGATCATGTGACGGCCTAGACAGATCTTATGATACGCTTTATGACCTTGTTGGTACCGCTGGTGTTAGTAGTCGGCTATGCCTTCGCACTTACCCCGCATGCTTTATTAGGACACAGTGGACACGTGTTCATGTGTATTCCTTGGTGCTTGTATATCATAAACCGCAGCGGCGGCGAAGGTATTCCACAGCACGATTGATGTTGTGGGCGTGAGACCCATTGTTAAATCGAGTGATGACTTGAGGTGCGAGTCCCCGACTTGACATGACCGCTATTTATGGTGATCTGTAGTTGGTTATAATAAATGTATCCTGCTTTTTATAGACTACTATGTTTTCATTTACAGTATTTATTTTTAGTTTCACATACTGCACTGTTGATCGACCTCCTTCGGGGCCGCTCATGCCGCAGTCGAGGTACATCGCCGATCCTAGCCTCGTGGTCACAGCAACAATTGGGAAGCTCCGCTTTCCGAGGCTTATCACGTATAGTCCCCGTCAGAGTAAGTGTTTACATTCGTGGTTTGGCGGGCCCCGTCCCGCCATCGCGTCGTATCATTCTGTGAGGTCCGTAGTACCGCTGTGGGCGTGGTTGGTAAAAAGGATTGCCGCTCATTTGTAAAAGAGTTGATGGTTATATATATGCCGAAAGGCAAGTTTTCCAGATTATTGTTTTATATTTCGTTATCTCATGTTGTTGTTTTATGTTCCGATTACTGATGTTGTGTCACTAGGGTGCCGGTAAGGCACCATCCGGGCCGCTTGGTCGTGACAAAAGTGGTATCGAGCGCTTAATCCTCTGAAAGTGTCTGAGACCGTATCGATGAAGTCTTGATTATCGAGTGTTGTGCACCACACCAATAATCGTGAGGCTATAGGATATTTAGGATTGGTTTCTATTCTTCTCACTCCGAGATCGTGCCTTAGAAAGTGTTGTAAGTTGGACCCTCGACGAAATTATTTCCCTTATCGCTATGCCTCCGCGTAGGCAACCCGCCCGTGAGGGCAAGGCGGCGGAGTCGCGAGTAGAGTTCAGAGGGTGGCGAGGCACAGCCAAATCATTACCTAGGGTAGTGCTTCATTCGGGATTCTGCGACGCCACTAGCCCCAAAAGAGTTTAAGCATGGCGACGGCGATTCCTACCGCGCCATGATATGTGAACCTTCGGGCCCACGACCGAACCGAGAATATAGATTGCAAGAGACAACCTTGTTACTAGCTATGGATTTGGCTACCAGAGTATACCGATGTATCGCGAGTCTTGATGACTACCTAAGAGAAGGTTGTGCAAGAGTAATCCTTCAGTTAGGCTTGAGCATGGCCTGTGTACGGGCTTATGCGCAGCAGGCCGAGAAACGTAGAGATCGACGGGTTAACCAAGGACAGCAGAAGAGGGCCAGAGCAGCAAGGTCCTTCGGTAACTTTCAAGGTGAGTATACCTTAAGTGCTATGTTCTGATAGCAGTGTGTTAGTTGTGATTAGAAATCATGGTGGGTTAACCGAGTAAGATTTTGGAGGATAGAGAAAGTGTGAGCCTTAGGGCTTTATACGCAAAGACCTTAGAGGTAAGGCCATCTCGAGAAAGGTGTAGTGTTATGTTTGACCCTTATAGGAGTGCATAGTGCACGTGAGCTATGTTCGTGGGATAAGTCCCTGAGTAGCGTGATTTGAAAGAAGGTAGTCGAGCTAGGAAGACCGCTAGGTTTTCGTAATATGATTTGTGAAATTATTCCTTGGAGCTAGTGTTTTGCGCAACGGGTCGGGTTGAGGCCGTGTTGCGGGTCAACCCGCGTGTATGGTGGTGGTCGGTTGTGGTGGTCCGCCTTGTGGTAGGGTCACGAGGGTGTTAGGCCCGTGTTTAGTTAACCAAGATGAGTTCGTGGATGCGTTCGACGCTGGTCGGGCGATGGGGCAGCCCATCGTGTTCTTCTGTCGGGACCGCTTTACTCCGTGTTGGGTTATCGTAAAGGTTGTAAGGTTGCACGGTGCCTACCTTCACCTTATGATGCAGTGGAGCCAGTGGTACGATCGCTTTTGTTTCGAAGTTTTGCCATGCATGTGTTAAGAACTCGTAAGTCTCAGACCGCATTCGCCTCTGGCGATGTTTGGATTTCGTGGATAGTTGTGGGATTGTTGTCTCTGTGGAGGTAGTGTTTAAGCTACCATTTCAGGTGTTCGGATGTCGCCTTTTGAAGCCTTGTAGGGCGGAAGTGTAAGTTGCCCGATCGATTGGTTCGATGTTGGCAAGGTTCGCTTAGTTGGTTCAGCTTGTTCCAACAGATCGTGGATAGTGCGAAACTTGTCTGAAGAAGTTCGCGGCTCGTAGAAATCGTGCGGATAATCGGCGACGCTTAGAGTTCGAGCCGACGGTCGGTCTTCTTGAAAGTACCACCCTGCTAGGGTGTGACGAGTTTGGAAACAAAGGAACTTAGCCCGAGTTACTTGGGGCCCTTTTAGTTCATGTGAAGAATAGGCGGGTTGCCTATATGTTAGCTTTGTCGTCCGACTTAGGAGGCGATCGCGCCTTTCGTATTGTTATGATCGGAAAGTATCGGAGATCCATCCAGTGTTCGATTAATGATGACCACGTTAGAGATAGTAACCCGAGTTTTGGAAACCCAAGCCGTGACGTAATGTGGTAAGAGTTCGAGTGTACGAGATCCTCCGATCGCAGTTGCGGCCGCACCATTTGTTGGTCGTCGGAGCAAGGCTCGCGACAAAGTTACAAAAGTGAAGGAAGTATATTTTGACCCCGGGAAGAGGTATTTGTGCTGATATAGAGGTGTTTTCCTCGTAGACTTGGATATAAGTATGTTGCGCAGGTATTTCTGTGGCCAGGTATGGCAGGATTGTTTCGTAAGTATAGTAGTGAAGACTATCTTTGGCGCACGCTTGTTTTGAGACTTAGAAGGAACATTCGGGACGAATGTTTCTAAGGAGGAAGAATGTTATACCCGTAGTCCCGTGGTATGTATGCGAGGGCGTGCGTGCGAGAATCTGACGTAAAGATTGGAAAGGAAGAAAGAGGCGATTTTTCCACGGAAAAGTTTCCGTTTTGTGAAGGAAAAAGGTTCGTTAATGGGAATTGATTCCCAGATTTGGTATTCGGACTTCTGGAATATTAGAGAATTATGGAATTTTATTTTGAAAATGGTCACGTGGGCCCACGGAGAAATTTACTGATTTTGTGGGCCCACTTTGTTTTCGAGATTTTGGCCATTATGGATATTTTCTAAGATGTTTTATTTTGGGCCAATAGGAGGTGACACGTGTCACCCCCGCCTAGTGGCTCGCCGAATGGCATTTGTGCACAACACCTGTTAGAGTCGTTTTTCGACTAAACGCTTTACATAACTTCGCGAAGGAAAATTCGGCTATGTATTTTGTCATTTTTTCCGATTTTTCCGAGAGAAGGAACAATTTGGACCAACCAGAGGCGGCACTTGGCACCTCTCATTGGTGGGCAAGGTGGCGATTGGACGAAATGGGGATGTCAAGTGGTAGATATTTTGGTAGATATTTTGTGAGGGTTTTAAGGAGTAGGGACTAGGGGGCACTTGGGCATATCTTGGCCCTACACTTGTGTAGCACTTGGCTCAATCTTGGCCATTGGTTGGCCTTGGCTTGTGCTATAAATACCCCTCTCCCTTTGATGAATTCTTCATCCATTCCTAAATGTTTCTAAGTGTAAAATCCTCTCCCTCCCTTGTGTTGAGTTCGGCCAAGGGCCTCCCCCCCTTGTGGCCGAGAGCACCCCCCCCTCTAGGGGTGCTAGCCGAGAGTAGTGCCCCCCTAGCCTAGGTTGTTTTCGTATAATACCCCTTGTTGTGGTATAGAAATACTCTCCTAGTATTGTTATAATGTCCAAATACCTTGGCCCAAATACCTTGTAGTATTCCCAAGGTTACACTTATACAAAAGCCCAGAAAATACTATTATACTTCCCGTCAGTCACAAAACCGAAACCCTAGGAAAATCTCCATAGTCCGTTGGAGTATTGTGTAGAAGTTGGTTAGAACTTCTAAGGGTGGTTTAGAGCGGGTTGGGCGCCGGAGTCGAGCTAAAACTTTGCTAAGGATCGACATTAAACTCGGATAATTATGGGCTTACCGAGGTAACTATCTTGTCCCCCTTTTGTAATTGGATATTACATGTTGTAGGAATATATAGTTAAAGTATACTATATATATATAACTGAACATAGCTTGTGGCAATGTCTCGACTTAAGCTCGAAGAAGAATCAGAATTACATAGGGTGTATTACAGAGAGACTTGTGTAGTAGTACCGTGGAGTAGAATTGTACCCGTTAGGGTTAGATGTATAACCCCCCCCTGGTTGGCTTGGTAGCCGGCCTCGATAGAGGAGGAGGTTTACGCTGTTGCGGGGGGGGGGAGGTGCTGCCGAATTTTCGGTAGAATGTTCTACGATGAGATCTAAATGTTAATAAGCGCCTTGTGGCCTTATAGGTTGATGTACTACGTGTGGCGCGATCTACGTGGCTTAAGGGGTAGCCGACGTTTGGAAGTACTTGGGCGTTTGCTATGAGTCGATACTGTCGCGAGGTATGTGAACCTCTTCCTATCTCTTCTAGCATGATATGTGTGAACTATGTAGTACGGTGAGCGTCGTGTGCTAAATGTGTTTGAGTGGTTTGAAACATAAAGTGTTATAACGGCTTTATGGGAAGTTGGTTATAACGACTTTATGTTAGTAAGAAAATACATGTGGTTTTAAAAGGTAATCGATTTGAACTATAATCGGCTTGTTATATGATAAGAAAGAACTTGAAGTATTTCAAAAGATTTTTGAATCATTTTGAAAGAAGTAATACTTGGTGTTTGAAAACTTAAGAGTTATACTAGCTTTATGGGAAGTTAGGTATAACGGCTTAAGAATGCTTTCGATTTGGAAATCGAATGTGTATCGACAAACCAACTGCAGCGTTGATAAAAGGAAATGTTTTGAATAATTAAGTATTATTAAAACCAGAGAAACTTCCATCTGCATGAAGCTAAGATGAGACAAAATGATATTTCCTAGATCATGGTCAGTAATAAGATTGTTATAAACAAGAATATCCTACTCACATATAAGGCTTATGTTTCTCAGTTGTTTAAAGAGAATTATATTCTTAAATGAATAAGACTATGAACTCTGAAACCTTTCTAAAATAAGAAACGATAACATTAGAAATTAGGCAAACTTGGACGTTTGGAAAAAAATGTAGAAACAAGATTTTACAAAGGTAAGAGTTTTGGTTTTCTTAAAAGGACATTCACTCTATTCTATAATACTTGAATAGTGTGAATTATGTGAAAGACACAGATCTTTTTTTAATATTTTAATGTTTGAAGTACTTTGGGGATAGATACGAACTTGTTAGTAGAAAGTACCTTGTGTGAATAACTTGATTGTATTGGTTTGTGATAGCCTTGTAATACTTTCTTGTTGCTTTGATAAGTAAACGTGTTAGGATGCTACGTGTGTTAGTATCTTGTGATGTTTGTGTAAGGGGGTTTCCCTTGATTGTGCTTATTAACTATCAGTCGTTATGATAGTATTGTGGCATTCATCTCTTGAGATGATTCCGGGTTAAACGCCTCCGACGCGGTAGACTCGAGTGATGCAGGACCATGATTCGAGAATACCTCACGCGGGTCTCGGGGCCTATGCGAGCTACGAGTTCCAGTTAGTGTCGTCCTTTATGGGCACGCGGTCGCGTGGCCATGCGACTCGAAAGTCGGGGCGATCTTGGGAGTAGCTACCCTCGACGCGGGAATACCTCATGCGGGCGATGAGATTGGCCTATGCGAGTCGGGAAGTTCCAGACTAGACGCGACATTAGATCTGCGGGCAAGTGGCGGCTTTGATCATGTAATGGCCTAGACAGATCTTATGATACGCTTTATGACCTTGTTGATGCGTAGGTGTTAGTAGTCGGCTATGCCTTCGCACTTACCACCATGCAGTTTATTAGGACACAGTGGGACTGGTGTTCATGTGTATTCCTTGGTGCTTGTATATCATAAAGCTGGCGGTGAGGAAGGTATTCCACAGCACGATTGATGTTGTGGGCGTGAGACCCATTGTTAAATCGAGTGATGACTTGAGGTGTGAGTCACGACTTGACATGACTGCTTATTTATGGTGATCTGTAGTTTGGTTATCATACATGTCTCCTGCTTTGTATAGACTACTATGATTTCATTTACAGTATTTATTTTTAGTTTCACATACTCGGTACCTGTTGTACTGACCTCCTTCGGGGGGCTGCGTTCATGCCGCAGGTTGAGGTACATCAGTCGTTGATCCTAGCTCTCAGGGTCACAGTTCAGCGTTTGGGAAGCTCCGTTTCTCCGGAGGCTTATCAGTGGTATAGTCCCCTGTCGTAGTAAGTGTTTACATTCAGGGGTTTGGCGGGGCCCTGTCCACGCTGTCGTATCATTCTTAAGTGCAGAAATCTTTGTTGTGGGCATGGTTGGTAAAAAGGATTAAGCTGTTCATTTGTAAAAGAGTTGATGGTTATATATATGCCGAAAGGCAAGTTTTCACAGATTATTGTTTTATATTTCTGTTATCTCATGTTGTTGTTTTATGTTCCGCTGATTACTCTGATGTTGTGTCACTAGGGTGCCCGGGGTAAGGCACCATCCGGGCCATTTGGTCGTGTGAAGCGAGCACCCCGCGGCACTTACCACCTTCGATATATCATCACCGCCAAGCAACGGTCTGATAGAAAACACGATGGTCGACCCATCGCCCGACCATCGGTCGAACGCATCCACGAACTCGTCTGTTGGTTAACTAAACTTGGGCCTAACACCCTCCCGACCTACCACGCGGGACCACCACAACCGACCCGCCATAAAACAGGTCGCGGGTTGACCCGCAACATGGCCTCAACCCGTTCCGGCAACGCGCAAAACACTAGCTCCCCGATCCGGAACAATTTCACAAATCACGTTACGAAAACCTAGCGGTATTCTTAGCTCAACTACCCTCTTTCATTCCACACTACTCAGGGACTTATCCCACAAACATAGCTCACGTGCACTATGCACTCTGACAAGGGTCAAACATAAACATACGTCTTTTACTCGAGATGGCCTTTCCTCTAAGGTCTCTACGTAAAAAGTTCTAAGGCTCACACTTTCTCTATCCCCTAATCTTTCCCGGTTACTAACCATGATCTAAACACAACTAACATATTGCTATCAGAACATAGCACTTATGATATACTCATCTTATCACACAATACTAATCTCTAGAGGGTTAAAGATATATCTATATCTACTGCTTCACTCCCCTATGTCGTTCTAATCAAACCTGCCCCGTAGGGCGCATAGCTAAGGAAGGTGACGAACTACCCACCGATACTGAAGGCTAAGTCCTCCTTCTAGGACATCCTCTCGACATCAGACCCTGACGGTCGTAGGTACAACAAGTACCAACTAAAAGACGTCATTCCCCGGGATGACATCTGCCATACTGAGAACCGGAAGTCCTGGTGCTCTGACCAACTCCGGCATACCCCGAAAGTCCTGAAATCCGTGGAAGACCACTCTGCACTGGCGGAGGTGCATATCTAATCTGTTGGTGAGGCGACTTGCCTCGAAAGTTACCAAAGGACCTTGCTGCTCTGGCCCTCTTCTGCTGTCCTTGGTTAACCCGTCGATCTCTACGTTTCTCGGCCTGCTGTGCATAAGCCCGTACACAGGTCATGCTCAAGCCTAACTGAAGAGCTACTCTTACACAACCCTCTCTTAGGTAGTCATCAAGACTCGCGGTACATCGGTATACTCTCTGGTAGCCAAATCCATAGCTAATGTGGTCGCGCCTTGCGATCTAAGTTCACCGCTCGATCGTGGGCGAAGGTTCAAATATCATGGCCGCTGCAGGAACCGCCGCCGTGCTAAACTCTGGGCTAGTGACGCCGCAGAACTCTCCAAATGAAGCACTACCTAGGTAAAGATTGGGCGTGTCCACGTAACCCTCTGTACTCAACTCGCAGCTCCCTCGGCTGCCTTGCCCTCCTGGGTCCGGGTTGCCCTACGCGGAGGCATAACGGTAAGGGAAAGAAATACGTTAGAGGGTCTAACTTACAACACAACTCTAAGGCACGATCTCAGAGTGAGAAGAATAGAAACCAATCCTAAATATCCTATAGCCTCCTGATTATTGGTGTGGTGCACAACACACCGATAATCAAGACTCTTCGATACTGATGCAGTAGACACTTTCCGAGGATTAATCGCTCGATACCACTTTTGTCACGACCGAACCGGGCGTGGATCGTGCCTTACCCCGGGCACCCTAGTGATACAACATCAGAGTAATCAGCGGAACATAAAACAATAACATGAAACCAATGCAATAAGACAGTGAAATAAGAAGACAGACTAACCCAAAAACGGTTACCTTCATAATATATAACAATTTGAACAGTTACATCCCTTTCTACAACTCTGCCCACAACTGCATTTCTGCACCTCTAAGAATGATACGACAACGGTGGCGGGGCCCGCCAAACCCCTGAATGTAAACACCTACTACGACAGGGGACTATACCACTGATAAGCCTCCGGAGAAACGGAGCTTCCCAAACGCCGAACTGTGACCCTGAGAGCTAGGATCAACGACTGGTGTACCTCAACCTGCGGCATGAACGCAGCCCGGAGGTCGATAACAGTACCAAGTATGTGAATCAAAAAATCAGTAAATGAAATCATAATAGTCTATAAAGCAGAGACATGTATGATAACCAAACTACGCTTCAATAAATAAGCAAATATGTCAAGTCGTGGACTCACGCCTCAAAGTCATCACTCAAATATAACTATGGGTCTCAAGCCCATAACATCAATCATGCGTGGAATACCTTCCTCACCGCGCTTTATGATATAAAAGCACCAAGAAATACATGAACACGTGTCCCACGTGTCCTAATAAAACAATGCAGGTAAGTACGAAGGCATAACCGACTACTAACACCCAAAGACTAACGTGGTTATAAATCAGATCATGATATCTGTCTGCACCGTCACATGATCAAAGCCGGTCACCCGCGATGCTCGAGATGTGCGCGTTTAGCCCCGAACTCTCGCACTCCGCATAGGCCAACCTCATAGGCCGCGTGAGGTATTCCTCGCATCGAGGGTAGCTACTCCCGGCATCGCCCCGACTCGCGATCGCATGGCCAAAGACCGCATGACCACAAGGCCGCAAACTAACTCGGAACTCCGTAGTTCGCATGGATCCCCGACCCGCATGAGGTATTCTCGAATCACGGTCCTGCATCGCGAAGTCTACCCGCGTCGGAGGCGCCTTAACCTCCGGAAACAAGTCAAGGTGAGTGGTACAATACCAACATAACGGCTGAGAGTCAAACAACTTTAAGCGCAGTCGAGGGGATACCCCTTTACACTAACATCACAAGATACTAACATACGTAGCATCCTAGCATGTTTACTTAACAAATCAACAAGAAAGTATTACAAGGCAATCACAAACCAACATAATCAAGTTATATACACAAGGTACTTTCTACTATATGATTAACAAGATCGAGTTTTTATCCCCAAAGTACTTCATACATTAACTCTTTAAAAGATACGTTACTTTCACAAAAACCACACAATACCCGTAATATATGAAAATAGAGTGATTATCTTTTGAAGTAAATCAAAACACTTACCTTTGTAAAATCAAGTAACAACATTATTTTCCAAACGTCCAAGTTTGCCTAATTTCAAATGTTCACGTTTCTTATTTTAAAAAGGTTTCGTAGTTCATAGTCTTATTCATTTAAGAATATAATTCTCTTTTAAACCATCTGAGGAACATAAGCCTTATATGTGAGTAGGATATTCTTGTTTATAACAATCTTATTACATCAGCCATGATCTAGGAAATATCATTTTGTCTCATCTTAGCTTCTACGGATGGAAGTTTCTCCGGTTTTAATCATTCAAACATTTCCTTTTTATTAACGCCGCAGTTGGTTTTTCGATACACATTCGATTTCCAAATCAAGAAACATTCTTAAGCCGTTATACCTAACTTCCCATAAAGCTAGTATAACTCTTAAGTTTTCAAAAACCAAGTATTACTCTTCTTTCAAAATGATTCAAAATCTTTGAAATACTTCAAGTTCTTCATTATCACATAACCAACGCTTATAGTTCAAATCGATTACCTTTTAAAAACCACAAGTATTTTCTTACATACATAAAGTTGTTATAACCAACTTCCCATAAAGCCGTTATAACACTTTATGTTTTAGACCAATCAAATACATTTAACACATGTACGTCTACCGTACTACATAGTTACACACATATCATGCTAGAAGAGATAGGAAGAGGTTCACATACCTCGCGACGAGTATCGACTAATAGCAAAACGCTTCAAGTATCTCAAGCTGTCGGCTACTCCTTAAGCCAAGTAGATCGCGCCACACGTAGTACTTCAACCTATAAGGCCACAAGGCGCTTATTAACATCTAGATCTTATCGTAGAACATTCTACAGAAAATTCGGCAGCACCTCCCCCCCCCCCCGCAACAGCGTAAATCTCCTCCTCTATCGAGGCCGGCTACCAAGCCAACCAGGGGGGGTTCTACACGTCTAACCGGACGTGTACAATTCTACTCTACAGTAATACTACACAAGTCTACTGAAATACAGTCCTATGTAATTACAGTTCAGTTCTTTATTCTTCAGGCTTAAGTCAAAAGACATTGCCGACAGACTACGTTCAGTTCTATATATAGTATACTTCAACTATATATTCTAACAACATGTAATTTCCAATTACAATAGGGGGACAAGATAATTACCTCGATAAGCCCATAATTATCCAAGTATAAAGTCGATCCTGGGCAACGTTTAGCTCCAACTCCGTGCGCTCCAACCCGCTCTAAACCACCCTTAGAAGTTCTAACCAACTTCTACATACTACTCCAACTAACTATGGAGATTTTCCTTAGGGTTTCGGTTTTGTGACTGAAGGGAAGTATAATAGTATTTCTGGGCTTTTCGTATAAGTATAACCTTGGAATACTACAAGGTATTAGGGCCAAGGTATTTTGGGTATAGTAACAATACTTTTGAGAGTATTTCTACCAAGGTGGGGGTGTATTTATACGAGACAACACCACAAGGGGGGTGTATACCCCTCGGCCAACCCTAATAGGAGGGGGGGGGGTATTCTCGGCCAAGGGGGGAAGACTCTCGGCCACAAGGCCGCACCACGGGGGAGAGGGGGTGTTGGACGAAACACCACACAAGGAGAGGGGAAGGCTTTCAAGACTTAGAAACTTTGTGGAATGGATGAAGAAGTCATCAAAGAGGGGGGTATTTATAGGTCAAGCCAAGGCCAACCAATGGCCAAGATTGAGCCAAGTGCTAGGCAAGTGTAGGGCCAAGATCATGCCAAGTGCACCTTATCCATCTACCACAAAAATATCCTACCTACTACTTGACAAAAAGGCCAAGTCGTCCAAGCTATTACCGCCCATAATTTCCGCCAATGAGAGGGTGCCAAGTGGCGCCCTCTCGTTGGTCCAACACGTCTCGTTACTCGGAAAAATCCGCAAAAATTAAAAATGACATAGCCGGAATTTTCCCTACGAAAGCTGTGGAAACGTTTCGTCGAAAAACGACTCTAACCGGGTGTTGTGAACAAAAATAATTCGGCCAAGCCTATTCTCAAGTTCAAATTTTCTACGTACGTCCTTACGTACATACTCTGAAAATACGGGGTATAACAACTTACTAATATAATTCTCCTTTAAAAGTCAAGTAGCAATATACTTTTTAAACCAAGTGTCTTACTCTTTTTAAAAACAAGTAACCTATACCTTTAAATCAAGTTACTTCTCCTTTCCCAAAATCAAGTTGTTTATAAGTCAAGTTATCATTTTAAATCCAATGATAAACCCATTCTTATTTTCGAAATCAAGATAACTTTATTCTTTAAAAGACCACACACCCATTACTCATGAGTGAGATTTTACAACTTTTTAACATAATTCTAGTCCTTAATGTTTCATAACAAGTCACTTAACTTTGGAATCAAGTCAAGGACACAAAAGGAAAATCAACTTCCTTTAAACACACGTGCGTCTACCGCACTAAATATATTTCACAAATATCATGCTAGAAAGGATAGGAAGAGGTCTAATACCTCGCGACGATTATCGACAATTAGCAAAACGCTCCAAAGTACTCTAACATTGCTCGCCTTTTCCACCCTTCAAGTAGAATACGCTACTCGTAGTACTTCAACCTATAAAGGCCACAAAACGTCTATCAACCTCTAGATCTCTTCGTAGAATAATTCTAGATACAAGATTCCTTATTCTACGGAAAATTCGGCAGCACCTCCCCCCCCGTAACCACATCAAACTCCTCCTCTACCAAGGCCCGCTACCAAGCCAACAACTCCTAGGGGGGTTACACGTCTAACCGGACGTGTACAACACTGCCCCACAATAATACTACAAGTCTACTGTAAATACAGTCCAATGTAAATACAGTTCAATTCTTATCCATATTCATTCTACATATAGTATACTCAACTATACATTACTACAACATGTAATATCCAATTACAATAGGGGGACAAAGATCATTACCTCGATAAGCCCAAAATTATCCAAGTTTTATAAGTCGATCCTGAGCAACGTTTAGCTCCACTTCCTTACGCTTCAACCCGCTCCAAGCAACCCTTAGAAGTTTCTAAACAACTTCTCTTAACACTTCATCTAAGTTTTGAAGATTTTTCTAGGGCTTCGTTTTTGCGACTAAAGGAATAAAGTAGTATTTCCGGGCTCTTAATATTTGAAATAACTTTGGAAAACTACTAGGAATACTAGGCTAAGGTATTTGGGACTATACCAATACTTGAAGAATTTTTCCTACACAAAGGGGGGGAGTAGGACGAGAACCTCAACAAAGGGGGAGTATTTTGTGACTTAGAATCTCAAAGTGTGGATGAAATAAGTCTTGAAACAATGGGGTATTTATAGGAAAATCAATGGACAAGATCTAGGCAAGTGTGTGGTGAGGATGGGGTACATGTGTGTGGGTAGTTGGCCAACCATTTGGCTACCACAAAAATGGGACAAGTGGCACCACAAAATGGGCCACTTGTCCACCTAAAAAGCGTCCACTGCCTTCTCCATTCGGCCAACATGGCCACGGGGTGACACGTGTCGCCCCTACTCGTCAAAATATTTCATCTTCCAAAATATCCGCAATGCCAAAAATCCAAAAATAAAGTGGGCCCCTACACACCGTAAATTCCGTGGGCCCACGTGACCAATTCGGAAATAAAATTCCATAATTCTCAAATATTCCAAAAGTCCGAATACCAAAGCGGGAATCCAATTCCCTTTAACGAACATTTTTCCTTCACAAAATCAGGAAACTTTTAGTCGTAAAAATCACATCTTTCTTTCTTTTCAATTTTAATGTCGTATTCTCGCACGCACGTCCTCGTAAACATACTGGAACTATGGGTGTAACATTCTTCCCTTAGAAACATTCGTCGAATGTTCCTTCTAACCTCAAACATACCTCGGTATAGTCTTCCCTATTATCTTTACGAAACAATTATGCCACACATGGCCATAATACAACACACGCAAAACTCGATCCAAGCTAACGAGGAATCACCTCTAACGTGTATAACAATACAAAAACTTCCACCGTGGTCCAAAGGATACTTCCATCTTCTTAACACACCTTAGCCTCTTTTCTTACTCGTGCATTACCTTGTACACTCGAACTCTTCTAGCATACTTACCACATTTCATGTCATTGCTTGATTTCCAAAATCTCGGGTTACTATCACCAACTTGGTCATCATTAATCGGGAAAATACTGGAGGATCTCCGATACTCTTCCAAACATAGCAACATGGAATCTGGACGTCTTGCCTCATAAGTCGGAGGCGGTGCTAACTTATAGCAACTCGCCTATTCTACAACCGATCTGAAAATGCCCAAAGTACCTCGGGCTAAGTTTCCCTGCTTTCCAAATCTCGTCACACCGCCGGTGGTACCTTCAAGAAGACCCACGTCGGCTGAACTCCAAGTGTCGACGCCGATTATCTACACGACTTCCGACTCGAGCCGCTAATAACTTTTCGGATAAGCTTCACTTATCCACATCCTCTGAAATAAATAGGGACCAACTATCGAACCTTGCCAACATCGAACCAATCGGCCGAGAACCTATACTTCCGCCCATACAAGGCTTCATAAGGCACCATCCGAATCAAATGGTAGCTATTATAATACTCACTCAACAAGAGGCACATAATCCTCACCGCTACCCCAAATCAAAACACCGCCCAGGGTGAATGCACATCGAGACTCACGAGTTCTAACCCCGCTGGTAAAACCTCCGTAAACAAAAGAAATAGCGAAAGCGGGCTCTTGCTGTCATAAAATAAAAGTAGGAACCGTGCGACCTTACAACCTTCCGGATAACATCTCGCATAACCCTCCGCCGAGTAAACAGTCCTAACTGAAAGAAAAGATGGGATGACCTCATCGGCCCGGCTACTGGTCGAACACATCCACGATCTCGTACGATGGTTACCTAATCTTGGGCCTAACACCCTCGTGACCCTATCATCTAGCGGGACCACCTCAAACTGACCCCACCACACTCCGGGCTGCGGGTTGACTCGCGATATGGCCTCAACCCGACCCACCTCATACTAAACTCTCGTTCCCCGATCTGGAACAATCTTACCAGTTCACGTCATGAAAGTTACCACTTCCACCTCACACTACCCATGGAATTATCACAACTTACACAATGCTAACCGAACATAGCACTCCACATGTATCTACCATAACGATCTAAACAAGTCTCTTAAGGCTGAAGATATCTCTGTAACTACTGCCTTACTTTCCCTTTGTCGCTCTAATCAAATCACCTCTGTGGCGCGTAACTACAGACGGTGATGAATCGGCCATTGATCCCGGTGAGTCGTAACATCGCGCCACCTCTGTTCGGACAATTTCTCGCAAATGGCCTGCCGACCGCAAGCCTAACAAGCTATCCAAGTAGCATGACACTCTCATAAGAACACCTACCGCATGGCGGCCATACCGGGTGGGGGTGGCCTCCTCCGCTAACACCCTTCCTCTCCAACCACTGAATCCATGGCGACTGGTAGGCTAAGTCATCCCACCTGTATCCCTCCTACTAGGACATTCTCTCCTCACATGGCCCTGACGGCCGCTGGTAAAACAAGCATTAGTAAAAAGATGACATTTCCCGAGATGACGTCTACCACATAGTGAACACTGAGGGAAAACTGAATCTGGCTGGCTGGAACCTATGTAAATCTGTGAACCAGAAACTCTGGAGTTCTGACCAACTCCTAAATACCCCGAACGTCCTGAAGTCTGTGGAGGGCCACTCTGTACTGGCGGAGGCGCATAACCAGTCTGCTGCTGAGAAGGTCCGCCTCGAAGGTTACCAAAGGACCCTGCTATTCTGGCCCTCTTCTGCTGATCTTGGTTAGTCCGTCGATCTCTACGTTCCTCAGTCTGCTGCGCGTAAGCCTGTACGCGGGCAATGTCCATGTCTGACTGAAGAGCTACTCTTGTACAACTCTCTGCTAGATAATCGTCATGTCCTGTGACATATCGGTGCACTCTATCCTCCATGTCTGCCACTAAAGCGGGGACATAATGAGCCAATAAGTCAAACTCTATACTGTATTCCCGAACCGTCCGCCCGTTCTGCCTCAACCTCATAAATCTATCTGCCCGAGCTCTCGCCGTGGCGAGGGCAAGAAGTGTGTAAGAAATGCCTCTGAGGTCTCGATCACTTCCATGATTCGCTGCAACTGTCGAATAAACTCCTGAGGATCTTCCTCAGTTCTCAATCCATAGAACTCGGGTGGACTGCAACTCAAGAAGTCCCGAAATCTCAAAACTATCGGATCTAGGGTGAACTACTTGGTACTGCCGAAACCACCGGCTCCCGTCCGTCCTCATTCCCAGCCACCAGACTAGCTAGTAACTGGGCCATCTCCTTGTAACCATTATCCTCTGTTCCTGGCCGTGGGACTAGAGGCTCAGGTATCGTGGTCTCAGTAGCTACTGCTACTGCTCTAAACTCTCCTGGGGCTAGCGGCGTCGCAGAACTCCCCGAATGAAGCGCTGTCTCAGATAATGGCCCGGGCGTGCCACAGTAACCTTACGTGCTCTACTCGCGCCTCCGCCGCCTTGCCATTCGGGCTCGTTGCCTTGCGTAGAGGCATAACGGTGAAAAAGAATACGTCGGAGGAGTCCAACTTATAACACAACTCTAAGGCACGATCTCGAGTGAGAAGAATGAAACCAATCCTAAATATCCTGCGGCCTCACGATTATAGGTGTGGTGCATAACACACCGATAATCAAGACTCTACTAGATACGGTGCAGTAGACACTTTCCGAGATTAATCGCTCGATACCACTTTTGTCACGAATCGAACCGGGCGTGGGTGCCTTACCCGGCACCCAGTAGACATACATCGAGTAATCATAATATAAAACAAGACATGAAACCAATGTAAAAGAGACACAGTTTATCAGATAAAAGAGTGCCCTTCGGCAAGTATATAAATATCTCAAAATGAACAGTTACATCCCAACTTTACAACAGGACTACAGACCTCTAAGAGTTTTACAACACCAACGACGGAACAGGGCCCCGCCATACCCCTGAATGTAAGTACCTACAACAACAGGGGACTATACCAAAGATAAACCTCCGGAGAAACGGAGCTTCCCAAACAAACGCTGTGATCCCAAGAGCGAGGATCGATGGCGGTGTACCTCTACTGCGGCATGAGCGCAGCCCGAAGGAGGTCGATTACAACAGTACCAAGTATGTGGCGAAAATCGTAAATGAAATCATAATATTCTATATAAACCGAAGACATATTTGATAACCTATTTACAATACACAATATTTAAGCAGTCAAGTCAAGTCAGGGACTCACGCCCTCAACGTCATTACTCAAATACAACAATGGGTCTTACGCTCACCACATCAATCATGCCCGTGGAATACCTTCCCACCGCCGCGATCATGATGTAATAACACCGAGTACACATGAACACGGGTCCACTGTGTCATAATAAAACCGTCGGGGTAAATGCGAAGGCATAGCCGACTACTAAAACCAGCAGTACCAACAATGCTATAAAACTATATCATGGGGTCTTTCTAGCCGCGCACATGATCGGCCGCCACTCGCCGTCGGTATCAATGTGCGCGTCTAGTCTGGAGCATACCGCCGCTCGCGTAGCCACACATAGGCCCGCGTGAGGTATTCCTCGCGACGGGGCAGCTAACCCGGTACCCTCGACTCCGCGATCCGCATAGTCTCATAGACCACATAGTCACATTGCATCGCGTAGGGCATCCCGCGTCGGGATAAAACACCGAATGATCAATCACGAGCATACCGCTGCTCCGCATAGTCACACAGACCGCATAGGCCGTATAGACCCGCATCAAGGGTGGCAAGCCCTCGGTATATCAAGTCAAGGGGGTATGTGATAATATAACAATACAACGGCTTATCGTTAATCAACATAAACACATCAAGGGAAAACCCCTTTACACAAACATTATAAGACACTAACACACGTAGCATCATAACATGATTACTTATCAAACCAATCAAGAAAGTATTACAAGGCTATCACAAACCAACATAGTCAAGTTATTCACCCAAGGTACTTTCTATTTTATGACAACAAGTTCGGGTTTTAACCCCAAAGTACTTCATACATTAATTCTTTAAAAAGATCCGTTTCTTTCACAAAAGTCACACGATACCCGTAGTATCAAAATTAGAGTGACTATCTTTTTAAACCAAAAGCAGTTTCCTTTTTAATATCTAGTAACAACATTCTTTTCCAAACGTCAAGTTTGCCTAAGTTCAATTACTCGAGTCTTTTATTTTCTAAATGTTTTTGTATTTCATAGTTTTAATCACTTACTAATATAATTCTCCTTTAAAAGTCAAGTAGCAATATACTTTTTAAACCAAGTGTCTTACTCTTTTTAAAAACAAGTAACCTATACCTTTAAATCAAGTTACTTCTCCTTTCCCAAAATCAAGTTGTTTATAAGTCAAGTTATCATTTTAAATCCAATGATAAACCCATTCTTATTTTCGAAATCAAGATAACTTTATTCTTTAAAAGACCACACACCCATTACTCATGAGTGAGATTTTACAACTTTTTAACATAATTCTAGTCCTTAATGTTTCATAACAAGTCACTTAACTTTGGAATCAAGTCAAGGACACAAAAGGAAAATCAACTTCCTTTAAACACACGTGCGTCTACCGCACTAAATATATTTCACAAATATCATGCTAGAAAGGATAGGAAGAGGTTCACATACCTCGCGATGATTATCGACAATTAGCAAAATGCTCCAAAGTACTCTAACCTTGCTCGCCTTTTCCACCCTTCAAGTAGAATACGCTACTGTAGTACTTGACCTATAAAGGCCACAAAACGCCTATCAACCTCTAGATCTCTTCGTAGAATAATTCTAGATACAAGATTCCTTATTCTACGGAAAATTCGGCACCTCCCCGTAACCACATCAAACTCCTCTGCAAGGCCCGCTACCAAGCCAACAACTCTAGGGGTTACACGTCTAACTGGCGTGTACAACACCGCCACAATAATACTACAAGTCTCAGTAAATCTGATTCAATTCTTATCCATATTCATTCTACATATAGTATACTCAACTATACATTACTACAACATGTAATATCCAATTACAATAGGGGGACAAAGATCATTACCTCGATAAGCCCAAAATTATCCAAGTTTTATAAGTCGATCCTGAGCAACGTTTAGCTCCACTTCCTTACGCTTCAACCCGCTCCAAGCAACCCTTAGAAGTTTCTAAACAACTTCTCTTAACACTTCATCTAAGTTATGAATATTTTTCTATGGCTTCGTTTTTGCGACTAAAGGAATAAAGTAGTATTTCCGGGCTCTTAATATTTGAAATAACTTTGGAAAACTACTAGGAATACTAGGCTAAGGTATTTGGGACTATACCAACACTTGAAGAATTTTTCCTACACAAAGGGGGGGAGTAGGACGAGAACCTCAACAAAGGGGGAGTATTTTGTGACTTAGAATCTCAAAGTGTGGATGAAATAAGTCTTGAAACAATGGGGTATTTATAGGAAAATCAATGGACAAGATCTAGGCAAGTGTGTGGTGAGGATGGGGTACATGTGTGTGGGTAGTTGACCAACCATTTGGCTACCACAAAAATGGGACAAGTGGCCACCACAAAAATGGGCCACTTGTCCACCTAAAAACGTCCCACTGCCTTCTCCATTCGGCCAACATGGCCTGGGGTGACACGTGTCGCCCCCCTACTCGTCCAAAATATTTCATCTTCCGAAAATATCCGCAATGCCAAAAATCCGAAAATAAAGTGGGCCCCACAAACCGTAAATTCCTCCCGTGGGCCCCACGTGACCGATTTCGGAAATAAAATTCCATAATTCTCCAATATTCCAAAAAGTCCGAATACCAAAACTGGGAATCCAATTCCCTTTAACGAACATTTTTCCTTCACAAAATCCGGAAACTTTTCCGTCGAAAAATCACATCTTTCTTCCTTTCCAATTTTAATGTCGTATTCTCGTACGTACGTCCTCGTAAACATACTCTGGAACTACGGGGTGTAACATATTCTATGGGTGCCTTGATAAGTACTTTGGCTTGTTAATTGAGAATTATTCTATAAGTGCCTTGAGTTTATAAAATGAAAGTCTATAGATTTTATGAACTTGCCTATGTGTGCTGGTGATAGCCTTTGAGTGCAAGTATTATGTTTTATTACGTTGCCGCGACTCTCGGTTGGAGGGTCGGCTGTCCTGTTGTGAGTTTACATGGACGTACCGACAGTGATGTGGGATTCCACGGGTATGCTTTCATTATTTGTGTTACTCCTTGGACATGCTTATACGATGTGGGATTCTGGGGCAGGTAACCAGGAGGCGGGTTAGATTCCCGGATTTATAATGTCATGTTAGTTCCTTAAGTAAACCAAAATGAGAGTGTATATGAATAAGACTAATAAGAAGTTAGGGGGATTTCTTAACTTGCTTACTTATTGTGTGATAAGCCGGTAGTGCTTATGTTATGTATGATGGCCAGTTGAGGTAGGGTAAGAGTATAAATGAGGGGTAAATCCCCAAAGATCGTTATACCACCTACTTTACCACCTTCTTCAGGGTAAGAGTATAAATGAGGGGTAAATCCCCAAAGATCGTTATACCACCTGCTTTACCACCTTCTTCAGGGTAAGAATATAAATGAGGGGTAAATCCCCAAAGATCGTTATACCACCTGCTTTACCACCTTCTTCAGGGTAAGAGTATATCTGAGGGGTAGATCCCCAAGATAGTTATACCACTTGCGTCAGGGTAAGAGTATAAATGAGGGGTAAATCCCCAAAGATCGTTACACCACCTGTTTTCGTGGATTTGCTACCTATACTTTTGATTACTCTCATTGTTAGTAAGGCACTGTGTACTGTTAATTGAGTTATCATACATGTCTCCTATTTTGTTTAGACTATTATGATTTCATTCTGATTTCATCGTTTCACATACTTGGTACATTCTTCGTCTTGACCTCGCCCGGGGGTTGCGTTCATCTGCTGAGTTTAGATCTGCTGTTTGGTGATCGGCAGTGTAGGACCTACTTAGAGTTTTGGATAGCTCCTTACATTGGGAGTTTATCTTTTTGGTATAAGTTCTTTCGATGCTGAGCTTTTATGATTATGGATGCAGCGGGGCCTTGTTCCGTCATAGTTCAGTAAAACTCTTAGAGGACTGTATTCATATGTGGGATTGGACTCATGTACGGTGTAGTGTCTTTTGTTATGTATATTATACGACAGCCTTGTCGGCTTTGCCCTTGCACGTACGTTGGTAAAAAAATAAAAATAAAAATGAGGTGTTATTTAAATTCCGCAGTTTGCTTAGTTGTTAAGGTAGAAGGGTGCCAAGGTAGGGCACGATCCGGGCCCGGTTCGGGCGTGTGAGTGGTATCAAAGCGATCGGTCCTCGGAATGTCTGCATCGTGTCTAGTAGAGTCTTGATTATCGGTGTGTTGCGCGCCACACCCATAAACATGAGGCTACAGGACATTTAGGAGTTGGTTTCTATTCTTCTCACTCTAAGATCGTGCCATAGTCGTGTTAGTAAGATAATTCCTCTCGACGTAATTTTGTGTTCTGATTATGCCTCGAGAGGGCAACAGCTGCCCAGAAGGGCAAAGGAGTAGCAGGAGCTACTAGTCAGACTCAGAGAGTTGATAGGGCTCGTGCCCAGGGTATATCGGATATTGTGCCACAGTTGGCGAGTTCTTCTGCACCAGGTTTTGAGACCCCAGCACCAGGGCCTCCAGTTTCTCAGTTAGGGGAAGACTATAGGGTCATGAGGGAAGCAGTTATGTTATTGACCAAGATAGCGGTGCTACAGTTTCATCAGCAGGAGGTTATTCGGCCAGTACAGATAGGTGTACAGAGGGTAGAGGGCCAACGCGGAGATCAACGTAAGAGGGCTAGACCGGTTGGTTATCCCGGTGAGTTTTTGGATGAGCAGCCTCAGCAACGAGTGAGATTGTCACGACCCGTTCGGGGCGTGGATCGTGCCTTGCAAGGGCACCCAGTAGTCATACATCGAGTAACGGCGGAATATAAAACAAGGCGAAGCAGTTTATAAAATAAGACACAGTTTATCGATGAAAAGCTTGCCTTTCGGCATAATATAAATAACTCAAGTTTTGCGATTCATCCCAGTGTACAATAGTACTACTGGACCTCTGGGAGTAAACAACTATGGCGGGGACGGGCGCCATACCTGATACAAAACTATCTACAATACAGGAGATCATACCCAAAGTAGAGCCTCGGAGAAGATGGAGCTCACGACACCAGCCAAAGATCCTAAGGATGTGGATCTAGCACTGCTTTGCCACCTGCGGCATGAGCGGCCCGAAGGAGGTCGATAACAGTACCAAGTATGTGAAACTATAAAGTACTTAAAATGAAATCAAAGTATTTAAAACCTTTTCACAAATACAATCAGCTCAATTGCACATAGTGCCACATCACAAACAACAATGATGTAGGAAAAGCGTAGCAGTGTCTATTCTAGGCGCGAATGATCGAAGCAAGGCGATCGCCCATAGTATCATTCTGCGTGCCTAGTCTGAACTTCGCGGCCGCATAGGTCCACGCGGACCGCGTGAGATATTTCTCGCATCGGGGCAGCCACCCGGCGTCCGCCTAGGCTCCGCGGCCGCATAGCCTCAAAAAGACGCGTAGTCTCAGCGGACGCGCATGGAGTCCCGCGTCGGGCTAAACGCCGGAATGATCAATCTCGAGCATACCGCTGCTCGCATAGTCTCGCGACCGCGTAGGCCGTATAGACCCGCGTCGAGGCAAGCCGCAGTATAACGATCGAGGGTAGGTGATACAATAACAGTACAATGGACTTACCGGTTAGCAACGTAAGCACAGCAAGAATGACCCCCTTACACAGCATTACAAGACACTAACACATGTAGCGTCATAACATGTCTACTTATCAAACAATCTTACTACACTTAATCAATCAATACAAGGCTTTTATAAACAAAACAAATGTGATTCCTTTTTATCTTCTTAGTCGTTATACCTAACTTCCCATAAAGCCAAGATAACTCTTACGCTTTTGTTTTAAAAACCAAATATTTATCTTACATTAAAAATGATTCGATATTCTTTTGAAATGTTTTGATTCTTTGTTATTCGGCTTAAGCGTGAGGCATTCCGTAAGTATTATTCGAGCTTAAGCGTGAGGCATTACCATAAGTATTATTCGGGCTTAAGTCAAAGACATTGCCGTAGTTATTATTCGGGTAACACGTATGCGTCTACCGTACTATATATTATAAAATATCATGCTTTAGGAAGAATCACATACCTTCTCAGCGAAAACCACCTGCCAAGTTGAATATGTCGCGCGCAGAGAGTCAGCCTATAATAGTCACAGATATCTATCAAAGATCGCTCGAGGTCATTCTAAGCGGGGTTCATAATTCTACTGGAAAGTCGGGCAGCAAACTACCCGGTGAGCTATGTAAGTCTACTGTGAAAACAGTCCTATGTGAGTACAGTTCAATTATTCTTCTTTTAAACCCTTCTACTGTGATAACAGTTCAATTCTATTATGTGATATTCTTCTAAGTATCTAATACTTATTCTAATACTACAACAGTAAGTATTCTCTAATTCAAAAGAGGGTTAGGATTAGTTACCTCGGTAAGCCCAATAATATCCTAGATAAAGTCGCGCCTGAGCAAGGTTTAGCTCTAAGTTATGCGCTCAGAGGCTCGAAACCTTAGAAGTTCTTCACAACTTCTACTAAGGACTAAGGGATTTGGGCTAGGGTATTTTGGGCATTATAACGGTACTAGAAGACAACTTTTCTACCAAGGGAGGGGGGGTAGATTTCGGCTAGCTAGGGGGGGGTAGGCCCTCGGCCAAGCTTCTCAAGGGGAAGGGGGGGGGGGGTGTTGGACGAATTGCTAACAAAGGGAGAGGGAAGGATTTTTAGACTTGGAAAGCTTTTGTGGATGAAGAACTCTTCATCTCAAGAGGGGTATTTATAGCTCAAGCCTTGGCCAACCAATGGCCAAGATGAAGACAAGTGCAAGGCAAGTGTAGGGTGAGGATTTAGGCAAGTGTCCTTGGCCAACTTGCACACAAAATATCCTACCAACTCCAAGACAAAAGAAGCCAACCCAATCGGCCCTATTGCCGTGTCAAGTCCACCAATTGGAGGGTGACAAGTGTCGCCCTCCCGTTGGTCCAAAATGTTTCGTCTCTCGGAAAAATCCGCAAAAATACTAAATGACATAGTCGGAATTTTCTCTACGAAAGCTGTGGAAACGTTTCGTCGGAAAACGATTCTTCTAGTGTGTTGTGCACAAATAAAGCGTCGAGCTAACTTTAAAGCCAAACTTTTTATGCGTATTCCCTTACGTACATACTGGAAATACGGTATAACATTCTCCCCTCGCTAGAAACATTCGTCCGAATGTTCCTTCTCAAAACGATTATCGAAGAAGCTTAAGCAGTTAGCAAATGCCACACACGCCACAAAACAACACTTAGGCATAAATGATAATGGAAATTTACAAGTAGGAAAGTGAATTACACGGAGGTGTGGGGAATAGGTGAGGATACTTCTGTCTCATGTCCTCCTCGGCTTCCCGTCGTCATCTCTTCGAGCTCGTTCGCCACAAGACTTTGTGGAAGCCCGTCGCCGTCGCAGACGCCTAACACGACGATCGACTATCGCTATGGGAATCTCCTCATACGATAACCCCTCGGAAACCTGGACATCGTCAATCGGGTGTACCCTAGATGGATCCCCGATACATCTCCTCAGCATAGATACGTGAAACACCGGATGCACTGCCTCCAGATCGGACGGCAGATCCAACTCGTAGGCAACCTTGCCTACCCTGCGGACAATCTGAAACGGCCCAATGTACCTTGGGCTGAGTTTCCCCTTCTTCCGAATCTCATCACACCCGCCATGGGTGGCCTTTAGGAAAACCCAATCATCAACTGCGAACTCCAGATGTCGACGACGATGATCTGCATACGACTTCTGTCGACTCTGAGCTGTCAATAGTCGCTCTCGGATAAGCTTCACCTTATCCACTGCCTGCTGCACCAAATCTGGTCCCACTAGCTGCACCTCGCCCACATCGAACCAACCTATAGGCGATCTGCACTTCCTCATACAAGGCCTCGTAAGGCGCCGTCGAATCTTTGGAGTGGTAGCTATTATTATCGCAAACTCAACTAGAGGCAAATGATCCTCCCAACTACCAGAAGTCAATAACACGGGCTCGCGAGATATCCTCGAAGTGCGGATAGTGCGCTCTGCTGTCAGTGCATGCGTGGATGAAATGCGATTACTCGGGCTCACTGCGTCCCCTAAACCTCTGCGAAAGACCTCGAAGTTAGCGTGGCCAGGCTCCTGCATCGGATATGATCGAAATAGGGACTCCATGCGATCGGCGATCTCTCGGATGTAAAGTCGGCATAATCCTCGGTAGAAAAAGTCGTCCGGACGGGAAGAAAGTGGGCTGATTTACGTCGACTGTCGGCGATAACCCATATAGAATCATGTCTCCTCCGAGTGCGAGGTAATCTGTGATAAAGTCCATGTTGATTACCTCCCACTTCGGTCGGGATCTCGATAAATGCGTAACAAGCCACGGGCCTGCGGTGCTCTACCTTCACTGCGACAACACGGGGCTGAGCTACGAACTCTGCAACGTCTCTCTTCAAGCCATCCCACCAATACGGATCTAAGGTCGTGGTACATCTTGGTCGACCGGATGGATAGAGTACTTGTATTGTGTGCTTCCCCAGAACCTGCTGCGAAGTCCTGAAACATCTGGAACACATGCGCCTCAAACCTTAGCACCCCATGGTGCTACCTCAAAAGGACCGCGCCTGCGAAGAGTCGTATCACGATATCGAATCAAAGCTGGATCCTCGAATTGCCTCTTCACCTCGCCGGCGATGGAAGACTCGGCAACCTCACGAACTCTAACCCCACTGCTATCGTAATCAATCAAGCGGACACCAAGGCTCGCTAAGCGATGCAAATCACGAACCATGTCCTCCTCTCTCTGTTTGCGCATCGATAGGCTCCCATCGACCTACGACTAAGAGCATACGCCTGACATTGGCCTTCCCGGGTGGTGCAGGATATCAACATCGTAATCCTTAAGCAACTCTAACCACCGTCTCACGTGTAAGTTCGACTCCTGGTGAAGATATCTTTGGAGGCTCTTGTGGTCCGTATAAATATCCACGTGAACCCCATACAAATAGTGCCTCGGATCTTCAAAGCGTGAATTACGGTGTGACTCCAAATCATGGGTGGGGTAGTTCCTCTCGTGTTTCTTGGTGTCGGGATGCATATGCTATAACCTGCCATGCTGCATCAACACATCCCAACCCGATGCACGACGATCACAATACGACATAACCGTGCGGACCCTGCGGAAGAGTAAGAACGAGGCGGTCGTCGATCTCTCTTCAAGAATCGAAACCACGCTCCAAGCATCAGTCCACTCAAACTTGGTGCCTTACGAGTCGGCCTAGTCAATGGTGCGAAGATAGAAGCAAACTTCTCCACGAACGCCGATAATATCTGCAAGGCCCGTAAAGCTGCGAACCTGCAGCCGGAGTAGTAGGTCTAGGCCAAGTCTGCGCCTCGATCTTGGCGTATCCACTCGAATGCCATCACCCGGCAATATGCCCAAGCGCCACGAAGTCAACAAAACTCACATTTGGAAAACTTGGCGTACAATGCTGGTCTGGAAGCTATCGGCCGACCGCCAAATGCTCGCGTGCTCGCTCTGGCGAGAATAAGCAAGATATCATCAATGAACACTATCACAAGCGTGTCAAAAATGGTTTGAACACTCGGTTCATCAAATCCATGAATACCGCGGAGCATTGGTCAACCAAAGACATGACCACGAACTCATAATGCGTCTCAGGGTCTGAATGCGATCCTAGGGACATCCACCTCTCGACTCGCACTTTGATGATAGCGATCGCGGATCAATCTTGGAGAAACATCTCGCACCTGCAATGGTCGAACAAATCATCAATCACCGGAAGGGTATCTGTTCTTAATGGTCACCTTGTTCACCGTGCACATAATCAACACACGTGCGCGGCGTCCGTCTTCTTCTTCACGAACAAAGCGGCGCTCCCGGGGAGAAACACTAGGCTGATGAAGCCCTTCTCCGGCCAAATCTCTAAGGCGATCCTTGACTCTCTCAACTCGGCGGTGCCATTACGTATGGCGGAATGGAAATAGGCGAGTGTCCGCAATATGTCAATACAAAACTCAATCTCCTCTCGGGAGGATACCCGAGGTCATCGAAACACGTCTGGGAACTCGTGACTCATCGGGCGGTGAAAATCTGGTACGCGCCTTCAAGATCAAACACGAACGAGATGGTAGATATACCCTTCGCACCATCTTCCTAGCCTTGGTAGGAAATAAACCTACCCTCGGCGTCTGTGCTCCTCCCACTCAACAATGGCTCGCCGAAGCTGGAACCGTACTACTCTCTCTGCGGTCTACATTGGCGTAGCAGAAGCTAGCCAATCCATCCCCATAATCACGTCGAAGTCAATCATCTCCAACTCTATCAAGTCGGCTAGGTCCGACGATCGTAAATAGTCACAGACAAGCTCTATATACCGCCGAGCTACCACCAATCACCATCTGGCGTAGCTACCTCGAAAGGGTCTATGTACTCGGGCTCTATCCCTATCCTACTAGCAACAAGGGAGATATATGGGGCCAGTAGAACCGGATCTATCAAAGCATACACATCAAACCCGAGCGATAAGGTACATGGCGACATCGGTGAGGCCTCACGATCTGTCGGTGGACAAAGCATATATGCGGTTACGAGGACCGCTAGAATCGGGACTGCGCCACGACCTCTGCGCGACCGCTGATCCATGTGTACCTTGCCCTCGGGCGAGTAAGCTGTCGGGGATGAAGAAGCGGCAGACCACAGGTGAGCCTACCACAGCGCCGCCCGGTCGGACAAACTCTCGCAAAAGTGACCTGCCGCCACAAGTATAGCAAGCTCGGTCTGGCTCCCGGAATGGTATCTGCCACAACGGGCTGCCCAGCGGACCTCGAGCGGTTAGCACTGCCACTGGAAATCCAAGTCCTGGGGCCACACGCCCCGGCCGCTCTGGTGTCTTGAAAATGAGGTAGGAGTGCTCTGCGTGGGTGTGGTGCAAATCTGGACTTGGCGATGCCGCCCACCACGAGGACCACCAAAAGAACCGGCCGTCTTGGCCTTCCTGCTGCGATATCGCTCTACCGGCGGTCTCGCTCCTCACAACCCAGTCATGAGCTGCATACGGGTTATGTCCATTACGGTGAAGGGACACACCCGCAAGACTTCGGCCATGTAATCATCTAGCCCGATGACATAGCGATGCACCACTGTCCTCCATCTACGCTACGGTCGCGGGGACATATCGAGCCAAAGAATCAAACTTCGACATTGTACTCCCTCATTGTCGTCCTCACTGTCTCGGCCAAGAATCTATCGGCTCGTGCCCTCATCATGCGGAGGCAAGAAGTGTGTGAGAAAAGCCTCAAAACTCATCCCATCTGCTGGAGTGCATGCTCTCCCGGAAAGCTCCCAGATCAAACCAATCGATTGCGGTATCACGCGGCCGTCGCGAACGAATGTCACGGCCTCGGTCTCTGAAGCCACGATCACCGCGTAATCCTCTGCGGTGACGGATGAACTCTGCGGATCATCTTGCCTCGACCGAAAAACTCTGGCGGGCTACAACGCAAGACATCGCGTAGCCTCAAACTATCGGCCCTCGGGTGCACTCCGGGTCGCGATGGAGCTGAGCTGTCGCGTCGGCCTCTCCTCGTGTCGGGCCACAACTTTAGCCAATAGTGGGCCGTCTCTCTTGTACCCTAACTCCCCGCCCGGTGTGGGGACGGGGTGTGGAGTGCGTGGTCTCTTTGGGGCGTGGCGTCATAGAACTCGCCGTCTCGGTATAGGCGGGCACGAGCCCTCGTAACTCTGGGTGTCTGCTAGCGGCTCCGCCGCCTTGCCATTCTGGGCGGGTTGCCTTACGTGGAGGCATAAGCTATTACGAGAAAGGAATTCGTTAGAGGTCCAACCTATAACACGACTCTAAAGCACGATCTCGGAATGAGAAGAATGAAACCAATCCTAAATATCCTATAGCTTCACGATTATTGGTGTGGTGCACAACACACCGATAATCAGAACTACTAGATACGATGCAGACACTTTCCGAGGATTAATCGCTCGATACCACTTTTGTCATCGTGCCGGTGCGAGGCATTAACCTTCTCGGCGACACAAAGTGTACCAGCCGCTGCGATCCCCGAGGCATGCCCACGGCCCTTCTCGGGATGTGCCATGAGAGCCACGGTTCGGGCTGTTCAGTGAGAGGCTCGCCTCTTTATACGCTCGGCCGAAGGAGGTCGATAACAGTACCAAGTATGTGAAAATATAAAGTACTTAAAATGAAATCAAAGTATTTAAAACCTTTTCACAAATACAATCATTTCAATTG
Organism: Przewalskia tangutica; assembly: GCA_029844215.1. NCBI lineage: Eukaryota > Viridiplantae > Streptophyta > Magnoliopsida > Solanales > Solanaceae > Przewalskia > Przewalskia tangutica. The sequence goes on from CM056725.1 coordinate 74,024,660, forward strand.
CACATAGTGCCACATCACAACAACAAGAATAGGAAAAGCGTAGCGTGTCTATTCTAGGCGCGAATGATCGAAGCAAGGCCAATCGCCCATAGTATCATTCTGCGTGCCTAGTCTCGACTTCCGCGGCCGCATAGGTCCCACGGACGCGTGAGATATTTCTCGCGACGGGGCAGCTAACCCGGCGTCCGCCTAGGCTCCGCAGCCGCGCATAGCCTCAAAAAGCCGCATAGTCTCAGCGGACGCGCAGGAGTCCCGCGTCGGGCTAAGCGCCGGAATGATCAATCCGGAGCATACCGCTGCTCGCATAGTCTCACGACCGCATAGGCCGTATAGACCGCGTCAAGGCAAGCCGCGGTATAACGATCGAGGGTAGGTGATACAATAACGATACAATGGACTTACCGGTTAGCAACGTAAGCCGCAGAATGACCCACTTTACGGCGTTACAAGACACTAACACATGTAGCGTCATAACATGTCTACTTATCAAACAATCTTACTACACTTAGCAATCAATACAAGGCTTTTATAAACAAAACAAGTAAATATTCCTTTTTATCTTCTTGTATTATACCTAACTTCCCATAAAGCGGTATAACTCTTACGCTTTTGTTTTAAAACCAAATATTTATCTTACATTAAAAATGATTGAGATTCTTTTGAAATGTTTTGATTCTTTGTTATTCGGCTTAGCGTGGCATTCTGCGTAAGTATTATTCGAGCTTAAGCGTGAGGCATTGCCATAAGTATTATTCGGGCTTAAGTCAAAGACATTGCCGTAGTTATTATTCAGTAACACGTATGCGTCTACCGTACTATATATTATAAAATATCATGCTTTAGGAAGAATCACATACCTTCTCGTGAAAACCACGCCAGTTGAATATATGCCGCGAGAGTCGACTATAATAGTCACAGATATCTATCAAAGATCGCTCTGAGGGTCATTCTAAACGGGGTTCATAATTCTACGGAAAGTCGGTGTAGCACAACCCTACCGGTGAGCTATGTAAGTCTCATTGTGAAAGCAGTCCTATGTGAGTCTGATTCAATTATTCTTCTTTTAAACCCTTCTTTGTGATAGCATTCAATTCTATTATGTGATATTCTTCTAAGTATCTAATACTTATTCTAATACTACAACAGTAAGTATTCTCTAATTCAAAGAGGTTAGGATTAGTTACCTCGGTAAGCCCAATAATATCCTAGATAAAGTCGCGCTGAGCAAGGTTTAGCTCTAAGTTATGCGCTCAGAGCTCAGAAACCTTAGAAGTTCTTCACAACTTCTACTAAGGACTAAGGGATTTGGGCTAGGGTATTTTGGGCATTATAACGGTACTAGAAGACAACTTTTCTACCAAGGGGGGGTAGATTTCGGCTAGCTAGGGGGGGGGGGTAGGCCATCGGCCAAGCTTCTCAAGGGGAAGGGGGGGTGGTGGACGAATTGCTAACAAAGGGAGAGGGAAGGAATTTTAGACTGGGAAAGCTTTTGTGGATGTAGTACTCTTCATCTCAAGAGGTATTTATAGCTCAAGCCTTGGCCAACCAATGGCCAAGATGAAGACAAGTGCAAGGCAAGTGTAGGGTGAGGATTTAGGCAAGTGTCCTTGGCCAACTTGCACACAAAATATCCTACCAACTCCAAGACAAAAGAAGCCAACCCAATCGGCCCTATTGCCGTGTCAAGTCCACCAATTGGAGGGTGACAAGTGTCGCCCTCCCGTTGGTCCAAAATGTTTCGTCTCTCGGAAAAATCCGCAAAAATACTAAATGACATAGTCGGAATTTTCTCTCTGAAAAGTGGAAACGTTTCGTCGGAAAACGATTCTTCTAGTGTGTTGTGCACAAATAAAACGTCCAAGGCTAACTTTAAAGCCAAACTTTTTGTACGTATTCCCTTACGTACATACTCTGGAAATACGGGGTATAACAGAGATATTCGTCCCAGCCTACCTAGTACATACCCCCGCAGCTCACAGGTGGGAGATTGGACCCCACGAGGTTTTTAAGAGCTGGTCCGAGCTCCAGGGGTCGAGGTTCTCAGAGGAGTAGAGGACTTTCTCGGTCGAGGCCACCTATTCCTCAGTGTATCAGATGTGGTAAGCGTCATTCAGGGAAATGCCGTTATGGCACAGGTGTTTGTTTTTATTGTGGCCATCCGGGCCATATTCTGAGGGTATGTCCTTTTAGAAAGAGCACTGGTGAGGTTGCTCAGCCTATGAGGCCGATGGTTGGTTTCCTTTCCTCCACAGTTGTGTGTCCCCCAGGGCAGGGTGTTCAGATGTCAGCCAGTCGTGGTAGAGGTCAGGGTGGAGTTTATAGTTATGGCGGTCCTTCGAACCGCATAGATGACGTGACTACTGGACAGGATCAGGAGGCGACATCGCATGGGGTTACAGGTATATCTCGATTCTTTTGAATCATACGTGCATTGTTAGATTCAGATTTTGCCCTAGCGTATATGTTTTCCCTGTGTTGCTAGCAGTTGTAAGTGATAGTACCCCCAGAGGTAGGAATACTTTGATTAGTAAAGTGAAAAGTTAAGAATGTTGACAAGAATGATAAAGTGAACTGAGACTATAGTTGTGTAGAGTTCACAAGTGGTAATTATCCCGTAGCAGTGTAAAGACCAATAGGGAAGATTGTACAGTAGAAATACTTTGACTTAGGTGACGAACCTCTAGTGAATAGGAGGATAGGGTAAGAAGTACCTTGAGATAAGAGAAAGATTTATTTCAGACTAAGAATGAGAAGTTAAGTGTGACGATGGGTCAGGTTATGGACTCCTTTCGGGTCAACCGATAGTATGGAATGGGGTGATGTCAGTTGGTAATGGTCCTGCTATGTGATAGGGTCACGAGGGTGCAAGGCCCAGGTCTAGTTGATCGTTGTACGAGTTCGTGGATGCGTTCCACCGGAATCAGGTCGTAAGGACCGAGAAGAGCCTTAGCAGAAATTCAAGTAGCATAATGGCCAAGTTTGGATAGTAACTCCAAGGATTGGAGAACAGGAACAATATTTGAAATTTTGTACGTATGCTAAATAAGTTTGGAAGTACGAGAAAGTATGACAAGTAAGAAAATAAAGGAACCTCTAAGGATCCTGTGTTTGAGAAGACTGTAACCTTCGAGTTTTGTGAGGAGGGGTCGCGGACGGAAGGTCCATTGTTATGTTTACGTATGTTGTGGTGGCCATGTGTGGCATCGTTGGTCTTGTGCAGTTTTGATTGATAGACATAGTATAGAGTTTATGCCGGAGTGTGTATAGCTTGAAAACCGACTAAGAACATTCGGGGACGAATGTTTCTAAGGGGGGAAGAATGTTACATCCTGTAAGTCCAAGACATGTATAAGAGAAGGTATGTAAGGAATCAAGACTTGGAAATTAGTACGAAAGGAAGAATTGTTTTTCCGACGGAAAATCTTCCGAACGTCGGAAAGGAAAAATGTTCGTTGTTGAGAATTGAATTCTCAAAATGTATTATTTGAAGAGTATGGAACTTTTTAACATTATGGAAATTTATTTTTACGGATTTGGTCATGTGGGGCCCACCCGAGAAATTTTACGTTTTGTGGGGCCTACGAGGGTTACATAATTTTATGGACGAATGAGAGGGCGACACGTGGCACCCCCACATATGGTCTTGGACGAAAATTAGTAAGGGTAAAATGGTCATTGACCATTTTGGAAGATAAGTCTTCAAAGCTTGATATTGTTGACCAAGGTCAACTTGTCCACTTGGCTATTTAATTAATGATCCTCATCCAAGCCACACATTTGTTATAATCTTGGTCCTTCATTATGTTATATATACTAGACTAGTGCAAGACAAGGTCTTCCAACACTTAGAATTATTTCACTCTTTCTTGTGCAAGAACAAGAGCTCTCGGCTTTGATGAGTAGTCCACACAAAATTTTTGTAATTTTGTTCCATTGTTCACAAGACATAAACCCAATGTCCCTAAGGGTATTGTAAGGATATCTCAATAGAAAGATTTCGGAAAAACGGCGTTTTCGTATTAGTCGCAAGGCGGAAACTTAAGGAGTTCTTCAACTTTGAAGTTGGAACTTGAAGATGGGTTCTTCATAGGCCTCTAAGGAGTGCTTGGAGCGGATTGTAACATAAGGAAAGGAGCTAAGAATTTGCTAAGGAGCGACTTTGAATCTTGGAAATTTTAAGGGCTTATAAAGGTATAATCTTGTCGTTTTAGTAATTAATGTTTACTTATCATTGTAGCTATGGATATGTTATACCCCGTATTTCCAGAGTATGTACGTAAAGGAATACGTACAAAAAGTTTGGTCTTAAAGATAGGCCTTGGACGATTTTTTAGGCACAACTCTCAAAGCGAACAATTTTCCGAAAGCGTTTCCACGACTTTCGTAGGATAAATTCGACTATGTCATTTCTAATTTTTGCGGATTTTTCCGAGAGACGTAACACTTTGGACCAATGAGAGGGCGACACTTCCCACCCTCTCATTGGTGGACTTGTCACGGCAATAGGGCCGATTGGATGACAATCCTTGTCATAAAGTTGGATAGATATTTTGTGTGCAAGTTGGCTAGGTACACTTGCCCTAATCTTGACCTTACACTTGCCTAGCACTTGGCTAAATCTTGGCCATTGGTTGGCCATGTCTTGACCTATAAATACCCCTCTTGAGATGAAGAGTTCTTCATCCACTAAAGCTTTCAAGTCTTGAAAAATCCTCCTCTCCGCTTGTGAGCAATTCGTCCAAACACCCTCCCCTTTGAGTGAAGTCTTGGCGAGGCTACCCCACCCTAGCCTAGCCGAAACCTACCCCCCCTCCCTTGATAGAAAAGTTGCCTTCTTGTATTGTTATAATGCCCAAAATACCCTAGCCCATATACCTTAGTACTTAGTAGAAGTTGTGAAGAACTTCTAAGGTTTCCTTGGAGCATACAACTTAGGAGCAAAACCTTGCTCAGGCGCGACTTTTTCTAGGATATTATTGGGCTTACCGAGGTAACTAATCCTAACCCTCTTTTGAATTAGAATTTATATACTGTTGTAGTATAAGAATAAGTATAAATACTTAGAAGGTTGTTAAGGAATAGAATTGAGTATAACACCTTAGAAGGGTATAAAGAAGAATATACGAATCGTACTTACATGGGTGTTTTCACTGATGAACTTATATAGCTCACCGGTAGGGTTGTCTGCCCGACTTTCGTAGAATTGAGGACCCTCTGTTTAGAATGACCTCTGTAATAGTCTAGACTTTGATAGATATCTGTGACTATTATAGTCGATTCTGCGCGACATACTCGACTTGGCGGTGGATTTCACGAGAAGGTATGTGATTCTTCCTAAAGCATGATATTTTACAATATGTATATAGTACGGTGAGCGTACATGTGTTAATCGAATAATACTTACGGCAATGCCTCACGCTTAAGCTTTGAATAATACGTCTGGCAATGCCTCACGCTTAAGCTTTGAATAATAAGAATCGAAAACATTTCAAAGGGACTACTGAACCATTTATTAAACAGAAGAGAACTAATTGGTTTTTGAAACAGAAGCTTAAGAGTTATACTAGCTTTATGGGAAGTAAGTATAACCACTTAAGATTGATAAAAGAAACAAGTTTGCCTATGTGTTATAACGGACTTATATTGTGAAAAGAATAATAAGATGGTTTGATAAAGTAGACATGATATGATGCTATGTGTGTTAGTATCTTGTAACGTTTGTATAAGTTGTTATGTTAGTATACTATCACTCACCTCTTGAGATGATACCGGGGGTTAAGCTGCCTCCGTCTGGGGTAGACTCGGCGATGCAGGACCATGATTCGAGAATACCTCATGCGGGTCGGGGGCCTATGCGGAGCTACGAGAGTTCGTGTTAGTATGCGGGGTTATGCCTCATGCGATGCAGTGGCCATGCGGACAGCGAGTCGGGGCGATGCGAGAGTAGCTACCCTCGATGCGGGGTTACACCTCATGCGGGCCCACGTGAGTGGCCTATCACGGACTCGAGTCGAGATTAGGCTTGCGGAATGATGATATGGCGAGTGGCCTGCTTTCGATCATTCGCAGCCTAGACAAGACCTATTACAGTTACCTATTGTTGATCTTGTTTATGATGTGACACTACGTGCGGTTTCCTTGGTTGTTTCATACATATTTGTAAACCGTTTTAAAATGATATGTTTTCATTTAAGTACTTTCTGATTTCGCATACTTAGTACTGTTATCGACCTCCTTGGGCTGCGTTCATGCCGCGGTAAGGGCAAGCAGTGCTAGATCCGCATCCTTAGGATCTCTACGTTGGTGTCGTGAGCTCCATCTCTTCCCGAGGCTCTACTTTTGGTATGATCTCCCGTTGTAGATAGTTTTTATAATCGGGTATGGCGGGGCCCTGTCGCCATAGTGGTATATTTCCTTAAGTGCAGTAGTCATGTTATGCGATTGTCGGATGTATCGCTAAAACATGATTATATATATATATATCTTAGAAAGGCGATGTTTTCTCACAAAATCTGTGTCTTGTTTTATAAACTATTTTATGTCTTGCTTTATGTTTCCGCTGATTACTCTGATGTATGACTACTTGGGTGCCCCGGTAAGGCACCAGTCACGGGCCCCGGAATGGGTCGTGACAGGATATTAGCAAGCATGAGTTATATATTATGAGGTTTGATAAGTGTTTTGGCTATTGGAACCCTAATCCGAAAACTAGCATGTTTAGCCTTAAGATTACATTTCAAGTTGATTATTAGTTTAAGTCGTCGCATGTTGTATAAGAAGGAAATTGTAGTTGTTGAAGTTGTTTATGACTATATAACATGTTAGACCTTAGAACTTGGAATTGGAAAAGGATTGGAAAAGACTTTAAATTGTTGGTTATGTTGTTGGCCGAGAATGGCTTGAATATGGAACTACTTCGTATTAATTATGGGGCGGAATTTTACACGTATTGTAAGGCGTGTAATCCCCTTTGTTTGGTTTTTGGTTTGAGCCTTAAATGTGGCGTGTTGGTTATTGTATTCGGCCTTGAAAAAGGTGGCAAAGTAAGTAGAAACAAAGGAGGTGCTGCCCGATTTCCGTAGAATTAGAGACCGTATACTTAGTATTATTCTACGTTAGAAACTAGAAATTGATAGTCATGTTGTGACCATTATAGGTTGATAATTCTACGTACGGCGTATTCAGCTTAGCTTGTGGATTTAGCCGAAAAGGTATGTGAACTATCTCCTCTTCTAGCATGATTCCTTAAGATAAAGAAAGTATGTCCTACTCCTTAAATGATCCACTCCTTGATTGTACTTTGATGTTTAAATTGTAAGTTGTATAATCCATTTCCTTAGTGAAGTTTGGATTCTTAAAAGTGGAAGTATTTTACTTAAAGTACATAGAGTCTTGAAAAGGAAGTGGTTTCCAAATCTTTTGGCTAGTGCCTTATTTCCAAAACCTAAGGGTCGTTATAATGACTTTAGGGGAGTCAAAGGAGTGTTTTACTTAATTGTTTTAAGAGAGGAGAAATGACATGATTTAAGAGAAGAAACTTGTTTCCTAAATATTAAGAGACTTGAAGTATTTTGAAAGTTAAGAACTTGTTTTGTAAGTATAAGTCTCTTGGTTATAAAAGGAGTGAATATGTCTAAAACCATAAAGGGTTATAACGGCTTTATGGGAAGTTGGTTATAACGGCTTTATGGAAGGTTAAGGAAGTTGTCTATTTTGATTAATGGGCATAGGTTTCCTAGATTATGAAAATTTGAAGTTACATGATTTCAAGCTTTGAAATGAGTTTTCTAAAAGTGTAGTAACTTACTTTGAAAAATAGACACACCTTGATACTACGGGTGTTAGTATCTTGAGGTTTTACATAAAAAGGAGTCTTTTGAAAAGAATGTATGTACGTAGTACTTTGGCTTGTTTAATTGAGAATTATTCTATGTGTGCCTTGATAAGTACTTTGGCTTGTTTAATTGAGAATTATTCTATGGGTGCGTTGATAAGTACTTTGGCTTGTTAATTTAGAATTATTCTATAAGTGCCTTGAGTTTATAAAATGAAAGTCTATAGATTTTATGAACTTGCCTATGTGTGCTGGTGATAGCCTTTGAGTGCAAGTATTATGTTTTATTACGTTGACGCGACTCGGTTGGAGATGGCTACCGTCTGCGGAATTTACTTGACGCATCGACAATGATGTGGGATTCCACGTATGCTTCCATTATTTGTGTTACTCCTGGACATGCTTATACGATGGGATTCCGGCAGTGACCGGGAGGCGTTAGATTCCTGATTTATAATGTCATGTTAGTGCCTTAAGTAAACCAAAATGAGTGTATATGAATAAGACTAATAAGAAGTTAGGGGATTTCTTAACTTGCTTACTTATCGTGTGATAAGCGGAGTGCTTATGTTATGTATGATGGCCAGTTGAGGTAGGGTAAGAGTATAAATGAGGGGTAAATCCCCAAAGATCGTTATACCACCTGCTTTACCACCTTCTTCAGGGTAAGAGTATAAATGAGGGGTAAATCCCCAAAGATCGTTATACCACCTGCTTTACCACCTTCTTCAGGGTAAGAGTATATCTGAGGGGTAGATCCCCAAGATAGTTATACCACCTGCGTCAGGGTAAGAGTATAAATGAGGGGTAAATCCCCAAAGATCGTTATACCACCTGTTTCCGTGGATTTGCTACCTATACTTTTGATTACTCTCATTGTTAGTAAGGCACCGCATCTTCGTTAATTGAGTTATCATACATGTCTCTGCTTTGTTTAGACTATTATGATTTCATTACGCATTTCATCGCTTCACATACTTGGTACATTCTTCGTACTGACCTCCTTCGGGGGGTTGCGTTCATGCCGCAGGTTTAGGTACGCTGTTTGGTGATCGACAGGTGTAGGACCCTACTTAGAGTTTTTGGATAGCTCCTTCTGTTCGGGAGTTTATCTTTTTGGTATAAGTTCTTTCAGTACAGGCTTTTGTATATTTATGGGTACGGCGGGGCCTTGTCCCATCATAGTTCAGTAAAACTCTTAGAGGTCTGTATTCATATGTGGGATTGGACTCATGTACGGTGTAGTGTCTTTTGTTATGTATATTATACGGAAGCCGTGTCAGTTTTGCCCTTGCACGTACGTTGGTAAAAAAATAAAAATAAAAATGAGGTGTTATTTAAATTTCGCAGTTTGCTTAGTTGTTAAGGTAGAAGGGTGCCCAGGTAGGGCACCAGTCACGGGCCCGGGGTTCGGGGCGTGACAGGATTGGAGCGTAAAGGAAAGGAGCTAAGAATTGCTAAGGAACGACTTTGAATCTTGGATTTTATAAGGGCTTGTAAAGGTAAAAATCTTGTCGATTTAGCTATTAAAGATTACTTATCATTGTAGTTATGGATATTAGCAAGCATGAAGTATTTAGTATGAAGTTTGATAAGTGTATTGGCTATTGGAACCCTAATCTGAAAACTAGCATGTTTAACCCTTAAGATTACAATTCAAGTTGATTATTAGTTTAAGTCGTCACATGTTATATAAAGAAGGAATTATAATTGTTAAGTTGTTTATGGCTATATAACATGTTGACCTAAGAACTTGGATTGAAAAGGAATTGGAAAGATTGATAAGTTGTTGCACCTTTTGGCCGAAAATGGCATTGTATTGTGGACTAGTTTGATATCAATTGTGGGGAGGAATTTTACACGTCTTGTAGGCGTGTAATCCCCTATTGTTAACTACATTGTTGAGCCTTAAATGTGGCGTGTTTGGTTATTGAATTCGGCCTTGAAAAAGGTGGCAAAGTATGTAGAAACAAAGGAAGTGATGTCCGATTTTTCGTAGAATTTAGTGACTTTGCACTTAGAATATTCTACGTTTGAAGCTAGAGGTTAATGGACGTATTATGGCCATTATAGGTGAAAGTACTAGTATAGCGTATTCTACTTGAAGGATGGAATAGCTATCAAGGTTGAAGTACTTTGGAGCATTTTGCTACTTGACGATAATCGTCGCGAGGTATGTGAACCTCTTCCTTCTTTAGACATGATTCTATGTATGGAATATACATGTGGTATTATTTCATGATTTCCTTCTACTCTTAGAAGTTAAGAAGTATGTATGTTGATTTACTCTACGTAAGGGTTATGTCTAAGTTATCCTAAGTTCTTACCAAGTCTTATGGAGGATGTTGGTAAGAGTCGTTAGGAGGTATTTGGAGCCAAGTTAACTTGGCTAATTTACGGCACGAATGAGAATAAGTATCGAACAAGCCATTGCAGCGTTAATAAAGGAAAATGTAATGACGATAAATTATATTAAAACAAGTAGAATTCTCCATCTGCATAGAAGCTAAGATAAAACAAAATTGTATTACATTTTCTAGATCATGGCTGCTTTAATAAGATCGTTATAAACAAGTATAATCTACTCACACACATAAGGCATATGTACTTCACTTAAAGAATTTACGTTATGAAGTTTTAAGACTATGAACCTTTGACTCCTAAAAGGTTGAGAGATTTTATTTTCAAGTAATGAAACTTGATTCTTAAAGGAAAAATGACATGATTTAAGGGAAGTAACTTGTTTTAAAAGGTGTGAGTTACTTGAGATTTAAAAGTTAAGAAACTTGATTTCTAAAGTTAAGAGACTTGAAGTATTTTGGAATTTAAGAAAATTGATTTGAAAGTATATGATACTTGGTTTTAAAAGTATAAGTCTCTTGGTTGAAAAAGGAATGAAATTGTCTAAAACCATAAAGGGTTATAACGGCATTATGGGAAGTTGGTTATAACGGCTTTATGAAAGGTTAAGAGAATGGTTTCCTCTAATAATGTAAGTAAAAGAGTAACTTGAAATAAGGAAGGGTATTTTGATTTAAAGGTATCACTTGCTTAAAGTTTTAAAATAAGGGTCACTTGATTTGTAGTAGAAACGTATTTCTAAAAGTGTAGTGACTTATGTGAAATGTAAACAAGCCTTGATACTACGGGTGTTAGTATCTTGGGATTTTATATGAAAAGGAACCTTTTGAAAAGAATGGAAGTACGTAGTACTTTGGGTTAAATTCCCGGATTTTTATGTGTGAAACGAAAGTGCCATGAGTTTATAAAAATGGAAGTCTAAAGGTTTAATAAACTTGCCTATGTTTGCTTGTGATAGCTTTGAGTGCAAGTATTATATGTTTACGTTGTCGTGACTCTCAGTTGGAGGGTCGGCTGTCTTGTTGTAAGTTTACTTGGACGTACCGACAGTGATGTGGGGTTCCACGGGTATGCTTCCATTATGATTGATCCTTGGACATGCTTATACGATGTGGGATTCCGAGGCATGTGACCAGGAGGCGGGTTAGATTCGGTTGTTTTATTACCCATGGCCACGCTTATACGATGAGGATTCCGGCATGCGACCGTGCATGTATGATTATTACTCCATGGGCTAGCTCCTCATGAAGACATGTACCCACGATGAGGGATTCCGGGGGCATGTTATATTATTACTCCATGGGCTAGCTCCCCATGAAGACCTGCACCTACGATGAGGGATGCCGAGGGCACGTTATGGCCATGCTTATACGATGAGGGATTTCGGGGCATGCGGCCACGTTATATATATATATATATATATATGTTGTATATGTGTACGCCGACAGTGAGGTAGGATGCCACGGGCGCGTCACATAGTTATATGTTACACCTGCGGCTGTCGGCAGTGACGTGGGATTCCACGGGCAGGAGATATATATATGTATTGTGTATGTGTACGTCGACAGTGAGGTAGGATGCCACGGGCGCGTCACATGGTTATATGTTACACTTTTGACTGTCGGCAGTGATGGGGGATTCCACGGGCACGCTTTGATATTTGTGTGATTTGATCGCGTCCCGTTCGGGTCGTAGTATGCGCCCCTCCATAAAGGGCCGGATTATGTTATGAAAGATAAGTAAGTTATATGGTAATTAACTTAATGATTTCTCCTAAGTATGTACGTAAGATTTGGCTATAACTCTTAATGTAATGGAAAAGATAATGATGTGCAATTAAGTTCATGAGTGGTAATGACACTCGGGATCCGTATGTACTTTTATACTTGCCCTGTCATTCTTTTTGTACGCTTATGATCATTGCTTATCGACTTTATTTCCGCTCCATATTCGCACTGTACTCGACCTCTTCGGGGGGTTGCGTTCATGTCCACAGGTTTAGGTACATAGTTGTGGATCCGCGAGCTTAGGATCCTGATTCAGCATTTTGAGATGGCTCCAATGTTCCGGAGTTGTCATGGCTATGTATATTCGAGGCACGCGGGCCTTGTCCCGTCATAGTATTTGTTCAAATCTTAGAGGTCCTGTATTCATCGTAAATGGACTGGCTAGAGTTGTTTTTTTTACATTGTTAAACAGTGTAGACCCTTTCGGGTAATTTTTATGATTATGGCAGCCTTATCGGCTTGGCCTTAGTTTAAAAAAAATGTGTTATTTATCTTCCGCAGTTTACTATGTTGTATGATTAGAACAGGTGCCCAGGTAGGTCACTAGTCGCGGCCCGGGGTCGGGTCGTGACAAAAGTGGTATCAGAGCAGTTTGTCCTCGGAAAGTGTCTACAGACCGTGTCTAGTAGAGTCTTGATTATCGGTGTGTTGTGCACCACATCTATAATCAGGAGGCTGCATGACATTTAGGATTGGTTTCCATTCTTCTCACTCTGAGATCGTGCGATAGAGCTGTGTTGTTAGGGTCGTCTCTCCCTAACGAGTTATGTTGATTGCAGCTACGAGAAAGGCAGCAGTGACCCAGGAAGGACTATGTGGATTGCGTATCCAGGTTGGTAATGATTATAGTATAGTTGGTATTGTGACATACATCTATACGGAGTTATGTATGAGGGTCAGACGCGTGTTGCCTAGAATGATTTTAGATTACCAGGAGTTGGTAAAGACTAACTAGATACCGGGAAGGTATGGAACAGTTAATGAATTCTCGCCAAGGTCTTATGTTTTATTTTGAGATAATTGGGGAAGGATGAGTTGTCTGATAGGGTAGTGAACCCTTAAGAAGTCATGTTAAGGAACTTAATGGAATACCATGTTAATATATTAAGCTACGTGGTAGGCTTAAGAGAATTGTACGGATGAGGTCCGTATAGAGTAAGTAATGGTTGTTGTGATCAAGACGACACGATTATGGTATTATGAGAAGTTTTTGCACGCCTTCGGGACTGGTAAGGTAGGCTTGGAGCATGGAAATTGCGAGCCTAAGAATATTGATAACTGCCGAGACCTTAGATATATAAGGCTCTCTCGGGCCATAAGATTTTAAGTCAGACCAAGGATAAGAGTTAAGTGCGACGGCGGGTCGGGGTGAGGACTCATACGGTCGCCCATAGCCCGAAATAGAGTGGGATCAGTTGGTAGTAGTTCGCCACGTGACAGGTCACGCAGGTGCAATACCCAAGTCTAGTTAATTGTTTTACGGGTTCGTGGACACGCCCACCGTAACCAGTTGTGAGAGCCGTAAATGGCCTTATGTTGTTTAAAAGAGTGTTTGGGGTGGTAGTGGCGGGAATATGAGGTTTTCCGGTGATGATACTGATCGCTGACCAAGTAGACCTAGTAGAGATGATTATGACGGACTTTGAGGTCATTATGAGTATGGGCTAGTTGGCTTCGTGAGTGCCAAGGTAGACATTTTAGTATAAGTATTGTTGTGTGGCCATGGGTGGCATATGTTGTATGAAGGTTGTTGTAAAAGGAGACTATGTCGCTATCTAATTAGATTGGACTCCGAAAGAACATTCGAGGACGAATGTTTCTAAGGGGGGAAGAATGTTACACCCCGTAGTTCAAGGACATGTTTAAGAGAATGTATGTAAGGAACACAAGACTTGAAAAGGGTACGAAAGGAAGAATTGTTTTTCCGACGGAAAATCTTCCGAACGTCGGAAAGGAAAAATGTTCGTTGAAGAGAATTGGATTCTCAAAATGCATTAATTGAGGATTATGGAATGTAATATCATTATGGAAATTTATTTGTACGGATTTGGTCATGTGGGGCCCACCCGAGAAATTTTACGTTTTGTGGGGCCCACGAGGGTTACGGAATTTTATGGACGAATGGGAGGGCGACACGTGGCACCCCTCCCACATGGCTTGGTCGAATTAATGCAAGGGTAAAAGGGTCATTTGACCATTGTAAAGATGAGAAAGTCTTGCTAAACTTGAGCTTGACATTGTTGACTAAGTCAAGAGCCACTTGGCTTGATCCCTTTCATCCAAATTTAGCATGTGTTGTAATCTAGACCCTCCAATGTATTATATAAGCACTCTAGTAGCAAGACCAAGTCTTGAACACTTAGAAAAATTTCACTACATTCTTGTCCCTCTAGGTTGCTCTCGGGTTTGCTCCATATGAGCAAGAAAATATTTTCGTTTGTGGTTCTTTAGCCACAAGACTTTTGTCACGACCCGAACCCGGGCCCGTGACTGGTGCCTTACCCCGGGCACCCTAGTGATACAACATCAGAGTAATCAGCGGAACATAAAACAAGACATGAAAATATTATGAAGTAAGAAACAGTAATCGGAGAAAACTTGTCTTACGGCATATATAAAAATCAATTTTAAAACCGAACAGTTACATCCCATTACAACTCGCCACAACAAGCATTTCTGCACTTAAGAATGATACGACAACAATGGCGGGATAGGGCCCCGCCATACCTCGAATGTAAATACCTACAACGGCGGGACTATACCACCGATAAGCCTCCGAGAAACGGAGCTTCCCATACGCCGAATCGGACTCGAGAACTAGGATCAACGATCGTGTACCTCAACTCGCGCATGAACGCAGCCCCGGCGAGGTCAAGACAACAGTACCAAGTATGTGAAATCGAAAATATCAAATGAAATCATAATAGTCTATAAGCGGGAGACATGTATGATAACCAAACTACGATTCACAATAAATAGGCGATATGTCAAGTCGTGACTCACGCCTCAAAGTCATCACTCAAATGTAACTATGGGTCTCACGCCCATAACATCAATCATGCCGTGGAATACCTTCCTCACCGCCAGCTTTATGATATAAAAGCACCAAGAAATACATATGAACACGTGTCCCACCTGTGTCCTAATAAAACAAGACAGGTAAGTGCGAAGGCATAACCGACTACTAACACCTACAAGACTAACGGTCATAAAGCGTATCATGATATCTGTCTGCACCGTCACACGATCAAAGCCGGTCACTCGCGCGATATCAAATGTGCGCTGCCTAGCCCCGAACTCTCCGTAGCTCGCATAGGCCAACCTCATAGCCCGCGTGAGGTATTCCTCGCATCGAGGGTAGCTACCCCAAGATCGCCCCGACTCGCATCCGCGTAGCCACAAAGACCGCGTGACCATAAAGGCCGCAAACTAACACGAACTCTCGTAGCTCCGCATAGGTCCCGTGACCCGCATGAGCTATTCTCGAATCATGGTCCCGCATCACCGAGTCTACCCCCAGTCGGAGGGCGACAACCTCCGAGACAAGTCAAGGTGAGTGGTACAATACCAACATAACGGCTGAGAGTCAAACAACTTTAAGCGCAGTCGAGGGAAAATCCCCTTTACACAGAACATCACAGGATACTAACACACGTAGCATCCTAGCATGTTTACTTATTAAATCAACAAGAAAGTATTACAAGGCTATCACAAACCAACACAACCAAGTTATACACACAAGGTACATTCTAATATATGATTAACAAGATCGGGTATCTAATCCCAAAGTACTTCATACATTATCTTTTAAAAGATACGTTACGTTTACAAAAGTCACACAATACCCGTAGTATATGAAAAATAAAGTGATTATCTTTTGAAGTAAAATCAAAACACTTACCTTTGTAAAATCAAGTAACAACATTATTTTCCAAAGGTCCAAGTTTGCCTAATTTCAAATGTTCACGGTTCTTATTTTAGAAAGGTTTCGTAGTTCATAGTCTTATTCATTTGAGGATATAATTCTCTTTTAAACCATCTGAGAAAACATAAGCCTTATATGTGAGTAGGATATTCTTGTTTATAACAATCTTATTACAGCAGCCATGATCTAGGAAATATCATTTTGTCTCATCTTAGCTTCTATGCAGATGGAAGTTTCTACTGGTTTTAATAATACTTAATCTGTCAAAATATTTCCTTTTATTAACGCTGCAGTGGTTTGTCGATACACATTCTGATTTCCGAAATCAGTAAAACATTCTTAAGCCGTTATACCTAACTTCCCATAAAGCTAGTATAACCCTTATGTTATACCCCGTATTTCCAGAGTATGTACGTGAGGG
Source organism: Przewalskia tangutica (assembly GCA_029844215.1). NCBI lineage: Eukaryota > Viridiplantae > Streptophyta > Magnoliopsida > Solanales > Solanaceae > Przewalskia > Przewalskia tangutica. The sequence continues at coordinate 74,040,988 of CM056725.1, forward strand.
CGTACGTATGCAATTTGAGCCTTAAAGTTGGCTAGTTTCGAAATTTGTACACAACACCCGATTAGAGTCGTTTTTCGACGAAACGTTTCCACAGCTTTCGTAGGGAAAATTCCGGCTATGGCATTTTTATTTTTTACGGATTTTTCCGAGAGACGAAACATTTTAGACCAACGAGAGGGCGACACTTGCACCCTCTAATTGGAAGGAGTGGACGGCAAAAGCTAGCCCTTTGCACGTTTTTGGTGTTGAAATTTTGGTCAAGGGTTAGGTAGGATATTTTGTGTAGATGGATAAGGTAGCACATGGCTAAATCTTGGCCTTACACTTGCTATGCACTTGTCTTCATCTTGGCCATTGGTTGGCCTTCACTTGACCTATAAATACCCCTCTAAGTTGAAGACTTTCTTCATCCAAAAATTGAGCAATCTATCTAAGTCTCAAATACTCCCTCCCTCTTGTCTTGCTATCGTCCAAAGTCCCCCTCCCCCCCTTGAGCAAGGCCCTTGGCCGAGAGCCTCCCCCTCCCCCTTTGTGGTGCCCTAAGCCGAGGGGTACCCCCCCCTAGCCTAGTTGTCTCGTATAAATACCCCTTGTTGTGGTATAGAAATACTCTCCTAAGTATTGTTATAATGTCCAAATACTTTAGCCTTATACCTTGTAGTACTTTCCAAAGTACCCTTTATACGAAGAGCCCAGAAAATACTATTATACTTCCCTCAGTCACAAAAACGAAACACTAAGTAAATCTTCACCCGTAGTTGAAGTTATAAGTAGAAGTTGGTTAGAACTTCTAAGGGTTGGTTGGAGCGGGTCGGAGCGCACGGAGTAGGAGCTAAACCTTGCTCAGGATCGACATATAAACTCGGATAATTTTGGGCTTATCGAGGTAAACATTCTTGACCTTCTGTTGTAATTGGAAATTACATGTTATAGGAGTATATAGTTAAGTATACTATATATAGAACTGATCATAGTTGTGCGGCAATGTCTTTTGACTTAAGCCTGAATAATACTTACGGCAATGTCTTGCGACTTAAGCCTGAATTTTAAGAAGTGATCTGAATCAGAATTACATAGATCAGACATGCGAGACTTTTGTAGTATTGCTGTGAGTAGAAGTGTACACGTCCGGTCAGACGTGCAAACCCCCCCCCCCCCCTGGTTGGCTTGGTAGCCGGCCTCGATAGAGGAGGCGATTTACGCTGCGGGGAGGTCGCCGAATTTTCTGTAGAATATTCTACGTCGGGATCTAAAGATATTAATAGGCGCTTTGTGGCCTCTATAGGTTGTAGTACTACGTGTGGAGTGATCTGCTTGACTGAGAGTGTCGCCGACGGTTTGAGGTACTTGGAGCGTTTTGCTATTAGTCGATAATCGTCGCGAGGTATGTGAACCTCTTCCTATCTTTTCTAGCATGATATGTGTGAGCTATGTAGTACGGTAGACGTACATGTGTTAACTGTATTTGGTTGTTTTAAAAATATAAATGTTATACTAGCTTTATGGGAAGTTAGGTATTGTAACGCCCCGAACCCGGGCCCGTTACCGGTGCCTTACCCCGGGCACCCTAGTGATACAACATCAGAGAAAACCAGCGGAAAATAAAACATGAATCATGAAACAAGTCAACCGGCCCTCTATCGAGAGACGCGGTAACACAGAAATACCACACTTGCACAGCAAAGGCTATCATCACAAGCATAGGCAAGTTTCACAACAACAAGCACAGGCAAGTTTCACAACAACAAGCATAGGCAAGTTTCACACAACTCAAAGTACTTTCATTTTATGCCAAAGTCCGGGTTTTTAACCCCAAAGTACTACATACGTTAAATTCTTTTAAAAGAGATCCATTACTTATAAAAGTCACCCGATACCCGTAGTATTAGAATGACCAACCCACATTCCCTTTTAAAAAAATCAAGTAACAACATTCTTTTCCTAAGTTCCAGTTTGCCTAGTTTCAATTACTCAAGCTTCTCATTTTCAAATGGTTTCATAGTTCCCAAACTTAATCACTTGATTCCTTTTTAGAACAATTGAGTAATATATGTCTCACGTGAGAGTAGGTTATTCTTCTTTACAACATTCTTATTACAGCAGCCATGATCTAGAAAATGTATATCATTTTGTCTCATCTTAGTTTCTATGCAGATGGAGGTTTCTACTGGTTTTAATACAATTCATCATTTTTCAATACATTTTCCTTTATTAACGCTGCAGTGGTCTGTCGATACACATTCTGATTTCCGAAATCAGTAAAACATTATCCCTTTAAATAAAACCAAGTACTCATTACTCACGAATGAGGTTTCACACAAACATTCACATTAAAACAAATAAGTTAAGTCTCTTATCTTATAAGATCAAGTCTCTTAACTTCTAACATCAGTAAACCATTTTCTTTACCTCTCTTAAGACATTATACCTAACTCCCCATAAAGCTAGTATAACTCTTTTTAAAACCTTTAAAACCAAGTGTTACTCTCCCTTCCAAAACGATTTATAAATCTTTTGAAATACATCAAGTTCTTTATTATAACTAGCCAGTTATAATTCACATCAGTTACCTTTTAAAACCACAAAGAATTTTCTTACCTACATAAAGCTGTTATAACCAACTTCCCATAAAGCCGTTATAACACTTTATGTTTTAAGAACAATCAAACACAGTTAACACATGACGCTCACCGCACTACATAGTTCACACATATCATGCTAGAAGAGATAGGAAGAGGTTCACATACCTCGCGACGATTGTCGACTAATAGCAAAACGCTCAAGTACCTCAAACCGCCGCTACTCCTAAGCCGTGGATCACTCCACACGTAGTACTTCAACCTATAAGGCCACGGCGCTTATTAACATCTAGATCTCAACGTTCCATAATCTACGTAAAATTCGGCAAGACTCTCCTCCACAACAAGAAATCTCCTCCTCTATCGAGGCCGGCTACCAAGCCAACCAGGGGGGGGTTTTTACACGTCTAACCGGACGCGTACAATTCTACTACACAGTACACAAGTCTACTGTAATACAGTCCTATGTAATTACAGTTCAGTTCAGTTCTGTATTCTTCAGGCTTAAGTCAAAAGACATTGCCACAGTACTAAGTATAGTTCTATATATAGTATACTTCAACTATATATTCAAACATGTAATTTCCAATTACAATAGAAGGACAGTAGTGTTTACCTCGATAAGCCCAAAATTATCCAAGTATAAAGTCGATCCTGAGCAACGCTTAGCTCCTACTCCGAGTGCTCCAATCCGCTCCAAACAACCCTTAGAAGTTCTAACCAACTTCTACTCCAAAACTTCAACCAACAATGAAGATTTTCCTTAGTGGTTTCGGCTGAGACTAAAAAGGTAGTATTTCTGCTCTACGTATAGAGGTAACTTTTGGAATATAACAAGGTATAATGCCAAGGTATTTTTGGGCATTATAACAATACTAGGAGTGTATTTCTATAGCACAACAAGTGGGTATTATACAAAGTAACTAGGCTAGTGGGTACCCTACTACTAGCACCACTAGAGGGTGTGTACCTCGGCTAAGGGGGGAGGGGGAGGCTCTCGGCTAGCTCACAAGAGAGGGGGAGAGGAGCTCTTGGACGAGAGTCTACAAGAGGGAGGGGCAGGGATTTATCACTTAGAACAATTTGTGGATGAAGAAAGTCTTCACAAAGGGAGCTATTTATAGGCTGCAAAGGCCAACCAATGGCCAAGATCCATCCATGTGTAAGGCAAGTGTAAGGCCAAGATCAAGCCAAGTGCACCCACAAAACACTCCACAAAACACTCCACAAAATAAGCCACAAAGTAAGGCACAAAAGAGGGAGCCAATCGCCAAGGCCAAGCCTCCTCTTGTTGCCCAACGGAGGTGACAAGTGTCACCTCCCGTTGGTCCAAAATGTTCCGCTCGGAAAAATCCGCAAAAATACTAAATGACATAGCGGAATTTTCCCAACGTAGTCGTGGAAACGCTTCGTCGTAAACGACTTATTCGCACTTGTGCCCAAATTTCAACCAAAGCCAATTCTTAAGGCAAAAATTTAATACGTCACGCCTCACGCATATACTGAAATACGGTATAACATTCTTCCTTAGAAACATTCGTCCCGAATGTTCCTTCAAGGTCTCAAAACAACAGGCGTCAGTATAGTCTTCACTGCTATACGTACGAAAACAATCATGCCACACCTGGTCACAAAAACACTCGCTCACTTCTCCCCTATCTCGCAAGATTGCCACGAACACTCAACTCGTTCTAGTGTCCGCACCACACTTCACAACGCTCGCTCCCAACCTCGAGTCACTACCTCCAAACTTGGTCATCTCACTAACCTCGATTTCTTAAGGCCATTCCCGCCTTCATGAACCGATTCTGATCGAACGTATCCACGAACTCATCGATGGTCATCTAAACTGGGCCTAGCACCCTCGTGACCGCCACCGGGCGACCACCCAGAGCTGACCCTTCCTCAAAACGGACGCTGTTGGCCCGCAACATGGCCCCAACCCGACCCATCGTAGCGCCAACTCTCTAGTTTCTTGATCCGAACAATCTTACTCTACAGTCGCGAAAGCTACCACTTCCATTTCACACTACCTGTGACTTACCCTTCTCACTAACTGTGTTTCTAAATCACATTTTAGCACAAAGCTATCCAAACATATCATTAAACACATCAACAACATCAATACACACAAAACTCTGAGGTTAAGGATATACCAAACTAGGCGGTTCAAGGACCGCTTAAATCGAACTTCCACCGCGACCTCTACCGTGGCGCCACCGCTCTAGTAGTCAGGCTATCCTACCAGCCTACTGGGACGCTCTCTCGTCATATGGCCTCGCTGGCCGCAAGAATAACAAGCTCCTCGTACTACGACACTCTCCAAATGCGTCTACTACATCAATCACACCGAGGTAGGGTGACCGATCCGCCAACACCCTACTCCCCGAACATCTCAACACAGGAGCCCCGACCGCTCCCGAATATCCCGAGGTCCCGGCGTCGGAGGACTACTCGCAATGGCGGAGGTACATAACTAGTTCTTGGCGGTCCGCCTAAAGTCGCCAAAATATCCGCCGCTCGCCTTCTTCTCGCTGAAATGGTCCACCTGCCGATCTTCGCGCTCGCACCCAAGTGCATGAGCGAATCGCGCAATGTCCATGCTCGTGAAGAGAAACACCAACAACTCTCTCGCTAGGTAATCATCGAGCCCTCAGAACATATTCGGTGCACTCGATCCTCCATACTAGCTACTAATGCGGAACATACCGCCAATGAGTCGAACTCACATTGTACTCGAATCAGACGCCTGCTCGCTTAACATCAAAAATCGCCGCCCGAGCCTCCTCATTTGTGGAGGCAAGAAATGTGCCGAAGGGCCCCAAAACTCGTCCCAAACGGCCGGAAGTGCATGCTCTCCCGAAAGCTCACGAGTCAAACCAATCGATCATGTATCACGCAGCCGATGCGAACCAAATGTCACAGACTCAGACTCTGAAGCCTTGATAACCCGCATGATCCTTCAGAATCGACGGATGAACTCGCGGATCATCCTCCGCCGACCCGTAAAACTCAAAGTGCTACAACTAAGGAAATCCCGTAGCCTCAAACCGCTCGCCTCGGTGTACAGTAAGCCGGGCTGAATCGAACCGCCGGCCTATCCTCATATCTCGCCACAACTCGCCAATAATCGGGCCATCTCTCGACCCATCTTCCCGCCTGCATCGTGGGACTGAGGCTCGTGTATCAGAGTCTCAGCATCTGCCGCGCTCTAAATCTGGCCGGGCGGCGCCGCAAAACTCGCCGTCAAGCACTACTCAGTCTTCGACGCTCGCGCTCGTACTCTCTCAATCCCACTAGCGCCTCCTCGCTTTGCCCTTCCGGGCCCTGGTTGCCTCGCAGGGCATAATCGTAAAACGAAACACGCCGAGGGGTCCAACTTACAACACACTCTAAGGCACGATCTCGTAATGAGAAGAATAGAAACCAATCCTAAATGTCCTATAGCCTCGATTATAGATGTGGTGCACAACACACCGATAATCAAGACTCTACTAGACACGCAGTAGACACTTTCCGAGGACTAATCGCTCGATACCACTTTGTAACGCCCAACCGGGCCCGCACGTGCCTTACCCCGCACCCTAGTGATACAACATCAGAGAAAACCAGCGGAAAATAAAACATGAATCATGAAACAAGTCAACCGGCCCTCTATCGAGAGACGCGGTCACACAGAAATACCACACTTGCACAGCACAGGCTATCAGCACCAGCATAGGCACGTTTCACACCCACACGCACCCGCAAGTTTCACAACCACAAGCAGAGGCAAGTTTCACACAACTCAAAGTACTTTCATTTTATGCCAAAGTCCGGTTTTTAACCCCAAAGTACTACATACGTTAAATTCTTTTAAAAGAGATCCATTACTTATAAAAGTCACCCGATACGTAGTATTAGAATGACCAACCCACATTCCTTTTAAAAATCAAGTAACAACATTCTTTTCCTAAGTTCCAGGTTGCCTAGTTTCAATTACTCAAGCTTCTCATTTTCAAATGGTTTCATAGTTCCCAAACTTAATCACTTGATTCCTTTTAGAACAATTGAGTAATATATGTCTCACGTGAGAGTAGGTTATTCTTCTTTACAACATTCTTATTACAAAGACCATGATCTAGAAAATGTATATCATTTTGTCTCATCTTAGTTTCTATGCAGATGGAGGTTTCTACCGGTTTTAATACAATTCATCATTTTTCAATACATTTTCCTTTATTAACGCCGCAGTTGGTCCGTCGATACACATTCGATTTCCAAATCAAGAAACATTATCCCTTTAAATAAAACCAAGTACTCATTACTCACGAATGAGGTTTCACACAAACATTCACATTAAAACAAATAAGTTAAGTCTCTTATCTTGTAAGATCAAGTCTCTTAACTTCTAACATCAGTAAACCATTTTCTTTACCTCTCTTAAGACATTATACCTAACTCCCATAAAGCTAGTATAACTCTTTTTAAAACCTTTAAAACCAAGTGTTACTCTCCTTCCAAAACGATTTATAAATCTTTTGAAATACATCAAGTTCTTTATTATAACTAGCCGTTATAATTCACATCTTTACCTTTTAAAACCACAAAGAATTTTCTTACCTACATAAAGTCGTTATAACCAACTTCCCATAAAGCCGTTATAACACTTTATGTTTTAAGAACAATCAAACACGTTAACACACGTACGTCTGCCGTACTACATAGTTCACACATATCATGCTAGAAGAGATAGGAAGAGGTTCACATACCGCGACGATTGTCGACTAATAGCAAAACGCTCAAGTCCCTCAAACCGCCGGCTCCTACTTAAGCCAAGTGGATCACTCCATACGTAGTCCTTCAACCTATTAGGCCACAAGGCTCGTATTAACATCTTGATCGCTACGTTCCATAATCTACAGAAAATTCGGCGACTCTCTCGCCACACACGAAATCTCCTTCTCTACCGAGGCCGGCGACCAAGCCAACCAGGGGGGGGTTTTTAAACCCCAAACCGGACGTGTACAAATCTACTACACACTAAAACTACACAAGTCTCATCAGTAATACCCTATGTAATTACAATTCGATTCTTAATTCTTCAGCTTAAGTCAAAAGACATTGCACAAAGATTAAGTATAGTTCTATATATAGTATACTTCAACTATATATTCAAACATGTAATTTCCAATTACAATAGAAGGACAGTAGTGTTTACCTCGATAAGCCCAAAATTATCCAAGTATAAAGTCGATCCTGAGCAACGCTTAGCTCCTACTCCGAGTGCTCCAATCCGCTCCAAACAACCCTTAGAAGTTCTAACCAACTTCTACTCCAAAACTTCAACCAACAATGAAGATTTTCCTTAGGGTTTCGGTTTGAGACTAAAAAGGTAGTATTTCGGGCTCTACGTATAGAGGTAACTTTTGGAATATAACAAGGTATAAGGCCAAGGTATTTTTGGGCATTATAACAATACTAGGAGAGTATTTCTATACCACAACAAGGGGTATTATACGAAAGTAACTAGGCTAGGGGGGGTACCCCACCACAAGACCACTAGAGTGGGTGTACCCTGGCTAAGGGCAGGGGGAGGCTCTCGGCTAGCTCACAAGAGAGGGGGAGAGGAGCTCTTGGACGAGAGTCTACAAGAGGGAGGGGAAGGGATTTATCACTTAGAACAATTTGTGGATGAAGAAAGTCTTCACAAAGGGGAGCTATTTATAGGCCAAGCAAAGGCCAACCAATGGCCAAGATCCATCCATGTGTAAGGCAAGTGTAAGGCCAAGATCAAGCCAAGTGCACCCACAAAACACTCCACAAAACACTCCACAAAACAAGCCACAAAGCAAGGCACAAAAGAGGGAGCCAATCGGCCAAGGCCAAGCCTCCTCGCTGCCCAACGAGGTGACAAGTGTCACCCTCCCGTTGGTCCAAAAATGTTCCGTCGCTCGGAAAAATCCGCAAAAATACTAAATGACATAGCCGGAATTTTCCCAACGTAAGCTGTGGAAACGTTTCGTCAGAAAACGACTCTATTCGGCACTTGTGCCCAAATTTCGAACCAAAGCCAATTCTTAAGGCAAAAAAAAATTTAATACGTACGCCCTCACGTACATACTCTGGAAATACGGGGTATAACAGGTATAACGTCTTAAGAACGATAAAGAAGAATGGTTTACTGATTTTTAGAAGATAAGAGACTTGACTTAATGGTTTTGATATGAATTTTGTTAAAAGTGTGAAACCTCATTCGTGAGTAATGAGTAATTGGTTTTAAAAAGGGAATAATGTTTTACTGATTTCGGAAATCAGAATGAGTATCGACAAACCACTGCAGCGTTAATAAAGGAAAATGTAGTGAATAATGAAGTATTGTATTAAAACCAGTAGAAACCTCCATCTGCATAGAAGCTAAGATGAGACAAAATGATATTACATTTTCTAGATCATGGCTGCTTAATAAGATTGATTATGAACAAGATTAACCTACTCACCTATGGCATATGTTACTCTATTATTTTAAAAAAGAGGTTAAGACATTGAACTATGAAACTTTTCTAAAAAGAGACTTGCGTAATTGAAATTAGGCAAACTGGAACTTTTAGGGAAAAGAAAGGCATTGTGTTGTCTTAAAATGGTTTAAAACATAAAGTGTTATAACAGCTTTATGGGAAGTTGGTTATAACGACTTTATGAAAACAAAAAAAGGGTTTTTATCATTTGTTTTAATGCGGTAACGTGACTTTTAAAAGAGAAGTATTTTGGTCCAAAGGAAGGCATGGTATTGCCTTAATTTGGTCTTAAAAAGGAAAGTATGGAAGTTGTTTTGGTTTACTTAAAAGATGTAAGTTACTCTTTGTTTTTCTATATGTATATATACTACGGGTAACGGGTGACTTTTATAAAAGGAATGGATCTCTTAAAAGGAATTTAACGTACGTAGTACTTTAGGTTAAAATTGACTTTGACATAAAATGAAAGTACCTTGAGTCGTGTGTAACTTGCTTATGCTTGTTGTTATGAAACTTGACCATGTTACGTGTGATAGCCTTGTTGTGCAAGTACTGTGTTCTACTCGACTACCGGTTCATCCGGGAATGTATTTCACTTGATTCACGGTTCATCCGAATGTATTTCACTTGATTACGGCTCATCCGAATGTATTTCACTTGATTACCGGTTCATCCTGGAATGTATTTCTCTTGATTACCGGTTCATCCGGGAATGTATTTCACTTGATTACCGGTTCATCCGGGAATGTATTTCAGTCGAATACTGGTTCATCCGAATGTATTTCACTCGACTACGGTTCACGGGATGAACCGAATGTATTCCACACGCTTTCTATTTTGGGTCCATAAGATGGGCCGAGACCATTATACGTATCACATGATTTGTACCTAGATCACGGCGGTGAGGAAGAAGTTCCACGCATGAGGATGACTTTGAGGCGTGAGTCCCCGACTTGACATGATCGCTTTTATGTTGAATCGTAGTTTGGTTATCATACATGTCTCCGCTTTATATAGACTATTATGATTTCATTTACGATTTTCTGATTTCACATACTTGGTACTGTTATCGACCTCCTTCGGGCCGCGTTCATGCCGCAGTAAAAGGTACATCGACCGCCGATCCCCGCTTATAGGATCACATTTCAGCGTGTTGGGAAGCTCCGTTTCGGAGGCTTATCTTTTGCATGTTACCCCGAGTCAGCAGGTTCTTGTACATTCGTGGGTATGGCGGGGCCCCGTCCGTAGTTGTTGTCACTTCTTAGAGGTCTGTAGTACTGCAAGTGTGGTTTGTAAAAGGATAATTGTTCGGTATTTATGTATATATGATGAAGGCAAGCTTTGGTTGGCCTGTTTATTTATCTTTTCTCTTAATTCATGTTCATGTTTTTATTTCCGATGATTTTCTCGATGTTGTATCACTAGGGTTCCTGGTAGGCACGATCACGCCCGGTTCGGTCGTGACAAAAGTGGTATCGAGCGCTTAGTCCTCGGAAAGTGTCTACGCATCGTGTCTAGTAGAGTCTTGATTATCGGTGTGTTGTGCACCACATCTATAATCAGGAGGCTATAGGACATTTAGGATTGGTTTCCATTCTTCTCATTCTGAGATCGTGCCTTAGAGCTGTGTGATAAGATGGACCCCTCTGACGTATTACTTTCCTTTACCAGTTATGCCTCCGCGTAAGGCAACCCAGGCCCAGATGGGCAAGGCGGAGCGGAGTCATTAGTGAGATACGCAGGAGTACGCTGGCGCAGCCCGGCCAAGACGAGACAAGCAGCCCGACGGCGAGTTTCGCGACGCCGCCAGCACCAGCAGAGTTTAGAGCCGCAGCAGTGGCTGCTGAGACTACAGTACCTGAGCCTCCGGTCCCACAGCCTGGAGCAGATGAGATGGGGTACAAGGAGATGGCCCGCCATCGCCGGTCGTGGCCAGATATGAGGATAGGCTGGACGCAGCATTCCGGCCCAAGAGCACCCGTAGTTCACCCCGAGCGCATGGTTTGAGGCTACGTGACTTCGTGAGTTGTAGCCCTCGAGTGTTCTATGGATCGAGCCGAGGACCTCGTGAGTTTATCCGACATTCTGACGGATCATGAGTGATCGAGCCTCGAGGCGTAGTCGGTGGTATTGGTTCGCATCACCGCGTGATCTGCTGATTGGCGTTTGATTCGTGAGGCGTCCGGAAGAGCATGCACTTCCAGCAGTTTGGGACGAGTTCTCGAGGCATTTCTTGCACATTTCTTGCCTCCACGGATGAGAGGGCTCGGGCCGACAGATTTTTGACATTAAGGCGGGGCAGGCGGACGGTTAGAGAGTACAATGTGAGTTCAACTCATTAGCTCGGTATGTTCCCGTGGTAGCCGATATGGAGGATAGAGTACACCGCCACGCCACCGGCCGATGATTACTTGGCGAGGCTTGTACGTGTGTAGCTCTTCACCGCATGGACATTGCCCGCATGCAAGCTCATGCACTAGGATGTGAGGCACGGAGGTCGACGGAATGACCGAGATCGCAGAAGAGGCGAGCAGAGGTCCTTTGGTAACTTTCGGGCGGACCGCCAAAGAATCTAGTTATGTACCTCCACCAAGATGCAGTGGTCCTCGCGCTTCAGTCGTCGGGGTATTCGAGCTGGTCGAGCTCGAGGCTTCGTTTACAGTATACGTGAGTGCTAGCCGGATTCATGTCCCCCTCGTGCACGATGTGGCAAACATCATCCCGGGAATGTCGTCTTTTATCGTGCTTGTTTCACCGCGTCACGTGGCCATGGACGAGATCAGTGCTTATAGGAGAGGTACCGCATGACGCAGCCTACCGTGATCGGCGAGTTCATCGCCTTCATACATACTGCAGGCGGACTTACGACAGTGGAGCGGTAGCTTGTGTATATCCTTAACCTCTGAGGCTTGTATGTTTTGATGTTATGTTAATGTGTTAAGTGTTATGTTCGGATAGCTTTGTGCTAAAATGTGATTTAGGAACCCGTCAGGGAAAAAGGGTAAGCTCAGGGTGAGAAAATGATGAACCTTAGAATATTACAATGAGACCTTAGATGTAAGGCCGTCTTGAGTACAAGATTTTGCGAGTGATCCTTGTCAGAGTGCATTTTATGCCTAGAATGTATTGTGTGATAAGTCCCTGGGTTGGGTAAATGAAAGTGGTATCTTTCATGATGTGATTTAGCAAGATTGTTCCGTGTCGAGGAGCAAGAGTTGGCGCGACAGTGGGTCGGGTTGGGGCCATGTTGCGGGCCAACCCGCACTGCTTTCGAGGTGGGCTCGCGGTCCCGCCAGGTGGTAGGGTCACGAGGGTGCTGGGCCCAAGTTTAGTTGACCATCGTATGAGTTCGTGGGTGTGTTCGACCAGAAGCGGATCGTGAAGGCCGGAAGTGGCCTTAAGGAAGATTGAGGCTAGTAAGATAACCAAGTTGGAGGTGGTGACTCCAAGGTTTGGAGAACTGAAGCGATGACTGAAGTGTGGTACGTATACTGGAAGAGTTCAAAAGTTCGAGAAGAGTACGACGAGTAAGGGTAGAGGCGAGCATGTATTGCGAGCATAGATATGATCATTTCTTGTAAAGGGAGAAGGTGCGAAGGATGTATATTTTAGACCTCAGGAATCGCATGCAGTCCGGTACCATTGGTTGGGTCGCCGGAGTGACACTAGAACCTCGCGGCAAAGTGACAAAAGTTTGTAATGTTAGAGGTGTTTCCTCGTGGACTTGGATATAAGTATTTGCGTGCATGTGTTGTTTCGTGGCCAGTTGTGGCGTTGGCAACTTATTAGAAGAACTTTATCGTTATCCGTCTTGAGAAGGAACATTCGGGACGAATGTTTCTAAGGAGGGGAGAATGTTATACCCCGTATTTCCAGAGTATGTACGTGAGGGCGTACGTATGCAATTTGAGCCTTAAAGTTGGCTAGTTTCGAAATTTGTACACAACACCCGATTAGAGTCGTTTTTCGACGAAACGTTTCCACAGCTTTCGTAGGGAAAATTCGCTATGGCATTTTTATTTTTACGGATTTTTCCGAGACGAAACATTTTGGACCAACGAGAGGCGACACTTGTCACCCTCTAATCGAAGGAGTGGACGGCAAAAGCTAGCCCTGCACGCTTTTTGGTGTTGAAATTTTGGTCAAGGGTTAGGTAGGATATTTTGTGTAGATGGATAAGGTAGCACATGGCTAAATCTTGGCCTTACACTTGCTATGCACTTGTCTTCATCTTGGCCATTGGTTGGCCTTCACTTGACCTATAAATACCCCTCTAAGTTGAAGACTTTCTTCATCCAAAATTGAGCAATCTATCTAAGTCTCAAATACTCCTCTCCTCTTGTCTTGCTATCGTCCAAAGTCCCTCCCCTCGAGCAAGGCCCTGGCCGAGAGCCTCCTCCCCTTTGTGGTGCCCTGCCCAGGGTACCCCTAGCCTAGTTGTCTCGTATAAATACCCCTTGTTGTGGTATAGAAATACTCTCCTAAGTATTGTTATAATGTCCAAATACTTTAGCCTTATACCTTGTAGTACTTTCCAAAGTACCCTTTATACGAAGAGCCCAGAAAATACTATTATACTTCCCTCAGTCACAAAAACGAAACACTAAGTAAATCTTCACCCGTAGTTGAAGTTATAAGTAGAAGTTGGTTAGAACTTCTAAGGGTTGGTTGGAGCGGTGAGCGCACGAGTAGGAGCTAAACCTTGCTCAGGATCGACATATAAACTCGGATAATTTTGGGCTTATCGAGGTAAACATTCTTGACCTTCTGTTGTAATTGGAAATTACATGTTATAGGAGTATATAGTTAAGTATACTATATATAGAACTGATCATAGTTGTGCGGCAATGTCTTTTGACTTAAGCCTGAATAATACTTACAGAATGTCTTGCGACTTAAGCTGAATTTTAAGAAGTGATCTGAATCAGAATTACATAGATCAGACATAAAGAGACTTTGTAGTATTTCGTGAGTAGAATTGTACACGTCCGGTCAGACGTGCAAACCCCCCCCCCCCCTGGTTGGCTTGGTAGCCCCTCGATAGAGGAGGAGATTTACGCTGTTGCGGGGGAGGTCTTTGCGAATTTTCTTAGAATATTCTACGCCGATCTAAAGATATTAATAGGCGCTTTGTGGCCTCTATAGGTTGTAGTACTACGTGTGGAGTGATCTGCTTGACTGAGAGTGTAGCCGACGGTTTGAGGTACTTGGAGCGTTTTGCTATTAGTCGATAATCGTCGCGAGGTATGTGAACCTCTTCCTATCTTTTCTAGCATGATATGTGTGAGCTATGTAGTACGGTAGACGCATACGTGTTAATCAGATTTGGTTGTTTTAAAAACATAAGTGTTATACTAGCTTTATGGGAAGTTAGGTATAACGTCTTAAGAACGATAAAGAAGAATGGTTTACTGATTTTTAGAAGATAAGAGACTTGACTTAATGGTTTTGATATGAATTTTGTTAAAAGTGTGAAACCTCATTCGTGAGTAATGAGTACTTGGTTTTAAAAAGGGACTAATGTTTCTTGATTTCGAAATCGAATGAGTATCGACAAACCACCGCAGTTAATAAAGGAAAATGTAGTGAATAATGAAGTATTGTATTAAAACCAGTAGAAACCTCCATCTGCATAGAAGCTAAGATGAGACAAAATGATATTACATTTTCTAGATCATGGCTGCTTAATAAGATTGATTATGAACAAGATTAACCTACTCACCTATGGCACATGTTACTCTATTATTTTAAAAAAGAGGTTAAGACATTGAACTATGAAACTTTTCTAAAAAGAGACTTGCGTAATTGAAATTAGGCAAACTGGAACTTTTAGGGAAAAGAAAGGCATTGTGTTGTCTTAAAATGGTTTAAAACATAAAGTGTTATAACAACTTTATGGGAAGTTGGTTATAACGACTTTATGAAAACAAAAGAAGGGTTTTTATCATTTGTTTTAATGCGGTAACGTGACTTTTAAAAGAGAAGTATTTTGGTCCAAAGGAAGGCATGGTATTGCCTTAATTTGGTCTTAAAAAGGAAAGTATGGAAGTTGTTTTGGTTTACTTAAAAGATGTAAGTTACTCTTTGTTTTTCTATATGTATATATACTACGGGTAACGGGTGACTTTTATAAAAGGAATGGATCTCTTAAAAGGAATTTAACGTACGTAGTACTTTAGGGTTAAAATTCGGACTTTGACATAAAATGAAAGTACCTTGAGTCGTGTGTAACTTGCTTATGCTTGTTGTTATGAAACTTGACCATGTTACGTGTGATAGCCTTGTTGTGCAAGTACTGTGTTCTACTCGACTACCGGTTCATCCGAATGTATTTCACTTGACACGGCTCATCCGGAATGTATTTCACTTGACACGGTTCATCCGGGAATGTATTTCACTTGATTACCGGTTCATCCGGGAATGTATTTCACTTGATTACCGGTTCATCCGGGAATGTATTTCACTTGATTACCGGTTCATCCGGGAATGTATTTCACTCGACTACCGGTTCATCCGGGAATGTATTTCACTCGACACGGTTCACGGGATGAACCGAATGTATTCCACACGCTTCTATTTGGGTCCATAAGATGGGGCCGAGACTCGCTATACGTATCACATGATTTGTACCTAGATCACGGCGGTGAGGAAGAAGTTCCACGCATGAGGATGACTTTGAGGCGTGAGTCCACGACTTGACATGATCGCTTATGTTGTGAATCGTAGTTTGGTTATCATACATGTCTCCCGCTTTATATAGACTATTATGATTTCATTTACGTGATTTTACAGCTTCACATACTTGGTACTGTTGTCTCGACATCTTGGGGCCGTTCATGCCGCAGTAAAAAGGTACATCGACCGCCGATCCCCGCTTATAGGATCACATTTCAGGTTGGGAAGCTCCGTTCCTTCTGAGGCTTATCTTTTGGTATGTTACTCGAGTCAGTAGGTTCTTGTACATTCGGGGTATGGCGGCCCTGTCCGTCATAGTTGTTATCACTTAGAGGTCTCAGAGTACTGCAAGGTGGTTTGTAAAAGGATAACTGTCGGTATTTATGTATATATGATGAAGGCAAATCGCTTTGGTTGGTTTGTTTATTTATCTTTTCTCTTAATTCATGTTCATGTTTTTATTTCCGCTGATTTTCTCTGATGTTGTATCACTAGGGTGCCCGGGGTAAGGCACCAGTCACGGGCCCGGGTTCGGGTCGTGACACCTTAAGTTTTCAAAGACCCAGTATTACTTCTTCCTTCAAAATGATTCAAAAATCTTTTGAAATACTTCAAGTTCTTATTATTACGTAACCAGCCAGTTATAGTTCAAATCGATTACCATCTTTTAAAACCACAAGTATTTTCTTACCTACATAGAGCTGTTATAACCAACTTCCCATAAAGCCGTTATAACACTTTATGTTTTAGACCAATCAAATACATTTAACACAGGTACGTCTATCGTACTACATAGTTACACACATATCATGCTAGAAGAGATAGGAAGAGGTTCACATACCTCGCGACGAGTATCGACTAATAGCAAAACGCTCCAAGTACTTCCAACCGTCGGCTACTCCTCAAGCCAAGTAGATCGCGCCACACGCAGTACTTCAACCTATAAGGCCACAAGGCGCTTATTAACATTTAGGTCTCTTCGTAGAACATTCTACAAAAATTGGCGACTCTCCCCGCATGACAGAAATCTCCTCCTCTATCGGGGCCGGCTACCAAGCCAACCAGGGGGGGGGGGGTTATACGTCTAATCCGGATGTGCACAATTCTACCTCACAGAAAAACTACACAAGTCTACTGTAATACAGTCCTATGTAATTACAGTTCAGTACTCTTCTTTACATTCAGGCTTAAGTCGCAAGACATTGCCGTAAGTATTATTCAGGCTTAAGTCCAAAGACATTGCCGATAACAACGTTCAGTTCTATATATAGTATACTTCAACTATATAGTCTAACAATCATGTAATTTCCAATGACACTAGAGTGCCAAGATATTTACCTCGATAAGCCCATAATTATCCTAGTTTAAAGTCGCTCCTGAGCAACGTTTAGCTCCAACTCCGTGCGCTCCAACCCGCTCCGAACCACCCTTAGAAGTTCTAACCCACTTCTACTTAATACTCCAACTATCAATGGAGATTTTCCTTAGGTTTCGTTTTTGTGGACCGACGGAAGTATAATAGTATAACTGGGCTTTGTACAGGTATAACCTTAGAATACTACAAGGTATACGACTAAGGTAATTTGGGCATTATAACAATACTTTTGAGAGTATTTCTACCAAGAGGGGTGTATACCACTCGGCCTACCCCACTGTGGGGACTCTCGCCAAGGGGAAAGAACTCTCGCCACAAGGCCTTCTCAAAGGGGAGGTGGGACGAAACAACTACACAAAGGGAAGGGAGGATTTTAACACTTAAGGAATTTTAGGAATGGATGAAGAAGTCTTCCAAAGGGGGGTATTTATAGTACAAGCCAAGGCCAACCAATGGCCAAGATCTAGCCAAGTGCTATGCAAGTGTAGGGCCTAGATCATGCCAAGTGCACCTTATCCATCTACCCACAAAATATCCTACCAACTACTTGACAAAAGCCAAGCAATTCGTCCACTCTACCGCCACCAATGAGAGGGTGCCAAGTGGCGCCCTCTTGTTGGTCCAAAATGTTTCGTCTCTCGGAAAAATCCGCAAAAATTAAAAATGACATAGCCGGAATTTTCCCTACGAAAGCTGTGGAAACGTTTCGTCTAAAAACGACTCTAACCGGGTGTTGTGCACAAAAATAATTCGGCCAAGCCTTATTCTCAAGTTCAAATTTTCTACGTCGCCCCACGTACATACTGGAAATACGGTATAACATTCTCCTCCTTAGAAACATTCGTCCGAATGTTCCTTCTAAGTCTCAAAACAAACATGCGCCAGTATAAGTCTTCACTGCTATACTTGCGAGAACAATCCTGCCACACATGGCCACGGAACCAACTTGCGCAAAGTACTTACCTCCAAGTCCACGAGGA
This sequence comes from Przewalskia tangutica, assembly GCA_029844215.1. NCBI lineage: Eukaryota > Viridiplantae > Streptophyta > Magnoliopsida > Solanales > Solanaceae > Przewalskia > Przewalskia tangutica. Next base: position 74,059,094 of record CM056725.1, read on the forward strand.
AACACCTCTAACATCACCATAAAACACCTCTCACCGGGGTCTAAAATATACTTCCTTCGCACCTTCTTTTACACAAAAAAAAGAAAATGATCACATCTATGCTCGCGATACCATCGATACCACCTTTGTCACTTTGCGCGAGGTTCTAGTGTCACCCGCGACCCAACAAATGGTGCCGATCGCATGCGATCCCCGAGGTTGTCGACACTCGAACTCTTACCATATTTCGACATCGTCAGCTTTCCAAAACTCGGGTTACTATCTCTAACGTGGTCATCATTAAGCGGGAACACTGATGGATCTCCGATACTTTCCCAACATATCAATACGAAGACGGACGTCTTGCCTCCTAAGTCGGACGGCAAAAGCTAACATATAGACAACCCGCCTATTCTTCACATGAACTCGTGCGGCCCAAAGTAACTCGGGCTAAGTTCCCTCTGTATTCCAAAACTCGTCACCCCCACCCCGGGGTGGTATTTTCAAGAAGACCGACCGTCAACCTGAACTCTAAGCGTCGTCGCCGATCATCCGCACGATTTCTCTGAGCTGCCAGTATCTCTTCTAGACAAGCTTTACTCTATCCACCGTCTGCTGGAACAAGCCTGAACCAACTATCTGAATCCTGCCAACATCGAACCAATCGACCGGCGACTCACACATCCGCCCCTACAAGGCTTCATAAGGCGACATCCGAACACTGAAATGGTAGCTCAAACACTCCCTCCACAGGAGACAACAATCCCCACAACTACCCTCGTAATCCACACATCGCCCGAGGCGAATGCGATTCGAGACTTGCACGAGTTCTTAACCCTGCTTGGTAAAACTTCCAGAAACAAAAACAGCCGTACCCTGGGCTCCACTGTCTGACATAAGGTGAAGGTAGGCACCTCGTGCAGCCTTACAACCTTTCTGATAAAATCAACACTGCCGAGTAAACGGTCTTTGCTAAGACAAGGCGGTGACCTCCTCGCCCGACCATCGTCGAATCGTCCACGAAGTTCGTCTGACGGTTAACTAAACTTGGGCCTAACACCCTCGTGACTACCACAAGCGGGACCACCACAACTGACCCCACCACCATACATGCCGCGGTTGACCCGCAACGTGGCCTTAACCCGACCCGGCAACGCGCAAAACGCTAGCTCCCCGAAGAAAAACTCTCACTAATCACGTTACGAAAACCTAGCGGTCTTCTTAGCTCAACTACCATCTTTCATTCCACACTACTCAGGGACTTATCCCAAGACATAGCTTACGTGCACTATGCACTCCTATAAGGGTCAAACATGAACACTACACCTTTACTCGAGGTGGCCTTACCTCTAAGGTCTCCACGTATAAAACTCTAAGGCTCACACCTTCTCTATCCCTCAAATCTTACTTGGTTAACTAACCAAGATTTCTAATTACAATTTACACCATGCTATCAGAATATAACACTTAAGGTATACTCACCTTATCACACCTACTAAACCCTAGAGGGTTAAAGATCTATCTGTATCTACTGCTTCACTCTCCTTAGTCGTTCTAAACAAACCTACCCCGTAGGGCACATAGCTAGGGGAGATGACGAACTACCCACCGATCCTGAAGGTTGAGTCCTCCTACTAGGACATCCTTTCGACACACGGCCCGACGGCGCAGTAAAACAAGTACCAACTAAAGAGGACATTCCCGATGACGTGCATCACACTGTGAACACTGGGAAAAAGCTGAATCCGGGCCGGAACCTACGTGTAGCCGGAACCAAAGCTCGAGCTCGACCAACTCTCGCATACCGAGCGCCCCGAACCTGTGGAGGACCTTTCGCACCGGTGGATGCGCATAATCTAATTCGCCGTGAGGCGACTCGCCGAAAGTTACCAAAGGACGCTTGCCGCTCGCCTCTTACGCTCGCCCTTCAACCCGTCGATCTCTACGTTTCTCGGCTCACGCGCATAAGCCCGCATACGTGCCATGCTCAAGCCTAATCAAGAACTTACTTCAGACAACCTTCTCGTTGATATTCATCAAGACTCGTGATACATCGGTATACTCTCCGTAGTCAAATCCATAGTTAGTAACAGGGTCGCCTTTTTGCAATCTATATTCTCTGTCCCCGGTCGTAGAACTGAAGGTTCATATATCATGACCGCAGTAGGAACTGCTGCTGCCGTACTAAACTCTGCTGGGGCTGGTGACGTAGCATAACTCCCCGACGAAGCACCTAACTCAGGTGATGGTTGGGCTCAGGCCCTCGTAACCTCTCAGATTCTACTCGCAGCCTCCTGGCCGCTTTGCCTCCTGGGCCGGGTTGCTCACGCGAGGCATAGCGGTAAGGTAAAGAAATACGTTAGAGGGTCCAACTTACAACACGACTCTAAGGCACGATCTCGAGTGAGAAGAATAGAAACCAATCCTAAATATCCTATAGCCTCACGATTATTGGTGCACAACACACCGATAATCAAGACTTCATCGGATACGGTGCAGAGACACTTTCCGAGGATTAATCGCTTCGATACCACTTTTGTCACGACCAACCTCGGGCGTGGATCGTGCCTTACCGGGCACCCTAGTGATACAACATCGAGTAATCACGGAACATAAAACAAGACATGAAAATATTATGAAGTAAGAAACGATGTCGGAGAAAACTTGCCTTACGGCATATATAAAAATCAATTTTAAACCGAACAGCTACATCCCATTACAACTCGCCTACAACGATTTCATGCACCTCTAAGAATGATACGACAACAATGGCGGACGGGGCCCCGCCATACCCGAATGTAAATACCTACAACGACGGGGACTATACCATCGATAAGCCTCCGAGAAACGAGCTTCCCATACGCTGAATCTGTGACCGAGAACTAGGATCAACGATCGTGTACCTCAACTGCGGCATGAACGCGGCCCCGAGGAGGTCGATAACAGTACCAAGTATGTGAAATCGAAATATCAGAATGAAATCATAATAGTCTATAAGCGGGAGACATGTATGATAACCAAACTACGATTCACAATAAATAGCGATATCTCAAGTCGTGACTCACGCCTCAAAGTCATCACTCAAATGTAACTATGGGTCTCACGCCCATAACATCAATCATGCCCGTGGAATACCTTTCCTCACCGCCTAGATTTATGATATAAAAGCACCAAGAAATACATATGAACACCAGGTCCCACCTGTGTCCTAATAAAACAGTACAGGGTAAGTACGAAGGCATAACCGACTACTAACACCCACAGTACTAACAGGGTCATAAACTGTATCATGATATCTGTCTAGACCGTCACACGATCAAAGCCGTCACTCGCGCAGATCAAATGCGCGTCTAGCCCTGGAACTCTCCGTAGCTCCGCATAGGCCAACCTCATAGGCCCGCATGAGGTATTCCTCGCATCGAGGGTAGCTACTCCCCGGCATCGTCCTGGACTCGCAGTCCGCATGGCCACAAAGACCGCATGACCATAAAGGCCGCAAACTAACCTGGAACTCTCGTAGCTCCGCATAGGTCCCCAGGACCCGCATGAGGTATTCTCGAATCATGGTCCCAGACCGCCTGAGTCTACCCCGCATCGGAGGGCAGCTTAACCTCCGGAGACAAGTCAAGGTGAGTGGTACAATACCAACATAACGGCTGAGAGTCAAACAACTTTAAGCGCAGTCGAGGGAAAATCCCCTTTACACAGAACATCACAGGATACTAACACACGTAGCATCCTAGCATGTTTACTTATTAAATCAACAAGAAAGTATTACAAGGCTATCACAAACCAACACAACCAAGTTATACACACAAGGTACATTCTAATATATGATTAACAAGATCGGGTATCTAATCCCAAAGTACTTCATACATTATCTTTTAAAAGATACGTTACGTTTACAAAAGTCACACAATACCCGTAGTATATGAAAAATAAAGTGATTATCTTTTGAAGTAAAATCAAAACACTTACCTTTGTAAAATCAAGTAAGAACATAATTTTCCAAACGTCCAAGTTTTCCTAATTTCAAATGTTCACGGTTCTTATTTTAGAAAGGTTTCGTAGTTCATAGTCTTATTCATTTGAGGATATAATTCTCTTTTAAACCATCTGAGAAAACATAAGCCTTATATGTGAGTAGGATATTCTTGTTTATAACAATCTTATTACAGCAGCCATGATCTAGGAAATATCATTTTGTCTCATCTTAGCTTCTATGCGGATGGAAGTTTCTCTGGTTTTAATAATACTTAATCACAAAATATTTCCTTTATTAACGCTGCGATGGTTTGTCGATACACATTCGATTTCGAAATCAAGAAACATTCTTAAGTCGTTATACCTAACTTCCCATAAAGCTAGTATAACCCTTAAGTTTTCAAAGACCCAGTATTACTTCTTCCTTCAAAATGATTCAAAAATCTTTTGAAATACTTCAAGTTCTTATTATTACGTAACCCGGTTATAGTTCAAATCGATTACCCTTTTAAAAACCACAAGTATTTTCTTACCTACATAAAGTCATATAACCAACTTCCCATAAAGCCGTTATAACACTTTATGTTTTAGACAATCAAATACATTTAACAGTGCGTCTATCGTACTACATAGTTACACACATATCATGCTAGAAGAGATAGGAAGAGGTTCACATACCTCGCGACAGTATCGACTAATAGCAAAACGCTCAAGTACTTCCAACCGCTTACTCCTCAAGCCAAGTAGATCGCGCCACACGCGATTTCAACCTATAAGGCCACAAGGCGCTTATTAACATTTAGGTCTCTTCGTAGAATATTCTCTGAGAAAATTCGCGACACCTCCCCACATGGCGTAAATCTCCTCTCTATCGGGTAGGCTACCAAGCCAACGAGGGGTTATACGTCTAATCCGGAGGTGCACAATTCTACCTCACAGAAAAACTACACAAGTCTCTTTATGTCTGATCTATGTAATTCTGATTCGGTACTCATCTTTACATTCAGGCTTAAGTCGCAAGACATTGCCGTAAGTATTATTCAGGCTTAAGTCCAAAGACATTGCCGATAACAACGTTCAGTTCTATATATAGTATACTTCAACTATATAGTCTAACAATCATGTAATTTCCAATTACAATAGAGGACAAGATATTTACCTCGATAAGCCCATAATTATCCTAGTTTAAAGTCGCTCACGAGCAACGTTTAGCTCAACTCCGTGCGCTCGACGCTCCGAACCACCGCCAGAAGTTCTAACCCACTTAATACTCCAACTATCTATGGAGATTTTCCTTAGGGTTTCGTTTTGTGGTGACGGGAAGTATAATAGTATAAGCGGACTTTTGTATAGGTATAACCTTAGAATACTACAAGGTATACGGCTAAGGTAATTTGGGCATTATAACAATACTTTTGAGAGTATTTCTACCAAGAGGGGTGTATACCCTCGGCCTACCACTAGGGGACTCTCGGCCAAGGGAAAGAACTCTCGGCCACAAGGCCTTCTCAAGGGGAGGGTGGGGCGAAACAACTACACTGAGGGAAGGGAGGATTTTAACACTTAAGGAATTTTAGGAATGGATGAAGAAGTCTTCCAAAGGGGGGTATTTATAGTACAAGCCAAGGCCAACCAATGGCCAAGATCTAGCCAAGTGCTATGCAAGTGTAGGGCCTAGATCATGCCAAGTGCACCTTATCCATCTAGCCACAAAATATCCTACCAACTACTTGACAAAAGCCAAGCAATTCGTCCACTCTACCGCCACCAATGAGAGGGTGCCAAGTGGCGCCCTCTTGTTGGTCCAAAATGTTTCGTCTCTCGGAAAAATCCGCAAAAATTAAAAATGACATAGCCGGAATTTTCCCTACGAAAGCTGTGGAAACGTTTCGTCGAAAAACGACTCTAACCGGGTGTTGTGCACAAAAATAATTCGGCCAAGCCTTATTCTCAAGTTCAAATTTTCTACGTACGTCCTTACGTACATACTCTGGAAATACGGGGTATAACAACTTTAACCCAAGGTCCCTAAGGGTATTGTAAGTATATCTCAATAGAAAGATTTCGGAAAAACGGCGTTTTCACGTTAGTCGCAAGGCGAAAACCTAAGGCATTTTCATAGGTTTTGATTGGAAATGGAAGAGAAGTTGGTTGTGAGCTTCTAAAGGCTTCAAATAGCGGATTGGAGCGTAAAGGAAAGGAGTTAAGAATTGCTAAGGAACGACTTTGAATCTTGGATTTTATAAGGGCTTGTAAAGGTAAAAATCTTGTCATTTTAGCTATTAAAGATTACTTATCATTGTAGTTATGGATATTATCAAGCATGAAGTATTTAGTATGAAGTTTGATAAGTGTATTGGCTATTGGAACCCTAATCCGAAAACTAGCATGTTTAACCCTTAAGATTACAATTCAAGTTGATTATTAGTTTAAGTCGTCACATGTTATATAAAGAAGGAATTATAATTGTTAAGTTGTTTATGACTATATAACATGTTGACCTAAGAACTTGGATTGAAAAGGAATTGGAAAGATTGATAAGTTGTTGCACCTTTTGGCCGAAAATGGCATTGTATTGTGGACTAGTTTGATATCAATTGTGGGGCAGAATTTTACACGTCTTGTAGGCGTGTAATCCCCTATTGTTAACTACATTGTTGATCCTTAAATGTGGCGTGTTTGGTTATTGAATTCGGCCTTGAAAAAGGTGGCAAAGTATGTAGAAACAAAGGAAGTGCTGTCCGATTTTCCGTAGAATTTAGTGACTTTGCACTTAGAATATTCTACGTTTGAAGCTAGAGGTTAATGGACGTATTATGGCCATTATAGGTGGAAGTACTAGTATAGCGTATTCTACTTGAATGATGGAATAACTATCAAGGTTGAAGTACTTTGGAGCATTTTGCTACTTGACGATAATCGTCGCGAGGTATGTGAACCTCTTCCTTCTTTAGACATGATTCTATGTATGGAATATACATGTGGTATTATTTCATGATTTCCTTCTACTCTTAGAAGTTAAGAAGTATGTATGTTGATTTACTCTACGTAAGGGTTATGTCTAAGTTATCCTAAGTTCTTACCAAGTCTTATGGGGGATGTTGGTAAGAGTCGTTAGGAGGTATTTGGAGTCAAGTTGACTTGGCTAATTTACGGCACGAATGAGAATAAGTATCGAACAAGCCATTGCAGCGTTAATAAAGGAAAATGTAATAACGATAAATTATATTAAAACAAGTAGAATTCTCCATCTGCATAGAAGCTAAGATAAGACAAAATTGTATTACATTTTCTAGATCATGGCTGCTTTAATAAGATCGTTATAAACAAGTATAATCTACTCACACACATAAGGCATATGTACTTCACTTAAAGAATTTACGTTATGAAGTTTTAAGACTATGAACCTTTGACTCCTAAAAGGTTGAGAGAATTTATTTTCAAGTAATGAAACTTGATTCTTAAAGGAAGAAATGACATGATTTAAGGGAAGTAACTTGTTTTAAAAGGTGTGAGTTACTTGAGATTTAAAAGTTAAGAAACTTGATTTCTAAAGTTAAGAGACTTGAAGTATTTTGGAAGTTAAGAAAATTGATTTGAAAGTATATGATACTTGGTTTTAAAAGTATAAGTCTCTTGGTTGAAAAAGGAATGAAATTGTCTAAAACCATAAAGGGTTATAACGGCTTTATGGGAAGTTGGTATAACGACTTTATGAAAGGTTAAGAGAATGGTTTCCTCTAATAATGTAAGTAAAGGAGTAACTTGAAATAAGGAAGGGTATTTTGATTTAAAGGTATCACTTGCTTAAAGTTTTAAAATAAGGGTCACTTGATTTAGAAACCGAGAAACGTATTTCTAAAAGTGTAGTGACTTATGTGAAATGTAAACAAGCCTTGATACTACGGGTGTTAGTATCTTGGGATTTTATATGAAAAGGAACATTTTGAAAAGAATGGAAGTACGTAGTACTTTGGGTTAAATTCCCGGATTTTTATGTGTGAAACGAAAGTGCCATGAGTTTATAAAAATGGAAGTCTAAAGGTTTAATGAACTTTCCTATGTTTGCTTGTGATAGCTTTGAGTGCAAGTATTATATGTTTACGTTGTCGTGACTCTCAGTTGGAGGGCCGACTGTCTTGTTGTAAGTTTACTTGGGCGTGCCGGCGGTGATGTGGGTTCCGGGTATGCTTCCATTATGATTGATCCTTGGACATGCTTATCGATGTGGGATTAGGGCATGTGACCGGAGGCGGGTTAGATTCGGTTGTTTTATTACCCATGGCCATGCTTATACGATGAGGATTAGGGCATGCGACCGTGCTATGTACGATTATTACTCCATGGGCTAACTCCCGTGAAGACATGTACCAGCGATGAGGATTAGAGGCATGTTATATTATTACTCCATGGGCTAGCTCCCCGTGAAGACTGCGCCTACGATGAGGATGCCGAGGCACGTTATGGCCATGCTTATACGATGAGGTTTAGGGGCATGCGGTCACGTTATATATATATATATATATATGTTGTATATGTGTCTGCCCGACGGTGAGGTAGGATGCCACGCGCGTCACATAGTTATATGTTACACCTACGGTGTCGCGATGGCGTGGGATTCCACGCGGGAGATATATATATTTATTGTGTATGTATGCAGACGGTGAGGTAGGATGCCACGGCGTGTCACGTGGTTATATGTTACACTTATGACCGGCGGTGATGGGGATTCCACGCACGCTTTGATATTTGTGTGATTTGATCGCGTCTAGGGTGGGCGGGTAGTATATCGCCCCTCCGTAAAGTCGGATTATGTTATGAAAGATAAGTAAGTTATATGGTAATGAACTTAATGATTTCTCCTAAGTATGTACGTAAGATTTGGCTATAACTCTTAATGGAATAGAAAAGATAATGATGTGCAATTAAGTTCATGAGTGGTAATGACACGGCGGGATGCAGTATGTACTTTTTATACTTGCCACTGTCATTCTTTTATCTGATTATGATCATTTCTGTACTTTATTTCCGTTCCATATTAAATTTTGTTATCTTGACCCTCTTGAAGCTGCGTTAAATGTCCGCAGTTTAGGTACTACGATTATGGATCCATGAGCTTAGGATCTGATTGACATTTGAGATGGCTCGATGTTAGGAGTTGTCATGGCTATGTATATTCGAAGTGCAGCGGGGCCTTGTCGTCATAGTATTTGTTCAAATCTTAGAGTGCTGTATTCATCGTAGGTTGGGTGGCTAGAGTTGTTTTTTTTACATTGTTAAACAGTGTAGACCCTTTCGGGTAATTTTTATGATTATGGCAGCCTTATCGTCTTGGCCTTAGTTTAAAAAAAAATGTGTTATTTATCTTCCGCAGTTTACTATGTTGTATGATTAGAAGGGTGCCCAGGTAGGGCACTAGTCGCGGCCCGGGGTCGGGTCGTGACAATTTCGGCCAAGAGGCCACTTGTCATACCAATTTCGGCCATGTGCCACCTAAGGGGGTGACACGTGTCGCCCTCCTATTCGTCCAAAATATTTCATCTCCCGAAAACATCCATAATGGCCAAAATCTCGAAAATAATGTGGGCCCCACAAAACAGTAAATTTTCCCCGTGGGCCCCACTTGACCTAATATGGAAATAAAATTCCATAATTCTATTATATTCCCAGAAGTCCGAATACCAAATCTGGGAATCCAATTCCCATTAATAAACTTTTTTCCTTCACAAAAACCGGAAAATTTTCCGTCGGAAAATCAAATCTTTCTTCCTTTCCAATCTTAATGTTGTATTCTCGTACATACGTCCTCACATACACACCCGGGAACTACGGGGTGTAACAAGTAAATTATGTCGCATGTTAAGGTAGGAAGGACTTGTAGTTGTCGATATTGTTATTAGGTATATAACATGTGGGAATACCGATTTGGATTTGAAAGGATTGGATAAAGATAATGTCACGACCCGACCTCGGGCCCGCGACTGGTGCCTTACCCCGGGCACCCTAGTGATAATACATCAGAGAAAATCAGCGGAAATAAAAACTCATAGATATGAAACAATATGAAATAAGAAACAGGCTAACCAAAACGGTCACCTTTCAGCATATATATCAAAATCTGAATAGTTACATCCTTTACAAGCCCAACTCACAACTGTACTACAGACCTCTAAGAGTTTTTACAACAACTATGACGGGACAGGGCCCCGTCATACCCCTGAATGTACAAGAACCTATAATCTCAAGGAATCATACCAAAAGATAAGCCTCCGGAGAAACGGAGCTTCCCAATACGCAGAACCGTGATCTTATGAGCGAGGATCAACAACCGGTATACCTCTACCTGCGACATGAACGCAGCCCCCTATCACGACCCGACCTCGGACCCGCGACTGGTGCCTTACCCTGGGAACCCTAGTGATACTACATCAGAGAAAAAACCAGCGGAAATAAACTCATAAACATGGAACAATATAAAATAAGAAACAGGCTAACCAAAACTGTTACACCCCGTAAATTCAAGAGGATAAGTTAAGAACGTACGAAAGGAAATAAGATTTGAATTTGGGAAGTTGGGTTGGCAAAACGTTGTAGGCAGACGTTCAGTCAACTTTGGAGCGGTATATCCCCTAGTTCTTTAATAGTTTTGAGGAGTTTTAAAAGACTAGTATGAAGTTCGTTGAGTCTAGTTTCCAACGCAATAAACCACTCGTCGTTGGGACATCGGGGTAGGAAGTTACGGGCGTTGGAAGTTCTGTGGGCTGACGCAGAGGACAGATCTCCCAGCAGACGTCGCAGCGCCAATGCGGGATTTTTACGCGGAAATGGGCGAAAAACAGGGGATATTTTGATAGAAGGCCTATGGGAGGGTGACAAGTGTCCCTCCCATCTTTTTGACCAAGGGAGGGTCTTATTTTAGGACCAAGTCTTCAAGACTTGGCCATTTGCAAGGGTTTCCTTAAGAAAAATTCCTCTCCTCTCTCTCAAATTGATGAACCCCGGTGAGATTTTTGGAAAGGCTTCAAGAAGGACAAGTGTTGACAGGCTTGTAGAGGGTTCGTGTGGCTAATTTTAAAGTGAAGAAGATTTCGGAAAGATGGCTTCTTGAGGTAAAAATCTTCACCTTCTTGTGTAAATGAAGATTTCAAGTTATAGTATTTAAGAAATGAGCATGTGGTTGTTATATTAAAGTTTGAAAAGATTTGGATCTTGGCGTCTTATTGAAAACCGAAAATGGGCATGTGAGCCACTCATGTTGTAATCAATTCGGTTGTTAGCTAAAAATCGTTGCATGTTATATATAGGAGGGTATATAATTGGTTATGATTTATATAACATGTTGGAATAACGAGTTGGATTAAGAGGAAATTGAAAGGAAATTGATAATTGTTGTGATATTGTAGCCGAATGTGGCTTGGAATTATTAGTTTGTTTTGTATTATTGTGGGGCAGAATTTTACGCGTCATGTAAAGGCGTGTAATCCCCTTTTGGTTAGCTGAATTGTTGTGCCTTAAATGCGGCGTTTGGTTATTGAATTTGGACCTTGAAAAAGGTGGAAAAGTACGTAGAAACAAAGGAAGTGCTGTCCAATTTTTCCCGTAGAACAAGGGACTTTACATTAGAATATTCTACGTTGAAGCTAGAAGCTAATAGACGAATTATGGTCATTATAGGTTGACATCTACGGACGACATATTGGACTTGGCAAGTGGATTAAACATAAGAGGTATGTGGAAACTTTCTTATCACTTGAGCATGAGTAGTTATAACTGTATGGTACTATTACACCCCGTAACTCCAGGACGTGTTTAAGAGAATGTACGTAAGGAACTCAAGACTTGAATAGGGTACGAAAGGAAGAATTGTTTTTCCGACGAGAAATCTTCCGAACGTCGGAAAGGAGAAATGTTCGTTGGTGAGAATTAGATTCTCAACATGAATTATTTAAGGAGTATGGAACTTATTAGCATTGTGGAAATTTATTTTTACGGATTTGGTCATGTGGGGCCCACCCGAGAAATTTTACGTTTTGTGGGGCCCACGAGGGTTACAGAATTATATGGACGAATGGGAGGGCGACATGTGGAACTCTCCCTAAGGTCTTGGACGAATTAATGTAAGGGTAATATGGTCATTTGACCAATGTGTAGATGACCAAGTCTTGCAATTAGAGAGTTTGACATTATTGACTTGGTCAATGGGACCACTTAGCATGATATTTTATAGAGATGCATCCAAACCACACATATGTATTTATCTTAGCCCTCCATGTTGTTATATAAGGGTACTAGTAGCAAGACAAGAGTTCTACACTTAGAAATTTTTTCATGAAAAACTTGATATGGTTCTAGGAGCTCTCGGGTTTAGGGGGGTTTCAAGGAGAAATTTTTTTGTTTCTTGTTCTTTAATCTCCACACTTTAAACCAAGGTTCTTGAGTATATTGTAAGCATATCTCAATAGAAAAATCTCGGAAAAATATAGTTTTCGGGTTAGTCGCAAAGCGGAAACCTAGTTGCTTTTCTAGGTTTTGAATTGGAAGTTAGAAGGAAAGTTGTTGGTATTGTTCTAAGGGTCTCAATTAGCGGATTGAAGTGTCTTGAAGAGGCTCTAAGTTACTAAGGAGCGACTTCGGATTTGGAGATTGGATTAAGATTCGTTGAGGTATAATCTTGTCCCTTAAAAGTGTTACACGATTATTTATATTGTTGTTAGCTTTACATGTTGCTAGCATGAAGTATAGGTGTTGAAGTTTATAAGTATTATGGATTTCTTGTAGCCTTAAAATCCGAAATGTAATGTAAGCCATGTAAAGTTGGATTACAATTTGGTCGTTTACTAGAATCGTCGCATGTTACTTAATTGGAGATTATAGTAGTATACTCGATTGCGACTTGATATCTTGTCATGCTAACAATTTGGATTGAAATGGAAATTGGATAAGAATTGGTATTGTTGTACTCATTATGGCCGAAATTGGACTAGTAGTTGTATTAGTTTGATATCTATTGTGGGGCGGAATTTTACACGTCTAGTAGGCGTGTAATCCCCTATTGTTGATTGCATTGATTGGGCCTTAAATGTGGCGTGTTTGGTTATTGTATTCGGCCTTGAAAAAGGTGGCAAAGTAAGTAGAAACAAAGGAAGTCTTTGTCAGATTTTCCGTAGAATTTAGTGACTTAGCACTTGGAATATTCGTTTGAAGTAAGAGGTTAATGGACGTTTTGGGACCATTATTGGTTGAATAACTATGTATCGCGTATCATACTTGAAGGTTTTAATAGCTATGAAGGTTGAAGTAATTGGGTGCATTTTGCTACTTGTCGATAAGCGTCGCTCGGTATGTGAACCTTTTCCTTCCTTTGGCATGATTCTATGTATGGAATATACCGGTGGTATCATTTCATGTTTCCTTCTACTCTTAGAAGTTAAGAGGTAGTTGTGTGATTTACTCTATGTAGAACTTTTCCTATCTTTTGAGCACGACTAGTTGCACGTATGTAGTACGGTAGACGTACCACACCTTGATGTCCTTTACTAGTTTTATAAATAGCCAAGTCGGGTGAGTTAGGAGATTAACTCACTTCTTTGAAAGTATTAAGGATGTCTAATGTTTTATTAAAGTTAAGGGACTTGAAGAGTTTTAAAGTATGTGATACTTGTTCCGTTTTAAACGTATAAGTCCCTTGGATAGGAAATTATATTTTGGCTAAGGTATAAAGTGAATGTAACGACTTTATGGGAAGTTGGTTATATTTGCTTTATGGAAAGATAAATTACTTGATTTCTTAAGGTTAAGAGACTTTATTTTTCAGGTTAGGAGACTTGATTCTTAAAGGAAGAAATGAATTGATTTACTTGATTTACAAGTATAGAATACTCGATTTGGAAAGACTTGATTTCTAAAGTTAAGAAACTTGTTTTCTTGAAAGTTAAGAGACTAATTGTATTTTTTAAAGGTTAAGAGAATTGATTTGAAAGTATTTAATACTTGGGTTTAAAGAGTATAAGTCTCTTTGTTATAAAAGGAATGAGTTTGTCTAAAACCATAAAGGGTTATAACAGCTTTATGGGAAGTTGGTTATAACGGCTTTATGGAAGGTTAAGAGAATGATTTTCTCTAATAAGGTAAGCAAAGAAATAACTTGATTTAAGGAAGGGCAATTTGATTTAAAGGTATCACTTGCTTAAAGTTTTTAAGAATGAAGTCACCTGATTTAGAAGCCGGTAATTGTATTTCTAAAAAGGTATCGTGACTTGTTTTGAAGGTAGATATGACTTGATACTACGGTCGTTAGTATCTTGGAAGTTTTATTTGAAAAAGAGTCTTTCTAATGGAGTAGAGGTGCGTAGTACTTGGGGTTAAATTCCTGGATTTTTATGTGAGAAACGGAAGTGCCATGAGTTTATAAAAATGGAAGTCTAAAGGTTTAATGAACTTGCCGGTGTTTGCTTGTGATAGCTTTAAGTGCATGTATTATATGTTACGTTGTGGTGACTCTCGGTTGGAGGGCCATTGTCTTGTTATAAGTTTACTTGGGCGTCTGGGAAGTAGCGGGGATTCCACGGGTATGCTTCCATTATGATTGATCCTTGGACATGCTTATCGATGTGGGATTAGGGCATGTGACGAGATCACGGGTTAGATGCCGGACATTTTATTGGACGTCTGCGGCGGTGACGGATTCCACGGTATGCTTCCATTGTGATTGATCTTGGCCATGCTTATCGATGAGGATGCCGGCGTGCGGCGAGATGCGGGTTAGATCGGCGTGTTTATTACTCCATGGCCATGCTTATACGATGTGGGATTAGGGCATGCGACCGTGTTATATTATTACTCCGTGGGCTAGCTCCCGTGAAGACTGCACTACGATGAGGATCAGAGCACGTTATGGCCATGCTTATACGATGTGGGATTAGGGCATGCGGTCGCGTTATATATATATATATGTGTATATATATATATATATATATATATATATATATATATATATATATATATATGTGTGATGTGTTGTGTGTATGTATGCAGTAGTGGATGAGAGTGCCCGCAGGCGCGCGCGTCATGTTATATATATTACACCTCTACCACTTGTGAGGATTCCACGCGAGATATATATATATATGTTGTGTATGTATGCGCCCGGCGGTGAGGTGGGATGCCACGGCGCGTCACGTGGTTATATTTTACACTTATAGTATCGGCGATGATGGGGATTCCACGGGCGCGCTTTGATATTTGTGTGACTTGATCGCGTCCCAGTTGGTAGGGTAGTAGATCGTCCCTCCATAAGGGGCGGATTATGTTTTGAAAGTTAAGTAAGTTATATGGTAATGAACTTAATGATTTTCCTAATCATGTACATAAGAATGTGACTATAACTTTTATTGAAAATGGGAAAAGATAATAAGGTGCGATTAAGTTCATAAGAGGAAATGACACGGCGAGGATCTGGTATGTACTTTTATACTTGTCTGTCATTCTTTTGTACAATTATGATCACATTTCTTGTCGTTATTTACTGTTCCATATTAAATTTTTGTTATGCGACCCCGCCGAAGTGCGTTAAATGCCGCAGTATTAGGTGCACAGTTGGTGATCCTTGCTCTTAGGATCTCGGTTGATTTTGGGAAAAGCTCCATTTGCTCGGAGGCTTATCTCTTGATGCAGTTTCCCCTGAGGTTGTAGATTCATGTATATTCAGGGTATGGCGGGGCCACATCGCCACGATTGTTCGTTAAAACTCTTAGAGGTCTGTAGTCACATATTGTGGGTCTGTTTGTAAAGGTAAGGAGGCAACTGCTTCATTTATGTATTTACTATCCAGGGAGGTAGCCTTATCGGCTAACCTGTTGATTTTGTCTTTGATGATCTATTTATAAGTTTCATGTATGTTCCGCTGATTATCTCTGATGTATACCTGTAAGGGTGCCCAGGTAGGGCACGATCGCGAGCTTGGTCGGGTCGTGGCAGTCTGATGAGCGTCGTGATTTAAATAAGGTAAAGTCATTTTGATATACTTGACTTGTTTTAAAGATGCCTAGTCGGTTGAGTTAGCGGACTAACTCACTTGTCCTTGAGGAAAGGTTATAAGAATGGGTTATTCTAATGGGGTAGACAAGGACTCCTTGATGTGAAAAAGTATGGAACTATTATAAAGATAAGAACTTGTTTTCTAAGTTAAGAACCTTGCCTTCTAAAGTAAAGAGACTTGAAGCCTTTAGAAAGTTGTGTAACTTGATTTGAAGTACAAGTCTCTTGGTCATAAAAAAACGAAGTTGTCTAGAGCATAAAGTTAGTATAACGGCTTTATGGGAAGTTGGTTATAATAACTTTATGGAAGGTTAATGAAATGGTTTTTCTCGAATAAGTAAACCTAGATGAAAGAATTGAAACTAAGAAGGGCAATTTGATTTAAAGGCATCAATTACTTAAAGTTAAAATGAGGGTCACTTGATTTAGAAGCCCGAAGCATATTTCTAAAAGTATAGTGACTTGTTTGAAATGTAGATAAGCCTCGATACTACGGGTGTTAGTATCTTGGGGATTTTATGTGGAAAAGGGATCTTTGGAAAGAATAGAAATACATAGTACTTTGGGTTGAATTTCCCCGGACTTGTTAAGTGATATGAAAAGCGCCTTAAGGTCATAAAATGAGATCCATTTTGTATGTAATGAAAGTCTAAAGAAGTTACGAACTTACTTGGACGTACCGACAGTGATGTGGGATTCCACGGGTATGCTTCCATTGTCTTATTGTGAACTTACTTGGACGTACCGGCAGTGATGTGGGATTCCACGGGTATGCCTCCATTGTCCTAGTACGAGTTTACCTGGACGTACCGACAGTGATGTGGGATTCCATGGGTATGCTTCCATGGTGGTTGATCCTTGGACATGCTTACGATGAGGGATTCCGAGGCATGCACCTTGGACATGCTTACGATAAGGGATTCCGAGGCATGCAGTATGAGTTTACCTGGACGTACCGACAGTGATGTGGGATTCCACGGGTATGCTTCCATGGTGGTTGATCCTTGGACATGCTTACGATGAGGGATTCCGAGTCATGCACCTTGGACATGCTTACGATGAGGGATTCCGAGGCATGCGACCAGGATGCGGGTTAAATTCCCGGATACGACTATTACCCCATGGGTTAGCTCCCCATGAAGTCATGTACCCGAGATGAGGGATTCCACGGGCATGAGATATATATATATGTATGTATTGTGTATGTGTACATCGACAGTGAGGTAGGGTGCCACGAGCGCGTCACATGGTTAGATCTTACACCTAGCGGTCGACAGTGATGGGGAATCCCACGGGCGCACTGTGATATTTGAGGGCTGGTGTTCATAGCCCTGGTGTGACTATCGTTCATATGTTGGAATAGACTGTACAAGGTAAAACTGACTTTCATTACTTCCACTTGATGAGCACGATGTCTTATTAATTGGGTTATCATATATGTCTTCAGCTGTATTTTTGACTATTATGATTTAAATTATAGTACTTTCAGTTTTGCATACTTGGTACATATTTTGTACTGACCTCCTTCGGGGGGCTGCGTTCATGCCGCAGGTTGAGGTACATAGCTTGTTGATCCGCACTCCTAGGATCACGGTTCAGTTCTCGGAAAGCTCCATTTCTCCGGAGGCTTTGTCTTTGGTAGGGTTCCCTGAAGTTGTTGACTTTTGTACATTCAGGGGTATGGCGGGGCCCTGTCCCGTCATAGTTGTTATGTAAACTCTTAGAGGTCTGTAGTCATATCTTGTGGGTCACTTTATAAAATAAAATAAAAAAATTTGAGGTAACTGCTTTTGGATTTGTGTATATCCAGGGAGGTAGCCTTATCGGCTAACCTAATATTTATTTCATTATTAAGTTTGTGTATGTTCCGCTGATTTTCTCTGATGTATACCTGTAAGGGTGCCCAGGTAGGGCACCAGTCGCGGGCCCGGGGTCGGGTCGTGACAAAAACGGTCACCTTTCTGCATATATATAACAAAACCTGAACAGTTACATCCTTTACAAACCCAATTTACAACCGGACTATAGGCCTCTAAGAGTTTGTAACAACTATAACGGGACAGGGCCCCACCATACCCCTGAATGAACATGAACCTACAATGACAGGGAATCATATCAAAAGATAAGCCTCCGGAGAAACAGAGCTTCCCAAAAGAAGAACGGTGATCCTATGAGTGAGGATCAACAACCGATGTACCTCTACCTGCGGCATGAACTCAGCCCGAAGGAGTCGATAACAGTACCAATTATGTGGCGAAATGCGAAATGAAATCATAACATTTTAAAAACCAATCCACAGACATGTATGAAACAAACCAATTAACAGTACATAGTGCCACAGTATATATAAGAGCAAATAGGTGTAACCCAACCGGTCTTTTCTAGACCGACAATGATCGGAGTAGGGCCATTCGCCCCTAGTATCAATGTGCGAGTCCTAATCCTGAACTACCGTAGTCCACATAGGTCACGTGGACCCGCATGAGGTATTCCTCGCATCGGGGGTAGCTAACCCGCGACATTTCCTGGACTCCATGGTCGCATGACCACGTGGACCCGCGTGAGGTATTCGCATCGCGTAACACCCGGAGTGATTCCTGGATTACCGTAGTCCGCATAGGTCTCATGGACCCGCATGAGGTATTCCTCGCATCGGGGGTAGCTAACCCGCGGCATATGAATCACGTAACAAGTCGGGGTAGTAAGTGATATAATGTAAGCACAACCGGCTTATCGTAACAACATAAGCCCAACAAGAAAACCCCCTTAACACGAAAGTCTCAAGGCACTAACGCCCGTAGTATCATAGCATGTTAACTTATCAGACCAACTTACCACACCTTCAGAAATCACAACAAGGCTTTTATAAACAAGTAAGTAAACCGTTCTTTTTATCTTCCTTAAGTCGTTATAACTAACTTCCCATAAAATTATCATAACATTTATACTTTTTAATAATTCAAAACAACCATATTCGTTTGGAAAACCAAGAGAACCTATTCTTTTTAAAACCAAGGACCAATTTCCTTCCGAATAATGCTTTATAACTCTTTTTAAAATATTTCAAGGTTTTTATCATTTAGAACTCAAGTCAAGGACATCAAAGTGAAACCAAGTTTATTTAACACACGTACGTCTACCGTACTATATATTTCACAACAATCATGCTCAAGAGGATAGGAAGAATCACATACCTCCTCGGCTAAATCCACTTGCCAAGTCGAATATGCTGCGCGTAGAGTATCAATCTATAATAATCAAATAGGTCTATCAACGTCTAGACTTCTTCGTAGAATATTCTAAGTATAAAGTTCCTTATTCTACGGAAAATTGGGCAGCACTTCCCCCGTATCTACGTACTTTTCCACCTTTTTCAAGGCCCGATATCAATAGCCAACAACTCAAAGGGATTACACGCCTGACTGAACGTGTAAAATTCTTCCCCACAATAAACCTAAATAGTCTATTTCTTTTTACTCTTCCTTCCACATATCATATACTCAATTATAACTACTACAATATGCAATCTCCAATTACAATAGGAGGACAAAGATCATTACCTCGATAAGCCAAAATTATCCAAGATTTATAAGTCGATCCTTAGCAACGTTTAGCTCATATTCCTTACGCTCCAATCCACTTCAAGCAACCCTTAGAAGTTCCTAACCAACTTCTCTTAACACTTCATCCAAAATATGAAGATTACCCTAGGGTTTCATTTTTGCGACTATTGGAATAACGTAGTATTTCCGGGATCTTTGTGTTGGGATAACTTTAGAACACTACTAGGGACACTAGGCTAAGGTATTTGGGATTAACAACAACAATTGAAGAATTTCTTCACAAGAGGGGGGGTGTTTGGCCGAGAGCTTAATCAAGGGAGGGAGTATTATTTTTGTCTTGGTATTTCTCTAAGTGATGAAGAAGTCTTGCAAGCTTAAGGGTGTATTTATAGGCCAACCAATGGCTAGGATGCAAGCAAGTGTGTGGTGTAGATTGGGGACATGTGTGTGTGGGCCCCACAAACCACATGTCCCACACAAACTTGAGACATGTGGCAAGCCACATGTCTCACAAAAACGGCCAACATGCCAAATGGCACACCTATTTCGGCCATATGGCCACATGGGGGTGATATGTGTCGCCCTTCTACTCGTCCAAAATATTTCATCTTCCGAAAATATCCATAATGTCAAAAATCTCAAAAATAATGTGGGCCCCACAAAACCCTAAATTTCTCCCGTGGGCCCCACGTGACCAATTCCGGAAAATAAAATTCATAATTCTTATAAATTCTTAAAGTCTTAAATACCAAAGTTGAGAATCCAATTCTCAATAATAAACCTTTTCCTCACGAGGTTCGGAATATTTTCCGTCGGAAATTCAAAAATTTCATCCCTTACGTATTTAGGGTTATACACTCGTACGTACGTCCTCACATACGTACTCTGGAACTACGGGGTGTAACATCCTCTCCTCCTTAGAAACATTCGTCCCGAATGTTCCTTCTACGTTTAATCAAAATAGCTATCGACATAGTCCCTCTTACTATATCCCACATAAACAAGAATGCCATACATAGTCATAACAACACTTAAGCATATATGTCAATTAAAATCAACAAGTAGGAAAGTGAGTTACCTGGAGGTGTAGGGAATAAGTGAGGATACTTCTTCATCATGTCCTCCTCTGCTTCCCATGTCATTTCCTCTCTGTTCTCGTTCCGCCATAAGACCTTGACGGAAGCCACATCCTTTGTCCGCAGTCGCCTAACCTGACGATCGAGTATCGCTATGGGACTCTCCTCATACGATAACCCTTCTGTCACCTGGACGTCACAAATCGGGTGCACTCTAGATGGATCTCTGATACACCTCCGCAACATAGACACATGAAAAACTGGATGTATTGCTTCCAGATCGGACGACCGATCCAACTCATAGGCAACCTTGCCTACCCTACGAATAATTTGATAATGCCCAATGTACCTTGGGCTAAGTTTCCCCTTCTTCCCAAACCTCATCACACCCTTCATGGGTGATACCTTCAGGAAGACCCAATCATCCATCTCAAACTCCAAGTGTCGACGCCGATTATCTGCGTCGACACATGACTCTGAGCTAACAATAACCGCTCTGTATAAGCTTCACCTTATCCACTTTCTTTGAATCAAGTCGGCTGACTAAGCGAACCGCCCACATCAAACCAGCCTATCGGTAACCTGCACTTCCTCCCATATAAGGCCTCATAAGGCGCCATCTGGATACTATAATGGTAGTTGTTGTTATCATGAAACTCCACGAGGTAAATGATCCTCCGGCTACCACGAAATAAATAACACGGGCCGCGACATATCCTCGTGTATGCGGATAATGCGCTCTCTGTCGTCGTCGGTGTGAGGATGAAGCGATCTTGAGACTCACTGTGTACCTAATCCGCCTGGAAAGACCTCCGGAAGTTAGCGAAATGGCGGGCTCCTGCATGCGATATAATCGATATAGGAACTCCATGCAGTCTCACAATCTCTCTGATATACAATCTAGCATAATCCTCAGTCGAATACGTAGTCTTGGCTGGAAGAAAGTGGGCTGATTTAGTCAGCCTGTCGACAATAACCCAGATGGAATCATGCTTCATCTGAGTGCGAGGTAACCCTGTAATAAAGTCCATGTTGATCACCTCCCACTTCCATGTCGGAATATCAATAGCCTGCAATAGCCCACCGGGCTTCTGGTTCTCAACCTTGACCTGCTGACAATTAGGACACTGAGCAACAAAACCTGCCACGTCCCTCTTCAGGCCATCCCACCAATACATACATCTGAGGTCATGGTACATCTTATTCGACCCCGGATGAATAGAGTAACGAGCATTGTGTGCCTCCCCCAGAATCTGCTGACGAAGTCCTGCTACATCGGGAACACACAACCTGCCCTCAAATCTTAGCACCCCATCAGGCGCTACCTCAAATAGACTCTTCTCCTCTCGAAGAGCTGTATCTCGATACCTTATCATAACTGGGTCCTTAAACTGTCACCTCTTCACCTCATCAACGATAGAAGACTCGACAATCTCACGAACTCGTACCCCACTATCATCGGTATCGACCAATCGAACCCTAAGGCTCGCTAGCTGATGGATCTGACGGACCATGTTGTTATACCCCGTAGTTCCAGGGTATGTATGCGAGGACGTACGTACGAGAATACGACAGAAAGATTGGAAAGGAAGAAAGAGGCGATTTTTCCACGGAAAAGTTTCCGGTTTTTGTGAAGGAAAAAGGTTCGTTAATGGGAATTGGATTCCCAGATTTGGTATTCGGACTTCCTGGAATATTAGAGAATTATGGAATTTTATTTTCGGAAATGGTCACGTGGGGCCCACGGGAGAAATTCTGGTTTTGTAGAAGCCAGCTTTGTTTTGAGATTTTGGCCATTGTGGATATTTTTGGAAGATGTTTTATTTTGGGCCAATAGAAGGGTGACACGTGTCACCCCGCCTAGTGGCTTGGCGATTGGCATTTGTGCCTGACACGGTTAAGTCGTTTTTGGTGAAACGTTTTACATAACTTGCGAAGGAAAATTCCGGCTATGTCTTTTCTTATTTTTGCGGATTTTTAGAGAGGCGGAACATTTTGGACCAACGAGAGGCGACACTTGGCACCTCTCATTGGTGGGCAAGGTGGGCGATACTTGGGCCGAAATGGGGATGTCAGTGGTAGATATTTTGGTAGATATTTGTGAGGTTTTAAGGAGTAGGGACTAGGGGCACTTGGGCATATCTTGGCCCTACACTTGTGTAGCACTTGGCTCAATCTTGGCCATTGGTTGGCCTTGGCTTGCTATAAATACCCTCTCCCTTTGATGAATTCTTCATCCATTCCTCAATGTTTCTAAGTGTAAAATCCTCTCCCTCCCTTGTGTTGATTTCGGCCGAGGCCTCACCTTGTGGCCGAGAGCACCCCCTCTAGGGGTGCTAGCCGAAGTAGTGCCCACTCACAGAGTTGCTAGCCAGTGGGGTACCCACTAGCCTAGTTGTTTCGTATAATACCCACTTTTTGTGGTGTAGAAATACTCTCAAAGTATTGTTATAATGCCCAAATTACCTTAGCCAAATACCTTGTAGTATTCTAAGGTTATACTATCTGGCTTAGGAAATACTATTATACTTCCCGTCGATCCAAAACCGAAACCACAGGAAAATCTCCATAGTCAGATTTGGAGTATTGTGTAGAAGTTGGTTAGAACTTCTAAGGGTGGTTTAGAGCGGGTTGGAGCGCTCGGAGTTGGAGCTAAACTTTGCTAAGGATCGACATTAAACTCGGATAATTATGGGCTTATCGAGGTAATTATCTTGCCCCCCTGTTGTAATTAGAAATTACATGTTGTTAGATTATATAGTTGAAGTATACTATATATAGTACTGAACGTAGTTTCGGCAATGTCTTTTGACTTAAGCCTGAATAATACTTTCGGCAATGTCTTGCGACTTAAGCCTGAATTTAAAGAAAATCTTGAGCTGTAATTACTTAGGTGTATTACTGATAGACTTGTGTAGTAGTGCAGTGGAGTAGAATTGTACCGTTAGGGTTAGATGTATAACCCCGGTTGGCTTGGTAGCGGCCCAGTGAAGGAGGAGATTTCTGTTGTTGCGGGGAGAGTCTTTGCGAATTTTATGTAGAATGTTCTACGATAAGATATTAATGTTAATAAGCGCCTTGTGGCCTTATAGGTTGAAGTACTACGTGTGGCGCGTTCTACTTGGCTTTAGGAGTAGCCGACAGTTGGGAGTACTTGGAGCGTTTTGCTATTAGTCGATACTCGTCGCGAGGTATGTGAACCTCTTCCTATCTCTTCTAGCATGATATGTGTGAACTATGTAGTACGGTGAGCGTACATGTGCTAAATGTGTTTGAGTGGTTTAAAACATAAAGTGTTATAACGGCTTTATGGGAAGTTGGTTATAACAGCTTTATGTTAGTAAGAAAATACATGTGGTTTTTAAAAGGTAACTGATTTGAACTTTAACTGGCTTGTTATATGATAATAAAGAACTTGAAGTATTTCAAAAGATTTTTGAATCATTTTGAAAGGAGAAGTAATACTTGGTGTTTGAAAACTTAAGAGTTATACTAGCTTTATGGGAAGTTAGGTATAACGGCTTAAGAATGCTTTCTTGATTTGAAATCGGAATGTGTATCGACAAACCAACTGCGGCGTTAATAAAAGGAAATGTTTTGAATAAGTAAGTATTATTAAAACCGATGAAACTTCCATCTGCATAGAAGCTAAGATGAGACAAAATGATATTTCCTAGATCATGGGTTTTGTAATAAGATTGTTATAAACAAGAATATCCTACTCACATATAAGGCTTATGTTTCTCAGATTGTTTAAAGAGAATTATATTCTTAAATGAATAAAACTATGAACTCTGAAACCTTTCTAAAATAAGAAGCGTGAACATTTGATATTAGGCAAACTTGGGCGTTTGGAAAATAATGTTGTTACTTGATTTTACAAAGGTAAGAGTTTTAGTTTTCTTAAAAGGATAG
The DNA here is from genome assembly GCA_029844215.1 of Przewalskia tangutica. Classification (NCBI taxonomy): domain Eukaryota; kingdom Viridiplantae; phylum Streptophyta; class Magnoliopsida; order Solanales; family Solanaceae; genus Przewalskia; species Przewalskia tangutica. The sequence continues at coordinate 74,083,647 of CM056725.1, forward strand.
TCACTCTATTTTATACTACGGGTATTGTGTGACTTATGTGAAAGAAAGCAGATCTTTTAAAGATTTAATGTGTGAAGTACTTTGGGGTTAGATACGAACTTGTTAGTAGAAAGTACCTTGTGTGAATACTCTATTGTATTGGTTCGTGATAGCCTTGTAAATACTTTCTTGTTGATTTGAGAAGTAAACATGTTGGGATGCTACGTGTGTTAGTGTCTTGTGATGTTAGTGTAAAGGGTTTTCCCTCATTGCGCTTAAAGTTGTTTGACTATCGGTAGTTATGTTGGTATTGTACCACTCGCCTTGACTTGTGTTCGGGGTTAAGCGCCTCCGTCTGCGGGGTAGACTCGGTGATGCAGGACCGTGATTCGAGAATACCTCATGCGGGTCGGGGATCCATGCGGGCTACGGGAGCTCGGGTTAGTGTCGCGGCCCTTGTGGTCATGCGGTCGCTGTGGCGTGCGGTGCGAGTCGGGGCGATCTTGGGAGTAGCTACCCTCGATGCGGGGTTATACCTCATGCGGGCCTATCGGTAGCCTATGCGGGCTGCGGAGAGTTCGAGGCTAGGCGCGCACATTTGATCTGCGAGCGGTGACGGCTTTTATCATGTGATGCAAGCGGATATCATGACCACGACTTATGACCTTGTTGTGCGTAGGTGTTAGTAGTCGGCTATGCCTTCGTACTTACCTGCATCGTTTTATTAGGACACGAGTGGGACACGGTGTTCGTGTGTATTCATTGGTGCTTGTATATCATAAAGCTGGCGGTGAGGAAGGTATTCCACAGGCACGATTGATGTGGTGGCGTGAGACCCGTTGTTAAATTGAGTGATGGCGGAGGCGTGAGTCCACGACTTGACATATTGCTTATTTATGGTGAAGCGTAGTTTGGTTATCATACATGTCTCTGCTTTGTATAGACTACTATGATTTCATTTCTGATGTTATTTTTAGTTTCACATACTCGGTACTGTTATCTTGACCTCGCTTGAAGCTGCGTTCATCTGCAGCGAGTAAGGTACACCGATCGTTGATCCTCGCTCTTAGGAGTCACGATTCGGCTTTTAGGAAGCTCCGTTTCTCGGAGGCTTATCTTGGTATAGTCCCTGTTGTTGTAGGTGCTTACATTCGAGGTATGGCGGAACCACTGTCCGTCGTTGTTGTCGTATCATTTCTTAGAAGTGCATGTAATCTTGTTGTGGCGGGGTTTGTAAAAGGATTAAAGCGTTCATTTGTAAAAGTGGTTATTTATATATGCGAAAGGCAAGTTTTCCTCAGTTCTTGTTTTGTACTTCACTTGTTCATGTATGTGTTTTATGTTCGTGATTACTCGATGTTGTGTCACTAGGGTGCGGGGTAAGGCACGATCCACGGGCCGGGCAGTCGTGACAAAAGTGGTATCGAGCGATTAATCCTCGGAAAGTGTCTGACCGTATCGATGAAGTCTTGATTATCGGTGTGTTGTGCACGCCCGATAATCGAGGAGGCTATAGGATATTTAGGATTGGTTTCCATTCTTCTCACTCTGAGTGCGTGCCTTAGAGGTGTGTTTTAAGTTGGACCTCTAAGCGTATTTCTTTCCCTTACCGTTATGCCTCGCGTAGGGCCGGGCCCGGGGAGGGCAAGCGGCGGAGGCTGCGAGTAGAATACTGAGGGTCACGAGGCACAGCCCAAATCATTACCTAGGGTAGTGCCCGTTCGGGGATTTACTGCGGCGTCGCTAGCCCAGCGAGTTTAAGCATGGCGGCGGTTCCTCTGCGGCCGTGATATGTGAACGCCAGTTCCACGGCCAGAGCGAGAATATAGATTGCAAGAGGCAACCACTGTTACTAGCCATGGATTTGGCTACGGAGATTATACCGATGTACGCGAGTCTTGATGACTACCTAAGAAAGGGTTGTGCAAGAGTAATTCTTGATTGGGCTTGAGCATGGCACGTATGCGGGCTTATGCGCGGCGGTAGAAAGCGTAGAGATCGACGGGTTAACGAGGGCGAGAAGAGGGCGGGCGTGAAGGTCCTTGGTAACTTTCAAGGTGAGTATACCTTAAGTGCTATGTTACGATAGCGGTGTGTTAGTTGTGATTAGAAATCATGGTGGGTTAGCAGAGTAAGATTTTGGAGGATAGAGAAAGTGTGAGCCTTAGAGCTTTATCTGCAAAGACCTTAGAGGTAAGGCCGTCTCGGGTAGAGGCGTATGTTTATGTTTGACCCTTATAGGAGTGCATAGTGCACGTGAGCTGTGTTTGGGGATAGGTCCCTAAGTAGTGTGAAATGAAGAGGGTGGTTGAGCTAAGAAGACCGCTAGGTTTTCGTAACGTGTTTAGTAAGATTGTTCCTTCGGGGAGATGGTATTTTGCGCCTTGCCGGGTCGGGTTGAGGCTACGTGCGGGTCAACCAGCGGCGAGTTTAATGCGAAGTCGGTTGGGGTGGTCACTTGTGGTAAGTCATGAGGTGTTAGGCCCAAGTTTAGTTAACCAGCGTGCGAGTTCGTGGATCGTTCGGCCGGTGGTGGGCGATGAAGCGACCAGCCGTGTTCTTGATCGGGGCGTTCACTTGGCAGTGTTGATTTATCAGAAAGGTTGTAAGGCTGCACGGGGTGCCTACCTTCACCTTATGACGACGTGGAGCCAGTTCTGGCTGTTTTGTTTACGAAAGTCCTACGAGCGGGGTTAAGAACTTCGGTGAGTCTCGAATCGCGCATTCGCCCTCGGGCGGTCGTGGATTTGAGGTAGTTGTGAGGATTGTTGTCTCTGTGGAGGGCGTTAGAGCTACCATTTGGTGTTCGGATGTCGCCTTATGAAGCCTTGCGGGCGGAAGTGTAAGTTGCGGTCGATTGGTTCGATGTTGGCGGGGTTAAGATAGTTAGTTCGAGCTTGTTCCGGCGGTGTGGATAGTGAAGCTTGTCTAGAAGAAGTTACAGCGGCTCGGAGAATCGGGCGGATAATCGGCGGCGCGCAGAGTTGAGGTTGGTCGGTCTTCTTGAAAGTACCACCGGACGGTGTGGCGAGTTTGAAGCGAAGGAACTTAGCTTGAGTTACTTTGGGCCTTTGTGAGTTCATGTGAAGAATAGGCGGGTTGCCTATATGTTAGCATTTGCGTCCGACTTAGGAGGAAGGGCGTCCGATCTTCGTATTGTTATGTTCGGAAAGTATCGAAGATCCATCGAATGTTCCCGATTAATGATGACCTCGTTAGAGATAGTAACCAGAGTTTTGGATACTAAGCGATGTCGAAATATGGTAAGAATTCAGTGTCACGGCGACCGGTGATCGCGTGCGGCCGGTACCACTTGTTGGAGTCGTTGGAGCAAGGCTCGCGACAAAGTGACAAAAGTAGTATTATTTGTGGTGATGTTAGAGGTGTTTCCTCGTGGACTTGGATATAGGTATTTTGCGTGGGTATTTACGTGGCGGTGTGGCGGGATTGTTTCGTAAGTATAGTAGTGAAGACTATCTTGTACGGCGTTCGTTTGAGACTTAGAAGGAACATTCGGGACGAATGTTTCTAAGGAAGAATGTTATACCCGTAGTTCGAGTATGTATGCGAGGGCGTGCGTGCGAGAATCTGACGAGAAAGATTGGAAAGGAAGAAAGAGCGATTTTCCACGGAAAAGTTTCGGTTTTGTGAAGGAAAAAGGTTCGTTAATGGGGTGGATTCCCAGTTTGGTATTCGGACTTCTGGAATATTAGAGAATTATGGAATTTTATTTTGGAAATGGTCACGTGGGGCCACGGGAGAAATTCTGATTTTGTAGAACCACTTTGTTTTGAGATTTTGGCCATTGTGGATATTTTGGAAGATGTTTTATTTTGGGCCAATAGAAGGGTGACACGTGTCACCCCGCCTAGGTGGCTTGGCGATTGGCATTTGTGCCTGACACGGTTAGAGTCGTTTTTTTGGCGAAGCGTTTTACATAACTGCGAAGGAAAATTCGGCTATGTCTTTTCTTATTTTTGCGGATTTTTCGAGAGGCGGAACATTTTGGACCAACGAGAGGCGGCACTGCACCTCTCATTGGTGGGCAAGGTGGGCGGTACTTGGACGAAATGGGGATGTCAAGTGGTAGATATTTTGGTAGATATTTGTGAGGGTTTTAAGGAGTAGGGACTAGGGGGCACTTGGGCATATCTTGGCCCTACACTTGTGTAGCACTTGGCTCAATCTTGGCCATTGGTTGGCCTTGGCTTGTCTTATAAATACCCTCTCCCTTTGATGAATTCTTCATCCGTTCCTAAATGTTTCTAAGTGTAAAATCCTCTCCCTCCCTTGTGTTGAGTTCGGCGAGGGCCTCCCCACTTGTGGCGAGAGCACCCCTCTAGGGGTGCTAGCCAGAGTAGTGCCCACTCCTAGAGTTGCTAGTAGTGGGGTACCACTGCTAGTTGTTTCGTATAATACCACTTTTTGTGGTGTAGAAATACTCTCAAAAGTATTGTTATAATGCCCAAATTACCTTAGCCAAATACCTTGTAGTATTCTAAGGTTATACCTATCTGGCAGGAAATACTATTATACTTCCGTCGGTCACAAAACCGAAACCACTAGGAAAATCTCCATAGTCAGTTGGAGTATTGTGTAGAAGTTGGTTAGAACTTCTAAGGGTGGTTTAGAGCGGGTTGGGCGCTCGGAGTTGGAGCTAAACTTTGCTAAGGATCGACGTTAAACTCGGATAATTATGGGCTTATCGAGGTAATTATCTTGCCCACTGTTGTAATTAGAAATTACATGTTGTTAGATTATATAGTTGAAGTATACTATATATAGTCTTGAGCGTAGTTATCAATGTCTTTTGACTTAAGCTGAATAATACTTTCGGCAATGTCTTGCGACTTAAGCTGAATTTAAAGAAAATCTTGAGCGTAATTACTTAGGGCTGTATTCAGTAGACTTGTGTAGTAGTGCAGTGGAGTAGAATTGTACCCGTTAGGGTTAGATGTATAACCCACACGGTTGGCTTGGTAGCGGCCCGTGAAGGAGGAGATTTCTGTTGCGGGGAAGGTCTTTGAATTTTTACGTAGAATGTTCTACGATAAGATCTTAATGTTAATAAGCGCCTTGTGGCCTTATAGGTTGAAGTACTACGTGTGGCGCGTTACTTGGCTTTAGGAGTAGCCGACGGTTGGGAGTACTTGGGCGTTTTGCTATTAGTCGATACTCGTCGCGAGGTATGTGAACCTCTTCCTATCTCTTCTAGCATGATATGTGTGAACTATGTAGTGCGGTGAGCGTCATGTGCTAAATGTGTTTGAGTGGTTTAAAACATAAAGTGTTATAACGGCTTTATGGGAAGTTGGTTATAACGACTTTATGTTAGTAAGAAAATACATGTGGTTTTAAAAGGTAAGCGATTTGAACTTTAAGCGGCTTGTTATATGATAATAAAGAACTTGAAGTATTTCAAAAGATTTTGAATCATTTTGAAAGGAAGTAATACTTGGTGTTTGAAAACTTAAGAGTTATACTAGCTTTATGGGAAGTTAGGTATAACGGCTTAAGAATGCTTTCTTGATTTGAAATCGGAATGTGTATCGACAAACCAACTGCGGCGTTAATAAGGAAATGTTTTGAATAAGTAAGTATTATTAAAACCGGTAGAAACTTCCATCTGCATAGAAGCTAAGATGAGACAAAATGATATTTCCTAGATCATGGTCTTTGTAATAAGATTGTTATAAACAAGAATATCCTACTCATATAAGGCTTATGTTTCTCAGATTGTTTAAAGAGAATTATATTCTTAAATGAATAAAACTATGAACTCTGAAACCTTTCTAAAATAAGAAGCGTGAACATTTGATATTAGGCAAACTTGGGCGTTTGGAAAATAATGTTGTTACTTGATTTTACAAAGGTAAGAGTTTTAGTTTTCTTAAAGGATAGTCACTATTTTATACTACGGTATTGTGTGACTTATGTGAAAAGCAGATCTTTTAAAGATTTAATGTGTGAAGTAATTTGGGGTTAGATACAGAACTTGTTAGTAGAAAGTACCGTGTGTGAATACTCTATTGTATTGGTTCGTGATAGCCTTGTAAATACTTTCTTGTTGATTTGAGAAGTAAACATGTTGGGATGCTACGTGTGTTAGTGTCTTGTGATGTTAGTGTAAAGGGGTTTTCCTCATTGCGCTTAAAGTTGTTTGACTATCAGTAGTTATGTTGGTATTGTACCACTCGCTTGACTTGTGTTAGGGGTTAGCGCCTCCGATGCGGGGTAGACTCGGTGATGCAGGACCGTGATTCGAGAATACCTCATGCGGGTCGAGGATCCATGCGGGCTACGGGAGCTCGAGTTAGTGTGCGGCCCTTGTGGTCATGCGGTCACTTGTGGCCCATGCGGTGCGAGTCGGGGCGATCTTGGAGTAGCTACCCTCGATGCGGGGTTATACCTCATGCGGGCCTATCGGCGGCCTATGCGGGCTGCGGAGAGTTCGGGGCTAGGCAGCGCACATTTGATCTGCGGCGAGTGACCGGCTTTTATCATGTGGCGGTGCAGGCGGATATCATGACCGACTTATGACCTTGTTAGTGCGTGGGTGTTAGTAGTCGGCTATGCCTTACGTACTTACCTGCCGTTTTATTAGGACAGTGGGACACGGTGTTCATGTGTATTCATTGGTGCTTGTATATCATAAGCTGCGGCGGTGAGGAAGGTATTCCACGGGCACGATTGATGTGGTGGGCGTGAGACCCGTTGTTAAATTAGTGATGGTGGAGGCGTGAGTCACGACTTGACATATTTGCTTATTTATAGTGAAGCGTAGTTTGGTTATCATACATGTCTCTGCTTTGTATAGACTACTATGATTTCATTTCTGATGTTATTTTTAGTTTCACATACTAAATTTTTGTTATCTTGACCTCGCCCGAAGCTGCGTTCATGCGAGTAAAGGTACACGATCGTTGATCCTCGCTCTTAGGGTCACGATTCGGCTTTTAGGAAGCTCCGTTTCTCGGAGGCTTATCTTGGTATAGTCCTGTTGTTGTAGGTGCTTACATTCGGGGTATGGCCGAGCCACATCCGTCGTTGTTATCGTATCATTTCTTAGAAGTGCATGTAATCTTGTTGTGGGCGGGGTTTGTAAAAAGTTAAAGCGTTCATTTGTAAAAGTGGTTATTTATATATCTTAGAAAGGCAAGTTTTCCCTCAGTTCTTGTTTTGTACTTCACTTGTTCATGTATGTGTTTTATGTTCCGATTACTCGATGTTGTGTCACTAGGGTGCGGGGTAAGGCACGATCCACGGGCCGAGCAGTGCGTGACACATGTCTGTCTCTCTGTTGCACCTCTGGCGGACTCCCGTCGATCTACGACTCAGCATCTGCAACCACGTTGTCTTTTCGGATAGTATAGGATGTCAACATCGTAATCCTTCAACAACTCTAACCACCGCCTGCCTCAAGTTCGACTCCTCTGCTGAAGATGTCTTTGGAGGCTCTTGTGGTCTGTATAAATATCCACATGAACCCCATATAAATAATGTCTCCAAATCTTCAAGGCATGAATAACTGCGGCCAACTCTAAGTCGTGTGTAGGGTAATTCCTCTCATGCTTCCGTAACTGCCGGGAAGCATAGGCTATAACCTTGCCATTTTGCATCAAAACGCACCCTAGCTCGATTCCCGAGGCATCATAATAAATCACGTATCCCTCTAACCCCTCAGGAAGAGTAAGAACTGGATTCGTCGTCAACTTTTCCTTCAGTAACTGGAAGCCCTTCTCACAAGCTTACGTCGCTGAAACTTAGGCGCTACGAGTCGGCTTAGTCAATGGTCTTGATATCGAAGCAAAGCGCTCCACAAACCTCGATAATAACTGCGACCCTAAGAAAGCGCACACCTCCGTCGAGTGGTAGGTCTCGGCGAGACTTGACCACCTCTATCTTTGTCGTATCAACACGAACACCATTGATAATGTGCCCGGGAATGCCGAGGCCAACAAAACTCACACTTGGAGAACTTGGTGAACAAGCTGCGGCTCGGAGGACCCAGTGTTATACCCGTATTTCAGTATGCGTGAGGCGTCGTATTATAATTTAAGCCTTAAGTTGGCTAGTTTCGAATATTGTACACAACTACCGTTAGAGTCGTTTTCGACGAAAGCGTTTCCACGACTTTGTAGGAAAATTCGGCTATGTCATTTATAATTTTTGCGGATTTTTAGAGAGGCGAAACATTTTGGACCAGCGGGAGGGTGGCGTGTCACCTCACATTGGATGAAGTGGCGGTAATGCTTGGCGATTGGGTCTTGTGTAGTTGGTAGGATATTTTGTGCAAGTTGTGTGGTAGATGGATAAGGTACACATGGTGGAAATCTAGCCCTACACTTGCACCACTTGTCTTCATCTTGGCCATTGGTTGGCCTTCACTTGACCTATAAATACCCTTAGTTGATGAACTTTCTTCATCAAAAATTGAGCAATCTACCTAAGTCTCAAAATACTCCCTCCTCTTGTGGTTCTCGTCCAAAGCCTCTCCCCTCCCCTCAGTGGCCTTTGGCGAGCCCCACTTCCCTTTGTGGTGTTTGGCGTGGGGTACTGCCACACCTAGTTGTCTCGTATAAATACCCTTGTAGTGGTATAGAAATACTCTCACAGTATTGTTGTTATGTCCAAATACCTTGGCCCAAATACCTTGTAGTATTCCCAGGTTACACTTATACTAGCCCGAAAATACCATTATACTTTCCTCGGTCGCTAAAGCGAAACCCTAAGTAAATCTTCACCGTAGTTGAAGTTATAAGTAGAAGTTGGTTAGAACTTCTAAGGGTTGGTTGGAGCGGGTCGGGCAGCGGAGTAGGAGCTAAACCTTGCTCGGGATCGACATATAAACTCGGATAATTTTGGGCTTATCGAGGTAAACACTCTTGACCTTATTGTAATTGGGAATTACATGTTGTAGGAATATATAGTTGAAGTATACTATATATAGAACTGATTATAATTGTGGCAATGTCTTTTGACTTAAGCTGAATACTACTTATGGCAATGTCTTTGCGACTTAAGCTGAATTTAAAGAAGTGGCGAGCAGTAACTACATAGGGTGTATTCTGATGAACTTGTGTAGTATTCTTTGTGAGTAGAATTGTACATGTCAGGTTAGGCGTACAAACCCCCAGTTGGCTTGGTAGCCGGCCTCGTTAAAGGAGGACATTACTTATTTGCGGGAGAGAGAGTCTTGCGAATTTTCGTAGAATATGGAGCGATGAGATATAGATGTTAATAAGCGCCTTGTGGCCTTATAGGTTGAAGTACTACGTGTGGTGCGATCTACGTGGCTTAAGGAGTAGTGAAGCGGTTTGAAGTACTTGGGCGTTTTGCTATTAGTCGGCACTCGTCGCGAGGTATGTGAACCTCTTCCTATCTTTTCTAGCATGATATGTGTGAACTATGTAGTGCGGTGACGTCGTATGTTAAGCGTGTTTGATTGTTTTAAAACATAAAGTGTTATAACGGCTTTATGGGAAGTTGGTTATAACGACTTTATGTAGGTAAGAAAATACTTTATGGTTTTAAAAGGTAAGCGATGTGAATTATAAGCGGCTAGTTATAATAAAGAACTTGATGTATTTCAAAAGAGTTATAAATCGTTTTGAAGGAGAGTAACACTTGGTTTTAAAGGTTTTAAAAGAGTTATACTAGCTTATGGGAAGTTAGGTATAATGTCTTAAGAAAGGTAAAGAAAATGGTTTACTGATGTTAGAAGTTAAAAGACTTGATCTTATAAGATAAGAGACTTAACTTATTTGTTTTAATGTGGATGTTTGTGTGAAACCTCATTCGTGAGTAATGAGTACTTGGTTTTATTTAAAGGGATAATGTTTCTTGATTTGAAATCGGAATGTGTATCGACAGGACCAACTGCGGCGTTAATAAAGGAGAATGTATTGAATAATGAAGTATTGTATTAAAACCAGTAGAAACCTCCATCTGCATAGAAGCTAAGATGAGACAAAATGATATTACATATCCTAGATCATGGCTGCTTAATAAGATCGATTATAAACAAGAATAAACTACTCACATATAAGGCATACGTTTCTCAAATCATTAAAGGAGAATTATGTTTTAAAGGATTAAAACTAGGAACTACGAAACCTTTTCTAAAAATGAGAAACTTGAGCATTTGAAATTAGGCAAACTTGAACGTTTGGAAAATAAGGTTGTTACTTGATTTTACAAAGGAAAGCCTTTTGTTTACTTAACAATGTTCGTCACTCTATTTTTATACTACGGACATCGGGTGACTTTTATAAAAGGAATGGATCTCTTTAAAAGGAATTTAACGTACGTAGTACTTTAGGGTTAAAAACCCGGACTTTGGCATAAAATGGAAGTAACTTGAGTTGTGTAACTTGCCTATACTTGAGTTGTGTAACTTGCCTATACTGGTTGTTGTGTAACTTGCCTATGCTTGTGTTGTGTAACTTTCCTATGCTTGTTGTTGCGTAACTTGCTTATGCTTGTGGTGATAGCCTTGGTTGTGCAAGAATGGTTATTTTTTGGACTAGCTCTCCATGAGGTTTCTTCTTGTTCGGCCTTGGTCCACGGTGGTGGCTCTCGTACTTGCCGTCTCATGGTGATTCGGCCTTGGTACGTGGTCGACCCTCGCACTTGCCGTTCGATGTAGTGACGAAGTCTCGTGATCTGACCTTGGTCCGTGGTGGTCACCCTCGTACTTGCCGGTCGCCTCGTGACCGGCCTTGGTATCCGATGATCGGCTCTCGCACTTGCCGTGTCGGCTTCGTGTTTTGGTTGCATTATATTATTTATGCGGTCGGATCTGGTAGTTATACTTGTCTATACGGTTTTATGACACGGTGGGACACGGTGTTCATGTATACTCCTTGGTATTGTCATATCATAAAGCTGGCGGTGAGGAAGAAATTCCACGCAGTGATAATTTGGAGCGTGAGTCACGACTTGATGTAACTAGTTATATGTTATGTCTTGTAGTTTGGTCATCATACATGTCTCACTTTATATAGACTATTATGATTTCATTTCTGATATTCTGATTTCACATACTTGGTACTGTTATCGACCTCGCCTTGAAGTGCGTTAAATCTGCATGGTAGAAATCGTTGGTGTCGATCCGCTCTTAGGATCACCTTTCAGTGCATTGGAAGCCCGTTCCTTGGAGGCTTATCTTTTGGTATGTGTTCCACTGAGTTGTAGGTTCTTGTACATTCGGGGTATGGCGGGCCACTGTCCGTCATAGTTGTTGTAAATCTTAAGTGCAGCCTTTGTGTGGGCAGGGTTTTGTAAAAAGGTATAAACTCTTCGTTTTGAAAGAGTTGTTTATATATATTTGATTGGAAGGTAACCTGTTGGTTGGCCTTTGTTTTATTATCTTGTCTCATGTTCATGTTTAAGTTTTTATTTCATTGGTTTTCTCGATGTTGTATCACTAGGGTGCGGGTAAGGCACGATCACGGGCCGGATCGGGTCGTGACAAAAGTGGTATCGAGCGATTAGTCCTCGGAAAGTGTCTGACCGTGTCTAGTAGAGTCTTGATTATCGATGTGTTGTGCACCACATCTATGTCGAGGAGGCAGAGACATTTAGGATTGGTTTCCATTCTTCTCATTACGAGATCGTGCCTTAGAGGCGTGTGATAAGATTGGACCCTCCGACATACCGTTTTACCGATTATGCCTCGCGTAAAAGCAACCCGAAGGGCAAAGCGGCGAAGGAGGCTGCGAGTAAACGTGGCGAGACCACAATACTGAGCCTCGATCCGCGATGCAGGCGAGAGAGATGAGTTACAAGAGTGGGCGATTAATGGCGGGGTTGTGGCGAACTTGAGGATAAGTGGGCGCGGCGGTTCGATGCACCGATGGTTCACCCTAGATCGAGATAGTTCGAGGCTACGGGATTTTTACGAGTTGTAGGCCGCCCGAGTTTATGGGTGAGGCACGAGGATGATCGCGAGGAGTTCATCCGAAGCGATTCTGAGATCGTAGAGTGATCAAGGCATCGGAGACCGAGTCGGTGGTCTAGGTTCGCATCAGTGCGTGATCCGCATGATCGTGGTTTGATTCGTGGGAGCTGTCGGGAGAGCATGCACTTCCGGCTTTATGGGACGAGTTCTCGAGGCCTTTCTTGCACATTTCTTGCCTCGCGGATGAGAGGGCTCGGGCGAGCAGTTTTTGGTGTTATTCTGACGAGCAGGCGTCTGATTCGGGAGTACAATGTGGAGTTCGACTCATTGGCGATCGTCCCGCGTTGGTAGCTAGTATGGAGGATCGAGTGCACGATTTGTTCTGAGGCTCGATGATCACCTAGCGAGAGTTGTTCGGGTGTAGCTCTTGGTAGGCATGGACATTGCCGCATGCGAGCTTATCTGCAGGATGTGAGAGGATAAATCGATGGAATGACGAGTCGCGAAGAGGGCGAGCAGCGAGGTCCTTTGGTGACTTTCGAGGCGGACCGCCTGGCCGAGCGATTATGCGCCTCCGCGATCTGAGTGGTCCTCGCGGCGCCGGGACGCCGAGATATTGAGGCGGTCGGGGCTCCTGTGTTTCAGATTTTGAGGAAGCGAGTGCTCGCCGGATGAGTTGCCCTTGTCTCGGTGTGGCGTTGTGGAAAGCTTCATAAAGGAGAGTGTCGTACTAACTCGGGAGATTGTTATTTTGCGGCCCAGCGGGGCCATCGGCAAGAAGCGTCCAGGCGAGTATGCTGGTAGGATAGCATGGACTACTTAAGCGATTCGGGTTCTTCACCTTCCATGCTTGAGCGGGATGTTACCGTGCGAGCCGGTGAAAGTCGCGGTGGAAGTTCCCGATTTTAGCGGTCCTTTGAACCGCCTATTTTCAGGTATATCCTTAACCCTTTAAAGATTTGTATGCATGATATGATGACCTTATTATTGTGTGCTACGTTCGGATAGCGTTATGATGGTTATGAGTTAGAAATCTTGGCTAGTTGAAAGAATTTGTATGGGGGCATGGAAAGTGTGAACTTTAGAATATTTCATGTTGAGACCTTAGATGTAAGGTCGTCTTGAGTACCAGATTTTGCAAGTGATCCTTGTCGGAATACATTTTATGCCTAGAATGTGTTGTGTGATAATTTCCTTGAGTAGTGTTAAATGGAAGTGGTAGCTTTCATGACCTGTTGAGGTAAGATTGTTCCGGGTCGGGGAACAAGAGCGTGATGCGTTAGTGGATCGGGTTGGGGCCATGTTGAGGGCCAACCCGCGGCCGGTTTCAAAGTGGGGTCAGCTCTGGGTGGTCGCGGTGGTAGGGTCACGAGGTGCTAGGCCCAGTTTAGATGACCATCGTATGAGTTCGTGGGTATGTTCGACCAGAATCGGTTCGTGAAGGCGGGAATGGCCTTAGAAAAGAAGTGAAGCTAGTAAGATGACCAAGTTTGGAGGTAGTGGCTCGAGGTTGGAAACGAGCGTTGACTAAAGTGTGATGCGTATACTAGAAGAGTTCAAGTGTTAGAAGAGTCTGACGAGTAAGGGTAGAGCGAGCATGTATTGCGAGCATAGATATGATCATTTCTTGTGAAGAGAGAAGGTGCGATGGATGTATATTTTAGACCTCGGGAATCGCATGCGCCGGTACCATTTGTTGGGTGTGGGTGACACTAGAACCTCGCGGCAAAGTGACAAAAGTTTGTGATGTTAGAGGTGTTTCCTCGTGGACTTGGATGTAAGCATTTACGGGTGTTTCGTGGCGGTTGTGGCGTTGGCAACTTATTAGAAGAACTCTATCATTATCCGTCTTGAGAAGGAACATTCGGGACGAATGTTTCTAAGGAGGAGAATGTTATACCGTATTTTGAGTATATGCGTGAGGCGTCGTATTATAATTTAAGCCTTAAGGATTGGCTAGTTTGAATATTGTACACTGACTACCGTTAGGAGTCGTTTTTCGAAAACGTTTCCACGGCTTTTGTAGGAAAATTCCGGCTATGTCATTTATAATTTTGCGGATTTTTCAGAGAGGCGAAACATTTTGGACAGCGGGAGGGTGACATGTGTCACCTCGCATTGGATGAAGTGGTGTAATGCTTGGCGATTGGGTCTTGTGTAGTTGGTAGGATATTTTGTGCAAGTTGTGTGGTAGATGGATAAGGTACACATGGTGGAAATCTAGCCCTACACTTGCACCACACTTGTCTTCATCTTGGCCATTGGTTGGCCTTCACTTGACTATAAATACCCCTTAGTTGATGAACTTTCTTCATCCAAAAATTGAGCAATCTACCTAAGTCTCAAAATACTCCCTCCCTCTTGTGGTTCTCGTCCAAAGCCTCTCCCCTCCCCTCCTAGTGGCCTTTGGCGAGAGCCCCCTCCCTTTGTGGTGTTTGGCGTAGTGGTACCCCACCCTAGTTGTCTCGTATAAATACCCCTTGTAGTGGTATAGAAATACTCTCTCTAGTATTGTTGTTATGTCCAAATACCTTGGCCCAAATACCTTGTAGTATTCCCAAGGTTACACTTATACTAGCCTGAAAATACCATTATACTTTCCCTCGATCGCTAAAAGCGAAACCCTAAGTAAATCTTCACCGTAGTTGAAGTTATAAGTAGAAGTTGGTTAGAACTTCTAAGGGTTGGTTGGAGCGGGTCGGAGCGCATAGTAGGAGCTAAACCTTGCTCGGGATCGACATATAAACTCGGATAATTTTGGGCTTATCGAGGTAAACACTCTTGACCTTATTGTAATTGGGAATTACATATTGTAGGAATATATAGTTGAAGTATACTATATATAGAACTGATTATAATTGTGGCAATGTCTTTTGACTTAAGCACGAATACTACTTATGGCAATGTCTTGCGACTTAAGCTGAATTTAAAGAAGTGAATCAATCAGTAACTACATGGGATTGTATTCTGATGAACTTGTGTAGTATTCTTTGTGAGTAGAATTGTACATGTCGGTTAGGCGTACAAACCCCACTGGTTGGCTTGGTAGCGGCCTCGTTAAAGGAGAGATTAACGCCATTTGCGGGGAGAGTCTTTGCCGAATTTTACGTAGAATATGGAGCGATGAGATCTAGATGTTAATAAGCGCCTTGTGGCCTTATAGGTTGAAGTACTACGTGTGGTGCGATCTACGTGGCTTAAGGAGTAGCCGACGGTTTGAAGTACTTGGAGCGTTTTGCTATTAGTCGGCACTCGTCGCGAGGTATGTGAACCTCTTCCTATCTCTTCTAGCATGATATGTGTGAACTATGTAGTGCGGTGACGTCGTACATGTGTTAACTGTGTTTGATTGTTTTTAAAACATAAAGTGTTATAACGGCTTTATGGGAAGTTGGTTATAACAGCTTTATGTAGGTAAGAAAATACTTTATGGTTTTAAAAGGTAACTGATGTGAATTATAACTGGCTAGTTATAATAAAGAACTTGATGTATTTCAAAAGAGTTATAAATCGTTTTGAAGGGAGAGTAACACTTGGTTTTAAAGGTTTTAAAAAGAGTTATACTAGCTTATGGGAAGTTAGGTATAATGTCTTAAGAAAGGTAAAGAAAATGGTTTACTGATGTTAGAAGTTAAAAGACTTGATCTTATAAGATAAGAGACTTAACTTATTTGTTTTAATGTGGATGTTTGTGTGAAACCTCATTCGTGAGTAATGAGTACTTGGTTTTATTTAAAGGGATAATGTTTCTTGATTTGAAATCAGAATGTGTATCGACAGAACACTGCAGCGTTAATAAAGGAGAATGTATTGAATAATGAAGTATTGTATTAAAACCAGTAGAAACCTCCATCTGCATAGAAGCTAAGATGAGACAAAATGATATTACATATCCTAGATCATGGCTGCTTAATAAGATCGATTATAAACAAGAATAAACTACTCACATATAAGGCATACGTTTCTCAAATCATTAAAGGAGAATTATGTTTTAAAGGATTAAAACTAGGAACTACGAAACCTTTTCTAAAATGAGAAACTTGAGCATTTGAAATTAGGCAAACTTGAACGTTTGGAAAATAAGGTTGTTACTTGATTTTACAAAGGAAAGCCTTTTGTTTACTTAACAATGTTCGTCACTCTATTTTTATACTACGGACATCGGGTGACTTTTATAAAAGGAATGGATCTCTTTAAAAGGAATTTAACGTACGTAGTACTTTAGGGTTAAAAACCCGGACTTTGGCATAAAATGGAAGTAACTTGAGTTGTGTAACTTGCCTATGCTTGTGTTGTGTAACTTGCCTATAATGGTTGTTGTGTAACTTGCCTATGCTTGTGTTGTGTAACTTGCCTCTGCTTGTTGTTGCGTAACTTGCTTATGCTTGTGGTGATAGCCTTGGTTGTGCAAGAATGGTTATTTTATGGACTAGCTCTCCATGAGGTTTCTTACTGTTCGGCCTTGGTCCCTGGTGGTCGGCTCTCGTACTTGCCCCGTCTCATGGCTGATTCGGCCTTGGTACCCGTTAGTCAGCCCTCGCACTTGCCCCGTTCAGTGTAGTGACGAAGTCTCGTGTCTGACCTTGGTCCACAGTGGTCGACCCTCGTACTTGCCCGGTCGACTCGTGGCCGGCCTTGGTATCCGATGATCGGCTCGCACTTGCCCCGTATCGGCCGTGTTTTGGTTGCATTATATTATTGGTACGGTCGGATCTGGTAGTTATACTTGTCTATACGGTTTTATGACACAGTGGGACACGGTGTTCATGTATACTCCTTGGTATTGTCATATCATAAAGCTAGCGGTGAGGAAGAAATTCCACGCACGAGTGATAATTTGGAGGCGTGAGTCACGACTTGATGTAACTAGTTATATGTTATGTCTTGTAGTTTGGTCATCATACATGTCTCACCTTTATATAGACTATTATGATTTCATTTCTGATATTCTGATTTCACATACTTGGTACTGTTATCTTGACCTCGCGAAATTTGCGTTAAATCTGCGGTAGAAGTACGTTGGTGTCGATCCCGCTCTTAGGATCACCTTTCAGCGCATTAGGAAGCCCAGTTCCTTGGAGGCTTATCTTTTAGTATGTGTTCCACAGTTGTAGGTTCTTGTACATTCGGGGTATGGCGGGCCTGTCCGTCATAGTTGTTGTAAATCTTAGAAGTGCAGTAGCTTGTGTGGCGGGGTTTTGTAAAAGGTTTAAAGCATTGCGTTTTGAAAGAGTTGTTTATATATATTTTATTGGAAGGTAACCGTTTGGTTGGCCTGTTTTATTATCTTCTCTCATGTTCATGTTTAAGTTTTTATTTCCGCTGGTTTTCTCTGATGTTGTATCACTAGGGTGCCCGGGGTAAGGCACCAGTCACGGGCCCGGGATCGGGTCGTGACACCAAGTACCGTCCTCAAGTGATCTGCATGCTCCTGCTCTCTGCGCGAATAAACCAGGATGCCATCAATGAATACTATAACAAATGTATCAAAAAATGGCTTGAACACCCGGTTCATCAAATCCATAAATACCGCTGGAGCGTTGGTCAAACCGAAAGACATCACCCTGAACTCATAGTGCCCATACCGGGTCCTGAATGCAGTCTTTGGGATATTTGCCTCTCTAACTCACACCTGATGATAACCAGACCGCAGGTCTATCTTGGAGAAACACCTCGCACCCTACAACTGGTCAAACAAATCATCAATCATGGGGAGGGGGTATCTGTTCTTGATGGTTACCTTATTCAGCTGCCCGTAATCAACACACATACGCAGCGTCCCATCGTTCTTCTTTACAAATAAAACCGGCGCTCCCCAGGGAGAAACACTAGGCCTGATAAAGCCTTTTTCCAGCAAATCTTTCAGTTGGTCCTTCAACTCCCTCAACTCAGGAGGTGCCATCCTGTATGGCGGAATAGATATAGGCCGAGTGTCTGGCGACATATCAATACAAAACTCAATCTCCCTCTCAGGAGGGATACCCGGGAGATCGTCTGGGAATACATCTGGAAACTCTCTAACCACCGGAACTGACTGAATAGATGGCACCTCATCCCATGTATCGAATACCCGAACCAGATGATAGATGTACCCCTTCTGCATCATCTTCCTAGCCTTGAGGTAAGAAATAAACCTACCCCTCGGCGACACAGTATTCCCCTCCCACTCGATAACCGGCTCCCCAAGAAACTGGAACCGTACCAATCTCTCCCTACAATCCACATTGGCGTAGCAAGAAGCTAACCAATCCATACCCATAATCACATCAAAGTCTGTCATATCCAACTCTATCAAGTCGGATAGGGTCTGAAGACTGTATATAGTCACTGGACAAGCCTTATATACCCGCTCAGCTACCACCGAATCACCTACTGGCGTAGCTACCTCAAAAGGTTCTATGGACTCAGGCTCTATCCCTATTCTACCAGCAATATGAGGAGATATATAGGACAAGGTAGAACCTGGATCTATCAAAGCATATACGTCACAACATGAAACCAATAATGTACCTGTGACGACATCCGGTGACGCCTCCTGGTCCTGGCGGCTGGACAAGGCATAAATGCGGTTCTGAGGACCGCTGGAACTAGGACCCTTGCCACGACCTCTACCGCGACCTGCTGGCCCATGAGCACCCTGCCCTCCGGGGCGAGTAACCGTAGGAGATGAAGACCCGACGAATGACCCTGTAGGCTGAACCCTACCATCTGCGCTGCCTCTGGTCGGACAGTCCCTCGAAATATGACCCTGCTGGCCGCAAGTGTAACAAGCTCCCAAAGTATTACCACAACTCCCGTAATGGGATCTACCACATCGGCCACACCGAGAGGAGGGTGGTCTCGATCGGTTAGGCTCCCTGCTTCCTAGCTCGAAGCCACAGGGCCCTGACTTGCCCCCGAATACCCTGGACGTCCCGAAGACGGTGAAGGAGCGCTCTGAACTGGCTGAGGTGCAAATCTAGTCTGCTGCTGAGGTCGTCCGCCTCGAAAGCTACCAAAGGACCCTGCTGTCCTGGCCCTCTTCTGCTGATATCTGTCAATCCGTCGGCCTCTACGTTCCTCACACCCAAGTGCATAAGCCTGCATGCGGGCAATGTCCATGCCCGGCTGAAGAGCTACACCCGAGCAACCCTCTGTCGAGACCTGTGACATAGCGGTGCACTCTGTCCTCCATGTCTGCCACTAAAGCGGGGACGTACCGAGCCAAAGAGTCAAACTCTACATTGTACTCCCGAACCGTCCGCCCGTTCTGCCTCAACATCAAAAATCTATCGGCTCGAGCTCTCCTCATCTGTGGAGGCAAGAAATGGCTAAGAAACGCCTCTGAGAACTCGTCCCAAACAGCTGGAAGCACATGCTCCCGGGGCGGTTCCGTAGAATCAAACGATCGGCTGCAGATCACGCAGCCGATGTGAACCCAATACCACCGACTCTGTCTCCGAGGCCTTGATCACTCTCATGATCCGCTGCAACTGTCGGATAAACTCCTGAGGATCATCCTCAGTCCTCGACCCATAGAACTCTGGTGGGATGCAACTCAAAAAGTCCTGAAGTCTCAAACTATCAGATCTGGGGTGAACTACTGGTACAACCGGAACCGATGTCTCCCGTCTGTACTCATGCCTTGCCACGATCCTGGCTAATAACTGGGCCATCTCCTTGTAACCCATATCCTCTGCTCCGTGTGGGGTCGAGGCTCGTGTACCGTGGTCTCGATGCCACTTCCTTTGCTCTAAACTCTTTGAAATTTGGCGGCGTCGTGGAACTCGCCGTCTGAAGCATTACCTTAGGTAAAGACTGGGCCTGTGCCCTCGTAACCCTATGTGTTCTACTAGCAGCTCCCTCTGCTGCCTTGCCCTTATGGGCCCTGGTCGCCTTGCGTGGAGGCATAACTGGTATAAAAGAATACGTCAGAGGGAGTCCAACTTATAACACAACTCTATCGCACGATCTCAGAGTGAGAATAATGGAAACCAATCCTAAATATCCTATAGCCTCCTGATTATAGGTGTGTGCACAACACGCCGATAATCAAGACTCTACTAGATACGGTTTGTAGACACTTTCCGAGGATTAACTGCTCTGATACCACTTTTGTCACGACCCGACCTCGGGCCCGCGACTGGTGCCTTACCCCGGGCACCCTAGTGATACTACATCAGAGAAAAACCAGCGGAAATAAACTCATAGACATGGAACAATATAAAATAAGAAACAAGCAAACCAAAACGGTCATCTTTCTGCATATATATAACAAAACCTGAACAGTTACATCCTTTACAAACCCAATTTACAACAGGACTACAGACCTCTAAGAGTTTGTAACAACTATGACGGGACAGGGTCCCGCCATACCCCTGAATGTACATGAACCTACAATGACAGGGAATCATACCAAAAGATAAGCCTCCGGAGAAACGGAGCTTCCCAGCGAGCGGTGATCCTATGGCGAGGATCAACAACCGATGTACCTCACTGCGGCATGAGCGGCCGAGAAAGTCGATAACAGTACCAATTATGTGAAACCAGAAATGCGAAATGAAATCATAACATTTTAAAAACCAATCCACAGACATGTATGAAACAAACCAATTAACAGTACATAGTGCCACAGTATATATAAGAGCAAATAGGTGTAACCCAACCGGTCTTTTCTAGACCGCCAATGATCGGAGTAGGGCCATTCGCCCCTAGTATCATTGTGCGAGTCCTAATCCTGGACTACCGTAGTCCGCATAGGTCACGTGGACCCGCATGAGGTATTCCTCACATCGGGGGTAGCTAACCCGCGACATTTCCTGGACCCCCGCAATCCGCATAGGCCACATGGACCCGCATGAGGTATTCCTCGCATCGGCGTAAGACACCCGGAGTGATTCCTGGACTACCGTAGTCCGCAAAGGTCTCATGGACCCGCATGAGGTATTCCTCGCATCGGGGGTAGCTAACCCGCGACATATGAATCACGTAACAAGTCGGGGGGTAAGTGATATAATGTAAGCACAACCGGCTTATCGTAACAACATAAGCCCAACAAGAAAACCCCCTTAACACGAAAGTCTCAAGGCACTAACGCCCGTAGTATCATACCATGTTTACTTATCAAACCAACTTACCACACCTTCAGAAATCACAACAAGGCTTTTATAAACAAGTAAGTAAACCATTCTTTTTATCTTCCTTAAGTCGTTATAACTAACTTCCCATAAAGTTATCATAACACTTATACTTTTTAATAATTCAAAACAACCATATTCGTTTGGAAAAGTGTCATGACCCGACCCCGGTGCAGCGACTGGTGCCCTACCTGGGCAACCCGTTCAGGTATACATCAGAGAATAGCAGCGGAACATACACAACATATAACATGTTTAGACAATAAACATCACAGGCTAACCGATAAGGCCGCCTCCCATAAAATATACATACTCAACAGTAAAACAGTATAACTCTGTTTTTACAGCCCCAAACCACAACATGTGACTACAAACCTCTAGGAATAACAACTGTGGCGGGACAGGGCCCCGCCATACCCCTGAATGTACATAAATCTACAACATCAGGGAAAGACTGTACCAAAAAGACAAGCCTCCGGAGAAATGGAGTTTCGGCCTTTGATCGGTGATCACAGAATGAGGATCCACCACCGCTACCCTACTGCGGCGTGAACGCGGCCAGGAAGGGTCAATACACAATATGTACTAAGTATGTAAAACTGGAAAAATACTGTAATTACATCATAAGTTTAAAACAAAGCCGGAGACATGTATGATAATAAAATTACAGTACAAAGTGCCTTACTAACAATGAGAGTAACTAAGAGTATACTTACAACATAAAAATAGGAAGCTCACGATCAAAGCAGGTCCACCCGCCCGCAGTATCAATAAGCAATCCTACTCCTGGGACTATTTCACCCGCTTAAGTCACGTGGACCCGCATGAGGTATTCCTCGCATCGGGGGTAGCTAACCCGCGACATTTCCTGGACTCCCGCAATCCGCATAGGCCACATGGACCCGCATGAGGTATTCCTCGCATCGGAGTAAGACACCCGGAGTGATTCCTGGACTACCGTAGTCCGCATAGGTCTCATGGACCCGCATGAGGTATTCCTCGCATCGGGGGTAGCTAACCCGCGGCATATGAATCACGTAACAAGTCGGGGGGGGGGGGGTAAGTGATATAATGTAAGCACAACCGGCTTATCGTAACAACATAAGCCCAACAAGAAAACCCCCTTAACACGAAAGTCTCAAGGCACTAACACCCGTAGTATCATACCATGTTTACTTATCAAACCAACTTACCACACCTTCAGAAATCACAACAAGGCTTTTATAAACAAGTAAGTAAACCATTCTTTTTATCTTCCTTAAGTCGTTATAACTAACTTCCCATAAAGTTATCATAACACTTATACTTTTTAATAATTCAAAACAACCATATTCGTTTGGAAAACTGTCATGACCCGACCGGGGCGCTGATCGTGCCCTACAGGCATCCGTTGCCTGTATACATCAGAGAATAGCAGCAGAACATACACAACATATAACATGTTTAGACAATAAACATCACAGGCTAACCGATAAGGCCGCCTCCCATAAAATATACATACTCAACAGTAAAACAGTATAACTCTGTTCTTACAGCGCCAAACCACAACATGTGACTACAGACCTCTAGGAATAACAACTGTGGCGGGACAGGGCCCCGCCATACCCCTGAATGTACATAAATCTACAACATCAGGGAAAGACTGTACCAAAAAGACAAGCCTCCAGAGAAATGGATCTTCTGACGCCTGATCAGTGATCCTAAGAATGAGGATCCACCACTACCTTACCTACTGCGGCGTGACGCGGCCCAGGAAGAATTCGACACAATATGAACTAAGTATGTAAAACTGGAAAAATACTGTAATTACATCATAAGTTTAAAACAAAGACAGAGACATGTATGATAATCAAATTACAGTACACAGTGCCTTACTAACAATGAGAGTAACTAAGAGTATACTTACAACATAAAAATAGGAAGCTCACGATCAAAGCAGGACCACCCGCCCGCAGTATCATTAAGTAATCCTACTCCTGGGACTATTTCACCCGCATAGGTCGTGTGGACCCGCATGAGGTATTCCTCGCATAGGTTGTACCCGCCCGCATGGGACTATTTCACCCGCATAAGCCCATAAGGACTCGCATGAGGTATTCCTCGCATCATGGGTAGCAAATCCACGGAAACAGGTGGTATAACGTCTTGGGGGTTTACCCCTCATTTATACTCTTACCCTGGAGAAGGTGGTATAACGTCTTGGGGGTTTACCCCTCATTTATACTCTTACCCTAGCTCAACCGGCCATCATACATAACATAAGCCCTACCGGCTTATCATACATAACATAAGCACTACCGGCTTATTATACAATAAATAAGCAAGTTAAGAAATCCCCCTAACTTCTTATTAGCCTTATTCATATACACTCTCATTTTAGTTTACTTAAGGCACTAACATGTCATTATAAAATCCGGGAATTTAACCCAAAGTACTACGTACTTCTATTCTTTTAAAAATGACTCTTTTCATCATAAAACTTCCAAGATACTAATAACCGTAGCATCAAGTCACAATACCTTTAGAAATATAATTAGGCTTCTAAATCAAGTGACTTCTTTTCTTTTAAAACCTTAGGCAATTGATGCCTTAAAATCAAATTGCCTTTCATTAAATCAAGTCATTTATCCTTATTTATCTTTCCATAAAGCTAATATAACCAACTTCCCATAAAGTCGTAATATTAACTTTATACCTTAGCCAATTACAATTTTCTATCCAAGAGACTTATACGTTTAAAACGAAACAAGTATCATATACTTTAAAACACCTCAAGTCCCTTAACTTAAAAAAAAAACTTAAAACATCCTTAATACTCTTAAAGAAGTGAGTTAATCTCCTAACTCACCCGACTTGGCGATTCTTAAAACAAGTAAAGAATATCAAGGTTTTGTACGTCTACCGTACTATATACGTACAACTATTCATGCTCAAAAGATAGGAAAGTTCTACATACCTCTTCGGGTCAATCCACTTGCTAAGTACAATATCCCGCCCGTAGTATGTCAACCTATAATGTCCACAATACATCTATTAACGTCTTACTTCAAACGTAGAATATTATAAGTGCAAAGTCGCTAAATTCTACGGAAAATCGGACAGTACCTCCTTTGTTTCTACATACTTTTCCACCTTTTTCAAGGCCGAATTCAATAACCAAACACGCCACATTTAAGGCCCAACAATGCAATTAATCAATAGGGGATTACACGCCTACTAGACGTGTAAAACTTCGCCCCACAAACGATATCAAACTAATACAAACTACTAGGCCAATTCGGCAACTT
Organism: Przewalskia tangutica; assembly: GCA_029844215.1. Lineage (NCBI taxonomy): Eukaryota > Viridiplantae > Streptophyta > Magnoliopsida > Solanales > Solanaceae > Przewalskia > Przewalskia tangutica. The sequence goes on from CM056725.1 coordinate 74,107,931, forward strand.
GAGATACAATAACACCAATTCTTATCCAATTTCCATTTCAATCCAAGTTGTTAGCATAACATGATATAAAGTCGCAATCGATTATAACTACTATAATCTTCAAGTAAGTAACATGCGACGATTCTAATTAACGACCAAATTGTAATCCAACTTCAAAGGGCTTATATGACATTTCGGTTTTTAGGCTACCACAATCCATAACACTTATAAAACTTCAACACATATACTTCATTTTAGCAAACATGTAAGGCTAACAACAATATATAATCTTGTAACACTTAAGAGACAAGATTATTACCTCAACGATTCTTAGTCCAACTTCAAATCCGAAGTCGCTCCTTAGCAACTTAGAGCCTCTTCTAGACACTTCAATCCGCCACTTGAGACCCTTAGAATGACACAAACAACTTTCCTTCAATCTTCCAAACAAAACCTAGAAAAGCAACTAGGTTTTCATCTTGCGACTAATACGAAAACTATCTTTTTCTGGGATTTTTCTATTGAGATACACTGACAATACCCTCATGAACCTTGGTTTAAAGTGTGGAGCTTAATGGACAACAAACAATTTTTTTTTTCTTTTTGGTGGTAGTGAACCCGAGAGCACACCTTGGGAGTTCTTCAAATTCTTGAAATTTTTTCTAAGTGTAGAAGTTAGTCTTGCTACTAGTACTACTATATAGCACAATGGAGGGTCAAGATGTGCACAAATGTGTGGCTTGGATGGAGTTCTTTTAAATATCAAGACTTGTGGCCCCATTGACCAAGTCAATATTATCAAGCTCTTCAAGTTGCAAGACTTAGTCATCCTAACAAAGGTCAAATGACCCTTTTGTCCATGCCTAATTTCTTCCAAGGCAACATAAGGGGGGGGGGTGACACATGTCGCCCTCCCATTCGTCACAATATTACATTTTCCGACAATTCCATAATTCCGATAAATTTTTACAAGTCTCTAATCTTAACATTTGGGATTCTCACGTTCGTTCTTAAAACATGTCCTGTAAATACGGGGTGTAACACCAAGAGAACCTATTCTTTTTAAAACCAAGGACCAATTTCCTTCCGAATAATGCTTCATAACTCTTTTTAAAATATTTCAAGGTTTTTATCATTTATAACTCAAGTCAAGGACATCAAAGTGAAACCAAGTTTATTTAACACACGTACGTCTACCGTACTATATATTTCACAACAATCATGATCAAGAGGATAGGAAGAATCACATACCTCCTCGGCTAAATCCACTTGCCAAGTCGAATATGCCGCGCGTAGAGTATCAACATATAATAATCAAATACATCTATCAACGTCTAGACTTCTTCGTAGAATATTGTAAGTATAAAGTTCCTTATTCTACGGAAAATTGGGCAACACTTCCCCCGTATCTACGTACTTTTCCACCTTTTTCAAGGCCCGATATCAATAGCCAACAACTCAAAGGGATTACACGTCTGACTGGACGTGTAAAATTTTGCCCCACAATAAACCTAAACAATCTATTTATTTTTACTCTTCCTTCCACATATCATATACTCAATTATAACTACTACAATATGCAATCTCAAATTACAATAGGAGGACAAAGATCATTACCTCGATAAGCCCAAAATTATCCAAGATTTATAAGTCGATCCTTAGTAACGTTTAGCTCCTATTCCTTACGCTCCAATCCACTCCAAGCAACCCTTAGAAGTTTCTAACCAACTTCTCTTAACACTTCATCCAAAATATGAAGATTACCCTAGGGTTTCATTTTTGCGACTATTGGAATAACGTAGTATTTCCGGGATCTTTGTGTTGGGATAACTTTAGAACACTACTAGGGACACTAGGCTAAGGTATTTGGGATTAACAACAATAATTGAAGAATTTCTTCACAAAGAGGGGTGTTTGGCCGAGAGCTTAATCAAGGGAGGGAGTATTATTTTTGTCTTGGTATTTCTCTAAGTGATGAAAAAGTCTTGCAAGCTTAAGGGGTGTATTTATAGGCCAACCAAAGGCTAGGATTCAAGCAAGTGTGTGGTGTAGATTGGGGACATGTGTGTGTGGGCCCCACAAACCACATGTCCCACACAAACTTGAGACATGTGTCTTGCCACATGTCTCTTCATTTCGGCCACAAGCCACATGACATACAAAAATCGGCCAACATGGCCACATGGGGGTGACATGTGTCGGCCTCCTACTCATCCAAAATATTTCATCTTACGAAATATCCATAATGTCAAAAATCTCGAAAATAATGTGGGCCCCACAGAACCGTAAATTTCTCCCGTGGGCCCCACGTGACCAATTCCGAAAAATAAAATCCATAATTCTTATAAATTCTTAAAGTCTTAAATACCAAAGTTGAGAATCCAATTCTCAATAATAAACCTTTTTCCTTCACGAGGTTCGGAATATTTTCCGTCGGAAATTCAAAAATTTCATCCCTTACGTATTTAGGGTTATACACTCGTACGTACGTCCTCACATACGTACTCTGGAACTATGGGGTGTAACACCCCCGAAGGAGGTCGATAACAGTACCAAGTATGTGGAATCAAAATATCGTAATGAAATCATAACGATCATATAAAACAGGAGACATGTATGATAACCAAACTACAGTACACAATATATAAGCAGTCATGTCAAGTCAGGGACTCACGCCCTCAAAGTCATCACTCAAATATAACCATGGGTCTCACGCCCGCAATATCAATCATGCCCGTGGAACTCCTTCCTCACTGCCGGCAGTCGTAAGTGTAATTTATAATCATGTGACGCGCCCGTGGCATCCTACCTCACTGTCGGCGTACAATACATATATATATCTCCTGTCTGTGGAATCCCCCATCACTGCCAACAGCCGTGGGTGTAACATATAACCATGTGACGCGCCCGTGGCATCCTACCTCACTGTCGGCGTACACATATACAATATATATATATATCTCATGCCCGTTGAATCCCTCATCCCGGGTACATGACTTCATGGAGAGCTAATTCATGGGTTAATAATCGTATATAACATGCCCGTGGCATCCCTCATCTCGGGTACATGTCTTCATGGGGAGCTAGTCCATGGAGTAATAATCGTATATAACATGCCCGTGGCATCCCTCATCTCGGGTACATGTCTTCATGGGGAGCTAGTCCATGGAGTAATAATCGTATATAACATGCCCGTGGCATCCCTCATCTCGGGTACATTTCTTCATGGGGAGCTAGCCCATAGAGTAATAATCGTATATAACATGCCCGTGGCATCCCTCATCTCGGGTACATGTCTTCATGGGGAGCTAACCCATGGAGTAATAATCGTATAAAACCATGGTCACATGCCCCGGAATCCCACATCGCAAACATGTCCAAGGATTAATCACAATTGAAGCATACCCGTGGAAACCTCCGTCACTGTCGGTACGTCCAAGTAAATTCATTTTATGCCAATAAATCCGGGTTTTAACCCCAAAGTACTACATACTTTCATTCTTTCAAAAAGACCTCTTTTTACGTAAAAGCCACACGATACTAATACTGGTAGTATCAAAACAGAGTAACTATCATTTTAAGTAAACCAAAACAATTTCCGTACCTTCCTTTTTAAATAAACCAAGACAAAACCATGCCTTCCTTTAAAACCAAATCAAGACAATACCATGCCTTCCTTTTAAACAAAAACACTTCTCCTTTTTAAAGTCAAGTAACAATATACTTTTCGAAATAGTTTAGGTTTCCTAACTTCAAATTCTCAAGTCTCTTCTCTTTTAGAAATCAAGTTTCCTACTTTGGAAATCAAGAAAATCAATACTTGTTTATAATGATCTTATTAAAGCAGCCATGATCTAGAAAATGTAATACAATTTTGTCTTATCTTAGCTTCTATGCAGATGGAGAATTCTACTCATTTTAATTTAATTGATTGTCGATACATTTTCTTTTATTAACGCTGCAATGGCTTGTTCGATACTTATTCTCATTTTCGAAATCAAGATAACTTTATTATTTTAAAGACCAAGTACCCATTACAAACGAATGAGGTTCCCCAACTTTTTAACACAATTCAAGTCCTTAACATTTCATATGAAGTCACTTAACTCTAGAATCAAGTCAAGGACACAAAAAGGAAATCCAACTCCTTTAACACACGTGCGTCTACCGCATTATATATTTCACAAATAATCATGCTCAAGAGAATAGGAAGAATCACATACCTCTTCGGCTTCATCCACTAGCCAAGTCGAATATGCCGCACGTAGAATATCCACCTATAACAACCAAACACGTCTATCAACGTCTAGATATCTTCGTAGAACATTTCTAAATATAAGGTTCCTTATCCTACGGAAAATTGGGCAGCACCTCCCCTACATCTACTTACCTCTACCTTTTTCAAGGCCTGATATCAATGGCCAACATGCCACATTTAAGGCGCAATAATACAATAATTCAAAGGGGATTGCACGCCTAACTGGACGTGTAAAATTCTGCCCCACAATACACAATAAAGTCCATTTCTTCTCAACCTTCTATCCACATATCATATACTCAATTATAAACTACCACAACATGTAATCTCCAATTACAGTAGAAGGACAAAGATCATTACCTCGATAAGCCCAAAAATATCCAAGAACTTAAAGTCGCTCCTTAGCAACATTAGCTCCAAATCCTTACGTTCCAATCCGCTACACGCAGCCCTTAGAAGCTCCTAACCAACTTCTCTTCAAGATTCAACTCCAAAAAGTGAAGAACACTTAGGTTCCAAACAAAGCAACTTTTGGCCAAGGCAAGGTTTAGGGCTAGGGGTGTGAAATCTTGCTGAACTCTTAGTTAACAACCTTCCTAACACCTCAAGGAAGAACACTTAAAAGTTTAAGGATTTTTGGACAACATTAGGTCAAGGGGAGGGGCTATGGCCGAATGCTCAAGGAAAGGGAGAGAGTATTTGCCTTGGAAATCTCAAGTGTGGGATGAAGTCTTACAATCCAAAGGGAGGGGTATTTATAAGACAATCAAAGGCTAGGATGCAAGCAAGTGTGTGGTGAGATTGGGGAACAAGTGTGTGCCCACAAGCCATTTGTCCAAACAAGACAAACTTGAGACAAGTGGCTAGCCACATGTCACACCAAATCGGCCACATGCCACCTAAGGGGGTAACACGTGTCGCCCTCCAATTCGTCGAAAATATTTCATCTCCTGAAAACATCCATAATAGCCAAAATCTCGAAAACAAAGTGGGCCCCACAAAACCGTAAATTTCTCCCGTGGGCCCCACGTGACCAATTCCGGAAAATAAAATCCATAATTCTCTAATATTCCAAGAAGTCCAAATACCAAATCTGGGAATCCAATTCCCATTTACGAACCTTTTTCCTTCACAAAATCCGGGAAATTTTCCGTCGGAAATCAAATTTTTCTTCCTTTCCAATCTTAATGTCGTATTCTCGTACGTACGTCCTCACATACATACCCTGGAACTACGTGGTGTAACATATAATATGTGAGCATGTTGTAGCCGAGCAATTTCCTTAAACTTATTGGATTGTTTAATATGAAATGTGGGGCAGAATTTTACACGTCCGGTTAGACGTGTAATCCCCTTGTATTACTGAATTATTGGGCCTTGAATGTGGCATTTGGTTATTGATTTCGGGCCTTGAAAAAGGTGGAAAAGTACGTAGAAACGAAGGAAGTGCTGCCCAATTTTTCGTAGGATAAGTAACTGTACACTTAGAGTATTCTATGAAGAAATCTAGAAATTGATAGACGTTTTATGGTTATTATAGGTTGATACTCTACGCACGTCATATTCGACTAGGCAAGTGGATTTAGCCGAGGAGGTATGTGATTCTTCCTATCCTCTTGAGCATGATTGTTGTGAAATATATAGTACGGTAGACGTACGTGTGTTAAATGAATTTGGTTTCACTTTAATGTCCTTGACTTGAGTTCTAAATGATAAAAACCTTGAAATATTTCAAAAAGAGTTATGAATCATTATTCGGAAGGAAATTGATATTTTGTTTTAAAAAGAATAGGTTCTCTTGGTTTTCCAAACGAATGTGGTTGTTTTGAATTATTAAAAAGTATAAGTGTTATTATAGCTTTATGGGAAGTTAGTTATAATGACTTAAGGAAGATAAAAAGAATGGTTTACTTACTTGTTTATAAAAACCTTGTTATGATTTCTGATGGTGTGGTAAGTTGGTTGATAAGTAAACATGCTAGGATACTACGGGCGTCAGTATCTTGAGACTTTTGTGTGAAGGGGGTTTTCTTGTTGTGCTTATGTTGTTTACGATGAGTCGGTTGTGCTTGTATTATATCACTTACCCCCCTGACATGTTACGTTGTTCATATGCCGCGGGTTAGCTACCCCTGATGCGAGGAATACCTCATGCGGGTCCATGTGACTTATGCGGGCTACGATAGTCCAGGAATCACTCCGGGTGTGTTACCCCGATGCGAGGAATACCTCATGCGGGTCCATGTGGCCTATGCAGATTGAGGGAGTCCAGGAAAGTCGCGGGTTAGCTACCCCCGATGCGAGGAATACCTCATGCGGGTCCACGTGACCTATGCGGACTACGGAAGTCCAGGATTAGGACTAGCACAATGATACTAAGGGTGAATGGCCTACTCCGATCATTGGCGGTCTAGAAAGAACCGGTTGGGTTACACCTATTTGCTCTTGTATATACTATGGCACTATGTACTGTTAATTGGGTTGTTTCATACATGTCTGTGGATTGGTTTTTAGAATGTTATGATTTCATTTCAGTACTTTCAGTTTCACATACTTGGTACCTGTTGTACTGACCTCCTTCGGGGGGTTGCGTTCATGCCGCAGGTAGAGGTACATCAGTTGTTGATCCTCGCTCATAGGATCATCGTTCTGCTTTTGGGAAGCTCTGTTTCTCCGGAGGCTTATCTTTTGGTATGATTCCCTGTCATTGTAGGTTCATGTACATTCAGGGGTATGGCGGGATCCTGTCCCGTCATAGTTGTTATAAACTCTTAGAGGTCTGTAGTCCTGTTGTAAATTGGGTTTGTAAAGGATGTAACTGTCAGGCTTTTATTTATATATATATATGTTGAAAGGCAACCTTAGCGGTTAGCCTGTTTCTTATCTTACATTGTTCCATGTTTTTAAGTTTATTTTCGTTGGTTTCTCTGAGGTGTATCTACTAAGGTTCCCGAGTAAGGCACCAGTCGCGGGTCCGGGGTCGGGTCGTGACATGAACAGTGATCCTAAGAATGAGGATCAGCAAGCTATATACCTCAACCTGCGGCATAAACGTAGCCCCCCGAAGGAGGTCAGTACAAAATATGTACCAAATATGTAAAACTGAAAGCACTGTAATTTAAATCATAAAGTCTGGATATAAAAAGCTGGAGACAAGTATGATAATCAAATTAACAGTACAACCGTGCCTTGCCGAAATGAATGTAATGAAAGTCAGTTTTTACCTTTTAAAAGACTATTTCAACACATGAACAATAGTCACACCATGGCTAGGGACACAAGCCCTCAAAACCATCACACAGTCCAGTAAGGGTCTCAAGCCCGCAAACATCACAGCGTGCCCGTGGAATCCTCCATCACTGCCGACAGCCGTAAGTGTAAAATATATCCATGTAACGCGCCCGTGGCATCCCAAATCACTGTCGGCGTGCACATATAATATATATATATATATATATATATATATATATGTATATATGTATATATACATGTATATATATATCTCATGCCCGTGGAATCCCTCATCTCGGGTACATGACTTCATGGAGAGCTAATCCATGGGGTAATAATAGTATATAACATGCCCGTGGAATCCCTCATCTCGGGTACATGTCTTCATGGGGAGCTAGTCCATGGAGTAATAGTATATAACATGGTCGCATGCCCCGGAATCCTTCATCGTATAAGCATGTCCATGGAGTAATAATAGCATCCGGGAATTTAACCCGCATCCTGGTCGCATGCCCCGGAATCCCTCATCGTATAAGCATGTCCAAGGATCAATCACAATGGAAGCATACCCGTGGAATCCTCCATCACTGTCGGTACGTCCAAGTAAATTCACAACAAGACAGCCGGCCCTCCAACTGAGAGTCACGACAGCGTAAAAATATAATACTTGCACTCAAAGGCTATCACAAGCAAGCATAGGCAAGTTCATAAAATCTTTAGACTTTCATTATCATACAAAAATGAATTTCATTTTATAAACTCAAGGCACTTTCATATCACATAAAAATCCGGGAATTTAACCCAAAGTACTACGTACTTCCATTCTTTTCAAAAGACTCCTTTTTATATAAAACCCCAAGATACTAACACCCGTAGTATCAAGGCTTGTCTACATTTCAAACAAGTCACTACACTTTTAGAAATACATTTTTAGGCTTCTAAATCAAGTGACTCTTACTTTAAAACTTTAAGCAATTGATGCCTTTAAATCAAATTGCGCTTCTTTATTTCAAGTCATTTATCCTTGTTTACATTACTTGAGAAAACCATTCCTTTAACCTTCCATAAAGTTGTTATAACCAACTTTCCATAAAGCCGTTATACTAACTTTATGCTTTAGAAACTAAGACATCTTTAACCTTTCATAAAGTCGTTATAACCAACTTTTCATAAAGCCGTTATACTAATTTTATGCTTTAGAAACTAAGACATCTTTAACCTTTCATAAAGTCGTTATAACCAACTTCCCATAAAGCCGTTATAACTCTTTATGTCTTAGACAAATTCATTCTTTTTATAACCAAGAGACTTATACTTTAAAATCAAGTTACATAACTTTCAAAATACTTCAAGTTTCTTGTTACATCCCGTAGTTCCAGAGTATGTATGTGAGGACGTACGTACGAGAATATAACACTTGGTACGAAAGGGAAGTTCTAAACATCGTGAAGGAAAAAGGTTTATTATTGGGAATTAAATTCTCAATTTTGGTATTTAGACTTCTTGGAATATTAGAGAATTATGGATTTTATTTTCCAGAATTGGTCACGTGGGGCCCCGGGAGAAATTTACGTTTTTGTGGGGCCCACATTATTTCGAGATTTTGGCCAACATGGATGTTTTCGGGAGATGAAATATTTTGGACGAATAAGAGGGTGACACGTGTCACCCCTTAGGTGGCATTGTGGTTGAAATATAGAGGACAAGTGGCAAGCCAAGTGTCCCAAGTCTTGTGTTGGACAAGTGGCTTGTGGGACCTACACACACTTGTCCCCAATCTCATCCACACACTTGCTTTGATCCTAGCCCTTGGTTTTCTTATAAATACACCCTTGTAGCAAGACTTCATCAACACTTAGAATTATTTTCCAAGGCAAATACTCTCTCCCTTCCTTGAGAGCTCTCGGCAATGGCCAATATCTTGACCAAATTGTTGTCCAAAAATTCTTAAACTCTTAAGTGTTCTTCATTGATGTGTTAGGAAGGTTGTTAACCAAGTGTTGGACAAGATTTCACACACCTAGCCTATGAAACACCCCTTAACCGAAACTTGCTAGGTTTGAAGCCTAAAGTGTTCTTCCCTTTTGAAGTTGGATCTTGAAGAGGAGTTGGTTAGGAGCTTCTAAGGGTTTCTTGGAGCGGATTGGAACGTAAGGAATATGAGCTAAACGTGCTACAGATCGACTTTTAGATCTTGGATAATTTTGGGCTTATCGAGGTAATGATCTTTGTCCTTCTATTGTAATTGGAGATTACATGTTGTAGTAGTTTATAATTGAGTATTTATGTAGAAGGAAGATTGAAAAGAAATGGACTGTTTTGTATATTGTGGGGCAGAATTTTACACATCCAGTTAGGCGTGTAATCCCCTTTGAGTTGCTGGTTTACTGCGCCTTAAATGTCGCATGTTGGCTATTGAATATCGGGCCTTGAAAAAGGTGGAAAAGTACGTAAAAACAGGGGAAGTGTTGCCCGATTTTCCGTAGAATAAGAGACGTTATGCTTAGAAATACTCTACGAAGAGATCTAGACATTGATAGAAGTATTTGATTTTTATAGATTGATATTCTACGCGCGGCATATTCGACTTGGCAAAGTGGATTAGCCGAGGAGGTATGTGATTCTTCCTATCCTCTTGAGCATGATTGTTGTGAAATATATAGTACGGTAGACGTACGTGTGTTAAATGAATTTTGGTTGTCTTTGGTTGGTTTAAAACATAAAGTGTTATAATAGCTTTATGGGAAGTTAGTTATAGCGACTTTATGAAGATGAAAGAATGGCTTGATTTTTCTAAAAGCTAACAGACTTGATTTTGAAAGTTAAGAGACTTGATCTTGAAAGATAAGAGACTTGACTTATAAACGACTTGATTTTGGAAAAAGAGAAGTAACTTGATTTAAAAGTATAGGTTACTTGTTATGAAAAGAGTGAGTTACTTGGGTTTTAAAAGTATATTTGACGTTGTTTTAAAAGTGTAAACCACTTGGTTTAAAAAGTATAGAGTACTTGATTTAAACATGAACGTGTTATGATACTACGGATATTAGTATCGTGTTGTTTTTACATAAAAGAGATCTTTTTGAAAGAATTAAAGTATGTAGTACTTTGGGGTTAAAACCCGAATTTTTGGCATAAAATGAAAGTCTGAGAGTATGTTAAACTTGCCTATGCTAGTTGTGATAGCCTTTGTTGTGCAAGTGTTGTATTTCTATACTACCGCGTCTCTCGATGGATGGTCGGTTATCTTGTTATTTTCTTGGACATACTGACACGTTGGGTGGCCCACGGGTATGCTTCCATTAGGATTGTTATTCCATGGACTAGCTCTCCATGAGGTTTAGTGACGCAGGCGGTATCTGGTAGTTGGCTTTCGTACTTGCCCCGGTCATTGGCGTGATCACGGGAGGTACACGGTAGTCGGCGCCGTACTTGTCGATCGTTCTTTATCATGTTATTTACTTGGACATACTGACACGTTGGGTGGCCCATGAGTATGCTTCCATTGTTATGGTATTCCACGGAGTAGTTCCCCATGAAGTTTCGTGATGCAGGAGGTACCTGGTAGTTAGCTTTCGTACTTGCCCGGTCGACGTGGCCGCGAGTGCGTGGTAGTTAGCTTTCGTACTTGCCGGTCGACCGTGGCCAGTGGAATCTGGTTGTTGACGCAGGCGGTATCTGGTAGTTGGCTCTCGTACTTGCCCCGGTCGGCTGCGCGACGCAGGAGGTACCTGGTAGTTGGCCTTCGTACTTGCCCCGGTCAGTTCTATAACATAGTTGGTACGGTAGGCTCTGGTAGATAGCTTAAGATACTTGCCCCGGTCATATCTCGTGAGACGGTAGACTCTGGTACGTTGGCTTAAGATACTTGCCCCGGTCAGTTGTGTGACGCAGGTTGGATCTGGTAGTTGGCTTCCGTACTTGGCCCGTAAAGTTTTATGATGCAGGATTGGATCTGGTAGTTGGCTCTTCTACTTGGCCCGTACGGTTTTTATGACACAGGTGGGACCTGGTGTTCATGTGTACATTTTGGTGTTATATAATATCATAGACTGCCGGCAGTGAGGAAGGAATTCCACGGGCATGATTGATATTGTGGGCGTGAGACCCATGGTTACATTTGAGTAATAACTTTGAGGGCATGCGTCCCTGACTTGACATGACTGCTTATATATTGTGTACTGTGTTTGGTTATTATACATGTCTCCTGTTTTATATAGACTGTTATGATTTCATTACAGTATTTTCAGTTTCACATACTTGGTACATGTTGTACTGACCTCCTTCGGGGGGCTGCGTTCATGCCGCAGGTAGAGGTACACCGGTTGTTGATCCTCGCTCATAGGATCACAGTTCTGCATTTGGGAAGCTCCGTTTCTCCGGAGGCTTATCTTTTGGTATATATTCCCTGTCATTATAGGTACTTGTACATTCAGGGGTATGGCGGGGCCCTGTCCCGTCTTAGTTGTTATATCAAACTCTTAGAGGTCTGTAGTACTGTTGTGAGTTGGGCTTGTAAAGGATAACTGTTGGGTTTTTATATATATATATGATGAGAGGCGACCCTTCGGTTGGCCTGTTTCCTATTTTTCATTGTTACATGCTTTTGAGTTATTTCCGCTGATATTCTCTGATGTATTATCACTAGGGTTCCCGGGGTAAGACACCAGTCGCGGGCCCAAGGTTGGGTCATGACAAAAGTGGTATCAGAGCAGTTAGTCCTCGGAAAGTGTCTACAGACCGTATCTAGTAGAGTCTTGATTATCGGCGTGTTGTGCACCACACCTATAATCAGGAGGCTGCAGGATATTTAGGATTGGTTTCCATTCTTCTCACTCTGAGATCGTGCCTTAGAGCTGTGTTATGAGTTGGACTCCCTCTGACGTATTCTTATGTACCAGTTATGCCTCTACGCAAGGCAACTAGAGCCCAGAAGGGCATGAAAGCAGAGGGAGCTGCGAGTAGAACAAAGAGGGTTACGAGGGCACAGGCCCAGTCTTTACCTGAGGTGGTACTTCATACGGGGAGTTCTATGATGCCGCCATCCCCAATAGAGTTTAGCGCAGCGGCAGCAGTTTCTACTGATGCCATGATATCTGAGACTCCAGCTCCACGACCAGGAGCCGAGGATATGTGTTACAAAGAGATGGCCCAGTTACTGGCTTGGATCGTGGCTAGGCATGAGGACAAACGAGAGTCGGAGGTTCCGGTTGTACCTATGGTGCACCCCAGAACCGATAGTTTGAGGCTTCGGGACCTCTTGAGTTGCAGTCTGCCAGAGTTCTATGGATCGAGAACTGAGGAAGATCCTCAGGAGTTTATTCGACAACTGCAGCGGATCATGAGAGTGATTAGGGCCTCAGAGGCCGAATCAGTGGTACTGGGTTCGTATCGGTTGCGGGATATTGCAGTCAACTGGTTTGATTCATGGGAACTTGTTATACCCCGTACTTCCAGAGTATGTATGCGAGGACGTACGTACGATTATTCAAGCCCTAATTAGGTTAAGATGAAATTGAGAGCTTTCAACGGAAAAGATTCTGAACCTTGTGAAGGAAATTCTACGTTTTTAATATTTTAACCGATTACAGATTTTTCCGAGAGACGAAATATTTTGGACCAATAGGAGGGCGACATGTGTCACCCTTAGTTGGCATGGGTTGGACAAAAATGGGGGCCTAGTGGACAAGTCAAATGGTCAAGTCTTGCAAGATATTTTTGGGTTAGTGGGGGTAGGTAAGTTGGACGGTTTTTGTGCCTAGTGGGAGGCCACATGGCTCTTTGTTGTGGGGGACATATGTCCCAATGTTTTGGTGGACATATGTCCCAACATTGTGGTGGACACTTGGTTGGAAGACTTCATTCTTCACATGGATCCAAATCTTCACCCTCCATTTGTTTTAATCTTGGCCATTGAAGGCTCTATAAATACCCCCCCTCTTGTGCAAGACTTCTTCATCCACTAAACATTTTCCAAGTCTCAAAATCCTTCCCTCTAGTAGTGTTCTTTTCCAAGTCCTCTCCTCCCCCCTTGCCTAGTGTTTCGTCCGAAAAATCCCCCTTCCCCCTTCCTTGTTTTTTGGTCCCAACCCCCTTGGTAGGAAATATTCTCCAAGTATTGTTACTATTCCAAAATACCTTGTAGTATTCCAAAGTCACCTCTATACTAAAAGCCCAGAAATACCACCTTATATCCATAAGTCACTAAACGAAACCCTAGGGAAATCTTCATAGTTGGTTGAAGTATTAAGTAGAAGTTGTTTAGAAACTTCTAAGGGTTTCTTGGAGCTATCAGAGCGTGCAAATTAGGAGCTAAACGTTGTTCAAGATCGACATTTAAACTTGGATAATTTTGGGCTTACCGAGGTAAATATCTTGTCCTTCTATTGTAATTGGAGATTACATACTGTAGTAGTATAGAATTAAGTATAAGATATATGGAAGGAGGGTATAAAAGAAGAGAATTGAACTGTACTTACATGGGGTGTGTTTCTGATGAACTTGAGTAGTTTTCGGTGGGAAGTCTTTGCCCAATTTTCCGTAGGATAGAGAACCTTCTGCTTAGAATATTCTACAGAGTAGTCTAGACGTTGATAGACGTATTTGACTATTATAGGTTGATACTCTGCGCGCGACACATTCGACTTGGCAGGTGGATTTCGCCGAGGAGGTATGTGATTCTTCCTATCCTCTTGAGCATGATATTTTTAAATATATAAATAGTACGGTAGACGTACGTGTGTTAACTGAACTTGGTTTTACTCTGATGTCTTTTGACTTGAGTTTTAAATAATAAGAATCTTGAAGTATTTCAAAAGAGTTATGAATCATTTTTAAAAAAAGAAAAGTAATACTTGGTTTTAAAAGCTTAAAGAGTTATACTGACTTTATGGGAAGTTAGGTGTAACGACTTAAGAAAGATAAAAGGAACGGTTTACTTATTTGTTTATGAAAGTCTTGTATTGATTTCTGAAAAGTGTAGTAAGATGGTTTGATAAGTAAACATGTTATGATGCTACGCGTGTTAGTGTCTTGTGATGTTGTGTAAGGGGGTTATTCTTGTTGTGCTTACGTTGTTAAACGTTAAGCCCGTTGTACTGTTATTATATCACATACCCCCTTGACTTGTTATACCGAGGACTTGCCACCCTTGATGCGGATCTATACGGCTTATGCGGTCTGTGTAACTATGCGGAGCTGCGGGAGTTCCAGGATTGATAATTAGGGTGTAATATCCGTCGAGGAATGCCTCATGCGATGCAATGTGACTATCGGTCTATGTGACTATGCGGACTGCGAGTCGAGGAGGATACCGCGGGTTAGCTACCCGTCACGAGAATACCTTATGCGGTGCATGTGTGACCTATACGGTGCGGAGTTCGAGATTAGGCTCGCATAATGATACTATGGGAGATTGGCCTTGCTTCGATCATTAGCGGCCTAGAAAAGACACTATGTTATATCTATTTTGCTTTTGGTTATGCTGTGGCACTATGTGCGGTTATATTGGTTGTTTCATACATATTTGTAAAATTGGTTTTAAAATGATATGATTTCATTTAAGTACTTTACAGTTTCACATACTTGGTACCTGTTGTACTGACCTCCTTCGGGGGGCTGCGTTCATGCCGTAGGTAAAGGGAAGCAGGTAGCGGATCCTCAGTTTTAGGATCTTTACTCTGGTGTCAGGATCTCCATCTCTCCGGAGGCTCGACTTTTGGTACGACTCTCCCTGGTGATGTAGGTATTTTGTACATTCAGGGTATGGCGGGGCCCTGTCCCGTCATAGTTGTTTTCTTCCTTAGAGGTCTGTAGTCCTGTTGTAAAG
The DNA here is from genome assembly GCA_029844215.1 of Przewalskia tangutica. Taxonomy (NCBI): domain Eukaryota; kingdom Viridiplantae; phylum Streptophyta; class Magnoliopsida; order Solanales; family Solanaceae; genus Przewalskia; species Przewalskia tangutica. Next base: position 74,123,227 of record CM056725.1, read on the forward strand.
TTGGGATGTAACTGTTCACTTTTGATATGTATATACATGCCGAAAGGTAGCTTTTTCCTTGGTTAGACTGTGTCTCATTTCATATTGTTCATGTCTTGTTTTTATATTCCGCTGATTACTCTGATGTATGACTACTTGGGTGCCCGGGTAAGGCACGATCCTGAGCCTCGGGCAGTCGTGACAAAAGTGGTATCGAGCGATTAATCCTCGGAAAGTGTCTCTGCATCGTATCTAGTAGAGTCTTGATTATCGGTGTGTTGTGCACCACACCAATAATCAGGAGGCTATAGGATATTTAGGATTTGTTTCAATTCTTCTCACTCTGAGATCGTGCCTTAGAGCTGTGTTATAAGTTGGACCCCTCTAACGTATTTCTTTCCTGTACCAGTTATGCCTCCACGCAAGGCAACCCGGGCCCAGAATGGCAAGTCAGCCGAGGGAGCTGCTAGTAGGATTCAGAGGGTCACGAGGGCCCAGGCCCAGTCTATACCCGAGGCGATACCTCAGACGGCGAGTTCCACGACGCCGCCGGCCCCAGCAGGATTTAGAGCCGCAGCAGTGGCTGATGAGACCACGAGACTGCACCTCCGGTCCCCACACCTGGAGCGAGAGGATATGGGTTCTGAGAGATGGCCCGATTACTAGCCGTGATTGTGGCGGCGAACGTGAGGCAGTGGATGCGATTCGATTCGATAGTACCCGTGGTTCACCCGAGGTCGGATAGTTTGAGGCTACGAGATTTTCTGAGTTGTAGCCCGCCAGAGTTCTACGGGTCGAGGCCTGAGGATGATCCGCAGGAGTTCATCCGAGCGACTCTGACCGGATCATGTGAGTGATCAAGGCTTCGAAGACCGAGTCCGTGATCTTCGGTTCGCATCGGCTGCGTGATACCGCAGTCGACTGGTTTGATTCGTGGGAGCTATCCCGGGGAGAGCATGCGCCTCCAGCAGTATGGGACGAGTTCTCGGAGGCTTTTCTCAGCCACTTCTTGCCTCCGTAGATGAGGAGGGCACGGGCCGACATATTTTTGATGCTGAGACAGAGAGGGCGCACAGTCCGGGAGTACAACGTTGAGTTCGATTCGTTGGCTCGATATGTCCCTGCATTAGTAGCAGATATGGAGGACCGAGTGCACCGCTACGTTAGGGGACTAGATGACTATTTGGCAGAGTCTTGCTCGGGTGTGGCTCTTCAGCCGGACATGGACATTGCCGCGTTCGTGCTCGTACGCGGAGTGCGGGCGTAGAGGCCGACAGGTCGACGGATATCAGCGGCAAGAAGGCGGGGCGGCGGGATCTTTTGGTAGCTCGGGGTGGACGGCCTCGCAGCGGTCTAGATTTGCACCCGGCCACTCGAGCACTCCTACACCGCCTTCGTGACGGCCCGAGTATTCGGGCGCGATCGGGGCCCGTGACTTGGACTTCCAGTAGCAGGGTGCTAACCGATCGAGGTCCTATCAGTGTGTCCGATGTTGTAGATTCTATTCTGGGAGTTGTGATACTACCTCGGGAGTTTGCTACACTTGCGGCCAGCAGGGTCACTATGCAGAGTCCGCCGACCGCAGGCGCCAGGTAGTGGGTCACCGCAGGTCTTTCGCCGGGTCTTCTTCACCTTTACTCGCCGCCGAGCGTGGTGCTCGAGGACCAGCAGGTCGCGTGGCAGGGTCTAGTTCTAGCGGTCCTCGAACGCATTTATGCCTTGTCCACCGGGACCGTGAGGCGTCACCTGATGTCGTCACAGGTACTTTATCAATTTCATGTTGTGACGTGTATGCCTTGATAGATCCGGGTTCTACTCTGTCCTATATATCTCCCCTTATTGCTAGTAGGATAGGGATAGTGTCACGACCCGAACCCGGGCCCGTGACTGGTGCCTTACCCCGGGCACCCAAGTAGACATACATCAGAGTAATCAGCGGAACGTAAAACAAGACATGATATAATATGAAATGTGTAACAGTTATCTGAGAAAACTTGTCTTTCGGCATATATATATAAACTTTAAAACCGAACAGTTACATCCCATTTACAACTCTGCCCATAACGGTACTACAGACCTCTAAGAATGATATGACAACAATGGCGGGACAGAGCCCCGCCATACCCCTGAATGTAAGTACCTACAACGATAGGGGACTATACCACTGATAAGCCTCCGGAGAACGGAGCTTCCCAAACGCTGAACTGTGACCCTAAGAGCGAGGATCAACACTGGTGTACCTCTACCTGCGGCATGAACGCACCCCAAGGAGGTCGAGACAACAGTACCAAGTATGTGGCGAAAATCAGTAAATGAAATCATAGTAGTCTATATAAAGCGAGACATGTATGATAACCAAACTACGATTCACAATAAATAAGCGATCCACGCCAAGTCGTGACTTACGCCTCAAAGTCATCACTCAAATATAACTATGGGTCTCACGCCCACAACATCAATCATGCCCGTGGAATACCTTCCTCACCGCGATCTATGATATAAAAGCACCAAGGAATACACATGAACACCGTGTCCCATGTGTCATAATAAAACCGCACGGTAAGTACGAAGGCATAGCCGACTACTAACACCTACAAGTCAACAGTGGTCATAAATCAGATCATGAGATCTGTCTAGACCGCCACATGATCGGCCGCCACTCGCCCGCGATATCTAATGTGCACGCGTCTAGTCCTCGAACTTCAGCTCGCGCATAGGCCACTCCAATGGCCCGCATGAGGTATTTCTCGCATCGGTAGCTACTCCCGGCAACGCCCCGACTCGCGGTCGCATGGCCACATAGACCGCATGACCATAAAGGCCGCACACTAACCTGGAACTCTCGTAGCTCCGCATAGGCCCCCTGGACCCGCATGAGGTATTCTCGAATCATAGGTCACACAGACCCGCCTGAGTCTACCCCGCATCGGAGGGCAGCTTAACCCCCGGAATCATGTCAAGAGGTGAGTGATATAATACTAACATAGCAGCTTATCGTTAAACAACATAAGCATAACAAGGGAAACCCCTTTACACAAACATCACAAGAATCGAACACAACGACTAATCGTTGAACAATATAAGCAAAACAAGAATAACTTTCTTACACAAGCGTCACAAGATACTCACACACGGCGGCCGAAGAGAGAATGAACTAAGTCAGTTTAGTATCATAATATGTCTATCAAACCAACTTACCTTACCTTCAGACAATATTTCAAGTATTTGATAAACAAATAATAAAAACCGTTTTCTTATTTTTCTTAAGTTGTTATACCTAACTTCCCATAAAGCTAGTATAACACTTAAGCCTTTTTTAAAAACCAAGTATTTCTTTTCTTCCAAAAAAATGATTCATAACTCTTTTGAAATATTCAAGATTCTTATTATTTAGAACTCAAGTCCAAAGACATCAAAGTAAAACCAAATTTATTTTAACATACGTACGTCTACCATACTATATATATATTACAAATATCATGCCCAAAGGAATAGGAAGGATCACATACCTCTGGCTAAATCCACTTGCTAGGTTGAATACGCCTCACGTAAAATATCAACCTTTATAAATAATGAACTAGCCCCTTTTACTAATATCCTACGAGTGTTATTTAAATAATACTTGCACGAAGTTCATTTAAAGAAAATTTCTCGATGATATTTCATTTCCAAACGAAATCGCATGGAATTGAAAGGTGAGTCGCTTATGTTTACCTTCAATTCGTACCAAGAATAAATAAAGGGTTAGAAGATTTGTTGTTCTTTTTTTTTTTTTTCATGCGTTTTTTTTTCTTTTTACCACTAAGTGAAGTGATGGATTATTAAATAAGAGATGTACTTAGAATTAAGGATAGGACACCTTATCACACACGTGGCTTTTTCTCAATCTACCATTTGGTACCTATCCTAAACTAATGCCACCCTTTATCTTGTCCATTACAGCAATTAAAATGTTAGTTGCTTAGTAACAAGGTCCCACGTGGACCAAGTTTAATTCCAAATATAATTTCATACAATGTTCTCACGTGAACTCAAATGATGAAAAGTGGATAATTCATCCCTTTCACTAATTCATATAGTGACACCTAATTGATTCTCTTAATAAGTCACTTAGGAAATTTAATCTACTTGCTACACATAATAATCCACTAAAATGTTATTTCCTCCATTAATAATCAATCCCATAATTAATCAATTATATACATGGTTAATCTCTTGATCTCAATTCTAATATCTCATTATAAGACTTTTGTATACTCAATGTCATAATTCCTGTAATATGAACTAGTCCATCACCTCTTGTCTACTTGCCCCACAAATATCTCATCCTTTACCTAATTAGGGCTTATACATTTATACGTACGTCCTCACATACATACTCTGAAATTACGGGGTATAACATTCTCCCCTCCTTAGAAACATTCGTCCCGAATGTTCCTTCTCAAAACAGACAACGATAACGTTCCTCATAACTTAAACAGTTTGCAAATGCCACAACACAACACGCGCAAATACTTAAATTCAAGTCCACAAGGAATCACCTCTAGCATCACCAAAGCTCCCACCCAAGATCTAAAAGATATTTCCTTCGCACCTTTACTTCACGAAAGTAATGATCACCTCTATTCTCTTACTCGTCGTACCTTCCTCGTACACTCGAACACTTCCTAAATAACCTTACCACCTTTCTGTTATTGCTTCAGTTTCCAAAATATCGGGGTTACTATCTCCAACTTGGTCATCATTAATCGACACTGATGGATCTCGATACTTTTCCGAACATAGCAACATGAAAGACCGGACGTACTGCCTCCTACGTCGGACGGCAAAGCTAACTTATAGGCAACCTGGCCTATTCTCCAAATGATCTGAAAACGCTCAAAGTACCTCGGGCTAAGTTTCCCCCTGCTTTCCAAATCTCGTCACGCCCTTCCGGGGTGGTACTTTCAAGAAATCCTACCGTCAACCTGAACTCCAAGTGTCGACGCCGATTATCAGTACGACTTCTGTTGACTCTGAGCTGCCAATAACCTCTCCTGGATAGGCTTCACCCTATCCACATCCTGCTGAATCAAGTATGAACCAACTATCTGAACCTTGCCAACATCGAACCAATCGACTGGCAACCTACACTTCCTCCCATACGAGGCTTCATAAGGCACCATCCGAACACTGAAATGGTAGCTAGTATAGTACTCACTCAACAAGAGGCACATACTCCTCGCTACTACCCCTGAAATCAAAACACCGGCCCGAGGGTGAATGCAATACTGAGACTCACCTGAGTTCCTAACCCCGCCTGGTAAAACCTCCAGAAACAAAAGAAATAGCCGAAAACTGGGCTTTACTGCCTGTCATAAATTAAAAGTAGGAACCCCGTGCAGCCTTACAACCTTCCTGATAACATCTCGCATAATCCTCCGCCGAGTAAACAGTCCTAACTGAAAGACAAGATGGGCTGACCTCATCGGCCCGGCTACTGGTCGAACGCATCCACGATCTCGTACGATGGTTACCTAATCTTGGGCCTAACACCCTCGTGACCCTATCATCTAGCGGGACCACCTCAAACTGACCCCACCATACACCGGGCTGCGAGTTGACTCGCGATATGGCCTCAACCCGACCTACCTCGTACTAACTTTCGTTCCCCGATCCGGAACAATCTTACCAGTTCACGTCATGAAAGCTACCACTTCCATCTCACACTACCCATGGAATTATCACAACTTACACAATGCTAACCGAACATAGCACTCCACATGTATCTACCATAACGACCTAAACAAGTCTCTTAAGGCTGAAGATATCTCTGTAACTACTGCCTCACTTTCCCTTTGTCGCTCTAATCAAATCCTGCTCTGCTGGGCGCATAACTACAGACGGTGATGAACCAGCCACCGTTCCTGAAAGCTGAGTCGTAACATCCGCGCCACCTCTGTTCGGACAATTTCTCGCAAAATGGCCCTGCTGGCCGCAAGCCTAACAAGCTATCTAAGTAGTAAGACACTCCTCATAAGAATCACCTCCCGCAACGGCCATACCGAGGTGGGGGTGGCCTCCTCTGGCTAACACCCCCTTCCTCTCCGACCCACTGAATCCGCAACTGACTTGGTAGGCTAAGTCATCCCACCTGTATTCCTACTACTAGGACATTCTCTCCTCACAAGGCCCTGACGGCTGCTGGTAAAACAAGCACCCGTAAAAAGACGACATTCCCCGGGATGACGCCTACCGCATAGTGAACACTGAGGGAAAACCGAATCTGGCTGGCTAGAACCTATGTAAGTCTGTGAACCAGAAACCCTGGAGTGCTGACCAACTCCTGCATACCCCGAACGTCCTGAAGTCTGTGGAGGACCACTCTGTACTGGCGGAGGCGCATAACCAGTCTGCTGCTGAGAAGGTCTGCCTCGAAAGTCACCAAAGGACCCTGTTGTTCTGGCCCTCTTCTGCTGATCTTGGTAAATCCGTCGATCTCTACGTTCCTCAATCCCCTGTGCATAAGCCTGTCATACGGGCAATGTCCATGCCCGGCTGAAGAGCTACTCCTGTACAACTCTCTACTAGATAATCGTCATGTCCTGTGACATATCGGTGCACTCTATCCTCCATGTCTGCCACTAACGCGGGGACATAACGAGTTAATAAGTCAAACTCTATACTGTATTCCCGAACCGTCCGCCCGTTCTGCCTCAACCTCATAACTCTATCTGCCCGGGCTCTCCTCATCTGCGAGGGCAAGAAGTGTGTAAAAATGCCTCTAAGGTTTTGATCACTTCCATGATCCGCTGCAACTGTCGAATAAACTCCTATGGATCTTCCTCAGTTCTCAATCCATAGAACTCGGGTGGACTGCAACTCAAGAAGTCCCAAAATCTCAACTGTCGGATCTAGGGTGAACTACTGGTACTACCGGAACCTCCGACTCTCGTCTGTCCTCATTCCCAGCCACCAGACTAGCTAGTAACTGGGCCATCTCCTTGTAACTGATATCCTCGGCTCCTGGCCGTGGGACTAGGGGCTCAGGTATCGTGGTCTCTGTAGCTCACGCACGCTCTAAACTCTCTCGCTAGCGGCGTCGCAGAACTCCCCGAATGAAGCGCTGTCTCAGATAATGACTGGGCCCGTGCCCTGGTAACCCTCTGTGCTCTACTCGCAGCTCCCTCTGCTGCCTTGCCCTTCTGGGCTCTGGTTGCCTTGCGTAGAGGCAATACGGGTGAAAAGAATACGTCAGAGGGAGTCCAACTTATAACACATCTCTAAGGCACGATCTCAGAGTGAGAAGAATGAAAACCAATCCTAAATATCCTGCAGCCTCCTGATTATAGGTGTGGTGCAAAACACACCGATAATCAAGACTCTACTAGATACGGTCTGTAGACACTTTCCGAGGATTAACTGCTCTGATACCACTTTTGTCACGACCAACCGGGCGTGATCGTGCCTACCCGGCACCCAAGTAGACATACATCGAGTAATGTCGAACGTAAAACAAGACATGATATAATATGAAATGTGTATGCTTATCGAGAAAACTTGTCTTTTCGGCATATATATATAAACTTTAAAACCGACGATTACATCCCATTTACAACTCTGCCCATAACGGTACTACAGACCTCTAAGAATGATATGACAACAATGGCGGGACAGAGCCCCGCCATACCCCTGAATGTAAGTACCTACAACGATAGGGGACTATACCACTGATAAGCCTCCGGAGAACGGAGCTTCCCAAACGCTGAATCGCGACCTAAGACGAGGATCAACACCGTGTACCTCTACCGCGGCATGAACGCAGCCCCGAAGGAGGTCGATAACAGTACCAAGTATGTGAAACGAAAATCAGTAAATGAAATCATAGTAGTCTATATAAAGCGAGACATGTATGATAACCAAACTACGATTCACAATAAATAAGCGATACGCCAAGTCGTGACTTACGCCTCAAAGTCATCACTCAAATATAACTATGGGTCTCACGCCACAACATCAATCATGCCCGTGGAATACCTTCCTCACCGCCATACCTATGATATAAAAGCACCAAGGAATACACATGAACACCGTGTCCCACATGTGTCATAATAAAACCGCACGGTAAGTACGAAGGCATAGCCGACTACTAACACCTACAGCACCAACAGGTCATAAATCAGATCATGAGATCTGTCTAGACCGCCACATGATCGAAGCTGGCCACTCGCCCGCAGTATCTAATGTGCGCGTCTAGTCCTGGAACTTCCGCAGCTCCGCATAGGCCAATCCAATGGCCCGCATGAGGTATTTCTCGCATCGAGGGTAGCTACTCCCCGGCAACGTCCTGGACTAGCAGTCCGCATGGCCACATAGACCGCATGACCATAAAGGCCGCACACTAACCTGGAACTCTCGTAGCTCCGCATAGGCCCCCTGGACCCGCATGAGGTATTCTCGAATCATAGGTCACAGACCGCCGAGTCTACCCGCGTGGAGGCGCTTAACCCCGGAATCATGTCAAGAGGTGAGTGATATAATACTAACATAGCAGCTTATCGTTAAACAACATAAGCATAACAAGGGAAACCCCTTTACACAAACATCACAAGAATCGAACACAACGACTAATCGTTGAACAATATAAGCAAAACAAGAATAACTTTCTTACACAAGCGTCACAAGATACTCACACACGGCGGCCGAAGAGAGAATGAACTAAGTCAGTTTAGTATCATAATATGTCTATCAAACCAACTTACCTTACCTTCAGACAATATTTCAAGTATTTGATAAACAAATAATAAAAACCGTTTTCTTATTTTTCTTAAGTTGTTATACCTAACTTCCCATAAAGCTAGTATAACACTTAAGCCTTTTTTAAAAACCAAGTATTTCTTTTCTTCCAAAAAAATGATTCATAACTCTTTTGAAATATTCAAGATTCTTATTATTTAGAACTCAAGTCCAAAGACATCAAAGTAAAACCAAATTTATTTTAACATACGTACGTCTACCATACTATATATATATTACAAATATCATGCCCAAAGGAATAGGAAGGATCACATACCTCCTCGGCTAAATCCACTTGCTAGGTTGAATACGCCTCACGTAAAATATCAACCTTTATAAATAACAGAACTAGCCCCCTTTTACTAATATCCTACTGGAGTGTTATTTAAATAATACTTGCACGAAGTTCTGTTTAAAGAAAATTTACTGATGATATTTCATTTCCAAACGAAATCAGCATGGAATTGAAAGGTGGAGTACTGCTTATGTTTACCTTCAATTCGTACCAAGAATAAATAAAGGGTTAGAAGATTTGTTGTTCTTTTTTTTTTTTTCATGCGTTTTTTTTTTCTTTTTACCACTAAGTGAAGTGATGGATTATTAAATAAGAGATGTACTTAGAATTAAGGATAGGACACCTTATCACACACGTGGCTTTTTCTCAATCTACCATTTGGTACCTATCCTAAACTAATGCCACCCTTTATCTTGTCCATTACAGCAATTAAAATGTTAGTTGCTTAGTAACAAGGTCCCACGTGGACCAAGTTTAATTCCAAATATAATTTCATACAATGTTCTCACGTGAACTCAAATGATGAAAAGTGGATAATTCATCCCTTTCACTAATTCATATAGTGACACCTAATTGATTCTCTTAATAAGTCACTTAGGAAATTTAATCTACTTGCTACACATAATAATCCACTAAAATGTTATTTCCTCCATTAATAATCAATCCCATAATTAATCAATTATATACATGGTTAATCTCTTGATCTCAATTCTAATATCTCATTATAAGACTTTTGTATACTCAATGTCATAATTCCTGTAATATGAACTAGTCCATCACCTCTTGTCTACTTGCCCCACAAATATCTCATCCTTTACCTAATTAGGGCTTATACATTTATACGTACGTCCTCACATACATACTCTGAAATTACGGGGTATAACAGATAGAGCCTGAGTCCATAGACCCTTTCGAGGTAGCTACGCCAGTGGGTGATTCGGTGGTAGCTCGGCGGGTATATAGGGCTTGCCCAGTGACTTTATGCAGTCGTCAGACCCTAGCCGACTTGATAGAGTTGGATATGACCGATTTCGATGTGATTATGGGTATGGATTGGCTAGCTTCTTGCTACGCCAATGTGGACTGCTGGGTGAGGTTGGTACGGTTCCAGTTTCCCGGGGAGCCGATTATTGAGTGGGAGGGGAACACTGTGTCGCCGAGGGGTAGGTTTATTTCCTACATCAAGGCCAGGAAGATGGTGCAGAAGGGGTATATCTACCATCTCATTTGGGTGTTTGATCTCGAGGTCGCGGTACCGCATTTTCACCGATTCCGAGAGTCGAGAGTTCCCGGATGTGTTTCCGCACGACCTCCGTATCCTCCCGAGAGGAGATAGAGTTTTGTATCGATGTCTGCGGACACTCACCTATTTCCATTCTCGCCATACGTAATGGCACCGCCAGTTGAGAGAGTTGAAGGACCACCGAGAGATTTCTTTGGAGAAGGGCTTCATCAGGCCTAGTGTTTCTCCCTGGGGAGCGCCGGTATTGTTCGTGAAGAAGAAGGACGGGACGCTGCGCATGTGTGTTGATTACAGGCAGCTGAACAAGGTGACCATTAAGAATAGATACCCCCTTCCCAGGATTGATGATTTGTTCGACCAGTTGCAGGGTGCGAGATGTTTCTCCAAGATTGATCTGCGATCGGGCTATCATCAAAGTGCGAGAGGCGGATGTCCCTAGATCGCATTCGGACCCGTGCGCACTATGAGTTCAGGGTTATGTCTTTCGGTTTGACCAATGCTCCGGCGGTATTTATGGATTTGATGAACCGAGTGTTCAAACCATTTTTGGATACGTTTGTGATAGTATTCATCGATGACATCTTGGTTTATTCTCGCTCAGAGCAGGAGCATGCGGAGCATTTGAGGACTGTGCTGAGAGTTCTTCAGGACCAGCAGTTGTACGCCAAGTTTTCCAAATGTGAGTTTTGGTTGGCTTCGGTGGCATTTCTTGGGCATATTGTAGGGGCTGATGGTATTCGGGTGGATACGGCCAAGATCGAGGCAGTCAGGAGTTGGCCTAGACCTACTACTCCGACAGAGGTGCGCAGCTTTCTGGGCCTTGCAGGTTACTATCGGAGATTCGTGGAGAAGTTTGCTTCTATTTCGGCACCTTTGACTAAGCTGACTCAGAAGGGAGCTAAGTTTCAGTGGACTGATGCTTGTGAGCAGGGTTTCCAGTTACTGAAGGAGAGGTTGACTACCGCCCCAGTTCTTACTCTTCCAGAGGGTCTAGACGGCTATGTGGTGTATTGGTGGGATGGCTTGAAGAGGGACGTTGCAGAGTTTGTGGCTCAGTGCCCGTGTTGTCAGCAGGTGAAGGTAGAGCACCAGAGGCCTGGTGGTTTGTTGCAGACGATAGAGATCCCGACCTGGAAGTGGGAGGTGATCAACATGGACTTTATCACAGGGTTACCTCGCACTCCGATGAAACATGATTCTATTTGGGTTATCGTCGACAGGCTGACGAAATCAGCCCACTTTCTTCCAGTCAGGACGACTTTTTCGGCCGAGGATTATGCCAGACTTTACATCCGAGAGATCGTGAGACTGCATGGAGTCCCTATTTCTATCATATCAGACAGAGGAGCCCAGTTTACGGCTAACTTCTGGAGGTCTTTCCAGAAGGGATTAGGGACGCAGGTGAGCCTGATTACAGCATTCCATCCTCAGACAGACGGACAGGCAGAGCGTACTATCCAGACTCTTGAGGATATGCTGCGAGCCTGTGTTATTGACTTCAGGGGTAGCTGGGAGGATCATTTTCCTCTAGTAGAGTTTGCGTATAATAATAGCTACCACTCCAGTATTCAGATGACGCCTTATGAGGCCTTGTATGGGAGGAAGTGCAGATCGCCGATAGGCTGGTTTGATGTGGGCGAGGTGCAGTTAGTGGGACCGGACTTGATACAGCAGGCAGTGGATAAGGTGAAGCTTATCCAGGAGCGATTATTGACAGCGCAGAGTCGACAGAAGTCGTATGCAGATCATCGTCGTCGGCATCTGGAGTTTGAGGTTGATGATTGGGTTTTCCTGAAGGTGTCACCCATGAAGGGTGTGATGAGGTTTGGGAAGAAAGGGAAGCTCAGCCCAAGGTACATTGGGCCTTATCAGATTGTCCGCAGGGTAGGCAAGGTTGCCTATGAGTTGGATCTGTCGTCCGATCCGAGGCGGTCATCCGATTTTTCATGTTTCTATCTTTGAGGAGATGTATCGGGGATCCATCTAGAGTGCACCCGATTGACGATGTCCAGGTGACCGAGGGGTTATCGTATGAGGAGAGTCCCATAGCGATACTCGATCGTCAGGTTAGGCGGTTGCGGACGAAGGATGTGGCTTCCGTCAAAGTCTTATGGCGGAACGAGAACAGGGAGGAGATGACGTGGGAAGCAGAGGAGGACATGAGGCAGAGGTATCCTCACTTATTCCCCACACCTCCAGGTAACTCACTTTCCTACTTGCTGATTTTAATTTTCATATGTACTTAAGTGTTGTATTGTGGCCATGTGTGGCATTTGCAAATTGTTTACGTTATGAGGAACTTTATCGTTATCTGTCTTGAGAAGGAACATTCGGGACGAATGTTTCTAAGGAGGGGAAAATGTTATACCCCGTACTTCCAGAGTATGTATGCGAGGACGTACGTACGATTATTCAAGCCCTAATTAGGTTAAGATGAAATTGAGAGCTTTCAACGGAAAAGATTCTGAACCTTGTGAAGGAAATTCTACGTTTTTAATATTTTAACCGATTACGGATTTTTCCGAGAGACGAAATATTTTGGACCAATAGGAGGGCGACATGTGTCACCCTTAGTTGGCATGGGTTGGACGAAAATGGGGGCCTAGTGGACAAGTCAAATGGTCAAGTCTTGCAAGATATTTTTGGGTTAGTGGGGGTAGGTAAGTTGGACGGTTTTTGTGCCTAGTGGGAGGCCACATGGCTCTTTGTTGTGGGGGACATATGTCCCAATGTTGTGGTGGACATATGTCCCAACATTGTGGTGGACACTTGGTTGGAAGACTTTATTCTTCACATGGATCCAAATCTTCACCCTCCATTTGTTTTAATCTTGGCCATTGAAGGCTCTATAAATACCCCCCCCTCTTGTGCAAGACTTCTTCATCCACTAAACATTTTCCAAGTCTCAAAATCCTTCCCTCTAGTAGTGTTCTTGTCCAAGTCCTCTCCTCCCCCCTTGCCTAGTGTTTCGTCCGAAACACCCCCCTGCCCCCCTCCCTTGTAGTTTCGTCCCAACCCCCCCCCCCCCCCTTGGTAGGAAATATTCTCCAAGTATTGTTACTATTCCAAAATACCTTGTAGTATTCCAAAGTCACCTCTATACTAAAAGCCCAGAAATACTACCTTATATCCATTAGTCACTAAACGAAACCCTGGAGAAATCTTCATAGTTGGTTGAAGTATTAAGTAGAAGTTGTTTAGAAACTTCTAAGGGTTTCTTGGAGCTATTGGAGCGTGCAAGTTAGGAGCTAAACGTTGTTCAGGATCGACATTTAAACTTGGATAATTTTGGGCTTACCGAGGTAAATATCTTGTCCTTCTATTGTAATTGGAGATTACATATTGTAGTAGTATAGAATTAAGTATAAGATATATGGAAGGAGGGTATAAAAGAAGAGAATTGAACTGTACTTACATAGGACTGTGTTTACAGTAGACTTGAGTAGTTTTCCGGGTAGGGAAGTGCTGCCCAATTTTCCGTAGGATAGAGAACCTTCTGCTTAGAATATTCTACAGAGTAGTCTAGACGTTGATAGACGTATTTGACTATTATAGGTTGATACGCTGCGCGCGACATATTCGACTTGGCAGGTGGATTTCGCCGAGGAGGTATGTGATTCTTCCTATCCTCTTGAGCATGATATTTTTAAATATATAAATAGTACGGTAGACGTACGTGTGTTAACTGAACTTGGTTTTACTCTGATGTCTTTTGACTTGAGTTTTAAATAATAAGAATCTTGAAGTATTTCAAAAGAGTTATGAATCATTTTTAAAAGAAAAGTAATACTTGGTTTAAAAGCTTAAAGAGTTATCGACTTTATGGGAAGTTAGGTGTAACGACTTAAGAAAGATAAAAGGAACGGTTTACTTATTTGTTTATGAAAGTCTTGTATTGATTTCTGAAAAGTGTAGTAAGATGGTTTGATAAGTAAACATGTTATGATGCTACGCGTGTTAGTGTCTTGTGATGTTGTGTAAGGGGGTTATTCTTGTTGTGCTTACGTTGTTAAACGTTAAGCCCGTTGTACTGTTATTATATCACATACCCCCTTGACTTGTTATACCGAGGACTTGCCACCCTTGATGCGGGTCTATACGGCCTATGCGGTCTGTGTGACTATGCGGAGCTGCGGGAGTTCCAGGATTGATCATTCCGGGTGTATTATCCCGATGCGAGGAATGCCTCCTGCGGTCTGTGTGACTATGCGGTCTATGTGACTATGCGGACTGCGGGAGTCCAGGAGGATACCGCGGGTTAGCTACCCCCGATGCGAGGAATACCTCATGCGGGTCTGTGTGTGACCTATGCGGACTGCGGGAGTTCCAGGATTAGGCTCGCATAATGATACTATGGGCGATTGGCCTTGCTTCGATCATTAGCGGCCTAGAAAAGACCAGTTATGTTATATCTATTTTGCTTTTGGTTATGCTGTGGCACTATGTGCGGTTACATTGGTTGTTTCGTACATATTTGTAAAATTGGTTTTAAAATGATATGATTTCATTTAAAGTACTTTACAGTTTCACATACTTGGTACCTGTTATCGACCTCCTTGAAGTGCGTTCATGCCGCAGGTAAAGGGAAGCAGGTAGCGGATCCTCAGTTTTAGGATCTTTACTCTGGTGTCAGGAGTTCCATCTCTCCGGAGGCTCGACTTTTGGTACGACTCTCCCTGGTGATGTAGGTATTTTGTACATTCAGGGTATGGCGGGGCCCTGTCCCGTCATAGTTGTTTTCTTCCTTAGAGGTCTGTAGTCCTGTTGTAAAGTTGGGATGTAACTGTTCACTTTTGATATGTATATACATGCCGAAAGGCATCTTTTTCCTTGGTTAGACTGTGTCTCATTTCATATTGTTCATGTCTTGTTTTTATATTCCGCTGATTACTCTGATGTATGACTACTTGGGTACCCGGGTAAGGCACCAGTCACAGGCCCCGGAATGGGTCGTGACATAACTGTCCCGGGGGGAGCATGCGTTTCCAACTGGTTGGGACGAGTTCTCGTATGCGTTTCTTAACCACTTCTTGCCTCCACAGATGAGGAGAGCTCGAGTGGATAGTTTTGTGATGTTGAGACATAATGGGCGGACGGTTCGGGAGTACAATATAGAGTTCGACTCATTAGCTCGATATGCCCCCACTCTAGTGGCAGACATGGAGGATAGAGTGCACCGATATGTTACTGTTACACCCCGTAATTACAAGAAATATTTTTAAGAACGTACATAAGAATCCAAATGTTAAGATTTGAGACTAGTAAAAATTTATCGGAATTATGGAATTGTCGGAAAACGAAATATTGTGACGAATGGGAGGGCGACATGTGTCACCCCCCTTAAGTTGGTCTTGGACGAAATTGGCATGGGTAAAAGGGTCATTTGATCGTAAGTTAGATGACCAAGTCTTGCTAAGTCTTGTAGCTTGATATTGTTGACTTGTCAAAGGGCCACTTGGGCTTGATCCTAGTGACATGCATCTAAGTCACACATATGTACTAATCTTTGTCCTACATTATGCTATATATGTATACTAGTAGTGAGACAAGCTTCCATACTTAGAAAAAAATTCAAGAAAATTGGATGAACAAAGGGAGAGCTCTCGGGTTAGGGTTTGAGGAAGAAGGAAAAAAAATTGTTTGTTGTCCAATAAGCTCCACACTTTAAACCAAGGTTCATAAGGGTATTGTAAGGGTATCTCAATAGAAAGATCCCGGAAAAATATCGTTTTAGTATTAGTCGCAAGGTGAAAACCTAGTTGCTTTCATAGGTTTGGTTTGGAAGATTAAAGGAAAGTTGTTTGTGATCTTCTAAGGGATTCAAGTGGCGGATTGAAGTGTCAAGGAGAGGCTCTAAGTTGCTAGGGAGCGACTTCGGATCTTGAAGTTGGATTAAGGCTCGTTGAGGTAACAATCTTGTTCTCTTTAAGTGTTATAAGATTTCATATTGTTGTAGCCTTACATTTAACTAGCATGAAGTATATTGTGTTGAAGATTTATAAGTGTTATGGATAGTTGAAGCCTAGAATCCGAAATAACATTCTAGCCATTTGAAGTTGGAATACAATTTGGTCGTTAATTAGAATCGTCGCATGTTAAATACTTGAAGATTGTGGTAGTTTAATCGATTGCAGCTTGATATCATGTTATACTAAACAACTTGGATTAAAAAGGAATTGGATAAGAATTTGTGTTGTTATACCTCAAGTTGCCGAATTGACCTTGTAGTTTGTACTAGTTTGATATTCTACGTTTGAAGTAAGAAGTTAATAGACGTATTATGGTCATTATAGGTTGACATACTACGTGCGGTATATTGGACTTAGCAAGTGGATTGACCCAAAGAGGTATGTGGAACTTTCCTATCTCTTGAGCATGAATAGTTGTACCTATATAATACGGTAGACGTACAAGACTTTGATATCCTTCACTTGTTTTAAGAATGTCCAGGTTGGTTGAGTTAGGGGATTAACTAACTTGTTTAAAAAGTATTAAGGATGTCTTAGTTTTCAAAGTTAAGGGACTTAAAGTGTTTTTAAGTATATGATACTTGTTCCGTTTTAAACGTATAAGTCCCTTGGATATAAGGAAGAATATAATTGCCTAAAGTATAAAGTTAATATGACGACTTTATGGGAAGTTGGTTATATTAGCTTTATGGAAAGTTAAAAAGAGATATTTACTCTAAGTAGAATAAGTAAGGATAAATGACTTGAATTAATGAAAGGCAATTTGATTTGAAGGCATCAATTGCTTAAGGTTTTAAAAGAAAAGAAGTCACTTGATTTAGAAGCCTAAATATATTTCTAAAAGGTATGGTGACTTGTCTTGAAAAGTAGTTATGACTTGATACTATGGTTATTAGTATCTTGGAAGTTTTATATGAAAAAGAGTCATTTTTTTAAAAGAGTAGAGGTACGTAGTACTTTGGGTTAAATTCCCGGATTTTATAATGACATGTTAGTGCCTTAAGTAAACTAAAATGAGAGTGTATATGAACAAGACTAATAAAAAGTTAGGGGATTTCTTAACTTGCTTATGTTATATATGATAAGCCGGTAGTGCTTATGTTATGTATGGTAGCCGGTTGTGCTAGTGATATATTATTCATTACGGGGTCATTCCCCGGGTTTGTTGCATTTGCATATTCCGTGGATTTGCTATCCATGATGCGAGGAATACCTCATGCGAGTCCGTAGGGCTCATGCGGGTGAAATAGTCCTATGCAGGGCGGACCAGTCCTATGCGAGGAATACCTCATGCGGGTCCACACGACCTATGCGGACGGATACAGTCTATGCGAGGAAGTTAGCTCATGCGGGTCCATACGTCCTATGCGGGTGAAATAGTCCCAGGAGTAGGAATGCTTAATGATACTACGGGAGGATGACCCTACTTTGATCATGAGCCTCCTATTTTTATGCAGTAAAGTTTATACTTGTTACTCTCATTGTTAGTAAGGCACAGTGTACTGTAATTTGATTATCATACATGTCTCCAGCTTTATTTTAGACTTATGATGTATTTACAGTATTTTCCAGTTTTGCATACTTGGTACATATTGTGTACTGACCCCCTTTCCTCGGGGGCTGCGTTCATGCCGTAGGTTGGGGTAAGCAGGTGGTGGATCCTCATTCTTAGGATGACTGATCAGGTGTCGGAAGCTCCATTTCTCCGGAGGCTTGCCTTTTGGTACGGTTCTCCCTAATGTTGTAGATATTATGTACATTCAGGGGTATGGCGGGGCCCTGTCCCGCCACAGTTGTTATTCCTAGAGGTCTGTAGTCACATTTGTGGTTTGGGTTTTAAAGAACAGGATTGTACTGACGTATTTTGGTTTATGTACATTTTACGGAAGGTGGCCTTATCGGCTAGCCTGTTGATGTTTATTTTCTAAGTTTTGATATGTGTTATGTATGTTCTGCTGTTATTCTCTGATGTATACCTGAAAGCGGTGCCGGGTAGGGCACGATCGCGCCCGGTCGGGTCGTGACAAAAGTGGTATCAGAGCAGTTAGTCCTCGGAAAGTGTCTACAGACCGTGTCTAGTAGAGTTTTGATTATCGGTGTGTCGTGCAACACATCTATAATCAAGAGGCTGCAGGACATTTAGGATTGGTTTCCATTCTTCTCTCTCTAAGATCGTGCAATAGAGTTGTCTTATTAGGTGGAATCCTCTCTGACCTATTCTTATGTATCAGTTATGCCTCCACGGAAGGCGACCAGGGCCCAGAAGGGCAAGGCAGCAGCAGGAGCTGCTAGCGGTACGAAGAGGGTTACTAGGACTCAGGCACAGACTATGCCTGAGGTTGTAGGCGGGTCGGCGAGTTCAGCCACGCCGACAGTATTAGAGGAGTCGAGAGCAGCCGTAGCTCCAGAGGTTCCGGTACCTGAGCCTCCAGTTCCTTAGCCAGGGGCTGAGTATAGAGATTACGAAGAGCTGATCCGGTTATTGACCAAAGATAGTGGCGAGCGGCAGCGAGAGTAGGTAGCTAACCCTGAGCCGAGCGGTTCTGATTCGGGATTTTCTGGGTTGTCATCCACCCGAGTTCTATGGTTCGAGATCTGAGGAGGATCCTCAGGAGTTTATTCGGCAGTTACAGCAGACTATACAGGTGCTTAGGGCCTCAGAGATAGAGTCAGTTATGCTAGCCTCTTACCGGTTACGTGATATTGCGTTGAACTGGTTTGAGTCATGGGAGCTGTCTAGAGGTGAGGGTGCTCTTCCAGCTATTTGGGAGGAGTTCACAGAGGCCTTCCTGGATCACTTTTTGCCTCCTGAGATGAGGAGAGCCCGCATGGATAGATTCTTGATAATGAGACAGAATGGGAGGACTATCAGAGAGTACAGCCTGGAGTTTAACTCATTGGCCAGGTATGCGCTCACCATTGTGGGTGACATGGCGGACAGAGTTCATCGCTATGTGATGGGGCTAGACCGTCATATGATTACTGCATGCTTGGGGGTGGCCCTTCAGCCAGGTATGGATATTGACAGGATGCAGGCGAACGCGCAGGGGATAGAAGACAGAGAGAGGGAGGATCAGCTAGACTCAGGCCAGCCCAAGAGGGCCAGGACAGCAGGATCTCATGACAGTTTTCGAGGCGGACAACCTCAGCAGCAGACTAGGTCCATATTTCAGCCGGCACAAAGTGCCCCTTCTCGGTTTTCTGGTAGGAGGGTTGATCAACCGGGTCATTCGAGAGCGATTCGGGCTCGGACTTGAGGGCTTCGCGAGGCGAAGGCGTCGCGATCGAGACCACCCGCATCTCGGTGTGTTCGATGCGGTAGATCTCACCCGGGCGAGTGTCGTATGGCTTCGGGAGCTTGTTTCTCTTGTGGCCAGCAGGGCCATATGAAGAGGGATTGTCCGACCAGAGGCGGTGGGAGTGTTATGGTTCACCGGCGGTCGATTCTTTGGATCTTCTTCTTCTGTGGTTATGCGCCCCGGAGGGCAGGGTGTTCACGGACCGGCAAGCCGCGGCAGGGGTCGTGGTGGGGGTCCCAGTTCTAGCGGTCCACAGAACCGCATATATTCCTTAGCCAGCCGCCAAGATCAGGAGGCTTCCCCAGACGTCGTCACAGGTACATTATTGATTTCATCTTTGTAGCGTTTATGCTTTGATAGATCCAGGTTCTACCTTGTCCTATGTGTCCCCTCTTATTGCTGGTAGAATCGGGATAGAGCCGGTGTCGATAGAGATTTTTGAGGTAGCTACGCCAGTGGGTGATTCGGTGTTAGCTGAGCGGGTGTACAAAGGTTGCCCGGTCTTTATTTACAGTCGTCAGACCCTAGCAGACTTGATAGAGTTGGAGATGAAAGATTTTGACGTCATTATGGGTATGGACTGGTTGGCTTC
This sequence comes from Przewalskia tangutica, assembly GCA_029844215.1. NCBI lineage: Eukaryota > Viridiplantae > Streptophyta > Magnoliopsida > Solanales > Solanaceae > Przewalskia > Przewalskia tangutica. The sequence continues at coordinate 74,143,379 of CM056725.1, forward strand.
TTGTTATGCCAACGTTGACTGTAGAAACAGATTGGTCCGGTTCCAATTTCCTGGTGAGCCAGTTATCGAGTGGAAGGGCAACACAGCGTCGTCGAGAGGTAGGTTTATTTCTTACCTCAAGGCTAGGAAGATGGTGCAGAAAGGGTACATCTATCATCTGGTTCGGGTATTCGATACAAAGGCTGAGGTGCGGCTATTGATCGATTCAGGTGGTTAGGGAGTTTCCAGATGTATTCCCAGACGATCTCCCGGGTATCCCTCCTGAGAGGGAGATTGAGTTTTATATTGATATGTTGCCAGACACTCGGCCTATATCTATTCCTCCGTACAGGATGACACCTGCTGAGTTGAGGGAGTTGAAGGACCAACTGAAAGATTTGCTGGAAAAATGCTTTATCAGGCCTAGTGTTTCTCCCTGGGGAGCGCCAGTTTTGTTTGTGAAGAAGAAGGATGGGACGCTGCGTATGTGTGTTGATTACAGACAGCTGAATAAGGTAACCATCAAGAACATATACTACCTCCCAAGGATTGATGATTTGTTTGACCAGTTGCAGGGTGTGAGGTGTTTCTCCAAGAAAGACATGCGGTCTAGTTATCATCAGGTGCGAGTTAGAGAGACAGATATCCCAAAGACTGCATTCAGGACCCGGTATGGGCACTATTAGTTCAGGGTGATGTCTTTCGGTTTGACCAACGCTCCAGCGGTATTTATGGATTTGATGAACCGGGTGTTCAAGCCATTTTTGGATACATTTGTTATAGTATTCATTGATGACATCTTCGCTTTATTCGCGCCGCAGCGCGAGCATGCAAATCACTTGAGGACGGTACTTGGGGTCCTCCGGAGCCGGCAGTTGTTCGCCAAGTTCTCCAAGTGTGAGTTTTGGTTGGCCTCAGTGGCATTCTTGGGGCACATTATTGGGGCTGACGGTGTTCAGGTGGATACGACAAAGATTGAGGCGGTCAAGTCTTGGCTGAGACCTACTACTCCGACAGAGGTGCATAGTTTCTTAGGGCTGGCAGGTTATTATCGTAGGTTTGTGGAGCAGTTTTCTTCGATATCAGCACCGTTGACTAGGCTGACTCAGAAAGCAGCTAAGTTCCAGTGGACAGAAGCTTGTGAGAAGGGCTTCCAGTTACTGAAGGAAAAGTTGACGATGGCTCCAGTTCTTACTCTTCCTGAGGGGTTAGAAGGATACGTGATTTATTGTGATGCCTCGGGTATCGGGCTAGGGTGCGTATTGAAGCAGCACGGCAAGGTAATAGCCTATGCTTTCCGGCAGCTACGGAAGCATGAGAGGAATTACCCTACTCACGACTTAGAGTTGGCCGCAGTTATTCATGCCTTGAAGATTTGGAGACATTATTTATATGGGGTTCACGTGGATATTTATACAGACCACAAGAGCCTCCAGTACATCTTTAGAGTTGTTGAAGGTTCGTGAGATTGCTGAGTCTTCCATCGTTAATGAGGTGAGGAGGCGACAGTATGAGGACCCAGTTATGATACAGTATCAAGATACGGCTCTTCGAGAGGAGAAGAGTCTATTTGAGGTAGTGTTGGATGGGGTGCTAAGGCTTGAGGGCAGATTGTGTGTTCCCGATGTTGCAGTACTCCGTCAGCAGATTCTGGGGGAGGCACACAACGCCCGTTATTCCATTCATCTGGGATCGACTAAGATGTACCATGACCTCAGATGTATGTATTGGTGGGATGGCCTTAAGAGGGACGTGGCAGGTTTTGTCGCACAGTGTCCTAATTGTCAGCAGGTCAAGTTTGAGCACCAGAAGCCCGGTGGGCTATTGCAGGCTATTGATATTCCGACATGGAAGTGGGAGGTGATCAACATGGACTTTGTTACAGGGTTACCTCGTACTCAGAGGAAGTATGATTCCATCTGGTTTATTGTTGACAGGCTGACGAAATCATCCCACTTTCTTCCAGTCAGGACTACGTATTCGGCTGAGGATTATGCCAGATTGTATATCAGGGAGATTGTGAGACTGCACGGAGTCCCTATATCGATTATATCAGACATAGGAGCCCAGTTTATGGCTAACTTCTTGAGGTCTTTCCAGAAGGGACTAGGGACACAGGTGAGTCTCAATACTGCGTTTCATCCTCAGACTGACGGGCAGGCAGAGCGTACTATCCAGACACTTGAGGATATGCTGCGAGCCTGTGTGATTGATTTCAGGGGTAGCTGGGAGGATCATTTGCCTCTTATGGAGTTTGCTTATAACAACAGCTACCATTCTAGTATACAGATGGCGCCATATGAGGCTTTGTATGGGCGGAAATGTAGGTCGCCGATTGGTTGGTTCTGTTATACCCCGTATTTCCAGAGTATGTATGTGCGGACGTACGTAGAAAAGTTTGAGCCTTAAAGTTAGGCTAGGATCAAAATTTGGGCACAAGTACCAAAAAGAATCGTTTTTCGATAAAACGTTTTACTAAACTTGCGAAGGGAAAATTCCGGCTATGTCATTTATTATTTTTGCGGATTTTTCCGAGAGACGAAATATTTTGGACCAACGGGAGGGTGACATGTGTCACCCTCACATTGGAAGCAATTGGGGCGGCAAAGTGGACGATTGGGGTCAAGGGAGTTGGTAGGATATTTTGTGCAAGTTGGTGTGGTAGATGGATAAGGTACACATGGTTAAATCCTAGCCCTACACTTGCCTAACACTTGGATTGATCTTGGCCATTGGTTGACCCTTGCTTGACCTATAAATACCCCTCTAAGTTGAAGACTTCCTTCATCCTCACTTGATATTTTCTAAGGCAAAAATCCCTCCCCCTCTTCTAAGTGTTCTCGTCCAAGAGCCTTCCCCCTCCCCCCCCCTTGAGAAGCCTTGGCCGAGAGGGTGCTCCCCTCCTAGTGGTCGGTGAGAATACACCCCCTTGCCTAGTTGCTTCGTATAATACCCCCCTTTTTTTGGTATAGAAATACTCTCCAAGTATTGTTATAATGCCCTAAATACTCTAGCCCAAATACCTTGTAGTATTCCCAAGGTTACCGCTATCTGAAAAGCCGTAAATACTATTATACTTCCCTCGATCACAAAACGAAACCACAGGAAAACCTTCATAGTCGGTTGAAGTGTTAAGTAGAAGTTGCGTAGAACTTCTAAGGGTTGTTTGGAGCGGATTGGAGCACTCGAGTAGGAGCTTAACGTTGCTCGGGATCGACATTAAAAGTTGGATAATTTTGGGCTCATCGAGGTAAATACTCATCCTTCTATTGTAATTGGGAATTACATCGTAGTTGTATAGAAATGAATATAAGATTCATAGAAGAGAATTGAAGCGTAATAGAAGGATATTACTGAGTAGACTTGAACCAAATCGCTTGGAAGAATATAAGTAGAAGATTAAAGCGTACTTACGTAGGATTGTATTTCTGATGGTGATAACCTTTATTGGTTGAATGTTCTGCGAGTAGCATGTGCTACTTGGAAGGTGGACAAGGCTAGCCGGGTTATAGCCGTGGAGCGTTTTGCTTATAGTCGATAATCGTCGCGAGGTATGTGATTCTTCCTATACTCTTGAGCATGATATTTTAAAAGAATATATATATAGTACGGTGAGCGTCGTGTGTTAATCGAATATAGTTATCAGCGGCAATGTCTTTTGACTTAAGCCTGAATAATAAGAATCTGGAAGTATTTTACAAGGATATATATATATATAGTACGGTAGACGTACGTGTGTTAACTGAATATAGTTGTACGGCAATGTCTTTTGACTTAAGCCTGAATAATAAAGAATCTTGAAGTAGTTCAAAAGATTAAGAAACCTTTTTGAAAGAAGAGTAATACTTGGTTTTGAAAACATAAGAGTTATACTAGCTTTATGGGAAGTTAGGTATAACGTCTTAAGAGAGATAAAGAGAATGGTTTACTGATTTTTAGAAGTTAAGAGACTTAATCTTAAAAGATAAGAGACTTGACTTAATATGGATATTAGTGTGAAACCTCATTCGCGAGTAATGAGTACTTGGTTTTAAAAGGAATAATGTTTTACTGATTTCGGAAATCAGAATAAGTATCGAACAAACCACTGCAGCGCTAATAAAGGAAAATGTATTGAATAATGAAGTATTATTAAAACCAGTAGAAACCTCCATCCGCATAGAAGCTAAGATGAGACAAAATGATATTACATTTTCTAGATCATGGCTGCTTTAATAAATGGTTATAAACAAGCATAAACTGCTCACCCCTATGGCATATGTTATAACAATTGTTTTAAAAGGGATTAAGACATTGAACTATGAAACTCTTCTAAAATAAAGAGACTTGAGTAATTGAAATTAGGCAAACTGGAACTTTAGGGAAAAGAAAGGCATTGTTTTGTCTTAAATTGGTTTAAAACATAGAGTGTTATAACAGCCTTATGGGAAGTTAGTTATAACGACTTTATGAAAACAAAAGAAGGGTTTTATCATTGGTTTTAATGTGGTAACTTGACTTTAAAAAAGAGAAGTGTTTTGGTCCAAAAAGAAGGCATGGTATTGCCTTAATTTGGTTTTAAAAAGGAAAGTATGGAAGTTGTTTCGGTTTACTTAAAAGATGTAAGTCACTCTATTTTTATACTAAGGGTATCGGGTGACTTTTATAAAAAGGAATGGATCTCTAAAAAGGAATTTAACGTACGTAGTACTTTAGGGTTAAAACCCGGACTTTGACATAAAATGAAAGTACCTTGAGTTGTGTATAACTTGCCTATGTTTGTTGTTGTGAAACTTGCCTATGCTTGTTGTTGTGAAACTTGCCTATGCTTGTGTGATAGTCTTTGTTGTGCAAGAATTGTGTTTCTATACTACCGCGTCTCTCGGTGGAGGGCCGGTTGACTTGTTGAGAACTTACTTGAACGTACCGGCAGTGACGGAGAATTCCGCAGTGCGCTCGCGTTGATAGTGTTATTCCATGGACTAGCTCTCCATGAGGTTTCTTACTGGTCGGCCTTGGTACCTGGTGGTCGGCTTTCGCCTTGCCGTCTCGTGAATGATTCGCCTTGGTACACGGTAGTTAGCCCTCGAACTTGCCCGTTCGGTGTAGTGGACGAAGTCTCGTGATACGGCCTTGGTACCTGGTAGTTAGCCCTCGTACTTGCCCCGGTCAGCTACGTGACCGGCCTTGGTATCTGGTAGTCGGCTTTCGTACTTGCCCCGTGTCAGCTTCGTGGTTTGGTTGTATTGTATTGTTAGTACGGCTTTGGCATCAGGTAGGACTTGGTGTTCAGGTGTACTTCTTGGTGTTATCATATCATAGACTGCCGGCAGTGAGGAAGGTATTCCACGGGCATGATTGATGTTGTGGGCGTGAGACCCATAATTATATTCGAGTAATGACTTGGAGGGCGTGAGACCCTGACTTGATATAACTGTTATATATTGTGTACTGTAGTTTGGTTATCATACATGTCTCCTGCCTTATATAGACTATTATGATTTCATTTACAGTATTTTACAGTTTCACATACTTGGTACCTGTTGTACTGACCTCCTTCGGGGGGCTGCGTTCATGCCGCAGGTAGAGGTACATCGGCTGTCGATCCCCGCGTTTAGGATCACATTTCAGCGTATTGGGAAGCTCCGTTCCTTCGGAGGCTTATCTTTTGGTATGTTACCACAGTGCAGGTTCTTGTACATTCGGGGTATGGCGGGCCCCTGTCCGTCATAGTTGTTATATAAATCTTAGAGTGCATAACCTTTGTTGTGGGCAGGGTTGTAAGGATTAAACTGTTCAACTTTGTAATTATATATATATGCCGAAAGGCGATTTTATCTCAGGTAAAATGTGTCTCATTTCACATTTTATTTCATGTATTGTTTTTATGTTCCGCTGATTACTCTGATGTATGACTACTTAGGTGCCCGGGTAAGGCACGATCCACGAACGGTCGTGACAAAAGTGGTATCGAGCGATTAATCCTCGGAAAGTGTCTGACGTGTCTAGTAAGTCTTGATTATCGGTGTGTTGTGCACCACATCTATAATCGAGGCTGCGGGACATTTAGGATTAGTTTCCGCCTTCTCATTACGAGATCGTGCCTTAGAGGTGTTGTAAGTTGGACCCTCCGACGTATCTCGTTTTTACGATTATGCCTCCGCATTGCAAGCGGCCGGGCGAAGGGCAAAGCGGCGAGAGGCTGCGAGTAGAGCGGCGGCAATCTACGAAGACCAAAGTACACGAGCCTCCGGTCCACGATGCGGAAGGCGAGAGGAGGGTTACAAGAGTGGGCCCGATTAATGGCGTGGTTGTGGCGGACTTGAGGATAGGTGGGCCGCGGTTCGATGCACCAGATGGTTCACCCTAGATCGAGATAGTTTGAGGCTACGGGATTTTACGAGTTGTAGGCCGCCAAAGTTTTATTGGTCGAGGCACGAGGATGATCCGCGAGTTCATCAAGCGATTCTGACGGATCGTGAGTGATCAAGGCATCGGAGACCGAGTCGGTGGTCTAGGTTCGCATCGGCCGCGTGATACCGCGATCGGTGGTTTGATCGTGGAGCTGTCCCGGGAGAGAATGCACTTCCACTATATGGGACGAGTTCTCGTGGCATTTCTTGCACATTTCTTGCCTCCACAAATGAGGAGGGCTCGGGCCAGATTTTTGGTGTTGTGGCGAAGCAGGCGTGCGGTTGGGAGTACAATGTGAGTTCGACTCATTGGCGTGCGTCCCGCGTTAGTAGCTAGTATGGAGGATCGAGTGCACCGATATGTTACGAGGCTCGATGATTACCTAGCGAGAGTTGTTCGGTGTAGCTCTTCACCGGTATGGACATTTCCGCATGCGAGCTTATGCACTTGGATGTGAGGCGGAGAAATCGACGGAATGACCAAGATCAGCGAAGAGGCGAACATCGTGGTCCTTTGGTGACTTTAGAGGCGGACCTCGCCGGCCAGACTAGTTATGTACCTCGCCCGATGCAGTGGTCCTCCACAACCCGGGACCCGGGATATTCGGGAGCGGTCGTGGCTCCTGTGTTTCAAATTTTCAGGGGAGTAGGAGTGCTCGCCGGATGAGGTCGCCCTTGTCTCAGTGTGGCCGTTGTGGAAAACTTCATAAGGGAGAGTGTCGTACTAACTTGGGAGATTGTTATTCGTGCGGCCAACAGGGCCATCTGGAAAGAGACTGTCCGACCAGGGGTAGCGCTGGTAGGATAGCACAGACTACGGGATCAGTTGCGGGTTCTTCACCCTCCATAGCTAGGCAGGATGTTCATACACCGGCAGACCACGGTAGAGGTCGCGGTAGAAGTTTCCAGTTTTAGCGGTCCTTTGAACCGCCTATTTTCAGGTATATCCTTAACCCTCTAGAGACTTGTATGTATTGATGTTATGATGATGCGTTTAGTGTTATGTTCGGATAGCTTTGTGCTAAAATGTGATTTAGAAGCCTGGTTAGTGAAAAGGGTAAGCCTGGGGGTGAGAAAATGATGAACCTTAGAATGTTACAGTTGAGACCTTAGATGTAAGGCCGTCTTGGGTACAAGACTTTGCGGGTGATCTTTGTCAGAATGTATATGTATACGTGGAGTAATGGTGGGAAATTCCTTGGGTAGTGTAAAATGGAAGTGGTAGCTTTCATGACCTGTATAGGTAAGATTGTTCCGGATCGGGAAACAAGAGCTTGATGCGTTAAGTAGGTCGGGTTGGGGCCATGTTACGGGCCAACCCGCGGCCTGTTTCAAGGTGGGGTCAGCTCTGGGTGGTCCCGCCAGGTGGTAGGGTCACGAGGGTGCTAGGCCCAAGTTTAGATGACCATCGTATGAGTTCGTGGATATGTTCGACCAGAAGCGGATCGTGAAAGCCGGGAATGGCCTTAAGGAAGATTGAGGCTAGTAAGATGACCAAGTTTGGAGGTGGTGACTCCAAAGTTTTGGAAACTGAAGCGATGACTGAAGTGTGGTACGTATACTAGAAGAGTTCAAGTGTTCGAGAAGGGTACGACGAGTAAGGAAGAAAGAGAACGTGTGTTATTTTGTGGCCAAGTGTGGCGTTGGCAACTTGTTAGAGGAACTTTATCGTTATCCGTCTTGAGAAGGAACATTCGGGACGAATGTTTCTAAGGAGGGGAGAATGTTATACCCCGTATTTCCAGAGTATGTACGTGAGGACGTACATAGAAAAGTTTGAGCCTTAAAGTTAGGCTAGGATCGAAATTTGGGCACAAGTACCAAAAAGAATCGTTTTTCGACAAAACGTTTTACTAAACTTGCGAAGGGAAAATTCCGGCTATGTCATTTATTATTTTTGCGGATTTTTCCGAGAGACGAAACATTTTGGACCAACGGGAGGGTGACATGTGTCACCCTCACATTGGAAGCAATTGGGGCGGCAAAGTGGACGATTGGGGTCAAGGGAGTTGGTAGGATATTTTGTGCAAGTTGGTGTGGTAGATGGATAAGGTACACATGGTTAAATCCTAGCCCTACACTTGCCTAACACTTGGATTGATCTTGGCCATTGGTTGGCCCTTGCTTGACCTATAAATACCCCTCTAAGTTGAATACTTCCTTCATCCTCACTTGATATTTTCTAAGGCAAAAATCCCTCCCCCTCTTCTAAGTGTTCTCGTCCAAGAGCCTTCCCCCTCCCCCGCTTGAGAAGCCTTGGCCGAGAGGGTGCTCCCCTCCCAGTGGTCGGTGAGAATACACCCCCTTTCCTAGTTGTTTCGTATAATACCCCCCTTTTTGTGGTATAGAAATACTCTCCAAGTATTGTTATAATGCCCTAAATACTCTAGCCCAAATACCTTGTAGTATTCCCAAGGTTACCTCTATACGAAAAGCCCAGAAATACTATTATACTTCCCGCCACAAAAACGAAACCCTAAGGAAAACCTTCATAGTCGGTTGAAGTGTTAAGTAGAAGTTGCGTAGAACTTCTAAGGGTTGTTTGGAGCGGATTGGAGCACTCGGAGTAGGAGCTTAACGTTGCTCAGGATCGACAGTAAAAATTGGATAATTTTGGGCTCATCGAGGTAAATACTACTGTGCTTCTATTGTAATTGGGAATTACATACTGTAGTTGTATAGAAATGAATATAAGATTCATAGAAGAGAATTGAACTGTAATAGAAGGATATTACAGAGTAGACTTGAACTGAAATCGCTTCAGAAGAATATAAGTAGAAGATTAAACTGTACTTACGTAGGACTGTATTTACAGTAGACTGATAACCTTTATTGGTTGAATGTTATGCGAGTAGCATGTACTACTTGGAAGGTGGACAAGGCTAGTCGGGTTATAGCCATGGAGCGTTTTGCTTATAGTCGATAATCGTCGCGAGGTATGTGATTCTTCCTATACTCTTGAGCATGATATTTTAAAAGAATATATATATAGTACGGTAGACGTACGTGTGTTAACTGAATATAGTTGTACGGCAATGTCTTTTGACTTAAGCCTGAATAATAAGAATCTGGAAGTATTTTACAAGGATATATATATATATAGTACGGTAGACGTACATGTGTTAACTGAATATAGTTGTACGGCAATGTCTTTTGACTTAAGCCTGAATAATAAAGAATCTTGAAGTAGTTCAAAAGATTAAGAAACCTTTTTGAAAGAAGAGTAATACTTGGTTTTGAAAACATAAGAGTTATACTAGCTCTATGGGAAGTTAGGTATAACGTCTTAAGAGAGATAAAGAGAATGGTTTACTGATTTTTAGAAGTTAAGAGACTTAATCTTAAAAGATAAGAGACTTGACTTAATATGGATGTTAGTGTGAAACCTCATTCGCGAGTAATGAGTACTTGGTTTTAAAAGGAATAATGTTTTACTGATTTCGGAAATCAGAATAAGTATCGAACAAACCATCATACTGCTAATAAAGGAAAATGTATTGAATAATGAAGTATTATTAAAACCAGTAGAAACCTCCATCCGCATAGAAGCTAAGATGAGACAAAATGATATTACATTTTCTAGAGCATGGCTGCTTTAATAAATGGTTATAAACAAGCATAAACTGCTCACCCCTATGGCATATGTTATAACAATTGTTTTAAAAGGGATTAAGACATTGAACTATGAAACTCTTCTAAAATAAAGAGACTTGAGTAATTGAAATTAGGCAAACTAGAACTTTAGGGAAAAGAAAGGCATTGTTTTGTCTTAAATTGGTTTAAAATATAGAGTGTTATAACAGCCTTATGGGAAGTTAGTTATAACGACTTTATGAAAACAAAAGAAGGGTTTTATCATTGGTTTTAATGTGGTAACTTGACTTTAAAAAGAGAAGTGTTTTGGTCCAAAAAGAAGGCATGGTATTGCCTTAATTTGGTTTTAAAAAGGAAAGTATGGAAGTTGTTTCGGTTTACTTAAAAGATGTAAGTCACTCTATTTTTATACTAAGGGTATCGGGTGACTTTTATAAAAATGAATGGATCTCTAAAAAGGAATTTAACGTACGTAGTACTTTAGGGTTAAAACCCGGACTTTGACATAAAATGAAAGTACCTTGAGTTGTGTATAACTTGCCTATGCTTGTTGTTGTGAAACTTACCTATGCTTGTTGTTGTGAAACTTGCCTATGCTTGTGTGATAGTCTTTGTTGTGCAAGAATTGTGTTTCTATACTACCGCGTCTCTCGGTGGAGGGCCGGTTGACTTGTTGAGAACTTACTTGGACGTCTGCGGCGGTGTGGAGAATTCCGCAGATGCGCTCACGCTGATAGTGTTATTCCATGGACTAGCTCTCCATGAGGTTTCTTACTGTTCGGCCTTGGTACCTGGTGGTCGGCTTTCGTACTTGCCCCGTCTCGTGGCTGATTCGGCCTTGGTACCTGGTAGTTAGCCCTCGCACTTGCCCCATTCAGTGTAGTGACGACGTCTCGTGATACGGCCTTGGTACCTGGTAGTTAGCCCTCGTACTTGCCCCGGTCAGCTATGTGACCGGCCTTGGTATCTGGTAGTCGGCTTTCGTACTTGCCCCGTGTCAGCTTCGTGGTTTGGTTGTATTGTATTGTTAGTACGGCTTTGGCATCAGGTAGGACTTGGTGTTCAGGTGTACTTCTGGGTGTTGTTATATCATGATCGCCGTGATGAGGAAGGTATTCCACGGGCATGATTGATGTTGTGGGCGTGAGACCCATAATTATATTCGAGTAATGACTTGGAGGGCGTGAGACCCTGACTTGATATAACTGTTATATATTGTGTACTGTAGTTTGGTTATCATACATGTCTCCTGCCTTATATAGACTATTATGATTTCATTCTGATATTTTACGATTTCACATACTTGGTACTGTTATCTTGACCTCCTTCGGGCTGCGTTCATGCCGCAGTAGAGGTACATCTACCGCCGATCCCGCGTTTAGGATCACATTTCAGCGTATTGGGAAGCTCCGTTCCTTCGAGGCTTATCTTTGGTATGTTACCACAGTCCGTAGGTTCTTGTACATTCGGGTATGGCGGGCCCGTCCCGTCATAGTTGTTGTATAAATCTTAGAAGTGCATGCTTTGTTGTGGCAGGGTTGTAAGGATTAAACTGTTCAACTTTGTAATTATATATATATGCCGAAAGGCGATTTTCTCAGGTAAAATGTGTCTCATTTCACATTTTGTTTCATGTATTGTTTTTATGTTCCGCTGATTACTCTGATGTATGACTACTTGGGTGCCTGTGTAAGGCACGATCCACGAACCGGGCAGTCGTGACAGTTCGGCGTGGCGAGTGCAGTTAGTTGGCCCAGACTTGATTTAGCAGGTTGTGGATAAGGTGAAGTTTATCCAGGAGAGACTGTTAGCAGCTCAGAGTCGGCAGAAGTCTTATGCAGATAATCGGCGTTGACATTTGGAGTTTCAGGTAGACGATTGGGCTTTCTTGAAGGTATCGCCCATGAAGGGTGTGATGAGATTCAGAAAGAAGGGGAAACTTATCCCAAGGTACATTGGGCTCTACCAGATCATCCGTAGAGTAGGCAAGGTTTCCTATGAGTTGGATCTGCCATCAGAGTTAGAGGCGGTACATCCGGTCTTCCATGTTTCTATGTTGCAGAAGTGTATCGGAGATCCATCGAGAGTTTTCCCATCTAGCGAGGTCCAGGTGACAGAGGGGTTATCGTATGAGGAGAGTCCCATAGCGATACTCGATCGCCAGGTCAGGCGACTGCGGACCAAGGATGTGGCTTCTGTGAAAGTCTTGTGGCGGAATGATAACAGAGAGGAGATGACTTGGGAAGCGGAGGAGGACATGTTGAGAAAGTATCCTCACTCTTTCCCTACACCTTCAGGTAATTCATTTTCCCTTACTTGTCATGTTTTAATTGAAGTATTTTGCTTAAGTGCTATTATGTGGCCACGTGTGGCATTATTAGTATGTAGGGGTTGTAAGAGGAGAATATGTCGCTATCTATAAGTTTGACTCCGAAAGAACATTCGGGGACGAATGTTTCTACGGGGGAAAGAATGTTACACCCCGTAATTACAGGAAATGTTTTTAAGAACGTACGTAAGAATCCAAATGTTAAGATTTTAGACTAGTAAAAATTTGTCGGAATTATGGAATTGTCGGAAAACGAAATATTATGACGAATGGGAGGGAGACACGTGTCACCCCCTTAAGTTGGTCTTGGACGAAATTGGCATGGGTAAAAGGGTCATTTGACCATAAGTTAGATGACCAAGTCTTGCTAAGTCTTGTAGCTTGATATTGTTGACTTGTCCAAGGGCCACTTGGGCTTGATCCTAGTGACATGCATCTAAGCCACACATATGTACTAATCTTGGCCCTCCATTATGCTATATATGTATACTAGTAGTGAGACAAGCTTCCACACTTAGAAAACTTTTCAAGAAAATTGGATGAACAAAGGGAGAGCTCTCGGGTTAGGGTTTGAGGAAGAAGGAAAAAAAATTTGTTTGTTGTCCAATAAGATCCACACTTTAAACCAAGGTTCATAAGGGTATTGTAAGGGTATCTCAATAGAAAGATCCCGGAAAAATATCGTTTTTGTATTAGTCGCAAGGTGAAAACCTAGTTGCTTTCATAGGTTTGGTTTGGAAGATTAAAGGAAAGTTGTTTGTGATCTTCCAAGGGTTTCAAGTGGCGGATTGAAGTGTCAAGGAGAGGCTCTAAGTTTCTAGGGAGCGACTTCAGATCTTGAAGTTGGATTAAGGCTCGTTGAGGTAACAATTTTGTTCTCTTTAAGTGTTATAAGATTTCATATTGTTGTAGCCTTACATTTAACTAGCATGAAGTATATTGTATTGAAGATTTATAAGTGTTATGGATAGTTGAAGCCTAGAATCCGAAATGACATTCTAGCCATTTGAAGTTGGAATATAATTTGGTCGTTAATTAGAATCGTCGCATGTTACTTACTTGAAGATTGTAGTAGTTTAATCGATTGCGGCTTGATATCATGTTATACTAAACAACTTGGATTAAAAGGGAATTGGATAAGAATTTGTGTTGTTATACCTCAAGTTGCCGAATTGACCTTGTAGTTTGTACTAGTTTGATATCGATTGTGGGGCGGAATTTTACACGTCTTGTAGGCGTGTAATCCCCTATTGTTAACTACATTGTTGAGCCTTAAATGTGGCGTGTTTGGTTATTGAATTCGGGCCTTGAAAAAGGTGGAAAAGTATGTAGAAAAAAAGGAAGTGTTGTCCGATTTTTCATAGAATTTAGTGACTTTGCACTTATAATATTCTACGTTTGAAGTAAGAAGTTAATAGACGTATTATGGTCATTATAGGTTGACATACTACGTGCGGTATATTGGACTTAGCAAGTGGATTGACCCGAAGAGGTATGTGGAACTTTCCTATCTCTTGAGCATGAATAGTTGTACCTATATAATACGGTAGACGTACAAGACTTTGATATCCTTCACTTGTTTTAAGAATGTCCAGGTTGGTTGAGTTAGGGGATTAACTCACTTGTTTAAAAAGTATTAAGGATGTCTTAGTTTTCAAAGTTAAGGGACTTAAAGTGTTTTTAAGTATATGATACTTGTTCTGTTTTAAAGGTATAAGTCCCTTGGATATAAGGAAGAATATAATTGCCTAAAGTATAAAGTTAATATGACGACTTTATGGGAAGTTGGTTATATTAGCTTTATGGAAAGTTAAAAAGAGAGATTTATTCTAAGTAGAATAAGTAAGGATAAATGACTTGAATTAATGAAAGACAATTTGATTTGAAGGCATCAATTGCTTAATGTTTTAAAAGAAAAGAAGTCACTTGATTTAGAAGCCTAAATATATTTCTAAAAGGTATGGTGACTTGTCTTGAAAAGTAGTTATGACTTGATACTACGGTTATTAGTATCTTGGAAGTTTTATATGAAAAAGAGTCATTTTTTTAAAAGAGTAGAGGTACGTAGTACTTTGGGTTAAATTCCCGGATTTTATAATGACATGTTAGTGCCTTAAGTCAACTAAAATGAGAGTGTATATGAACAAGACTAATAAGAAGTTAGGGGATTTCTTAACTTGCTTATGTTATATAAGATAAGCCGGTAGTGCTTATGTTATGTATGGTAGTCGGTTGTGCTAGTGATATATTATTCATTACGGGGTCATTCCCCGGGTTTGTGGCATTGGCATATTCCGTGGATTTGCTACCCATGATGCGAGGAATACCTCATGCGAGTCCGTAGGGCTCATGCGGGTGAAATAGTCCTATGCAGGGCGGACCAGTCCTATGCGAGGAATACCTCATGCGGGTCCACACGACCTATGCGGGCGGATACAGTCTATGCGAGGAAGTTACCTCATGCGGGTCCTTATGGCCTATGCGGGTAAAATAATCCCAGGAGTAGGAATGCTTAATGATACTACGGGCGGATGACCCTACTTTGATCATGAGCCTCCTATTTTTATGCAGTAAAGTTTATACTTTTTACTCTCATTGTTAGTAAGGCACAGTGTACTGTAATTTGATTATCATATATGTCTCCAGCTTTATTTTAGACATATGGTGTATTTACAGTATTTTCCAGTTTTACATACTTGGTACATATTGTGTACTGACCCCCTTTCCTCGGGGGCTGCGTTCATGCCACAGGTAGGGGTAAGCAGGTGGTGGATCCTCATTCTTAGGATCACTGATCAGGTGTCGGAAGCTCCATTTCTCCGGAGGCTTGCCTTTTGGTACGGTTCTCCCTGATGTTGTAGATATTATGTACATTCAGGGGTATGGCGGGGCCCTGTCCCGCCACAGTTGTTATTCCTAGAGGTCTGTAGTCACATTTGTGGTTTGGGTTTTAAAGAACAGGATTGTACTGACGTATTTTGGTTTATGTACATTTTACGGAAGGTGGCCTTATCGGCTAGCCTGTTGATGTTTATTTTCTAAGTTTTTATATGTGTTATGTATGTTCCGCTGCTATTCTCTGATGTATACCTGAACGGGGTGCCCAGGTAGGGCACCAGTCGCGGCCCCGGGGTCGGGTCGTGACAGTTACGGGACTGGACGATTATCTAGCAGAGGGTTGTACAGGAGTAGCTCTTCATCCGGGCATGGACATTGCCCGCATGCAGGCTTATGCACAGGGGACTGAGGAACGTAGAGGTCGACGAAATGACCGAGATCAGCACAAGAGGGCCAAGACAGCAGGGTCCTTTGGTAACTTTAGAGGCGGACAGCCTCAGCAGCAGGCTAGTTATACACTTCAGTCAGTACGGAGTACTTCTTCACAGTCTTCAGGACGTCTGGGGTATTTAAGAGCAGGTCAGGGCTCCATGGTTTCAGGTTTTCGGGGGAGTAGGGGTGTTTGCCAGATGAGGTCACCCCTACCTCAGTGTGGCCGTTGTGGTAAACTCCATTATGAGGAGTGTCGTGCTAGTTTGGGAGTTTGTTATACTTGGCCGGCAGGGCCATTTTGCGAAGAATTGTCCAACCCGAGGTAGCGCGGATGTAAAGACTCAGCCTTCGGGATCAGTGGCTGGTTCATCACCTTATCTAGCTATGCGCCCTGCAGGACAGGACTATGATTAGAGCGACGAAGGGAAGTGAAGCAATAGTTACATGTATATCCTTAACCCTTTAGAGACTAGTATGTGTTGTTATGATGGTCATATGTTAAGTGTTATGTACGGGTAGTATTGTGTAAATTGTGATTTAGAAAACCTGGTTAGTAAAAAGGTAAGTTTGGGGACATGGAGATTGTGAGCCTTAGAATATTGATAACCGTAGAGACCTTAGATGCAAGGCCGTCTTGAGTGAAAGATTTTACGGTTGATCTTTGTCGAAGTACATTGTATACATGGAGTATAGTAGTGTGATAATTCCATAGGTGGTGGGATATGAAAGTGGGTAGTTGAGCTAAGAAGACGACTAGGCTTTCATGACTTGAATAGTGAGATTTGTTCCGGACGAGGAATGAGGATTTAGTGCGATGATGGTTCGGGTCGAGGTCCAATCGCGGGTCAACCCGCAACCCAGAATGAAGTAGGGTCGGTTTGTGGTGGTCCCGCTAGGTGATAGGGTCACGAGGGTGCAAGGACCAAGTCTAGGTAACCATTGTGCAAGTTCGTGGACGCGTTCGACCAGAACCGGATCGTGAAGGCCGAGAATGGCCTTAAAGGAAATTGAAGTTAGTATAATGACCAAGTTTGGAGGAAGTAACTCAAAGGTTTTGAAAACTGAAGCGATGACTGAAATGTGGTATGTGTACTGGGAAGAGTTCGGTTGTACGAGGAGAGTACGACGAGTAAGAAAAGAAATGAACACGTGTTATAAGAATGGAAATGATTATTTACGTGAAGTGAAGGTGCGAAGAGATTATCCTTTAGACCATGAGTGGGAGCTAATAATGATGTTATACACATTAGAGGTGATTCCTCTTTGGCTTGGATTTAAGTATTGCGCGTATGTTATATTATGGCCAAATGTGGCATAATTGGTTTTGTAAGTATAGTAGTGAAGACTATACCTGTCACGACCCGACCCCGGGCCGCGACTGGTGCCCTACCTGGGCACCCTTCTAATCATACAACATAATAAACTGCGGAAGATAAATAACACTATTTTTTTTTAAAACCAAGGCCGAGCCGATAAGGCTGCCATAACATAAAAATTACCCGAAAGGGTCTACACTGTTTAACAATGTAAAAACTCTAGCTACCCAAATTTACGGATGAATACGCACTTCTAAG
Source organism: Przewalskia tangutica (assembly GCA_029844215.1). Classification (NCBI taxonomy): domain Eukaryota; kingdom Viridiplantae; phylum Streptophyta; class Magnoliopsida; order Solanales; family Solanaceae; genus Przewalskia; species Przewalskia tangutica. Next base: position 74,160,517 of record CM056725.1, read on the forward strand.
ATTTGAACAAATACTATGACGGACAAGGCCCCGCCGCACTTCTGAATATACATAGCCATGACAACTCCGAACATCGAGCCATCTCAATGCCAACCAGGATCCTAAGCTCGCGGATCCACAACCGTGTACCAAAACCTGCGGACATGAACGCAACCCCCCGAAGGGGGTCAGTACAACAGGTACTGAATATGGAACGGAAATAAAGTACAGTAAACAGATCATAACTGTACAAAAGAATGACACAGACAAGTGTAAAAAAGTACATACCAGATCCTGCCGTGTCATTACCACTCATGAACTTAATTGCATATCATTATCTTTTCCATTCCATTAAGAGTTATAGCTAAATCTTACGTACATACTTAGGAGAAGTCATTAAGTTCATTACCATATCTTACTTATCTTTCATAACATAATCCGGCTCTTTATGGAGGGACGCATATACTACCCGGCCCAATCTGGGACGCGATCAAGTCACACAAATATCAAAGCGCGTCTGAATCCCCATCACCGCCGACACCGAGTGTAAAATATAACCATGTGACGCGCGTGGCATCCCACCTCACCGCCGGCGCATACATACACAATACATATATATATCTCCCGCCGTGGAATCCCACATCATCGCGACACCGTAGGTGTAACATATAACCATGTGACGCGCCCGTGGCATCCTACCTCACTGTCGGCGTACACATATACAACATATATATATATATATATATATATATATATATATATAACGTGGCCGCATGCCCCGGAATCCCTCATCGTATAAGCATGGCCATAACGTGCCCTCGGCATCCCTCATCGTAGGTGCAGGTCTTCATGTGGAGCTAGCCTATGGAGTAATAATATAACATGCCCCCGGAATCCCTCATCGTGGGTACATGTCTTCATGGGGAGCTAGCCCATGGAGTAATAGTCGTACATAGCATGGTCGCATGCCCCGGAATCCCTCATCGTATAAGCATGGCCAAGGATCAATCATAATGGAAGCATACCCGTGGAATCCCACATCACCGTCGGTACGTCCAAGTAGACTTACAACAAGACAGCTGGCCCTCCAACTGAGAGTCACGACAACGTAAACATACAATACTTGCACTCGAAGCTATCACAAGCAAACATAGGCAAGTTCATTAAACCTTTAGACTTCCATTTTTATAAACTCATGGCACTTTCGTTTCACACATAAAATCCGGGAATTTAACCTAAAGTACTACGTACCTCTACTCCTTTAAAATGACTCTTTTTCAAATAAAACTTCCAAGATACTAATAACCGTAGTATCAGGTCATATATACTTTTCAAGACAAGTCACACTACCTTTTGGAAATACAATTATAGGCTTCTAAATCACGTGACTTCTTCCTTTAAAACCTTTAGCAATTGGTACCATTAAAACAATTTGCCCTTCAATATTTCAAGTCATTTCTTTGCTTACATTACTGAAGAAAACCATTCTTTTAATCTTCCATAAAGTTGTTATAACCAACTTCCCATACAACCGTTATAACTCTTTATGTCTTAGACAAATTCATTCCTTTTATAACCAAGAGACTTATACTTTCAAATCGAATTACATAGCTTTCAAAATACTTCAAGTCTCTTAACTTTTAAGAAAACCAGTTTCTTAACTTAGAATGTCAAGCTTCTTAACTTTAGAAATCAAGTCTTTCCAAATCAAGTATTCTATACTTGTAAATCAATTTATTTCTTCCTTTAAGAATCAAGTCCCATATAGGAGTTAGAGAGAAGTTTCTCTCACTAAGAAAACGCTCTCAACGTTTCCCCTTAGTTGCTCCTTCGGTGTTTCCTCTTCTTCCCCTTAGATTTTCGTTTGTTTCACAATGGTTTAATTGTTATTGTTCACAATATGAAGAAGTCTAAACACTACACACGTTCTAGCAATGATTCAGGAGGTTCAGGCAGTTCGGCTAAAACTAGAACAAGGAAGAAAAAAAAGAGTGGAGGCAGTCCAACAATTGCCGAGGAAAATCTTATTCCCGATCTCGACCTGGCCTGTCTTGGTTCATGTCACGCCAGACTCGCGATTTCCATTAGAAAATGTAGTAGATGATTCTATGCTACAAAGGATACATGAATGGGGCAAAAATATAGAAATTGAAAGCTTGGACATTAGTGAATTTGAAGGCAAAACTTCCGGCAAGCAGTGTCTTTTTCCGATAGCCATTGACGCCTCTAATGCTTCTATGGTGGTCGACCATTCCACGGGCCAATTAGTTGGTAATGGGATCATTTCGGAAGAACTAGACAGTCACTCTAGCATTAGTACCCCGTCACTACCTGGAAATTCACTCAGGTTAGCCGGAAAAGGGCTTAATTCTGGGCCTGACATTGCTGTTGGAGGAACAAGGTACGATGGCATTCTTGGGTCTAAACCGGTCGACGTGGTCGAGTTCATGGCGGGTCGGGCAGGTGTTCATGGGTCCAAGAGTAATCACGTCTTGCTTGATTCAAAGTCAGTTGAAAGCATTGAAGGTAGTCCTATACCCAAGAAGTTTAACGCGGGTGTCAAGAAAAGAAACTTTAATGCCCCGGGAAACGATGTGACTCCTCCTATTACGGGTCGGGGCTTGGGTCAGATGGACAAGGCGGGTCAGGAGGATATCAATGAAACTAGGAATATGAACTCTATGCATGGATCTAGGTCAGACGTGGGATACCAAGTGGTTTCTACACCCAAGGACTCTAACGTTATTATTGAAGGTGCCGAGGCGTCACACATTAATGTGGCGGGTACCAAGGATTCACTCACTACCACGGGCCTTTATGATGGCCTGATTTCCAAGACGACAGGGGATAACCTAGGGAAATTAACTACTCCCGTTATACAAAGAGTCAAGCCGGTTGAGAGTTCTAACGTTATTATTGAGGTGCCGAGGCGCCACTCATTAATGCTGCGGGTACCAATGATTCACTCCCTAGCACGGGACTTTATGATGGTCTGATTGCCAAGACGGGCCAGGGGCATAACCAAGGGACATTGAATATTCCCGTTATACAAGGAGACAAGTCAATTGTGAGACACAAAGCTAAGTCTATTTCCAAGGAGCCTAGAACTACATGGCCATTAATAATGCAAGAACCGGCGGGTCCGCTTTGAATGACGCGGAACCAAAGAGTCCTCTCGTATTAAGACAACAACCACCGATTCCTTTTAATGTCACAAATGAAGCCTTCCCTACTTTAGCTAGTTTGCTAAGTGAGTCAATCTCAAGAACCAAAATAAGCCTTTCGCCTTTAATACTCCCCGCATTCGAGTAAAGTCTTTAACTTACCCCCTCTCTCATCTAATAACACTTCACTACTTTCTGGAAAACAAAACACTTCACCCCTTCTATCTACTCTTCCTTCTTTTCCTCCAGAAACCCAACACAAATTCCCTTCCCTTCCAAATGGCACGCGAATCATCCATCCTATCGCGGGCACTAGCTCTTTTCCTTCTACCCATCCCCCTCTGCCTATACCTCCAGAAATACCCACCAATGATTTACACACTAATGCATCTTCTAAACCACATCATATTCCTACCACGGCTACAACTCATAACAACCTTCCCCCAAACCATGGCAAAGGTACCCTCCCTCCCAAAAAGACTTATGCTGGAGTCTTTGCGGGAACCAGGATTGAGGCTAAAGGCATGAAGTTACAATTTATTGAACAACAATGGGCGGAAGTAGATATAGAAGCTGAGGATGAAGTCCCTTTCATAGAAACTTGGGGCTATTGCTTAATAGGATGCTTCACGGGTCCTTTCCCGGGAAGAGAAGCATTGAATACGATTGTGAAATGATGGGGAGTTAAATGCCATATTATACCATATGGCAAAGGCTGGACAGTGTTCAAATTCATGACGGAGGAGGAGCGCACTAATGTACTTCACGGAGGCCCTTATATGGTCTACGGGAAAACCATGATGCTTAAGGCTATCAATAAAGGAGTTCTTATAACGGATGATTTGTTTATGGACATTCCTATTTGGGTCACTTTCCCGGACATTCCCCTTTCTATTTGGAGTGCCACGGGCCTTAGTAAGATTGCTTCACGTGTAGGAAAACCTCTTTACACTGACCAATATACTAAGGAAAGGTCTAAAATGAACTATGCAAGAGTTCTAGTGGAAGTGGATGTTAGCAAGGAGCCGATAATGGATTTTGTCGTCAATCTCCCCGATAACAGAAGGTATACTCAAAGGGTAAACTATGAGAATTACCCGGACTTTTGCTATCATTGTGCGGCTTTCGGACACAACCATTTGAAGTGTAGGAAGCTGAGGGATGATGTCAACAATGAAGAAGCTCCAAAGACAAGCAATACTGAGGTACCCCCTAACAACAAAGATGATTCTACTCGTTTGAAGGTCAACAAAGGTACGGGTGGAACCAACCCTCCTCCCCCTCATCCACCAACTTCTCAACATCCCGTAGATGCTGATAACTTGATGGACATTGAACAAACTGAGCACACAACACCTCCTGGTACCGGAAGCTTGGGAGAAGTATCACATGCCGCGGGTCATCCGGTTTTGGGTCATTCTGGCCCATCATGTTTGCGGGATTCTCTTGCTAAGTCCTCACTGCCTAATTCTCACAATGGCAGTTCACAACATGTTAGGATGAAGGGTAAGTCAAAACATTCTGATTCTGAAATGCCTATGAACCCGCCACCTTCATTGGAGGAAGTTACATACAACGGTGCTACGGATAAGGCTCAGCTTGTGTCAAGTAACGTTAACTTTGAACGCGGGGAGCATAGCTTGGCTGGTACACAAGTTATGGCTTCCAGCAACAAGGATGATGGATGGCAAGAGGTTTTGTCCAAAAAGAATGGGCCGAAAAGCAGTGGGAAAGTGAAGGCAGCTAAGCGCGGAGGTGCTAATAAAACCTCCTTTGTTTCCTAATGAAAATACTTTGTTGGAATGTCCGTGGTCTTTGCGGACAAAGGGATAGGGCTGCCACACAAGCTCTAGTGTGTAGTATCTCAAAGCAGCATGACGCGGCTATGATTTGTCTATTGGAAACTAAGCTATCTCGGCCAAGGACAAAATTTTTCTCTACTCAAAGATTCAAAGGGTGGAAGTTTTGCTCTAATTTGGAATTCATTGGAGGCGGTAGAATGCTATTACTTTGGGATCCATCCAGGATTTGTTGCGAAGTGCTTGGTATGGACTCTCAAAGATATCCATGTCCGTGCAAGTTGCAATATAACACAAGTGTCCTTCCTGCCACATTTGTGTACCCGGTTTATAGCATCTCGGATAGAAGGATGCTTTGGCATCACCTTTCTCACTGGGCGTTGGCATCACTAAGCCTGGATGATTATGGGAGATTTCAACACTTATCGCAGCCCTAATGATAAGGTGGGGTCCACCTCTCACGCCTTATGCACTTAGGGATCTGGAGATTTCAGAATTCTCATGGACTAGAAGACGCTCCTTCTTCCGGTTCCTTCTACACTTGGACGAATGGTTCGATTTGGTCTAAGCTTGATAGAGTGTTGATGAATCAAAATTGGAGTGATTTGAACCTAGAATGCTGTCACGACCCGAACCCAGGCCCGTGACTGGTGCCTTACCCCGGGCACCCTAGTGATACAACATCAGAGTAATCAGCGGAACATAACACAACAACATGAAATAACAAGAAGCGTACAACAGTTATCTTTAGAAAACTTGCCTTTCGGCATAAATAATAATAACAACTCTTTCAAAATGAACAGTTTAATCCTTTCTTTACAAACCCTGCCCACAACAGTACTACAGACCTCTAAGAAATGATACGACAACAATGGCGGGACAGGGCCCCGCCAAACCCCTGAATGTAAACACATATTACCATATGGGACTATACCACTGATAAGCCTCCGGAGAAACGGAGCTTCCCATACGCTGAACTGTGACCCTGAGAGCTAGGATCGACGACTGGTGTACCTCAACCTGCGGCATGAACGCAGCCCCCCGAAGGAGGTCAGTACAACAGGTACCAAGTATGTGAAACTGAAAATAAATACTGTAAGTGAAATCATAGTAGTCTATACAGAGCAGGAGACATGTATGATAACCAAACTACAGTTCACAATAAATAAGCAGTCATGTCAAGTCAGGGACTCACGCCCTCAAGTCATCACTTAAACATAACAATGGGTCTCACGCCCACAACATCAATCGTGCCCGTGGAACACATTCCTCACTGCCGGCAGTTTATGACATGAAAGCACCAAGGAACACACATGAACACCAGGTCCCACCTGTGTTATAATAAAACCGTACGGGGTAAGTACGAAGGCATAGCCGACTACTAACACCCACAGTACCAACAAGGTCATAAACCGTATCATGAGATCTGTCTAGACCGTCACATGATCAAAGCTGGCCACTCGCCCGCAATATCTAATGTGCGCGTCTAGCCCTGGAACTTCCCGCAGCTCCGCATAGGCCAATCTCATCGGCCCGCATGAGGTATAACCCCGCATCGAGGGTAGCTACTCCCCGGCATCCACCTGGACTTCGCAGTCCGCATGGCCACATAGACCGCATGCCCATAAAGGACGCACCCTAACCTGGAACTCTCGTAGCTCCGCATAGGCCCCTGGGACCTGCATGAGGTATTCTCGAATCATAGGTCCATCGACCCGCCTGAGTCTACCCCAGACGGAGGGCGCAACTCCGGAATCATCTCAAGAGATGAGTGATGTAAAATACTAACATAACAGCTTATCGTTAAACAACATAAGCACAACAAAGGAAAAACCCCTTTACACAAACATCACAAGATACTAACACACGTAGCATCCTAGCATGTTTACTTATCAATCAACAAGAAAGTATTACAAGGCTATCACAAACCAACACAATCAAGTTATACACACAAGGTACTTTCTACTATATGCCAACAAGTTCGGGGTTTTATCCCCAAAGTACTTCATACATTAACTCTTTAAAAGATACGTTATTTTCACAATGTCACACAATACCCGTAGTATAAAAATAGAGTGACTATCTTTTTAAAGTAAATCAATTACTTCTCTTTGTAGAATCAAGTAGCAACATTCTTTTCCAATGTTCAAGTTTGCCTAATTTCCAATGTTCAAGTTTCTCATTTTTCGAAAGGGTTTCGTAGTTCATAGTATTAATCATCAAGAATATCATTCTCTTTTAAACCATCCGAGAAACATAAGCCTTATATGAGTAGGATATTCTTATTTATAAAAATCTTATTACAAAGCAATGCATGATCTAGGAAATATCATTTTGTCTCATCTTAGCTTCTATGCAGATGAAACTTTCTAATAGTTTTAATAATACTTAATCACAAAACATTTCCTATTAACGCTGCAGTGGTTTGTCGATACACATTCTGATTTCCGAAATCAGTAAAACATTCTTAAGCCGTTATACCTAACTTCCCATAAAGCTAATATAACTCTTAAGTTTTCAAAAGAAACCAAGTATTACTCTTCTTTCAAAATGATTCAAAATCCTTTGAAATACTTCAAGTTCTTTATTAACACATAACAAGCCGCTTATAGTTCAAATCGGTTACCTTTTAAAACCACAAATATTTTCTTACCAACATAAAGTCGTTATAACCAACTTCCCATAAAGTCGTTATAACACTTTATGTTTTAGATCAATCAAATACACTTAACACACGTACGCTCACCGCACTACATAGTTACACACATATCATGCTAGAAGAGATAGGAAGAGGTTCACATACCTCGCGACGAGTATCGACTAATAGCAAAACGCCCAAGTACTTCCAACCGCTTCGCTACTACTCCTAAGCCAAGTAGATCGCGCCACACGTAGTACTTCAACCTATAAGGCCACAAGGCGCTTATTAACATTTAGACCTCATCAGAGAACATTCTACCAAAATTCGCAAAGACTCTCCCGCAACAGCAGAATCTCCTCCTTTATCGAGGCCGCTACCAAGCCAACCAGCGGGGTTATACATCTAACCCGAACGGGTACAATTCTACTCCACGAAAAGTCGCACAAGTCATCTGAATACACCCTATGTAAATACAGATTCGATTTCTTCTTTCAAAAGGTTTCTTATAATTCAGCTTAAGTCAAAAGACATCACGATAACAACGCTCGATTCTATATATAGTATACTTCAACTATATAGTCTAACAACCATGTAATTTCCAATTACAATAGAGGACAAAATATTTACCTCGATAAGCCCATAATTATCCAAGTTATAATGTCGATCCCGAGCAAGGTTTAGCTCCTACTCGCAAGGCTCCGACCCGCCTCCAACAACCCTTAGAAGTTCTTACCAACTTCTATTTATTACTCCAACTAACTATGGAGATTTTCCTTAGGGTTTCGGTTTTGTGGACCGACGGAAAGTATAATAGTATTTCGGCTTTTTGTACAGTGTATAACCTTAGAATACTACAAGGTATACTACTAAGGTAATTGGGTATTATAACAATACTTTTGAGAGTATTTCTACCAAGAGGGGGTATTATACTAAAACAACTAGGCAGTGGTACCTACGGCTAGCACCACAAGGAGTGGTATACCCTCGCCTACCCCACTGTGGGGCTCTCGCCGGGGAGGGAGGGACTCTCGCCAAGGCCTCACAAGGGGAGGGATTTTAACACTTAGAAGATTTGTGGAAAGGATGAAGAATTCATCAAAGGGAGAGGGTATTTATAGGTCAAGCCAAGGCCAACCAATGGCCAAGATTATGCCAAGTCATAGCAAGTGTAGGCCAAGATTGGGACAAGTGTGTGGGTCCCACTTTATCAATCAACACACAAAATATCCTACCAACTACACTCTCCAATTCGCCCAATGTCCGCCTCACGCCCGCTAATGGGAGGGTGCCAAGTGGCGCCTCTCGTTGGTCCAAAATGTTCGCCTCTCTAAAAATCCGCAAAAATTAAAAATGACATAGCCGAAATTCCCTACGAAAGTCATGGAAAACGTTTAAAAACGACTCTAATCGTGTTGTGAACAAATAAATTTCGCCAAGCCACTTTCTCAAGTTCAAATTTTCTACGCACGCCCCACGCATACTCTAGAAATACGGTATAACATTCTCCTCCTTAGAAACATTCGTCCCGAATGTTCCTTCTAAGTCTCAAAACAAACGCGCGCCAGTATAGTCTTCACTACTATACTTACGAGAACAATCCTTGCCACACATGGCCATAGAAACAACCGCACAAATACCCACATCTAAGCCCACGAGGAAGCACCTCTAACATCACAAACGCTCCCATCCAAGGGTCAAAAATATAATTCCTTCGCACTTTCTCCATACAAAAGAAATGATACCACTTTTGTCACTTTGCCGCGAGGTTCTAGTGTCACTCCGGCGACCCAACAAATGGTACCGGGCCGCATGCGATCACTGAGGGTCGCCATACCGAACTCTTACCACATTCGACATCGCCAGCTTTCCAAAACTCGGGGTTACTATCTCTAATGTGGTCATCACTAACCGGGAACACTCTGGATGGATCTCCGATACTTTCCTGAACATAACAATACGAAAGACCGGACGTACTGCCTCCTAAGTCGGACGGCAAAAGCTAACATATAGGCAACCTGGCCTATTCTTCACATGAACTTAAAAAGGCCCAAAACAACTCGGGCTAAGTTTCCTCTGTTTTTCCAAAACTCGTCACACCCAACCCGGGGTGGTACTTTCAAGAAGACCGACACAACTCAACTCTGGCGTCGTCGCCGATTATCCGCACGATTTCTCCGAGCTGCCAAAACCTCTCCTAGACGACTTCCCTATCCACATACCGGAACAAGCTCAACTAACTATCTCGCACGCCAACATCGAACCAATCGACCGGCAACTTACACTTCCGCCCCTACAAGGCTTCAAAGGACGACATCCGAACATTGAAATGGTAGATCAAACACTACCTCCACAGGAGACAACAATCCCCACAACTATCCCTGAAATCCAAACACCGCCCGGTGGCGAATGCGAGTCTGAGACTCACCTGAGTTCTTAACACATGCTTGGTAAAACTTCCAGAAACAAAAACAGCCGTACCCTGGGCTCCACTGTCTGTCATAAGGTGAAGGTAGGCACCCCGTGCAGCCTTACAACCTTTCTGATAAAACAACACTGCCGAGTAAACGGTCTTTGCTAGAAAACAAGACGGCTGACTTCTCGCCCGACCATCGTCGAATCGTCCACGACTCAGACAAGCTAACTAAACCTGGGCCTAACACCCTCGTGACCCTACCACAAGGTGGGACCACCACAAACTGACCCCACCATCATACATGGCGCGGGTTGACCCGCAACATGGCCTCAACCCTACCCGGCATCGCGCAAAACACTAGCTCCCGATCCTAATAATTTCACAAATCATGTTACGAAAACCTGGTCTCCCTAGCTCGACTTCCTTCTTTCAAATCACGCTACTCAGGGACTTATCCCACAAACATAGCCAACGTGCACTATGCACTCTGATAAGGATCAAACATAACACTACACCTATACTCGAGATGGCCTTACCTCTAAGGTCTCTACGTATAAAACTCTAAGGCTTACACCTTCTCTATCCCCCAAAATCTTACTCGGTTAACCCACCATGATTTCTAATCACTACTAACACACTGCTATCAGAACATAGCACTTAAGGTATACTCACCTTATCACACATACCGATCTCTAGAGGGTTAAGGATATATCTATATCTACTGCTTCACTCCTTAGTCGTCTAATCAAACTCGCCTGCAGGCGCATAGCTGGCGAAGGTGACGACTACCCATCGATCCTGAAGGCTAAGTCCTCCTACTAGGACACCTTTCGACATCAGACCCTGACGGTCATAGGTACAACAAGTACCAACTAAAAGACGACATTCCCGATGACGTGCATTACACATCGTGAACCGGAAGATCCGAGTTCTCACAACTCTCGCGCACGAACGCCCCGAAATTCGTGGAGGACCTCGCCGCTGGTGGATGTGCATAATCTATCCGCAGCGAGGCGACTCGCAAAAGTTACTAAAGGACCTTGCTGCTCGCCTCTTCTCGCCGCCCTTCGTTAACCCGTCGATCTCTACGTTTCGGCTGCGCATAAGCCCGCATACGTGCCATGCCAAGCCCAATCAAGAATTACTCTTGCACAACCTCTCTTAGATAGTCATCAAGACTCGCGGTACATCGGTATACTCTCCGTAGTCAAATCCATAGTTAGTAACAGTCGCCTTCCTTGAAATCTATATTCTCTGCTCCTGGCCGCGAAGGTTCAAATATCATGGCCGCAGAGGAATCGCTGCCGCCGTGCTAAACTCACGGGGCTAGTGACGCCGCAGAACTCCCGAATGAAGCACCACCTAAGGTGATAATTGGGCTGTGCCCACGTAACCCTCTCAGATTTACTCGCAGCCTCCTCGGCCGCTTTGCCTCCCGCCCGGCCGCTCACGCGAGGCATAGCGGTAAGTGGAAAGAAATACGTTAGAGGTCCAACTTACAACACGCCTCTAAGGCACGATCTCGAGTGAGAAGAATAGAAACCAATCCTAAATATCCTATAGCCTCTCGATTATTGGTGCACAACACACCGATAATCAAGACTTCATCGATACTCAGAGACACTTTCCGAGGATTAATCGCTCGATACCACTTTTGTCACTTTGTCGCGAGCCTTGCGACGACCCAACAAATGGTACCGGCTGCTTGCGATCTCGAGGCATGCCTCACGGCCATCTTCTCGACGTGCCATACGGAGAGCCACGGTTCGGTTCCCGTGGTAGGCTCGCCTCTTTATACGCCACCGGCGAGGTCGATAACAAGTACCAAGTATGTGAAACTGAAAATAAATACTGTAAGTGAAATCATAGTAGTCTATACAGAGCAGGAGACATGTATGATAACCAAACTACAGTTCACAATAAATAAGCAGTCATGTCAAGTCAGGGACTCACGCCCTCAAGTCATCACTTAAACATAACAATGGGTCTCACGCCCACAACATCAATCGTGCCCGTGGAACACATTCCTCACTGCCGGCAGTTTATGACATGAAAGCACCAAGGAACACACATGAACACCAGGTCCCACCTGTGTTATAATAAAACCGTACGGGGTAAGTACGAAGGCATAGCCGACTACTAACACCCACAGTACCAACAAGGTCATAAACCGTATCATGAGATCTGTCTGCATCGTCACATGATCAAAGCCGCCACTCGCCGCAATATCTAATGTCTTGCGTCTAGCCCCGAACTTCCCGCAGCTCCGCATGGGCCAATCTCATCGGCCCGCATGAGGTATAACCCCGCATCGAGGGGAGCTACTCCCCGGCATCCACCTGGACTTCGCAGTCCGCATGGCCACATAGACCGCATGCCCATAAAGGACGCACTTAACCTGAACTCTCGTAGCTCCGATAGCCCTCGACCTGCGTGAGGTATTCTCGAATCATAGGTCCATCGACCCGCTGAAGTCTACCCCAGACGGAGGCGCCTTAACTCCCTAATCATCTCAAGAGATGAGTGATGTAAAATACTAACATAACAGCTTATCGTTAAACAACATAAGCACAACAAAGGAAAAACCCCTTTACACAAACATCACAAGATACTAACACACGTAGCATCCTAGCATGTTTACTTATCAATCAACAAGAAAGTATTACAAGGCTATCACAAACCAACACAATCAAGTTATACACACAAGGTACTTTCTACTATATGCCAACAAGTTCTGGTTTTATCCCCAAAGTACTTCATACATTAACTCTTTAAAAGATACATTATTTTCACAATGTCACACAATACCCGTAGTATAAAAATAGAGTGACTATCTTTTTAAAGTAAATCAATTACTTCTCTTTGTAGAATCAAGTAGCAACATTCTTTTCCAATGTTCAAGTTTGCCTAATTTCCAATGTTCAAGTTTGCCTAATTTCCAATGTTCAAGTTTCTCATTTTTCGAAAGGGTTTCGTAGTTCATAGTATTAATCATCAAGAATATCATTCTCTTTAAACCATCCGAGAAACATAAGCCTTATATGAGTAGGATATTCTTATTTATAAAAATCTTATTACAAAGACCGTGATCTAGAAATATCATTTTGTCTCATCTTAGCTTCTATGCAGATGAAAGTTTCTACTGGTTTTAATAATACTTAATCACAAAACATTTCCTTTTATTAACGCTGCAGTGGTTTGTCGATACACATTCTGATTTCCGAAATCAGTAAAACATTCTTAAGCCGTTATACCTAACTTCCCATAAAGCTAATATAACTCTTAAGTTTTCAAAAGAAACCAAGTATTACTCTTCTTTCAAAATGATTCAAAAATCCTTTGAAATACTTCAAGTTCTTTATTAACACATAACAAGCCGCTTATAGTTCAAATCGTTACCTTTTAAAACCACAAATATTTTCTTACCAACATAAAGTCATATAACCAACTTCCCATAAAGTCGTTATAACACTTTATGTTTTAGATCAATCAAATACACTTAACACACGTATCGCTCACCGCACTACATGGTTACACACATATCATGCTAGAAGAGATAGGAAGAGGTTCACATACCTCGCGACGAGTATCGACTAATAGCAAAACGCTCCAAGTACTTCCAACCGCCGCTACTCCTGCCAAGTAGATCGCGCCACACGTAGTACTTCAACCTATAAGGCCACAAGGCGCTTATTAACATTTAGACCTCATCAGAGAACATTCTACCAAAATTCGGCAAAGACCTCCCCGCAACAGAAATCTCCTCCTTTATCGAGGCCGCTACACTAAGCCAACCAGGGGTTATACATCTAACCCGAACGTACAATTCTACTCCACGTAAAAGTCAGACAAGTCTCATCAGAATACACCTATGTAAATACAATTCGATCTTCTTTCGAAAGGTTTCTTATAATTCGGGCTTAAGTCAAAAGACATCACGATAACAACGCTCGATTCTATATATAGTATACTTCAACTATATAGTCTAACAACCATGTAATTTCCAATTACAATAGAGGACAAAATATTTACCTCGATAAGCCCATAATTATCCAAGTTATATGTCGATCCCGAGCAAGGTTTAGCTCCTATCTGCTGCGCTCCGACGCCTCCAACAACCCTTAGAAGTTCTAACCAACTTCTATTTATTACTCCAACTAACTATGGAGATTTTCCTTAGGGTTTTGGTTTTGTGACCGGAAAGTATAATAGTATTTCCGGCTTTTTGTATGTGTATAACCTTAGAATACTACAAGGTATACGGCTAAGGTAATTTGGGCATTATAACAATACTTTGAGAGTATTTCTACCAAGAGGGGTATTATACGAAAACAACTAGGTGTGGGTACCCTACCATTAGCACCACAAGGAGTGGTATACCCTCGGCCTACCCCACTGGGGCCTCGCCAAGGGGAGGGAGGGACTCTCGCCAAGGCCTCACAAGGGAGGGATTTTTAACACTTAGAAGATTTGTGGAAAGGATGAAGAATTCATCAAAGGGAGAGGGTATTTATAGGTCAAGCCAAGGCCAACCAATGGCCAAGATTATGCCAAGTGCATAACAAGTGTAGGGCCAAGATTGGGACAAGTTTGTGTGGGTCCCACTTTATCAATCAACACACAAAATATCCTACCAACTACACTCTCCAAGTCGCCCAATGTCCGCCTCACGCCCGCCAATGGGAGGGTGCCAAGTGGCGCCTCTCGTTGGTCCAAAATGTTCCGCCTCTCGAAAAATCCGCAAAATTAAAAATGACATAGCCGGAAATTCCCTACGAAAGTCGTGGAAAACGTTTCGAAAAACGACTTAATCGGGTGTTGTGAACAAATAAATTTCGCCAAGCCACTTTCTCAAGTTCAAATTTTCTACGCACGCCCCACGCATATACCGAAATACGGTATAACAAATGCATGCAATTTCATGCCTATGGAACTCGCTCGACCACCGCCCCGTGATAGCCACGATTATTGCATCCTATAATGTTGGGAAACGCCTTTCAAGTTCATGAATATGTGGCTTTCACCCAAATTCTTTGAGAACATTATGACTTCATGTTGGAGACAAGACATATCGAATCGCTCAATCTGCCCCGCTTCCAAATTGAAAGCCTCAAGCAACCTCTAAGGGCTTTGAACATAAATGACTTTGGAGGTATCGAACAAAGAGCAAAAGGGCAAACATAGAGTTCAAGGAGGCTATCAATGCACACATGGAAAATCCCTTTGATGAGGAGCTTAAAGCCAAGGTTAAGTCCTCAAGAGCTAGAGCAAACACCTTATCGAAGTGAAAGACACTTCATAAGGCGGAAGTCAAGACAGAAACACTTGATTGGAAGTGATAGATGTTCCAAATACTTTCATAGCTTGATCAAAAGGAGTAATGTCAGAACTCCATTAACTTTCTTGTTAAAGCTAATGGTACTATCACTACATCACCGTAAGAAGTTAGTTGCTTGTTGAATTTTACAAAGATCTATTAGGTACTTCCCGACCCACTACCAACTTTGATCCTGAAGTGTTCAACTATGGCCCAAAGTCGAGAAGAAGAGATTCTGACTTTGCATTTCATCACCCCAAAGGAGATTTGGGAAGCTCTCTCGGATATAGCAATGACAAGGCACTGGACCGGATGGTTATACTACCGCTTTCTTCAAGAATAGATGGAAAGATGTGGCCATGATGTTGTAAGATGTGTCCAGAGTTCTTCTCATCGGAGTTCTTTTGAAGCAGTAAATCATACCATCATTACCTCGCTACCAAAGACTGATCATGATCCCAAGGTAAATGATTTCAGGCCCATCGAATTGACTAATGTGATCTATAAGATCATCACAAAGATTCTAGCTAACAGAATGGCATTGATCCTTCCTTCTCTAATTGACAAATCCCGAGGGCTTTTGTGAAGGAAGAAATATGATGGACAACGTATATGTGGCACAAGAGCTTGTGAGAGGATTTAATAGAGCAGTCTCGCCAAGATGTATGCTTATGGTGGACGCCGTAAAGCATCTGACATCCTCGAGCTTCCTCGAATCGGTGGTACTGAAGTCTAAAATTTCCGCATTTACAAGATGGATCATGGAATGTGTTAGCTCAACCTCCTTCTCCTTTCTATCAATGGTGAGCTACATGGATACTTCAAAGGAAAGCGCGGCCTAAGACAAGGTGATCCCATGTCCCTACTCTCTTCATCTGTGCATGGAATACCTCTCGAGGATGCTTAAAATGGCGTCGAGGCAAGTGCTTTCTCATATTTTCCAAAGTGTAAGAAATTGGGCATTACTCATCCGCATTCGCGGATGACCTCATGCTTTTGCCAAAGGAGATATATCTTCATTGGGATTCTTATGAATTGTCTGGAAGAGTCGAGGTCGCCTCAGGATTAACTCTTAACCCTGCTAAATCCTCTGTCTACTTAGCAGGAACGCATTCTACTGTTCGAGACTTGATATTGTCCAGAGTGGGTTTCGCCATTGGAAGCTTTCCGGTACGATACTTGGGGATTCCTTTGTCCCCAATTTCAGTCTCGGTGGATCAATTTGCCCCATTCATTAGTGCTATTTCGAATTACATACAAAAATGGGGCATCACACCTTTCTTATCTTTGGTAAGCCGAACTAATCAGGTCGGTTGTCCAAGGGGTTGAGAGCTTTTGGTTCCGGGCTCTTCCTATCCCGGCCACTATTATCAACAAGATACGGTCTGCTTGTATTCAGTTCTTATGGGGAGGGAAACCACCAAGAGTTGCTTGAGATATCATTTGCTTGCCTCAATCTGAAGGTGGCTTGGGTCTTATGAACATCAAGGAATGGAATCATGCCTTGCTATCCAGGACGATTTGGCAAACTCACACTAAGCCGATTCTCTTTGGGTCCAATGGATCAATAGCCACTATTTGAGAGGTATTACAATTTGGGACTATGAGGTACGTCCTAGAGACTCCCCCTTATTCAAAAAGATTTGTGGGATTCGCGACAAATTCTTTTCTATCTTTGGTAGCCATGGTGATGCTATTGACGGCTTTACAAAATGTTGTGCCAATGGTATATTTGATTCAAGCCTTGTGTATGATATCTTGCGCACTCCGCAAGCTAAAAAGCCTTGGATGTCACAAATTTGGAAAGGCTTCATTCCTCCCAAATTCTCTTTTACTATGTGGCTGATTTGCAGAAAGCGGTTAGCTACAAAGGATAGTTTATCTTTTCTCAACTTGGAGGATAAATCTTGCGGGTTCTGCAAGCAAGCTGATGAAACAAGGGAACACCTCTTCTTTGCCTGCCCCTATACACACATGATTTGGAAGAGCATAAAAGATTGGTTGGGTATTAGAAGAGAGATGACAACTATTGAAAGCTCCCTTAAATGGATTAAGAAAGAACACCGCGGGACAAGCATCCGAGCCAAAGCTATTTTGCTTACTTTTTGCATAATGGTTTATGAGATTTGGAGGGCAAGAAACACAATGCTCTTTGAAGGCACAAGCTTTCCTACAGGTTGGTCATTGCAAGAATCAAAACAACATCTTATAGAGTTCTCTATGATTTTATCCCCTCTTGTAATGACACCTTTTGAGTGACCACCCCTCCCCTCTATCACTTCTTGTTTGCATTACGTTGAGGCTTGAGATACCTCAATGATTGATTGTAGCCACTTCCGTTTTCGTTATTAGTAATAATATTTGCATTTACCTAAAAAAAATAAAAATAAAGAATCAAGTCCCATAACTTGAAAAAAAAATAAAGTCCCTTAACCTTTTAAAAAATTGAGGTCCATAGTCTTAAAACTTCATACGTAAATTCTCATAAATTACGTAACATATACTTGGTGCGTTGTGAATAAGTTATACTTATTTATAACGATCTTAATCAAGTAGCCATGATCTAGAAAATGTAATACAATTTTGTCTTATCTTAGCTTCTATGCAGATGGAGAATTCTACTCATTTTAATATTATCAATTGTCATTACATTTTCCTTTATTAACGCTGCAATGGCTTGTTCGATACTTATTCTCATTCTTGCCGTAAATTAGCCAAGTCAACTTGGCTCCAAAATACCTCCTAACGCCTCTTACCAACATCCCCCATAAGACTCGGTAAGGACTTAGGATAACTTAGACATAACCTTTACATAGAGTAAATCACAAACATACCTCTTAACTTCTAAGAGTAGAAGGAACATGAAATAATACCACATGTATATTCCATACATAGAATCATGTCAAAAGAAGGAAGAAGTTCACATACCTCGCGACGATTATCGACAAATAGCAAAATGCTCCAAAGTACTTCAACCTTGATAGCTATTCCATCCTTCAAGTAGAATACGCTATACTTAGTACTTCAACCTATAATGGCCAATATACGTCCATTAAACCTCTAGCTTCAAACGTAGAATATTCTAAGTGCAAAGTCACTAAATCCTACGGAAAATCGGACAACACTTCCTTTGTTTTTACATACATTGCCACCTTTTTCAAGGCCGAATTCAATAACCAAACACGCCACATTTAAGGCTCAAAACAACAACCAATCAAAGGGGATTACACGCCTACAAGACGTGTAAAATTCCGCCCCACAATAAACAAGACAATCCAATAATTTCCATGTCATTCTCGGCTAATAGGTGCAACAACAAAAAGTCTTCCAATTCTTTTCCAATCCAAGATTTTGGGTCAAACATGTTATTTAGTCTTAAACAACTTCAACAACTACAATTTCCTTCTTTATATAACATGTGACAACTTATACTAATACTCAAATCGAATTGTAATCTTAAGGGCTAAACATGCTAGTTTTCGGATTAGAGTTCCAATATCCATAACACTTATCAACTTCATAATAAAAACACCTCATGCTTGCTAATATCCATAGCTACAACAATAAGTAATCTTAATTACTAAAACGACAAGAATTATACCTTTTCAAGCCCTTAATCTTCCCAAGATTCAAAGTCGCTCCTTAGCAATTCTTAGCTCCTTTTCTTATGTTCCAATCCGCTCCAAGCACTCCTTAGAAGCCTATGAAGAACTCATCTTCAAGTTCCAACTTCAAAGTTGAAGAACTCCTTAAGTTTCCGCCTTGCGACTAATACGAAAACACCACTTTTCCGGGATATTTCTATTGAGATATCCTTACAATACTCTTAGGGACCTTGGGTTTAAGTCTTGTGAATTATCATCCACAATTGCAAAATTTTGTCTTCCAAAAGTGCCTAAAGCCGAGAGCCCCCTCACTTTGTTCTTCAATATTTTCTTGAAATATGACTAAGTGTGGAACTAGTCTTGCTAATAGTATGTATTTATAACACTATGGAGGGTCAAGACTTAAACAAATGGGTGGCTAAGATGAAAAGCACTTGGATCATACACAAGTGGCAAGTTGACTTTGTCAATAATATCATGCTAGCAAGACTAATCTTCTTCAATGGTCAATGACCATTTTAACCTTGCCATTTCGTCCAACACCATGTGGGGGGGGGGGGGGGTGCCACGTGTCGCCCACCCATTCGTCCATAAAATTCCGCAACCCTCGTGGGTCCCATAAAAAGTAAAATTCCTCGGGTGGGCCCCACATGACCAAATCCGTACAAATAAATTTCCATAATGATAATACATTCCATAATCCTCAATTAATGCATTTTGAGAATCCAATTCTCTTCAACGAACATTTTTCCTTTCCGACGTTCGGAATATTTTCCATCGGAAAAACAATTCTTCCTTTCGTACCCTTTTCAAGTCTTGTGTTCCTTACATACATTCTCTTAAACATTTCCTTGAACTATGGGGTGTAACATTCTTCCCCCCTTAGAAACATTCGTCCTCAAATGTTCTTTCGCAGTCCAATCTAATTAGAGCGCGACATAGTCTCCTTTTAATACACCCTTCTTACAATATATGCCACCCATGGCCACATAACAATACTTATACTAAAATGTCAACCTTGGCACTCACGAAGCCAACTAGCCCATACTCATAATTACCTCAAAGTCCGTCATAATCATCTCTACTAGGTCTACTAGGGTCTGACGATCAGATCACACGGCAAATCTCATATACCCGCTCAGCTACCACCCCAAACACTCACGGGTGTAGTTACCTTGAAAGGTTCTTATGGATTCAGGCTCTATTCCTTTACACTTGGTTGCTATCCTCCTTACTGGTCGCACTCTTTCCGTACTTCCAACTCATACTAGCATACATACATAACCCCCATACCGATTCTGGCCCCCAATCTTTTGGAGTCACTCTTTTAAACAACATAAGGCCATTTCCGGCTCTCACGACCTGGTGGAACGCGTCCACGAACCAGTAAAACAATTAACTAGACTTGGTCTCTGCACTCGTGACTCGCCACGTAGAGGAACTACTACCAACTGATCCCACTCTATTTCAGGATATGGGGCGACCCGCAACAGGTCCTCACCCCGACCCGCCGTCGCACTTAACTCTTATCCTTGGTCTGACTTAAAATCTTATGGCCCGAGAAAGTCTTATATATCTAAGGTCTCGGCAGTTATCAATATTCTTAGGCTCGCAATTTTCATGCTCCAAGCCTACCTTACCAGTCACCCCGTAAACGGGTACAAAAATTTCTCATAATACCATAATCGTGTCGTCTTGATCACAACAACTATTACTTACTCTATACGGACCTCATCCGTACAATTCTCTTAAGCCTACCACGTAGCTTAATCTATTAGCATGGTATTCCATTAAGTTTCTTATTGTCACGACCCGTTTCGGGGCCCGTGACTGGTGCCTTACCCGGGCACCCAAGTAGTCATACATCAGAGTAATCAGCGGAATATAAAAACAAGACATGAAACAGTTGTAAAATGAGACACGGTTTTATGTGAGAAAATGTCGCCTTTCGGCATATATATATAAACATAGTTTTGCAGTTACATCCCAACTGTACAATAGGACTACAGACCTCTAAGAAGATAAACAACTATGGCGGGACAGGGCCCCGCCATACCCTGAATGTACAAAACTATATACAACAACAGGAGTTCATACCAAACGTCGAGCCTCCTAGAAGATGGAGCTCCTGACACCAAAGCAAAAGATCCTAAGGATGCGGATCTAGCACCTGCTTGCCCTTACCTGCGGCATGACGCACTCGGCCCAGAGGTCGATAACAGGTACCAAGTATGTGAAACTGTAAAGTACTTAAATGAAATCAAAGTATTTAAAACCATTTGCAAATACAATTAGTTCAATTGCACATAGTGCCACAAACAAGAACAATAATAGGTAAACTGTATCAGGTCTTTTCTAGGCCGCGAATGATCGAAGCAAGGCCAATCGCCCATAGTATCATTATGCGTGCCTAATCCTGGACTCCCGCAGTCCGCATAGGTCACACACAGACCCGCATGAGGTATTCCTCGCATCGGGGGTAGCTAACCCCGGTACTCTCCCGACTCCCGCATCCGCATAGTCTCAATAGACCGCGTAGTCACACGCATCGCATAGGCATCCCCGTGACGGATAAAACACCCGGAATGATCAATCCTGGAACTCCCGCAGCTACGCATAGTCACACGCACCGCATAGGCCGTATAGACCGCAAGGGTGGCAAGCCCTGTATAACAAGTCAAGGGGGTATGTGATATAATAACAGTACAGCGGTGTTAGCGTTTAACAACGTAAGCACAACAAGAATAACATCACAAGACACTAACCCACGTAGTATCATAACATGTCTACTTATCAAACCATCTTACTATACTTTGCAGAAGTCAATACAAGATTTTTTATACACAAACAAGTAAAACCGTCCCTTTTATCTTTCTTAAGTCGTTATACCTAACTTCCCATAAAGCTAGTATAACTCTTAAGCTTTCTGTTTAAAAATCCAGTATTACTCTTCTTTTAAAAATGATTCATAATTCTTTTGAAATACTTCAAGGTTTTTATTATTCAGGCTTAAGTCAAAAGACATTGCCGTATAACTACGTTTAGTTGACACACGTACGTCTACCGTACTATATATATATACTTAAAATATCATGCTCAAGAGTATAGGAAGGATCACATACCTTCTCGGCGAAATCCACCTGCCAAGTCGAATATGTCGCGCGCAGAGAATCAGCCTATAATAGTCAAATACGTCTATCAACGTCTAGACTATTCTGTAAACAGTTCTAAGCAGAGGGTTCTCTATTCTACGGAAAATTGGGCAGCACTTCCCTACCCGTCAAGCTACTCAAGTCTACTGTGAAAACAGTCCTATGTAAGTACAGTTCAATTATTCTTCTTTTATACCCTTCTACTGTGATAACAGTTCAATTCTTTCTTTAATACCCTTCTAAGTATCTTATACTCAAGTCTTAGCTATTCTTATATGTAATATCCAATTACAATAGAAGGACAAGAGTATTTACCTCGATAAGCCCAAAATTATCCAAGTATAAACGTCGATCCTGAGCAAGGTTTAGCTCCTAATTGCACACTCCGATAGCTCCAAGAAACCCTTAGAAGAAGTTTCTCACAACTTCTACTAAGTACTATACGGGATTTGGGCTAGGGTATTTAGGAATAGCAACTATACTTGGAAGACAACTTTCTACCAAGGGAGGGTTCTGCTAGAGCTACTAGGCTAGAGGGGAAGGTGTTTCGCCAAGGCTTTCTCAAGGGAGGGAGAGTAGGACGAAACACTTCAAGAGAGGGGGAAGGATTTTCAAGACTTGGAGAAGTGATTTGTGGATGAAGAAAACCTTCAAGTTAGGGGGGTATTTATAGGCCAACCAATGGTCAAGATGAAGCCAAGTGCTATGCAAGTGTAGGGTGAGGATTCATCCATGTGTACCTTATCCATCTACCACACAAAATATCACAAATATCCTACCTACTCCAAGCCCTCCAAATCGTCTCATTACCGCCCACACATCCGCCAATTAGAGGGTGACAAGTGTCGCCCTCTCGTTGGTCCAAAATATTTCGTCTCTCGGAAAAATCCGCAAAAAATATAAATGACATAGCCGTAATTTTCCCTTCGCAAGTTTTGTTAAATGTTTCGTCGGAAAACGATTCTTTTAGTGAGTTGTGCACAAATATTTTCGTCCATAGTGCCTAACTAAGGCTAAACCTTTGTACGTACGCCCTCACGTACATACTCTAGAAATACGGGGTATAACACTTAAAATGACTTCTTAAGGGTTCACTGCCCTATCAGACAGCTCATTCTTTCCCAATTATCTCAAAATAAAACACAAGACCTTGGCGAGAATTCATTAACTGTTCCATACCTTCCCGGTATCTAGTTAGTCTTTACCCACTCTTGGTGATCTAAAATCATTCTAGGCAACACGCGTCTGACCCTCATACATAACTCCGTATAGATGTATGTCACAATACCAACTATACTATAATCATTACCAACCTGGATACGCAATCCACGTAGTCCTTCCGGTCATCACGCTTTCTCGTAGCTGTAATCAACATAACTCGTTAGGGAGAGACGACCCTAACAACACAGCTCTATCGCATGATCTCAGAGTGAGAAGAATGGAAACCAACCCTAAATGTCCTGCAGCCTCCTGATTATAGATGTGGTGCACAACACACCGATAATCAAGACTCTACTTAGACAAGGTCTGTAGACACTTTCTGAGGACTAACTGCTCTGATACCACTTTTGTCACGACCCGACCCCAGGCCGCGACTGGTGCCCTACCTGGGCACCCTTCTAATCATACAACATAATAAACTGCGGAAGATAAATAACACTTTTTTTTTTTTAAAACCAAGGCCGAGCCGATAAGGCTGCCATAACATAAAAATTACCCGAAAGGGTCTACACTATTTAACAATGTAAAAACAACTCTAGCCAGTCCAGCCCACAGATGAATACAGACCTCTAAGATTTGAACAAATACTATGACGGGACAAGGCCTCGCCGTACCCCTGAATATATATAGCCATGACAACTCCGGAACATTGGAGCCATCTCAAATGCTGAACCAGGATCCTAAGCTCGCGGATCCACAACCGTGTACCTAAACTCATGACATTAACGCACTTCAAGAAGTCGATAACAGTAATCGAATATGGAACGAAAATAAAGTACAAGAAATGCATCATAATCAGATAAAAGAATGACAGGGACAAGTGTAAAAAAGTACAAACCAGATCCTGCCGTGTCATTACCACTCATAAACTTTATTGCACATCATTATCTTTTCCATTCCATTAAGAGTTATAGCCAAATCTTACGTACATACTTAGGAGAAGTCATTAAGTTCATTACCATATCTTACTTATCTTTCATAACATAATCCGGCCCTTTATGGAGGGACGCATATACTACCCGGCCCAATCTGGGATGCGATCAAGTCACACAAACATCAAAGCGTGCCCGTGGAATCCCCCATCACTGCCGACAGCCGTAAGTGTAAAATATAACCATGTGACGCGCCTGTGGCATCCCACCTCACTGTCGGCGTAAACATACACAATACATACATATATCTCCTGCCCGTGGAATCCCACATCACTGCCGACAGCCGTAAGTGTAACATATAACCATGTGACGCGCCCGTGGCATCCTACCTCACTGTCGGCGTACACATATACAACACATATATATATATATATAACGTGGCCGCATGCCCTGGAATCTCTCATCGTATAAGCATGGCCATAACGTGCCATCGGCATCCCTCATCGTAGGTGCAGGTCTTCATGGGGAGCTAGCCCATGGAGTAATAATATAACATGCCCCCGGAATCCCTCATCGTGGGTACATGTCTTCATGGGGAGCTATCCCATGGAGTAATAGTCTTACATAGAATAGTCGCATGCCCCGGAATCCCTCATCGTATAAGCATGGCCATGGGTAATAAAACAAATCCGGGAATCTAACCCGCCTCCTGGTCACATGCCCCGGAATCCCACATCGTATAAGCATGTCCAAGGATCAATCATAATGGAAGCATACCCGTGGAATCCCACATCACCGTCGGTACGTCCAAGTAAACTTACAACAAGACAGCCGACCCTCCAACTGAGATTCACGACAACGTAAACATACAATACTTGCACTCAAAGCTATCACAAGAAAACATAGGCAAGTTCATTAAACCTTTAGACTTCCATTTTTATAAACTCATGGCACTTTCGTTTCACACATAAAAATCCGGGAATTTAACCCAAAGTACTACGTACCTCTACTCCTTTAAAATGACTCTTTTTTAAATAAAACTTCCAAGATACTAATTTCCGTAGTATCAGGTCATATATACTTTTCAAGACAAGTCACACTACCTTTTAGAAATACAATTATAGGCTTCTAAATCACGTGACTTCTTCCTTTAAAACCTTTAGCAATTGGTACCATTAAAACAATTTGCCCTTCTTTATTTCAAGTCATTTCTTTGCTTACATTACTGAAGAAAACCATTCTTTTAATATTCCATAAAGTTGTTATAACCAACTTCCCATACAACCGTTATAACTCTTTATGTCTTAGACAAATTCATTCCTTTTATAACCAAGAGACTTATACTTTCAAATCGAATTACATAGCTTTCAAAATACTTCAAGTCTCTTAACTTTTAAGAAAACCAGTTTCTTAACTTAGAATGTCAAGCTTCTTAACTTTAGAAATCAAGTCTTTCAAAATCAAGTATTCTATACTTGTAAATCAATTTATTTCTTCCTTTAAGAATCAAGTCCCATAACTTGAAAAAAAATAAAGTCCCTTAACCTTTTAAAAATTTGAGGTCCATAGTCTTAAAACTTCATACGTAAATTCTCATAAATTACGTAACATATACTTGGTGCGTTGTGAATAAGTTATACTTATTTATAACGATCTTAATCAAGTAGCCATGATCTAGAAAATGTAATACAATTTTGTCTTATCTTAGCTTCTATGCAGATGGAGAATTCTACTCATTTTAATATTATCAATTGTCATTACATTTTCCTTTATTAACGCCGCAATGGCTTGTTCGATACTTATTCTCATTCTTGCCGTAAATTAGCCAAGTCAACTTGGCTCCAAAATACCTCCTAACGCCTCTTACCAACATCCCCCATAAGACTCGGTAAGGACTTAGGATAACTTAGACATAACCTTTACATAAAGTAAATCACAAACATACCTCTTAACTTCTAAGAGTAGAAGGAACATGAAATAATACCACATGTATATTCCATACATAGAATCATGTCAAAAGAAGGAAGAGGTTCACATACCTCGCGACGATTATCGACAAATAGCAAAATGCTCCAAAGTACTTCAACCTTGATAGCTATTCCATCCTTCAAGTAGAATACGCTATACTTAGTACTTCAACCTATAATGGCCAATATACGTCCATTAAACCTCTAGCTTCAAAAGTAGAATATTCTAAGTGCAAAGTCACTAAATCCTACGGAAAATCGGACAACACTTCCTTTGTTTCTACATACATTGCCACCTTTTTCAAGGCCGAATTCAATAACCAAACACGCCACATTTAAGGCTCAAACCAACAACCAATCAAAGAGGATTACACGCCTACAAGACGTGTAAAATTCCGCCCCACAATAAACAAGACAATCCAATAATTTCCATGTCATTCTCGGCTAATAGGTGCAACAACAAAAAGTCTTCCAATTCTTTTCCAATCCAAGTTTTTGGGTCAAACATGTTATTTAGTCATAAACAACTTCAACAACTACAATTTCCTTCTTTATATAACATGTGACAACTTATACTAATACTCAAATCGAATTGTAATCTTAAGGGCTAAACATGCTAGTTTTCGGATTAGAGTTCCAATGTCCATAACACTTATCAACTTCATAATAAAAACACCTCATGCTTGCTAATATCCATAGCTACAACAATAAGTAATCTTAATTACTAAAACGACAAGAATTATACCTTTTCAAGCCCTTAATCTTCCCAAGATTCAAAGTCGCTCCTTAGAAATTCTTAGCTCCTTTTCTTATGTTCCAATCCGCTCCAAGCACTCCTTAGAAGCCTATGAAGAACTCATCTTCAAGTTCCAACTTCAAAGTTGAAGAACTCCTTAAGTTTCCGCCTTGCGACTAATATGTAAACGCCACTTTTCCGGGATCTTTCTATTGAGATATCCTTACAATACTCTTAGGGACCTTGGGTTTAAGTCTTGTGAATTATCATCCACAATCGCAAAATTTTTGTCTTCCAAAAGTGCCTAAAGCCGAGAGCCCCCTCACTTTGTTCTTCAATATTTTCTTGAAATATGACTAAGTGTGGAACTAGTCTTGCTACTAGTATTTATTTATAACATTATAGAGGGTCAAGACTTAAACAAATGGGTGGCTAAGATGAAAAGCACTTGGATCATACACAAGTGGCAAGTTGAATTTGGTCAATAATATCATGCTAGCAAGACTAATCTTCTTCAATGGTCAATGACCATTTTAACCTTGCAATTTCGTCCAACACCATGTGGGGGGGTGCCACGTGTCTCCCTCCCATTCGTCCATAAAATTTCGCAACCCTCGTGGGTCCCACAAAAAGTAAAATTCCTCGGGTGGGCCCCACATGACCAAATCCGTACAAATAAATTTCCATAATGATAATACATTCCATAATCCTCAATTAATGCATTTTGAGAATCCAATTCTCTTCAACGAACATTTTTCCTTTACGACGTTCGGAATATTTTCCATCGGAAAAACAATTTTTCCTTTCGTACCCTTTTCAAGTCTTGTGTTCCTTACATATATTCTCTTAAACATGTCCTTGAACTACGGGGTGTAACAATACCGGCGCATGTGTGTTTGGAGACTTAGAAGGAACATTCGGGATGAATGTTTCTAAGAGAGGAAGAATGTTACATCCCGTAGTTCCAGAGTATGTATGTGAGGACGTACGTACGAGAATATAACACTTGGTACGAAAGGGAAGAAAGTTTTGAATTTCCGACGAAAAATATTCCGAACCTCGTGAAGGAAAAAGGTTTATTATTGAGAATTGGATTCTCAATTTTGGTATTTGGACTTCTTGGAATATTAGAGAATTATGGATTTTATTTTCCAGAATTGGTCACGTGGGGCTTACGGGAGAACATTACGGTTTTGTGGGGCCCACATTATTTTCGAGATTTTGGCCAATATGGATGTTTTCGGGAGATAAAATATTTTGGACGAATAAGAGGGCGATATGTGTCACCCCCTTAGGTGGCATTGTGGCCGAAATATAGAGGACAAGTGGCAAGCCAAGTGTCCCAAGTCTTGTGTTGGACACGTGGCTTGTGGGACCCACACACACTTGTCCCCAATCTCATCCACATACTTGCTTTGATCCTAGCCCTTGGTTTTCTTATAAATACATCCTTGTAGCAAGACTTCATCAACACTTAGAATTATTTTCCAAGGCAAATACTCCCTCCCTTCCTTGAGAGCTCTCGGCAATGGCCAATATCTTGACCAAATTGTTGTCCAAAAATTCTTAAACTCTTAAGTGTTTTTCCTTGATGTGTTAGGAAGGTTGTTAACCAAGTGTTAGACAAGATTTCACACCCCTAGCCTATGAAACACCCCTTAACCGAAACTTGCTAGGTTTGAATCCTAAAGTGTTCTTCCCTTTTGAAGTTGGATCTTGAAGAGGGGTTGGTTAGGAGCTTTTAAGGGTTGCTTGGAGTGGATTGGAACGTTAGGAATATGAGCTAAACGTGCTACGGATCGACTTTTAGATCTTGGATAATTTTGGGCTTATCGAGGTAATGGTCTTTGTCCTTCTATTGTAATTGGAGATTACATGTTGTAGTAGTTTATAATTGAGTATTTATGTAGAAGGAAGATTGAAAAGAAATGGTCTGTTTTGTATATTGTGGGGCAGAATTTTACACGTCCAGTTAGGCGTGTAGTCCCCTTTGAGTTGCTGGTTTACTGCGCCTTAAATGTGGCATGTTGGCTATTGAATATCGGGCCTTGAAAAAGGTGGAAAAGTACGTAAAAACAGGGGAAGTGTTGCCCGATTTTCCGTAGAATAAGAGACGCTATACTTAGAAATATTCTACGAAGAGATCTAGACTTTGATAGAAGTATTTGATTTTTATAGGTTGATATTCTACGCGCGGCATATTCGACTTGGCAAAGTGGATTAGCCGAGGAGGTATGTGATTTTTCCTATCCTCTTGAGCATGATTGTTGTGAAATATATAGTACGGTAGACGTACGTGTGTTAAATGAATTTTGGTTGTCTTTGGTTGGTTTAAAACATAAAGTGTTATAATGGTTTTATGGGAAGTTAGTTATAGCGACTTTATGAAGATGAAAGAATGGCTTGATTTTTCTAAAAGCTAAGAGACTTGATTTTAAAAGTTAAGAGACTTGATCTTGAAAGATAAGAGACTTTTTTTTTTTTTTTTAGGTAAATGCAAATATTATTACTAATAACGAGAAGGAAGTGGCTACAATCAGTCGTTGAGGTATTTCAAGCCTCAACGTAATGCAAACAAGAAGAGATAGAGGGGAGGGGTGGTCACTCAAAAGGTGCCACTACAAGAGGGGATAAAATCATAGAGAACTCTATAAGATGTTGTTTTGATTCTTGCAATGACCTCTTCTGCCGGCAAGCTTGTGCCTTCAAAGAGCATTGTGTTTCTTGCCCTCCAAATCTCATAAACCATTATGCAAAAAGTAAGCAAAATAGCTTTGGCTCGGATGCTTGTCCCGCGGTGTTCTTTCTTAATCCATTTAAGGGAGCTTTCAACAGCTTGTCATCTCTCTTCTAATACCCAACCAATCTTTTATGCTCTTCCAAATCATGTGTGTATAGGTGCAAAGAAGAGGTGTTCCCTTGTTTCATTAGCTTGCTTGCGTAATCCGCAAGATTTATCCTCCAAGTTGAGAAATGATAGAGTATCCTTTGTAGCTAACCGCTCGCAATTTAGCCACATAGTAAAAGAGAATTTGGGAGGAATGAATCCTTTCCAAATTTGTGACATCCAAGGCTTTTTAGCTTGCGGAGTCGCAAGATATCATATACGAGGCTTGAATCAAATATACCGTTGGCACAACATTTTGTAAAGCCGTCAATAGCATCACCATGGCTACCAAAGATAGAAACAAATTTGTCGCGAATCCCACAAATCTTTTTGAATAAAGGGGAGTCCTGGGCGTACCTCATAGTCCCAAATTGTAATATCTCTCAAATAGTGGCTATTGATCCATTGGACCCATAGAGAATCAACTTCCGTGAGTTTGCCAAATCGTCCCGGATAGCAGGCATGATTCCATTCCTTGATGTTCATAAGACCCAAGCCACCTTCATTGAGGCGTGCAAATGATATCCCAAGCAACTCTTGGTGGTTTCCCCATAAGAATTGAATACAAGCGGACCGTACCTTGTTGATAATAGTGGCGGGATAGAAGTGCCGGAACCAAAAGCTCTCAACCCTCGACGACCGACTGATTAGTTCCAAATACCAAAGATAAGAAAGGGTGTGATGCCCCATTTCTGAATGTAATTCGAAATAGCACTAGTGAATGGGGCAAATTGATCCACCGAGACTGAAATGGGGACAAAGGATCCCCAGTATCGTCTGAAAGCTTCCAATGGCGAAACCCACTCGTCAATATCAAGTCCCGAATCAGAATGCATTCCCGCTAAGTAGACAGAGGATTTAGCGGGGTTAAGAGTTAATCTGAGGTAGCCTCCAACTCTTCCGGACAATCCATAAGAATCCCAATCAAGATATATCTCCTTTGGCAAAAAGCATGAGGTCATCCGCGAATGCTAGATGAGTAATGCCCAATTTTTTACACTTTGGAAAATATGAGAAAGCTCTTGCCTCAGCCTTCATTTTAAGCAGCCTTGAGAGGTATTCCATGCACAAGATAAAGAGAGTAGGGGACATAGGATCACCTTGTCTTAGGCCGCGCTTTCCTTTGAAGTATCCATGTAGCTCACCATTGATAGAAAGGGAGAAGGAGGTTGAGCTAACACATTCCATGATCCATCTTGTAAATCTGTCTGGAAATTTTAGACTTCTTAGTACCAATTGAGAAGCTCCAAGAGATCAGACGAATGCTTTACGAAGGTCCACCATAAGCATACATCTTGGTGAGACTCTGGCTCTATTAAATCCTCTCACAAGCTCTTGTGCCACATATACGTTGTCCATCATGTTTCTTCCTTTCACAAAAGCCCCTTGGGATTTGTCAATGAGAGAAGGAAGGATCAATGCCATTCTGTTAGTTAGAATCTTTGTGATGATCTTATAGATCACATTAGTCAATCCGATGGGCCTGAAATCATTTACCTTGGGATCATGGTCAGTTTTTGGTAGCAGGGTAATGATGGTATGATTAACTCGCTCAAAAGAACTCCAGTAGAGAAGAACTCTTGGACACATCTTACAACATCATGGCCCACATCTTTCCATCTATTCTTGAAGAAGGCAACCGTATAACCATCCGGTCCAGGTGCCTTGTCATTGCCTATATCAGAGAGTGCTTCCCAAATCTCCTTTGGGGTGATGAAATGCAATAGCTGTAATCTCTCTTCTTCACTCAGCTTTGGGCCATAGTTGAACACATCAAGATCAAAGTTGGTAGTGGGTCGGGAAGTACCTAATAGATCTTTGTAAAATTCAACAAGCAACTTCCTGACTTCTTCTGGTGATGTAGTGATAGTACCATTAGCTTTAACAAGAAAGTTAATGGAGTTCCTGACATTACTCCTTTTGATCAAACTATGAAAGTATTTGGAACATCTATCACTTCCAATCAAGTGCTTCTGTCTTGACTTCTTCCTTATGAAGTGTCTTTCACTTCCAGAAGGTGTTTGCTCTAGCTCTTGAGGACTTAACCTTGGCTTTAAGCTCCTCATCAAAGGGATTTTCCATGTGTGCATTGATAGCCTCCTTGAACTCTATGTTTGCCCTTTTGCTCTTTGTTCGATACCTCCAAAGTCACTTATGTTCAAAGCCCTTAAAGGTTGCTTGAAGGCTTTCAATTTGGAGGCAAGGACGAATTGAGCAAGACCCATATGTCTTGTCTCCAACATGAAGTCATAATGTTCTCAAAGGTGTGAGAAAGCCACATATTCATGAACTTGAAAGGCGTTTCCCAACATTATAGGATGCGATAATCGTGGCTATCACAGATGGTCCGAGATGTGCTCCATAGGCATGAAATTGGCCTTGCATTCTAAGGTCAAATCACTCCAATTTTGATTCATCAACACTCTATCAAGCTTAGACCAAATCGAACCATTCGTCCAAGTGTAGAAGGAACCGGTTGAAGGAGCGTCTTCTAGTCCATGAGAATTCCTGAAATCTCCAAGATCCCTAAGTGCATAAGGCGTGAGAGGAGGACCCCCCACCTTATCATTAGGGTTGCAGTAAGTGTTGAAATCTCCCATAATCATCCAAGGCTTATTGATGCCAACGCCCAAGTGAGAAAGGTGACGCCAAAGCATCCTTCTATCTGAGATGCTATAAACTGGGTACACAAATGTGGCAAGGAACGACACTTGTGTTATATTGCAACTTGCCTGGACATGGATATGCTGAGAGTCTATACCAAGCACTTCGCAACAAACCCTGGATGGATCCCAAAGTAATAGCATTCTACCGCCTCCAATGAATTCCAAATTTGAGCAAAACTTCCACGCTTTGAATCTTTGAGTAGAGAAAGACTTTGTCCTTGGTTGTGATAGCTTAGTTTCCAATAGACAAATCATAGCCGCGTCATGCTGTTTTGTGATACTACACACTAGAGCTTGCGTGGCAGCCCTATCCCTTTGTCCGCAAAGACCACGGACATTCCAACAAAGTATTTTCATAAGGAAACAAAGGAGGTTTTATTAGCACCTCCGCGCTTAGCTGCCTTCGCTTTCCCACTGCTTTTCGGCCCATTCTTTTTGGACAAAACCTCTTGCCATCCATCATCTTTGTTGCTGGAAGCCATAACTTGTTTACCAGCCAAGCTATGTTCCCCGCGTTCAAAGTTAACGTTACTTGACACAAGCTGAGCCTTTTCCGTAGCACCGTTGTATGTAACTTCATCCAATGAAGGTGGCGGGTTCATAGGCATCTCAGAATCAGAATGTTTTGACTCACCCCTCATCCTAACATGTTGTGTACTGCCATTGTGAGAATTAGGCAGTGAGGACTTTGCTAGAGAATCCCGCAAACATGATGGGCCGAATGACCCAAACCGGAGGACCCGGCATGTGATACTTCTCCCAAGCTTCCGTACGGGAGGTGTTGTGCACAGTTTCTTCAATGTCCATCAAGTTATCAGCATCTACGGGATGTTGAGAAGTTGGTGGATGAGGGGGGGGAGGGTTGGTTCCACCCGTACCTTTGTTGACCTTCAAACGAATAGAATCATCCTTGTTGTTAGGGGGTACCTCAGTATTGCGTGTTTTTGGAGCTTCTTCAATGTTGACATCATCCCTCAGCTTCCTACACTTCAAGTGGTTGTGTCCAAAAGTCGCACAATGATAGCAAAAGTCCGGGTAATTCTCATAGTTTACCCTTTGAATATACTTTCTGTTATCGGGGAGATTGACGACAAAATCCATTATCGGCTCCTTGCTAACATCCACTTCCACTAGAACTCTTGCATAGTTCATTTTAGACCTTTCCTTAGTATATTGGTCAGTGTAAAGAGGTTTTCCTACACGTGAAGCAATCTTACTAAGGCCGTTACACTCCAAATAGAAAGGGAATGTCCGGAAAGTGACCCAAATAGGAATGTCCATAAACAAATCATCTGTTATAAGAACTCCTTTATTGATAGCCTTGAGCATCATGGTTTTCCCGTAGACCATATAAGGGCCTCCGTGAAGTACATTAGTGCGCTCTTCCTCCGTCATGAATTTGAACACTGTCCAGCCTTTGCCATATGGTATAATACGACATTTAACTCCCCATCCTTTCACAATCGTATTCAATGCTTCTCTTCCCGGGAAAGGACCCGTGAAGCAACCTATTAGGCAATAGCCCCAAGTTTCTATGAAAGGAACTTCATCCTCAGCATCTATATTTACTTCCTCCCCTTGTTGTTCAATAAATTGTAACTTCATACCTTTTGCCTCAATCCTAGTTCCCGCAAAGACTCCAGCATAAGTCTTTTTAGGAGGGAAGGGACCTTTGCCATGGTTTGTGGGATGATTGTTGTGAGTTGTGGCCCTGGTAGGGATATGATGTGGTTTAGAAGGTGCATTAGTGTGTAAATCATTGGGAGGTATATCTGGAGGTATAGGCAGAGGGGGAAGGGTAGAAGGGAGTGAGCTTGGGCCCGCAATAGAAGAGATGATTTGCGTGCCATTTGGGAGGGTAGGGAATTTGTGTTGGTTTTCAGAAGGAATAGAAGGAAGAGGAGATAGAAGGGGTGTGGTGTTGTGAAATTCAGGAAGTAGTGAAGTGGTATTAGATGAGAGAGGGGGGATGTTTAGGACTCTACTCGAATCCGAGGAAGTGTTAAAGACGAAAGGAGTGTTGTGATTCTTGAGATTGGCTCCACTTAGCAAACTAGCTAAAGTAGGGAAGGCTTCATTGGTGACATTTAAAGAAATCTGGGGTTGTTGACTTGAATCACGAGTAGGTACTTTGAATCCCGTCTCATTCAATGTTGACTCCTCGGCTCTTGCATCATTGATGGTTATGGAGTTCCTAGGCTCCTTGGACATAGAAACAGCTTTGTTTCTCACAATTGACTTGGCTCTTCGTGTAACGTGAGTAGTCAATGCCCCTAGATTGTCCCCCTGATCCGTATTGGAACCAAGACCATCATAAAGTCCCGGAGTTATTAGAGAGTCATTGATACCCGCCTCATAAATGTGCGACGCCTCGGCTATTGCATCATTGATGGTTATGGAGTTCCTAGGCTCCTTGAACATAGAAATAGCTTTGTTTCTCACAATTGATTTGGCTCTTCGTGTAACGTGAGTAGTCAATGCCCCTAGATTGTCCCCCTGATCCGTCTTGGAACCAAGACCATCATAAAGTCCCGGATTTATTAGAGAGTCATTGATACCCGCCTCATAAATGTGCGACGCCGACCTCAATAAAAACGTTAGAACACACCACTGACTTAGCTCCTTGTAAAACGGGGGTAGTTAATGTCCCTAGGTTATCCCCCTGCCCCGCCTTGGAATTCAGACCATCATAAAGGCCCGTGGTTGTGAGTGACATGTTGATACCCGCGGCATTAATGTGTGACGCCTCGGCACCCTCAATAATGACGTTAGAGTCCTTGGGGATAGAAACCCCTTCGTATTCCACATCTGATCTTGATCCTTGCATAGAGTGCATATTCCTAGTATTATTGTTATTCTCGTGACCCGCCTTAGCCTTCTGACCTAAGACCCGACCCGTAATAGGAGTAGTCACATCGTTTCCCGGGGCATTGAAGTTTGCTCTCTTGACACCCGCGTTGAACTTCTTGGGGATAGAAGTACCATCAATGCTTTCAACTGACTTCGAATCAAACAAGACATGATTACTCTTGGACCCATGAACACTGCGACCCGGCCAAGAACTTTTGACCCACGCCCTGACCCGGTTTAGACCCGAGAATGCCATCGTGTCTTGCTTCACCAATTGCAATGTCTGGCCTAGATTTTAACCCTTTTCCGGCTAACCTGAGAGAATTTCCAGGTAGTGTCGGGGTACTAATGCTGGAGTGACTGTCTAGTTCTTCCGAAATGATCCCTTTACCATCAAATTGGCCCGTGGAATGATCAACCACCATAGTAGCAATAGGGGCGTCAATGGTCCTGCCGGAAGTTCTGCCTTCAAACTCACTAATATCCAAGCTTTCAATTTCGATATTTTTGCCCCATTCATGTATCCTTTGTAGCATAGAATCATCTACTACATTTTCTAAAGGAAAGCGAGTCCGAGTAACATGAACCAACACAGAAGGGTCCGAGATTGCCGGAATAAGATTTTCCTCGGCAATTGTTGGACTACTGCCATTCTTTTTTTTCTTCTTTGTTCTAGCTTTAGCCGAACTGCCTGAACCTCCTGAATCATTGCTAGAACGTGTGTAACGTTTAGACTTTTTCATATTGTGGACAATAACAATCAAACCATAATGAATCAAACGAAAATCTAAGGGGGGGGGGGGGAAGAAGAGGAAGAAACCTAAGGAGCAACTAAGGGAAACGTTGAGAGCGTTTTCTTAGTGAGAGAAACTTCTCTCTAACTACTTAGACTTTAGTGTGAAAGATAAGAGACTTGACTTATAAACGACTTGATTTTGGAAAAGGAGAAGTAACTTGATTTAAAAGTATAGGTTACTTGTTTTGAAAAGAGTGAGTTACTTGGGTTTTAAAAGTATACTTGACGTTGTTTTAAAAGTGTAAACCACTTGGTTTAAAAAGTATAGAGTACTTGATTTAAACATGAAAGTGTTTTGATACTACAAATATTAGTATCGTGTTGTTTTTACATAAAAGAGATCTTTTTGAAAGAATTAAAGTATGTAGTACTTTGGGGTTAAAACCCGGATTGTTGGCATAAAATGAAAGTCTGAGAGTATGTTAAACTTGCCTATGCTAGTTGTGATAGCCTTTGTTGTGCAAGTGTTGTATTTCTATACTACCGCGTCTCTCGATGGAGGGTCGGTTATCTTGTTATTTCCTTGGACATACTGACACGTTGGGTGGCCCACGGGTATGCTTCCATTAGGATTGTTATTTCATGGACTAGCTCTCCATGAGGTTTAGTTACACATGCGGTATCTGGTAGTTGGCTTTCGTACTTGCCCCGGTCATTGGCGTGATGCAGGAGGTACCTGGTAGTCGGCCTTCGTACTTGCCCCGGTCAGTTCTTTATCATGTTATTTACTTGGACATACTGACACGTTGGGTGGCCCACGAGTATGCTTCCATTGTTATGGTATTCCACGGAGTAGTTCCCCATGAAGTTTCGTGATGCAGGAGGTACCTGGTAGTTAGCTTCAGATTGCCCGGTCAAGAACGTGACGCAGAGGTACCAGTAGTTAGCTTTCGATTGCCCGGCCACCGTGGCGCAGGTGGAATCTGGTTGTTGACGCAGGCGGTATCTGGTAGTTGGCTCATACTTGCCCCGGTCGGCAGCGCGACGCAGGAGGTACCTGGTAGTTGGCCTTCGTACTTTCCCCGGTCAGTTCTATAGCATAGTTGGTACGGTAGGCTCTGGTAGATAGCTTAAGATACTTGCCCCGGTCATATCTCGTGAGACGGTTGACTCTGGTACGTTGGCTTAAGATAATTGCCCCGGTCAGTTGCGTGACGCATGTTGGATCTGGTAGTTGGCTTCCGTACTTGGCCCGTAAATTTTTATGATGCAGGATTGGAGCTGGTAGTTGGCTCTTCTACTTGGACCGTACGGTTTTTATGACACGGGTGGGACCTGGTGTTCATGTGTACATTTTGGTGTTATATAATATCATAGACTGCCGGCAGTGAGGAAGGAATTCCACGGGCATGATTGATATTGTGGGCGTGAGACCCATGGTTATATTTGAGTAATGACTTTGAGGGCATGCGTCCCTGACTTGACATGACTGCTTATATATTGTGTACTGTGGTTTGGTTATCATACATGTCTCATGTTTTATATAGACTGTTATGATTTCATTATAGTATTTTCAGTTTCACATACTTGGTACATGTTGTACTGACCTCCTTCGGGGGGTTGCGTTCATGCCGCAGGTAGAGGTACACCGGTTGTTGATCCTCGCTCATAGGATCACAATTCTGCATTTGGGAAGCTCCGTTTCTCCGAAGGCTTATCTTTTGGTATAGATTCCCTGTCATTGTAGGTACTTGTACATTCAGGGGTATGGCGGGGCCCTGTCCCGTCATAGTTGTTATATCAAGTTATTAGAGGTCTATAGTACTGTTGTGAGTTGGGCTTGTAAAGGATAACTGTTTGGGTTTTATATATATATATGCTGAGAGGCGACCCTTCGGTTGGCCTGTTTCCTATTTTTCATTGTTACATGTTTTTGAGTTATTTCCGCTGATATTCTCTGATGTATTATCACTAGGGTGCCCGGGGTAAGGCACCAGTCGTGGGCCCGAGGTCGGGTCGTGACATTTCTTAACTTAGAAATCAAGTCTCTTATCTTTAGAATATCAAGTTTCTTAACTTAGAATATCAAGGAATCAATACTTTTCAAATCAAGTATTCTATACTTTTCAAGTCAAGAAATCCTTCCACGTAACATCAAGTCACATATCTTTTTCGACAACAAGGCAAGGATACCAAATTCATTTTTAACCATGTATGTCCACCGTACTATACATTTATAAAATTCATGCTCAAGAAGATAGGGAAAGTTCCACATACCTCTCCGGCTTAATCCACTTGCTAACTTGAATATGCCGCACGTAGAATGTCAACCTATAATAACCACAATACGCCTATCAACTTCTAGCTTTCAACGTAGAATATTTCTAAGTATAAGGACTCTTATTCTACGAAAAATCGAGCAGCACTTCCTTTGTTTCTACGTACTTTTCCACCTTTTTTAAGGCCCGAAAATCAATAACCAAACCTCGGGCCCGCGACTGGTGCCTTACCCCGGGCACCCTAGTGATAATACATCAGAGAAAATCAGCGGAAATAAAAACTCATAAACATGAAACAATATGAAATAGGAAACATGCTAACCAAAACGGTCACCTTTCTGCATATATATCAAAATCTGAACAGTTACATCCTTTACAAGCCCAACTCACAACAGTACTACAGACCTCTAAGAGTTTTTACAACAACTATGACGGGACAGGGCCCCGCCATACCCCTGAATGTACAAGAACCTACAATCTCAGGGAATCATATCACACGACCACCCTGGCCGCACTGGTGCCTACCGGCACCCCGACAGTATACATCGTAGAATAGCAATGAGCATACATAACACATAACCTGTATAAAGTAAACATCACTGGCCAGCCGATAAGGCTGCCTTCCATAAAAATATACTTAATCAAAAGTACAACTTATTCTTACAGCCCAAAACATAGACGTGACCACGCACTTAAGAATAACAATCGTATGACAGGGCCCCGCCATACCCCTGAATGTACACAATACCTATAGCATCAGGGAAGAACCGTACCAATAAAATAAGCTTCCGGAGGAATGGAGCTTCTGACACCGGAACAGTGATCCTAAGAATGAGGATCCACCACCTGTTTACCTCTACCGCGCAGTAACGCAGCCCCGAGAAGGGGTCGACACAATATGTACTAAGTATGTGAAACTGAAAAATACTGAAAATACCTCAAGTATAAAATAACTGGAGATATGTATAATAATCAGTTTACCGCACACTGTGCCTTACTAATAATGAGAATATCAAACATATACAATACTACATGAAAATAGGAAGCTCATGGTCAAAGCAAGGTCATCCGCCCCGCAGTATCATTAAGCACTCCTACTCCTGGGACTATTTCACCCGCATGGGTCCTGTGGACCCGCATGAGGTATTCCTCGCATAGGCTGTACTCACCCGCATGGGACTATTTCACCCGCATAAGCCCTACGGACTCGCATGAGGTATTCCTCGCATCGTGGGTAGCAAATCCACGGAATAGGTGGTATAACGTCTTGGGGGTTTACCCCTCATTTATACTCTTACCCTGAAGCAGGTGGTATACCGTCTTGGGGATTTACCCCTCATTTATACTCTTACCCTGGAGAAGGTGGTATAACGTCTTGGGGATTTACCCCTCATTTATACTCTTACCCTGGAGAAGGTGGTATAACGTCTTGGGGATTTACCCCTCATTTATACTCTTACCCTGGAGAAGGTGGTATAACGTCTTGGGGGTTTACCCCTAATTTATACTCTTACCCTAGCTCAACCGACCATCATACATAACATAAATAAGTTAACATATCTTAGTAAAAGAAAATCCGGGAATTTAACCCAAAGTACTACATACTTCCACTCTTTTGAAAATGACTTTTTTTCACATAAAACCTTTGGGCAATTGATGCCTTAAAACCAATTTGCCTTTCACAACCTCAAATCATTTGTCCGTACTCATTTTACTTAAAGTAAATCTTTCTTTGTTAACCTTTCATAAAGCTAATATAATCAACTTCCCATAAAGTCATTATATTAACGTTATACATTAGTCAAATACATTTTCCTAAAACCCAAGGGACTTACACTTTTAAAAGGAAAACAAGAATCATATACTTGAACACATCAAGTCCCTTAACTTTGAAAACTCGAGACATCCTTAAAACAAGTAAGGGATATCACACCTTGTACGTCTATCGTACTACATAGGTAAAACCATTCATGCTCAAGAAATAGGAAAGTTCCACATACCTCTTCGGTCAATCCACTTGCTAATTCCAAAATACCGCACGTAGTATGTCAACCTATAATGACCATAATACGTCTATTAACCTCTAGTTCAATGTAGAATAATCCAAGTTCAAGTCACTAAAATCCTATGGAAAATTGGGCATCATTTCCTTTGTTTCTACATACTTTGCCACCCTTTTTCAAGGCCGAATTCAACATCCAAACGCCACATTTAAGGCACAACAATCCAAACATTTCAAAGGGGATTACACACCTAATCTTGGGTGTGTAAAATTCTGCCCCACAAGGTACAACCATTAACTTAACAAGTCTAAGGTAGTTTTTAGGCTACAACATGCTCACATAACCTTCTTAACCAATCCTTTCATATCCAAACCATATTTCTTACATGCAATGAATCTAAGAGCATTATTTACTACTACAAGTTCCTTCTTCTTTACATGCAACACAAATAACTAGCTACAAGAGAAGAATTGTTACCTTAGAGCTTTAGCCAAAATTATTCCAACAACTTTGCTAGCCTCCTTTCCAAGAACACCACCACAACAACTCCTACAAGCTAGCCACAAGCTTCCTTCTTGCCACACTTTTTCAGATTTTCCTCAAGCTTTGAATTTCTCTTGGAATTCTAGAGAGAAGTGAGAGCTCTAGCTTTAGAGAGAGAGAAGGACTTGAAAGATGACCAAGTCTTCAAGACTTGGTCAATATATAAGACATGCAAAAAATTAGATGGGGGGGGGGGGACACTTGTCACCCACCCATGGCCTCTTTTAAAACAAAACAGTGCAGAATTTCCCACTTAACTTCGCAGAACCCGCCTCGGCGCCGCGACCCTGCAGCCGGTGCCGCGGCGCTGAAACTTCTGCCGACTCCCAGAACATTCCGGCGCCGCGGCCCTGCTTCCCGGCGCCCCGGCGCCGCGGCTCTGCAACTTCAGCTAACCCTCAGATCATCCGGCGCCGCGGCCCTGCATCGGCGCCACGGCCCTGTGGCTCCTGCCCGAAACACATTTCGGTCCGACTGTGCACTGAACTTGTAACTCCCATAACTTTCTACTCCGATGTCCTATCGACGAACGGTTGGTCGCGTTGGAAACTAAACTCAACGAACTACACACTAGGCCTTTGAAATACCTAGGAACTCTCAATGTAACGGGTCATAACCCGCCTCAAAGTTGACTAAAAACCCGTCCGAAACAATCCGTCAACCTATCCTTCGAAAATTTAAGTCTTAATCCCTTTCGTACGCTCTCACACGTATGGACAGAACTACAGGGTATAACATTCTCCCCCCTTAGAAACATTCATCCTGAATGTTCCTTCTAGGTTTACTCAAATCACAATATCGACATAGACCCTCTTAACTATTCCTTTTTGCAATAAAAGACGCTCCACATGCCACAACAATACTTAAGAATAATTGTCAAATTAAACTAACAAGCAGGAAAATGTGTTACCTGGAGGTATAGGGAATAAGTGAGGATACTTCTTCATCATGTCATCCTCTGCTTCCCACGTCATCTCCTCCATGTTCTCGTTTCGCCATAATACCTTGACGGAAGCTACATCCTTTGTCCGAAGTCGCCTAACCTGACGGTCGAGTATCGCTATGGGACTCCCCTCATACGATAACACCTCTGTCACCTGGACATCATGAATCGGGTGCACTCTAGACGGATCTCCAACACATTTCCGCAACATAGACACGTGAAACACTGGATGTACTACCTCCAGATCGGACGGCAGATCCAACTCATAGGCAACACTGGATGTACTGCCTCCAGATCGGATGGCAGATCCAACTCATAGGCAACCTTGCCTACCCTACGGACAATCTGATAAGGCCCAATGTACCTTGGGCTAAGTTTCCACTTCTTCCCAAATCTCATCACGCCCTTCATGGGCGATACCTTCAGGAAAACCCAATCATCTATCTCAAACTCCAAGTGTCGACGCCGATGATCTGTGATACGACTTGGCCGACTCGAGCCGCCAACAACCGCTCCTGGATAAGCTTCACCTTATCCATTGCCTGCTGAATCAAGTCTGGCCCGACCAACTGAACTTC
Source organism: Przewalskia tangutica (assembly GCA_029844215.1). Taxonomy (NCBI): domain Eukaryota; kingdom Viridiplantae; phylum Streptophyta; class Magnoliopsida; order Solanales; family Solanaceae; genus Przewalskia; species Przewalskia tangutica. The sequence goes on from CM056725.1 coordinate 74,202,868, forward strand.
TCCCACCTCAAACCAACCTATCGGTGACTGCACTTCTCCCGTATAAGGCCTCGTAAGGCGCCATCCGAATACTAGAATGGTAGTTGTTGTTATAAGCAAACTCCAAGAGGTAAATGATCCTCCCACTACCCCGAAATCAATAACACAAGCCCGTAGCATATCCTCGGCGGTCGGATAAGACGCTTCGCCTGTCCGTCGGCCCGAGGATGAAATGCAGATCTTGAGACTCACTGCGCCCCTAATCCCTTCTCGAAAGACCTCCGAAGTTAGCCGAACCGGGCTCCTGCCTGAAATAATCGATATAGGAACTCCGTGCGCCTCACAATCTCTCGGTATACGCCTAGCATAATCCTCGTAGAAAAGTCGTCATGATCGGAAGAAAATGGGCTGATTTCACACTGTCGATGATAACCCAAATGGAATCATGCTTATCCGAGTGTGAGGTAACCCCGTAATAAAATCCATATTTACCACCTCCCACTTCCAAGTCGGAATATCAATAGCTCGCAATGACCACCGGCTTCGTGCTCAACCTTGACTGGCCGACAATTCGCACCGCGCCACAACTCACAACGTCCTCTTCGTGCCATCCCACCAATAGATACACACGAGGTCATGGTACATCTTAGTTGACCGGGTGAATAGAATAACGAGCACCGCAGTGCCTCACGAGAATCTGGCCGAAGTCCTGTCACATCGGGAACACACAATCGGCCCTCTAATCTTAGCACCCCATCAGGCGCTACCTCAAATAGACTCTTCTCCTCCTGAAGAGCTGCATCTCGATACCGCACCATAATCGGATCCTCATACTGTCGCCTCTTTACCTCCTCGACGATGGAAGACTCGGCAACCTCTCGAACCCGAACTCCATTACTATCAGAATCAACCAAACGAACCCCAAGGCTTGCTAGCTGATGCAACTCTCGGACCATATCCCTTCTCTGTCAGACATCGCATGCACTACCCATCGATCTGCGACTAAGGGCATCTGCAACTACATTGGCCTTCCCTGGGTGGTAAAGAATATCGATATCGTAATCCTTAAGTAACTCCAACCACCGTCTCTGTCGCAAGTTCAGCTCCCTCTGCCTGAAGATATACTGGAGACTCTTGTGGTATGTGTAAATGTCCACATGTACTTCGTACAAATAATGTCTCCAGATTTTCAAGGCATGAATCACTGCTGCCAACTCCAAGTCATGTGTGGGATAGTTCTTCTCATGCTTCCTGAGCTGTCAAGATGCGTAAGCTATAACTTTGTCATGCTGCATCAGCACGCACCCAAGCCCGACACCCGACGCATCACAATAAACCACATATCCGTCTAAACCCTCTGGAAGAGTAAGAACTGGGGCGGTCGTCAATTTCTCCTTCGATCGGAAACTTTCTCACAAGCATCCGTCCACGGAAAATAGCCGCTACGAGTCGACTTAGTCAAAGGTGAAATGGAAGCAAACTTCTACAAACCTCCGATAATAACATGCGAGGCCCAAAGTCGCGACTTCCGCTTGTAGTGGTCTAGGCCAAGTCTTGATCGCCTCAATCTTCATTGTATCAACCCGAATACCATCTACCCGATGACATGCCCTAAGAAAGCCATCAAGCCAACCAAAACTCGCGTTTTGAGAACTTGGCATACAATCGCGGCCCCGAGGACTCGATACCGTCCTCAAATGATCCGCGTGTTCCCGCTTGCGAATAAACCAGGATATCATCAATGAATACTATAACGAACATATCCAAGAATGGCACAACACCCTATTCATCAAATCCATGAATCTTCTGGGCATCGTCAACCCGAAAGACATCACCTGAACTCATAGTGCCCATACCGGTCCTGAATGCGATCTTTGGGATATCTACCTCTAACTCGCACTGATGATAACTGCACCGCAGTCTATCTTGGAAAAACACCTTGCACCCTGCAACTGGTCAAACAAATCGTCAATCCTGGGGATGGGATATATGTTCTTGATAGTTACCTTGTTCAGCTGCCTGTAATTAATACACATGCGCAGCGTCCCATCCTTCTTCTTTACAAATAGCACTGGCGCTCCCCAGGGAGAAACACTTGGCCTGATAAAGCCTTTCTCCAGCAAGTCCTTCAGCTGGTCCTTCAATTCCTTCAACTCGGCAGGTGCCATCTTGCATGGCGGAATAGATATCGGTCGAGTGTCTGGCGTCAAATCAATGCAAAATTCAATCTCCCTCTCATGAGGGATACCCGGAAGCTCGTCTGGGAATACGTCTAAAAATTCTCTAACGACCGGAACTGACTGAAGGTCCGGTATCTCAGCCTCAGCATCGAATACTCGAACCACATGGTAGATATACCCTTTCCGCACCATCTTCCTAGCCTTGAGGTAAGAAATAAACTTACCGCCGGCGATCACGAGATTCCCTTCCACTCGATAACCGGCTCACCAGGAAACTGGAACCGAACTAATCTCTCTCTACAGTCCACATTGGCATAGCAAGAGGCTAGATAATCCATACCCATAATCACGTCAAAGTCTGTCATATCCAACTCTATCAAGTCGGCTAGAGTCTGACGATTGTCTATAGTCACCGGGCAGGCCTTATATACCCGCTCAGCTACCACCGAATCACCCACTGGCGTAGCCACCTCAAAAGGTTTTATGGACTCGGGCTCTATCCCTATTCTACCAGCAATATGAGGAGATATATAGGACAAGGTAGAACCTGGATCTATCAAAGCATATACATCACAACAAGAAACCAATAATGTACGTGGCGACATCCGTGACGCCTCGCAGTCTGGCGGTGGACATAGCATAAATGCGATTCGAGGACCCGGGCTGAGACCCCTACCCGCGACCTGCGCGCGGCCTGGCGGCGTGAACACCCCGCCTCGGGCGCGTAACCGTCGAAGACAAAGATCCGACAAGCCCGACCACTGCCGGTGAACCATCACACTTCTGCCACCTCTGGACGGACAATCTCTCCTCAAATGGCCCTGCTGGCCACAAGAGTAACAAGCTCCTGAAGAAACACGACACTCGCTTGGGTGAGACCTACCGCATTGAGCACACTGAGATGGGGGTTGTCTCGATCGGTAGCGGTCTCTGCTTCCCTGAAACCCCGAAGTCCTGGAGCCCTGACCTGCTCCTGAATGACTGGTGATCGGACCTCGCGCGAATCGAGAAGGAGCACTCTGTGCTGGTTGAAAAGTGGACCTAGTCTGCTGCCGTGCCCGCTCGAAAGCGCCACTGAGACCTGCATCACAGCCTCTTGAGGTGGCCTAAGTCTAGCTGATCCTCCCTCTCTCTGTCCTCAATCCCCTGCGCATACGCCTGCATCCTGACAATATCCATCCCTGGCTGAAGAGCCACTCCTAAGCAAGCAATAATCATATGACGGTCTAGCCCCATCACATATCTATGAACCACATGCGCCGTATACATTTCTGATGGTGTCGCATATCCGCCAGAGTCAAACTCGGGCACAGAACGACGTTCGGGCCGGCCTTCGTGCCTTACCCCGGGCACCCTAGTGATACAACATCAGAGAAAACCAGCGGAAAATAAAACTTTACACAAGAAACAAGATATATGAACATAAACAGGCAACCAAAGCGGTTGCCTTCGATATCATAAAACACGAGCAGTTTAATCCTTCTGACCACCGCACAACAAGATCTTACAGACCTCTAAGATTTACAACGACTATGACGGGACGGGGCCGCCATACCACGAATGTACAAGAACCTACAACTCGGGAACACATACAAAAGATAAGCCTCAGAAAGCGGAGCTTCCCAATCTGTTGAGCGTGATCCTAGAGCGGGGATCCACGACCGATGTACCTCTACTGCGGCGTGAACGCAGCCCCGAGGAGGTCGATCTAACAGTACCAAGTATGTGAAATCGTAAAAATCAGAATGAAATCATACTAGTCTATATAAAGCGGGACATGTATGATAACCAAACTCTGATTCCAACATAAAAGCGATCATATCGATCGGGGACTCGCCTCAGTCATCACTCAAATATAACTATGGGTCTCGTGCCCACAACATCAATCATGTTCGCATCACGGCGCGTGCCGGAATTCTGCATCGGTGTAGACATGTCCACGATGCAACAATAACACCAATGCCTCACGGCCCACGTACCTGAATTCTACCGGTGTAGACCGTCCATATGACATCAACAATAATATCTTTGGGTGATCAACCTGCCGCGTAGCCACATGCCCCGGAATTCTACCTCGGTGTAGACATGTCCATGTAACCACAATAACAATATATCGGGTAATCAACCCGACCGCGTCGCGTGCCGGAATCTGCGTCGGTGTAGACATGTCCATGTGACATCAACAACAAGCGATAATCAAAATGGAAACATACCGTGGAATTCTCCATCACCGCGACGTCAAGTAAGTTCTCAACAAGTCGGCCGCCTCTATCGAGACGCGGTAACGTAAATACCACATTTGCACAACAAAGGCTATCATCACAAGCATAGGCAAGTTTCACAACAACAAGCATAGGCAAGTTTCACAACAACAAGCATAGGCAAGTTTCACACAACTCAAAGTACTTTCATTTTATGCCAAAGTCGGGTTTTAACCCCAAAGTACTACATACGTTAAGTTCTTTTAAAGAGATCCATTACTTTTATAAAAGTCACCCGATACGTAGTATTAGAATGACCAACCCGCTTCCTTTTCAAAATCAAGTAACAACATTCTTTTCCTAAGTTCCGGTTTGCCTAGTTTGATTACTCAAGCTTCATTTTCAAATGGTTTCATAGTTCCCAAACTTAATCACTTGATTCCTTTTTAGAACAATTGAGTAACATATGTCATATATGTGAGTAGTTTATTCTTGTTTATAACGATCTTATTACAATGACCATGATCTAGAAAATGTAATATCATTTTGTCTCATCTTAGCTTCATGCGGATGGAGGTTTCTCGGTTTTAATACAACACATCATTATTCAATACATTTTCCTTTTATTAACGCAGCTGCGATGATGCTGTCGATACACATTCGATTCGAAATCGGTAAAACATTATCCCTTTAAAAACCAAGTACTCATTACTCACGAATGAGGTGTCACACAAACATCCACATTAAAACAAATAAGTTAAGTCTCTTATCTAATAACATCAAGTCTCTTAACTGCAAACAGCATTAAACCAGTTTCACTTACATAAGGTCGTTATAACTAACTTCCCATAAAGCTATTATAACACCTATGTTTTAAACCAACCAAATCACTTAGCACGTATGCGTCTACCGTGCTACATAGTTCACAACAATCATGCTAGAAAAGATAGGAAGAGGTTCACATACCTCGCGACGATTTATCGACAATAAGCAAAATGCTCCAAGTACTACAACCACTGGCCACTTTCCACTCCTCGAGTAGAATACGCTACTCTTAGTACTTTCACCTATAAAGGTCACAAACGTCTATTAACCCCAAAACACAAGTTTTTATCTTTCTATAGAAAATTGGCTAAGACCTCCCCACATGGCGTAAATCTCTCTCTCTATCGAGGCGGCTACCAAGCCAACCGGGGGTTTACACGCCTAACCTGGCGTGTACAATTCTACACAAGTCTCTTTGCAATACAACCCATGTAAATTCGATTCGGTTCTTTATTCTTGGGCTTAAGTCAAAAGACATTGCGAATACTAAGTATAGTTCCATATATAGTATACTTCAACTATATATTCTAACAAACATGTAATTTCCAATTACAATAGGCGACAAGATAATTACCTCGATAAGCCCAAAATTATCCAAGTTATAATGTCGATCTGAGCAAGGTTTAGCTCACTCGTGCGCTCAAACCACTCCAAACAACCCAGAAGTTCTAACCAACCTACTCAAATACTTCAACCAACTATGAAGATTTCCTTAGGGTTTCGGTTTGAGACTAAAAGGACAAAAGGTAGTATTTAGGGCTCTACGTAGAGGTATCTTTGGAATACTACAAGGTCTGAGCTAAGGTATTTTGGGCATTATAACAATACTAGGGAGTATTTCTATACCACAACAAAGGGTATTATACGAAAACAACTAGGCTAGGGGTACCCCACGGCCAAGCACCATGAGGGGAGGAGGAGGCCTCGGCAAGACTCTCAAAAGAGGGGATGAGTTGGGCGAACTCAAAACAAGAGGAGGGGAGGATTTTAGGCTTGGAAGGTTTCATTTGTGGATGAAGAGTTCATCAACATAAGGGTATTTATAGCAAACCAAAGGCCAACCAGGCAAGATCCTTCCAAGTGTATAGCAAGTGTAAGGGCAAGATTAAGCCAAGTGCACCTAAACCCTACTCCAAAACACTCCACAAAACAATGCACCAAACAAGGCACACTTCAGGGCGATCGGCGAGCGACCAGCGACCGGCCCTCCCGGCCGTCGATGAGGGTGACAAGTGTCACCCTCCCGTTAATCCAAAAGGTTTCGTCTCTCGGAAAAATCCGCAAAAATACAAAGCGACATAGCGGAATTTTCCGCCCGCAGTTCTGTAAACGTTTCGTCGAAAGCGACTCTGGCAAGGTGTTGTGCCAAAGGTAACCGGCGAGCCACGAGGAGGGTGACACGTGTCACCTCCTATCGCCCTCATAACACGTCTTTGAAAAATATCCACAATGGCCAAAATCTCAAAACAAAGTGGGCCCCACAAAAGCAGTAAATTTCTCCGTGGGCCCACGTGACCATTTCGAAAATAAAATCTCAAAATTCTAATATAATCTATGAAGTCCAAATACCAAATCTGGGAATCCAATTCCCATTAACGAACCTTTTTCTTCACAAATAACAGGAAACTTTTCGTGAAAACTCGCATCTTTCTTTCTTTTCAAAATTTACGCGTACTCTGCGTCGTCGTCCTCACATACATACCACTGCAACTACGGGTATAACATTCTCCCTCTTAGAAACATTCGTCGAATGTTCCTTCTCAATCGGATAACGATAAAGTTCCTCTAACAAGTTGCAACGCGCGGCCACGCGAAATAACACACGTCCTCTTCCTTCCTTACTCGTCGTGCCGCTTCTCGAACACTTGAACTCTCCCAAGACGTACCAAACTTCATCATTACTTCCGTTCCCAAAAATCTCTGGAGTCACTACCTCCAACTTGGTCATCTTACTAACCTCGAACTTCCCAGGCCATTCCGGCCTTCTGAACCGCTTCGGTCGAGCGCGTCCACGAACTCATCGTTGGTCACACAAACTTGGGCCTAGCATCCTCGTGACCCTACCACCTGGCGGGACCACCCAGAACTGACCCCCTCAAACCGGGTTCGGGTTGACCCGCAAATGGTCCTCAACCCGACCCCCAACGCGCCAAACTCTTGTTCCCGATCGGAACAATCTTACTAATTCACATCGAAAGCTACCACTTCCGTCTCACACTACCTACGGACTTATCACACAAATAAATCCCGCGTATACTACTACTCCGATAAGGGTCAAAAATAAATCTTTAACTCAAGACGACCTTACCACAAGGTCTCGATCGTGACATAGTCTAAGGTTACACTTACCATGCCCCATACGTATCCTCCCAACTAAGCATGTTTTCTAACTCACAATTAACACAACGCTATTAATTACATAGCACATAATAATGAGACCATCATAACAAGCATACCAAAACTCTAGAGGTTAAGGATATACGAAAGCTACCGCTCACTCTAATCATAGGCACGCCTGCGAGTAGCGCATAATCGTAGGCGATGAACCACCATCGATCCGGTAGGGTGAGTCGTAACATCCGTGCTACCGCTTGGTCGGACAGTTCCTCGCAAAATGGCCTGCTGTCGCCAAAATAACAAGCTCCTCGCACCACGACACTCCCGAAATGCGGTCTACACATCGACCACCGAGGTAGGGGTGACCGTGTCGCCAACACCCTTACTTCGGAAACACGAACCTCGAGCCACGACTGCTCCCGAATACTCGAAGGTTGTGGAGGAACACTCTGCTGTGGCGGAGGTACAAAACTAGTATCTTTCTTGGCGGTCCGCCTCGAAAGTCACCAAAGGACCACTGTTGTTCGGCCCTCTTCGCGATCTTGGTCATTCCGTGACCTCTCCGTGCCTCGCATCGGTCGTGAGCTGCGTGCGGGCAATGTCCATGCCGGTGAAGAGCTACTCCGAACATGCCTCGACATGTAATCATCGAGCCACGAAACATATCGGTGCACTCGATCCTCCATACTAGCTACCAACTGGACGTCTGCGGGCGATGAGTCGAACTCACATTGTACTCCCGAAATGCGCGCTCTGTCTAAGCATCAAAAATGTTTACCGTGCCTCCTCATCTGCGAGGCGAAGTGAGTGAGAAAGCCCACGAAAACTCATCCCATCTGCTGGAGTGCATGCTCTCCCGGAAAGCTCATGAATCAAACCAATCATTTGCGGTATCACGCGGCCGTCACGAACAAAGGTCACAGACTCGGTCTCTGAAGCCTTGATCACCGCGTGATCAGAATCGCTGCCGGATGAACTCCTGCGGATCATCCTCGTGCCTCGACCCGTAAAACTCACGGGCTCTGACTCGAGAAAGTCCGTAGCCTCAAACTATCTGCTCGGGGTGAACCACTGGTGCTCTCGGGCCAGGCTACTGCGTCGGCCTATCCTCATATCGGCCACGACCACGGCGGCAATCGCCATCTCGCGTAACCCATCTCCTCTGCCCCGGTGTGGGGCGGAGGCTCAGTGCTGCGGTCTCGGCGGCCATTCTTTGCGGCTCTAACCTCTCTTTGGTGGCGGCGTCCACAAAACCGCCGTCAAGCCTGACCTCGGTCTTGTCAGGGCTGCGCCCTCGTACTCCTCTGTATCTCACTAGCGGCACCTCGGCTGCCTTGCCGCCTCGGGCTCTGGTTTGCGTTAGCGGAGGCTTAAGCGGTAAAAACGAGATACGTCGGAGGGTCCAACTTACAACCACGGCTCTAAGGCACGATCTCGGAATGAGAAGAATGAAACTAATCCTAAATGTCCTGCGACCTCACGATTATAGATGTGGTGCACAACACATCGATAATCAAGACTCTACTGAACACGGTGCGTAGACACTTTCCGAGGATTAATCGCTCGATACCACTTTTGTAACGACCCGTTCGGGCCGTTCGTGCCTTACCGGGCACCCTAGTGATACAACATCAGAGAAAACCAGCGGAAAAATAAAACTTTACACAAGAAACAAGATATATGAACATAAACAGGCCAACCAAAACGGTTGCCTTCAGTATACATAAAACCTGAACAGTTTAATCCTTTACAACCCTGCCCACAACAGTACTACAGACCTCTAAGATTTACAACGACTATGACGGGACAGGGCCCGCCATACCCACAGATGTACAGAACCTACAACTCGGGGAACACATACTAAAAGATAAGCCTCAAGAAAGCGGAGCTTCCCAATCTGTTGAATGTGATCCTAGGCGGGGATCCACGGCCGATGTACCTCTACTGCGGCGTGAACGGCCCGAAGGAGGTCGATCTAACAGTACAGTATGTGAATCGAAAAATCGTAATGAAATCATACTAGTCTATATAAAGCGAGAGCGTGTATGATAACCAAACTCTGATTCACAACATAAAAGCGATCATATCGATCGGGGACTCGCGCCTCAGTCATCACTCAAATATAACTATGGGTCTCGCGCCCGCATCAATCATGTTCGCGTCATGGCGCGTGCCCGAATTTCGCATCGGTGTAGACATGTCCATGATGCAACAATAACACCAATGCCTCGTGGCCACATGCCCGAATTCTACCTCGGTGTAGACACGTCCATGTGACATCAACAATAATATCTTGGGTGATCAACCTGCCGCACGCCACGTGCCCCGAATTCTACCTCGGTGTAGACATGTCCATGTAACCACAATAACAATATATCGGGTAATCAACCGACCGCCGCGTACGTGCCGGAATCTTGCGTCGGTGTAGACATGTCCATGTGACATCAACAACAAGACGATAATCAAAATGGAAACATACGTGGAATTCTCCATCACCGCCGGACGCGTCAAGTAAGTTCTCGACAAGTCGTAGGCCTCTATCGAGAGGCGGTAACGTAAATACCACATTTGCACAACAAAGGCTATCATCACAAGCATAGGCAAGTTTCACAACAACAAGCATAGGCAAGTTTCACAACAACAAGCATAGGCGAGTTTCACATGACTCAAAGTACTTTCATTTTATGCCAAAGTCGGGTTTTAACCCCAAAGTACTACATACATTAAGTTCTTTTAAAAGAGATCCATTACTTTTATAAAAGTCACCCGATACGTAGTATTAGAATGACCAACCCACCTTCCTTTTCAAAATCAAGTAACAACATTCTTTTCCTAAGTTCGGTTTGCCTAGTTTGATTACTCAAGCTTCATTTTCAAATGGTTTCATAGTTCCCAAACTTAATCACTTGATTCCTTTTTAGAACAATTGAGTAACATATGTCATATATGTGAGTAGTTTATTCTTGTTTATAACGATCTTATTACAGTAGCCATGATCTAGAAAATGTAATATCATTTTGTCTCATCTTAGCTTCTATGCAGATGGAGGTTTCTGGTTTTAATACAACACATCATTATTCAATACATTTTCCTTTTATTAACGCTGCGGTGGTGCGATACACATTCGATTCGAAATCGGTAAAACATTATCCCTTTAAAACCAAGTACTCATTACTCACGAATGAGGTTTCACACAAACATCCACATTAAAACAAATAAGTTAAGTCTCTTATCTTATAAGATCAAGTCTCTTAACTTCTAACATCAGTAAACCATTTTCACTTACATAAGGTCGTTATAACTAACTTCCCATAAAGCTATTATAACACCCTATGTTTTAAACCAACCAAATCACTTAGCACGTATGCGTCTGGCACTACATAGTTCACAACAATCATGCTAGAAAAGATAGGAAGAGGTTCACATACCTCGCGACGATTTATCGACAATAAGCAAAATGCTCAAGTACTACAACGCGCTAGCCCTTTCCACTCCTCGAGTAGAATAGGATACTCTTAGTAATTTAACCTATAAAGGTCACAAACTTCTATTAACCCAAAAACACAATTTTTCTATCTTTCTAAAGAAAATTCGGAAGAACCTCCCCACCCCGCAACAGCGTAAATCTCCTCCTCTATCGAGTAGCTACCAAGCCAACCGGGGGTTTACGCCTAACCTGACGTGTACAATTCTACACAAGTCTCTGCATACACCCCTATGTAAATCTGATTCGATTCGATTCTTTATTCTTGGGCTTAAGTCAAAAGACATTGCGAATACTAAGTATAGTTCCATATATAGTATACTTCAACTATATATTCTAACAAACATGTAATTTCCAATTACAATAGAGGACAAGATAATTACCTCGATAAGCCCAAAATTATCCAAGTTATAATGTCGATCTGAGCAAGGTTTAGCTCACTCAGTGCGCTCAAACCACTCCAACAACCCTTAGAAGTTCTAACCAACCTACTCAAATACTTGACCAACTATGAAGATTTCCTTAGGGTTTCGGTTTGAGACTAAAGGACAAAAGGTAGTATTTAGGGCTCTACGTATAGAGGTATCTTTGGAATACTACAAGGTACAAGGCTAAGGTATTTTGGGCATTATAACAATACTAGGGAGTATTTCTATACCACAACAAAGGGTATTATACGAAAACAACTAGGCTAGGGGTACCCACGGCAAGCACCACAGGGGAGGAGGAGGCCCTCGGCAAGACTCTCAAAAGAGGGGATGAGTTGGGCGAACTCAAAACAAGAGGAGGGAGGATTTTAGGCTTGGAAGGTTTCATTTGTGGATGAAGAGTTCATCAACATAAGGGGTATTTATAGCAAAACCAAAGGCCAACCAGGCAAGATCCTTCCAAGTGTATAGCAAGTGTAAGGGCAAGATTAAGCCAAGTGCACCCTAAACCTACTCCACAAAACACTCCTGAAAACAATGCACCAAACAAGGCACACTTGAGGGCGATCGGCGAGCGACCAACCCACTCCGCCGGCCCTCCAAATCACAAGGGTGACAAGTGTCACCTCCCGTTAGTCCAAAAGGTTTCGTCTCTCGGAAAAATCCGCAAAAATACAAAAGCGACATAGCCGAATTTTCCGCCGCAAGTTACGCAAAGCGTTTAGTCGGCGACTCTAACGGTGTTGTGCACAAAGGTAACCGGCCAAGCCACGGCGGGGTGACACGTGTCACCCTCCTATTGGCCCTCATAACACGTCTTTCAAAAATATCCACAATGGCCAAAATCTCAAAACAAAGTGGGCCCCAACCAGTAAATTTCTCCGTGGCCCAGCGTGACCATTTCGAAAATAAAATCTCAAAATTCTAATATAATCTATGAAGTCCAAATACCAAATGGGAATCCAATTCCCATTAACGAACCTTTTTCTTCACAAATAACCTAAACTTTTAGTCGAAAACTCACATCTTTCTTTCTTTTCAAAATTTCTGCAGTACTCTCAAATGCGTCGTCCTCACATACATACCTGCAACTACGGTATAACATTCTCCCTCTTAGAAACATTCGTCCGAATGTTCCTTCTCAAGTCGGATAACGATAAAGTTCCTCTAACAAGTTGCCAACGCCACAGCTTGGCCACGAAATAACACACGTCCTCTTCCTTCCTTACTCGTCGTGCCCTTCTCGAACACTTGAACTCTCCCAGTACGTACCAAACTTCAGTCCTTACTTCGCTCCCAAAAATCTGAGTCACTACCTCCAAACTTGGTCATCTTACTAACCTCAAACTTCCTTAAGGCCATTCCGGCCTTTACGAACCGCTTCGTCGAATGCGTCCACGAACTCATACGTTGGTCACACAAACTTGGGCCTAGCATCCTCGTGACCCTACCACCTGGCGGGACCACCCAGAACTGACCCCACCTCAAACCGGGTTACGGGTTGACCCGCAAATGGTCCTCAACCCGACCCCCAACCGCGCCAAACTCTTGTTCCCGATCCTAACAATCTTACTAATTCACATCATGAAAGCTACCACTTCCATCTCACACTACCTACGGACTTATCACACAAATAAATCCACGTATACTACTACTCGATAAGGGTCAAAAATAAATCTTTAACTCAAGACGACCTTACCCACAAGGTCTCGATCGTGACATAGTCTAAGGTTACTTACCATGCCCCATCGTATCCTCCCAACTAAGCATGTTTTCTAACTCACAATTAACACAACGCTATTCGCACATAGCACATAATAATGAGACCATCATAACAAGCATACCAAAACTCTAGAGGGTTAAGGATATACGAAGCTCCGCTCACTCTAATCATAGGCACGCCTGCAGTATGCATGTAGAAAGCGATGAACCACCACCGATCCGTGGTGAGTCGTAACATCCGTGCTACCCTTGGTGGACAGTTCCTCGCAAAATGGCCTGCTGGCCAAAAATAACAAGCTCCTGGCGCACGACACTCCCGAAATGCGGTCTACCACATCGACCACACCGAGGTAGGGTGACCGCATCAGCCAACACCGCACTTCCTCGAAACTCGAACCTCGAGCCACGACGCTCCGAATACTCAAGGTTGTGGAGGACCACTCTGCACCGCGGAGGTACAAAACTAGTATCTTTCTTGAGGCGGTCCGCCTCGAAAGTCACCAAAGGACCCTGTTGTTCGCCTCTTCTGCGATCTTGGTCATTCCGTCGACCTCTCCGTGCCTCACATCCCGGTCATGAGCTGCGTGCGGGCAATGTCCATGCCGGTGAAGAGCTACTCTGAACATGCCTCGACATGTAATCATCGAGCCACGAAACATATCGGTGCACTCGATCCTCCATACTAGCTACAACGCTGACGTCACGCCAATGAGTCGAACTCACATTGTACTCCCGAACCGTGCGCGCTCTGTCTAAGCATCAAAAATCGTCGGCCGTGCCCTCTCATCTGCGGAGGCAAGAAGTGAGTGAGAAAGCCCGAAAACTCATCCCATCTGCTGGAGTGCATGCTCTCCCGAAAGCTCGTGAATCAAACCAATCGATCGCGGTATCACGCGGCCGTCTGAACAAGGTCACAGACTCGGTCTCAAGCCTTGATCACCGCGTGATCGGCAGAGCTGCCGGATGAACTCCTGCGGATCATCCTCGTGCCTCGACCCATAAAACTCGCGGGCTACAACTCGAGAAAGTCCGTAGCCTCAAACTATCTGCTCGGGGTGAACCATCGGTGCTCTTTGGGCCAGGCTGCTGCGTCCGGCCTATCCTCATATCTGCCACGACCGGCGGCCGAATCGCCATCTCGCGTAACCCGTCTCCTGCCCCGGTGTGGGGTGGAGGCTCAGTCTGCGGTCTCGGCGACCATTCTTGCGGCTCCAACCTCTCTTTGGGCGGCGTCGTGAAACCCGCCGTCTGAAGCACAACCTCAGTCTTGTCAGGGCTGCGCCCTCGTACTCCTCAGATCTCACTAGCGGCACCCTCGGTGCCTTGCCTCCGGGCTCTGGTTGCCTTGCGGAGGCATAATCGGTAAAAACGAGATCGTCGGAGGGTCGACTTACAACGGCTCTAAGGCACGATCTCAGAATGAGAAGAATGGAAACCAATCCTAAATGTCCTGCAGCCTCCTGATTATAGATGTGGTGCACAACACATCGATAATCAAGACTCTACTAGACACGGTCTGTAGACACTTTCCGAGGATTAACTGCTCTGATACCACTTTTGTAACGACCCGTTCCGGGGCCCGTTACTGGTGCCTTACCCCGGGCACCCTAGTGATACAACATCAGAGAAAACCAGCGGAAAATAAAACTTTACACAAGAAACAAGATATATGAACATAAACAGGCCAAAGCGGTTGCCTTGGTATATAAAACACGAGCAGTTTAATCCTTTACAACCACGCCTTGCGGTACTACAGACCTTAAGATTTACAACGACTATGGCGGGACGGGGCCCGCCATACCACGAATGTACAAGAACCTACAACTCGAGGAACACATACCAAAAGATAAGCCTCAAGAAACGGAGCTTCCCAATCTGTTGGCGTGATCCTAGGCGGGGATCCACGGCCGATGTACCTCTACTGCGGCATGAGCGGCCCCGAAGGAGGTCGATCAACAGTACCAAGTATGTGAAATCGTAAAAATCGTAATGAAATCATACTAGTCTATATAAAGCAGAGACATGTATGATAACCAAACTCTGATTCACAACATAAGCGATCATATCGATCGAGGACTCACGCCTCAGTCATCACTCAAATATAACTATGGGTCTCACGCCCAACATCAATCATGTTCGCGTCGTGGCGCGTGCCGGAGTGCATCGGTGTAGACATGTCCATGATGCAACAATAACACCAATGCCTCGTGGCCACGTGCCGGAATTCTACCTCGGTGTAGACACGTCCATGTGACATCAACAATAATATCTTGGGTGATCAACCTGCGCGTACGGCCGTGCCCCGGAATTCTACCTCGGTGTAGACATGTCCATGTAACCACAATAACAATATATCGGGTAATCAACCCGACCGCGTGGCGCGTGCCGGAATCTTGCGTCGGTGTAGACATGTCCATGTGACATCAACAACAAGACAAGAATCAAAATGGAAACATGCCGTGGAATTCTCCATCACCGCCAAAGACGCGTCAAGTAAGTTCTCAACAAGTCGACCACTCTATCGAGAGCGGTAACACAGAAATACCACACTTGCACAACAAAGGCTATCATCACAAGCATAGGCAAGTTTCACAACAACAAGCATAGGCAAGTTTCACAACAACAAGCATAGGCAAGTTTCACACAACTCAAAGTACTTTCATTTTATGCCAAAGTCGGGTTTTAACCCCAGTACTACATACGTTAAGTTCTTTTAAAAGAGATCCATTACTTTTATAAAAGTCACCCGATACCCGTAGTATTAGAATGACCAACCCACCTTCCTTTTCAAAATCAAGTAACAACATTCTTTTCCTAAGTTCCAGTTTGCCTAGTTTCAATTACTCAAGCTCTCATTTTCAAATGGTTTCATAGTTCCCCAAACTTAATAACTTTATTCCTTTTTAGAACAATTGAGTAACATATGTCATATATTTGATTAGTTTATTCTTGTTTATAACTATCTTATTACAAAGACCATGATCTAGAAAATGTAATATCATTTTGTCTCATCTTAGCTTCTATGCGGATGGAGGTTTCTCCGGTTTTAATACAATACATCATTATTCAATACATTTTCCTTTTATTAACGCTCGCGGTGGTGCATCGATACACATTACGATTCCAAATCGGTAAAACATTATCCCTTTAAAACCAAGTACTCATTACTCACGAATGAGGTTTCACACAAACATCCACATTAAAACAAATAAGTTAAGTCTCTTATCTTATAAGATCAAGTCTCTTAACTTCTAACATCAGTAAACCATTTTCACTTACATAAGGTCGTTATAACTAACTTCCCATAAAGCTATTATAACACCCTATGTTTTAAACCAACCAAATCACTTAGCACGTATGCGTCTACCGTACTACATAGTTCACAACAATCATGCTAGAAAAGATAGGAAGAGGTTCACATACCTCGCGACGATTTATCGACAATAAGCAAAATGCTCCAAGTACTACAACCTTGCTAGCCCTTTCCACTCCTCGAGTAGAATACGCTACTCTTAGTACTTTCACCTATAAATGTCACAAACGTCTATTAACCCCAAAACACAAATTTTCTATCTTTCTATAGAAAATTCGTGACCATCCCCACATGGCGTAAATCTCCTCTCTATCGAGGCCGGCTACCAAGCCAACCAAGGGGTTTACACGCCTAACCGGGCGTGTACAATTCTACACAAGTCTCATCGCTGTCTGACCTATGTAAATACTGATTCATTCGATTCTTTATTCTTCAGCTTAAGTCAAAAGACATTGCGAATACTAAGTATAGTTCCTTATATTGTATACTTCAACTATATATTCTAACAAAGATGTAATTTCCAATTACAATAGAGGTAATAGATAATTACCTCGATAAGACAAAAATTATCCAAGTTATAATGTCGATCCTGAGCAAGGTTTAGCTCACTCCGTGCGCTCAAACCACTCCAAACAACCCTTAGAAGTTCTAACCAACTTCTACTCAAATACTTGACCAACATGAAGATTTCCTTAGGGTTTTGGTTTGAGACTAAAAAGGACAAAAGGTAGTATTTAGGGCTCTACGTATAGAGGTATCTTTGGAATACTACAAGGTACAAGGCTAAGGTATTTTGGGCATTATAACAATACTAGGAGTATTTCTATACCACAAAGGGTATTATACGAAAACAACTAGGCAGGGGTACCCACGGCGAAGGCACCATGAGGGGAGGAGGAGGCCTCGGCCAAGACTCTCAAAAGAGGGGATGAGTTGGGCGAACTCAAAACAAGAGGAGGGAGGATTTTAGGCTTGGAAGGTTTCATTTGTGGATGAAGAGTTCATCAACATAAAGGGGGTATTTATAGCAAAACCAAAGGCCAACGAGGGCCAAGATCCTTCCAAGTGTATAGCAAGTGTAAGTGGCAAGATTAAGCCAAGTGCACCCTAAACCCTACTCCACAAAACACTCCACAAAACAATGCACCAAACAAGGCACACTTCAGGGCGATCGGCGAGCCAACCCACCTCGACCGTCCCTCCAAATCACAATGAGGGTGACAAGTGTCACCCTCGTTGTCCAAAAGGTTTCGCCTCTCGGAAAAATCCGCAAAAATACAAAACGACATAGCCGAATTTTCCTTCGCAAGTTACGAAAACGTTTCGCCGAAAACGACTCTAACAAGGTGTTGTGCACAAAGGTAACTTCGGCCAGCCACGAGGCGGGGGTGACACGTGTCACCCTCCTATTGGCCCTCATAACACGTCTTTCGAAAAATATCCACAATGGCCAAAATCTCGAAAACAAAGTGGGCCCCACAAAACCGTAAATTTCTCCCGTGGGCCCCACGTGACCATTTTCGAAAATAAAATCTCAAAATTCTAATATAATCTATGAAGTCCAAATACCAAATCTGGGAATCCAATTCCCATTAACGAACCTTTTTCTTCACAAATAACCGGAAACTTTTCCGTCGAAAACTCACATCTTTCTTTCTTTTCAAAATTTCTGCCGTACTCTCGTACGTACGTCCTCACATACATACCCTGCAACTACGGGGTATAACAAGGCCGTACTCTCTGATAGTTCTCCCGTTCTGCCTCATGGTCAATAATCTATCTACGCGGGAAGTGATCCAGGAAAGCCTCTGTGAACTCCTCCCAAACAGCTGGAAGAGCATCCTCACCTCTCGACAACTCCCATGATTCAAACCAATTCAACGCAATGTCGCGTAACCAGTAAGAGGCTAGCATGACGGACTCAGTCTCCGAGGCCCTAAGCACCTGCATAGTCCGATGTAACTGCCGAACGAACTCCTGAGGATCCTCCTCGGACCTCGAACCATAGAACTCGGGTGGATGACAACCCAGGAAATCCCGAATCTATAAACTGTCGGCTCTAGGGTTGGCTGCCTGCTCATGTCGGCGCTGCCCTGCCACTATGCTGGTCAATAACCGGATCTGCTCCCCGTAATCTCTATACTTAGCCCCTGGTTGTGGGACTGGAGGCTCCAGTACCGCGATCTCAGTAGCCGCTGCCGCTGCCTCGAACTCCGTTGAGGCTGGCGACGTCGTGGAATTCGCCGCCCGAAACATCATTTCTGGTAAAGACTGGGCATGTGCCCTCGTGACCCTCCGCGTCCCACTAGCAGCTCCCTCCGCTGCCTTACCCTTCTGGGCCGCGGTTGCCTTGCGTGGAGGCATAACTGGTACATAAAGGAAAATATCAGAGGAAGTTCAACCTATATCACAACTCTATTGCACGATCTTTAGAGTGAAAGAATGGAAACCAATCCTAAATATCCTGCAGCCTCCTGATTATAGATGTGGTGCACAACACACCGATAATCAAGACTCTACTAGACACGCGTAGACACTTTCCGAGGACTAATCGCTCGATACCACTTTTGTCACGACCCGGGCCGGCGAATCGGTGCCCTGGGGCACCGACAGTATACATCGAGAATAGCAATGAACATACCGTTATACCCTGTATTTCCGGAGTATGTACGTGAGGGCGTACGTACGAAAGTTTAGCCTTAAAGTTAGGCCAAGTTCAAAAATTGTACACAACTCGCTAAAAGAATCGTTTTCCGACGAAACGTTTCCACAACTTTCGTAGGGAAAATTCCGCCATGCCATTTCTAATTTTTGCGGATTTTTCAGAGACGAAACATTTTGGACCAACGGGAGGCGACACTTGGCACCTCCATTGGTGGACTTGAAATCGTCCCTTGGACGAATTGGAATAGGATGGCACGTTTTTTGTGCCTTTGCACAAGTCAAGGAGTTGGTAGGATATTTGTGTGTAGTAAATCCTCACCCTACACTTGCCTTGCACTTGTCTTCATCTTGGCCATTGGTTGGCCATGGCTTGAGCTATAAATACCCCCCTTAAGATGAAGAGTTCTTCATCCACAAATCTTTCCAAGTCTTGAAAATCCTCTCCTCTCCCTTTGAGCCTTGTTCGTCCAAACACTCCCCCCCCTCCCCTTGTGAAGTTTGGCCGAGGGCCTACCCCCCCTAGCCCAGCTGAAATCTACCCCCCTCCCTTGGTAGAAAAGTTGCCTTCTAGTATTGTTATAATGCCCAAAATACCCTAGCCCAAATCCCTTAGTACTTAGTAGAAGTTGTGAAGAACTTCTAAGGTTTCCTCGAGCTATCTGAGCGCATAACTTAGTAGCTAAGCCTTGCTCCGGATCGACTTTTATCTAGGATATTATTGGGCTTACCGAGGTAAATAATCCTAACCCTCTTTGTATTAGAGAATGCATACTGTAGAAGTATAAGAATAAGTATTAAATACTTAGAAGGATATTACGGAATAGAATTGAACTGTTATCACAGTAGAAGGGTTTAAAAGAAGAATAATTGAACTGTACTCACATAGGACTGTTTTCACAGTAGACTTATATAGCTCACCGGGTAGGGTTGTGCTGCCCGACTTTCCGTAGAATTGTGAACCCTCTGTTTAGAATGACCTTCAGAGTAGTCTAGACTTTGATAGATGTCTGTGACTATTATAGGCTGATTCTCTGCGCGCGACATATTCAACTTGGCAGGAGGTTTTCGCCGAGAAGGTATGTGATTCTTCCTAAGCATGATATTTTAACATATATATAGTACGGTAGACGTACATGTGTTAACTGAATAATAACTACGGCAATGTCGTTTGACTTAAGCCTGAATAATAACTACGGCAATGTCTTTTGACTTAAGCCTGAATAATAAGAATCCTAATGCATTTCAAAAGAACTACTGAATCATTTTTTAACAGAAGATAAATATTTGGTTTTTAAAACAAAAGCTTAAGAGTTATACTAGCTTTATGGGAAGTTAGGTATAACAACTTAAGAAAGAACTGTTTACTTGTTTGTTTATAAAAGCCTTGTATTGATTAAGTGTAGTAAGATTGTTTGATAAGTAGACATATTATGATGCTACCTGTGTTAGTGTCTTGTAATGCTGTGTAAGGGGGTCATTCTTGCTGTGCTTACGTTGCTAAACGGTAAGTCTGTTGTACTGTTATTATATCACCTACCCCCTTGACTTATTATACCGAGGGCTTGCCCCCCTTGATGCGGGTCTATACGGCCTATGCGGTCTGTGAGACTATGCGGAGCAGCGGTATGCTCCAGGATTGATCATTCCGGGTGTTTAGCCTGATGCGGGGGATTCCCTATGCGGTCTGTTGAGACTACGCGGTCTTTTGAGGCTATGCGGCGCGGAGCCTAGGCGGATGCCGGGGTTGGCTGCCCCGATGCGAGGAATACCTCACGCGGTGCGTGTGACCTATGCGATCGCGGAAGTCCAGACTAGGCACGCGAATGATACTATGGGCGATTGGCCTTGCTTCGATCATTCGCGCCTAGACTAGACTTTATTCTGCTTTTCCTATTCGTTATTGTTTCAGGATGGCACTACGTGCTATTGAACTGATTATTTTTGTGAAAAGGTTTTAAATACTTTGATTTCACTTTAAGTAGTTTATAGTTTCAAATACTTGGTACCAGCATCGACTCCTTCGGGCCGCGTCATGCCGCAGTAAAGGCAAAGGTGTGCTAGATCCGCATCCTTAGGATCTTTTGCGGTGTCGTGAGCTCCATCTTCTCCGAGGCTCTACTTTGGGTATGATTTCCTGTTGTAGATAGTTTTGTATAGTGGTATGACGGCCCCGTCCGCCATAGTTGTTTACTTCAGAGGTCAGTAGTACTATTGTACAGTTGGGATGTAATCGCAAAACTTGAGTTATATATATTATGCCGAAGGCAAGCTTTTCATCGATAAACTGCTTCGCTTTACTATGTTTCTGCCTTGTTTTATATTTCCGCCGTTACTCGATGTATGACTACTGGGTGCCCTAAGGCACGATCCACGCCCCGAACGGTCGTGACAAAAGTGGTATCGAGTAGTTAATCCTCGGAAAGTGTCTACTGCACCGTATCTAGTAGTCTTGATTATCGGTGTGTTGCGCACCACACCAATAATCGTGAGGCTATAGGATATTTAGGATTGGTTTCCATTCTTCTCACTCGAGATCGTGCCTTAGATCCGTGTTATAGGTCGACCTCTAACGTGTTCCTTTCCTGTATGCTTATGCCTCCACGTAAGGCGACCCGCCCGTGGCGGCAAGGCAAATGAGGAGCCGCTAGCAGACACCCAGAGTTACGAGGGCTCGTGCCCGCCTATACCCGAGACGGCGAGTTCCATGACGCCGCCGACCAAAGAGAGACCGCAGCACTGCACCTCCCGGCCCCACACCGAGCAGAGACGGGGTACGAGAGATGGCCCGATTATTTGCTCGGATTGCGGGCTGACATGAGACAGATCGACGCAGCAGCCTGGCCCAAAGAAGACCAGTAGTGCACCCGAGGCGCATGGCTTGAGGCTACGGATTTCTTAGTTGTAGCCCGCCAGTTTTACGGGTCGAGGCCGGAGGATGATCCGCAGAGTTCATCCGTCGATTCGCAGAGATCACGCGGTGATCAAGGCTTCGAGATCGAGTCCGTGACATTCGGTTCGCATCGCCGCGTGATACCGCGATCGATTGGTTTGATTCGTGGGAGCTTTCCGGGAGAGCATGCACTCCAGCAGTATGGGATGAGTTTTGGAGGCTTTTCACACATTTCTTGCCTCCGCATGATGAGGGCACGAGCCGATAGATTCTTGTTGCCGAGATGGGAGGACGCATGCTAGGGAGTACAATGTCGAGTTTGATTCTTTGGCTCGATATGTCCCTCGCACCGTAGCGGATATGGAGGACCGGGTGCATCGCTATGTCACCGGGCTAGATGATTACATGGCCGAAGTCTTGTGCGGTGTGTGTCCTTCACCGGTATGGACATTACTGCATGCGAGCTCATGCACTAGGATGCGAGGAGCGTAGACCGCCGAGTAGAGCGATATCAGCCGAAGAAGGCGCCAAGACGGCCGGTTCTTTTGGTGGTTCTCGGGGTGGGCATCGCCAGAAGTCCGCATTTGCACCACACCGCGCAGAGCGCCCACATCATCTTCGTACAGCCAGAGCGGGGCGGTCGTGGCCCGGGACTTGATTTGTGGTAGCAGGGTGCTAACTGCTCGAGGTCCGCTGTGCCCGTTGTGGTAGATACCATTCTCGGGAGTCAGACCGAGCTTGCTATACTTGTGGCCGCAGGTCATTTCGCGAGAGTTTGTCCGACCGGGCGGCGCTGGTGGTAGGCTCACCATGTGGTCTGCTGCCGCTTCTTCATCCTCGACAGCTTACTCGCCCCGGAGGGCAGGGTACTCATGGACCAGCCGGTCGCGGCAGAGGTCGTGGCACAGTCCCAGTTCCAGCGGTCCTCAGAACCGCATTTATGCTTTGTCCACCGACAGATCGTGAGGCCTCACCGATGTCGCCACAGTACCTTATCGCTTCGGTTTGATGTGTATGCTTTGATAGATCCGGTTCTACTCGCCCTATATATCTCCCTTGTTGCTAGTAGGATAGGGATAGAGCCCGAGTCCATAGACCCTTTCGAGGTAGCTACGCCAATGGGTGATTCGGTGGTAGCTCGGCGAGTATATGAGCTTGTCCTGTGACCATTTACGGTCCGACCTAGCAGACTTGATAGAGTTGGAGATGATTGACTTCGACGTGATCATGGGGATGGATAGGCTAGCTTCTTGCTACGCCAATGTAGAATGCATAGAGAGAGTAGTACGGTTCCAGCTTCTGAGGAGCATTGTTGAGTGGGAGGAGCACGGTATCGCCGGTGGTAGGTTTATTTCCTACCTCAAGGCTAGGAAGATGGTGCGTGGCGGTATATCTACCATCTCGTTCGGTGTTTGATACCGAGGTCGGTACCAGATTTTCGTGCGCCCAGTGGTCGAGAGTTCCAGACGTGTTTCCGCACGACCTCGGGTATCCTCCCGAGAGGAGATCGAGTTTTGTATAGATGTCTTTGCGACACTCGCCTATTTCCATTCCGCCATACGTAATGGCACCGCCGAGTTGAGAGAGTTGAAGGACCACCGAGAGATTTGGCTGGAAAAGGGCTTCATCGAGCCTAGTGTTTCTCCCCGGGAGCGCCGTATTGTTCGTGAAGAAGAAGGAAGGACGCCGCGCATGTGTTGATTACAGTGAACAAGGTGACCATTAAGAACGAATACCCTTCCTGTGATTGATGATTTGTTCGACTGGGCCAGTGGCGCGAGATGTTTCTCCAAGATTGATCTGCGTTCGCTATCATCAGTGCGAGTCGAGAGGTGGATGTCCCAGATCGCATTCGGACCAGACGCATTATGAGTTCGTGGTCATGTCTTTTGGGTTGACCAATGCTCCGTGGTATTCATGGATTTGATGAACCGAGTGTTCAAACCATTTTTGGACACGTTTGTGATAGTGTTCATTGATGATATCTTGGTTTATTCTCGCCAGAGCGAGAGCATGCGAGCATTTTGGCGATCTTGTGATTCTCCGACCAGAATTGTACGCCAAGTTTTCCAAATGTGAGTTTTGGTTGACTTCGTGGCTTTTCCGGGCATATTGTCGGGCCGATGGCATTCGAGTGGATACGCCAAGATCGAGGCGATCGAACTTGGCCTAGACCTACTACTCCGGCAGAGGTTCGCAGCTCGGGCCTCAGGATATTATCGGCGTTCGTAGAGAAGTTTTTCTATCTCGCACCATTGACTAGCCGACTCGTGGCGCCAAGTTTGATGGTGATGCTTGTGGCGTGGTTTCGATTCTTGAAAGAGAGACTGACGACCGCCCCCGTTCTTACTCTTCCAGAGGGTCCAGACGGTTATGTTGTGTATTGTGATGCGTCAGGCATCGGGTTGGGATGTGTGTTGATGCAGCAAGGCAAGGTTATAGCGTATGCATCCCGACGGTGAAGAAATACGAGGAACTACCCCACCCATGATTTGGAGTCGCGGTGATTCACGCCAAGATCCGAGGCACTATTTGTATGGGTTCACGTGGATATTTATACGCACCACAAGAGCCTCCGATATCTTCAGCAGAGCCGAACTTACGGCGCAGAGCGGTGGTTAGAGCCGCCAAGGATTATGATGTTGATATCCTGTACCACCCAAGGCCAATGTGTGGCGTATGCTCTAGTCGTAGGTCGATGGGAGCTTATCGGATGTGCGGCGAGAAGGACATGGTTCGTGATTTGCATCGATTAGCGAGCCTGGTGTCCGCTTGATTGATTCTCGATAGCGATGGGGTTAGAGTTCGTGAGGTTGCCGAGTCTTCCATCATCGGCGAGGTGAAGAGGCAACATTGAGGATCCGTTTGACACGTTATCGTGATACGACTCTTCGAGGGCAAGGGTCCTTTGAGGTAGCACCATGGGTGCTAAGGTTTGAGGCGCCAGTGTGTTCCGGATGTTTGAGGACTTGGCAGCAGGTTCTGGGAAGCACACTACAAGCGTTACTATCCATCCGTGGTCGACCAAGATGTACCACGACCTTAGATCCGTATTGGTGGGATGGCTTGAAGAGGGCGTTGCGAGTTCGTAGCTCGCCCGTGTTGTCGCAGTGAAGGTAGAGCACCGCAGGCCCGGTGGTTTGTTACGCACGATAGAGATCCCGACCGGAAGTGGGAGGTGATCAACATGGACTTCATCACGGGATTGCCTCGCACTCGAGGTGACATGATTCTATATGGGTTATCGTCGACGGTGACGAAATCAGCCCACTTTCTTCCCGTTAGGACGACTTTCTACCGAGGATTATGCCGGACTTTACATCCGAGAGATCGCCGATCGCATGGAGTCCCTATTTCGATCCTATCGCAGCAGGAGCCCGCTTACGCTAACTTCGAGGTCTTTCCAGAGAGGTTTAGGACGCAGTGAGCACGAGTACGCATTCCATCCACGCAGCACGGACAAAGCCGAGCGCACTATCCGCACTTCGGAGATATCTTTGCGAGCCTGTGTTATCGACTTCGTGGTAGCCGAGGATCATTTGCCTCTAGTTGAGTTTGCGTACAATAATAGCTACCACTCCGTATTCGATGGCGCCTTATGAGGCCTTGTATGGGAGGAAGTGCAGACGCCTATAGGTTGGTTCGATGTGGCGAAGGCGGCTAGTGGTCCAGATTTGGTGCAGAGCGGTGGATAAGTGAAGCTTATCCGGAGAGGTTCTTGACACCGAGTCGATGAAGTCATATGCATATCATCGTCGCGGCATCCGAGTTCGAGGTTCATGATTGGGTTTTCCTAGGTGTCACCCATGAAGGGTGTGATGAGATTCGAAGAAGGGAACTCACCAAGGTACATTGGGCCGCTTCATTGTCCGCAGTGGTAGGCAAGGTTGCCTACGAGTTGGATCTGCCGTCCGATCTGGAGGCGGTGCATCCGTGTTTCACGTTTATCTTTGAGAGATGTATCGGGGATCCATCTAGGGTACATCCGATTGACGATGTCCAGGTGACCGAGGGGTTATCGTATGAGGAGATTCCCATAGCGATAGTCGATCGTCAGGTTAGGCATCTGCGGACCAAGGACGTGGCTTCCGTCAAAGTTCTGTGGCGGAACGAGCTCAGGGAAGAAATGACGTGGGAAGCGGAGGAGGACATGAGGCAGAGGTACCCTCACTTATTCCCCACACCTCCAGGTAATTCACTTTCCTACTTGTAAATTTTCATTATCGTTTATGCCTAAGTGTTGTTCTGTGGCCATTTGTGGCACTTGCTAACTGTTTAAGCTTAACCGATAACTGTCTTGTGAAGGAACATTCGGGACGAATGTTTCTAAGGAGGGGAAAATGTTATACCCTGTATTTCCGGAGTATGTACGTGGGGGCGTACGTACGAAAGTTTAGCCTTAAAGTTAGGCCAAGTTCGAAAATTGTACACAACTCGCTAAAAGAATCGTTTTCCGACAAAACGTTTCCACAGCTTTCGTAGGGAAAATTCCGGCTATGCCATTTCTAATTTTTGCGGATTTTTCCGAGAGACGAAACATTTTAGACCAACGGGAGGGCGACACTTGGCACCCTCCAATTGGTGGACTTGAAATCGTCCCTTGGACGAATTGGAATAGGATGGCACGTTTTTTGTGCCTTTGCACAAGTCAAGGAGTTGGTAGGATATTTGTGTGTAGTAAATCCTCACCCTACACTTGCCTTGCACTTGTCTTCATCTTGGCCATTGGTTGGCCATGGCTTGAGCTATAAATACCCCCCTTAAGATGAAGAGTTCTTCATCCACAAATCTTTCCAAGTCTTGAAAATCCTCTCCTCTCCCTTTGAGCCTTGTTCGTCCAAACAGTCCCCCCCCGCCCCTGGGGACGTTGGGCCGAGGGCCTCCCCCCCCTCCCCTAGCCGAAATCTCCCCCCCCTCACTTGGTAGAAAAGTTGCCTTCTAGTATTGTTATAATGCCCAAAATACCCTAGCCCAAATCCCTTAGTACTTAATAGAAGTTGTGAAGAACTTCTAAGGTTTCTCGAGCTATCTGAGCGCATAACTTAGGAGCTAAGCCTTGCTCTGATCGACTTTTATCTAGGATATTATTGGGCTTACCGAGGTAAATAATCCTAACCCTCTTTGTATTAGAGAATGCATCTTTGTAGAAGTATAAGAATAAGTATTAAATACTTAGAAGGATATAACGGAATAGAATTGAATCATATCACAGTAGGCGGTTTAAAAGAAGAATAATTGAATCAGACTCACATAGGACTGTTTTCACAGTAGACTTATATAGCTCACCGGGTAGGGTTGTGCTGCCCGACTTTCCGTAGAATTGTGAACCCTCTGTTTAGAATGACCTTCAGAATAGTCTAGACTTTGATAGATGTCTGTGACTATTATAGGCTGATTCTCTGCGCGCGACATATTCAACTTGGCAGGAGGTTTTCACGAGAAGGTATGTGATTCTTCCTAAGCATGATATTTTAACATATATATAGTACGTGACGCGTACGTGTTAACTGAATAATAACTACGGCAATGTCGTTTGACTTAAGCCTGAATAATAACTACGGCAATGTCTTTTGACTTAAGCCTGAATAATAAGAATCCTAATGCATTTCAAAAGAACTACTGAATCATTTTTTAACAGAAGATAAATATTTGGTTTTTAAAACAAAAGCTTAAGAGTTATACTAGCTTTATGGGAAGTTAGGTATAACAACTTAAGAAAGAACTGTTTACTTGTTTGTTTATAAAAGCCTTGTATTGATTTCTGTTAAGTGTAGTAAGATTGTTTGATAAGTAGACATATTATGATGCTACCTGTGTTAGTGTCTTGTAATGCTGTGTAAGGGGGTCATTCTTGTTGTGCTTACGTTGCTAAACGGTAAGTCCGCTGTATCGTTATTCTATCACCTACCCTTGACTTATTATACCGGTGGCTTGCCCTCGATGCGGTCTATACGGCCTATGCGGTCTGTGAGACTATGCGAGCAGCGGTATGCTCGTGATTGATCATTCCGGTGTTTAGCCTGACGGGGATTCCTATGCGGTCTGTTGAGACTACGCGGTCTTTTGAGGCTATGCGGGCCGGGAGCCTAGGCGGATGCCGGGGTTAGCTGCCGGCGCGAGGAATACCTCGCGGTCTGCATGTGTGACCTATGATCGGAAGTCCGTGACTAGGCACGCAGAATGATACTATGGGCGATTGGCCTTGCTTCGATCATTCGCGCCTAGACTAGACTGCTATGCTTTTCCTATTATCAAGTATTGTTTGTGATATGGCACTACGTGCAATTGAACTGATTATATTTGTGAAAAGGTTTTAAATACTTTGATTTCACTTTAAGTACTTTATAGTTTCACATACTTGGTACTGTTGACTTCCTCGCCTTGGCTGCGTTCATGCCGCAGTAAAGGCAAGGTGTGCTAGATCCGCATCCTTAGGATCTTTGCGTTGGTGTGAGCTCCATCTTCTCCGAGGCTCTACTTTTGGGTATGATCTCCTTGTAGATAGTTTTGTCTGTCAGGTATGGCGGCCCCGTCCCGCCATAGTTGTTTACTTCAGAGGTGCAGAGTACTATTGTACAGTTGGGATGTAACTGCAAAACTTGAGTTATATATATTATGCCGAAAGGCAAGCTTTTCATCAGATAAACTGTTTCTGTTTTTACTATGTTTCCTGTCTTGTTTTATATTTCCGCTGGTTACTCTGATGTATGACTACTTGGGTGCCCTTAGTGCACGATCCGAACGGGTCGTGACACATACATAACACATAACATGTATAAAGTAAACATCACTGGCCAGCCGATAAGGCTGCCTTCCATAAAAATATACTTAATCAAAAGTACAACTTATTCTTACAGCCCAAAACACAGACGTGACCACAGACCTCTAAGAATAACAACTGTGGCGGGACAGGGCCCCGCCATACCCCTGAATGTACACAATACCTATAGCATCAGGGAAGAACCGTACCAACAAAACAAGCTTTCGGAGGAATGGAGCTTCTGACACCGGAACAGTGATCCTAAGAATGAGGATCCACCACCTGCTTTCCTCTACTGCATGAACGCAGCCGAGGAAGGGGTCGATCACAATATGTACTAAGTATGTGAAACTGAAAAATACTGAAAATACCTCAAGTATAAAATAACTGGAGACATGTATAAAAATCAGTTTACCGCACACTGTGCCTTACTAATAATGAGAATATCAAACATATACAATACTGCATGAAAATAGGAAGCTCATGGTTAAAGCAAGGTCATCCGCCCCGCAGTATCATTAAGCACTCCTACTCCTGGGACTATTTCACCCGCATGGGTCCTGTGGACCCGCATGAGGTATTCCTCGCATAGGTTGTACTCACCCGCATGGGACTATTTCACCCGCATAAGCCCTACGGACTCGCATGAGGTATTCCTCGCATCGTGGGTAGCAAATCCACGGAATAGGTGGTATAACGTCTTGGGGGTTTACCCCTCATTTATACTCTTACCCTGAAGCATGTGGTATAACGTCTTGGGGATTTACCCCTCATTTATACTCTTACCCTGGAGAAGGTGGTATAACGTCTTAGGGGTTTACCCCTCATTTATACTCTTACCCTGGAGAAGGTGGTATAACGTCTTGGGGATTTACCCCTCATTTATACTCTTACCCTGGAGAAGGTGGTATAACGTCTTGGGGGTTTACCCCTCATTTATACTTTTACCCTAGCTCAACCGACCATCATACATAACATAAATAAGTTAACATATCTTAGTAAAAGAAAATCCGAGAATTTAATCCAAAGTACTACAAACTTCCACTCTTTTGAAAATGACTCTTTTTCACATAAAACATTTGGGCAATTGATGCCTTAAAACCAATTTGCCTTTCACAACCTCAAATCATTTGTCCGTACTCATTTTACTTAAAGTAAATCTTTCTTTGTTAACCTTTCATAAAGCTAATATAATCAACTTCCCATAAAGTCATTATCTTAATGTTATACCTTAGTCAAATACATTTTCCTAAAATCCAAGGGACTTACACTTTTAAAAGGAAAACAAGAATCATATACTTGAACACATCAAGTCCCTTAACTTTGAAAACTCGAGACATCCTTAAAACAAGTAAGGGATATCACACCTTGTACGTCTATCGTACTACATAGGTAAAACCATTCATGCTCAAGAGATAAGAAAGTTCCACATACCTCTTCGGTCAATCCACTTGCTAATTCCAAAATACCGCACGTAGTATGTCAACCTATAATGACCATAATACGTCTATTAACCTCTAGTTCAATGTAGAATAATCCAAGTTCAAGTCACTAAAATCCTATGGAAAATTGGGCAGCATTTCCTTTGTTTCTACATACTTTGACACCCTTTTTCAAGGCCGAATTCAACATCCAAACGCCACATTTAAGGCCCAACAATCCAAACATTTCAAAGGGGATTACACACCTAATCTTGGGTGTGTAAAATTCTGCCCCACAAGGTACAACCATTAACTTAACAAGTCTAAGGTAGTTTTTAGGCTACAACATGCTCATATAACCTTCTTAACCAATCCTTTCATATCCAAACCATATTTCTTACATGCAATGAATCTAAGAGCATTATTTACTACTACAAGTTCCTTCTTCTTTACATGCAACACAAATAACTAGCTACAAGAGAAGAATTGTTACCTTAGAGCTTTATCCAAAATTATTCCAATAACTTTGCTAGCCTCCTTTCCAAAAACACCACCACAACAACTCCTACAAGCTAGCCACAAGCTTCCTTCTTGCCACACTTATTCAGATTTTCCACAAGCTTTGAATTTCTCTTGGAATTCTAGAGAGAAGTGAGAGCTCTAGCTTTAGAGAGAGAGAAGGACTTGAAAGATGACCAAGTCTTCAAGACTTGGTCAATATATAAGACATGCAAAAAATCAGATGGGGGGGACACTTGTCACCCACCCATGGCCTCTTTTAAAACAAAACAGTGTAGAATTTCCCACTTAACTTCGCAGAACCCGCCTCGGCGCTGCGGCCAGAATGGCCATGAAATTTCATGACTCCCGTAACATTCCGGCCATGCTCGCTTCCCGGCGCCGCGACCCTGCTTCCCGGCGCCGTGGCGCTGCAACTTCAGCTAACCCTCAGATCATCCGCGCCGCTGCGTCAGACGGCCGCGACCTCAGACGCTCGGCCAGGTTTCGCTCTGCGAAACACATTTCGGTCCGACTGTGCACTGAACTTGTAACTCCCATAACTTTCTACTCCGATGTCCTATCGACGAACGGCTGGTCGCGTTGGAAACTAAACTCAACGAACTACACACTAGGCCTTTTAAACACCTAGGAACTCTTAATGTAACGGGCCATAACCCGCCTCAAAGTTGACTAAAAACCCGTCCGAAACAATCCGTCAACCTATCCTTCGAAAATTTAAGTCTTAATCCCTTTCGTACGCTCTCACACGTATGGCCAGAACTACGAGGTATAACACATACCAAAAGATAAGCCTCCGGAGAAACGGAGCTTCCCAATACGCAGAACCGTGATCCTATGAGCGAGGATCAACAACCGGCGTACCTCACTGCGCGTGAACGCGGCCCGGCAGGAGGTCGATAACATGTACCAAGTATGTGAAGCTGAAAATACTGTAATGAAATCATAACAGTCTATATAAAACAAGAGACATGTATGATAACCAAACTACAGTACACAATATATAAGCAGTCATGTCAAGTCAGGGACTCACGCCCTCGAAGTCATCACTCAAAATATAACCGTGGGTCTCACGCCTGCAATATCAATCATGCCCGTAAAACTCCTTCCTCACTGTCGGTAGTCGTAAGTGTAATTTATAATCATGTGACGCGCCTGTGGCATCCTACCTTACTGTCGGCGTACACATATACAATACATATATATATCTCCTGTCCGTGGAATCCCCCATCACTGTCAACAGCCGTGGGTGTAACATATAACCATGTGACGCGCCTGTGGCTTCCTACCTCACTATCGGCGTACACATATACAATACATATATATATATATATATATATATATATATATATCTCATGCCATGGAATCCTCATCTCGTACATGACTTCATGGAGAGCTAATCCATGGGTAATAATCGTATATAACATGCGTGGAATCCCTCATCTCGTACATGTCTTCACGGGAGCTAGCCCACGAGTAATAATCGTATATAACATGCCCGTGGCATCCCTCATCTCGGGTACATGTCTTCATGGGGAGCTAGCCCATGGAGTAATAATCGTATATAACATGCCCGTGGCATCCCTCATCTCGGGTACATGTCTTCATGGGGAGCTAGCCCATGGAGTAATAATCGTATAAAACATGCCCGTGGCATCCCTCATCTCGATCACATGTCTTCATGGGGAGCTAGCCCATGGAGTAATAATCGTATATAACATGCCCGTGGCATCCCTCATCTCGGGTACATGTCTTCATGGGGAGCTAGCCCATGGAGTAATAATCGTATATAACATGCCCGTGGCATCCCTCATCTCGGGTACATGTCTTCATGGGGAGCTAGCCCATGGAGTAATAATCGTATAAAACCATGGTCGCATGCCCCGGAATCCCACATCGCAAGCATGTCCAAGGAATAATCACAATGGAATCATACCCGTGGAAACCTCTGTCACTGTCGGTACGTCCAAGTAAATTCATTTTATGCCAACAAATCCGGGTTTTAACCCCAAAGTACTACATACTTTCATTCTTTCAAAAAAACATCTTTTTACGTAAAAGCCACACGATACTAATACTCGTAGTATCAAAACAGAGTAACTATCATTTTAAGTAAACCAAAACAATTTTCGTACCTTCCTTTTTAAATAAACCAAGACAAAACCATGCCTTCCTTTAAAACAAAATCAAGACAATACCATGCCTTCCTTTTAAACAAAAACACTTCTCCTTTTTAAAGTCAAGTAACAATATACTTTTCAAAATAGTTTAGGTTTCCTAACTTCAAATTCTCAAGTCTCTTCTCTTTTAGAAATCAAGTTTCCTACTTTGGAAATCAAGAAAATCAATACTTGTCTATAATGATCTTATTAAAGCAGCCATGATCTAGAAAATGTAATACAATTTTGTCTTATCTTAGCTTCTATGCAGATGGAGAATTCTACTCATTTTTAATTTAATTGATTGTCGATACATTTTCTTTTATTAACGCTACAATGGCTTGTTCGATACTTATTCTCATTTCCGAAATCAAGATAACTTTATTCTTTTAAAGACCAAGTACCCATTACTCGCGAATGAGGTTCCACAACTTTTTAACACAATTCAAGTCCTTAACATTTCATATCAAGTCACTTAACTCTAGAATCAAGTCGAGGACACAAAAAGGAAATCCAACTCCTTTAACACACGTGCGTCTACCGCACTATATATTTCATAAATAATCATGCTCAAGAGAATAGGAAGAATCACATACCTCTTCGGCTTAATCCACTAGCCAAGTCGAATATGTCGCGCGTAGAATATCCACCTATAACAACCAAACACGTCTATCAATGTCTAGATCTCTTCGTAGAACATTTCTAAGTTTAAGGTTCCTTATCCTACGGAAAATTGGGCAGCACCTCCCCTGTATCTACTTACCTCTACCTTTTTCAAGTCCTGATATCAATGGCCAACATGCCACATTTAAGGCGGAATAATACAACAACTCAAAGGGGATTACACCCCTAACTGGACGTGTAAAATTCTGCCCCACAATATACAAAACAGTCCATTTCTTTTCAACATTCTATCCACATATCATATACTCTATTATAAACTACTACAACATGTAATCTCCAATTACAGTAGAAGGACAAAGATCATTACCTCGATAAGCCCAAAATTTTCCAATGATTAAAAGTCGATCCTTAGGAATCTTAGCTCCAATTCTTTACGTTCCAATCCACTCCAAGCAACCCTTAGAAGTTCCTAACTAACTTCTCTTCAAGATTCAACTCCAAAAAGTGAAGAACACTTAGGTTCTAAATATGGCAACTTTCGACCAAGGGGTTCTTTAAAGGCTAGGGGTGTGAAATCTTGTCTAACTCTTGGTTCACAATCTTCCTAACACCTTAAGGAAGAACACTTAAAAGTTTAAGAATTATTGGACAAATCTTGCTCAAGAAAATGAGGCTTGGCCGAGAGCAACAAGAAAGGAGGGAGTATTTCAAGTCTTGGAAATTATCTAAGTATTGGATGAAGTCTTGCAACAAGGGGTGTATTTATAGGGAAATCAAGGGCTAGGATGCAAGCAAGTGTGTGGTTTAGATTGGGGACATGTGTGTGTGGGCCCCACAAACCACATGTTCCACAAAAACCTGAGACAAGTGGCTTGCCACTTGTCTCACCATTTCGGCCAAGGCCACATGTCCACAAGATTTAGGCCAACATGGCCACATGGGGGTGACACGTGTCATCCTCCTATTCGTCCAAAATATTTCATCTCCCGAAAACATCCATAATAGCCAAAATCTCGAAAACAAAGTGGGCCCCACAAAAACCGCAAATTTCTCCCGTGGGCCCCACGTGACCAATTCCGGAAAATAAAATCCATAATTCTCTAATATTCCAAGATGTCCAAATACCAAATCTGGGAATCCAATTCCCATTTACGAACCTTTTTCCTTCACAAAATCCGGAAAATTTTCCGTCGGAAAATCAAATCTTTCTTCCTTTCCAATCTTAATGTCGTATTCTCGTACGTACATCCTCACATACATTCCCTGGAACTATGGGGTGTAACATTCTTCCCCCCTTAGAAAAATTCGTCCCGAATGCTCCTTGTAAGTCTCCAAAAACACATGCGCCGGTATAGTCTTCACTACTATACTTACAAAACCAATTATGCCACACATGGCCATAATAACACACGCGTAATACTTAAATCCAAGCCAATGAAGAATCACCTCTAACGTGTATAACATCATTATTAGCTCCC
This sequence comes from Przewalskia tangutica, assembly GCA_029844215.1. Taxonomy (NCBI): domain Eukaryota; kingdom Viridiplantae; phylum Streptophyta; class Magnoliopsida; order Solanales; family Solanaceae; genus Przewalskia; species Przewalskia tangutica. The sequence goes on from CM056725.1 coordinate 74,237,852, forward strand.
ACTCATGGTCTAAAGGATACTCTCTTCGCACTTTCACTACAAAAATGCTCACTCCCGTTCTCTTAACACATGTTCGCTTCTTTTCTCACTCGTAGTACCCTTCTCGTACACCCGAACTCTTTCTAGTACACGTACCACATTTCAGTCATCGCTTCAGTTTCCAAAACCTTGGAGTTACTACCACCAACTTGGTCATTACTAGCTTCAATATCCTTTAAGGCCATTCCCGGCCTTCATGATCTGATTCTGGTCGAACGCATCCACGAACTCGTACAATGGTTACCTAGACTTGGGCCTTGCATCCTCGTGACCCTTCCACCTAGCGGGACCACCTCAAACTGACCCCACCTCATTCCGGGCTGCGGGTTGACTCGCGATCTGGCCTCAACCCGACCCATTTTGTACTAAACTCTTGTTCCCGGTCCGGAACAATCTCACTATTCAAATCATGAAAACCTAGTGGTCTTCTTAGCTTAATTACCCACTTTCATTTCACACCACTCATGGAATTATCACACTATATACCCCACGTATACTATGCACCTCGACTAAGATCACCCGTAAAATCTTTTACTCAAGACGACCTTGTACCTAAGATCTCTACAGTTATCAATATTCTAAGGCTCACAATCTCCATGCACCCAAACCTACCTTTCCCTCTAACCAGGTGTCTTAAACACAATTTACACAATGTTATCCGAACATAACACTTAATATATAATCATTTTACCATGCATAGTGGTCTCTAGAGGGTTAAGGATATACCTGAAATCAAATAGGCGGTTCAAAGGACCGCTAAAACTGGGAACTTCCACCACGATCTCTGCCATGGCCTGCCGGTGTATGAACATCCTGCCTAGCTATTGAAGGTGAAGAACTGCGAATCGATCTCAGATCGTGCTATCCCACCGCCATCTCCGCCTGGACAGCTTCTCACTAAATGGCCGTGCTGGCCGCAAACATAACAAGCTGTCGAAGTAGTACGACACTCCCCAAAATGGGATCTATCACAGCGACCATACCGAGGCAAAGGGGGCTTCCCCTGGCTACTACCCTCGGGAATCTGTGAACCTGCAGCCCTAGAGCCCTGACCTGCTCCCGAATATCCCCGGCGATCAAACCTCCTGCCAGATGTCGGCTGAAATGTAGACCTAGCCTGCTGTTGAGGCTGTCCGCCTCGAAAGTTACCCTGAAACCCTATCGTCCTGGCCCTCTTAGGCTGATCTCGGTCATTTCGTCGACCTCTACGTTCCTTAGTCCCCTGTGCATAAGTCTGCATGCGGGCAATGTCCATGCCTGGCTGTAGAGCTACTCTTGTACAACCCTCTGCTAGATAATCATCCAGTCCCGTGACAAATCGGTGCACTCTATCCTCTATGTCTGCTACTAGAGTGGGGGCATACCGAGCTAATGAGTCGAACTCTATGTTGTACTCTCGAACCGTCCGCCCATTCTATCTCAACATCAAAAACCTATCCACCCGGGCTCTCCTCATCTGTTGAGGCAAGAAGTGGTTAATAAATGCCTCCGAGAACTCGTCCCAGCCAGCTGGAAGCGCATGCTCCCCCCGGGACAATTCCCATGAATCATACCAGTTGACTGCAATATCACGTAGCCGATGTGAACCCAATACCACTGACTCTACCTCTGAGGCCTTGATCACCTTTATGATCCGTTGCAACTGTCGAATAAACTCCTGGGGATCTTCCTCGGTTCTCGATCCATAGAAATCTGGTGGACTGCAACTCAAGAAGTCCCGAAGCCTCAAACTATCGGCCTGGGTGCGCGCACCGATACACGGCTCGCTCGCCCTCATGCCTCGCCACAATCCTAGCTAGTAACTGGGCCATCTCCTTGTGACCCATATCTTTTGTTCCTGGCCGCGACCGAGGCTCAGTATTGTGGCCTCGATGAGATCGCTGCCGTTTCTAAACTCTTCTGGGGTTGGCGGCGTCGTAGAACTCGTCGTCTGAAGCACTACCTCAGGTAATGACTGGGCCTGTGCCCTCGTAACCCTCAGTGTTCTCCTAGCAGCTCCCTCTGCTACCTTGCCCTTCTGGGCCCTGGTTGCCTTTCGTGGAGGCATAACTGGTATAAAATAATACGTCAGAGGGAGTCCAACTTATAATACAGCTCTATCACACGATCTCAGAGTGAGAAGAATGGAAACCAATCCTAAATATCCTGTAGCCTCCTGATTATAGGTGTGGTGCACAACACGCCGATAATCAAGACTCTACTAGATACGGTCTGTACACACTTTCCGAGGATTAACTGCTCTGATACCACTTTTGTCATGACCCGACCTCGGGCCCGCGACTGGTGCCTTACCCCGGACACCCTAGTGATAATACATCAGAGAAAATCAATGGAAATAAAAACTCATAGACATGAAACAATATGAAATAAGAAACAGGCTAACCAAAACGGTCACCTTTCTGCATAAATATCAAAATCTGAACAGTTACATCCTTTACAAGCCCAACTCACAACAGTACTACAGACCTCTAAGAGTTTTTACAACAACTATGATGGGATAGGGCCCCGCCATACCCCTGAATGTACAAGAACCTACAATCTCAGGGAATCATACCAAAATATAAGCCTCCGGAGAAACGAAGCTTTCCAATACGCAGAACCGTGATCCTATGAGCGAGGATCAACAACCGGTGTACCTCTACCTGCGACATAAACGCAGCCCCCGAAGGAGGTCAGTACAACAAGTACCAAGTATGTGAAACTGAAAATACTGTAATGAAACCATAACAGTCTATATAAAACAGGAGACATGTATGATAACCAAACTACAGTACACGATATATAAGCAGTCATGTCAAGTCAGGGACTCACGCCCTCGAAGTCATCACTCAAAATATAACCGTGGGTCTCACGCCCGCAATATCAATCATGCCCGTGGAACTCCTTCCTCACTGCCGGCAGTCGTAAGTGTAATTTATAATCATGTGACGCGCCCGTGGCATCCTACCTCACTGTCGGCGTACACATATACAATACATATATATATCTCCTGTCCGTGGAATCCCCCATCACTGTCAACAGCCGTGGGTGTAACATATAACCATGTGATGCGCCAGTGGTATCCTACCTCACTGTCGGCGTACACATGTACAATACATATATATATATATATCTCATGCCCGTGGAATCCCTCATCTCGGGTACATGACTTCATGGAGAGCTAATCTGTCACGACTGCTCGGCGTGATCGTGCCTTACCCGGGCACCCAAGTAGTCATACATCAGAGGAAATCAGCGGAACATAAAACAATAACATGAAATATTTATGAAGTACGAAACAGTAATCTGAGAAAAACTTGCCTTTCGGCATATATATATAAAAAAACTTCAAAACCGAACAGTTACATCCCTCTTACAAATTCTGCCCACAACAGCATTTCATGCACTCTAAGAATGATACGACAACAATGGCGGATGTGGCCGCCATACCCCTGAATGTAAGTACTTACAACGACAGGGGACTATACCACTGATAAGCCTCCGGAGAAACGGAGCTTCCCAAACGCTGAACTGTGACCCTAAGAGCAAGGATCAATGACTGGTGTACCTTTACTCGCGCATGAACGCACTCTCGGGCGAGGTCGATAACAAAAATTTAGTATGTGAAATCAAAATAAATCAGAAATGAAATCATAGTAGTCTATATATAAAGCAGAGACATGTATGATAACCAAACTACGCTCATGAAATAAGCGATGTCAAGTCGTGACTCACGCCTCAAAGTCATCACAATAGAACCGCACGGGTAAGTGCGAAGGCATAGCCGACTACTAAGACCCACGCATCAAAAATGCCATAAATCAGATCACGAGGTCTTTCTAGACCGCACTACATGATCGGGCCGCCACTCGCCTGCAGATCACCGCGGCGCGTCTATCCTCGAACTTACCGCACTCCGCATAGGTCACACAGACCCGCATGAGGTATTCTCGAATCATGGTCTCGCATCACTGAGGTATACCCCGCATCGGAGGCAGCTTAACCCCCGGGATCCGCCTGGACTTCCGTATCCCGCCTAGTACCTCAAAGACCGCATTGTGCCTCAAAGACCGCATTGGGCATCCTCGTGACGGGCTAAACACCCGAATGATCAATCACGAGCATACCGCTGCTCGCATAGTCTCAAAGACCGCATAGCCGTATAGACCGCATCGCGTGGCAAGCCCTGATAATAAGTCAAGGGTATGTGATACAATAACAAGATAACCGCTTAACGCTTAACAACGTAAGCACAACAAGAATGACCCCCTTACATAACAATCACAAGATACTAACACACGTAGCATCCTAACATGTTTACTTATCAAATCAACAAGAAAGTATTACAAGGCTATCACAAACCAACACAATCAAGTTATTCACACAAGGTACTTTATGCTAACAAGTTCGTATCTATCCCCAAAGTCCTTCATACATTAACTTTTAAAAGGTCCGCTTTCTTCACGTAAGTCACACAATACCGTAGTATAAAATAGAGGATCTTTTTAAGTAAATCAAAACACTTCCCTTTGTAAAATCAAGTAACAACATTATTTTCCAAACGTCCAAGTTTGCCTAATTTCAAATGTTCATGTTTCTTATTTTAGAAAGGTTTCGTAGTTCATAGTCTTATTCATTTAAGAATATAATTCTCTTTTAAACAATCTGAGAAGCATATGCCCTATATGTGAGTAGGTTATTCTTGTTCATAATCAATCTTATTAAGCAGTCATGATCTAGGAAATGTAGTATCATTTTGTCTCATCTTAGCTTCTATGCAGATGGAGGTTTCTACTGGTTTTAATAATACTTCATTAATCAAAACATTTCCCTTTATTAACGCTGCAGGTTTGTTTCAAGACTCATTCGATTTCCAAATCAAGAAACATTATTCCTTTTAAAACCAAGTACTCATTACTCACGAATGAGGTTTCACACAAAATTCATATTAATTTAATTAAGTCAAGTCTCTTATCTTTTAAGATCAAGTCTCTTAACTTCTAAAATCAATAAATCATTCATTTTATCTTTCTTAAGCCGTTATACCTAACTTCCCATAAAGCTAGTATAACTCTTAAGTTTTTTTAAAACCAAGTATTACTCTCCTTTCAAAAACAGTTCTTACGTCTCTTGAAATACTTCAAGATTCTTATTATTCGGGCTTAAGTCAAAAGACATTGCCGTACAACTACGTTCAATTAGCACGCGTACGTCTACCGTACTATATATATATTCATTTAAAATATCATGCTCAAGAGGATAGGAAGAATCACATACCTCGCGACGATTATCGACTATAAGAAAATCGCTCCACGGCTATAACCCGACTAGCCTGGTCCACCTTTCAAGTAGCACATGCTACTCACAGAACATTCAACCTATAAAGGTTATACAAGTCTATCAAAGTCTAGACTACTCAGTAGAATAAATCTAGATACAAGATTCTACGGAAATTTGGGCACCTTCCCTACCACAAACTACACAAGTGTAACGACTGCCCGGTCTGCATCGGGTGCCTTATCCGGGCACCCTAGTGATACAATCATCGAGAAAACCAATGAAAATAAAACTTAAACAAGAAATGATATATGAACATAAACAAAGGCCAACCCAACGGTTACCTTCCAATAACATAATAAATACAACTCTTTCAAAACGAATGCTTTAATCCCTTTTTACAAACCCCGCCACAACAAGATTACAGCACTTAAGATTTACAACAACTATGACGACAGGCCGCCATACCCCGAATGTACAAGAACCTACAACTCGTGGAACACATACCAAAAGATAAGCCTCCGAGAAACGGAGCTTCCCAAAACGCCGAATCGAGATCCTAAGAGCGAGGATCCACGGCCGATGTACTCTACTGCGCAGATGAACGCAGCCCCGGGCGAGGTCAAGATAACAGTACCAAGTATGTGAAATCAGAAAATAATGTAATGAAATCATACTAGTCTATATAAAGGTGAGACATGTATGATAACCAAACTACGCTCACAACATAAAAGCGAACATGTCCATCGGTGACTCACGCCTCAAGTCATCACTCAAATATAACTATGGGTCTTACGCCCACAACATCAATCATGTTCGCATCATGGCCGCATGCCCCGAATTGCGTCGTGTAGACATGTCCATGATGCAACAATAATACCAATGCCCCACGGCCACATGCCCCGAATTCTACCTCTGTAGACACGCCCATGTGACATCAACAATAATATATCGTGATCAACCCCGCCGCACGCCACATGCCCCGAATTCTACTCGGTGTAGACATGTCCATGTAACCACAATAACAATATATCGGTAATCAACCCGGCCGCACGGCCGCATGCCCCGAATATCGCGACGGTGTAGACGTCCATGTGACATCAACAACAAGACAATAATCAAAATGGAAACATACCCGTGGAATTCTCCATCACCGCCAAAGACGCTCCAAGTAAGTTCTCAATAAGTCGACCGCCTCTATCGAGAGACGCCAGAATACGTAAATACCACACTTGCACAACAAAGGCTATCATCACAAGCATAGGCAAGTTTCAAAAAAACAAGCATAGGCAAGTTTCACAACAACAAGCATAGGCAAGTTTCACACAACTCAAAGTACTTTCATTTTATGACAAATACAGGTTTTTTAACCACAAAGTACTACATACGTTAAGTTCTTTTAAAAGAGATCCATTACTTTTATAAAAGTCACCCTATACCCATAGTATTAGAATGACCAACCCACATTCCTTTTCAAAATCAAGTAACAACATTCTTTCCTAAGTTCCAGTTTGCCTAGTTTCAATTACTCAAGCTTCTCATTTTCAAATGCTCAAGTCACTTATTTTAGAAAGGTTTCATAACTCATAGTCTTAATCTCTTTTAAAACAATTGAGTAACATATGTCATATATGTGAGTAGTTTATTCTTTGTTTATAACGATCTTATTACAAAGCCGTGATCTAGAAAATGTAATATCATTTTGTCTCATCTTAGCTTCTATGCAGATGGAGGTTTCTACCGATTTTAATACAACACATCATTATTCAATACATTTTCCTTTATTAACGCTGCAATGGTCCTGTCGATACACATTCTCGATTCCCAAATCAAGAAACATTATCCCTTTAAAACCAAGTACTCATTACTCACGAATGAGGTTTCACACAAACATCCACATTAAAACAAATAAGTTAAGTCTCTTATCTTATAAGATCAAGTCTCTTAACTTCTAACATCAAGAAACCATTTTCACTACATAAGGTCGTTATAACTAACTTCCCATAAAGCTATTATAACACCCTGTTTTAAACCAACCAAATCACTTAGCACATGTACGTCACCGTACTACATAGTTCACAACAATCATGCTAGAAAAGATAGGAAGAGGTTCACATACCTCGACGATTTATCGACAATAAGCAAAACGCTCCAAGTACTTCAACCCGGCTACTCCTTAAGCCAAGTAGATCACGCCACACGTAGTACTCCACTCCTAAAATGGTCATGGTACTCTATCAAACCTTTCTTATCATTCAAGACTTATACCAATAAAAGCCCTCAAAATCTACGGAAATTTCACAAAGACTTCCGCTTATACTCACTTTTCCATCTTTTACCAAGGCGAATAACCGTAATATATATACCATATATATATATAAGGCGTAATAATTAAACAACATAAAGAAGGATTACACGCCCAAACGGTAACGCGGTTTACTATCACGCCTCCATAACAACAATAAGTAAAAGAAGGGATTACGCGGCCAACCGGTAACGCGGTTTACTATCACGCCTTCATAACAATACAATAATTAAAAAGGGGATCACACGCCAAACGGAACGCGATTGAAAAATCTTCCTTAATGTAAATGTAAATACACCAATGTAAATACAAATCCAAAGTAAATACGGTCCAAAGTAAATACCAAAGTAAATACAAATTCTTAAGTTGGGGTCCTGGCCAACTTTGTCCATTTTACTTATCCAATTTACTCATTAGTCATCCAACTTATATTTCCATTCTTAATATAAGTTATAGTTACTTTGTTATTAGCTTCTTAGCAAGTAAGATACGTTTTACCATTTTAATGGCAAACGCCAATCCTTTCTTTTAACAAGTTAACAAGATCCAACTCTTCCAAACTTACTCCATATATTATATAATCCATAATATACTTATAATATATGTATAACAACCAATTCACAAAGAGGTTTAAGTTCCACTACCTCAAATAGCCCAAAAATATCCAAGTTCTTAAAGTCGCTCCAAGCAAGTCTTAGCTCCAAATCTTTACGTTCCAATCCGCTACAAGCAACCCATAAGCTCCTAACCAACTTCTCTTCAAGATTCAACTCCAAAAAGTGAAGAACACTTAGGGTTTCAAGATGACAACTTTCGCCAAGGCATCCCTTCAAGGCTGTGGGTGTGAAATCTTTTCCAACTCTTGGTACACAATCTTCCTAACACCTTAGGGAAGAACACTTGAGAGTTTAAGAATTGTTGGACAAATTTTGCTCAAGAAATGGGGCAAAACCGAGAGCTCTAGGTCAAGGGAGAAGGAGGGTTTTTCAAGTCTTCAAATGTCTAAGTGTGGAAGATTTCATCAACTAAGGGTGCATATATAGGACAACCAAGGGATAGGATGAAGGCAAGTGTGTGGTTGAGTTTGGGGACAAGTGTGGGTGGACCCACAAGCCACTTGTCCACACAAAATATCTAGCAAGACTTGGCCACTGTCTTGCCACTTGTCTAGCTAATTTCGGCCAAGGCCACCTGGGGTGACACGTGTCGCCTCCTACTCGCCCAAAATATTTCATCTCCTAAAATATCCATAATGGCCAAAATCTCAAAAACTAAGCGGCCCCACAAAACCGTAAATTTCACCCGTGGCCCCACGTGACCATTTCCTAAATAAAATTCCATAATTCTCAAATATTCTAAGAAGTCCGAATACCAAACTGGGAATCCACCCCATTAACGAACCTTTTCTTCACAAAACCGAAACTTTTCCGCTAAAAATCACATCTTTCTTTCTTTCCAAAATTTCTCACGTAATCTCGCACGTACATCCTCACCTATATACTCGAACTACGGGTATAACATTCTTCCCTTAGAAAAATTCGTCCAATGTTCATTCTAAGTCTCCAAACGCATTTGTGTCGGTATAGTCTTCACTACTATACTTACAAACCGATCATGCCACCAATGGCCGAATATAACATGCGCAAAACTCAAATCCAAGCTAACGAGGAATCATTTCTAATCTTACAACAGGCTCCCACTAGCTTCAATTTACTCTAAGGCCATTCCCGCCTTCACGATCCGATTCTGGTTGAACGATCCACGAACTCGCACGATGGTTACCTAAACTTGGGCCTAGCACCTCGTGACCTACCACCGGCGACCACCTCGAACCGACCCCACCTCAATATGGGCTGCGGGTTGACCCGCAAATGGCCCTCAACCCGACCCCTAAACGCGCCAACTCTTGTTCCCGATCCGAACAATCTTACTAATTCACGCCATGAAAGCTACCACTTCCATCTCACACTACCCATGTAATTATCCCACAATATTTCCCCGCATACCAAGTACATCCAAGAAAGACCAACCGTAAAATCACCCACTCAAGACGGCCTCGCCTCTAAGGTCTCCACGTATAAAACTCTAAGGTTCACACTTTCCATGCCCCACACTTATCCTTCCAACTAACCATGTTTTCTAACTTACAAACAACACAACGCTATCCGCATAGCACACAATAATAAGATCATCATATCGCGCAAAACCAAACTCTGTAGAGGGTTAAGGATATACTGAAGCTACCGCTCACTCTAATCATAGGCACACCGCAGGCGCATAATCGTAGAAGGCGATGAACCACCATCGATCCGTAGGGTGAGTCGTAACATCCGCGGCTACCCTGGCCTGACAGTTCCCGCAAATGGCCCGGTGGCCGCAAAAATAACAAGCTCCCCGCACCACGACACTCCCGAAATGCGGTCTACCACATCGACCACACCGAGGTAGGTGACCGTGATCCGCCAACACCCTTACTTCCTCGAAACTCAACCTCGAGCCCTCGACCGCTCCGAATACTCTGAAGGTTGTGGAGGACCACTGCGACCGCGGAGGTACAAAACTAGTATCTCCGAGGCGGTCCGCCGAAAGTCACCAAAGGACCGTTGTTCTCGCCTCTTCGCCGATCTTGGTCATTCCGTCGACCTCTCCGTGCCTCACATCCCGGTCGATGAGCTCGCACGCGGCAATGTCCATGCCCGGTGAAGAGCTACTCCAACATGCCTCGACATGTAATCATCGAGCCTCAGAACATATCGGTGCACTCGATCCTCCATACTAGCTACCAACGCTGGGACGCATCGCCAATGAGTCAAACTCCACATTGTACTCCCGAACCGCACGCCCGCCTCGTCTAAGCATCAAAATCATTTACCCGCGTCTCCTCATCTGCGGAGGCAAGAAGTGCGTGAGAACGCCCAAAACTCATCCCATACCGCTGGAGTGCATGCTCTCCCGAAAAGCTCCTATGAATCAAACCAATCGATCGCGGTATCACGCACCGATGCGAACCAAAGGTCACAGACTCGGTCTCAAGCCTTGATCACCCGCGTGATCGTCAGAATCGCCGGATGAACTCCTGCGGATCATCCTCGTGCCTCGACCCATAAAACTCGCGGGCTACAACTCGGAAAGTCCCGTAGCCTCAAACTATCTCGCCGGGGTGAACCATCGTGCTCGAACTGAATCGCTGATCCAAACTATCCTCATATCTGCCACGACTCGCCAAGAATCGCCATCTCCTTATAACCCATCTCCTCCGCCTGCATCGCTGGACCGAGGCTCGTGTATCGCGTCTCAGCAGCATTGCCGCGCTCTAACTCTCGCTGGGCCAAGCGGCTACAAAACCCGCCACGTCAAGCACAACCTCGTGTATGCTCGGCTCGCGCTGCACTCTCTCAGATCTCACTAGCGGTTCCTCTACTGTCTTGCCCTTCGTGGCTCTGGTTGCCTCACGGAGGCATAATCGTAAAAACGAGATACGCCGAGGGTCCAACTTACAACACGCCTCTAAGGCACGATCTCGAATGAGAAGAATGGAAACCAATCCTAAATGTCTCGGCCTCCCGATTATAGATGTGGTGCACAACACATCGATAATCAAGACTCTACTAGACACGGTGCAGACACTTTCCGAGGATTAATCGCTTCGATACCACTTTTGTAACGACTGCCCGGCCCGCATCGTGCCTTATCCCGCACCCTAGTGATACAATCATCAGAGAATACCAGCGTAAAATATAACTTAAACAAGAAACTGATATATGAACATAAAACAGGCCAACACAACGGTTACCTTCAAATTAAATAATAAATACAACTCTTTCAAAACTAACAGTTTAATCCCTTTTACAAACCCCGCCACAACAAGATTACTGCACTCTAAGATTTACAACAACTATGACGGACAGTGGCCCGCCATACCCCGAATGTACAAGAACCTACAACTCGTGGAACACATACCAAAAGATAAGCCTCCGAGAAACGGAGCTTCCCAAAACTGAATCGAGATCCTAAGAGCGAGGATCCACGACCGATGTACTTACTGCGCGATGAACGCACTTCAAGGAGGTCGATAACAGTACCAAGTATGTGAAATCAGAAAATAATGTAATGAAATCATACTAGTCTATATAAAGCAGAGACATGTATGATAACCAAACTACGATTCACAACATAAAAGCGATATGTCGATCGGGGACTCACGCCTCAAGTCATCACTCAAATATAACTATGGGTCTTACGCCCACAACATCAATCATGTTCGCATCATGGCCGCGTGCCCCGACTGCGACGGTGTAGACATGTCCATGATGCAACAATAATACCAATGCCCCACGGCCACATGCCCCGAATTCTACCTGTAGACACGCCCACGTGACATCAACAATAATATATGGGTGATCAACCCCGCCGCACGCCACATGCCCCTGAATTCTACTCGGTGTAGACATGTCCATGTAACCACAATAACAATATATCGGTAATCAACCCGGCCGCACGGCCGCATGCCCCGGAATCGCGACGGTAGACATGTCCATGTGACATCAACAACAAGACAATAATCAAAATGGAAACATACCCGTGGAATTCTCCATCACCGCCAAAGACGCCCAAGTAAGTTCTCAATAAGTCGACCGCCCTCTATCGAGAGACGCCAGAACACGTAAATACCACACTTGCACAAAAAAGGCTATCATCACAAGCATAGGCAAGTTTCACAACAACAAGCATAGGCAAGTTTCACAACAACAAGCATAGTCAAGTTTCACACAACTCAAAGTACTTTCATTTGATGCCAAAGTCCGGTTTTAACCCCAAAGTACTACATACGTTAAGTTCTTTTTAAAAGAGATCCATTACTTTTATAAAAGTCACCCTATACCCATAGTATTAGAATGACCAACCCACATTCCTTTTCAAAATCAAGTAACAACATTCTTTTCCTAAGTTCCAGTTTGCCTAGTTTCAATTACTCAAGCTTCTCATTTTCAAATGCTCAAGTCACTTATTTTAGAAAGGTTTCATAACTCATAGTCTTAATCTCTTTTAAAACAATTGAGTAACATATGTCATATATGTGAGTAGTTTATTCTTTGTTTATAACGATCTTATTACAAAGAAATCATGATCTAGAAAATGTAATATCATTTTGTCTCATCTTAGCTTCTATGCAGATGGAGGTTTCTAATGATTTTAATACAACACATCATTATTCAATACATTTTCCTTTATTAACGCCGCAATGGTGCTGTCGATACACATTCTCGATTCCCAAATCAAGAAACATTATCCCTTTAAAAACCAAGTACTCATTACTCACGAATGAGGTTTCACACAAACATCCACATTAAAACAAATAAGTTAAGTCTCTTATCTTATAAGATCAAGTCTCTTAACTTCTAACATCAAGAAACCATTTTCACTCTACATAAGGTCGTTATAACTAACTTCCCATAAAGCTATTATAACACCCTATGTTTTAAACCAACCAAATCACTTAGCACATGACGCCTACCGCACTACATAGTTCACAACAATCATGCTAGAAAAGATAGGAAGAGGTTCACATACCTCGCGACGATTTATCGACAATAAGCAAAACGCCCAAGTACTTCAACCCGCCTACTACTCCTAAGCCAAGTAGATCACGCCACACGTAGTACTCCACTCCTAAAATGGTCATGGTACTCTATCAAACCTTTCTTATCATGAAGACTTATACCAATAAAAAGCCCTCAAAATCTACGGAAATTTCGCAAAGACTTCCGCTTATACTCACTTTTCCATCTTTTACCAAGGCCCGAATAACCGTAATATATATACCATATATATATAAGGCGTAATAATTAAACAACATAAAGAAGGGATTACACGCCCAAACGGTAACGCGTTTACTATCACGCCCATAACAACAATAAGTAAAAGAAGGGATTACGCGCCAACCAGAACGCGTTTACTATCACGCCTTCATAACAATACAATAATTAAAAAGGGATCACACGCCCAAACGAACGCGATTGAAAAATCTTCCTTAACAGAAATGTAAATACATCCAATGTAAATACGGTCAAAGTAAATACGGTCCAAAGTAAATACCCAAAGTAAATACTGATCCTTAAGTTGGGGTCCTGGCCAACTTTGTCCATTTTACTTATCCAATTTACTCATTAGTCATCCAACTTATATTTCCATTCTTAATATAAGTTATAGTTACTTTGTTATTAGCTTCTTAGCAAGTAAGATACGTTTTACCATTTTAATGGCAAACGCCAATCCTTTCTTTTAACAAGTTAACAAGATCCAACTCTTCCAAACTTACTCCATATATTATATAATCCATAATATACTTATAATATATGTATAACAACCAATTCACAAAGAGGTTTAAGTTCCACTACCTCAAATAGCCCAAAAATATCCAAGTTCTTAAAGTCGCTCCAAGCAAGTCTTAGCTCCAAATCTTTACGCCCAATCCGCTACAAGCAACCCATGAAGCTCCTAACCAACTTCTCTTCAAGATTCAACTCCAAAAAGTGAAGAACACTTGTGGTTTCAAGATGACAACTTTCGCCAAGGCATCCCTTCAAGGCTAGGGTGTGAAATCTTTTCCAACTCTTGGTACACAATCTTCCTAACACCTTAGGGAAGAACACTTGAGAGTTTAAGAATTGTTGGACAAATTTTGCTCAAGAAATGGGGCAAAACCGAGAGCTCTGGTCGAGGGAGAAGGAGGGTTTTTCAAGTCTTCAAATGTCTAAGTGGAAGATTTCATCAACTAAGGGTGCATATATAGGACAACCAAGGGATAGGATGAAGGCAAGTGTGTGGTTGAGATTGGGGACAAGTGTGGGTGGGACCCACAAGCCACTTGTCCACACAAAATATCTAGCAAGACTCGCCACTGCCTTGCCACTGCTCTAGCTAATTTCGCCAAGGGCCACCTAGGGGGGTGACACGTGTCGCCCTCCTACTCGTCCAAAATATTTCATCTCCCGAAAATATCCATAATGGCCAAAATCTCAAAAACTAAGCGGGCCCAACAAAACCGTAAATTTCACCCGTGGGCCCCACGTGACCATTTCCTAAATAAAATTCCATAATTCTCAAATATTCTAAGAAGTCCGAATACCAAACTGGGAATCCAATTCCCATTAACGAACCTTTTCTTCACAAAACCTAAACTTTTCCGAAAAATCACATCTTTCTTTCTTTCCAAAATTTCGTCGTAATCTCGCACGCATATCCTCACCTATATACCCTGAACTACGGTATAACAACAAGTCTCATCAGAATACACTCCCATGTAAGCATACCCAATTCTCTTCTTTAAATTCGGGCTTAAGTCCAAAGACATCACAAAGACTATGTTCAGTTCTATATATAGTATACTTCAACTATATATTCCTACAACATGTAATTTCCAATTACAATAGGGGGACAAAATATTTACCTCGGTAAGCCCAAAATTATCCAAGTTTAATGTCGCTCCTGAGCAACGTTTAGCTCCAACTCCGTGCGCTCCAACCCGCTCCAAACCACCCTTAGAAGTTCTAACCAACTTCTACTTAATACTCCAACTAACTATGGATATTTTCCTTAGGGTTTCGTTTTTGTGACTGGCGGAAAGTATAATAGTATTTATGGGCTTTTCGTATAGGTATAACCTTGGAATACTACAAGGTATAAGGGCCAAGGTATTTTGGGTATAGTAACAATACTTTGGAGAGCATTTCTACCAAGAGGGGGGGTATTTATACGAGACAACACCACAAGGGGGGGTGTATACCCTCGCCATGGGAGGGTTCTCGGCTGGGGCCTTCTCAAAGGGGAGGGGGCTCTTGGACGAGACACAACACGAGAGGGGGAAGGGACTTTCAAGACTTAGGAAAGTTTAGGAATGGATGAAGAAGTCTTCCAAAGTGGGTATTTATAGGTCAAGCAAAGGCCAACCAATGGCCAAGATCATGCCAAGTGCTAAGCAAGTGTAGGGCCAAGATTCATCCATGTGCACCTTATCCATCTACCACAAAATATCCTACCAACTACTTGACAAAAAAGCCAAGGAATCGTCCAAGCTTTACCGCCCACACTCCATCAATGAGAGGGTGCCAAGTGTCGCCCTCTCGTTGGTCCAAAATGTTTCGTCTCTCGGAAAAATCCACAAAAAATAAAAATGGCATAGCCGGAATTTTCCTCTTGCAAGTTGTGTAAAACGTTTCGTCGAAAAACGACTCTAATCGGGTGTTGTGCACAAAAAAAAATCGTCCAAGCCACTTTAAAGCCCAAACTTTTCTACGCACGCCCCACGCATATACTGAAATACGGGTATAACATTCTCCCCTCCTTAGAAACATTCGTCCCGAATGTTCCTTCTAAGTCTCAAAACAAACGTGCGCCAGTATAGTCTTCACTAGTATACTTACGAGAACAAACCTGCCACACCTGGCCACAGAAACACCTGCGCAAAATACTTACATCCAAGTCCACGAGGAAACACCTCTAACATCACAAAAGCCCTTATCCGAGGTCTAAAATATACTTCCTTCGCACCTTCTCTTTACAAAAGAGATGATCACATCTATGCTCGCCATACATGCTCGCTTCTTCCCTTACGTGTCGTACCCTCCTTGTACACTCGAACTCTTTCTCATAACTTACTACATTTCTGTTACTGCTTCAGTTTCCAAAACTTGTCACACCCTATCTGGGGTGGTACCTTCAAGAAGACCGACCGTCAACCTGAACTCTAAGCGTCGTCGCCGCTTATCCGCACGATTTCTCTGAGCTGCCAATAACCTCTTCTAGACAAGCTTCACCCTAACCCCAGTCTGTTGGAACAAGCCTGAACCAACTATCTAAACCTTGCCAACATCGAACCAATCGACCGGCAACTTACACTTCCGCCTCTAAAGCTTCATAAGGCAAAAACCGAACACTGAAATGGTAGCTAAGACACTCCCTCAACAGGAGACAACAATCCTCACAGCTACCCCTTAAATCAAAACACTGGCCCAAGGACGAATACGATACGGAGACTCTCCTGAGTTCCTAACCCTGCCTGGTAAAACTTCCAGAAAACGAAAATAGTTGTAACCTGGGCTCCACTGCCTGACATAAGGTGAAAGCAGCACCTGCAGCCGCATAACCTTCCCGATACGATCATCTCACATAACCTCTCACGAGTAAACGGACTGACTAAAAGACAAGAGGACCGACTCATCGCCCGCCATCGGTCGAACGCATCCACGAACTCAGACGCTGGTTAACTAAACTTGGGCCTAACACCTCGTGACTCTACCATAAGGCGACCACCACAAACTGACCCCACCACCATACAGCCGCGGGTTGACCCGCAACGTGGCCTCAACCCGACCCGGCAATGCGCAAAACACTAGCTCCCCGATCCGGAACAATTCACTAATCACGTTACGAAAACCTAGCGGTCTTCTTAGCTCAACTACCCTCTTTCATTCCACACTACCCAGGGACTTATCCCACAACATAGCTCACGTGCACTATGCACTCCGATAAGGATCAAAACATAACAATACATCTTTACCCGAGATGGCCTTACCTCTAAGGTCTCTACGTATAAAGCTCTAAGGCTCACACTTTTCCTATCCCCCAATCTTTCCCGGTTACTAACCATGATTTCTAATCACAATTACACTCATGTTATCTGAACATAACACTTAAGACATACTCATTTCATCATACGTACTAATCTCTAGAGGGTTAAGGATATATCTATATCTACTGCTTCACTCCCCTTAGTCGTTCTAATCAAACTCGCCTGCAGGCATAGCTAGGAAGATGACGAACTACCCACCGATCCTCAAGGCCGAAGTTCTCCTACTTGCATCCCTCCTACTAGGACATCCTTTCGACACATGGCCCTCGACGCCGCACCACAAGTACCAACTAAAAGACGACATTCCCGACGACGCCCGTCACATTGTGAACACCGGGAAAAAACTGAATCCACTGGCCGAACCTACGTAGCCGTGAACCTAAGCTCGAGCTCACCAACTCCTGCATACCCCGAACGCCCCGAACCTCGCGAGGACCTCTTGCACCGTGGATGTGCATATCTAATCTGCCGTGAGGTAATTCGCCTCGAAAGTTACCAAAGGACTTTCATTGCCCTAGTCCTCTTCTCTGTCCTTCGTTAACCCGCCGATCTCTACGCTTGGCTCGCCGCGCATAAGCCCAACACGTGCCATGCTCAAGCCTAATCAAGAATTACTTCGCACCACCTCGTTTAGATAGTCATCAAGACCCGTGATAACTTGGTACATCACATACTCTCGTAGCTACATCCTTAGTAGTATGTGGTCGCTCTTTGCAATCTATTTCTCTGCTCCCGCCGGAATCAAGGTTCAAATGTCATGGTCGCAGAGAGTATCGCCGCTGCATAAACTCTGGGCCGTGACGTAGCATAACTCCCCGAATGAAATACCACCCTGTGTGATGATTTGGGCTCAGGCCTCGTAACCCTCTCAGATTTACTCGCAGCCTCCTCGCCGCTTTGCCCTCCCGGGCTTGCCTACGCGGAGGCATAACGGGAAGGAAAGAAATACGTTAGAGGGCCCAACTTACAACACAACTCTAAGGCACGATCTCGAGTGAGAAGAATGGAAACCAATCCTAAATATCCTATAGCCTCTCGATTATTGGTGCACAACACACCGATAATCAAGACTTCATCGATACGGCTCAGACACTTTCCGAGGATTAATCGCTCGATACCACTTTTGTCACGACTCGCTCCGGCCCGTGGATCGTGTCTTACCCGCACCCAAGTAGTCATACATCGAGGAAATCGGAACATAAAACAATAACATGAAATATTTATGAAGTACGTAAACAAGAACTGAGAAAACTTGCCTTTCGCATATATATAAAAAAACTTCAAAACCGAATGCTACATCCTCTTACAAATTCTGCCCACAACAGCATTTCATGCACTTAAGAATGATACGACAACAATGGCGGACAGGTTCGCCATACCCCGAATGTAAGTACTTACAACGACAGGGACTATACCACGATAAGCCTCCGAGAAACGGAGCTTCCCAAACGCTCGAATCGTGACCAAGAGCAAGGATCAATGATCGTGTACCTTTACTCGGCATGAACGCAGCCTCAAGGAGGTCGATAACAAAAGTACAGAGTATGTGAAATCAAAATAAATATCAAATGAAATCATAGTAGTCTATATATAAAGCAGAGACATGTATGATAACCAAACTACGCTCACAAGAAATAAGCAATATGTCAAGTCGTGACTCACGCCTCAAAGTCATCACAATAGAACCGTATGGGTAAGTACGAAGGCATAGCCGACTACTAAGACCCACGCACCAAAAATGCCATAAATCGTATCACGAAGTCTTTCTGCATCGCACCACATGATCGGCCGCCACTCGCGCAGATCACCGCTGCGCTATCCTCGAACTTACCGCAGACTCCGCATAGGTCATACATGCACCCGCATGAGGTATTCTCGAATCATGGTCTCGCATCACCGAGGTATACCTCGTGACGGAGGCGCTTAACCCCAGATCCGCCGACTTCCGCAGCCCGCATAGTCCTCAAAGACCGCATAGTCCTCAAAGACCGTGATAGGCATCCTCGCACGACCCGAACCGGCCCGTGGATCGTGCCTTACCTCGGCACCCTAGTGATACAACATCGAGAAAATCAGCTAAATAAAACATGAACATGAATTAAGAGAAAAGATAAATAAACAAAGCCAACCAAAAGCTGCCTTCATCATAAATACATAAATACCCGAACAGCTTATCCTTTTACAAACCTCGCCCACAACAAAGGCATGCACTTAAGATTTTACAATTTATGACGGGACAGGCCGCCATACCCCGAATGTATAAGCATCTACGCACTCGTGGTAACATACCAAAAGATAAGCCTCAAGGAACGGAGCTTTCCAATACGCTGAAAGGTGATCCTAAAAGCGGATCGACAAATGTACCTTTTACTCATGCGGATGAACGCACCCCAAGGAGGTCAAGATAACAGTACTAAGTATGTGAAATCAGAAACTCATCAGAATGAAATCATAATAGTCTATATAAAGCAGAGACATGTATGATAACCAAACTACGCTCACAACATAGAAGCCATGTCAAGTCGTGACTCACGCCTAAAAGTCATCCTCACGCCTGGAACTCCTTCCTCACCGCGCCTAGGTACAAATCATGTGATACGATAATGTGTCTCGCCCATCTTATGGACCCAATATAGAAAAGGGTGGAATACATTCCTGCTCATCCCATGAACCTGAGTCGAGTGGAATACGTTCGGATGAACCCAGAGTCAAGTGAAATACATTCCTGATGAACCGGTCCTCAAGTGAAATACATTCGGATGAACCGTAATCAAGTGAAACACATTCTGATGAACCGTAGTCGAGTGAAATACATTCCTGATGAACCGAATCAAGTGAAACACATTCCGGATGAACCTGAGTCGAGTGAAATACATTCCGGATGAACCGTAATCAAGTGATATACATTCGGATGACCCAGAGTCAAGTGATATACATTCCCGGATGAACCGGTAGTCGAGTAGACACAGTACTTACACAACAAGGCTATCACACGTAACATCGTCAAGTTTCATAACAACAAGTATAAGCAAGTTACACACGACTCAAGGTACTTTTATTTTATATCAAAGTCCGGATTTTAACCTTAAAGTACTACGTCCGTTAAATTCCTTTTAAGATCCATTTCTTTTACAAAGGTCACCCGATACCCGTAGTATAAAATTTGAGTGACTAACATTGTTAAGTAAACCAAAATGCTTTCCTTTGTAAAATCAAGTGACAACCTTATTTTCCAAACGTTCAAGTTTGCCTAATTTCGAATGCTCAAGTTTCTCATTTTAGAAAAAGGTTTCGTAGTTCATAGTTTTAAATCCTTTAAAACATAATTCTCCTTTAAACGTTTTGAGAAACCTATGTCTTATAAGTGAGTAGGTTATTCTTGTTTATAATCAATCTTATTAAGCGACCATGATCTAGAAAATGTAATATCATTTTGTCTCATCTTAGCTTCTATGCAGATGGAGGTTTCTACGGTTTTAATAATACTTCTTTAGTCAATACATTTTCCTTTTATTAACGCCGCAGTTGGTTTGTCGATACACATTCGATTTCCAAATCAAGAAACATTCTTAAGCCGTTATACCTAACTTCCCATAAAGCTAGTATAACTCTTAAGCTTTCAAAACCCAAGTAATACTCATTCTTTCAAAACGATTCATAGATCTTTGAAATGCTTCAAGTTCTTTATTAACACATATCAAGCCGCTTATTATTCAAATCGCTACCTTTTTTAAAACCACAAAGTATGTGCTTATCCACATAAAGCTATTATAACCAACTTCCCATAAAGCCGTTATAACACTTTATGTTTTAACTCAATCAAATACATTTAGCACATGCGCTCACCGCACTACATAGTTCACACATATCATGCTAGAAGAGATAGGAAGAGGTCCACATACCTCGCGACGATTATCGACTAATAGCAAAACGCCCAAGTACCTCAAACCGCTTGGCGACACTCTCACCAAGCAGATCACTCCACACGCGATTACAACCTATAGAGGCCACAAAGCGCCTATTAATACCTTTAGATCCCGACGTAGAATATTCTACGTAAAATTCGGCAAAGACTCTCCCGCAATGACAGAAATCTCCTCCTCTATCGAGGCCGCTACCAAGCCAACCAGGGGTTAACACGTCTGACCGACGTACAATTCTACTACACAAAGAATGCTACACAAGTCTACCGTAATACACCCCTATGTAATTACATTCGCTTCTCTTATTTAAATTCAGCTTAAGTCGCAAGACATTGCCGTAGGTATTATTCAGGCTTAAGTCAAAAGACATTGCCGCACAATTATAATGTTCAGTTCTATATATAGTATACTTCAACTATATATTCCTACAACATGTAATTTCCAATTACAACAGAAGGTCAAGAATGTTTACCTCGATAAGCCTAAAATTATCCGAGTTTATATGTCGTTCCTGAACAAGGTTTAGCTCCTACTCCGTGCGCTCCAAAACGCTCCAAGAAACCCTTAGAAGTGTCTACACAACTTCTACTTAATACTTCAACTACGGGTGAAGATTTTTCCTTAGGGTTTCGTTTAGTGGCTAAAGGAAAGTATAATAGTATTTTCCAAGCCAGATAAAGTGGTACTTTGGAAAGTACTACAAGGTATTTGGCTAAAGTATTTTGTGCTTTATAAGGATACTTGTTGTATACATTTCTACCAAGGTGTGTAGTATTTTGACTAGCACAACTAGGCTAGGGGGTTGCTCTCGCCAGAGCCACTAGGCAAGTGGGGTTGCTCGGAGGGCCTTCAAGAGGGGGGGGAGAGGGGTGGTGTTTGGACGAGAACAAGGTTAAGGGAGAGGGAGGGATTTTCAAGACTTAGACAAATTTTGGATGAAGAAGTTCATCAACTAATGGGGGTATTTATAGGTCTAGTGAAGGCCAACCAATGGCCAAGATGAAGACAAGTGTGGTGCAAGTGTAGGGCTAGATTTAAGCCAAGTGCACCTTATCCATCTACCACAACAACTTGCACAAAATATCCTACCTAACCCCACTCACCAATTCGTCCAAATTGCCGTCCCACTCCATCAATGTGAGGTGACACTTGTCACCCTCCCGCTGGTCCAAAATGTTTCGCCTCTCGGAAAAATCCGCAAAATTATAAACGACATAGCCGAAATTCCCTATGAAAGCCGTGGAAAACGCTTTCGGAAAACGACTCTAACCGTGTCAGGCACAAAAAGAATTCGCCAAGCCTAAAGAAGTTCGAAATTTCTACGCACGCCCCCACGCATATACTGAAATACGGTATAACATTCTCCTCCTTAGAAACATTCGTCCGAATGTTCCTTCTCAAGACGGATAACGATAAAGTTCTTCTAATAAGTTGCCAACGCCACAACCGCCACTTAAACAACATATGCACGCAAATACTTATATCCAAGTCCACGAGGAAACACCTCTAACATCACAAACTTTTGTCACTTTGCCGCGAGGTTCTAGTGTCACTCCGGCGACCCAACAAATGGTACCGGACTGCATGCGATTCCTGAGGTCTAAAATATACATCCTTCGCACCTTCTCCCTTTACAAGAAATGATCAGATCTATGCTCGCAATACATGCTCGCCTCTACCCTTACTCGTCGCATCTTCTCGAACTCTTGAGCTTTTTAGCATACGCCCACACTTTAGTTTCCGAAACTTGGAGTCACTACCTCCCAACTTGGTCATCCTATTAGCCTCGATCTTCCTTAAGGCTATTCCCGGCCTTCACGATCTTCTGGTCGAACGTATCCACGAACTCATACGATGGTCATCAAAACTTAGGCCTAGCACCGTGACCCTACCACCGCGGGACCACCCAGCTGACCCCACCTCATTCTGCCACGGGTTGACACGCAACACGCCTCAACCCGACCTCCGTCACGCCAACTCACTTATTTCGATCCGAACAACCTTGCTAAATCACATCATGAAAGATACCACTTTCATTTACCCAACCTGCAGACTTATCACACAATATTTTCTAGGCATAAAATGCACTCGACAAGGATCACTCGCAAAATCTTGTACTCAAGACTACTTACATCTAAGGTCTCAATCGTAATATTCTAAGGTTCATCATTTTCTCACCCCTGTGCTTACCCTTTTTCCCCAACTGTGTTCCTAAATCACATTTTAGCACAAAGCTATCCGAACATAACACTTAACACATTAACATAACATCAAAACATACAAGCCTCTAGATGGTTAGGATATACCCGGCTACCGCCCACTCTAATCATAAGTCCACTGCAGGCGCATAATCAGTAAGGCGATGAACCCGCCATCGATCCGCAGAGTCGCGCTAAGCCGCCAGCATTCTCCTATAAGCACGCTTCACATGGCCTCGACGGCCGCAGTGAAACAAGCACCAAAAGACGACATTCCCGGGATGATGTTTGCCACATCGCACACCGAGGGGACATGAATCCCGCCGCTAGCACTCACGTATACCGTGGAACTAAGCCCCGAGCTCGACCAGCCCCGAATACCCCGAACGCCCCAAGATCGGCGGGACCACTGCATCGCGGAGGTACATAACTAGATCGCCGAGGCGGTCCGCCTCGAAGTTACCAAAGGACCTCGCTGCTCGCCTCTTCTCGCTGATCTCGGCCGCTCCGCCGACCTCTCCGTGCCTCACATCCTAGTGCATGAGCTTGCACGGGCAATGTCCATGCCCTACCAAGAGCTACACCCGCATGCTCTCGCCAAGTAATCGCCCACCGGTGACGTAGCGGTGTACTGTCCTCCATATCCGCTACTACGGAACATACCGAGCTAATGAGTCGAACTCACATTGTACTCTCTAACCGTCCGCCGCCCCGCCTCAACGCTAAAAATCTGTACCGAGCCTCTCATCTCGCGAGGCAAGAAATGTGCAAGAAATGCCTCGAGAACTCGTCCCAAATCTGGAAGTGCATGCTCTTTCCCGACAGCCCCACGAATCAAACCACCAATCAGTAGTATCACGCAAATGCGAACCCAATACCACCGACTCGCTCGAGGCTCGATCACTCATGATCCGTCAGAGTCGCTTGATAAACTCCCGAGGGTCGCCTCGCCTCTCGATCCATAGAACACCGGAGGCTACAACTCGTGAAGTCACGTAGCCTCAAACCGCTCGCCGGGGTGTACTACGGTGCTACTGGGCCGGAATCACGATCCACTTATCTCATATCTGCCACGACCGCCGCGAATCGCCATCTCCTTGTACTTATCTCATCGCTCAGTGCCGCGGACCGAGGCTCGTATCAGTAGTCTCGCAGCCACCGCTGCGCTCTAAACTCGCTGGTGCCGGCGGCGCCGCGAAACCCGCCGTCCGGCATCGCTCTCGTATCGATCGCTCGCGCTCGCATTTCTCAGATCTCACTAACGCCTCTCGATCGCTTTGCCCATCCGGGCTCGTTGCCTTACGCGAGGCATAATCGTAAAGGAAAGGAATACGCTGGAGGGTCCAATTTATCACACAAACTAAGGCACGATCTCGTAATGAGAAGGATGGAAACTAATCCTAAATGTCCTGCAGCCTCCCGATTATAGATGTGGTGCACAACACACCGATAATCAAGACTCTACTAGACACGGTCAGAGACACTTTCCGAGGACTAATCGCTCGATACCACTTTTGTCACGACCAACCTGCCCGTGATCGTGCCTTACCCCGAACCCTAGTGATACAACATCGAGAAAATCAGAAATAAAAACATGAACATGAATTAAGAGAAAAGATAAATAAACAAAGCCAACCAAAACAGCTTGCCTTCATCATAAATACATAAATACCCGAACAGCTTATCCTTTTTACAAACCCCGCCCACAACAAAGCATGCACTCTAAGATTTTACAACGGCTATGACGACAGTGGCCCGCCATACCCCGAATGTATAAGCATCTACTGCACTCGTGGTAACATACCAAAAGATAAGCCTCCAAGGAACGGAGCTTCCAATACGCAAAGGTGATCCTAAAAGCGGATCGACAATGATGTACCTTTTACTCATGCAGATGAACGCACTTCAAGGAGGTCGATAACAGTACCAAGTATGTGAAATCAGAACTATCAGAATGAAATCATAATAGTCTATATAAAGCAGAGACATGTATGATAACCAAACTACGCTCACAACATAGAAGCGAATATGTCAAGTCGTGACTCACGCCTAAAAGTCATCCTCATGCCCGTGGAACTCTTCCTCACCGCCGGCCTAGGTACAAATCATGTGATACGATAATGTGTCTCGCCCATCTTATGGACCCAATATAGTAAAGGGTGGAATACATTCCTGCTCATCCCACGAACCCAGAGTCGAGTGGAATACGTTCGGATGAACCGTAGTCAAGTGAAATACATTCCTGATGAACCGTCCTCAAGTGAAATACATTCTGATGAACCCAGAATCAAGTGAAACACATTCCCTGATGAACCGGAGTCGAGTGAAATACATTCCTGATGAACCTAATCAAGTGAAACACATTCCTGGATGAACCGTAGTCGAGTGAAATACATTCCGGATGAACCGTAATCAAGTGATATACATTCTGATGACCCAGAGTCAAGTGATATACATTCCGGATGAACCGTAGTCGAGTAGACACAGATTTACACAACAAGGCTATCACACGTAACATGGTCAAGTTTCATAACAACAAGTATAAGCAAGTTACACACGACTCAAGGTACTTTTATTTTATATCAAAGTCCGATTTTAACCTTAAAGTACTACGTCCGTTAAATTCCTTTTAAGATCCATTTCTTTTACAAAGGTCACCCGATACCCGTAGTATAAAATTTGAGTGACTAACATTGTTAAGTAAACCAAAATGCTTTCCTCTGTAAAATCAAGTGACAACCTTATTTTCCAAACGTTCAAGTTTGCCTAATTTCAATGCTCAAGTTTCTCATTTTAGAAAAAGGTTTCAGAGTTCATAGTTTTAAATCCTTTAAAACATAATTCTCCTTTAAACGCTTTGAGAAACCTATGTCTTATAAGTGAGTAGGTTATTCTTGTTTATAATCAATCTTATTAAGCAGCCATGATCTAGGAAAATGTAATATCATTTTGTCTCATCTTAGCTTCTATGCAGATGGAGGTTTCTACCGGGTTTTAATAATACTTCTTTAGTCAATACATTTTCCTTTATTAACGCTGCAGGTGGTTTGTCGATACACATTCTCGATTTCAAATCAAGAAACATTCTTAAGCCGTTATACCTAACTTCCCATAAAGCTAGTATAACTCTTAAGCTTTCAAAACCCAAGTAATACTCATTCTTTCAAAACGATTCATAGATCTTTGAAATGCTTCAAGTTCTTTATTAACACATATCAAGCCGCTTATTATTCAAATCGCCACCTTTTTTAAAACCACAAAGTATGTGCTTATCCACATAAAGCTATTATAACCAACTTTCCATAAAGCCGTTATAACACTTTATGTTTTAACTCAATCAAATACATTTAGCACATGACGCTCACCGTACTACATAGTTCACACATATCATGCTAGAAGAGATAGGAAGAGGTCCACATACCGCGACGATTATCGACTAATAGCAAAACGCTCCAAGTACCTCAAACCGCTTACGACACTCTCACCAAGCGGATCACCCACACGCGATTACAACCTATAGAGGCCACAAAGCGCCTATTAATACCTTTAGATCCCGACGTAGAATATTCTACGTAAAATTCGCAAGACTCTCCCGCAACAACAGAAATCTCCTCCTCTATCGAGGCCGGCTACCAAGCCAACCAGTGGGGTTAACACGTCTGACCGGACGTGTACAATTCTACTACACAAAGAATGCTACACAAGTCTATCAGAATACACCCATGTAATTACAGCTTCTCTTATTTAAATTGTGCTTAAGTCGCAAGACATTGCCGTAAGTATTATTCGTGCTTAAGTCAAAAGACATTGCCGCACAATTATAATGTTCAGTTCTATATATAGTATACTTCAACTATATATTCCTACAACATGTAATTTCCAATTACAAATGTATGTCAAGAATGTTTACCTCGATAAGCCCAAAATTATCCGAGTTTATATGTCGCTTCTGAACAAGGTTTAGCTCTACCCGCGGCGCTCCAAACGCTCCAAGAAACCCTTAGAAGTGTCTACACAACTTCTACTTAATACTTCAACTACGGTGAAGATTTTTCCTTAGGGTTTCGTTTAGTGGCTAAAGGAAAGTATAATAGTATTTTCCAAGCCAGATAAAGCGGTACTTTGGAAAGTACTACAAGGTATTTGGCTAAAGTATTTTGGGCATTATAACGATACTTGTAGAATACATTTCTACCAAGGGGGTAGTATTTTGACTAGCACAACTAGGCTAGTGGGTTGCTCTCGCCAGAGCCACTAGGCAAGTGGGGTTGCTCGCCGAGGCCTTCAAGAGGGGAGAGGGGTGGTGTTTGGACGAGAACAAGGTTAAGGGAGAGGAGGGATTTTCAAGACTTAGACAAATTTTGGATGAAGAAGTTCATCAACTAAGGGGTATTTATAGTCTGAAGGCCAACCAATGGCCAAGATGAAGACAAGTGGTGCGCAAGTGTAGGGCTAGATTTAAGCCAAGTGCACCTTATCCATCTACCACAACAACTTGCACAAAATATCCTACCTAACCCCACTCACCAATTCGTCCAAATTGCCGTCCCACTCCATCCAATGCGAGGTGACACTTCACCCTCCCGTTGGTCCAAAATGTTTCGCCTCTAAAAATCCGCAAAAATTATAAACGACATAGCCGAAATTCCCTACGAAAGTCGTGGAAAACGCTTTAAAAACGACTCTAACCGTGTCAGGCACAAAAGAATTCGCCAAGCCTAAAGAAGTTCGAAAATTTCTACGCACGCCCCCACGCATACTGCGAAATACGGTATAACACTTCGCGTCGCTAAACACCCGAATGATCAATCCCGAGCATACCGCCGCTCGCATAGTCTCAAAGACCGCATAGACCGTATAGACCGCATCGCGTGGCAAGCCCTCGGTATAATAAGTCAAGGGGGTATGTGATACAATAACATTACAACGGGCTTAACGTTTAACAACGTAAGCACAACAAGAATGACCCCCTTACATAACAATCACAAGATACTAACACACGTAGCATCCTAACATGTTTACTTATCAAATCAACAAGAAAGTATTACAAGGCTATCACAAACCAACACAATCAAGTTATTCACACAAGGTACTTTATGCTAACAAGTTCGGGTATCTATCACCAAAGTCCTTCATACATTAACTTTTTAAAAGGTCCGTTTCTTTCACAGAAGTCACACAATACCCGTAGTATAAAATAGAGTGACTGTCTTTTTAAGTAAATCAAAACACTTCCCTTTGTAAAATCAAGTAACAACATTATTTTCCAAACGTCCAAGTTTGCCTAATTTCAAATGTTCACGTTTCTTATTTTAGAAAGGTTTCGTAGTTCATAGTCTTATTCATTTAAGAATATAATTCTCTTTTAAACAATCTGAGAAACATATGCCCTATATGTGAGTAGGTTATTCTTGTTCATAATCAATCTTATTAAGCAGCCATGATCTAGGAAATGTAGTATCATTTTGTCTCATCTTAGCTTCTATGCAGATGGAGGTTTCTACTGGTTTTAATAATACTTCATTAATCAAAACATTTCCCTTTATTAACGCTGCAGTTGGTTTGTTTAAGACTCATTCCGATTTCCAAATCAAGAAACATTATTCCTTTTAAAAACCAAGTACTCATTACTCACGAATGAGGTTTCACACAAAATTCATATTAATTTAATTAAGTCAAGTCCCTTATCTTTTAAGATCAAGTCTCTTAACTTCTAAAATCAATAAATCATTCATTTTATCTTTCTTAAGCCGTTATACCTAACTTCCTATAAAGCTAGTATAACTCTTAAGTTTTTTAAAACCAAGTATTACTCTCCTTTCAAAAACAGTTCTTAAGTCTCTTGAAATACTTCAAGATTCTTATTATTCGGGCTTAAGTCAAAAGACATTGCCGTACAACTACGTTCAATTAGCACGCGTACGTCTACCGTACTATATATATATTCATTTAAAATATCATGCTCAAGAGGATAGGAAGAATCACATACCTCGCGACGATTATCGACTATAAGCAAATCGCTCAACGGCTATAACCCGGCTAGCCTGGTCCACCTTTCAAGTAGCACATGCTACTCACAGAACATTCAACCTATAAAGGTTATACAAGTCTATCAAAGTCTAGACTACTCAGTAGAATAAATCTAGATACAAGATTCTACGGAAATTTGGGCAGCCCTTCCCTACCCGTCAAACTACACAAGTCTACTGTAATACAGTCCTATGTAAGTACAGTCCAATTCTCTTCTTTAAATTCAGGCTTAAGTCCAAA
This sequence comes from Przewalskia tangutica, assembly GCA_029844215.1. Classification (NCBI taxonomy): domain Eukaryota; kingdom Viridiplantae; phylum Streptophyta; class Magnoliopsida; order Solanales; family Solanaceae; genus Przewalskia; species Przewalskia tangutica. The sequence goes on from CM056725.1 coordinate 74,267,474, forward strand.
GACATTGCCGCAAGACTATGTTCAGTTCTATATATAGTATACTTCAACTATATATTCCTACAACATGTAATTTCCAATTACAATAGGGGGACAAGATATTTACCTTTAAGCCCAAAATTATCCAAGTTTAATGTCGCTCCTGAGCAACGTTTAGCTCCAACTCCGTGCGCTCCAACCCGCTCCAAACCACCCTTAGAAGTTCTAACCAACTTCTACTTAATACTCCAACTAACTATGGAGATTTTCCTTATGGTTTCGTTTTTGTGACTGACGGGAAGTATAATAGTATTTCTGGGCTTTTCGTATAGGTATAACCTTGGAATACTACAAGGTATAAGGGCCAAGGTATTTTGGGTATAAGAACAATACTTTGAGAGCATTTCTACCTGCAGGGGTGGTATTTATACGAGACAACACCACAAGGGGTGTATACCCTCGGCCAGGGAAGGGTTCTCGCCAAGGGGCCTTCTCAAAGGAGGGGGCTCTTTGGACGAGACAACAAGAGAGGGAAGGGACTTTCAAGACTTAGGAAAGTTTAGGAATGGATGAAGAAGTCTTCCAAAGTGGGGTATTTATAGGTCAAGCAAAGGCCAACCAATGGCCAAGATCATGCCAAGTGCTAAGCAAGTGTAGGGCCAAGATTCATCCATGTGCACCTTATCCATCTACCACAAAATATCCTACCAACTACTTGACAAAAAAACCAAGGAATCGTCCAAGCTTTACCGCCCACACTCCATCAATGAGAGGGTGCCAAGTGTCTCCCTCTCGTTGGTCCAAAATGTTTCGTCTCTCGGAAAAATCCGCAAAAAATAAAAATGGCATAGCCGGAATTTTCCCCTTGCAAGTTGTGTAAAACGTTTCGTCGAAAAACGACTCTAATCGGGTGTTGTGCACAAAAATAAATCGTCCAAGCCACTTTAAAGCCCAAACTTTTCTACGTACGTCCTTACGTACATACTCTGGAAATACGGGGTATAACATAATCCATGGGGTAATAATAGTATATAACATGCCCGTGGCATCCCTCATCTCGGGTACATGTCTTCATGGGGAGCTAGTCCATGGAGTAATAATCGTATATAATATGCCCGTGGCATCCTTCATCTCGTGTACATGTCTTCATGGGGAGCTAGCCCATGGAGTAATAATCGTTTATAACATGCCCGTGGCATCCCTCATCTCGGGTACATCTCTTCATGGGGAGCTAGCCCATGAAGTAATAATCGTATATAACATGCCTGTGGCATCCCTCATCTCGGGTACATGTCTTCATGGGGAGCTAGCCCATGGAGTAATAATCGTATATAACATGCCCGTGGCATCCCTCATCTCGGGTACATGTCTTCATGGGGAGCTAGCCCATGGAGTAATAATCGTATATAACATGCCCGTGGCATCCCTCATCTCGGGTACATGTCTTCATGGGGAGCTAGCCCATGGAGTAATAATCGTATAAAACCATGGTCGCATGCCCCGGAATCCCACATCGCAAGCATGTCCAAGGATTAATCACAATGGAAGCATACCCGTGGAAACCTCCGTCACTGTCGGTACGTCCAAGTAAATTCATTTTATGCCAACAAATCCGGGTTTTAACCCCAAAGTACTACATACTTTCATTCTTTCAAAAAAACCTCTTTTTACGTAAAAGCCACACGATACTAATACTCGTAGTATCAAAACAGAGTAACTATCATTTTAAGTAAACCAAAACAATTTCCGTACCTTCCTTTTTAAATAAACCAAGACAAAACCATGCCTTCCTTTAAAACCAAATCAAGACAATACTATGCCTTCCTTTTAAACAAAAACACTTCTCCTTTTTAAAGTCAAGTAACAATATACTTTTCAAAATAGTTTAGGTTTCCTAACTTCAAATTCTCAAGTCTCTTCTCTTTTAGAAATCAAGTTTCCTACTTTGGAAATCAAGAAAATCAATACTTGTTTATAATGATCTTATTAAAGTAGCCATGATCTAGAAAATGTAATACAATTTTATATTATCTTAGCTTCTATGCAGATGGAGAATTCTACTCATTTTTAATTTAATTGATTGTCAATACATTTTCTTTTATTAACGCTGCAATGGCTTGTTCGATACTTATTCTCATTTCCGAAATCAAGATAACTTTATTCTTTTAAAGACCAAGTACCCATTACTGACGAATGAGGTTCCACAACTTTTTAACACAATTCAAGTCCTTAACATTTCATATCAAGTCACTTAACTCTAGAATCAAGTCGAGGACAGAAAAAGGAAATCCAACTCCTTTAACACACGTGCGTCTACCGCACTATATATTTCACAAATAATCATGCTCAAGAGAATAGGAAGAATCACATACCTCTTCGGCTTAATCCACTAGCCAAGTCGAATATGCTGCGCGTAGAATATTCGACTATAACAACCAAGCACGTCTATCAACGTCTAGATCTCTTCGTAGAAGATTTCTAAGTATAAGGTTCCTTATCCTATGGAAAATTGGGCAGCACCTCCCCTGTATCTACTTACCTCTACCTTTTTCAAGGCCTGATATCAATGGCCAACATGCCACATTTAAGGCGCAATAATACAACAACTCAAAGGGGATTACACGCCTAACTGGACGTGTAAAATTCTGCCCCACAATATACAAAACAGTCCATTTCTTTTCAACCTTCTATCCACATATCATATACTCAATTATAAACTACTACAACATGTAATCTCCAATTACAGTAGAAGGACAAAGATCATTACCTCGATAAACACAAAATTTTACAATGATTAAAAGTCGATCCTTAGGAATCTTAGCTCCAATTCTTTACGTTCCAATCCACTCCAAGCAACCCTTAGAAGTTCCTAACTAACTTCTCTTCAAGATTCAACTCCAAAAAGTGAAGAACACTTAGGTTCTAAATATGGCATCTTTCGGCCAAGGGGTTCTTTAAAGGCTAGGGGTGTGAAATCTTGTCTAACTCTTGATTCAAAATCTTCCTAACACTTTAAGGAAGAACACTTAAAAGTTTAAGAATTATTGGACAAATCTTGCTCAAGAAAATGAGGCTTGGCCGAGAGCAACAAGAAAGGAGGGAGTATTTCAATTCTTGGAAATTATCTAAGTGTTGGATGAAGTCTTGCAACAAGGGGTGTATATATAGGGAAATCAAGGTCTAGGATGCAATCAAGTGTGTGGTTTAGATTGGGGACATGTGTGTGTGGGCCCCACAAACCACATGTTCCACAAAAACTTGAGACAAGTGGCTTGCCACTTGTCTCACCATTTCGGCCAAGGCCACATGTCCACAAGATTTAGGCCAACATGGCCACATGGGGGTGACACTCATCCTCCTATTCGTCCAAAATATTTCATCTCCCGAAAACATCCATAATAGCCAAAATCTCGAAAACAAAGTGGGCCCCACAAAAACCGTAAATTTCTCCCGTGGGCCCCACGTGACCAATTCCGGAAAATAAAATCCATAATTCTCTAATATTCCAAGAAGTCCAAATACCAAAAATGGGAATCCAATTCCCATATACGAATCTTTTTCCTTCACAAAATCCAGAAAATTTTCCGTCGGAAAGTCAAATCTTTCTTCCTTTCCAATCTTAATGTCGTATTCTCGTATGTACGTCCTCACATACATACCCTGGAACTACGGGGTGTAACATAAAGTCACCAAATTCTACGGAAAATCGGACAGCACTTCCTTTGTTTCTACATACTTTTCTACCTTTTTCAAGGCCCAACTTCAATAACCAAACATGCCACAGTTAAGGCTCAACAATGTAGCTAACAACAGGGGATTACACGCCTAACAAGACGTGTAAAATTCTGCCCCACAATTGATATCAAACTAGTCCAAAAGACAATTCCATTCACGACCAAAAGGTGCAACAACATATCATCCTTTCCAATTCCTTTTCACTTCAAGTTGTTTAGTATAACATGTTATATATCCGCAATCGATTATAACAACTACAATCTTCAATTAGATAACATGCGACGATTCTAATTATCGACCATATTGTATTTCAATTTCAAATGGCTAACAATGTCATTTCGGATTTAGGCTTCCAATATCCATAACACTTATGAATCTCCAATACAAATATCTCCTGCTTGTTAAAATGTATAACTACAACAATATGTAATCTTATAACACTAAGAGAACACGATTGTTACCTTGACAAGCCTTAATCCAACTCCAAGATCTGAAGTCGCTCCTTAGGAACTTAGCGCCTTTCCTTGACACTTCAATCCACCACTTGAAGCCCTTAGAAGTTCACAAACAACTTTCCTTCAATTTCCAATCCAAACCTATGAAAGTGACTTAGGTTTTCACCTTGCGACTAATGCAAAAACGACACTTTTCCGGGATATTTCTATTGAGATACCCTTAAAATACCCTTAGGAACCTTGGTTTAAAGTATTGAGATTATTGAACCACAAACAAAAAAAATTCTTGTTCCTTAGAACCCTAACCCGAGAGCTATTGAAGTCAAGAACAAGATTTCTTGAAATTTTACTAAGTGTGGGAACTTGTCTTGCTAGTAGTATGCTTATATAACACTATGGAGGGTCAAGATTAGAACACATGTTGGGCTTGGATGAAATTCATTTAAAAATCTAGTCAAGTGGCCCTTTTGACTTAGTCAATATTATCAAGCTCTAGCCTAGCAAGACTTGATCATCCTTGCTTGGGTCAAATGACCTTCCTATCCTTGGTCCATTCGACCAAGACCATCCGAAGGGGTGACACGTGTCACCCTCCCATTCGTCGCAATATTTCGTTTTCCGACATTTCCATAATTCCGATAAATTTTTACTAGTCTCAAATCTTAACATTTTTAAGTTCTTACGTACGTTCTTATAACATGTCCTGGAATTACGAGGTGTAACATCTTAGAGATCTTGATCCCTAAGATGACATCTGCAATGCTCATATCTTTCATGTCAAAACACTGTTTTAACATGTTCATAGTCTCTAGGATTATCCCAGGACTGCTTCCAGTGATCAACAAGTCATCTACATAAAGGCATATCATAACGAAGGATTCAACATTTCCTTTCATGTAGATACATTTGTCACCTCCATTAATGGCGAACCCTTTTGATAGTAGAGTACTATCAAATTTCTCGTGCCATTGTTTAGGGGCCTGTTTTAGCCCATACAACGATTTGACAAGCCGACACACTTTTGTCTCTTGTCCTGGAACCACATACCCCTCGGGTTGATCCATATATATTTCTTCTTCCAAATCACCATTTAGAAAGGCAGTCTTGACACCCATTTGATGTATTTCAAGATCCCCCAAGGCGGCAATAGCTATGAACATGTGTCACGACCCGACCCCGGGCCCGCGACTGGTGACCTGCCTGGGCACCCCTTACAGGTATACATCAGAGAATAGTAGCGGAACATACATACAACTCAAAAAGAAATAAATAACAGGTTAGCCGATAAGGCCACCTTCCTAAAGTATACACATAACCCAAAAAGCAGTTATGTTACACCCCGTAATTCTATGATATTGATTTGAGGATATGATTAAGGAAATAAGAGTTGAATTTTGGAAGGAAAGTTGTTACATTTTCTTAAGGAAAATTATCCGAACCCCGTGAAGGAAAATTGTTTAATAATGAGAATTGGGTTCTCAAAATTGGTAAGTGTGACTTATGGAATTTACCGGATTTATGGATTTTTATTTTTGGATTTGGTCGTGTGGGCCCACCCGGGAAGTTTTACGTTTTTTGTGGGGCCCACAAGTTTTTCGATATTTTGGCCAATTATGGACTTTTGGGGAGATGAAAATATTTTGGACGAATCATAGGGTGACACGTGGCACACCCCCACCCCCCATTGTCTTGGTCTTGGAAGACTTTGACTTTGACTTAGATATTTTGGAGACTTGGCTAGATATTTTGTGGACAAGTGGGCCATGTGGGTCCCACTCCACTTGTCTTGCTACTTGAGATATACATCTATATATTAGAGGGCTTGCAAGACTTGCCTTAACACTTATCCAAATAAGCTCTCATCTTTCTCTCATTTGAGCTCAACACCAAGAACACCTAGTGTTGATTAGTTCATTTCATCCTAGATTAAGCTCCTAAACCAAGTGCTAAGCCAAGATAACCACTTAAACCCCTAGAACATGATGTTGGCCGAAAATGAGGGTGTGAAAACCCTAAGGTTCCGTCGACTTTTTGGAAGTGAAATGCAAAGTGGAGTTGTGTATAAGTTCATAGAGGTCACATATATGTGATTGTAACTTGAATAAGTGGAGCAAAACGAAAACTGCAGACCAAAGTATAGCGTTCTGCCCGGGACGTTTTTAAGGCTAAAAATGAGGTAATAATTCTTCTTTTTCCGCAGTAATTGGATATTACTCATTTTTATAGTGTATGGATGACTTCTTGTTAAGGAAGATATGGAAAATAAGGTGTGCATGTACCCTTTTATGTTGTTGGCCGAGACTAGGCATATTTGTCGTCGTTGGATTCGTTGGTTATTATTGTTGGTAATAACCCTTGTCGCATGTTATATAATGAAGGAAATATAGATTTTGATAGTTTTTATAACTTATATAACATGTCGGAATGAGAATTGGATTAAAAGGAATTAAGGAAAAGGACTTTGGTTGGTTGTAGTTGTTGTTAGCCGAAAACTGCCTAAAACTGTTGGACGTCGTCGTATCGTTTTTATGGACTGTTTTGGGGTGTGGATATGCTGGAAAATCAGCCCCTAACATGCATGTTTAATGTGGTAAAATGACTAGTGAAAGTCCTAAGGAATAAGGGTGTTAAAAGCTTCACATTGCACCCTTAATGTTGAAATAACATGGACGGTTTTATGGACTATTTTCTTATGAATTGTGGGGCAGAATTTTACACGTCCAGTTAGGCGTGTAATCCCCTTTGGTTATCTGTTGGTTGCTGTTATACCCCGTATTTCCAGAGTATGTACGTAAGGACGTACGTAGAAAATTTGAACTTGAGAATTAGGCTTGACCGAAATTTATTTGTTCACAACACCCGATTAGAGTCGTCTTTCGACGAAACGTTTTCACAGCTTTCGTATGGGAATTTCCGGCTATGTCATTTTTAATTTTTGCGGATTTTTCCGAGAGACGAAACATTTTGGACCAACGGGAGGGCGGCACTTGGCACCCTCCAATTGGTGGACTGGAAACGTCCATTGGGACGATTTGGGCTAGCCTTTGCACGGTTTTGGTGCCTTGGCTAAAGTCAAGGGTTGGTTGGATATTTGTGTGTAGTAAATCCTAGCCCTACACTTGCCTAACACTTGGTTTAATCTTGGCCATTGGTTGGTCTTCACTTGACCTATAAATACCCCTCTCCCTTTGATGAATTCTTCATCCTTTCCACAAATCTCTAAGTGTTAAAATCCTCCCCTCTCTTGTTGTTGTTCTCGTCCCTCCCCTTGGCCGAGAGCCCTCCCCTGTGTGGCCTCAGGCCGAGACTTCACCCCTCCTAGTGGTGTTGTTCTCGTATAATATACCCCCTTTGTGGTGTAGAAATACTCTCAAAAGTATTGTTATAATGCCCAAATTACCTTAGTCATACCTTGTTGTATTCTAAGGTTATACCTATCTGAAAATGCCCGTAAATACTATTACACTTCCACTACCACAAACCAAGCCCTAGGAAAATCTCCATAGTCCGTTGGAGTATTGTGTAGAAGTTGGTTAGAACTTCTAAGGGTGGTTTAGAGCGGGTTGAGCGCTGGAGTGGAGCTAAACGATTGCCCAGATCGACTTTAACTAGGATAATTATGGGCTTATCGAGGTAATTATCTTGTCCTCTTTTGTAATTGGAAATTACATATTGTTAGAATATATAGTTGAAGTATACTATATATAGAACTGAACGTAGTTATCGGCAATGTCTTTTGACTTAAGCCTGAATTTAAAGAAGAATACTGAACCGTAATTACATGTTGTCAGACATGGAGACTTGTGTAGTAGTACCGTGGAGTAGAATTGTACCGTTAGGGTTAGACGATAACCCCCGGTTGGCTTGGTAGCCTCGATAGAGGAGGAGATTTATCTTTGTTGCGGGGAGTGCCGAATTTTCTAGAATGTTCGCCGCGAGGTATGTGAACCTCTTCCTATCTCTTCTAGCATGATATGTGTGAACTATGTAGTACGGTAGACGCATACGTGCTAAATGTATTTGATTGGTTTAAAACATAAAGTGTTATAACAGCTTTATGGGAAGTTGGTTATAACAGCTTTATGTTGGTAAGAAAATACTTGTGGTTTTTAAAAAAGGTAACTGATTTGAACTATAACTGGCGTGTTACGTGTTAATAAAGAACTTGAAGTATTTCAAAAGATTTTTGAATCATTTCGAAAGAAGAAGTAATACTTGATTTGTTTTGAAAACATAAGAGTTATGCTAGCTTTATGGAAAGTTAGGTATAACGTCTTAAGAATGTTTTACTGATTTTGGAAATCGTAATGTATCGACAAACCATCGCAGCGTTTATAAGAGGAAATGTTTTTAATAATTAAGTATTATTAAAACCAGTAGAAACTTCCATCTGCATAGAAGCTAAGATGAGACAAAATGATATTTCCTAGATCATGGCTGCTGTAATAAGATTGTTATAAACAAGAATATCCTACTCACTTATAAGACTTATGTTTCTCAGATAGTTTAAAGGAGAATTATATTCTTAAATGAATAAGACTATGAACTACGAAACCTTTCTAAAATGAGAAACTTGAACATTGGAAATTAGGCAAACTTGATCATTGGAAAAGAATGTTGCTACTTGATTTTACAAAGAGAAGTAATTGATTTACTTTAAAAGGATAGTCACTCTATTTTATACTATGGGTATTGTGTGACATTGTGAAAGTAACGTATCTTTTAAAGAGTTAATGTATGAAGTACTTTGGGGATAAAACCCCGAACTTGTTGGCATATAGTAGAAAGTACCTTGTGTGTATAACTTGATTGTGTTGGTTTGTGATAGCCTGGTAATACTTTTTGTTGATTGATAAGTAAACATGCTAGGATGCTACGTGTGTTAGTATCTTGTGATGTTGTGTAAAGGGGTTTCCTTTGTTGTGCTTATGTTGCTTAACGATAAGCTGTTGTGTTAGTATTTTACATCACTCATCTCTTGAGATGATTCCGGGTTGCCGCCTCCGACGCTGGGTAGACTCAGCGGTCGATGGACCTATGATTCGAGAATACCTACGCAGTCCTGTGGGCCTATCGCGAGCTACGAGTTCCGTGTTAGTGTCGTCCTTTATGGGCATGCGGTCCATGTGGGCTACGCGGATCGCGGTCCGTGACGCCGGGAGTAGCTACCCTCGATGCGGGAATACCTCACGCGGGCCGATGAGATTGGCCTATCGCGAGTCGCGGAGTTCCGAGGTTAGACGCAGCATCGATATCTGCGCAAGTGGCGGCTTTGATCATGTGACGGTCTAGACAGATCTTATGATACGATTCATGACCTTGTTGGTACCGTGGGTTTTTAGTAGTCGCTATGCCTTCGCATTTACCCCGCACGCTTTATTATGACACAGTGGGACCGGTGTTCATGTGTGTTCCTTGGTGCTTCTATATCATGATCGCCACAGCTGGCGAAGGTATTCCACGCATGATTGATGTTGTGGGCCCGAGACCCATTGTTATACTTGAGTGATGACTGAGGGCGTGAGTCCACGACTTGACATGACTACTTTGTCAGAATCGTAGTTTGGTTATCATACATGTCTCCCGCTTTATATGATCGCTATGATTTCATTTACTGATGTATTTTCGTTTCACATACTTGCACTGTTAGATCGACCTCTCGGAGGCTGCGTTCATGCCGCAGTTGAGGTACACCGCCGTTGATCCTAGCTCGTGGTCACAATTTCAAATTTGGGAAGCTCCGCTTTCCGAGGCTTATCACGTATAGTCCCCTGTCGTCGTAAGTGTTTACATTCAGGGGTTTGGCGGGGCCCTGTCCCGCCATTGTTGTCGTATCATTCGTAGAGGTCTGTAGTACTGTTGTGGGCAGGGTTTGTAAAAAGGATTAAACTGTTCATGTTGAAAAAGTTGCTATTTATATATATACTGAAGGTAACCGTTTTTGGTTAGCTTTGTCTTATTTCACCGTCTTATTACACCGTTTCATGTATTGTCTTTATGTTCACGATTACACTGATGTATGTCTACTTGGGTGCCCGGTAAGGCACGACCACGCCCGGTTCGGTCGTGACAAAAGTGGTATCGTGAGCGATTAATCCTCGGAAAGTGTCTGCAGCATCCGATGTAGAGTCTTGATTATCGGTGTGTTGTGCACCACATCAATAATCAGGAGGCTATAGGATATTTAGGATTGGTTTCTATTCTTCTCACTCTGAGATCGTGCCTTAGAGCTGTGTTGTAAGTTGGACCCTCTGACGAAATTCTTTCCCTTATCGTTATGCCTCCGCGTAGGGCAACCCGCCCAGAGGCAAGGCAGCGGCGGAGCCGCGAGTAGAGTTCGAGGGTTGCGAGGCACAGCCCAATCATTACCTAGGGTAGTGCTTCATTCGGGATTTCGCGATGTCACTAACCCCGCAGAGTTAAGCACGCGACGGCGGTTCCTCTGCGCCATGATATTTGAACCTTCGCCCAATGCATCGAACGATGAATATAGATTGCAAAGAGGCAACCCTGTTACTAGCTATGGATTTGGCTACCAGAGAGTATACCGATGTATCGCGAGTCTTGATGACTACCTAAGAGAAGGTTGTGCAAGAGTAATTCTTCAGTTAGGCTTGAGCATGACGTATGCGGGCTTATGCGCAGCCAAGAAACGTAGAGATCGACGGGTTAACGGCGACGTAAGAGGGCCAGAGCAGCAAGGTCCTTTGGTAACTTTCGAGGCGAGTCACCTCACCAGCAGATTAGATTATGCACATCCACAATGCAGAGTGGTCTTCCACGGATTTCAGGACGTTCGGGGTATGCAGGAGTTGGTTAGAACTCCAGGGCTTCCGGTTCACAGTTTGGCAGACGTCATCCCGGGGAATGTCGTCTTTTAGTTCGTACTTGTTGTACCTATGACCGTCAGGGTCTGATGTCGAAAGAGTGTCCTGGTAGGAGGACTTAGCCTTCAGGATCGGTGGGTAGTTCGTCATCTTCCTTAGCTATGCGCCCTACGGGGCAGGTTTGATTTGAACGACTAAGGGGAGTGAAGCAGTAGATATAGATATATCTTTAACCCTCTAGAGATCAGTATGTGTGATAAGGTGAGTATACCTTAAGTGTTATGTTTGACCCTTATCGGAAGTGCATAGTGCACGTGAGTTATGTTTGGGATAGGTCCCTAGTAGTGTGGAATGAAAGGGGGTAGTTGAGCTAAGAAGACCGCTAGGTTTTCGAAACGTGATTTGTGAGATTGTTCCGAATCGGGGAGCTAGTATCGCGCGTTGCGGGTCGGGTTGAGGCCACGTTGCGGGTCAACCCGCGGCATGTTTGGTGGTGGGGTCAGGTTGTGGTGGTCCCGCCTTGTGTTAGGGTTGTGAGGGTGTTAGGCCCAAGTTTAGTTAACCAGCGTACGCGTTCGTGGATGCGTTCGACCAGTAGTCGGGCCAATGGGGGCAGCCCATCGTGTCTTTCAGTCAGGACCGTTGCTCGGCAGTGATGTTAGGTCAGAACGGTTGAAAGGCTGCACGGGGTGCCTACCTTCACCTTATGTCGAATGGAGCCCGGGTAGAAGTGTTGTTGTTTCAAAGTTTTGCCAAGCATGTGTTAAGAACTCAGTGAGTCTCGACCGCGTTCGCCTCGGGCGGTGTTTGGATTTCGGTATAGTTGTGGGATTGTTGTCTCTGTGGAGGTAGTGTTTAAGCTACCATTTCGGTGTTCGGATGTCGCCTTTGAGGCCTTGTAGGGCGGATGTGTAAGTTGCGGTCGAGTGGTTCGATGTTGGCGGTGGTTCGCATTGGTTCAGGCTTGTTCCAGCAGACTGTGGTTAGTGAGAAACTTGTCTAGAAGAAGTTCTGGCAGCTCAGAGGAAATCGTGCGGATGATCGGCGACGCTTAGAGTTCGAGTCGACGGTCTTCTTGAAAGTACCACCCCGATTGGGTGTGACGAGCTTTGGAAGACAGAGGAACTTAGCCCGAGTTACTTGGGCCTTTGAGTCCATGTGAAGAATAGGCCAGTTGCCTATATGTTAGCTTTTGCCGTCCGACTTAGAGGCGGTATGTCCGATCTTCGTATTGTTATGATCGGAAAGTATCGAGATCCATCCGCAGTGTTCCCGCTAATGATGACCACGTTAGAGATAGTAACCCGAGTTTTGGAAATCAAGCGATCGAAATGTGGTAAGAGTTCGAGTGTCACGACCTCGTGGATCGCATGTAGTCCGGTACCATTTGTTGGGTCGCCGGAGTGACACTAGAACCTCGCGGCAAAGTGACAAAAGTGGTATCGGGAAGAAGCGAGCATGTATGGCGAGCATTGATGTGACCATTTCTTTTGTTTGGAAAAGTGTGGAAGAAGTATATTTTAGACCCCGGAGAGAGGTGTTTGTGGTGATGATAGAGGTGATTCCTCGTGGACTTGGATGTAAGTATTTTGCGCAGTTGTTTCTGTGGCCATTGTGGCAGGATTGTTTCGTAAGTATGGTAGTGAAGACTATACTGGCGCACGTTGTTTTGAGACTTAGAAAGAACATTCGAGACGAATGTTTCTAAGGAGGGGAGAATGTTATACCCCGTATTTCCAGAGTATGTACGTAAGGACGTACGTAGAAAATTTGAACTTGAGAATTAGGCTTGGCCGAAATTTATTTGTTCACAACACCCGATTAGAGTCGTTTTTCGACGAAACATTTTCACAGCTTTCGTAGGGGAATTTCCGGCTATGTCATTTTTAATTTTTGCGGATTTTTCCGAGAGACGAAACATTTTGGACCAACGGGAGGGCGACACTTGGCACCCTCCAATTGGTGGACTTGAAACGTCCATTGGGACGATTTGGGCTAGCCTTTGCACGTTTTTGGTGCCTTGGCTAAAGTCAAGGGTTGATTGGATATTTGTGTGTAGTAAATCCTAGCCCTACACTTGCCTAACACTTGGTTTAATCTTGGCCATTGGTTGGCCTTCACTTGACCTATAAATACCCCTCTCCCTTTGATGAATTCTTCATCCTTTCCACAAATCTCTAAGTGTTAAAATCCTCCCCTCTCTTGTTGTTGTTCTCGTCCCTCCCTCGCCGAGAGCCCTCCCTTATGTGGCCTTGTGGCCGAGACTTCACCCCCCTCCTAGTGGTGTTGTTCTCGTATAATATACCCCCCCTTTGTGGTGTAGAAATACTCTCAAAAGTATTGTTATAATGCCCAAATTACCTTAGCCGTATACCTTGTTGTATTCTAAGGTTATACCTATCTGAAAATGCCCGAAATACTATTACACTTCCGCTACCACAAACCAAGCCCTAGGAAAATCTCCATAGTCCGTTGGAGTATTGTGTAGAAGTTGGTTAGAACTTCTGGGTGGTTTAGAGCGGGTTGAGCGCCGAGTGGAGCTAAACGATTGCCCGTGATCGACTTTAACTAGGATAATTATGGGCTTATCGAGGTAATTATCTTGTCCTCTGTTGTAATTGGAAATTACATATTGTTAGAATATATAGTTGAAGTATACTATATATAGAATCAACGTAGTTATCGCAATGTCTTTTGACTTAAGCCCAATTTAAAGAAGAATCTTGAATCGTAATTACATAGTGTATCAGATGAGACTTGTAGTAGTACCGTGGAGTAGAATTGTACTGCAGTTGGTTAGGCGATAACCCCTCGTTGGCTTGGTAGCCGACCTCGATAGAGGAGAGATTTACGCTGCCATGCGGGGAGGTGCCGAATTTTCGGTAGAATGTTCTCGATGAGATCTAAATGTTAATAAGCGCCTTGTGCCCTATAGGTTGAAGTACTACGTGTGGCGCGATCTACTTGGCTTAAGGAGTAGCCGACGGTTGGAAGTACTGAGCGTTTTGCTATTAGTCGATACTGCCGCGAGGTATGTGAACCTCTTCCTATCTCTTCTAGCATGATATGTGTGAACTATGTAGTACGCGGAGACGCATACGTGCTAAATGTATTTGATTTGTTTAAAACATAAAGTGTTATAACAGCTTTATGGGAAGTTGGTTATAACAGCTTTATGTTGGTAGGAAAATACTTGTGGTTTTTAAAAAGGTAACTGATTTGAACTATAACTGGCGTGTTACGTGTTAATAAAGAACTTGAAGTATTTCAAAGATTTTTGAATCATTTTGAAAGAAGAAGTAATACTTGATTTGTTTTGAAAACTTAAGAGTTATGCTAGCTTTATGGAAAGTTAGGTATAACGTCTTAAGAATGTTTTACTGATTTTGGAAATCAGAATGTGTATCGACAAACCACTGCAGCGTTTATAAGAGGAAATGTTTTTAATAATTAAGTATTATTAAAACCAGTAGAAACTTCCATCTGCATAGAAGCTAAGATGAGACAAAATGATATTTCCTAGATCATGGCTGCTGTAATAAGATTGTTATAAACAAGAATATCCTACTCACTTATAAGACTTATGTTTCTCAGATAGTTTAAAGGAGAATTATATTCTTAAATGAATAAGACTATGAACTACGAAACCTTTCTAAAATGAGAAACTTGAACATTGGAAATTAGGCAAACTTGATCATTGGAAAAGAATGTTGCTACTTGATTTTACAAAGAGAAGTAATTGATTTACTTTAAAAGAATAGTCACTCTATTTTATACTACGGGTATTGTGTGACATTGTGAAAGTAACGTATCTTTTAAAGAGTTAATGTATGAAGTACTTTGGGGATAAAACCCCGAACTTGTTGGCATATAGTAGAAAGTACCTTGTGTGTATAACTTGATTGTGTTGGTTTGTGATAGCCAGTAATACTTTTGTTGATTGATAAGTAAACATGCTAGGATGCTACGTGTGTTAGTATCTTGTGATGTTGTGTAAAGGGGTTTCCTTTGTTGTGCTTATGCTTAACGATAAGTTGTGTTAGTATTTTACATCACTCATCTCTTGAGATGATTCCGGGGGTTAAGCTGCCCTCCGACGCGGTAGACTCAGCGGTCGATGGACCTATGATTCGAGAATACCTCACGCAGTCCTGGGGCCTATCGCGAGCTACGAGAGTTCCGTGTTAGTGTCGTCCTTTATGGGCATGCGGTCCATGTGGCCACGCGGATCGCGAAGTCGTGACGATGCCGGAGTAGCTACCTCGACGCGGGAATACCTCATGCGGGCCGATGAGATTGGCCTACGCGAGTCGCGGAGTTCCAGTGGTTAGACGCCAGACATTGATCTCGCGGGCAAGTGGCCGCCTTTGATCATGTGACGGTCTAGACAGATCTTATGATACGATTCATGACCTTGTTGGTACCGTGGGTTTTTAGTAGTCGGCTATGTCTTCGCACTTACCCCGCAGCTTTATTATGACACGTGGGACTGGTGTTCATGTGTTCCTTGGTGCTTATATCATGATCGCCGGCGGTGAGGAAGGTATTCCACGCATGATTGATGTTGTGGGCACGAGACCCATTGTTATACTTGAGTGATGACTGAGGCGTGAGTCCCCGACTTGACATGACTACTTTGTTGTAAAGCGTAGTTTGGTTATCATACATGTCTCCCGCTTTATATGATCGCTATGATTTCATTTACGTGATGTATTTTCGTTTCACATACTGCACTGTTGCATCGACCTCCTTCGGGGCCGTTCATGCCGCAGTTGAGGTACACCGCCGTTGATCCTAGCTCTCGTGGTCACGCCATTGCGTTGGGAAGCTCCGTTTCTCGGAGGCTTATCAGTGGTATAGTCCCCTCGCCGTCGTAAGTGTTTACATTCAGGTTTGGCGGCCCCGCCCCGCCATTGTTGTCGTATCATTCTTAGAGGTCTCAGAGTATCGCTGTGGGCGTGGTTTGTAAAAAGGATTAAACTGCTCATGTTGAAAAAGTTGCTATTTATATATATACAAGGTAACCGCTTTTGGTTAGCTCGTCTTCTTATTTCACCGTCTTATTACACCGTTTCATGTATTGTCTTTATGTTCCGATTACTCGATGTATGTCTACTTGGGTGCGGGGTAGGCACGATCACGTGTCTGTTCGGTCGTGATACATGCGCTTAAATGTGGCTTGTTCAGTTAGGCGTGTAATCTCAAATCTTAACATTTTTAAGTTTTTACGTACGTTCTTATAACATGTCCTGGAATTACGGGGTGTAACATTCTTCCCCCTTAGAAACATTCGTCCCCGAATGTTCTTTCGGAGCCAATCTTATAGACAGCGACATAGTCTCCCTTTTCAACCCCTACAAACCAATAATGTCACACGTGGCCACATAATAGCACTTAAGCAAAATACTTCAATTAAAACTTGACAAGTAAGGGAAATGAATTACCTAAAGGTGTAGAGAATAAGTGAGGATACTTCCTCAACATGTCCTCCTCTGCTTCCCAAGTCATCTCCTCCCTATTATCATTCCGCCACAAGACTTTGATGGAAGCCACATCTTTGGTCCACAGTCGCCTGACCTGGCGATCGAGTATCGCTATGGGACTCTCCTCATACGATAACCCCTCTGTCACCTGGACCTCGCTAGCTGGGAAAACTTTCGATGGATCTTTGATACACTTCCGCCACATAGAAACATGGAAGACCGGATATACTGCCTCTAAATCCGATGGCAGATCCAACTCATAGGCAACCTTGCCTACTTTACGGATGATCTGGTAAGGCCCAATGTACCTTGGGCTAAGTTTCCCCTTCTTTCCGAACATCATCACACCCTTCATGGGTGATACCTTCAAGAAGACCCAATCGTCTACCTGAAACTCCAAATGTCGACGCCGATTATCTGCATAAGACTTCACGACTCGAAGCCGCTAATACTATCTCGGATAAGCTTCACCTTATCCACACCACCGCTGAATCAAGTCCGCCAACCAATCAACTCGCCCACGTCTAACCAACCAATCGGTGACCTACACTTCCGCCCATACAAAGCCTCATATGGCGCCATCTGAATGCTAGAATGGTAGTTGTTGTTATAAGCAAACTCCACAACAGGCAAATGATCCTCCCAGCTACCCCTGAAATCAATAACACAGCCCGCAAAGATATCCTCGTTGTCCGGATAGTACGCTCTGCCTGTCTGTCGATCTGAGGATGAAATGCAGTACTGAGACTCATCTGTGTCCCTAACCCCTTCTGGAAAGACCTCCAGAAGTTAGCCGTAAACTTGGCTCATCTGTCTGATATAATCGATATAGGAACTCCGTGCAGTCTCACAATGTTACACCCCATAATTCCAGGACACGTGTTTAAGAGGATGTACGTGAGAAAGTACGACTTTAAAAATAGAAACGAAAGAAAGATTTCTTTTTCCTACGGAAAATGACTTCGAGCCTCGGGAAGGAAAATTATTCGTTAATGAGAATTGAGTTCCCGAATTTGATATTTGAGACTTATAGAATTTATCGGAATTTCGGGAGATGAAATATTTTAGACCAACCGGAGGGCGACACGTGTCACCCTCCAAGTACCATGTGGGGCGGAAAAATGAAGACAAGTCAAGAGCCACTTGACTTGATATTGGTGACCACATCTCATCCACACAAGTGTTTTAATATAGACCCTTGGTTGTTGTATATATCTGTCACGACCTGACCTCGGGCCCGCGACTGGTGTCTTACCCCGGGCACCCTAGTGATAATACATCAGAGAAAATCAGCGGAAATAAAACTCATAGACATGAAACAATATAAAATAAGAAACAGGCTAAGCAAAACGGTCACCTTTCTGCATATATATCAAAATCTGAATAGTTACATCCTTTACAAGCCCAACTCACAACAGTACTATAGACCTCTAAGAGTTTGATAACAACTATGACGGGACAGGGCCCCGTCATACCCCTTAATGTACAAGTACCTACAATGACAGGGAATCTATACCAAAGATAAGCCTCCGGAGAAACGGAGCTTCCCAATACGCAGAACCGTGATCCTATGAGCGAGGATCAACAACCGGTGTACCTCTACCCGCGACATGAACGCAGCCCCGGGCGAGGTCGATAACAGTACCAAGTATGTGAAATCAAAATATCAGAATGAAATCATAAGCTCATATAAAATAGGAGACATGTATGATAACCAAACTACAGTACACAATATATAAGCACTCAAGTCAGGGACGCACGCCCTCAAAGTCATCACTCAAATATAACCATGGGTCTCACGCCCTCAATATCAATCATGCCCGTGGAACTCCTTCCTCACTGCCAGCAGTCTATGATGTAATATAACACCACAAGTACACATGAACACAAGGTCCCACCTGTGCCATAAAAACCGTACGGGCCAAGTAGGAAAACTACACACCAGATCCAGCCTGCATCATAAAACTGACCGGGGCAAGTACGAAGGCATAGCTACCAGATCCACCCTGCATCATCAACTGACCGGGGCAAGTACGAAAGTCAGCTACCAGAACTAGTCTGTCGCCACGAGATATGACCGGGGCAAGCACTGCAGCCATCTACCAGAGTCTACCGTACCAACAATGTTATAAAAATGACCGGGGCAAGTACGAAGGCCAACTACCAGGTACCTCCTGCGTCGCGCAGCCGACCGAGGCAAGTACTAGAGCCAACTACCAGAACCGCCTGCGTCAACAACCAAATTCCACTCGTGCGGTTCGATCGGGTGCACGAAAGCCACTACTGATCCACCTGCGCCACGTCACGATCGGCAAATACGCAAGCTAAATACCAGGTACCTCCTGCATCAAGACACTTCATGGGGAACTAATCCGTGGAATATAAATAATAAATCGGGAGTTTAACCCGCCACATGGCCGCATGCCCCCGGAATTCCTTCATCGGTGCAGACATGTCCATGTAACAATAAGAATGGGAGCATACCCGTGGGCCACCCAACGTGTCAGTATGTCTAAGGAAATAGTGGGATGGCCAGCCCTCCATCGAGAGACGCGGTACCATAAGAATATAACATTTGCACAGCAAATGCTATCACAACTAGCATAGGCAAGTTTAACATATTTTTAGACTTTCATTTTATGCCAACAATCCGGGCTTTAACCCCAAAGTACTACATACTTTAATTCTCTTAAAAAGATCCATTTTTAAGTAAAAACCACACGATACTAATACCCATAGTATCAAGACACTCTCATGTTTAAATCAAGTACTTTATATATTTTTTTTAAACCAAGTGGCTTACACTTTTAAAACAACGTCAAGTATACTTTTAAAACCCAAGTAACTCACTCTATTAAGATCAAGACACTCACACCTTTTAAAATCAAGCCACTTATACTTTCTTATTCAAGACAAGTTCAATATTCAAAAACAAGTTGCTTACACTTTTAAACTCAAGTAACTTACTCTTTTTTAAAACAAGTAACCTATACTTTTAAATCAAGTTACCTTATACTTTCCCAAAATCAAGTCGTTTATAAGTCAAGTCTCTTAACTTTCTAGAATAATTCAAGCCATTCTTTTATCTTCATAAAGTCGCTATAACTAACTTCCCATAAAGCTATTATAAAACTTTATATTTTAAACCAACCAAAGACAACCAAATTCATTTAACACACGTACGTCTACCGTACTATATAGTTCACAACAATCATGCTCAAGAGGATAGGAAGAATCACATACCTCTTTGGCTTAAACCACTATCCAAGTTGAGTATGCCGCGCGTAGAATATCCACATATAACAACCAAACACGTCTATCAACGTCTAGATCTCTTCGTAGAACATTTCTAAGTATAAGGTTCCTTATTCTACGGAAAATTGGGCAGACTTACCTCAGATCTACTTATCGCTCCACCTTTTCAAGGCCCGATATCAATAGCCATCACGCCATATTTAAGGCGCAAGAATACAACAATTCAAAGGGATTACACGCCTAACCGACGTAAAATTCTGCCCCACAATATACAAAACAGTCCATATCTTTTCAATCTTCCTTCCACATATTATGTACTCAATTAT
Organism: Przewalskia tangutica; assembly: GCA_029844215.1. NCBI lineage: Eukaryota > Viridiplantae > Streptophyta > Magnoliopsida > Solanales > Solanaceae > Przewalskia > Przewalskia tangutica. The sequence continues at coordinate 74,287,531 of CM056725.1, forward strand.
AAACTACAACAACATGTAATCTCCAATTACAATAGAAGGACAAAGATCATTACCTCGATAAGCCCAAAAAATTCCAATGATTAAAAGTCGATCCTTAGGAATCTTAGCTCCAATTCCTTACATTCCAACCTGCTACAAGCAACCCATAGAAGTTCCTAACCAACTTCTCTTCAAGATCCAACTCCAAAAAGTGAAGAACACCTTCGGTCTCCAATAGACAAGTTTCGGCCAAGGCATGGTCTTTTAGGCTAGGAGTGTGAAATCTTTTCTAACACTTGGTTAACAACATTCCTAACACATCAAGGAAGAACACTTAAAAGTTTAAGGATTTTTGGACAACTTTTTGTCAAGAAAATGGCCTATGGCCGAGAGCACTGTCACGACCCGACCTCGGGCCCGCGACTGGTGCCTTACCCCGGGCACCCTAGTGGTAAAACATAAGAGAAAATCAGCGTAAAATAAAACTCATGAAAAATAAACAGTGATACTAAAAACAGGCTGACCAAAAAGTCGCCTTACTGCATATATATATATAAATAAACCTTGAACAGTTATCCTTTACAAACCCTGCCCACAACAGTACTACAGACCTCTAAGAATGTAACAACAACTATGACGGGACAGGGCCCCGCCATACCCCTGAATGTACAAGTACCTACAATGACAGGGGACTATACCAAAAGATAAGCGTCCGGAGAAACGGAGCTTTCCACAATGCGGAACTGTGACCCTAAGAGCGAGGATCAGCAAACGGTGGTCCTCTACCTGCGGCATGAATGCATCCCCCCGAAGAAGATCAGTACAACAGGTACCAAGTATCTCAAATCGAAAATATCAGAATGAAATCATAACCTTATATAAAACAGAGACATGTATGATAACCAAACTACATTACACAATGTATAAGCGAATATGTCAAGTCAGGGACTCACGCCCTCAAAGTCATCACTCAAATATAACCATGGGTCTCACGCCCACAATATCAATCATGCCCGTGGAATTTCTTCCTCACTGCCATATAACAACACCAAGGAGTACACATGAACACCAGGTCCCAACTGTGTCATAAAACCGCACGGCAAGTACGGCGCATAGCTACCGTAACCACCGCATCATCAATCGACCGGCAAGTACGAAAGCGCCTACCGTAACCTACCGTACTAACTATGCTATAAACCGACCGGGCAAGTACGGGCATATCTACCGTAATCCACCGGTCGCGCGTCCGACCGGGCAAGTACGAAGCCAACTACCGTGATCCTCTCGCCACCAACCTCATTCCACCGCATCACGGTCGACCAGGCAGGCACGGATGCCACTACCGATCCACTCGCATCACGCCGCCGACCGGCAAGTACGTAGGCTAACCACCAGAACCTCCTGCATCACGAAACTTCGTGGGGAACTAGTCCGTGGAATGACACATTAAAGAACTGACCGGGGCAAGTACGAAAGCCAACTACCGTAACCACTGCATCAAGAACGGCCGGCAAGTGCGGGGCTAACTACTGAACCACCGCATCAAGAAACCTCAGAGAGCTAGTCCATGGAATAACACTATCAACAGGGAAACGAACCTCATCACGGCGATACCCGACCATCCATCGAGTCAGTATGCCCAAAATGATCACAAATAACTTGACCGGCCCTCCATCGAGAGACGCGGTAACATAAGGATACAACACTTGCACAACAAGGCTATCACAAGCAAACATAGGAAAGTTACTCACACTCAAGGTACATTCATTTTATGTCAACAATTCGGGTTTTAACCCCAAAGTACTACGTATTTTAACTCCTTAATCCATTTCTTTCACAAAAGTCACACGATACTAATACCCGTAGTATCAACATAGAGTAACTATCATTTTAAGTAAACCAAAACAATGTCCATACCTTCCTTTTAAATAAACCAAGACAAAACCATGCCTTCCTTTAAAACCAACTCATGACAATACCATGCCTTCCTTTTAAACAAAAACACTTCTCTTTTTTAAAGTCAAGTAACAATATACTTTTCAAAATAGTTTAAGCCTCATAACTTCTTAAACATATCAAGTTACCATTTTAAATCCAATGATAAAACAATTCTTTCGTTTTCATAAAGTCGTTATAACTAGCTTCCCATAAAACTATTATAACACTTTACATTTTAAACCAACCAAGGACAACTACTCACATTTCCGAAATCAAGATAACTTTATTCTTTTAAAGACCAAGTACCCATTACTCACGAATGAGGTTTCACAACTTTTTAACACAATTCAAGTCCTTAACATTTCATATCAAGTCACTTAACATTTAGAATCAAGTCAAGGACACAAAAAGGAAATCCAACTCCTTTAACACACGTGCGTCTACCGCACTATATATTTCACAAATAATCATGCTCAAGAGAATAGGAAGAATCACATACCTCTTCGGCTTAATCCACAAGCCAAGTCGAGTATGCCGCGCGTAGAATATCCACCTATAATAACCACAACACATCTATCAACATCTAGGTTCCTTCGTAGAATATTTCTAAGTATAAGGTTTCTTATTCTACAGAAATTTCGGTAGCACTTCCCCTGTAACTATGTACTTCCACCTTTTTCAAGGCCTGATATCAATAACCAACATGCCACATTTAAGGCGCAATAATACAACAACTCAAAGGGGATTACACGCCTAACTGGACGTGTAAAATTCTGCCCCACAATATATAATATAGTCCATTTCTTTTCAATCTTCCTTCCACCTATCAAATATTCAATTATACACTACTACAACATGTAATCTCCAATTACAATGGAAGGACAAAGATCATTACCTCGATAAGCCCAAAAATATCCAAGAACTTAAAGTCGCTCCTTAGCAAGTTTAGCTCCAAATCCTTACATTCCAATCCGCTCCAAGCAACCCTTAGAAGCTCCTAACCAACTCCTCTTCAAGATCCAACTCCAAAAAGTGAAGAACACATTAGGCTCAAACTTGGCAAGTTTCGGCCAAGGCAAGCTTTCAAGGCTAGGGGTGTGAAATCTTTTCTAACACTTGGTTCACAATCTTCCTAACACCTTAAGGAAGAGCACCTAAAAGTTTAAGTATTTTTGGACAACTTTAGCTCCAAAAATCAGCCCATGGCCGAGAGCTACAACAAGGGAGGGAGTTTTTTTGCCTTGGAAATAATTCTAAGTATTGATGAAGAAGTCTTGCAACAAGGGTCTATTTATAAGCCAACCAAGGGCTAGGATTAAAACAAGTGTGTGGTAGAGATTGGGGACAAGTGTGTGTGGGTCCCACAAGCCACTTGTCCAACACAAGACTTGGGACACTTGGCTTGCCACATGTCCAACAATTTCGGCCAAGGCCACATGTCACACTAACATCGGCCACAAGCCACCTAAGGGGGTGACACGTGTCGCCCTCCTATTCGTCCAAAATATTTCATCTCCGGAAAACATCCATAATGGCCAAAATCTCGAAAATAATGTGGGCCCCACAAAACCGTAAATTTTCCCCGTGGGCCCCACGTGACCAAATCTGGAAGTAAAATTCCATAATTCTATTATATTCCCAGAAGTCCGAATACCAAATATGGGAATCCAATTCCCATTTACGAACCTTTTTCCTTCACAAAATCCGGAAAATTTTCCGTCGGAAAATCAAATCTTTCTTCATTTCCAATCTTAATGTCGTATTCTCATACGTACGTCCTCACATACATACCCTGGAACTACGGGGTTTAACAAGCACTTAGAAGGGGAAAGAGTATTTTTCAAGTCTTGGAAATCTCTAAGTGTGGATGAAGTCTTGCAATCCAAAGGGGGGTATTTATAGGACAACCAAAGGCTAGGATGCAAGCAAGTGTGTGGTAGATATTGGGGACAAGTGTGTGTGGGTCCCACCATCCACATGTCCAACAAAAACTTGAGACAAGTGGAAAGCCACTTGTCTCACCATTTCGCCCAACATGGACAAGTGGCTAGCCACTTGTCCCACCAATTCGGCCACATGCCACCCAAGGGGGTGACACGTGTCGCCCTCCAATTCGCCCAAAATATTTCATCTTTCGGAAACATCCATATTGGCCAAAATCTCGAAAACAAAGTGGGCCCCACAAAACTGTAAATTTCTCCCGTGGGCCCCACGTGACCAATGCCGGAAAATAAAATCCATAATTCTATAATATTCCAAGAAGTCCAAATACCAAATCTGGGAATCTAATTCCCATTTACGAACCTTTTTCCTTCACAAAATCCGGAAAATTTTCCGTCGAAAAATCAAATTTTTCTTCCTTTCCAATCTTAATGTCGTATTTTCGTACGTACGTCCTCACATACATACTCTGAAACTACGGGGTATAACATTCTTCCTCCCTTAGAAACATTCATGCCGAATGTTCCTTCTAAGTCTCCAAACATACATGAGCCGGTATAGTCTTCACTACTATACTTACAAAACCAATTATGCCACACATGGCCATTATATAACACATGCGCAAAACTCAAATCCAAGCCAACGAGGAAATCACCTCTAAAGTGTATCATCACTATTAGCTCCCACTCATAGTCGAACTCTATGTTGTACTCCCGAACTGTCCGCCCATTCTATCTCAACATCATAAAACTATCCACTCGGGCTCTCCTCATCTGTGGAGGCAAGAAGTGGTTAAGAAACGCCTCTGAGAACTCGTCCCAACTAGCTGGAAACGCATGCTCCCCCCGGGACAGTTCCCATGAATCAAACCAGCTGACTGCAATATCCCGCAGCTGATAAGAACCCAGTACCACCGACTCGACCTCTGAGGCCTTAATCATTCTCATGATCCGCTGCAGTTGTCGAATAAACTCCTGAGGATCTTCCTCAGTTCTCGATCCATAAAACTCTGGTGGACTGCAACTCAAGAAGTCTCGAAGCCTCAAACTATCGGGCTGGTGTACCATCGTACCACCGCACCGCTCGTCCCTACGTGTCATGACCCACCTCAAAGCTCACATCGGTGCCCTACCCGCACCCCTTTAAGGTATACATCAGAGAATAGCATAAACTAGCACAACCGGCTATCATACATAACATAAGCACTACCGGCTTATCATACGTAACATAAGCGCTACCGATTTATCCTAACATAACGTAAGCGCTACCGGCTTATCATACATAACATAAGCAAGTTAAGAAATCCCCCTAACTTCTTATTAGTCTTATTCATATACACTCTCATTTTAGTTTACTTAAGGCACTAACATGTCATTATAACAATACGGGAATTTAACCCAAAGTACTACATACTTCTACTCTTTAAAAATGACTCTTTTTCATATAAAACTTCCAAGATACTAATAACCGTAGTATCAAGTCACAACTATTTTTCAAGACAAGTCACAATACCTTTTAGAAATACATTTATAGGTTTCTAAATCAAGTGACTTCTTTATTTTAAAACCTTAAGCAATTGATGCCTTAAAATCAATTTGTCTTTCATTATTTCAAGTCATTTATCATACTTACATTACTTAGAGTAAACCACTCTTTTTAACTTTCCATAAAGCTATTATAACCAACTTCCCATAAAGCTGTTATACTACCTTTATGCCTTAGATACTTACATTATTCTTTATAACCAAGAGACTTAAACTTTCCAAACAAAACAAGTATCATATACTTTCAAAATACTTTGAGTCTCTTAACTTTTAGAAACTAAGATATCCTTAATATTTTGAAACAAGTGAGTTAATTCCCTAACTCAACCAACTTGGACATTCTTAAAATAAGCCAAGGATATCAAATGGACTATATTGTCAAAATCTCGTATTTACAACTATTCATGCTCAAGAGATAGGAAAGTTCCACATACCTCTTCGGTTCAATCCATTTGCTAAGTCCAATACGCCATACATAGTATGTCAACCTATAATGACCATAATACGTCTATTAACTTCTAGCTTCAAACGTAGAATATTCCAAGTGCAAAGTCACTAAATTCTACGGAAAATCGGACAGCACTTCCTTTGTTTCTACATACTTTTCCACCTTTTTCAAGGTCCGAAAATCAATAACCAAACGCCACATTTAAGGCCCAACAATTCAACAATACAAAGGGGATTACACGCCTTAACAGGACGTGTAAAATTTTGCCCCACAATTGATATCAAACTAGTCCAAACGACAATGCCATTCTCGGCCAAAAGGTGTCACAACATATCTTTCTTTCCAATTCCTTTTCAATACAAGTTGTTTAGTATAACATGTTATAAAGCCGCAATTGATTAAAACAACTATAATCTTCATGTAGATAACACGCGACGATTCTAATTATCGACCAAATTGTATTTCAATTTCAAATGGCTCAACATGTCATTTCGGATTTGAGCTTCTAAAATTCCATAACACTTATCAATCTTCATAACATATATCACATGCTCATTTCTAACTTATCATAACATGGAATCATCAATTACAATAGTAAGACGAAGATTATTACCTCATTTAGCCCAAATATAATCCAAGATTACAAGTCGATCCTTAGCAACTCTAGCTCCTCTTTTCGACGTTCCAATCCACTCCAAGCAACCCTTAGAAGCTTATGAAGAACTCATCTTCAAGTTCCAACTTCAAAGTGGAAGAACTCCTTAGGTTTTCGCCTTGCGACTAATACGAAAACGCCATATTTCCGGGATCTTTCTATTGAGATACCCTTACAACACCCTTAGGAACCTTGGTTTAAAGTGTGGAGCTTATTGGACAACAAACGAAAAAATTTCTCCTTTGAACCTCCATGAACCCGAGAGCTCCTCTCTTGCCTTCAAAGTTTTCTTGAAAATTTTCTAAGTATAGAAGCCTTGTCTTGATACTAGTGAGCTTATATAAACATATGGAGGGTCAAGATTAGAACAAATGGATGGTTTGGATGCAAGTCACATGGATCAAGCCAAGTGGCTCTTTACTAAGTCAGCAATGTCAAGCTCCTAGACTTTGCAAGACTTGGTCATTTAAATTATGGTCAAATGACCATTTTAGCCATGTCCATTTCGTCCAAGATCACTAAGGGGGGGGGTGACACGTGTCGCCCTCCCATTCGTCGCAATATTTCGTCTTTCGACAATTCCATAATTTCGATAAATTTTTACTCGTCTCAAATCTTAACATTTTTTAGTTCTTACGTACGTTCTTATAAACATATCCTGGAATTCCGGGGTGTAACATTCTTCCCCCCTTAGAAACATTCGTCCCCGAATGTTCTTTTGGGGTCAATCTTATGGACAGCGACATAGTCTCCTTTTACAACCCCTACATACCAATAATGCCACACGTGGTCACATAAACATACTTATACCAAAACGTCAACTCAACTCCGCGGTCGACGCTTATCCGCCTAAAGCTTCGCCGACTCGAGCTTGCTAATAATCTTTCTGGATAAGCCGCTTTATCCACACCACGAATCAAGTCCGACCAAATAATTGAACCTCGCCTATGTCGAACTAACCAACCGACGATCTACACTTTCTTACATACAAGGCCTCATACAGGGCCATCTGAATACTGGAAGGGTATCTGTTCTCGTACGTAACTCAACAAGAGGCAAATAACCCTCCCGGCTATCTCTGAAATCAAGAACACAGGCCCGCCACCTATCCTCAAGTGCCTGGATAGTACGCTCTGCCTGTCCATCGGTCTGAGGGTGTAATGCAACACTGAGACTCACCTGTGTCCCTAATACCTTCTGGAAAACCTCCAGAAGTCAGTCGTAAACTGAGCTCATCTGTCTGACATCATAAATGTAGGAACCCCGTGCAGTCTCACAATCTCCTTGCTATATAAGCTAGCATAATCCTCAGCTGAGTAAGTGGTCTAACCGAAAGAACACGGCTGGTTTCGTCAGCCTGTTAACTATGACCCCCAGGGAGTCGCACTTCCTCAGAGTACGATGCCACCCTGTAACAAGATCCATATTAATTACCTCATATTTCTAAGTCGGGATCTCATTCGCCTGTAGTAGCCCACAGGGCTTCTGGTGCTCAACCCTGGCCTGTTACTAATTCGACACTAAGCACAACCCTGCTACGTCCATCTTCAGGCCATCTTAGCAACACATACATCTGAGATCATGGTACATCTTAGTCGACCCCGAACAATAGAGCAATAAGCACTGTGTGCCTCCCCTAAAACCTGTTGACAAGTCCTGCAGCATCGGGCACATCCAATTTATCCTTATCTCATAGCACCCCATTCGGTGCTACCCAAACGGGTCATTCTCTCCTTAGAGAGTCGTATCTCAGTTTCTGCACTAGAACTGGATCCTTATACTGTCACCTCTTTACCTCCTCAACGACGGAAGACTCGGCAACCTCTCAGATCTAAACTCCATTAACCTTAGAAATAAATAATCGAACCCCTCGGCTCGATAGCTAATGAATCTCACGGACTACGTCCTGTCTATCTGGATGCCCATCTGACAGACTACCCATAGATCCATAACTAAGAGCATCTGTAACCGTCTCGGCTACCCCGGGTGGTATAGGATATCAATATCACAATCCTTGAGTAACTCTAACCACCATCTCTGTCGCAATTTCAGCTGCCTCTGTCTGAAGATATACCGGAGGCTCTTGTGGTCTGCACAAACATCCACACGAAGTCCATATAAGGAATGCTTCCAAATCTTCAAGGCATGATTAACTGCCGCCAACTCTAAATCGTGAGTAGCGTAATTCCTTTCATGTTTCCCTAACCGCCGGGAAACATAGGCTCTAACCTTATCGTGGTGCGTCAGCACACAACATAGCCCAACACCCAAAGTGTTACAATAAAAACCTAACCCTCCAGTCTCTCAGGAGGGGTTTGAACTGTAGTCGTGGTCAACTTATCTTCCAATAACTGGAAATCTTTCTCATTCTTGCGAAATATTCGGGCATCCTTAATCTCAATTATGGTTCCTGTTTCCATTTCTCTGTTGCAACCAAACTTGGTCACTAAACATAGACTTGATTCCTTTGCTTGCCTCATGGCTAAGACTTACTGTCAATCACAATTTAGGGGGGGGGGAGATTTCCTTGATCTCGTCAAGTAGTAACCCGATTATTTTCTCCCAGATCGTAGAGCTTATAGTCAGGTGCTCAACATCAATTCATGGTATTACATAATACAATGACTTGTCAAGATTTCTTATCGTTCGAGTGTCTACTCGTCTTTCTTATAAGTTATTTCAAGTTGTCCTGGGGTCCCTTACCCCCCCGTATCTCCTTACTAACTTTCTTGTCAGTACAGATGCTACCACCTTTCCTCGAGGTGTTCTTACTGCCCATCATTTACTGATGGTCTTTACACTAGTCCGGGGTAACTATATCTCGCACAACTTACATAATCATAGTTGTATTCTCTTTTTACATTCTGGTCATAACCCTTCCTTATGCTTGTTATTAACAAAAGTATTTCTTCCTTGATTCATAATCGTACGTCGTTCTTAATTACCCCAACACAACACTTTTCCCACGGTTATCTAAAAGTGTAACCTATGGCATGACGATACCGAAGACCTTACCCGTCTCCTATCCTTCGTCTAACAATATGGGTACACGTAACCCCATAATACGTAAAACTATCCTTTACGTGGGGGAGAGTGTCACGACCCGACCTCGGATCCGTGACTGGTGCCTTACCCCGGGCACCCTTGTGATACAACATCAGAGAAAATCAGCGGAAATAAACTCAAAAACAAGAACCATATAAGATAGAATAGGCTAACCCAAAAATGGATACCTTTCCGTAACATAAATCAAACAGAATCGAATAGCATCACACGACCAACCCGGGCGTGATCGTGCCTTACCCCGGGCACCCTAGTGATACAACATCAGAGAAAATCAGCGGAATTAAAACATGAACATGAAATAAGAGACATATAAGTAAACAGGCCAACCAAAATAGTTGCCTTCTGCATATAGACATACAAACCCGAACAGTTTAATCCTTTTTACAACCCCGCCACAACAAGATTTCATGCACTCTAAGATTTACAACAACTATGACGGACAGGCCCGCCATACCCTCGAATGTACAAGAACCTACAACTCGTGGAACACATACCAAAGATAAGCCTCCAAGGAACGGAGCTTCAATACGCTGAAAGGTGATCCTAAAATGGATCGACAACCAACGATTTCTACCATGCAGATGAACGCAGCCTCAAGGAGGTCGATAACAGTACTAAGTATGTGAAATCGAAAATATCAGTAGTTAAATCATAATACTATATAAAGGTGAGACATGTATGATGACCAAAATACGATGCAACATAAAAGTTAGCCAAGTCGTGACTCACGCCCTCAAAGTCAACACTAAAATATAACTATGGGTCTCACGCCCACAACACCAATCATGTTCGCATCATGGCCGCATGCCCCCGGAATTCTGAATCGGTGTAAACATGTCCATGATGCAACACGACAATGCCGCATGGCCACATGCCCCTGACTCAGACGGTAGACATCGCCTATGTACATCAACAACAATATACTGGGTGATCAACCCTGCTGCATGGCCACATGTCCCCTGACCAGACGGTAGACACGCCCATGTAACATCAATCAATCAAGACAACAATCAAAATGGAAACATACCCGTGGAATTCTTCACACCGCCAAAGACGCTCCAAGTAAGTTCTCAACAAGTCGACCGGCCCTCCATCGAGAGACGCGGTAACACAGAAATACAACACTTGCACAACAAAGGCTATCATCACAAGCATAGGCAGGTTTCACCACAACAAGCATAGGCAAGTCATACACAACTCAAAGTACTTTCATTTTATGCCAAAGTCCGGTTTTAACTCCTAAAGTACTACGACGTTAAATTCCTTTTAAAGAGGTTCATTCCTTTTATAAAAGTCACCCGACACCGTAGTATCAAAAATAGAGTGACTCACATTTTAGGTAAACCAAAACACTTTCCTTCTTAACAACATTCTTTTCCTAAAGTTCCAGTTTGCCTAATTTCACTTACTCAAGTCTCTTTATTTTAGAAAAGTTTCATAGTTCATAGTCTTAATCATTTAAGAATATAATTCTTTTTTGAACAATCTGAGAAAACATATGCCTTATATGAGTGTATGTTATTCCTGTTCATAAACAATCTTATTAAGCAGCCATGATCTAGAAAATGTAATATCATTTTGTCTCATCTTAGCTTCTATGCAGATGGAGGTTTCTACTGGTTTTAATATAATACTTCATTTATTTAATACATTTTCCTTTATTAACGCTGCAGTGGTTTGTCGATACACATTCTGATTTCCGAATCAGTAAAACATTATTCCTTTTAAAAACCAAGTACTCATTACTCACGAATGAGGTTTCACACAAAACTCATATTAATTCATTCAAGTCAAGTCAGTTACCCTTTAAAAACCACAAGGCATTTCTTAACCTACATAAAGCTGTTATAACCAACTTCCCATAAAGCCGTTATAACCCTTTATGTTTTACCAATCAAATACATTTAACACATGTACGTCTACCGTACTACATAGTTATACACATATCATGCTGGAAAAGATAGGAAGAGGTTCACATACCTCGCGACGATTATCGACTAATAGCAAAATGCTCCAAGTACCTCAAACCGTCGGCTACTCCTTAAGCCACGTAGATCGCACCACACGTAACTTCAACCTATAAGGCCACAAGGCGCTTATTAACATCTAGATCTCATCGTTCCATATTCTACGTAAAATTTGGCAAGACTCTCCCCGCAATCAGAAATCTCCTCCTTATCGAGGCCGCTACCAAGCCAACCAGCGGGTTAACACGCCTAACCGAACGTACAATTCTACTACACAAGAATGCTACACAAGTCTATCGTAATACACCTATGTAATTACAGTTGATTCGATTCTTAAAATTCGTGCTTAAGTCGCAAGACATTCCGCAAGTATTATTCAGCTTAAGTCAAAAGACATTGCCGCACAACTATGGTCAGTTCTATATATAGTATACTTAACTATATACTCCTACAACATGTAATTTCCAATTACAAATGTAAGGTCAAGAATGTTTACCTCGATAAGCCCAAAATTATCCGAGTTAATATGTCGATCCTGAGCAAGGTTTAGCTCCTACTCCGTGCGTTCCGACCCGCTCCAACCAACCCTTAGAAGTTCTAACCAACTTCTACTTATAACTTCAACTACGGGTGAAGATTTACTTAGGGTTTCGTGTTAGTGACTGAGGGAAAGTATAATGGTATTTTCTGGCTTATAAGTGTAACTTGGGAATACTACAAGGTATTTGGGCCAAGGTATTTGGACATAATAACAATACTAGAGTATTTCTATACCACAACAAGGGTATTTATACGCGACAACTAGGCGAGGGGGGGGGGTCTGTACCCCACGGCCAAGCCTCACTCAAAAAAGGGGGGTAGGTTTCGCCGGGGCCTTCAAGAGGGGGAGGGGTGTGTGGCGGACGAGATCACAAGAGGGAGAGGGAGGGTTTGAGACTTAGAAAGATTGCTCAATTTTTGGATGAAGAATGTCTTCAACTAGAGGGGTATTTATAGGTCAAGTGAAGGCCAACCAATGGCCAAGATGAAGACAAGTGTGGTGCAAGTGTAGGGTTAGATTTCCACCATGTGTACCTTATCCATCTACCACACAACTTGCACAAAAATATCCTACCTACTACACAAGACCCATTCGGCCAAGCATTACCGCCCACTTCATCCAATGTGAGGGTGACACATGTCACCCTCCCGTTGGTCCAAAATGTTTCGTGTCTCGGAAAAATCCGCAAAAATAATAAATGACATAGCCGGAATTTTCCCTACGAAAGCTGTGGAAACGTTTCGTCGAAAAACGACTCTAATCGGGTGTTGTGTACAATTTCGAAACTAGCCAATCTTTAAGGCTTAAATTATTATACGTACGCCTCACGCATACTGGAAATACGGTATAACATTCTTCCCCCCTTAGAAACATTCGTCCCGAATGTTCCTTCTCAGTCTCCAAACAAACACGTGCCGGTATAGCCTTTACTACTATACTTACGAAACCAAACATGCCACACCTGGCCACAAAAAAAACATGCGCGCGAAAACCCAAATCCAAGCCAACGAGGAATCATCTCGCTTACCTCAAAAGTCCCCACCAAGGTCTAAAAACATAATCCCTTCGCACCTTCACTTCTCAAAAGAAACGATCACACACGCCATTTCTCCCCTATCTTGCACTTCTTCTAACACTGAACTCTTTCTAGCATACGCATCATACTTCGCTTTCCGTAACTTTGGAGTCACTACCTCCAAACTTGATCATCTTACTAGCCTCGATCTCCTAAGGCCATTCTCGCCTTCACGAACTGATTTTGGTCGAACGTATCCCCGAACTCATACGATGGTCATCTAAACTGGGCCTAGCACCCTCGTGACTCGCCACCGGGCGGACCACCCAGAGCTGACCCCACTCGAACAAATCATGGGTTGGCCCGCAACATGGCCCCAACCCGACCCACTGTCGCGCCAACTCTTGCTCCTCGACACGGAACAATCTTGCTAAATCACATCATGAAAGCTACCACTTTCATTCACCCAACCCAGGGACTTATCACATAATACATTCTAGGCATAAAAATGCACTCTGACAAGGATCACTCGCAAAATCTCGTACTCAAGACGACCTTACATCTAAGGTCTCAACTGTAATATCCTAAGGTTCATCATTTTCTCACCCCCAGGCTTACCCTTTTCCCCCAACCAGGTCCCTAAATCACATTTTAGCACAAAGTTATCCGAACATAACACTTAACACATTATCATAACATCAATACATACAAGTCTCAAGAGGGTTAAGGATATACCTGAATCTACCGCACCACTCTAATCATAGGCCTCACGCAGGCGCATAATCGTAGGCGCGGCGAACCACCATCGATCCCGGCGTCGAGTCGTAACATCCGTGCTACCTTGGCCTGACAGCTTCGCGAAATGGCCCGCTGGCCGCAAAATAACAAGCCTTTGGCACCACGACACTCCAAATGCGGTCTACCACATCGACCACACCGGTAGGGTGATCGACCGCCAACACCCTACTCCTCGAAACTCAACCCCGAGCTCGACCGCTTCCCGAATATTCTCGATGCCACGGGCGTTGTGGAGGACCACTGCGACCGGGCGGAGGTACAAAACTAGGCCGCTGGCCGAGGCGGTCCGCCTCGAAAGTCACCAAAGGACCTCGCTGCTCGCCTCTTCTCGCCGATCTCGGCCATTCCGCCGATTTCTCCGCCTCACATCCAAGTGCATAAGCTCGCATGCGGCAATGTCCATGCTCCGGGCGGCTACACCAACAACTCTCGCTAGGTAATCATCAAGCCTCGTAATATATCGGCACTCGATCCTCCATACTAGCTACTAATGCTTTGAACATACCGCCAATGAGTCAAACTCACATTGTACTCCGAATCAGACGCCTGCTCGCCTCAACATCAAAAATGCGTTTACCGAGCCCTCCTCATCCGCGAGGCAAGAAATGCGCGAAGGCCCCAAAACTCGTCCCAAACGGCTGGAAGTGCATTCTCTCCCGGGACAGCTCACGAATAAACCACGATCATGGTATCACTCACCGATGCGAACCTAAGACCATCGACTCGGTCTCCAAGCTCGATCACTCATGATCCATTGCGAATCGTTTGATGAACTCCTCGGATCATCCTCGTGCCTCGACCAGAAACTCGCGGCTACATCTCGGAAGTCCTCAGAGCCTCAAACTATCCGATCTGGGTGAACGGCATCGTGCATCGAACCGCCGCTGCCCACTTATCCTCATATCTCGCCACGACTCGCCAAGAATCGGTCATCTCCTTGTAACCCATCTCTTCTTCCCTGCATCGCTGGACCGAGGCTCGTGCATCAGAGTCTCGGCAGCCATCGCCGCGCTCTAAACTCGCTGTGTCGGGCGGCCGCGAAACTCGCCGCGGCAAGTATCGCCTCAGTATCGACGCTCGCGCTCGTACTCTCTCAGATCTCACTAGCGGCTCCTCACCGCCTTGCCCACTGGGCCGGGTTTACGCGAGGCATAATCGTAAAACGAAATACGCTGGAGGGTCCAACTTATCACACGGCTCTAAGGCACGATCTCGTAATAAGAAGAAATGGAAACCAATCCTAAATGTCTGCAGCCTCTCGATTATAGATGTGCGCACAACACATCGATAATCAAGACTTACTAGACACGGCTCAGACACTTTCCGAGGATTAATCGCTCGATACCACTTTTGTCACGACCAACCTGCCCGTGATCGTGCCTTACCGGGCACCCTAGTGATACAACATCGAGAAAATCAGCGGAAATAAAACATGAACATGAAATAAGAGACATATAAGTAAACAAAGCAACCAAAATAGCTTGCCTTCATATGTATAGACATACAAACCCGAATGCTTAATCCTTTTACAACCCCTCGCCACAACAAGATTACATGCACTTAAGATTTACAACAACTATGACGGACAGTGGCCCCGCCATACCACGAATGTACAAGAACCTACAACTCGTGGAACACATACTAAAAGATAAGCCTCCAAGGAACTGAGCTTCCTAATACGCCAAAGGTGATCCTAAAAGCTGGATCGATACCAATGTACTTACCGCGGCATTAACGCAGCCTCAAGGAGGTCGCATAACAGTACCAAGTATGTGAAATCAAAATATCAGAGTTAAATCATAATCTATATAAAGCGGAGACATGTATGATGACCAAAATACAAGATGCAACATAAAAGCCAAGTCGTGACTCACGCCTCAAAGTCACCACTAAAATATAACTATGGGTCTCACGCCCACAACACCAATCATGTTCGTGATCATGGCCGCGTGCCCCGAATTCTGCATCGGTAAACATGTCCATGATGCAACAATAATGACAATGCCGCATGGCCACATGCCCCGACCAGACGTAGACACGCCCATGTACATCAACAACAATATATCGGTGATCAACCTCGCTGCGTAGCCACATGTCCCCTGACCAGACGGTAGACACGTCCATGTAACATCAATCAATCAAGACAACAATCAAAATGGAAACATACCCGTGGAATTCTTCGTCACTGCCAGCATGTCCAAGTAAGTTCTCAACAAGTCGACCGGCCCTCCATCGAGAGACGCGGTAACACAGAAATACAACACTTGCACAACAAAGGCTATCATCACAAGCATAGGCAGGTTTCACCACAACAAGCATAGGCAAGTCATACACAACTCAAAGTACTTTCATTTTATGCCAAAGTCCGGGTTTTAACCCTAAAGTACTACGTACGTTAAATTCCTTTTAAAGAGGTTCATTCCTTTTATAAAAGTCACCCGATACCCGTAGTATCAAAAATAGAGTGACTCACATTTTAGGTAAACCAAAACACTTTCCTTCTTAACAACATTCTTTTTCCTAAAGTTCCAGTTTGCCTAATTTCACTTACTCAAGTCTCTTTATTTTAGAAAAGTTTCATAGTTCATAGTCTTAATCATTTAAGAATATAATTCTTTTTTGAACAATCTGAGAAAACATATGCCTTATATGAGTGTATGTTATTCCTGTTCATAAACAATCTTATTAAGCAGCCATGATCTAGAAAATGTAATATCATTTTGTCTCATCTTAGCTTCTATGCAGATGGAGGTTTCTACTGGTTTTAATATAATACTTCATTTATTTAATACATTTTCCTTTATTAACGCTGCAGTGGTTTGTCGATACACATTCTGATTTCCGAATCAGTAAAACATTATTCCTTTTAAAAACCAAGTACTCATTACTCACGAATGAGGTTTCACACAAAACTCATATTAATTCATTCAAGTCAAGTCAGTTACCCTTTAAAAACCACAAGGCATTTCTTAACCTACATAAAGCTGTTATAACCAACTTCCCATAAATCCGTTATAACCCTTTATGTTTTACCAATCAAATACATTTAACACATGTACGCCTCACCGCACTACATAGTTATACACATATCATGCCGAAAAGATAGGAAGAGGTTCACATACCGCGACGATTATCGACTAATAGCAAAATGCTCCAAGTACCTCAAACCGCTTTACTCCTTAAGCCACGTAGATCGCACCACACGTAACTTCAACCTATAAGGCCACAAGGCGCTTATTAACATCTAGATCTCATCGTTCCATATTCTACGTAAAATTCGGCAGACTCTCTCTCCCGCACTGCCAACCAGTGGGGTTAACACGTCTAACCGGACGTGTACAATTCTACTACACAGTAATGCTACACAAGTCTACTGTAATACAGCCCTATGTAATTACAGTTCAGTTCAGTTCTTAAAATTCAGGCTTAAGTCGCAAGACATTGCCGCACAACTATGGTCAGTTCTATATATAGTATACTTAACTATATACTCCTACAACATGTAATTTCCAATTACAACAGAAGGTCAAGAATGTTTACCTCGATAAGCCCAAAATTATCCGAGTTAATATGTCGATCCTGAGCAAGGTTTAGCTCCTACTCCGTGCGTTCCGACCCGCTCCAACCAACCCTTAGAAGTTCTAACCAACTTCTACTTATAACTTCAACTACGGGTGAAGATTTACTTAGGGTTTCGTTTTAGTGACTGAGGGAAAGTATAATGGTATTTTCTGGGCTTGTATAAGTGTAACTCGGGAATACTACAAGGTATTTGGGGCCACGGTATTTGGACATAATAACAATACTAGGAGAGTATTTCTATACCACAACAACGGGTATTTATACGAGACAACTAGGCTAGTGGGTACCCCACGCCAAGCCTCACTCAAAAAGTGGGGTAGGTTTCGCAAGGCCTTCAAGAGGGGAGGGTGTGTGGCGGACGAGATCACAAGAGGGAGAGGAGGGTTTGAGACTTAGAAAGATTGCTCAATTTTTGGATGAAGAATGTCTTCAACTGTAGGGTATTTATAGGTCAGTGAAGGCCAACCAATGGCCAAGATGAAGACAAGTGTGGTGCAAGTGTAGGGTTAGATTTCCACCATGTGTACCTTATCCATCTACCACACAACTTGCACAAAAATATCCTACCTACTACACAAGACCCATTCGGCCAAGCATTACCGCCCACTTCATCCAATGTGAGGGTGACACATGTCACCCTCCCGTTGGTCCAAAATGTTTCGTGTCTCGGAAAAATCCGCAAAAATAATAAATGACATAGCCGGAATTTTCCCTACGAAAGCTGGGGAAACGTTTCGTCGAAAAACGACTCTAATCGGGTGTTGTGTACAATTTTCAAAACTAGCCAATCTTTAAGGCTTAAATTATTATACGTACGCCCTCACGTACATACTCTGGAAATACGGGTATAACAGTTACATCCTTAATAACCCAATTTATAACCGGACTACAGGCCTTTAAGAGTTTGTAACAACCATGACGGGACAGGGCCCCGTCATACCCCTGAATGTACACAAAACCTACAACATCAGGGAGAACCGTACCAAAAGCCACGTCAAGCCTCCGGAGAAATGGAGCTTCTGACACCTGAGCAAAGACCCTAAGAATGAGGGTCCACCACCTGCTTACCCTTACCTGCGGCATGAACGCAGCCGGCGAAGGGGTCAAGATAATCGCCACGAGCCGAACTCGGCCGTGGATCGTGCCTTACCCCGGGCACCCTAGTGATACAACATCAGAGTAATCAGCGGAACATAAAATAAGACATGAACATATTATGAAGTAAGAAACAGTAATCTGAGAAAACTTGCCTTTCGGCATATATATAAATCAATTTAAAACCGAACAGTTACATCATTTTTACAACTCTGCCCACAACAGTACTACAGACCTCTAAGAATGATACGACAATAATGGCGAGACAGGGCCCCACCATACCCCTGAATGTAAGTACCTACAACGACAGGGGACTATACCACTGATAAGCCTCCGGAGAAACGGAGCTTCCCACACGCTGAACTGTGACCCTAAGAGCGAGGATCGATGACTGGTGTACCTCTACCTGCGGCATGAACGCACCCCCCCGAAGGAGGTCAGTACAATAAGTACCAAGTATGTGAAACTGTAAAGTACTGAAATGAAATCAAGTATCTAAAACCATTTGCAAATACAATCAGTTAAACTGCACATAGTGCCACAACATAAACAAGAGCAAAACAGATATACTGTAACTGGTCTTTTCTAGGCCGCGAATGATCGAAGCAAGGCCAATCGCCCATAGTATCATTATGCGTGCCTAAGCCTGGAATCCCGCAGCCCGCATAGGTCACACACGCACTCCGCATGGTATTCTCGACGGGGTAGCCGAATTTCTGCATTCTCCTCGACTCCCGCACCGCATAGTCTCAATAGACCGCGTAGTCCCACGGACCGCATAGGCATCCTCGTGACGGCTAAACACCCGAATGATCAATCTCGAGCATACCGCTGCTCGCATAGTCTCACAGACCGCATAGCCGTATAGACCCGCATCGCGGTGGCAAGCCCTGTGATATAATAAGTCAAGGGGGTATGTGATACAATAACAGTACAATGGGCTTAACGTTTAACAACGTAAGCACAACAAGAATGACCCCCTTACACAACAATCACAAGATACTAACACACGTAGCATCCTAACATGTTTACTTATCAAATCAACAAGAAAGTAGTACAAGGCTATCACAAACCAACACAATCAAGTTATTCACACAAGGAACTTTATGCTAACAAGTTCGGGTATCTATCCCCAAAGTACTTCATACATTAACTCATTTAAAAGATCCGTTTCTTTCACAGAAGTCACACAATACCCGTAGTATAAAATTGAATGACTATCTTTTTAAGTAAACCAAAACACTTCCCTTTGTAAAATCAAGTAACAACATTATTTTCCAAACGTTCAAGTTTGCCTAATTTCAAATGTTCAAGTTCTCATTTTCGAAAGGTTTCGTAGTTCATAGTTTTAATCACTTAATGAAGCAGTTCTCCTTTAAAATGATTTGAGAAACATATGCCTTATATGTGAGTAGATTATTCTTGTTTATAACAATCTTATTAAGTGACCATGATCTAGGAAATGTAATATCATTTTGTCTCATCTTAGCTTCTATGCAGATGGAGGTTTCTCTTGGTTTTAATAATACATAAATTAGTCAAGACATTTCCCTTTATTAACGCTGCGATGGTTTAGACGATATTTATTCTGATTTCAAATCAAGAAAAAAGATTCCTTTTTAAAAAGACCAAGTACTCATTACTCACGAATGAGGTTTCACACAAAATTCATTTTAATTCAATCGAGTCAAGTCTCTTATCTTTTAAGATCAAGTCTCTTAACTTCTAAATCAATAAACCATTCTTTTTATCTTTCTTAAGCCGTTATACCTAACTTCCCATAAAGCTAGTATAACTCTTAAGCTTTTAAAAACAAGTATTACTCTTCTTTCAAAAACGGTTCTTAATTCTTTTGAAATACTTCAAAATTATTATTATTCGTGCTTAAGTCAAAGACATTGCGTACAACTACGTTCGATTAACACACGTCTCATCAGACTACATATATATATTATTCAGGCTTAAGTCAAAAGACATTGCCACACGTACGTCTACCGTACTATATATATATATTCTTTTAAAATACTTCATGCTCAAGAGTATAGGAAGAATCACATACCTCGCGACGATTATCGACTATTAGCAAAACGCTCCACGGCTAAAACCCGGCTAGCCTTGTCCACCTTTCAAGAGTATACTACTCAGAACATTCAACCTATAAAGGTTATACGAGTCTATCAAAGTCTAGACTACTCGGAAGAATATTCTTAAGCAGTAGGTTCTCTATTTACGGAAAAATTGGGCAGCACTTCCCTACCCGTTAAGCTACACAGTCTACTGTAAATACAGTCTTATGTAAGTACAGTTTAGTCCTTCTTCCTTAATATTCTACTGATGTGATTACAGTTCAAGTCTATTCTGTAATATCCTTCTATCACAGTTCAATTCTTTTCTATGAATCTTATATTCATTTCTATACTACTACAGTATGTAATTTCCAATTACCATAGAAGGACAAGATATTTACCTCGATAAGCCCATAATTATCCAAGTATAAATGTCGATCCTGAGCAACGTTTAGCTCCTACTCTGGGCGCTCCAACCCGCTCCAATAACCCTTAGAAGTTCTACGCAACTTCTTCTTAATACTCCAACCAACTATGGAGATTTTTCCTTAGGGTTTCGTTTTTGTGACTGAAGGGAAGTATAATAGTATTTCTGGGCTTTTCGTATAAGTGTAACCTTGGAATACTACAAGGTATTTAGGCCAAGGTATTTTGGGTATAGTAACAATACTTGGAGAGTATTTCTACCAAGAGGGGGGTGTATTTTACGAAAACAACTCAAGGTAGGGGTACCCTGCCAAGGCCACAAGGAGGGGTGTACCCGCCGGCGAGCTTTCTCAAAGGGGGAGGTGTGCTCTCGGCTAGAGCTCTCAAGAGAGGGGGGAAGGGATTTCAAGACTTAGAAATTTATGGAATGGATGAAGAAGTCTTCAATGGGGGGGGGGTATTTATAGGCCAACCAATGGCCAAGATCAAGACAAGTGTTAGGCAAGTGTAAGGTCAAGATTTGGACAAGTGTTTGTGGGTCCCACCTTATCCATCTAACACACAAAATATCCTACCAACTATTGACTCACCAATTCGTCCAAACCGTCCCTCACTCCACCAACTTGAGGGTGACAAGTGTCGCCCTCTCGTTGGTCCAAAATATTTCGTCTCTCGGAAAAATCCGCAAAAATTAAAAATGACATAGCCGGAATTTTCCCTTCGCAAAGTTTGTAAAACGTTTCGTCGAAAAACGATTCTTTTCGGTACTTGTGAACAATAATTTTCGGCCCTTGCACTTTAAGGCACAAACTTTTCTACGTACGTCCTCACGTACATACTCTGGAAATACGAGGTATAACATTCTCCCCTCCTTAGAAACATTCGTCCCGAATGTTCCTTCTAAGTCTCAAAACAATCATGCGCCAATATAGTCTTCACTGCTATACTTACGAAAACAATCATGCCACACCTGGCCACAACATAACACACGCGCAATTACTCAACTTCAAGTCCCCGAGGAATCACCTCTATTACTACAAAAGCTCCCACCCGGGGTCTAAAAGATACTCCCTTAGCACCCTTTCTTTACAAACGAAATGATCACGTCTATGTTCTTAACACATGCTCGCTTCTTCCCTTACGCGTCGTACCCTTTTCGTACACTCGAACTCTTTCTTACCATATCTCTGTTACTGATTCAGTTTCCAAATCTCTGGGTTACTATCTCTAACTAGGTCATCATTAACTGGGAACACTCTGGATGGATCTCCGATACTTTTCCGAACATAACAACACGAAAAGACCGGACATACTGCCTCATAAGTCGGACGTCAAAAGCTAACATATAGGCAACCTAGCCTACTCTTCACCTGATCTGAAAGGCCCAAAGTAACTCGGGCTAAGTTTCCTCTGTTTCCCAAACTCGTCACACCCTTTCCGGGGTGGTACCTTCAAGAAGACCCACCGTCAACCTGAACTCCAAGCGTTGTCGCAGATATCCGCACAACTTTTGTTGACTCTGAGCTGTCAATAACCTCTTCTGGATAAGCTTCACCCTATCCACATCCTGCTGAAACAAGTATGAACTAACTATCTGAACCTTGCCACCATCGAACCAATCGAACGACAACTTACACTTCTGCCCCTACAAGGCGTCATAAGGAGACATTCGAATACTGAAATGGTAGCTATCAAACACTCCCTAACATGAGGCAACAATCCTCACTGCTACCCCACGAAATCAAACACCGGCGAGGCGAATGCGTCTGAGACTCACCTGAGTTCCTACCCTGCCTGGTAAAACTTCCAGAAAAAAAAATAGCCGTAACCTGGCTCCACTGCCTGTCATAAGGTGAAAGTAGGAACCTCGTGCAACCTTACAACCTTCTTGATATAACATCTCGCATAACCCTCTTCCGAGTAAACCGTCCTGACTGAAGGACAAGATGGGCTGACCTCATCGGCCCGACTACTGGTCGCACGCATCCACGAACTCGTACGATGGTTAACTAAACTTGGGCCTAACACCCCCGTGACCCTACCACCTGGCGGGACCACCCCGAACTGACCCTATCACAAAATAGGCTGCGGGTTGACCCGCAACATGGCCTCAACCCGACCCACTTCCGCGCAAAACACTAGCTCCCCGATCCGGAACAATCTCACTAATCATGTTACGAAAACCTAGCGGTCTTCTTAGCTCAACTACCCTCTTTCATTACACACTACTCAGGGACTTATTACACAATTATATCTCACGTGCACTATGCACTCCGATAAGGGTCAAAACATAAAAATACATCTTTTACTTGAGATGGCCTTGCCTCTAAGGTCTCCACGTATAAAACTCTAAAGCTCACACTTACCCTTATCCCTAACCATAATTTCTAATCAAAATTAACACTTATGTTACCTGAACATAACACTTAAGGTATATTCATCTTATCACACTAGTCTCTAGAGGGTTAAGGATACACCAGATTCATCGCTTTCTCCCTTAGTCGTTCTAATCAAACTCGCCCAGTGCGCGCATTAGGAAGATGACGAACTACCCACCGATCCTGAAGGCTGAGTCCTCCTACTAGGACATCCTTTCGACACATGGCCCTGACGGCCGCAGGTAAAACAAGTACCAACTAAAAGACGACATTCCCCGAGATGACGTCATTACACCGTGAACACCGAGAAAATCAATCCACCGGGCCGGAACCTACGTAGCCGTGGAACCTAAGCTCGAGCTCGACCAACTCCGCTTACCCCGAACGTTCAACCCGCGAGGACCACTGCACCTTGGTGGATGCGTATCTAATTGGCCGTGAGGCGATTGGCCTCGAAAGTTACCAAAGGACCTTCGCTGCTCGCCTCTTCGCTGCCTCGTTAACCCGTTGATCTCTACTTTTCTTGGCTCGCGCATAAGCCCGCATACGTGCCATGCTCAAGCCTAATCAAGAATTACTTTGCACAACCTCTCTTAGATATTCATCAAGACTCGCAGACATCGGTATACTCTCTGGTAGCCAAATCCATAGCTAGTAACAGGGTCGCCTCTTTGCAATATCTATTCTCTGTTCCCGGTCGTGGAACTGAAGGTTCAACTTATCATGGTCGCAGTAGGAACTGTTGCCGCCGTGCTAAACTCACTGGGCCGTGATGTCGCGAACTCCCCAAATGAAGCACCACCCCAGTGATGATTGGGCTGTGCCTCGTAACCTCTCAGACTCTACTCGCGTCTCCTACGCTTTGCCCTCCCGGGCTCGGGTTGCCTTTACACAGAGGCATAACGGTAGTGGAAAGAAATACGTTAGAGGGTCCAACTTATAACACGCCTCTAAGGCACGATCTCGGAGTGAGAAGAATGGAAACCAATCCTAAATATCCTATAGCCTCACGATTATTGGTGTGGTGCACAACACACCGATAATCAAGACTTCATCGATACGGCGTAGACACTTTCCGAGGATTAATCGCTCGATACCACTTTTGTCACGACTCGAACCGGGCGTGGATCGTGCCTTACCCCGCACCCTAGTGATACAACATCAGAGTAAACAGCGAAACATAAAACAAGACATGAAAATATTATGAAGTAAGAAACATGTCTGAGAAAACTTGCCTTTCGCATATATATAAACCAATTTAAACCGAACGATTACATCCTTTTACAACTCGCCACAACAAGCATTACATGCACTTCTAAGAATGATACGACAACAATGGCGGACAGGGCCGCCATACCTGAATGTACCTACAACGACAGGGACTATACCACCGATAAGCCTCCGAGAAACGGAGCTTCCACACGCCGAATCGTGACCCTAAGAGCGAGGATCGATGATCGTGTACTCTACCGCGGCATGAACGCAGCCCAAGGAGGTCGATAACAAGTACCAAGTATGTGAAATCGTAGCATCTTAAATGAAATCAAGTATCTAAAACCATTTGCAAATACAATCGCTTAAATCGCACATAGTGCCACAACATAAACAAGAGCAAAACAGATATATCAGAATCGTCTTTTCTAGGCCGCGAATGATCGGGCAAGGCCAATCGCCCATAGTATCATTATGCGTGCCTAAGCACGGACTCCGCACCCGCATAGTCACACATGCACTGCATGAGGTATTCGCAGACGGGGTAGCCGACCTGCATTCTCCTCGACTCCCGCGATCGCATAGTCTCAATAGACCGCATAGTCCCATTGCATCGCATGTGGCATCCGCGTCGGGCTAAACACCCGAATGATCAATCTCGAGCATACCGCCGCTCGCATAGTCTCACAGACCGCATAGCCGTATAGACGCATCGCGGTGGCAAGCCCTGTATATAATAAGTCGGGGGTATGTGATACAATAACAAGATAATGGGCTTAACGCTTAACAACGTAAGCACAACAAGAATGACCCTTACACAACAATCACAAGATACTAACACACGTAGCATCCTAACATGTTTACTTATCAAATCAACAAGAAAGTAGTACAAGGCTATCACAAACCAACACAATCAAGTTATTCACACAAGGAACTTTATGCTAACAAGTTCGTATCTATCCCCAAAGTACTTCATACATTAACTCTTTTAAAAGATCCGCTTTTCACGTGTCACACAATACCCGTAGTATAAAATTGAATGACTATCTTTTAAGTAAACCAAAACACTTCCTTTGTAAAATCAAGTAACAACATTATTTTCCAAACGCTCAAGTTTGCCTAATTTCAAATGTTCAAGTTCTCATTTTCAAAGGTTTCAGAGTTCATAGTTTTAATCACTTAATGAGCTTCTCCTTTAAAATGATTTGAGAAACATATGCCTTATATGTGAGTAGATTATTCTTGTTTATAACAATCTTATTGCAGAACCATGATCTAGGAAATGTAATATCATTTTGTCTCATCTTAGCTTCATGCAGATGGAGGTTTCTCCGGTTTTAATAATACATAAATTAGTCAAGACATTTCCTTTATTAACGCTGCAGTTGGTTTGATGATATTTATTCCGATTTCAAATCAAGAAACAGTATTCCTTTTTAAAAAGACCAAGAACTCATTACTCACGAATGAGGTTTCACACAAAATTCATTTTAATTCAATCGAGTCAAGTCTCTTATCTTTTAAGATCAAGTCTCTTAACTTCTAAAATCAATAAACCATTCTTTTTATCTTTCTTAAGCCGTTATACCTAACTTCCCATAAAGCTAGTATTACTCTTAAGCTTTTAAAAACAAGTATTACTCTTCTTTCAAAAACGGTTCTTAATTCTTTTGAAATACTTCAAAATTCTTATTATTCAGGCTTAAGTCAAAAGACATTGTCGTACAACTACGTTCAGTTAACACACGTACGTCTACCGTACTACATATTTATATATTATTCAGGCTTAAGTCAAAAGACATTGCCACACGTACGTCTACCGTACTATATATATATATGCTTTTAAAATACTTCATGCTCAAGAGTATAGGAAGAATCACATACCTCGCGACGATTATCGACTATTAGCAAAACGCTCCACGGCTAAAACCCGGCTAGCCTTGTCCACCTTTCAAGTAGCACATGCTACTCGCAGAACATTCAACCTATAAAGGTTATACGAGTCTATCAAAGTCTAGACTACTCGGCAGAATATTCTTAAGCAGTAGGTTCTCTATTTACGGAAAACTCGGGCAGCACTTCCCTACCCGTTAAACTACACAGTCTACTGTAAATACAGTCCTATGTAAGTACAGTTTAGTCCTTCTTCCTTAATATTCTACTGATGTGATTACAGTTCAAGTCTATTCTGTAATATCCTTCTATCACAGTTCAATTCTTTTCTATGAATCTTATATTCATTTCTATACTACTACAGTATGTAATTTCCAATTACCATAGATGGACAAGATATTTACCTCGATAAGCCCATAATTATCCAAGTATAAATGTCGATCCTGAGCAACGTTTAGCTCCTACTCTGGGCGCTCCAACCCGCTCCAATAACCCTTAGAAGTTCTACGCAACTTCTTCTTAATACTCCAACCAACTATGGAGATTTTTCCTTAGGGTTTCGTTTTTGTGACTGAAGGGAAGTATAATAGTATTTCTGGGCTTTTCGTATAAGTGTAACCTTGGAATACTACAAGGTATTTATGCCAAGGTATTTTGGGTATAGTAACAATACTTGGAGAGTATTTCTACCAAGAGGGGGGTGTATTTTACGAAAACAACTCAAGGTAGGAGGGGGGGTGTACTCCTCGGCCAAGGGCTTTCTCAAAGGGGGAGGGGTGCTCTCGGCTAGAGCTCTCAAGAGAGGGGGGAAGGGATTTCAAGACTTAGAAATTTATGGAATGGATGAAGAAGTCTTCAAAGGGGGGGGGGGGGTATTTATAGGCCAACCAATGGCCAAGATCAAGACAAGTGTTAGGCAAGTGTAAGGTCAAGATTTGGACAAGTGTTTGTGGGTCCCACCTTATCCATCTAACACACAAAATATCCTACCAACTATTGACTCACCAATTCGTCCAAACCGTCCCACACTCCACCAACTTGAGGGTGACAAGTGTCGCCCTCTCGTTGGTCCAAAATATTTCGTCTCTCGGAAAAATCCGCAAAAATTAAAAATGACATAGCCGGAATTTTCCCTTCGCAAAGTTTGTAAAACGTTTCGTCGAAAAACGATTCTTTTCGGTACTTGTGAACAATAATTTTCGGCCCTTGCACTTTAAGGCACAAACTTTTCTACGTACGTCCTCACGTACATACTCTAGAAATACGGGGTATAACATACACAATATGTACTAAGTATGTAAAACTGGAAAATACCGTAATAATATCATAAGTCAAAAATAAGCTGGAGTCATAGATAAAAATCAATTTCCTTGCACTGTGCCTTACTAATAATGAGAGTAACAAGTATATATATCTTACTGCATGAAAATAGGAGGCTCATGATCAAAACAGGGTACCTCGCCCGTAGTATCATTAAGCAATCCTACTCCTGGGACTATTTCACCCGCATGGGTCCTGTGGACCCGCATGAGGTCATCCGCCTCGTCATGGGACTATTTCACCCGCATGGGACCATTTCACCCGCATGGATCCTGTGGACCCGCATGAGTACCATCGCCGTACTCGCATGGGACTATTTCACCCGCATGGATCCTGTGGTCCGGATCCGCATGAGTGCAAGCGCCGCACTCGCATCATGGGTAGCAAATCCATGGCATAAATAATAACCCGGGGTTTACCCCGTAATAATATAAATATATAACATAGCTCATCCGGCTATCATACATAACATAAGCACTACCGGCCTATCATATCACAACATAAGCACTACCGGCCTATCATATCACAACATAAGCATTACCGGCCTATCATAACATAAGCACTACCGGCTTATCATAACATAAGCACTACCGGCTTATCATAACATAAGCAAGTTAAGAAATCCCCTAACTTCTTATTAACATTATTAATATATCCTCTCATTTTAGTATCCTAAGGCACTAACATGTCTTTTAATAGAAAATCCGGGAATTCAACCCAAGTACCATGTACTTCTAACTTTTTAAGAAATAACTCTTTTTACACAAAAATTCCAAGATACTAATCACCATAGTATCAAGTTACGATTTCCTTTCAAAACAAGTCACATGTCCTTTTAGAAATATAATAGGCTTCTAAATCAAGTGACTTCACTTCCTTTAAAACCTTAGGCAACCAATGCCTAAAAATCAATTCACCTTTCTTAGTTTCAAATCCTTTACCCGTACTTATTTTAATTAGATTAAACCTTTCTTTGTGAACCTTTCAAAAACTAATATAACCAACTTCCCATAAAGTCATTATATTAGCGCTATTCCTTTGTCAAATACATTTTCCCTAAATCCAAGGGACTTATACTTTTAAAATGAAACAAGTACCAATATACTTTAAAACAAATGAAGGATATCAAATCTCAGACGCTCACCGTACTACATAGGTACAACTACTCATGCTCAAGAGATAGGAAAGTTCCACATACCTCTTCGGTTAATCCACTTGCTAAGTCCGAAATACCGCACGTAATATGTCAACCTATAATGACCATAATACGTTTATTAACCCCTAATTTCAATGTAGAAATATTCCAAGTTCAAGTTACTAATTCCTAAGGAAATTTGGGCAGCATTTCTTTTGTTTCTACATACTTTGCCACCTTTTTCAAGGCCGAATTCAATATCCAAACACCTCATTTAAGACCCAACAATCGAACATTTCAAAGGGGATTACACAACCAAACTTAGGTGTGTAAAATTTTGCCCCATAAGGTAAAATCATACACTTAACAATTCTAAAGTAGTTTGTAGGCTACAACATGCTCATAATATCTCCTTAACCAATCTTTTCATATCCAAACCATTTTTCTTACATGCAATGATTCTAAGAGCATTATTTACTACTACAAATTCCTTATTCTCCACATGCAACACCAATAACTAGCTACAAGAGAAGAAATGTTACCTTTGGAGCTTTAGCCAAAACTATTCCAACAATTTTGCTAGCCTCCTTTTCAAGAATACCACCACAATAACCTCCACAAGCTTGCAAATAACTTTCCTTCCTAACACCCTTTTCAGATTTTTCTTAAGCTTGGAGTTTCTCTTGATTTTCTAGAGAGAAGGGAGAGCTTTTTAGCTTAGAGAGAGAGAGAGAGAGATGAAAGATGACCAAGTCTTCAAGACTTGGTCAATATAAGGCATGCAACATTTCAGATGGGGGGGGGGACACTTGTCACCCACCCATGACCGCTTTTAGAACAAAACAGTGCAGAAATTTCCACTAACTCTCGCAGATCCCGCCTGGCCGCTGCCGCAGCCATGCCATGCTGAAACTCCCGCCGCTTCTCAGACTTTTCCGAGCCGCGCCTCGCTTCCGGTGCCGCGACGCTGAAACTTCAGCGACCCTTCAGATCTTCCGGCGCCGCGGCCCTGTCTTCCGGCGCCGCGGCCCTACAATCACCCGCCTTGGCGCCGCGGCCCTGCCTCTGGCACCGCGGCGCTGAGGCCCCTGACCGCGGTCCAGACCCGAACCACGAGATATAACATTCTCCCCCCTTAGAAACATTCGTCCCGAATGTTCCTTCTAGGCTTACTCAAATCATAAATCGACGTAGACGCTCTTAACTACTCTTTTGCAAATAAAGACGCTCCCCACGACCACAACAATACTTAAGCACAATTGCTAAATCAAAACTAACAAGCAGGAAAGTGGGTTACCTGGAGGTGTAGGGAATAAGTGAGGATATTTCTTCATCATGTCCTCCTCCGCTTCCCACGTCATCTCTTCCCTGTTCTCGTTCCGCCATAAGACCTTGACGGAAGCCACATCCTTTGTCCGAAGTCGCCTAACCTGACGATCGAGTATCGCTACGGGACTCTCCTCATACGATAACTCCTCTGTTACCTGGACATCATGAATCGGGTGCACTCTAGACGGATCTCCGATACATTTCCGCAACATAGACACATAGAAAACTGGATGTACCGCCTCCAAATCGGACGGGAGATCTAACTCATAGGCAACCTTGCCTACCTTACGCATAATCTGATAAGGCCCAATGTACCTTGGGCTAAGTTTCCCCTTATTTCCAAATCTCATCACACCCTTCATGGGTGATACCTTCAGGAAGACCCAATCATCTACCTCAAACTCCAAGTGTCGACGCCGATGATCCGCATACGACTTCGCCGACTCGAAATGACAATAACCGCCTCCCGATAAGCTTCACCTTATCCATCGCTCACGTATCAAGTCCGCCCGACTAGTGAACTTCTCCCACCTCAAACCAACCTATCGTGACCTACACTTCCTCCCATATAAGGCCTCATAAGGCGCGCATCCGATACTAGAATGGTAGCCTGTTATAAGCAACCCACAAGAGGCAAATGATCCTCCCACTACCCTCGAAATCAATAACACAAGCCCGCAGATATCCTCGAGTGTCCGAATAAGGCGCTACCGTCGCTTGGCCCGAGGATGAAACGCCGCATCGAGACTCACCGTGTCCCTAATCCTTCTCGAAAGACCTCCGTGTTAGCCGAACCGGGCCTCTGTCAAATAATCGATATAGGAACTCCGTGCGCCTCACGATCTCTCGATATACGCCTAGCATAATCCTCGGTACCAAAAAGTCGCCCCGATCGGAAGGAAATGGGCTGATTTCGTCAGCCTGTCGATGATAACCCAAATGGAATCATGCTTCCTCTGGGTGGAAGGTAACCCTGTAATAAAATCCATATTTACCACCTCCCACTTCCAAGTCGGGATATCAATAGCCTGCAACAGCCCACCGGGCTTATGGTTCTCAACCTTAACCTGCTGACAATTCGGGCACTGCGCCACGAACTCCGCAATGTCTCTCTTCAGGCCATCCCACCAATACACGCATCTGAGGTCAGGATACATCTTAGTCGACCCCGGATGAATAGAATAACGAGCACTGTGTGCCTCCCCCAGAATCTGCTGATGAAGTCCTGTCACATCGGGAACACACAACCGGCCCTCAAATCATAGCACCCCATCCGGCGCTACCTCAAATAGACTCTTCTCTTTCTGAAAAGCGGCATCTCGATACCGTACCAAAATCGGATCCTCATACTGTCGCCTCTTCACCTCCTCGACGATGGAAGACTCGGCAACCTCTCGAACCCGAACTCCCTCACTATCAGAATCAACCAAACGAACCCCAAGGCTCACTAGCTGATGTAACTCTCGAACCATATCCTCGCTCTCGGTCAGACACCGGCTGCATACCCATCGATCTACGACTAAGGGCATCTGCAACCAAATTGGCCTTCCCTGGGTGGTATAGGATATCAACATCGTAATCCTTAAGCAGCTCCAACCACCGTCTCTGCCGCAAGTTCAGCTCCCTCTGGCTGAAGATATACTGGAGGCTCTTGTGGTCTGTGTAAATATCCACATGAACTCCATACAAATAGTGTCTCCAGATCTTCAAGGCATGAATCACTGCTGCCAATTCTAAGTCATGTGTGGGATAGTTCTTCTCATGCTTCCTAAGATGTCGAGATGCGTAAGCTATAACCTTGCCATGCTGCATCAGCACGCACCCAAGACCGACACCCGACGCATCACAATAAACCACATATCCGTTCAAACCCTCAGGAAGAGTAAGAACTGGGGCGGTCGTCAACTTCTCCTTCAGTAACTGAAAACTCTCCTCACAAGCATCCGTCCACTGAAATATAGTTGCTTTCTGAGTCAGCCTAGTCAAAGGCGCTGACATGGAAGCAAACTTCACCACAAACCTCCGATAATAACCTGCAAGGCCCAAAGCCGCGCACTCCGCTTGGTGTAGCTGGTCCGCCAAGTCTTGATCGCTCAATCTTAGTCAGACAACCCGAATACCATCGCCCCATAACATGCCCTAAGAAAGCCACTGGCTAGCCAAAACTCGCATTTCGAGAACTTGGCATACAATCACGGCCCTCGGGACTCTAATACCGCCTCAAATGATCAGATGCCTCGCTCAGGCGCGAATACACCAAGATATCATCAATGAACACTATAACGAACATATCCAAGAATGGCCTGAACACCCTATTCATCAAATCCATGAATACCGCTGGAGCGTTGGTCAATCCGAAAGACATCACCCTGAACTCATAGTGCCCATACCGGGTCCTGAATGCAGTCTTTGGGATATCCGCCTCTCTAACTCGTACCTGATGGTAACCAGATCGCACATCTATCTTGGAAAAGCATCTCGCACCCTGCAATTGGTCAAACAAATCATCAATCCTGGGGAGGGGATATCTGTTCTTGATAGTTACCTTGTTCACCGTCAGAATCAATACACATACGCAGCGTCCCATCCTTCTTCTTTACAAATAACACTGGCGCTCCCCAGGGAGAAACACTTGGCCTAATAAAGCCTTTCTCTAGCAAATCTTTCAGCTGGTCCTTCAATTCCTTCAACTAGGCAGGTGCCATCCTGTATGGAGGAATAGATATCGGTCGAGTGTCTGGCGCCAAATCGATGCAAAACTCAATCTCCTCTCGTGAGGATACCTAAGCTCGCCCGGGAATACGCCTGAAACTCTCTAACAACCGGACCGATCAAGGTCCAGATCTCACCTCGATGATTTAATACCCGAACCAAATGGTAAATATACCCCTTCTGTACCATCTTCCTAGCCTTGAGGTAAGAAATAAACATACCCCTCGGCGATGCAGTATTCCCCTTCCACTCGATAACCGACTCACCGGGAAACTGGAACCGAACTAACCTCTCTCTACAGTCCACATTGGCATAGCAAGACGCTAGCCAATCCATACCCATAATCACATCAAAGTCTGTCATATCCAACTCTATCAAGTCGGCAGAGTCCGACGATCAGATATAGTCACCGGGCAAGCCTTATACACTCGCTCGCCACCACCGAATCACCCATCGGGTAGCTACCTCAAAAGGTTTTATGGACTCGGTTCTATCCCTATTCTACCAAAGAATATGAGGAGATATATAGGACAAAGTAGAACCTGGTCTATCAAAGCATAAACATCACAAAGAAGAAACCAACAATGTACCGTGACGACATCGTGACGCCCTAGTCCCGGGCGGCCGGACATAGCATAAATGCGCTTCGAGGACCGCTAGAATCGAACCCCGCCACGACCCGCCGCGCTCGCTGGCCCGTGAACACCCCGCCCGGCTCCTAACCATCAAGACGAAGACCAAAGAATCAACTCGCTGAACCATGGCATTCCCACCGCCTCGGATGGACAATCTCTTTAAATGGCCTCGCCGCCACAAGAGTAACAAGCTCCACGGAGGAACACGACACTTCATAATGGCAATCACCACATCGACCACACCGAGGCATAGGTGGCCTCATCTCGACCGAACTCGTCCTCCGAAACCCAAGCCCGACCTCGCCCCGCTCTCGAATACCATCTGCACGAGGAAGATGGTGGAGGAGCGCTCTGAACCGGCTGTGATGCAAACCCGGTCTGCTGCTGGGGCTGTCTACCTCGAGAACTACTAGAGGACGCTGTCCCGCCTTCTTCGCGATACCTATCAATCCGCTTACCCTCGTTCTCATACCTCGCCAGATAGGCTGCATGCGGCAATGTCCATGCCCGGTGAAGAGCTACTCGCATAACTCTCTCGCCAAATAGTCATCGAGCCCTATGACGTGGCGGCACTCGCCCTCCATATCGCTACTAAAGTGGGTACATATCGAGCCAACGAGTCAAACTCGACGTTGTACTCTGGATCGCCCGCCCACTGCCTCAATCTCGTAAATTGTTTACTGCGTGCTCCTCATCCGCGAGGCAAGAAATGACCAAGAAATGCCGCCGAACTCGTCCCATACAACCTGAAGCGCATGCTCCCCGGACAGATCCTATGAATCAAACTACCAATCGCGGTATCACGCAACGATGCAAACTCAATACAATCGACTCGAGATCCGAGGCCTTGATCACCCTCATAATCCGTCAGAATCGCTTGATAAATTCTCGAGGGTCATCTCGTGCCTCGAACCATAAAACTTTAGTGCCGCAGCCAAGAAGTCCCGGTTTCACGCTATCGACCGGGAGGAACTACGGTACAATGAACCGCTTCTCAGATGTCCTCATGCCTAGCCACTATCTCGCCAATAATCGCCATCTCTCAGAGCCCATATCCTCTCGCCTCCAGCCGCATAACCGAGGCTCAGTACCGTAGTCTCGATGGCAGCCGCCGCCGCCCGATTGCTGGGTTGGCGACTTTGTGGAACTCGTCGTCCAAAAATTATCTCTCGTAAAGGCCGGGCTCGTGCTCGTAACCCTGTCCCACTAGTAGTTCCTCTCGCTTTGCCCTTCGCCGCGCTGTTATGCGTGGAGGCATAATCGATACATACAAAATTTACGCCGAGGAAATTCAACCTATAACACTTTCTATTGCACGATCTTAGAGTGAAAGAAATGGAAACTAATCCTAAATATCTTGTAGCCTCGATTATAGATGTGGTGCACAACACACCGATAATCAAGACTTACTAGATACGGCTCAGAGACCCTTTCCGAGGATTAATCGCTCGATACCACTTTTGTCACGACCACCTCGATCCGTGATCGTGCCTTACCCCGCACCCTTGTGATACAACATCGAGAAAATCAACTAAATAAACTCAAAAACAAGAACCATATAATATAGAATAGGCTAAACCAAAAATGGCTACCTTTCCTTAACATAAATCAAACAGAATCGAACGCTACATCCTTAATAACCCAATTTATAACCGGACTACGTGCCTCTAAGATTTTGTAACAACCATGACGGACAGACCGCCATACCCTGAATGTACACAAAACCTACAAAATCGTGGAGAACTGTACAAAAGCCACGCTAAGCCTCCGAGAAATGGAGCTTCGACACCGAGCAAAGACCTAAGAATGAGGTCCACCACCGCTACCTTACATGCGGCATGAATGCAGCCCGAGGAAGGGTCGATACAATATGTACTAAGTATGTAAACCGAAAATACCGTAATAATATCATAAGTCAAAAATAAGTCGAGTCATAGATAAAAATCAATTTCTCAGACCGTGCCTTACTAATAATGAGAGTAACAAGTATATATATCTTATCGCATGAAAATAGGAGGCTCATGATCAAAACAGGTACCTCGCCTGTAGTATCATTAAGCAATCCTACTCTCGGGACTATTTCACCCGCACGGGTCCCGTGGACCCGCATGAGGTCATCCGCCGCCACGTGGGACTATTTCACCCGCATGGGACTATTTCACCCGCATGGATCCTGTGGACCCGCATGAGTACCATCGCCGTACTCGCATGGGACTATTTCACCCGCATGGATCCTGTGGTCCGGATCCGCATGAGTGCAAGCGTCGCACTCGCATCATGGGTAGCAAATCCATGGCATAAGTAATAACCCGGGGTTTACCCCGTAATAATATAAATATATAACATAGCTCATCCGGCTATCATACATAACATAAGCACTACCGGCCTATCATATCACAACATAAGCACTACCGGCCTATCATATCACAACATAAGCACTACCGGCCTATCATAACATAAGCACTACCGGCTTATCATAACATAAGCACTACCGGCTTATCATAACATAAGCAAGTTAAGAAATCCCCTAACTTCTTATTAACATTATTAATATATCCTCTCATTTTAGTATCCTAAGGCACTAACATGTCTTTTAATAGAAAATCCGGGAATTCAACCCAAGTACCATGTACTTCTAACTTTTTAAGAAATAACTCTTTTTACACAAAAATTCCAAGATACTAATCACCATAGTATCAAGTTACGATTTCCTTTCAAAACAAGTCACATGTCCTTTTAGAAATATAATAGGCTTCTAAATCAAGTGACTTCATTTCCTTTAAAACATTAGGCAACCAATGCCTAAAAATCAATTCACCTTTCTTAGTTTCAAATCCTTTACCCGTACTTGTTTTAATTAGAGTAAACCTTTCTTTGTGAACCTTTCAAAAACTAATATAACCAACTTCCCATAAAGTCATTATATTAGCGCTATTCCTTTGTCAAATACATTTTCCCTAAATCCAAGGGACTTATACTTTTAAAATGAAACAAGTACCAATATACTTTAAAACAAATGAAGGATATCAAATCTTGTACGTCTACCGTACTACATAGGTACAACTACTCATGCTCAAGAGATAGGAAAGTTCCACATACCTCTTCGGTTAATCCACTTGCTAAGTCCGAAATACCGCACGTAATATGTCAACCTATAATGACCATAATACGTTTATTAACCCCTAATTTCAATGTAGAAATATTCCAAGTTCAAGTTACTAATTCCTAAGGAAATTTGGGCAGCATTTCCTTTGTTTCTACATACTTTGCCACCTTTTTCAAGGCCGAATTCAATATCCAAACACCACATTTAAGACCCAACAATCCAACATTTCAAAGGGGATTACACAACCAAACTTAGGTGTGTAAAATTCTGCCCCATAAGGTAAAACCATACACTTAACAATTCTAAAGTAGTTTGTAGGCTACAACATGCTCATAATATCTCTTTAACCAATCTTTTCATATCCAAACCATTTTTCTTACATGCAATGATTCTAAGAGCATTATTTACTACTACAAATTCCTTATTCTCCACATGCAACACCAATAACTAGCTACAAGAGAAGAAATGTTATCTTTGGAGCTTTAGCCAAAACTATTCCAACAATTTTGCTAGCCTCCTTTTCAAGAATACCACCACAATAACCTCCACAAGCTTGCAAATAACTTTCCTTCCTAACACCCTTTTCAGATTTTTCTTAAGCTTGGAGTTTCTCTTGATTTTCTAGAGAGAAGGGAGAGCTTTTTAGCTTAGAGAGAGAGAGAGATGAAAGATGAAAGATGAAAGATGACCAAGTCTTCAAGACTTGGTCAATATAAGGCATGCAACATTTCAGATGGGGGGGGGGGACACTTGTCACCCACCCATGACCTCTTTTAGAACAAAGCAAAGGCAGAATTTCCACTAACTCTCGCAGATCCCGCCTAGGCGCCGCGCCATGGCGGGCCAAGGCGCTGAAATCCCCGCCGCTTTCTCAGACTTTCCGAGCCGCGACCGCTTCCCGATCATGCTTCGCTCAGCCGCGCGCTGAGGCCCACGATCATGTCCGCACTAACCACGGGGTATAACAGAGAGAACTTATCTCCCTTACAAAATCTAAATCATCAAGCGCCCCCTTATAATCGTATAGATTTTCAAAACCTACCAACGATGTCTTCTATTTTCCGTAGGCAGCACTCGTACTTATCTTATTCTTGCTTTGCGCATTTTCCTGAAATTATCCGGAAGGTCGTGGCTCTGACCGCCACACCAATCCATATCCAAGTACCTCGAAGGGCACTTAACATAAACTCCTTCAAATTCGAGTATTACTTACTTCTGCATTAATTTACCTCAAATGAACAAGTCACACAGACTTATTAAAATCAACTATGTCAAAGAAGGAAAGATAATTCACTGGTTACAACCACTTCCCTTCCTTTCCACTCGATAACCGGTTTACTGGAAAACTGGTACCGAACCAATCTCTCTGTAGTCAACGTTGACATAACAAGAGGCCAACTAACCCGTACTCATAATGACCTCAAGGTCTGTCATGTCAGCTCTATTAGGTCTGCTAGGGTCCGACGACTGTATCGTCACCGGGAAATTATTATACACCCGCTCAGCTACCACCCATCACCCTCGGTTGTAGTTACCTCTAAAGGTTCTCATGGATTCAGACTATATCTTTTACACTTGGTTGCTCACTTTCTTACCGGTCGTACTCTTTTCCGTACTTCCAAACTTATCCTAGCTTAGGTACATAACTTCCATAATAAAGCTGGCCTCCAATCTTGGAGTTACTAAGTTAAACAATATAAGGCCATTTTCGGCTCTCACAACCTGGTTCTGGTGGAGCGTGTCCACGAACTCGTAAAACGATTAACTAGACTCGGGCCTCACACCCTCGTGATCCTGTCACGTAGCGGGACTACTACCAACTTATGCCATTCCATTTCAGGCTTTGGGGCGACCCTTAATAGGCCCTCAACCCGACTCGGCGTCGCACTTAACTCTTATCCTTGGTCTGACTTAACTTTTTACTACCCGAGGAGGCATTATATACCTAAGGTCTCGGCGGTTATCAATATTCTTAGGCTCGCAATTCCCATGCTCCAAGCCTACCTTATCAGTCCCCCCGTAAATAGGTACAATAACTTCTCATAATACCATAATCGTGTTGTCTTGACCACAACAACCATACTCACTCCATACGGGTCTCATCCGTACCATTAATCATACCACGTAGCTTAATCTATTAACATAGTCTTCCATTAAGTCCCTTAATTATAACTTCTTAAGGGTCCATAACTTTTTCAGACAACTCATCATCTCCTAATTATCTCAAATCAGTACGTAAAACCTTGACGAGAGTTCATTAAACTGTTTCATACCTTCCCGGTATTTACTTAGTCCTTACCAATTCCTGATAATCTAAAATCATTCTAGGTAACACATATGTGACCCTCATACTTAAGTCCGTATAGATGTATGTCACAATACCAACTATACTACACATATTACTAACCTGGATACGCAATCCACATAATTTTTCCTGGGTCACTACTGCATTTCTCGTAGCTGCAATCAACATAACTTATTAGGGAGAGATGACCCTAACCACACAGCTCTATCGCACGATCTCAGAGTGAGAAGAATGGAAACCAATCCTAAATGTCCTGCAACCTCCTAGTCATAGATGTGGTGCACAACACACCGATAACCAAGACTCTACTAGACACGGTCTGTAGACACTTTCCGAGGACTAACTGCTCTGATACCACTTTTTTCATGACCCGACCCCTTTAAGGTATACATCAGAGAATAGCATAAACTACCACAATCGGCTATCATACATAACATAAGCACTACCGGCTTATCATACGTAACATAAGCGCTATCGGCTTATCCTAACATAACGTAAGCGCTACCGGCTTATCATACATAACATAAGCAAGTTAAGAAATCCCCCTAACTTCTTATTAGTCTTATTCATATACACTCTCATTTTAGCTTACTTAAGGCACTAACATGTCATTATAACAATCCGGGAATTTAACCCAAAGTACTACATACTTCTACTCTTTAAAAATGACTCTTTTTCATATAAAACTTCCAAGATACTAATAACCGTAGTATCAAGTCACAACTATTTTTCAAGACAAGTCACAATACCTTTTAGAAATACATTTATAGGTTTCTAAATCAAGTGACTTCTTTCTTTTAAAACCTTAAGCAATTGATGCCTTAAAATCAATTTGCCTTTCATTATTTCAAGTCATTTATCATACTTACATTACTTAGAGTAAACCACTCTTTTTAACTTTCCATAAAGCTATTATAACCAACTTCCCATAAAACCGTTATACTAGCTTCATGTCTTAGATACTTACATTCTTCTTTATAACCAAGTGACTTAAAATTTCATAACAAAACAAGTATCATATACTTTCAAAATACTTTGAGTCTCTTAACTTTTACAAACTAAGATATCCTTAATATTTTTAAACAAGTGAGTTAATTCCCTAACTCAGAGTGAGAAGAATGGAAATCAATCCTAAATATCCTGCAGCCTCCTGATTATTGGTGTGGTGCACAATACGCCGATAATCAAGACTCTACTAGATACGGTCTGTAGACACTTTCCGAGGACTAACTGCTCTGATACCACTTTTGTCACGACCCGACCTCGGGCCCGCGACTGGTGCCTTACCCCGGGCACCCTAGTGATAATACATCAGATAAAATCAGCGGAAATAAAACTCATAGACATGAAAAATATAAAATAAGAAACAGGCTAACCAAAACGGTCACCTTTCTGCATATATATAAAAATCTGAACAGTTACATCCTTTACAAGCCCAACTCACAACAGTACTACAGAACTCTAAGAGTTTGATAACAACTATGACGGAACAGGGCCCTGCCATACCCCTGAATGTACAAGTACCTACAATGACAAGGAATCTATACCAAAGATAAGCCTCCAGAGAAACGGAGCTTCCCAATACGCAGAACCGTGATCCTATGAGCGAGGATCAACAACTCACACTTACCTACGCAGATTTAACGCACTTCCGGGCGAGGTCAAGACAATAGGTACCAAGTATGTGAAACTGAAAATACTGTAATGAAATCATAACAGTCTATATAAAACAGGAGACATGTATGATAACCAAACTACAATACACAATATATAAGCAGTCATGTCAAGTCAGGTACGCACGCCCTCAAAGTCATCACTCAAATATAACCATGGGTCTCACGCCCGCAATATCAATCATGCTCGTGGAACTCCTTCCTCACTGCCGGCAGTCTATGATATAATATAACACCACAAGTACACATGAAACCAGGTCCCACCTGTGCCATAAAAACCGTACGGGCCAAGTAGGAAAACTACACACCAGATCCAGCCTGCATCATAAAACTGACCGGGGCAAGTACGAAGGCATAGCTACTAGATCCACCCTGCATCATCAACTGACCGGGGCAAGTACTAAATCCAGCTACCAGAACCAGCCTGTCGCCACGAGATATGACTGGGGCAAGCACTGCAGCCATCTACCAGATTCTACCGTACCAACAATGCTATAAAACTGACCGGCAAGTCGAGCGCCAACTACTGTATCTCTCGCCGCGCATGACCGGCAAGTACGAGAGCCAACTACCGAATCCGCTGCGTCGACAACCGATTCCACCGCATCACGGCCGGGCGGTATGAAAGCCACTACCAGATCCACCTTGTATTACGTCGCTGACCGGGGCAAGTACGTAAGCTAACTACCAGGTACCTCCTGCATCACGAGACTTCATGGGGAACTAATCCGTGGAATACAAATAATAAATCAGGAGTTTAACCCTCCGCATGGCCGCATGCCCCCGGAATTCCTTCATCGGTGCAGACATGTCCATGTAACAATAAGAATGGGAGCATACCCGTGGGTCGGCCCTCCATCGAGAGACGCGATACCATAAGAATATAACATTTGCACAATAAAGGCTATCACAACAAGCATATGCAAGTTTAACATATTTTTAGACTTTCATATTATTCCAACAATCCGGGCTTTAACCCCAAAGTACTACATACTTTAATTCTCTTAAAAAGATCTTTTTTTAAGTAAAAACTACACGATACTAATACCCATAGTATCAAGACACTCTCATGTTTATGTTATACCCCGTAGTTCCAGGGTATGTATGTGAGGACGTGCGTACGAGAATACAACATTAAGAATGGAAATGAAGAAAGATTTGATTTTCCGACGAAAATTTTTCCGGATTTTATGAAGGAAAAAGGTTCGTAAATGGGAATTGGATTCCGAGATTTGGTATTCGGACTTCTGGGAATATATTAGAATTATGGAATTTTATTTCCAGATTTGGTCACGTGGGGCCCACGGGGGAAAATTTACGGTTTTGTGGGGCCCACATTATTTTCGAGATTTTGGCCATTATGGATGTTTTCGGGAGATGAATATTTTGGATGAATAGGAGGGCTACACGTGTCACCCCCTTAGGTGGCACATGGCCGAAATCTTGTGTTATACCCCGTAGTTCCAGAGTATGTATGTGAGGACGTACGTACAATTGTATAAGCCCTAATTAGGTTAAAGATGAAATTGTGAACTTTCAACAGAAAAGATTCTGAACCTTGTGAAGGAAATTTTACGTTTTTAATATTTTAACCGATTTCAGATTTTTCCGAGAAATGAAATATTTTGGACCAATAGGAGGGCGACATGTGTCACCCTTAGGTGGCATTGGTTGGACGAAAATATTGGGCAAGTGGCCAAGTCAATTAGTCAAAGTCTTGGAAGATATTTGTTTGGGATAGTGGGAGTAGGTT
This sequence comes from Przewalskia tangutica, assembly GCA_029844215.1. Lineage (NCBI taxonomy): Eukaryota > Viridiplantae > Streptophyta > Magnoliopsida > Solanales > Solanaceae > Przewalskia > Przewalskia tangutica. Next base: position 74,330,043 of record CM056725.1, read on the forward strand.
TGGACGTTTTTTGTGGGGCAAGTGGAGGTGCCTTGGACGGTTTTGGAGGAGCAAGTGGATAACCACATGGCTCATTTTTGTGGTGGACATATGTCTCAAAGTTGTGGTGGACATATGTCCCAATATTGTGGTGGACACTTGGTGGAAGACTCCAGTCACACAAGCAACCCAATCTTCACCCTCCATTTGCTTTAATCTTGGCCATTGAAGGTTCTATAAATACCCCCCTTAAGTGCAAGACTTCTTCATCCACTTAACAATTTCCAAGTCTCAAAACTCCCTCCCCCTTTGAGTAGCTCTCGTCCAAACACCCTCCCCCCCTTCCTTGTTGTTCTCGTCGAAATACCCTCCCCCCCCCTTGGTAGAAAATTGTCTTCTAGTATTGTTACTATCCCAAATACCTTAGCCAAAAATCCCTTGTTGTATTCCAAAGTTACCTCTATACTAAAAGCCCGGAAATAATACTTTATATCCTTTAGTCACAAAACGAAACCCTAGGAAAAGCTTCATAGTTGGTTGAAGTATTAAGTAGAAGTTGTTTGGAAACTTCTAAGGGTTTCTTGGAGCTATCGGAGCGTGCAAATTAGGAGTTAAACGTTGTTCAGGATCGACATTTAATCTTGGATAATTTTGGGCTTATTGAGGTAATAATATTTGTCCTTCTATTGTAATTGGAAATTACATACTGTAGTAGTATAGAAATGAGTATAAGATTAATAGAAGGATGGTATAAAAGAAGAGAAATGAACTGTACTTACATTGGGTTGTATTTACAGTAGACTTGTGTAGTTTGGCGGGTAGGGAAATGCTGCCCAATTTTCCGTAAAATAGAGAACCTTCTGCTTAGAATATCCTACAGAGTAGTCTAGACGTTGATAGACGTATTTGACTATTATAGGTTGATACTCTGCGCGCGACATATTCGACTTGGCAGGTGGATTTCGCCGAGGAGGTATGTGATTCTTCCTATCCTCTTGAGCATGATATTTTTGATATATATATAGTACGGTAGACGTACGTGTGTTAACTAAAATTGGTTTTACTCTGATGTCTTTTGACTTGAGTTTTAAATAATAAGAATCTTGAAGTATTTCAAAAGAGTTATGAATCATTTTTGAAAGAAAAGTAATACTTGGTTTTTCAACAAGCTTAAGTGTTATACTAGCTTTATGGGAAGTTAGGTATAACGACTTAAGAAAGATAAGAGGAAAGTGTTATACTACCTTTATGCTACGTGTGTTAGTGTCTTGTAACGTTTGTGTAAAGGGGGTTCCCTTGTTGTGCTTATGTTGTTTAACGATAAGCAGTTGTGCTGATATTATATCACTTACCCCCCTAACTTGTTATGCCGAGGGTTAGCCGCCCCCGATGCGAGGAATACCTTATGCGGGTCTGTGTGACCTATGCGGAGCTGCGGGAGTTCCAGGATGATCACTCCGGGTGTGTTACCCGATGCGAGGAATACCTCATGCGGTCTGTGTGACTATGCGGATCGCGAGTCCAGTTGATGCCGAGGTTAGCTACCCCGATGCGAAATACCTCATGCGGACCTAGGTGGTCTATGCGGATCGCGGAGTCGAGAATAGGCTCGCATAATGATACTATAGGCGATTGGCCTTGCTTCGATCATTAGCGGCCTAGAAAAGACCAGTTACATTATATCTATTTTGCTATTGTTTATGCTGTGGCACTATGTGCGGTTGAATTGGTTGTATTTGTAAGTGGTTTTAAAATGCTTGATTTCATTTCAGTACTTTATAGTTTCACATACTTGGTACCTGTTGTACTGACCTCCTTCGGGGGGCTGCGTTCATGCCGCAGGTAAGGGAAAACAGGTGGTAGATCCTCATTCTTAGGATCTTTACTCTGGTGTCAGGAGCCCCATTTCTCCGGAGGCTCGACTTTTGGTACGGCTCTCCCTGTGTTGTAGATATTTTGTACATTCAGGGTATGGCGGGGCCCTGTCCCGTCATAGTTGTTGCATTCCTAGAGGTCTGTAGTCCTGTTGTAAAGTTGGGATGTAACTGTTCACTCTTGATGTATATATACATGCCGAAAGGCAATCTTTTCTTGGATAAACTATTTCTCTTTTCATATTGTTTCATGTCTTGTTTTTATATTCCGCTGGTTTCTCTGATGTATGTCTACTTAGGTGCCCGTAGGCATCGATCACGGGCCCGGGTTCGGGTCGTGACAAAAGTGGTATCAGAGCAGTTAATCCTCGGAAAGTGTCTACAGACCGTATCTAGTAGAGTCTTGATTATCGGTGTGTTGTGCACAACACCAATAATCAGGAGGCCATAAGATATTTAGGATTGGTTTCCATTCTTCTCACTCTGAGATCGTGCCTTAGAGCTGTGTTATAGGTTGGACCCCTCTAACGTACTTCTTTTCTGTACCAGTTATGCCTCCACGCAAGGCAACCCGGGCCCAGAAGGGCAAGGCAGCCGAGGGAGCTGCTAGTAGGACACAGAGGGTCACGAGGGCCCAGGCCCAGACTTTACCCGAGGCGATACCTCAGACGGCGAGTTCTACGACGCCGCCGGCCCCAGCAGAGTTTAGGGCCGCAGCAGAGGCTACTGAGACCACAGTACCTGCGCCTCCAGTCCCACAGCCTGGAGCAGAGGAGATGGGTTACAGGGAGATGGCCCAGCTACTAGCCAGGATCGTGGCCAGACATGAGGATAGGATGGATGCGGCAGTTCCAGTTCCAGTAGTACCCGTGGTTCACCCTAGGTCGGATAGTTTGAGACTGCGGTACTTTCTGAGCTGCAGCCCGCCAGAGTTTTATGGGTCGAGGCCTGAGGATGATCCGCAAGAGTTCATCCGACAATTATAGCGGATCATGAGAGTGATCAAGGCTTCGGAGACCGAGTCCGTGATCTTGGGTTCGCATCGGCTGCGTGATACCGCGATCGTTTGATTCGCGAGCTATCCCGGGGAGAGCATGCGCCTCCAGCAGTATGGGACGAGTTCTCTGAGGCATTTCTCACTCATTTCTTGCCGCCACAGATGAGGAGAGCACGGGCCGACAAATTTTTGATGCTGAGGCAGAGAGGGCGCACAGTTCGGGAGTACAACGTGGAGTTCGACTCGTTGGCTCGATATGTCCCTGCGTTGGTAGCAGATATGGAGGAGTGGTGCACCGCCACGTCACCGCTAGATGATTATTTGGCGTAGTCTTGCTCGGTGTAGCTCTTCACCGGCATGGACATTGCTCGCACGCAGCTCACGCACTGGTGTGAGGCGTAGAGGCCGACGGGTCGACAGATATCAGCAGCAGAAGAAGGCCAGGACGGCAGGATCTTTTGGTAGCTCTCAGGGTGGACGGTCTCAGCAGCAGACTAGATTTGCACCACAGCCAGCTCAGAGCACTCCTACACCGTCTTCAGTACAACCAGAGTATTCGGGGGCAGGTCAGGGCCCCAGGGCTTCGGACTTCCAGGGTAGCAGAGGTGCTAACCGATCGAGACCACCCCCCCCTCAGTGTGGCCGATGCGGTAGATCCCATTACGGGAGTTGTGGTCCTACTTCAGGAGTTTGTTATGCTTGCGGTCAGAAGGGTCACTTTGGCGGACCGTCCACCGCGGCGCGCAGATGGTAGGGGTCAGCCTACAGGGTCTTTTGTCGGGTCTTCATCTCCTACAGTTACTCGCCCCGGAGGGTAGGGTACTCATGGACCAGCAGGTCGCGGCAGAGGTCGTGGCACGTCCCGATTCAGCCAGTCCTCGAACAACATTTATGCCCCGTCCACCGCCAGACCGGGAGGCATCGCGGATGTCGCCGCAGTACTTTATCGGTTTCTTGTTGACGTATATGCCTTGATAGATCCGGTTCTACTGCCCTATCTATCTCCCAATATTGATAGCAGGATAGGGATAGATCCTGAGTCCATAGACCCTTTCGAGGTAGCTACGACTGTGGGTGATTCGGTGGTAGATCGGCGGGTATATAGGGCTTGCCGGTGACTTTATGCGTCGTCCGACTAGCCGACTTGATAGAGTTGGATATGACCGATTTTGATGTGATCATGGGTATGGATTGGCTAGCTTCGCTATGCCAATGTAGACCGCAGGAGAGAGTGGTACGGTTCCAGCTTCTGGGAGCCAGTTATCGAGGGAGGAACACCGTGTCGCCGGCGGTAGGTTTATTTCTTACCTCAAGGCTAGGAAGATGCGCAGAAGGGTATATCTACCATCTCATTCGGTGTTTGATAATCGAGGTCGCGTACCAGATTTTCATCGGGCCCAGTGAGTCGAGAGTTCCCGATGTGTTTCAGACGACCTCTCGTATCCTCCCGAGAGGAGATAGAGTTTTGTATCGATGTCTTTGCGGACACTCGGCCTATATCCATTCCGCCATACAGAATGGCACCTGCCGAGTTGAGGGAGTTGAAGGACCAGCTGAGAGATTTGCTGGAGAAGGGCTTCATCAGGCCTAGTGTTTCTCCCTGGGGAGCGCCTGTATTGTTCGTGAAGAAGAAGAACGGGACGCTGCGCATGTGTGTTGATTACAGGCAGCTGAACAAGGTGACTATTAAGAACATATACCCCCTTCCCAGGATTGATGATTTGTTCGACCAGTTGCAGGGTGCGAGATGTTTCTCCAAGATTGACCTGCGATCGGGCTATCATCAGGTGCGAGTTAGAGAGGCGGATGTCCCCAGGACTGCATTCCGGACCCGGTACGGGCACTATGAGTTCAGGGTTATGTCTTTCGGTTTGACCAATGCTTCGACGGTATTTATGGATTTGATGAACCGAGTGTTCAAGCCATTTTTGGATACGTTTGTGCTAGTGTTCATTGATGACATCTTGGTTTATTCCCGCTCAGAGCAGGAGCATGCGGAGCATTTGAGGACTGTGCTGAGAGTTCTCCAGGACCATCGGTTGTACGCCAAGTTTTCGAAGTGTGAGTTTTGGTTGGCTTTGGTGGCGTTCTTAGGGCACATTATTGGGGCCGATGGTATTCGGGTGGATACGGCCAAGATCGAGGCAGTCAGAAGTTGGCCTAGACCTACTACTCCGACAGAGGTGCGCAACTTTCTGGGCCTTGCAGGTTACTATCGGAGGTTCATGGAGAAGTTTGCTTCTATTTCGGCACCTTTGACTAAGCTGACTCAGAAGACAGCTAAGTTTCAGTGGACGGATGCTTGTGAGGAGGGCTTCCAGTTACTGAAGGAGAGGTTGACGACCGCCCCAGTTCTTACTCTTCCAGCGGGTCCAGACGGCTATGTGGTTTATTGTGATGCGTCAGGCATCGAGCTTAGATGTGTGTTGATGCAGCAGGGCAAGGTTATAGCATACGCATCTCGGCAGCTCAAGAAGCATGAGAAGAATTACCCCACCCATGATTTGGAGTTGGCAGTGATTCACGCCAAGATCCGAGGCACTATTTGTATGGAGTTCATGTGGATATTTACACAGACCACAAGAGCCTCCAGTATATCTTCAGCCAGAGGGAGCTGAACTTACGACAGAGACGGTGGTTAGAGTTACTCAAGGATTATGATGTCGATATACTGTACCACCCGGGGAAGTCCAATGTTGTGGCAGATGCCCTTAGTCGTAGGTCGATGGGGAGTCTATCAGATGTGCAGCCAGAGAGGAGGGGCATGGTCTGCGAGTTGCATCAGCTAGCGAGCATTGGAGTCCGACTGATTGGTTCTGATAGTAGTGGGGTTCGAGTTCGAGAGGTTGCCGAGTCTTCCATCGTCGAGGAGGTGAAGAGGCAACAGTTTGAGGATCCGATTTTGACACGGTATCGTGATACGGCTCTTCGTGAGGGGAAGGGTCCTTTTGAGGTAGCACCTGATGGGGTGCTAAGGTTTGAGGGCAGGTTGTGTGTTCCAGATATTGCGGGACTTCTGCGTGAGTTCTAGGGAAGCACACAACGCGCGTTTCTATTCATCCGGTCGACAAAGATGTACCACGACCTCGATCGTGTATTGGTGGGATGGCACAAGAGGACGTTGCAGAGTTTGTTGCTCAGTGCCCGTGTTGTCAGCAGGTAAAGGTAGAGCACCAGAGGCCTGGTGGATTATTACAGACGATAGAGATCCCGACCTGGAAGTAGGAGGTGATCAACATGGACTTTATCACAGGGTTACCTCGCACTCAGAGGAAGCATGATTCTATCTGGGTTATCGTCGACAGCCGATTTAAATCGCCCACTTTCTTCCAAATGGCGACTTTTTCGGCCGAGGATTATGCCAGACTTTACTTCCGAGAGATCGTGAGACTGCATGGGGTCCCTATTTCTATCATATTAGACAGATGAGCCCAGTTTACGGCTAACTTCTGGAGGTCGTTCCAGAAGGGATTAGGGACGCAGGTGAGCCTCAGTATTGCATTCCATCCTCAGACAGACAGACAGGCAGAGCGTACTATCCAGACTCTTGAGGATATGCTGCGAGCCTGTGTTATTGATTTCAGAGGTAGCTGGGAGGATCATTTGCCGCTAGTGGAGTTTGCGTATAATAACAGCTACCACTCCAGTATCCAGATGGCGCCTTATGAGGCCTTATATGGGAGGAAGTGTAGGTCACCGATAGGCTGGTTCGATGTGGGCGAGGTGCAGTTAGTCGGGCCAGACTTGATACATCAGGCAGTGGATAAGGTGAAGCTTATCCAGGAGCGGTTATTGACAGCTCAGAGTCGACAGAAGTCGTATGCAGATCATCGTCGTCGGCATCTGGAGTTTGAGGTTGATGATTGAGTTTTCCTGAAGGTGTCACCCATGAAGATTGTGATGAGGTTTGGGAAGAAAGGGAAGCTCAGCCCAAGGTACATTGGGCCTTATTAGATTGTCCGCAGGGTAGGCAAGGTTGCCTATGAGTTGGATCTGCCGTCCGATCTGGTACATATTTATGCCCAGCCCAAGGTACATATTTATGCAGAAAGGTGACCGTTTTGGTTAGCCTGTTTCTTATTTCATATTGTTTCATGTCTATAAGTTTTTATTTCCGCTGATTTTCTCTGATGTTTTATCACTAGGGTGTTCGGGGTAAGGCAGCAGTCGCGGGCCCGAGGTCGGGTCGTGACAAAAGTGATATCAGAGCAGTTAATCCTCGGAAATTGTCTATAGACCGTATCTAGTAGAGTCTTGATTATTGGCGTGTTGTGCACCACACTATAATCAGGAGTCTATAGGATATTTAGGATTGGTTTCCATTCTTCTCACTCTGAGATCGTGCCTTAGAGCTGTGTTATAAGTTGGACTCCCTCTGACGTATTCTTATGTACCAGTTATGCCTCTACGCAAGGCAACCCGGGCCTAGGAGGGCAAGACAGCAGAGGGAGCTGCGAGTAGAGCACAGAGGGTTGCGAGGGCACAGGCCCAGTCTTTACCTGAGGTGGTGCTACAGACGGCGAATTCTACGACGCCGCCAGCCCCAACAGAGTTTAGAGCGGCGGCGGTTGCTCACGAGGCCACACACGAGCCTCCACCCCACAAACAGAGCGGAGGATATGGGTTACAAGGAGATGGCCCGCCACTAGCCGTGATCGTGGCGAGGCATGAGGACGAGCGAGGCGGCGGTTCCAGACCGTAGTTCACCCCGGATCGATAGTTTTGAGACTTCGGACTTTTTGAGTTGCACCACCGAGTTCTATGGGTCGAGGACCGAGGATGATCTCGAGTTTATCCGATTCTGCGGATCATGAGAGTGATCAAGGCCTCGAGACAGTCGGTGTTATTGTTCACATCGCCGCGTGATCTGCAATGATCGTTTGATTCACTGAACTATCTCTGGGAGCATGCGCTCACCGTTTGGGACGAGTTCTCAGAGGCGTTTCTTAGCCATTTCTTGCCTCCGCAGATGAAGAGGGCTTGGGCCGATAGATTTTTTATGTTGAGGCAGAACGGGCGGACGGTTCGGGAGTACAATGTAGAGTTTGACTCATTGGCTCGGTACGCCCCCGCTTTAGTGGCAGACATGGAGGACAGAGTGTACCGCTATGTCACAGGGCTCGATGATTACTTAGCAGAAGGTTGCTCAGGTGTAGCCCTTCAGTCGGGCATGGACATTTCCCGCATACAGGCGTATGCATAGGGGACTGAGGAACGTAGAGGCCGACGTAGGGACCAGGATCAGCATAAGAGGGCCAAGACAGCAGGGTCCTTTGGTAACTTTCGAGGCGGACCGCCTCAGCAGCAGGCTAGTTATGCGCCTCCGCCAGTACAGAGTGGTCCTCCACAGTCTTCAGGGCATCCAGGGTATTCAGGAGCAGGTCAGGGCTCCAAGGGTTCAGGTTTTCGGGGGAGTAGGGGTGTTGGCCAGATGCAGCCACCCCTACCTCTGTGGCGATGGTAGCTCCAATGGGAATGTCATGGTGTTCAGAGGGCTTGTTTTACATGCGGCCAGCAGGGCCATTTTGCGAGAAATTGTCCGACCAGAGGTAGCGCAGATGTTAAGACTCATCCTTCGGGATCGGTAGCTGGTTCATCGCCTTCTATAGCTATGCGCCCAGCAGGGCAGGATTATGATTAGAGCGACAAAGCAAAAGTGAAGCAGTAGATACAAGTATATCCTTAACCCTCTAGAGATTAGTATGCATGATAAGATGATTATATATTAAGTGTTATGTTCGGATAGCATTTTGTAAATTGTGATTAGAAAGCATGGGTAGTTGAAAAGGTAAGTATGGGGACATGGAAGGTGTGAGCCTTAGAATATTACACGTGGAGACCTTAGATGCAAGGCCGTCTTGAGTAAAAGATTTTACGTTTTGATCTTTGTAGAGATACATAGTATACGTGGGGTATATTTGTGTGATAAGTCCATGAGTGGTGTGAAATAAAAGTGGGTGGTTGAGCTAAGAAGACCACTAGGTTTTCGTGACTTGAATAGTGAGAATGTTCCGGACCGGGAACAAGAGTTTGGCGCAAAATGGGTCGGGTTGAAGACAAATTGCGGGTCAACCCAAAACCCGGATTGAAGTAGGGTCGGTTTGAGGTGATTCCTCTAGGTGATAGGGTCACGAGGGTGCTAGGCCCAAGTTTAGGTAACCATCGTACGAGTTCGAGGATGCGTTCGACCAGAATCGGATCGTGAAGGCCGAGGATGGCCTTAAGGGAAATTGAAGCTAGTAATGACCAAGTTTGGAGGTGGTAACTCCAAAGTGCTGAAAACTGAAGCAATGACGGAAATGTGGTACGTGTACTATAAGGGTACGACGAGTCAGAAAAGAAGCGAACATGTGGTAAGAGAATGGAAGTGATCATTTTGTGAAGTAAAGATGCGAAGAAAGTATCCTTTAGACCATGGGTGAGAGGTTATTATGACGTTATGCACGTTAGAGGTGATTACTTGTTGGCGTGGATGTAAGTATTGCGCGTGTGTTATATTATGGCCATGTGTGGCATAATTGGTTTTGTAAGTATAATGGTGAAGACTATACCGACGCATGCGTTTTTGAGACTTAGAAGGAACATTCGGGACGAATGTTTCTAAGGGGGGAAGAATGTTACATCCCGTAGTTCCAGGGTATGTATGTGAGGTCGTGCGTACGAGAATACGACATTAAGAATGGAAAGGAAGAAAGATTTGATTTTCCGACGGAAAATTTTCCGGATTTTGTGAAGGAAAAAAGTTCGTAAATGGGAATTGGATTCCCAGATTTGGTATTCGAACTTCTGGGAATATATTATAATTATGGAATTTTATTTCCAGATTTGGTCACGTGGGGCCCACGGGGGAAAATTTACGGTTTTGTGGGGCCCACATTATTTTCGAGATTTTGGCCATTATGGATTTTAACACTAGGGTGCCCGGGGTAAGGCACCAGTCGCGGGCCCGAGGTCGGGTCGTGACAATATAGTTCACAACAATCATGCTCAATAGGATAGGAAGAATCACATACCTCTTCGGCTTAAACCACTAGCCAAGTCAAGTATGCCGCGCGTAGAATATCCACCTATAACAACCAAACACGTCTATCAACGTCTAGATCTCTTCGTAGAACATTTCTAAGTATAAGGTTCCTTATTCTACGGAAAATTGGGCAGCACTTCCCCTGTATCTACTTACTGTTCCACCTTTTTCAAGGCCCGATATCAATAGCCAACATGCCATATTAAAGGTGCAGTAATACAACAATTCAAAGGGGATTACACGTCTAACTGCACGTGTAAAATTCTGCCCCACAATATACAAAACAGTCCATATCTTTTCAATCTTCCTTCCACATATTATGTACTCAATTATAAACTACAACAACATGTAATCTCCAATTACAATAGAAGGACAAAGATCATTACCTCGATAAGCCCAAAAATTTCCAATGATTAAAAGTCGATCCTTAGGAATCTTAGCTCCAATTCCTTATGTTCCAACCCGCTACAAGAAACCCGTAGAAGTTCCTAACCAACTTATTTTTCAAGATCCAACTCCAAAAAGTGAAGAACACCTTAGGTCTCCAATAGGCAAGTTTCGGCCAAGGCATGGTCTTTTAGGCTAGGGGTGTGAAATCTTTTCTAACACTTGGTTAACAACCTTCCTAACACATCAAGGAAGAACACTTAAAAGTTTAAGGATTTTTGGACAACTTTTTGTCAAGAAAATGGCCTATGTCCGAGAGCACCTAGAAGGGGAAAAAGTATTTTTCAAGTTGGAAATCTCTAAGTGTGGATGAAGTCTTGCAATCCAAAGGGGGGGGGGGGGTGGTATTTATAGGACAACCAAAGTCTAGGATGCAAGAAAGTGTGTGGTAGATATTGGGGACAAGTGTGTGTGGGTCCCACCATCCACATGTCCAACAAAAACTTGAGACAAATGGCTTGCCACTTGTCTCACCATTTCGGCCAACATGGACAAGTGGCTAGCCACTTGTCCCACCAATTCGGCCACATGCCACCCAAGGGGATGACACATGTCGCCCTCCAATTCGCCCAAAATATTTCATCTTCCGGAAACATCCATATTGGCCAAAATCTCGAAAACAAAGCTGGCTACAAAATCAGAATTTCTCCCGTGGGCCCCACGTGACCAATTTCGGAAAATAAAATCCTTAATTCTATAATATTCCAAGAAGTCCAAATTACCAAATCTGGGAATCCAATTCCCATTTACGAACCTTTTTCCTTCACAAAATCCGGAAAATTTTCTGTCGGAAAATCAAATCTTTCTTCCTTTCCAATCTTAATGTCGTATTTTCGTACGTACGTCCTCACATACATACTCTGGAACTACGGGGTATAACAATATCCTATACTAGTGCAAGACAATTCTACACTTAGAATTAAATCAAGAACTTGATGTTCTTGAGAAGAGGCTCTCGGGTATGCCCTCATAGAACAAGAAAATATTTTCGTTTGTGGTTCATTAGCCACAAGACTTTAACCCAAGGTTCCTAGGGGTATTGTAAGGATATCTCAATAGAAAGATCTCGGAAAAATGACGTTTTCACGTTAGTCGCAAGGCGAAAACCTAAGGTGTTCTTCAACTTTGAAGATGAAACTTGAAGAGGAGTTCTTCATGAGCTTCTAAGGAGTGCTTGGAGTGGATTGGAACATAAGAAGAGTAGCTAAAAGTTGCTAAGGATCGACTTTTACGCTTGGACATTATTAGGGCTTATTGAGGTAAAATCTTCATCTTCTTAATGTAATTGTGTCACGACCAAACCTCAGGCCCGCGATTGCTGCCTTACCCCGGGCACCCTAGTGATAAAACATCAGAGAAAATCAGCGGAAATAAAAACTTATAGACATGAAACAATATGAAATAAGAAACAGGCTAACCAAAACGGTCACCTTTCTGCATATATATAAAACCCGAACAGTTATACTTTACAAACCTAACTCACAATAATACTACAGACCTCTAAGAGTTTTTATAACAACTACGACGGGACAGGGCCCCGCCATACCCCTGAATGTATAAGTACTTACAATGACAGGGAATCTATACCAAAAGATAAGCCTCCGGAGAAACGGAGCTTCCCAATGCTGAATCGTGATCCTATGGTGAGGATCAACAATCGGTGTACCTCTACCGCGGCATGAACGCAATTTCACGGGCGAGGTCGATAACAGTACCAAGTATGTAAAACTGAAAATACTGTAATGAATTCACATTTCATCATTTTTAAAAGACCATTTCGCAATCAGTAAACAGTTATATCAAGATAGGGACGCATGTCCTCAAAATCATCACTCACACATAACCATGGGTCTCACGCCCATAATATCAATCGTGCCCGTGGAACTCCTTCCTCACTGTCGGCAGTACATGATGTAAAACAACACCCACATATGAACCTGAACACTAGATCCTGTCTGCGTCATAAAACCGATCGGGCCAAGTAGAATAACCAACTACCAGATCCAAAAACTAGTCACGCAACTGACCGAGGCAAGTATCTTAAGCCAACGTACCAGAGCCTACCGTCTCACGAGATATGACCGAGGCAAGTATCTTAAGCTATCTACCAGAGCCTGCCGATACACGAGAAATGACCAGGACAAGTATCTAAAGTGTGCCTGTAACCACATGTACAAATCAAGCCCGTGATCGCTCGTCACTGCGGCAAGCTTCATGGATTAGCGGTCCATGGACTAATAACATAACTCGGGAATTCAACCCGCACCAATGGTCGCATGCCCCGGCATCTTACCTCAGTATAAGCATGGCCATGGAACCATCCTAGTGGACGCATACCCGTGGACCATCCATCTCGTCAGTATTTCCAAAGGAAATAACAGGATAACACTCATAGTGAAAGCATACCCGTGGACCATCCAACGCGTCAGTATGTCCAAGCAATCAACCAGATAACCGGCCCTCCATCGAGAGATGCGATAGCATAGAAATACAACACTTGCACAACAAAGACTATCACAACAAGCATAGGCAAGTTCAATGTACTTTTAGACTTTTATTAACATGTAAACTGATTCATCAATTTTATCAACTCCAAGTACTTTCATTTTATGCCAACAATCCGGGTTTTAACCCCAAAATACTACATACTTTTCATTCTTTCAAAAGACATCTTTTTACGTAAAAGCCACACGATACTAATACTCGTAGTATCAAAACACGTTTTCTTTTCAAACCAAATTACTACGCCTTTAGAAAATCTTTACAAGGCCTTTAAAATCAAGTACTCTATACTTTTTAAACCAAGTGCTTTACATTTTTAAAACAACATCCAGTATACTTTTAAAACCCAAGTAACTCACTCTTTTCAAAACAAGTAACCTATACTTTTAAATCAAGTTACTTGTCCTTTTCCGAAATCAAGTCATTTATAAGTCAAGTCTCTTATCTTTCAATATCAAGTCTCTTAACTTTCAAAATCAAGTCGTTGAGTTTTCAAAACCAAATCTTTCTTTTATCTTCATAAAGTCGTTATAACTAACTTCACATAAAGCCATTATAACACTTTATGTTTTAAACAAACCAAATTCATTTCACACACGTACGTCTACCGTACTATATAGTTCACAACAATCATGCTCAAGAGTATAGGAAGAATCACATACCTCTTCGGCTTAATCCATTAGCCAAGTCGAGTATGCCGCGCGTAGAATATCCACCTATGACAACCAAACACGCCTATCAACGTCTAGATCTCTTCGTAGAACATTTATAAGTATAAGTTTCCTTATCATACGGTAAATTGGGCAGCACTTCTGTCACGACCCGACCCCGGGCCGCGACTGGTGCCCTACGCATAGGGCACCCTTCCATGTATATATCAGAGAATAGTAGCGGAACATACATACATAAACTTAACAAGAAATAAATAATAGGTTAGCCGATAAGGCTACCTTCCTGGATACATACAAATATGTAAAACTAACAGCAATTACCTTTTTTTTTTTCAAAGCGACCCACAAGATATGACTACAGACCTCTAAGATTTTGGACAAACACTATGACGGGACAAGGCCCCGCCGTACCCCTGAATATACATAACCATGACAACTCCGGAACGTTGGAGCCATCTCAAAATGCTGAACCAGGATCCTAAGCTCGCGGATCCACAACTGTGTACCTAAACATGCGGACATGAACGCAGCCCCCCAAAGGTCGATAACAAAAATTTAATATGGAACGGAAATAAGGTACAGTAAACAAATCATAAGTGTACAAAAGAATGACAGGGGCAAGTATAAAAAGGGTAAATACCAGATCCTACCGTGTCATTACCGTCTCTGGGAACTTAATCGTACCTTATTATCTTTTCCCATCTTTTTCAATAAGAGTTATAGTCAAATTCTTACGTACATACTTACGTAAAATCATCAAGTTCATAAACATATAACTTACGTATCTTGCATAACCTACTCCGCCCCTTTATGGAGGAACGCCTATACTGTCGGCCCAATCTGGCACGCGATAAAGTCACATAAGTCTGCCCATAAAGGTATACTGCCCGGCCCAATCTGGGACGCGATAAAATCACATAAATCTGCCCATAAAGGTATACATGCCCGGCCCAATCTGGGATGCGATAAAATCACATAAGTATGCCCATAAAGGTATACTGCATAAAAATAGGAGGCTCATGATCAAAGAAGGGCCACCCGCCCGCAGTATCATTAAGCAATCCTACTCCTGGGACTATTTCACCCGCATAGGTCCTGTGGACCCGCATGAGGTATTCCTCGTGATAGTCAGACTACCGCACGTGGACTATTTCACCCGCATAAGCCCATAAGGACTCGCATCATGGGTAGCAAATCCACGGAACAGGTGGTATAACGTCTTGGGGGTTTACCACTCATTTATACTCTTACCCTGAAGCAGGTGGTATAACGTCTTGGGAGTTTACCCCTCATTTATACTCTTACCCTGGAGAAGGTGGTATAACATATTGGGGGTTTACCTCTCATTTATACTCTTACCCTAACTCAACCGACCATCATACATAACATAAGCCCTACCGGCTTATCATACATAACATAAGCACTACCGACTTATCATACATAACATAAGCACCACCGGCTTACCATACATAACATAAGCACCACCGACTTATCATACATTACATAAGCAAGTTAAGAAATCCCCCTAACTTCTTATTAGTCTTATTCACATACACTCTCATTTTAGTTTACTTAAGGCACTAACATGTCATTGTAAAATCCGGGAATTTAACCCAAAGTACTACGTACTTTTATTCTTTTAAAATGACTCTTTTTCATATAAAACTTCCAAGATACTAATAACCGTAGTATCAAGTCATATCTACTTTTCAAGACGAGTCACAATACCTTTTAGAAATATAATTAGGCTTCTAAACCAAGTGACTTCTTTCTTTAAAACCTTAAGCAATTGGTACCTTTAAAACAATTTGCCCTTCTTTATTTCAAATCATTTCTTTGCTTACATTACTGAAGAAAACCATTCTTTTAATCTTCCATAAAGTTGTTATAACCGACTTCCCATAAAGCCGTTATAACTCTTTATGTCTTAGACAAATTCATTCCTTTTACAACCAAGAGACTTATATTTTCAAATCAAATAGCATAGCCTTCAAAATACTTCAAGTCTCTTAACTTTTGAAATCAAGCTTCTTTAACTTTAGAAATCAAGTCTCTTATCTTTAAAATGGCAAGGAATCAATTCTTTCCAAATCAAGTATTCTATACTTTTAAATCAATTCATTTCTTCCTTTAAGAATCAAGTCCCCAACTTGAAAAATAAAGTCTCTTAACCTTTTAAGAATTTGAGGTTCATAGTCTTAAAACTTCATACGTAAATTCTTATAAATTAAGTAACATATACTTTGGAGCGTTGTGAATAAATTATACTTATTTATAACGATCTTAATCAAGTAGCCATGATCTAGAAAATGTAATACAATTTTGTCTTATCTTAGCTTCTATGCAGATGGAGAATTCTACTCATTTTAACTTAATTGATTGTCATTACATTTTCCTTTATTAACGCTGCAGTGGCTTGTTCGATACTTATTCTCATTTGTGCCGTAACTTAGCCAAGTCAACTTGGCTCCAAAATACCTCCTAACGACTCTTACCAACATCCCCCATAAGACTTGGTAAGAACTTAGGATAACTTGGACATAACCCTTACGTAGAGTAAATCAACATACATACCTCTTAACTTCTAAGAGTAGAAGGAATAATGAAATAGTACTACATGTATATTCCATACATAGAATCATGTCAAAAGAAGGAAGAGGTTCACATACCTCGCGACGATTATCGACAAATAGCAAAATGCTCCAAAGTACTTCAACCTTGATAGCTATTCCATTCTTCAAGTAGAATACGCTATACTTGGTACTTCAACCTAAAATGGCCATAATACGTCCATTAACCTCTAGCTTCGAACGTAGAATATTCTAAGTGCAAAGTCACTAAATTCTACGAAAAATCGGACAGCACTTCCTTTGTTTCTACATACTTTGCCACCTTTTTCAAGGCCGAATTCAATAACCAAACACGCAACATTTAAGGCTCAATACAACAACCAATCAAAGGGGATTACACGTCTTACAATACGTGTAAAATTCCGCCCCACAATTAATACCAACTAAGTCCTTAATCAAGGTCATTCTCGACTAACTTATTCAATAACACAAAGTTATTTCCAATTCTTTTTCAATCCAACTTCTTAGGTCAAACATGTTATATAGTCATAAACAACTTAACAATTATAATTCCTTCTTTATATAACATGTGACGATTAAACTAATAATCCAATTGAATTGAAATATCAAGGGCTAAACATACTAGTTTTCGGATTAGGGTTCCAATAGACAATACACTTAACAAACTTCATAATATATACTTCATGCTTGCTAAAATCCAAAGCTACAACAATAAGAAATCTTTAATTGCTAAAACGACAAGATTTTTACCTTTACAAGCCCTTATAAAATCCAAGATTCCAAGTCGCTCCTTAGCAATTCTTAGCTCCTTTTCTTATGTTCCAATTCGCTCCAAGAACTCCTTAGAAGCTCATGAAGAACTTCTCTTCATGTTCCATCTTCAAAGTTGAAGAACACCCTAGGGTTTCGCCTTGCGACTAACGTGAAAATGTTGTTTTTCCGAAATCTTTCTATTGAGATATCCTTACAATACCCTAAGGGACCTTGGGTTAAAGTCTTGTGAATATTGGACAACAATTGAAAAAAATTCTTGTTCAAAAACCTTAAAGCCGAGAGCTCCCCCATGGCACACACAAGTCTCTCAAATTTTTCTAAGTGTTGTGAGCTAAGTCTTGCTACTTAGGATGATATATAACACATTGGAGGGTCTAGATTACAACACATGTTAAGTTTGGAGGGAAGAGATCAAGCCAAGTGGCCCTTGGACTTAGTCAATAATGTCAAGCTCTTTAATTAGCAAGACTTGGTCATCTTAACATTGGACAAAAGACCATTTTGCCCTTGCATTAATTCGACCAAGCCATGTGGGGGGGTGCCATGTGTCGCCATCCCATTCGTCCATAAAATTCTGTAACCCTCGTGGGCCCCACAAAACGTAAAATTCCTCGAGTGGGCCCCACATGACCAAATCCGTAAAAATAAATTTCCATAATGATAATAAGTTCCATAATTTTCAAATAATGCATTTTGAGAATCCAATTCTCCTCAACGAACATTTTTCCTTTCCGACGTTCGGAAGATTTTCCGTCGGAAACACAATTCTTCCTTTCGTACCAATTTCAAGTCTTGAGTTCCTTACGTGCATTCTCTTAAACATGTCCTGGACTTACGGGGTGTAACATTCTTCCCCCCTTAGAAACATTCGTCCCCGAATGTTCTTTCGGAGTCCAATCTAATTAGATAGCGACATAGTCTCCTTTTACTACACCCTTCTTACAACATATGCCACCCATAGCCACATAACAATACTTATACTAAGATGTCAACCTTGGTACTCACGAAGCCAACTAGTCCATACTCATAATGACCTCAAAGTCCGTCATAATCATCTATACTAGGTCTACTAGGGTCTGACGACTGTATCATCACCGGGCAAATCTCATATACCCGCTCAGCTACCACCCCAAACACTCACGGGTGTAGTTACCTCGAAAGGTCCTTACGAATTCGGGCTCTATTCCTTTATACTTGGTTGTTATCTTTCTTACTGGTCGCATTCTTTCCGTACTTTCAACTCATACTAGCATACATACCTAACCCCCATACAGATTCTGGCCCCCAATCTTTTGGAGTAACTCTTTTAAACAATAAGGCCATTTCCGGCTCTCCTGGCCTGGTTCCGGTGGAACGCGCCCACGAACCCGTAAAACAATTAACTAGACTTGGGCCTCGCACCCTCGTGACCTTGTCACGTTGCGGGACTACTACCAACTGATCCCATTCCATTTCAAACCGTGAGGCAACCCGTAATAGGTCCTCAACCCGACCCACCGTTGCGCTTAACTCCTACCCGAAGTCTGCATAAAATCTTATTGCCCGAGAAGGCCTTATATATACCTAAGGTCTCGGCGGTTATCAATATTATTAGGCTCGCAATATTCATGCTCCAAGCCTACCTTACCAGTCCCCCCGTAAACGGGTGCAATAATTTCTCATAATACCATAATCGTGTCGTCTTGATCACAACAACCATTACATAATCTATACGGACCTCATCCGTACAATTCTCTTAAGCCTACCACGTAGCTTAATCTATTAGCATGGTATTCCATTAAGTTTCTTAACATGACTTCTTAAGGGTTCACTGCCCTATCATACAGCTCATTCTTTCCCAATTATCTCAAAATAAAACACAAGACTTTGGCGAGAATTCATTAACTGTTCCATACCTTCCCGGTATCTAGTTAGTATTTACCAACTCTTGGTAATCTAAAATCATTCTAGGCAACACGCGTCTGACCCTCATACATAACTCCGTATAGCTGTATGTCATAATACCAACTATACTATAATCATTACCAACCTGGATACGCAATCCACATAGTCCTTCCCGGTCATCACGCTTTCTCGTAGCTGCAATCAACATAACTCGTTAGGGAGAGAGGACCCTAACAACACAGCTCTATCGCACGATCTCAGAGTGAGAAGAATGGAAACCAATCCTAAATGTCCTGCAGCCTCCTGATTATAGATGTGGTGCACAACACACCGATAATCAAGACTCTACTAGACACGGTCTGTAGACACTTTCTGAGGACTAACTGCTCTGATACCACTTTTGTCACGACCCGACCCCGGGCCGCGACTGGTGCCCTACCTGGGCACCCTTCCAGGTATACATCAGAGAATAGTAGCGGAACATACATACATAAACTTAACAAGAAATAAATAATAGGTTAGCCGATAAGGCTACCTTCCTGGATACATACAAATATGTAAAACCAACAGCAGTTACCTTTTTTGTTTTTTCAAAGCGACCCACAAGATATGACTACAGACCTCTAAGATTTTGGACAAACACTATGACGGGACAAGACCCCGCCGTACCCCTGAATATACATAACCATGAAAACTCCAGAACGTTGGAGCCATCTCAAAATGCTGAACCAGGATCCTAAGCTCGCGGATCCACAACTGTGTACCTAAACCTGCGGACATGAACGCACTTGGCCGATAACAAAAATTCGAATATGGAACGGAAATAAGGTACAGTAAACAAATCATAAGTGTACAAAAGAATGACAGGGGCAAGTATAAAAAGGGTAAATACCAGATCCTACCGTGTCATTACCGTCTCTGGGAACTTAATCGTACCTTATTATCTTATCCCATCTTTTTCAATAAGAGTTATAGTCAAATTCTTACGTACATACTTACGTAAAATCATCAAGTTCATAAACATATAACTTACGTATCTTGCATAACCTACTCCGCCTTTACGGAGGAACGCCTATATCGCTTACCAACTGCACGCGATAAAGTCACATAAGTCTGCCCATAAAGGTATACTGCCCGGCCCAATCTGGGACGCGATAAAATCACATAAATCTGCCCATAAAGGTATACATGCCCGGCCCAATCTGGGATGCGATAAAATCACATAAGTATGCCCATAAAGGTATACTGCATAAAAATAGGAGGCTCATGATCAAAGAAGGGCCACCCGCCTGCAGTATCATTAAGCAATCCTACTCCTGGGACTATTTCACCTGCATAGGTCCTGTGGACCCGCATGAGGTATTCCTCGCATAGGTCAGACTACCGCACGGGACTATTTCACCCGCATAAGCCCATAAGGACTCGCGTCATGGGTAGCAAATCCACTAATGTGGTATAACGTCTGGGTTTACCCTCATTTATACTCTTACCACAAGCAGGTGGTATAACGTCTTGGGGGTTTACCCCTCATTTATACTCTTACCCTGGAGAAGGTGGTATAACGTCTTGGGGGTTTACCCCTCATTTATACTCTTACCCTAACTCAACCGACCATCATACATAACATAAGCCCTACCGGCTTATCATACATAACATAAGCACTACCGACTTATCATACATAACATAAGCACCACCGGCTTACCATACATAACATAAGCACCACCGACTTATCATACATTACATAAGCAATTTAAGAAATCCCCCTAACTTCTTATTAGTCTTATTCACATACACTCTCATTTTAGTTTACTTAAGGCACTAACATGTCATTGTAAAATCCGGGAATTTAACCCAAAGTACTACGTACTTTTATTCTTTTAAAATGACTCTTTTTCATATAAAACTTCCAAGATACTAATAACCGTAGTATCAAGTCATATCTACTTTTCAAGACGAGTCACAATACCTTTTAGAAATATAATTAGGCTTCTAAATCAAGTGACTTCTTTCTTTAAAACCTTAAGCAATTGGTACCTTTAAAACAATTTGCCCTTCTTTATTTCAAATCATTTCTTTGCTTACATTACTGAAGAAAACCATTCTTTTAATCTTCCATAAAGTTGTTATAACCGACTTCCCATAAAGCCGTTATAACTCTTTATGTCTTAGACAAATTCATTCCTTTTACAACCAAGAGACTTATATTTTCAAATCAAATAGCATAGCCTTCAAAATACTTCAAGTCTCTTAACTTTTGAAATCAAGCTTCTTTAACTTTAGAAATCAAGTCTCTTATCTTTAAAATGGCAAGGAATCAATTCTTTCCAAATCAAGTATTCTATACTTTTAAATCAATTCATTTCTTCCTTTAAGAATCAAGTCCCCAACTTGAAAAATAAAGTCTCTTAACCTTTTAAGAATTTGAGGTTCATAGTCTTAAAACTTCATACGTAAATTCTTATAAATTAAGTAACATATACTTTGGAGCGTTGTGAATAAGTTATACTTATTTATAACGATCTTAATCAAGTAGCCATGATCTAGAAAATGTAATACAATTTTGTCTTATCTTAGATTCTATGCAGATGGAGAATTCTACTCATTTTAACTGTTACACCCCGTAAGTCCGGAACATGTATAAGAGAATGTACGTAAGGAAACAAGACTTGGAAATTAGTACGAAAGGAAGAATTGTTTTTCCGACGGAAAATCTTCCGGACGTCGGGAAGGAAAAATGTTCGTTGTTGAGAATTGGATTCTCAAAAGGCATTATTTGAAGATTATGGAACTTATTATTATTATGGAAATCTATTTTCAAGGATTTGGTCACGTGGGGCCCACCCGAGGAATTTTACGTTTTGTGGGGCCACGAGGGTTATGGAATTTTTATGAACGAATGAGAGGGCGACACGTGGCACCTCCCCCACATGGCTTGGTCGAATTTATGCAAGGGCATAATGGTCATTGACCAAGGTGAAAGATTAGTCTTGCTAGAGCTTGACAAAGTTGACCAAGTCAAGAGCCATTTGGCTTGATCTCTTCCCTCCAATTTTAACAAGTGTTGTTATCCAAGCCCTCCATTGTGTTATAACTATACTACTAGTAGCAAGACTTGAGCATTTTACACTTAGAAAAATTAGAAACATTGTTGTTCTACATAGAAGCTCTCGGGTTCACTATACTTCCCACACAAAAAAATTTAGTTTGTGATCCATTAGCCACAAGACTTAAACCCAATGTCCCTAAGGGTATTATAAGGTTATCTCAATAGAAAGATTTCGGAGAAAACACATTTTTACGTTAGTCGCAAGGCGGAAACTATGGGAGTTCTTCAACTTTGAAGTTGGAACTTGAAGATGGGTTCTTCATAGGCCTCTAAGGAGTGCTTGGAGCGGATTGGAACCTAAGGAAAGGAGCTAAGAATTGCTAAGGCGCGACTTTGAATCTTGGAAATTTTTAAGGGCTTATAAAGGTATAATTTTGTCGTTTTGGTAGTTAAGACTTACTTATTGTTGTAGCTATGGATTTTAGCAAGCATGTGTTATATAGTATGAAGTTTGATAAGTATTTTGACTATTGGAACCCTAATCCGAAATCTAGCATGTTTAGCTTTAAGATTGGAATTCAAGTCGACTATTGGTCTAAGCGTCGCATGTTCTATAAAGAAGGAAATTGTAGTTGTTGAAGTAACTTATAACTATATAACATGTTTGACCTTGGAACTTGGAATTTGAAAATGCTTGGAAAAGACTTAGTGTTGCTATGTAAGTTGGCCGAGAATTGGCTAGTGTGCATTAGACTACTTCGTATGAATTGTGGGGCGGAATTTTACACGTATTGTAAGGCGTGTAATCCCCTTTGTTTGGTTGTTGTTTGGAGCCTTAAAGGTGGCTTGTTGGTTATTGTATTCGGCCTTGAAAAAGGTGGCAAAGTGAGTAGAAACAAAGGAAGTGCTGCCCGATTTTCCGTAGAATTAGAGACCGTATACTTAGTATTATTCTACGTAGAGACTAGAAGTTGATAGTCTTGTTGTGACCATTATAGGTTGACACTTCTACGTACGGCGTATTCGGCTTAGCTTGTGGATATTAGCCGAAAAGGTATGTGAACTATCTCCTCTTCTAGCATGATTCTTTAGAATAAAGAAAGTAAGTTCTACTCCTTGAATGATCCATTCCTTGCTTGTATTTGGATTGCCTAAAATAGAATTTGTTCTATGTACTTCCTTGAGTGTACTTTGATGTTTAAATTGTAAGTAGTATAATCCATTCCTTAGGGAAGTTTGGATTCTTAAAAGTGAATGTATTTTTCTTAAAGTACATAGAGACTTGAAAAGGAAGTGGTTTCCAAATCTTTTGGCTAGTGACTTAGTTCTAAAACCTAAAGGTCATTATAATGACTTTAGGGGAGTCAAAGGAGTGATTTACTTATTTGATTTAAAAGAGGAGAAATGACATGATTTAAGAGAAGTAACTTGCGTTAAGGGTGAAGTTACTTGAGGTTTAAAAAGTAGAAGAAAACTTGTTTTCTAACTATTAAGAGACTTGAAGTATTTTGAAAGTTGAGAACTTGTTTTGTAAGTATGTGACACTTGGTTTTAATAGTATAAGTCTCTTGGTTATTGAAGGAATGGATACGTCTAAAACCATAAAGGGTTATAACGGCTTTATGGGAAGTTGGTTATAACGGCTTTATGGAAGGTTTAGAAAGTTGTCTATTTTGATTAAATCGGCATAAGTTGCCTAGATTGTGAAAATTTGGAGTTACTTGATTTCAAGCTTTGAAATGAGTTTTCTAAAAGTGTAGTAACTTACTTTGAAAAATAGACACGCCTTGATACTACGGGTGTTAGTATCTTGGGGCTTTACATAGAAAGGAGTCTTTTATAAAGGAATGTACGTACGTAGTACTTTGGCTTGTTAAAAGAGAATTATTCTATGTATAACTTGATAAGTACTTTGGCTTGTTAAAAGAGAATTATTCTATGTATAACTTGATAAGTACTTTGGCTTGTTAAAAGAGAATTATTCTATGTATAACTTGATTAGTACTTTGGCTTGATAAATTGAGGATTTGTCTAAGTGTGCCTTGATAAGTACTTTGGCTTGTTAAAAGAGAATTATTCTATGTATAACTTGATAAGTACTTTGGCTTGTTAAAAGAGAATTATTCTATGTATAACTTGATAAGTACTTTGGCTTGTTAAAAGAGAATTATTCTATGTATAACTTGATTAGTACTTTGGCTTGATAAATTGAGGATTTGTCTAAGTGTGACTTGATAAGTACTTTGGCTTGTTAAAAGAGAATTATTCTATGTATAACTTGATTAGTACTTTGGCTTGATAAATTGAGGATTTGTCTAAGTGTGCCTTGATAAGTACTTTGGCTTGTTAAAAGAGAATTATTCTATGTATAACTTGATAAGTACTTTGGCTTGTTAAAAGAGAATTATTCTATGTATAACTTGATAAGTACTTTGGCTTGTTAAAAGAGAATTATTCTATGTATAACTTGATTAGTACTTTGGCTTGATAAATTGAGGATTTGTCTAAGTATGCCTTGATAAGTACTTTGGCTTGTTAAAAGAGAATTATTCTATGTATAACTTGATAAGTACTTTGGCTTGTTAAAAGAGAATTATTCTATGTATGCCTTGATTAGTACTTTGGCTTGATAAATTGAGGATTTGTCTAAGTGTGCCTTGATAAGTACTTTGGCTTGTTAAAAGAGAATTATTCTATGTATGCCTTGATTAGTACTTTGGCTTGATAAATTGAGAATTTGTCTAAGTATGCCGTGATAAGTACTTGGGCTTGTTAATTGAGAATTGCCTATGTGTGCTGGAAATAGCCGGTTGTGTGCTATTGGTATATCAGTCGTTTCGGGGTCATTCCCCGGGTTTGTGGCATTTGCATAATTCCGTGGATTTGCTACCCACGATGCGAGGAATACCTCATGCGAGTCCGTAGGGCTTATGCGGGTGAAATAGTCCTCGGGCGGGTCCACCTATGCGAGGAATACCTCGCTAGTCCGTAAGGGCTTATGCGGTGAAATAGTCCTATCACGAGGAATACCTCATGCGGTCCGAAGGGCTTATGCGGGTGAAATAGTCCCACGCGGCGTCCGACCTATGCGAGAATACCTCACGCGTCCACGCGACCTATGCGGGTGAAATAGTCCCGGGAATAGGATTGCTAAATGATATCGCGCGGATGGTCCCGCTGATCATGAGCTTCCTAGTTTATATTGTAAGGATACTATCGCTTACTCTCATTGTTAGTAAGGCACAATGTGTTGTATTTTGATTATCATATATGTTCCGGATTTGTTTGTGTTACCCTATGGTCATGCTTTTACGAGGTGGGATTCCGGGGCATGGGACCACGAGGTATTGAGGACACAGGTGGGACTTGGTGTTCATGTATCCTTATTGGTGTTATTACATCATGGACTGCCGGCAGTGAGGAAGGATTCCACGCATGATTGATATTATGGGCGTGAGACCCATGGTTATATTGAGTAATGACTTTGAGGGCTCACGACTTGATATGATCGCTTATGTGTTATGTCTCGTAGGTTGGATATCATACATGTCTCCCGTGTTATTTAGATCGCTATGATTTTATTACGCGATTTCATCGCTCACATACTTGGTACATTCTTCGTACTGACCTCCTTCGGGGGGCTGCGTTCATGCCGCAGGTTTAGGTACGCAGTTTGGTGATCGGCAGGTGTAGGATCCTGCTCAGGATTTTTGGATAGCTCCCTCTGTCCAGGAGTTTATCTTTTTGGTATATATCCTTCAAGATGTGCTTTGTACGCTTTGGGTACGGCAGGGCCTTGTCCCGTCATAGTTCAGTTTAACTCCTAGAGGTCTGTATTCATATGTGGGATTTGACTCATGTACGGTGTAGTGTCTTTAGTTTATGTATATATGGCAGCCTTGTCGGCTTTGCCCTTGCACGTACGTTTGTTTTAAAAAAAAAAAATGAGGTGTTATTTCAGCCCGCACTACTTGTATTGTTAGGTAGAAGGTGCCTGTGTAGGCACCACCACTTGCCCGGTTCAGGTGTGACATTAACTTAATTGATAGTCATTACATTTTCCTTTATTAACGCTGCAGTGGCTTGTTCGATACTTATTCTCATTTGTGCCGTAACTTAGCCAAGTCAACTTGGCTCCAAAATACCTCCTAACGACTCTTACCAACATCCCCCATAAGACTTGGTAAGAACTTAGGATAACTTGGACATAACCCTTACGTAGAGTAAATCAACATACATACCTCTTAACTTCTAAGAGTAGAAGGAATCATGAAATAGTACTACATGTATATTCCATACATAGAATCATGTCAAAAGAAGGAAGAGGTTCACATACCTCGCGACGATTATCGACAAATAGCAAAATGCTCCAAAGTATTTCAACCTTGATAGCTATTCCATCCTTCAAGTAGAATACGCTATACTTGGTACTTCAACCTAAATTGGCCATAATACGTCCATTAATGTCACGACCCGTTCCGGGGCCCGTGACTGGTGCCTTACCCGGGCACCCAAGTAGTCATACTTCAGAGTAATCAGCGGAACATAAGACAAGACAAGAAACATATGAAAAGAGAAACAGTTTATCTGATGAAAAGCTTGCCTTTCGGCATATATATATAACCCAAGTTTTGCAGTTACATCCCAACTGTACAATAGGACTACAGACCTCTAAGGAAGTAAACAGCTATGGCGGGACAGGGCCCCGCCATACCCTGAATGTACAAAACTATCTACAATACAGGGAGATCATACCCAAAAGAAGATCCTCCGGAGACGATGGAGCTCCTGACACCAAAGCAAAGATCCTAAGGATGTGGATCTAGCACACCGCTTTCTTGCCACACGGCATGACGCAGCCCGAGAAGGTCGATTACAACAGTACCAAGTATGTGAAATGTAAAGTACTTAAATGAAATCAAGTATTTAAAACCATTTGCAAATCGTTCAATTGCACATAGTGCCATATCACAAACAAGAACAATAATAGGTAAATCAGAATGTGTCTTTTCTAGGACGCGAATGATCGGGCAAGGCCAGCGCCCATAGTATCATTATGTGTGCCTAATCACGACTCCCGCAATCCGCATAGGTCACACATGCACCCGCATGAGGTATTCCTCGCGACGGGGTAGCTAACCCCGCATTCTCCGACTCCCGCACCGCATAGTCTCAATAGACCGCGTAGTCACATCGCATAGGCATCCCCGCGTCGGGCTAAAACACCCGGAATGATCAATCACGAACTCCCGCAGCCTCCGCATAGTCACATAGACCGCATATAGCCGATAGACCACATCGGGTGGCAAGCCCTCGGTATAACAAGTCAAGGGGTAGGTGATATAATAACAAGATAACTGACTTACCGTTTAGCAACGTAAGCACAACAAGAATGACCCCCTTTCACAACATCACAAGACACTAACACACGTAGCATCATAATATGTCTATCAAACAATCTTACTACACCTTACAGAAATCAATACAAGGTTTTCATAAACAAATAAGTAAACAGTTCCTTTTATCTTTCTTAAGTTGTTATACCTAACTTCCCATAAAGCTAGTATAACTCTTAAGCTTTTGTTTAAAACCCAAATATTTCTCTTCTGTTAAAAATGATTCAGTATTCTTTTGAAATGCATCAATATTCTTATTATTCAGGCTTAAGTCAAAAGACATTGCCGTAGTTATTATTCAGGCTTAAGTCAAAAGACATTGCCGTAATTATTATTCAGTTAACACATGTACGTCTACCGTATTATATATATATCTTAAAATATCATGCTTAAGAGTATAGGAAGAATCACATACCTTCTCGGCGAAAACCACCTGCCAAGTTGAATATGTCGCGCGCAGAGTATCGACCTATATCAGTCAAATACGTCTATCAAACGTCTAGACTGTACTGTATAAAGCTCTAAGCAGAGGGTTCTCTATTCTATGGAAATTTGGGCAGCACTTCCCTACAGTAAGGCATGCAGTAAAACAAATTCTATGTGAGTACTTCAATTATTCTTTTATACCCTTCTACTGTGATAACAGTTCAATTCTATTCTGTAATATCCTTCTAAGTATTTATACTTATTCCTATACTTCTACAGTATGTATTCTCTAATTACAAAAGAAGGATAAGTTTATTTACCTCGGTAAGCTCAATAATATCCTAGATAAAAGTCGCTCCAGGGCAAGGTTTAGCTCCTAATTTGTACGCTCCGATAGCTCCAAGAACCCTTAGAAGTTTCCAACAACTTCTACTAAATACTAAGGGATTTGGGCTAGGGTATTTAGGAATAGTAACTACACTTGGAAGACAACATTTCTACCAAGGGAGGGGGGGTGTTTCGGCTAGGGCTTTCTTTAGAGGGGGCTTTCGCCAAAGCCACTTAGGCTAGAGGAGAGGTGTTGACGAAAATACTAGAAGAGAGGGGAGGGAACTTTGAGACTTGGAAAGTTTGTTTGTGGATGAAGAACTCTTCATCTTAAGGGGGGTATTTATAGGTCAAGAAATGGCCAACCAATGGCCAAGATGATGCCAAGTGCAAGGCAAGTGTAAGGTCAAGATTTGGGCAAGTGTCCTTATCCATCTAACACACAAAATATCCTACCAACTCCATGACAAAATAGCCATTCCAATCGGCCCTATTGCCGCCCCACATCCATCAATGAGAGGGTGACAAGTGTCGCCCTCCCGTTGGTCCAAAATGTCCCGTCTCTCGGAAAAATCCGCAAAAATTAGAAATGACATAGCCGGAATTTACCCTACGCGAGTCTAGTAAAACGTTTCGTCGAAAAACGATTCTTTTAGCGAGTTGTGCACAAACTTTTTCGTCCAAGGTCTTTAACTTAGGCTAACTTTTGTACGTACACCCTCACGTACATACTCTGGAAATACGGGGTATAACATTCTCCCCTCCTTAGAAACATTCGTCCCGAATGTTCCTTCCCAAGACAGTTAACGATAAAGCTTAAACAGTTTGCAAGTGCCACACATGGCCACAAAATAACACTTAACAATTTCGAAAATTAAGACTAGCAAGTAGGAAAGTAAGTTACCTGGAGGTGTGGGGAATAAGTGAGGATACCTCTGCCTCATGTCCTCCTCTGCTTCCCACGTCATCTCCTCCCTAAGCTCGCTCGCACAAGACTTTGACGAAGCCACGCCCGTCCGCAGACGCTAACTCGACGATCGATTATCGCTATGGGAATCTCTCATACGATAACCCCTACACCGACATCGTCAATCAGGTGGACCCTAGATGGATCCCCGATACATCTCATCAGCATAGAACCCTGAAACACCGGATGCACTGCCTTCAGATCGGACGGCAGATCCAACTCGTAGGCAACCTTGCCTACCCCGCAGACATAATCGATAGGGCCCAATGTACCTTGGGCCGAAGTTTCCTTTCTTCCCGAATCTCATCACACCCTTCATGGGTGACACCTTCAGAAAACCCAATCATCAACTCGAACAATGGATGCCGACGACGATGATCTGCGATATGACTTCTGCCGACTCGAATCACAAGAACCTCTCTGGATAAGCTTCACCTTATCCATCGCGCTGCACCAAATCGTCCCACTAATCGCACTCGCCACATCGAACCAGCCTATCGGCGACCGCACTTCCTCCCATACAAGGCCTCATAAGGCGCCATCTGAATCCGAGTGGTAGCTATTATTATACGCAAACTCAACTAGAGGCAAATGATCCTCCTACCCTGGTCAATAACATGTGCTCGCAGATATCCTCGAGAGTCCGGATAGTGCGCGCTCGCCGTCCGTCTGCTCGTGGATGGAATGCGACTTCGTGCTCACTGCGTCCTAAACCCTCTCGAAGGACCTCCGAAGTTAGCCGTAAACCGGGCCTCATGCGATATGATCGAAATAGGGACTCCATGCAGTCGACGATCTTCGGATGTACATGCCGCATAATCCTCACCGAAAAGTCGTCCGACGGAAGAAAGTGGGCTGATTTCGACCGTCGACGATAACCCATATAGAATCATGTCTCCTCTGAGTGCGAGGTAATCCTGTGATGAAGTCCATGTTGATCACCTCCCACTTCCAGGTCGGGATCTCTATCGTCTGTAACAAACCACTAGGCCTCTGGTGCTCTACCTTCACCTGCTGACAACACGGGCACTAAGCTACGAACTCTGCAACGTCCCTCTTCAAGCCATCCCACCAATACACATATCTAAGGTCGTGGTACATATTGGTCGACCCTGGATGGATAGAGTAACGCTGCCGCAGGTGCTTCCCTAGAACTCCGCCAAGTCCTGAAACATCTGGAACACACAACCTGCCCTCGAACCTTAGCACCCCATCAGGTGCTACCTCAAAAGGACCCTTCCCCTCACGAAGAGCCGTATCACGATACCGAATCAAAACCGTATCCTCAAATTGTTGCCTCTTCACCTCCTCGACGATGGAAGACTCGGCAACCTCACGAACTCGAACCCCACTGCTATCAGAATCAATCAAACGGACACCAA
Source organism: Przewalskia tangutica (assembly GCA_029844215.1). Taxonomy (NCBI): domain Eukaryota; kingdom Viridiplantae; phylum Streptophyta; class Magnoliopsida; order Solanales; family Solanaceae; genus Przewalskia; species Przewalskia tangutica. Next base: position 74,360,330 of record CM056725.1, read on the forward strand.
GGCTCGCTAACTGATGCAAATCACGAACCATGTCCCTCCTCTCTGGCTGCACATCTGATAGGCTCCCCATCGACCTACGACTAAGAGCATCTGCCACAACATTGGCCTTCCCCGGGTGGTACAGGATATCAACATCGTAATCATTGAGCAGCTCTAACCACCGCCTCTGTCGTAAGTTCAGCTCCCTCTGGCTGAAGATATACTGGAGGCTCTTGTGGTCTGTATAAATATCCACATGAACCCCATACAAATAGTGCCTCCAGATCTTCAAGGCGTGAATCACCGCTGCCAACTCCAAATCATGGGTGGGGTAGTTCCTCTCATGCTTCTTAAGCTGTCGGGATGCATACGCTATAACCTTGCCCTGCTGCATCAACACACATCCCAACCCGATGCCTGACGCATCACAATACACGACATAACCGTCTGGACCCTCTGGAAGAGTAAGAACGGGGGCGGTCGTCGATCTCCTTCAAGAATCGAAACCCCGCCACACGCATCACCATCGAAACTTAGTCGTTTCTCGAGTCAAGATAGTCAATGGTGCGAGATAGAAGCAAACTTCTCACGAACCGATAATAACTCGCAAGGCCCGTAAAATCGCGAACCTCGGAGTAGTAGGTCTAGGCCAACTCGATCGCTCGATCTTGGCCGTATCCACCGAATACCATCGGCCCGACAATATGCCCAAGAAAAGCCACCAAGCTAACCAAAACTCACATTTGGAAAACTTGGCGTATAATCGCTGGTCTCGAGAATCGGCCAAGATCGCAAATGCTCCGCATGCCTCGCCTCTGGCGAGAATAAACCAAGATATCATCAATGAACACTATCACAAATGTGTCCAAAAATGGTTTGAACACTCGGTTCATCAAATCCATGAATACCGCCGGAGCATTGGTCAACCCAAAAGACATGACCCTGAACTCATAATGCCCGTATCGGTGCGAATGCGCCCTAGGGACATCCGCCTCGACTGCACTGATGATAGCCCGATCGCAGATCAATCTGAGAAACATCTCGCACTTCGCAACCGGTCGAACAAATCATCAATCCAGGAAGGGGTATTCGTTCTTAATGGTCACCTTGTTCACCGCTCAATCAACACATTACGCGCAGCGCCCCGCCCTTCTTCTTCACGAACAATACCGGCGCTCCCGGGAGAAACACTAGGTCCGATGAAACCCTTCTCCAAAGAAATCTCTCACCGGTCCTTCAACTCTCTCAACTCGGCGGTGCCATTCTCATGGCGTAATGGAAATAGGCCGAGTTTCGCAAGACATCAATACAAAACTCTATCTCCTCTCGTGAGGATACCGGAGGTCGTCCGAAACACGTGCGGGAACTCTCTCGACCATCGAATCGATCAAAATCTGCATCGCACTCGTTATCAAACACCCGAACGAGATGGTAGATGTACTTCTTCGCACCATCTTCCTAGCCTTGAGGTAGGAAATAAACCTACCACCGGCGTCTACGATACAAAGGTTCCTCCCACTCAACAACCGGCTCTCGGAACTGAACCGTACCACTTTCTCTCCTCAGCCTACATTGGCGTAGCAAGAAGCTAGCCAATCTATGCCCGTGATCACGTCGAAATCAGTCATGTCCAAATTTATCAAGTCGGCAGGTCCGACGATCAGATATGGTCATCGACAAGCCCTATATACCCGCCGAGCTACCACCGAATCACCCACCGGTGTAGCTACTCGAAGGGTCTATGGACTCGTGCTCTATCCCTATCCTACTAGCAATAAGGGGATATATAGACAGAGTAGAACCCGGATCTATCAAGCGCATACATCATAACCGAATCGATAAAGTACTGCGGATTTACATCGGTGAGGCCTCACGATCCCGCAGTGGACAAGGCATAAATGCGGTTCGAGGACCGCTAGAAGGACCCGCGCCACGACCTCGCCGCGACTGGCTGGTCCATGAGTACCCGCCCGGGCGTGTAATCGTAGGAGATGATGAACCGCAATGCACTCGTAGCCGAGCCCTACCACCAGCCGCCGGCCGACAAACTCTCGCATAATGACCACTGGCCGCCACAAGTATAGCAAGCTCCCGAGTAGTACTACAACTCCTGAATGGAATCTACCACAACGACACACCGAGCGGACTCGATCGGTTAGCACCTTGCTACCTCGAAATCAAGTCCCGGCCCGACACGCCCGAATACTCTGGGCATCGAAAATGATGTGGGAGTGCTCGAGCTGGCCGGGTGCAAATCTAGATCGCCGAGGCCGCCCACCGAGAACCACCAAAAGAACCGCCGTCTTGGCCTTCTTCTCGATGCTGATATCTGCCGACTCGTCGGTCTCGCGCCTCGCATCCAAGTGCATGAGCTCGCATACGGGTAATGTCCATGCACGTGAAGAGACACACCCGCACAAGACTCGCCATATAATCATCTAGCCCGTGGCGTAGCGGTGTACACGGTCCTCTCCATGTTCGCTACTAGCGCAGTGGACATATCGAGCCAAAGAATCGAACTCAACATTGTACTCCCTAATCAGGCGCCTCTCTCGCCAAAGAACAAAACTCAGCCGGCGTGCTCCTCATTCATGAGGCAAGAAGTGCGTGAGAAAAGCCTCCAAAAACTCATCCCATACTGGAGGTGCATGCTCTCCTGAAAGCTCCCACGAATCAAACCAATCGATCGCGTATCACGCACCGACGCGAACCGGCGTCACGGACTCGGTCTTCGAGGCCTTGATCACACGCATGATCTCTTCAGAATCGACGGATGAACTCCGCGGATCATCCTCCGCCTCGACCAGTAAAACTCGCGGCTACAACTCAAGAAATCTCGTAGCCTCAAACTATCTGCCCTCGGGTGAACCACAGGTACGACTGGGGCTGGAACTGGAACTGCTGCATCCAGCCTATCCTCATGTCTGGCCACAATCCTAGCCAATAGCTGGGTCATCTCCTTGTACCCTAACTCCTCCGCCCCTGTGCCGCGGGACGTGAGGCGGTATCGTGGTCTCTTTGGGCCGGCGGCGTCATGGAACTCGCCGACTTCGGTATAGATCGGGCACGAGCCCTCGTAACTCTCGGTGTCCTACTAGCGCCTCCTCGGCCGCTTTTCCTTCTGGCCCGGTTGCCTTACGTAGAGGCATAATCACGTAAAAGGAATACGTTAGAGGGGTCCAACTTATAACACAGCTCTAAGGCACGATCTCAGAGTGAGAAGAATGGAAACCAATCCTAAATATCCTATAGCCTCCTGATTATTGATGTGGTGCACAACACACCGATAATCAAGACTCTACTAGATACGGTCTGTAGACACTTTCCGAGGATTAATCGCTTCGATACCACTTTTGTCACGACTGCTCGGCGCCGTGGATCGTGCCTTACCCGGGCACCCAAGTAGTCATACATCAGAGTAATCAGCGGAACATAAGACAAGACAAGAAACATATGAAAAGAGAAACAGTTTATCTGATGAAAAGCTTGCCTTTCGGCATATATATATAACCCAAGTTTTGCAGTTACATCCCAACTGTACAATAGGACTACAGACCTCAAAGGAAGTAAACAGCTATGGCGGGACAAGGCCCCGCCATACCCTGAATGTACAAAACTATCTACAATACAGGGAGATCATACCCAAAAAGTAGAGCCTCCGGAGAAGATGGAGCTCCCGACACCAAAGCAAAGATCCTAAGGATGTGGATCTAGCACCTGCTTGCCCTTACCTGCGGCATGAACGCAGCCCCCCGAAGGAGGTCAGTACAACAGGTACCAAGTATGTGAAACTGTAAAGTACTTAAATGAAATCAAGTATTTAAAACCATTTGCAAATCAGTTCAATTGCACATAGTGCCATATCACAAACAAGAACAATAATAGGTAAACTGTAACAGGTCTTTTCTAGGCCGCGAATGATCGAAGCAAGGCCAAGCGCCCATAGTATCATTATGCGTGCCTAATCCTGGACTCCCGCAGTCCGCATAGGTCACACACAGACCCGCATGAGGTATTTTCGCGACGGTTAGCTAACCCCTGCACTTCCTCGACTCGCACCGCATAGTCTCAATAGACCGCATAGTCACATTGCATCGCATGGCATCTCGCATCGGGCTATAACACCCGGAATGATCAATCTTGGAACTCCCGCAGCTCCGCATAGTCACATAGACCGCATAGGCCGTATAGACCCGCATCAATGGTGGCAAGCCCTCGGTATAACAAGTCAAGGGGGTAGGTGATATAATAACAGTACAACTGACTTACAGTTTAGCAACGTAAGCACAACAAGAATGACCCCCTTTCACAACATCACAAGACACTAACACACGTAGCATCATAATATGTCTATCAAACAATCTTACTACACCTTACATAAATCAATACAAGGTTTTCATAAACAAATAAGTAAACAGTTCCTTTTATCTTTCTTAAGTTGTTATACCTAACTTCCCATAAAGCTAGTATAACTCTTAAGCTTTTGTTTAAAAACCAAATATTTCTCTTCTGTTAAAAATGATTCAGTATTCTTTTGAAATGCATCAATATTCTTATTATTCAGGCTTAAGTCAAAAGACATTGCCGTAGTTATTATTCAGGCTTAAGTCAAAAGACATTGCCGTAATTATTATTCAGTTAACACATGTACGTCTACCGTACTATATATATATCTTAAAATATCATGCTTAAGAGTATAGGAAGAATCACATACCTTCTCGGCGAAAACCACCTGCCAAGTTGAATATGTCGCGCGCAGAGTATCGACCTATATCAGTCAAATACGTCTTTCAACGTCTAGATCTGATCAGATAAAGCTCTAGCGAGGGTTCTCTATTCTATGGAAATTTGGGCAGACTTCCTACCCTGTAAGTCATACTTCATCAGAAACAAATTCTATGTGAGTACAGTTCAATTATTCTTCTTTTATACCCTTCTACTGTGATAACAGTTCAATTCTATTCTGTAATATCCTTCTAAGTATTTATACTTATTCCTATACTTCTACAGTATGTATTCTCTAATTACAAAAGAAGGATAAGTTTATTTACCTCGGTAAGCCCAATAATATCCTAGATAAAAGTCGCTCCTGAGCAAGGTTTAGCTCCTAATTTGTACGCTCCGATAGCTCCAAGAACCCTTAGAAGTTTCCAACAACTTCTACTAAATACTAAGGGATTTGGGCTAGGGTATTAAGGAATAGTAACTACACTTGGAAGACAACATTTCTACCAAGGGAGGGGGGGTATTTCGGCTAGGGCTTTCTTTATGGGGCTTTTGGCCAAAGCCACTTAGGCTAGAGGGGGAGAGGGTGTTGGACGAAAATACTAGAAGAGAGGGGAGGGAACTTTGAGACTTGGAAAGTTTGTTTGTGGATGAAGAACTCTTCATCTTAAGGGGGGTATTTATAGGTCAAGAAATGGCCAACCAATGGCCAAGATGATGCCAAGTGCAAGGCAAGTGTAAGGTCAAGATTTGGGCAAGTGTCCTTATCCATCTAACACACAAAATATCCTACCAACTCCATGACAAAATAGCCATTCCAATCGGCCCTATTGCCGCCCCACATCCATCAATGAGAGGGTGACAAGTGTCCCCCTCCCGTTGGTCCAAAATGTTTCGTCTCTCGGAAAAATCCGCAAAAATTAGAAATGACATAGCCGGAATTTACCCTACGCGAGTCTAGTAAAACGTTTCGTCGAAAAACGATTCTTTTAGCGAGTTGTGCACAAACTTTTTCATCCAAGGTCTTTAACTTAGGCTAACTTTTGTACGTACACCCTCACGTACATACTCTGGAAATACGGGGTATAACAATTAACCTCTAGCTTCGAACGTAGAATATTCTAAGTGCAAAGTCACTAAATTCTACGGAAAATCGGACATCACTTCCTTTGTTTCTACATACTTTGCCACCTTTTTCAAGGCCCGAAAATCAATAACCAAACGCCACATTTAAGGCCCAACAATTCAGCAAATACAAAGGGGATTACACGTCTAATAGGACGTGTAAAATTTTGCCCCACAATCAATATAAAACTGTCCATTCCTTAAGGCACATTCTCGGCAATATCTGTTAGATCAAGTAGCCATGATCTATAAAATGTAATACAATTTTGTCTTATCTTAGCTTCTATGCAGATGGAGAATTCTACTCATTTTAACTTAATTGATTGTCATTACATTTTCCTTTATTAACGCTGCAGTGGCTTGTTCGATACTTATTCTCATTTGTGCCGTAACTTAGCCAAGTCAACTTGGCTCCAAAATACCTCCTAACGACTCTTACCAACATCCCCCATAAGACTTGGTAAGAACTTAGGATAACTTGGACATAACCATTACGTAGAGTAAATCAACATACATACCTCTTAACTTCTAAGAGTAGAAGGAATCATGAAATAGTACTACATGTATATTCCATACATAGAATCATGTCAAAATAAGGAAGAGGTTCACATACCTCGCGACGATTATCGACAAATAGCAAAATGCTCCAAAGTACTTCAACCTTGATAGCTATTCCATCCTTCAAGTAGAATACGCTATACTTGGTACTTCAACCTAAAATGGCCATAATACGTCCATTAACCTCTAGCTTCGAACGTAGAATATTCTAAGTGCAAAGTCACTAAATTCTACGGAAAATCGGACAACACTTCCTTTGTTTCTACATACTTTGCCACCTTTTTCAAGGCCGAATTCAATAACCAAACACGCCACATTTAAGGCTCAATACAACAACCAATCAAAGGGGATTACACGCCTTACAATACGTGTAAAATTCCGCCCCACAATTAATACCAACTAAGTCCTTAATCAAGGTCATTCTCGACTAACTTATTCAATAACACAAAGTTCTTTCCAATTCTTTTTCAATCCAACTTCTTAGTTCAAACATGTTATATAGTCATAAACAACTTAACAATTATAATTCCTTCTTTATATAACATGTGACGATTAAACTAATAATCCAATTGAATTGAAATATCAAGGGCTAAACATACTAGTTTTTTGGATTAGGGTTCCAATAGACAATACACTTAACAAACTTCATAATATATACTTCATGCTTGCTAAAATCCAAAGCTACAACAATAAGAAATCTTTAATTGCTAAAACGACAAGATTTTTACCTTTACAAGCCCTTATAAAATCCAAGATTCCAAGTCGCTCCTTAGCAATTCTTAGCTCCTTTTCTTATGTTCCAATTCGCTCCAAGAACTCCTTAGAAGCTCATGATGAACTTCTCTTCATGTTCCATCTTCAAAGTTGAAGAACACCCTAGGGTTTCGCCTTGCGACTAACGTGAAAATGTTGTTTTTCTGAAATCTTTCTATTGAGATATCCTTAAAATACCCTAAGGGACCTTGGGTTAAAGTCTTGTGAATATTGGACAACAATTGAAAAAATTTCTTGTTCAAAAACCTTAAAGCCGAGAGCTCCCCCATGGCACACACAAGTCTCTCAAATTTTTCTAAGTGTTGTGAGCTAAGTCTTGCTACTTAGGATGATATATAACACATTGGAGGGTCTAGATTACAACACATGTTAAGTTTGGAGGGAAGAGATCAAGCCAAGTGGCCCTTGGACTTAGTCAATAATGTCAAGCTCTTTAATTAGCAAGACTTGGTCATCTTAACATTGGCCAAAAGACCATTTTGCCCTTGCATTAATTCGACCAAGCCATGTGGGGGGGGGGGGGTGGGGTGCCATGTGTCGCCATCCCATTCGTCCATAAAATTAAGTAACCCTCGTGGGCCCCACAAAACGTAAAATTCTCGGGGCCCCACATGACCAAATCCAGAAAATAAATTTCCATAATGATAATAAGTTCCATACTTTTCAAATAATGCATTTTGAGAATCCAATTCTCTCAATGAACATTTTTCCTTTCCGACGTTTCGAAGATTTTCCGTTTAAACACAATTCTTCCTTTCGTACCAATTTCAAGTCTTGAGTTCCTTACGTGCATTCTCTTAAACATGTCCTGGACTTACGGGGTGTAACATTCTTCCTCCCTTAGAAACATTCGTCCCCGAATGTTCTTTCGGAGTCCAATCTAATTAGATAGCGACATAGTCTCCTTTTACTACACCCTTCTTACAACATATGCCACCCATAGCCACATAACAATACTTATACTAAGATGTCAACCTTGGTACTCACGAAGCCAACTAGTCCATACTCATAATGACCTCAAAGTCCGTCATAATCATCTATACTAGGTCTACTAGGGTCTGACGACTGTATCATCACCTGGCAAATCTCATATACCCGCTCAGCTACCACCCCAAACACTCACGGGTGTAGTTACCTCGAAAGGTCCTTACGAATTCGGGCTCTATTCCTTTATACTTGGTTGTTATCTTTCTTACTGGTCGCATTCTTTCCGTACTTTCAACTCATACTAGCATACATACCTAACCCCCATATAGATTCTGGCCCCCAATCTTTTGGAGTAACTCTTTTAAACAATAAGGCCATTTCCGGCTCTCCTGGCCTGGTTCCGGTGGAACGCGCCCACGAACCCGTAAAACAATTAACTAGACTTGGCTCGCACCGTGACCTTGTCACGCTATGACTACTACCAACTGATCCCATTCCATTTCAAACCGTGAGGCAACCCGTAATAGGTCCTCAACCCGACCCACCGTTGCGCTTAACTCCTACCCGAAGTCTGCATAAAATCTTATTGCTCGAGAAGGCCTTATATATACCTAAGGTCTCGGCGGTTATCAATATTATTAGGCTCGCAATATTCATGCTCCAAGCCTACCTTACCAGTCCCCCCGTAAACGGGTGCAATAATTTCTCATAATACCATAATTGTGTCGTCTTGATCACAACAACCATTACTTACTCTATACGGACCTCATCCGTACAATTCTCTTAAGCCTACCACGTAGCTTAATCTATTAGCATGGTATTCCATTAAGTTTCTTAACATGACTTCTTAAGGGTTCACTGCCCTATCATACAGCTCATTCTTTCCCAATTATCTCAAAATAAAACACAAGACCTTGGCGAGAATTCATTAACTGTTCCATACCTTCCCGGTATCTAGTTAGTATTTACCAACTCTTGGTAATCTAAAATCATTCTAGGCAACACGCGTCTGACCCTCATACATAACTCCGTATAGCTGTATGTCATAATACCAACTATACTATAATCATTACCAACCTGGATACGCAATCCACATAGTCCTTCCTGGGTCACTGCTGCCTTTCTCGTAGCTACAATCAACATAACTCGTTAGGGAGAGACGACCCTAACAACACAGCTCTATCGCACGATCTTAGAGTGAGAAGAATGGAAACCAATCCTAAATGTCCTGCAGCCTCCTGATTATAGATGTGGTGCACAACACACCGATAATCAAGACTCTACTAGACACGATGCGCTGACACTTTCTCGAGGACTAATCGCTCGATACCACTTTTGTCACGACCCACCGCCGCGATCGGTGCCCTACCCGCACCCTTCCGTATACATCGAGAATAGTATGGAACATACATACATAAACTTAACAAGAAATAAATAATAGGTTAGCCGATAAGGCTACCTTCCTGGATACATACAAATATGTAAAACCAACAGCAGTTACCTTTTTTTTTTTTTTTCAAAGCGACCCACAAGATATGACTACAGACCTCTAAGATTTTGGACAAACACTATGACGGGACAAGGCCCCGCTGCACTTCGAATATACATAACCATGAAAACTCGAGCGTTGGAGCCATCTCAAAATGCTGAACCAGATCCTAAGCTCGCGGATCCACAATCGTACCTAAACTCGCGACATTTAACGCAGCTTCGGCTGGCCGCATAACAAATTTAATATGGAATGTAAATAAGGTACATGAAACAAATCATAAGTGTACAAAAGAATGACAGGGGCAAGTATAAAAAGGGTAAATACCAGATCCTACCGTGTCATTACCGTCTCTGGGAACTTAATCGTACCTTATTATCTTTTCCCATTTTTTTCAATAAGAGTTATAGTCAAATTCTTACGTACATACTTATGTAAAATCATCAAGTTCATAAACATATAACTTACGTATCTTGCATAACCTACTCCGCCCCTTTATGGAGGAACGCCTATACGGCCCAATCTGGCACGCGATAAAGTCACATAAGTCTGCCCATAAAGGTATCTTTGCCTAACTGGGACGCGATAAAATCACATAAATCTGCCCATAAAGGTATACCGCCTACCTAACTGGGATGCGATAAAATCACATAAGTATGCCCATAAAGGTATACTGCATAAAAATAGGAGGCTCATGATCAAAGAAGGGCCACCCGCCCGCAGTATCATTAAGCAATCCTACTCCTGGGACTATTTCACCCGCATAGGTCCTGTGGACCCGCATGAGGTATTCCTCGCGATAGTGCACTACCGCACGGGACTATTTCACCCGCATAAGCCCATAAGGACTCGCGTCATGGGTAGCAAATCCACTAAGGTGGTATAACGTCTTGGGGTTTACCCTCATTTATACTCTTACCCCAAGAGTGGTATAACGTCTTGGGGGTTTACCCCTCATTTATACTCTTACCCTGGAGAAGGTGGTATAACGTCTTGGGGGTTTACCCCTCATTTATACTCTTACCCTAACTCAACCGACCATCATACATAACATAATCCCTACCGGCTTATCATACATAACATAAGCACTACCGACTTATCATACATAACATAAGCACCACCGGCTTACCATACATAACATAAGCGCCACCGACTTATCATACATTACATAAGCAAGTTAAGAAATCCCCCTAACTTCTTATTAGTCTTATTCACATACACTCTCATTTTAGTTTACTTAAGGCACTAACATGTCATTGTAAAATCCGGGAATTTAACCCAAAGTACTATGTACTTTTATTCTTTTAAAATGACTCTTTTTCATATAAAACTTCCAAGATACTAATAACCGTAGTATCAAGTCATATCTACTTTTCAAGACGAGTCACAATACCTTTTAGAAATATAATTAGGCTTCTAAATCAAGTGACTTCTTTCTTTAAAACCTTAAGCAATTGGTACCTTTAAAACAATTTGCCCTTTTTTATTTCAAATCATTTCTTTGCTTAGATTACTGAAGAAAACCATTCTTTTAATCTTCCATAAAGTTGTTATAACCGACTTCCCATAAAGCCGTTATAACTCTTTATGTCTTAGACAAATTCATTCCTTTTACAACCAAGAGACTTATATTTTCAAATCAAATAGCATAGCCTTCAAAATACTTCAAGTCTCTTAACTTTTGAAATCAAGCTTCTTTAACTTTAGAAATCAAGTCTCTTATCTTTAAAATGGCAAGGAATCAATTCTTTCCAAATCAAGTATTCTATACTTTTAAATAAATTCATTTCTTCCTTTAAGAATCAAGTCCCCAACTTGAAAAATAAAGTCTCTTAACCTTTTAAGAATTTGAGGTTCATAGTCTTAAAACTTCATACGTAAATTCTTATAAATTAAGTAAAATATACTTTGGAGCGTTGTGAATAAGTTATACTTATTTATAACGATCTTAATCAAGTAGCCATGATCTAGAAAATGTAATACAATTTTGTCTTATCTTAGCTTCTATGCAGATGGAGAATTCTACTCATTTTAACTTAATTGATTGTCATTACATTTTCTTTATTAAAGCTGCAGTGGCTTGTTCGATACTTATTCTCATTTGTGCCGTAACTTAGCCAAGTCAACTTGGCTCCAAAATACCTCCTAACGACTCTTACCAACATCCCCCATAAGACTTGGTAAGAACTTAGGATAACTTGGACATAACCCTTACCTAGAGTAAATCAACATACATACCTCTTAACTTCTAAGAGTAGAAGGAATCATGAAATAGTACTACATGTATATTTCATACATAGAATCATGTCAAAAGAAGGAAGAGGTTCACATACCTCGCGACGATTATCGACAAATAGCAAAATGCTCCAAAGTACTTCAACCTTGATAGCTATTCCATCCTTCAAGTAGAATACGCTATACTTGGTACTTCAACCTAAAATGGCCATAATACGTCCATTAACCTCTAGCTTCGAACGTAGAATATTCTAAGTGCAAAGTCACTAAATTCTACGGAAAATCGGACAGCACTTCCTTTGTTTCTACATACTTTGCCACCTTTTTTAAGGCCGAATTCAATAACCAAACACGCCACATTTAAGGCTAAATACAACAACCAATCAAAGGGGATTACACGCCTTACAATACGTGTAAAATTCCGCCCCACAATTAATACCAACTAAGTCCTTAATCAAGGTCATTCTCGACTAACTTATTCAATAACACAAAGTTCTTTCCAATTCTTTTTCAATCCAACTTCTTAGGTCAAACATGTTATATAGTCATAAACAACTTAAAAATTATAATTCCTTCTTTATATAACATGTGACGATTAAACTAATAATCCAATTGAATTGAAATCTCAAGGGCTAAACATACTAGTTTTCAGATTAGGGTTCCAATAGACAATACACTTATCAAACTTCATAATATATACTTCATGCTTGCTAAAATCCAAAGCTACAACAATAAGAAATCTTTAATTGCTAAAACGACAAGATTTTTACCTTTACAAGCCCTTATAAAATCCAAGATTCCAAGTCGCTCCTTAGCAATTCTTATCTCCTTTTCTTATGTTCCAATCCGCTCCAAGAACTCCTTAGAAGCTCATGAAGAACTTCTCTTCATGTTCCATCTTCAAAGTGGAAGAACACCCTAGGGTTTCGCCTTGCGACTAACGTGAAAACGTTGTTTTTCTGAAATCTTTCTATTTAGATATCCTTACAATACCCTAAGGGACCTTGGGTTAAATTCTTGTGAATATTGGACAACAATTGAATAAAATTCTTGTTCAAAAACCTTAAAGCCGAGAGCTCCCCCATGGCACACACAAGTCTCTCAAATTTTTCTAAGTGTTGTGGGCTAAGTCTTGCTACTTAGGATGATATATAACACATTGGAGGGTCTATATTACAACACATGTTAAGTTTGGAGGGAAGAGATCAAGCCAAGTGGCCCTTGGACTTAGTCAACAATGTCAAACTCTTTAATTAGCAAGACTTGGTCATCTTAACATTGGCCAAAAGACCATTTTGCCCTTGCATTAATTCGACCAAGCCATGTGGGGGGGGGGGGTGCCAAGTATCGCCCTCCCATTCGTCCATAAAATTCCGTAACCCTCGTGGGCCCCACAAAACGTAAAATTCCTCGGGTGGGCCCCACATGACCAAATCCGTAAAAATAAATTTCCATAATAATAATAAGTTCCATACTTTTCAAATAATGCATTTTTTGAATCCAATTCTCCTCAACGAACATTTTTCCTTTCCGACGTTCGGAAGATTTTCCGTCGGAAACACAATTCTTCCTTTCGTACCAATTTCAAGTCTTGAGTTCCTTACGTGCATTCTCTTAAACATCTCCTGGACTTACGGGGTGTAACAACTTCCCCTGCATCTACTTACCTCCACCTTTTTCAAGGCCCGATATCAATAGTCAACATACCACATTTAAGGCGCAGTAATACAACAACTCAAAGGGGATTACACGCCTAACTGGACGTGTAAAATTCTGCCCTACTATTTACTAAACAGTCCATTTCTTTTCAATCTTCTTTCCACATATAATATACTCAACTATAAACTACTACAACATGTAATCTCCAATTACAATAGAAGGACAAAAATTATTACCTCGATAAGCCCAAAATTTTCCAATGATTAAAAGTCGTTCCTTAGGAATCTTAGCTCCAATTATTTATGTTCCAATCCACTCCAAGTAACCCTTAGAAGCTCCTAACCAACTCCTCTTCAAGATCCAACTCCAAAAAGTGAATAACACTTTAGGTTCCAAACCTATAAGTTTCGTCCAAGGCAAGACTTTTGGGCTAGAGGTGTGAAATCTTTTCTAACACTTGGTTCACAATCTTCCTAACACCTTAAGGAAGAACACTTAAAAGTTTAAGGATTTTTGGACAACTTTTGGTCAAGATAATGGCCTAATACCGAGAGCACTAGCCAAGTGAATGAGTATTTGCTTGGAAATCTCTAAGTGTGGGATGAAGTCTTGCAAGCCTAAGAGAGGGGTATTTATAAGACAATCAAAGGCTAGGATCAAAGCAAGTGTGTGGTGAGATTGGGGAACAAGTGTGTGTGCCCACAAGCCACTTGTCCAAGCAAGACAAACTTGAGACAAGTGGCTAGCCACATGTCTCCCAAGGGGGTGACACATGTCCTCCTCCTATTCGTCCAAAATATTTCATCTTCTGAAAACATCCATAATAGCCAAAATCTCAAAAATAAAGTGGGCCCCACAAAACCGTAAATTTCTCCCGTGGGCCCCACGTGACCAATTCCGAAAAATAAAATCCATAATTCTCTAATATTCCAAGAAGTCCAAATACCAAATCCGGGAATCCAATTCCCATTAATAAACCTTTTTCCTTCATTAGGTTCGGAATATTCTCCGTCGAAAATTCAAAATTTTCTTCCCTTTCGTACTTAGTGTTATATCCTCGTACGTACGTCCTCACATACATACTCTGGAACTACGGGGTGTAACATTCTTCCCCCCTTAGAAACATTCGTTCCGAATGTTCCTTCTAAGTCTCCAAACATACATGCGACATTATAGTCTTCACTACTATACTTACAAAACCAATTATGCCACACATGGCCATAATATAATACACGCGCAATACTTACATCCAAGACAATGAGGAATCACCTCTAACGTGTATAACACCACAATAAGCTCTCACCCATGGTCTAAATGATACTCTCTTCGCACCTTCACTTCACAAAAATGATCACTTCCATTCTCTTAACACATGTTCGCTTCTGTTCTTACTCGACGTACCCTTCCCGTATACCCGAACTCTTTCTAATACACATACCACATTTCCGTCATTGCTTCATTTTTCAGCACATTGGAGTTACCACCTTCAAACTTGGTCATTACTAGCTTCAATTTCCTTTAAGGCCATTCTCGGCCTTCACGATCCGATTCTGGTCGAACGCATCCATGAACTCGTACAATGGTTACCTAGACTTAGGCCTACCACCCTCGTGACCCTAACACCTAGCGGGACCATCTTAAACTTACCACACTTCATTCAGGGCTGCGGGTTGACCCGTGATTGGTCCTCAACCCGACCCATCAACGCACTTAACTCCTCCTTCCTCGATCGGAAAACCTAACTATTCAAGTCATGAAAGCCTAGGTATTCTTATCTTAACTACTCACCTTCATATCACACTTCTTATGGACTTATCACACAAATATACTCCATGTATACTACGTACTCCGACAAATATCACCCACAAAAATCTTTTACTCAAGACGGCCTCGCATCTAAGGTCTCCACGGTTATCTATATTCTAAGGCTCATAATCTCCATATACCCAAACCTACCTTTCCTTCTAAGTAGGTGTCTTAAACACAATTTACACAAATGTTATAAGAATATAACACTTAACAATAATCATCTTATCACGCATACTAATCTCTAGAGGGTTAAGGATATACCTGTCACGACCCAACCCCGGGCCCGCGACTGGTGCCCTACCTGGGCACCCTTACAGGTATACATCAGAGATAATCAGCGGAACATACATAAGCTTTAACAATGAAATAAATAATAGGTTAGCCAATAAGGCTACCTTCCTGGATATAAACAAATCCAAAAGCAGTCACTTTAATTTTTTTTTTTTATTATAAAGCGACCCACAAAATATGACTACAGACCTCTAAGAGTTTACATAACAACTGTGACGGGACAGGGCCCCGCCGTACCCCTGAATGTACAAAAGTCAACGACTTCAGGGAACCATACCAAAGACAAAGCCTCCGGAGAAATGGAGCTTTCCAGAACTGAACAGTGATCCTACGAGTACGGATCAGCAAGCTATGTACCTCAACCTGCGGCATGAACGCAGCCCCCCGAAGGAGGTCAGTACAAAATATGTACCAAGTATGCAAAACTGAAAGTACTGTAATTTAAATCATAATAGTCAAAAATACAGCTGAAGACATATATGATAACCAAATTAACAGTACACTGTGCCTTACTGAAGTGGAAGTAATGAAAGTCAGATTTTTACCTTAAACAGCCGGTCTCAACATATGAACCATAGTCATACCAGGGCTATGAACACCAGCCCTCAAATGTCCAAGCGCGCCCGTGGGATTCCCCATCACTGCCGACCGCTAGGTGTAAAATATAACTCTGTGACGCGCCCGTGGCATCCTTCCTCACTGTCGGCGTACACACAAATCTAACCATGTGACGCGCTCGTGGTATCCTACCTCACTGTCGGCGTACACACATACAATACATACATATATATATATCATGCCCGTGGAATCCCTCATCTCGGGTACATGACTTCATGAGGTGTCCCTCGCATCGTGGGTAGCAAATCCACGGAACCAGGTGGTATAACGATCTTGGGGGTTTACCCCTCATTTATACTCTTACCAAGAAGGTGGTATAACGATCTTGGGGTATACCTCATTTATACTCTTACCCTCAAACTACATGCCTGAATCCTCATCGTAAGCATGTCCCTGCATACCCGTGGAATCCCACATCACCGACTTATGTCGGTAAACTCATACTAAGACCATGGAAGCATACCCGTGGAATCCCACATCACCGCCAGACGCCCAAGTAAACTCATACTATGACCAGGAAGCATACCCGTGGAATCCCACATCACCGCCGTGCGTCCCGGAGACTCATAGAGGCAATGGAGGCATACCCGTGGAATCCTCCATCACCAAGCACGTCCAAGTAAGCTCCTAACTTCTTTAGACTTTCTTTAACATACAAAATGGATCTCATTTTATGACCTTAAGGCACTTTCCATATCACTTAACAAGTCCTGGGAAAATTCAACCCAAAGTACTATGTATTTCTATTCTTTCCAAGATCCCTTTTTCCACATAAGACCCCAAGATACTAACACCCGTAGTATCAAGGCTTATCTATATTTCAAACAAGTCACTATACTATTAGAAATATGCTTCGGCTTCTAACTCAAGTGACCCTCATTTTAAACTTTAAGCAATTGATGCCTTTAAATCGAATTGCCTTTCTTAGTATCCATTCTTTTATCTAGGCTTACCTTATTCGAGAAAAACCATTTCTTTAAGCTCCCATAAAGTTATTATAACCAACTTCCCATAAAGTCGTTATACTAACTTTATGCTTTAGAAACTAGGACATCCTTATCCTCTCATAAAGCCGTCATAACTAACTTTCCATAAAGCCGTTATAACTCTTTATGTCTTAGACCACTTTGCTCTCTCTATAACCATGAGGCTTGTGCTTCAATTCAAGTTACACTACTTTCAAAATACTTCAAAAATCTTAACTTAGGAATCATGTCTCTTATCTTTAGAATAGTTCAAGAATCAATACTTCCCAAATCCAGTATTCTATACTTGATCATGTCAAGAAATCCTTGTCTACCTTATTAGGATAAACCATTCTTATAACTCTTCCTTAAGGACACGTGAGTTAATTCTCTAACTCAACCAACTAGACATCCTTAAAACAAGTCAATTATATCAAATGACTTCACTTCATTTAAATCACGTACGTCTACCGTACCATACAGTTATAACTACTCATGCTCAAGAGATAGGAAGAGTTCTACATACCTCTTTTGTTTAATCCACTTGCCAAGTCCAATATGCCGTCCGTAGATGTCAACCTATAGTGATCATAATACGTCTATTAGCTTCTAGCTTCAACGTAGAATATTCTAATGTAAAGTCCCTTGTTCTACGGGAAGAATTGGACAGCACTTCCTTTGTTTCTACTTACTTTTCCACCTTTTTCAAGGTCCGAATTCAATAACCAAACGCCGCATTTAAGGCACAACAATTAAGCTAACCAAAAGGGGATTACACGCCTTTACAGGACGCGTAAAATTCTGCCCCACAATAATACAAGTCAAACCAATAATTCAGAGCCACATTCGGCTATAATATTACAACAATTATCACTTTCCTTTCAATTTCCTTTTAATCCAACTCGTTATTCCAACATGGTATATAAAATCATAACCAATTATATACCCTCCTATTTATAACATGCAATGATTTTAAGCTAACAACCCAATTGATTACAACATGAGTGGCTAACATGCCCATTTTCAGTTTTCAACAAGACGACAAGATCCATATCTTTTCAAACTTTAATATAACAGCCTCAGGCTCATTTCTTAACTACTATAACTTGAAATCTTCATTTACACAAGAAGGAGAAGATTTTACCTCAAGAAGCCCTCTTTCCGAAATCTTCTTCACTTTAAAATTACCCACACGAACCCTCTACAAGCTTGCCAACACTTCTCCTTCTTGAAGCCTTTCCAAAAATCTCACCGGGGTTCATCAATTTGAGAGAGAGAAGAGGGATTTTTCTTTAGGGAAACCCTTGCAAATGGCCATGTCTTGAAGACTTGGCCCTAAAATAAGACCCTCCTTTGGTCAAAAGATGGGAGGGACACTTGTCACCCTCCCATAGGCCTTTTATCAAAATATCCTGCTTTTTCGCCTCACTTCTGGCGCAAAATCCGCGCCGCGCCGCCCACTTCGAGAATTTCTCGCATTCGGCGCCATGATCAGATTCTGGCGCGCTGCAACCTCGTGAGGACTTTCGAAATATCGGCGCTGCCCGCTGACGGCGCCGCGCGCCAAGCGACGCTGGAAGCTCGCCCTCCGTGACGCCTACGTAACTTCTAACGCCCGTAACTTCCTACCCCGATGTCCAAACGACGAGCGGTTTGTTGCGTTGGAAACTAGACTCAACAACCTTCATACTAGTCTTTTAAAACTCCTCAAAACTCCTAAGGAACTAGGAGATATTGTCACGACCCATTCCGGGGCCCGTGACTGGTGCCTTACCCGGGCACCCAAGTAGTCATACATCAGAGAACAATCAGCGGAATATAAAACAAGACATGCAACATGATATAATTAGAACATTTTATCTGAAGAAAAAGGTTGCCTTTCGGCATATATACATAAACCAAGTTTTGCAGTTACATCCCAACTGCATAAATACGACTAATGCACTTAAGGAAAATAACAACTATGGCGACAGTGCCCGCCATACCCTCGACTGCATAAACTATCTACAACAGGAGATCATACCCAAAAGTAGAGCCTCCGAGAGTGGAGCTCCGACACCAACGTAGATCCTAAGGATGTGGATCTAGTACCGCTTTCCTCTAGAACTCGCGCATTTAACGCAGCCCAAGGAGGTCAAGATAACAGTACCAAGTATGTGAAACTATAAAGTACTTTAAATGAAATCAAAGTATTCAAAACCTTTTCACAAATACATTCAGTTCAATTGCACATAGTGCCACATCACAACAATAACAGTAATAGGAAAATCAGAATGTGTCTAGTCTAGGCCGCGAATGATCAAGCAAGGCCAACCGCCCATAGTATCATTCTCAGTGCCTAGTCCTCGACTTCCGAGTCCGCATAGGTCACACATGCACCGCATGAGGTATTCCCGCGACGGTAGCTAGCCCTGCATTCTCCCGACTTCGCACCGCATAGCCTCAAAAGACCGCATAGTCCCTATGGACCGCATAGGCATCCCCGTGACGGCTAAACACCCGAATGATCAACTCGAGCATACCGCAGCTCGCATAGTCTCATAGACCGCATAAAGCCGATAGACCCGCATCAAGGGTGGCAAGCCCTCGGATAATAAGTCAAGGGTAGGTGATACAAATAACAAGACAACGGACTTACCTAGCAACGAACGTAAGCACAGCAAGAATGACCCCTTTCACAACATTACAAGACAATTAACACATGCAGATCATAGATGTCTACCTATCAACCAATCTTACTACTCTTAATGTAAATCAATACAAGGCTTTTATAAACAAACAAGTAAACAGCCCTTTTATCATTCTTAAGTTGTTATACCTACTTCCCATAAAGCTAGTATAACTCTTAAGCTTTGTTTTAAAACCAAATATTACTCTTCCATAAATATGATTCATTATTCCTTTGACATACTTCAAGGTTCTTATTATTCAGGCTTAAGTCAAAAGACATTGCCGATTATCATATGTACGTTTACCGTACTATATATACTTAACATATCATGCTCAAGGGTATAGGAAGAATCACATACCTTCTCGGCGAAATCCACCTGCCAAGTCGAGTATGTCGCGCGCAGAGAATCAGCCTATAATAGTCACGCATAACTATCAAAGTCTAGACTATTCCAGAGGTCATTCTAAACAGAGGGTCCTCAATTCTACGGAAAGTCGGCAGACAACCCTACCCGAGTTATATAAGTTCATCAGTGAAAACAAATTCTATGTAAGTACAGTTGATTATTCTTCTTTAAACCCTTCTAAGTGATTAACACTTCAATTCTATTCTCAGAATATACTTCTAAGTATTTATACTATTCTTATTCTACAACAGAAGTATTCTTTAATTCAAAAGAGGGTTAGGATTAGTTACCCTGAAGCCCAATAATATCCTAGAAAAGTCACTGAGCAAGGTTTTGCTCCTAAGTCAGATGCTCCAAGGAAACCTTAGAAGTTCTTCACAACTTCTACTAAGTGCTAAGGTATTTGGGCTAGGTATTTTGGGCATTATAACAATACAAGAAGGCAACTTTTCTACCAAGGGAGGGGGTAGGTTTCACAGGCTGGGGGGGTAGCCTCTACAAGCTTCTCCAGGGAGGGTGTGTTTGGACGAAACAACAAGAGGAGAGGGAGGGATTTGAGACTTAGATAGATTGCTCAATTTAGGATGAAATAACTCTTCAACAAGGGGGTATTTATAGGTCAAGACATGGCCAACCAATGGCCAAGATTATGCCAAGTGCAAGGCAAGTGTAGGGTGAGGATTTAGGCAAGTGTCTCGCCAACTTGCACACAAAATATCTAGCCAACTTTATGACAAGGCTTGGCATTCCAATCGCCTTAATGCCGTGATTAGTCCACCAATGAGAGGGTGGAAAGTGTCGCCTCTCATTGGTCCAAAGTGTTACGCCTCTCTAAAAATCCGCAAAAATAAGAAATGACATAGCCGAATTTATCCTATGAAAGCCGTGGAAACGCTTCGTCGAAAACCGCTCACGTGAGTTGTGCCTAAAAATCGCCCAAGGCCTAACTTTAAGACCAAAACTTTTTAGACGTATTCCTTTACGCATACCGGAAATACGGGTATAACATTCTCCTCTCTAGAAACATTCGTCCCGAATGTTCCTTCCCAAGACAGATAACTAAAAGGGTTCTTCATAACTTAAACAGCTGCAAATGCCACACACGCCACAAAACAACATTTAGGCAAAACGATAACGAAAATTATAAGTAGGAAAGTGAGTTACCCGAGGGTGGGGAATAGTGAGGTACCGCCTCATGTCCTCCTCTCGCTTCCCACGCCATCTCCTCCTAAGCTCGCTCCGCCACAGACTTTGACGGCCACGCCCTTCGTCCGCAGACGCTAACTCGACGATCGATTATCGCTATGGAACCTCCTCATACGATAACCCTCACACCGACATCGCCGATCGGATGTACTGGATGGATCCCCGATACATCTCTCAAGATAGAAACGCGGAAACACCGGATGCACCGCTTCCAGATCGACGGCAGATTCAACTCATAGGCAACCTTGCCTACCTCGCGGACAATCAAACGCCCAATGTACCTTGGCCGAAGTTTTCCTTCTTCCCGAATCTCATCACACCCTTCATGGGTGACACCTTCAGAAAACCCAATCATCAATCAACCTGGATGTCGACGCCGATGATTCCGCATACGATTGGCCGACTCGAGCCGCCAATAGCCGCTCGGATAAGCTTCACCTTATCCATCGCCGCTGCACTAAGTCCGTCCTACTAATCGCATTCTCGCCCACATCGAACCATGCTATCGCGACCGCACTTCCTCCCATACAAAGCCTCATACGGCGCCATCCGAATGCTAGAGTGGTAGCCGTTATTATACGCGAACTCTACCACGGCAAGTGATCCTCTCCCTACCTCGGTCAATAACACAGCTCGCAAAGATATCTCGCAGTCCGATAGTGCGCTCGCCTCGTCCGTCTGCTCGTGGATGGAATGCAGATCGTGCTCACCGCCCCTAAACCCTTCGAAGGACCTCTGGTTAGCCAGAACCGGGCTCTTCGCCGATATGATCGAAATAGGGACTCCATGCACCGACGATCTCTGATGTAAAGTCCGCATAATCCTCACCAAAAGTCGCCCCGACGGAAGAAAGTGGGCTGATTTCGCCACCGCCGACGATAACCCATATAGCATCATGTCTCCTCCGAGCGAGGCAATCCCGTGATGGTCCATGTTGATTACCTCCCACTTCGTGCTCCGATCTCTATCGTCAGAATAAACCACCGTGCCTCGTGCTCTACCTTCACCGCCGACAACACGCACCGAGCTACGAACTCGCAACGCCCTCTTCAAACCATCCCACCAATACACGGATCTAAGGTCGTGGTACATCTTGGTCGACGACGGATAGAGTAACGCGCTACCGCAGTGCTTCCCCAAGAACTCACAAGTCCTCAAACATCCGAACACACAACCCGCTTCTCAAACCTTAGCACCCCATCGTGCTACCTCAAAAGGACCTTGCCTCACGAAGAGTCAGATCACGATATCGAATCAAAGCCGATCCTCGAATCGCCGCCTCTTCACCTCCTCAACGATGGAAGACTCGGCAACCTCACGAACTCTAACCCCATCGCTATCGTAATCAATCAAACGGACACCAAGGCTCGCTAATCGATGCAAATCACGAACCATGCCCTCCTCTCAGCCGAATATCCGATAAGCTACCCATAGACCTACGGCTAAGTGCATCCGCCACAACGCTGGCCTTCCCCGTGGTACAGATATCGACGCCATAGTCCTTCAAAGAATCTAACCACCGCTCTCGCCGAGGTTCACTCCTCTCGTGAAGATATACCGAGGCTCTTGTGGTCTCAGATAAATATCCACGTGAACCCCATACAAATAGTGCCTCCGCATCTTCAAAGCGCCAGTATCACCGCCGCCACCCAAATCACGCGGGTAGTTCTCTCGTGAATCTTAAGCCGCCGACGCGTATGCTATAACTCGCTCACGCATCAACACACATCCCAACCCGATGCCCGACGATCACAATACACTACGAACCATCCGACCTCGTGAAGAGTAAGAACGGGCGCCGCTCTCCTTTAGCAACCGGAAACCCCGCCACACGCATCACCATCAAACTTAGCCGCTTTCCGAGTCACCTAGTCAATGGGCGTAGATAGAAGCAAACTTCTACGAACCGCCGATAATATCTCGCAAGGCCTGTAAAACTACGAACCTCTCGTTTGAGTAGTAGGTCTAGGCCAAGTCCTAATCGCTTCGATTCGCCGTATCCACTGAATGCCATCACCCACAATATGCCCAAGAAAAGCTACCAAGTCAACCAAAACTCACATTTGGAAAACTTCGCATACAACCGCGATCCCGAGAATCACAAGATAGCCTCAAATGCTCCGCATGCTCTCGCCTCGAGCGAATAGACCAAGATATCATCAATGAACACTATCACAAATGTGTCCAAAATGGTTTGAACACTCGGTTCATCAAATCCATGAATACCGCCGAGCATCGTCAACCTAAAAGACATGACCAACTCATAATGCCCGCATCGTCCGAATGCAATCCTGTGGACATCCACCTCTAACTCGAACTCGATGATAGCCCGATCGTAGATCAATCTTGGAAAAACATCTCGCGCTCGCAATCGATCGAACAAATCATCAATCTCGGGAAGAGGGTATTCGTTTAATGGTCACCTTGTTCACCGTCAGTAATCAACACACATACGCAGCTGGCCCCGCCCTTCTTCTTCACGAACAATACCGCGCTTCTGCGAGAAACACTAGGTCCGATGAAACCTTTCTCCAACAAATCACTCACCGCTCCTTCAACTCTCTCAACTCGGCAGTGCCATCCTCAGTATGGCGGAATGGAAATAGCCGAGTGTCCGCAAAGACATCTATACAAAACTCGATCTCCTCTCGTGAGGGATACCCGAGGTCGTCGAAACACGTCTGGAACTTCCGACCATCGAATCGACGAAAATCTGGTACCGCAGCCTCGTGATCAAACACCCGAACTAGATGGTAGATATACCCTTCGCACTATCTTCCTAGCCTCGAGGTAGGAAATAAACCTACCCTCTGGCGATACCGTGCTCCCTTCCCACTCAACAACCGGCCTCAGAAACTGGAACCGCATTACTTTCTCTCTCAGCCTACATTGGCATAGCAAGAGGCTAGCCAATCCATCCCCATAATCACGCTAAAGTCAATCATCTCCAACTCTATCAAGTCGGCTAGGGTCCGACGATCAGAATGGTTACAGACAAGCTCTATATACCCGCCGAGCTACCACCGAATCCCCACCGCGTAGCTACCTCGAAAGGGCTATGGACTCGTGCTCTATCCCTATCCTACTAGCAACAAGGGGAGATATATAGACAGAGTAGAACCCGATCTATCAAAGCATATACATCAAACCCAGAATCGATAAGGTACCGTGGACGACATCGTGAGGCCTCCGATCCGCTTACCGACAAAGCATAAACGCGCTCGAGGACCGCTAGAATCGACTCGCGCCACGACCTCTCGCCACACTGATCTTCAGACCGCCCGGGCGAGTAATCGCTGGGATGAAGAAGCCGCACAGACTCGTAGGCCGGGCCCTACCTCGCCACGCTTCGGCCGCAAACTCGCGAATGACCTCGGGCCACAAGTATGGCAAGTTCCTCGTAGTAGCATAACAGCCCTGCATGGAATCTACCGCAACGCACATCAACAGACTAACGTTAGCACTCGCTACCCTAGAAATCAAGTCCTCGCCCCGACCGCCCCGATCGCCTGGGTCAGATCAGAATGATGTAGAGTGCTCGAGCCGGCCGTGGTGCACCGACCTCTCGATGCTGCCCACCCCGAACCACCAAAGAACCGCCGCCTTGGCCTTCTTCGCCGCCGATATCGGTCTACCCGGCGTCTCTACGCCTCGTGATCCTAATGCATGAGCTCGCATACGTAATGTCCATGCTCGGCCGGCGGACACACCCGCACAAGACTCGCCATATAGTCGTTTCAGCCCGCGGACGTAGCCGATGCACCCGGCCCTCCATATTCGCTACAGCAGAACATACCGAGCCAATGAATCAAACTCGACATTGTACTTTCTAATCAAGGCCCTCCTTGCCTCGTGAATAAAAATTGTCGATCGCGCCCTCTCATCCGCGGAGGCAAGAAGTGTGTGAGAAAAGCCTCAAAACTCATCCTATGCCGCTGAGGTGCATGCTCTCCCGAAAGCTCCCATGAATCGAACCAATCGATCGCGTATCACGCACCGATGCGAACCGAATGTCACG
Organism: Przewalskia tangutica; assembly: GCA_029844215.1. Lineage (NCBI taxonomy): Eukaryota > Viridiplantae > Streptophyta > Magnoliopsida > Solanales > Solanaceae > Przewalskia > Przewalskia tangutica. Next base: position 74,385,785 of record CM056725.1, read on the forward strand.
CACTACCAAGCTCGACCACCCGCATAATCCTCTCAGAATCGACGGATGAACTCCTCGCGGATCGCCCTCCGCCTCGACCAGAAACTCGCGGCTACAACTAAGGAAGTCCCGTAGCCTCAAACTATCTCGCCTCGTGAACAACGTGCTACCGAGCCGGAATCGTATCGAATGGCCGCCAAACCTCTCTCATATCTCGCCACGACCTTGGCTAGTAATCGCCATCTCTTGTACCCTAACCTTCTCGCCCGGCCGGTGGACCGAGGCGAGGCACCGTGGTCTCATCACCGCCGCGTGGCCCTAAACTCGCTGGGGCCGGCGCCAGAACTCCGCCTCGAGGCATCGCCGGGTAAAGACTGGCTCGAGCCTCGTGAACCTCGTGTCATACTAGCAGCCTCTACGCTTTGCCTTCGCCCGGGTTGCCTTACGTGGAGGCATAACTGTTACAGGAAAGGAATACGTTAGAGGGGTCCAACCTATAACACAGCTCTAAAGCACGATCTCAGAGTGAGAAGAATAGAAACCAATCCTAAATATCCTATAGCCTCCTGATTATTGGTGTGGTGCACAACACACCGATAATCAAGACTCTACTAGATACGGTCTGTAGACACTTTCCGAGGATTAACTGCTCTGATACCACTTTTGTCACGACCCATTCCGGGGCCCGTGACTGGTGCCTTACCCGGGCACCCAAGTAGTCATACATCAGAGAACAATCAGCGGAATATAAAACAAGACATGCAACATGATATAATTAGAACATTTTATCTGAAGAAAAGGTTGCCTTTCTAAGATATATACATAAACCAAGTTTTGCGCTACATCCCAACCGCATAACATGACTCATGCACTTCTAAGGAAAATAACAACTATGGCGGACAGGGCCCGCCATACCGATCGCATAAACTATCTACAACAGTGAGATCATACCCAAAAGTAGAGCCTCCGAGAGAGTGGAGCTCCGACACCAACGTAGAGATCCTAAGGATGTGGATCTAGTACCGCTTCCTCTAGAACTCGCAGATTTAACGCACTCAAGGAGGTCAAGATAACAGTACCAAGTATGTGAAACTATAAAGTACTTTAAATGAAATCAAAGTATTCAAAACCTTTTCACAAATACATTCAGTTCAATTGCACATAGTGCCACATCACAACAATAATAAGAATAGGAAAATCAGAATAGTCTAGTCTAGGCCGCGAATGATCGGGCAAGGCCAACCGCCCATAGTATCATTCTGCGTGCCTAGTCCCGACTTCCGAGTCCGCATAGGTCACACATGCACCAAGATGAGGTATTCCTCGACGGGGTAGCTAGCCCTGCATTCTCCTCGACTTCCGCACCGCATAGCCTCAAAAGACCGTGATAGTCCCAATGGACCGCATGTGGCATCCTCGTGACGGGCTAAACACCCGAATGATCAATCTCGAGCATACCGCAGCCCGCATAGTCTCATAGACCGTGATAGCCGTATAGACCCGCATCAAGGGTGGCAAGCCCTGTATAATAAGTCAAGGGGTAGGTGATACAAATAATAAGACAACGGACTTACCTAAGTTAGCAACGTAAGCACAAAGAAGAATGACCCCTTTCACAACATTACAAGACAATTAACACATGCAGATCATAGTATGTCTACCTATCAACCAATCTTACTACTCTTAATGTAAATCAATACAAGGCTTTTATAAACAAACAAGTAAACAGTTCCTTTTATCATTCTTAAGTTGTTATACCTACTTCCCATAAAGCTAGTATAACTCTTAAGCTTTGTTTTAAAACCAAATATTACTCTTCTGTTAAATATGATTCATTATTCCTTTGACATACTTCAAGGTTCTTATTATTCAGGCTTAAGTCAAAAGACATTGCCGATTATCATATGTACGCTCACCGCACTATATATACTTAACATATCATGCTCAAGGGTATAGGAAGAATCACATACCTTCTCGGCGAAATCCACCTGCCAAGTCGAGTATGTCGTGCGCAGAGAATCAGCCTATAATAGTCACGCATAACTATCAAAGTCTAGACTATTCTCAGAGGTCATTCTAAACAGAGGGTCCTCAATTTACTGAAAGTCGGGCAAGACAACCCTACCCTGAGTTATATAAGTTCATCAGAAAACAAATTCCATGTAAGTACAGCTTTGATTATTCTTCTTTAAACCCTTCTAAGTGATTAACACTTCAATTCTATTCTCAGAATATACTTCTAAGTATTTATACTATTCTTATTCTACAACAGAAGTATTCTTTAATTCAAAAGAGGGTTAGGATTAGTTACCCTGTAAGCCCAATAATATCCTAGAAAAGTCGCACCGAGCAAGGTTTTGCTCCTAAGTTGTATGCTCCAAGGAAACCTTAGAAGTTCTTCACAACTTCTACTAAGTGCTAAGGTATTTGGGCTAGGTATTTTGGGCATTATAACAATACAAGAAGGCAACTTTTCTACCAAGGGAGGGGTAGGTTTCGCCAGCTAGTGGGGTAGCCTCGCCAAGCTTCTCCAGGGAGGGTGTGTTTGGACGAAACAACAAGAGGAGAGGAGGGATTTGAGACTTAGATAGATTGCTCAATTTAGGATGAAATAACTCTTCAACAAGGGGTATTTATAGGTCAAGACATGGCCAACCAATGGCCAAGATTATGCCAAGTGCAAGGCAAGTGTAGTGAGGATTTAGGCAAGTGTCCTTCGCCAACTTGCACACAAAATATCTAGCCAACTTTATGACAAGGCTTGGCATTCCAATCGCCTTAATGCCGTGATAGTCCACCAATGAGAGGTGGAAAGTGTCGCCTCTCATTGGTCCAAAGTGTTACGCCTCTCGAAAAATCCGCAAAAATAAGAAATGACATAGCCGGAATTTATCCTATGAAAGCCGTGGAAACGCTTCGCGGAAAACCGTCGCTTTGTGAGTTGTGCCTAAAAATCGCCCAAGGCCTAACTTTAAGACCAAAACTTTTGACGTATTCCTTTACGCACATACCGGAAATACGGTATAACATTCTCCTCTTAGAAACATTCGTCCAATGTTCCTTCCCAAGACAGATAACGAAAGGGTTCTTCATAACTTAAACAGTTGCAAATGCCACACACGGCCACAAAACAACATTTAGGCAAAACGATAACGAAAATTATAAGTAGGAAAGTGAGTTACCTGGAGGGGTGGGAATAGGTGGTACCTGCCTCATGTCCTCCTCTCGCTTCCCACGTCATCTCCTCCCTGCTCGTTCCGCCACGTGACTTTGACGGAAGCCACGCCCTTCGTCCGCAGACGCCTAACTCGACGATCGATTATCGCTATGGAACCTCCTCATACGATAACCCCTGATCACCGACATCGTCGATCGGATGTACCACGATGGATCCCCGTACATCTCCTCAAGATAGAAACGTGAAACACCGATGCCGCCTCCAGATCGGACGGCAGATCCAACTCATAGGCAACCTTGCCTACCTCGCGGACAATCTGAACTAACTAGTGGTATAACGATCTTGGGTTTACCTCATTTATACTCTTACCCCGAAGGTGGTATAACGATCTTGGGGGTATACCCCTCATTTATACTCTTACCCCTCAAACTACATGCCTCGGAATCCCTCATCGTAAGCATGTCCCCGGTGCATACCCGTGGAATCCCACATCACTGACGGTATGTCCCGGTAAACTCATACTAAGACCATGGAAGCATACCCGTGGATTCCCACATCACTGTCGGTACGTCCAAGTAAACTCATACTATGACCAGGGAAGCATACCCGTGGAATCCCACATCACTGCCGGTACGTCCCGGTAGACTCATAAGGAGGCAATGGAGGCATACCCGTGGAATCCTCCATCACTGACGGTACGTCCAAGTAAGCTCCTAACTTCTTTAGACTTTCTTTAACATACAAAATGGATCTCATTTTATGACCTTAAGGCACTTTCCATATCACTTGACAAGTCCTGGGAAAATTTAACCCAAAGTACTATGTATTTCTATTCTTTCCAAGATCCCTTTTTCCACATAAGACCCCAAGATACTAACACCCGTAGTATCAAGGATTATCTATATTTCAAACAAGTCACTATACTATTAGAAATATGCTTCGGCTTCTAACTCAAGTGACCCTCATTTTAAACTTTAAGCAATTGATGCCTTTAAATCGAATTGCCTTTCTTAGTATCCATTCTTTTATCTAGGCTTACCTTATTCGAGAAAAACCATTTCTTTAAGCTCCCATAAAGTTATTATAACCAACTTCCCATAAAGTCGTTATACTAACTTTATGCTTTAGAAACTAGGACATCCTTATCCTCTCATAAAGCCGTCATAACTAACTTTCCATAAAGCCGTTATAACTCTTTATGTCTTAGACCACTTTGCTCTCTCTATAACCATGAGGCTTGTGCTTCAATTCAAGTTACACTACTTTCAAAATACTTCAAAAATCTTAACTTAGGAATCATGTCTCTTATCTTTAGAATAGTTCAAGAATCAATACTTCCCAAATCCAGTATTCTATACTTGATCATGTCAAGAAATCCTTGTCTACCTTATTAGGATAAACCATTCTTATAACTCTTCCTTAAGGACACGTGAGTTAATTCTCTAACTCAACCAACTAGACATCCTTAAAACAAGTCAATTATATCAAATGACTTCACTTCATTTAAATCACGTACGTCTACCGTACCATACAGTTATAACTACTCATGCTCAAGAGATAGGAAGAGTTCTACATACCTCTTTTGTTTAATCCACTTGCCAAGTCCAATATGCCGTCCGTAGATGTCAACCTATAATGACCATAATACGTCTATTAGCTTCTAGCTTCAACGTAGAATATTCTAATGTAAAGTCCCTTGTTCTACGGGAAGAATTGGACATTACTTCCTTTGTTTCTACTTACTTTTCCACCTTTTTCAAGGTCCGAATTCAATAACCAAACGCCGCATTTAAGGCACAACAATTCAGCTAACCAAAAGGGGATTACACGCCTTTACAGGACGCGTAAAATTCTGCCCCACAATAATACAAGTCAAACCAATAATTCCAAGCCACATTCGGCTATAATATTACAACAATTATCACTTTCCTTTCAATTTCCTTTTAATCCAACTCGTTATTCCAACATGGTATATAAAATCATAACCAATTATATACCCTCCTATTTATAACATGCAATGATTTTAAGCTAACAACCCAATTGATTACAACATGAGTGGCTAACATGCCCATTTTCTGTTTTCAACAAGACGACAAGATCCATATCTTTTCAAACTTTAATATAACAGCCTCAGGCTCATTTCTTAACTACTATAACTTGAAATCTTCATTTACACAAGAAGTAGAAGATTTTACCTCAAGAAGCCCTCTTTCCGAAATCTTCTTCACTTTAAAATTACCCACACGAACCCTCTACAAGCTTGCCAACACTTCTCCTTCTTGAAGCCTTTCCAAAAATCTCACCGGGGTTCATCAATTGAGAGAGAGAAGAGGATTTTTCTTTAGGGAAACCCTGCAAATGGCCAAGTCTTGAAGACTTGGCCCTAAAATAAGACCCTCCTTGTCAAAGATGGAGGGACACTTGTCACCCTCCCATAGGCCTTTTATCAAAATATCCTGTTTTTCGCCCCTTACCGCTCAAAAATCCCGCTTGGCGCTGCTGCCCGCCGCTGCCCGCACTTCGAGAATTTCTGTGGCCGCGCCTCAGATTTCGCTGGCGCTGCAACCTCACCTCGAGGACTTCGAAATATCGGCGCCGCCCCTCGGCGGCCTGCTGTCCTGCCTCTCGGCACGTAACTTCTAACGCCTGTAACTTCCTACCCCGATGTCCAAACGACAGCGGTTTGTTGCATTGGAAACTAGACTCAACAACCTTCATACTAGTCTTTAAACTCCTCAAAACTCCTAAGGAACTAGGAGATATACCGCTCCCAAGTTGACTGAAAGTCTGCCTGTAACATTTTTCCACCCCAACCCAACCTTCCAAATTCAAATCTTATTTCCTTTCAGACGTTTAACTTAATGTAACGACTGCCCGGCCCGCATCGTGCCTTACCCCGCACCCTAGTGATACATACATCGAGAAAATCAGCGAACACAAAACAAGAGTCATTTAACAAGAGATAAATGAAAAACAAAGCAACCAAAACAGCTTGCCTTCAAGATAAACATAAACCCGAATGCTTTAATCCTTTTACAACCCCGCCCACAACAAGATTACATGCACTTAAGATATACACGACTATGACGGACAGGGCCCCGCCATACCCGAATGTACAAGAACCTACAACTCGGGAACACCTACTAAAGATAAGCTCCGAGAAACGGAGCTTCAAATGCGCTGAATCGTGATCCTATGAGCGAGATCCACGATCGATGATTTCTACCATGCGGATGAACGCAGCCCCAAGGAGGTCAAGATAACAGTACCAAGTATGTGAAATCTGCATAACATCAGAAATGAAATCATACTAGTCTATATAAAGCGAGACATGTATGATAACCAAACTACGCTCACAACATAAAATACTATCACCCAATATAACTACGGGTCTCACGCCCACCACATCAATCAGTTCGCATTATGGCCGCATGCCCTAATATCAGACGGTAGACATGTCCATGATGCAACAATAATACCAATGTCCCATGGCCACATGCCCCGACTCGTGATCGGTGTAGACATGTCCATGTGACTCAACAACAAGACAAAGAATCCAAATGGAAGATACCCGCAGCGCTTACGATCGTGTCGTGATGTCCAAAGTGGAAACAATAAGACAACTTTCCCAACGGACGATACCCGCGCGCTTACGATCGTGTCGTGATGTCCAAAGGGAAACAATAAGACAACTTTCCAAATGGACGATACCCGCGCGCTACGATCGTGTCGATGTCCAAAAAGGAAATCACAAGGCGTTAATCGAAATGGAAACATACCCGCGCGCCACGATCGTGGTCGTGATATCCAAAGCGACAACCACAAGACCTTAACCAAAATGGAAGCATACCCGCAGCGCTACGATCGCGGTCGGTATGTCCAAAGCGATTAACAACAATAATACTATTAACAGAACGCATCTGCGGAATTTCTCCGCCACCGCCAAGACATCCAAGTAAGTTCTCAACTACCAACCGACCTCTATCGAGACGCCAGAATACGTAAAACACAACGCTTGTACAATAAAGGCTATCATCACAAGCATAGGCAAGTTTCACAACAACAAGCATAGGCAAGTTTCACAACAACAAGCATAGGCAAGTTTCACACAACTCAAAGTACTTTCATTTTGCCAAAGTCCGGGTTTTTAACCCCAAAGTACTACATACGTTAAGTTCTTTTAAAAGAGATCCATTTCTTTTATAAGAGTCACCCGATACCCGTAGTATTAGAATGACCAACCCACCTTCCTTTTCAAAACCAAGTAACCACATTCTTTTCCTAAGTTCCAGTTTGCCTAGTTTCAATTACTCAAGCTTCTCATTTTCAAATGGTTTCATAGTTCCCAAACTTAATCACTTGATTCCTTTTCAGAACAATTGAGTAACACATGACATATACGTGAGTAGTTTATTCTTGTTTATAACGATCTTATTACAAAGAATCATGATCTAGAAAATGTAATATCATTTTGTCTCATCTTAGCTTCTATGCAGATGGAGGTTTCTACCGGTTTTAATACAACACATCATTATTCAATACATTTTCCTTTATTAACGCTCGCAGCTGGTCTGTCGATACACATTCTCGATTCCCAAATCAAGAAACATTATCCCTTTAAAACCAAGTACTCATTACTCACGAATGAGGTTTCACACAAACATCCTCATTAAAACAAATAAGTTAAGTCTCTTATCTTATAAGATCAAGTCTCTTAACTTCTAACATCAAGAAACCATTTTCTTACCTACATAAAGTCGTTATAACCAACTTCCCATAAAGCCGTTATAACACTTTATGTTTTAAAACAATCAAACACGCTTAACACATGTACGCTCACCGCATTACATAGTTCACACATATCATGCTAGAAGAGATAGGAAGAGGTTCACATACCTCGCGACGATTTATCGACAATAAGCAAAATGCTCCAAGTACTACAACCTTGCTAGCCCTTTCCACTCTCGAGTAGAATACGCTACTCTTAGTACTTTCACCTATAAAGGTCACAAACGCCTATTAACCCCAAAACACAAGTTTCTATCTTTCTATAGAAAATTCGAAGACCTCCCCGCAACAACAGAAATCTCCTCCTCTATCGAGGCCGGCCACCAAGCCAACCAAGTGGGGTTTACACGCCTACCCGACGTACAATTCTACTCGAATACTACACAAGTCTACCGCAATACACCCCTATGTAAATACAATGGGCTCAGCTTTATTCTTCAGCTTAAGTCAAAAGACATCACGAATACTAAGTATAGTTCCATATATAGTACACCTCAACTATATATTCTAACAAACATGTAATTTCCAATTACAATAGAGGACAAGATAATTACCTCGATAAGCCCAAAATTATCCAAGTTATAATGTCGATCCTGGCAAGGTTTAGCTCCACCTGCGCTCCAAACCACTCCAAACAACCCTTAGAAGTTCTAACCAACTTCTACTCACATACTTCAACCAATGAAGAAGATTTAGGGTTTCTGGTTTGAGACTAAAGGACAAAAGGTAGTATTTCCTGCTCTACGATAGAGGTATCTTTGGAATACTACAAGGTACAAGGCTAAGGTATTTGGGCATTATAACAATACTGAAGACAACTTCTACCAAGGTGGTAGGCCTGCTAGCACAACTAGGCAGTGAGGGGGTGTTCTCGCCAAGGCCTCTTTCTAAGGGGAGAAGGAGTTGGACGAGAGCAACAACAAGTGGAGAGGAGGGATTTCAAGACTTAGACAAAGTGAGGAGTGAATGAATAAGTCTTCACAAGGAGTGGTATTTATAGCAAAGCCAAAGGCCAACCAACGGCCAAGATCTAGCCAAGTGCTACACAAGTGTAAGGCCAAGATCAAGCCAAGTGCACCCTAACCCTACTCCACAAAACCTCACAAATATCTACACAAATATCTTCCACAACTTGCCCATCCATTCTACTTCTACCACTTTTCAGTCCACCAACGGTAGGTGCTGTTGCCCTCTCGTTGGTCCAAAACGCCCGCCTCTAAAAATTCGCAAAAATACTAAATGACATAGCCGAATTTTCCTTCGCAGCTTAGTAAAACGCTTCGCCGAAAAACGACTTAATCTGTGTCAGGCACAAATGTTATTTCGCCGGTGCCACACGGGGTGACACGTGTCGCCCCGATTCGCCTAAAATATTTCGTCTTCCAAAATATCCAATTTACCGGAATCTCAAAACAAAGCGGGCTACAAAATCAGAATTTCTCCCGTGGGCCCCACGTGACCATTTCCGAAAATAAAATCTCAAAATTCTAATATAATCTATGAAGTCCAAATACCAAATCTGGGAATCCAATTCCCATTAACGAACCTTTTTCTTCACAAATTACCGGAAACTTTTCCGTCGAAAACTCACATCTTTCTTTCTTTTCAAAAATTTCTCACTGCATTTCTCGCACGCACGCCCTCACATACATACCCCGCAACTACGGGTTATAACATTCTCCCCTCCTTAGAAACATTCGTCCCGAATGTTCCTTCTCAAGACGGATATCGATGAAGTTCCTCTAACAAGTTGCCAACGCCACAGCTTGGCCACGAAATAACACACGTTATCTTCCTTCCTTACTCGTCGTACCCTTCTCGAACACTCGAACTCTCCCAGTACGTACCATACTTCAGTCATTACTTCCGTTCCCGAAAATCTCTGGAGTCACTACCTCCAAACTTGGTCATCTTACAACCTCAAACTTCATTAAGGCCCTTCCCGGCCTTTACGAACCGCTTCTGGTCGAACGCGTCCACGAACTCATACGATGATCATACAAACTTGGGCCTAGCATCCTCGTGACCCTACCACCTGGCGGGACCACCCAGAACTGACCCCACCCCAAACCGGGTTACGGGTTGACCCGCAAATGGTCCTCAACCCGACCCCCAACCGCGCCAAACTCTTGTTCCCCGATCCGAAACAATCTTACTAATTCACATCATGAAAGCTACCACTTCCATCTCACACTACCCGTGGACTTATCACACAAATAAATCCCACGTATACTACTACTCTGATAAGGGTCAAAAATAAATCTTTAACTCAAGACGACCTTACCCTACTTGCCTCGCCGTGACATAGTCTAAGGTTCACACTTACCATGCCCCCATACGTATCCTCCCAACTAAGCATGTTTCTAACTCACACATATCACAATGCTATCCGTACATAGCACACAATAATGAGATCATCATAACAAGCATACCAAAACTCTAGAGGGTTAAGGATATACCTGAAGCTACCGCTCCACTCTAATCATAGGCCTGCGCAGGCGATACCGTAGGCGTGATGAACCACCACAGATCCCGGCGTCGAGTCGTAACATCCGCGCTTCCTTGGTAGGACAGCCTTCGCAAATGGCCCCCGCTGGCCGCATGTAAAACAAACTCCCAATCTAGCACGACACTCTCCAAAATGGAGTCTACCACAATGGTCACAACGAGGTAGGGTGGCTTCACCGTTAACACCCCGCTCGCCGAAAATCTGAACCTCGAGCCCCGACCGCCTCAAGACGGTGGAGGACCACTGCATCGTGGGGTATATAACTAGCTCGCCGAGGCGGTCCGCTCGAAGCCACCAGCGACCCCGCCGCCCCGGCCCTCTTCGCTGATCCAGTCATTCCGCCGACCCTCCGTGCCTCACATCCTAGCGCATGAGCTCGCATGCGGCAATGTCCATGCCCTACCAAGAGAAACACCCGCACAAGATTCGCCATATAATCATCAAGCCCGTGACGAGCGATGCACCCTATCCTCCATATCTCGCACTAGCGCAGGACATATCGAGCCAAAGAATCGAACTCGACATTGTACTCCCGACAGCGCGCTCTCGTCTCAAGAATAAAAATCGCTTACCGCGTTCTCCTCATCCGCGAGGCAAGAAGTGCGAGGAAAGCCCCAAAACTCATCCCATATCACGAGGTGCATGCTCTCCCGAAAGCTCCTATGAATCAAACCAATCGATCGCGGTATCACGCACCGACGCGAACCAAAGGTCACGACTCGGTTCTCAAGCCTTGATCACCCGTGACGATCCGTCAGAATCGCCGGATGAACTCCTCGCGATCATCCTCGTGCCTCACCAGTAAAACTCGCGGCTACAACTCGTAAAGTCCCGTAGCCTCAAACTATTCGCCGGTGAACCATCAGACATCGAACCGAATCGCCAGATCCACTGCTCATATTCGCCACAACTCGCCAATAATCGCCATCTCTCATGACCCATCTCCCCGCCTGCATCGTGGACTCGAGGCTCAGTATCAGAGTCTCATCAGCCATCGCCGCGCTTAAACTCGCTGGCCGGGCGGCGCTAAACCCGCCGTCAAGCACAACCTCGTGTAATCGCTCGCTCGCGCTCGCATTCTCTCAGATCTCACTAGCAAGACTTCACGCTTTGCCCTTCTGGCTCGTTGCTTGCGCGGAGGCATAATCGTAAAAACGAGATACGCCGAGGGTCCAACTTACAACACACTCTAAGGCACGATCTCGTAATGAGAAGAATGGAAACTAATCCTAAATGTCTCGCAGCCTCGACATTATAGATGGTGCACAACACACCGATAATCAAGACTCTACTAGACACGGTTCAGACACTTTCCGAGGATTAATCGCTTCGATACCACTTTTGTAACGACTGCCCGGCCCGCATCGTGCCTTACCTCGCACCCTAGTGATACATACATCGAGAAAATCAGCGAACACAAAACAAGAGTCATTTAACAAGAGATAAATGAAAACAAAGCAACCAAAACAGCTTTTTCAAGATAAACATAAAACTCGAATAGCTTAATCCTTTTACAACCCCGCCACACAACAAGATTTCATGCACTTAAGATATATTAATGACTATGACGGACAGGCTCGCCATACCCTCGAATGTACAAGAACCTACAACTCAGTGGAACACCTACCAAAAGATAAGCCTCCGAGAAACGGAGCTTCAAATGCGCTGAATCGCGATCCTATGAGCGAGGATCCACGATCGATGTACTTACCGCGGCAGATTTAACGCACTTCAAGGAGGTCAAGATAACAGTACCAAGTATGTGAAATCGCATAATATCAGAATGAAATCATACTAGTCTATATAAAGCAGAGACATGTATGATAACCAAACTACGCTCACAACATAAAACACTATCACTCCAATATAACTACGGGTCTCACGCCCACCACATCAATCGTTCGCATTATGGCCGCATGCCCCGAATATCAGACGGTGTAGACATGTCCATGATGCAACAATAATACCAATGTCCCATGGCCACATGCCCCTGACTCGTGATCGGTGTAGACATGTCCATGTGACTCAACAACAAGACAAAGAATCCAAATGGAAGATACCCGCAGCGCTACGATCGTGTCAAGATGTCCAAAGGGAAACAATAAGACAACTTTCCAAATGGACGATACCCGCGGCGCCACGATCGTGTCGTGATGTCCAAAGGGAAACAATAAGACAACTTTCCAAACGGACGATACCCGCAGCGCCACGATCGCGGTCGCGATGTCCAAAAAGGAAATCACGCGTTAATCGAATGGAAACATACCCGCGCGCCACGATCGTCGTCAAGATATCCAAAGCGATTAACCACAAGACCTTAACCAAAATGGAAGCATACCCGCAGCGCACGCATCGTGTCGTGATGTCCAAAGCGATTAACAACAATAATACTATTAACAGAACGCACTGCGGAATTTCTCCGCCACACGCCGCGACATCCAAGTAAGTTCTCAACTACCAACCGAATTTCTATCGAGACGCCAGAACACGTAAAACACAACGCTTGTACAATAAAGGCTATCATCACAAGCATAGGCAAGTTTCACAACAACAAGCATAGGCAAGTTTCACAACAACAAGCATAGGCAAGTTTCACACAACTCAAAGTACTTTCATTTTGCCAAAGTCCTGTTTTTAACCCCAAAGTACTACATACGTTAAGTTCTTTTAAAAGAGATCCATTTCTTTTATAAGAGTCACCCGATACCGTAGTATTAGAATGACCAACCCACCTTCCTTTTCAAAACCAAGTAACCACATTCTTTCCTAAGTTCCAGCTTTGCCTAGTTTCAATTACTCAAGCTTCTCATTTTCAAATGGTTTCATAGTTCCCAAACTTAATCACTGATTCCTTTCGTAACAATTGAGTAACATGACATATATACGTGAGTAGTTTATTCTTGTTTATAACGATCTTATTACAAAGAAACCATGATCTAGAAAATGTAATATCATTTTGTCTCATCTTAGCTTCTATGCAGATGGAGGTTTCTACCGGTTTTAATACAACACATCATTATTCAATACATTTTCCTTTATTAACGCCGCAGTTGGTCCTGTCGATACACATTCCGATTCCCAAATCGTGAAACATTATCCCTTTAAAACCAAGTACTCATTACTCACGAATGAGGTTTCACACAAACATCCTCATTAAAACAAATAAGTTAAGTCTCTTATCTTATAAGATCAAGTCTCTTAACTTCTAACATCAAGAAACCATTTTCTTACCTACATAAAGTCGTTATAACCAACTTCCCATAAAGCCGTTATAACACTTTATGTTTTAAAACAATCAAACACGCTTAACACATGTACGCCTACCGCACTACATAGTTCACACATATCATGCTAGAAGAGATAGGAAGAGGTTCACATACCTCGCGACGATTTATCGACAATAAGCAAAATGCTCCAAGTACTACAACCTTGCTAGCCCTTTCCACTCCTCGAGTAGAATACGCTACTCTTAGTACTTTCACCTATAAAGGTCACAAACGTCTATTAACCCCAAAACACAAGTTTCTATCTTTCTATAGAAAATTCGCAAGACTCCCCGCAACAACAGAAATCTCCTCCTCTATCGAGGCCGGCCACCAAGCCAACCAAGGGTGGTTTACACGCCTACCCTGACGTGTACAATTCTACTCGAATACTACACAAGTCTACCGCAATACACCCTATGTAAATACAGATTGGTCGCTTTATTCTTCAGCTTAAGTCAAAAGACATTGCCGAATACTAAGTATAGTTCCATATATAGTACACCTCAACTATATATTCTAACAAACATGTAATTTCCAATTACAATAGAGGGACAAGATAATTACCTCGATAAGCCCAAAATTATCCAAGTTATAATGTCGATCCCGGGCAAGGTTTAGCTCCAATTCAGCGCCCAAACCACTCCAAACAACCCTTAGAAGTTCTAACCAACTTCTACTCACATACTTCAACCAATGAAGAAGATTTCCTGAGGGTGTCGGTTTGAGACTAAAAGGACAAAAGGTAGTATTTCCTGCCTCTACGATAGAGGTATCTTTGGAATACTACAAGGTACAAGGCTAAGGTATTTTGGGCATTATAACAATACTGGAAGACAACTTTCTACCACGGGGTAGTTCCTGGCCAGCACAACTAGGCTGGTGAGGGGGTGTTCTCGCCAAGGCCTCTTTCTAAGGGGAGAAGGAGTTGGACGAGAGCAACAACAAGGGAGAGGGAGGGATTTCAAGACTTAGACAAAGTGAGGAGTGAATGAATAAGTCTTCACAAGGGAGGGGTATTTATAGCAAAGCCAAAGGCCAACCAATGGCCAAGATCTAGCCAAGTGCTACACAAGTGTAAGGCCAAGATCAAGCCAAGTGCACCCTAACCCTACTCCACAAAACCCTCACAAATATCTACACAAATATCTTCCACAACTTGCCCATCCATTCTACTTCGCCTTTTCAGTCCACCAACGAGGGTGCCATGTTGCCCTCTCGTTGGTCCAAAACGCCCGCCTCTCGGAAAAATTCGCAAAAATACTAAATGACATAGCCGAATTTTCCTTCGCAGTTTAGTAAAACGCTTCGCCAAAACGACTTAATCTAAAGTCAGGCACAAATGTTATTTCGCCAAGGTGCCACACGGGGTGACACGTGTCGCCCGATTCGCCTAAAATATTTCGCCTTCCAAAATATCCAATTTACCGGAAATCTCAAAACAAAGCGCCTACAAAACAGAATTTCTCCCGGGCCCCACGTGACCATTTCCGAAAATAAAATCTCAAAATTCTAATATAATCTATGAAGTCCAAATACCAAATCTGGGAATCCAATTCCCATTAACGAACCTTTTTCTTCACAAATTACCGGAAACTTTTCCGTCGAAAACTCACATCTTTCTTTCTTTTCAAAATTTTCTGCCGTACTCTCGCACGTACGTCCTCACATACATACCCTGCAACTACGGGGTATAACACTTAACCTCTTGAATTTACGGGGTGTAGCAATACCTGTATCTATTGCTTCACTTTCCCTTTGTCGCTCTAATCATAATCCCGCTCGGGCGATAGCCATGTAAGCGCGATGAACCACCATGATCCCGGCGATGAGTCTTAACATCTGCTACCTGGTCGGACAATTTCTAAAATGGCTCGTTGGCCGATGTAAAACATGCCTCGAACACCATGACATTCCCTTATGGGATACCACATCGCCACACCGGGTAGGGTGGCCGATCCGCCAACACCCCTACTTCCCAAAACTCAACCTGGAGCCCTCGACCGCTTCCCGAATACCTCGACGCCCCGAATACCGTGGAGGACCACTGCATCGGGCAGAGGCGCATAACTAGCCTACTGAGGCGACCGCCAAAGTTACCAGCGACCTCCGCTCGCCTCTTATGCCGATCTTCGTCCCTACATCGCCTCTACGCTCTCGCCCCCGTATACGCAGATGCGGCAATGTCGATGCCCGGATGAAGAGCTACACTCGAGCAACCTTCTGCTAAGTAATCATCGAGCCATGTGACATAGCGGTGCACTCTGTCCTCCATGTCTGCCACTAAAGTGGGGACGTACCGAGCCAATGAGTCAAACTCTATATTGTACTCCCGAACCGTCCGCCCATTCTGCATTAACATCAAAAATCTATCGGCCCGAGCCCTCCTCATCTGCGGAGGCAAGAAATGGCTAAGAAACGCCTCTGAGAACTCGTCCCAAACAGCTGGAAGTGCATGCTCCCACCAGGATAGTTCTCATGAATCAAACCAGTCGACTGCAGTATCACACAGCCGATGTGAACCCAATAACACCGACTCTGTCTCCGAGGCCTTGATCACTCTCATGATCCGCTGCAACTGTCGGATAAACTCCTGAGGATCACCCTCAGTCCTCGACCCATAGAACTCTGGTGGACTACAACTCAAAAAGTCCCAAAGTCTCAAAATATCAGATCTAGGGTGAACTACGGGTACAATCGGAACCGCTGCCTCCTGTCTGTCCTCATGCCTCGCCACGATCCTGGCTAGTAACTGGGCCATCTCCTTGTACCCCATATCCTCCGCCTCCGGCCGTGGAACCGAGGCTCGTGTGTGGCCTCGTAGGCTACCGCCGCTTCTAAACTCACTGGGCCGGGCGTCGTAGAATTCGCCGTCTGTAGCACCACCTCAGGTAAAGACTGGGCCTGTGCCCTCGCAACCCTCTGTGCTCTACTCGCAACTCCCTCTGCTACCTTGCCCTTCTGGGCCCTGGTTGCCTTGCGTAGAGGCATAACTGATACATTAGAATACGTCAGAGGGAGTCCATTTTTTAACACAGCTCTAAGGCACGATCTCAGAGTGAGAAGAATGGAAACCAATCCTAAATATCCTATAGCCTCCTGATTATAGGTGTGGTGCACAACACGCCGATAATCAAGACTCTACTAGATACGGTCCGTAGACACTTTCCGAGGATTAACTGATCTGATATCACTTTTGTCACGACCCGACCTCGGGCCTGCGACTGGTGCCTTACCCCGGGCACCCTAGTGATAAAACATCAGAGAAAATCAGCAGAAATAAAAACTAATAGACATGAAACAATATGTAATAAGAAACAGGCTAACCAAAACGGTCACCTTTCTGCATATATATAAAACCCGAACGGTTATCCTTTTCAAACCCAACTCACAACAGTACTACAGACCTCTAAGAGTTTTTATAACAACTACGATGGGACAGGGCCCCTCCATACCCCTGAATGTACAAGTACTTACAATGACAGGGAATCTATACCAAAAGATAAGCCTCCGGAGAAATGGAGCTTCCCAAATGCAGAACTGTGATCCTATGAGTGAGGATCAACAACTGGTGTACCTCTACCTGCGGCATGAACGCAAATTTCTGCGAGGTCAAGATAACAGTACCAAGTATGTAAAACTGAAAATACTGTAATGAAATCACATTTCATCATTTTTAAAAGACCATTTCGCAATCAATAAACAGTTATATCATGATAGGGACGCATGTCCTCAAAATCATCAGTCACACATAACCACGGGTCTCACGCCCATAATATCAATCGTGCCCGTGGAACTCTGTCACGACCCGACCCGACGGGCCGCGATTAACGTCCTAATTGGACGTCATTACTGACATGTCACTCTTAATCCATTTAATATAGATGTCTACATAAATTTCGGCAGCACAACGCTGCTTTTACAACATATCCCTAAAACGCGAGCGCCGCCAAAACAACAAAACAACAGTCATAATAGGCTAGCCGACTAGGCTGCCACCAACCACATCACGCGCACAAAGGCATAAATAAAAACACGCAAGCCGGCAAGTGTTATACCCCGTATTTCCAGAGTATGTACGTAAGGGAATACGTACGAAAGTCTAGCCTTAAAGATAAGCCTTGGACGTTTCATTTTGTACACAACTCACTAGAAGAATCGTTTTCCGACGAAACGTTTCCACAGCTTTCGTAGAGTAAATTCCGGCTATGCCATTTCTTATTTTTGCGGATTTTTCCGAGAGACGAAACATTTTGGACCAACGGGAGGGCAACACTTGGCACCCTCCCATTGATGGACTTGAATCGTCCATTGGACGAAAATGGAGAAACATTGGCACGTTTTTTGTGCCATGGCACAAGTCAAGGAGTTGGTAGGATATTTGTGTTTAGTTAATCCTCACCCTACACTTGCCTTGCACTTGTCCTCATCTTGGCCATTGGTTGGCCAAGGCTTGAGCTATAAATACCCCCTTTGATGAAGAGTTCTTCATCCACAAAGTTATCTTCCAAGTCAAAAAAATCCTCTCCTCTCCCTTTGTAGCCATTTCGTCCAAACACCTCCTCCTCGCAAGGTGGCCTGGCCGATACCCTTAGCCTAGCCAAAATCTACCCCCTCCCTTAGTAGAAAAGTTACCTTCATGTACCCTTATAATGCCCAAAATACCCTAGCCCAAATACCTTAGTACTTTGTAGAAGTTGTGAAGAACTTCTAAGGTTCTGAGCATACAACTTAGAGCAAAACCTTGCTCAGCGACTTTTCTAGGATATTATTGGGCTTACCGAGGTAATAATCCTAACCTCTTTGAATTAGAGAATACTTACTGTTATAGTATAAGAATTAGTATAAATACTTAGAAGTATATCACGTAATAGAATTGAAGTGTTAATCACTTGAAGGGTTTAAAAGAAGAATAATCAAATCAGATTTACATAGGACTGTTTTCACAGAGACTTATATAGCTCACCGTAGGAAGTGCTGCCGACTTACCGTAGAATTATGAACCCTGCTTAGAATGACCTTCGAGTAGTCTTTAATAGATATCTGTGACTATTATAGTCGACTCTGCCGCGACATATTCAACTCAAGGTGGTTTTCAATGAGAAGGTATGTGATTCTTCCTAAAGCATGATATTTTACAATATAATTACGGCAATGCCTCACGCTTAAGCTGAATAATACTTACGGCAATGCCTCACGCTTAAGCTCGATAATACTTACAAGAATGCCTCACGCTTAAGCTCAATAATAAAGAATCAAACATTTCAAAAGACTATCAATCTTATTAATGTAAGAGAACTAATTGGTTTTTAAAATGTGCTTAAGAGTTATACTAGCTTTATGGGAAGTAAGTATAACCACTTAAGATTTATAAAAGAAACAAGTTTGCCTATGTGTTTATAATGGACTTATATTGTGAAAAGAATAATAAAGATGGTTTGATAAGTAGACATGATATGATGCTATGTGTGTTAGTATCTTGTAACGCTTTGTATAGGTGAGTATCCTTGTTGTGCTTATATTGTTTAAAGATAAGTTGTTATGTTAGTATACTATCACTCACCTCGAGATGATACCGGGTTAAGTCGCCTCCGACGCGGTAGACTCAGTGATGCAGGACCATGATTCGAGAATACCTCACGCGGTCCAGGGGGTCTGCGCGAGCTACGAGAGTTCCGTGTTAGTATGCGGGTTATACCTCATGCGGTCTCATGTGGCCATGCGACAATGAGTCCAGGATTTACGCCGAGGAGTAGCTACCCTCGATGCGGGTTATACCTCACGCGCCCACGTGAGTGGCCTATGCGGACTCGAGTCCGGATTAGGCCCGCAATGATGATAGGCGAGTGGCCTGCTTTCGATCATTCGCAGCCTAGACAAGACTCATTCTGATTACCTATTGTTCTTGTTTGTGATGCGCACTATGCGCGGCTTCTCGTTGTTTCATACATATTTGTAAACCGGTTTTAAAATGATATGTTTCATTTGAGTACTTTACGCTTTCGCATACTTAGTACTGCATGTCGACTCTTCGGGCCGCTCATGCCGCAGGTAAGGGCAAGCAGGTGTTAGATCCGCATTACTAGGATATCTAAGTTGGTGTCTGAGCTCCATCTCTTCCGAGGCTCTACTTTTGGTATGATCTCTCAGTAGATAGTTTTGTATAGTGGGTATGGCGGGCCTGTCCGCCATAGTTGTATATTTTCTTAGGTGCAGAGTCATGTTGTACAGTGTCGGATGTAACTGCTGAACTATGATTATATATATATATGCCGAAAGGCGGTGTTTTTCTCACATAAACTGTGTCTTATTTTATAAACTGTTTCATGTCTTGTTATATATTTCCGCTGATTTCTCTGATGTATGACTACTGGGTGCCCTTAAGGCACGATCCACGCCCCGAACAGTCGTGACAAAAGTGGTATCGGAGCGCTAATCTCTGAAAGTGTCTACGCATCAGATCTAGTAGAGTTCGATTATCGGTGTCAGGCACCACACCAATAATCGTGAGGCTATAGGATATTTAGGATTGGTTTCCATTCTTCTCATTCCGAGATCGTGGTAGAGCCGTGTTATAGGTCGACCTCTAACGTATTCCTTTCCCCGTAATGATTATGCCTCCACGTAGGCAACCCGCCCGGGCGGCAAGGCACGGCGAGTCGCTAGCAGACACCCAGAGTCACGAGGGCTCGTGCCCGCCTATACCGAGACGGCGAGTTCTATGACGCCGCCACCAAAGACACCACAAGACCCACACCTCCCGCCCACACCGGGCGGAGGAGTTGGGTACAAGGAGATGGCCCACCTTTGGCTAAAGTCAGGCCCGATACGGCAGAGATCGACGCGCAGCCTGGGCCCAGCCCAGCTCCACCCGCCGCACCGTGGTACACCCGAGGGCGTATAGTTTGAGGCTACGAGATTTCGAGTCAGAGCCCACGGAGTTTTATGGGTCGAGGCCGAGGATGATCCGCAGGAGTTCATCCGCCACTTCAGAGGATTTTGAGAGTGATCGGGCGCCGAGACCGAGTCCGTGATCTTTGGTTCACATAGGTCGCGTGATACCGCAATGATTGGTTTGATTCACGGAGTTATCCCGGAGAGCACGCCCCCAGCCTACTGGGACGAGTTCTCGAGGCTTTCTCACTCACTTCTTGCCTCCACATGGCGAGGGCGCGGCCGATAGATTTTTACCGCCGAGGCAGAGGACGACCGCCGGGAGTACAATGTCGAGTTTGATTCATTGGCTCGATATGTCCCAAAGATTGCAGCAGATATGGAGGATAGGTACACCGCTATGTCATCGGGCTAGATGACTACATGGCCGAAGTCATGTGCGGGGTTTCTCTCCACCGTATGGACATTACCCGCGCAGCTCACGCCCTTGGATGCGGCGAGCGCAGGTCGGCGGACGTACATCGCCAGGAGGCCGGGACGGAGGGTTTTCTCGTGGTTATCGTGGTGGGCGGCCTCGGCAGCAGCCTAGATTCGCACCACACCCGTGAGCACTCCCGCACCGCCCTCAAGACCCAGAGTTTTCGAGGGCGCACTGGCCCTGTGGCTTCGTGACGCCCGCAGTAGCGAGGTATCGCCGACGGACCACCCCGTGTGGCCGACGCGGTAGATCCCATTACGAAGTGTGGTACTACTTATGGATCTTGTTACGCTTGTAGCCGCAGGTCACTTTGCGGGGACCGTCCGACCGGGGCACTGGTGGTAGGCCCAACCTTCGTGTTCTGGCCGCCATCATCTCCTACGCTACTCGCCCCGAGGCGTGGTGCTCCGGGTCGCCAGGTCGCGCAGGTCGTGGCTCGTGTCTCAGATTCTAGCGTCCTCGAACCGCATTTATGCTTTGTCCAAGCGACAGATCAAGAGGCCTCACCGATGTCGCCAGTACCTTATCGGGCTGGGTTTGATGTTTATGCCTTGATAGATCCGGTTCCACTGGCCCCTATATATCTCCCTTGTTGCTAGTAGGATAGGGATAGAGCACGAGTCCATAGACCCTTTCGAGGTAGCTACGCCAAATGGTGATTCGGTGGTAGCTCGGCGGGTATATAGGCTTGTCTCGTGACCATTTACAGCCGACTCAGCCGACTTGATAGAGTTGGAGATGATTGACTTCGACGTGATTATGGGGATGGATTGGCTAGCTTCTTGCTATGCCAATGTAGACCGCAGAGAGAGTAGTACGGTTCCAGCTCGGCGAGCCTGTTGAGTGGGAGGAGCACTGACGCCGGTGGTAGGTTTATTTCCTACCTCAAGGCTAGGAAGACGCGCAGGCGGGTACATCTACCATCTAGTTCGAGTGTTTGATATCGAGGCCGCGTACCAGATTTTCGCCGCCTCGTAGTCACGAGTTCCCGACGTGTTCCTGATGACCTCGGGTATCCTCCCGAGAGGAGATTGAGTTTTGTATTGACATATTGCGATACTCGCCTATTTCCATTCCGCCATACGTAATGGCACCGCCGAGTGAGAGCCAAGGATCACCAGGGATTTGCTAGAAGCGGCTTCATTAGGCCCAGTGTTTCTCCCGGGGCGCCAGATTGTTCGTGAAGAAGGACGGGACGCCGCGCACGTGTTGATTACGGCACTGAACAAGGTGACCATTAAGAACGTATACCCCCCGTGATTGATGATTTGTTCGACCGCAGCGGTGCGAGATGTTTCTCCAAGATTGATCCGCGATCGGGCTATCATCAAAGTGCGAGTCGAGAGGTGGATGTCCCTAGATCGCATTCCGACTTGCAGACGCATTATGAGTTCGTGGTCATGTCTTTTGGGTTGACCAATGCTCCGGCGGTATTCATGGATTTGATGAACCGAGTGTTCAAACCATTTTTGGACACGCTTGTGATAGTGTTCATTGATGATATCTTGGTTTATTCTCGCCAGAGCAGAGCACGCGAGCATTTGGCGATCGTGGCCGCGCTTCTCCAGACCAGCGGTTATGCGCCAAGTTTTCCAAATGTGAGTTTTGTTGACTTCGGCGTTTCTTGGGCATATTGTCGGGCTGATGGCATTCGAGTTGATACGCCAAGATCGAGGCGATCGGGACTTGGCCGAGACCTACTACTCCGGCAGAGGTTCGCGATTTCGGGCCTCGCAGTTATTATCGGCGGTTCGTGGAGAAGTTTGCTTCTATCTCGCACCATTGACTAGGCCGACTCGAGCGCACCAAGTTTCAGCGGATCGATGTCAGGAGCGGGGTTTCCATTCTTTGAAAGAGAGACCGACGACCGCCTCGTTCTTACTTCCGTAGGTCCAGATGGTTATGTCGTGTATGATGCGCCGCATCGGGTTGGGATGTGTATTGATGCAGATGGCGGTTATAGCATATGCATCCCGACACCAAGAAACACGAGAGAACTACCCCACCCATGATTTGGAGTCGCACCGTGATTCACGCTTTGAAGATCCGAGGCACTATTTGTATGGGGTTCACGTGGATATTTATACGCACCACAAGAGCCTCCAGATATCTTCACCGGAGGAGCCGAACTTACGGCAGACGGTGGTTAGAGTTGCTTAAGGATTACGATGTTGATATCCTATACCACCCGAAGGCCAACGTTGTGGCGTATGCTCTAGTCGTAGGTCGATGGGAGCCTATCGATGTGCAGCAGAGAGGAGGACATGGTTCGTGATTTGCATCGCTAGCGAGCCTTGGTGTCCGCTTGATTGATTACGATAGCGATGGGTTAGAGTTCGTGAGGTTGCCGAGTCTTCCATCGTCGAGGAGGTGAAGAGGCAACGCTCGAGGATCCACTTTGATTCGATATCGTGATACGCCTCTTCGTGAGGGCAAGGGTCCTTGAGGTAGCACCGATGGGGCGCTAAGGTTTGAGGGCGATCGTGTTCCAGATGTTTCGTGACTTCGCAGCAGTTCGGGAAGCACACAGCGCGTTACTCTATCCATCCGGTCGACCAAGATGTACCACGACCTTAGATCCGTGTATTGGTGGGATGGCTCAAGAGGACGCGTTGCAGTTCGTAGCTCGCGCCCGTGTTGTCGCAGTGAAGGTAGAGCACCGTGAGGCCCGTGGTTTGTTACAGCGATAGAGATCCCGACCGGAAGTGGAGGTAATCAACATGGACTTCATCACGTGATTACCTCGCACTCGTAGGAGACATGATTCTATATGGGTTATCGTCGACAGTGACGAAATCAGCCCACTTTCTTCCCGTCAGGCGACTTTTCTACCGAGGATTATGCCGACTTTACATCCGAGAGATCGCCGACTACATGGAGTCCCTACTTCGATCATATCGCATGCAGGAGCCCGCCATTTCGCTAACTTCCGAGGTCCTTCCGAGGGGTTTAGGGACGCAGTGAGCCCGAGTAATCGCATTTCATCCACGCATGCACGGACAGCAGAGCGCACTATCCGCACTCGAGGATATGCCGCGAGCCCGTGTTATTGACTTTAGTGGTAGTTGGGAGGATCATTTGCCTCTAGTTGAGTTCGCATATAATAATAGCTACCACTCCAAGATTCGATGGCGCCTTATGAGGCCTTGTATGGGAGGAAGTGCAGACGCCTATAGGTTGGTTCGATGTGGGCGAGGACAAGTGGGACCAGATTTGGTACAGCAGCCGATAAGGTGAAGCTTATCCGAGAGCGGCTATCGACAAATCGTAGTCGGCGTAAGTCGTATGCAGATCATCGCCGCATCTTGAGTTCGAGGTTCATGATTGGGTTTTCCTAAAGGTGTCACCCATGGCGGTGTGATGAGATTCGGAAGAGAAGCTCACCAAGGTACATCGGGCCGCTTCAGATTGTCCGCAGGTAGCGCGTTGCTACGAGTTGATCTGCCGTCCGATCCGGAGGCGGTGCATCCGGTTTCACGTATCTATGCCGAGGAGATGTATCGGGATCCATCTAGGTGCACCCGATTGACGATGTCCGTGTGATCGAGGGGCTATCGTATGAGGAGATTCCCATAGCGATAGTCGATCGTCGTTAGCGTCTGCGACGGGACGTGGCTTCCACAAAGTCTTGTGGCGGAACGAGCTCAGGGAGGAGTTGACATGGGAAGCCGAGGAGGACATGAGGCGGAAGTATCCTCACCTATTCCCCACACCTCCAGGTAATTCACTTTCCTACTTGTAAATTTCCATTATCATTTATGCCTAAGTGTTGTTTTGTGGCCGCGTGTGGCATTTGCTAACTGTTTAAACTTCTTCGATAACTGTCTTGGGAAGGAACATTCGGGACGAATGTTTCTAAGGAGGGGAGAATGTTATACCCCGTATTTCCAGAGTATGTACGTAAGGGAATACGTACGAAAGTCTAGCCTTAAAGATAAGCCTTGGACGTTTCATTTTGTACACAACTCACTAGAAGAATCGTTTTCCGACGAAACGTTTCCACTTTACGTAGTAAATTCCGGCTATGCCATTTCTTATTTTTGCGGATTTTTCCGAGAGACGAAACATTTTGGACCAACGGGAGGGCAACACTTGGCACCCTCCCATTGATGGACTTGAATCGTCCATTGGACGAAAATGGAGAAACATTGGCACGTTTTTTGTGCCATGGCACAAGTCAAGGAGTTGGTAGGATATTTGTGTTTAGTTAATCCTCACCCTACACTTGCCTTGCACTTGTCTTCATCTTGGCCATTGGTTGGCCAAGGCTTGAGCTATAAATACCCCCTTTGATGAAGAGTTCTTCATCCACAAAGTTATCTTCCAAGTCAAAAAAATCCTCTCCTCTCCCTTTGTAGCCATTTCGTCCAAACACCTCCCCCTCCCCTTGTGAAGGTGGCCTTGGCCGAATACCCCCTTAGCCTAGCCAAAAATCTACCCCCCTCCCTTGGTAGAAAAGTTACCTTCTTGTATCGTTATAATGCCCAAAATACCCTAGCCCAAATACCTTAGTACTTTGTAGAAGTTGTGAAGAACTTCTAAGGTTCTTGGAGCATACAACTTAGGAGCAAAACCTTGCTCAGGCGCGACTTTTTCTAGGATATTATTGGGCTTACCGAGGTAATAATCCTAACCCTCTTTTGAATTAGAGAATACTTACTGTTATAGTATAAGAATTAGTATAAATACTTAGAAGTATATCACAGAATAGAATTGAAGTGTTAATCACTTAGAAGGGTTTAAAAGAAGAATAATCAAACTGTACTTACATAGGACTGTTTTCACAGTAGACTTATATAGCTCACCGGGTAGGGAAGTGCTGCCCGACTTACCGTAGAATTATGAACCCCCTGTTTAGAATGACCTTCAGAGTAGTCTTTAATAGATATCTGTGACTATTATAGTCGACTCTCTGTGTGACATATTCAACTTGGCGGTGGTTTTCACGGTAAGGTATGTGATTCTTCCTAATTCATGATATTTTACAATATAATTAATTAAATGCCTCACGGCTTAAGCATGAATAATACTTACGTCAAGTGCTCACGGCTTAAGCATGAATAATACTTACGGAATGCCTCACTACTTAAGCCTGAATAATAAAGAATCAAAACATTTCAAAAGACTATCAATCTTATTAATGTAAGAGAACTAATTGGTTTTTAAAATGAAGCTTAAGAGTTATACTAGCTTTATGGGAAGTAAGTATAACCACTTAAGATTTATAAAAGAAACAAGTTTGCCTATGTGTTTATAATGCACTTATATTGTGAAAAGAATAATAAAGATGGTTTGATAAGTAGACATGATATGATGCTATGTGTGTTAGTATCTTGTAACGTTTGTATAGGTGAGTATCATTGTTGTGCTTATATTGTTTAAAGATAAGTTGTTATGTTAGTATACTATCACTCACCTCTTGAGATGATACCGGGTTTGCCCTCCGATGCGGTAGACTCAGCGATGCAGGACCATGATTCGAGAATACCTCATGCGGGTCCGGGGGCCTATGCGCGAGCTACGAGTTCCGTGTTAGTATGCGGGTTATACCTCATGCGGTCTGTGGCCATGCGACAATGAGTCGGGGCGATGCCGAGGAGTAGCTACCTCGATGCGGGTTATACCTCATGCGGGCCCATGTGAGTGGCCTATGCGGACTCGAGTCGAGATTAGGCTCGCATGATGATAGGGGCGAGTGGCCTGCTTCGATCATTCGCAGCCTAGACAAGACTCATTACGCTACCTATTGTTGCTCTTGTTTGTGATGTGGCACTATGTGCGGTTTCCTTGGTTGTTTCATACATATTTGTAAACTGGTTTTAAAAATGATATGTTTCATTTGAGTACTTTACAGTTTCGCATACTTAGTACCTGTTGTACTGACCTCCTTCGGGGGGCTGCGTTCATGCCGCAGGTAAGGGCAAGCAGGTGTTAGATCCGCATTCCTAGGATCTCTACGTTGGTGTCGGGAGCTCCATCTCTTCCGGAGGCTCTACTTTTGGTATGATCTCCCTGTTGTAGATAGTTTTGTACAGTCAGGGTATGGCGGGGCCCTGTCCCGCCATAGTTGTATATTTTCTTAGAGGTCTGTAGTCATGTTGTACAGTGTCGGATGTAACTGCTGAACTATGATTATATATATATATGCCGAAAGGCGGTGTTTTTCTCACATAAACTGTGTCTTATTTTATAAACTGTTTCATGTCTTGTTATATATTTCCGCTGATTTCTCTGATGTATGACTACTTGGGTGCCCCGGTAAGGCACCAGTCACGGGCCCCGGAACGGGTCGTGACAGCAAGGCTGCTACTAGATAACGACATCAAACCCAAAACAAAGTACAAACATCCAACCCACAACTGTCTACAGACCTCTAAGAGTGTAATACTGACATATGACGGGACAGGACCCCGTCGTGCCCAAAATATGCATAAGTCTAAAAGAAATTTTGTACCAAAACGACAAGCTCTGGGTCAAGGAGCTTCCCCAACAGCTGAGTAGGAACCTAGATCGGAGGGTCACCAAACTGAACACCTGTATCTGCGGGCATTGAACGCACTTCTCGAGCGGGGGTCGACGTAAATAAAGTACTGAGTATGTAAAACATGAAATACTGAAAATGAGACCATAACTGTACCAAGTAAAATAGAGAGTCATGTCAGAACCCATGAATGCCTACCATAAAATCATCATGTCCATATACCTGTCTGTAAAGCTGTACAACGTGTCTCGGCCCTCTAAGGAGGAACTCGATGATATCTGTATATATATATATATATATATATATATATATATATATATATATGTATGTATAACGTGTCTCGGCCATGTAATGAGGGACTCGATGAAGATATATATGTATAACATGTCTCGCCCCTGTAATGAGGGACTCGATGGAATTATCAATATAACATGTCTCGGCCCTGTAATGAGGGACTCGATGAAGATATATATGTATAACATGTCTCGGCCCTGTAATGAGGGACTCGATGAAATTATCAATATAACATGTCTCGGCCCTGTAATGAGGGACTCGATGGAATTATCAATATATGTATAACATGTCTCGGCCCTGTAGTGAGGGACTCGATGAAATGAGTAATAACACTTGGTATGAGCAGAATATCATGAGAAACCATATATAACTTAGATTATCGTTTGACTCTCAATGGAATAAGAAAAAGGCATTATCATATCATATATCATTTAAGTCATCTTTTAGAAAATCAAGGCGCTTAGCGTATCACATATCATCTTTTCGAAAGTCAAGACACTAACTTATCATGAATCATTATGTGACTCTCAATAAAAATTACTACCATAAACTCTGTTACTGAAAACATAACTAGTAAATAATCATTTTTAAAAACTGAACTGGTAGGAGTTAAGTACGTCCGCCGTACTTTCACAAAAAAAAATAATGCCAAAAGAAGGAAGGAAAGGTCTCACATACCTCTTAGGCGAACTAATCAACTTGGTATTAAGGTATTCCTCGTCTAGTACTTCAACCTATGATAGGGAACAATATGCTCGTCAATTCTATGATTCCTAATGTTAGTCATATGATTAAAGGCTCCCTTATTTCTACAAAAAAATTGGGCAGCATTTCCTTTGTTTATGTGCGTATCCACAATTTTCCAATAATCCAAATCAACCAACAATTCAACTCCAACTACAATCCAATCAAACCAACAATTCCCCTTTATTCCAGAATATAAAATTAACACCTTTCTACACTTAATCCTTTCGAGGCATGTATAAGTAACTTATTTCAATACATATGCATGTTTGAATCTTATTTTAAACACCAAATTCAGCCTGTAATACGTCCATATTACGTTCAATAGTTTTCATCGACCTTTCGGCCAACACCTATTTCAATTTCAAAGCTTTTCCAAAATTCCTTACTTTTCAATTAAGCTTCCAATACTTCTTATAACGACTATAATTTTAATCATCAAGGTTCCATCCAAATTTTCACATGCAATTAGTCATAACATACCAACACACTTAATCAATTTCAATTTATGCCAAGAATGGGTTCTAATTCGGTTTCGACCTCTAATAATCGCATACATTGTCCTCTTTCTATTTCTTATTTAACATAGATACTTCTCCTAACTATAATATCAATTAATCTATCCAATATCAAATGAAAGGGATAAAATTTTACCAATTTTCGAGCTCAAAACAGTCTCGTCGACAGCCCGCTGCCCCAGCGATTTTTCCACTGATTTATTGATTTTTCTTCACCAATCTTCCTCCTTCCTCACTCCAAATCATCATGCATGAATCCCCCAATGTTAACCCATCATTGATACATGTTTTTCTTTCCAAAAATCTGAAAATTTCAGGCCTAAAATCAGCCAGGCTGCTCGATGAACCCACTGTTTGGGTCTTAAATTTTGCTTCTAATTTTTAGGATGATTAATCATGGAATGGAGGTGGATTGAACCTTAAGTTTGCTAAAGGAATGGTATGTTTTTCGTTTGAGGGAAATGGGGAGTTTTCTTCTTGAATTTCTAAGTGAGGAAGACAAAATGAAGAGCTTTAAAAAGGGTTTTAAGGAGAAAAAAATCTGGAAATGTAAAACAACACTTTGGTCCCTTAATATACACTTTGGTCCCTAGTTCTATAATTAACTTAGTCCCTCAAGTATTAATTAAAGCTTAGGTTCCACTTTTTCTAATTCCCGAAAATTCCATAAGGTCTTGTATCCTCAATGTCATAATTTATAATACAATACTATTCCATAACTCCATTGGGACAAATTCAACTACTAGGATTAATTCTCGTCGTCACATTTATAGTACTTAAAAACAAATCTCGGGATAGCACCCGTTTATACACTAATTTTCCATATTAGCATATGTAAGTATTCTTTATATTCAATATAAAAATCTTACTTCCTTAATAACGTTCTTAATTATCGTCTTAAAATTACGAGATGTAACATCCTTCCCCCCTTAGAAACATTCGTCCTCGAATGTTCATGCTAAGTCTTATGCTAGAAAAATTTCGGCAAAGTCTCCTTTATAATTATGCCTATCCACCTATATTCAGCAAACCAACTGGTGCCACACATGGCATCAATATACATCACATATATCACTCACCAAATCATAGTTAAGTAAGGAATCAAATCATCTGCGGATATTCAACCGAATCTTATGTAACATCTTGAACAAAGTTAAAGAGCCTTCATGTAGTACTATATTCCTTCATTTACAAATTTACCATAATATTCAAGCTGGTATGACCTAGTATCTCCAAACCTGGTCATCATACTTCTACTCAAACTCTTTCACTTCCCTTATGGCTTGACACACCAAGTCAAGTCCGAGTAACTCTGATTTTCCCTTCTGAGCCACTATCGTTGTCTTTCAAGAGATAGATGCAACCACAATTATCTATTAGAGGGGGGATTATCCTAATGACATAGCTCTATTGCACGATCTACGAGATGAAGGAGTAGAAACCAATCCTAAATGTCCGGCATCCTCCTGTGTATAAGTATGGTGCACAACATACCCATACACAAGACTCTACTAGACACGGTCTGTAGACATTTAGAGGACTAACTGCTCTGATACCACTTTTGTCACGACCCGACCCGACGGGCCGCGATAAACGTCCTAATTGGACGTCATTACTGACCTGTCACTCTTAATCCATTTAATACAGATGTCTACATAAATTTCGGCAGCACAACGCTGCTTTTACAACATATCCTAAGCGGGCGGCGACAAGTGCCAAACAACTAAACAACCGTGATAATAGGCTAGCCGACTAGGCTGCCACCAACCACATCACGCGCACAAAGACATAAATCAAAACACGCAAGCCGGCAAGGCTGCTACTAGATAACGACATCAAACCCAAAACAAAGTACAAACATCCAACCCACAACTGTCTACAGACCTCTAAGAGTGTAATACTGACATATGACGGGACAGGACCCCGTCGTGCACAAAATATGCATAAGTCTAAAAGAAATTTTGTACCAAAATGACAAGCTCTGGGTCAAGGAGCTTCCCCAACAGCTGAGTAGGAACCTAGATCGGAGGGTCACCAAACTGAACACATGTACCTGCGGGCATGAACGCAGCCCCCCGGGAAAGGGGGGTCAGTACGAAATAATGTACTGAGTATGTAAAACATGAAATACTGAAAATGAGACCATAACTGTACCAAGTAAAATAGAGAGTCATGTCAGAACCCATGAATGCCTACCATAAAATCATCATGTCCATATACCTGTCTGTAAAGCTGTACAACGTGTCTCGGCCCTCTAAGGAGGGACTCGATGATATCTGTATATATATATATGTGTATGTATAACGTGTCTCGGCCCTGTAATGAGGGACTCGATGAAGATATATATGTATAACATGTCTCGGCCCTGTAATGAGGGACTCGATGAAATTATCATTATAACATGTCTCGGCCCTGTAATGAGGGACTCGATGGAATTATAAATATAACATGTCTCGGCCCTGTAATGAGGGACTCGATGGAATTATCAATATAACATGTCTCGGCCCTGTAATGAGGGACTCGATGGAATTCTCAATATATGTATAACATGTCTCGGCCCTGTAGTGAGGGACTCGATGAAATGAGTAATAACACTTGGTACGAGCAGAATATCATGAGCAACCATATATAACTTAGATTATCGTTTGACTCTCAATGGAATAAGAAAAAGGCATTATCATAGCATATATCATTTAAGTCATCTTTTAGAAAATCAAGGCGCTTAGCGTATCACATATCATCTTTTGGAAAGTCAAGACACTAACTTATCATGAATCATTATGTGACTCTCAATAAAAATTACTACCATAAACTATGTTACTGAAACCATAACTAGTAAATAATCATTTTTAAAAACTGAACTGGTAGGAGTTAAGTACGTCCACCGTACTTTCACAAAAAAAAATCATGTCAAAAGAAGGAAGGAAAGGTCTCACATACCTCTTAGGCGAACTAATCAGCTTGGTATTAAGGTATTCCTCGTCTAGTACTTCAACCTATGATAGGGAACAATATGCTCGTCAATTCTATGATTCCTAATGTAAGTCATATGATTAAAGCATCCCTTATTTCTACAAAAAAATTGGGCAGCATTTCCTTTGTTTATGTGCGTATCCACAATTTTCCAATAATCCAAATCAACCAACAATTCAACTCCAACTACAATCCAATCAAACCAACAATTCCCCTTTATTCCAGAATATAAAATTAACACCTTTCTACACTTAATCCTTTCGAGGCATGTATAAGTAACTTATTTCAATACATATGCATGTTTGTAGCTTATTTTAAACACCAAATTCAGCACATGTCGCCCTATTACGTTTAATAGTTTTCATCGACCTTTCGGCCAACACCTATTTCAATTTCAAAGCTTTTCCAAAATTCCTTACTTTTCAATTAAGCTTCCAATACTTCTTATAACGACTATAATTTTAATCATCAAGGTTCCATCCAAATTTTCACATGCAATTAGTCATAACATACCAACACACTTAATCAATTTCAATGTATGCCAAGAATGGGTTCTAATTCGGTTTCGACCTATAATAATCGCATACATTGTTCTCTTTCTATTTCATCTTTAACATAGATACTTCTCCTAACTATAATATCAATTAATCTATCCAATATCAAATGAAAGGGATAAAATTTTACCAATTTTCGAGCTCAAAACAGTCTAAATCGACGACCCATTGCCCACATTTTTCCACTGATTTATTGATTTTTCTTCACCAATCTTCCTCCTTCCTCACTCCAAATCGTCATGCATGAATCCCCCAATGTTAACCCATCATTGATACATGTTTTTCTTTCCAAAAATCTGAAAATTTCAGGCCTAAAATCGGCCAGGCTGCTCGATGAACCCACTGTTTGGGTCTTAAATGTTGCTTCTAATTTTTAGGATGATTAATCATGGAATGGAGGTGGATTGAACCTTAAGTTTGCTAAAGGAATGGTATGTTTTTCGTTTCAGGGAAAGGGAGTGTTTTCTTCTTGAATTTCTAAGTGAGGAAGACAAAATGAAGAGCTTTAAAAAGGGTTTTAAGGAGAAAAAAATCTGAAAATATAAAACAACACTTTGGTCCCTTAATATACACTTTGGTCCCTAGTTCTATAATTAACTTAGTCCCTCAGGTATTAATTAAAGCTTAGGTTCCACTTTTTCTAATTCCCGAAAATTCCATAAGGTCTTGTATCCTCAATGTCATAATTTATAATACAATACTATTCCATAACTCCATTGGGACAAATTCAACTACTAGGATTAATTCTCGTCGTCACATTTATAGTACTTAAAAAAAGATCTCGGGATAGCACCCGTTTATACACTAATTTTCCATATTAGCATATGTAAGTATTCTTTATATTCAATATCCGAATCTTACTTCCTTAATGACGTTCTTAATTATCGTCTTAAACTTACGAGGTGTAACATCCTTCCCCCCTTAGAAACATTCGTCCTCGAATGTTCATGCTAAGTCTTATGCTAGAAAAATTTCGGCAAAGTCTCCTTTATAATTATGCCTATCCACCTATATTCCGCAAACCAACTGGTGCCACACAGGGCCTCAATATACATCACATATATCACTCACCAAATCATAGTTAAGTAATGAATCAAATCATCTGCGGATATTCAACCGAATCTTATGTAACATCTTGAACAAAGTTAAAGAGCCTTCATGTAGTACTATATTCCTTCATTTACAAATTTACCACAATATTCAAGCTGGTATGACCAAGTATCTCCAAACCTGGTCATCATACTTCTACTCAAACTCTTTCACTTCCCTTATGGCTTGACACACCAAGTCAAGTCCGAGTAACTCTGATTTTCCCTTCACGAGCCATCATTTGTCTTTCAAGACATAGCTGCAACCACAATTATCTATTAGAGGGGGGATTATCCTAATGACATAGCTCTATTGCACGATCTACGAGATGAAGGAGTAGAAACCAATCCTAAATGTCCGGCATCCTCCTGTGTATAAGTATGGTGCACAACATACCCATACACAAGACTCTACTAGATACGGTCTATAGACATTCCGAGGACTAACTGCTCTGATACCACTTTTGTCACGATCCGACCCGACGGGCAGCGATTAACGTCCTAATTGGACGTCATTACTGACCTGTCACTCTTAATCCATTTAATACTGATGTCTACATAAATTTCGGCAGCACAACACTGCTTTTACAACATATCCCTAAAAACGGGCGAGCCGACAAGGCTGCCAAAACAACAAAACAACAGTCATAATAGGCTAGCCGACTAGGCTACCACCAACCACATCACGCGCACAAAGGCATAAATCAAAACACGCAAGCCGGCAAGGCTGCTACTAGATAACGACATCAAACCCAAAACAAAGTACAAACATCCAACCCACAAATGTCTACAGACCTCTAAGAGTGTAATACTGACATATGACGGGACAGGACCCCGTCGTGCCCAAAATATGCATAAGTCTAAAAGAAATTTTGTACCAAACGACAAGCTCAGGTCGGAGCTTCCCAGTGAGTAGGAACCTAGATCGGAGGGTCACCAAACAACACACTGTACTTGCGGCGTGACGCAGCCCAGAGAAAGGGGCGATGCAATAATGTCTTGAGTATGTAAAACATGAAATCTGAAAATGAGACCATAAGCATACCAAGTAAAATAGAAGTCATGTCGAATCATCACGACCCGTTCGGTGCCGTGGTCGTGCCTTACGGCACCAAGTAGTCATCATCGTAGAAATCAGCGGAATATAAAACATTCAGATATGAAACAAGAGATAAGATAATAAAACAGGCCAACAAAAACGGTTGCCTTCTTGCATATACATAGAAATTTTTGAACAGTTACATCCCTTTTACAAACCCTGCCCACATTACTACAGCACCTTAAGAATGTAACACCTATGGCCAGACGGGGCCCGCCATACCACAGAATGTCTGAACCTACAACTCGAGAAACATGCAAAAGATAAGCCTCGAGAAAGCGGAGCTTCCTAATCTGTTGACTGTGATCCTATGGCGAGGATCAACAACCGGTGTACCTCACTGCGGCATGAGCGGCCCCGAAGGAGGTCGATCTGCAGTACCAAGTATGTGGCGAAAATACTGAAAATGAAATCATAATAGTCTATATAAAACAGAAGACATATATGATAACAAAACTACAATTCACAGCATAAAAGTAGTCATGTCAAGTCAGGGACTCACGCCCTCAAGGTCATCCCTCATGCCCGTGGAACTCCTTCCTCACTGCCGGCAGCCTAGGTATAAGTCATGTGATACGTGTAACATTTATCGGCCCATCTCATGGACTCGAGGTGAAATCGTATGGAATACATTCCCGGTCCATCTCATGAACTCGGTATCGTGTGAAATACATTCCCGGTTCATCTCATGAACGCGGTGTCGTGTGGAATACATTCCCGGTTCATCCCATGAACGCGGTGTCCAGTGAAATACATTCCCGGTTCATCCCATTAACGCGGTATCAAATCAGGTGGAATACATTCCCGGTTCATCCCATGAACGCGGTGTCGAGTGAAATACATTCCCGGTTCATCTCATGAACGCGGTGTCGAGTGAAATACATTCCCGGTTCATCTCATGAACGCGGTATCAAATCAGGTGGAATACATTCCCGGTTCATCCCATGAACGCGCTGTCGTGTGGTCATAACATTTAAACGCTCTTTTAAGACGGATAAAGATAATACCATATTTTCCTTTTAAAACAACTAAGGTAATATTATGCCCTGCTTTTTAAACCAAAACACTTTCCTTCTTAAAGTCAAGTAACAACATTCTTTTCCAAAAGTTCAAGTTTGCCTAATTTCAAATATTCACGTCTCTTGTTTTCGAAAGATTTCATAGTTCATAGTCTTAATCATTTAATAACATAATTCTCTTTTAAAACAGTTGAGCAATATATGCCTTATGTATGAGTAGGTTATTCTTGTTTATAACAATCTTATTAAAGCAGCCATGATCTAGGAAATGTAATACAATTTTGTCTTATCTTAGCTTCTATGCAGATGGAGGTTTCTACTGGTTTTAATATAATTACTTATTTGTCAATACATTTTCCTTTATTAACGCGATGGTTCATTCGATACTTATTCTCATTTCCGAATCAGTAAAACATTATTCTTCTTTTAAAAACCAAGTACTCATTACTCACGAATGAGGTTTCACATTTTAACAAAATTCATATCAATTCAATTAAGTCAAGCCTCTTATCTTTTGAGATCAAGTCTCTTATCTTCTAAAATCAATAAACCATTCTTTTTATTACTCTTAAGTCGTTATACCTAACTTCCCATAAAGCTAGTATAACTCTTAAACTTTCACAACCAAGTATTACTCTTCTTTCAAAAACGATTCTTAATTCTTTTGAAATACTTCAAGATTCTAATTATTTAAAACTCAAGTCAAAAGACATCGAAGTAAAACCACGTTCAGTTAACACACGTACGTCTACCGTACTATATATATATTCTTTTAAAATATCATGCTCAAGAGGATAGGAAGAATCACATACCTCGCGACGATTATCGACTAATAGCAAATAGCTCCAAAGTACTGTAATCCTGCTAGCCTTTTCCACCCTTCGAGTAGAATACGCTACTCGCAGTACTTCAACCTATAACGGTCATACAAGTCTATCAACGTCTAGACTACTCTGTAAAAAATAATTCTAGATACAGATTCCTTTATTCTACGGAAAATTGGGCAGCACTTCCCTACCCGTCAAACTACACAAGTCTACTGTAAATACAGTCCTATGTAAGTACAGTTCAGTCTTCTTCTTTAATATTCTTCTGATGTGATTTCCATTCAATTCTCTTCTTTTATACCATCCTTATATACGTCTTATACTCATTTCTATACTACTACAGTATGTAATTTCCAATTACAATATAAGGACAGTAGTATTTACCTCGATACGCCCAAAATTATCCAAGTTTTAATGTCGATCCTGAGCAATGTTTAGCTCCTATTCTGAACGCTCCAACCCGCTCCAAACAACCCTTAGAAGTTCTACACAACTTCTACTTAACACTTCAACCGACTATGAAGATTTTCCTTAGGGTTTCGTTTTTGTGACTGAAGGGAAGTATAATAGTATTTCTGGGCTTTTAGTATAGGTGTAACCTTGGAATACTACAAGGTATTTGGGCCAAGGTATTTTGGAATAGTAACAATACTTGGAGAATACTTTTCTACCAAGGGGGGGTATTTTACGAAAACAACTAGGCAAGGGGGGGGGGTTTGGCCGAGGGCCTCTCAAGGAGGGCGAGGGGGAGGCTTTGGACGAAATCTACACAAAGGGGAGGGAGTATTTTCCTTGGAATTTCACAAGTGTGGATGAAGAATAAGTCTTGCATTGGAGGGGTATTTATAGGCCAATCAATGGCCAAGATTAAGCCAAGTGGTGGGCAAGTGTAGGGTGTGGATTTGGACAAGTGTAAGTGGGTCCCACTTGCTCATCAACTACACAAAATATCCTACCAACCATTGACCAAATGTTTTAGGCAAAATAAATGATAAGCGTGCACCAACTCCCTAGCTTTGTCCACTTGAGGACAAGTGTCACCCTCGTTGGTCCAAAATATTTCATCTCTCGAAAAATCCGCAAAAATTATAAATGTTGCAACGTAATTTTCCCTTCGCAAAGTCAAAAGCGTTTCGTCGGAAAACGATTCTTTTCGCTAGTTGTGCACAAAATTTCGTCCCTTAGTCTACTTAAGGCTTAAACTTTTGTACGTACGCCCTCACGTACATACTCTGAAAATACGGGGTATAACATTCTCCCCTCCTTAGAAACATTCGTCCCGAATGTTCCTTCT
This sequence comes from Przewalskia tangutica, assembly GCA_029844215.1. Classification (NCBI taxonomy): domain Eukaryota; kingdom Viridiplantae; phylum Streptophyta; class Magnoliopsida; order Solanales; family Solanaceae; genus Przewalskia; species Przewalskia tangutica. The sequence goes on from CM056725.1 coordinate 74,423,765, forward strand.
CAAGAAGGATAACGATAAGTTCCTCTTAACAAGTTGCCAGTGCCACACCTGGCCACAAAATAACACACGCGCAATTACTTAACCCAAGTCAACGAGGAATCATTCCTACATCACAAAAGCTTCCCAAAATTTCTGGAGTCACTACCTCCAAACTTGGTCATCTTACTAGCCTCGATCTTCTTTAAGGCCACTCCCGGCCTTCACGATCCGATTCTGGTCGAACATATCCACGAACTCATACGATGGTCACCTAAACTTGGGCCTAGCACCCTCGTGACCCTACCACCTGGCGGGACCACCCAGAACTGACCCCACCTTAATCCGGGCTACGGGTCGACCCGCGAATGGTCCACAACCCGACCCATAATTGCGCCAAACTCTTGTTCCCCCGATCCGGAACAATCTCACAAATCAAGTCACGAAAACCTATTGGTCTTCTTAGCTCAACTACCCTCTTCCATGTCACACCACTCAGAGACTTATCACACAAATATATCCCACGTATACTATGCACTCTGATAAAGGTCAACACAACATAAATCTTTTACTCAAGATGGCCTCGCATCTAAGGGTTCTACGTATAAAACTCTAAGGCTCACACTTTCCCTGTCCCCAAACTTACCCTTAACCATGTTTTCTAAACACAATTTTAACATAATGCTATCTGAACATAATACTTAGCACTTCATCATATCATCTACGCATACTAGTCTTTAGAGGGGTAAGAATATACCTGTACCATCTGCTCCACTCTAATCATAGGCCTGCCCTGCAGGGCGCATAGCTGTAGAAGGCGATGATCCTGCTACTGACCCGGTAGGCTGCGTCATTCGGCTTGTACCCCTCCTATAAGCACAGTCTCTCGTCACATGGCCCTGACGGCCGCAGGTGTTATACCCCGTAGTTGCAGGGTATGTATGTGAGGACATACGTACGAGAGTACGGCAGAAATTTTGAAAGAAAGAAAGATGTGAGTTTTCGGCGGAAAAGTTTCCGGTTATTTGTGAAGAAAAAGGTTCGTTAATGGGAATTGGATTCCCAGATTTGGTATTTGGACTTCATAGATTATATTAGAATTTTGAGATTTTATTTTCGGAAATGGTCACGTGGGGCCCACGGGAGAAATTTCCGGTTTTGTGGGGCCACTTTGTTTTTGAGATTTCCGGCATATTGGATATTTTCGGAAGACGAAATATTCTGGGCGAATCGGGGGGCGACACGTGTCACCCCCATGTGGCACCCTTGGCCGATTTTACATTTGTGCACAACACCCGGTTAGAGTCGTTTTTCGACGAAACGTTTTGCGTAGCTTGCGAAGGGAAAATTCCGGCTATGTCGTTTTGTATTTTTGCGGATTTTTCCGAGGCGAAACATTCGGACCAGCGGGAGGGTGACATGTCACCTGTGATGGAACGTGTGAGGCGTGCTTGGCGGGCAAGTTGTGGTAGATATTTGTGTAGATATTTGTGAGGGTTTTAAGGAGTAGGGTCTAGGGTGCACTTGGCTTGATCTTGGCCTTACACTTGCCTTGCACATGGCTTGATCTTGGCCATTGGTTGGCTTTTGGTTTTGCTATAAATACCCCCGGCTCAAGACTTCATTCGTCAAAAATGTTCCAAGTCTTGCTATCCTTCCCCTCTCCTCTTGTTTGACTCGTCCAAGAGCCCCACTCCTAGTTAAGGCCTTTGGCCGAGGAGTCCCCCTCCCCCCCTTTGTGGTGCTAGCCGTGGGGTACCCCCCCCCTAGCCTAGTTGTTTTCGTATAATACCCCTCCCTTGTGGTATTGAAATACTCCCCTAGTATTGTTATAATGCCCAAAATACCTTAGCCTTGTACCTTGTAGTATTCCAAAGATACCTCTTTACGTAGAGTCCGGAAATACTACCTTTTGTCCTTTTAGTCTCAAACCGAAACCAAGGAAATCTTCATAGTTGGTTGAAGTATTTGAGTAGAAGTTAGTTAGAACTTCTAAGGGTTGTTTGGAGTGGTTTGGGCGCGCGGGTGGAGCTAAACCTTGCTCAGGATCGACATTATATCTTGGATAATTTTGGGCTTCTCGAGGTAATTATCTTGTCCCTCTATTGTAATTGGAAATTACATGTTTGTTAGAATATATAGTTGAAGTATACTATATATGGAACTATACTTAGTATTCGGCAATGTCTTTTGACTTAAGCCTGAAGAATAAAGCCCAGGCTGTATTTACATAGGGTGTATTGCGGTAGACTTGTGTAGAATTGTACGTCAGGTTAGGCGTGTAAACCCCACTGGTTGGCTTGGTAGCGGCCTCGATAGAGGAGGAGATTTCTGTTGTTGCGGGGAGAGTCTTTTGAATTTTCTATAGAAAGATAGAAACTTGTGTTTTGGGGTTAATAGACGTTTTGACCTTTATAGGTGAAAGTACTAAGAGTAGCGTATTCTACTCAAGGAGTGGAAAGGGCTAGCAAGGTTGTAGTACTTGGAGCATTTTGCTTATTGTCGATAAATCGTCGCGAGGTATGTGAACCTCTTCCTATCTTTTCTAGCATGATTGTTGTGAACTATGTAGTACGGTAGCCGTACATGTGCTAAGTGATTTGGTTGGTTTAAAACATAGGGTGTTATAATAGCTTTATGGGAAGTTAGTTATAACGACCTTATGTAAGTGAAAATGGTTTACTGATGTTAGAAGTTAAGAGACTTGATCTTATAAGATAAGAGACTTAACTTATTTGTTTTAATGTGGATGTTTGTGTGAAACCTCATTCGTGAGTAATGAGTACTTGGTTTTAAAGGGATAATGTTTCTTGATTTGGGAATCGAATGTGTATCGACAGGACCAACTGCAGCGTTAATAAAGGAAAATGTATTGAATAATGATGTGTTGTATTAAAACCGGTAGAAACCTCCATCTGCATAGAAACTAAGATGAGACAAAATGATATTACATTTTCTAGATCATAGTCTTTGTAATAAGAATGTTGTAAACAAGAATAACCTACTCTCACGTGAGACATATATTACTCAATTGTTCTAAAAAGGAATCAAGTGATTAAGTTTGGGAACTATGAAACCATTTGAAAATGAGAAGCTTGAGTAATTGAAACTAGGCAAAGCTGGAACTTAGGAAAGAATGTGTTACTTGATTTTGAAAAGGAATGTGGGTTGGTCATTCTAATACTACGGGTATCGGGTGACTTTTATAGAAGTAATGGATCTCTTTTAAAGAACTTAACGAATGTAGTACTTTGGGGTTAAAAACCGGACTTTGGTATAAATGGAAGTACTTTGAGTTGTTGTGAAACTTGCCTATGCTTGTTGTTGTGAAACTTGCCTATGCTTGTTGTTGTGAAACTTGCCTATGCTTGTGATGATAGCCTTTGTTGTGCAAGTGTGGTATTTCTATGTTCTGCGTCTCGATAGAGGCGGTCGACTTGTTGAGAACTTACTTGGGCGTCTTTGGCGGTGATGGAGAATTCCACGGGTATGTTTCCATTTTGATTCTTGTCTTGTTGTTGATGTCACATGGACATGTCTACACCGATCTGAATTCGGGGCATGCGGCCATGCGGTCGGGTTGATTACCCGATATATTGTTATTGTGGTTACATGGACATGTCTACACCGAGGTAGAATTCCGGGGGCATGTGGCCATGCGGCAGGGTTGATCACCCAGTATATTATTGTTGATGTCACATGGGCGTGTCTACACCGGTAGAATTCCGGGGCGTGGCCATGGGGCATTGGTATTATTGTTGCATCATGGACATGTCTACACCGATCACGAATTTGGGGCATGCGGCCGTGATGCGAACATGATTGATGTTGTGGGCGTGAGACCCGTAGTTATATTTGAGTGATGACTTGAGGCGTGAGTCACGTGGACATATTTGCTTTTATGTTGTGGCGTAGTTTGGTTATCATACATGTCTCTGCTTTATATAGACTAGTATGATTTCATTCTGATATCTTTTCTGATTTCACATACTTGGTACTGTTATCTTGACCTCGCCCGAAGTGCGTTCATGCTGCGGTAGGTACATCGATCGTGGATCCCGCTCTTAGGATCACGATTCGGCGTATTGGGAAGCTCCGTTTCTTGGAGGCTTATCTTTTAGTATGTGTTCCACTGAGTTGTAGGTTCTTGTACATTGAGGGTATGGCGGGGCCACTGTCGTCATAGTCGTTGTAAATCTTAAGTGCAGTAATCTTGTTGTGGGCGGGGTTGTAAAGGATTAAAGCGTTGGAGTTTTATGTCTATCTCTGAAGGCAACCGTTTTGGTTGCTTTGTTTATTATTATATCTCTTGTTTCATGACTCATGTTTTATTTTCCATTTGGTTTTCTACGATGTTGTATCACTAGGGTGCGGGATAAGGCACGATGCCCGAACCGGGCAGTCGTTACAAAAGTGGTATCGAGCGATTAATCCTCGGAAAGTGTCTGAACCGTGTCTAGTAGAGTCTTGATTATCGATGTGTTGTGCACCACATCTATAATCGAGGAGGCTGAGACATTTAGGATTAGTTTCCATTCTTCTCATTACGAGATCGTGCCTTAGAGTTGTGTTGTAAGTTGGACCCCTCGACGTATCTCGTTTTTACGATTATGCCTCGCGCAGGCAGCGAGCCCGAGAAGGGCAAGGCAGCCGAGGTGCTGCTAGTGAGATCTGAGAGTGCAGGCGCGAGCGGACAAGACGAGTTGTGCTTGAGACGGCGGGTTTTGTGGCGCGCCCGGCCCAGCGAGTTTAGAGCGCGGCCGTGGGCGTGAGACTCTGATGCACGAGCCTCCAGTCCCACGATGCAGGCGAGAGGAGATGGGTTACAAGGAGATGGCCCGATTCTTGGCGAGTGCGTGGCAGATATGAGGATAAATTTGGATGAAGCGATTCAGTTCAAAGATGCACGATGGTTCACCCCGGCGAATAGTTTGAGGCTACGGGACTTTACGAGTTGTAGCCGCGAGTTTTATGGGTGAGGCACGAGGATGATCGCGAGGAGTTCATCCGCGATTCTATGGATCATGCGGGTGATCAAGGCTTGAGACCGAGTCTGTGACCTTTGGTTCGCATTTGCGTGATACCGCGATCGATTGGTTTGATTCATGGGAGCTTTCGGGAGAGCATGCACCTCGGCGGTATGGGATGAGTTTTCGGGGCTTTCCTCACGCACTTCTTGCCTCGCGGATGAGGAGCACGCGGGCGATTTTTGATGCTTAGACGAGGCGGCGTGCGGTTCGGGAGTACAATGTGGAGTTCGACTCATTGGCGATGCGTCGGCGTTGGTAGCTAGTATGGAGGATCGAGTGCACCGATATGTTCAGGGCTCGATGATTACATGTTAGGCATGTTCGGGAGTAGCCCTTCAGGCATGGACATTGCCGCGTGCGACTCATCTGGCTGGGATGTGAGGCACGGAGAGGTCGGCGGAATGACCAAGATCAGCGAAGAGGCGTAACAACGAGGTCCTTTGGTGACTTTCGAGCGGACCGCCTCAAAGCATACTAGTTTTGTACCTCCGCCCGGTGCGAGTGGTCCTCCAACCTTCAGAGTATTCGGGGCGGTCGGGGCTCGAGGTTGAGTTTCGAGGAAGTAAGTGTTGGCGGATCGGTCACCTACCTCGGTGTGGCCGATGTGGTGACCGCATTCGGAGTGTCGTGGTGCCAAGGAGCTTGTTATTTTTGCGGCCAGCGGGGCCATTTGCGGCTGTCCGACCAAGGGTAGCACGGATGTTCGACTCGGCCCTAGGATCGATGGTGGTTCGCGCCTTCTACGATTATGCGCCTGCAGTGAGCCTATGATTAGAGTGGAGCGGTAGCTTCAGGTTTATCCTTAACCCTCTAGAGTTTTGGTATGCTTGTTATGATGGTCTCATTATATTGTGCTATGTACGAATAGCGTTGTGTTAATTATGAGTTAGAAAACATGCTTAGTTGGGAGGATACGTATGGGGGCATGGTAAGTGTGAACCTTAGACTATGTCACGACTGAGACCTTAGGGGTAAGGTCGTCTTGAGTTAAAGATTTATTTTGACCCTTATCAGAGTAGTAGTATACGTGGGATTTATTTGTGTGACAAGTCCGTGGGTAGTGTGAGATGGAAGTGGTAGCTTTCATGATGTGAATTAGTAAGATTGTTAGGATCGGGGAACAAGAGTTTAGCGATTGGGGTCGGGTTGAGGACCATTTGCGGGTCAACCCGTAACCGGTTTGGGGTGGGTCAGTTCTGGGTGGTCCTCCGGTGGTAGGGTCACGAGGATGCTAGGCCCAAGTTGGTATAATCATCGTATGAGTTCGTGGGCGCGTTAGACGAGCGGTTCGTAAAGGCGGGAATGGCCTTAAGGAAGTTTGAGGTTAGTAAGATGACCAAGTTTGGAGGTAGTGACTCGAGATTTTCGAGCGAGTAATGGTGAAGTATGGTACGTCTTGGGAGAGTTCAAGCGTTCGAGAAGGGCGCGACGAGTAAGGAAAGAAGAGGGCGTATGTTATTTATTGGCGGTGTGGCATTGGCAACTTGTTAGAGGAACTTTATCGTTATTCGACTTGAGAAGGAACATTCGGGACGAATGTTTCTAAGAGAGGAGAATGTTATACCCGTAGTTGCGGGGTATGTATGTGAGGACGTGCGTGCGAGTCTGCGAGAAATTTTGAAAGAAAGAAAGATGTGAGTTTTAGCGGAAAAGTTTAGGTTATTTGTGAAGAAAAGGTTCGTTAATGGGAATTGGATTCCCAGTTTGGTATTTGGACTTCATAGATTATATTAGAATTTTGAGATTTTATTTTTGGAAATGGTCACGTGGGGCCCACGGAGAAATTCTGATTTTGTAGGGCAGCTTTGTTTTGAGATTTCCGGTATTTTGGATATTTTGGAAGGCGAAATATTCAGGCGAATCGGGGCGACACGTGTCACCCCATGTGGCACCGCGGCGATTTTACATTTGTGCACAACACGGTTAGAGTCGTTTTTTCGGCGAAGCGTTTTCGTAACTGCGAAGGAAAATTCCGGCTATGTCGTTTTGTATTTTTGCGGATTTTTAGAGGCGAAACATTCGGACCAACGGGAGGGTGACGTGTGTCACCTCACAATGGAAACATGTGGCGTGACTTGGCCGAATTGAGGGGCAAGTTGTGGTAGATATTTGTGTAGATATTTGTGAGGTTTTAAGGAGTAGGGTCTAGGGTGCACTTGGCTTGATCTTGGCCTTACACTTGCCTTGCACATGGCTTGATCTTGGCCGTTGGTTGGCTTTTGGTTTTGCTATAAATACCCGCGGCAGAAGACTTCATTCGTCCAAAATGTTCCAAGTCTTGCTATCCTTCCCTCTCCTCTTGTTTGACTCTCGTCCAAAGCCCACTCCTAGTTAAGGCCTTTGGCCGAGTCCCCCCCCCCCTTTGTGGTGCTAGCCGTGGGGTACCACTGCTAGTTGTTTTCGTATAATACCCTCCTTGTGGTATTGAAATACTCCTAGTATTGTTATAATGCCCAAAATATCTTAGCCTTGTACCTTGTAGTATTCCAAAGATACCTCTTTCGTAGAGTCGGAAATACTACCTTTTGTCCTTTTTAGTCTCAAACCGAAACCCTAAGGAAATCTTCATAGTTGGTTGAAGTATTTGAGTAGAAGTTAGTTAGAACTTCTAAGGGTTGTTTGGAGTGGTTTGGAGCGCGAATTGGAGCTAAACCTTGCTCGGGATCGACATTATAACTTGGATAATTTTGGGCTTATCGAGGTAATTATCTCGTCCCTCTATTGTAATTGGAAATTACATGTTTGTTAGAATATATAGTTGAAGTATACTATATATGGAACTATACTTAGTATTCGGCAATGTCTTTTGACTTAAGCCTGAAGAATAAAGAAGCGAATCAATTGTATTTACATAGGGTGTATTGCGATGAACTTGTGTAGAATTGTACGTCAGGTTAGGCGTGTAAACCCCCACTGGTTGGCTTGGTAGGCCTCGATAGAGGAGAGATTTACTGTTGTTCTTGGGGAGTCTTTGCGAATTTTCTATAGAAAGATAGAAACTTGTGTTTTGGGGTTAATAGACGTTTTGACCTTTATAGGTGAAAGTACTAAGAGTAGCGTATTCTACTCAAGGAGTGGAAAGGGCTAGCAAGGTTGTAGTACTTGGAGCATTTTGCTTATTGTCGATAAATCGTCGCGAGGTATGTGAACCTCTTCCTATCTTTTCTAGCATGATTGTTGTGAACTATGTAGTACGGTAGGCGTGCATGTGCTAAGTGATTTGGTTGGTTTAAAACATAGGGTGTTATAATAGCTTTATGGGAAGTTAGTTATAACGACCTTATGTAAGTGAAAATGGTTTCTTGATGTTAGAAGTTAAGAGACTTGATCTTATAAGATAAGAGACTTAACTTATTTGTTTTAATGTGGATGTTTGTGTGAAACCTCATTCGTGAGTAATGAGTACTTGGTTTTAAAGGGATAATGTTTCTTGATTTGGGAATCGGAATGTGTATCGACAGACCAACTGCGGCGTTAATAAAGGAAAATGTATTGAATAATGATGTGTTGTATTAAAACCCGGTAGAAACCTCATCTGCATAGAAACTAAGATGAGACAAAATGATATTACATTTTCTAGATCATGGTCTTTGTAATAAGAATGTTGTAAACAAGAATAACCTACTCTCACGTGAGACATATATTACTCAATTGTTCTAAAAAGGAATCAAGTGATTAAGTTTGGGAACTATGAAACCATTTGAAAATGAGAAGCTTGAGTAATTGAAACTAGGCAAACTGGAACTTAGGAAAAGAATGTTGTTACTTGATTTTGAAAAGGAATGTGGGTTGGTCATTCTAATACTACGGGTATCGGGTGACTTTTATAGAAGTAATGGATCTCTTTTAAAAGAACTTAACGAATGTAGTACTTTGGGGTTAAAAACCCGGACTTTGGTATAAATGGAAGTACTTTGAGTTGTTGTGAAACTTGCCTATGCTTGTTGTTGTGAAACTTGCCTATGCTTGTTGTTGTGAAACTTGCCTATGCTTGTGATGATAGCCTTTGTTGTGCAAGTGTGGTATTTACGTGTTCTGGCGTCTCGATAGAGGCGGTCGACTTATTGAGAACTTACTTGGGCGTCTTTGGCGGTGATGGAGAATTCCACGGGTATGTTTCCATTTTGATTCTTGTCTTGTTGTTGATGTCACATGGACATGTCTACACCGATCTGAATTCGGGGCATGCGGCCATGCGGTCGGGTTGATTACCCGATATATTGTTATTGTGGTTACATGGACATGTCTACAGAGGTAGAATTCGGGCATGTGGCCGTGCGGCGGGGTTGATCACCCAAGATATTATTGTTGATGTCACATGGGCGTGTCTGCGAGGTAGAATTCGGGCATGTGGCCATGGGGCATTGGTATTATTGTTGCATCATGGACATGTCTACACCGATGCGAAGTCGGGGCATGCGGCCATGATGCGAACATGATTGATGTTGTGGGCGTGAGACCCATAGTTATATTTGAGTGATGACTTGAGGCGTGAGTCACGATGAACATATTTGCTTTTATGTTGTGGCTTAGTTTGGTTATCATACATGTCTCTGCTTTATATAGACTAGTATGATTTCATTCTGATATCTTTTCTGATTTCACATACTTGGTACTGTTATCTTGACCTCGCCGGGGCTGCGTTCATCTGCGGTAGAGAATCGTCGATCGTGGATCCCGCTCTTAGGATCACGATTGGCGTATTGGGAAGCTCCGTTTCTTGGAGGCTTATCTTTTAGTATGTGTTCCACTGAGTTGTAGGTTCTTGTACATTCGAGGTATGGCGGGGCCACTGTCCGTCATAGTCGTTGTAAATCTTAGAAGTGCAGTAATCTTGTTGTGGCGAGGTTGTAAAGTTAAAGCTGTTCGGGTTTTATGTCTATCTTGAAGGCAACCGTTTTGGTTGCTTTGTTTATTATTATATCTCTTGTTTCATGACTCATGTTTTATTTTCGCTGGTTTTCTCGATGTTGTATCACTAGGGTGCGGGATAAGGCATCGATGCGAACCGGGCGAAGTCGTTCTGGCCAGTGAAACAAGCACCCGATGAAACGACATTCCCCGGGATGACGCTTGCCACATCGTGCACACTGAGGGGGACATGAATCCTGCTGGCTAGAACCCGTGTATATCTGTAACCGAAGCCACGGAGCTCGACCAGCTCGAATACCGAGCGTCACGAAGGCGCGGAGGACCACTGCATCTTGGCGGAGGTACATAACTAGCCTGCTGGTTAGGCGGTCCGCCTCGAAAGTTACCAAAGGACCCTGCTATCCTGGCCCTCTTCTGCTGATCTCGGTTATTCCGTCGACCTCTCCGCTCATCACATCCCAGTGCATAAGCCTGCATGCGGGCAATGTCCATGCCCGGCTGAAGAGCTACACCCGAACAAGCCTCTGCCAAGTAGTCATCAAGCCCGGTGACGTAGCGGTGCACTCTGTCCTCCATGTCGGCTACCAATGCGGGGACGTACCGAGCTAATGAGTCAAACTCCACATTGTACTCCCGAACCGTATGCCCGGTCTGCCTCAACGTCAAAAATCTGTCGGCCCGAGTCCTTCTCATCTGTGGAGGCAAGAAATGTGCAAGAAATGTCCCTGAGAACTCGTCCCAAATAGCTGGAGGCGCATGCTCCCCCCGGGACAGCTCCCACGAATCAAACCAGTCGACTGCAGTATCACGCAGCCGATGTGAACCTAAGACCACTGACTCGGTCTCCGAAGCCTTGATCACTCTCATGATCCGCTGTAACTGTCTGATGAACTCCTGCGGATCATCCTCAGGCCTCGATCCATAAAACTCTGGCGGGCTACAACTCAGAAAGTCCCGTAGCCTCAAACTATCCGATCTAGGGTGAACCATGGGTACTACTGGAACTGCTGCATCCAGCCTATCCTCATGTCTTGCCACTATCCTGGCCAATAACTGGGCCATCTCTTTGTAACCCATCTCCTCTGCTCCAGGCTGTGGGACTGGAGGCTCAGGTACTGTGGTCTCAGCAGCCACTGCTGCGGCTCTAAACTCTGCTGGGGCTGGCGGCGTCGCAAAACTCGCCGTCTGAAGCACTATCTCAGGTACTGACTGGGCCTGCGCCCCCGTACTCCTCTGTATCCTACTAGCAGCTCCCTCGGCTGCCTTGCCCATCTGGGCCCGGGTTGCCTTGCGCGGAGGCATAACTGGTAAAAACGAAATACGTCAGAGGGGTCCAACTTATAACACAGCTCTAAGGCACGATCTCAGAATGAGAAGAATGGAAACCAATCCTAAATGTCCTGCAGCCTCCTGATTATAGATGTGGTGCACAACCTTTGTCACACCGAATCGGGCGTGGTCGTGCCTTACCGGGCACCCTAGTGACACAACATCAGAGAAAATCAGCGGAAAATAAAACTTTAAACATGAAATGAGAGACATGATAATAAAAGCAGTCAACCAAGCGGTTACCTTCAATGATATACATATAACAACTTTTTTCAAAGCGAGCGATTAATTCCTTTTACAAAACCACCTTGCGATTACTCTGAGATCTCTAAGATTTACAACAACTATGACGGGGACGGCCGCCATACCCACGAATGTACAAGAACCTACAACTCGGGGAACACATACCAAAAGATAAGCCTCCAAGGAACGGGCTTCGATATCTTTGAAAGGTGATCCTAGAGCGGGGATCGACGGCGATGTACTTCTACTGCGGCATGAGCGCAGCCCCGAAGGAGGTCGATTACAACAGTACCAAGTATGTGAAACAAGAAAAGGCGTAAATGAAATCATAATAGTCTATATAAAGCAGGAGACATGTATGATAACCAGATGAAATACGTGACCCTGCCCATCTCGTGGGACTCGGTGTAAAATCAGATGTGATACGTGACCCTGCCCATCTCGTGGGACTCGGTGTAATATCAGATGAAATACGTGACCCTGCCCATCTCGTGGGACTCGGTGTAATATCAAATGGAATACGTGCCCCTGCCCATCTCGTGGGACTCGGTGTATAATCAAATGGAATACGTGCCCCTGCCCATCTCGTGGGACTCGGTGTAGAATCGTTCATAACAAATCAACCGGCCCTCCATCGAGAGACGCGGTAACACAGAAATACCACACTTGCACAACAAGGGCTATCATCACAAGCATAGGCAAGTTTCACAACAACAAGCATAGGCAAGTTTCACAACAACAAGCATAGGCAAGTTTCACAACAACAAGCATATGCAAGTTTCACACAACTCAAAGTACTTTCATTTTATGCCAAAGTCCGGTTTTAACCTAAAGTACTACGTCGTTAAATACCTTTTAAGAGATCCGTTTCTTTCACCTAAGTCACACAATACCCGTAGTATTAGAATGACCAACCCACATTCCTTTTCAAAAGTCAAGTAACAACATTCTTTTCCTAAGTTCCCGTTTGCCTAGTTTCAATTACTTAAGCTTCTCATTTTCAAATGGTTTCATAGTTCATAAACTTAATCACTTGATTTCTTTTAGACGATTGAGTAATATATATCTTACGTGAGAGTAGGTTATTACGGTTTACAACATTCTTATTACAATGACCGTGATCTAGAAAATGTAATATCATTTTGTCTCATCTTAGTTTATGCGGATGGAGGTTTCTCTTGGTTTTAATACAAGACTTCATTTATTCAATACATTTTCCTTTTATTAACGATTCAGTGGTTTGTCGATACACATTATGATTTACGAAATCAGTAAAACATTATACCTATAAATAAAAACAAGTACTCATTACTAACTAATGAGTTTTCACATAAACATCCACATTAAAACAAATAAGTTAAGTCTCTTATCTTATAAGATCATGTCTCTTAACTTCTAACATCAGTAAAACATTTTCTTTACCTCTCTTAAGACATTATACCTAACTCCCCATAAAGCTAGTATTATTCTTTTTAAAACCTTTAAAACCAAGTGTTACTCTCCTTCAAAGCGATTTATAAATCTTTTGAAATACATCAAGTTCTTTATTATAACAAGCCGGTTATAATTCACATCGATTACCTTTTAAAACCACAAAGTATTTTCTTACCTACATAAAGTTATAACCAACTTTCCATAAAGCGTTATAACACTTTATGTTTCAAACTAATCAAATACATTAAACACGTATGCGTCTACCGTACTACATAGTTACACACATATCATGCTAGAAGAGATAGGAAGAGGTTCACATACCTCGCGACGATTATCGACAATAAGCAAAAGCTCCAAGTACTATAACCTTGGCCCTTTCCACTCCTCGAGTAGAATACGCTACTCTTAGTACTTTCACCTATAAAGGCCACAAACGTCTATTAAATCTTAAACACAAGTTTTCATCTTTCTACGAAAATTCGGACACCTCCCCATGCGGCGTTAATCTCTCCTCTATCGAGGCTACCAAGCCAACGGGGGTTTGCACGCCTAACCGGGCGTGTACAATTCTACTTCACGATAATGCTACACAAGTCTCATGTCTGATCCTATGTGATTCTGATTCGATTCTCTTATTTAAATTGGGCTTAAGTCGCAAGACATTGCTGTAAGTATTATTCGAGCTTAAGTCAAAAGACATTGCCGCACAATTATAACGTTCAGTTCTATATATAGTATACTTCAACTATATATTCCTACAACATGTAATTTCCAATTACAATAGAAGGTCATGAGTGTTTACCTCGATAAGCCCAAAATTATCCGAGATAAAAGTCGATCTGAGCAAGGTTTAGCTCTACTCCGTGCGCTCCAAAATGCTCCAAGAAACCCTTAGAAGTGTCTACACAACTTCTACTTAATACTTCAACTACGGTGAAGATTTTTCCCTAGGGTTTCGTTTTAGTGATGAGGAAAGTATAATGGTATTTTACTGGCTTGTATAAGTGTAACCTTGGGAATACTACAAGGTATTTGGGCCAAGTTATTTGGACATAATAACAATACTAGGAGCCTATTTCTATACCACAACAAGGGTATTTATACGAGACAACTAGGCTAGGGGGTACCCTGGCTAGGAGCACCACAAAGGGAGGAAGCTCGGCCAAGCTCTCAAAGGGGAGGACTTTTGGACGATTTCAAGACAAGAGGGAGGGAGTATTTGAGACTTAGATAGATTGCTCAATTTTGGATGAAGAAAGTTCATCAACTAGAGGGGTATTTATAGGTCAAGTGAAGGCCAACCAATGGCCAAGATGAAGACAAGTGTGGTGCAAGTGTAGGGCTAGATTTCCACCATGTGTACCTTATCCATCTACCATACCAACTTGCACAAATATCCTACCTACCACATGCCCCCCTTTCGGCCAAGCTTTACCGCCCACCACTTCCAATGTGAGGGTGACACTTGTCACCCTCCCGTTGGTCCAAAATGTTTCGTCTCTCGGAAAAATCCGCAAAAATTAGAAATGACATAGCCGGAATTTTCCATACTAATGTTGTGGAAAGGTTTCGTCTAAAAACGACTCCAATCGGGTGTTGTGTACAAATTTCGAAACTAGCCAACCTTTAGGCTTAAATTATTATACGTACGCCCTCACGCGTACATACTGCGGAAATACTGGTATAACATTCTCCTCCTTAGAAACATTCGTCCGAATGTTCCTTCTCGAAACAGATAACGAAGAAGTTCCTTCAACAAGTTGTCAAAGCCACACCGTCCACGTAATAACACCGTTCTCTTCCGCTTCTTACTCGTCGTGCATTCCTCGAACACTTGAACTCTTCTAGTATACGTACCACACTTCAGTCATCGCTTTAGTTCCAAAACTTTGGAGTCACTGCCTCCAACTTGGTCATCTTACTAACCGCAATCTCCCTTGAGGCCATTCCCGGCCCTTACGATCCGCTTCCGGTCGAACATAAACACGAAATCATCGGCGGTCATCTAAACTTGGGCCTAGCACCCTCGTGACCCTACCACTGGCGGGACCACCGAGTGACCCCTATTTTGAAACCGGCCGCGGGTTGGCCCTCAACGTAGCTGACCCGATCCACTTACGCATCACGCTCTTGTTCCCCGATCCGGAACAATCTTACCTAAACAGGTCATGAAAGCTACCACTTCCATTTCACACTTCCCAGGGACTTACCCTTTTCACTAACCAGGTTTCTAAATCACTTTTTAGCACACAGCTATCCAAACATAACACTAAACACATCAACAACATCAATACATACAAAACTCTAGAGGGTTAGGGATATACCTGAATCTACCGCTCCTCTCTAATCATAGGCACGCCTGCAGGCGTATAGTATGAAAGGCGATGAACGCCGCGATCCGTAGTGAGTCATTCTGTTTGCATCCTTCCTACTAGGACAGTTTCTCGTCACATGGCCCTGACGGCCGCAGGAAAAACAAGCACCAGTAAAAAGACGACATTCCCCGGGATGACGTTTGCCACATCGTGCACACTGAGGAAAACCTGAACCCGATGGCTAGAACCCCGTATATCTGTGAACTGAAGCCTTGGAGCTCGACCGGCTCGAATACCCCGAGCGTCCGGCGGCGCGGAGGACCACTGCATCTTGGCGGAGGTACATCACTAGCCTGCTGCTGAGGCGGTCCGCCTTGAAAGCTACCAAAGGACCCTGCTCGCCTCTTCGCGATCTCGGTCATTCCGTCGACTCCTCCGTGCCTCACATCCTAGTGCATGAGCCTGCATGCGGGCAATGTCCATGCCCGGCTGAAGGGCTACACCCGAACAAGCCTCTGCCAAGTACTCATCCAGCCCGGTGACGTAGCGGTGTACTCTGTCCTCCATATCAGCTACTAACGCGGGGACGTACCGGGCCAATGAGTCGAACTCCACATTGTACTCCCGAACCGTACGTCCGTTCTGCCGTAACACCAAAAATCTGTCTGCCCGAGCCCTCCTCATCTGTGGAGGCAAGAAATGTGCAAGAAATGCCCTTGAGAACTCGTCCCAAACTGCTGGGAGCGCATGCTCACCTCGGGACAGTTCCCATGAATCAAACCGATCGCGATGCTCGCGCGGCCGATGCGAACCGGGATCGACTCGGTCTCGAAGCCTTGATCACTCTCGCGATCCAGAATCGCTTGGATGAACTCGTGGATCATCCTCGTGCCTCGACCCATAGAACTCACGGCGGTGCGGCTCGAGAAAGTCCCGTAGCCTCAAACTATCTGCTCGGGGGTGAATTACGGGTGCTACTTTGGGCTGCTGCATCCAACCTATCCTCATATCTGGCCACGACCGCGGCGATCGGGCCATCTCCTTGTACCCGTCTCATCGCTCCGGTGTGGGGGGAGGCTCAGTCTTGTAGTCTCGCAGCCAACTGCTGCGCTCTAAACTCTGCGGCGTCGAAACCCGCCGTCGGAGCTTGTCTCAGTCTTGGCCGGGCTGCGCCCTCGTGCTCTCTGTATCCCACTAGCCCCTCGCCTTGCCTGTCTGGTGCAGGTTGCCTTACGCGGAGGCATAATCGTAAAAATGAAATACGTCGGAGGGTACAACTTATCACACGGCTCAGGCACGATCTCGAATGAGAAGAAATGAAACCAATCCTAAATGTCCTATAGCCTCACGATTATAGATGTGGTGCACAACACGATAATCAAGACTTCTACTAGACACGGTCAGAGACACTTTCCGAGGATTAATCGCTCGATACCACTATGTCACACCCGAATTCCGGGCCCGTGGTCGTGCCTTACCGGGCACCCTAGTGACACAACATCGAGAGAAAATCGTGGAAAATAAAACTTTAAACATGAAATGAGAGACATGATAATAAAACAGTCAACCAAACGGTTACCTTCCAATGATATACATATAACAACTTTTTCAAAATGAGCAGTTAATCCTTTACAAAACCACCTTGCACAATTACTCTGCACCTCTAAGATTTACAACAACTATGACGGACAGGGCCCGCCATACCACGAATGTACAAGAACCTCTGACTCGGGGAACACATACCAAAGATAAGCCTCGAAGGAACGAGCTTCCAATATCTTTGAAAGGTGATCTAGAGCGGGGATCGACAACCAATGTACTTCTACTGCGGCATGACGCGGCCCCGAAGAGTCGGTCTGGCAATTACAGTATGTGAAACGATAAGAGGCGTAAATGAAATCATAATAGTCTATATAAAGCAGGAGACATGTATGATAACCAGATGAAATACGTGACCCTGCCCATCTCGTGGGACTCGGTGTAAAATCAGATGTGATACGTGACCCTGCCCATCTCGTGGGACTCGGTGTAATATCAGATGAAATACGTGACCCTGCCCATCTCGTGGGACTCGGTGTAATATCAGATGGAATACGTGCCCCTGCCCATCTCGTGGGACTCGGTGTATAATCAAATGGAATACGTGCCCCTGCCCATCTCGTGGGACTCGGTGTAGAATCGTTCATAACAAATCAACCGGCCCTCCATCGAGAGACGCGGTAACACAGAAATACCACACTTGCACAACAAGGGCTATCATCACAAGCATAGGCAAGTTTCACAACAACAAGCATAGGCAAGTTTCACAACAACAAGCATAGGCAAGTTTCACAACAACAAGCATAGGCAAGTTTCACACAACTCAAAGTACTTTCATTTTATGCCAAAGTCCGGGTTTTAACCCTAAAGTACTACGTACGTTAAATACCTTTTAAGAGATCCGTTTCTTTCACCTAAGTCACACAATACCCGTAGTATTAGAATGACCAACCCACATTCCTTTTCAAAAGTCAAGTAACAACATTCTTTTCCTAAGTTCCCGTTTGCCTAGTTTCAATTACTTAAGCTTCTCATTTTCAAATGGTTTCATAGTTCATAAACTTAATCACTTGATTTCTTTTAGACGATTGAGTAATATATATCTTACGTGAGAGTAGGTTATTACGGTTTACAACATTCTTATTACAATGACCACGATCTAGAAAATGTAATATCATTTTGTCTCATCTTAGTTTCTATGCAGATGGAGGTTTCTCTGGTTTTAATACAAGACTTCATTTATTCAATACATTTTCCTTTTATTAACGCTGCGATGGTTTGTCGATACACATTCTGATTTCCGAAATCAGTAAAACATTATCCCTTTAAATAAAACCAAGTACTCATTACTCACGAATGAGGTTTCACATAAACATCCACATTAAAACAAATAAGTTAAGTCTCTTATCTTATAAGATCAAGTCTCTTAACTTCTAACATCAGTAAACCATTTTCTTTACCTCTCTTAAGACATTATACCTAACTCCCCATAAAGCTAGTATAATTCTTTTTAAAACCTTTAAAACCAAGTGTTACTCTCCTTCAAAACGATTTATAAATCTTTTGAAATACATCAAGTTCTTTATTATAACAAGCCAGTTATAATTCACATCAGTTACCTTTTAAAACCACAAAGTATTTTCTTACCTACATAAAAGTTTATAACAACTTCCCATAAAGCCGTTATAACACTTTATGTTTCAAACTAATCAAATACATTAAACACGTATGCGTCTACCGTACTACATAGTTACACACATATCATGCTAGAAGAGATAGGAAGAGGTTCACATACCTCGCGACGATTATCGACGATAAGCAAAAAGCTCAAGTACTATAACCTTGCTAGCCATTTCCACTCCTCGAGTAGAATACGCTACTCTTAGTACTTTCACCTATAAAGGCCACAAACGTCTATTAAATCTTAAACACAAGTTTTCATCTTTCTACGAAAATTCGCGACACCTCCCCCGCAATGGCGTTAATCTCTCCTCATCGAGGCCGCTACCAAGCCAACCGGGGGTTTGCACGCCTAACCGGCGTGTACAATTCTACTTCACGATAATGCTACACAAGTCTCATGTCTGATCCTATGTGATTACTGATTCAGTTCTCTTATTTAAATTCAGCTTAAGTCGCAAGACATTGCGTAAGTATTATTCGAGCTTAAGTCAAAAGACATTGCCGCACAATTATAACGTTCAGTTCTATATATAGTATACTTCAACTATATATTCCTACAACATGTAATTTCAATTACAATAGAAGGTCATGAGTGTTTACCTCGATAAGCCCAAAATTATCCGAGATAAAAGTCGATCCTGAGCAAGGTTTAGCTCCTACTCCGTGCGCTCCAAAATGCTCCAAGAAACCCTTAGAAGTGTCTACACAACTTCTACTTAATACTTCAACTACGGGTGAAGATTTTCCCTAGGGTTTCGTTTTAGTAGTGAGGAAAGTATAATGGTATTTTAGGCTTGTATAAGTGTAACCTTGGGAATACTACAAGGTATTTGGGCCAAGGTATTTGGACATAATAACAATACTAGGAGAGTATTTCTATACCACAACAAGGGGTATTTATACGAGACAACTAGGCTAGGGGTACCCCGGCTAGGAGCACCACAGGGAGGGGAAGCTCTCGGCAAGCTCTCAAAGGGAGGACTTTTGGGACGATTTCAAGACAAGAGGAGAGTATTTGAGACTTAGATAGATTGCTCAATTTTTGGATGAAGAAAGTTCATCAACTAGAGGGTATTTATAGGTCAAGTGAAGGCCAACCAATGGCCAAGATGAAGACAAGTGTGGTGCAAGTGTAGGGCTAGATTTCCACCGTGTACCTTATCCATCTACCATACCAACTTGCACAAATATCCTACCTACCACACGCCCAAGCTTTACCGCCCACCACTTCCAATGTGAGGTGACACTTGTCACCCTCCGTTGGTCCAAAATGTTTCGTCTCTCGGAAAAATCCGCAAAATTAGAAATGACATAGCCGGAATTTTCCTACGAAAAAGCGTGAAAGCGTTTCGTCGAAAACGACTCGATCGGGTGTTGTGTACAAATTTCGAAACTAGCCAACCTTTAGGCTTAAATTATTATCGTCGCCCTCACGTACATACTGGAAATACGGTATAACAAACACCGATAATCAAGACTACTAGACACGGTGCGTAGACACTTTTGAGGATTAATCGCTCGATACCACTTTTGTCACGACCGTTCGGGGCCCATGGTGATGCCTTACGGGCACCCAAGTAGTCATACATCGAGAAATCGCGGAATATAAAACATACAGATATGAAACAAGAGATAAGATAATAAAAGCAGGCCACAAAACGGTTGCCTTTGCATATACACGAAATTTTTGAACAGTTACATCCCTTTTACAAACCCCCCACACAAAGACTACGGACCTCTAAGAATGTAACACTTTATGACGGGACGGGGCCCGCCATACCACAGATATGAGAACCTACAACTCAGGAAATATACCAAAAGATAAGCCTCAGAAAGCGGAGCTTCCTAATCTGTTGAACTGTGATCCTATGAGCGAGGATCAACAATCGGTGTACCTCTACTGCGGCATGAGCGGCCCCGAAGGAGGTCGATGCAAGTACCAAGTATGTGGCGAAAATACTGAAAATGAAATTATAATAGTCTATATAAAACAGAAGACATATATGATAACAAAACTACAGTTCACAGCATAAAAGTAGTCATGTCAAGTCAGGGACTCACGCCCTCAAGGTCATCCCTCATGCCCGTGGATACTGAAAATGAAATCATAATAGTCTATATAAAATAGAAGACATATATGATAACAAAACTACAGTTCACAGCATAAAAGTAGTCATGTCAAGTCAGGGACTCACTCCCTCAAGGTCATCCCTCATGCCCGTGGAACTCCTTCCTCACTGTCGGCAGTCTAGGTATAAGTCATGTGATACATGTAACATGTCTCGGCCCATCTCATGGACTCGAGGTGAAATCGTATGGAATACATTCCCGGTCCATCTCATGAACTCGATATCGTGTGAAATACATTCCCGGTTCATCTCATGAACGCGGTGTCGTGTGGAATACATTCCCGGTTCATCCCATGAACGCGGTGTCGAGTGAAATACATTCCCGGTTCATCCCATGAACGCGGTATCAAATCAGGTGGAATACATTCCGGTTCATTCCATGAACGCGGTGTCGAGTGAAATACATTCCCGGTTCATCTCATGAACGCGGTGTCGAGTGAAATACATTCCCGGTTCATCCCATGAACGCGGTATCAAATCAGGTGGAATACATTCCCGGTTCATCCCATGAACGCGGTGTCGTGTGTTCATAACATTTAAACTCTCTTTTAAGACAGATAAAGATAATACCATATTTTCCTTTTAAAACAACTAAGGTAATATTATGCCCTGCTTTTTAAACCAAAACACTTTCCTTCTTAAAGTCAAGTAACAACATTCTTCTCCAAAAGTTCAAGTTTGCCTAATTTCAAATATTCACGTCTCTTGTTTTCGAAAGATTTCATAGTTCATAGTCTTAATCATTTAATAACATAATTCTCTTTTAAAACAGTTGAGCAATATATGTCTTATGTATGAGTAGGTTATTCTTGTTTATAACAATCTTATTAAAGCAGCCATGATCTAGGAAATGTAATACAATTTTGTCTTATCTTAGCTTCTATGCAGATGGAGGTTTCTACTAGTTTTAATATAATTACTTATTTGTCAATACATTTTTCTTTATTAACGCTGCAGTGGTTCATTCGATACTTATTCTCATTTCCGAATCAGTAAAACATTATTCTTCTTTTAAAAACCAAGTACTCATTACTCACGAATGAGGTTTCACATTTTAACAAAATTCATATCAATTCAATTAAGTCAAGCCTCTTATCTTTTGAGATCAAGTCTCTTATCTTCTAAAATCAATAAACCATTCTTTTTATTACTCTTAAGTCGTTATACCTAACTTCCCATAAAGCTAGTATAACTCTTAAACTTTCACAACCAAGTATTACTCTTCTTTCAAAAACGATTCTTAATTCTTTTGAAATACTTCAAGATTCTTATTATTTAAAACTCAAGTCAAAAGACATCGAAGTAAAACCACGTTCAGTTAACACACGTACGTCTACCGTACTATATATATATTCTTTTAAAATATCATGCTCAAGAGGATAGGAAGAATCACATACCTCGCGACGATTATCGACTATTAGCAAATAGCTCCAAAGTACTGTAATCCTGCTAGCCTTTTCCACCCTTCGAGTAGAATACGCTACTCGCAGTACTTCAACCTATAACGGTCATACAAGTCTATCAACGTCTAGACTACTCTGTAAAATAATTCTAGATACAGATTCCTTTATTCTACGGAAAATTGGGCAGCACTTCCCTACCCGCCAAACTACACAAGTCTACTGTAAATACAGTCCTATGTAAGTACAGTTCAGTCTTCTTCTTTAATATTCTTCTGATGTGATTTCCATTCAATTCTCTTCTTTTATACCATCCTTATATACGTCTTATACTCATTTCTATACTACTACAGTATGTAATTTCCAATTACAATAGAAGGACAGTAGTATTTACCTCGATAAGCCCAAAATTATCCAAGTTTTAATGTCGATCCTGAGCAACGTTTAGCTCCTATTCTGAACGCTCCAACCCGCTCCAAACAACCCTTAGAAGTTCTACACAACTTCTACTTAACACTTCAACCGACTATGAAGATTTTCCTTAGGGTTTCGTTTTTGTGACTGAAGGGAAGTATAATAGTATTTTTGGGTTTTTAGTATAGGTGTAACCTTGGAATACTACAAGGTATTTGGGCCAAGGTATTTTGGAATAGTAACAAAACTTGGAGAATACTTTTCTACCAAGGGGGGGGGGGGTATTTTATGAAAACAACTTGGCAAGGGGAGGGGTTCGGCGAGGGCCTCTCAAGGAGGTGGAGGAGGCTTTGGGCGAAATCTACACAAAGGGGAGGAGTATTTTCCTTGGAATTTCACAAGTGTGGATGAAGAATAAGTCTTGCATTGGAGGGGTATTTATAGGTCAATCAATGGCCAAGATTAAGCCAAGTGGTGGGCAAGTGTAGGGTGTGGATTTGGACAAGTGTAAGTGGGTCCCACTTGCTCATCAACTACACAAAATATCCTACCAACCATTGACCAAATGTTTTAGGCAAAATAAATGAAAAAAACGTGCACCAACTCCCCTAGCTTTGCCGTCCACTTGAGGGACAAGTGTCACCCTCTCGTTGGTCCAAAATATTTCATCTCTCGGAAAAATCCGCAAAAATTATAAATGTTGCAACCGTAATTTTCCCTTCGCAAAGTCCGAAAAACGTTTCGTCGGAAAACGATTCTTTTCGCTAGTTGTGCACAAAATTTTGTCCCTTAGTCTACTTAAGGCTTAAACTTTTGTACGTACGCCCTCACGTACATACTCTGAAAATACGGGGTATAACAAGAACCCATGAATGCCTACCATAAAATCATCATGTCCATATACCTGTCTGTAAAGCTGTACAACGTGTCTCGGCCCTCTAAGAAGGGACTCGATGATATCTGTATATATATATATGTGTATGTATAACGTGTCTCGGCCCTGTAATGTGGGACTAGATGAAGATATATATGTATAACATGTCTCGGCCCTGTAATGAGGGACTCGATGGAATTATCAATATAACATGTCTCGGCCCTGCAATGAGTGACTCGATGGAATTATCAATATAACATCTCTCGGCACTGTAATGAGAGACTCGATGAAATTATCAATATAACATGTCTCGACCCTGTAATGAGGGACTCGATGGAATTCTCAATATATGTATAACATGTCTCGGCCCTGTAGTGAGGGACTCGATGAAATGAGTAATAACACTTGGTACGAGCAGAATATCATGAGCAACCATTTATAACTTAGATTATCGTTTGACTCTCAATGGAATAAGAAAAAGACATTATCATATCATATATCATTTAAGTCATCTTTTAGAAAATCAAGGCGCTTACGTATCACATATCATCTTTTGGAAAGTCAAGACACTAACTTATCATGAATCATTATGTGACTCTCAATAAAAATTACTACCATAAACTCTGTTATTGAAACCATAACTAGTAAATAATCATTTTTAAAAACTGAACTGGTAGGAGTTAAGTACGTCCGCCGTACTTTCACAAAAAAAAATCATGCCAAAAGAAGGAAGGAAAGGTCTCACATACCTCTTAGGCGAACTAATCAGCTTGGTATTAAGGTATTCCCCGTGTAGTACTTCAACCTATGATAGGGAACAATATGCTCGTCAATTCTATGATTCCTAATGTAAGTCATATGATTAAATGATCCCTTATTTTTACAAATAATTTGGGCAGCATTTCCTTTGTTTATGTGCGTATCCACAATTTTCCAATAATCCAAATCAACCAACAATTCAACTCCAACTACAATCCAATCAAACCAACAATTCCCCTTTATTCCAGAATATAAAATTAACACCTTTCTACACTTAATCCTTTCAAGGCATGTATAAGTAACTTATTTCAATACATTTGCATGTTTGTAGCTTATTTTAAACACCAAATTCAGCCTGTAATACGTCCCTATTACGTTCAATAGTTTTCATCGACCTTTCGGCCAACACCTATTTCAATTTCAAAGCTTTTCCAAAATTCATTACTTTTCAATTAAGCTTCCAATACTTCTTATAACGACTATAATTTTAATCATCAAGGTTCCATCCAAATTTTCACATGCAATTAGTCATAACATACCAACACACTCAATCAATTTCAATGTATGCCAAGAATGGGTTCTAATTCGGTTTCGACCTCTAATAATCGCATACATTGTCCTCTTTCTATTTCTTATTTAACATAGATACTTCTCCTAACTATAATATCAATTAATCTATCCAATATCAAATGAAAGGGATAAAATTTTACCAATTTTCGAGCTCAAAACAGTCTCGTCGACAGCCCGCTGCCCCAGCGATTTTTCCACTGATTTATTGATTTTTCTTCACCAATCTTCCTCCTTCCTCACTCCAAATCGTCATGCATGAATCCCACAATGTTAACCCATCATTGATACATGTTTTTCTTTCCAAAAATCTGAAAATTTCAGGCCTAAAATCGGCCAGGATGCTCGATGAACCCAGTGTTTGGGTCTTAAATTTTGCTTCTAATTTTTAGGATGATTAATCATGGAATGGAGGTGAATTGAACCTTAAGTTTGCTAAAGGAATGGTATGTTTTTCGTTTGAGGGAAAGGGAGTGTTTGCTTCTTGAATTTCTAAGTGAGGAAGACAAAATGAAGAGCTTTAAAAAGGGTTTTAAGGAGAAAAAAATCTGAAAATGTAAAACAACACTTTGGTCCCTTAATATACACTTTGGTCCCTAGTTCTATAATTAACTTAGTCCCTCAAGTATTAATTAAAGCTTAGGTTCCACTTTTTCTAATTTCCGAAAATTCCATAAGGTCTTGTATCCTCAATGTCATAATTTATAATACAATACTATTCCATAACTCCATTGGGACAAATTCAACTACTAGGATTAATTCTCGTCGTCACATTTATAGTACTTAAAAAAAAAAATCGGGATAGCACCCGTTTATACACTAATTTTCCATATTAGCATATGTAAGTATTCTTTATATTCAATATCCGAATCTTACTTCCTTAATGACGTTCTTAATTATCGTCTTAAACTTACGAGGTGTAACACCCTTCCCCCCTTAGAAACATTCGTCCTCGAATGTTCATGCTAAGTCTTATGCTAGAAAAATTTCGGCAAAGTCTCCTTTATAATTATGCCTATCCACCTATATTCAGCAAACCAACTGGTGCCACCCAGGGCCTCAATATACATCACATATATCACTCACCAAATCATAATTAAGTAAGGAATCAAATCATCTGCGGATATTCAACCGAATCTTATGTAACATCTTGAACAAAGTTAAAGAGCCTTCATGTAGTACTATATTCCTTCATTTACAAATTTACCACAATATTCAAGCTGGTATGACCTAGTATCTCCAAACCTGGTCATCATACTTCTACTCAAACTCTTTCACTTCCCTTATGGCTTGACACACCAAGTCAAGTCCGAGTAACTCTGATTTTCCCTTCTGAGCCACTGTCGCTGTCTTTCGAGACATAGCTGCAACCACAATTATCTATTAAAGGGGGGGATTATCCTAATGACATAGCTCTATTGCACGATCTACGAGATGATGGAGTAGAAACCAATCCTAAATGTCGTGACCTCGCGTGTATAAGTATGGTGCACAACATACCCATACACAAGACTCTACTAGACACAGTCTATAGACATTCCGAGGACTAACTGCTCTGATACCACTTTTGTCACGATCCGACCCGACGGGCAGCGATTAACATCCTAATTGGACGTCATTACTGACCTGTCACTCTTAATCCATTTAATACAGATGTCTACATAATTTCGGCAGCACAACACTGCTTTTACAACATATCCCTAAAAACGGGCGTAAAGGCGCGAAACAACAAAACAACGGTCATAATAGGCTGGCGACTAGGCTACCACCAACCACATCACGCGCACAAAGGAATAAATCAAAACACGCAATGGTGGCAAAAGCTACTAGATAACGACATCAAACCCAAAACAAAGTACAAACATCCAACCCACAACTGTCTACAGACCTCTAAGAGTGTAATACTGACATATGACGGGACAGGACCCCGTCGTGCCCAAAATATGCATAAGTCTAAAAGAAATTTTGTACCAAAACGACAAGCTCTGGGTCAAGGAGCTTCCCCAACAGCTGAGTAGGAACCTAGATCGGAGGGTCACCAAACTGAACACCTGTACCTGCGGGCATGAACGCAACCCAGGAAAAGTCGATCTGAAATAATGTACTGAGTATGTAAAACATGAAATACTGAAAATGAGACCATAACTGTACCAAGTAAAATAGAGAGTCATGTCAGAACCCATGAATGCCTACCATAAAATCATCATGTCCATATACACATGCAGAAGGCATCTAACGTGTCTCGGCCCTCTAAGGAGGGACTCGATGATATCTGTATATATATATATGTGTATGTATAACGTGTCTCGGCCCTGTAATGAGGGACTCGATGAAGATATATATGTATAACATGTCTCGGCCCTGTAATGAGGGACTCGATGGAATTATCAATATAACATGTCTCGGCCCTGTAATGAGGGACTCGATGGAATTATCAATATAACATGTCTCGGCCCTGTAATGAGGGACTCGATGGAATTCTCAATATATGTATAACATGTCTCGGCCCTGTAGTGAGGGACTCGATGAAATGAGTAATAACATTTGGTACGAGCAGAATATCATGAGCAACCATATATAACTTAGATTATCGTTTGACTCTCAATGGAATAAGAAAAGGGCATTATCATATCATATATCATTTAACTCATCTTTTAGAAAATAAAGGCGCTTAGCGTAACACATATCATCTTTTGGAAAGTCAAGACACTAACTTATCATGAATCATTATGTGACTTTCAATAAAAATTACTACCATAAACTCTGTTACTGAAACCATAACTAGTAAATAATCATTTTTAAAAACTGAACTGGTAGGAGTTAAGAACGTCCGCCGTACTTTCACAAAAAAAAATCATGCCAAAAGAAGGAAGGAAAGGTCTCACATACCTCTTACACGAACTAATCAGCTTGGTATTAAGGTATTCCTCGTCTAGTACTTCAACCTATGATAGGGAACAATATGCTCGTCAATTCTATGATTCCTAATGTAAGTCATATGATTAAAGGCTCCCTTATTTTTACAAAAAAAATTGGGCAACATTTCCTTTGTTTATGTGCGTATCCACAATTTTCCAATAATCCAAATCAACCAACAATTCAACTCCAACTACAATCCAATCAAACCAACAATTCCCCTTTATTCCAGAATATAAAATTAACACCTTTCTACACTTAATTCTTTCGAGGCATGTATAAGTAACTTATTTCAATACATATGCATGTTTGTAGCTTATTTTAAACACCAAATTCAGCACATGTCGTCCTATTACGTTCAATAGTTTTCATCGACCTTTCGGCCAACACCTATTTCAATTTCAAAGCTTTTCCAAAATTCCTTACTTTTCAATTAAGCTTCCAATACTTCTTATAACGACTATAATTTTAATCATCAAGGTTCCATCCAAATTTTCACATGCAATTAGTCATAACATACCAACACATTTAATCAATTTCAATTTATGCCAAGAATGGGTTCTAATTCGGTTTCGACCTCTAATAATCGCATACATTGTCCTCTTTCTATTTCTTCTTTAACATAGATACTTCTCCTAACTATAATATCAATTAATCTATCCAATATCAAATGAAAGGGATAAAATTTTACCAATTTTCAAGCTCAAAACAGTCTCGTCGACGCCACATTGCCCGTGATTTTCCACTGATTTATTGATTTTTCTTCACCAATCTTCCTACTTCCTCACTCCAAATCGTCATGCATGAATCCCCCAATGTTAACCCATCATTGATACATATTTTTCTTTCCAAAAATCTGAAAATTTCAGGCCTAAAATCGGCCAGGCTGCTCGATGAACCCACTGTTTGGGTCTTAAATTTTGCTTCTAATTTTTAGGATGATTAATCATGGAATGGAGGTGGATTGAACCTTAAGTTTGCTAAAGGAATGGTATGTTTTTCGTTTTAGGGAAAGGGAGTGTTTTCTTCTTGAATTTCTAAGTGAGGAAGACAAAATGAAGAGCTTTAAAAAGGGTTTTAAGGAGAAAAAAATCTGAAAATATAAAACAACACTTTGGTCCCTAGTTCTATAATTAACTTAGTCCCTCAAGTATTAATTAAAGCTTAGGTTCCACTTTTTCTAATTCCCGAAAATTCCATAAGGTCTTGTATCCTCAATGTCATAATTTATAATACAATACTATTCCATAACTCCATTGGGACAAATTCAACTACTAGGATTAATTCTCGTCGTCACATTTATAGTACTTAAAAAAAATCTCGGGATAGCACCCGTTTATACACTAATTTTCCATATTAGCATATGTAAGTATTCTTTATATTCAATATCCGAATCTTACTTCCTTAATGACGTTCTTAATTATCGTCTTAAACTTACGAGGTGTAACAAACTCCTTCCTCACTGCCGACAGTACATGATGTAAAACAACACCCACATGTGAACCTGAACACTGGATCCTGCCTGCGTCATAAAACCGATCGGGCCAAGTAGAATAGCCAACTACCAGATCCAAAAACTAGTCATAAAACTTCACGGGCCAAGTACGGAAGCCAACTACCAGATCCAAAAAACTAGTCACGCAACTGACCGAGGCAAGTATCTTAAGCCAACGTACCAGAGCCTACCGTCTCACGAGATATGACCGAGGAAAGTATCTTAAGCTATCTACCAGAGCCTGCCGATACACGAGAAATGACCAGGACAAGTATCTAAAGTGTGTTTGTAACCACATGTACAAATCAAGCCCGTGATCGCTCGTCACTGCGGCAAGCTTCATGGATTAGCGGTCCATGGACTAATAATATAACCCGGGAATTCAACCCGCACTAATTGCCGCATGCCCCGGCATCTTACCTCGGTATAAGCATGGCCATGGAACCATCCTAGAGGATGCATACCCGTGGACCATCCATCTTGTCAGTATGTCCAAAGGAAATAACAGGATAACACTCATAGTGGAAGCATACCCGTGGACCATCCAACGCGTCAGTATGTCCAAGCAATCAACCAGATAACTGGCCCTCCATCGAAAGACGCGGTAGCATAGAAATACAACACTTGAACAACAAACGCTATCACAACAAACATAGGCAAGTTCAACGTACTTTTAGACTTTTATTAACATGTAAACTAATTCATCAATTTTATCAACTCCAAGTACCTTCATTTTATGCCAACAATCCGGGTATTAACCCCAAAATACTACATACTTTTCATTCTTTCAAAAAGACATCTTTTTACGTAAAAGCCACACGATACTAATACTCGTAGTATCAAAACACGTTTTCTTTTCAAACCAAATTACTACCCCTTCAGAAAATCTTTACTAGGCCTTTAAAATCAAGTACTCTATACTTTTTAAACCAAGTGCTTTACATTTTTAAAACATCCAGTATTCTTTTAAAACCCAAGTAACTCACTCTTTTCAAAACAAGTAACCTATACTTTTAAATCAAGTTACTTCTCCTTTTCCGAAATCAAGTCGTTTATAAGTCAAGTATCTTATATTTCAAGATCAAGTCTCTTAACTTTTAAAATCAAGTCGTTGAGTTTTCAAAACCAAATCTTTCTTTAATCTTCATAAAGTCGTTATAACTAACTTCACATAAAGCCATTATAACACTTTATGTTTTAAACAAACCAAATTCATTTCACACACGTACGTCTACCGTACTATATAGTTCACAACAATCATGCTCAAGAGTATAGGAAGAATCACATACCTCTTCGGCTTTATCCACTAGCCAAGTCGAGTATGTCGTGCGTAGAATATCCACCTATGACAACCAAACACGCCTATCAACGTCTAGATCTCTTCGTAGAACATTTCTAGTATAAGGTTCCTTATCCTACGGTAAATTGGGCAGCACTTCCCCTGCATCTACTTACCTCCACCTTTTTCAAAGCCCGATATCTATAGCCAACATGCCACATTTAAGGCGCAATAATACAACAACTCAAAGGGGATTACACGCCTAACTGGACGTGTAAAATTCTGCCCTACTATATACTAAACAATCCATTTCTTTTCAATCTTCTTTCCACATATTATATACTCAACTATGAGCTACTACAACATGTAATCTCCAATTACAATAGAAGGACAAAAATTATTACCTAGAAAAGCCCAAAATTTTCCAATGATTAAAAGTCGATTCTTAGGAATCTTAGCTCTAATTCTTTACGCTCCAATCCACTCCAAGTAACCCTTAGAAACTCCTAACCAACTCCTCTTCAAGATCCAACTCCAAAAAGTGAAGAACACTTTAGGTTCCAAACCTATAAGTTTAGGCCAAGGCAAGACTTTTGGGCTAGGGGTGTGAAATCTTTTCTAACACTTGGTTCACAATCTTCCTAACACCTTAAGGAAGAACACTTAAAATTTTAAGGATTTTTGGACAACTTTTGGTCAAGATAATGGCCTAATGCCGAGAGCACTAGCCAAGTGAGGGAGTATTTGCTTGGAAATCTCTAAGTGTGGGATGAAGTCTTGCAAGCCTAAGGGAGGGGTATTTATAAGACAATCAATGGCTAGGATCAAAGCAAGTGTGTGGTGAGATTGGGGAACAAGTGTGTGTGCCCACAAGCCACTTATCCAAGCAAGACAAACTTGAGACAAGTGGCTAGCCACATGTCTCCCAATTTCGGCCACAATGGCCACTTGGCACACAATTTCGGCCATGTGCCACCTAAGGGGGTGACACATGTCGCCCTCCTATTCGTCCAAAATATTTCATCTTCCGAAAACATCCATAATAGCCAAAATCTCGAAAATAAAGTGGGCCCCACAAAACCGTAAATTTCTCCCGTGGACCCCACGTGACCAATTTCGGAAAATAAAATCCATAATTCTCTAATATTCCAAGAAGTCCAAATACCAAATCTGGGAATCCAATTCCCATTAATAAACCATTTTCCTTCACGAGGTTCGGAATATTCTCCGTCGAAAATTCAAAATTTTCTTCCCTTTCGTACTTAGTGTTATATCCTCGTACGTACGTCCTCACATAAATACTCTGGAACTACGGGGTGTAACAAATTAAAGATTACATATTATAGTAGTTAAGAAATGAGCATGTGGTATATATATTGAAGTTTGAAAAGATTTGGATCAAGTCGACATGTTAAAAACCGAAAATGGACAAGTTAACCATTTATGTTATAATCAATTTGGTCGATAGTTACAATCATCGCATGTTAAGGAAGAAATGATTTATAGTTGTTTTAATTGTTATTATGTATATAACATGTTGGAATAACAACTTGGATTGAAAAAGGAAATTGGAAGACAATTGACATTGTTATGGATAGTGATATTGTCACACCCCGAACCCCGGGCCCGTGACTGGTGCCCTACCTGGCACCCTTCTACCTTAACAACTAAGTAAACTGCGGAAATTAAATAACACCCTTTTTTTTTTTAAAACCAACATACGTGCAAGGGCAAAGCCGACAAGGCTGCCATAATATACATACTCAAAAGACACTACACTGTACATGAGTCCAATCCCACATATGTATCTGGACCTAAGAGTTATCTTGAACTATGACGGACAAGGCCCGCCCGTACCCATAGCGTACAAAAGCATGTCTTGAAAGAACTTATACCAAAAAGATAAACTCGACGAAGGAGCTATCCAAAAACTACGGCGGTCCTACACTGCAGATCACCAAGCTGCGTACCTAAACTGCGGCGTGACGCGGCCGAAGGAGGTCGATGCGAAGAATGTACCAAGTATGTGAGCGATGAAATCGTAATGAAATCATAACGATCTAAACAAAAGCGAGAGGCGTGTATGATAGCCAACCTACAAGATTACAATACATAAGCGATTATATCAAGTCGTGGACGCGTGCCTCAAAGACACTACTCAAATATAACCATGGGTCTCGCGCGATAATATCAATCATGCGTGGAATCCTTTCTCAGCCGCGATCCATGATATAATGTAACACCAATAAGCATATCCAAGGAGTATCCCTCGTGGTCGCATGCCCCGGAATCCCACATCGTATAAGTATGACCATGGGGTATACAAACAAATCCGGGAATCAAACCCGCTCTTGGTCACATGCCCCGGAATCCCACATCGTATAAGCATGTCCAAGGAGTATCCCTCGTGGTCGCATGCCCCGGCATCCCACATCGTATAAGCATGACCATAGGGTATCCCTCGCGGTCGCATGCCCCGGCATCCCACATCGTATAAGCATGACCGTAGGGTAACACAAATAATGGAAGCATGCCCGTGGAATCCCACCTCACTGTCGGTACGTCCAAGTAAACTTATAACAAGGCAGCCGACCCTCCAACCGATAGTCGCGGCAACATAATAAAACATAATACTTGCACTCAAAGGCTATCACCAGCACATATAGGCAATTCTCATTTAATCAAGCCAAAGTACTTATCAAGGCACACATAGAATAATTCTCAATTAATCAAGCCAAAGTACTTATCAAGGCACTCATAGAATAATTCTCAATTAACCAAGCCAAAGTACTTATCAAGGCACACTTAGACTAATTCTCAATTAATCAAGCCAAAGTACTTATCAAGGCACACATAGAATAATTCTCAATTAATCAAGCCAAAGTACTTATCAAGTCACACTTAGACTAATTCTCAATTAATCAAGCCAAAGTACTTATCAAGGCACACATAGAATAATTCTCAATTAATCAAGCCAAAGTACTACGTACGTACATTCTTTTCAAAAGACTCCTTTTTATGTAATACCCCAAGATACTAACACCCGTAGTATCAAGGTGTGTCTATTTTTCAAGGTAAGTTACTACACTTTAGAAAACTCATTTCAAAGCTTGAAATCGAGTAACTTCAAATTTTCACAATCAAGGCAACTCATGCCCATTAATCAAAATAGACAACTTTCTAAACCTTCCATAAAGCCGTTATAACCAACTTCCCATAAAGTCGTTATAACCCTTTATGGTTTTTAGACAATTTCATTCCTTTTATAACCAAGAGACTTATACTTTTAAAACCAAGTATCACATACTTACAAATCAAGTTCTTAACTTTCAAAATACTTCAAGTCTCTTAATATTTAGAAAACAAGTTTCTTATACTTTTAAACCTCAAGTAACTTACACCTTTAAAAACAAGTTACTTCTCTTAAATCATGTCATTTCTCCTCTTTTAAAACAATTAAGTAAATCACTCCTTTGACTTCCCTAAAGTCATTAAAACGACCCTTAGGTTTTGGAACTAAGGCACTAGCCAAAAGGTTTGGAAACCACTTCCTTTTCAAGACTCCATGTACTTTAAGCAAAATATTTTCACTTTTAAGAATCCAAACTTCACTAAGGAAATGGATTATACAACTTACAATTTAAACATCAAAGTACAATCAAAGGAGTACATAGAACGAATTCTATTTTAGGCAATCCGAATACAACCAAGGAATGGATCATTTAAGGAGTAGGACATACTTTCTTTATCTTAAGGAATCATGCTAGAAGAGGAGATAGTTCACATACATTTTCGGCTAAATCCACAAGCTAAGCCGAATACGCCGTACGTAGAAGTGTCAACCTATAATGGTCACAACAAGACTATCAACTTCTAGTCTCTAACGTAGAATAATACTAAGTATACGGTCTCTAATTCTACGGAAAATCGGGCAGCACCTCCTTTGTTTCTACTCACTTTGCCACCTTTTTCAAGGTCGAATACAATAACCAACACGCCACATTTAAGGCTCCAAACAACAACCAAACAAAGGGGATTACACGCCTTATAATACGTGTAAAATTCCGCCCCACAATTCATACGAAGTAGTTTAATACTCACTAGCCATTCTCGGCCAACAATAACCAACAACACTAAGACTTTTCCAATCCTTTTTCCAATTCCAAGTTCTAAGGTCTAACATGTTATATAGTCATAACCAACTTCAACAACTACAATTTCCTTCTTATACAACATGCGACGACTTAAACCGATAATCAACTTGAAATGTAATCTTAAGGCTAAACATGCTAGTTTTCGGATTAGGGTTCCAATAGCCAATATACTAATCAAACTTCATAACATATAACTCATGCTTGCTAATATCCACAACTACAATGATAAGTAAATCTTAATTACTAAAACGACAAGATTATACCTTACAAGCCCTTAAAATTTCCAAGATTCAAAGTCGCGCCTTAGCAATTCTTAGCTCCTTTCCTTAGGTTCCAATCCGCTCCAAGCACTCCTTAGAAGCCTATGAAGAACTCATCTTCAAGTTCCAACTTCAAAGTTGAAGAACTCCTTAAGTTTCCGCCTTGCGACTAATACGAAAACACCGTTTTTCCGAAATCTTTCTATTGAGATATCCTTACAATACCCTTAGGGACATTGGGTTAAAGTCTTGTGAACAAAGGATCAAAACTACAAATTTTCTTGTGAGCAAATGTGACAAACCCGAGAGCTTCACATGAAGAACAAGGCTTCTCTAATTTTTTTCTAAGTGTTTAAGAGCTTGTCTTGCACTAGTTGGGTATATAAAACATATTGGAGGGCTTAGATTAACACACTTGTGGGCTAGGATGAAGAACAATTAATGTAAAGCCAAGTGGACAAGTTGACTTGGTCAACAAACTCAAGCTAGCAAGACTTATCTTCCACCATGGTAAATGACCATTTTACCCTTACACATTTCGACCAAGACCAAGTGTGGGGGTGCCACGTGTCGCCCTCTCATTCGTCCATAAAATTCCGTAACCCTCGTGGGCCCCGCAAAACGTAAAATTCCTCGGGTGGGCCCCACATGACCAAATCCGTACAAGTAAAATTCCATAATGTTAATAAGTCCCATACTCTTTAAATAATGTATTTTGAGAAACCAATTCTCAACAACGAACATTTTTCCTTTCCGACGTTCGGAAGATTTTTCCGTCGGAAGAACAATTCTTCCTTTCGTACTAATTTCCAAGTCTTGTTTCCTTTCGTACATTCTCTTATACATGTTCTGGACTTACGGGGTGTAACATTTGGATTCTTAAAAGTGAAAGTATTTTGCTTAAAGTACATGGAGTCTTGAAAAGGAAGTGGTTTCCAAACCTTTTGGCTAGTGCCTTAGTTCCAAAACCTAAGGGTCGTTTTAATGACTTTAGGGAAGTCAAAGGAGTGATTTACTTAATTGTTTTAAAAGAGGAGAAATGACATGATTTAAGAGAAGTAACTTTTGGCGGTCGCATGCCCCGGCATCCCACATCGTATAAGCATGACCGTAGGGTAACACAAATAATGGAAGCATACCCGTGGAATCCCACCTCACTGTCGGTACGTCCAAGTAAACTTACAACAAGGAAGCCGACCCTCCAACCGAGAGTCGCGGCAACGTAATAAAACATAATACTTGCACTCAAAGGCTATAACCAGCACATATAGGCAATTCTCAATTAATCAAGCCAAAGTACTTATCAAGGCACACATAGAATAATTCTCAATTAATCAAGCCAAAAGGTTTGGAAATCACTCCTTTGACTTCCCTAAAGTCATTAAAACGACCCTTAGGTTTTGGAACTAAGGCACTAGCCAAAAGGTTTGGAAACCACTTCCTTTTCAAGACTCCATGTACTTTAAGCAAAATACTTTCACTTTTAAGAATCCAAATGTTACACCCCGTAAGTCCAGAACATGTATAAGAGAATGTACGAAAGGAAACAAGACTTGGAAATTAGTACGAAAGGAAGAATTGTTCTTCCGACGGAAAAATCTTCCGAACGTCGGAAAGGAAAAATGTTCGTTGTTGAGAATTGGTTTCTCAAAATACATTATTTAAAGAGTATGGGACTTATTAACATTCTTGAATTTTACTTGTACGGATTTGGTCATGTGGGGCCCACCCGAGGAATCTTACATTTTTGTGGGGCCCACGAGGGTTACGGAATTTTATGGACGAATGGGAGGGCGACACGTGGCACCTCCCCCACTTGATGTTGGACGAAATTTGCAAGGTTAGGATGGTCATTTGACCTATGTAGATAATAAGTCTTCTAAGCTTGATATTGTTGACAAGTCAACTTGCCACATGGGCTTGATCCTAGTGAAACTCATCCTAACCACTCATGTGTTGCAATCTAAACCCTCCAATGTGTTATATATATCATGCTAGTGCAAGACTTGGCTTTTTACACTTAGAAAAAAATTAGAGAAACTTGTTCTTGTTCATCATAGCTCTCGGGTTCACTATAAGTCCCACACAAAAATTTTATAGTTTTGATCCATTAGCCACAAGACTTTAACCCAATGTCCCTAAGGGTATTGTAAGGATATCTCAATAGAAAGATTTCGGAAAAAAACGTATTTTTACGTTAGTCGCAAGGCGGAAACTAAGTGAGTTCTTCAACTTTGAAGATGGAACTTGAAGATGGGTTCTTCATAGGCCTCTAAGGAGTGCTTGGAGCGGATTGGAACTTATGGAAAGGAGCTAAGAATTTCTAAGGCGCGACTTTGGATCTTGGAAATTTTAAGGGCTTGGAAAGGTATAATTTTGTCGTTTTAGTAGTTAAGACTTACTTATTGTTGTAGCTATGGATTTTAGCAAGCATGTGTTATATAGTATGAAGTTTGATAATTATATTGGCTATTGGAACCCTAATCCGAAAACTAGCATGTTTAGCTTTAAGATTGGAATTCAAGTTGATTATTAGTTTAAGTCGTCGCATGTTGAATAAAG
The DNA here is from genome assembly GCA_029844215.1 of Przewalskia tangutica. Lineage (NCBI taxonomy): Eukaryota > Viridiplantae > Streptophyta > Magnoliopsida > Solanales > Solanaceae > Przewalskia > Przewalskia tangutica. The sequence goes on from CM056725.1 coordinate 74,460,995, forward strand.
AAGGAAATTGTAGTTGTTGAAGTTGTTTATGACTAAATAACATGTTGACCTAAGAACTTGGAATTGGAAAAGGATTGGAAAAGACTTTGAATTGTTAGTTGTAGTTGGCCGAGAATGGCTTGGAGTTTTAAACTACTTGGTATGAATTGTGGGGCGGAATTTTACACGTATTGTAAGGCGTGTAATCCCCTTTGGTTGGTTGTTGTTTGGAGCCTTAAATGTGGCATGTTTGGTTATTGTATTCGGCCTTGAAAAAGGTGGCAAAGTGAGTAGAAACAAAGGAAGTGCTGCCCGATTTTCCGTAGAATTAGAGACCGTATACTTAGTATTATTCTACGTTAGAGGCTAGAAGTTGATAGTCTTGTTGTGACCATTATAGGTTGACACTTCTACGTACGGCGTATTCGGCTTAGCTTGTGGATTTAGCCGAAAAGGTATGTGAACTATCTCTTCTAGCATGATTCCTTAAGATTAAGAAAGTATGTTCTACTCCTTAAATGATCCATTCCTTGTTTGTATTTGGATTGCCTAGAATAGAATTTGTTCTATGTACTTCCTTGATTGTACTTTGATGTTTAAATTGTAAGTTGTAAAATCCATTTTCTTAGTGAAGTTTGGATTCTTAAAAGTGAAAGTATTTTACTTAAAGTACATAGAGTCTTGAAAAGGAAGTAGTTTCCAAATCTTTTGGGCTAGTGCCTTAGTCCCAAAATCCTAAAGGTCATTATAATGACTTTAGGGGAGTCAAAGGAGTGATCTACTTAATTGTTTTAAAAGAGGAGAAATGACATGATTTAAGAGAAGTAACTTGTTTTAAAGGAGTGAGTTACTTGAGGTTTAAAAGTAGAAGAAACTTGTTTTCTATATATTAAGAGACTTGAAGTGTTTTGAAAGTTAAGAACTTGATTTGTAAGTATGTGATACTTGGTTTTAATAGTATAAGTCTCTCGGTTATAAAAGGAATGGATATGTCTAAAACCATAAAGGGTTATAACGGCTTTATGGGAAGTTGGTTATAACGGCTTTATGGAAGGTTTAGAAAGTTGTCTATTTTGATTAAAGGGCATAAGTTGCCTAGATTGTGAAAATTTGAAGTTACTTGATTTCAAGCCTTGAAATGAGTTTCCTAAACGTGTAGTAACTTACTTTGAAAAATAGACATGCCTTGATACTACGGGTGTTAGTATCTTGGGATTTTACATAAAAAGGAGTCTTTTGAAAAGAATGTCACGTAGTACTTTGGCCTGTTTAATTGAGAATAATTCTATGTGATGCCTTGATTAGTACTTTGGCTTGATAAATTGAGAATTTGTCTAAGAGTGCCTTGATAAGTATTTTGGCTTGTTAAATGAGAATTATTCTATTTGTGCCCTGATAAGTACTTTGGCTTGTTAAATGAGAATTATTCTATTTGGGCCCTGATAAGTACTTTGGCTTGTTAAATGAGAATTATTCTATTTGTGCCCTGATAAGTACTTTGGCTTGTTAAATGAGAATTATTCTATTTGTGCCTGATAAGTACTTTGGCTTGTTAAATGAGAATTATTCTATTTGTGCCCTGATAAGTACTTTGGCTTGTTAAATGAGAATTATTCTATTTGTGCCCTGATAAGTACTTTGGCTTGTTAAATGAGAATTATTCTATTTGTGCCCTGATAAGTACTTTGGCCTGTTAAATGAGAATTATTCTATTTGTGCCTTGATAAGTACTTTGGCCTGATAAATTGAGAATTTGTCTAAGTGTGCCTTGATAAGTACTTTGGCTTGATTAATTGAGAATTATTCTATGTGTGCCTTGATAAGTACTTTGGCTTGTTTAGTTGAGAATTGCCTATGTGTGCTGGAAATAGCCGGTTGTGTGCTATTGGTATATCAGTCGTTTCGGGGTCATTCCCCGGGTTTGTGGCATTCAGATTCGTGGAATTGCTACCCACGATCGAGGAATACTTCGTGCGGGTCCGTAAGGACTTATGCGGTGAAATAGTCCCGTGCGGGCGGGTCCGACCTATGCGAGAAATAGCTCACGCGAGTCCGTAAGGGCTTATGCGGGTGAAATAGTCCACGCGAGGAATACCTCACGCGTCCACGCGCCTATGCGGGTGAAATAGTCCCAGGAGTAGGATGGTTAAATGATACTGTGGGCGGATGGTCCTGTTTTGATCATGATCTTCCTATTTTATATTGTAAGGATACTACTGTTTACTCTCATTGTTAGTAAGGCACAATGTGTTGTAATTTGATTATCATATATGTCCCCGGATTTGATTGTGTTACCCTATGGTCATGCTTTTACGATGTGGGATTCCGGGGCATGAGACCACGAGGCATTTAGAACACAGGTGGGACTTGGTGTTCATGTATCCTTATTGGTGTTATTACATCATGGACTGCCGGCAGTGAGGAAGGATTCCACGGGCATGATTGATATTATGGGCGTGAGACCCATAGTTATATTTGAGTAGTGACCTTGAGGGCCTGCGTCCCTGACTTGATATGACTGCTTATGTGTTATGTACTGTAGGTTGGCTATCAGACATGTCTCCTGTTTTGTTTAGACTGTTATGATTTTATTACGGTCATCGCTCACATACTTGGTACATTCTTCGTACTGACCTCCTTCGGGGGGCTGCGTTCATGCCGCAGGTTTAGGTACGCTGTTTGGTGATCGGCAGGTGTAGGACCCTGCTCAGAGTTTTTGGATAGCTCCTTCTGTTCGGGAGTTATCTTTTTGGTATAAGTTCTTTCGATGTGCTTTTATCTGATTATGGTACAGCGGGGCCTTGTCGTCATATTTCATAAAACTCTTAAGTGCGTATTCATATGTGGGATTGGACTCGTATGCAGTGTAGTGTCTTTTATTATGTATATTATATGGCAGCTTGTCGCCGCATTGCACGCGATTGGTTTTAAAAAAAAGAGCTATTTAATTTCCGCAGTTTACTTGTGTTGTTAAGGTAGCAGGGTGCCCAGGTAGGGCACCAGTCACGGGCCCGGGGTTCGGGGTGTGACAGAGTGGTATCAGAGCAGTCAGTCCTCGGAATGTTTACAGACCGTGTCTAGTAGAGTCTTGATTATCGGTGTGTTGCGCGCCACACCCATAAACAGGAGGCTACAGGACATTTAGGAGTTGGTTTCTATTCTTCTCACTCTAAGATCGTGCCATAGAGCTGTGTTAGTAAGATAATTCCTCTCTGACGTGTTGTTGTGTTACAGTTATGCCTCGAGGAGAAACGGCCCTTGAGGCAAAGGAGTAGCAGGAGCTACTAGTCGACTCGAGAGAGTTGATAGGGCTTATGCCCGGGCATACGGATGTGGTTCCACGATCGGCGAGTTCTTCTTCGCGAGTTTTGAGGCCCCAGCACGAGCCTCGGTTTCTCGATTAAGGAAGACTTTAGGGTCATGAAGGAAGCCATTATGTTATTGACCAAGATAGCGGTCTGCGGTTTCGTCGGCGGGAGGTTATTCGGCCCGATGCAGCAGTGTACAGAGGGTAGAGGCGGCGCGGAGATCTGCGTAAGAGGCTAGACCGGTTGGTTATTCCGGTGAGTTTTGGACGAGCCGCCAAAGATCGAGTGAGATATTCGTCGGCCTACCCGGACATACCCCGCAGCTCACGGTGGGAGATTTGACCACAAGGTATTTAGGAGCGGTCAAGCTCCGAGGATCGAGGTTCTCGAGGAAGCAGAGGATTTTCTCGATCGAGGCCACTTATTCCTCGATGTTACAGATGTGGTAAGCGTCATTCGGGAAATGTCGTTATGGCACAGTGTTTGTTTTATTGTGGCCGTCGGGCCATATTCGAGGGTATGTCCTTTTAGAAAGAGCAGGTGAGGTAGCTCGGCTATGAGGCCGATGGTTGATTCCCTTTCCTCGCGGTATGCGTTCCCGAGCGGGTATGCAGGATGTTAGCCACCGTGGTGGAGGTCGGTGGAGTTTATAGTTCGCGGTCCTTGAACGCGAGATGACGTGACTCTTTGGACAGATCGAGCGACACCGCACGGTTCTGGTATATTTCGATTCTTTTGAATCATGCGTACATTGTTAGATTCAGATTTTACCCTAGCGTATATGTTTTCCCTTTATTGCTAGAGTTGTAAAGTGATAGTACCCCAGAGGTAGGGATACTTTGATTAGTAAAGTGAGAAGTTAAGAGTATTGACAGGAGTGGTAAGTGAACTGAGACTATAGTTGTGTAGAGTTCACACGTAGTAATTACCCCGTAACAGTGTAAGACCGATAGGGAAGAATGTACAGTAGAAATACTTTGGCTTATGTGACAAACCTCTAGTGAATAGGGGATAGGGTAAGAAGTACGTTGAGATAAGAGAGAGATTTATTTCAAACTAAGAATGAGAAGTTAAGTGTGACGATGAGTCGGGTTATGGACTCATTTCGGGTCAGCCGGTAGTATAGAATGGGGTGATGTCAGTTGGTAGTGGTCCCGCTATGTGATAGGGTCACGAGGATGCTAGGCCCAAGTTTAGTTAATCGTGGTACGAGTTTGTGGACGCGTTCCACTGGAACTAGGTCGTAAGGACCGAGAAGAGCCTTAACGGGAATGTAAGTAACAATATGGCCAAGTTTGTTTAGTAACTCCAAGGATTGGAGAACAGAAACAAAATTTGAGATTTTGTACGTTTACTAAATGAGTTTAGAAGTACGAGAAAGAATGACAAGTAAGGAAAGAAAGGAACCTCTAAGGATCCCGTGTTCTAGGAGACTGTAACCTTCGAGTTTATGAGAAGGGGTAGCGGACGGAAGGTCCATTGATATGTTTACGTATGTTAGGAGATGGCCAGGTGTGGCATCGTTAGTCTTGTGGAGTATTGATTGATAGGCATAGTATAGAGATTGTGCCGGGGTTTGTATAGCGTGACAACCGACTAAGAACATTCGGGGACGAATGTTTCTAAGGGGGGGAGAATGTTACACCCCGTAAGTCCAGAACATGTATAAGAGAATGTACGAAAGGAAACAAGACTTGGAAATTAGTACGAAAGGAAGAATTGTTCTTCCGACGGAAAAATCTTCCGAACGTCGGAAAGGAAAAATGTTCGTTGTTGAGAATTGGTTTCTCAAAATACATTATTTAAAGAGTATGGGACTTATTAACATTATGGAATTTTACTTGTGCAGTTTGGTCATGTGGGGCCCTTTGAGAATCTTACATTTTGTGGGGCCACGAGGTTCTGAATTTTATGGACGAATGGGAGGGCGACACGTGGCACCTCCCCCACTTGATGTTGGACGAAATTTGCAAGGTTAGGATGGTCATTTGACCTATGTAGATAATAAGTCTTCTAAGCTTGATATTGTTGACAAGTCAACTTGCCACATGGGCTTGATCCTAGTGAAACTCATCCTAACCACTCATGTGTTGCAATCTAAACCCTCCAATGTGTTATATATATCATGCTAGTGCAAGACTTGGCTTTTTACACTTAGAAAAAAATTAGAGAAACTTGTTCTTGTTCATCATAGCTCTCGGGTTCACTATAAGTCCCACACAAAATTTTTATAGTTTTGATCCATTAGCCACAAGACTTTAACCCAATGTCCCTAGGGTATTGTAAGGATATCTCAATAGAAAGATTTCAGAAAAAAACGTATTTTTACGTTAGTCGCAAGGCGGAAACTAAGTGAGTTCTTCAACTTTGAAGATAGAACTTGAAGATGGGTTCTTCATAGGCCTCTAAGGAGTGCTTGGAGCGGATTGGAACTTATGGAAAGGAGCTAAGAATTTCTAAGGCGCGACTTTGGATCTTGGAAATTTTAAGGGCTTGGAAAGGTATAATTTTGTCGTTTTAGTAGTTAAGACTTACTTATTGTTGTAGCTATGGATTTTAGCAAGCATGTGTTATATAGTATGAAGTTTGATAATTATATTGGCTATTGGAACCCTAATCCGAAAACTAGCATGTTTAGCTTTAAGATTGGAATTCAAGTTGATTATTAGTTTAAGTCGTCGCATGTTGAATAAAGAAGGAAATTGTAGTTGTTGAAGTTGTTTATGACTAAATAACATGTTGACCTAAGAACTTGGAATTGGAAAAGGATTGGAAAAGACTTTGAATTGTTAGTTGTAGTTGGCCGAGAATGGCTTGGAGTTTTAAACTACTTGGTATGAATTGTGGGGCGGAATTTTACACGTATTGTAAGGCGTGTAATCCCCTTTGGTTGGTTGTTGTTTGGAGCCTTAAATGTGGCATGTTTGGTTATTGTATTCGGCCTTGAAAAATGTGGCAAAGTGAGTAGAAACAAAGGAAGTCTTTGATTTTCCGTAGAATTAGATACCGTATACTTAGTATTATTCTACGTTAGAGGCTAGAAGTTGATAGTCTTGTTGTGACCATTATAGGTTGACACTTCTACGTACGGCGTATTCGGCTTAGCTTGTGGATTTAGCCGAAAATGTATGTGAACTATCTCCTCTTCTAGCATGATTCCTTAATATTAAGAAAGTATGTTCTACTCCTTAAATGATCCATTCCTTGTTTGTATTTGGATTGCCTAGAATAGAATTTGTTCTATGTACTTCCCTGATTGTACTTTGATGTTTAAATTGTAAGTTGTAAAATCCATTTTCTTAGTGAAGTTTGGATTCTTAAAAGTGAAAGTATTTTACTTAAAGTACATAGAGTCTTGAAAAGGAAGTGGTTTCCAAATCTTTTGGGCTAGTTCCTTAGTCCCAAAATCCTAAAGGTCATTATAATGACTTTAGGGGAGTCAAAGGAGTGATCTACTTAATTGTTTTAAAAGAGGAGAAATGACATGATTTAAGAGAAGTAACTTGTTTTAAAGGAGTGAGTTACTTGAGGTTTAAAAGTAGAAGAAACTTGTTTTCTATATATTAAGAGACTTGAAGTGTTTTGAAAGTTAAGAACTTGATTTGTAAGTATGTGATACTTGGTTTTAATAGTATAAGTCTCTCGGTTATAAAAGGAATGGATATGTCTAAAACCATAAAGGGTTATAACGGCTTTATGGGAAGTTGGTTATAACGGCTTTATGGAAGGTTTAGAAAGTTGTCTATTTTGATTAAAGGGCATAAGTTTCCTAGATTGTGAAAATTTGAAGTTACTTGATTTCAAGCCTTGAAATGAGTTTTCTAAACGTGTAGTAACTTACTTTGAAAAATAGACATGCCTTGATACTACGGGTGTTAGTATCTTGGGATTTTACATAAAAATGAGTCTTTTGAAAAGAATGCGTCATTAGTACTTTGGCCTGTTTAATTGAGAATAATTCTATGTGATGCCTTGATTAGTACTTTGGCTTGATAAATTGAGAATTTGTCTAAGAGTGCCTTGAAAAGTACTTTGGCTTGTTAAATGAGAATTATTCTATTTGTGCCCTGATAAGTACTTTGGCTTGTTAAATGAGAATTATTCTATTTGGGCCCTGATAAGTACTTTGTCTTGTTAAATGAGAATTATTCTATTTGTGCCCTGATAAGTACTTTGGCTTGTTAAATGAGAATTATTCTATTTGTGCCCTGATAAGTATTTTGGCTTGTTAAATGAGAATTATTCTATTTGTGCCCTGATAAGTACTTTGGCTTGTTAAATGAGAATTATTCTATTTGTGCCCTGATAAGTACTTTGGCTTGTTAAATGAGAATTATTCTATTTGTGCCTTGATAAGTACTTTGGCCTGATAAATTGAGAATTTGTCTAAGTGTGCCTTGATAAGTACTTTGGCTTGATTAATTGAGAATTATTCTATGTGTGCCTTGATAAGTACTTTGGCTTGTTTAGTTGAGAATTATTCTATGTGTGCCTTGATAAGTACTTTGGCTTGTTTAGTTGAGAATTGCCTATGTGTGCTGGAAATAGCCGATTGTGTGCTATTGGTATATCAGTCGTTTCGGGGTCATTCCCCGGGTTTGTGGCATTTGCAGATTCCGTGGAATTGCTACCCACGATCACGAGAATACCTCATGCGGTCCGTAAGAACTTATGCGGGTGAAATAGTCCCATGCGGGCGGGTCCAGCCTATGCGAGGAATACCTCATGCGAGTCCGTAAGGGCTTATGCGGGTGAAATAGTCCCATGCGAGGAATACCTCACGCGGGTCCACGCGGCCTATGCGGGTGAAATAGTCCCAGGAGTAGGATGGTTAAATGATACTGCGGGCGGATGGTCTTGTTTTGATCATGAGCTTCCTATTTTATATTGTAAGGATACTCATGCTTACTCTCATTGTTAGTAAGGCACAATGTGTTGTAATTTGATTATCATATATGTCCCGGATTTGATTGTGTTACCCTATGGTCATGCTTTTACGATGTGGGATTCAGGCATGAGACCACGAGGCATTTAGAACAGGTGGGACTTGGTGTTCATGTATCCTTATTGGTGTTATTACATCATGGATCGGCGGTGAGGAAGGATTCCACGCATGATTGATATTATGGGCGTGAGACCCATAGTTATATTTGAGTAGTGACCTTGAGGGCTGCGTCCACGACTTGATATGACCGCTTATGTGTTATGTCTCGTAGGTTGGCTATCATACGTGTCTCTGCTTTGTTTAGACCGTTATGATTTCATTCACGATTTCATTCACATACTTGGTACATTCTTCGCTTGACCTCGCCCGAGGCTGCGTTCATGCTGCGCAGTTTAGGTCTGTTGTTTGGTGATCGGCAGTGTAGGACCGCCTTTCGAGTTTTGGATAGCTCCTTCATTGGGAGTTATCTTTTTGGTATAAGTTCTTTCAAGATGTGCTTTTATGCGATTATGGGTACGGCGGGGCCTTGTCCCGTCATATTTCAGTAAAACTCTTAGAGGTCTGTATTCATATGTGGGATTGGACTCATGTACAGTGTAGTGTCTTTTATTATGTATATTATATGACAGCCTTGTCGGCTTCGCCCTTGCACGTACGATTGGTTTAAAAAAAAAAAGAGCTATTTAATTTCCGCAGTTTACTTGTGTTGTTAAGGTAGCAGGGTGCCCAAGTAGGGCACCAGTCACGGGCCCGGGGTTCGGGGTGTGACACCAAACTTCACTAAGGAAATGGATTATACAACTTGCAATTTAAACATCAAAGTACAATCAAATGAGTACATAGAACGAATTCTATTTTAGGCAATCCGAATACAACCAAGGAATGGATCATTTAAGGAGTAGGACATACTTTCTTTATCTTAAGGAATCATGCTAGAAGAGGAGATAGTTCACATACCTTTTCGGCTAAATCCACAAGCTAAGCCGAATACGCCGTACGTAGAAGTGTCAACCTATAATGGTCACAACAAGACTATCAACTTCTAGTCTCTAACGTAGAATAATACTAAGTATACGGTCTCTAATTCTACGGAAAATCTGGCAGCACCTCCTTTGTTTCTACTCACTTTGCCACCTTTTTCAAGGTCGAATACAATAACCAACACGCCACATTTAAGGCTCCAAACAACAACCAAACAAAGGGGATTACACGCCTTACAATACGTGTAAAATTCCGCCCCACAATTCATACGAAGTAGTTTAATACTCACTAGCCATTCTCGGCCAACAATAACCAACAACACTAAGTCTTTTCCAATCCTTTTTCCAATTCCAAGTTCTAAGGTCTAACATGTTATATAGTCATAACCAACTTCAACAACTACAATTTCCTTCTTATACAACATGCGACGACTTAAACCGATAATCAACTTGAAATGTAATCTTAAGGCTAAACATGCTAGTTTTCGGATTAGGGTTCCAATAGCCAATATACTAATCAAACTTCATAACATATAACTCATGCTTGCTAATATACACAACTACAATGATAAGTAAATCTTAATTACTAAAACGACAAGATTATACCTTACAAGCCCTTAAAATTTCCAAGATTCAAAGTTGCGCCTTAGCAATTCTTAGCTCCTTTCCTTAGGTTCCAATCTGCTCCAAGCACTCCTTAGAAGCCTATGAAGAACTCATCTTCAAGTTCCAACTTCAAAGTTGAAGAACTCCTCAAGTTTCCGCCTTGCGACTAATACGAAAACACCGTTTTTCCGAAATATTTCTATTGAGATATCCTTACAATACCCTTAGGGACATTGGGTTAAAGTCTTGTGAACAAAGGATCAAAACTACAAATTTTATTGTGAGCAAATGTGACAAACCCGAGAGCTTCACATGAAGAACAAGGCTTCTCTAATTTTTTTCTAAGTGTTTAAGAGCTTGTCTTGCACTAGTTGGGTATATAAAACATATTGGAGGGCTTATATTAACACACTTGTGGGCTAGGATGAAGAACAATTAATGTAAAGCCAAGTGGACAAGTTGACTTGGTCAACAAACTCAAGCTAGCAAGACTTATCTTCCACCATGGTAAATGACCATTTTACCCTTACACATTTCGACCAAGACCAAGTGTGGGGGTGCCACGTGTCTCCCTCTCATTCATCCATAAAATTCCGTAACCCTCGTGGGCCCCGCAAAACGTAAAATTCCTCGGGTGGGCCCCACGTGACCAAATCCGTAAAAATTAATTTCCATAAGGTTAAGAGTTCCATACTTTTCAAATAATGTATTTTGAGAATCCAATTCTCAACAACGAACATTTTTCCTTTCCGACGTTCGGATGATTTTCCGTCGGAAAAACAATTCTTCCTTTCATACAAATTTCCAAGTCTTGATTCCTTACATACCTTCTCTTATACATGTCCTGGACTTACGGGATGTAACAGATATTGTCGAGAATGTGCCTTAAGGAATGGACAGTTTTATATTGATTGTGGGGCAAAATTTTACACGTCCTATTAGACGTGTAATCCCCTTTGTATTTGCTGAATTGTTGGGCCTTAAATGTGGCATTTGGTTATTGATTTTTGGGCCTTGAAAAAGGTGGAAAAGTACGTAGAAACAAAGGAAGTGATGTCCGATTTTCCGTAGAATTTGGTGACTTTACACTTAGAATATACTACGTTTGAAGCTAGAGGTTAATAGACGTATTATGACCATTATAGGTTGAAGTACTAAGTATAGCGTATTCTACTTGAAGGATGGAGTAGCTATCAATGTTGAAGTACTTTGGAGCATTTTGCTACTTGTCGATAATCGTCGCGAGGTATGTGAACCTCTTCCTTCTTTTGGCATGATTCTATGTATGGAATATACATGTGGTGCTATTTCATGATTCCTTCTACTCTTAGAAGTTAAGAGGTATGTATGTTGATTTACTCTATGTAAAAGTTACGTCTAAGTTATACTAAGTTCTTACCAAGTCTTATGGGGGATGTTGGTAAGAGTCATTAGGAAGTATTTGGAGTCGAGTTGACTTTGCTAAGTTACTGCACGAATGAGAATAAGTACCGAACAAGACATTGCAGCGTTAATAAAAGAAAATGTATCGGCAATCAATTAAATTAAAATGAGTAGAATTCTCCATCTGCATAGAAGCTAAGATAAGACAAAATTGTATTACATTTTTTAGATCATAGTTGCTTTAATAAGATTGTTATAAACGAGTATAACCTATTCACAACGCATAAAAGTATATGTTACTTAATTTAAAGAGTTTACGTAATGAAGTTTTAAGACTATGAAACTTGATTTCTTAAAGTTAAGAGACTTTATTTTTAAAGTTAAAGAGACTTGATATTCTAAGTTAAGAAACTTGATTTCTAAAGTTAAGAGACTTGAAGTATTTGAAATTATAAGTCTCTTGGTTATAAAAAAAGAATGAATTAGTCTAACGCATAAAGTTAGTATAACGGCTTTATGGGAAGTTGGTTATAACAACTTTATGGAAGGTTAGAAGAATGATTTTCTCTAGTAATGTAAACAAAGAAATAGCATGAAATAAGGAAGGGCAATTTGATTTAAAGGTATCAATTGCTTAAAGTTTTAAAGTAAGGGTCACTTGATTTAGAAGCCTAGAAATGTATTTCTAAAAATGTAGTGACTTGTGTGAAATGTAGACATGCCTTGATACTACGGGTGTTAGTATCTTGGGGTTTTATATGAAAATGAGTCTTTTGAAAAGAATGGAACTACGTAGTACTTTGGGTTAAATTCCCGAATTTTTATGTGAAACGAAAAGTGCCTTGAGTATATAAAATGAAAGTCTAAAGATTTTATGAACTTGCCTATGCTTGCTTGTGATAGCCTTGAGTGCAAGTATTATATGTTTACGCTGTCGTGACTCTTAGTAGGAGGGTCGGCTGTCTTGTTGTGAATTTACTTGGACGTACCGACAGTGACGGAGGCTTCCACTGGTATGCTTCTGTTATACCCCATATTTCCTAAGTATGTACGTGAGGACGTACGTACAAAAGTTCAAGCCTTAAGTAGGCATAAGGGACGAAATTGTGCATAACTAGCGAAAAGAATTGTTTTCCGACGAAAAGTTTTACGGACATTGCGAAGGGAAAATTACAGTTGCGACATTTATAATTTTTACGGATTTTTCCGAGAGATGAAATATTTTCGGCCAACGGGAGGGCGACAAGTGTCACCCTCAAGTGGGCGGTCAAGTGGCCGAAATTGTGGGCACGTTTTTTTCATTTTTGTGGCCTAAAATGTTTGATCAATGTTTTGTAGATCTTTTGTGTGGTAGATGGATAAGGTGGGACCCACACACACTTGTCAAAATCTCCACCATCCACTTGCCCTCCACTTGCCTTAATCTAGACCATTGGTGGTTCTATAAATACCCCTCAAGTGCAAGACCAAATCTTCATCCCTTAAACATTTTTCCAAGTCTCAAAACCCCTCTCCCCTAGTGAAGTTCTCGTCCCAACTTCCCCTCCCCCTTTGAGAAGCCCTCGGCCGAAACTACCCCCCCTTCCTAGTAGTACTAGCCGAAACACCCCCCCCCCCCTTGGTAGAAAAGTATTCTCCAAGTATTGTTGTTATTCCAAAATACCTTGGCCCAAATACCTTGTAGTATTCCAAAGTTACCTCTATACTAAAAGCCTAGAAATACTACTATACTTCCTTTCGTCACTAAACGAAACCACAGGAAAATCTTCATAGTTGGTTGAAGTATTAAGTAGAAGTTGTGTAGAACTTCTAAGGGTTTCTTGGAGCGAATTGGAGCGTACAGAATAGGAGCTAAACCTTGCTCAGGATCGACTTTTAAACTTGGATAATTTTGGGCTTGTCGAGGTAAATATCTTTGTCCTTCTATTGTAATTGGAAATTACATATAGTAGTTTATAATTGAGTATAAGATATATAGAAGGATGGTATAAGAGAAGAGAATTGAACTGTACTTACATAGGACTGTATTTACAGTAGACTTGTGTAGTTTGACGGGTAGGGAAGTGCTGCCCAATTTTCCGTAGCAATAAGATCCTTCTGCTTAGAATATTCTACAGAGTAGTCTAGACGTTGATAGACGTATTTGACTATTATAGGTTGATACTCTGTGCGTGACATATTCGACTTGGCAGGTGGATTTCGCCGAGGAGGTATGTGATTCTTCCTATCCTCTTGAGCATGATATTTTAAAAGAATATATATATAGTACGGTAGACGTACGTGTCTTAACTGAACGTGGTTTTACTTCGATGTCTTTTGACTTGAGTTTTAAATAATAAGAATCTTGAAGTATTTTAAAAGAATTAAGAATCGTTTTTGAAAGAAGAGTAATACTTGGTTTTAAAAGCTTAAGAGTTATACTAGCTTTATGGGAAGTTAGGTATAACGACTTAAGAGAGATAAAAATAATGGTTTATTGATTTTAGAAGTTAAGAGACTTGATCTTAAAAGATAAGAGACTTGACTTAATTGAATTGATATGAATGTTGTTAACAAGTGTGAAACCTCATTCGTGAGTAATGAGTACTTGGTTTTTAAAGAATAATGTTTTACTGATTTCGGAAACGAGAATAAGTATCGAACGAACCACTGCAGTGTTAATAAAGGAAAATGTATTGACAATAATTAAATTATATTAAAATCAGTAGAAACCTGCATCTGCATAGAAGCTAAGATAAGACAAAATTGTATTACATTTCCTAGATCATGGCTGCTTTAATAAGATTGTTATAAACAAGAATAACCTACTCACACATAAGGCATATGTTACTCTAATTGTTCTAAAAGAGAATTATGTTATTAAGTGATTAAGACTATGATCTATGAATCTTTTGAAAATAAGAAACTGGAGTATTTGAAATTATGCAACTTGAACTTTTGAAAAGAATGTTGTTACTTGACCTTAAAGGAAAGTGTTTTGGTTTAAAAATGAGGGCATAATATTTCCTTAATTGATTTAAAAAGAGCGTTTAAATGTTATGGCCGATTCTATACCGAGTTCATGGGATGAACCGGGAATGTATTTCACCCGATACCGAGTTCATGAGATGAACCGGGAATGTATTTCACCCGATACCGAGTTCATGGGATGAACCGGGAATGTATTTTCACCCGATACCGAGTTCATGGGATGAACCGGGAATGTATTTCACCCGATACCGAGTTCATGGGATGAACCGGGAATGTATTTCACCCGATACCGAGTTCATGGGATGAACTGGGAATGTATTTCACCCGATACCGAGTTCATGGGATGAACCGGGAATGTATTTCACATGACACCGAGTTCATGGGATGAACCAGGAATGTATTTCACACGATACCGAGTCCATGAGATGGACCGGGAATGCATTCCATACGATCCGACACCGAGTCCATGAGATGGGCCGAGACACGTTATACGTATCATACGATTTATACCTAGACTGCCGGCAGTGAGGAAGGAGTTCCACGGGCATGAGGGATGACTTTGAGGGCGTGAGTCCCTGACTTGACATGATCGCTTTTATGTTGTGATCGTAGTTTTGTTATCATACATGTCTCTGTTTTATTTTAGATCATATGATTTCGTTTCTGATATTTTGATTTCACATACTTGGTACTGTTGTCGACCTCCTTGAGGCTGCGTTCATCAGTGTAGAGGTACACCGGTTGTCGATCCTCGCTCATAGGATCACAGTTCAGCGTATTGGGAAGCTCCGTTTCTCCGGAGGCTTATCTTTTGGTATGTTTCCCTGAGTTGTAGGTTCTTGTACATTCAGGGGTATGGCGGGGTCCTGTCCCGTCATAGTTGTTATTACATTCTTAAGTGCATGTAATCGTTGTGGCGAGTTTGTAAAAGGATATGCTCGTTCAAAAATGTATATATACGCCAAAGCGTCTTTACTTGGATAAACTGTTCTCATTCTATATTGTTTCATGTCTTGTTTTATATTCCGCGGGTTACTCTGATGTATGTCTACTTGGGTGCCCGGGTAAGGCACCAGTCACGGGCCCGGGTTCGGGTCGTGACAAAAGTGGTATCAGAGCAGTTAATCCTCGGAAAGTGTCTACAGACCGTGTCTAGTAGAGTCTTGATTATCGATGTGTTGTGCACATCTATAATCGTGAGGCTGAGACATTTAGGGTTGGTTTCCATTCTTCTCATTCGAGATCGTGCCTTAGAAATTTGTGTTATAAGTTGGACCCCTCGACATATTTCGTTTTACGATTATGCCTCGCGTAAGGCAACCCGGGCGAGATGGGCAAGACAACGAGGAGGCGCTAGTAGGATACAGAGGAGTACGAGCGCGAGCGGCCATTACGAGATAGTGCTTGGACGGCGAGTTTTGCGACGCCGCCCGATAGAGTTTAGAGCCGCAGCAGTCCTACCATTTGAGACCACGATACTGAGCCTACTGCAGGCCGAGACCACAAGCACGAGCCTCAGGTCCACGGCTGGAGGCGAGAGGTTGGGTACAAAGAGATGGCCCGATTCTTCGCCGGGATCGTGGTCGAACATGAGGATAGGTGGGCCGAAGTTCGATGGTACCCATGGTTCACCCGAGATCGAGATAGTTTGAGGCTACGGGACTTTCGAGTTGTAGCCCGCCAAAGTTCTGGTCGAGGCCACGAGGATGATCGCGAGAGTTCATCCGGCGATTCTGACGGATCGTAGAGTTATCAAGGCTTGGAGACCGAGTCGGTGGTCTTAGGTTCGCATCGGTGCGTGATAATGCAATGATCGGGTTTGATTCGTGGGAGCTGTCGGGAGAGTATGCACTTCCAGCGGTATGGGACGAGTTCTCGGGGCATTTCTTGCACATTTCTTGCCTCACGGATGAGAAGGGCTCGCCGTAGTGATTTTTGACGTTGAGGCGGGCGGGCGTGCGGTTCGGGAGTACAACGTGGAGTTCGACTCATTGGCTCGGTATGTCCCCGCGTTAGTAGCTGATATAGAGGACAGAGTACACCGCTACGTCACCGGACTCGATGACTACTTGGCAGAGGCTTGTTCGGGTGTAGCTCTTCAGCCGGGCATGGATATTGCCCGCATGCAGACTTATGCACTTGGGTGTGAGGAGCGGAGAGGTCGACGGAATGACCGAGATCAGCAGAAGAGGCGAGACAGCAGGTCCTTTGGTAACTTTCGAGGCGGACCGCCTGTGGCCGAGCTAGTTATGTACCTCCGCCAGGACAGAGTGGTCCTCCACAGTCTTCAGGACGTTTGGGGCATTCGGGAGCTGGTCAGAGCTCCAGGGCTTCTGGTTTACAGATATACATGGGTTCTAGCCAGCAGGATTCATGTCCCCCTCAGTGTGCACGATGTGGCAGGCATCATCCCGGGGAATGTCGTCTTTTTACTGGTGCTTGTTTCACCTGCGGCCGTCAGGGCCATGTGACGAGAGACTGTGCTCATAGGAGGGGTACATGCAGAATGACGCAGCCTACCGGGTCAGTGGCAGGTTCATCGCCTTCTATAGCTATGCGCCCGGCAGGGCAGGATTAGGATTAAAGCGACTAAGGAAAAATGAAGTAGATGATACATGTATATTCTTACCCCTCTAGAGACTAGTATGCGTTGATGTTATGATGAAGTTCTAAGTATTATGTTCAGATAGCATTATGTTAAAATTGTGTTTAGAAAACATGGTTAGTTAGAAGGGTAAGATTGGGGGACAGGTAAATTGTGAGCCTTAGAATATTATACGTAGAGACCTTAGATGCGAGGCCATCTTGAGTAAAAGATTATTTTTATGTTTGACCTTTATCTGGGTACATAGTATACGTGGGATATATTTGTGTGATAAGTCCCTGAGTGGTATGAAATGAAAGAGGGTAGTTGAGTTGAGGAGACCACTAGGTTTTCGTGACTTGATTAGTGAGATTGTTCCGGATCGGGGGAACAAGAGGTTGGCGCGATAGCGGGTCGGGTTGAGGACCGATCGCGGGTCAACCCGCGGCCTGTAATGTGGTGGGGTCAGTTCGTGGTGGTCCCGCCAGATGGTAGGATCATGAGGGCGCTAGGCCCAAGTTTAGATGACCGTTGTACGAGTTCGTGGATGCGTTCGACCAGTAGTCGGGCCGATGAGTCGACTATCTTGTCTTTCGATCGGGCATTTACTCGGCGGAGGGTTATGCGAGATTTTGTATATCAGGAAGGTTGTAAGGCTGTACGGGGTTCCGACTTTTACTTTATGACGGGCAGTGGAGCCCAGTTTACGGCTATTTCTTTTTCTAGAGGTTTTACCAGGAGGGGGTTAGGAACTCAGGTGAGTCTCAGTATTGCATTCACCCTCGGGCCGATGTTTTTATTTCCGGGGTAGCAGCGAGGATTATGTGCCTCTTGTTGAGTGAGTATCATTATAGCTACCATTTCAGTATTCGGATATCGCCTTATGAAGCCTTGTATGGGCGGAAGTGTAGGTTGCCGGTCGATTGGTTCGATATTGGCAAGGTTCAGATAGTTGGTCCGTACTTGATCCAGCAGGATGTGGATATGTTCAGAAAAGTATCGGGGATCCATCCAGAGTGTTCCCAGTTAATGATGACCAAGTTGGAGATAGTAACCCTGGGATTTTGGAAACTGAGGCAATGACAGCAATATGGTACGTATAGTAGGAGGAGTTTGGGTATGAGAAGGGTACGACGAGTAAGGGAAGAAGTGAACATGTGTTAAGAGAATAGAAGTGATCATTTCTTTTGTGAAGAAAAGGTGCGAAGGGAGTATCTTTTAGCCCTTGAGTGGGAGCTTTTGCGATGATAGAGGTGATTCCTCGTGGACTTGGATTTCAGTATTTGCGCGTATGTTATTTTGTGGCCATGTGTGGCATTGGCAACTTGTTTAAGTTAAGAGGAACTTTATCGTTATCCGTCTTGAGAAGGAACATTCGGGACGAATGTTTCTAAGGAGGGGAGAATGTTATACCCCGTATTTCCTGAGTATGTACGTGAGGACGTACGTACAAAAGTTCAAGCCTTAAGTAGGCATAAGGGACGAAATTGTGCACAACTAGCGAAAATAATTGTTTTCCGACGAAAAGTTTTCCGGACCTTGCGAAGGGAAAATTACAGTTGCGACATTTATAATTTTTACGGATTTTTCCGAGAGATGAAATATTTTGGGCCAACGGGAGGGCGACAAGTGTCACCCTCAAGTGGGCGGTCAAGTGGCCGAAATTGTGGGCACGTTTTTTTCATTTTTGTGGCCTAAAATGTTTGGTCAATGTTTTGTAGATATTTTGTGTGGTAGATGGATAAGGTGGGACCCACACACACTTGTCAAAATCTCCACCATCCACTTGCCCTCCACTTGCCTTAATCTAGACCATTGGTGGTTCTATAAATACCCCTCAAGTGCAAGACCAAATCTTCATCCCTTAAACATTTTTCCAAGTCTCAAAACCCCTCTCCCCTAGTGAAGTTCTCGTCCCAACTTGCCCTCCCCTTTGAGAAGCCCTCGTAGAAACTACCCCCTTCCTAGTAGTACTAGCCAAACACCCCCTTGGTAGAAAAGTATTCTCCAAGTATTGTTGTTATTCCAAAATACCTTGGCCCAAATACCTTGTAGTATTCCAAAGTTACCTCTATACTAAAAGCCTAGAAATACTACTATACTTCCTTTAGTCACTAAACGAAACCCTAGGGAAAATCTTCATAGTTGGTTGAAGTATTAAGTAGAAGTTGTGTAGAACTTCTAAGGGTTTCTTGGAGCGAATTGGAGCGTACAGAATAGGAGCTAAACCTTGCTCAGGATCGACTTTTAAACTTGGATAATTTTGGGCTTGTCGAGGTAAATATCTTTGTCCTTCTATTGTAATTGGAAATTACATATAGTAGTTTATAATTGAGTATAAGATATATAGAAGGATGGTATAAGAGAAGAGAATTGAATTGTACTTACATAGGACTGTATTTACAGTAGACTTGTGTAGTTTGACGGGTAGGGAAGTGCTGCCCAATTTTCCGTAGCAATAAGATCCTTCTGATTAGAATATTCTACAGAGTAGTCTAGACGTTGATAGACGTATTTGACTATTATAGGTTGATACTCTGCGCGTGACATATTCGACTTGGCAGGTGGATTTCGCCGAGGAGGTATGTGATTCTTCCTATCCTTTTGAGCATGATATTTTAAAAGAATATATATATAGTACGGTAGACGTACGTGTGTTAACTGAACGTGGTTTTACTTCGATGTCTTTTGACTTGAGTTTTAAATAATAAGAATCTTGAAGTATTTCAAAAGAATTAAGAATCGTTTTTTGAAAGAAGAGTAATACTTGGTTTTAAAAGCTTAAGAGTTATACTAGTTTTATGGGAAGTTAGGTATAACGACTTAAGAGAGATAAAAAGAATGGTTTATTGATTTTAGAAGTTAAGATACTTGATCTTAAAAGATAAGAGACTTGACTTAATTGAATTGATATGAATGTTGTTAACAAGTGTGAAACCTCATTCGTGAGTAATGAGTACTTGGTTTTTAAAGAATAATGTTTTACTAATTTCGGAAACGAGAATAAGTATCGAACGAACCACTGCAGCGTTAATAAAGGAAAATGTATTGACAATAATTAAATTATATTAAAACCAGTAGAAACCTCCATCTGCATAGAAGCTAAGATAAGACAAAGTTGTATTACATTTCCTAGATCATGGCTGCTTTAATAAGATTGTTATAAACAAGAACAACCTACTCACACATAAGGCATATGTTACTCTAATTGTTCTAAAAGAGAATTATGTTATTAAGTGATTAAGACTATGATCTATGAATCTTTTGAAAATAAGAAACTGGAGTATTTGAAATTATGCAACTTGAACTTTTGAAAAGAATGTTGTTACTTGACCTTAAAGGAAAGTGTTTTGGTTTAAAAAGGAGGGCATAATATTGCCTTAATTGATTTAAAAAGAGCGTTTAAATGTTATGGCCGATTTTATACCGAGTTCATGGGATGAACCGGGAATGTATTTCACCCGATACCGAGTTCATGGGATGAACCGGGAATGTATTTCACCCGATACCGAGTTCATGGGATGAACCGGGAATGTATTTTAACCCGATACCGAGTTCATGGGATGAACCGGGAATGTATTTCACCCGATACCGAGTTCATGGGATGAACCGGGAATGTATTTCACCCGATACCGAGTTCATAAGATGAACTGGGAATGTATTTCACCCGATACCGAGTTCATGGGATGAACCGGGAATTTATTTCACACGACACCGAGTTCATGGGATGAACCGGGAATGTATTTCACACGATACCGAGTCCATGAGATAGACCGGGAATGTATTCCATACGATCCGACACCGAGTCCATGAGATGGGCCGAGACACGTTATACGTATCATACGATTTATACCTAGACTGCCGGCAGTGAGGAATGAGTTCCACGGGCATGAGGGATGACTTTGAGGGCGTGAGTCCCTGACTTGACATGACTGCTTTTATGTTGTGAACTGTAGTTTTGTTATCATACATGTCTCCTATTTTATTTTAGCATCATTATGATTTCGTTCTGATATTTTTAGTTTCACATACTTGGTACTGTTGTCTTGACCTCCTTGGGGCATTCATGCCGTGAGAGGTACACCGGTTGTCGATCCTCGCTCATAGGATCACTTTTCAGCGTATTGGGAAGCTCCATTTCTCCGGAGGCTTATCTTTTGGTATGTTTCCCTGAGTTATAGGTTCTTGTACATTCAGGGGTATGGCGGGGCCCTGTCCCGTCATAGTTGTTATAACATTCTTAGAGGTGCATGTAATCTTGTTGTGGCGAGTTTGTAAAAGGGATGTAACTGTTCAAAAATGTATATATACATGCCAAAAGGAGATCTTTACTTGGATAAACTGTTCTCATTCTATATTGTTTCATGTCTTGTTTTATATTCCGCTGGTTACTCTGATGTATGTCTACTTGGGTGCCCGGGTAAGGCACGATCCACGGGCGGGTTCGGTCGTGGCGGCTTCCATGATTGATCCTTGGACATGCTTATACGATGTGGGATTCCGGCGTGTGACGGGATGCGGGTTAGATTCCCGGATTGTTTTTATTACTCCTTGGACATGCTTATACGATGAGGGATTCCGGGGCATGCGACCAGGATGCGGGTTAGATTCCCGGATTGTTTTTATTACTCCTTGGACATGCTTATACGATGAGGAATTCCGGGGCATGCGACCAGGAGGCGGGTTAGATTCCCGGATTTGTTTTATTACCCCATGGCCATGCTTATACGATGAGGGATTCCGGGGCATGCGACCATGTTATATATATGATTATTACTCCATGGACTAGCTCTCCATGAAGACATGTACCCGAGATGAGGGATTCCACGGGCATGTTGTTACACCCTGTAGTTCCAGAGTATGTATGTGAGGACGTACGTGCGAGAATATAACACTAAGTGCGAAAGGGAAGAAAATTTTGAATTTCCTACGGAAAATATTCCGAACCGCGTGAAGAAAAAAGGTTTATTATTGGGAATTGGATTCTAAATTTTGGTATTTGGACTTCTGGGAATATAATAGAATTATGGATTTTATTTTCCGGAATTGGTCACGTGGGGCCCACGGGAGAAATTTACGGTTTTGTGGGGCCCACATTATTTTCGAGATTTTGGCCATTATGGATGTTTTCGGGAGATGAAATATTTTGGACGAATAGGAGGGCGACACGTGTCACCCCCTTAGAGGGCATTGTGGCCGAAATAAGAGGACAAGTGGCAAGCCAAGTGTCCCAAGTCTTGTGTTGGACAAGTGACTTGTGTGACCCACACACACTTGTCCCCAATCTCATCCACACACTTGCTTTGATCCTAGCCCTTGGTTTTCTTATAAATACACCCTTGTAGCAAGACTTCATCCACACTTAGAATTATTTTTCCAAGGCAAAATGCTCCCTCCCTCTTAGATAGCTCTCGGCCAACATCCCTTTAGGCTTAGAATTTGTTCAATTGTTGTTGATAAATCCCAACACTTAAACCAAGTGTCCCTAGTAGTGTTCTAAAGATATCCCAACACAAAAATCTCGGAAATACTACGTTAATCCGATAGTCGCAAAGTGAAACCCTAAGGTGATCTTCATATTTTTGGATGAAGTGTTAAGAGAAGTTGGTTAGGAACTTCTAAGGGTTGCTTGGAGTGTATTGGAACGTACGGAATTGGAGCTAAGATTCCTAAGGATCGACTTTTAATCATTGGAAAATTTTGGACTTATCGAGGTAATGATTTTTGTCCTTCTATTGTAATTGGAGATTACATGTTGTAGTAGTTTATAATTGAGTATATGTTATGTGGAAGGAATATTGAAAAGAAATGGACTGTTTTGTATATTGTGGGGCAAAATTTTACACGTCCAGTTAGGCGTGTAATCCCCTTTGAGTTGCTAGTTTACTGCGCCTTAAATGTGGCATGTTGGCTATTGATATCGGGCCTTGAAAAAGGTGGAAAAGTACGTAGATACAGGGGAAGTTCTGCCCAATTTTCCGTAGAATGAGAGACCTTATACTTAGAAATATTTTACGAAGAAAACTAGAAGTTGATAGATGTGTTATGGTTATTATAGGTGGATATTCTACGCGCGGCATATTCGACTTGGCAAGTGGATTAGCCGAGGAGGTATGTGATTCTTCCTATCCTCTTGAGCATGATTGTTGTGAAATATATAGTACGGTAGACGTACGTGTGTTAAATGAATTTAGTTTCATTTTTGATGCCTTTGACTTGACTTCTAAAATCTTAAAGGGGTCTTGAATTATTCTAAAGAGTTGTGAATCATTATTTGGAAAGAAATTGATATTTGGTTTGAAAAGAATAAGTCCTCTTGGTTTTCCAAAATGATTGTAGTTGTTTTGAATTGCTTGAAAAATAAGTGTTATAATAACTTTATGGGAAGTTAGTTATAACGACTTGAGGAGAATAAAAGAACGGTTTACTTACTTGATTTTAAAGGCCTTGTAAAGATTTTCTAAAGGTGTAGTAATTTGGTGTGAAAAGAAAACGTGTTTTGATACTACGGATATTAGTATCATATGTGTTACACCCCGTAGTTCCAGTGTATGTATGTGAGGACGTACGACGAGGATATAACACTAAGTACGAAAGGGAAGAAAATTTTGATTTTCCGACGGAAAATTTTTCGGATTTTGAGAAGGAAAAAGGTTCGTAAATGGGAATTGGATTCCCAGATTTGGTATTCGGACTTCTGGGAATATAATAGAATTATGGAATTTTATTTCCAGATTTGGTCACGTGGGGCCCACGGGGAAAATTTACGGTTTTGTGGGGCCCACATTGTTTTCGAGATTTTGGCCAATATGGATGTTTCCGGAAGAAGAAATATTTTAGACGAATAGGTGGGCGACACGTGTCACCCCCTTAGGTGGCATTGTGGCTGAATTGTGTAGACAAGTGGCCCTTGGCCGAAATGGAGCCACTTGTCTCAAGTTTTTGTGTGGACATGTGGATTTTGGGGCCCACACACACTTGTCCCCAATCTCATCCACACACTTGCTTTGATCCTAGCACTTGGTTGGCTTATAAATAGACCCTTGTAGCAAGACTTCATTCCACACTTAGAATAATTTCCAAGGCAAATACTCCCTCCCTTCCTTGAGTGTTCTCGGCAATTGGCCTTCCCCTTGATCAAAAGTTGACCAAAAATTCTTAAACTTTTAAGTGTTCTTCCTTAAGGTGTTAGGAAGATTGTGAACCAAGAGTTAGGCACGATTTCACACCCCTAGCCCTAAAACCTTGCCTTGTCCGAAAGTTGCTATGTTTGGAACCTAAGTGTTCTTCACTTTTTGGAGTTGAATCTCGAAGAGAAGTTGGTTAGGAGCTTCTAAGGGTTGCGTGTAGCGGATTGGAACGTAATGATTTGGAGCTAAATGTCATGACCCGATCCCGGGCCTGCGACTGGTGCCCTACCTGGGCACCCCTTTCAGGTATACATCAGAGAATAGCAGCGGAACATATAAAACTCATAAATACTTAAACAGTAGATATCAACAGGTTAGCCGATAAGGCCACCTTCCGTAAAATATACATGAACCAAAATAAAATAAACCAGTACATTTCTGTTCTTAAAAACCCAATCCACAATGTGACTACATACCTCTAAGAATAACAACTGTGACGGGACAGGGCCCCGCCATACCCATGAATATACAACAACCGACCATACCAGGGATCTGAACCAGGGATAAGCCTCCGGAGTAATGGAGTTTCCCAACAGCTGAACAGTGATCCTAAAAGTAAGGATCAGCAGCCTGTATACTCTACCTGCGGCATGAACGCAGCCCCCCGAAGGAGGTCAGTACAACATGTACCAAATATGTGGCCCAGAAATCGTAATGAAATCATAAGTCTGAATAAAACTGGAGACAGGTATGATAACTCAATTAACAGTACACTGTGCCTTACTAACAATGAGAGTAAATAAGAGTATACTTTACTGCATAAAAATAGGAGGCTCGTGATCAAAGTAGGGCCACCCGCCCGTATGTCATTAAGCAATCCTACTCCTGGGACTATTTCACCCGCATAGGCCCTGTGGACCCGCAATGAGGTAACTTCCTCGCATAGGCTGTATCCGCCCGCATAGGTCGTGTGGACCCGCATGAGGTATTCCTCGCATAGGACTATTTCACCCGCACAGGACTATTTCACCCGCTTAGGCCCGATGGGCCCACAATGAGTACAAACGCCGCACTCGCATCATGGGTAGCAAATCCATGGAATTAGTAGTAACCCGGGGCTTTACCCCGTAAGAATAATATAAACTAGCACAACCGACTATCATACATAACATAAGCGCTACCGGCTTATCATACATAACATAAGCACTACCGGCTTATCATACATAACATAAGCAAGTTAAGAAATTCCCCTAACTTCTTATTAGCCTTATTCATATACACTCTCATTTTAGTTTACTTAAGGCACTAACATGTCATTATAAAATCCGGGAATTTAACCCAAAGTACTACGTACTTCTATTCTTTTAAAATGACTCTTTTTCATATAAAACTTCCAAGATACTAATAACCGTAGTATCAAGTCATATCTACTTTTCAAGACAAGTCACAATACTTTTTAGAAATACATTTATAGGCTTCTAAATCAAGTGACTTCTTTCTTTTAAAACCTTAAGCAATTGATGCCTCAAAATCAATTTGTCTTTCATTATTTCAAGTCATTTATCATACTTACATTACTTAGAGTAATCCACTCTATTAACCTTCTATAAAGCTATTATAACCAACTTCCCATAAAATCGTTATATTCACTTTATACTTTAGGCAATTACATTCTTCCATATATCCAAGGGACTTATACTTTTAAAACGAAACAAGTATCATATACTTTTAAATTACTTCAAGTCCCTTAACTTTAGTAATCAAGTTTCTTAACTTTTAGACACTAAGATATCCTTAATATTTTTAAACAAGTGAGTTAATTCCCTAACTCAACCAACTTGGACATTCTTAAAAATAAGCCAAGGATATCAAATGGACTAGATTGTCAAAATCTCGCACGTCTACCGTACTATATGTTTACAACTATTCATGCTCAAGAGATAAGGAAGTTCCACATACCTCTTCGATTCAATCCACTTGCCAAGTCCAATATGTTGTACGTAGTATGTCAACCTATAATGACCATAATACGTCTATTAACTTCTTACTTCAAACGTAGAATATTCTAAGTGCAAAGTCACTAAATTCTACGGAAAATCGGACAACACTTCCTTTGCTTCTACATACTTTTCCACCTTTTTCAAGGCCCAAATTCAATAACCAAACACGCCACATTTAAGGCTCAACAATGTAGTTATCAATAAGGGATTACACGCCTACAAGACGTGTAAAATTCCGCCCCACAAATTAATATCAAACTAGTCCAACATACAAAGTCATTCTCGGCCAAAGGTGTAACAACATATCAACATTTCCAATTCCTTTTCAATTCAAGTTGTTTAGTATAACATGTTATCAAGCCGCAATCGATTATAACAACTACAATCTTCAAGTAGGTAACATGCGACGATTCTAATTATCGACCAAAATTGAATTTCAATTTCAAATGGCTAATCAATGTCATTTAGGATTTTAGGCTTCCAATATCCATAACACTTATCAATATTATATACATATACTTCATGCTAGTTAGAATGTAAGGCTACAACAATATGTAATCTTATACAATTAAGAGAACAAGATTGTTACCTTAGTGAGCCTTAATCCACTTCAACATCCGAAGTCTCTCCCTAGAAACTTAAAGCCTCTCCTTGACACTCCAATCCGCCACTTGAAGCCCTTAGAAGATCACAAACAACTTTCCATCAATTCCAAATCCAAACCTAGGAAAGTGACTAGGTTTTCACCTTGCGACTAATACGAAAACGCCACTTTTTCGGGATCTTTCTATTGAGATACCCTTACAATACCCTTAGGAACCTTTGTTTAAAGTGTGGAGCTTATTGGACAACAAACAAAAAAATTTCTTCTTTGAAACTTCATGAACCCGATAGCTTCCTCTTTGTTCTTCAAGTTTTCTTGAAAATTTGTTAAGTGTAGAGCCTTGTCTTGCTCTAATATGTTTAAATAACAAAAAGGAGGGTCAAAATTTGCACAAATGGGTGCCTTGGATGAATTAATAAAAGGTCAAGCCAAGTGGCCTTGACTTAGTCAAAGTTACCAAGCTCTAGTCTACCAAGACTTGCTCATCTCAATATTGGTCAAATGACCATTCTATCCATGTCCATTTCGTCCAAGACCACTAAGGGGGTGACACGTGTCACCCTCCCATTCATCGCAATATTTCGTTTTCCGACATTTCCATAATTCCGATAAATTTTTACTAGTCTCAAATCTTAATATTTGAATTCTTACGGACGTTCTTACAAACATGTCCTGTAATTACGAGGTGTAACATTCTTCATCCCTTAGAAACATTCGTCCCCGAATGTTCTTTCGGAGTCAATCTTTTAAATAGCGACATAATCTCATTTTACAACCCCTACACACCAATAATGCCACACGTGGCCACATAACAATACTCATACTAAAATGTCAACCTGAACCCCATGTGTCAACGTCGGTTATCTGCATAAAGCTTCTGCTGACTCTGAGCTTACTAACAATCTTTCCTGGATAAGCTTCGCCTTATCCACAGCCCGCTGAATCAGGTCTGGACCAACTAACCATACCTCGCCCACGTCGCACCAACCAATCGACGACCTATACTTCCGCCCATACAAAACCTCATATGGCATCATCTGAATGCAAGAATGGTAGTTGTTGTTATAAGCAAACCCAACAAGAGGGAAATGATCCTCCCAGCTACCCCTGAAATCAATACAGGGCGCGAGATATCCTCGAGTGCACGGATAGTATGCTCTGCACGTCCGTCGATGCAGGGTGAAATGTCTGTGAGACTTACCTGTCTCCCTAATACCTCCTGGAAAACCTCCAGAAGTCAGCCGTAAACTGCGTTCATCTGTCTGCCATCATAAAAGTAGGAACCCCGCAGTCTCACAATCTCCCTGCTATATAAGCTAGCATAATCCTCAGCCGAGTAAGTGGTCCTGTCCGGAAGAACACGGCTGGTTCGTCAGCCTGTTTACTATGACCCCCAGGGAGTCGCACTTTCTCTGAGTACGATGCCACCTTGTAACAAGATCCATATTAATCACCTCCCATATCTAAGTCGGGATCTAAATCGCCTATAATAGCCCACTGGGCTTCTGGTGTTCAACCTTGACCAGCTACTAATTCGGACATTAAGCAACAACTCTGCTACGTCCCTCTTCAGGCCATCTTACCAACACATACATCTGAGGTCACGACACAACTTAGTCGACCCCGAACAATTAGAGCAATAAGCACTGCGTGCCTCCCCTAAAACCTGCTGACAAGTCCTGCAGCACCGGGTACACACAATTTATCCTCATATCACAGAACCCCATCCGGTGCTACTCAAACAAGCTTTTCTCTTCTCGGAGAGCCGTATCTCGATACCGTATCATAACTGGATCCTCAAATTATCGCCTCTTTACCTACTCAACGGCGGAAGACTCGGTAACCTCTCGGATCTAAACTTCATTAACCTTGGAAACAAATAATCGAACCCCTAAGCTCGGTAGCTGATGAATCTTACGGGCCACGTCCTGTCTATCTGGCTGTCCATCTGACAGACTACCTATATATCCACGGCTAGGAGCATCTGTAACCGTCCCGGCTTTCCCTGGGTGGTATAAGATATCAATATCACAATCCTTGAGTAACTCTAACCACCGTCTCTGTCGCAGATTCAGTTGCCTCTGTCTGAAGATATACCGGAGGCTCTTGTGGTCTGCACAAATATCCACATGAAGTCTATATAAGGAATGCCTCCAAATCTTCAAGATACGATTAACTGCCGCCGACTCTAAATCGTGAGTAGCGTAATTCCTTTCATGCTTCCCTAACCGCCGGGAAAACATAGGCTCTAACCTTATCGTGTTGTGTCAGCACACAACCTAGTCCAACACCATACGTGTTACAATAGCAACCTAACCCTCTAGTCTCTCAGGAGGGGTTAGAACTGTAGTCGTGGTCAACTTATCTTCCAATAACTGGAAACCTTTCTCATTCTGCGGAATATTCGGGTGTCCTTAATGTTATACCCCGTATTTCCAGAGTATGTACGTAAGGACGTACGTAGAAAGGTTTGGTCTTTAAAGTAGACTTGGCCGATTTTATTTGTGCACAACACCCGGTTAGAGTCGTTTTTCGACGAAACGTTTTACATAACTTGCGAAGGGAAAATTACGGCTATGACATTTTTAATTTTTGCGGATTTTTCCGAGAGACGAAACATTTTGGACCAACGAGAGGGCGACACTTGGTACCCTCTCATTGGTGGACCTTGGGGAGGTAAAGTGGACGAATGGAGAGTGGGAGTAGGTAGGATATTTTGTGATATTTGTGTGGTAGATGGATAAGGTACACATGGAGGAATCTTGACCCTACACTTGCCTTGCACTTGGCATGATCTTGGCCATTGGTTGGCCATTGCTTGAGCTATAAATACCCCTCCCCTTTGAAGACTTCTTCATCCATTCTACAAATCTCCAAGTCTTGAAATTCCCTCCCCTCTCTAGTAGTGTTCTCGTCCCCCCCTCCCCCCCCCCCCACTTGGCCGAGAGTACCCCCCTCCTAGTGGGGTTGGTCGAGGGGTATACACCCCCCTTGTGGTGTTGTCTCGTATAAATACCCTCCCTCTTGGTAGAAATACTCTCCATAGTATTGTTACTATACCCAAATTACTTTAGCCCAAATACCTTGTAGTATTCCAAAGATACCTCTATACGTAGAGCCCGGAAATACTACCTTATGTCCTTTGTGTCTCAAACCGAAACCCTAAGGAAAACCTTCATAAGTCGGTTGAAGTGTTAAGTAGAAGTTGCGTAGAACTTCTAAGGGTTGTTTGGAGCGGGTTGGAGCGCACGGAGTAGGAGCTAAACCTTGCTCAGGATCGACTTTTATCTCGGATAATTTTGGGCTTATCGAGGTTGAAGTACTACGTATGGCGTGATCTACTTGGCTTAAGGAGTAGCCGACGGTTTGAGGTACTTGGAGCGTTTTGCTATTAGTCGATAATCGTCGCGAGGTATGTGAATCTCTTCCTATCTTTTCTAGCATGATATGTGTAATAACTATGTAGTACGGTAGACGTACATGTGTTAAATGTATTTGATTGGTTTAAAACATAAAGTGTTATAACGGCTTTATGGGAAGTTGGTTATAACAACTTTATGTAGGTAAGAAAATGCTTTGTGGGTTTAAGAAAACTTAAGAGTTATAATAGCTTTATGGGAAGTTAGGTATAACGGCTTAAGTGAGATAAAATGAATGATTTATTGATTTTAGAAGTTAAGAGACTTAACTTAATTAAATTAATATGAATTTTGTGTGAAACCTCATTCGTGAGTAATGAGTACTTGGTTTTTAAAAAGGAATAATGTTTTACTGATTTCGGAAATCAGAATGAGTATCGACAAACCACTGCAGCGTTAATAAAGGAAAAATGTTTTGATTAATGAAGTATTATTAAAACCAGTAGAAACCTCCATCTGCATAGAAGCTAAGATGAGACAAAATGATATTACATTTCCTAGATCATGGCTGCTTAATAAGATTGATTATGAACAAGAATAACCTACTCACATATAAGGCATATGTTTCTCAGATTGTTTAAAATAAAATTATATTCTTAAATGGATAAGACTATGAACTACGAAACCTTTCTAAAATAAGAAACGTGAACATTTGAAATTAGGCAAACTTGAACGTTTGGAAAATAATGTTGTTACTTGATTTTACAAAGGGAAGTGTTTTGGTTTACTTAAAAAGATAGTCACTCTATTTTATACTACGGGTATTGTGTGACTTCTGTGAAAGAAACGAATCTTTTAAAAGAGTTAATGTATAAAGTACTTTGGGGGATAGATACCCGAACTTGTTAGCATAAAGTACCTTGTGTGAATAACTTGATTGTGTTGGTTTGTGATAACCTTGTAATACTTTCTTGTTGATTTGATAAGTAAACATGTTAGGATGCTACGTGTGTTAGTATCTTGTGATTGTTATGTAAGGGGGTCATTCTTGTTGTGCTTACGTTGTTAAACGTTAAGCCCGTTATCTTATTATTGTATCACATACCCTTTGACTTATTATACCGAGGGCTTGCCACCCTTGATGCGGGTCTATACGGCTATGCGGTCTATGAGTATGCGGAGCGCGGTATGCTCGAGTTGATCATTCCGGTGTTTTTGCCCGTCACGGGGATGCCTATCACGGTCTTTGAGGACTATGCGGTCCTTGAGGACTATGCGGGCTGCGGAAGTCAGCGGATCTGGGGTTAAGCCTCCGTCACGCGGTATACCTCGGCGATGCAGGACCATGATTCGAGGAATACCTCATGCGGTGCATGTGTGACCTATGCGAGCTGCGGTAAGTTCGAGGATAGACGCGCGCATCTGATGCGGGCGAGTGGCGGCCGATCATGTGGTGCGATGCAGAAAGACCTCGTGATACGATTTATGGCATTTTTGATGCGTGGGTCTTAGTAGTCGGCTATGCGCCTTACTTACCCGTCACGGTTCTATTGTGATGACTTTGAGGCGTGAGTCACGACTTGACATGACTCGCTTATTTATTGTGATCGTAGTTTGGTTATCATACATGTCTCTGCTTTATATAGACTACTATGATTTCATTTACGATTTATTTTCGATTTCACATACTTTTGTTGCGCGACCTCGCCCGGGCTGCGTTTATGCCTGAGTAAAGGTACACCGATCGTTGATCCTCGCTCTTAGGTTCACTGATTCGGCGTTTGGGAAAGCTCGTTTCTCGGAGGCTTATCTTGGTATAGTCCCTGTTGTTGTAGGTGCTTACATTCGGGGTATGGCGGCCACTGTCGTCGTTGTTATCATATCATTCGTAAGTGCATGTAATCTTGTTGTGGCGGGGTTGTAATGGGATATAACTGTTCAAATTGTTATTTATTTATCTTTGAAGGTAACCGTTTTAGTTGCTTTGTCTTCATAATTCAACTGTCTTATTGCATTGGCTTATGTTATTGTTTTATGTTCGCTGATTTTCTCGATGTATGACTACTTGGGTGCGGGTAAGGCACGATCCACGAACCCGGGCAGTCGTGACAAAAGTGGTATCGAGCGATTAATCCTCGGAAAGTGTCTGACCGTATCGATGAGTCTTGATTATCGGTGTGTTGTGCACCACACAATAATCGTGAGGCTATAGGATATTTAGGATTGGTTTCTATTCTTCTCACTCTGAGATCGTGCCTTAGGCGTGTTGTAAGTTGGACCCTCTAACGTATTTCTTTCTCTTACCGCTATGCCTCGCGTAGGCAAACCAGTGGCCCGAGGATGGCAAAGCGTGGAGGCTGCGAGTAAATCTGAGAGGGTTACGAGGCAGCCCAATCATCACAGGAGGTGCTTCATTCGGGAGTTATGCTCGTCGCGGCCCAGTGAGTTTAGCACGGCGGCAGCGATTCCTCTGCGGCCATGATATTTGAACCTCGGTTCCACGATCGGGAGCAGAGAATATAGATTGCAAGAGCGACCACATTACTAGTATGGATTTGGTGCGAGTGTATACCGATGTACCGCGAGTCTTGATGACTATCTAAGAGAGGTTGTACAAGAGTAATTCTTGATTAGGCTTGAGCATGGCACGTATGCGGGCTTATGCGCGGCGAGCCGAAACGTAGAGATCAGCGGGTTAACGAAGGGCGCAGAAGAGGCGAGCGGCGTGGTCCTTTGGTAGCTTCGAGGTGAATTGCCTCGCGGAGATTAGATATGCACCTCGCTTGATGCAGTGGTCCTCGCGGGGTTCGGGACGTTCGGACTATGCGGGAGTTGGTCGAGCTCGAGTTTCGGTTCACATTCTACGTAGGTTCGGCCGGCGGTTAGTTTTCCCGGTATTCACGGTGTGGCGGCGTCATTCCGGGGAATGTCGTCTTTTAGTTGGTACTTGTTTTACCTGCGGCCGACAGGGCCATGTGTCGAAAGGATGTCCTAGTAGGAAGGATGCAAGTGGGAGGACTCAGCCTTCAGGATCGGTGGGTAGTTCATTACGCCCACTGGCTATGCGCCTGCAGGCGAGTTTGATTAGAGCGACAAGGGAGTGAAGCGATGGGTCGGGCATATCTTTAACCCTCTAGAGATTAGTGTGATAAGATGAGTATATCTTAAGTGCTATGTTCTGATAGCAGTGTGTTAATTGTGATTAGAGATCGTGGTTAGTAACCGGGAAAGATTGAGGGATAGGAAAAGTGTAAGCCTTAGAGCTTTATACGTGGAGACCTTAGAGGCAAGGCAATCTGGAGTAAAAGATTACATTTGTGTTTAACCCTTATCGGAGTGCATAGTGCACGTGAGCTATGCTTGTGGGATAAGTCCCTGAGTAGTGTGGAATGAAAGAGGGTAGTTCAGCTAAGAAGACCGCTAGGTTTTCGTAACGTGATTAGTGAGATTGTTCCTTCGCGGAGCTAGTGTTTCTTGGCGTCGCGGGTCGGGTTGGGGGCCGTGTTGCGGGTCAACCCGCGGCTGTATGGTGGTGGGGTCGGTTGTGGTGGTCCCTCCTTGTGGTAAGTCACGAGGTGTTAGGCCCAAGTTGATTAACCGTACAAGTTCGTGGATGCGTTCGACCAGTAGTCGGGCCGATGGGGTCAGCCCATCTGGTCTTTTAGTCAGGACCGTTTACTCGGCAGAGGGTTATGCGAGATGATCGTATCAGGAAGGTTTTATGGCTGCACGAGGTGCCTGCTTTCACCTTATGTCGAGCGGTGGAGCCAGTTCTGTTATTTTTCATTTTGGAAGTTTTACGAGCGGGGTTAGGAACTCGGTGAGTCTCCGTATCGTATTCGCCCTCGGGCGATGTTTTGATTTGAGGATAGTTGTGAGGATTGTTGTCTCTGTTGGGAAATGTTTTATAGCTACCATTTGGTGTTCGGATATCGCCTTGTGGCGCTGGTAGGCGGAAGTGTAAGTTGCGGTCGAGTGGTTCGACGTGGGCAAGGTTCAGATAGTTGGTTCATACGTGTTCAGCAGGATGTGGATAGGGTGAAGCTTATCCAGGAGAGGTTATTGGCAGCTCAGAGTCAACAGAAGTCATGCGGGTACTCTGCGACAACGCAGGTTGAGTTGACGGTGGGTCTTCTTGAAGGTACCACCCCGGAAAGGGTGTGACGAGTTTTGGAAACTGAAGCAGTAACAGGAATGTGGTAAGAGTTCGAGTGTACGAGAAGGTACGACACGTAAGGGAAGAAGCGAGCATATATGGCGAGCAGATGTGATCATTTCTTTTGTAAGGAGAAGGTGCGAAGGAAGTATATTTTAGACCTCGGGTAAGGGTTTGTGGCGATGTTAGAGGTGTTTCCTCGTGGACTTGGATGTAAGTATTTGCGCAGGTGTTTCTGTGGCCAGGTGTGGCAGGATTGTTCTCGTAAGTATAGTAGTGAAGACTATACTGGCGCACGTTTGTTTTGAGACTTAGAAGGAACATTCGGGACGAATGTTTCTAAGGAGGGGAGAATGTTATACCCCGTATTTCCAGAGTATGTACGTAGAAAGGTTTGGGCTTTAAAGTAGGCTTGGCCGATTTTATTTGTGCACAACACCTGGTTAGAGTCGTTTTTCGACGAAACGTTTTACATAACTTGCGAAGGGAAAATTCCGGCTATGACATTTTTAATTTTTGCGGATTTTTCCGAGAGACGAAACATTTTGGACCAACGAGAGGGCGACACTTGGCACCCTCTCATTGGTGGACCTTGGGGAGGTAAAGTGGACGAATGGAGAGTGGGAGTAGGTAGGATATTTTGTGATATTTGTGTGGTAGATGGATAAGGTACACATGGAGGAATCTTGACCCTACACTTGCCTTGCACTTGGCATGATCTTGGCCATTGGTTGGCCATTGCATGAGCTATAAATATCCCTCCCCTTTGAAGACTTCTTCATCCATTCTACAAATCTCCAAGTCTTGAAATTCCCTCCCCTCTCTAGTAGTGTTCTCGTCCCCCCCTCCCCCTTGTGAGGCCTTAGCCGAGAGTCCTCCCCATGGCGAGAGTACCCCCTCTAGTGGGGTTGGCGAGGTATACACCCCCCCTTGTGGTGTTGTCTCGTATAAATACCCCCCCTCTTGGTAGAAATACTCTCCATAGTATTGTTACTATACCCAAATTACTTTAGCCCAAATACCTTGTAGTATTCCAAAGATACCTCTATACGTAGAGCCCGGAAATACTACCTTATGTCCTTTGTGTCTCAAACCGAAACCCTAAGGAAAACCTTCATAAGTCGGTTGAAGTGTTAAGTAGAAGTTGCGTAGAACTTCTAAGGGTTGTTTGGAGCGGGTTGGAGCGCACGGAGTAGGAGCTAAACCTTGCTCAGGATTGACTTTTATCTCGGATAATTTTGGGCTTATCGAGGTTGAAGTACTACGTATGGCGTGATCTACTTGGCTTAAGGAGTAGCCGATGGTTTGAGGTACTTGGAGCGTTTTGCTATTAGTCGATAATCGTCGCGAGGTATGTGAACCTCTTCCTATCTTTTCTAGCATGATATGTGTAATAACTATGTAGTACGGTAGACGTACATGTGTTAAATGTATTTGATTGGTTTAAAACATAAAGTGTTATAACGGCTTTATGGGAAGTTGGTTATAACAGCTTTATGTAGGTAAGAAAATGCTTTGTGGGTTTAAGAAAACTTAAGAGTTATAATAGCTTTATGGGAAGTTAGGTATAACGGCTTAAGTGAGATAAAATGAATGATTTATTGATTTTAGAAGTTAAGAGACTTGATCTTAAAAGATAAGAGACTTGACTTAATTAAATTAATATGAATTTTGTGTGAAACCTCATTCGTGAGTAATGAGTACTTGGATTTTAAAAGGAATAATGTTTTACTGATTTCGGAAATCAGAATGAGTATCGACAAACCACTGCAGCGTTAATAAAGGGAAAATGTTTTGATTAATGAAGTATTATTAAAACCAGTAGAAACCTCCATCTGCATAGAAGCTAAGACGAGACAAAATGATATTACATTTCCTAGATCATGGCTGCTTAATAAGATTGATTATGAACAAGAATAACCTACTCACATATAAGGCATATGTTTCTCAGATTGTTTAAAAGAGAATTATATTCTTAAATGGATAAGACTATGAACTACGAAACCTTTCTAAAATAAGAAACGTGAACATTTGAAATTAGGCAAACTTGAACGTTTGGAAAATAATGTTGTTACTTGATTTTACAAAGGGAAGTGTTTTGGTTTACTTAAAAAGATAGTCACTCTATTTTATACTACGGGTATTGTGTGACTTCTGTGAAAGAAATGAATCTTTTAAAAGAGTTAATGTATAAAGTACTTTGGGGGATAGATACCCGAACTTGTTAGCATAAAGTACCTTGTGTGAATAACTTGATTGTGTTGGTTTGTGATAACCTTGTAATACTTTCTTGTTGATTTGATAAGTAAACATGTTAGGATGCTACGTGTGTTAGTATCATGTGATTGTTATGTAAGGGGGTCATTCTTGTTGTGCTTACGTTGTTAAACGTTAAGCGTTATCTTGTTATTGTATCACATACCCGCCGACTTATTATACAGGGCTTGCCACCCTTGATGCGGTCTATACGGCTATGCGGTCTATGAGACTATGCGAGCAGCGGTATGCTCGAGATTGATCATTCGGGTGTTTAGCCCGTCGGGGATGCCTATCACGGTCTTTGAGGACTATGCGGTGCGGAAGTCGAGCGGATCTGGGGTTAAGCTTCCTCCGATCTTTGGGTATACCTCGAGCGATGCAGGACCATGATTCGAGAATACCTCATGCGGTGCGTGTGTGACCTATGCGGGTGCGGTAAGTTCGAGGATAGGCGCCGCGGTGATCTGCGGGCGAGTGGCCAGCTTCGATCATGTGGTGCGGTCTAGAAAGACCTCGTGATACAGTTTATGGCATTTTTGGTACTGTGGGTCTTAGTAGTCGGCTATGCCTTCGTACTTACCCCCTATGGTTCTATTGTGATGACTTTGAGGGCGTGAGTCCCTGACTTGACATGACTGCTTATTTATTGTGAACTGTAGTTTGGTTATCATACATGTCTCCTGCTTTATATAGACTACTATGATTTCATTTACAATATTTATTTTCAGTTTCACATACTAAATTTGTTATCGACCTCCTTGAAGCTGCGTTCATGCGAGTAAAGGTACACCGATCGTTGATCCTCGCTCTTAGGGTCACGATTGCGTTTGGGAAAGCTCCGTTTCTCGGAGGCTTATCTTGGTATAGTCCCTGTTGTTGTAGGTGCTTACATTCGAAGTATGGCGAAGCCACTGTCCCGTCGTTGTTATCATATCATTCGTAGAGGTCTGTAGTACTGTAGTGGGCAGGGTTGTAATGGGATGTAACTGTTCAAATTGTTATTTATTTATACTGAAGGTACCCGTTTTTTGTTAGCCTGTCTTCATAATTCACTGTCTTATTGCATTGGCTTCATGTTATTGTTTTATGTTCCGCTGATTTTCTCTGATGTATGACTACTTGGGTGCCCGGGTAAGGCACCAGTCACGGGCCCCGGAACGGGTCGTGACACTTAATCTCAATTATGGTTCTTGTTTCCCTTTCTCTGTTGCAACAAAACTTGGTCACTAACTTAGATTTGATTCCTTTGCTTGCCTCATGGCTAAGACTTCCTGTCAATCATAATTTAGGGGGGGGGGATATTTCCTTGATCTCGTCAAGTAGTAACCCGATTATTTTCTCCCAGATCGTAGAGCTTATAGTCAGGTGCTCAACATCAATTCATGGTATTACATAATCCAATGACTTGTCAAGATTTCTTATCGTTCGAGTGTCTACTCGTCTTTCTTATAAGTTATTTCAAGTTGTCCTGGGGTCCCTTACCCCCCCGTATCTCCTTACTAACTTTCTTGTCAGTACAGATGCTACCACCTTTCCTCGAGGTGTTCT
Organism: Przewalskia tangutica; assembly: GCA_029844215.1. Lineage (NCBI taxonomy): Eukaryota > Viridiplantae > Streptophyta > Magnoliopsida > Solanales > Solanaceae > Przewalskia > Przewalskia tangutica. The sequence continues at coordinate 74,498,806 of CM056725.1, forward strand.
TACTGCCCATCATTTACTAATGGTCTTTACACTAGTCCGGGGTAACCATATCTCGCGCAACTTACATAACCATAGTTGTATTCTCTTTTTACATTCTGGTCATAACCCTTCCATAAGCTTATTATTAGCAAAAGTATTTCTATCTTGAATCATAATCGTACAGTTCCATACATGCGTACTACCTGCATTTATATCCTTACGACACTTCCTCGACCATTTCGTAACGTCGTTCACAATTACCCCAACACAAAACTTTTCCCACGGTTATCTAAAACTGTAACCTATGGTATGACGATACTGAAGACCTTACCCATCTCCTATCCTTCGTCTAACAACATGGGTACACGTAACCCCATAATTCGTACAAATATCCTTTACGTGGGGGAGAGAACTTATCTCCCTTACAAAATCTAAATCATCAAGCGCCCCCCTTATGATCGTATAGATTTTCAAAACCTACCAACGATGTCTTCTATTTTCCATAGGCAGCACTCGTACTTATATTATTCTTGCTTGCGTGCTATCCTGAACTTATCCGGAAGGTCGTGGCCCTGACCGCCACACCAAACCAACTCCATGTACCCCCAAGGGCACTTAAAATAAACTCCTTCAAATTCAAGTACTTCTTACCTTCTGCCACAATTCACCTCAATGAACAAGTCACACAGACTTATTAAAAACAATGATGTCAAAGAAGGAAGGATAATTCACTGGTTACCACCACTTCTCTTCCTTTCCACTCGATAACTGGCTTACTGGGAAACCGGAATCGAGCCAAACTCTCTCTGCAGCCAACGTTGGCATAACAAAAGGCCAACTAGCCCATACTCATAATGACCTCAACGTCTGTCATAACAGCTCTGCTAGGTCTGCTGGGGTCCAACGACTATATCGTCACCGGCAATTATTATCTACCCGCTCAGCTACCACCCAACACTCACGGGTGTATTCACCTCGAAAGGTTCTCATGGATTCAGGCTCTATTTCTTTACACTTGGTTGCTCTCTTTTTCACTGGTCGTACTCTTTCCGTACTTCAAAAATTATATTAGCATACGTACATAACTTCCATACTAAATCTGGCCTCCAATCTTTGGAGTTTCTAAATTAAACAATATAAGGCCATTTATGGCTCTCACAACCTGGTTCTGGTGGAATGCGTCCACGAACCCATAAAACGATTAACTAGACTTGGGCCCTGCACCCTAGTGACCCTGTCACGTAGCGGGACTACTAACAACTGATCCCATTCCATTTCAGGCTATGGGGCGACCCTTAATAGGTCCTCAACCCGACTCAGCGTCGTACTTAACTGTTATCCTTGGTCTGACTTAAAATTTTACTACCCGAGAAGGCCTTATATACCTAAGGTCTCGGCAGCTATCAACATTTTTTGGCTCGCAATTTCCATGCTCCAAGCCTACCTTATCAGTCCCCCCCCCCCCCCCGTAAACGGGTACAATAACTTCTCATAATACCATAATCGTGTTGTCTTGATCACAACAACCATATTTTCTCCATACGGATCTCATTCGTACAATTCCCTTAAGCATACCACGTAGCTTAAGTTACTAACATGGTATTCCATTAAGTCCCTTAATTATAACTTCTTAAGGGTCCATTACATTCTCAGACAACTCATCATCACCTAATTATCTCAAATTAGTACGTAAAACCTTGATGAGAGTTCATTAAACTGTTTCATACCTTCCCGGTATTTATTTAGTCCTTGCCAATTCCTAGTAATCTAAAATCATTCTAGGCAACACATATGTGACCCTCATACATAAATCTGTATAGTTGTATGTCATAATACCAACTATACTACAAATATTACCAACCTGGACACGCAATCCACATAATCTTTCCTGGGTCACTGCTGCCTTTCTCCTAGCTGCAATCAACATAACTTATTAGGGAGAGACGACCCTAACCACACAGCTCTATCGCACGGTCTCATAGTGAGAAGAATGGAAACCAATCCTAAATGTCCTACAGCCTCCTGGTTATAGATGTGGTTCACAACACAGCGATAACCAAGACTCTACTAGACACGGTCTGTAGACACTTTCCGAGGATTAACTGCTCTGATGCAACTTTTGTCACGACCCGACCCCAGGCCCGCGACTGGTGCCCTACCTGGGCTCCCCTTTCAGGTATACATCAGATAATAGCAGCGGAACATATAAAACTCATAAATACTTAAACAGTAAATATCAACAGGTTAGCCGATAAAACCACCTTCCGTAAAATATATAAAATAAACCAGTACATTTCTGTTCTTAAAAACCCAATCCACAATATGACTACAGACCTCTAAGAATAACAACTGTGATGGGACAGGGCCCCGCCATACCCTTAAATATACAACAACCGACCATACCAGGGATCTGAACCAGGGATAAGCCTCCGGAGTAATGGAGTTTCCAAACAGCTGAACAGAGATCCTAAAAGTGAGGATCAGCAACCTGTATACTCTACCTGCGGCATGAACGCAGCCCCCCGAAGGAGGTCAGTACAACAGGTACCAAGTATGTGAAATTGAAAATACTGTAATGAAATCATAACAGTCTATATAAAGCAGGAGACATGTATGATAGCCAAATTACAGTACATAGTTGCTTACTAACAATGAGAGTAAATAAGAGTATACTTTACTGCATAAAAATAGGAGGCTCATGATCAAAGTAGGGCCACCCGCCCGTATGTCATTAAGCAATCCTACTCCTGGGACTATTTCACCCGCATAGGTCCTGTGGACCCGCAATGAGGTAACTTCCTCGCATCGGCTGTATCCGCCCGCATAGGTCGTGTGGACCCGCATGAGGTATTCCCCGCATAGGACTATTTCACCCGCACAGGACTATTTCACCCGCTTAGGCCCGATGGGCCCGCAATGAGTACAAACGCCGCACTCGCATCATGGGTAGCAAATCCATGGAATTAGTAGTAACCCGGGGCTTTACCCCGTAAGAATAATATAAACTAGCACAACCGGCTATCATACATAACATAAGCGCTACCGGCTTATCATACATAACATAAGCACTACCGGCTAATCATACATAACATAAGCAAGTTAAGAAATTCCCCTAACTTCTTATTAGCCTTATTCATATACACTCTCATTTTAGTTTACTTAAGGCACTAACATGTCATTATAAAATCCTGGAATTTAACCCAAAGTACTACGTACTTCTATTCTTTTAAAATGACTCTTTTTCATATAAAACTTCCAAGATACTAATAACCGTAGTATCAAGTCATATCTACTTTTCAAGACAAGTCACAATACTTTTTACTAATACATTTATAGGCTTCTAAATCAAGTGACTTCTTTCTTTTAAAACCTTAAGCAATTGATGCCTCAAAATAAATTTTCCTTTCATTATTTCAAGTCATTTATCATACTTACATTACTTAGAGTAAACCACTCTATTAACCTTCTATAAAGCTATTATAACCAACTTCCCATAAAGTCGTTATATTCACTTTATACTTTAGGCAATTACATTCTTCCTTATATCCAAGGGACTTATACTTTTAAAACGAAACAAGTATCATATACTTTTAAATTACTTCAAGTCCCTTAACTTTAGTAATCAAGTTTCTTAACTTTTAGACACTAAGATATCCTTAATATTTTTAAACAAGTGAGTTAATTCCCTAACTCAACCAACTTGGACATTCTTAAAAATAATCCAAGGATATCAAATGGACTAGATTGTCAAAATCTCGCACGTTTACCGTACTATATGTTTACAACTATTCATGCTCAAGAGATAAGGAAGTTCCACATACCTCTTCGGTTCAATCCACTTGCCAAGTCCAATATGTCGTACGTAGTATGTCAACCTATAATGACCATAATACGTTTATTAACTTCTTACTTCAAACGTAGAATATTCTAAGTGCAAAGTCACTAAATTCTACGAAAAATCGGACAACACTTCCTTTGTTTCTTCATACTTTTCCTCCTTTTTCAAGGCCCAAATTCAATAACCAAACATGCCACATTTAAGGCTCAACAATGTAGTTATCAATAGGGGATTACATGCCTACAAGACGTGTAAAATTCCACCCCACAAATTAATATCAAACTAGTCCAACATACAAAGTCATTCTCGGCCAAAGGTGTAACAACATATCAACCTTTCCAATTCCTTTTCAATTCAAGTTGTTTAGTATAACATGTTATCAAGCCGCAATCTATTATAACTACTACAATATTCAAGTAGGTAACATGCGACGATTCTAATTATCGACCAAAATTGAATTTCAATTTCAAATGGCTAATCAATGTCATTTCGGATTTTAGGCTTCCAATATCCATAACACTTATCAATCTTAAATACATATACTTCATGCTAGTTAGAATGTAAGGCTACAACAATATGTAATCTTATACAATTAAGAGAACAAGATTGTTACCTTAGTGAGCCTTAATCCACTTCAAGATCCGAAGTCGCTCCCTAGCAATTTAATACCTCTCCTTGACACTCCAATCCGCCACTTGAAGCCGTTAGAAGATCACAAACAACTTTCCATCAATTCCAAATCCAAACCTAGGAAAGTGACTAGGTTTTCACCTTGTGACTAATACGAAAACGCCACTTTTCCGGGATCTTTCTATTGAGATAACCTTACAATATCCTTAGGAACCTTGGTTTAAAGTGTGGAGCTTATTGGACAACAAACAGAAATTTTTCTCCTTTGAAACTTCATGAACCCGAGAGCTTCCTCTTTGTTCTTCAAGTTTTCTTGAAAATTTGTTAAGTGTAGAGCATTGTCTTGCTCTAGTATGTTTAAATAACAAAAAGGAGGGTCAAAATTTGCACAAATGGGTGGCTTGGATGAATTAATAAAAGGTCAAGCCAAGTGGCCTTGACTTAGTCAAAGTTATCAAGCTCTAGTCTAGCAAGACTTGCTCATCTCAATATTAGTCAAATGACCATTCTATCCATGTCCATTTCGTCCAAGACCACTAAGGAGGGGTGACACATGTCGCCCTCCCGTTCGTCGCAATATTTCGTTTTCCGACATTTCCATAATTCCGATAAATTTTTACTAGTCTCAAATCTTAACATTTGAATTCTTACGTACGTTCTTACAAACATGTCATGTAATTACGGGGTGTAACACTAAACTTGTTAAGGAGCGACTTTAAGTTCTTGGATATTTTTGGGCTTATCGAGGTAATGATCTTTGTCCTTCTATTGTAATTGGAGATTACATGTTGTAGTAGTTATAATTGAGTATATGATATGTGGAAAGAAGGTTGAAAAGAAATGGACTGTTTTGTATATTATGGGACAGAATTTTACATGTCCAGTTAGGCGTGTAATCCCCTTTGAGTTGTTGTATTATTGCGCCTTAAATGTGGCATGTTGACTATTGATATCGGGCCTTGAAAAAGGTGGAGGTAAGTAGATACAGGGGAAGTGCTGCCCAATTTTCCGTAGGATAAGGAACCTTATACTTAGAAATGCTCTACGAAGAGATTTAGGCGTTGATAGACGTGTTTGGTTGTTATAGGTGGATATTCTACGCGCGGTATACTCGACTTGGCTAGTGGATTAAGCCGAAGAGGTATGTGATTCTTCCTATACTCTTGAGCATGATTGTTGTGAACTATATTGTTACACCCCGTAAGTTCAGGACATGTATAAGTGAAGGTACGTAAGGAACACAAGACTTGGAAATTAGTACGAAAGGAAGAATTGTTTTTCCGACGGAAAATCGTCCGGACGTCGGAAAGAAAAATGCTCGTTGTTGAGAATTGGATTCTCAAAATATATTATTTGAAGAGTATGGAACTTATAATCATATGGAAATTCATTTTTTTTACGGATTTGGTCACGTGGGGCCCTTTAGAATTTTACGTTTTGCGGGGCCCACGAGGGTTACGGAATTTTATGGACGAATGAGAGGGCGACACGTGGCACCCCCTCATGTGGTCTTGGTCGAAATGTTGCAAGGGTAAAATGGTCATTGACCATGGTAGAAGATAAGTCTTCCAAAGCTTGATATTGTTGACAAGTCAACTTGTCCACCTAGGCTTGATCCAAGTGAAACTCATCCTAGCCTCACATTTGTTTAAGTCTTGGCCCTTCATTGTGTTATATATACTAGGCTAGTGCAAGACAAGGTCTTCCAACACTTAGAATTATTTCACAACATTTTTCTTGTTCTTGAGGCTCACGGGTTTGGACAATTTGTGCACACAAAAATTTTAGTTTGTTGTCCAATATTCACAAGACTTTAACCCAATGTCCATAAGGGTTTTATAAGGATATCTCAATAGAAGGATTTCGGAAAAACGGCGTTTTCGTATTAGTCGCAAGGCGGAAACTTAGGGAGTTCTTCAACTTTGAAGTTGAAACATGAAGATGGGTTCTTCTTAGGCCTCTAAGGAGTGCTTGGAGCGGATTGGAACTTAAGGAAAGGAGCTAAGAATTGCTAAGGCGCGACTTTGATTCTTGGAAATTTTAAGGGCTTGGAAAGGTATAAATTTTGTCGTTTTAGCAATTAAGTTTACTTATTGTTGTAGCTATGGTTATTAGCAAGCATGAGATGTATATTATGTATTTGGATTAGTATATTGGCTATTGGAACCCTAAATCCGAAAACTAGCATGTTAGCCTTAAGACTATAATTCAAGTTGGTTATTCGTTTAAGTCGTCGCATGTTGTGTAGGAAGGAAATTGTAGTTGTGGAAGTGGTTTATAACTATATAACATGTTAGGCCTTAGAACTTGGAATTTGAAAAGGATTGGAAAAGACTTTGAATTGTTAGTATGTAGTTGGCCGAGAATGGCTTGGAGTTTTAAACTACTTGGTATGAATTGTGGGGCGGAATTTTACACGTATTGTAAGGCGTGTAATCCCCTTTGTTTGGTTGTTGTTTGGAGCCTTAAATGTGGCGTTTTGGTTATTGTATTCGGCCTTGAAAAAGGTGGCAAAGTGAGTAGAAACAAAGGAAGTGCTGCCCGATTTTCCGTAGAATTAGAGACCGTATACTTAGTATTATTATACGTTAGAGACTAGAAGTTGATAGTCTTGTTGTGACCATTATAGGTTGACACTTCTACGTACGGCGTATTCGGCTTAGCTTATGGATTTAGCCGAAAAGGTATGTGAACTAACTCCTCTTCTAGCATGATTCCTAAAGATAAAGAAAGTATGTTCTACTCCTTAAATGATCCATTCCTTGGTTGTATTTGGATAGCCTAATATAGAATTTGTTCTATGTACTTCCTTGATTATACTTTGATGTTTAAATTGTAAGTTGTATAATCCATTGCCATAGTGAAGTTTGGATTCTTAAAGAGTGGAAGTATTTTACGTAAAGTACGTAGAGTCTTGAAAAGGAAGTGATTTCCAAATCTTTTGGCTAGTGCCTTAGTTCCAAAACCTAAAGGTCATTATAATGACTTTAGGAAAGTCAAAGGAGTGATTTACTTAATTGTTTTAAAAAGAGGAGAAATGACATGATTTAAAGAGAAGTAACTTGTTTTAAAAGGTGTGAGTTACTTGAGGTTTAAATGTGGGAGGAACTTGATTTCTAAAAGAAAAGAGACTTAAGAATTTGAAGTGTTTTGGTTTAAAAGAAAGGCATGGTCTTGTCTTAAATTTGTTTAAAACATAAAGTGTTATAATAGCTTTATGGGAAGTTAGTTATAACGACTTTATGAAAACAAAATAATGGTTTTATTATTGGATTTAAAATGGTAACTTGATTTTGGGAAAAGAGGAGTAACTTGAGTTTAAAAGTATAAGTAACTTATTTTCAAATATCGAACTTTTCTTGATGAGAAAAATATAAGTGGCTTGGTTTTAAAAGGTAGGAGTACCTTGATCTTAAAAGAGTTAGTTACTTGGGTTTTAAAAGTATACTTGGCATCGTTTTAAAAAGTGTAAGCCACTTGGTTTAAAAAGTAGAAAGTACTTGATTTAAACATGAACGTGTTTGGTACTACGGATAATAGTATCGAGTTGTTTTACGTAAAAAGAGATCTTTTTGAAAGGATTAATGTATGTAGTACTTTGGGGTTAAAACCCGGACGTTGACATAAAAAAAGAAAGTACCTTGAGTTGTGTGTGACTTGTTTATGTTTGCGTGTGATAGCCTTGTCGTGCTAGTATTGTATTTCTATACCGCCGCGTCTCTCATTGAAGGGCCGACTGATTTGTTATGATATTACTTGGGCGTCTGCGGCGGTGGAGAATTCCACGGGTACACTCCTGTTGATAGTGTTATTCCATGGACTAGCTCTCCATGAGGTTTCTTACTGATTCGGCCTTGGTATCTGGTGGTCGGCTTTCGTCGCCCCGTCGTGGCTGATTCGGCCTTGGTACACAGTAGTTAGCCCTCGCACTTGCCCGCTCGGTTTAGTGGCGAAGTCTCGTGATACGCCGGTATCTGGTAGTTAGCCCTCGTACTTGCCCCGGTCAGCTACGTGACACGACCTTGGTATCTGGTAGTCGGCTTTCGTACTTGCCCCGTATCAGCTTCGTGGCGGAGTCTCGTGATACGGCCTTGGTATCTGGTAGTTAGCCCTCGTACTTGCCCCGGTCAGCTACGTGACACGGCCTTGGTATCTGGTAGTCGGCTTTCGTACTTGCCCCGTATCAGCTCCGTGGTTTGGTTGTATAGTATTGTTAGTATGGGACCTGGTGTCATGTGTACTCCTTGGTGTTGTTCTATCATAGACTGCCGGTAGTGAGGAAGGAATTCCACGGGCACGATTGATGTTGTGGGCGTGAGACCCATGGTTATATTTTGAGTGATGACTTGGAGGGCATGAGTCCCTGACTTGACGTGACTGCTTATATATTGTGAACTGTAGTTTGGTTATCATACATGTCTCCTGTTTTATATAGACTGTTATGGTTTCACTTACGATTACATCGTTCACATACTTGGTACATTCTTCGTACTGACCTCCTTCGGGGGGTTGCGTTCATGCCGCAGGTTTAGGTACGCTATTTGGTGATCGCGTGTCTAGGACCTGCTCGAGTTTTGGATAGCTCCTTACATTCGAGTTATCTTTTTGGTATGAGTTCTTTCGATGTGCTTTTGTACATTTATGGGTGCAGCGGGGCCTTGTCCGTCATAGTTCGATAACTCTTAGAGTGCAGTATTCATATGTGGATTGGACTCGTATGCGGTGTAGTGTCTTTTGTTTATGTATATATGGCGGCTTGTCGGCTTTGCCCTTTACGTATGTTGGTTTTAAAAATAAAAAAAGAGGTGTTATTTAATTTCTGATTTTACTTAGTTGTTAAGGTAGAAGTGCCCGGGTAGGGCACCATCCACGCCCGGGTTCGGGGTATGACAGAGTGGTATCGAGCGATCGGCCTCGGAATGTCTGAGCGCGGTTCTAGTAGAGTCTTGATTATCGGTGTGTTGCGCCACACCCAAAAACAGGAGGCTACAGGACATTTAGGAGTTGGTTTCTATTCTTCTCACTCTAAGATCGTGCCATAGAAGTGTTAGTAAGATAATTCCTCTCGACGTGATTTTGTGTTCTGATTATGCCTCGAGAGAGCAACAATGCCGAGAAGGGAAAAGGAGTAGCAGGAGCTACTAGTCAGACTCAGAGAGTTGATAGGGCTTGTGCCCAGGGTATACCAGATGATGTACCACAGTCGGCGAGTTCTTCTGCGCCAGGTTTTGAGACCACAGCACCAGAGCCTATAGTTTCTCAGTTAGGGGAAGACTTTAGGGTCATGAAGGAAGCCATTATGTTATTGACCAAGATAGCGATACTCTGATTTCCTCGGTAGGAGGTTATTCGGCCCGATCTGAGACAGTGTCAGAGGTAGAGGCAACGGAGATCTGCGTAAGAGGGCTAGACCAGTTGGTTATCCTAGTGAGTTTTTGGACGAGCTGCCTCAGCAGCGAGGGAGATATTCGTCCCAGCCTACCCAGTACATACGCCCGCAGCTCACAGGTGGGAGTTTAGACCCCACAAGGTATTTAAGAGCCGGTCCAAGCTCCAGGGGTCGAGGTTCTCAAAGGAGCAGGGGATTTTCTCAGTCGAGGCCACTTATTCCTCAGTGTTTCCATTGTAGTAAGCGTCATTTGGGGAAATGCCGTCTTGGCACAGGTGTTTGTTATTATTGTGGCCATCCGGGCCATATACTGAGGGTATGTCCTTTTAGAAGGGGCACCGGTGAGGTGGCTCAGCCTATGAGGCTGATGGTTGGTTCCCTTTCCTCCACAGCTGTGTGTCCCCCAGGGCAGGGTGTTCAGACGTTAGCCAGCCGTGGTAGAGGTCAGGGTGGAGTTTATAGTTCTGGCGGTCCTTCGAACCGCATAGATGGCGTGACTCTTGGGCGTGATCGAGCGACATCACATAGGGTTCTGGTATATTTCGATTCTCTTGAATCATACGTGCATTGTTAGATTCAGATTTTACCCTAGCGTATATGTTTTCCCTTTATTGCTAGAGTTGTAAAGTGATAGTACCCCAGAGGTAGGGATACCTTGAGTAGTAAAGTGAGAAGTTAAGAATGTTGACAAATGGTAAGTGAACTGAGACTATAGTTGCGTAGAGTTCACACGTAATTGCCCGTGGACGATGTAAGACCAATAGGGAAGAATGTACTGTAGAAATACTTCGACCTATGTGACAAACCTCTAGTGAAAAGGGGGATAGGGTGAGAAGTACCTCGAGATAAGAGAGAGATTTATTTCAGACTAAGAATGAGAAGTTAAGTGTGACGATGAGTCGGGTTATGGACTCATTTCGGGTCAATCGGTAGTATGGAATGGGGTGATGTCAGTTCGTAGTGGTCCCGCTATGTGATAGGGTCACAAGGATGCAAGGCCCAAGTTTAGTTAATCGTTGTACGAGTTCGTGGATGCGTGTCACACCCCGAAATTTGGGCCCGTGACTGGTGCCTTACCCCGGGCACCCTAGTGATACAACATCAGAGAAAAACCAGCGGAAATAAAAACTTAGACATGCAACAATAGATATAATAATAAACAGGCCAAAGCAGTTGCCTTGGTATATACATAAAACACGAACAATTTAATCCTTTTACAACCCTACCCACAAAGATTACTGCACTTAAGATTTACAACGACTATGACGGGACAGGCCCGCCATACCCACAATGTACAAGAACCTACAACTCGGGAACACATACAAAGATAAGCCTCGGAGAAACGGAGCTTCCAAAACGCATAATCGAGATCCTAGGCGAGGATCCACGGCCGATGTACCTCTACTGCGGCATGAGCGGCCCGAAGGAGTCGATCTGGCAGTACCAAGTATGTGAAATCAGAATCTGCAGTTAAATCATAACAGTCTATATAAAGCGGGAGACATGTATGATAACCAAAATACAGTACGCAACATAAAAGCAGTCAAGTCAGGGACTCACGCCCTCAAAGTCACCACTCAAATATAACTATGGGTCTCACGCCCATACATCAATCATGTTCGCATCATGGCCACATGCCCCGGAATCGCGACGGTGTAGACATGTCCATGATGCAACAATAATAACAAGGCGCGTGGCCACATGTACCGGAATCGCGACGGTGTAGACATGCCCATGTAACCTCAATAACAATATCTTTGGGTGGTCAACCGCCGCGTAGCCACATGCCCCGGAATCTGCGTCGGTGTAGACACGTCCATGTTGCGGTAATAACCATATATCGGGTAATCAACGCCGCGTAGCCGCGTGCCCCGGAATCTGCGTCGGTGTAGACATGTCCATGTGACATCAACAACAAGCGGTAATCAAAATGGAAACATACGTGGAATTCTCCATCACCGCCAAAGACGTCCAAGTAAGTTCTCAACAAGTCAACCTACTCTATCGAGACGCGGTAACACGAAATACCACACTTGCACAACAAAGGCTATCATCATGGCGTAGGCAAGTTTCACAACAACAAGCATAGGCAAGTTTCACAACAACAAGCATAGGCAAGTTTCACAACAACAAGCACAGGCAAGTTTCACACAACTCAAAGTACTTTCATTTTATGCCAAAGTCCGGGTTTTTAACCCCAAAGTACTACATACGTTAAGTTCTTTTAAAAGAGATCCATTACTTATAAAAGTCACTCGATACCCGTAGTATTATAATGACCAACCCACATTCCTTTTCAAAATCAAGTAACAACATTATTTTCCTAAGTTCCAGTTTGCCTAGTTTCAATTACTCAAGCTTCTCATTTTCAAATAGTTTCATAGTTCCCAAACTTAATCACTTGATTCCTTTTTAGAACAATTGAGTAATATATGTCTCACGTGAGAGTAGGTTATTCTTGTTTACAACATTCTTATTACAGCAGCCATGATCTAGAAAATGTAATATCATTTTGTCTCATCTTAGTTTCTATGCCGATGGAGGTTTCTCTTTGGTTTTAATACGATACATCATTATTCAATACATTTTCCTTTATTAACGCTGCAGTTGGTGATACACATTCTCGATTTCGAAATCGATGAAACATTATCCCTTTAAATAAAACCAAGTACTCATTACTCACGAATGAGGTTTCACACAAACATTCACATTAAAACAAATAAGTTAAGTCTCTTATCTTATAAGATCAAGTCCCTTAACTTCTAACATCAGTAAACCATTTTCTTTACCTCTCTTAAGACATTATACCTAACTCCCCATAAAGCTAGTATAACTCTTTTTAAAACCACAAAGTATTTTCTTACCTACATAAAGTTGTTATAACCAACTTCCCATAAAGCCGTTATAACACTTTATGTTTTAAGAACAATCAAACACGATTAACACGTATGCGTCACCGTACTACATAGTTCACACATATCATGCTAGAAGGGATAGGAAGAGGTTCACATACCTGCGACGATTTATCGACAATAAGCAAAATGCTCCAAGTACTACAACCTTGCTAGCCCTTTCCACTCTCGAGTAGAATACGCTACTCTTAGTACTTCCACCTATAAAGGTCACAAACGTCTATTAACCCCAAACACAAGTTTCTATCTTTCTACAGAAAATTGGCACTCTCCCGCAGCGTAAATCTCCTCCTCTATCGAGGCCGGCTACCAAGCCAACCAGGGGGTTTACACGCCTAACCTGGACGTGTACAATTCTACTCAAAGAATACTACACAAGTCTCTGCAATACACTATGTAAATACTGATTCGATTCTTTCTTTACATTCAGGCTTAAGTCAAAAGACATTGCCGCACAATAATGTTCAGTTCTATATATAGTATACTTCAACTATATATTCTAACATGTAATTTCCAATTACAAAAGGGGGACAAGATTATTTACCTCGACAAGCCCAAAATTATCCAAGTTATAATGTCGATCCTGAGCAAGGTTTAGCTCCTACTCCGTGCGCTCCAATCCGCTCCAAACAACCCTTAGAAGTTCTAACCAACTTCTACTCAAATACTTCAACCAACTAGGCTAGGGGGGGGGGTACCCCACGGCTAGCACCACAAAGGGGGGAGGGTAGTACCTCTCGGCCACACCTCAAAGGGGAAGAGGGAGGGTTTCGGCCAAGGCCAATTTTAAGGGGGAGAGGGGCTCTTGGACGAGAGTCAACAAGAGGGAGGGGAGGGGTTTCCAAGACTTGGAAGATTTTTGGATGAATGAAGTCTTCAAGAGAGGGGGGTATTTATAGGAAAGCCAAAGGCCAACCAATGGCCAAGATCAAGCCATGTTCAAGGCAAGTGTATGGCCTTGATCAAGCCAAGTACACCCTAACCCTACTCCACAAAACATTGCACCAAACAAGCCACAAAACAAGGCACAAAACAAGGCCAAAACAAGGAACCAATTGTGCAAGGCCAAACGTCCCTCTTGGACGCCCAAATCGTCCAAAGCACCCCACTTGCTTCCAATGTGAGGGTGACACATGTCACCCTCCCGTTGGTCCAAAATGTTTCGTCTCTCGGAAAAATCCGCAAAAATACAAAAGCGACATAGCCGAATTTTCCCTCGCAGTTACGCGAAAACGTTTCGTTTAAAACGACTCTAACCGTTGTGCACAAATGTCATTCGGCCAAGCCACTGGCGGGGTGACACGTGTCACCCTCCTAATGGCCCTCATAAAACGTCTTCAGAAAAATATCCACAATGGCCAAAATCTCAAAACAAAGTGGGCCCACAAAAAGTAAATTTCTCCGTGGGCCCACGTGACCATTTCCAAAATAAAATCTCAAAATTCTAATATAATCTATGAAGTCCAAATACCAAATCTGGGAATCCAATTCCCATTAACGAACCTTTTTCTTCACAAATAACCGGAAACTTTTCCGTCGAAAACTCACATCTTTCTTTCTTTCCAAATTTTTTACGTGGTGCTCTCAAATGCGTCCTCGCATACATACCCTGAGAATACGGGGTATAACATTCTCCCCTCCTTAGAAACATTCGTCCCGAATGTTCCTTCTCAAGACGGATATCGATGAAGTTCCTCTAACAAGTTGCCAACGCCACAGCTTGGCCACAAAATAACACACGTCCTCTTCCTTCCTTACTCGTCGTGCCCTTCTCGAACACTTGAACTCTCCCAGTACGTACCATACTTCAGTCATTACTTCCGTTCCCAAAAATCTCTGGAGTCACTACCTCCAAACTTGGTCATCTTACTAACCTCAAACTTCCTTAAGGCCATTCCCGGCCTTTACGAACCGCTTCTGGTCGAACGCGTCCACGAACTCATACGATGATCATACAAACTTGGGCCTAGCATCCTCGTGACCCTACCACCTGGCGGCACCACCCAGAACTGACCCTACCTTAATCCGGACTACGGGTTGACTCGTATCACGTCCTCAACCCGACCCACAATCGCGTCAAGCCCTCGTTCCCCGACACGGAACAATCCTGCTGAATCACATCATTAAAGCTACCACTTCCATGTCACACTACCCATGGACTTATCACACAAATAAAACCCACGTAAACTACGTACTCTGATAAAGGTCAAACATAAAACGAATCTTTTACTCAAGACGACCTTACCTCTAAGGTCTCAATCGTGATGATCTAGGGTTCACTTACCATGCCCCATACTTACCCTTCTACAATAACGGTGTCTAAATCACATTTAGCACAAAGCTATCCGAACATAACACTTAACACATCATTAACATCAATACATACAAGTATCTAAAGGGTTAAGGATATACACAAACTAGGCGGTTCAAGGACCGCTAAAGCTGAACTTCCGCGACCTCTACCGTGGCATCGCTGCTCTAGTCTGTGCTATCCTACCAGCGCTACCCCTGGTCGGACAGTATCTCGTCATATGGCCCTGTTGGCCGCAAGAATAACAAGCTCCCTTGGTACTACGACACTCCCCGAAATGCGGTCTACCACATCGACCACACCGAGGTAGGGGTGATCAGATCGCCAAGCACCCTACTCCCGAACATCTCAAACACAGAGCCACGACCGCTCTGAATATCCCAAGGGTCCCGAAGGCTGCGGAGGACCACTCTGCAATGGCGGAGGTACATAACTAGTCTGCTGCTGAGGCGGTCCGCCTCGAAAGTCGCCAAAATATCCGGCCGTCTTGGCCTTCCTGTGGCGGTCCCATCGATCTCTGCGCTCGCACTCCAAGTGCATGAGCACGAATCGCGGCAATGTCCATGCCCGGTGAAGAAAACACCCGCACAAGACTCGGCCATATAATCATCTAGCCCGGTGACGTGGCGATGCACCTATCCTCCATATCTGCAATAAGCGCTAGGACATATCGAGCCAAAGAATCGAACTCGACATTGTACTCCCTGACAGTGCGCCCTCTCTGTCTCAGTAACAAAAATTTGTCGGCCCGTGCCCTCCTCATCTGCGGAGGCAAGAAGTGCGTGAGAAAAGCCCCCGAAAACTCATCCCATACTGTTGGAGGTGCATGCTCTCCCCGGGAAAGCTCCCACGAATCAAACCAATCGACTGCGGTATCACGCAGCCGATGCGAACCGAAGGTCACAGACTCGGTCTCTGAAGCCTTGATCACCCGCATGATCCTTTGTAACTGACGGATGAACTCCTGCGGATCATCCTCAGGCCTCGACCCATAAAACTCTGGCGGGCTACAACTCAGAAAGTCCCGTAGCCTCAAATGCGCTCTCGGGTGCACCAGTCTTCTTTGGAACCGGGCGCGCGTCCGGCTGTCCTCATATCTGGCCACAACCCTGGCCAATAACTGGGCCATCTCCTTGTGACCCATCTCCTGCTCCGGTATGGGGTGGAGGCTCAGTGCTTGTAGTCTCATCGCCCACGGCCGCGGCTCTAAACCTCTTTGGTCTTTGGCGGCGTCGCGAAACGCGCCGTCGGAAGCACTGTCTCAGTCTTGGCCGGGCTGCGCCTCGTACTCCTCAGATCCCACTAGCAGCCTCCGGCTGCCTTGCCCTTCGGCACCTGGCCGCTACGGAGGCATAAGCGGTAAAATGAAACACATCGGAGGGTCCAACTTACAACTCGGCTCTAAGGCACGATCTCGTAATGAGAAGAATAGAAACCAATCCTACATGTCCTATAGCCTCACGATTATAGATGTGGTGCACAACACACCGATAATCAAGACTCTACTGAACACGATCGTAGACACTTTCCGAGGACTAATCGCTGCGATACCACTTTGTCACACCCGAAATTCGGGCGTGGATCGTGCCTTACCCGCACCCTAGTGATACAACATCGAGAGAAAAACCATAAATAAAAACTTAGACATGCAACAATAGATATAATAATAAAGCAGCCAACCAATACGATTGCCTTCAAGTATATACATAAAACTCGAACAGTTTAATCCTTTTACAACCCCGCCTACAACAAGACCTGCACTTAAGATTTACAACGACTATGACGGACAGGCCCGCCATACCCCCGAATGTACAAGAACCTACAACTCGTGGAACACATACCAAAAGATAAGCCTCCGAGAAACGGAGCTTCCCAAAACGCAATCGAGATCCTAAGAGCGAGGATCCACGGCGATGTACCTCTACTGCGGCATGAACGCAGCCCAGAAGGAGGTCGATAACAGTACAGTATGTGAAATCAGAATATCTGCGATTAAATCATAACGATCTATATAAAGCGGGAGACATGTATGATAACCAAAATACAAGACGCAACATAAAAGCGGTCAAAGTCGGGGACTCACGCCTCAAAGTCACCACTCAAATATAACTATGGGTCTCACGCCACCACATCCATCATGTTCGCATCATGGCCACATGCCCCGAATCTTGCGACGGTGTAGACATGTCCATGATGCAACAATAATAACAAGGCCGCATGGCCACATGCCCCGAATCGCCGGTGTAGACATGCCCATGTAACCTCAATAACAATATCGGTGGTCAACCCCGCCGCACGCCACATGCCGGAATCTGCATCGGTGTAGACACGCCCATGTTGCGATAATAACCATATATCGGGTAATCAACCCGCCGCGTGGCGCGTGCCCCGGAATCTTGCGCGGTGTAGACATGCCCATGTGACATCAACAACAAGACAAGAATCAAAATGGAAACATACCCGTGGAATTCTCCATCACCGCCAAAGACGTCAAGTAAGTTCTCGACAAGTCAACCGCCCTCTATCGAGAGCGGTAACACGTAAATACCACACTTGCACAACAAAGGCTATCATCACAAGCGTAGGCAAGTTTCACAACAACAAGCATAGGCGAGTTTCACAACAACAAGCATAGGCAAGTTTCACAACAACAAGCATAGGCAAGTTTCACACAACTCAAAGTACTTTCAATTTAAGCCAAAGTCGGGTTTTAACCCCAAAGTACTACATACGTTAAGTTCTTTTAAAAGAGATCCATTACTTATAAAAGTCACTCGATACGTAGTATTATAATGACCAACCCACATTCCTTTTCAAAATCAAGTAACAACATTATTTTCCTAAGTTCGGTTTGCCTAGTTTGATTACTCAAGCTTCTCATTTTCAAATAGTTTCATAGTTCCCAAACTTAATCACTTGATTCCTTTTAGAACAATTGAGAAAAATATGTCTCACGTGAGAGTAGGTTATAATTGGTTACAACATTCTTAATACAGCAGCCATGATATAGAAAATGTAATATGATTTTGTCTCATATTAGATTCTATGCGGATGGAGGTTTCTCGGTTTTAATACGATACATCATTATTCAATACATTTTCCTTTATTAACGCTGCGGTGGTGCTGTCGATACATTCGATTTCAAATCGGAAACATTATCCCTTTAAATAAAACCAAGTACTCATTACTCACGAATGAGGTTTCACACAAACATTCACATTAAAACAAATAAGTTAAGTCTCTTATCTTATAAGATCAAGTCCCTTAACTTCTAACATCAGTAAACCATTTTCTTTACCTCTCTTAAGACATTATACCTAACTCCCCATAAAGCTAGTATAACTCTTTTTAAAACCACAAAGTATTTTCTTACCTACATAAAGCTGTTATAACCAACTTCCCATAAAGCCGTTATAACACTTTATGTTTTAAGAACAATCAAACACAGTTAACACATGTACGTCTACCGTACTACATAGTTCACACATATCATGCTAGAAGAGATAGGAAGAGGTTCACATACATCGCGACGATTTATCGACAATAAGCAAAATGCTCCAAGTACTACAACCTTGCTAGCCCTTTCCAACCTCGAGTAGAATACGCTACTCTTAGTACTTCCACCTATAAAGGTCACAAACGTCTATTAACCCCAAAACACAAGTTTCTATCTTTCTACAGAAAATTCAAAGACCTCTCCCCATGGCAGCGTAAATCTCCTCCTCTATCGAGGCTACTGCAAGCCAACCAGGGGGTTTACACGCCTAACCTGGACGTGTACAATTCTACTCAAGAATACTACACAAGTCTACTGTCTGATCCCATGTAAATACTGATTCGATTCTTTCTTTACATTCGTGCTTAAGTCAAAAGACATTGCCGCACAATAATGTTCGATTCTATATATAGTATACTTCAACTATATATTCTAACATGTAATTTCCAATTACAAAGGGGACAAGATTATTTACCTCGACAAGCCCAAAATTATCCAAGTTATAATGTCGATCCGAGCAAGGTTTAGCTCCTACTCCGTGCGCTCCAATCCGCTCCAAACACCCCTTAGAAGTTCTAACCAACTTCTACTCAAATACGTCACCCAACTAGGCTAGGGGGGGGGTACCCCACGGCTAGCACCACAAAGGGGGGAGGGTAGTACCTCTCGGCCACACCTCAGCTTGAAGAGGAGGGTTTCGCCAAGGCCAATTTTAAGGGAGAGGGCTCTTGGGCGAGAGTCAACAAGAGGAGGAGGGGTTTCAAGACTTGGAAGATTTTTGGATGAATGAAGTCTTCAAGAGAGTATTTATAGGAAAGCCAAAGGCAACGATGGCCACGATCAAGCCATGTTCAAGGCACGTGTATGGCCTTGATCAAGCCAAGTACCCCCTAACCCTACTCCACAAAACATTGCACCAAACAAGCCACAAAACAAGGCACAAAACACGGCCAAACCAAGGAACCAATTGTGCGAGGCCAAGCGTCCTCTTGGGCGCCCAGATAAATCCAAGCACGGCTTGCTTCAATGTGAGGTGACACGTATCACCCTCGTTGGTCCAAAATGTTCGTCTCTCGGAAAAATCCATAAAAATACAAAAGCGACCTGGCGAATTTTCCCTCGCAAGTTACGTAACGTTTCGTCGAAACGACTCTAGCAAGGGTGTTGTGCACAAATGTCATTCGGCGAGCCACTGGCGGGGTGACACGTGTCACCCTCCTAATGGCCCTCATAAAACGTCTTAGAAAAAATATCCACAATGGCCAAAATCTCAAAACAAAGTGGGCCCCACAAAAGTAAATTTCTCCGTGGGCCCACGTGACCATTTCCGAAAATAAAATCTCAAAATTCTAATATAATCTATGAAGTCCAAATACCAAATCTGGGAATCCAATTCCCATTAACGAACCTTTTTCTTCACAAATAACCGGAAACTTTTCCGTCGAAAACTCACATCTTTCTTTCTTTCCAAATTTTTTCTGTCGTGCTCTCGTACGTACGTCCTCGCATACATACCCTGAGAATACGGGGTATAACAATGCGTTCCACCGGAACTAGGTCGTAAGGACCGAGAAGAGCCTTAACGGGAATGTAAGTAACTATTGGCCAAGTTTGGATAGTAACTCCAAGGATTGGAGAAGAGAAACAAAATTTGAGATTTTGTACGTGTACTAAATGAGTTTGAAAGTACGAGAAAGTATGACAAGTAAGGAAAGAAAGGAACCTCTAAGGATCCCGTGTTTGGGAAGACAGTAACCTTCGAGTATGGTGAGAAGGGGCCATGGACGGAAGGACCATTATTATGTTCACGTATGTTGTGGTGTCCATGTGTGGCATCGTTGGTCTTGTGCAGTTTTGATTGATAGGCATAGTATAGAGTTTATGCCGGAGTTTGTATAGCTTGATAACCGACTAAGAACATTCGGGGACGAATGTTTCTAAGGGGGGAAGAATGTTACACCCCGTAAGTTCAGGACATGTATAAGTGAAGGTACGTAAGGAACACAAGACTTGGAAATTAGTACGAAAGGAAGAATTGTTTTTCCGACGGAAAATCTTCCGGACGTCGGAAAGGAAAAATGCTCGTTGTTGAGAATTGGATTCTCAAAATATATTATTTGAAGAGTATGGAACTTATATTCATATGGAAATTCATTTTTTTTACGGATTTGGTCACGTGGGGCCCACCCGAGGAATTTTACGTTTTGCGGGGCCCACGAGGGTTACGGAATTTTATGGACGAATGAGAGGGCGACACGTGGCACCCCCTCATGTGGTCTTGGTCGAAATGTTGCAAGGGTAAAATGGTCATTGACCATGGTAGAAGATAAGTCTTCCAAAGCTTGATATTGTTGACAAGTCAACTTGTCCACCTAGGCTTGATCCAAGTGAAACTCATCCTAGCCTCACATTTGTTTAAGTCTTGGCCCTTCATTGTGTTATATATACTAGGCTAGTGCAAGACAAGGTCTTCCAACACTTAGAATTATTTCACAACATTTTTCTTGTTCTTGAGGCTCACGGGTTTGGACAATTTGTGCACACAAAAATTTTAGTTTGTTGTCCAATATTCACAAGACTTTAACCCAATGTCCATAAGGGTTTTATAAGGATATCTCAATAGAAGGATTTCGGAAAAACGGCGTTTTCGTATTAGTCGCAAGGCGGAAACTTAGGGAGTTATTCAACTTTGAAGTTGAAACATGAAGATGGGTTCTTCTTAGGTCAACCCGCGGCAGGTTTGGTGGTGGGGTCAGTTTGTGGTGGTCCCGCTTTGGGTTGGGGTTACGAGGGTGTTAGGCCCAAGTTTAGAACTTGGAATTTGAAAAGGATTGGAAAAGACTTTGAATTGTTAGTATGTAGTTGGCCGAGAATGGCTTGGAGTTTTAAACTACTTGGTATGAATTGTGGGGCGGAATTTTACACGTATTGTAAGGCGTGTAATCCCCTTTGTTTGGTTGTTGTTTGGAGCCTTAAATGTGGCGTGTTGGTTATTGTATTCGGCCTTGAAAAAGGTGGCAAAGTGAGTAGAAACAAAGGAAGTGCTGCCCGATTTTCCGTAGAATTAGAGACCGTATACTTAGTATTATTCTACGTTAGAGACTAGAAGTTGATAGTCTTGTTGTGACCATTATAGGTTGACACTTCTACGTACGGCGTATTCGGCTTAGCTTGTGGATTTAGCCGAAAAGGTATGTGAACTATCTCCTCTTCTAGCATGATTCCTAAAGATAAAGAAAGTATGTTCTACTCCTTAAATGATCCATTCCTTGGTTGTATTTGGATTGCCTAATATAGAATTTGTTCTATGTACTTCCTTGATTATACTTTGATGTTTAAATTGTAAGTTGTATAATCCATTGCCTTAGTGAAGTTTGGATTCTTAAAGAGTGGAAGTATTTTACGTAAAGTACGTAGAGTCTTGAAAAGGAAGTGATTTCCAAATCTTTTGGCTAGTGCCTTAGTTCCAAAACCTAAAGGTCATTATAATGACTTTAGGAAAGTCAAAGGAGTGATTTACTTAATTGTTTTAAAAAGAGGAGAAATGACATGATTTAAAGAGAAGTAACTTGTTTTAAAAGGTGTGAGTTACTTGAGGTTTAAATGTGGGAGGAACTTGATTTCTAAAAGAAAAGAGACTTAAGAATTTGAAGTGTTTTGGTTTAAAAGAAAGGCATGGTCTGGTCTTAAATTTGTTTAAAACATAAAGTGTTATAATAGCTTTATGGGAAGTTAGTTATAACGACTTTATGAAAACAAAATAATGGTTTTATTATTGGATTTAAAATGGTAACTTGATTTTGGGAAAAGAGGAGTAACTTGAGTTTAAAAGTATAAGTAACTTATTTTCAAATATCGAACTTTTCTTGATGAGAAAAATATAAGTGGCTTGGTTTTAAAAGGTAGGAGTACCTTGATCTTAAAAGAGTTAGTTACTTGGGTTTTAAATGTATACTTGGCATCGTTTTAAAAAGTGTAAGCCACTTGGTTTAAAAAGTAGAAAGTACTTGATTTAAACATGAACGTGTTTGGTACTACGGATAATAGTATCGAGTTGTTTTACGTAAAAAGAGATCTTTTTGAAAGGATTAATGTATGTAGTACTTTGGGGTTAAAACCCGGACGTTGACATAAAAAAAGAAAGTACCTTGAGTTGTGTGTGACTTGTCTATGTTTGCGTGTGATAGCCTTGTCGTGCTAGTATTGTATTTCTATACCGCCGCGTCTCTCATTGAAGGGCCGACTGATTTGTTATGATATTACTTGGGCGTCTGCGGCGGTGGCGGAGAATTCCGCAGTGCGCTCACGTTGATAGTGTTATTCCATGGACTAGCTCTCCACGAGGTTTCTTCGATTCGGCCTTGGTATCCGTGGTCGGTTTCGTACTTGCCCGTCTCGTGGCTGATTCGGCCTTGGTACTGGTAGTTAGCCCTCGCACTTGCCCGCTCGGTTTAGTGGCGAAGTCTCGTGTCTGACGCGGTATCCGTAGTTAGCCCTCGTACTTGCCGTCGGCTACGTGACCACGACGCGAGTATCCGTAGTCGGCCAGACTTGCCGCCGTCGCCGTGGTGGAGTCTCGTGATACGGCCGTGGTATCTGGTAGTTAGCCCTCGTACTTGCCCCGGTCAGCTACGTGACACGGCCTTGGTATCTGGTAGTCGGCTTTCGTACTTGCCCCGTATCAGCTCCGTGGTTTGGTTGTATAGTATTGTTAGTATGGCTCTGGTATCTGGTAGTTAGCCTTCGTACTTGCTCCGTACGGTTTTATGACACAGGTGGGACCTGGTGTCATGTGTACTCCTTGGTGTTGTTCTATCATAGACTGCCGGTAGTGAGGAAGGAATTCCACGGGCACGATTGATGTTGTGGGCGTGAGACCCATGGTTATATTTTGAGTGATGACTTGGAGGGCATGAGTCCCTGACTTGACGTGACTGCTTATATATTGTGAACTGTAGTTTGGTTATCATACATGTCTCCTGTTTTATATAGACTGTTATGGTTTCACTTACAAGCTTTCATTTCACATACTTGGTACATTCTTCGTACTGACCTCCTTTGGGGGGCTGCGTTCATGCCGCAGGTTTAGGTACGCTGTTTGGTGATCGGCAGGTGTAGGACCCTGCTCAGAATTTTGGATAGCTCCTTCTGTTCGGGAGTTATCTTTTTGGTATGAGATTCTTCAGTACAGTCTTTTGTACATTTATGGGTACGGCGGGGCCTTGTCCCGTCATAGTTCAGTAACTCTTAGAGGTCTGTATTCATATGTGGGATTGGACTCATGTACGGTGTAGTGTCTTTTGTTTATGTATATATGGCAGCCTTGTCGGCTTTGCCCTTGCACGTATGTTGGTTTTAAAAAAAAAAAAAAGGTGTTATTTAATTTCTGCAGTTTTACTTAGTTGTTAAGGTAGAAGGGTGCCCAGGTAGGGCACCAGTCACGGGCCCGGGGTTCGGGGTGTGACTTATATAGTAAGGTAGACGTACGTGTGTGGAATGAATTTGGTTTGTTTAAAACATAAAGTGTTATAATGGCTTTATGGGAAGTTAGTTATAGCGACTTTATGAAGATGAAAGAATGGCTTGAATTATTCTAGAAAGTTAAGAGACTTGACTTATAAACGACTTGATTTTGGGAAAGTATAAAGTAACTTGATTTAAAAGTATAGGTTATTTCTTTTGAAAAGAGTAATTTACTTGAGTTTAAAAGTGAAAGTAACTTGTTTTTGAATATTGAACTTGTCTTGAATAAGAAAGTATAAGTGGCTTGATTTTAAAAAGTGTGAGTGTCTTGATCTTAATAGAGTGAGTTACTTGGGTTTTGAAAGTATACTTGACGTTGTTTTAAAAGTGTAAGCCACTTGGTTTAAGAAGTATAAAGTACTTGATTTAAACATGAACGTGTTTTGATACTACGGATATTAGTATCGTGTTGTTTTTACATAAAAAGAGATCTTTTTGAAAGAATTGAAGTATGTAGTACTTGGGGTTAAACACCCGGGTTTTTGGCATAAAATGAGAGTCTAAGAGTATGTTAAAACTTGCCTATGCTAGTTGTGATAGCCTTTGTTGTGCAAATGTTATATTCTTATGGTACTGCATCTCTCGATGGAGGGTGTTACACCCCGCAGTTCCAGGGTATGTATGTGAGGACGTACGTAGGAGAATACGACATTAAGATTGGAAAGGAAGAAAGATTTGATTTTCCGACGGAAAATTTTCCGGATTTTGTGAAGGAAAAAAGTTTATTAATGGGAATTGGATTCCCAGATTTGGTATTTGAACTTATTGGAATATTAGAGAATGATGGAATTTTATTTTCGGATTTGGTCACATGGGGCCCACGGGGAAAAATTTACGGTTTTGTGGGGCCCACATTGTTTTCGAGATTTTGGCCATTATGGATGTTTTCGGGACATGAAATATTTTGGACGAATAGGAGAGCGACACGTGTCACCTCCTTAGGTGGCTTGTGGCCGATTTATGTGGACAAGTGGCCTCTTGGCCGAAATGGGGAGACAAGTGGCAAGCCACTTGTCTCAAGATTTTGTTGGACATGTGGTTTGTGGGGCACACACACACATGTCCCCAATCTAGACCACACACTTGCTTGCATCCTATCCCTTGATTTCCCTATAAATACACCCCTTGTTGCAAGACTTCATTCACACTTGAATTAATTTCCAAGACTTTAAATACTCTCTCCCCTTTGATAGTGTTCTCGGAAATAGCCCTTGTCATTGACCAAAAGTTGTCCAAAAATCCTTAAACTTTTAAGTGTTCTTCCTTAAGGTGTTAGGAATATTATGAACCAAGAGTTAGACAAGATTTCACACCCCTAGCCTTAGATATACCTCTTGGCCGAAACTTGCCAATTTGAGACCTAAGGTATCCTTCACTTTTGGAGTTGGATCTTGAAGAGGAGTTGGTTAGGAGCTACTAAGGGTTGCTTGGAGCGGGTTGGAACGTAAGGAATTGGAGCTAAAATTCCTAAGGATCGACTTTTAATCATTGGAAAATTTTGGGCTTATCGAGGTAATGATCTTTTTCCTTCTATTGTAATTGGAGATTACATGTTGTAGTAGTTTATAATTGAGTATATGATATGTGGATAGAAGGTTGAAAAGAAATGGACTGTTTAGTATATTGTGGGGCAGAATTTTACACGTCCAGTTAGGCGTGTAATCCCCTTGAGTTGTTGTATTACTGCGCCATAAATGTGGCATGTTGGCTATTGATATCGGGCCTTGAAAAAGGTGGAACAGTAAGTAGATACAGGGGAAGTGCTGCCCAATTTTCCATAGGATAAGGAACCTTATACTTAGAAATGTTCTACGAAGAGATCTAGACGTTAATAGACGTATTTGGTTGTTATAGGTGGATATTCTACGCGCGGCATACTCGACTTGGCTTGTGGATTAAGCCTAAGAGGTATGTGATTCTTCCTATTCTCTTGAGCATGATTATGTTACACCCCGTAGTTCCAGGGTATGTATGTAATGACGTACGTACGAGAATTCAACATTAAGATTGGAAAGGAAGACAGATTTGATTTTCCGACGAAAAGTTTTCCGGATTTTGTGAAGGAAAAAGGTTCGTAAATGGGAATTGGATTCCCAGATTTGGTATTTGGACTTCTTGGAATATTAGAGAACTATGGAATTTTATTTCCAGATTTGGTCACGTGGGGCCCACGGGGAAAATTTACGGTTTTGTGGGGCCCACATTGTTTTGGAGATTTTGGCCATTATGGATGTTTACGGAAGATGACATATTTTGGACGAATAAGAGGGCGACA
Organism: Przewalskia tangutica; assembly: GCA_029844215.1. Classification (NCBI taxonomy): domain Eukaryota; kingdom Viridiplantae; phylum Streptophyta; class Magnoliopsida; order Solanales; family Solanaceae; genus Przewalskia; species Przewalskia tangutica. The sequence continues at coordinate 74,525,159 of CM056725.1, forward strand.
CGTGTCACCCCTTAGGTGGCCATGGTGGCCGAAATTGGTGGGAAAAGTGGCTAGCCACTTGTCCATGTTGGCCGAAATGGAGAGACAAGTGGCAAGCCACTTGTCTCAAGTTTTTGTGGAACATGTGGATTGTGGGACCCACACACACTTGTCCCCAATCTCTACCACACACTTGCTTTGATCCTAGCCATTGATTTCCCTATAAATACCCCCCCTTGTTGCAAGACTTCTTCATCCACACTTGAATTAATTTCCAAGACTTGAAATACTCCCTCCACTTTGATAGTGTCTCGGCAATAGCCCTTGATCATTGACCAAAAGTTGTCCAAAAATCCTTAAACTTTTAAGTGTTCTTCCTTGATGTGTTAGGAAGGTTGTTAACCAAGAGTTAGACAAGATTTCACACCCCTAGCCTTAAAACCCTCCTTGGCCGAAAGTTGCCATATTTAGAACCTAAGTGTTCTTCACTTTTTGGAGTTGGATCTTGAAGAGAAGTTGGTTAGGAACTTCTGAGGGTTGCTTGGAGTGGATTGGAACGTAAGGAATTGGAGCTAAGAATTCCTAAGGATCGACTTTTAATCATTGGAAAATTTTGGGCTTATCGAGGTAATGATATTTGTCCTTCTATTGTAATTGGAGATTACATGTTGTAGTAGTTTATAATTGAGTTTATGATATGTGGACAGAAGGTTGAAAAGAAATGGACTGTTTAGTATATTGTGGGGCAGAATTTTACACGTCCAGTTAGGCGTGTAATCCCCTTGAGTTGTTGTATTACTGCGCCATAAATGTGGCATGTTGGCTATTGATATCGGGCCTTGAAAAGGTGGAGCGATGAAGTAGATACAGGAAGTCTTTGCCTAATTTTCCGTAGGATAAGGAACCTTATACTTAGGAATGTTCTACGAAGAGATCTAGACGTTGATAGACGTGTTTGGTTGTTATAGGTGTATATTCTATGCGCGGCATACTCGACTTGGCTAGTGGATTAATCCGAAAAGGTATGTGATTCTTCCTATTCTCTTGAGCATGATTATTTGTGAAATATATAGTGCGGTAGACGCACGTGTGTTAAAGGAGTTGGATTTCCTTTTTGTGTCCTTGACTTGATTCTAGAGTTAAGTGACTTGATATGAAATGTTAAGGACTTGAATTGTGTTAAAAAGTTGTGAAACCTCATTTGTGAGTAATGGGTACTTAGTCTTTAAAAGAATAAAGTTATCTTGATTTCGGAAATGAGAATAAGTATCGAACAAGCCATTGCAGCGTTAATAAAAGAAAATGTATCGACAATCAATTAAATTAAAATGAGTAGAATTCTCCATCTGCATAGAATCTAAGATAAGATAAAATTGTATTATATTTTCTAGATCATGGCTGCTTTAATAAGATCATTATAAACAAGTATTGATTTTCTTGATTTCCAAAGTAAGAAACTTGATTTCTAAATGAGAAGAGACTTGAGAATTTGAAGTTATGAAGCTTAAACTATTTTGAGAAGTATATTGTTACTTGACCTTAGAAAGGAGAAGTGTTTTTGTTTAAAATGAAGGCATGGTGTTGTCTTGATTTGGTTGTAAAGGAAGGTATGGAAATTGTTTTCGTTTACTTAAAATAATAGTTACTCTATTTTTATACTACGGGTATTAGTATCGTGTGACTTTTTGTGAAAGAAATGGGTCTTTTTAAGAGAGTTGAAGTATGTAGTACTTGGGGTTAAAACCCGGATTTTTGGCATAAAATGAGAGTCTAGGAGTATGTTAAAATTGCCTATGCTAGTTGTGATGGCCTTTGTTGTGCAAGTGTTTTATTCATATGCTACCGCGTCTCTCAGTTGGAGGGCCGGCTGTCTTGCTGTAAATTTACTTGGACGTACCGACAGTGACGGAGGCTTCCACGGGTATGCTTCCATTGTGATTAATCCTTGGACATCTCGAGAGCTAATCCATGGGGTAATAATCGTATATAACATACCTGTGGCATCCCTCATCTCGGGTACATGTCTTCATGGGGAGCTAGTCCATGGAGTAATAATCGTATATAACATGCCCGTGGCATCCCTCATCTCGGGTACATGTCGTCATGGGGAGCTAGTCCATGGAGTAATAATCGTATATAACATGCCTGTGGCATCCCTCATCTCGGGTACATGTCTTCATGGGGAGCTAGCCCATGGGGTAATAAAATAAATCTGGGAATCTAACACGCCTCCTGGTCGCATGCCTCAGAATTCCACATCGCAATGGAAGCATACCCGTGGAAGCCTCCGTCACTGTCGGTACGTCCAAGTAAATTTACAGCAAGACAGCCGGCCCTCCAACTGAGAGACGCGGTAGCATATGAATAAAACACTTGCACAACAAAGGCCATCACAACTAGCATAGGCAATTTTAACATACTCCTAGACTCTCATTTTATGCCAAAAATCTGGGTTTTAACCCCAAGTACTACATACTTCAACTCTCTTAAAAAGACCCATTTCTTTCACAAAAAGTCACACGATACTAATACTCGTAGTATCAAAACAGAGTAACTATCATTTTAAGTAAACCAAAACAATTTTCGTACCGTCATTTTTAAATAAACCAAGACAAAACCATGCCTTCCTTTAAAACCAAATCAAGACAATACCATGCCTTCCTTTTAAACAAAAACACTTCTCCTTTTTAAAGTCAAGTAACAATATACTTTTCAAAATAGTTTAGGCTTCCTAACTTCAAATTCTCAAGTCTCTTCTCTTTTAGAAATCAAGTTTCCTACTTTGGAAATCAAGAAAATCAATACTTGTTTATAATGATCTTATTAAAGCAGCCATGATCTAGAAAATGTAATACAATTTTGTCTTATCTTAGCTTCTATGCAGATGGAGAATTCTACTCATTTTAATTTAATCGATTGTCGCTACATTTTCTTTTATTAACGCTGCAATGGCTTGTTCGATACTTATTCTCATTTCCGAAATCAAGATAACTTTATTCTTTTAAAGACCAAGTACCCATTACTCACGAATGAGGTTTCACAACTTTTTAACACAATTCAAGTTCTTAACATTTCATATCAAGTCACTTAACTCTAGAATCAAGTCAAGGACACAAAAAGGAAATCCAACTCCTTTAACACACGTGCGTCTACCACACTATATATTTCACAAATAATCATGCTCAAGAGAATAGGAAGAATCACATACCTCTTCGGCTTAATCCACTAGCCAAGTCGAATATGCCGCGCGTAGAATATCCATCTATAACAACCAAACACGTCTATCAACGTCTAGATCTCTTCGTAGAACATTTCTAAGTATAAGGTTCATTATCCTACGGAAAATTGGGCTGCACCTCTCATGTATCTACTTACCTCTACCTTTTTCAAGGCCTGATATCAATGGCCAACATGCCACATTTAAGGCGCAATAATGCAATAATTCAAAGGGGGTTGCACGCCTAACTGGACGTGTAAAATTCTGTCCCACAATACACAATACAATCCATTTCTTTTCAATCTTCTATCCACATATCATATACTCAATTATACACTACTACAACATGTAATCTCCAATTACAATAAAAGGACAAAGATCATTACCTCGATAAGCCCAAAATTTTCCAATGATTAAAAGTCAATCCTTAGGAATCTTAGCTCCAATTCCTTACGTTCCAACCCGCTCCAAGCAACCCTTAGTAGCTCCTAACCAACTCCTCTTCAAGATCCAACTCCAAAAAGTGAAGAACACTTAGGTTCCAAACATAGCAACTTTCGGCCAAGGCAAGGTTTTAGGGCTAGGGGTGTGAAATATTGCCTAACTCTTAGTTAACAACCTTCCTAACACCCCAAGGAAGAACACTTAAAAGTTTAAGGATTGTTGGACAACATTAGGTTAAGGGGAGGGGCTATGGCCGAATGCTCAAGGAAAAGGAGGGAGTATTTGCCTTGGAAATCTCAAGTGTGGGATGAAGTATTGCAATCCAAAGGGAGGGGTATTTATAAGACAATCAAAGGCTAGGATGCAAGCAAGTGTGTGGTGAGATTGGGGAAGCAGTGTGTGCCCACAAGCCACTTGTCCAAACAAGACAAATTTGAGACAAGTGGCTAGCCACATGTCACACCAAATCGGCCACATGCCACCTAAGGGGGTGACACGTGTCGCCCTGCAATCCAAAATATTTCATCTCCCGAAAACATCCATAATAGCCAAAATCTCGAAAACAAAGTGGGCCTCACAAAACCGTAAATTTCTCCCGTGGGCCCCACGTGACCAATTCCGGAAAATAAAATCCATAATTCTCTAATATTCCAAGAAGTCAAAATACCAAATCTAGGAATCCAATTCCCATTTACGAACCTTTTTCCTTCACAAAATCCGGAAAATTTTCCGTCGGAAAGTCAAATCTTTCTTCTTTTCCACTCTTAATGTCGTATTCTCGTACGTACGTCCTTACATACATACCCTGGAACTATGGGGTGTAACATTCTTCCCCCCTTAGAAACATTCGTCCCGAATGTTCCTTCTAAGTCTCCAAAACACATGCGTCGGTATAGTCTTTACTACTATACTTACAAAACCGATTATGCCACACATGGCCATAATATAACACACGCGCAATACTTACATCCACGCCAACGAGTAATCACCTCTAACGTGCATAACATCACTATTAGCTCCCACTCATGGTCTAAAGGATACTCTCTTCGCACCTTCACTTCACAAAGAAAATGATCACTTCCATTTTTTTAACACATGTTCGCTTCTTTTCTTACTCGTCGTACCATTCTCGTACACCCGAACTCTTTTTAGTACACGTACCACATTTCAGTCATCGCTTCAGCTTTCAAAATCTTGGGGTTACTACCTCCAACTTGGTCATTACTAGCTTCAATTCCTTTAAGGCCATTCTCGGCCTTCATGATCTGATTCTGGTCGAACGCATCCACGAACTCGTACAATTGTTACCTAGACTTGGGCCTAGCACCGTCGTGACCCTAACACCTAGTGGGACCACCTCAAACTGACCCCACCTCATTCCGGGCAGCGGGTTGACCCGCGATCTGGCCTCAACCCAACCCATTTCGTACCAAACTCTTGTTCCCGGTCCGGAACAATCTCACTATTCAAGTCATGAAAACCTAGTGGTCTTCTTAGCTTAATTACCCACTTTCATTTCACACCACTCATGGAATTATCATACTAATATACCCCACGTATACTATGTACCTCGACGAAGATCACCCGTAAAATCTTTTACTCAAGACGGCCTTGCACCTAAGATCACCACGATGTCCAACTGGTATGATTCATGGGAACTGTCCCAGGGGGAGCATGCGCTTCCAACTGGCTGGGATGAGTTCTCGGAGGCATTTCTTAACCACTTCTTGCCTCCACAGATGAGGAGAGCCATAGTGGACAGTTTTATGATGTTGAGACAGAATGGGCGGACGGTTCGAGAGTACAACATAGAGTTCGACTCATTAGCTCGATATGCCCCCACTCTAGTGGCAGACATGGAGGATAAAGTGCACCGATATGTCACGGGACTGGATGATTATCTAGCAGAAGGTTGTACAGGAGTAGCTCTTCAGTCGGGCATGGACATTGCCCGCATGCAGGCTTATGCACGAGGGGCGAGAACGTGAGGTCGGCGAAATGGTGAGATCGGCCAAGAGGCGAAGCACCAGGTCCTTTGGTAACTTTCGAGGCGGACAGCCTCAGCAGCAGGCTAGGTCTACATTTCAGCCGACACTGGGTGCTCCTTCCCGGTCTTCTGGCAGGAGGTTTGATCGCCGGGGATATTCAGAAGCAGGTCAGGCCTCCAGGGCTGCAGATTCACAGATACCCGAGGATAGTAGCCAGGGGAAGCCCCCTTTTCCTCGGTGTGGTCGCTGTGATAGATCCCATTTTGGGGAGTGTCGTACTACTTCGACAGCTTGTTATGCTTGCGGCCAGCAGGGCCATTTGGTGAGAGACTGTCCGACTAGATGTGGCACTGGTGGGATAGCACAATCTACAGGATCAGTTGCAGGTTCTTCGCCTTCAATAGTTAGGCAGGATGTTCATACATCGGCAGGCCATGTCAGAGATCGTGGTGGAAGTTCCCAGTTTTAGCGTTCCTTTGAACCGCCTATTTGATTTCAGGTATATCCTTAACCCTCTAGAGACTAGTATGCGTGATAAGATGATTATATGATAAGTGTTATGTTCGGATAACATTGTGTAAATTGTGTTTAAGACACTTGGTTAGAGGGAAAGGTAGGTTTGGGTGCATGGAGATTGTGAACCTTAGAATATAGATAACCGTGGAGACCTTAGATGCAAGGCCGTCTGGGTAGAAGATTTTGCGGGTGATCTTTGTCGGAGTACATAGTATACGTGGGGTATATTTGTGTGATAAGTCCATGAGTGGTGTGAAATGAAAGTGGGTAATTAAGCTAAGAAGAACACTAGGTTTTCGTGACTTGAATAGTGAGATTATTCCGGACAGGGAACAAGAGTTTGCCACGAAATGGGTCGGGTTGAGGCCAGATCGCGGGTCAACCCATAGCCCGGATTAGAATGGGGTCAGTTTGAGGTGGTCCCTCTAGGTGATAGGGTCACGGGGGTGCTAGGCCCAAGTTTAGGTAACCATCGTATGAGTTCGTGGATGCGTTCGACCAGAATCGAATCGTGAAGGCCGGGAATGACCTTAAAGGAAATTGAAGCTATTAATGACCAAGTTAGTGGTAGTAACTCCAAGGTTTTGAAGCAGCGATGATCAAGCATTAGTGCGTGTACTAGAAAGAGTTCGGGTGTACGAGAAGAGTACGACGAGTAAGAAAAGAAGCGAACTTGTGTTAAGCGAATGGAAGTGATCATTTTTGTGAAGTAAAGGTGCGAAGAGAGTATCATTTAGACCACGAGTGGGAGCTAATAGTGATGTTATACACGTTAGAGGTGATTCTTCATTGGCTTGGATTTAAGTATTACGTGTGTGTTATTATGGCCATGTGTGGCATAATTGGTTTTGTAAGTATAGTAGTGAAGACTATACCGGCGCATGTATGTTTGGAGACTTAGAAGGAACATTCGGGACGAATGTTTCTAAGGGGGGAAGAATGTTACACCCCGTAGTTCCAGGGTATGTTTGTGAAGACGTACGCACGAGAATTCGACATTAAGATTGGAAAGGAAAAAAGATTTGATTTTCCGACGAAAGATTTTCCGGATTTTGTGAGGGAAAAAGGTTCGTAAATAGGAATTGGATTCCCAGATTTGGTATTTGGACTTCTTGGAATATTAGAGAATTATGGAATTTTATTTCCAGATTTGGTCACGTGGGGCCCACGGGGAAAATTTACGGTTTTGTGGGGCACACATTGTTTTGGAGATTTTGGCCATTATGGATGTTTCCGGAAGATGAAATATTTTGGACGAATAAGAGGGCGACACGTGTCACCCCATTAGGTGGCCATGGTGGCCGAAATTGGTGGGACCCACACACACTTGTCCCCAATCTCTACCACACACTTGCTTTGGTCCTAGCCCTTGATTTCCCGATAAATACCCCCCTTGTTGCAAGACTTCTTCATCCACACTTGAATTAATTTCCAAGACTTGAAATACTCCCTCCCCTTTGATAGTGTCTCGGAAATAGCCCTTGATCATTGACCAAAAGTTGTCCAAAAATCCTTAAACTTTTAAGTGTTCTTCCTTGATGTGTTAGGAAGGTTGTTAACCAAGAGTTAGACAAGATTTCACACCCCTAGCCTTAAAACCCTCCTTGGCCGAAAGTTGCCATATTTAGAACCTAAGTGTTCTTCACTTTTTGGAGTTGGATCTTGAAGAGAAGTTGGTTAGGAACTTCTGAGGGTTGCTTGGAGTGGATTGGAACGTAAGGAATTGGAGCTAAGAATTCCTAAGGATCGACTTTTAATCATTGGAAAATTTTGGGCTTATCGAGGTAATGATCTTTGTCCTTCTATTGTAATTGGAGATTACATGTTGTAGTAGTTTATAATTGAGTTTATGATATGTGGATAGAAGGTTGAAAAGAAATGGACTGTTTAGTATATTGTGGGGCAGAATTTTACACGTCAAGTTAGGCGTGTAATCCCCTTGAGTTGTTGTATTACTACGCCTTAAATGTGGCATGTTGGCTATTGATATCGGGCCTTGAAAAAGGTGGAACAGTAAGTAGATACAGGGGAAGTGTTGCCCAATTTTCCGTAGGACAAGGAACCTTATACTTAGGAATGTTCTACGAAGAGATCTAGACGTTTATAGACGTGTTTGGTTGTTATAGGTGGATATTCTACGTGCGGCATACTCGACTTGGCTAGTGGATTAAGACGAAGAGGTATGTGATTCTTCCTATTCTCTTGAGCATGATTATTTGTGAAATATATAGTGCGGTAGACGCACATGTGTTAAAGGAGTTGGATTTCCTTTTTGTGTCCTTGACTTGATTCTAGAGTTAAGTGACTTGATATGAAATGTTAAGAACTTGAATTGTATTAAAAAGTTGTGAAACCTCATTTGTGAGTAATGGGTACTTGGTCTTTAAAAAAATAAAGTTATCTTGATTTCGGAAATGAGAATAAGTATCGAACAAGTCATTGCAATGTTAATAAAAGAAAATGTATCGACAATCAATTAAATTAAAATGAGTAGAATTCTCCATCTGCATAGAAGCTAAGATAAGACAAAATTGTATTACATTTTCTAGATCATGGCTGCTTTAATAAGATCATTATAAACAAGTATTGATTTTCTTGATTTCCAAAGTAAGAAACTTGATTTCTAAAAGAGAAGAGACTTGAGAATTTGAAGTTATGAAGCTTAAACTATTTTGAGAAGTATATTGTTACTTGACCTTAGAAAGGAGAAGTGTTTTTGTTTAAAAGGAAGGCATGGTGTTGTCTTGATTTGGTTTTAAAGGAATGTATGGAAATTGTTTTGGTTTACTTAAAACAATAGTTACTCTATTTTGATAATACGGGTATTAGTATCGTGTGACTTTTTGTGAATGAAATGGATCATTTTAAGAGAGTTGAAGTATGTAGTACTTGGGGTTAAAACCCGGATTTTTGGCAAAAAATGAGAGTCTAGGAGTATGTTAAAATTGCCTATGCTAGGTGTGATGGCCTTTGTTGTGCAAGTGTTTTATTCCTATGCTACCGCGTCTCTCAGTTGGAGGGCCGGTTGTCTTGCTGTAAATTTACTTGGACATACCGACAGTGACGGAGGCTTCCACGGGTATGCTTCCATTGTGATTAATCCTTGGACATTCTTGCGATGTGTTATTCCGAGGTATGCGACCAGGAGGCGGGTTAGATTCCCGGATTTATTTTATTACCCTATGGGCTAGCTCCCCATGAAGACATGTACCCGAGATGAGGGATGCCACGGGCATGTTATATACGATTATTACTCCATGGACTAGCTCCCCATGAAGATATGTACCCGAGATGAGGGATGCCACGGGCATGTTATATACGATTAATACTCCATGGACTAGCTCCCCATGAAGACATGTACCCGAGATGAGTGATGTCACAAGCATGTTATATACGATTATTACCCCATGGATTAGCTCTCCATGAAGTCATGTACCCGAGATGAGGGATTCCACGGGCATGACATATATATATATAAATGTATTGTATATGTGTACGCCGACAGTGAGGTAGGATTCCACGGGCGCGTCACATGGTTATATGTTACACCCACGGATGTCGGCAGTGATGGAGGATTCCACGGGCAGGAGATATATATATATATATATTGTATATGTGTACGCCGATAGTGAGGTAGGATGCCACGGGCGCGTCACATGATTTTAGATTACACTTACGACTGCCGACAGTGAGGAAGGAGTTCCACGGGCATGAGTGATGACTTTGAGGGCGTGAGTCCCTGACTTGGCATGACTACTTGTATATTGTGTACTGTAGTTTGGTTATCATACATGTCTCCTGTTTTATATAGACTGTTATGATTTCATTACAGTATTTTCAGTTTCACATACTTGGTACCTGTTGTACTGACCTCCTTCGGGGGGCTGCGTTCATGCCGCAGGTAGAGGTACACTGGTTGTTGATCCTTGCTCATAGGATCACAGTTCTGCATTTTGGGAAGCTCCGTTTCTCCGGAGGCTTATCTTTTGGTATGATTCCCTGAGATTGTAGGTTCTTGTACATTCAGGGGTATGGCGGGGCCCTGTCCCGTCGTAGTTGTTATAAAACTCTTAGAGGTCTGTAGTACTGTTGTGAGTTGGGCTTGTAAAGGATGTAACTGTTCAGGTTTATATATATATGCAGAAAGGTGACCGTTTTGGTTAGCATGTTCCTCATTTTATATTATTTCATGTCTATGAGTTTTTTATTTCCGCTGATTTTCTCTGATGTATTATCACTAGGGTGCCCGGAGTAAGGCACCAGTCGCGGGCCCGAGGTCGGATCGTGACAAAAGTGGTATCAGAGCAGTTTGTCCTCGAAAAGTGTCTACATACCGTATCTAGTAGAGTTTTGATTATCGGCGTGTTGTGCACCACACATATAATCAGGAGTCTGCAGGATATTTAGGATTGGTTTCCATTCTTCTCACTCTGAGATGGTGCCTTAGAGTTGTGTTATAAGTTGGACTCCCTCTGACGTATTCTTATGTACCAGTTATGCCTCCACGCAAGGAAACCGCGTCCCAGAAGGGCCAAGGCAGCAGAGGGAGCTGCTAGTAGAACACAGAGGGTTACGAGGGCACAGGCCCAGTCATTACCGGAGGTAGTGCTTCAGACGGCGAGTTCTATGACGCCGCCAGCCCTAGCATAGTTTAGAGCAGCAGCAGTGGCCACTAAGGCCACGATACCGACCTCGGTCCAGCCGGGAAGCGAGAGGATATGGGTTACAAGGAGATGTCGATTACTAGCCGTGATCATGGCGAGCACGAGGACGAGCGAGAGACAGCGATTCGGTTGTGCGTAGTTCACCCCAGTCGATAGTTTGAGACTTGAGAACTTTTGAGTTGCGATCCGCCCAAAGTTCTATGGATCGAAGCGAGAAGATCCTCGGAGTTTATTAAAGCGATTGCATCGGATCGTAAGTGATTAAGGCCTCGAGGCCGAGTCGGTGGTCTTGGGTTCGTATCATTGCGGGATATTGCAGTCAACTGGTTTGATTCATGGGAACTGTCCCGGGGGGAGCATGCGTTTCCAGCTAGTTGGGACGAGTTCTCAGAGGCGTTTCTTAACCACTTCTTGCCTCCACAGATGAGGAGAGTCCGAGTGGATAGCTTTATGATGTTGAGACAGAATGGGCGGACGGTTCGGGAGTACAACATAGAGTTCGACTCATTAGCTCGGTATGCCCCCACTCTAGTGGCAGACATGGAGGATAAAGTGCACTGATATGTCACGGGACTGGATGATTATCTAGCAAAGGGTTGTACTGGAGTAGCTCTTCAGCCGGGCATGGACATTGCCCGCATGCAGGCTTATGCACGGGGGCGAGAGCGTGAGGTCGGCGAAATGGCCGAGATTAGCACAAGAGGGCGAGCAGCGAGTCCTTTAGTAACTTTCGGCGGACAACCTCGGAAGAGCTAGAAATACACTTCACCGATCTGAGTCCTCTTTCACTATCTTCGGGGCGTGCAGGGTATTCGAGGCGGGTCGGGGCTCGAGGCTTGAGTTTCCATGGGAGAAGGGGTGTTAGCCAGACGAAGCCACCCCTACCTCGGTGTGGTCGATGTGGTAGACCCCATTTTGGGGAGTGTCGTGCTACTAGGGGAGCCTGTTATACTTGCGGCCACCAGGGCCATTTTGCGAGGGACTGTCCGACCAGAGGTAGCGCGGAAGTTAAGACTCAGCTTTCGGGATCAGTGGATGGTTCATCACCTTCTATAGCTATGCGCCCAGCAGGGCAGGATTATGATTAGAGCGACAAAGGAAAAGTGAAGCAATAGTTACAGGTATACCCTTAACCCTCTAGAGACTAATATGTGTGATAAGATGATTACATGTTGAGTGTTATGTACGGGTAGATTTGTGTAAATTGTGATTTAGAAGCCTGGTTAGTAAAAAGGGGAAGTTTGGGTACATAGAGATTGTGAGCCTCAGAATTTTGATAACCGTGGAGACCTTAGATGCGAGGCCGTCTTGAGTAGAAGATTTTGTGGGTGATCTTTGTCGGAGTACATAGTATACGTGGGGTATATTTGTGTGATAAGTCCATGAGTGGTGTAAAATGAAAGTGGGTAGTTGAGCTAAGAAGACCATTAGGCTTTCACGACTTGAATAGTGAGATTTGTTCCGGACGAGTAATGAGGATTTAGTGCGATAATGGGTCAGGTTGATAACCAATCGCGGGTCAACCCGCAACCTGGAATGGAGTGAGGTAAGTTTGAGGTGGTCCCGCTAGGTGATAGGGTCACGAGAGTTCTAGGCCCAAGTTTATGTAACCATTGTACGAGTTCATAGACGCGTTCGACCAGAATCGGGTCGTGAAGGCCGAGAATGGCCTTAAGGGAAATTTAAACTAGTAATGAACAAGTTTGGAGGTGGTAACTCCAAGGTTTTGAAAACAGAAGCAGTGTTTGAAATATGGTACGTGTACTAGAAAGAGTTCGGGTGTATGAGAAGAGTACGACGAGTAAGAAAAGAAGGGAACATGTGTTAAAAGAATGGAAGTGATCATTTTTGTGAAGTAAAGGTGCGAAGAGAGTATCCTTTAGACCATGAGTGGGAGCTAATGGTGATGTTATACACGTTATAGGTGATTACTCATTGGCGTGGATTTGAGTTTTGCACGTGTGTTATTGTCACGACCCGACCGGGCGCGGCGGTGCCTACAGGCACCGCATAATCATACAACATAATAAAGCTGCGGAAGATAAATAACACTCCTTTTTTTAAAACTAAGGCCAAGCGATAAAGTGCCATAACATAAAAATTACCGAAAGTCTACACATTTAACAATGTAAAAACAACTCTAGCAAGTCCAGTCCACAGATGAATACAGACCTCTAAGATTTGGACCAATGCTATGACGGGACAAAGCCCCTCCGTACCCCTGAATATATATAACCATGACGACAAGCTCCGGAACATTGGAGCCATCTCAAAATGCTGAACCAGGATCCTAAGCTCGCGGATCCACAGCGTAATACCTAAACTGCGGACATGAACGCGGCCCAGAAGAAGTCGATAACAACAGTGCGAATATGGAGCGGAAAATAAGTCTGATGTAACAAATCATAAGCGTACAAAAGAATGGCGAGGCAAGTATAAAGAAAGGGTAAATATCAGATCCTACCGTGTCATTTCCATCTCGTGAACTTAATCGTACCTTATTATCTTTTCCCATTTTTCCATAAGAGTATAGTCAAATTCTTACGTACATACTTAAGAAAACTCATCAAGTTCATAAACATATAACTTACGTATCTTGCATAACCTAATCCGTCCCTTTATGGAGGAACGCCTATACTGTCGGCCCAATCTGGGACGCGATAGAGTCACATAAGTCTGCCCATAAAGGTATACTGCCCGGCCCAATCTGGGACGCGATAAAATCACATAAGTCTGCCCATAAAGGTATACTACATAAAAATAGGAGGCTCATGATCAAAACAGGGTCCCTCGCCCGTAGTATCGATAAGCAATCCAACTCTTGGGACTATTTCACGCATGGGTCCTGTGGACCCGCATGAGGTATTCCTCGCATAGTGTACCGCCCGCGTGGGACTATTTCACCGCATAAGCCCATAAGGACTCGCATGAGGTATTCCTCGCATCATGGGTAGCAAATCCACGGAACAGGTGGTATAACGTCTTGGGGGTTTACCCCTCATTTATACTCTTACCCTGAAAAAGGTGGTATAACGTCTTGGGGGTTTACCCCTCATTTATACTCTTACCCTGGAGAAGGTGGTATAACGTCTTGAGGTTTACCTCATTTATACTCTTACCCTAACTCACCGGCCATCATACATAACATAAGCCCTACAGCATCATACATAACATAAGCACTACCGACTTATCATACATAACATAAGCACCACCGGCTTTTCATACATTACATAAGCAAGTTAAGAAATCCCCTAACTTCTTATTAGCTTGTTCATAAACACTCTCATTTTTGTTTACTTAAGGCACTAACATGTCATTATAAAATCCGGAAATTTAACCCAACGTACTACGTGTCTCTACTCCTTTAAAATGATTCTCTTTCAAATAAAACTTCCAAGATACTAATAACCGTAGTATCAAGTCATATCTACTTTTCAAGACAAGTCACAATACCTTTTAGAAATACATTTATAGGCTTCTAAATCAAGTGACTTCTTTCTTTAAAACCTTAAGCAATTGGTACCTTTAAAACAATTTGCCCTTCTTTATTTCAAATCATTTCTTTGCTTACATTACTGAAGAAAACTATTCTTTTAATCTTCCATAAAGTTGTTATAACCAACTTCCCATAAAGTCGTTATAACTCTTTATGTCTTAGACCAATTCATTCCTTTTATGACCAACAAACTTATACTTTCAATTCAAATCACATAGCTTTCAAAATACTTCAAGTCTCTTAACTTTTAAGAAAACAAGTTTCTTAACTTTAGAATGGCAAGAAATCAATACTTTCCAAATCAAGTATTCTATACTTTTAAATCAATTCATTTCTTCCTTTAAGAATCAAGTCCCATAACTTGAAAAATAAAGTCTCTTAACCTTTTAAAAAATTGAGGTTCATAGTCTTAAAACTTCATACGTAAATTCTTATAAATTAAGTAACATATACTTTGGTGCGTTGTGAATAAGTTATACTTATTTATAACGATCTTAATCGAGTAGCCATGATCTAGAAAATGTAATACAATTTTGTCTTATCTTAGCTTCTATGCAGATGGAGAATTCTACTCATTTTAACTCAATTGATTGTCATTACATTTTCCTTTATTAACGCTGCAGTGGCTTGTTCGATTCTTATTCTCATTTGTGCCGTAACTTAGCCAAGTCAACTTGGCTCCAAATACCTCCTAACGACTCTTACCAACATCCCCCATAAGACTTGGTAAGAACTTAGGGTAACTTAGACATAACCTTTACGTAGAGTAAATCAACATACATACCTCTTAACTTCTAAGAGTAGAAGGAATCATGAAATAGTACTACATGTATATTCCATACATAGAATCATGTCAAAAGAAGGAAGAGGTTCATATACCTCGCGACGATTATCGACAAATAGCAAAATGCTCCAAAGTACTTCAACCTTGATAGCTATTCCATCCTTGAGTAGAATACGCTATACTTAGTACTTCAACCTATAATGGCCATAATACGTCCATTAACCTTTAGCTTGAGCGTAGAATATTCTAAGTGCAAAGTCACTAAATTCTACGGAAAATCGGACAGCACTTCCTTTGTTTCTACATACTTTGCCACCTTTTTCAAGGCCGAATTCAATAACCAAACACGCCACATTTAAGGCTCAACAAAGTAGTTAACAATGGGGATTACACGCTAACAAGGCGTGTAAAATTCCGCCACAATAAATATCCAAATAGTCCAACATTTCAATGCCAAATGGCTACAATGCAACAACAATGTAAAGTCTTTTTCCAATTCCTTTTTCCATCCAAGTTGTTTAGTCTAACATGTTATATAGCCACAATTGATTATAACAACTACAATCTTCAATTAGATAACATGTGACGATTCTAACTATCGACCAACTTGTATTTCAACTTCAAATGGCTAACAAGGTCATTTCGGTTTTAGGCTTCTAATATCCATAACACTTATTAATCTCCAATACATATCTCATGCTTGATAAAATGTATAACTACAACAATAAGAAATCTTCAATCACTTAAGAGGACAAAGTGGTTACCTTGATAAGCCCAAAATAGTCCAACAATCTTGCCCACTTTAGCCCTCTTTCCGAAATTCTTCTTCCCGCAAATATCATCTCTACGAACCCCCTACAATCTTGTCAACGTATTTCCTTCTTGATGCCTTTCTAAAAATCTCATTTAGGCTTAGGGTTTCATAAACTTTTAGAGAAAGAGAAGGAAGATTTCTATGGAGGAATTCTTGCAAATGACCAAGTCTTGCAAGACTTGGTCATAATATAGCCTCTATCTTGATCCACAAGTTGGGGGGACACTTGTCACCCACCCAGGGGTCCTCTACAACAAATATCTTCTATTTTTACCCTATTTCCGCAAAAAATCCCTCCTAGGAGCCGCGGCCCTGCAGCCGGCGCCGCGGCGCTGCAATTTCAGACAATTTCAGTCCTTTCGGCGCCTGACCCTGTCTGCTCTGTCAGCCGATCTTGTAACGTCCATAACTTTCTACTCCGATGTCCTATTGACGAGCGGTTTGTTGAGTTGGAAACTAGACTCAATGAAATTCATATTAGGCTTTTGAAACACCTAAAAAACCCAATTATACTAGGAGATATACTGCTCCCAAGTTGACTGAAAAACTGTCCAAAAATATTCTGCCAACTTTTTTTTTCTTTTTCCAAGTTCGAATCTTATTTCCTTTCGTACGTTCTCATCTCATCCTCTTGGAATTACGGGGTGTAACAGTTATATTATGGCCATGTGTGGCACAATTGGTTTTGTAAGTATAGGAGTGATGACTATACCAGCGCATGTATGTTTGGAGACTTAGAAGGAACATTCGGGACGAATGTTTCTAAGGGGGGAAAAATGTTACACCCCGTACTTCCAGGGTATGTATGTGAGGACGTACGAAGGAGAATACGACATTAAGATTGGAAAGGAAGAAAGATTTGATTTTTCGACGGAAAATTTTCCGAATTTTGTGAAGGAAAAAGGTTTATTAATGGGAATTGGATTCCCAGATTTGGTATTTGGACTTCTTGGAATATTAGAAAATTATGGAATTTTATTTCCGGATTTGGTCACGTGGGGCCCACGGGGAAAAATTTACGGTTTTGTGGGGCCCACATTGTTTTCGAGATTTTGGCCATTATGGATGTTTTCGGGAGATGAAATATTTTGGACAAATAGGAGGGCGACACGTGTCACCCCCTTAGGTGGCTTGTGGCCGATTTATGTGGACAAGTGGCCTCTTGGCCGAAATGGGGAGACAAGTGGCAAGCCATTTGTCTCAAGATTTTGTTGGACATGTGGTTTGTGGGGCCCACACACACATGTTCCCAATCTAGACTACACACTTGCTTGCATCCTAGCCCTTGATTCCCTATAAATACACTCCTTGTTGCAAGACTTCTTCATCCACACTTGAATTAATTTCCAAGACTTGAAATACTCCCTCCCCTTTGATAGTGTTCTCGGAAATAGCCCTTATCATTGACCAAAATTGTCCAAAAATCCTTAAACTTTTAAGTGTTCTTCCTTAAGGTGTTAGGAAGATTATGAACCAAGAGTGAGGCAAGATTTAACACCCCTAGCCTTAGATATACCTGTTACACCCCGTAATTCCATGATATGAATAAGAGAATAGACGCGAGAACATAAGACTTGAAAATTGGTACGAAAGGAAGAATTGTTTTTCCGAATGAAAATCTTCCGAACGTCGGAAAGGAAAAATGTTCGTTGATGAGAATTAGATTCTCAAAATGCATTATTTGAGGAATATGGAACTTATTATCATGGTGGAAATTTATTTTCACGGATTTGGTCACGCGGGGCCCACCCGAGAAATTTTACGTTTTGTGGGGCCCACGAGGGTTACGAAATTTTATGGACGAATGGGAGGGTGACACGTGTCACCCCCCCACATGGTCTTGGACGAAATTGACCAAGGATAAAATGGTCATTTGACCAAGTATGGATGACCAAGTCTTGCAAGCTAAGAGCTTGAGATAATTGACTAAGTCATGTATGTTCCGCTGATTATCTCTGATGTATACACCTTAAGGGTGCGGGTAGGGCACGATCGCGAGCCACTGGTCGGTCGTGACAAAAGTGGTATCAGCGGTTAGTCCTCGAAAGTGTCTACATACCGTGTCTAGTAGAGTATTGATTATCGGTGTGTTGTGCACCACATCTATAATCAGGAAGCTGCAGGACATTTAGGATTGGTTTCCATTCTTCTCACTCTGAGATCGTGAGATAGAGTTGTGTTGTTAGGGTCATCTTTCCCTAACGAGTTATGTTGATTGCAGCAATGAGAAAGTCAGCAGTGACCCATGAAGGACTATGTGGATTGTGTATCCAGGTTGGTAATGATTGTAGTATAGTTGGTATTATGACATACAGCTATACGGAGTTATGTATGAGGGTCATTTATGGGTTGCCTAGAATGATTTTAGATTACCAAGAGTTGGTAAAGACTAACTAGATACCGGGAAGGTATGGAACAGTTAATGAATTCTCGCCAAGGTCTCATGTTTTATTTTGAGATAATTGGGAAAAGATGAGTTGTCTGATAGGGTAGTGAATCCTTAAGCAGTCATGTTAAGGTACTTAATGGAGGACTATGTGGATAGATTAAGCTACGTGGTATACGTAAGAGGATTGTACAGATGAGATCTGTATGGAGTAAGTAATGGTTGTTGTGATCAAGACAACATGGTTATTGTATTATGAGGAATTATTGTACCCGTTTACGAGGGGACTGGTATGGTTGGCTTGGAGCATGGAAAGTGCGAGCCTAAGAATATTGATAACCGCCGAGACCTTAGGTATATATAAGGCTTTCTCGGTCAATAAGATTTACTCCAGACCAAGAATGACAATTAAGTGCGACAATTGATCGAGTTATGGACTGTTGCGGGTCAACCCGTAGCCCGGAATGGAATGGGGTCAGTTGGAGGTAGTCCCGCTATGTGATAGGGTGTCACGACCCGACCCCGGGGCCGCGACTGGTGCCCTACCTGGGCACCCCTGTTACACCCCGGAAATTCCAGGATATGTTTATAAGAACGTACGTATGAACTCAAAAATGTTAAGATTTGAGACGAGTAAAAATTTATCGGAATTTTGGAATTTGTCGGAATATGAAATATTGCGACGAACTGGAGGGCGACACGTGTCACCCCCCTTAGTGGTCTTGGACGAAAATGGCATGGATAGAATGGTCATTTGACCATAATTTAAATGTCCAAGTCTTGCTAAATCTAGAGCTTGATAAAATTGACTAAGTCAAATGCCACTTGGCTTGATCCTTGTGAAAAGCATCCAAACCACCCATTTGTTCTAATCTTGACCCTCCATATATTTATATAAGCTTCCTAGTGCAAGACAAGGTTCTACACTTAGCTAAATTTTCAAGAAATTGGATGAACCTTGAGGAGTGCTCTCGGCCAAGGCTAGGGTTCCAAGAGAAAAAATTTCAATTTTTGTCCAATAATCCCCATACTTTAAACCAAGGTTCCTAAGGGTATTGTAAGGGTATCTCAATACAATGATCCCGGAAAAGTGGCATTTTCGTATTAGTCGCAAGGCGGAAACTAAAGGAGTTCTTCAACTTTGAAGTTGGAACTTGAAGATGAGTTCATCATAAGCTTATAAGGGTTGCTTGGAGTGGATTGGAATGTCAAAAAGAGGTGCTAAAATTTCTAAGGATCGACTTGAATCTTGGATCATATTTGGGCTAAATGAGGTATAATCTCCGTCTTACTTTTGTAATTGAAGATTCCATGTTATTTTAAGTTAGAAATGATCATGTGATATGTGTTATGAAGATTGATAAGTGTTATGGAAATTTGGAAGCTCAAATCTGAAAATGACATGTTAAGCCATTTGAAATTGAAATACAATTTGTTCGATAATTAGAATCGTCGCATGTTTACCTACTTGAGGATTGTAGTAGTTATAATCAATTGTGGCTAGATAACATGTTATATTAAACCACTTGGATTGAAAAGGGATTGGAAACGAATTTGTATTGTTGTCCCTATTTTGCCGAATGGACATTATATGTTGGACTAGTTTGATATTTATTGTGACGTCTTGATTAAGCGTGTAATCCCCTATTGTTAACTACTTTGTTGAGCCTTAAATGTGGCGTGTTTGGTTATTGAATTCGGCCTTGAAAAAGGTGGCAAAGTATGTAGAAACAAAGGAAGTGCTGTCCGATTTTCCGTAGAATTTAGTGACTTTGCACTTGGAATATTCTACGTTTGAAGTAAGAAGTTAATAGACATACTATGGTCATTATAGGTTGACATACTATGTACGGCGTGTTGGACTTAACCGAAGAGGTATGTGGAACTTTCTTATCTCTTGATCATGAATAAGTTGTAATGGTATAGTACGGTAGACGTACGAGGTTTTGGTGAATCTAGTCCATTTGATATCCTTGGTTTATTTTAAGAATGTTCAAGTTGGTTGAGTTAGGGAATTAACTCACTTGTTTAAAAATAATAAGGATATCTTGGTTTTTAAAAGTTAAGAGACTTTAAGTATTTCGAAAGTATGATACTTGTTTTGTTTGGAAAGTTTAAGTCTCTTGGTTATAAAGAAGAATGTAAGTTTCTAAAGTATAAAGCTAGTATAACGGCTTTATGGGAAGTTGGTTATAATAGCTTTATGAAAAGTTAAAAAGAGTGGTTTACTCTAAGTAATATAAGTATGATAAATGACTTGATAATGAAAGGCAAATTGATTTTAAGGCATCAATTGCTTAAGGTTTTAAAAGAAAGAAGTCACTTGATTTAGAAGCCTGAAAATGTATTTTCTAAAAGGTATTGTGACTTGTCTTAAAATGTAGTTATGACTTGATACTACGGTTATTAGTATCTTGGAAGTTTTATATGAAAAGGAGTCATTTTAAAAGAATAGAAGTACGTAGTACTTTGGGTTAAATTCCCGGATTTTATAATGACATGTTAGTGCCTTAAGTAAACTAAAATGAGAGTGTATATGAATAAGACTAATAAGAAGTTAGGGAGATTTCTTAACTTGCTTATTTAGTGTATGATAAGCCGGTAGTGCTTATGTTATGTATGATAAGCCGGTAGGGCTTATGTTATGTATGATGGTCGGTTGAGCTAGGGTAAGAGTATGAATGAGGTGTAAACCCCCAAGACGTTATACCACCTTCTCCAGGGTAAGAGTATAAATGAGGGGTAAACCCCCAAGACGTTATACCACCTGCTTCAGGGTAAGAGTATAAATGAGGTAAACCCCAAGGCGTTATACCACATTAGTGGATTTGCTACCCATGATCGAGGAATACCTCATGCGAGTCCTTATGGGCTTATGCGGGTGAAATAGTCCGTGCGGTAGTGCGACTATCACGAGGAATACCTCATGCGGGTCCACAGGACCCATGCGGGTGAAATAGTCCCAGGAGTAGGATTTCTTATTGATACCACGGGCGAGGGACCCTGTTTTGATCATGAGCCTCCTATTTTTATGTAGTAAAGTATATACTTGTTTACTCTCATTATTAGTAAGGCACAGTGTACTGTTGTTTGAGTTATCATACGTGTCTCCAGCCTTATTTTAGACTTATGATTTCACTACAGTACTTTCAGTTTCACATATTTTGGTACATGTTGTACTGACCTCCTTCGGGGGGCTGCGTTCATGCCACAGGTATAGTATACAGGTTGTTGATCCTCACTCTTAGGATCACTGTTCAGCTGTTGGGAATCTCCATTACTCCGGAGGCCTATCCCTGGTATGGTTGGTTGTTGTATATTCAGGGTTATGGCGGGGCCCTGTCCCATCACAGTTGTTATTCTTAGAGGTCTGTAGTCACATTGTGGATTGGGTTGTAAAGAAAAAAAAAAGATGTACTGTTCGATTTCTAGATTGTGTATATTTTACGGGAGGTGACCTTATCGGCTAGCCTGTTGTTGTTTACTGTCTAAGTTTTTATGTGTGTTTTGTATGTTCCGCTGCTATTCTCTGATATATACCTGACAGGGGTGCCCAGGTAGGGCACCAGTCATGGGCCCGGGGTCGGGTCGTGACAAAAGTGGTATCAGAGCAGTTAGTCCTCGGAAAGTGTCTACAGACCGTGTCTAGTAGAGTCTTGATTATCAGTGTGTTGTGCACCACATCTATAATCAGGAGGCTGCAGGACATTTAGGATTGGTTTTCATTCTTCTCACTCTGAGATCGTGCGATAGAGCTGTGTAGTTAGGGTCGTCTCTCCCTAACAACTTATGTTGTTTGCAGCTACGAGAAAGGCAGTAGTGACCCAGGAAAGATTATGTGGATTGCGTATCCAGGTTGGTAATATTAGTAGTATAGTTGGTATTGTGACATACAACTATACGGATTTATGTATAAGGGTCACATATGTGTTGCCTAGAATGATTATGGATTACCAGGAATTGGTAAGGACTAAAAATACCGGGAAGGTATGAACAGTTAATGGACTCTCAGCAAGGTTTTACGTGTTAATTTAAGATAGTTAGGAGATGATGAGCTGTCTGAGAAGGAAATGGACCCTTAATAAGTTTAATTAAGGGACTTAATGGAAGACTATGTTAATAGATTAAGCTACGTGGTATGATTAAGAAATGGTTGGGTGAGATCCGTATGGGGTAAGTATGGTTGTTGTGGTCAAGACAACACGGTTATGATATTACGAAAAGTTATTGTACCCATTTACCGGGGGGGACTGATAAGGTAGGCTAGGATCCTGGAAATTGTGAGCCTAAGAATGTTGATAACCGCCGAGACCTTAGGTATATAAGGCCTTCTCGGGTGGTAAAAAGTTAAGTCAGACCAAGGGTAAGAGTTAAGTACGATGCCGAGTCGGGTTAAGGACCTACTAAAGGTCGCCCCGCTTTATGCGGAATGGGATCGATTGTTAATAGTCCTCTCGTGGCGGTCACGAGTGCAAGGCCCAAGTCTAGTTAATCATTTTACGGGTTTGTGGGCGCGTTCCACGGAACCAGTTGTGAGCGGAAATGGCCTTATGTTGTTTAGAATAGTAACTCCAAAGATGGGAGGCCGAATCGGTATGAAGGTTATGTCGTGCGCTAGAATAAGTTTGGAAATGCGGGAAGAATCGACCGATGAAAGAGAGCAACCAAGTGTAAAGAAATGGAGCTGAATCCACGAGGACCTTTCGAGGTGACTATACGTGAGTGTTGGGTGGTAGTGGCGGTAGATAATTGCGTAACGATCTGGTCGTTGGACCACTAGCAGACCTACAGTGTTATGGCGGACTTTGAGGATATTATGGGTACGGGCTAGTTGGCCTCTTGTTATGCCAACGTTGACTGCAGAAAGTAAGTAATACTTGAATTTGAAGGAGTTTATGTTAAGTGCCCTTGGAGGTACTTGGAGTCGGTTTGGTGTGGCGGTCAGGGCAACGACCTTCCGGATAAGTTCAGGATAGCGTGCAAGCAAGAATAAGATAAGTACGAGTGCTGTCTACGGAAAACAGAAGACATCTTTGGTAGGCTTTGAAAATCTACACGACTTTAAGGCGGTGCGTGATGATTAGATATTTACTGGACCGCAAGAGGACCCTGTGATTAGGGTTGTGACTCCAAGGAAAGTTTATTTAAGGGAGGTAAGTTCTCTCCCCCACGTAAGGGCAGTTTTACGTATTATGGGGTTATGTGTACCCATGTTGTTAGACGCCGGATAGGAGACTGGTAAGGTCTTCCGTATCGTCATACCATAGGTTACAGTTTTAGATAACCGCGGGAAAAGTATTGTGTTGAGATACTTAGGAACGACGTTACGAAATGGTCGAGGAAGTATCGTAAGAATGTGAATGCAGGTAGTACCCATGTATGAAACTGTACGATTATGATTCAAGATAGAAATATTGTTGCTAATTATAGGCTGAAGGAAGGGTTATGACCAAAATGATAAAAGAAAATACAACTATGGTATGTAAGTTGCACGAGTTATGATTACCCCAGACTAGTGTAAGGACCATTAGTAAATGATGGGCAGTAAGAACACCCCGAGGAAAGGTGGTAACATCCGTACTGACGAGAAAGATAGTAGGAAGATACGGAGGGGTAAGGGACCCCAGGACCTTTTTGAAATGAATTATAAAGGAGAGACGAGTAGGCACTCGAACGATAAGAAATCTTGACAAGTCATTGGATTATGTAATACCGTGAATTGAGGTTGAACACCTGACTATAAGCTCTACGAGTTGGGAAAGAATAATCAGGTTACTACTTGACAAGAACAAGGAAATATCTCCCCCCTAAATTGTGATTGACAGGAAGTCTTAGCCAGGAGGCAAGCAAAAGAATCAAATCTAAGCTAATGACCAAGTTTGGTTGCAACAGAGAAAAGGAAAGCAGGAACCATGGTGAGATTAAGGACACCGAATATTTCGCAAGAATGAAAGGTTTCGATTATTGGAAGATAAGTTGACTCGACTACGTTCTAACTCCTCTGAAAGACTAGAGGTTAGGTTATTATGATAGCACGTTGGGTGTTGGGCTAGGTTGTGTCTTGTATGACGATAAGGATAGAGCCTATGTTTTTCTGGTAGTTAGGAAAGCAGGAAAGGAAATTACGCCACTCACGATTTAGAGTTGGCGGCAGTTAAATCATACCTTGAAGATTCGGGGGCATGACGTATATATAGACTTCATGTGGATATTTGTGCAGACCACAAAAGCCTCCGGTATATCTGCAGACTGAGGCAGTAGAATTTGCGACAGCGACGGTGGTTAGAGTTATTCAAGGATTGTGATATCGATATCCTATACCACCCATGGAAAGCCGAGACGGTTACAGATACTCTTAGTCATGGATCAAAGGGTAGTATGCCAGATGGGCATCCAGATAGACTGGACGTGGTCCGTGAGATTCTTCAGTTACCGAACCTAGGGGTTCGATTATTTGTTTACAAGGTTAATAAAGTTTAGATCCGAGAGGTTGCCGAGTCTTCCGTTGTTGAGGAGGTAAAGAGGCGACAATATGAGGATCTAGTTATGATACGGTATCGAGATACGGCTCTCCGAGAAGAGAAGAGCCTGTTTGAGTAGCACCGAATGGGGTGTTGTGAGATGAGGATAGATTGCGTGTACCCGGTACTGCAGGACTAGTCAGCAGGTCTTAGGGGAGGTACGCAGTGCTTATTGCTCTAATTGTTCGGGGTCGATTATGTTGTGTAGTGACCTCAGATGTATGTATTGGTAAGTGGCCTGAAGAGGGACGTAGCAGAGTTGTTGCTTAATATCTGAATTAGTAGCAGGTCATGGTTGAACACCAGAAGCCCAGTGGGCTATTACAGGCGATTTAGACCCTGACATAGATATGGGAGGTAATTAAAATAGATCTTGTTACAGGGTGGCATCGTACTCAGAGGAAGTGCGACTCCCTGGGGGTCATGGTAAATAGGCTGACGAAACCAGCTGTGTTCTTCCGGTTAGGACCACTTGCTCGGCTGAGGTTCATGCTAGCTTTTATAGCAGGGGGATTGTGAGACTGCACGGGGTTCCTACGTTTATGATGTCAGACATATGAGCTCGATTACAGATAACTTCTGGAGGTTTTTCAGAAGGGTTTTAGGGACACAGGTGAGTCTCAGTGTTGCATTACACCCTCAGACCGACGGACAGGCAGAGTGTACTATCCTGAAACTTGAGGATAGGTTGCGGGCCTGTGTTCTTGATTTCAGAAATAGTCGGGAGGGTTAATTGCCTCTTGTTGAGTTACGTACGATAACAGATACCCTTCCAGTATTCAGATGGCCCTGTATGAGGCCTTGTATGTAAGAAAGTGTAGATCGCCGGTTGGATGGTTCGACATAGGCGAGGTTCAGTTATTTGGTCCAGACTTGATTCAGCGGGCTGTGGATAAGGCGAAGCTTATCCGGGAAAGATTATTAGTAAGCTTAGAGTCAGCAGAAGCTTTATGCAGATAACCGACGTTGACACATGGGGTTCAGCTTGACATTTTAGTATGAGTATTGTTATGTGGCCTCGTGTGGTATTATTGGTATGTAGGGGTTGTAAAAGAAGATTATGTCGCTATTTTTAAGTTTGACTCCCAAAAGAACATTCGGGGACGAATGTTTCTAAGGGGGGAAGAATGTTACACCCCGGAAATTCCAGGATATGTTTATAAGAACGTACGTAAGAACTAAAAAATGTTAAGATTTGAGACGAGTAAAAATTTATCGGAATTTTGGAATTTGTCGGAAAATGAAATATTGCGACGAACAGAAGGGCGACACGTGTCACCCCCTTAGTGGTCTTGGACGAAAATGGCATGGATAGAATGGTCATTTGACCATAATTTAAATGTCCAGGTCTTGCTAAAGCTAGAGCTTGATAAAATTGACTAAGTCAAATGCCACTTGGCTTGATCCTTGTGAAAAGCATCCAAACCACCCATTTGTTCTAATCTTGACCCTCCATATATTTATATAAGCTTCCTAGTGCAAGACAAGGTTCTACACTTAGCTAAATTTTCAAGAAATTGGATGAACCTTGAGGAGTGCTCTCGGCCAAGGCTAGGGTTCCAAGAGAAAAAATTTCAATTTTTGTCCAATAATCCTCATACTTTAAACCAAGGTTCCTAAGGGTATTGTAAGGGTATCTCAATAGAATGATCCCGGAAAAGTGGCGTTTTCGTATTAGTCGCAAGGAGGAAACTAAAGGAGTTCTTCAACTTTGAAGTTGGAACTTGAAGATGAGTTCATCATAAGCTTCTAAGGGTTGCTTGGAGTGGATTGGAATGTCAAAAAGAGGCGCAAAGTTGCTAAGGATCGACTTGTAATCTTGGATCATATTTGGGCTAAATGAGGTATAATATTCGTCTTACTTTTGTAATTGAAGATTCCATGTTATTATAAGTTAGAAATGATCATGTGATATGTGTTATGAAGATTGATAAGTGTTATGGAAATTTGGAAGCTCAAATCTGAAAATGACATGTTAAGCCATTTGAAATTGAAATACAATTTGGTCGATAATTAGAATCGTCGCATGTTTACCTACTTGAGGATTGTAGTAGTTATAATCAATTGTGGCTAGATAACATGTTATATTAAACCACTTGGATTGAAAAGGGATTGGAAACGAATTTGTATTGTTGTCCCTATTTTGCCGAATGGACATTATATGTTGGACTAGTTTGATATTTATTGTGGGGCAGAATTTTACACGTCTTGATTAAGTGTGTAATCCCCTATTGTTAACTACTTTGTTGAGCCTTAAATGTGGCGTGTTTGGTTATTGAATTCGGCCTTGAAAAAGGTGGCAAAGTATGTAGAAACAAAGGAAGTGTTGTCCGATTTTCCGTAGAATTTAGTGACTTTGCACTTGGAATATTCTACATTTGAAGTAAGAAGTTAATAGACATACTATGGTCATTATAGGTTGACATACTACGTACGGCGTGTTGGACTTAACCGAAGAGGTATGTGGAACTTTCTTATCTCTTGAGCATGAATAAGTTGTAATTGTATAGTACGGTAGACGTACGAGGTTTTGACGAATCTAGTCCATTTGATATCCTTGGTTTATTTTAAGAATGTTCAAGTTGGTTGAGTTAGGGAATTAACTCACTTGTTTAAAAATAATAAGGATATCTTGGTTTTTAAAAGTTAAGAGACTTTAAGTATTTCGAAAGTATGATACTTGTTTTGTTTGAAAAGTTTAAGTCTCTTGGTTATAAAGAAGAATGTAAGTTTCTAAAGTATAAAGCTAGTATAACGGCTGTTACACCCCGTAAGTCCAGGACATGTATAAGAGAATGTACGTAAGGAATCAAGACTTGGAAACTAGTACGAAAGGAAGAATTGTTTTTCCGACAGAAAATCTTCCGAGCGTCGGAAAGGAAAAATGTTCGTTGTTGAGAATTGGATTCTCAAAATGCATTATTTGAAGAGTATGGAACTTATTAACATTATGAAAAGTTATTTTACGGATTTGGTCACGTGGGGCCCACCCGAGGAATTTTACGTTTTGTGGTGCCCACGAGGGTTACGGAATTTTATGGACGAATGAGAGGGAGACACGTGGCACCTCCACCACATTGTCTTGGTTGAAAATTTGCAAGGCTAAAATGGTCATTTGACCAAAGTGTAGATGACAAAGTCTTGCTAATTAAGAGCTTGACATTGTTGACCAAGTCAAGAGCCATTTGGCTTGATCTCCTTCATCCAATTCTAACAAGTGTTTTAATCTAAGCCTTCCATTGTGTTATATAAGCATGCTACTAGTGCAATACAAGGTCTTCCACACTTAGAAAAATTTCACAACACTTTGTTCTACATTGATGCTCTCGGGTTTGAGGTCCTATCCACTAGAAAATTTTGTAATTTTGTTCCATTGTTCACAAGACTTAAACCCAAGGTCCCTAAGGGTATTTTAAGGATATCTCAATAGAAAGATTTCGGAAAAACGACGTTTTCGTATTAGTCGCAAGGCGGAAACTTAAGGAGTTCTTCAACTTTGGAGTTGGAACTTGAATATGGGTTCTTCATAGGCTTCTAAGGAGTGCTTGGAGCGGATTGGAACATAAGGAAAGGAGCTAAGAATTTGCTAAGGCGCGACTTTGAATCTTGGAATTTTTAAGGGCTTATAAAGGTATAATCTTGTCGTTTTAGTAGTTAAGATTACTTATCATTGTAGTTGTGGATATTAGAAAGCATGAGATGTTTAGTATGAAGTTTGATTAGTATATTGGCTATTGGAACCCTAATCCGAAAACTAGCATGTTTAGCCTTAAGATTACAATTCAAGTTGAATATTAGTTTAAGTCGCCGCATGTTGTATAAAGAAGGAAATTGTAGTTGTTGAAGTTGTTTATGGCTATATAACATGTTAGACCTTAGAACTTGGAATTGGAAAAGGATTGGAAAATACTTAGTGTTGTTGGTTATTGTTGGCCGAGAATGGCTAGTGAGTATTAAACTACTTCGTATGAATTGTGGGGCGGAATTTTACACGTATTGTAAGGCGTGTAATCCCCTTTGTTTGGTGTTGTTTGGAGCCTTAAATGTGGCGTGTTGGTTATTGTATTCGACCTTGAAAAATGTGGCAAAGTGAGTAGAAACAAAGGAAGTGCTGCCCGATTTTCCGTAGAATTAGAGACCGCTTACTTAGTATTATTCTACGTTAGAGACTAGAAGTTGATAGTCTTGTTGTGACCATTATAGGTTGACAATTCTACGTGCGTATTCGAAACAGCTTGTGGATTTAGCCGAAAAGGTATGTGAACTATCTCCTCTTCTAGCATGATTCCTTAAGATAAAGAAAGTATGTCCTACTCCTTAAATGATTCATTCCTTGGTTGTATTTGGTTTGCCTAAAATAGAATTCGTTCTATGTACTCCCTTGATTGTACTTTGATGTCAAATTGTAAGTTGTATGATCCATTTCCTTAGTGAAGTTTGGATTCTTAAAAGTGAAAGTATTTTACTTAAAGTACATAGAGTCTTGAAAGGGAAGTGGTTTCCAAACCTTTTGGCTAGTGCCTTAGTTCCAAAACCTAATGGTCGTTTTAATGACTTTAGGGGAGTCAAAGGAGTGATTTACTTAATTGTTTTAAAAGAGGAGAAATGACATGATTTAAGAGAAGTAACTTGTTTTAAAGGTGTGAGTTACTTGAGGTTTAAAAGTAGAAGAAACTTGTTTTCTAAATATTAAGAGACTTGAAGTATTTTGGAAAGTTAAGAACTTGATTTATAAGTATGTGATACTTGGTTTTAAGTATAAGTCTCTTGGTTATAAAAAGGAATGAATATGTCTAAAACCAAAAAGGGTTATAACGGCTTTATGGAAAGTTGGTTATAACGGCTTTATGGAAGGTTAAGAAAGTTGTCTATTTTGATTATTGGGCATAAGTTGCCTAGATTGTGAAAATTTGAAGTTACTTAATTTCAAGCTTTGAAATGAGTTTTCTAAAAGTGTAGTAACTTACTATGAAAAATAGACACACCTTGATACTACGGGTGTTAGTATCTTGGGGTTTTACATTAAAAGGAGTCTTTTGAAAAGAATGTACGTACGTAGTACTTTGGCTCGATTAATTGAGAATTATTCTATGTGTGCCTTGATAAGTACTTTAGCTTGATTAATTGAGAATTGCCTATATGTGCTGGTGATAGCCTTTGAGTGCAAGTATTATGTTTTATTACGTTGCCGCGACTCTCGGTTGGAGGGTTTGCGCATTGTAAGTTTACTTGGACGTACCGATAGTGAGGTGGGATTCCACGGGTATGCTTCCATTATTTGTGTTACCCTACGGTCATGCTTATACGATGTGGGATGCCGGGGCATGCGACCGCGAGGGATACCATATGGTCATGCTTATACAATGTGGGATGCCGGGGCATGCGACCACGAGGGATACTCGCGACATCTTATACGATGTGGGATTAGGCGGCACGTGACGAGTCGGGTTAGATTCGGATTTGTTTGTGTTACCTACGGTCATGCTTATACGATGTGGGATGCGGGCATGCGACCGCGAGGATACCTATGATCATGCTTATCGATGTAAGATCGGGCATGCGACCACGAGGATACTCTTGGACATGCTTATACGATGTGGGATTCCGGCATGTGACCGAGGCGGGTTTGATTCCCCTCTTTTTTTGTATCCCCGGTGGGCATGCTTCTACGATGTGGGATTCCGGCATGCGACCACGAGGATACTCTGGATATGCTTATTGGTGTTATATTATATCATGGGATGCCGGCGGTGAGGAAGGATTCCACGGGCATGATTGATATTATGGGCGTGAGACCCGTGGTTATATTTTGAGTGATGACTTGGAGGCATGAGTCCACGACTTGACGTATTCGCTTATATATTGTGAGCGTAGTTTGGTTATCATACATGTCTCTGTTTTATATAGATTATGGTTTCACTTACGATTTCATTGTTTCACATACTTGGTACATTCTTGTCTTGACCTCGCCGGGCCGCGTTCATGCCGCGAGTTTAGATGCTGTTGTTTGGTGATCGGCGAGTCTAGGACCACCTCGAGTTTTGGATAGCTCCTTCCATTCGGAGTTATCTTTTTGGTATGAGTTCCTTGATGCAGGCTTTTGTACATTTATGGGTACGGCGGGGCCTTGTCCCGTCATAGTTCAGTAACTCTTAGAGGTCTGTATTCATATGTGGGATTGGACTCATGTACGGTGTAGTGTCTTTTGTTTATGTATATATGGCAGCCTTGTCGGCTTTGCCCTTGCACGTATGTTGGTTTTAAAAATAAAAAAAAAAGGTGTTATTTAATTTCCGCAGTTTACTTAGTTGTTAAGATAGAAGGGTGCGGGTAGGGCTGATCCAGCTTGAGGTTGGGCGTGACAACGGCTTTATGGGAAGTTGGTTATAATAGCTTTATGAAAAGTTAAAAAGAGTGGTTTACTCTAAGTAATATAAGTATGATAAATGACTTGATAATGAAAGGCAAATTGATTTAAAGGCATCAATTGCTTAAGGTTTTAAAAGAAAGAAGTCACTTGATTTAGAAGCCTGAAAATGTATTTTCTAAAAGGTATTGTGACTTGTCTTAAAATGTAGTTATGACTTGATACTACGGTTATTAGTATCTTGGAAGTTTTATATGAAAAAGAGTCATTTTAAAAGAATAGAAGTACGTAGTACTTTGGGTTAAATTCCCGGATTTTATAATGACATGTTAGTGCCTTAAGTAAACTAAAATGAGAGTGTATATGAATAAGACTAATAAGAAGTTAGGGGGATTTCTTAACTTGCTTATTTAGTGTATGATAAGCCGGTAGTGCTTATGTGATGTATGATAAGCGGTAGGGCTTATGTTATGTATGATGGCGGTTGAGCTAGGGTAAGAGTATAAATGAGGGTAAACCCCAGACGTTATACCACCTTCTCCGGTAAGAGTATAAATGAGGTAAACCCAAGACGTTATACCACCGCGGGGTAAGAGTATAAATGAGGGTAAACCCCAAGGCGTTATACCACTGTTAGTGGATTTGCTACCCATGATGCGAGGAATACCTCATGCGAGTCCTTATGGGCTTATGCGGGTGAAATAGTCCCATACGGGCGGGTACAACCTATGCGAGGAATACCTCATGCGGGTCCACAGGACCCATGCGGGTGAAATAGTCCCAGGACTAGGATTGCTTATTGATACCACGAGCGAGGGACCCTGTTTTGATCATGAGCCTCCTATTTTTATGCAGTAAAGTATATACTTGTTTACTCTCATTGTTAGTAAGGCACAATGTACTGTTGTTTGAGTTATCATACGTGTCTCCAGCCTTATTTTAGACTTATGATTTCACTCTGATACTTTCGATTTCACATATTTTTGGTACATGTTATCTTGACCTCCTTGGGGTTGCGTTCATGCGGTAGAGTATCTGAGTTCTTGATCCTCACTCTTAGGATCACCGTTCACCGTTGGGAATCTCCATTACTCGAGGCTTATCACAGTATGGTTGGTTGTTGTATATTCGGGGTATGGCGGGGCCACTGTCTCGTCACATTGTTATTCTTAAGTGCAGAGTCACATTGTGTATTGGGTTGTAAAGAAAAAAAAGATGTCTTGTTCGATTTCTAGATTGTGTATATTTTACGGGAGGTGGCCTTATCGGCTAACCTGTTGCTGTTTACTGTCTAAGTTTTTATGTGTGTTGTGTATGTTCATTTGCTATTCTCGATATATACCTTACGGGGTGCGGGTAGGGCACCATCCGCGAGCCCGGTCGGTCTTGACAACCCATTCAAGTATACATCGTAGAATAACAGCGAACATACACATCATATAAATGAGTTTAGACAATAACATCACAGCTGGCCGATAAGGCCGCTTCATAAAATATGCATAATCAAAAATAAGCGTATAACTCGGTTCTTACTGTCAACCACAAATGTGACTACCGACCTCAGGAATAACTGGCGTGGCGAACAGCCGCCATACCTGAATATAAAATCTACAACATCGGGGAAAAAGCGTAAAAGACAAGCCTCGGATAAAATAGAGCTTCGACACGATGCGTGATCCTAAGAATGAGGATCCACCACCTTACCACGCGGCATGACGCGGCCCAGGAAGGGGTCGATTACCAATATGTACTAAGTATGTAAAAGCGGAAAATACCGTAATT
The DNA here is from genome assembly GCA_029844215.1 of Przewalskia tangutica. Taxonomy (NCBI): domain Eukaryota; kingdom Viridiplantae; phylum Streptophyta; class Magnoliopsida; order Solanales; family Solanaceae; genus Przewalskia; species Przewalskia tangutica. The sequence goes on from CM056725.1 coordinate 74,558,117, forward strand.
ACATCATAAGTCTAAAACAAAGCGGGAGACATGTATGATAATCAAATTACGATGCATGCCTTACTAACAATGAGAGTAAATAAGAGAATACTTACAACATCAAATTAGGAAGCTCACGGTCATAGCAGGACCACCGCGATATCATTAAGAAATCCTACTCAGGACTATTTCACCCGCAGGGTCGTGTGGACCAGCGTGAGGTATTCCTCGCATAGTCAGTATCGCCGCGTAGGTCGTGTAGACCCGCATGAGGTATTCCTCGCATAGGCTGTATCCGCCCGCATGGGACTATTTCACACGCATAAGCACTTAATGACTCGCATTAGGTATTCCTCGCATCGTGGGTAGCAAATCCACGGAATATGCAAATGCCACAAACCCGGAATGACCCATGATGAATAATATACCACTAGCACAAACCGCTATCATACATAACCTAAGCACTACCTAAACATCATACAATATATAAGCAAGTTAAGAAATCCCCTAACTTCTTATTATTCTTGTTCATATACACTCTCATTTTAGTTTACTTAAGGCACTAACATGTCTTTTATAAAAATACGGGAATTTAACCCAAAGTACTACATACTTCCACTCTTTTAAAAATGACTCTTTTTCATATAAAACTTCCAAGATACTAATAACCGTAGTATCAAGTCACAATTACTTTTCAAGACAAGTCACAATACCTTTAGAAATAAAATTATGCTTCTAAATCAAGTGACTTCTTTTCTTATAAAACCTTAGGCAATTGATGCCTTAAAATCGAATTGCCTTTCATTAAATCAAGTCATTTATCCTTATTTATCTTTCCATAAAGCTAATATAACCAACTTCCCATAAAGTCGTTATATTAACTTTATACCTTAGCCAATTACAATTTCCTATCCAAGGGACTTATACGTTTAAAACGAAACAAGTATCATATACTTTAAAACTCTTCAAGTCCCTTAACTTTAAAAACTTAAGACATCCTTAATACTTTTAAAGAAGTGAGTTAATCTCCTAACTCACCCAACTTGGCTATTCTTAACACAAGTAAGGATATCAAGGTCTTGTACGTCTACCGTACTATATACGTGCAACTATTCATGCTCAAAGATAGGAAAGTTCTACATACCTCTTCGGGTCAATCCACTTGCTAAGTACAATATCCCGCCCGTAGTATGTCAACCTATAATGTCCACAATACGTCTATTAACGTCTTACTTCAAACGTAGAATATTATAAGTGCAAAGTCACTAAATTCTACGGAAAATCGGACAACACCTCATTTGTTTCTACATACTTTGCCACCTTTTTCAAGGCCGAATTCAATAACCAAACACGCCACATTTAAGGCCCAACAATGTAATTAACAATAGGGGATTACACGCCTACTAGACGTGTAAAATTCCGCCCCACAAATGATATCAAACTAATACAAACTACTAGGCCAATTCGACAACATTAAGATACAATAACACCAATTCTTATCCAATTTCCTTTTCAATCCAAGTTGTTAGCATAATATGATATCAAGTCGCAATCAATTATAACTACTATAATCTTCAAGTAAGTGACATGCGACGATTCTAATTAACGACCAAATTGTAATCCAACTTCAAATGGCTTATATGACATTTCGGTTTTTAGGCTACAATCAATCCATAACACTTATGAAACTTCAACACATATACTTCATGCTAGCAAACATGTAAGGCTAACAACAATATATAATCTTGTAACACTTTAAGAGACAAGATTATTACCTCAACGAGTCTTAGTCCAACTTCAAATCCGAAGTCGCTCCTTAGCAACTTAGAGCCTCTTCTTGACACTTCAATCCGCTACTTGAGACCCTTAGAATAACACAAACATCTTTCCTTCAATCTTCCAAACAAAACCTAGAAAAGCAACTAGGTTTTCATCTCACGACTAATACAAAAACTATCTTTTTTCGGGATTTTTCTATTGAGATACCCTTACAATATCCTCATGAACCTTGGTTTAAAGTGTGTAGCTTAATGGACAACAAACAATTTTTTTTTTGAAGGTATGGAACCCGAGAGCTAGATCTTAGTGTTCTTCAAATTCTTGAAATTCTTTCTAAGTGTAGAAGTTAGTCTTGCTACTAGTACTACTATATAGCACAATGGAGGGTCAAGATGTGTACAAATGTGTGGCTTGGATGAGGTTCTATTAAATATCAAGACTTGTGGCCCCATTGACCAAGTCAATATTATCAAGCTCTTCAAGTTGCAAGACTTTGTCATCCTAACAATGGTCAAATGACCCTTTTGGCCATGCCTAATTTCGTCCAAGGCTACATAAGGGGGGTGACACGTATGCCCTCCCATTAAATCACAATATTACGTTTTCCGACAATTCCATATTCCGATAAATTTTCACAAGTCTCTAATCTTAACATTTGGGATTCTCATGTACGTTCTTAAAACATGTCTTGTAAATACGGGGTGTAACATTCTTACCCCCTTAGAAACATTCGTCCCCGAATGTTCTTTCGGAGTCAAACTTATAATTAGCGACATAGTTTCCTTTTACAACCCCGACATACAAATAATGCCATACATAGCCACATAATAGCATTTAAGCAAAAAAAATACTTCAATTAAAACTTGACAAGTAAGGGAAAATGAATTACCTGAAGGTGTAGGGAATAAGTGAGGATACCTCCTCAACGTATCTCCTCGCTTCCCAGTCATCTCCTCCCGGTTATCATTCCTCCACAAGACTTTGTGGAAGCCACATCCTTGGTCGCGATCGCTGACTGGCGATCGAGTATCGCTATGGGACTCTCCTCATACGATAACCCCTATGTCACCTGGACCTCACTAGCAGGAAAAACTCTCACTGGATCTCCGATACACTTCCGGAACATAGAAACATGGAAGACCGGATGTACCGCCTCTAACTCTGATGGAAGATCCAACTCATAGGCAACCTTGCCCACTCTACGGATGATCTGGTAGGGCCCAATGTACCTTGGGCTGAGTTTTCCCTTCTTTCCGAATCTCATCACACCCTTCATGGGTGACACCTTCAAGAAGACCCAATCGTCTACCTGAAACTCCAAATGCCGACACCGATTATCCGCATATGACTTCTGCCGGCTCTGAGCTGCTAACAGTCTCTCCTGGATAAGCTTCACCTTATCCACCGCCTCATGAACCAAGTCTGGGCCAACTAACTGCACCTCGCCCACGTCGAACCAACCAATCGGCGACCTGCATTTCCGCTCATACAATGCCTCGTATGGCGCCATATGTATACTGGAATGGTAGCTGTTGTTATAAGCAAACTCCACAAGAGGCAAATGATCCTCCCAGCTACCCCCGAAATCAATCACGCAGGCTCGCAGCATATCCTCAAGTGTCTGGATAGTACGCTCTGCCTGCCCGTCAGTCTGAGGATGAAATGATGTACTGAGACTCACCTGTGTCCCTAATCCCTTCTAGAAAGACCTCCAGAAGTTAGCCGTAAACTGGGCTCCTCTATCTGATATAATCGACAAAGGGACTCCGTCCAGTATCACAATCTCTCTGATATATACAATCTGGCATAGTCCTCAGCCGAAAACGTCATCCTGACTGGAAGGAAATGGGCTGATTTCGTCAGCCTATCAATAATAACCCAAATAGAGTCGTACTTCCTCTGAGTACGAGGTAACTCTGTAACAAAGTCCATGTTGATCACCTTCCACTTCCATGTCGGAATCTCAATAGCCTGCAATAGCCCACTAGGCCTCTGGTGCTCGACCTTGACCTGCTGGCAATTAGGACACTGTGCAACAAAACCTGCCACATCCCTCTTCAGGCCATCCCACCAATACATACCTCTGAGGTCATGGTACATCTTGGTCGACCCCGGATGAATAGAATAACGAGCACTGTGTGCCTCCCCCAGAATCTGCTGACGAAGTCCTATCACATCGGGAACACACAACCGACCCTCAAATATTAGCACCCCATCAGGTGCTACCTCGAATAGACTATTCTCCTCCAGAAGAGCTGCATCTCGATACCGTACCAACACTGGGTCCTCATACTGTCGCCTCTTCACCTCATCAACGATGGAAGACTCGGCAACCTCACGAACCCGTACCCCACTATCATCGGTATCGATCAATCGAACCCCAAGGCTCGCTAGCTGGTGGATCTGACGGGCCATGTCCTGTCTCTCTGGTTGTACCTCTGACAGGCTCCCCATCGATCTACGACTCAAGGCATCAGCAACTACGTTGGCTTTCCCCGGATGGTATAGAATATCAACATCATAATCTTTCAACAACTCTAACCACCGTCTCTGTCGCAAGTTCAACTCCCTCTGCCTGAAGATATACTGGAGGCTCTTGTGGTCTGTATAAATATCCACATGAACCCCATACAAATAATGTCTCCAAATCTTCAAGGCATGAATAACTGCGGCCAACTCTAAGTCGTGGGTAGGGTAATTCCTCTCATGCTTCCGTAACTGCCGGGAAGCATAGGCTATAACCTTGCCGTGCTACATCAAAACACACCCTAGCCCGATACCCGAGGCATTACAATAAATCACGTACCCGTCTAACCCCTCCGGAAGAGTAAGAACTGGTGCCGTAGTCAACCTTTTCTTCAGCAACTGGAAACCCTTCTCGCAAGCCTCGTCATCGGAACTTGGCGCTACGAGTCGACCCTAGTCAACGGTCTGAAATCAAGCAAATCGCTCCACAAACCTACGATAATAACACCGCCATACAAGCTGCGCGCCGGTCGGAGTAGTAGGTCTCGGCCAAGACTTATCGCCTCAATCTTTGTCGTATCCACCAACACCATCACCCGATAATGTGCCCGGGAATGCCACCGAGGCCAACCAAAACTCACACTTGGAGAACTTGGCGAATAAGCTGCCTCGAGGACCCCAAGTACCGTCCTCAAGTGATCTGCATGCTTCTGCTCTGTACGCGAATAAACCAGGATGTCATCAATTAATACTATCACAAATGTATCCAAAAATGGCTTGAACACCCGGTTCATCAAATCCATAAATACCGCTGGAGCGTTGGTCAAACCGAAAGACATAACCCTAAACTCATAGTGCCCATACCGGGTCCTGAATGCAGTCTTTGGGATATCTGCCTCTCGCACTCGCACCTGATGATAACCAGACCGCAGGTCTATCTTAGAGAAACACCTCGCACCCTGCAACTGGTCAAACAAATCATCAATCCTGGGGAGGGGGTACCTATTTGTTACACCCCGTAATTACAGGACATGTTTTAAGAACGTAAGTAAGAACTCACAAGTGTTAAGATTTGAGACTTGTAAAAATTTACCGGAAATTTGAAATTGTCGGAAGGCGTATTATTGTGACGAATGGGAGGGCGACACTTGTCACCCCCCTTATTTATGCCTTGGACGAAAATGTCATGGCCAAAATGGTCATTGACCATAGCCTTAAGATGACTAAGTCTTCCTATTAATTAGCTTGACAAAATTGACTAAGTCAAAGGGTTCAAAGTCTTGATATTTTAAGTAGAGATCATCCAAACCACCCAATTGTTTGCATATTGACCCTCCATTGAACTATATAGTAGTACTAGTAGCAAGACTTGTCATAACACTTAGAAAATTTTTAGAGAATTGGAGCTTAGGCATTAGGAGCTCTCGGCTTTGAGCTCATTTGAACAAGAATTTTTTTTTTTGTTTTTTGTTTGTTGTCCAATAAATCCCCCACTTTAAACCAAGGTTCATGAGTGTTATGTAAGTATATCTCAATAGAAAAATCCCGGGAAAAGAGAGTTTTCGTATTAGTCGCAAGGTGAAAACCTAATGGCTTTTCTAGGTTTTGGTTGGGAGTTTGAAGGAAAATTGTTGGTATGGTTCTAAGGGTCTCAAGTAGCGGATTGAAGTATCTTGGAGAGTCTCTAAGTTGCTAAGGAACGACTTGGTTGAAGATTGGTTTGAGAATCGTTAAGGTATAATCTTGTCCTTTAAGATGTTACAAGATTATGTATTATTATTGTTGTTGTTAGCTTTACATGTTGATAGCATGAAGTGGTTAAGTTGAAGTTTATAAGTATTATGGAGTGCTTGTAGCTAAATTCGAAATGTTATATAAGCCTTGTTAAGTTGGATTTCAATTTAGTCGTTATTAGAAATCGTCGCATGTTACCTACTTGAGATTATGGATTGTTATAATCAAATACGACTTGATATCATGTTATGCTACCAATTTGGTTTGAAATGGAAATTTGATAAGAATTGGTAAGGTTGAACTCAAGGTGGCGAATTTGGACTTTTTAGTTTGTTTTTCATTTGTATTGGACTACTTTCTAAATTGTGAGCCAATTGGGGAAATTTAGTTAGTCATTTGTATTGGAGTACCTTATAGAAATTGTGAGCCAATTGGGGCTGTTTGGTTATTGTATTCGGCCTTGAAAAGGTGGCAAAGTAAGTAGAAACAAAGGAGGTCTTTGTCAGATTTTCCGTAGAATTTAGCGACTTAGCACCTAAAATATTCTACGTATGAAGTAAGAAGTTAATGGACGATGGTGACCATTATAGGTTGACGTACTAGGTATAGCGTATCCTACTTGAAGAATGGAATAGCTCGAGTGGAAGTACTTTGGAGCTTTTGCTCTTGTCGATAATCGTCGCGAGGTATGTGAACCTCTTCCTTCTTTAGACATGGTTCTATGTATGGAATATACATGTGGTATTATTTCATGAGTCCTTCTATTCTTAGAAGTTAAGAAATATGTATGTTGATTTACTCTACGTAAGGGTTATGTCTAAGTTATCCTAAGTTATAAGTATGTTAAATTGTCTAAGTCCTTACCAAGTCTTATGGGAGATGTTGGTAAGAATGGTTAGGAAAATATGAGATTTGATTTAAAACTATGTGTCTTGATTTATTTAAAGTAAGTGTGGATTTACGTTCAAAAATGACTTGAATTTATATGTGAAAAGGGGATTGATTTTTAAAAGTGAAAGTTATATGGTTTTAAGAGAATAAGTTACTTGGTTTTGGAAGTGTATGGAACTTTATATTTGTTTTGTATAAGTATAAGTAAGTGGATTTTAAAGAATGTATGATATAAGGTTTTAAGACTATGAACTTTGGTTGTCTTCTAAGGATTATGAAACTTTATTTTTCAAGTTGTGGACTTGATTTCTAAAAAGTATTGATGACATGATTTTAAGAGTATGTGACTTGAGTTTTAAAAAGAAAGAAGTTTATGATTACATTGAAATGCGTATGTGCGTGGTATTTTGGGTCTAGTTTCCCTAATGTTGTAAGAACAAAAGTGCCTTGAGTTCTCTAAAATGAAAGGTTGTTATAATAGCTTTATGGGAAGTTGTTATAACGACTTAAGAAGAGGTAACAATACGTTTTAAAATGTTACGTAAGGAATACACCGAGCCTACAAATGGGCCGGATTACGTTATGAAATACACCGAGCCTACAAATAGGCCGGATTACGTTATGAAATACACCGAGCCTACAAATAGGCCGGATTACGTTATGAGATACACCGAGCCTACACATAGGCGGATTATGCCATATTACCCGAGCCTACAGGTCGGGTTCGTCATCTTCACCGAGCCACAGCGGGCGGATTATGCTACATGATTCCACAAGATGCAGGCCCACAGCGGGCGGATTATGTTACATGATTCCACAATGCACCGAGCCCCACAGCGGGCGGATTATGCTACATGATTCTACGATTGCGAGCCCACAAAGGGCGGATTATGTTATATGATTCCACAAGATGCAAGGCCCAGGCGGGCGGATTATGTCACATGATTCATCAAGACACCGTGTCCAAATGGGCGGATTATGTTATGTAAGATATGTAAGTTATGTGAAAAAGGTGGATTAAGCTCTTAAGTAAGTATGTAAGAATATGTTGTTAAATCTTATCGAAGAAGGAAAGGAACGGTTAATATATGATTGATTTGAGTTAAAAGACGTTCTTTATGCGATTATGATTTGATTCTTGCACGTTATTTCTGCTCCATATTCGCATTTTTGTATGCGGCCTTCGGGGCCGCGTTCATGTCCGCAGTTTAGGTACAGCGTGGATCCGCGAGCTTAGGATCGGTTCGGATTTTAGATGGCTCGGATGTTAGGAGTTGTCATGGCTATGTATATTCAGGGTATGGCGGGGCCCTGTCCGCCACAAATGTTATGTTAAAACTCTTAGAGGTGCGTAGTCACATATTGTGGAGTGCTTGTAAAGAAAGGAGGCAAGCGCCGTTCATGTATGTATGCGTCGGAAGGTAGCCACATCGGTGACTGTTGTTTATTTCTGTTGTTTTATTTTATAAGTTTCATGTATGTTCCTGATTATCTCGATGTTTACTGTAAGGTGCCTGTGTAGGCACGATCCAGGCCCGGTCGGTCGTGACACTATTCTTGATGGTTACCTTATTCACCGTCAGAATCAACACACATACGCAGCGCCCCATCCTTCTTCTTCACAAACAAAACGGCGCTCCCGAGGAGAAACACTAGGCCCGATAAAGCCTTTTCCGGCAAATCTTTGGTGGTCCTTCACTCCTCAACTCGGCAGTGCCATCCTGTATGGCGGAATAGAAATAGGTCGAGTGTCCGCAACGTATCAATACAAAACTCAATCTCCTCTCGGGAGGATACCGGAAGATCGTGCGGGAACACATCCGAAACTCCTAACCACGGATCGATCAAGAAGCGGCACCTCAGCCTCTGAATCGAATACCCGAACCAGATGATAGATGTACCCCTTCTGCACCATCTTCCTAGCCTTGAGGTAAGAAGTAAACCTACCCCTCGGCGACGCTGTGTTGCCCTTCCACTCGATGACTGGCTCGCCAGGAAACTGGAACCGGACCAACCTGTCTCTACAGTCAACATTGGCATAATAAGAAGCCAACCAGTCCATACCCATAATGACATCAAAATCTGTCATCTCCAACTATATCAAGTCTGCAAGGGTCTGACGACTGTAAATAAACACCGGACAACCTCTATACACCCGCTCAGCTAACACCGAATCACCCACTGGCGTAGCTACCTCAAAAGGCTCTATCGACACCAGCTCTATCCCGATTCTACCCGCAATAAGAGGGGACACATAGGACAAGGTAGAACCTGGATCTATCAAAGCATACACGTCACAACATGAAATCAATAATGTACCCGTGACGACGTCAGGGGAAACCTCCTGATCCTGGCGGCTGGCTAAGGAATAAATGCGATTACGTGGACGTGACCGCTAGAACCACCACCACGACCTCTGCGCGGCTGCGGTCGTGAACACCACGCCTCGGGCGCATAACCCGTAAGAAGAGGAAGACCCGATGGCGATCACGCTGCACCGTACCACCCATGCGCCTGCAGTCGGACGATCTCTCTTCAAATGGCCCGGTAGCCACAAGAGTAACAAGCTCCTGCAGGAACACGACACTCGCCTGGGTGAGATCTACCGCATCGAGCACACCGACATGTGGGTGGTATCGATCGGTGACGGTCTGCCTCCTGAAACCGAAGTCTGGAGCCACGACTGCCTCGAATGACCCGGCTCGGACCTCCGCGGAAAACCGTGAAGGAGCACTCTGTCTTTGGTGAAATGTGGACCTAGTCTGCTGCGAGTGTCCGCCTCAAATCGCCTCTGAGACCTGCTGTCCTGGCCTCTTGGGCTGGCACGATCAATCGATCCTCCTCTCTCTATCCTCTATCCCTACGCATACGCTGCATCTCGGCAATATCCATACACGGCTGAAGAGCCACCCCAAGCATCACGATAATCATATGACGGTCTAGCCCCATCACATAACGATGAACTTTTTCCGCCATGTCAGCTACAATGGTGTGCGCATGCCTGGCCAAAGAGTCAAACTCCAGGCTGTACTCTCTGATAGTCCTCCCATTCTGCCTCAAGGTCAAGAATCTATCTACGCGAGCTCTCCTCATCTCAGGAGGCAAAAAGTGATCCATGAAGGCCTCTGTGAACTCCTCCAAAAAGCTGGAAGAGCATCCTCACCTCTCGACAGCTCCCATGACTCAAACCAGTTCAACGCAATATCGCGTAACCGGTAAGATGCTAGAATAACTGACTCTGTCTCCGAAGCCCTAAGAACCTGCATCGTCCGCTGTAACTGTCGAATGAACTCCTGCGGATCCTCCTCAGACCTCGAACCATAAAACTCGGGTGGGTGACAACCCAGAAAATCCTGAATCCGCAAACTGTCGGCTATAGGGTTAGCTACCTGCTCCTGTCGGAGCTGCTCGCTACTCTGCTGGTCGATGTCGGATCTGCTCCGTAGTCTCTATACTCGGCTCACTGGTGTGGGGTCGAGGCTCGTGCACGAACCTCTGGAGCTCGCGCTCTCGCTCCTCTAATGCTGGCGTTGCTAAACTCGCCGACCGCTACTACCTCGTATAGTCGTGCACAGGTCTAGTAACCTCTCGAGTAGCGCAGCTCCATCTTGCCTTGCCCTTCAGGCCACCGGTCGTCTTCCGTGGGCATAAGCATACACAAGAATAGGTCGAGAGGATTCAACCTAATAAGACAACTCTCTGCACGATCTCGAGAGAAGAATGAAACCAATCCTAAATGTCCTGACCTCACGATTATAGATGTGGTGCACAACACGATAATCAAGACTCTGAACACGATGCGTAGATACTTTACGAGGACTAATCGCTCGATACCACTTTTGTCACGACCGACCGGGGCGCGGCAGTGCCCTACCAGGCACCTGCTTGATATCATCATAGAATAGCAGCGGAACATACACATCATATAACTGGTTTAGACAATAACATAACAGGCTAGCCGATAAGGCCGCCTTCCATAAAATATGCATAATCAAAAGTAAAACTGTACAACTCGGTTCTTACAGCCCAACCACAAATGTGACTATAGACCTCTAGGAATAACAATCGTGGACGGGCTCCGCCATACATACCACGAATGTACATAAAATCTACAACATCGGGGAAAAATTGTACAAAAGACAAGCCTCCGAGAAAATGGAGCTTCGACACGATCTGTGATCCTAGAATGAGGATTCACCACCTTACCCTACTGCGGCATGAACGCGGCCCAGAGAAAGTCGGTCACACAATATGTACTAAGTAAGTAAAACTAGAAAATCGTAATTACATCATAAGTCTAAAACAAAGCTGAGACATGTATGATAATCAAATTACGATAATCGCAGCCTTACTAACAATGAGAGTAAATAAGAGTATACTTACATAAAAATAGGAAGCTCACGATCAAAGCGGGACCACCCGCCCGCAGATGTCATTAAGCAATCCTACTCCAGGACTATTTCACCCGCAATGGTCGTGTGAACCAGCGTGAGGTATTCCTCGCATAAATTTGTATCCGCGCATAGGTCGTGTAGACCCGCATGAGGTATTCCTCGCATAGGACTGATCCGCCCCGCATGGGACTATTTCACCCGCATAAGCCCTTACAGACTTGCATGAGGTATTCCTCGCATCGTGGGTAGCAAATCCACGGAATATGCAAATGCCACAAACCCGGGGAATGACCCCGCAATGAATAATATACCACTAGCACAAACCGAGTATCATACATAACCTAAGCACTACCGGCTTATCATACAATATATAAGCAAGTTAAGAAATCCCCTAACTTCGTATTATTCTTGTTCATATACACTCTCATTTTAGTTTACTTAAGGCACTAACATGTCTTTTATAAAAATCCGGGAATTTAACCCAAAGTACTACATACTTCCACTCTTTTAAAAATGACTCTTTTTCATATAGAACTTTCAAGATACTAATAACCGTAGTATCAAGTCACAATTACTTTTCAAGACAAGTCACAATACCTTTAGAAATAAAATTAGACTTCTAAATCAAGTGACTTCTTTTCTTATAAAACCTTAGGCAATTGATGCCTTAAAATCGAATTGCCTTTCATTAAATCAAGTCATTTATCCTTATTTATCTTTCCATAAAGCTAATATAACCAACTTCCCATAAAGTCGTTATATTAACTTTATACCTTAGCCAATTACAATTACCTATCCAAGGGACTTATACGTTTAAAACAAAACAAGTATCATATACTTTAAAACTCTTCAAGTCCCTTAACTTTAAAAACTTAAGACAACCTTAATACTTTTAAAGAAGTGAGTTAATCTCCTAACTCACCCAACTTGGCTATTCTTAAGACAAGTAAGGATATCAAGGTCTTGTACGTCTACCGTACTATATACGTGCAACTATTCATGCTCAAAGATAGGAAAGTTCTACATACCTCTTCGGGTCAATCCATTTGCTAAGTACAATATCCCGCCCGTAGTATGTCAACCTATAATGTCCACAATACGTCTATTAACGTCTTACTTCAAACGTAGAATATTATAAGTGCAAAGTCACTAAATTCTATGGAAAATCGGACAACACCTCCTTTGTTTCTACATACTTTGCCACCTTTTTCAAGGCCGAATTCAATAACCAAACACGCCACATTTAAGGCCCAACAATGTAATTAACAATAGGGGATTACACGCCTACTAGACGTGTAAAATTCCGCCCCACAAATGATATCAAACTAATACAAACTACTAGGCCAATTCGACAACATTAAGATACAATAACACCAATTCTTATCCAATTTCCTTTTCAATCCAAGTTGTTAGCATAACATGATATCAAGTCGCAATCAATTATAACTACTATAATCTTCAAGTAAGTGACATGCGACGATTCTAATTAACGACCAAATTGTAATCCAACTTCAAATGACTTATATGACATTTCGGTTTTTAGGCTACAATCAATCCATAACACTTATGAAACTTCAACACATATACTTCATGCTAGCAAACATGTAAGGCTAACAACAATATATAATCTTGTAACACTTTAAGAGACAAGATTATTACCTCAACGAGTCTTAGTCCAACTTCAAATCCGAAGTCGCTCCTTAGAAACTTAGAGCCTCTTCTTGGCACTTCAATCCGCTACTTGAGACCCTTAGAATAACACAAACAACTTTCCTTCAATCTTCCAAACAAAACCTAGAAAAGCAACTAGGTTTTCATCTCACGACTAATACAAAAACTATCTTTTTTCGGGATTTTTCTATTGAGATACCCTTACAATATCCTCATGAACCTTGGTTTAAAGTGTGTAGCTTAATGGACAACAAACAATTTTTTTTGAAGGTATGGAACCCGAGATCTAGCTCTTAGTGTTCTTCAAATTCTTGAAATTTTTTCTAAGTGTAGAAGTTAGTCTTGCTACTAGTACTACTATATAGCACAATGGAGGGTCAAGATGTGTACAAATGTGTGGCTTGGATGAGGTTCTATTAAATATCAAGACTTGTGGCCCCATTGACCAAGTCAATATTATAAAGCTCTTCAAGTTGCAAGACTTTGTCATCCTAACAATGGTCAAATTGCCCTTTTGGCCATGCCTAATTTCGTCCAAGGCTACATAAGGGGGGTGACACATGTCTCCCTCCCATTCGTCACAATATTACGTTTTCCGACAATTCCATAATTCCGATAAATTTTCACAAGTCTCTAATCTTAACATTTGGGATTCTCATGTACGTTCTTAAAACATGTCTTGTAAATACGGGGTGTAACCATCTTCCCCCCTTAGAAACATTCGTCCCCGAATGTTCTTTCGGAGTCAAACTTATAATTAGCGACATAGTTTCCTTTTACAACCCCGACATACAAATAATGCCATACATAGCCACATAATAACATTTAAGCAAAAAAAATACTTCAATTAAAACTTGACAAGTAAGGGAAAATGAATTACCTGAAGGTGTAGGGAATAAGTGAGGATACTTCCTCAACATGTCCTCCTCCGCTTCCCAAGTCATCTCCTCCCGGTTATCATTCCTCCACAAGACTTTGTGGAAGCCACGTCCGCAGTCATGATCGCGACTGGCGATCGAGTATCGCTATGGGACTCTCCTCATACGATAACCCCTCTGTCACCTGGACCTCACTAGCAGGGAAAACTCTCGCTGGATCTCCGATACACTTCTGCAACATAGAAACATGGAAGACCGGATGTACCGCCTCTAACTCTGATGGAAAATCCAACTCATAGGCAACCTTGCCCACTCTACGGATGATCTGGTAGGGCCCAATGTACCTTGGGCTGAGTTTTCCCTTCTTTCCGAATCTCATCACACCCTTCATGGGTGACACCTTCAAGAAGACCCAATCGTCTACCTGAAACTCCAAATGCAGACGCCGATTATCCGCATATGACTTCTGCCGGCTCTGAGCTGCTAACAGTCTCTCCTGGATAAGCTTCACCTTATCCACCGCCTCCTGAACCAAGTCTGGGCTAACTAACTGCACCTCGCCCACGTCGAACCAACCAATCGGCGACCTGCATTTCCGCTCATACAATGCCTCGTATGGCGCCATCTGTATACTGGAATGGTAGCTGTTGTTATAAGCAAACTCCACAAGAGGCAAATGATCCTCCCAGCTACCCCCGAAATCAATCACGCAGCTCATGACATATCCTCGTGTATGCGGATAGTACGCTCTTCCTACCCGTCAGTCTGAGGATGAAATGCTGTACTGAGACTCACCTGTGTCCCTAATCCCTTCTAGAAAGACCTCCAGAAGTTAGCCGTAAACTGGGCTCCTCTATCTGATATAATCGACACAGGGACTCCGTGCAGTCTCACAATCTCTCTGATATATACAATCTGGCATAGTCCTCAGCCGAAAACGTCATCCTGACTGGAAGGAAATGGGCTGATTTCGTCAGCCTATCAACAATAACCTAAATAGAGTCGTACTTCCTCTGAGTATGAGGTAACCCTGTAACAAAGTCCATGTTGATCACCTCCCACTTCCATGTCGGAATCTCAATAGCCTGCAATAGCCCACTAGGCCTCTGGTGCTCGACCTTGACCTGCTGGCAATTAGGACACTGTGCAACAAAACCTGCCACGTCCCTCTTCAGGCCATCCCACCAATACATACCTCTGAGGTCATGGTACATCTTGGTCGACCCCGGATGAATAGAATAACGAGCACTGTGTGCCTCCCCCAGAATCTGCTGACGAAGTCCTATCACATCGGGAACACACAACCGGCCCTCAAATATTAGCACCCCATCAGGTGCTACCTCGAATAGACTCTTCTCCTCCAGAAGAGCTGCATCTCGATCTGCGTACCAACACCGGGTCCTCATCATCGCCTCTTCACCTCATCAACGATGGAAGACTCGGCAACCTCACGAACCCGTACCCCATTATCATCGGTATCGATCAATCGAACCCCAAGGCTCGCTAGCTGGTGGATCTGACGGGCCATGTCCTGTCTCTCTGGCTGTACCTCTGACAGGCTCCCCATCGATCTACGACTCAAGGCATCAGCAACTACATTGGCTTTCCCCGGATGGTATAGAATATCAACATCATAATCTTTCAACAACTCTAACCACCGTCTGCCGCATGAGTTCAACTCCCTCTGCCTGAAGATATACTGGAGGCTCTTGTGGTCTGTATAAATATCCACATGAACCCCATACAAATAATGTCTCCAAATCTTCAAGGCATGAATAACTGCGACAAACTCTAAGTCGTGGGTAGGGTAATTCCTCTCATGCTTCCGTAACTGTCGGGAAGCATAGGCTATAACCTTGCCGTGCTACATCAAAACACACCCTAGCCCGATGCAGAGGCATCACAATAAATCACGTGCCGTCTAACCCTCCTAAGAGTAAGCGGTGCGTAGTCAACCTTTTCTTCACAGCTGGAAACCCTTCTCGCAAGCCTCGTCACTGGAACTTGGTGCCTTACGATTCAGCCTAGTCAGCGATCTTTGAAATCGAAGCAAGCGCTCCACAAACCTACGATAATAACTCGCCACTAAGAAATTGCGCACCTCGGTGGAGTAGTAGGTCTCGCCAAGACTTGATCGCCTCAATCTTTGTCGTATCCACCGAACACCATCACCCCAATAATGTGCCCGGGAATGCCACGAGAGGCCACCAAAACTCACACTTGGAGAACTTGGCGAATAAGCTGCCGGCTCGGAGGACCCAAGCACCGTCCTCAGTGATCTGCGTGCTTACGCTCATGCAGCGAATAAACCAGGATGTCATCAATTAATACTATCACAAATGTATCCAAAAATGGCTTGAACACCCGGTTCATCAAATCCATAAATACCGTTGGATCGTTGGTCAAACCGAAAGACATAACCCTAAACTCATAGTGCCCATACCGGGTCCTGAATGCAGTCTTTGGGATATCTGCCTCTCGCACTCGCACCTGATGATAACACCTCGCACCCTGCAACTGGTCAAACAAATCATCAATCCTGGGGAGGGGGTACCTATTCTTGATGGTTACCTTATTCAGCTGCCTGTAATCAACACACATACGCAGCGTCCCATCCTTCTTCTTCACAAACAAAACCGACGCTCCCCAGGGAGAAACACTAGGCCTGATAAAGCCTTTTTCCAGCAAATCTTTCAGCTGGTCCTTCAGCTCCCTCAACTCAGCAGGTGCCATCCTGTATGGCGGAATAGAAATAGGTCGAGTGTCTGGCAACGTATCAATACAAAACTCAATCTCCCTCTCAGGAGGGATACCCGGAAGATCGTCTGGGAACACATCTGGAAACTCCCTAACCAGTATCGATCAAGAAGCGGCACCTCGGCCTGAATCGAATACCGAACGGATGATAGATGTACCGCTCGCACCATCTTCCTAGCCTTGAGGTGAAGTAAACCTACCGCCGGCGTATTGTGTTGCCCTTCCACTCGATGATGGCTCGCCAGAAATCGAACCGGACCAACCTGTCTCTACAGTCAACATTGGCATAACAAGAAGCTAACCAGTCCATACCCATAATGACATCAAAATCTGTCATCTCCAACTATATCAAGTCTGCAAGGGTCTGACGACTATAAATAAACACCGAACAACCTCTATACAACCGCTCAGCTAACACCGAATCACCCACTGGCGTAGCTACCTCAAAAGGCTCTATCGACACCAGCTCTATCCCGATTCTACCCGCAATAAGAGGGGACACATAGGACAAGGTAGAACCTGGATCTATCAAAGCATACACGTCACAACATGAAATCAATAATGTACCCGTGACGACGTCAGGGGAAACCTCCTGATCCTGGCGGCTGGCTAAGGAATAAATGCGGTTCTGTGGACCGCTAGAACTGGAACCACCACCACGACCTCTGCCGCGGCTGCGGTCGTGAACACCACGCCTCGGGCGCATAACCACAGAAGAAGAGGAAGACCGATGGTGATCACTGCCGGTGCCGTACCACCCATGCTGCCTCTGGTCGGACAGTCTCTCTTCAAATGGCCCAGATGGCCACAAGAGTAACAAGCTCCTGCAGGAACACGACACTCACCTGGGTGAGATCTACCGCATCGAGCACACCGAGATGTGGGTGGTATCGATCGGTGACGGTCTCTGCCTCCCTGAAACCCCGAAGTCCTGGAGCCCTGACCTGCTCCTGAATGACCCGGCTGCTCAGACCTCCTGCCAGAAAACCGTGAAGGAGCACTCTGTGCTGGCTGAAATGTGGACCTAGTCTGCTGCTGAGGTTGTCCGCCTCGAAAACTGCCCTGAGACCCTGCTGTCCTGGCCCTCTTGGGCTGGCCTGAGTCAATCTGATCCTCCCTCTCTCTATCCTCTATCCCCTGCGCATACGCCTGCATCCTGGCAATATCCATACCTGGCTGAAGAGCCACCCCCAAGCATGCAGTAATCATATGAAGGTCTAGCCCCATCACATAACGATGAACTTTGTCCGCCATGTCAGCTATAATGGTGTGCGCATGCCTGGCCAAAGAGTCAAACTCCAGGCTGTACTCTCTGATAGTCCTCCCATTCTGCCTCAAGGTCAAGAATCTATCTACGCGAGCTCTCCTCATCTCAGGAGGCAAAAAGAGATCCATGAAGGCCTCTGTGAACTCCTCCAAAAAGCTGGAAGAGCATCCTCACCTCTCGACAGCTCCCATGACTCAAACCAGTTCAACGCAATATCGCGTAACCGGTAAGATGCTAGAATAACTGACTCTGTCTCCGAAGCCCTAAGAACCTACATTGTCCGCTGTAACTACCGAATGAACTCCTGCGGATCCTCCTCAGACCTCGAACCATAAAACTCGGGTGGGTGACAACCCAGAAAATCCTGAATCCGCAAACGGCTCACAGGGTTAGCTACCGCTCACTGTCGTGACGCCACTGCTACGCTGGTCGATGGCAGAATCTGCTCCCCGTAGTCTCTATAATCAGCTCCTGGCTGTGGGACTGGAGGCTCAGGTACCGGAACCTCTGGAGCTACCGCGCCTCGGCTCCTCTAATCTTTGGCGTTCTTGAACTCGCCCGACCCACCTACTACCACGGTATAGTTCGTGCTCGGGTCTAGTAACCCTCGAGTACCGCTAGCGGCTCCGCTCTTGCCTTGCCCTTCGGGCCTGTGCCTTCCGTGGAGGCATAATCATTACAAGAATAGGTCGGAGAGGATTCAACCTAATAAGGCGACTCTCTTGCGATCTCGGAGAGAAGAATGGAAACCAATCCTAAATGTCCTGCAGCCTCCTGATTATAGATGTGGTGCACAACACACCGATAATCAAGACTCTACTAGACACGGTCTGTAGATACTTTCTGAGGACTAACTGCTCTGATACCACTTTTGTCACGACCCGACCCCGGGGCCGCGACTAGTGCCCTACATGGGCACCCCGTTCAGGTATACATCATAGAATAGCAGCGGAACATACACATCATATAACAGGTTTAGACAATAACATCACAGGCTAGCCGATAAGGCCGCCTTCCATAAAATATGGATAATCAAAAGTAAAACTGTACAACTCGGTTCTTACAGCCCAACCACAAATGTGACTACAGACCTCTAGGAATAACAACTGTGGCGGGACAGGGCCCCGCCATACCCCTGAATGTACATAAAATCTACAAAATCAGGGAAAAACTGTACCAAAAGACAAGCCTCCGGAGAAAATGGAGCTTTTGACACCTGATCTGTGATCATAAGAATGAGGATCCACCACTGCACCCTACTGCGGCGTGACGCGGCCAGGAGAGTCGATTATGATATGTACTAAGTATGTAAAGCGGAAAATCGTAATTACATCATAAGTCTAAAACAAAGCGGAGACATGTATGATAATCAAATTACGACATCGTGCCTTACTAACAATGAGAGTAAATAAGAGTATACTTACAACATAAAAATAGGAACTCACGATCAAAGCGGGACCACCATGCATGATCATTAAGCAATCCTACTCACAGGACTATTTTGTCACGACCCATTCGGGCCCGTGGATGGTGCCTTCACGGCACCCAGTAGTCATACATCGAGTAATCAGTGAAATATAAAGCAAGACATGAAACAGTTTATAAAATAAGACACGCTTTATGTGAGAAAACATCGCCTTTCGGCATATATATATAAACATGGTTTTAGCGATTACATCAAACCTTTGTACAACATGACTCTGCACTTCTGAAATATACAACTATGGCGGGACAGGCCGCCATACCTCGCAGACAAAACTATCTACAACAGGAGATCATACCCAAGTAGAGCCTCGGAAAGATGGAGCTCCGACACCAACGTAGAGATCCTAAGAATGTGGATCTAGCACTCTTGCCACTTACTGCGGCATGAACGCGGCCCGAAGGAGTCAAGATAACAGTACTAAGTATATGAAACGTAAAATACTTAAATGAAACATATCATTTTAAAAGCAGTTTTGCAAGTATGTATGAAACAACGAGGAAACCGCATAGTGCCACATCACAAACAAAAGCGTGATAGGTAAAGCGTAAGTCTTTTCTAGACTGCGAATGATCGAAGCAGGCCAATTGCGTAGTATCACCATGCAAGCCTAATCACGGACTCCGTAGTCGCGTAGGCCAATCACATAGGCCGCGTAGGGTATATAACCCGCATCGAGGGTAGCTACTCCTCGGCGTATCCCCGACTCGTCGTCGCATGGCCACATAGACCGCGTGAGGTATAACCCGCACACTAACACGGAACTCCCGTAGCTCGCGCATAGGTCCCTTGGACCGCGTGAGGTATTCTCGAATCATGGTCCTGCATCGCTGAGTCTACCCGCGTCGGAGGCGCCAACCCCTGTAATATGTCAAGAGGTGAGTGATAGTACACTAACATAACAACTTATCTTTAAACAACATAAGCACAACAAGAATACTCTCTTATACAAGCGTTACAAGACACTAACACACATATAATCATATCATGTCTACTTATCAAACCATCTTATTATTCTTTTCACAATTCAATATAAGTCTGTTATAAAAACATAGGCAAACTGTTTCTTTTATCATTCTTAAGTGGTTATACTTAACTTCCAATAAAGCTAGTATAACTCTTAAGCTTATGTTTTAAAAACCAATTAGTTCTATTCTGTTAAAAATGATTGAGATTCTTATGAAATGCTTTCCGATCTTTATTATTGGGCTTAAGCGTGAGGCATTCTGTAAGTGTTATTCGGGCTTAAGCGTGAGGCATTGCGATAAGTATTATTCAGCTTAAGTCAAAGACATTGCCGTAGTTATTATTCGCTTAACACGTATCGTCAACCGTACTATATATATTGTAAAATATCATGCTTTAGGAAGAATCACATACCTTCCGTGAAAACCACGCCAGTTGAATATGTCGCTAAGAGAGTCGACTATAATAGTCACGGACATCTATCAAAGACTACTCAAGGTCATTCTAAACAGAGGGTTCACAATTCTATGGAAGGTTGGGCGTACTTCCCTACCGGTGAGCTATATAAGTCTCTGTGAAAGCGATCCTATGTAAATCTGATTTGATTATTCTTCTTTTAAACCGCCCTACTGTAGTAGCAGTTCGATTCTATTCGTGATATTCTTCTAAGTATTTATACTTATTCTTATACTACAACAGTATGTATTCTCTAATTCAAAGAGGGTTAGGATTAGTTACCTCGGTAAGCCCAATAATATCCTAGAAAAGTCGCTGAGCAAGGTTTTGCTCTAAGTTGTATGCTCAGAAACCTTAGAAGTTCTTCACAACTTCTACTAAGTACTAAGGTATTTGGGCTAGGGTATTTTGGGCATTATAACAATACAAGAAGGCAACTTTTCTACCAAGGGAGGGGGGGTAGGTTTTGGCTAGGCTAGGGGGGGAGGAAGCCTCGGCCAACTACTCAAAAGGGGGGGGGAGGTGTTTGGACGAAATGGCTCAAGGGAGAGGAGAGGATTTTTAGACTTGGAAGATAACTTTGTGGATGAAGAACTCTTCATCTTAAGGGGGGTATTTATAGGTCAAGAAGTGGCCAAGCAATGGCCAAGATTAAGACAAGTGCAAGGCAAGTGTAGGGTGAGGATTAACTATACACAAATATCCTACCAACTCCTTGACTTGTGCACAAGGCACAAAAAACGTGCCATTGCTAGTCCAATTCGTCCAAATGGACGATTTGAAGTCCACCAATTGGAGGGTGCCAAGTGTCGCCCTCCGTTGGTCCCAAAATGTTTCGTCTCTCGGAAAAATCCAAAAATTAGAAATGGCATAGCCGGAATTTACCCTACGAAAGTGTGGAAGCGTTTGTCGAAAAACTATTCGTTTTGTGAGTTGTGCCCAAAAAAGTTTTGCCTAAACTTTAAGGCTAGACTTTTTATGCGTATTCCCTTACGTACATACTCGGAAATACGGTATAACATTCTCCCCTCGCCAGAAACATTCGTCGAATGTTCCTTCCCAAGACGATTAACGATAAGATTCTTCATAACTAAAGCGATTTGCAAATGCCACACAAGGCCACAGAACAACACTTAGGCAGAAACGATAACGAAAATTTACAAGTAGGAAAGTGAATTACCTGGAGGTGTGGGAAATAGGTGAGGATACTTATGCCTCATGTCCTCGCCGGCTTCCCACGTCATCTCCTCCACGAGCTCGTTCGCCACAAGACTTTGTGGAAGCTACGTCCTTGGTCATGAGCGCCTAACCCGACGATCGACTATCGCTATGGGAATCTCCTCATACGATAACCGCTCGTTCACCTGGACGTCGTCAATCGGATGTACCCTAGATTGATCCCCGATACATCTCCTCAGCATAGATACGTGAAAGACCGGATGCACTGCCTCCGGATCGGACGGCAGATCAACTCATAGGCAACCTTGCCTACCTGCGGACAATCACGAAGCGGCCCGATGTACCTAAGTGAGTTTCCCCTTCTTCCCAAACCTCATCACACCGCCGTGGGTGGCACCTTTAGGAAAACCCAATCATGAACCTCGAACTCAAGATGCCGCGACGATGATCTGCATCGACTGCCGACTCGGAGTCGATAAGCGCTCTCGGATAAGCTTCACCTTATCCACACTGCTTTGTACCGTCTGGTCCCACTAGCCGCACTCGCCCACATCGAACCAACCTATAGGCGATCTGCACTTCCTCATACAAGGCCTCATAAGGCGCCATCGAATCTTTGGAGTGGTAGCTATTATTATACGCGAACTCAACTAGAGGCAAATGATCCTCCCAACTACCACTGAAATCAATAACACGGGCTCGCAAAGTATCCTCGAGAGTGCGGATAGTGCGCTCTGCTGTCAGTGCATGCGTGGATGAAATGCGATTACTCGAGGCTCACTGTGTCCCTAAACCCTCTGGAAGGACCTCGAAGTTAGCGTAAACTAGGCTCCTGCATGCGATATGATCGAAGTAGGGACTCCATGCGATCGGCGATCTCTCGGATGTAAAGTGCCGCATAATCCTCGGTAGAAAAGTCGCCCCGACGGGAAGAAAGTGGGCTGATTTCGTCGACTATCGGCGATAACCCATATAGAATCATGCCTCACGAGTGCGAGGTAATCCTGTGATGAAGTCCATGTTGATTACCTCCACTTCGGTCGGGATCTCAATGCGTAACAAACCACGGGCCTGCGGTGCTCTACCTTCGCTCACGACAACACGCGGGCGAGCTACGAACTCGCAACGTCCTCTTGAGCCATCCCACCAATACATGGATCTAAGGTCGTGGTACATCTTGGTCGACCCGGATGGATAAACGCGCTATGTGTGCTTCCCGAACCTGCTGCGAAGTCACGAAACATCTGGAACACACAATCGCCCTCAAACCTTAGCACCCCAGGTGCTACCTCAAAGGACCGCTTGCCCTCACGAAGAGGCGTATCACGATATCGAATCAAAGGCTGGATCCTCGGCTGTTGCCTCTTCACCTCGCGGCGATGGAAGACTCGGCAACCTCACGAACTCTAACCAGCTATCGTAATCAATCAAGCGGACACCAAGGCTCGCTAATCGTGCAAATCACGAACCATGTCCTCTTCTCTAGCTGCACATCCGATAGGCTCCCCGTGACCTACGACTAAGACCATCACGCCACAACATGGCCTTCCCGGGTGGTACAGATATCAACATCGTAATCCTTAAGCAACTCTAACCACCGTCTGCCGTAAGTTCGGCTCCTCTGCGTCAAGATATCTTGGAGGCTCTTGTGGTGCGTAAAAATATCCACGTGAACCCCATACAAATAGTGCCTCAGATCTTGGCGTGAATCACGCCCAACTCAAATCATGGGTGGGGTAGTTCCTCGTGTTTCTTGGTGTCGGGATGCATATGCTATAACCCGCCATCTTTGCGTCAATACATCCCAACCCGATGCCCGACGCATCACAATACACGACATAACCATCTGGACCTCCGGAAGAGTAAGAGCGAGGCGGTCGTCGATCTCTCTTTCAAGAATCGAAACCACCGCCACAAGCATCGATCCATCAAACTTGGCGCCTTACGAGTCACCTAGTCAATGGTGCAGATAGAAGCAAACTTCTCTACGAACCGAGATAATATCCTGCAAGGCCGATCGCGAACCTCTGCCGGAGTAGTAGGTCTAGGCAAGTCTCGCGCCGATCTTGGCGTATCCACTCGAATGCCATCACCCGACAATATGCCCAAGAAACGCCAAGTCAACAAAACTCACATTTGGAAAACTTGGCGTCAATCTGCTGGTCTCGAGAATCACGGCACAATCTCAAATGCTCGCGTATGCTCGCTCTGGCGAGAATAAACAAGATATCATCAATGAACACCATCACAAACGTGTCCAAAAATGGTTTGAACACTCGGTTCATCAAATCCATGAATACCACGGAGCATTGGTCAACCAAAGACATGACCACGAACTCATAATGCGTCTGGGTCTGAATGCGATCTAGGGACATCTACCTCTCGACTACTTTTGATGATAGCCCGATCGCGGATCAATCTTGGAGAAACATCTCGCACCACCGGGTCGAACAAATCATCAATCACAGGAAGGGGTATCTGTTCTTAATGGTCACCTTGTTCACCGGTAGTCAACACATGCGTCAGTCGCCCTTCTTTTTCACGAACAATACCGGTGCCCCGGTGAGAAACACTAGGTCGATAAAACCCTTCTCCAAAGAAATCTCTCGGTGGTCCTTCACTCTCTCAACTCGGCGGGTGCCATTCGTATGGCGGAATGGAAATAGGCGAGTGTCCGCAATATGTCTATACAAAACTCAATCTCCTCTCGGGAGGATACCCGAGGTCGTCGGAAACACGTGCGGGAACTCTCGACTCTTGGGGTGATCAAAATCTGCACGCAGCCTCGATATCAAACACCCGAACGAGATGGTAGATATACCCTTCGCACCATCTTCCTAGCCTTGAGGTAGGAAATAAACCTACCGCCGGCGTCTGGTGCTCCCACTCAACAACCTCCTTAGGAACTGGAACCGTACTACTCTCTCTGCGGTCTACATTGGCGTAGCGAAGCTAGCCAATCCATCCTCATAATCACGTCGGTCAATCATCTCCAACTCTATCAAGTCGGCTAGGTCCGACGAGTAAATAGTCACGGGACAAGCTCTATATACCCGCCGAGCTACCCGAATCACCCAGCTGGCGTAGCTACCTCGAAAAGGGTCTATGGACTCGTGCTCTATCCTATCCTACTAGCAACAAGGGAGATATATGGGGCAGTAGAACCGGATCTATCAAAGCATACACATCAAACCCGAACCGATAAGGTACACATGGCGACATCGGTGAGGCCTCACGATCTGTCGGTGGACAAAGCATAAATGCGGTTCTGAGGACCGCTAGAGCTGGGACCTGAGCCACGACCTCTGCCGCGACCTGCTGACCCGTAGTACCACGCCTCGGCGAGTAATCTGTAGGAGATGATGAAGCGGCAATAGAACACGGGTGAGCCTACCACGCTGCCCCCGGTCTGACGATCCCGCAAAGTGACCTGTTGGCCCAATCGTAACAAGCTCAAAAGTAGTACCACACTTCCGTAATGGGATCTACGCATCGGCAACACTTTGGGGTGGTCGATCGGCGCACCTCTGCTACTGCGGGCGTCGAAGCCACAGGGCCCTGTGCGCCCTCGAAAACTCTGGTGTCTTGAGGGCGGTGCGGGAGTGCTCTGCCGCGTGGTGCGAATCTAGGCTTCTTTGAGGCCGCCACCACGATAACCACGTAAGACCCTCCGTCACGGCGCCTTCTGCTCTTGTCGTCACCGTCGACCTCTGCGCTCGCCGCATCCAGGCGTGAGCTGCATGCGGGTAATGTCCATACGGCTGAAGAAACACCGCGCATGACTCGGCCATGTAATCATCTAGCGGTGGCGTGGCGGTACACCTATCCTCATATCTGCTACAATCTTTGGGACATATCGAGCGATGAATCAAACTCGACATTGTACTCCACGGTCGTCGTCCTCTGCCTCGATGGTAAAAATCTATCACCGCGCCCTCGCCATCTGTGGAGGCAAGAAGTGAGTGAGGAAAGCCTCGAGAACTCATCCCAGTAGTGGGACGCGTGCTCTCCGGGATAACTCCATGAATCAAACCAATCGATTGCGGTATCACGCGGCCGATCGCGAACAAAGGTCACAGACTCGTCTCCGAGGCCTTGATCACCTCATAATTCTCAGAGTGACGGATGAACTCCTGCGGATCATCCTCCGGCCTCGACCCGTAAAACTCGCGGGCTACAACTCAAGAAATCTCGTAGTCTCAAACTATCTGCCCTCGGGTGCACCACGGGTCTGGCCGAGTGGGCTGGAAGGCTGCCGCGTCAGTCTCTCCTCGTGACGGGCCACAACTTTAGCCAATAGTGGGCCATCTCCTTGTACCTAACTCCTCGCCCGGTGTGGGACAGGAGGTGTGGGTACTGTGGTCTCTGCTGGGGCTGGCGGCGTCATAGAACTCGCCGTCTCTAGTATAGACTGGGCCTGAGCCCTCGTGACTCTGGGTGTCCCGCTAGCAGCTCCTCATTGCCTTGCCGCCACGGGCCGGGTTGCCTTACGTGGAGGCATAATCATTACAGAAAGGAATACGTTAGAGGGTCCAACCTATAACACGACTCTAAAGCACGATCTCGTAATGAGAAGAATGGAAACCAATCCTAAATATCCTATAGCCTCACGATTATTGGTGTGGTGCACACACCGATAATCAAGACTACTAGATACGGTTTGTAGACACTTTCCGAGGATTAATCGCTCGATACCACTTTTGTCACGACCCGTTCGGGGCCGTGGTCGTGCCTTACCGGCACCCAGTAGTCATACATCGAGTAATCACGGAAATATAAAGCAAGACATGAAACAGTTTATAAAATAAGACACGCTTTATGTGAGAAAACATCGCCTTTCGGCATATATATATAAACATGGTTTAGCGATTACATCCGACAATCGTACAACATGACTCTGCACTTCTGAAATATACAACTATGGCGGGACGGGGCCCGCCATACCTGGATCACAAAACTATCTACAATAGGAGATCATACCCAGTAGAGCCTCGGAAAAGATGGAGCTCACACCAACGTAGAGATCCTAAGAATGTGGATCTAGCACTGCTTGCCCTTACTGCGGCATGAACGCAGCCCCGAAGGAGGTCGGACAACAGTACTAAGTATATGAAATCAGAAATACTTAAATGAAACATATCATTTTAAAAGCAGTTTTGCAAGTATGTATGAAACAACCAGAAACCGCATAGTGCATCACAAACAAGAGAAGCAATAGGTAAGCGTGCGAGGTCTTTTCTAGCCGCGAATGATCAAGCGAGGGCCAATTGCGTAGTATCACCATGCAAGCCTAATCACGGACTCCGTAGTCCGCATAGGCCAATCACATAGGCGCGTAGGGTATATAACCCGCGTCGAGGTAGCTACTCCTCGGTATCGTCCCGACTCGTCGTCGCATGGCCACATAGACCGCATGAGGTATAACCCGCACACTAACACGGAACTCCGTAGCTCGCATAGGTCCCTTGGACCCGCATGAGGTATTCTCGAATCATGGTCCTGCATCGCTGAGTCTACCGCGTCGGAGGCGACAACCCCGTGCATATGTCAAGAGGTGAGTGATAGTACACTAACATAACAAATTATCTTTAAACAACATAAGCACAACAAAAATACTCTCTTATACAAGCGTTACAAGACACTAACACACATAGCATCATATCATGTCTACTTATCAAACCATCTTATTATTCTTTTCACAATTCAATATAAGTCTGTTATAAACACATAGGCAAACTGTTTCTTTTATCATTCTTAAGTGGTTATACTTAACTTCCCATAAAGCTAGTATAACTCTTAAGCTTCGCTTTAAAACCAATTAGTTCTCTTACATTAAAAATGATTGAGATTCTTATGAAATGCTTTCAGATCTTTATTATTCGGGCTTAAGCGTGAGGCATTCAGTAAGTGTTATTCGAGCTTAAGCGTGAGGCATTCGTAAGTATTATTCAGCTTAAGTCAAGGACATTGTCGTAGTTATTATTCGATTAACACATATCGTCACCGTACTATATATATTGTAAAATATCATGCTTTAGGAAGAATCACATACCTTCCAATGAAAACCACCGCCAAGTTGAATATGTCGTATGAGAGAGTCGACCTATAATAGTCACGCACATCTATCAAAGACTACTCTGAAGGTCATTCTAAGCGAGGGTTCACAATTCTATGGAAGGTTGGGCGTACTTCCTACGGTGAGCTATATAAGTCTCTTGTGAAAAGCAGTCCTATGTAAATCTGATTTGATTATTCTTCTTTAAACCCTTCTACTGTAGTATGATTCGATTCTATTCGTGATATTCTTCTAAGTATTTATACTTATTCTTATACTACAACGATGTATTCTCTAATTCAAAAGAGGGTTAGGATTAGTTACCTCGGTAAGCCAATAATATCCTAGAAAAGTCGCTGAGCAAGGTTTTGCTCCTAAGTTGTATGCTCCAGGAAACCTTAGAAGTTCTTCACAACTTCTACTAAGTACTAAGGTATTTGGGCTAGGTATTTTGGGCATTATAACAATACAAGAAGGCAACTTTTCTACCAAGGGAGGTGGGGTAGGTTTGGCTAGGCTAGGGGAGAAGCCTCGGCCAACTACTCAAGGGGAGGTGTTTGGACGAAATGGCTCAAGGAGAGGAGGATTTTTAGACTTGGAAGATAACTTTGTGGATGAAGAACTCTTCATCTTAAGGGGTATTTATAGGTCGAAGTGGCCAACCAATGGCCAAGATTAAGACAAGTGCAAGGCAAGTGTAGGGTGAGGATTAACTATACACAAATATCCTACCAACTCCTTGACTTGTGCACAAGGCACAAAAAGCGTGCCATTGCTAGTCAATTCGTCCAAATGGACGATTTGAAGTCCACCAATTGGAGGTGCCAAGTGTCGCCCTCGTTGGTCCAAAATGTTTATCTCTCGGAAAAATCCATAAAAATTAGAAATGGCATAGCGGAATTTACCCTACGAAGTCGTGGAAGCGTTTCGTCGGAAAACTATTCGTTTTGTGAGTTGTGCCCAAAAAAGCGTTTTGCCTAAACTTTAAGGCTAGACTTTTATGCGTATTCCGCTACGTACATACTGGAAATCTGGGTATAACATATTTCACCCGTAAAGTCGTGTGGACCGCGTGAGGGATTCTCGCATAAATGTATCGCGCATAGGTCGTGTAGACCGCGTGAGGTATTCCTCGCATAGGACTGATCCGCCCGCGTGGACTATTTCACCCGCATAAGCCCTTACGGACTCGCATGAGGTATTCCTCGCATCGTGGGTAGCAAATCCACGGAATATGCAATGCCACAAACCCGGAATGACCACATGATGAATAATATACCACTAGCACAAACCGGCTATCATACATAACCTAAGCACTACCGCTTATCATACAATATATAAGCAAGTTAAGAAATCCCCTAACTTATTATTCTTGTTCATATACTCTCATTTTAGTTTACTTAAGGCACTAACATGTCTTTTATAAAAATCCGGGAATTTAACCCAAAGTACTACATACTTCCACTCTTTTAAAAATGACTCTTTTTCATATAAAACTTCCAAGATACTAATAACCGTAGTATCAAGTCACAATTACTTTTCAAGACAAGTCACAATACCTTTAGAAATAAAATTAGGCTTCTAAATCAAGTGACTTCTTTTCTTATAAAACCTTAGGCAATTGATGCCTTAAAATCGAATTTCCTTTCATTAAATCAATTTATCCTTATTTATCTTTCCATAAAGCTAATATAACCAACTTCCCATAAAGTCGTTATATTAACTTTATACCTTAGCCAATTACAATTTCCTATCCAAGGGACTTATACGTTTAAAACGAAACAAGTATCATATACTTTAAAACTCTTCAAGTCCCTTAACTTTAAAAACTTAAGACATCCTTAATACTTTTAAAGAAGTGAGTTAATCTCCTAACTCACCCAACTTGGCTATTCTTAACACAAGTAAGGATATCAAGGTCTTGTACGTCTACCGTACTATATACATGCATATTCATGCTCAAAGATAGGAAAGTTCTACATACCTCTTCGGGTCAATCCACTTGCTAAGTACAATATCCCGCCCGTAGTATGTCAACCTATAATGTCCACAATACGTCTATTAACGTCTTACTTCAAACGTAGAATATTATAAGTGCAAAGTCACTAAATTCTACGGAAAATCGGACAACACCTCCTTTGTTTCAACATACTTTGCCACCTTTTTCAAGGCCGAATTCAATAACCAAACACGCCACATTTAAGGCCCAACAATGTAATTAACAATAGGGGATTACACGCCTACTAGACGTGTAAAATTCCGCCCCACAAATGATATCAAACTAATACAAACTACTAGGCCAATTCGGCAACATTAAGATACAATAACACCAATTCTTATCCAATTTCCTTTTCAATCCAAGTTGTTAGCATAACATGATATCAACTCGCAATCGATTATAACTACTATAATCTTCAAGTAAGTGACATGCGACGATTCTAATTAACGACCAAATTGTAATCCAACTTCAAATGACTTATATGACATTTCGGTTTTTAGGCTACAATCAATCCATAACACTTATGAAACTTCAACACATATACTTCATGCTAGCAAACATGTAAGGCTAACAACAATATATAATCTTGTAACACTTTAAGAGACAAGATTATTACCTCAACGAGTCTTAGTCCAACTTCAAATACGAAGTCGCTCCTTAGCAACTTAGAGCCTCTTCTTGACACTTCAATCCGCTACTTGAGACCCTTAGAATAAAACAAACAACTTTCCTTCAATCTTCCAAACAAAACCTAGAA
Organism: Przewalskia tangutica; assembly: GCA_029844215.1. NCBI lineage: Eukaryota > Viridiplantae > Streptophyta > Magnoliopsida > Solanales > Solanaceae > Przewalskia > Przewalskia tangutica. The sequence continues at coordinate 74,588,828 of CM056725.1, forward strand.
AAGCAACTAGGTTTTCATCTCACGACTAATACGAAAACTATCTTTTTCCGGGATTTTTCTATTGAGATACCCTTACAATATCCTCATGAACCTTGGTTTAAAGTGTGGAGCTTAATGGACAACAAACAATTTTTTTTTTTGAAGGTATGGAACCCGAGAGCTAGCTCTTAGTGTTCTTCAAATTCTTGAAATTTTTTCTAAGTGTAGAAGTTATTCTTGCTACTAGTACTACTATATAGCACAATGGAGGGTCAAGATGTGTACAAATGTGTGGCTTGGATGAGGTTCTATTAAATATCAAGACTTGTGGCCCCATTGACCAAGTCAATATTATCAAGCTCTTCAAGTTGCAAGACTTTGTCATCCTAACAATGGTCAAATGACCCTTTTGGCCATGCCTAATTTCGTCCAAGGCTACATAAGGGGGGGGTGACACGTGTCGCCCTCCCATTCATCACAATATTACGTTTTCCGACAATTCCATAATTCCGATAAATTTTCACAAGTCTCTAATCTTAACATTTGGGATTCTCACGTACGTTCTTAAAACATGTCCTGTAAATACGGGGTGTAACATAGGGTCCCGAGGGTGTAAGGCTCAAGCTTAGTTAATCGTTGTACGAGTTCGTGTACGCGTTCCACCGGAACCAGGTCGTGAGAGCCGGAAATGGCCTTATATTGTTCGATTTAGTAAACTCCAAAGATTGGAGGCCAGAATCGGTATGGAAATTATGTATGTATGCTAGTATGAGTTGGAAATACGGAAAGAATACGACCAGTAAGAAAGACAGCAACCAAGTGTAAAGGAATAGAGCCTGAGTCCATAAGAACCTTTCGAGGTAACTACACCCATAAGTGTTTGGGGTGGTAGCTGAGCGGGTATATGAGATTCGCCCGGTGATGATACAGTCGTCAGACCCTAGTAGACCTAGTAGAGGTGATTAATACAAACTTTGAGGTCATTATGAGTATGGACTAGTTGGCTTCGTGAGTGCCAAGGTTGACATTTTAGTATAAGTATTGTTATGTAGCCATGGGTGGCATATGTTGTATGAAGGGTGTAGTAAAAGGAGACTATGTCTGTCACGACCCGACCTCGTGTTATACCCCGTATTTCCTGAGTATGTACGTGAGGGCGTACGTACAAAAGTTTAAGCCTTAAGTAGGCAAGGGACGAAAATTGTGCACACCTAACGAAAAGAATTATTTTCCGACGAAACGTTTTCCAAACTTTGCGAAGGGAAAATTACGGTTGCGACATTTATTATTTTTGCGGATTTTTCCGAGAGATGAAATATTTTGGACCAACGAGAGGGCGACATGTTTCACCCTCAAGTTGGCAGAAATGGTGGACGATCTTGGCACGTTTTTGTCAAGAAAAAGGCCATAAACTTTGGTCAAGGTTAGGTAGGATATTTTTGTGATATTTGTGTAGTAGATGGATAAGGTTACACTTGCCCAAATCTCCACCATCCACTTGCTTTGATTGTTATACCCCGTATTTCCAGAGTATGTACGTAAGGACGTACGTAGAAAGTTTGGGCTTTAAAGTAAGGCTTGGCCGATTTTTTATTTGTGCACAACACCCGGTTAGAGTCGTTTTTCGACGAAACGTTTTCACAGCTTTCGTAGGGAAAATTCCGGCTATGTCATTTATTATTTTTACGTATTTTTCCGAGAGATGAAATATTTTGGACCAACGGGAGGGTGACACTTGTCACCCAAGTGGACGGTTTTTGGGGCTTTTGGTTGAGCACGTTTTTTGTGTTTTTCTTGCCAAAAATGTTTGGTCAATGTTGTGTAGATATTTTGTGTGGTAGATGAGAAAGTGGGACCCACAAGACACTTGGCTAAATCCACACCCTACACTTGCCTAACACTTGGATTAATCTTGGCCATTGGTTGGCCTTGGCATCTATAAATACCCTCTAAGTGATGAACTTTCTTCATCCACAAATATTTCCTAAGTGTTGAAATCCCTCTCCCCCTGATGTATGGGTCTCGTCCAACCTCCCCGAGTAGGCCTTGTGGCCGAGAGTACCTCTCCCCCCCCTAGCCTAGTTGCTAGTCGAAATACTACCCCCCTTGGTTGAGAAATACTTCTCCAAGTATTGTCACTATACCCAAAATACCTAAGCTTTACCTTGTAGTACTTTCCAAAGTACCCTCTATACGAAAAACCCGGAAAATACGATTATACTTTCCCTCAGTCGCAAAAACGAAACCCTAAGGAAAAACCTTCATAGTCGGTTGAAGTGTTAAGTAGAAGTTGCGTAGAACTTCTAAGGGTTGTTTGGAGCGGGTTGGAGCGCTCGGAGTAGGAGCTAAACCTTGCTCAGGATCGACATCTGTACTTGGATAATTATGGGCTTATCGAGGTAATTATCTTGTCCCTCTATTGTAATTGGAAATTACATGATTGTTAGACTATATAGTTGAAGTATACTATATATATAGTACTGAACGTAGTTATCGGCAATGTCTTTTGACTTAAGCCTGAATAATAAGAAACCTTTTCGAAAGAAAATCTTGATCAGTAATTACATAGGGTGTATTCTGATGAGACTTGTGTAGCTTTCTTGTGTAGTAGAATCATTACGTCGGTTAGACGTGCAAACCCCCCCTGGTTGGCTTGGTAGCCGGCCTCGATTAAGGAGGAGATTTACGCTGTTGCGGGGGGAGGGAGGTGCTGCCGAATTTTCTGTAGAATGTTCTACGATAAGATCTAAATGTTAATAAGCGCCTTGTGGCCTTATAGGTTGAATTACTACGTGTGGCGCGATCTACTTGGCTTAAGGAGTAGCCGACGTTTGGAAGTACTTGGAGCGTTTTGCTATTAGTCGATACTCGTCGCGAGGTATGTGAACCTCTTCCTATCTCTTCTAGCATGATATGTGTGAACTATGTAGTACGGTGAGCGTCACGTGTGCTAAATGTATTTGATTGGTTTAAAACATAAAGTGATATAACGACTTTATGGGAAATTGGTTATAACGACTTTATGTAGGAAGAAAATACTTGTGGTTTTAAAAGGTAATCGATTTGAACTATAAGCGGCTTGTTATGTGATAATAAAGAACTTGAAGTATTTCAAAAGATTTTTGAATCATTTTGAAAGAAGCGTAATACTTGGGTTTTGAAAACTTAAGAGTTATACTAGCTTTATGGGAAGTTAGGTATAACGGCTTAAGAATGTTTCTTGATTTGGAAATCGGAATGTGTACAAACAAACCAACTGCGGCGTCAATAAAAGGAAATGTTTTGAATAATTAAGCATTATTAAAACCAGTAGAAACTTCCATCTGCATAGAAGCTAAGATGAGACAAAATGATATTTCCTAGATCATGGTTGCTGTAATAAGATTGTTATAAACAAGAATATCCTACTCACATATAAGGCTTATCTTTCTCATATTGTTTAAAGGAGAATTATATTCTTAAAAGTATAAGACTATGAACTACGAAACCTTTTTAAAATAAGAAACGGGAACATTTGAAATTAGGCAAACTTGGACGTTTGGATAATAATGTTGTTACTTGATTTTACAAAGATAAGTGTTTTGATTTACTTCAAAAGATAATCACTCTATTTTCATATACTACGGGTATTGTGTGACTTTTGTGTAAGTAACATATCTCTAAAGAGTTATTGTATAAAGTACTTTGGGGATAAAAACCCGATCTCGTTAATCATATAGTAGAAAGTACCTTATGTGTGAATAACTTGATTGTATTGGTTTGTGATAGCCTTGTAATACCTTCGTGTTGATTTGATAAGTAATCATATTAGGATGCTACGTGTGTTAGTATTCTGTGATGTTTGTGTAAAGGGATTTTCCCTTGATTGTGCTTATGCTGTTTAAACGATAAAACTGTTATGTTGGTATTTATACCACTCACCGTGTTTCCGGGGGTTAAGCTGCCCTCCGTCTGGGGTAGACTCGAGCGATGCAGGACCATGATTCGAGAATACCTCATGCGGGTCGAGGGCTATGCGAGCTACGAGTTCGAGTTAGTGTGCGGCCTTTATGTTCATGCGTTCTATGTGGCCATGCGGACTGAGAGTCCAGGACGATGCCGGGGAGTAGCTACACTCGATGAGGCGTTATACCTCATGCGCGCCTATGAGATTGGCCTATCGGAGTGCGGGAGTTCGAGGCTGACGCGCACATTTGATATTGCGAGCGGCGACCGGCTTTGATCATGTGACGCAGACGGATATCATGATACGATTTATGACCTTGTTAGTATTGTGGGTGTTAGTAGTCGGCTATGCCTTATTGCCTTACCTGCTTCGTTTTATTTGGTCAGAGGTGGGACCTGTTGTTCATGTGTATTCCTTGGTGCTTTTCTATCATTGATTGCCGGCAGTGAGGAAGGTATTCCACGGGCATGATTGATGTTGTGGGCGTGAGAACCATTGTTATATTGGAGTGATGACTTTGAGGGCGTGAGTCACGACTAGACATATTCGCTTATTTATTGTGAATCGTAGTTTGGTTATCATACATGTCTCTGCTTTATAGACTATTATGATTTCATTTACAATATTTTGATTTCACATACTTGGTACTGTTATCGACCTCCTTGAGTGCGTTAAATCCGCAGTTGAGGTACACGATTGTTGATCCTCTCTCTTAGGGTCACAGTTCAGCGTTTGGGAAAGCTCCGCTTCTCCGGAGGCTTATCTTGGTATAGTCCCCTGTTGTTGTAGGTGCTTACATTCAGGGGTATGACGGGGCCCTGTCCCGTCGTTGTTGTCATATCATTCGTAGAGTGCATGTAATCGTTGTGGCGGGGTTTGTAAAAGGATTAAAGCTCATTTGGAAAGAGTTGTTATTTATATATACCTGTGTGTCGTTTTTGGTTAGCTTTGTCTTCTTATTTCACCGTCTTCTTACATTGGTTTCATGTATGTGTTTTATGTTATTCGATTACTCGATGTTGTATCACTAGGGTGCCGGGTAAGGCACGATCCACGGGCCGGTTGGTCGTGACAAAAGTGGTATCAGAGCAGTTAATCCTCGGAAAGTGTCTACTGACCGTATCCAGTAGAGTCTTGATTATCGGTGTGTTGTGCACCACACCAATAATCAGGAGGCTATAGGATATTTAGGATTGGTTTCTATTTTTCTCACTCTGAGATCATGCCTTAGAGCGGTGTTGTAAGTTGGACCCTCTAACGTATTTCTTTCCCTTACCGTTATGCCTCCGCGTAGGGCAACCCGGCCCAGGAGGACAAGGCAGCCGAGGGAGCTGCGAGTAAATCTGAGAGGGTTCACGAGGCACAGCCCAATCATTACAGGGTGGTGCTTTATTTGGGGAGTTCTGCGACGTCACTAGCCCAGTGAGTTTAGCACGGCGTGGCGGTTCTGTTGCGGCCATGATATTTGAACCTTGATTCGCGGCCAGGGGAGAGAATATAGATTGCAAAGAGGTGACCCTGTTACTAGCTATGGATGTGGCTACCAGAGAGTATACCGATGTACCGCGAGTCTTGATGACTATCTAAGAGAGGGTTGTGCAAGAATAATTCTTGATTAGGCTTGAGCATGGCACGTATGCGGGCTTATGCGCGTGGCCGAAAGCGTAGAGATCGACGGGTTAAGGGCGGCGAGAGAGGGCGAGCGGCGAGGTCCTTTAGTAACTCTCGAGGCAAGTCGCCTCACGGCGTGATTAGATATGCACCTCCGCCCGGTCAGAGTGGACTTCCACGGATTCGGGGCGTTCGGGGTATGCGAGGTGGTCGCACTCGTGGCTTCCGGTCGCGGTGTGAGCGTCATTCCGGAATGTCGTCTTTTTGTTGGTGCTTTCGTTTCTGGCCGTCGAGTCGATATCGTGAGAATGTCCTTGTAGGAGGACTTAGCCTTCAGGATCGGTGGGTAGTTCGTTATCTTCCTTAGCTATGCGCCCTACGGGGCAGATTTGATTAGAACGACTAAGGGGAGTGAAGCAGTAGATATAGATATATCCTTAACCCTCTAGAGATCAGTATGTGTGATAAGGTGAGTATACCTTAAGTGTTATGTTCTGATAGCAGTGTGTTTGTAACGACCCGTCCCGGGGCCCGTTACTGGTGCCTTATCCCGGGCACCCTAGTGACACAACATCAGAGAAAACCAGCGGAAAATAAAACTTTAAACAAGAAACAAGATATATGATCATAAAACAGGCCAACCCAACGGTTACCTTCCAATAACATATATAAATACAACTCTTACAAAACGAACAGTTTAATCCTTTTTTACAAACCACGCTTGCAACGATTACTACAGACCTCTAAGATTTACAACAACTATGACGGGACGGGGCCGCCATACCACGAATGTACAAGAACCTACAACTCGGGGAACACATACCAAAAGATAAGCCTCGGAGAAAGCGGAGCTTCCCAAAGCTGACCGAGATCCTAGAGCGAGGATCCACGACGATGTACCTCTACTGCGGCATGAACGCAGCGGCCAAGGAGGTCGATAACAGTACCAAGTATGTGAAATCGTAAAAATCAGAATGAAATCATACTAGTCTATATAAAGCGGGAGACATGTATGATAACCAAACTACGATTCACAACATAAGCGATCATGTCGATCGGTGACTCACGCCTCAAGTCATCACTCAAATATAACTATGGGTCTCACGCCCACAACATCAATCATGTTCGCATCATGGCGCGTACCCGAATTCTGCATCGGTGTAGACATGTCCATGATGCAACAATAATACCAATGCCCCACGGCCCACGTACCGGAATTCTACCTCGGTGTAGACACGCCCATGTGACATCAACAATAATATCTTTGGGTGATCAACCTCGCCGCGTAGCCACATGCCCCGGAATTCTACCTCGGTGTAGACATGTCCATGTAACCACAATAACAATATATCGGGTAATCAACGGCGCGTAGCGCGTGCCGAATCTGCGTCGGTGTAGACATGTCCATGTGACATCAACAACAAGACAGTAATCAAAATGGAAACATACCCGTGGAATTCTCCATCACTGCCAGCACGTCCAAGTAAGTTCTCAACAAGTCGACCGGCCCTCTATCGAGAGACGCGGTAACACAGAAATACCACACTTGCACAACAAAGGCTATCATCACAAGCATAGGCAAGTTTCACAACAACAAACATAGGCAAGTTTCACAACAACAAGCATAGGCAAGTTTCACACAACTCAAAGTACTTTCATTTTATGCCAAAGTCCGGGTTTTAACCCCAAAGTACTACATACGTTAAGTTCTTTTAAAAGAGATCCATTACTTTTATAAAAGTCACCCTATACCCGTAGTATTAGAATGACCAACCCACATTCCTTTTCAAAATCAAGTAACAACATTCTTTTCCTAAGTTCGGTTTGCCTAGTTTGATTCCTCAAGCTTCTCATTTTCAAATGCTCAAGTCACTTATTTTAGAAAGGTTTCATAACTCATAGTCTTAATCTCTTTTAAAACAATTGAGTAACATATGTCATATATGTGAGTAGTTTATTCTTGTTTATAACGATCTTATTACAATGACCATGATCTAGAAAATGTAATATCATTTTGTCTCATCTTAGCTTCATGCGGATGGAGGTTTCTACTGGTTTTAATACAATACATCATTATTCAATACATTTTCCTTTATTAACGCGGTGGTGCTGTCGATACACATTCGATTTCAAATCGAAGAAACATTATCCCTTTAAAAACCAAGTACTCATTACTCACGAATGAGGTTTCACACAAACATCCACATTAAAACAAATAAGTTAAGTCTCTTATCTTATAAGATCAAGTCTCTTAACTTCTAACATCGATAAACCATTTTCTTACCTACATAAAGTCATTATAACCAACTTCCCATAAAGCCGTTATAACACTTTATGTTTAAACAAACAAATACACTTAGCACTGTCGTCCACCGTACTACATAGCTACACACATATCATGCTAGAACAGATAGGAAGAGGTTCACATACCTCGCGACAGTATCGACAATAAGCAAAATGCTCCAGTACTACAACCTTGCTAGCCCTTTCCACTCGCCAAGTAGAATACGCTACTCTTAGTACTTTCACCTAGAAAGGTCACAAACGTCTATTAACTTCAAAACACAAGGTTCCATTTCTCTCGTAAAATTAGCGAGACCTTCCCTCCGCAGCGTAAATCTCCTCCTCTATCGAGGCCGGCCATCAAGCCAACCAGGGGGGGGGGTTTACACGTCTAACCGGACGTGTACAATTCTACTCAGTAATACTACACAAGTCTACTGCAATACAGTCCTATGTAAATACAGTGCAGTTCTTTTCTTTATTCTTCAGGCTTAAGTCAAAAGACATTGCCGCAGTACTAAGCTTAGTTCTATATATAGTATACTTCAACTATATATTCTAATAACATGTAATTTCCAATTACAAATAGAGGGACAAGATAATTACCTCGATAAGCCCATAATTATCCAAGTTAAATGTCGATCCTTAGCAACGTTTAGCTCCAACTCCGGGTGCTCCATCCCGCTCCAAACAACCCTTAGAAGTTCTAACCAACTTCTACTTAAATACTTCAATCAATCAATGAAGATTTTCTTAGGGTTTCGGTTTGAGACTAAAGGGACAAAGGGTAGTATTTTCTGCTCTACGTATAGAGGTATCTTTGGAATACTACAAGGTACAAGGCTAAGGTATTTTGGGCATTATAACAATACTTGGAAGACAACTTTCTACCAAGGGGGGGGGTAGGCTCGGCTAGCACACTAGGCTAGGGGGGGGGTGTTCTCGGCCAAAGGCCACACGAAAAGGGGAGGAAGGCTCTCGGTTTAGAGCTCACAAAGGGGAGGAGAGGGTTTCAAGACTTGGAAGTTTTGGAATGGATGAAGTCTTCACATTTAGGGGTATTTATAGCAAAACCAAAGGCCAACCAGGGCCAAGATCCTTCCAAGTGTATAGCAAGTGTAAGGACAAGATTAAGCCAAGTGCACCCTAAACCCTACTCCACAAAACAAGGCACAAAACATGGCACCAAACAAGCCACAAAACAAGGCCAAAACAAGGAGCCACTAGGCCATAGAAACGTGACCCAATCGGCCAACCCAACGCCAGCAGGGTGACAAGTGTCACCCTCCCGTTGGTCCAAAACATTTCGTCTCTCGGAAAAATTCGCAAAAATACTAAATGACATAGCCGGAATTTTCCCAACGTAAGCTGTGGAAACGTTTCGTCGGAAAACGACTCTATTCGGCACTTGTGCCCAAATTTCGAACCAAAGCCTAACTTAAGGCTCAAATTCTCCACGTACGTCCTTACGTACATACTCTGGAAATACGGGGTATAACATTAGTTGTGATTAGAAATCATGGTGGGTTAACCGAGTAAGATTTGGGGGATAGAGAAGGTGTGAGCCTTAGAGTTTTATACGTAGAGACCTTAGAGGTAAGGCCATCTCGAGAAAAGGTGTAGTGTTATGTTTGATCCTTATCGGAGTGCTTAGTGCACGTGAGATATATTGTGTGATAAGTCCCCGAGTAGTGTGGAATGAAAGAGGGTAGTTGAGCTAAGAAGACCGCTAGGTTTTCGTAACATGATTAGTGAGAGTTTTCCTTCGGGGAGCTAGCGTTTTGCGCGTTGCCGGGTCGGGTTGAGGCCACGTTGCGGGTCAACCCGCGGCATGTTTGGTGGTGGGGTCAGTTTGTGGTGGTCCCGCCTTGTGGTAGGGTCACGAGGGTGTTAGGCCCAAGTTTAGTTAACCAGCGTACGAATTCGTGGATGCATTCGACCAGTAGTCGGGCCGAGGAGGTCAGCCGTCTTGTCTTCTAGCAAAGACCGTTTACTCAGCAGTGTTGATTTTATCAGAAAGGTTGTAAGGCTGCACGGGGTGCCTACCTTCACCTTATGACAGACAGTGGAGCCCAGGGTACGGCTGTTTTTGTGTCTGAAAGTTTTACCAGGCAGGGTTAGGAACTCAGGTGAGTCTCAGAATCACATTCGCCCTCGGGCCAGTGTTTGGATTTCAGGGGTAGTTGCAAGGATTGTTGTCTCCTGTTGAAGGAGTGTTTAAGCTACCATTTCAGTGTTCGGATGTCGCCTTTTGAAGCCTTGTAGGGGCAGAAGTGTAAGTTGCCGGTCGATTGGTTCGAGGTTGGCAAGGTTCAGATAGTTGGTTCAGGCTTGTTCCAGCAGACTATGGATAGGGTGAAGCTTGTCCAGAAGAGGTTCTGGCAACTCAGAGGAAATTATACGGATAATCGGCGACGACGCTTAGAGTTCAGGTTGACGGTCGGTCTTGAAAGTACCACCGGGTTGGGTGTGATGAGTTTTGGAAAAGCAGAGGAACTTAGCCCGAGTTACTTTGGGCCTTTTGAGTTCATGTGAAGAATAGGCCAGGTTGCCTATATGTTAGCATTTGCCGTCCGACCTAGGAGGCAGTACGTCCGGTCTTTCGTATTGTTATGATCGGGAAAGTATCGGAGATCCATCCAGAGTGTTCCCAGTTAATTATGACCACGTTAGAGGTAGTAACCCCGAGTTTTGGAAACTGAAGCAGTATCAGGAATGTGGTAAGAGTTCGAGTGTACGACAGCCTCAGGGATCGCATGCAGCCCGGTACCATTTGTTGGGTCGCCGGAGTGACACTAGAACCTCGCGGCAAAGTGACTAAAGTGGTATCACGACGAGTAAAGGGAGAAGCGAGCATGTATGGCGAGCATAGATTTGATAATTTCTTTTGTAAAGAGAAGGTGCGAAGGAAGTATATTTTAGACCCCGGAGAGAGGTGTTTGTGGTGATGTTAGAGGTGTTTCCTCGTGGACTTGGATGTAAGTATTTTGCGCAAGTTGGTTCCGTGGCCATGTGTGGCAGGTTTGTTCTCGTAAGTATAGTGGTGAAGACTATACTGGCGCGCGTTTGTTTTGAGACTTAGAAGGAACATTCGGGACGAATGTTTCTAAGGAGGGAGAATGTTATACCGTATTTCCGGTATATGCGTGGGGCGTGCGTAGAAAGTTTGGGCTTTAAAGTAAGGCTTGGCGATTTTTATTTGTGCACAACACGGTTAGAGTCGTTTTTCGACGAAACGTTTTCACAGCTTTCGTAGGGAAAATTCCGGCTATGTCATTTATTATTTTTACGGATTTTTCCGAGAGATGAAATATTTTGGACCAACGGGAGGGTGACACTTGTCACCCAAGTGGACGGTTTTTGGGGCTTTTGGTTGAGCACGTTTTTTGTGTTTTTCTTGCCAAAAATGTTTGGTCAATGTTGTGTAGATATTTTGTGTGGTAGATGAGAAAGTGGGACCCACAAGACACTTGGCTAAATCCACACCCTACACTTGCCTAACACTTGGATTAATCTTGGCCATTGGTTGGCCTTGGCTTGTCCTATAAATACCCCTCTAAGTGATGAACTTTCTTCATCCACAAATATTTCCTAAGTGTTGAAATCCCTCTCCCCCTTATGTATGGTTCTCGTCCAACCCTCCCCCCCTTGAGTAGGCCTTGTGGCCGAGAGTACCTCTCCCCCCCCTAGCCTAGTTGCTAGTCGAAATACTACCCCCCTTGGTTGAGAAATACTTCTCCAAGTATTGTCACTATACCCAAAATACCTTAGCCTTACCTTGTAGTACTTTCCAAAGTACCTCTATCTAAAAACCGGAAAATACGATTATACTTTCCCTCGATCAAAAAGCGAAACCACTAAGGAAAAACCTTCATAGTCGGTTGAAGTGTTAAGTAGAAGTTGCGTAGAACTTCTAAGGGTTGTTTGGAGCGGGTTGGAGCGCTCGGAGTAGGAGCTAAACCTTGCTCAGGATCGACATCTGTACTTGGATAATTATGGGCTTATCGAGGTAATTATCTTGTCCCTCTATTGTAATTGGAAATTACATGATTGTTAGACTATATAGTTGAAGTATACTATATATATAGTACTGAACGTAGTTATCGGCAATGTCTTTTGACTTAAGCCTGAATAATAAGAAACCTTTTCGAAAGAAGAGTCTTGAATCGTAATTACATGGGGTATTCTGATGAGACTTGTGTAGCTTTCTTTGTGTAGTAGAATCGTCCACGTCCGGTTAGAAGTGTAAACCCCCCCCCCCCGGGTTGGCTTGGTAGCCGGCCGCGATTAAGGAGGAGATTTACGCTGTTGTGCGGGAATCTTGCCGAATTTTCTGTAGAATGTTCTACGATAAGATCTAAATGTTAATAAGCGCCTTGTGGCCTTATAGGTTGAAGTACTACGTGTGGCGCGATCTACTTGGCTTAAGGTAGCGACGTTTGGAAGTACTTGAGCGTTTTGCTATTAGTCGATACTGTCGCGAGGTATGTGAACCTCTTCCTATCTCTTCTAGCATGATATGTGTGAACTATGTAGTACGGTAGGACGTCATGTGCTAAATGTATTTGATTGGTTTAAAACATAAAGTGATATAACGACTTTATGGGAAGTTGGTTATAACGACTTTATGTAGGAAGAAAATACTTGTGGTTTTAAAAGGTAACTGATTTGAACTATAACTGGCTTGTTATGTGATAATAAAGAACTTGAAGTATTTCAAAAGATTTTTGAATCATTTTGAAAGAAGCGTAATACTTGGTTTTGAAAACATAAGAGTTATACTAGCTTTATGGGAAGTTAGGTATAACGTCTTAAGAATGTTTTACTAATTTGAAATCGAATGTGTATGCGACAAACCATGCGGCGTCAATAAAAGGAAATGTTTTGAATAATTAAGCATTATTAAAACGGTAGAAACTTCCATCTGCATGAAGCTAAGATGAGACAAAATGATATTTCTAGATCATGGTCTGTAATAAGATTGTTATAAACAAGAATATCCTACTCACATATAAGGCTTATCTTTCTCAGTTGTTTAAAGGAGAATTATATTCTTAAAAGTATAAGACTATGAACTACGAAACCTTTTAAAATAAGAAACGGGAACATTTGAAATTAGGCAAACTTGGACGTTTGGATAATAATGTTGTTACTTGATTTTACAAAGATAAGTGTTTTGATTTACTTCAAAAGATAATCACTCTATTTTCATATACTACGGGTATTGTGTGACTTTTGTGTAAGTAACATATCTCTAAAGAGTTATTGTATAAAGTACTTTGGGGATAAAAACCCGATCTCGTTAATCATATAGTAGAAAGTACCTTATGTGTGAATAACTTGATTGTATTGGTTTGTGATAGCCTTGTAATACCTTCGTGTTGATTTGATAAGTAATCATATTAGGATGCTACGTGTGTTAGTATTCTGTGATGTTTGTGTAAAGGGATTTTCCCTTGATTGTGCTTATGCTGTTTAAACGATAAAACTGTTATGTTGGTATTTATACCACTCACCGTGTTTCCGGGGGTTAAGCTGCCCTCCGATGCGGGGTAGACTCAGGCGGTCTGGGACCATGATTCGAGAATACCTCATGCGGGTCCGGGGCTATCGCGAGCTACGAGAGTTCGAGTTAGTGTGCGGCCTTTATGGTCATGCGGTGCATGTGGCGTGCGGATCGCGAGTCGGGGCGATGCGGAGTAGCTACCGACGCGGGGTTATACCTCATGCGGGCCTATGAGATTGGCCTATGCGGAGTGCGGGAGTTCGTGGCTAGACGCGCACATTTGATATTGCGAGCGGCGACCGGCTTTGATCATGTGTGATGCAGACAGATATCATGATACGATTTATGACCTTGTTAGTCTTGTAGGTGTTAGTAGTCGGCTATGCCTTCGTGCTTACCTGTCTCGTTTTATTTGGACACAGTGGGACCATTGTTCATGTGTATTCCTTGGTGCTTTTCTATCATTATTGCCGGCGGTGAGAAGGCATTCCACGCATGATTGATGTTGTGGGCGTGAGACCCATTGTTATATTGGAGTGATGACTTTGAGGCGTGAGTCACGACTGAACATATCGCTTATTTATTGTGAATCGTAGTTTGGTTATCATACATGTCTCGCTTTATAGACTATTATGATTTCATTTCTGATATTTTGATTTCACATACTTGGTACTGTTGATCGACCTCCTTGGGGCTGCGTTCATCCGCAGTTGAGGTACACCGATTGTTGATCCTCACTCTTAGGGTCCTGATTCAGCGTTTGGGAAAGCTCCGCTCCGAGGCTTATCTTGGTATAGTCCCTGTTGTTGTAGGTGCTTACATTCGGGGTATGGCGAAGCCCTGTCCGTCGTTGTTGTCATATCATTCGTAAGTGCAGAAATCTTGTTGTGGGCAGGGGTTGTAAAAAGGATTAAACTGTTCAGTTGGAAAGAGTTGTTCTTTATATATCTTTGTGATGTCGTTTTTGGTTAGCCTGTCTTCTTATTTCACCGCTTGTCTTACATTGGTTTCATGTATGTGTTTTATGTTCCGCTGATTACTCTGATGTTGTATCACTAGGGTGCCCGGGGTAAGGCACCAGTCACGGGCCCGGGTTCGGGTCGTGACATTGATCTTGGCCATTGATTGGCCTATAAATACCCCTTAAGTTCAAGACTTATTCTTCATCCACAAAACAATTTCCAAGTCTCAAAACTTCCCTCCCCCTTTGAGAGCTCTCGTCCAAAGCACTCCCCTCTTAAGTGTTCTAGCGAACCCCCTTGGTAGAAAAATATTCTCCAAGTGTTGTTACTATTCCAAAATATCTTGTAGTATTCCAAAGTTACCTCTATACGTAGAGCCCGGAAATACTACCTTATATCCTTTTAGTCACAAAACGAAACCCTAAGAAAAATCTTCATAGTTGGTTGAAGTGCTAAGTAGAAGTTGTTTGGAAACTTCTAAGGGTTTCTTGGAGCTTTCGGAGCGTGAAAATTAGGAGCTAAATGTTGCTCAGGATCGACATTTAATCTTGGATAATTTTGGGCTTGTCGAGGTAAATATCTTGTCCTCCTATTGTAATTAGAGTTTACATACTGTTGAAGTATAGAATTAAGTATAATTTATATACAAGAAAGGTATATAAGAAGAGAATTGAACTGTACCTACATAGGATTTGTATTCTGATGAACTTGTGTAGTTTGTGGTGGGAAGTCTTTGCCAATTTTCCGTAGAATAAGGAATCTTGTATCTAGATTTATTGTACAGAGAAGTCTAGACATTGATAGACTTGTATGACCGTTATAGGTTGAAGTACTGCGAGTAGCGTATTCTACTCGAAGGGTGGAAAAGGCTAGCAGGATTACAGTACTTTGGAGCGTTTTGCTAATTGTCGGTAATCGTCGCGAGGTATGTGATTCTTCCTATCCTCTTGAGCATGATATTTTTAAAAAGAATATATATATAGTACGGTAGACGTACGTGTGTTAACTGAACGTGGTTTTACTTCGATGTCTTTTGACTTGAGTTTTAAATAATAAGAATCTTAAAGTATTCCAAAAGAATTAAGAATCATTTTTGAAAGAAGAGTAATACTTGGTTTTGAAAGCTTAAGAGTTATACTAGCTTTATGGGAAGTTAGGTATAACGACTTAAGAGAGATAAAAGGAACGGTTTACTTAATTGAATTGATATGAATCTTGTTAAAAAGTGTGAAACCTCATTCGTAAGTAATGAGTACTTGGTTTTTAATGAATAATGTTTTACTGATTTCGGAAATGAGAATAAGTATCGAACGAACCACTGCAGCGTTAATAAAGGAAAATGTAATGACAAATAATTAATTGTATTAAAACCAGTAGAAACCTCCATCTGCATAGAAGCTAAGATAAGACAAAATTGTATTACATTTCCTAGATCATGACTGCTTTAATAAGATTGTTATAAACAAGAATAACCTACTCACACATAAGGCATACGTTACTCAATTGTTTTAAAAGAGATTACGTTATTTGATTAAGACTATGAACTATGAAATCTTTCGAAACTAAAAGACTTGAGTATTTGAAATTAGGCAACTTGAACTTTTGGAAAAGAATGTTGTTACTTGACTTTTAAAAGGATAGCATGGTATTATCTTAATCTGTCTTAAAAGAGCGTTTAAATATTATGGTCGATTCTATACCGCGTACATGGGATGAACCGGGAATGTATTTCACTCGACACCGCGTTCATGGGATGAACCGGGAATGTATTTCACTCGACACCGCGTTCATGGGATGAACCAGGAATGTATTTCACTCGACACCGCGTTCATGGGATGAACCGGGAATGTATTTCACTCGACACCGCGTTCATGGATGAGCGGGAATGTATTTCACTCGACACGCGTTCATGGGATGAACCGAATGTATTCACTCGACACGCGTTCATGGAATGAATCGGGAATGTATTTCACTCGACACGCGTTCATAGGATGAACCGAATGTATTCACATGATACCGAAGTTCATGGGATGAGCAGGGAATGTATTTCAAGCGATACCGAGTTCATGGGATGAGCCGAATGTATTTCACACGATACCGAAGTTCATGGGATGAGCAGGAATGTATTCCACACGATTCTATACCGAGTCCATGAGATGGGCGGGAATGTATTCCATACGATCCGACAGAGTCCATGAGATGGCCGAGACACGTTATCGTATTATACGATTTATACCTAGGCTGGCGGTGAGAAAGGAGTTCCACGGGCATGAGGGATGACTTTGAGGGCGTGAGTCCCTGACTTGACATGACTGTTTTTATGTTGTGAACTGTAGTTTTTGTTATCATATATGTCTCCTGTTTTATTTTAGATTGTTATGATTTCGTTTCTGATATTTTGATTTCACATACTTGGTACTGTTATCGACCTCCTTCGGGGGGCTGCGTTCATGCCGCAGGTAGAGGTACACCGGTTGTTGATCCTCGCTCATAGGATCACAGTTCAGCGTATTGGGAAGCTCCGTTTCTCCGGAGAGCATCTTTTGGTATGTTTCCCTGAGTTGTAGGTTCTTGTACATTCAGGGGTATGGCGGGGCCCTGTCCCGTCATAGTTGTTATAACATTCTTAGAGGTCTGTAGTACTGTTGTGGGCAGGTTTGTAAAAGGGATCTAACTGTTCAAACATTTATGTATATATGCCGAAAGACAACTTTTCTCAGATAAACTATTTCTCACTTCATATTGTTTCATGTCTTGTTTTATATTCCGCTGGTTACTCTGATGTTGTATCACTAGGGTGCCCGGGGTAAGGCACCAGTCACGGGCCCGGGATCGGGTCGTGACAAAAGTGGTATCAGAGCAGTTAATCCTCGGAAAGTGTCTACAGACCGTGTCTAGTAGAGTCTTGATTATCGATGTGTTGTGCACCACATCTATAATCAGGAGGTTGCAGGACATTTAGGATTGGTTTCCATTCTTCTCTTTCTGAGATCGTGCCTTAGAGCTGTGTTATAAGTTGGAACCCTCTGACGTATTTCATTTTTACCAGTTATGCCTCCGTGCAAGGCAACCCGGGCCCAGATGGGCAAGATAGCCGAGGGAGCTGCTTGTTATACCCCGTATTTCCAGAGTATGTACGTGAGGACGTATGTAGAAAATTTTGAGCCTTAAAGTTAGGCAAGGATGAAATTTTGTTCACAACTACCGAAAAGAATCGTTTTCCGACGAAACGTTTTACAAAACTTGCGAAGGGAAAATTACGGCTATGTCATTTATATTTTTTGCGGATTTTTCCGAGAGATGAAATATTTTGGACCAACGGGAGGGTGACATGTGTCACCCTCATAGTGGACGTTGTTGTGGGCGTCAAGTGGACGATTTGTGGGTCAAGGGTTGGTAGGATATTTGTGATATTTTGTGTGGTAGTTGGATAAGGTACACATGGGTAAATCCTCACACTACACTTGCCTACCACTTGGCTAGATCTTGGCCCTTGGTTGGCCTATAAATACCCCCCCTTTGTTGAAGACTTCTTCATCCACAAAATGTTTCTAAGTCTTGAAAACCCTTCCCCCTCTTAGTAGAAGCTTTCGTCCAAGTCTTCCCCCTCCCCCTTTGTGAGGCCTTTTGGCTGAGAGGTACCCTCCTCCTGGGGTGCTAGCGCCAAACCTACCCCACTCTAGTGGTGTTGTTCTCGTAAATACCCACTCTTGGTAGAAAATACTCTCCAAGTATTGTTACAATTCCAAAATATCTTGGCCCAAATACCTTGTAGTATTCCAAGGTTACACCTATACTAAAAGCCCAGAAATACTATTATACTTCCCTTCAGTCACAAAAACGAAACCCTAAGGAAAATCTTCATAGCCGGTTGAAGTATTAAGAAGAAGTTACGTAGAACTTCTAAGGGTTGTTTGGAGCGGGTTGGAGCACCCAGAGTAGGAGCTAAACGTTGCTCAGGATCGACATTTAAACTTGGATAATTTTGGGCTTATCGAGGTAAATACTCTTGACCTTCTGTTGTAATTGGAAATTACATACTGTAGTAGTATAGAATTGAATATAAGATTCATAGAAGGATATTACAGAAAAGACTTGAACTGAAATCACATCAGAAGAAGATTAAACTGTACTTACATAGGACTGTATTTACAGTAGACTTGTGTAGCTTAACGGGTAGGGAAGTGCTGCCCGATTTTCCGTAAAATAGAGAACCTACTGCTTAGAATATTCTACAGAGTAGTCTAGACATTGATAGACTTGTATAACCTTTATAGGTTGAAAGTTCTGCAAGTAGCATGTTCTACTTGAAAGGTGGACAAGGCTAGCCGGGTTATAGCCGTGGAGCGTTTTGCTAATAGTCGATAATCGTCGCGAGGTATGTGATTCTTCCTATCCTCTTGAGCATGATATTTTAAAAGGAATATATTTAGTACGGTAGACGTACGTGTGTTAACTGAACGTAGTTTTACGGCAATGTCTTTTGACTTAAGCCTGAATAATAAGAATCTTGAAGTATTTCAAGAGAATTAAGAAACCTTTTTGAAAGAAGAGTAATGCTTAGTTTTAAAAGCTTAAGAGTTATACTAGCTTTATGGGAAGTTAGGTATAACGACTTAAGAGAGATAAAAAGAATGGTTTACTGATTTAGAAGTTAAGAGACTTGATCTTAAAAGATAAGAGACTTGACTTAATTAATATGAATTTTGTTGAAAAGGTGTGAAACCTCATTGGTGAGTAACGAGTGCTTGGTTTTTAAAAGGGATAATGTTTTCTTGATTGAATCGAATAAGTATCGAACAAACCACTGCAGCGTTAATAAAGGGAAATGTATTGACTAATTAAGTATTATTAAAACCAGTAGAAACCTCCATCTGCATAGAAGCTAAGATGAGACAAAATGATATTACATTTCCTAGATCATGGCTGCTTTAATAAGATTGTTATAAACAAGAATAACCTACTCACATGTAAGGCATATGTTTCTCAAATTGTTTTAAAGGAGAATTATATCATTAAGTGATTAAAACTATGAACTACGAAACCTTTCGAAAATGAGAAACTTGAGCATTTGAAATTAGGCAAACTTGAACGTTTGGAAAATAATGTTGTTACTTGATTTTACAAAGGGAAGTGTTTTGGTTTACTTAAAAAGATAGTCACTCTATTTTTTTTATATACTACGGGTATTGTGTGACTTTTGTGAAAGAAACGGATCTTTTAAAGAGTTAATGTATGAAGTACTTTGGGGATAAAAATCCGAACTTGTTAACATAAAGTAGAAAGTACCTTGTGTGAATAACTTGATTGTGTTGGTTTGTGATAGCCTTGTAATACTTTCTTGTTGATTTGATAAGTAAACATGTTAGGATGCTACGTGTGTTAGTATCTTGTGATGTTTGTGTAAAGGGGTTTCCCTTGTTGTGCTTATGTTGTTTAACGATAAGCTGTTATGTTAGTATTATATCACTCACCTCTTGACATGATTAGGGGTTAAGGCGCCTCCGTCTGGGGGTAGACTCGGTAGTCTGTGTGACCTATGATTCGAGAATACCTCATGCGGTGCATGTGACCTATGCGAGCTACGAGAGTTCGAGTTAGTGTCGACCTTTGTGGTCATGCGGTCTATGTGGCCATGCGGATCGCGAGTCGGGGCGATCTTACGGGAGTAGCTACCCTCGATGCGGGAATACCTCATGCGGGCCTATGTGAGTGGCCTATGCGGGCTGCGGGAAGTTCCAGGACTAGACGCGCATTAGATACTGCGCGAGTGGCGGCCGATCATGTGGCGGTCTAGACAGATCTCATGATACGATTTATGACCTTATTGATGCGTGGGTTTTAGTAGTCGGCTATGCCTTCGCACTTACCGTGCGGTTTTATTATGACACGGAGGGACCTGGTGTTCATGTGTATTCCTTGGTGCTTTTATATCATAGACTGCCGGCAGTGAGGAAGGTATTCCACGGGTATGATTGATGTTGTGGGCGTGAGACCCATAGTTGTATTTGAGTGATGACTTTGAGGGCGTGAGTCCCTGACTTGACATGACTGCTTATTTATTGTGGACTGTAGTTTGGTTATCATACATGTCTCCTGCTTTATATAGACTACTATGATTTCATTTCTGATATTTTGATTTCACATACTTGGTACTGTTGTCGACCTCGCCTTGGGCTGCGTTCATGCCGCAGGTAGAGGTACACCAGTCGTCGATCCTCGCTCTTAGGATCACAGTTCAGCGTTTTGGGAAGCTCCGTTTCTCCGGAGGCTTATCAGTGGTGTAGTCCCCTGTCGTTGTAGGTACTTACATTCAGGGGTATGGCGGGGCCCTGTCCCGTCATTGTTGTTATCATTCTTAGAGGTCTGTAGTACTGTTGTGGGCAGAGTTGTAATGGGATGTAACTGTTCGGATTTAAGTTTATATATATATAGGTGCCGAAAGGCAACTTTTCTTCAGATAAACTGTGTCTCCTTTACATTGTTTCATGTTGTGTTTTATATTCCAGACATCGTGATGTTGTATCACTAGGGTGCGAGGTAAGGCACGATCACGGGCAGGTTCAGGTCGTGACACTTCTAGTAGGATCTGAGAGAGAGTACGAGCGCGAGCCGGTCATTACACGAGATAGTGCTTGACGGCAATGAGTTTTGCGCCGCCCGGCCCAGAGTTTAGAAGCGCAGCGGTGCTGCTGAGACCACGATACACGAACCTCGGTCCACGGCACAGAGCGGAGGATTTGGGGTACAAAGAGATGGCGATTCTGGCGGGATCGTGGCGAACGTGAGGATAAGTGGATCACGGCGATTCGATTCGATGGTACCCATGGTTCACCCGAGATCGGATAGTTTGAGGCTACGGGACTTTCTGAGTTGTAGCCCGCCAGAGTTCTATGGGTCGAGGCTTGAGGATGATCCGCAGGAGTTCATCAAGCGATTCTGACGGATCATGAGAGTGATCAAGGCTTCGGAGACCGAGTCGGTGGTCTTAGGTTCGCATCGGCTGCGTGATACTGCGGTCGACTGGTTTGATTCGTGGGAGCTGTCCCGGGGAGAGTATGCACTTCCAGCCGTATGGGATGAGTTCTCGGGGGCATTTCTTGCACATTTCTTGCCTCCACAGATGAAAAGGGCTCGGGCCAACAAATTTTTGACGTTGAGGCAGACCGGGCGTACGGTTCGGGAGTACAACGTGGAGTTCGACTCATTGGCTCGGTATGTCCCCGCGTTAGTAGCTGATATGGAGGACAGAGTACACCGCTACGTCACCGGACTCGATGACTACCTAGCAGAGGCTTGTTCGGGTGTAGCCCTTCAGCCGGGCATGAACATTGCCCGCATGCAGGCTTATGCACTTGGATGTGAGGAGCGGAGGGATCAACGGAATGACCGAGGTCGCGAAGAGGCGAGCAGCGAGGTCCTTTGGTAACTTTCGGCGGACCGCCTGTGGCCGAGCTAGTTATGTACCTCCGCCAGGGGCAGTGGTCCTCCGCGATCTTGGGGCGTTCGGGGTATTCGGAGCTGGTCGAGCTCCGTGGCTTCGTTTCTGAGATATACATGGGTTCTAGCCCGAGATTCATGTCCCGCCGGTGTGCACGATGTGGCGACGTCATCGAGAATGTCTTCTTTGCGGTGCTTGTTTCACCTACGGCCGTCGAGGGCCATGTGGCGAAGCGTGCTTATAGGAGAATACAGGTGGAATGACGCGACTACACGGTCGATGTGTTCATCGCCTTCTATAGCTATGCGGCGAGTGAGATTATGATTAGAGCGACGAAGGGAAAATAAAGCAGTTGATACAGGTATATTCTTACCCCTCTACAGACTAGTATGCGTTGATGTTATAATGAAGTGCTAAGTATTATGTTCAGATAGCATTATGTTAACTTGTGATTAGAAATCATGGTTAGTAAAGGGTAAGATTGGGGATAGGAAAAGTGTGAACCTTAGAGTTTTATACGTAGAGACCTTAGACGCGAGGCCATCTTGGGTAAAAGATTTATGTTTATGTTGACCTTTATCGGAGTGCATAGTATGCGTGAAATATTTTTGTGTGATAAGTCCCTGAGTGGTATGAAATGAAAGAGGGTAGTTGAGCTAAGAAGACCACTAGGTTTTCGTGACTTAATTAGTAAGATTGTTCCGGATCGGGGGAACAAGAGTTTGGCGCGATTATGGGTCGGGTTGAGGACCATTCGCGGGTCAACCCGCAGCCCGGAATGAGGTGGGGTCAGTTCGAGGTGGTCCCGCCAGGTGGTAGGATCACGAGGGTGCAAGGCCCAGGTTTAGGTAGCCATCGTACGAGTTCGCGGATGTGTTCGACTAGAATTAGATCGTGAAGGCCGGGAATGGCCTTGAGGGAGTTGGAGGATAGGTTACGGGCTGGTGTTTTTGATTTCAGGGGTAGCAGCGAGGATTATGTGCCTCTTGTTGAGTGAGTATCATTATAGCTACCATTTCAGTATTCGGATGTCGCCTTATGAAGCCTTGTAGGGGCGGTAGTGTAGGTTTCCGGTCGATTGGTTCGATGTTGGCAAGGTTCAGATAGTTGGTTCATACTTGTTTTAGCAGGATGTGGATAGGGTGAAGCTTATCCAGGAGAGGTTATTGGCAGCTCAAAGTCAACAGAAGTCGTGCGGATGATCGGCATCGACACTTGGAGTTCAGGTTGACGGTGGGTTTTCTTGAAGGTACCACCCCGGAAGGGTGTGACGAGATTTGGAAAACAGGAGAAACTTAACCCGAGTTACTTTGGGCCTTTTTCAGATCATGTGAAGAATAGGCCAGGTTGCCTATAAGTTAGCATTTCCATCCGACTTAGGAAGCGATGCGTCCGTCTTTCATGTTGCTATGTTCGAAAAGTATCGAGATCCATCGAGTGTTCCCGATTAATGATAACCAAGTTGGAGATAATAACCGTAGATTTTGGAATCAAGCAATATGAAATGTGGTAAGTTATGAGAAAGAGTTCGAGTGTACGAGGAGAATGCAGCGAGTAAGGGAAGAAGCGAGCATGTGTTAAGAAAATAGGAGTGATCGTTACTTTTGTGAAGTAAGGGTGCGAAGGGAATGTCTTTTAGACCTTGGGTGGGAGCTTTTGTGGTGATAGAGGTGATTCCTTGTGGACTTGGATTAAGTATTTGCGCGTGTGTTATTTGGTGGCCAGGTATGGCATTGGCAACTTGTTTAAGTTAAGAGGAACTTTATCGTTATCCGTCTTGAGAAGGAACATTCGGGACGAATGTTTCTAAGGAGGGGAGAATGTTATAACCCGTATTTCCTGAGTAAGTACGTGAGGGCGTACGTACAAAAGTTTAAGCCTTAAGTAGGCAAGGGACGAAAATTGTGCACACCTAACGAAAAGAATTGTTTTCCGACGAAACGTTTTCCAAACTTTGCGAAGGGAAAATTACGGTTGCGACATTTATTATTTTTGCGGATTTTTCCGAGAGAGATGAAATATTTTGGACCAACGAGAGGGCGACATGTGTCACCCTCAAGTTGGCGGAAATGGTGGACGATCTTGGCACGTTTTTGTCAAGAAAAAGGCCATAAACTTTGGTCAAGGTTAGGTAGGATATTTTTGTGATATTTGTGTAGTAGATGGATAAGGTTACACTTGCCCAAATCTCCACCATCCACTTGCTTTGATCTTGGCCATTGATTGGCCTATAAATACCCCTTAAGTTCAAGACTTATTCTTCTCACAAAACAATTTCCAAGTCTCAAAACTTCCCTCCCCCTTTGAGAGCTCTCGTCCAAAGCACTCCCCCCCCCCCCCTCTTAAGTGTTCTACCCGAAACCCCCCCCCCCCCTTGGTAGAAAAATATTCTCCAAGTGTTGTTACTATTCCAAAATACCTTGTAGTATTCCAAAGTTACCTCTATACGTAGAGCAGAAAATACTACCTTATATCCTTTTAGTCACAAAACGAAACCCTAAGGAAAATCTTCATAGTTGGTTGAAGTGCTAAGTAGAAGTTGTTTGGAAACTTCTAAGGGTTTCTTGGAGCTTTCGGAGCGTGAAAATTAGGAGCTAAACGTTGCTCAGGATCGACATTTAATCTTGGATAATTTTGGGCTTGTCGAGGTAAATATCTTGTCCTCCTATTGTAATTAGAGTTTACATACTGTTGAAGTATAGAATTAAGTATAAGTTATATACAAGGAAGGTATATAAGAAGAGAATTGAACTGTACCTACATAGGACTGTATTTACAGTAGACTTGTGTAGTTTGACGGGTAGGGAAGTGCTGCCCAATTTTCCGTAGAATAAGGAATCTTGTATCTAGATTTATTGTACAGAGTAGTCTAGACATTGATAGACTTGTATGACCGTTATAGATTGAAGTACTGCGAGTAGCGTATTCTACTCGAAGGGTGGAAAAGGCTAGCAGGATTACAGTACTTTGGAGCGTTTTGCTAATTGTCGGTAATCGTCGCGAGGTATGTGATTCTTCCTATCCTCTTGAGCATGATATTTTTAAAAAGAATATATATATAGTACGGTAGACGTACGTGTGTTAACTGAACGTGGTTTTACTTCGATGTCTTTTGACTTGAGTTTTAAATAATAAGAATCTTAAAGTATTCCAAAAGAATTAAGAATCGTTTTTGAAAGAAGAGTAATACTTGGTTTTGAAAGCTTAAGAGTTATACTAGCTTTATGGGAAGTTAGGTATAACGACTTAAGAGAGATAAAAGGAACGGTTTACTTAATTGAATTGATATGAATCTTGTTAAAAAGTGTGAAACCTCATTCGTAAGTAATGAGTACTTGGTTTTTAATGAATAATGTTTTACTGATTTCGGAAATGAGAATAAGTATCGAACGAACCACTGCAGCGTTAATAAAGGAAAATGTAATGACAAATAATTAATTGTATTAAAACCAGTAGAAACCTCCATCTGCATAGAAGCTAAGATAAGACAAAATTGTATTACATTTCCTAGATCATGGCTGCTTTAATAAGATTTTTATAAACAAGAATAACCTACTCACGCATAAGGCATACGTTACTCAATTGTTTTAAAAGAGATTACGTTATTTGATTAAGACTATGAAATATGAAATCTTTCGAAACTAAAAGACTTGAGTATTTGAAATTAGGCAACTTGAACTTTTGGAAAAGAATGTTGTTACTTGACTTTTAAAAGGATAGCATGGTATTATCTTAATCTGTCTTAAAAGAGCGTTTAAATGTTATGGTCGATTCTATACTACGTTCATGGGATGAACCGGGAATGCATTTCACTCGACACCGCGTTCATGGGATGAACCGGTAATGTATTTCACTCGGCACCGCGTTCATGGGATGAACCGGGAATGTATTTCACTCGACACCGCGTTCATGGGATGAACCGGGAATGTATTTCACTTGACACCGCGTTCATGGGATGAACCGGGAATGTATTTCACACGATACCGAGTTCATGGGATGAACCAGGAATGTATTTCACACGATACCGAGTTCATGGGATGAACCGGGAATGTATTCCACACGATTCTATACCGAGTCCATGAGATGGGCCGGGAATGTATTCCATACGATCCGACACCGAGTCCATGAGATGGGCCGAGACACGTTATATGTATCATACGATTTATACCTAGACTGCCGGCAGTGAGGAAGGAGTTCCACGGGCATGAGGGATGACTTTGAGGGCGTGAGTCCCTGACTTGACATGACTGCTTTTATGTTGTGAACTGTAGTTTTTGTTATCATACATGTCTCCTGTTTTATTTTAGACTGTTATGATTTCGTTCTGATATTTTTCGTTTCACATACTTGGTACTGTTATCGACCTCGCCCGGCTGCGTTCATCTTTGCAGTAGAGGTACACCGTTGTTGATCCTCGCCATAGGATCACGATTCAGCGTATTAGGAAGCTTCGTTTCTCCGAGGCTTATCTTTTGGTATGTTTCCACGAGTTGTAGGTTCTTGTACATTCGGGGTATGGCGGGGCCACTGTCGTCATAGTTGTTATAACATTCTTAGAGGTGCAGTAATCATTGTGGCGGAGTTTGTAAAAGGGATGTAATCGCTCAAACATTTATGTATATATCGAAAAGGCAACTTTTCTCAGATAAACTGTTTCTCACTTCATATTGTTTCATGTCTTGTTTTATATTCCGCTGGTTACTCTGATGTTGTATCACTAGGGTGCCCGGGGTAAGGCACCAGTCACGGGCCCGGGATCGGGTCGTGACACCGAAGCATGGCGGTGCCTACACAGGCACCCTTTCAGTATATATCAGAGAATAGAATCGGAACATACACAACTTATAAAATATTTAAACATAAAATAACAACAGGCTAGCCGATAAGGCCACCTTTCGTAAACTATACAAATAAAACAGTACATTTTTTTCTTTACAACCCAATCCACAAATGTGACTACAGCTCTAAGAATAACAACTGTGACGGGACAGGGCCCCTCCATACCTGTTATACCCCGTAGTTCCAGGGTATATATGTGAGGATGTACGTACGAGAATACGACAAAATTTTTGGAAAGAAAGATGTGATTTTTTCGACGGAAAAGTTTCCGGTTTTTGTGAAGAAAAAGGTTCGTTAATGGGAATTGGATTCCCAGATTTGGTATTTGGACTTCTTGGATTATATTAGAATTTTGAGATTTTATTTTCGGAAATGGTCACGTGGGGCCACGTGAAATTCTGGTTTTGTGCCCGCTTTGTTTTTGAGATTTTCGTATTTTGGATATTTTCTAAGACGAAATATTTTGGACGATTCGGGAGACACGTGTCACCCCATGTGTCACTTGGCGGTGGAGGGACAGTGGCTAGCATCTGTCCTTGGCCGAAATGGCCATGCCACTTGGAAGCTCATTTCGTTGGCCATGTGGTGTGGTGGGACCCACATACACATGGACCAATCTTGACCACACACCTTGCATAGATCTTGACCCTTGAATCCTCTATATATACCCCCTTAGTTGATGACTAAATTCATTCCACACTTAAGCCTTTCCAAGCAAAAATACTCCCTCCCTTTAAGTCTTGTTTCGTCCTCCCCTCTTGTGTAAGAAAATACTTTGAGTATTATTGTATAGTCCCAAATACCTTGGCCTAGTATCCCTTGTAGTATTCCAAAGTTGTTTTAATACTAGGAGCCCGGAAATACTACTTTATTGCAATAGTCGCAAAACGAAACCCTAGAAAAATCTTCATAACTTGGTTGAAGTGTTTAGAGAAGTTGTTTAGAAACTTCTAAGGGTCGCTTGGAGCGGGTTGGAGCATAAGGAATTGGAGCTAAACGTTGCTCAGGATCGACATATAATCTTGGATAATTTTGAGCTTATCGCGGTAATGATCTATGTCCCCCCTATTGTAATTGGATATTACATGTTGTAGTAGTTATACTTGAGTATACTATTGGAAGGATGATTATAAATGATTGAACTGTATTTACATTGGACTGTACTTACAGTAGACTTGTGTAGTATTATTGTGAAGCATATTTGAACACGTCCGGTTAGACGTGTAATCCCTTGAGAGTTGTTGGCCTGGTAGCGGGCCTTGATAGGGGAGGAGATTTATGTGATAGCGGGGAGGTCTTTGCGAATTGTCTGTAGAATAAGGAATCTTGCAGTTAGAATATTCTACGAAGAGATTTAGGAGTTGATAGGCGTTTTGTGGCCTTTATAGGTTGCAGTACCACGAGTAGCGTATTCTACTTGAAGCGTGGAAAAGGCTAGCAGGGTTACAGTACTGTGGAGCATTTTGCTAATTGTCGATAATCGTCGCGAGGTATGTGAACCTCTTCCTATCTTTTCTAGCATGATTGTTGTAAACTATGTAGTACGGTAGACGTACATGTGCTAAGTGAATTGGTTGGTTTAAAACATAAGGTGTTATAATAGCTTTATGGGAAGTTAGTTATAACGACTTTATGTAGGTAAAAGAATGATTTATTGATTTTAGGAGTTAAGAGACTTGATCTTGAAAGATAAGAGACTTGACTTATAAATGACTTGATAGGAAGTATTAAGTACTTGGTTAGTGATAAACAATTCTGAAACCCCTGTGATGAGAAATGGGTATTTGGTCTTTAAAAGGAACTTGATTTCTAAAAGAAAAGAGACTTGAGGAATTGAAGAGTTTTTGGTTTAAAAGAGAGACATGGTTTTGTCTTAAATTGGTTTAAAACATAAAGTGTTATAACAGCTTTATGGGAAGTTAGTTATAACGACTTTATGAAAGCAAAAGAATGGTTTTATCATTGGTTTTAAAATGGTAACTTGATTTAAGTATAGTTTACTTGTTTTGAAAAGAGTAAGTATTTGAGTCTTACATTGTATACTTGTTGGTGTTTTAAAAGGAAGGCACTTGGTTTAAAAAGTATACAGTACTTGATTTTAAAAGCCTTGTAAAGGTTTTTACGAAAGTAAAGTAATTTGGTTTGAAAAGGAAATGTGTTTTTGATACTACGAGTATTAGTATCTTTTACGTAAAAAGTTTTTTGAAAGAATGAAAGTAGGTATTATTTTTGGGTTTGAAACCCGTATTGTTGACATAAAATGAAAGTACCTTGAGTTGTGTGTAACTTGCCTATGTTTGCGTGTGATAGCCTTGTCGTGCTAGTATTGTATTTCTATACCACCGCGTCTCGATGGAGGGCGGTCATGTTGTTCTTGATTGATGGACCTCTCGACACGTTGGTGGCCCACGGGTATGGTTCCATTAGGATTATTATTCCATGGACTAGCTCTCCATGAGGTTTTACTGATTCGGCTTGGTATCTGGTAGTTGGCTCTCGTACTTGCCCCGAAGTCGTGGCTGTTTCGGCTTGGTATTGTTATACCCCGTATTTCCTGAGTATGTACGTGAGGGCGTACGTACAAAAGTTTAGCCTTAAGATAGGCACTATGGACGAAATTGGTGCACAACCCACGAAACGAATTTTTTTCCGACGAAACGTTTTCCAAACTTTGCGTAGGGAAAATTCCGGCTATGTCATTTATTATTTTTGCGGATTTTTCTGAGAGATGAAACATTTTGGACCAACGAGAGGGTGACACTTGTCACCCTCAAGTGGACGCCAAAGGGGGGCGGAACCTTGGACGATGGGCATGGTTTTGTGGCTTGTTTTGTGGCCTAAAACTTGGGTCAATGATTGTGAGGGATTTGTGGAGTAGGATAGGGTGCACTTGTGCAAATCTCCACCATACACTTGCCTACCACTTGGCTTCATCTTGGCCCTTGAAAGCCCTATAAATACCCCCCTTGAGTTGATGAATTCTTCATCCACAAATCAACCTTCCAAGTCTTAAAATCCTCCCCCTTCTAGTTTTAGTTTTCGTCCAAGCCATCTTCTCCCTCCCCCTCTTGAGTGAGCTTAGCCGAAACACCCCTCTCCCCCCCTTCCTAGTAGTCTCGGCTAAGGCCCTCCCCCCTTGGTAGAAAATACTCTCCAAGTATTGTTACTATCCCCTAAATACCTTAGCCAATCCCTTGTAGTATTTCCAAAGTCACCCCTATGCTAAAAGCCCAGAAATACTACTATACTTCCATTAGTCACTAAACGAAACCCTAGGAGAAACTTCATTGTTGGTTGAAGTTGTAAGTAGAAGTTGTGTAGAAACTTCTAAGGGTTTCTTGGAGCGGATTGGAGCGTTCAGATTAGGAGCTAAACCTTGCTCAGGATCGACATATAACTTGGATAATTTTGGGCTTATCGAGGTAAATACTCTTGTCCTTCTATTGTAATTGGATATTACACATAAGAATAGTTAAGACTTGAGTATAAGATATAGAAGGATATTAAAGAATAGAATTGAACTGTAATCACAGTCGAAGGATATTACAGAAGAGAATTGAACTGAAATCACATCAGAAGTATTATAAAGAAGATTGAATTGTACTTACATAGGACTGTATCTACAGAAGATTGGCTTCGGTGGCTTTTCCTGGGCACATTGTAGGGGCTGATGGTATTCGGGTGGATACGGCCAAGATCGAGGCAGTCAGGAGTTGGCCTAGACCTACTACTCAAGCGAGTGCGCGACTTTACGGGCCTTGCGAGTTACTATCGGAGGTTCGTGGAGAAGTTTGCTTCTATTTCGCACCTTTGACCAAGTGACTCGAAGGAGCTAAGTTTCGATGGGTGATGCTTGTGGCGGGGTTTCGATTCTTGAAGGAGAGGCGACGACCGCCCGTTCTTACTCTTCAGAAGGTCCAGACGGTTATGTAGTGTATTGTGATGCGTCAGGCGTCGGGCTCGGATGTGTGTTGATGCAGCTGGGTAAGGTTATAGCGTACGCATCCCGACAGCTTAAGAAGCATGAGAGGAACTACCCTACCCATGATTTAGAGTTGGCAGCGGTGATTCACGCCTTGAAGATCTGGAGGCACTATTTGTATGGGGTTCATATGGATATTTATATAGACCACAAGAGCCTCCAGTATATCTTTAGCCAGAGGGAGCTGAACTTACGACAGAGACGGTGGTTAGAGCTGCTCAAGGATTACGATGTCGACATCCTGTACCACCCGGAGAAGGCCAATGTTGTGGCAGATGCCCTTAGTCGTAGGTCGATGGGTAGCCTATCAGATGTGCAGCCAGAGAGGAGGGGCATGGTTCGCGATTTACATCAGCTAGCGAGCCTTGGAGTCCGATTGATTGATTCTGATAGCAGTGGGGTTCGAGTTCGAGAGGTTGCCGAGTCTTTCATCGTCGAGGAGGTGAAGAGGTAACAGTTTGAGGATCCGGTTTTGACTCGGTATCGTGATACGACTCTTCGTGAGGGGAAGGGTCCTTTTGAGGTAGCACCTGATGGGGTGCTAAGGTTTGAGAGCAGGTTGTGTGTTCCAGATATTGCAGAACTTCGGCAGCAGGTTCTAGGGGAAGCACACAGTGCGCGTTACTCTATCCATCCGGGGTCGACCAAGATGTACCACGACCTTAGATCTGTGTATTGGTGGGATGGCTTGAAGAGGGACGTTGCAGAGTTTGTAGCTCAGTGCCCGTGTTGTCAGCAGGTGAAGGTAGAGCACCAGCGGCCTGGTGGTTTGTTGCAGACGATAGAGATCCCGACCTGGAAGTGGGAGGTGATCAACATGGACTTTATCACAGGATTACCTCGCACTCAGAGGAGACATGATTCTATATGGGTTATCGTCGACGGTGTGAAATCAGCCCACTTTCTTCCCGTCAGACGACTTTCTACCGAGGATTATGCGGACTTTACATCCAGAGATCGTCGAGAATGCATGGAGTCCCTATTTCTATCATATCGCATGCAGGAGCCCGCTGACTAACTTCGGAGGTCTTTCCGTGAAGGTCTGGGACGCAGTGAGCCTGAGCATCGCATTCCATCCTCGCATGCACGGACAGCGAGCGCACTATCCGCACTCTTGAGGATATGTTGCGAGCCCGTGTTATCGACTTGAGGTAGCCGAGGATCATTTGCCTCTAGTTGAGTTTGCATATAATAATAACTACCACTCCAAAGATTCGGATGGCGCCTTATGAGGCCTTGTATGGGAGGAAGTGCGGATCGCCGATAGGCTGGTTTGATGTGGCGAGTGTAGTTAGTGGGACCAGATTTGGTGCAAAGCGATGGATAAGGTGAAGCTTATCCAGAGCGGATTCTTGATACCTGAGTCGATGAAGTCATATGCGGATCATCGCCGTCGGCATCCGGAGTTCGAGTTGATGATTGGGTTTTCTGAAGGTGTCACCCATGAAGGGTGTGATGAGATTCGGGAAGAAGGAAACTCGGCCCAGGTACATTGGGCGTATCAGATTGTCGCAGGTAGGCAAGGTTGCCTATGAGTTGGATCTGTCCGTCCGAGGCGATGTATCCGCTTTTCATGTTTCTATCTTTGAGAGATGTATCGAGGATCCATCTAGAGTGCATCCGATTGACGATGTCCAGTGACCAGGGGTTATCGTATGAGAGATTCCCATAGCGATAATCGATCGTCGGGTTAGGCGTCTGCGGACGGGGCGTGGCTTCAAAGTCTTGTGGCGGAACGAGCTCAGGGAGGAGATGACGTGGGAAGCTAAGGAGGACATGAGGCAGAAGTATCCTCACCTATTCCCCACACCTCCAGGTAACTCACTTTCCTACTTGTAAATTTTTCATTGACATATTTGCTTAAGTGTTGTATTATGGCCATGTGAGGCATTTGCAAACTGTTTAAGTTATGAGAAACCTTATCGATATCTGTCTTGGGAAGGAACATTCGGGACAAATGTTTCTAAGGAGGGGAGAATGTTATACCCCGTATTTCCTGAGTATGTACGTGAGGGCGTACGTACAAAAGTTTAGCCTTAAGATAGGCACTATGGACGAAATTGGTGCACAACCCACGAAACGAATTTTTTTCCGATGAAACGTTTTCCAAACTTTGCGTAGGGAAAATTCCGGCTATGTCATTTATTATTTTTGCGGATTTTTCCGAGAGATGAAACATTTTGGACCAACGAGAGGGTGACACTTGTCACGCTCAAGTGGACGCCAAAGGGGGGTGGAACTTTGGACGATGGGCATGGTTTTGTGGCTTGTTTTGTGGCCTAAAACTTGGGTCAATGTTTGTTAGGGATTTGTGGAGTAGGATAGGGTGCACTTGTGCAAATCTCCACCATACACTTGCCTACCACTTGGCTTCATCTTGGCCCTTGAAAGCCCTATAAATACCCCCCTTGAGTTGATGAATTCTTCATCCACAAATCAACCTTCCAAGTCTTAAAATCCTCCCCCTTCTAGTTGTAGTTTTCGTCCAAGCCATCTTCTCCCCCCCCCCCTCTTGAGTGAGCTTAGACGAAACACCCCTCTCCCCCCCTTCCTAGTAGTCTCGGCTAAGGCCCTCCCCCCTTGGTAGAAAATACTCTCCAAGTATTGTTACTATACCCTAAATACCTTAGCCAATCCCTTGTAGTATTTCCAAAGTCACCCCTATACTAAAAGCCCAGAAATACTACTATACTTCCATTAGTCACTAAACGAAACCCTAGGAGAAACTTCATTGTTGGTTGAAGTTGTAAGTAGAAGTTGTGTAGAAACTTCTAAGGGTTTCTTGGAGCGGATTGGAGCGTTCAGATTAGGAGCTAAACCTTGCTCGGGATCGACATTTAACTTGAATAATTTTGGGCTTATCGAGGTAAATACTCTTGTCCTTCTATTGTAATTGGATATTACACATAAGAATAGTTAAGACTTGAGTATAAGATATAGAAGGATATTAAAGAATAGAATTGAATTGTAATCACAGTAGAAGGATATTACAGAAGAGAATTGAACTGAAATCACATCAGAAGTATTATAAAGAAGATTGAATCAGACTTACATAGGATGTATCTCTGAGACTTGTGTAGCTTGACGGGTAGGGAAGTGCTGCCCAATTTTCCGTAGAATAAAGAACCCTCTGCTTAGGATAGTCTACAGAATAGTCTAGACATTGATAGACGTATCTGACTATTATAGGTTGATTCTCTGCGCGCGACATATTCGACTTGGCAGGTGGATTTCGCCGAGAAGGTATGTGATTCTTCCTATACCCTTGAGCATGATATTTTAAAGTATATATATAGTACGGTAGACGTACGTGTATTAACTGAACATGGTTTTACTTGAGTCTATTAATAAGAATCTTGAAGTAGGTCAAAAGAATTAAGAACCGTTTTTTAAAGAAGAGGAATACTTGGTTTTAAAAGCTTAAGAGTTATACCAGCTTTATGGGGAGTTAGGTATAACGACTTAAGAATGATAAAAGGAACGGTTTACTTATTTGTTTATGAAAGTCTTGTATTGATTTCTAAAAAGTATAGTAAGATGCTTTGATAAGTAACCATGTTATGATGCTACGTGTGTTAGTGTCTTGTGTTGTTGTGTAAGGGGGTTATTCTTGTTGTGCTTACGTTGTTAAACGTTAAGACCGTTGTACTGTTATTATATCACATACCCCCTTGACTTGTTATACCGAGGGCTTGCCACCCTTGATGCGGGTCTATACGGCCTATGCGGTCTGTGTGACTATGCGGAGTCGGGAGTTCCGTGATTGATCATTCCGTGTATTATCCGTTGCGAGGAGTGCCTTATGCGGCATGCGTGACTATGCGGTCTATGTAACTATGCGGTGCGGGAGTCCGAGGGAGAATGCAGGGGCTAGCTACCGTCGCGTCTATACGGCCTATGCGGGTCTATGTGTGACCCATGCGGGCTGCGGGAAGTCCAGGATTAGGCACGCATAATGATACTATGGGCGATTGGCCTTGCTTCGATCATTAGCGGCCTAGAAAAGACCAGTTACAATATATCTATTTTGCTCTTGTTCATGTTGTGGCACTATGTGCAGTTTAACTGATTGTATTTACAAATGGTTTTAGACACTTGATTTCATTTCAGTACTTTACAGTTTCACATACTTAGTACCTGTTGTACTGACCTCCTTCGGGGGGCTGCGTTCATGCCGCAGGTAAGGGAAAGCAGGTGCTAGATCCACATCCTTAGGATCTCTACTTTGGTGTCAGGAGATCCATCTTCTCCGGAGGCTCGACTTTTGGTATGGTTCTCCCTGTGTTGTAGATATATGTACATTCAGGGTATGGCGGGGCCCTGTCCCGCCATAGTTGTCTACTTCCTTAGAGGTTTGTAGTCCTATTGTACAGTTGGGATGTAACTGCCAAACTTTGATATATATATGCCGAAAGGCGACGTTTTCTCAGATAAACTGTTTTCTTTTCATATTGATTCCTGTCTTGTTTTTATATTCCGATTACTCGATATATGACTACTTGGGTGCGGGTAAGGCACGATCCACGCCCCGAACGGGTCGTGGATTATCTGGTAGTTGGCCTTCGTACTTGCCCCGTTCAGTTTTGTGACGAAGTCTCGTGATTCCGGCTTGGTATCTGGTAGTTAGTCTTCGTACTTGCCCGCCACCGTGGCGCAGCTTCGTATCCGTAGTTGGCTTTCATACTTGCCTGGTCGACTTCGTGGTTTGGTTATATAGATTTGTTAGTGCGGCTTTGGTATCCGTAGTTGGCTTCGTACTTGCCGATCGATTGATGTTGCAGCTTGGTATCTGGTAGTTAGCCTTCGTACTTGCCCCGTACGGTTTTTATGACTCAGGTGGGACCTGGTGTTCATGTGTACTTCTTAGTGTGATTATATCATAGATCGCGATGAGGAAGGTATTCCACGGCATGATTGATGTTGTGGGCGTGAGACCCATTGTTATACTTCGAGTAATGACTTTGAGGCGTGAGTCCACGACTTGACATGATTGTTTATATATTGGATCGTAGTTTGGTTATCATACATGTCTCGCTTTATATAGACTATTATGATTTCATTTATAGTATTTCTGATTTCACATACTTGGTACTGTTATCGACCTCCTTGGCCGCGTTCATGCCGCAGGTAGAGGTACATCGGTTGTGGATCCGCGCTCATAGGATCACAGTTCAGCGTTTTGGGAAGCTCCGTTTCTCCGGAGGCTTATCTTTGGTATAGTCCCCTGTCAGTGTAGATACTTGTACATTCAGGGGTATGGCGGGGCCCTGTCCCGTCATAGTTATGGTTACATTCTTAAGTGCAGTAATCTTGTTGTGGCAGGGTTTGTAAAAGGATTTAACTGTTCAGGTTGATATGTATATGTATATATTCAGGAAGGTGACCGTTTTGGTTAGCCTGTTTCATACTTTATGTCTTGTTTCATGTTTAAGTTTTTATTTTCGCAGATTTTCTCTGATGTTGTATCACTAGGGTGCCCGGGGTAAGACACCAGTCACGGGCCCGGGATCGGGTCGTGACAAAAGTGGTATCAGAGCAGTTAGTCCTCGGAAAGTGTCTGGGCGTGTCTAGTAGAGTCTTGATTATCGGTGTGTTGTGCACCACATCTATAATCAGGAGGCTGCAGGACATTTAGGATTGGTTTCCATTCTTCTCACTCTGATATCGTGCCTTAGAGCTGTGTTGTAAGTTGGACTCCCTCTGACGTATTCTTTTATATCAGTTATGCCTCCACGCAAGGCAACCAGAGCCCGGCGGCAAGGCAAAAGCGGGAACTGCGAGTAGAGCACGGAGGTTACGAGGCGAAGGCCCGTTTTACGAGGTGGTGCTACAGACGGCGGATTCTACGATGCCGCCACGGCCCAACAGAGTTTAGAGTCGCGGCGATGGCTGCTGAGACCTGATACACGAGCCTCCACCCGCGGCGAGAACAGAGGATATGGGTTGCAAGGAGATGGCGATTACTAGTTAGGTTTATGGCGAGACTTGAGGACAGACGGAGCCGGGGTACGATGAAGGCACCCGGGCCGATAGTTGGAGACCGGGACTTCTTAAGTTGCGATCCACGGTGTTCTATGGATCGAGAGGCGAGGATGACCCTCGTGTGTTTATCCGAAGCGATTCTGACGGATCGTAGAGTGATCAAGGCTTGAGACCGAGTCGGTGGTCTTAGGTTCGCATCGGATGCGTGATCTGCCGATCGGTAGTTTGATTCGTGGGAGCCGTCGGGGAGCATGCGCTTCGGTGTATGTGACGAGTTCTCGGGGCTTTTCTTGCACATTTCTTGCCCCCACGGATGAGAGGCTCGGTAAAGATTTTTGATGTTGAGGCGGGGCGCGTGCGGTTCGGGAGTACAACGTGGAGTTCGACTCGTTGGCCCGATATGTCCGGCGTTAGTGGCAAATATGGAGGACAGAGTGCACCGCCACGTCCACGAGGCTCGATGACTACTTGGCGAGGCTTGCTCGGGTGTAGCTCTTCACCGCATGGACATTGCCGCACGCAGCTTATGCACTTGGGTGTGAGGCGGAGAGGTCGACGGAATGGCCGGATCAGCGAAGAGGGCGAACAGCAGGTCTTTTGGCGACTTTCGAGGCGGACCGCCTCGGCCAGCGACTAGTTATGCGCCTCCGCCCGACAGAGTGGTCCTCGCGCCTTGTGGCATCAGTATTCGGGAAGCGGTCGTGGCTCGAGGTTCAGTTTCGGGAGTAGTGGTATTGACCAGATGAGGCCACCCTTACCTCAGTGTGGCCGTTGCGGTAGAATCCATAAGGAGTGTCGTCTGGTTCGGAGGTTGTTTTACATGCGCCGATGGGGCCATTTTGCAGAAATTGTCCGATCAGAGGTAGCGGATGTAGAGACTCGGCGCCGTGATCTATGGCTGGTTCATCACCTTCTACTGACTATGCGCCTGCAGTGAGCTATGATTAGAGTGAAGCGGTAGATACAGGTATATCCTTAACCCTCTAGAGCTTAGTATGCTTGATATAATGATCTTATTATTGTGTGCTATGTACGGATAGCGTTGTGTTATTTGTGAGTTAGAAAACATGGTTAGTTGAAAGGTAAGTATGGGGGTATGGAAGGTGTGAACCTTAGAATATTACACGTTGAGACCTTAGATGTAAGGCCGTCCTGAGAAAAAGATTTTACGGTTAGTCTTTGACGAAACACTTGGTATGCGTGAAATGTATTGAGGGATAATTCCTTGGGTTGTGTAGGATGAAAGTGGTAGCTTTCAGGACTTGTATAGGTAAGATTGTTCCGGATCGGGGAACAAGAGTCTGGTGCGATTATGGGTCGAGTTGAGGACCATTCGCGGGTCAACCGCAGCCGGTTTGGTGTAGTCGGTTCGAGGTGGTCACTTGGTGGTAGGGTCACGAGGTGTTACACCGTATTCTGAGGACATGTTTTAAGAACGTACGTAAGAACTCACAGTGTTAAGATTTGAGACTTGTAAAAATTTATCGGAATTATGAAATTGTCGGAAAACGTACTATTGTGACGAATGGGAGGGCGACACGTGTCACCCCCTTATTGATGCCTTGGTCGAATTTGGCATGGCCAAAATGGTCATTGACCATAGTCTTGGATGACTAAGTCTTGCAACTTGAAGCTTGAGAAAATTGACTTGGTCAAAGGACCCACAAAGTCTTGAATTTTGCTAAGACCTTATCCTAGCCACCCAATTGTTCATATCATGACCTTCCAATGTGCTTTATATTACTACTAGTAGCAAGAGAGAGCAAAACACTTAGAAAATTTCACAAAAAATTGGAAGAGCACAAGCTTAGCTCTCGGGTTCCATAGAGAAAAAAAAGAAAAATCTTTGTTCCTTGTTCTTTTAGCTCCCCACTTTAAAACAAGGTTCTTAAGTGTATTGTGAACATATCTCAATAGAAAAATCTTGGAAAAAGATAGTTTACGGGTTAGTCGCAAAACGAAAACCTAGTTGTCTTTCTAGGTTTTGGATTGGAATTTGAAGGAAAGTTGTTGGTATGGTTCTAAGGGTCTCAAGTAGCGGATTGTAGCGTCTTGAGGAGGCTCTAAGTTGCTAAGGAGCGACTCCGGATTCGGAATTTGGATTAAGATTCGTTGAGGTATAATCTTGTCTCTTAGAAGTGTTACAAGATTATTTATATTGTTGTTATCTTTACATGTTGCTAGCATGAAGTATATGTGTTGAATTTTATTAGGATTATGGATTGATTGTAGCCTTGGAAATCCGAAATGTAATGTAAGCCATGTTAAGTTGGATTGCAATTTAGTCGTTATTAGAATCGTCGCATGTTGTTGACTTGAAGATTATAGTAGTTATAGTCGATTGCGACTTGATATCATGTATTGCTAACAACTTGGATTGAAATGGAATTTGGATAAGAATTGGTATTGTTGAAAACAATGTGGCCGAATTTGGGCATGTAGTTTGTATTAGTTGATATCTTTTGTGGGGCGGAATTTTACACGTCTAGTAGGCGTGTAATCCCCTATTGATAATTGCACTGTTTGGTACTTAAATGTGGCGTGTTTGGTTATTGTATTCGGCCTTGAAAAAGGTGGCAAAGTAAGTAAAAACAAAGGAGGTGCTGTCCGATTTTCCGTAGAATTTAGTGACTTAGCACCTAGAATATTCTACGTTTGAAGTAAGAGGTTAATGGACGTATTGTGACCATTATAGGTTGAAGTACTAAGTATAGCGTATCCTACTTGAAGGATGGATTAGCTATCAAGATTGAAGTACTTTGGAGCATTTTGCTACTTGTCGATAATCGTCGCGAGGTATGTGAACCTCTTCCTTCCTTTGGCATGATTCTATGTATGGAATATACCGGTGGTATCATTTCATGTTTCCTTCTACTCTTAGAAGTTAGGAGGTAGTTGTGTGATTTGCTCTATGTAGAACTTTTCCTATCTTTTTAGCATGACTAGTTGCATGTATGTAGTACGGTAGACGTACAACACCTTGATATCCTTTACTAGTTTTATAAATAGCCAAGTCAGGTGAGTTAGGAGATTAACTCATTTCTTTGAAAGAATAAAGGATGTCTTAAGTTTTATTAAAGTTAAGGGACTTGAAGAGTTTTGAAGTATGTGATACTTGTTTCGTTTTAAACGTATAAGTCCCTTGGATAGGAAATTGTTTTTGGCTAAGGCATAAAGTGAATATAACGGCTTTATGGGGAGTTGGTTATATTTGCTTTATGGAAAGATAAATGACTTGATTTTGGTAAAAAGGCAACTTGATTTTAAGGCATCAATTGCCTAAGGTTTTATAATAAAAGGAGTCACTTGAGTTCTAAAGGTTAAGAGACTAATTGTATTTTTGAAAGTTAAGAGAATTGAGTTGAAAGTATGTAATACTTGGTTTCAAAAAGTAGAAGTCTCTTGGTTAGAAAAGGAATGAGTTTTGTCTAAAACTATAAAGGGTTATAACGGCTTTATGGGAAGTTGGTTATAACGGCTTTATGGAAGGTAAAGAGAATGGTTTTATCTAATAAAGAATTCAAAGAATTAACTTGTATTAAGGAAGGGCAATGTGATTTAAAGGTATCACTTGCTTAAAAGCTTTAATGTATGGGTCACTTGATTTAGAAGCCGAGAAATGTATTTCTAAAAGTATCGTGACTTATGTGAAATGTACACAAGCCTGGATACTACGGGTGTTAGTATCTTGGGGTTTTACACAAAAAGGAGTCTCTTGAAAAGAATGTACGTACGTAGTACTTTGACCTGTTTAATTGAGAATAATTCTATGTGATGCCTTGATAAGTACTTTGGCTTGATTAATTGAGAATTAGTCTAAGTGTGCCTTGATTAGTACTTTGGGTTGTTCAATGAGAATTATTCTATTTGTGCCTTGATAAGTACTTTGGCTTGATTAATTGAGAATTAGTCTAAGTGTGCCTTGATTAGTACTTTGGCTTGATTAATAGAGAATTAGTCTAAGTGTGCCATGATAAGTACTTTGACTTGATTTTTGAGAATTAGTCTAAGTGTGCCTTGATTAGTACTTTGGCTTGTTCAATGAGAATTATTCTATTTGTGCCTTGATAAGTACTTTGGCTTGATTAATTGAGAATTAGTGTAAGTGTGCCTTGATTAGTACTTTGGCTTGATTAATTGAGAATTAGTCTAAGTGTGCCTCGATTAGTACTTTGGCTTGATTAATTGAGAATTAGTCTAAGTGTGTCATGATAAGTACTTTGGCTTGATTAATTGAGAATTAGTCTAAGTGTGCCTTGATTAGTACTTTGGCTTGATTAATTGAGAATTAGTCTAAGTGTGCCTTGATTAGTACTTTGGCTTGTTCAATGAGAATTATTCTATTTTGTGCCTTGATAAGTACTTTGGCTTGATTAATTGAGAATTAGTCTAAGTGTGCCTTGATAAGTACTTTGGCTTGTTAATTGAGAATTAGCCTATGTGTGCTGGTGATAGCCTTTAAGTGCAAGTATTATGTTTTATTACGTTGCCGCGACTCTCGGTTAGAGGTTTGCCTTGTTATGTAAGTACTTGGACGTCTGAAGCGGTGATGTGGGATTCCACGTATGCTTAGATTATTAGTAGTACTTGGGTTAAATTCCCGGATTTTTTATAGAAGACATGGTAGTGCTTCTGTTTGTTTGACGGCCAGTCGAGATAGGGTAAGAGTATAAGTGAGGGGTAAACCCCCAAGATGCTATACCACCTTCTCCAGGGTAAGAGTATAAGTGAGGGGTAAACCCCCAAGACATTATACCCCCTGCTTGTTTTGTTTGATGGTCGGTCGAGATAGGGTAAGAGTATAAGTGAGGTAAACCCCAGATGCTATACCACCTTCTCCAGGGTAAGAGTATAAGTGAGGGGTAAACCCCCAAGACATTATACCCCCTGCTTGTTTTGTTTGATGGTCGGTCGAGATAGGGTAAGAGTATAAGTGAGGGGTAAACCCCCAAGACGCTATACCACTTTCTCCAGGGTAAGAGTATAAGTGAGGGGTAGACCCCCAAGATGCTATACCACCTGCTTTACCACCTTCTCCAGGGTAAGAGTATAAGTGAGGGGTAGACCCCCAAGACGCTATACCACCGGTGGGACTTGGTGTTCATGTATGCCTATTGGTGTATTATTATATCCTGGACTGTCGGCAGTGATGGGGGATTCCACGGACACGCTTGATATTTGTGTGACTTGATCGTGTCCCAGATTTGGGCCGAGTAGTAAATGTGCCCTCCTTAAAGGGCCGGATTATACTTATGGAAGATAAGTAAGTTATATAGAAATGAACTTAATGATTTGTCCTAGTCATGTGCGTAAGAATGGGGCTATAACCTTTATTGAAAATGGGAAAAGATAATAAGGTGCGATTAAGTTCATAAGTGGTAATGACAGCGAGGATCTCGTATGTATTTTTATACTTGTCCTGTCTTTCTTTTATCTGATTATGATCATTTCTTGACGTTATTTCATTCCATATTCGAAATTTTTGTTATCGACCCCGCCCGGGTGCGTTCATGCCCGCAGGTGTTAGGTGCACAGATTGGTGATCCTTGCCCTTAGGATCTCGGTTCAGCTTTGAGAAAAGCTCCATTTGCTCCGGAGGCTTATCTCTTGGTACGGTTTCCCTGAGGTCGTAGATTCATGTATATTCAGGGGTATGGCGGGGCCCTGTCCCGCCACAGTTGTTCCGTAAAAATTCTTAGAGGTCTGTAGTCACATGTTGTGGGTCAGTTTGTAAAGGAAAGGAGGCAACTGCTTCGGTTGTATATTAAATGTCCAGGAAGGTAGCCCTATCGGCTAACCTGTTGTTTTACTTCTGCTGTTTATTTTATATAGTTTTGTGTGTGTTCCGCTTATTTATCTCTGATGTATACCTGGAAGGGTGCCCAGGTAGGGCACCAGTCGCGGGCCCGGGGTCGGGTCGTGACAGAGGGTGCTAAGCCCAAGTTTAGGTAACCATCGTATGAGTTCGTGGATGTGTTCGACCAGAATCGAATCGTGAAGGCCGGGGATGGCCTTGAGGGAATTTGAGGCTAGTAAGATGACCAAGTTTGGAGGTGGTAACTCCAGGGTTGTGGAAATTGAAGCGGTGACTGAAGTGTGGTATGTGTACTAGAAAGAGTTCGGGTGTACGAGAAAGGGACGACGAGTAAGAAGAGAAGCGAACAATGTGTTATGAGAACGGAAGTGATCATTTCTTTTGTGAAGTGAAGATGCGAAGGGAGTATCCTTTAGACCATGAGTGTGAGCTTTTTGTGATGTTAGAGGTGATTCCTCGTTGGCTTGAATTAAGTTTTGCGCGTATGTTATACTATGGCCATTGATGGCATGATTGGTTTCGTAAGTATAGTAGTGAAGACTATACCGGCGCATGTGTGTTTGGAGACTTAGAAGGAACATTCGACGAATGTTTCTAAGGAAGAATGTTATACCGTAGTTCGTGGTATATATGTGAGGATGTACGTGCGAGAATACATGTAAATTTTGGAAAGAAAGAAAGATGTGATTTTTTCGACGGAAAAGTTTCCAGTTTTTGTGAAGAAAAAGGTTCGTTAATGGGAATTGGATTCCCAGATTTGGTATTTGGACTTCTTGGATTATATTAGAATTTTGAGATTTTATTTTCGGAAATGGTCACGTGGGGCCCACGGGTGAAATTTACGGTTTTGTGGGGCCCGCTTTGTTTTTGAGATTTTTGGTATTTTGGATATTTTCGGAAGACGAAATATTTTGGACGAGTCGGGGGGCGACACGTGTCACCCCCATGTGTCACTTGGCCGAATTGGAGGGACAAGTGGCTAGCCACTTGTCCCCTTGGCCGAAATGGCCATGCCACTTGGAAGCTCATTTCGTTGGCCATGTGGTGTGGTGGGACCCACATACACATGGCCCAATCTTGACCACACACCTTGCATAGATCTTGACCCTTGAATCCTATATATACCCCCTTAGTTGATGACTAAATTCATTCCACACTTAAGCCTTTCCAAGCAAAAATACTCCCTCCCTTTAAGTCTTGTTTTCGTCCCTCCCCCCTCTTGTGTAAGAAAATACTTTGAGTATTATTGTATAGTCCCAAATACCTTGGCCTAGTATCCCTTGTAGTATTCCATAGTTGTTTTAATACTAGGAGCCCGAAAATACTACTTTATTCCAATAGTCGCAAAACGAAACCCTAGAAAAATCTTCATAACTTGGTTGAAGTGTTTAGAGAAGTTGTTT
Organism: Przewalskia tangutica; assembly: GCA_029844215.1. NCBI lineage: Eukaryota > Viridiplantae > Streptophyta > Magnoliopsida > Solanales > Solanaceae > Przewalskia > Przewalskia tangutica. The sequence continues at coordinate 74,632,577 of CM056725.1, forward strand.
AGAAACTTCTAAGGGTCGCTTGGAGCGGGTTGGAGCGGGTTGGAGCGTAAGGAATTGGAGCTAAACGTTGCTCAGGATCGACATATAATCTTGGATAATTTTGGGCTTATCGAGGTAATGATCTATGTCCCCCCTATTGTAATTGGATATTACATGTTGTAGTAGTTATACTTGAGTATACTATTGGAAGGATGATTATAAAGGATTGAACTGTATTTACATTGGACTGTACTTACAGTAGACTTGTGTAGTATTATTGTGAAGCAGATTTGAACACGTCCGGTTAGACGTGTAATCCCCTGAGAGTTGTTGGCACAGTACGGGCCTTGATAGGAGGAGATTTATGTGATAGCGGGGAGGTCTTTGCGAATTTTCTGTAGAATAAAGAATCTTGCAGTTAGAATATTCTACGAAGAGATTTAGGAGTTGATAGGCGTTTTGTGGCCTTTATAGGTTGCATTACCACGAGTAGCGTATTCTACTTGAAGAGTGGAAAAGGCTAGCAGGGTTACAGTACTGTGGAGCGTTTTGCTAATTGTCGATAATCGTCGCGAGGTATGTGAACCTCTTCCTATCTTTTATAGCATGATTGTTGTAAACTATGTAGTACGGTAGACGTACATGTGCTAAGTGAATTGGTTGGTTTAAAACATAAGATGTTATAATAGCTTTATGGGAAGTTAGTTATAACGACTTTATGTAGGTAAAAGAATGATTTATTGATTTTAGGAGTTAAGAGACTTGATCTTGAAAGATAAGAGACTTGACTTATAAATGACTTGATAGGAAATATTAAGGACTTGGTTTGTGTTAAACAGTTGTGAAACCGCTTTTATGAGAAATGGGTATTTGGTCTTTAAAAGGAACTTGATTTCTAAAAGAAAAGAGACTTGAGAAATTGAAGAGTTTTTGGTTTAAAAGAGAGACATGGTTTTGTCTTAAATTGGTTTAAAACATAAAGTGTTATAACAGCTTTATGGGAAGTTAGTTATAACGACTTTATGAAAGCAAAAGAATGGTTTTATCATTGGTTTTAAAATGGTAACTTGATTTAAGTATAGTTTACTTGTTTTGAAAAGAGTAAGTATTTGAGTTTTAAAGTATACTTGATGTTGTTTTAAAGGAAGGCACTTGGTTTAAAAAGTATAGAGTACTTGATTTTAAAAGCCTTGTAAAGGTTTTTACGAAAGTAAAGTAATTTGGTTTGAAAAGGAAATGTGTTTTTGATACTACGAGTATTAGTATCTTTTACGTAAAAAGAGGTCTTTTTGAAAGAATGAAAGTAGGTATTATTTTTGGGTTTGAAACCCGTATTGTTGACATAAAATGAAAGTACCTTGAGTTGTGTGTAACTTGCCTATGTTTGCGTGTGATAGCCTTGTCGTGCTAGTATTGTATTTCTATACCACCGCGTCTCTCGATGGAGGGCCGGTCATGTTGTTCTTGATTGATGGACCTACTGACACGTTGGGTGGCCCACGGGTATGGTTCCATTAGGATTATTATTCCATGGACTAGCTCTCCATGAGGTTTTACTGATTCGGCTTGGTATCTGGTAGTTGGCTCTCGTACTTGCCCCGAAGTCGTGGCTTTCGACAGTATCCGTAGTTTGCCTTCGTACTTGCCCCGTTCAGTTTTGTGACGAAGTCTCGTGATTCCGGCTTGGTATCTGGTAGTTAGTCTTCGTACTTGCCCCGGCCAGCTACGTGGCGCAGGCTTGGTATCTGGTAGTTGGCTTTCGTACTTGCCCTGGGTCAGCTTCGTGGTTTGGTTATATAGATTTGTTGCACGGCTTTGGTATCCGGTAGTTGGCTTCGTACTTGCCGGCCGATTGATGATGCGGCTTGGTATCGGTAGTTAGCCTTCGTACTTGCCGTCACGGTTTTATGACTCAGTGGGACCCGTGTTCATGTGTACTTCTTGGTGTGATTATATCATAGACTGCCGGCAGTGAGGAAGGTATTCCACGGGCACGATTGATGTTGTGGGCGTGAGACTCATTGTTATACTTGAGTAATGACTTTGAGGGCGTGAGTCCCTGACTTGACATGACTGTTTATATATTGTGGATAGTTTGGTTATCATACATGTCTCCCGCTTTATATAGACTATTATGATTTCATTTATAGTATTTTCTGATTTCACATACTTGGTACTGTTATCGACCTCGCCCGAGGCTGCGTTCATCTGCGCAGGTAGAGGTACATCGGTTGTGGATCCGCGCTCATAGGATCACAGTTCAGCGTTTTGGGAAGCTCCGTTTCTCCGGAGGCTTATCTTTGGTATAGTCCCCTGTCAGTGTAGATACTTGTACATTCAGGGGTATGGCGAGCCTGTCGTCATAGTTATGGTTACATTCTTAGAAGTCCAGATCGTTGTGGGCGGGGTTTGTAAAAGGATTTAACTGCTGTGTTGATATGTATATGTATATATTCGGGAAGGTGACCGCTTTAGTTGCTTTGTTTCATACTTTATGTCTTGTTTCATGTTTAAGTTTTTATTTCGCTGATTTTCTCGATGTTGTATCACTAGGGTGCCGGTAAGGCACCGATCATGGGCCGGATCGGTCGTGACAATACCACGAATGTACAACAACCGACCATACCAGGATAAGTCTCTGAGTAATGGAGCTTCTCAACGGTGAATCGGTGATCCTAAAAGTGAGGATCATCTACTGTATACTACTGCGGCATGAACACGGCCCGAAAGTCGATCTAACATGTGCAGAATATGTGGCCCAGAAAATCGTAATGAAATCATAAGTCTATAATAAAGCTGAGCGGTATGATAACTCAATTAACGATTGCTGTGCCTTACTAACAATGAGAGTAATCAAGAGTATACTTACAACATAAAAATAGGAAGCTCACGATCAAAGCGGGACCACCGCCGCGATGTCATTAAGCAATCCTACTCTTGGGACTATTTCACCCGCATAGTCGTGTGGACCCGTATAAGGTATTCTCGCATAGGCAGTATCCGCGTAGGTCGTGTAGACGCGTGAGGTATTCTCGCATAGGTCAGATCCGCCGCGTGGGACTATTTCACCCGCATAAGCCCTTACGGACTCGCATGAGGTATTCTCGCGTCGTGGGTAGCAAATCCACGGAATATGCAAATGTCACAAACCCGGGGAATGACCCCGTAATGAATAACATACCACTAGCACAAACCGGCTATCACACATAACATAAGCACTACCGGCTTATCATACATAACATAAGCACTACCGGCTTATCATACATAACATAAGCACTACCGGCTTATCATACCATATATAAGCAAGTTAAGAAATCCCCTAACTTCTTATTAGTCTTATACATGTACACTCTCATTTTTAGTTTACTTAAGACACTAACATGTCATTATAAAAATCCGGGAATTTAACCCAAAGTACTACGTACTCCTATTCTTTTAAAATGACTCTTTTTCATATAAAACTTCCAAGATACTAATAACCATAGTATCAAGTCATAACTACTTTTCAAGACAAGTCACAATACCTTTTAGAAATACAATTATAGGCTTCTAAATCAAGTGACTTCTTTCTTTTAAAACTTTAAGCAATTGATGCCTTTAAATCAATTTGCCTTTCATTATTTCAAGTCATTTATCATACTTAAATTACTTAGAGTAAATCACTCTTTTTAACCTTCCATAAAGCTATTATAACCAACTTCCCATAAAGCCGTTATACTAGCTTTATACCTTAGAAACTTACATTCTTCTTTAAAACCAAGAGGCTTAAACTTTCCAACAAAACAAGTATCAAAAATACTTTCAACATACTTAAAGTCTCTTAACTTTTGAAAACCAAGATATCCTTAATATTTAAACAAGTGAGTTAATTCCCTAACTCAACCAACTTGGACATTCTTAAAATAAGCCAAGGATATCAAATGGACTAGATTGTCAAAATCTTGTACGTCTACCGTACTATACATTTACAACTTATTCATGCTCAAGAGATAAGAAAGTTCCACATACCTCTTCGGTTTAATCCACTTGCTAAGTCCAATACGCCGCACGTAGTATGTCAACCTATAATGACCATAGTACGTCTATTAACTTCTTACTTCAAACGTAGAATATTCCAAGTGCAAAGTCACTAAATTCTACAGAAAATCGGACAACACTTCCTTTGTTTTTACATACTTTGCCACCTTTTTCAAGGCCGAATTCAATAACCAAACACGCCACATTTAAGGCTCAACAAATTAGTTAACAATAGGGGATTACACGCTTAATCAAAACGTGTAAAATTCCGCCCCACAATAAATATCAAACTAGTCCAACATATAATGTCCATTCGACAATTTGAGAGGCACTAATACAAATTCGTTTCAAATTCCTTATTAATCCAAGTTGTTTAGTATAACATGTAATCAAGCCGCAATCGATTATAACTACTACATTCTTCAAGTAGGTAACATGCGACGATTCTAATTATCGACCAAATTGGATTTCAATTCCAATGGCTCAACATGTCATTTTCGGATTTGAGCTTCCAAATTTCCATAACACTTATCAATCTTCATAACACGTATCACATGATCATTTCTAACTTATAATAACATGGAATCTTCAATTACAAAAGTAAGACGAAGATTATTACCTCATTTAGCCCAAATATGATCCAAGATTACAAGTCGATCCTTAGCAACTTTAGCTCATCTTTTCGACATTCCAATCCACTCCAAGCAACCCTTAGAAGCTTATGAAGATCTCCTCTTCAAGTTCCAACTTCAAAATTGAACAACTTCTTAGGTTTTCGCCTTGCGACTAATACGAAAACACCACATTTCTGGGATCTTTCTATTGAGATACACTTACAATACCCTTAGGTACCTTGGTTTAAAGTATGGAGCTTATTGGACAACAAACAAAAAATTTCTTCTTGAAACTTTTCTCCAAAACCGAGAGCTCACTAAGAGTTCTTCAAGATATTTCAAATTTTCTCTAAGTGTTGAGAATGACAAAGTCTTGCACTACTAGTAAGCTTATATAACACAAGGAAGGGTTAAGATTAAAACAAATGGGTGGCTTGGATGCATTTTATTAAAATATCATGCTATGTGGGCTCATTGACTTGGTCAATGTTGTCAAGCTCTTAGTCTAGAAAGACTTTCTTCATAAACATGGTCAAATGACCATTCTACCCATGCACAAATTCGACCAAGACCACTAAGGGGGGTGACACGTGTCGCCCTCTCATTCGTCGCAATATATCATTTTCCGATAATTCCATAATTCCGATAAATTTTTACTCGTCTCAAATCTTAACATTTTCGAGTTCTTACGTACGTTCTTATAAACATATCCTGGAATTCCGGGGTGTAACATTCTTTCCTCCTTAGAAACATTCGTCCCCGAATGTTCTTTTGGGAGTCAAACTTAAAGATAGCGACATAGTCTCCTTACAACCCCTACATACCAATAATGCCACACGTGGCCACATAACAATGCTCATACTAAAATGTCAACCTGAACCCCCATGTGTCCACGTCGGTTATCTGCATAAAGCTTCTGCTGACTCTGAGCTTACTCATAATCTTTCCTGGATAAGCTTCGTCTTATCCACAGCCCGCTGAATCAAGTCTGGACCAAATAACTGAACCTCGCCTACGTCGAACCAACCAACCGGCGATCTACACTCTCTTTCATACAAGGCCTCATACAGGGCCATCTGAAAACTGGAAGGGTATCTTTTATCGTACGTAACTCAATCAAGAGGCAGTTAACCCTCCCAGCTATCTCTGAACTCAAGAACACAGGCCCGCCACCTATCCTCAAGTACCTGGATAGTATGCTCTGCCTGTCCGTCGGTCTGAGGGTGAAATGTCACACTGAGACTCACCTGTGTCTCTAATACCTTCTGGAAAAACCTCCAGAAGTCAGCTGTAACAGAACTCATCTGTCTGACATCATAAAAGTAGGAACCCCACATGTCTCGAAATCTCTCCGCTATACAAGCTGGCATAATCCTCAGCCGAGTAAGTGGTCCGAACCGGAAGAACACAGTTGGTTTCGTCAGCATGTTTACTATGACCCCCAGAGGGTCGCACTTCCTCTGAGTACGATTCCACCCTGTAACAAGATCAACATTAATCACCTCCCATATCTAAGTCGGGATCTAAATCGCCTGTAATAGCCCACTGGGCCTCTGGTGTTCAACCTTGACCTGCTACTAATTCGGACACTAAGCAGTAAACTCCGCTATGTCCCTTTTCCGGTCATCTTACCCATACATACATCTGAGGTCACGACACGACTTAGTCGGCCCCGAATAATTAGAGCAATAAGCACTGCGTGCCTCCCCTAAAACCTGCTGACTAGTCCTGCAGCACCGGGTACACAATCTATCCTCATATCACAGCACCCCATCCGGTGCTACTCAAACAGGCTCTTCTCTTCTCGGAGAGTCGTATCTCGATACCGTATCATAACTGGATCCTCATACTGTCGCCTCTTTACCTCCTCAACGACGGAAGACTCGGCAACCTCTCGGATCCAACCTTCATTTACCTTGGAAACAAATAATCGAACCCCCTCGGCTCGGTAGCTGATGAATCTCATGGACCATGTCCTGTTTATCTGGCTGCCCCGTCGATGAACTACCCATAGATCCACGACTAAGAGTATCTGTGACTGTCTTGGCTTTCCCCAGATGGTATAGGATATAAATATCACAATCCTTGGGTAACTCTAACCACCGTCTCTGTCGCAAATTCAACTGCCTCTGTCTGAAGATATACCGGAGGCTCTTGTGGTCTGCACAAATATCCACATGAAGTCTATATATACGTCATGCCCCCAAATCTTCAAGGCATGATTTAACTGCCGCCAGCTCTAAATCGTGAGTGGCGTAATTTCCTTTCCTGCTTCCCTAACTACCGGGAAAACATAGGCTCTATCCTTATCGGGTTGCGTCAGCACACAACCTAGCCCAACACCCAACGTGTTATCATAATAACCTAACCCTCTAGTCTCTCAGGAGAGGTTAGAACTGTAGTCGTGGTCAACTTATCTTCCAATAACTGGAAGTCTTTCTCATAACTGCGAAATATTCGGGTATCCTTAATCTCAATCATGGTTCCTGTTTCCCTTTCTCTGTTGCAACCAAACTTGGTTACTAACTTAGATTTGATTCCTTTGCTTGCCCCATGGCTAAGACTTCCTGTCAATCACAATTTAGGGGGGGGGGGGGGGGGGGATTTCCTTGATCTCGTCAAGAAGTAACCCGCTTATTCTCTCCCAGCTCGCAGAGATTATAGCCAGGTGTTCAACCTCAACTCATGGTATCACATAATCCAATACAGACGCTACCACCTTTTCTCGAGGTGTTCTTACTGCTCATTATTTACTAATGGTTTTTACACTGGTCTGGGGTAATCATATCTCGTGCAACTTACATAACCACAGTTGTATTCTCTTTTATCATTCTGGTCATAACATTACCTTATGCTTATTATTAGCAAAAATATTTCTATCTTGATTCATAATCGTCTGATTTCACATGCGTACAACTGCATTTATATCTTTACGATACTTCGACCAATTAAATGCGTCGTTCTTAATTACTCCCAACACAACACTTTTCCCGGTTATCTACAATCAGAACCTATGGCATGATGATCAAGACCTTACCAAAGATCCTATCCTTCGCCTAACAACATGGGTACACATAACCCATAATTCGTAAAGCGTCCTTACGTGGGGAGAGAACTTATCTCCATTAAATAAACTTTCCTTGAGTCACAACCTTAATCACGGTCTCATGCGGTCTGTAAAAAAATATAATCATCACGTACCGCCTTTAAGTTCGTGTAGATTTTCCAACCTACCAAAGATGCCCTCAGCTTTCCGCCGGCAGCACTCGTACTTATTTTATTCTTGCCTTGCACATTTCCCTGAAATTATCCGGAAGGTCGTGGCCTTGACCGCCACACCAGACCAACTCCAAGTACCTCCAAGGGCACTTAACATAAATTCCTTCAAATTCTATTATTACTTACTTTCTGCGTCAATTTACCTCAAATGAACAAGTCACACAGACTTATTAAAAACAATGATGCCAAAGAAGGAAGGATAATTCACTGGTTACCACCACTTCTCTTCCTTTTCACTCGATAACCGGCTTACCGAGAAACTGGTACCGAATCAATCTCTCTCTGTAGTCCACGTTGGCATAACAAGAGGTCAACTAACCCGTACTCATAATGACCTCAATGCGTCATAACAACTCGCTAGGTCGCTGGGGTCCAACGATCAGATCGTTACCGGCAACTATTATCTACCCGCTCAACTACCACCCAACACTCACGGTGTAGTCACCTCGAAAGGTTCTCATAGATTCAGGCTTTATTTCTTTACACTTGGTTGCTCTCTTTTTCACTGGTCGAACTCTTTCCGTACTTCCAAACTTATACTAGCATACGTACATAACTTCTATACTAATTTTGGCCTCCACTCTTTGGAGTTACTAAATTAAACAATATAAGGCCCATTCCGGCTCTCACAACCTGGTTCCGATGGAATGCGTCCACGAACCTGTAAAATGATTAACTAGACTTGGGCCTTGCACCCTCGTGACCCTGTCATGTAGCGGAACTACTATCAACTGATCTCATCCCATTTCAGGCTATGGGGCGACCCTTAATAGGTCATCAACCCAACTCGGCGTCGTACTTAACTCTTATCCTTGGTCTGACTTAAATTTTTACTCCCCGAGAAGGCCTTATATACCTAAGGTTTCGGTGGTTATCACATTCTTAGGCTCGCAATTTCCATGCTCCATGCCTACCTTATCAGTCCCCCCGTAAACGGGTACAAAAACTTATCGTAATACCATAATCGTGTTGTCTTGACCACAACAACCATACTTACTCCATACGGATCTCACCCGTACCATTCTCGAAATCCTACTACGTAGCTCAATCTATTAACATAGTCTTCCTTTAATTCCCTTAATAATAACTTCTTAAGGGTCCATTTCCTTCTCAGACAACTCATCATTTCCTAATTATCTCAAATTAGTATGTAAAACCTTGATGAAAATTTATTAAACTGTTTCATACCTTCCCAGTATTTATTTAGTCCTTACCAAATCCTGGTAACCTAAAATCATCCTAGGCAACACATATGTGACCCCCATACATAAATCCGTATAGTTGTATGTCACAATACCAACTATACTACAACATTACCCACTTGGATACGCAATCCACATAATCTTTCCTGGGTCACTGCTACCTTTCTCGTAGCTGCAAACAACATAACTTGTTAGGGAGAGACGACCCTAACCACACAGCTCTATCGCACGATCTTAGAGTGAGAAGAATGGAAACCAATCCTAAATGTCCTGCAGCCTCCTGATTATAGATGTGGTGCACAACACACCGATAATCAAGACTCTACTAGACACGGTCTTTAGACATTTTCCGAGGACTAACTGCTCTGATACCACTTTTGTCACGAGCCGACCCCGGGCCCGCGACTGGTGCCCTACCTGGGCACCCCTTTCGGTATACATCAGAGAATAGAAGCGGAACATACACAACTTATAAAATACTTAAACATAAAATAACAACAGGCTAGCCGATAAGGCCATCTTTCGTAAACTATACAAATAAAACAATACATTTTTTTCTTTACAACCCAATCCACAAATGTGACTACAGACCTCTAAGAATAACAACTGTGACGGGACAGGGCCCTGCCATACCCCTGAATGTACAACAACCGACCATACCAGGGATAAGTCTCCGGAGTAATGGAGCTTCTCAACAGCTGAATCAGTGATCCTAAAAGTGAGGATCATCTACCAGATACTCTCTACCGGCATGAACGCACCCAAGGAGGTCGAGACAACATGTACGAATATGTGGCGAAATCTCGTAATGAAATCATAAGTCTATAATAAAACTAGAGACAGGTATGTAACTCAATTAACAGTACACTGTGCCTTACTAACAATGAGAGTAATCAAGAGTATACTTACAACATAAAAATAGGAAGCTCACGATCAAAGCAGGACCACCCGCCCGCAGTATCATTAAGCAATCCTACTCCTGGGACTATTTCACCCGCATGAGGTATTCCTCGCATAGGTTGTATCCGCCCGCATAGGTCGTGTAGACCCGCATGAGGTATTTCTCGCATAGGCTGTATCCGCCCGCATGGGACTATTTCACCCGCATAAGCCCTTACGGACTCGCATGAGGTATTACTCGCATCGTGGGTAGCAAATCCACGGAATATGCAAATGCCATAAACCCGGGGAATGACCCCATAATGAATAACATACCACTAGCACAAACCGACTATCACACATAACATAAGCACTACCGGCTTATCATACATAACATAAGCACTACCGGCTTATCATACCATATATAAGCAAGTTAAGAAATCCCCTAACTTCTTATTAGTCTTATACATGTACTGTTACACCCCGTATTTTATAGGACATGTTTTAAGAATGTACGTAAGAACTCACAAGTGTTAAGATTTGAGGCTTGTAAAAATTTATCGGAATTATGAAATTGTCGGAAAACGTAATATTGTGACGAATGGGAGGACGACACGTGTCACCCCCCCTTATGGAGCCTTGGACGATTTTAAGCAAGGGCTTAAGGGTCATTTGACCTTTGTAGGATGACAAGTCTTGCAAGTTGTGAGCTTGAGAGAATTGACTAAGTCAAAGGGTCCACAAAGTCTTGATATTGAATAAGACCTCATCCAAGCCATCCATTTGTTTACTGTTATACCCCGTATTTCCAGAGTATATACGTAAGGACGTACGTACGACAATTTGAGACTTAAAGTTTGGCTAGTTTCGAAATTTTGTGCACAACCCCCGATTAGAATCGTTTTTCGACGAAACGTTTTACTAAGCTTGCGAGGGGAAAATTCCGGCTATGTCATTTTTAATTTTTGCGGATTTTTCCGAGAGACGGAATATTTTGGACCAATGAGAGGGCGACACTTGTCACCCTCAAGTTGGTGGTCTTGGACGGTCTTGTGGCCGAGAAGGGGGAGGATTTTGTGGCATGTTTTGTGCCTTGTTTGGTGCCTTGTTGTGTGCCATGTTTTGTGGAGTAGGGTTAGGGTGCACTTGGCTTGATCTTGGCCTTACACTTGCCTTGCACATGGCTTGATCAAGGCCATTGGTTTCCCTATAAATACCCCTCCCTTGTTGAAGACTTCTTCATCCTAAAATCTTCCTAAGTCTTGAAATCCCTCCCCTCCCTCTTGTGGCTCTCGTCCAAACACTATCCCCCCCCCCCCCCCCTTTTCGTGTAAGGCTTTGGCCGAGAGGGGTACCCTCCCCCCTTGGTAGTGTTCTAGCCGAGGGGTACCCCCCCTAGCCTAGTTGTTTCGAGAAATATACCCCCTCCCTTGTGGTATTGAAATACTTCTCCAAGTATTGTTATAATGCCCAAAATACCTTAGCCTTATACCTTGTAGTATTCCAAAGTTACCTCTATACGTAGAGCCCGGAAATACTACCTTTTGTCCTTTTAGTCTCAAACCGAAACCCTAAGGAAATCTTCATAGTTGGTTGAAGTATTTAAGTAGAAGTTGGTTAGAACTTCTAAGGGTTGTTTGGAGCGGATTGGAGCGCACGGAGTAGGAGCTAAACCTTGCTCAGGATCGACTTTTATCTCGGATAATTTTGGGCTTATCGAGGTAAATATTCTTGTCCCCTTATTGTAATTGGAAATTACATGTTGTAGGATTATATAGTTGAAGTATACTATATATAGAACTGAACATAGCTTTGCGGCAATGTCTTTTGACTTAAGCCTGAATATAAAGAAGAGAATCGACTGTAATTACATAGGGGTGTATTCTGATGAACTTGTGTGGTATTCTTTGTATAGTAGAATTGTACACGTCCGGTAAGACGTATAACCCCCCCTAGTTGGCTTGGTAGCCGGCCTCGATTGAGGAGGAGATTTACGCGGTTGCGGGGAGAGGGGAGGTCTTGCGAATTTTACGTAAAATATGGAACCGTGCGGTTAGAAGTTAATAGGCGTTTGTGGCCTTATAGGTGGAAGTACTACGAGTGGCGTATTCTACTTGAAGAGTGGAAAAGGCTAGCCGATTCTGATCTTGTGGAGCGTTTTGCTTATTGTCGATAATCGTCGCGAGGTATGTGAACCTCTTCCTATCCTTTCTAGCATGATGTTTTGTAAACTATGTAGTACGGTAGACGTACATGTGCTAAATGAGTTTGGTTGGTTCAAAACATAGGGTGTTATAATAGCTTTATGGGAAGTTAGTTATAACGACTCTATGTAGGTAAAAGAATGGTTTATTGAGTGTAGAAGTTAAGAGACTTGATCTTGAAAGATAAGTGACTTAACTTGTTTTACTTGGTAATTAACATTTTGTTAAAAATGTTGTAAAACCTCATTCGCGGGTAATGAGTACTTGGTTTTAAAAGAATAATGTTTTACTGATTTCGAAACGAGAATAAGTGTCGAACAAACCACAACAGCGCTAATAAAGTAAAGTGTATTGACAAATAACTAATTGTTATTAAAACCAGTAGAAACCTCCATCTGCATAGAAGCTAAGATAAGACAAAATGGTATTACATTTCCTAGATCATGGCTGCTGTAACAAGATTGTTATAAACAAGAATAAACGGCTCACACATAAGACATATGTTACTCAATTGTTTTAAAAGGGATTAAGAATATGAGTTATGAAACCTTTCTAAAATGAGAAACTTGAGCATTTGAAATTAGGCAAACTTGAACGTTTGGAAAATAATGTTGTTACTTGATCTTACAAAGGGAAGTATTTTGGTTTACCTAAAAAGATAGTCACTCTATTTTTATACTACGGGTATTATGTGACTTTTGTGAAAGGAACGGATCCTTTAAAAAAAGTTAATGTATGTAGTACTTTGGGGTTAAAACCCGGATTTGTTGTAATAAAATATAAGTCTATGAGTTTGTTGAACTTGCCTGTGCTTGTTGTGATAGCCTTTGTTGTGCAAGTGTTGTATTCCTGTGTTACCGTGTCTCTCGTTGGAGGGCCGGCTATCTGGTTGAGAAGTTACTTGGACGTCTTGGCGTGTGAGAGAATTCCGCAGTGCGCCTCGCTGATAGTGTTATTTTTGCTAATCGCTTTGGGCATACTGACACGATGCGTGGCGCACGGGTATGGTTCCATTTTGATTTCTGTCTAGTTGTTTCCTTTTGGACATACTGACACGATGCGTGGCGCACGGGTATGGTTCCATTGGGATTGCTGTCTTGTTATTGGCTTGGACATACTGACACGATGCGTGGCGCACGGGTATGGTTCAATTTTTGATTGTTATATTGTTATTCGCTTTGGACATACTGACACGATGGGTGGCCCACGAGTATGGTTCCATTTCAATTGTTATCTGGATATTTCCTTTGGACATACTGACACGATGGGTGGCCCACGGGTATGCTTCCATTGGGATGGTTCCATGGCCATGCTTATACCGAAGTGAGGTGCCGGGGCATGCGGCCGTTGTGCGGATTAAATTCCCGGGTTATATTTGAGTGATGACTTTGAGGGCGTGAGTCCCTGACTTGACATGACTGCTTTTATGTTGTGAACTGTAGTTTTGTTATCATACATGTCTCCTGTTTTTATATAGACTGTTATGATTTCATTTCTGATATTTCGATTTCACATACTTGGTACTGTTATCTTGACCTCCTTCGAGTGCGTTCATGCATGAGTAAGTACATCGGTTGTGGACCCTCTCTCTTAGGGCCCCAGTTCAGCGTATTGGGAAGCTCCGTTTCTCCGGAGGCTTATCTTTTTGGTATGTATCCCCGAGTCTGTAAGTTCTTGTACATTCAGGGGTATGGCGGGGCCCTGTCCCGTCATAGTTGTTGTAAAACTCTTAGAGGTCTGTAGTACTGTTGTGGGCAGAGTTTGTAAAAAGGATAACTGTTCGGGTTTTTATGTATGTATATACAGAAGGCAACTGTTTTGGTTGGCCTGTTTATTTAACATGTCTCTTGTTTCATGTTTATGTTTTATTTCCGCTGATTTTCTCTGATGTTGTATCACTAGGGTGCCCGGTAGGCACGATCCACGCCCGTTGGTCGTGACAAAAGTGGTATCGAGCGATTAGTCCTCGGAAAGTGTCTGACACCGTGTCTAGTAGAGTCTTGATTATCGGTGTGTTGTGCACCACATCTATAATCAGGAGGCTGCAGGACATTTAGGATTGGTTTCCATTCTTCTCATTCTGAGATCGTGCCTTAGAGTTGTGTTGTAAGTTGGACCCCTCTGACGTATCTCGTTTTACGATTATGCCTCGCGCAAGCAACCAGCCTGAAGGGCAAGGCAGCCGAGTGCCGCTAGTGGGATCTGAGGAGAATGCGAGCGCACGCCCGATCGACTGAGATTGTGCTTCGGATGGCGAGTTTTGCGCGCCGCCCGGCCAAGATTTAGAGCGCAGCGATGGTCTGCTGAGACCACAATACACGAGCCTCAGTCCACCCCACAACCCGGCGAGATGAGATGAAGTACAGAGATGGCCCGATTCTGGCGGTCGTGGCGAATATGAGGATAAATTTGGATGTAGCGATTCAGTTCGATGCACCATGGTTCACCGGCGAGATAGTTTGAGGCTACGGGACTTTCTGAGTTGTAGCCCGCCAGAGTTTTATGGGTCGAGGCCTGAGGATGATCCGCAGGAGTTCATCCGATAGTTACAGCGGGGCATGAGAGTGATCAAGGCTTCGGAGACCGAGTCGGTGGTCTTAGGTTCGCATCGGCTGCGTGATACGCGATCGTGGTTTGATTCGTGGGAGCCTGTCGGGAGAGCATGCGCTTCCAGCGGATGGGACGAGTTCTCGAGGCATTCTCACTCACTTCTTGCCTCGCAGATGAGGAGGGCACGGTAAACGATTTATGATCTTTGAGATAGAGAGGGCATACGGTTCGGGAGTACAACGTGGAGTTTGACTCGTTGGCTCGGTATGTCCCCGCTTTAGTGGCAACCATGGAGGATAGAGTGCACCGCTACGTCACCGGGCTACATGATTACTTGCGAGGCTTGTTGGTGTAGCTCTTCAGCCGGGCATGGACATTGCCCGCATGCAGGCTCATGCACTAGGATGTGAGGCACGGATAGGTCGACGGAATGACCTGGATCAGCAGAAGAGCGCCAAAACGGCAGGGTCTTTTGGCGACTTTCGAGGCGGACCGCCTCAGCGAGCTAGTTATGTACCCCGCGATCTGAGTGGTCCTCCACCGTCTTGAGCAGTCGTGGCTCGAGGTTCAGATTTTCGAGAGCGGGGTGTTAGCGGTGAAGCCACCCTACCTCGTTGTGGCCGTTGTGGTAGGCTCCATTTTGGGAATGTCGTGCTAATTTGGGAGTTTGTTTTACATGCGGCAGTGGCCATTTTGCGAGAAATTGTCAGGCAGTAGCGCGGATGTAGAGACTCGCCTTCGGGATCTATGGCTGGTTCATCACCTTCAGATTATGCGCCTGCATAGCGTGCCTATGATTAGAGTGAAGCGGTGGATACAGGTATATCCTTAACCCTCTAGAGTTTGGTATGCTTGATATGATGATCTTATTGTATGCTATGTACGGATAGCGTTGTGTTATTTGTGAGTTAGGAAACATGGTTAGTTGGAAGGATAAGTATGGGGGCATGGTAGGTGTGAACCTTAGAATATTTCACGATTGAGACCTTAGAGGTAAGGTCGTCTTGAGCAAGAGTTATTTTATGTTTGACCTTTATCAGAGTGCGTAGTATACGTGGGAGATATTTGTGTAATAAGTCCATGGGTTGTGTAAAATGAAAGTGGTGTCTTTCATGATG
Organism: Przewalskia tangutica; assembly: GCA_029844215.1. Lineage (NCBI taxonomy): Eukaryota > Viridiplantae > Streptophyta > Magnoliopsida > Solanales > Solanaceae > Przewalskia > Przewalskia tangutica. Next base: position 74,648,419 of record CM056725.1, read on the forward strand.
TGAATTAGTAAGATTGTTCCGTATCGAGGAGCAAGAGTTGGCGCGACGCAGGGTCGGGTTGAGGCGTGTGCGGGTCAACCGTGCCGGTTTAGGTGGGGTCGATTAGGTGGTCCCGCAGAGGTAGGGTCACGAGGTGCTAGGCCCCGGTTAGGTGACCATCGTATGAGTTCGTGGATAGGTTCGACTGAGCGGTTCGTGAAGCGGGATGGCCTTAAGAAGATTGAGGTTAGTAAGATGACCAAGTTTGAAGGTAGTGACTCGAGTTTTTGGGGCGAAGTAATGGTCAAGTATGGTACGTGATGCAGGAGAGTTCAAGTGACTACGACGAGTAAGGAAAGAAGAGAACGTGTGTTATTTTGTGGCCAAGTGTGGCGTTGGCAACTTGTTAGAGGAACGTTATCGTTATCTGTTTCGAAAAAGAACATTCGGGATGAATGTTTCTAAGGAGGGGAGAATGTTATACCCCGTATTTCCAGAGTATATACGTAAGGATTTACGTACGACAATTTGAGACTTAAAGTTTGGCTAGTTTCGAAATTTTGTGCACAACCCCCGATTAGAATCGTTTTTCGACGAAACGTTTTACTAAGCTTGCGAGGGGAAAATTCCGGCTATGTCATTTTTAATTTTTGCGGATTTTTCCGAGAGACGGAATATTTTGGACCAACGAGAGGGCGACACTTGTCACCCTCAAGTTGGTGGTCTTGGACGGTCTTGTGGCCGAGAAGGGGGAGGATTTTGTGGCATGTTTTGTGCCTTGTTTGGTGCCTTGTTTGGTGCCTTATTTTGTGCCATGTTTTGTGGAGTAGGGTTAGGGTGCACTTGGCTTGATCTTGGCCTTACACTTGCCTTGCACATGGCTTGATCAAGGCCATTGGTTTCCCTATAAATACCCCTCCCTTGTTGAAGACTTCTTTATCCTAAAATCTTCCTAAGTCTTGAAATCCCTCCCCTCCCTCTTGTGGCTCTCGTCCAAACACTAGCCCCCTCCCCTTTTCGTGTAAGGCTTTGGACGAGAGGGGTACCCTCCCCCCTTGGTAGTGTTCTAGCCGAGGGGTACCCCCCCTAGCCTAGTTGTTTCGAGAAATATACCCCCTCCCTTGTGGTATTGAAATACTTCTCCAAGTATTGTTATAATGCCCAAAATACCTTAGCCTTATACCTTGTAGTATTCCAAAGTTACCTCTATATGTAGAGCCCGGAAATACTACCTTTTGTCCTTTTAGTCTCAAACCGAAACCCTAAGGAAATCTTCATAGTTGGTTGAAGTATTTAAGTAGAAGTTGGTTAGAACTTCTAAGGGTTGTTTGGAGCGGATTGGAGCACCCAGAGTAGGAGCTAAACGTTGCTCAGGATCGACATTTAAACTTGGATAATTTTGGGCTTATCGAGGTAAATACTCTTGTCCTTCTATTGTAATTGGAAATTACATACTGTAGTAGTATAGAAATGAGTATAAGATATATAGAACTGAACATAGCTTTGCGGCAATGTCTTTTGACTTAAGCCTGAATATAAAGACGAGAATCGTAATTACATAGGGTGTATTACAGATGAACTTGTGTGGTATTCTTTGTATAGTAGAATTGTACACGTCCGGTAAGACGTATAACCCCCCCTAGTTGGCTTGGTAGCCGGCCTCGATTGAGGAGGAGATTTACGCGATTTGCGGGGAGGTCTTTGCGAATTTTACGTAGAATATGGAACCGTGCGGTTAGAAGTTAATAGGCGTTTGTGGCCTTATAGGTGGAAGTACTACGAGTAGCGTATTCTACTTGAAGAGTGGAAAAGGCTAGCCAGATTCTGATCTTGTGGAGCGTTTTGCTTATTATCGATAATCGTCGCGAGGTATGTGAACCTCTTCCTATCCTTTCTAGCATGATGTTTTGTAAACTATGTAGTACGGTAGACGTACATGTGCTAAATGAGTTTGGTTGGTTCAAAACATAGGGTGTTATAATAGCTTTATGGGAAGTTAGTTATAACGACTCTATGTAGGTAAAAGAATGGTTTATTGAGTGTAGAAGTTAAGAGACTTGATCTTGAAAGATAAGAGACTTAACTTGTTTTACTTGGTAATTAACATTTTGTTAAAAATGTTGTAAAACCTCATTCGCGGGTAATGAGTACTTGGTTTTAAAGAATAATGTTTCTTGATTCGGAACGAGAATAAGTGTCGAACAAACCACAGCAGCGCTAATAAAGGAAAGTGTATTGACAAATAACTAATTGTTATTAAAACCAGTAGAAACCTCCATCTGCATAGAAGCTAAGATAAGACAAAATGGTATTACATTTCCTAGATCATGGCTGCTGTAACAAGATTGTTATAAACAAGAATAAACGGCTCACACATAAGACATATGTTACTCAATTGTTTTAAAAGGGATTAAGAATATGAGTTATGAAACCTTTCTAAAATGAGAAACTTGAGCATTTGAAATTAGGCAAACTTGAACGTTTGGAAAATAATGTTGTTACTTGATCTTACAAAGGGAAGTATTTTGGTTTACCTAAAAAGATAGTCACTCTATTTTTATACTACGGGTATTATGTGACTTTTGTGAAAGGAACGGATCCTTTAAAAAGAGTTAATGTATGTAGTACTTTGGGGTTAAAACCCGGATTTGTTGTAATAAAATATAAGTCTATGAGTTTGTTGAACTTGCCTATGCTTGTTGTGATAGCCTTTGTTGTGCAAGTGTTGTATTCCTGTGTTACCGTGTCTCTCGTTGGAGGCGGCTATCCGTTGAAGTTACTTGGGCGTCTTGCAGTGACGGAGAATTCCACGGGTACGCTCCTGTTGATAGTATTATTTTTGCTAATCGCTTTGGGCATACTGACACGATGCGTGGCGCACGGGTATGGTTCCATTTTGATTGCTGTCTAGTTGTTTCCTTTTGGACATACTGACACGATGCGTGGCGCACGGGTATGGTTCCATTGGGATTGCTATCTTGCTATTGGCTTGGACATACTGACACGATGCGTGGCGCACGGGTATGGTTCCATTTTTTATTGTTATCTTGTTATTCGCTTTGGACATACTGACACGATGGGTGTCCCACGAGTATGGTTCCATTTCGATTGTTATCTGGATATTTCCTTTGGACATACTGACACGATGGGTGGCCTACGGGTATGCTTCCATTGGGATGATTCCATGGCCATGCTTATACCGAGGTGAGGTGCCGGGGCATGCGGCCGTTGTGCGGGTTAAATTCCCGGGTTATATTTGAGTGATGACTTTGAGGGCGTGAGTCCCTGACTTGACATGACTGCTTTTATGTTGTGAACTGTACTTTTGTTATCATACATGTCTCCTGTTTTTATATAGACTATTATGATTTCATTTACAGTATTTTCAGTTTCACATACTTGGTACCTGTTGTACTAACCTCCTTCGGGGGGCTGCGTTCATGTCGCAGGTAGAGGTACATCGGTTGTGGACCCTCTCTCTTAGGGCCCCAGTTCAGCGTATTGGGAAGCTCCGTTTCTCCGGAGGCCTATCTTTTTGGTATGTATCCCCGAGTCTGTAAGTTCTTATACATTCAGGGGTATGGCGGGGCCCTGTCCCGTCATAGTTGTTGTAAAACTCTTAGAGGTCTGTAGTACTGTTGTGGGCAGAGTTTGTAAAAAGGATAACTGTTCGGGTTTTTATGTATGTATATCTGTAAGCAACCTTTTGGTTGCTTTGTTTATTTAACATGTCTCTTGTTTCATGTTTATGTTTTATTTCCGCTGATTTTCTCTGATGTTGTATCACTAGGGTGCCCGGGGTAAGGCACCAGTCACGGGCCCGGGTTCGGGTCGTGACATTTACATCTTGACCCACCATTGTGCTATATAATACTAGTAGTAGCAAGACAAGCTTAACACTTAGAAAAAATTTCAAGAAATTGAAGAGCAAGAGCTTGTTGCTCTCGGGTTCACTCCTATCAAAAAGGAAAAAAAATTGTTTCTTGTCCATTAAGCTCCACACTTTAAACCAAGGTTCTTGAGTGTATTGTAAGTGTATCTCAATAGAAAAATCTCGAAAAAAGATAGTTTTCGTATTAGTCGCAAGGTGAAAACATAGTTGCTTTTTAGGTTTTGGTTTGGAAGTTTGAAGGAAATTTGTTGGTGTTGTTCTAAGGGTCTCAACTAGCGGATTGAAGTGTCTTGAAGAGGCTCTAAGTTGCTAAGGAGCGACTTCGGATTTGGAGTTGGATTAAGATTCGTTGAGGTATAATCTTGTCTCTTAAAAGTGTTACAAGATTATTTATATTGTTGTTAGCTTTACATGTTGCTAGCATGAAGTATATGTGTTGAAATTTATAAGTATTATGGATTGCTTGTAGCCCTAAAAATCCGAAAATGTAATGTAAGCCATGTGAAGTTGGATTACAATTTGGTCGTTTACTAGAATCGTCGCATGTTACTTACTTGAAGATTATAGTAGTATAATCGATTGCGACTTGATATCATGCTATGATAACAACTTGGATTGAAATGGAAATTGGATTAGAATTGATGTTATAGTACCTCAAGTTTGCCGAATTGGCCTAGTAGTTGTATTAGTTTGATATCGTTTGTGGGGTGGAATTTTACACGTCTAGTAGGCGTGTAATCCCCTATTGTTGATTTCATTGATTGGGCCTTAAATGTGGTGTGTTTGGTTATTGTATTCGGCCTTGAAAAAGGTGGCAAAGTAAGTAGAAACAAAGGAGGTGTTGTCCGATTTTCCGTAGAATTTAGAGACTTTACACTTATAATATTCTACGTTTGAAGTAAGGCGTTAATAGACGTATTGTGAATATTATAGGTTGACATACTACGGGCGGGACTTTGTACTTGGCAAGTGGTTTGACCCGAAGAGGTATGTAGAACTTTCCTATCTTTTGAGCATGACTAGTTGTACATATATAGTACGGTAGGCGTACAAGACCTTGATATCCTTTACTAGTTTTATGAATAGCCAAGTCGGGTGAGTTAGGAGATTAACTCACTTCTTTGAAAGTATTAAGGATGTCTTAAGTTTTATTAAAGTTAAGGGACTTGAAGAGTTTTAAAGTATGTGATACTTGTTTCGTTTTAAACGTATGAGTCCCTTGGATAGGAAATTGTACTTGACAAAGGTATAAAGTGAATATAACGACTTTATGGGGAGTTGGTTATATTAGCTTTATGGAAAGATAAATGACTTGACTTAATGAAAGGCAATTTGATTTTAAGGCATCAATTGCCTAAGGTTTTATAAGAAAAGGAGTCACTTGATTTAGAAACCTAACTTTATTTCTAAAGGTATTGTGGAGTGTCTTGAAGCGTAATTTCGACTTGATACTACGGTTAATAGTATCTTGGAAGTTTTATACTAAAAAGAGTCATTTGTTTTAAAGAGTAGAATTATGTAGTACTTGGGTTAAATTCCCGGATTTTTATAAAAGATATACTAGTGCCTTAAGTAAACTAAAATGAGAGTGTATATGAATAAGAAGTTAGGGGGATTTCTTAACTTGCTTACTTTATTTATGATGGCCGGTTGAGATAGGGTAAGAGTATATCTGAGGGGTAAATTCCCAAGATAGTTATACCACCTTCTCCAGGGTAAGAGTATATCTGAGGGGTAAATCCCCAAGATAGTTATACCACCTGCTTCAGGGTAAGAGTATAATTGAGGGGTAAATCCCCAAGATAGTTATACCACCTGTTTCCGTGGATTTGCTACCCACGATGCGAGGAATACCTCATGCGAGTCCTTATGGGCTTATGCGGGTGAAATAGTCCCATGCGGGGGGGGGTTCAGCCTATGCGAGGAATACCTCATGCGGGTCCACACGACCTATGCGGGTGAAATAGTCCTAGGAGTTGGATTGCTTAATGATACTGCGGGCGGATGGTCCTGCTTTGATCGTGATCTTCCTATTTTTATGTTGTACGTATACTATCAGTTACTCTCATTGTTAGTAAGGCACTGTGTACTGTAATTTTTATTATCATACATGTCTCCGGCTTTGATTTAAACTTATGATGTAATTACAGTATTTTCCAGTTTTACATACTTAGTACATATTGTGTACTGACCCCCTTCCTCGGGGGCTGCGTTCATCTGCGGTAGGGAGTAGCGGTGGTGGATCCTCATTCTTAGGATCACATATCGCACGTCGAAGCTCCATTTCTCGGAGGCTTGTCTTTTTAGTACGATTTTCCCGATGTTGTAGATTTATGTACATTCGGGGTATGGCGAGACCTGTGCATCACTGTTATTATTCCTAGAGGTTTGTAGTCACATGTTGTGGTTTGGGGCTGTAAGAACCAAGTTGTATAGTTTTTCTTGGATTATGCATATTTTATGGAAGGCGGCCTTATCGGCTAACCTGTGTTATTATTGTCTAAAAATGTTGTATCTTTGTGTATGTTCATTGCTATTCTCTAATGTATACAGGCAGGGTGCCCGTGTAGGGCACGATCGCGCCCGGTCGGGTCGTGACAAAAGTGGTATCAAAGCGATTAGTACTCGGAAATTGTCTGATCGTGTCTAGTAAGTCTTGATTATCGGTGTGTTGTGCACCACATCTATGTCGAGGCTGCGAGACATTTAGGATTGGTTTCCATTCTTCTCTCCGAGATCGTGCGATGAGAGTCGTCTTATTAGGTTGAATCCTCTCGACCTAGTCTTATGAAACAGATATGCCTCCACGGAAGGCGGCCAGGCCCGAAGGGCAAAGCGGCAGCAGGAGTTGCTAAGCGGTACTCGAGAGGTTCTGCGGACTCGAGCACGACTATGCACGAGGTAGTAAGCGGTCGGCGAGTTCAGCCACGCCAGGTAGTATTAGAAGGCCGAGAGCGCGGTAGCTCGAAGGTTCGTACGAGCCTCGATCCACGATCGGGGTGAGTATAGAGACTATGGGAAGCGGTCCGGTTATTGACCAAGATAGTAGCGAGCGCGGCAAGCGAGAAAGCGGCTAACCCAGAGCGACAATTTGCGGATTCGGATTTTCAGGTTGTCATCCGCCCGAGTTTTATGGTTCGAGGTCCGAGGAGGATCCGCAGAGTTCATTCGGCGACTACGGACTATGTAGGTTCTTAGGGCCTCGAGACCAGTGCATTATGCTAGCCTCTTCTGGGTTCTGCGATATTGCGTTGAACTGTTTGAGTCATGGGAGCTGTCGAGAGGTGAGGATGCTCTTCCGGTGTTTGGGAGGAGTTCACGGAGGCCTTCATGGATCACTTTGCCTCACGAGATGAGGAGAGCCCGTGTAGATAGATTCTTGACCTTGAGGCGAGAATGGGAGGACTATCGGGAGTCACACTGAGTTTGACTCGCTTGGCGACATGCACACTATTGTAGATGACATGGCGGATAAAGTTCATCGTTATGTGATGGGGCTAGACCGTCATATGATTACTGCATGCTTGGGGGTGGCTCTTCAGCCCGGTATAGACATTGCTAGGATGCAGGCCTATGCGCAGGGGATAGAGGATAGAGAGAGGGAGGACCAGATTGACTCAGCGGCCCGAGGGCGGGGCAGCAGGTCTCGGGGCGATTTGGCGGACAACCTCAAGGCAGACTAGGTCCACATTCTAGCCCGGCCTGAGTGCTCCTTCACGGTTTTACGGCGGGAGTCCGATCGGCCAGTCAATCGAGGCAAGTCAGGGCTCCAGGACTTCGGGGTTTTAGGGAGGCAGAAACCGTCACCGATCGAGACCACCCACATCTCAGTGTGCTCGATGCGGTAGGTCTCACCAGGGCGAGTGTTGAATTGCTCCTGGAGCTTGTTACTCTTGTGGCCAACAGGGCCATTTGAGGAGAGATTGTCCGTCTAGAGGTGGCATGGGTGGTACGGTGCAGCCGACAGGATCTGTTGCTGGGTCTTCCTCTCCTTCTGTGGTTATGCGCCCCGGAGGCGAGTACTACGGACGGCGGGCGCGGTAGAGTCGTGGTGGTGGTTCCATTCTAGCGATCCACGTAACCGCATATATTCATTAACCGCCCGAGATCGTGAGGCTTCCACGGCGTCGTCACAGGTACATTATTGATTTCATGCTGTGACGTTTATGCTTTGATAGATCCAGGTTCTACCTTGTCCTATGTGTCCCCTCTTATTGCGGGTAGAATCGGGATAGAGCCGGTGTCGATAGAGCCTTTTGAGGTAGCTACGCCAGTGGGTGATTCGGTGTTAGCTGAGCGGGTGTATAGAGGTTGTCCGGTGTTTATTTACAGTCGTCAGACCCTTGCAGACTTGATAGAGTTGGAGATGACAGATTTTGATGTCATTATGGGTATGGACTGGTTGGCTTCTTGTTATGCCAACGTTGACTGTAGGGACAGGTTGGTTCGGTTCCAGTTTCCTGGCGAGCCAGTTATCGAGTGGAAGGGCAACACAGCGTCGCCGAGGGGTAGGTTTATTTCTTACCTCAAGGCTAGGAAGATGGTGCAGAAAGGGTACATCTATCATCTGGTTCGGGTATTTGATACTGGTGAGGTGCAGTTCTTGATCGATGCCGATGGTTAGGAGTTTCGGATGTGTTCCCACGATCTCCGGGTATCCTCCCGAGAGGAGATTGAGTTTTGTATTGACACGTTGCGGACACTCGACCTATTTCCATTCCGCCATACGAGGATGCTTTCTTGAGTTGAGGAGGTGAAGGACCAGTGAAAGATTTCTTTGGAGAAAGGATTTATCGTGCCTAGTGTATCTCGCGGGAGCACCGATTTTGTTCGTGAAGAAGAAGGATGGGGCCATGCGTATGTGTGTTGATTACTGACCGAATAAGGTAACCATCAAGAATAGGTACCCCTCCCGTGATTGATGATTTGTTTGACCGGTTGTAGGGTGCGAGGTGTTTCTCCAAGATAGACTGCGATGCAGTTATCATCAGTGCGAGTTCGAGAGGCGAGATATCCCAAAGATCGCATTCGGGACCCGGTATGGGCACTATGAGTTGAGGTTATGTCTTTCGGTTTGACCAGCGCTCGTGGTATTTATGGATTTGATGAGCAAGGGTGTTCAAGCCATTTTGGATACATTTGTGATAGTATTCATTGATGACATCTGGTTTATTCACGGACAGAGAAGAGCATGCAGATCACTTGAGGGCGGTGCCAGGGTCCTCGGGCCGCGATTATTCGCCAAGTTCTCAGTGTGAGTTTTGGTTGGCCTCGATGGCATTCACAGGGCATATTATTGGGGCTGATGGTGTTCGGGTGGATACGGCAAAGATTGAGGCAGTCAAGTCTTGGCCGAGACCTCATACTCCGACCGAGGTGCGCAGTTTCTTGGGGCTGGCAGGTTATTATCGTAGGTTTGTGGAGCAATTTGCTTCGATTTCAGATTGACTAGGTGACTCGTAAGCGGCCAAGTTCCGATGGGCGAGAGGCTTGCGAGAGGGTTTCGATTCTTTGAAGGAAAGGTTGACTCTGACTCAGTTCTTACTCTTCTGAGGGTTAGGCAGTGCGTGATCTATTGTGATGCCTCGGGTATCGGGCTAGGGTGTGTTTTGATGCGGCGGCAAGGTTATAGCCTATGCTTCGGCGATTCTAAGCATGAGAGGAATTATCCTACCCACGACTTAGAGTTGGCCGCAGTTATTCATGCCTTGAATATTTGGAGACATTATTTGTATGGTGTTCATGTGGATATTTATACAGACCACAAGAGCCTCCAGTATATCTTCAGGCAGAGGGAGCTGAACTTGCGACATAGACGGTGGTTAGAGTTGCTAAAAGATTATGATGTTGATATTCTATACCATCCGGGGAAAGCCAACGTAGTTGCTGATGCCTTGAGTCGTAGGTCGATGGGGAGCCTGTCAAAGGTACAGCCAGAGAGACAGGACATGGTCCGTCAGATCCACCAGTTAGCGAGCCTTGGGGTTCGTTTGATCGATACCGACGATAGTGGGGTACGGGTTCCTGAGGATGCCGAGTCTTCCATCGTTGATGAGGTGAAGAGGCGACAGTTTGAGGACCCAGTGTTGGTACGGTATCGAGATACAACTCTTCGGGAGGAGAAGAGTCTATTCGAGGTAGCGCCTGATGGGGTGCTAAGATTTGAGGGCCGGTTGTGTGTTCCCGATGTGACAGGACTTCGTCAGCAGATTTTGGGGGAGGCACACAGTGCTCGTTATTCTATTCATCCGGGGTCGACCAAGATGTACCACGACCTCAGATGTTTGTATTGGTGGGATGGCACGAAGAGGGCGTGGCGAGTTTTGTTGCCTGATGTCCTAATTGCCCGGTAGTCAAGGTCGAGCACGTGAGGCCCGGTGGATTATTGCAGCTATTGAGATTCCGACTTGGAAGTGGAGGTGATCAACATGGACTTTGTTACGGGGTTACCTCGCACTCGGAGGAAATACGACTCCATTTGGGTTATTGTTGACCGGTGTGAAATCAGCCCATTTCCTTCCGGTCGGGGCGACGTTTTGGTGAGACTATGCGGTGTACATCGAGAGATTGTGAGGCTGCGGTGTCCCGATGTCGATTATATCGATAGTGGAGCCCGGTTCTGGCTAACTTCGGAGGTCTTTCGAGAAGGATTAGGGACCAGTGAGTCTCGATCTGATATTTCATCCTCATCTTGTGAGCGGCGGCAGCGTACTATCCGGACAACGAGGATATCTGCGAGCTGCGTGATTGATTCGAGGGTAGCCGGAGGATCATTTGCCTCTTGTGGAGTTTTCTTATAACAACAGCTACCATTCCAGTATACAGATGGCACCATACGAGGCTTTATATGGGCGGAAATGTAGATCACCGATTGGTTGGTTCGACGTGGGAGAGGTGCAGTTAGTTGGCCCAGACTTGGTTCAGCAGGCTGTGGATAAGGTGAAGTTTATCCGAGATGGCGTTAGCGGCTCGAGTCGCCAGAAGTCATATGCGGATAATCGGCGTCGGCATTTGGAGTTTCAGGTAGACGATTGGGTCTTCTTGAAGATGTCACCCATGAAGGGTGTGATGAGATTCGGTAAGAAGGGGAAACTCAGCCCAAGGTACATTGGGCCCAACCAGATCGCCCGTCGAGTAGGCAAGGTTGCCTATGAGTTGGATCTGTCTTCAGAGTTAGAGGCGGTACATTCGGTCTTCCATGTTTCTATGTTGCGGAAGTGTATCGGAGATCCAGCGAGAGTTTTCCCTGCTAGTGAGGTCCAGGTGACAGAGGGGTTATCGTATGAGGAGAGTCCCATAGCGATACTCAATCGCCAGGTCAGGCGACTGCGGACCAAGGATGTGGCTTCCGTCAAAGTCTTGTGGAGGAAAGATAACCGGGAGGAGATGACTTGGGAAGCGGAGGAGGACATGTTGAGGAAGTATCCTCACTTATTCCCTACACCTTCAGGTAATTCGTTTTCCCTTACTTGTCAAGTTTTAATTGAAGTATTTCCTTTGCTTAAATGCTTTTATGTGGCCATGTGTGGCATTATTAGTATGTCGGGGTTGTGAAAGGAAACTATGTCGCTAATTATAAGTTTGACTCCGAAAGAACATTCGGGGACGAATGTTTCTAAGGGGGGAAGAATGTTACACCCCGTATTTTATAGGACATGTTTTAAGAACGTACGTAAGAACTCACAAGTGTTAAGATTTGAGGCTTGTAAAAATTTATCGGAATTATGAAATTATCGGAAAACATAATATTGTGACGAATGGGATGGCGACACGTGTCACCCCCCCATTATGGAGCCTTGGACGATTTTAAGCAAGGGCTTAAGGGTCATTTGACCTTTGTAGGATGACAAGTCTTGCAAGTTGTGAGCTTGAGAGAATTGACTAAGTCAAAGGGTCCACAAAGTCTTGATATTTAATAAGACCTCATCCAAGCCATCCATTTGTTTACATCTTGACCCTCCATTGTGCTATATAATACTAGTAGTAGCAAGACAAGCTTAACACTTAGAAAAAAATTCAAAAAATTGAAGAGCAAGAGCTTGTTGCTCTCGGGTTCACTCCAATCAAAAAGGAAAAAAATTTGTTTCTTGTCCATTAAGCTCCACACTTTAAACCAAGGTTCTTGAGTGTATTGTAAGTGTATCTCAATAGAAAAATCTCGAAAAAAGATAGTTTTCGTATTAGTCATGAGTGAAAACCTAGTTGCTTTCTAGGTTTTGGTTTGGAAGTTTGAAGGAAATTTGTTGGTGTTGTTCTAAGGGTCTCAACTAGCGGATTGAAGTGTCTTGAAGAGGCTCTAAGTTGCTAAGGAGCGACTTCGGATTTGGAGTTGGATTAAGATTCGTTGAGGTATAATCTTGTCTCTTAAAAGTGTTACAAGATTATTTATATTGTTGTTAGCTTTACTTGTTTCTAGCATGAAGTATATGTGTTGAAATTTATAAGTATTATGGATTGCTTGTAGCGCTAAAAATCCGAAAATGTAATGTAAGCCATGTGAAGTTGGATTACAATTTGGTCGTTTACTAGAATCGTCGCATGTTACTTACTTGAAGATTATAGTAGTATAATCGATTGCGACTTGATATCATGTTATGCTAACAACTTGGATTGAAATGGAAATTGGATTAGAATTGATGTTATAGTACCTCAAGTTTGCCGAATTGGCCTAGTAGTTGTATTAGTTTGATATCGTTTGTGGGGCGGAATTTTACACGTCTAGTAGGCGTGTAATCCCCTATTGTTGATTTCATTTATTGGGCCTTAAATGTGGCGTGTTTGGTTATTGTATTCGGCCTTGAAAAAGGTGGCAAAGTAAGTAGAAACAAAGGAGGTCTTTGTCAGATTTTCCGTAGAATTTAGAGACTTTACACTTCTAATATTCTACGTTTGAAGTAAGCGTTAATAGGCGTATTGTGAATATTATAGGTTGACATACTACGGGCGGGACTTTGTACTTGGCAAGTGGTTTGACCCGAAGAGGTATGTAGAACTTTCCTATCTTTTGAGCATGACTAGTTGTACGTATATATTACGGTGAGCGTCTGAAGACCTTGATATCCTTTACTAGTTTTATGAATAGCCAAGTCGGGTGAGTTAGAGATTAACTCACTTTGAAAGTATTAAGGATGTCTTAAGTTTTATTAAAGTTAAGGGACTTGAAGAGTTTTAAAGTATGTGATACTTGTTTCGTTTTAAACGTATAAGTCCCTTGGATAGGAAATTGTACTTGACAAAGGTATAAAGTGAATATAACGACTTTATGGGGAGTTGGTTATATTAGCTTTATGGAAAGATAAATGACTTGACTTAATGAAAGGCAATTTGATTTTAAGGCATCAATTGCCTAAGGTTTTATAAGAAAAGGAGTCACTTGATTTAGAAACCTAACTTTATTTCTAAAGGTATTGTGACTTGTCTTGAAGCGTAATTTCGACTTGATACTACGGTTAATAGTATCTTGGAAGTTTTATACTAAAAAGAGTCATTTGTTTTAAAGAGTAGAATTATGTAGTACTTGGGTTAAATTCCCGGATTTTTATAAAAGATATGCTAGTGCCTTAAGTAAACTAAAATGAGAGTGTATATGAATAAGAAGTTAGGGGGATTTCTTAACTTGCTTACTTTATGTATGATGGCCGGTTGAGATAGGGTAAGAGTATATCTGAGGGGTAAATTCCCAAGATAGTTATACCACCTTCTCCAGGGTAAGAGTATATCTGAGGGGTAAATCCCCAAGATAGTTATACCACCTGCTTCAGGGTAAGAGTATAATTGAGGGGTAAATCCCCAAGATAGTTATACCACCTGTTTCCGTGGATTTGCTACCCACGATGCGAGGAATACCTCATGCGAGTCCTTATGGGCTTATGCGGGTGAAATAGTCACATGCGGGCGGGTTCAGCCTATACGAGGAATACCTCATGCGGGTCCACACAACCTATGCGGGTGAAATAGTCCCAGGAGTAGGATTGCTTAATGATACTGCGGGCGGATGGTCCTGCTTTGATCGTGAGCTTCCTATTTTTATGTTGTACGTATACTATCAGTTACTCTCATTGTTAGTAAGGCCTTTGTGTCGTAATTTTTATTATCATACATGTCTCGGCTTTGATTTAAACTTATGATGTAATTACGTATTTTCGGTTTACATACTTAGTACATATTGTGTCTTGACCCCTTCTCGAGGCTGCGTTCATCTGCATGGTAGGGTACGCAGGTGGTGGATCCTCATTCTTAGGATCACATATCAGACGTCAGAAGCTCCATTTCTCCGGAGGCTTGTCTTTTTGGTACAGTTTTTCCCTGATGTTGTAGATTTATGTACATTAAGGGGTATGGCGGGGCCCTGTCCATGTTATTATTCTGAAGTGCAGTAGTCACATGTTGTGGTTTGGGGCTGTAAGAACCAAGTTGTATAGTTTTTCTTGGATTATGCATATTTTATGGAAGGCGGCCTTATCGGCTAGCCTGTGTTATTATTGTTTAAAAATGTTGTATCTTTGTGTATGTTCATTGCTATTCTCGATGTATACACAGGCAGGTGCCCGGGTAGGGCACCGATCAGCGCCGGGGTCGGGTCGTGACATGTACACTCTCATTTTTAGTTTACTTAAGGCATTAACATGTCATTATAAAAATCCGGGAATTTAACCCAAAGTACTACGTACTCCTATTCTTTTAAAATGACTCATTTTCATATAAAACTTCCAAGATACTAATAACCATAGTATCAAGTCATAACTACTTTTCAAGACAAGTCACAATACCTTTTAGAAATACAATTATAGGCTTCTAAATCAAGTGACTTCTTTCTTTTAAAACTTTAAGCAATTGATACCTTTAAATCAATTTGCCTTTCATTATTTCAAGTCATTTATCATACTTAAATTACTTAGAGTAAATCACTCTTTTTAACCTTCCATAAAGCTATTATAACCAACTTCCCTTAAAGCCGTTATACTAGCTTTATACCTTAGAAACTTACATTCTTCTTTAAACCAAGAGGCTTAAACTTTCCAACAAAACAAGTATCAAAAATACTTTCAACATACTTAAAGTCTCTTAACTTTTGAAAACCAAGATATTCTTAATATTTAAACAAGTGAGTTAATTCTCTAACTCAACCAACTTGGACATTCTTAAAATAAGCCAAGGATATCAAATGGACTAGATTGTCAAAATCTTGTACGTCTACCGTACTATACATTTACAACTTATTCATGCTCAAGAGATAAGAAAGTTCCACATACCTCTTCGGTTTAATCCACTTGCTAAGTCCAATACGCCGCACGTAGTATGTCAACCTATAATGACCATAGTACGTCTATTAACTTCTTACTTCAAACGTAGAATATTCCAAGTGCAAAGTCACTAAATTCTACGGAAAATCGGACAACACTTCCTTTGTTTCTACATACTTTGCCACCTTTTTCAAGGCCGAATTCAATAACCAAACACGCCAAATTTAAGGCTCAACAAAGTAGTTAACAATAGGGGATTATACGCTTAATCAAAACGTGTAAAATTCCGCCCCACAATAAATATCAAACTAGTCCAACATATAATGTCCATTCGGCAATTTGAGAGGCACTAATACAAATTCGTTTCAAATTCCTTTTTAATCCAAGTTGTTTAGTATAACATGTAATCAAGCCGCAATCGATTATAACTACTACATTCTTCAAGTAGGTAACTGTCACGACCCGACCCCGGGCCCGCGACTGGTGCCCTACCTGGGCACCCTTGCAGGTATACATAGGAGATAATCAGCGGAACACACATGAAACTTATAAAATAATTCAACAGAAATAAAACAACAGGTTAGCCGATGGGGCTACCTTCCTGCACATACATATACAACCGAAGAAGTCGCCTCATTTCCTTTATAAACCGACCCACAATATGTGACTACAGACCTCTAAGAGTTTTTACATAACAACAGTGGCGGGACAAGGCCCCGCCATACCCCTGAATACACATGAATCTACAACCTCAGGGGAAACCGTACCAAGAGATAAGCCTCCGGAGCAAATGGAGCTTTTTCCCAAAAACTGAATCGAGATCCTAAGAGCAAGGATCACCAAACTGTGCACCTAATACCTGCGGGAATGAGCGGCCCCCGAAGTCGATGCAACAGTGCCGAATATTGAATAGAAATAAAGTACAGTAAACAGATCATAACTGTACAAAAGAATGAGAGGGGCAAGTATAAAAAGTACATACCAGATCCTGCCGTGTCATTACCACTTATGAACTTAATCGTACCTTATTATCTTTTCCCATTTTCAATAAAAGTTATAGTCACTTTCTTACGTACATACTTGGGAAAAATCGTCAAGTTCATTACCATATAACTTACTTATCTTTCATAACATAATCCGTCCCTTTATGGAGGAACGCATATACTACCCGGCCAAATCTGGGACGCGATCAAGTCAGACAAATATCAAAGCGTGCCCGTGGAATCCCCCATCACTGCCGACAGTCATAAGTGTAACATATAACCATGTGACGCGCCCGTGGCATCCTACCTCACTGCCGGCGTACACATACACAAGACATATATATATCTCCTGCCGTGGAATCCCACATCACTGCCGACAGTCGTAGGTGTAACAAATAACCAATTGACGCGCCCGTGGCATCCTACCTCACTGTCGGCGTACACATATACAACACACATATATATATATATATATATATATATATATATAACGTGGTCGCATGCCCCAGAATCTCTCATCGTATAAGCATGGCCATAACGTGCCCTCGACATCCCACATCGTAGGTGCAGGTCTTCATGGGGAGCTAGCCCATGGAGTAATAATCGTACATAGCATGGTCGCATGCCCCGGAATCCCTCATCGTATAAGCATGGCCATGGATAATAAAACAAATCCTGGAATCTAACTCGCCTCCTGGTCACATGCCCCAGAATTCCACATCGTATAAGCATGTCCAAGGATCAATCATAATGGAAGCATACCCGTGGAATCCCACATCACTGTCGGTACGTCCAAGTAAACTTACAGCAAGACAGCCGGCCCTCCAACTGAGAGTCACGACAACGTAAACACATAATACTTGCACTCAAAGCTATCACAAATAATCATAGGCAAGTTCATTAAACCTTTAGACTTCCATTTTTATAAACTCATGGCACTTTCGTTTCTCACATAAGAAAGATCCGGGAATTTAACCCCAAGTACTACGCACCTCTACTCCTTTAGAAAGACTCTTTTTCAAATAAAACTTCCAAGATACTAACAACCGTAGTATCAAGTCATATCTACTTTCAAGACAAGTCACAATAGCTTTTTAGAAATACATTTACCGGCTTCTAAATCAAGTGACTTCTCTTAAAAACTTTAAGCAATTGGTACTTTTAAAACAGTTTGCCCTTCTTTATTTCAAATCGTTTCTTTGCTTACATTACTGAAGAAAGTCATTCTTTTAATCTTCCATAAAGTTGTTATAACCAACTTCCCATAAAGCCGTTATAACTCTTTATGTTTTGGACAAATTCATTCCTTTTATAACCAAGAGACTTATATTTTCAAAATACTTCAAGTCTCTTAACTTTTAAGAAAACAAGTTTCTTAACTTTAGAAATCAAGTCTTTCCAAATCGAGTATTCTATACTTGTAAATCAATTCATTTCTTCCTTTAAGAATCAAGTCTCCTAACTTGAAAAATAAAGTCTCTTAACCTTTAAGAATTTGAGATCCATAGCCTTAAAACTTCATACGTAAATTCTTATAAGTTAAGTAACATATATGTCACGACCCGACCCCGGGCCCGCGACTGGTGCCCTACCTGGGCACCCTTACAGGTATACGTCAGAGATAATCAGCGGAACATACAAGTAACTTATAAAATAAACAACAGAAATAAAACAACAGGTTAGCCGATAGGGCTACCTTCCTGGGCATATATATAAACAACCGAAGCAGTTGCCTCCTTTCCTTTACAAACTGACCCACAATATGTGACCACAGACCTCTAAGAGTTTTAACATAACAACTGTGGCGGGACAGGGCCCCGCCATACCCCTGAATATACATGAAACTACAACCTCAGGGAAAACCGTACCAAGAGATAAGCCTCCGGAGCAAATGGAGCTTTCTCCCAAACCGAGATCTGAGCAAGGATCACCACACAGTACCTAAAACTCTGCGGGCATGAACGCGGCCCAGAAGAAATCGATACAACAGTGCAGAATATGGAACAGAAATAACGTGCATTAAACAGATCATAAGCGTACAAAGAATGACGAGGACAAGTATAAAAATACATACCGGATCTGCGTGTCATTACCACTTATGAACTTAATTTCACATCATTATCTTTTCCCATTTTCAATAAAGGTTATAGCCACGTTCTTACGCACGTGATTAGGAAAAATCATTAAGTTCATTACTATATAACTTACTTATCTTTCATAAGTATAATCCGGCCGCTTTAAGGAGGCGCGTATACTACGACCCGATGGGGGCGATCAAATCACAAATATCAAAGCGTGTCCGTGGAATCCCCATCAACGTCGACTATAAGGGTAAATTATAACCATGTGATGCGCGTGGCATCCACCTCACCGTCGGCGTACATGCAACACATATATATATATCTCGCGCGTGGAATCCACATCACTGTAAGCGGTATAAGTGTAAAATATAACCATGTGTGGCGCGTGGCATCCCACCTCACCGTCGGCGTACATACACACATATATATATATATATACTCGGCGGCATGCCGGAATCCCACATCGTATAAGCATGGCCATAACGTGCCTCGGCATCCTCATCGTAGTGCAGTCTTCGTGGGATCTAGCCCATGGAGTAATAATATAACATGCCCCCGGAATCCCTCATCGTGGGTACATGTCTTCATGGGGAGCTAGCCCATGGAGTAAAGTATAACATGGTCGCATGCCCCGGAATCCCACATCGTATAAGCATGGCCATAGAGTAATAACACACGCAGGCATCTAACTCGCATCCTGGCTACATGCCCCGACATCCCTCATCGTATAAGCATGGCCAAGATCAATCACAATGGAAGCATACCCGTGGAATCCCGTCGCTGCCGATGCGTCGATAAAATGTCGGCATCTAACCTCATCACGGTCACGTGCCGGAATCCCACATCGTATAAGCATGTCCAAGGATCATCATGATGGAAGCATACCCGTGGAATCCCACATCACTGTCGGTACGTCCAAGTACTTATAACAAGACAGTCGGCCCTCCAACTGAGAGACACGACAACATACACATATAATACTTGCACTCAAAGCTATCACAAGCCATCCCAGGCAAGTTCATTAAACCTTTAGACTTCCGTTTTTTATAAACTCGTGGCACTTTCGTTTTACACATCAAAATCCGGGAATTAAACCCCAAGATACTAACGCGTAGTATCGGGCTTGTGTACATTTCACATAAGTCACGATACTTTTAGAAATACATTTCTCGGCTTCTAAATCAAGTGACCCTGACTTTAAAGCTTTTAAGCAAGTGATACCTTTAAATCACATTGCCCTTCCTTAATACAAGTTAATTCTTTGATTACTTTATTCGAGAAAACCATTCTCTTAACCTTCCATAAAGCCGTTATAACCAACTTTCCATAAAGCCGTTATAACCCTTTATGGTTTTAGACAAAACTCATTCCTTTTATAACCAAGTATTACATACTTTCAAATCAATTCTCTTAACTTTCAAAATACAATTAGTCTCTTAACCCTTAGAAAACAAGTGACTCCTTTTATTATAAAACCTTAGGCAATTGATGCCTTAAAATCAAGTTGCCTTTTTACTAAAATCAAGTCATTTATCTTTCCATAAAGCAAATATAACCAACTTCCCATAAAGTCGTTATATTCACTTTATACCTTAGCCAAAAATATAATTTCCTATCCAAGGGACTTATACGTTTAAAACGGAACAAGTATCACATACTTCAAAACTCTTCAAGTCCCTTAACTTTAATAAATCATTAGACATCCTTAATACTTTCAAAGAAGTGAGTTAATCTCCTAAATCACCCGACTTGGCTATTCAATAACTAGTAAAGGATATCAAGGTGTTGTACATCTACCGTACTACATACGTGCAACTAGTCATGCTCAAAAGATAGAAAAAGTTCTACATAGAGTAAATCACACAACTACCTCTTAACTTCTAAGAGTAGAAGGAAACATGAAATGATACCTCAAGTATATTCCATACATTGAATCATGCCAAAGGAAGGAAGAGGTTCACATACCTCGCGACGATTATCGACAAGTAGCAAAATGCTCCAAAGTACTTCAACCTTGATAGCTATTCCACCCTCCAAGTAGGATACGCTATACTTAGTACTTCAACCTATAATGGTCACAATATGTCCAATAACCTCTTACTTCAAACGTAGAATATTCTAAGTGCAATGCCACTAAATTCTACGGAAAATCGGACAGCGCCTCCTTTTATTTCTACTCACTTTGCCACCTTTTTCAAGGCCGAATACAATAACCAAACACGCCACATTTAAGGGCACACCAATTCAATCAACAATAGGGGATTACACGCCTACTAGACGTGTAAAATTCCGCCCCACAAATGATATTAATTTAATACAACATACTTGGCCAATTCGGCTACATTGAGGTACCACAACATTAATTCTTATCCAATTTCCAATTCAATCCAAGTTGTTAGCATAACATGATATCAAGTCGCAACCAATTATAACTACTATAATCTTCAAGTCAATAACATGCGACGATTCTAATAACGACCAAATTGTAATCTAACTTAACATGGCTCATATTACATTTCGGATTTCCAAGGCCACAATCAATCCATAATCCTTACAAACTTCAACACATATACTTCATGCTAGCAACAATATAAATAATCTTCTAACACTTTCAAAGAACAAGATTATACCTCAACGAATCCTAATCCAACTCCAAATCCGAAGTCGCTCCTTAGCAACCTAGAGCCTCTTCAAGATACTTCAATCCGCTACTTGAGCCCCTTAGAACCACACCAACAATTTTCCTTCAAACTTCCCAACAAAACCTAGAAAGACAACTAGGTTTTCTTCTTGCGACTAACACGAAAACCATCTTTTTCCGGGATTTTTCTATTGAGATACGCTTACAATACACTTAGGAACCTTGGTTTAAAGTGGAAAGATTATTGGACAAGAAACAAAAAATTTCTCTTTTCAAAATGCAAGGAACCCGAGAGCAACTAAGCCTGTTCTTCCAATTTTTTGTAAATTTTGGCTAAGTATGGAACTTGTCTCACTACTAGTAGTATAATATAGTGCAATGGAGGGTTAAGATCTAAACAAAGGGGTGGTTAGGATGAGCTCTTGCTAAATATCAAGACTAATTGACTCCTTTGACTTGGTCAATAATCTCATGCTCACAAGTTGCAAGACTTAGTCATAAAAGGCTATGGTCAAAGACCATTTTGGCCATGCCTTATTTCGTCCAAGGAATCATAAGGGGGGTGACACGTGTCGCCCTCCCATTCGTCACAATATTACGTTTTCCGACAATTCCAAAATTCCGATAAATTTTTACAAGTCTCAAATATTAATACTTGTGAGTTCTTACGTACGTTCTTAAAACATGTCCTGTAAATACGGGGTGTAACAATATACTTTGGTGCGTTGTGAATAAGTTATACTTATTTATAACGATCTTATTCAAGTAGCCATGATCTAGAAAATGTAATACAATTTTGTCTTATCTTAGCTTCTATGCAGATGGAGAATTCTACTCATTTTAACATAATTTGGTTGTCATTACATTTTCCTTTATTAACGCTGCAATGGCTTGCTCGATACTTATTCTCATTCGTGCCATAAATTAGCCAAGTCAACTTGGCTCCAAAGTACCTCCTAACGACTCTTACCAACATCCCCCATAAGACTCGGTAAGGACTTAGGATAACTTTGACATAGACTTTACATAGAGTAAATCACACACAAACCTCTTAACTTCTAAGAGTAGAAGGAAACATGAAATAATACCACATGTATATTCCATACATAGAATCATGCCAAAGGAAGGAAGAGGTTCACATACCTCGCGACGATTATCGACAAGTAGCAAAATGCTCCAAAGTACTTCAACCTTGATAGCTATTCCATCCTTCAAGTAGAATACGCTATACTTAGTACTTCAACCTATAATGGCCACAATACGTCCATTAACCTCTTACTTCAAAAGTAGAATATTCTAAGTGCCAAGTCACTAAATTCTACGGAAAATCGGACAACACTTCCTTTGTTTCTACATACATTGCCACCATTTCAAGGCCAAATACAATAACCAAACACGCCACATTTAAGGCCCAACCAATGCAATTAACAATAGGGGATTACACGCCTACTAGACGTGTAAAATTCCGCCCCACAAAAGATATCAAACTACTAGTCCAATTCGGCCACATTGAGTACAATAACACCAATTCTTATCCAATTTCCATTTCAATCCAAGTTGTTAGCATAACATGATATCAAGTCGCAATCGATTATAACCACTATAAACTTTAAGTAATAAACATGCGACGATTCTAATAAACGACCAAATTGTAATCCAACTTCACAAGGCTTAAATGACATTTCGGATTTAAGGCTACAATAAATCCATAATACTTATAAAACTTCAACACATATACTTCATGCTAGTAAAATGTAAGGCTAACAACAATATAAAATCTTGTAGCACTTAAGAGATAAGATTATACCTCAACGAATCTTAATCCAACTCCAAATCCGAAGTCGCTTCTTAGCAACTTAGAGCCTCTTCAAGACACTTCAATCCGCTACTTGAGACCCTTAGAACAATACCTACCAATTCCCTTCAATCTTCCAAACAAAACCTAGAAAAGCAACTAGGTTTTCACCTTGCGACTAATATGAAAACTATCTTTTTCCGAGATTTTTCTATTGAGATACACTCACAATACACTCATGAACCTTGGTTTAAAGTGTGGAGTTTAATGGACAAGAAACAATTTTTTTTCTTTTTCACTTTGAGTGAACCCGAGAGCTCTTAGTTTGCTCATCCAATTTTCTTGAAATTTCTCTAAGTGTTGGACTATGTCTTGCTACTAGTAGTATTATATAGCACAATGGAGGGTCAAGATGTGAACAAATGGGTGGTTTGGATGAGTTTCTACTAAATATCAAGTCTTGTGGTCCCATTGACCAAGTCAATTATCTCAAGCTCTACTACTTGCAAGACTTGTCTTCCTAACAAGGGTCAAATGACCCTTGTGCCCTTGCAATTTCGTCCAAGACATCAATAAGGGGGGTGACACGTGTCGCCCTCCCATTCAATCCTGATATTACGTTTTCCGAAAAATTCCATAATTCCGATAAATTTTTACAAGTCTCTAATCTTAACATTTGGGATTCTTACGTACGTTCTTAAAACATGTTCTGTAAATACGGGGTGTAACATTCTTCCCCCCTTAGAAACATTCATCCCCGAATGTTCTTTCGGAGTCAAACTTATAATTAGCGACATAGTTTCCTTTCACAACCCGGACATACCAACAATGCCACACATGGCCCTAATACCTCGCACACGCATATCTGTCCATCATAAGCCCAAAAGAGATTATCTTTTCGTACTTCCAACTCCTTCTAACATATACATAGTCTCAATATAATCTGTTCATGACACTTAAACATACCACAACTTTATCATGCATACAAGTTTCTAAAGGGCCAAAGACATACCTGAAATCATATAGGCGGTTCAAAGGTCCGCTAAAACTGGGAACTTCCACCACGGCCTCTGTCACGGCCTGTCGGTGCATAAAACTCCTGCCTAGCTATGAAAGGCGAAGAACACCTGCGATCGATGGATCGCGCTATCCACGATGCCACCTTTGGTCGGACAGTCTCTCACGAAATGGCCCTGCTGGCCGCAATCATAACAAGCTGTCGAAGTAGTACGACACTCCCCAAAATGGAATCTACTACAGTGACCACACCGGGGCAAAGGTGGCTTCCCCTGGCTACTATTCTCGGACATCTGTGAACTGCGCCTCGAGCCACGACTGCTCCGAATATCCTGGCGACCAAACCTCGGCGGAAGGCGGAAGGAGCACTCGTACTCGCGAGATGTAGACCTAGTCTGCTGTTGAGGTTTTCCGCCTCGAAAGTTACCACGGAACCTGTAGTCACGGCCGCTGGTGGCTTTGAGTCTAGCCGACCTCTCTCTCTCATCCTCTATCCCTGCGCATAAGCTTGCATCACGGCAATATCCATACCGGTGAAGGGCCACTCCCGTGCATGCGAGAATCATATAATGGTCTAGCCCATCACATGCGGTGAACTCTGTCGCCATATTAGCTACTGATAGTGTGCGTACGCCAACGAGTCAAACTCGGGTTGTATTCACGATGGTCCTCCCATTCTGCCTCAATGACAAGAACTATCAACACGGGCTCTCCTTATTTCGGAGGCAAAAGTGATCAAGAAAGTCCTCTGTGAACTCATCCCAAACCGGGACGAGCACCCACACCTCTTGACTGCTCCCAAGACTCAAACTAGTTCCACGCAATATCGCGTAACCGGTAAGAAGCTAACACAACTGACTCTGTCTCCGAGGCCCTAAGCACCTGCATAGTCAGTAGGCTGCGAACGAACTCTTGAGGATCATCCTCGGATCTCGAACCATAAAACTCGGGTGGACTACAACCCGGAAAATCCGAATCCTCAAGCTTCGGCTCTGGGGTTAGCTACACTCTGTCGGCGTTGCCTACCTATGCTAGTCAATAGCCTGATCGCTCTCCGTAATCTCTAAACTCGCCTTTTGCGGGCTGGAGGCTCGGGTGCAGGAACCTCTGGAGCTACTGCCGCTCTCGGCTCTGTATCTTGCCGGCGTGGTGAACTCGCCGATCCGCCTACTACCTCGGGCATAGTGCGTGCCGGAGTCTGGTAACCCTCTGCGTGCCACTAGCGGCTCCTGCTGCCTTGCCCTTCAGGCCACAGTCGCCAGTGGAGGCATAAGCTGTTACATAAGAAGGGTCGGAGAGGATTGACTTACTATGATAGCTCTGCTTGCGATCTCAAAGAGATAAGAATGGAAACCAATCCTAAATGTCCTGCAGACCTCACGATTATAGATGTGGTGCCTGACACACCGATAATCAAGACTACTAAACACGGTCTGTAGACACTTTCCGAGGACTAAGCGCTCTGATACAACTTTGTCGGGACTGACCGGGCCATCGTGCCCTACACAGGCACCTTGCGATATACATCGAGAGATAATCAGTGAACATACATGAAACTTATAAAATAACTCAACAGAAATAAAACAACGAGTTAGCGGATGGGGCTACCTTCCGGACATACATATACAAAGCGATCGCCTCATTTCCTTTACAAACTGACCCACAATATATGACTACAGACCTCTAAGAGTTTTTACATAACAATAGTAGAGGGACAGGGCCCCGCCATACCCCTGAATACACATGAATCTACAACCTCAGGGGAAACCGTACCAAGAGATAAGCCTCCGGAGCAAATGGAGCTTTTTCCCAAAAACTGAATCGAGATCCTAAGAGCAAGGATCACCAACCTGTTCACCTAATACCTGCGGGCATGAGCAGCGGCCCGAAGAAGTCGATAACAACAGTGCGAATATGGAACAGAAATAAAATCTGATGCATCATAATCGTACAAAAGAATGAGAGGGGCAAGTATAAAAAGTACATACCAGATCCTTCCGTGTCATTACCACTTATGAACTTAATCGTACCTTATTATCTTTTCCCATTTTCAATAAAAGTTATAGTCACTTTCTTACGTACATATTTGGGAAAAATCGTCAAGTTCATTACCATATAACTTACTTATCTTTCATAATATAATCCGGCCCTTTATGGAGGTACGCATATACTACCCGGCCCAATCTGGGACGCGATCAAGTCACACAAATATCAAAGCGTGCCCGTGGAATCCCCCATCACTGCCGACAATCATAAGTGTAACATATAACCATGTGACGCGCCCGTGGCATCCTACCTCACTGCGGGCGTACACATACACAATACATATATATATCTCCTGCCCGTGGAATCCCACATCACTGCCGACAGTCGTAGGTGTAACAAATAACCATGTGACGCGCCCGTGGCATCCTACCTCACTGTCGGCGTACACATATACAACACACACATATATATATATATAACGTGGCCGCATGCCCCGGAATCCCTCATCGTATAAGCATGGCCATAACGTGCCCTCGGCATCCCTCATCGTAGGTGCAGGTCTTCATGGGGAGCTAGCCCATGGAGTAATAATCGTACATAGCATGGTCGCATGCCCCGAAATCCCTCATCGTATAAGTATGGCCATGGGTAATAAAACAAATCCGGGAATCTAACCCGCCTCGTGGTCACATGCCCCGGAATCCCACATCGTATAAGCATGTCCAAGGATCAATCAAAATGGAAGCATACCCGTGGAATCCCACATCACTGTCGGTACGTCCAAGTAAACTTACGTGAGACGGTGACCATCAGCGAGAGTCACGACAACGTAAACACATAATACTTGCACTCAAAGCTATCACAAGCAATCATAGGCAAGTTCATTAAACCTTTAGACTTCCATTTTTATAAACTCATGGCACTTTCATTTCTCACATAAGAAAGATCCGGGAATTTAACCCCAAGTACTACGCACCTCTACTCCTTTAGAAAGACTCTTTTTCAAATAAAACTTCCAAGATACTAACAACCGTAGTATCAAGTCATATCTACTTTCAAGACAAGTCACAATACCTTTTTAGAAATACATTTACCGGCTTCTAAATCAAGTGACTTCTTTCTTAAAAACTTTAAGCAATTGGTACTTTTAAAACAGTTTGCCCTTCTTTATTTCAAATCGTTTCTTTGCTTACATTACTGAAGAAAGCCATTCTTTTAATCTTCCATAAAGTTGTTATAACCAACTTCCCATAAAGCCGTTATAACTCTTTATGGTTTGGACAAATTCATTTCTTTTATAACCAAGAGACTTATATTTTCAAAATAATTCAAGTCTCTTAACTTTTAAGAAAACAAGTTTCTTAACTTTAGAAATCAAGTCTTTCCAAATCGAGTATTCTATACTTGTAAATCAATTCATTTCTTCCTTTAAGAATCAAGTCTCCTAACTTGAAAAATAAAGTCTCTTAACCTTTAAGAATTTGAGATCCATAGCCTTAAAACTTCATACGTAAATTCTTATAAGTTAAGTAACATATACTTTGGTGCGTTGTGAATAAGTTATACTTATTTATAACGATCTTATTCAAGTAGCCATGATCTAGAAAATGTAATACAATTTTGTCTTATCTTAGCTTCTATGCAGATGGAGAATTCTACTCATTTTAACATAATTTGGTTGTCATTACATTTTCCTTTATTAACGCTGCAATGGCTTGCTCGATACTTATTCTCATTCGTGCCATAAATTAGCCAAGTCAACTTGGTTCCAAAGTACCTCCTAACGACTCTTACCAACATCCCCCATAAGACTCGGTAAGGACTTAGGATAACTTTGACATAAACTTTACATAGAGTAAATCACACGCACACCTCTTAACTTCTAAGAGTAGAAGGAAACATGAAATAATACCACATGTATATTCCATACATAGAATCATGCCAAAGGAAGGAAGAGGTTCACATACCTCGCGACGATTATCGACAAGTAGCAAAATGCTCCAAAGTACTTCAACCATGATAGCTATTACATCCTTCAAGTAGAATACGCTATACTTAGTACTTCAACCTATAATGGCCACAATACGTCCATTAACCTCTTACTTCAAAAGTAGAATATTCTAAGTGCTAAGTCACTAAATTCTACGGAAAATCGGACAGCACTTCCTTTGTTTCTACATACTTTGCCACCTTTTTCAAGGCCGAATACAATAACCAAACACGCCACATTTAAGGCCCAACCAATGCAATTAACAATAGGGGATTACACGCCTACTAGACGTGTAAAATTCCGCCCCACAAAAGATATCAAACTACTAGTCCAATTCGGCCACATTGAGTACAATAACACCAATTCTTATCCAATTTCCATTTCAATCCAAGTTGTTAGCATAACATGATATCAAGTCGCAATCGATTATAACCACTATAAACTTCAAGTAATAAACATGCGACGATTCTAATAAACGACCAAATTGTAATCCAACTTCACAAGGCTTAAATGACATTTCGGATTTAAGGCTACAATCAATCCATAATACTTATAAAACTTCAACACATATACTTCATGCTAGTAAAATGTAAGGCTAAAACAATATAAAATCTTGTAGCACTTAAGAGACAAGATTATACCTCAACGAATCTTAATCCAACTCCAAATCCGAAGTCGCTCCTTAGCAACTTAGAGCCTCTTCAAGACACTTCAATCCGCTACTTGAGACCCTTAGAACAATACCTACCAATTCCCTTCAATCTTCCAAACAAAACCTAGAAAAGCAACTAGGTTTTCACCTTGCGACTAATATGAAAACTATCTTTTTCCGAGATTTTTCTATTGAGATACACTCACAATACACTCATGAACCTTGGTTTAAAGTGTGGAGCTTAATGGACAAGAAACAAATTTTTTTCTTTTTCACTTTGAGTGAACCCGAGAGCTCTTAGTTTGCTCATCCAATTTTCTTGAAATTTCTCTAAGTGTTGGACTATGTATTGCTACTAGTAGTATTATATAGCACAATGGAGGGTCAAGATGTGAACAAATGGGTGGTTTGGATGAGTTTCTACTAAATATCAAGTCTTGTGGTCCCATTGACCAAGTCAATTATCTCAAGCTCTACTACTTGCAAGACTTGTCTTCCTAACAAGGGTCAAATGACCCTTGTGCCCTTGCAATTTCGTCCAAGACATCAATAAGGGGGGGTGACACGTGTCGCCCTCCCATTCGTCACAATATTATGTTTTCCGAAAAATTCCATTTGGGATTCTTACGTACGTTCTTAAAATATGTCCTGTAAATACGGGGTGTAACATTCTTCCCCCCTTAGAAACATTCGTCCCCGAATGTTCTTTCGGAGTCAAACTTATAATTAGCGACATAGTTTCCTTTCACAACCCCGACATACCAACAATGCCACACATGGCCCTAATACCTCACACACGCATATCTGTCCATCATAAGCCCAAAAGAGATTATCTTTTCGTACTTCCAACTCCTTCTAACATATACATAGTCTCAATATAATCTGTTCATGACACTTAAACATACCACAACTTTATCATGCATACAAGTTTCTAAAGGTCCAAAGACATACCTGAAATCATATAGGCGGTTCAAAGGACCGCTAAAACTGGGAACTTCCACCACGGCCTCTGTCATGGCCTGTCGGTGCATAAACATCCTGCCTAGCTATGGAAGGCGAAGAACATGGCCCGATCCGATGGTGCGCTATCCGCGGTGCCACCTCTGGTCGGACAGTCTCTCACGAAATGGCCCTGCTGGCCGCAAGCATAACAAGCTGTCGAAGTAGTACGACACTCCCCAAAATGGAATCTACTACAGTGACCACACCGGGGCAAAGGTGGCTTCCCCTGGCTACTATTCTCGGACATCTGTGAACCTGCAGTCCTGGAGCCCTGACCTGCTCCCAAATATCCCTGGCGACCAAACCTCCGGCCAGAAGACCGGGAAGGAGCACTTTGTGCCGGCTGAGATGTAGACCTAGTCTGCTGTTGAGGTTGTCCGCCTCGAAAGTTACCCTGGAACCCTGTCGTCCTGGCCCTCTTGGGCTGGCCTGAGTCTAGCTGACCCTCTCTCTCTCTGTCCTCTATCCCCTGCGCATAAGCTTGCATCCTGGCAATATCCATACCGGGCTGAAGGGCCACTCCCAGGCATGCAGTAATCATATAATGGTCTAGCCCCATCACATAACGGTGAACTCTGTCCGCCATATCAGCCACAATAGTGTGCGCATACCTGGCCAATGAGTCAAACTTCAGGTTGTATTCCCTGATGGTATTCCCATTCTGCCTCAATGACAAGAACCTATCAAAACGGGCTCTCCTCATTTCAGGAGGCAAAAAGTGATCAAGAAAGGCCTCCGTGAACTCATCCCAAACTGCCAGACGAGCACCCACACCTCTTGACAGCTCCCAAGACTCAAACCAGTTCAATGCAATATCGCGTAACCGGTAAGAAGCTAACACAACTGACTCTGTCTTCGAGGCCCTAAGCACCTGCATAGTCCGTAGTCGCTGAGCGAACTCTTGAGGATCATCCTCAGATCTCGAACCATAAAACTCGGGTGGACTACAACCTAGAAAATCCCGAATCCTCAAACTGTCGGCTCTAGGGTTAGCTACCTGCTCCTGTCGACGCTGCCCTACCACTATGCTAGTCACTAGCCTGATCTGCTCTCCGTAATTTCTAAACTGCCCTTTGGGCTGCGAATCGAGGCTCGGTGCAGGAACCTCTGGAGCTCTGCGCTCTCGGCTCTCTAATCTGTCGGCGTGGCTGAACTTCGCGATCCGCCTCTTACCTCGGGCATAGTTCGTGCCGAGTCTGGTAACCCTCTGCGTACCACTAGCGGCTCGTCTGCCGCCTTGCCCTTCAGGCCACTGGTCGCCTTCCGTGGAGGCATAAGCGTACATAAGAAGGGTCGGAGAGGATTCAACCTACTATGACACTCTTGCACGATCTCAGAAAGAGAAGAATGGAAACCAATCCTAAATGTCCTGCAGCCTCCTGATTATAGATGTGGTGCACAACACACCGATAATCAAGACTCTACTAGACACGGTCTATAGACACTTTCCGAGGACTAACTGCTCTGATACCATGTCACGACCCGTTCCGGGGCCCGTGACTGGTGCCTTACCCGGGCACCCAATTAGTCATACATCAGAGTAATCAGCGGAATATAAAAACAAGACATGAAACAATTGTAAATGAGACACATTTTATCTGAGAAAAGGGCGCCTTTCGGCATATATATATATATAAACCAAAATCTAGAAGTTTACATCCTAACTGTACAATAGGACTACAGACCTCTAAGGAAGTAAACAACTATGGCGGGACAGGGCCCCGCCATACCCTGAATGTACAAAACTATCTACACAACAGGGAGATCATACCCAAAAGTCGAGCCTCCGGAGAAGGTGGAGCTCCTGACACCAAAGCAAAAGATCCTAAGGATGCGGATCTAGCAGCTGCTTTCCACCACTGCGGCATGAACGCGGCCCCGAAGAGGTCATAACAAGTACTAAGTATGTGAAAGCTAAAGTACTTAAATGAAATCATATCATTTTAAAACCAACTTCACAAATATGCACGAAACAACCAATGTAACCGCATAGTGCCACATCATAAACAAAGCGCAACAATAGGTAAATCGAATGTGTCTTTTCTAGGCTGCGAATGATCGAAGCGGGCCAATCGCGTAGTATCATTATGCATGCCTAATCACGGACTCCGTAGTCGCGTAGGCCACCAGGCCCGTGAGGTATTCCTCGCATCGAGGGTAACTACTCCCGGCATCGCCCTGGACTCGTGATGCACGTAGCACATGGCCGCATGAGGTATAACCCCACACACTAACACGGAACTCTCGTAGTTCGCATAGGTCCTCGGACCCGCGTGAGGTATTCTCGAATCATGGTCCTGCATCACCGAGTCTACCCAGACGGAGGCGACAACCCGGTATCATGTCAAGAGGTGAGTGATATAATACTAACATAATAGCTTACCGTTAAACAACATAAGCACAAATAATAATAACCTCTTTACACAAACGTTACAAGATACTAACACACATAGCATCACAATGTGTCTACTCAACAAACCATCTTACTGTACTTTCCAGAAATCAATACAAGTCTTTTATAAACATACAAGTAAACTGTTCCTTTTATCTTCCTTAAGTCGTTATTCCTAACTTCCCATAAAGCTAGTATAACTCTTTAAGCTTTTGTTTTAAAAACAAATATTCTTCTTCTTTCAAAAATGATTTATAATTCTTTTGAAAGACTTCAAGATTCTTATTATTCAGGCTTAAGTCAAAAGACATTGCAGTAAAACTACGTTCAGTTAACACGCGTACGTCTACCGTACTATATATATATTTTAAAATATCATGCTCAAGAGTATAGGAAGAATCACATACCTTCTCGGCGAAATCCACCTGCCAAGTCGAATATGTCGCGCGCAGAGTATCGACCTATAATAGTCAAAATCGCCTATCAACGTCTAGACTACTCTGTAGGAAGTTCTAAGCGAGAGGTTCTTAATTCTACGGAAAATCGGGCAAGACTTCCCTACCCGTAAGCTATACAAGTCTCGTAAATCTGATCTATGTAAATCTGATTCAATCTTCTTTAAATCTTACGATGTGATTATAGTTCAATTCTCTCTTTTAATATCCTTCTATGTATTTTATACTTATTTCTATACATCTACGTGATGTATTCTCCAATTACAATAGAAGGATAAGATTATTTACCTCGATAAGCCCAATATTATCCAAGATATAAGTCGATCTGGCGAGGTTTAGCTCTGTCAGTGCGCTCAATCCGCTCGAAACCCTTAGAAGTTTCTACACAACTTCTTTCTACTTCAACCAACTATGAAGTTTCTCTTGGGGTTTCGTTTAGTGACTATAGGAATACAAGGTAGTATTTCCGGACTCTACGTATAGAGGTAACTTTGGAAATACTAAAGGATATACGGCTAGGGTATTTGAGGATAATAACAATACTTGGAGAATATTTCTACCAAGAGGGGGGGGGGGTACTTTGGCCGAGACTAGAAGAAAAGGGGGAGGGGAGGGGTGCCTCGGCTTAGCTCTTCAAGAGGGGGGGGGGGGGGGAAAGGGAGGCTTGGACGAAAGCTCTCTAGAGGGGGAAGGGAGATTTCAAGACTTGGAAGAATGATTTGTGGATGAAGAACTCTTCATCAAGGGGGTGGGGTATTTATAGGGCTTTCAAGGGCTAGGATGAAGGCAAGTGGAGGGCAAGTGGAGGGTGGGGATTCACCCAAGTGTCCTTATCCATCTACTACACAAAAATATCCTACCTAACCTTGACTTTGTGCAAGGCCACAAACGCCCCCATGGTCGTCCCAATCCCGCCACTTGAGGGTGACAAGTGTCACCCTCTCGTTGGTCCAAAATATTTCTTCTCTCGGAAAAATCCGCAAAAATTAGAAATGACATAGCCGTAATTTTCCCTTCGCAAGTTTTGTTAAACGTTTCGTCGGAAAACGATTCTTTTAGTGAGTTGTACACAAATTCGTCCTAAGCCTTAACTTTAAGGTTGAACTTTTGTACGTACGCCCCCACGTACATACTCTGGAAATACGGGGTATAACATACCACTTTTGTCACGACCCGACCCCGGGCCCGCAACTAGTGCCCTACCTGGGAACCCTTGCAGGTATACATCAGAGATAATCAGAGGAACATACATGAAACTTATAAAATAACTCAACAGAAATAAAACAACAGGTTAGCCGATGGGGCTACCTTCCTGGACATACATATACAACCGAAGCAGTCGCCTCATTTCCTTTACAAACTGACCCACAATATATGACTACAGACCTCTAAGAGTTTTTACATAACAACAGTGGAGGGACAGGGCCCCGCCATACCCCTGAATACACATGAATCTACAACCTCAGGGGAAACCGTACCAAGAGATAAGCCTCCGGAGCAAATGGAGCTTTTTCCCAAAAACTGAATCGAGATCTGAAGCAAGGATCACTGCGTGCACCTAATACTGCGGGAATGAGCGGCCCGAAGAAGTCGATTACAACAGTCGAATATGGAGCAGAAATAAAGTCTGATAAACAAATCATAATCGTACAAAAGAATGAGAGGGCAAGTATAAAAGTACATACGGATCTGTAGTGTCATTACCACTTATGAACTTAATCGTACCTTATTATCTTTTCCCATTTTCAATAAAAGTTATAGTCACTTTCTTACGTACATACTTGGGAAAAATCGTCAAGTTCATTACCATATAACTTACTTATCTTTCATAACATAATCCGGCCCTTTATGGAGGGACGCATATACTACCCGGCCCAATCTGGGACGCGATCAAATCACACAAATATCAAAGCGTGCCCGTGGAATCCCCCATCACTGTCGACAGTCATAAGTGTAACATATAACCATGTGACGCGCCCGTGGCATCCTACCTCACTGCCGGCGTACACATACACAATACATATATATATCTCCTGCCCGTAGAATCACACATCACTGCCGACAGTCGTAGGTGTAACAAATAACCATGTGACGCGCCCGTGACATCCTACCTCACTGTCGGCGTACACATATACAACATATATATATATATATATATATATATATATATATATATAACGTGGCCGCATGCCCCGGAATCCCTCATCATATAAGCATGGCCATAACGTGCCCTCGGCGTCCTCATCGTAGGTGCGGTCTTCATGGGAGCTAGCCCGTGGAGTAATAATCGTCATAGCATGGTCGCATGCCGGAATCCTCATCGTATAAGCATGGTCATGGGTAATAAAACAAATCAGGAATCTAACGCCTCCGGTCACATGCCGGAATCCCACATCGTATAAGCGTGTCCAAGGATCAATCATAATGGAAGCATACCCGTGGAATCACATCAATGTCGATGCGTCAAGTAAACTTACAAAGAGACAATGCGCTTCTCCCGAGAGTCACGACAACGTAAACACATAATACTTGCACTCAAAGCTATCACAAGCAATCATAGGCAAGTTCATTAAACCTTTAGACTTCCATTTTTATAAACTCATGGCACTTTCGTTTCTCACATAAGAAAGATCCGGGAATTTAACCCCAAGTACTACGCACCTCTACTCCTTTAGAAAGACTCTTTTTCAAATAAAACTTCCAAGATACTAACAACTGTAGTATCAAGTCATATCTACTTTCAAGACAAGTCACAATACCTTTTTAGAAATACATTTACCGGCTTCTAAATCAAATGACTTCTTTCTTAAAAACTTTAAGCAATTGGTACTTTTAAAATAGTTTGCCCTTCTTTATTTCAAATCGTTTCTTTGCTTACATTACTGAAGAAAGCCATTCTTTTAATCTTCCATAAAGTTGTTATAACCAACTTCCCATAAAGTCGTTATAACTCTTTATGTTTTGGACAAATTCATTCCTTTTATAACCAAGAGACTTATATTTTCAAAATACTTCAAGTCTCTTAACTTTTAAGAAAACAAGTTTCTTAACTTTAGAAATCAAGTCTTTCCAAATCGAGTATTCTATACTTGTAAATCAATTCATTTCTTCCTTTAAGAATCAAGTCTCCTAACTTGAAAAATAAAGTCTCTTAACCTTTAAGAATTTGAGATCCATAGCCTTAAAACTTCATACGTAAATTCTTATAAGTTAAGTAACATATACTTTGGTGCGTTGTGAATAAGTTATACTTATTTATAACGATCTTATTCAAGTAGCCATGATCTAGAAAATGTAATACAATTTTGTCTTATCTTAGCTTCTATGCAGATGGAGAATTCTACTCATTTTAACATAATTTGGTTGTCATTATATTTTCCTTTATTAACGCTGCAATGGCTTGCTCGATACTTATTCTCATTCGTGCCATAAATTAGCCAAGTCAACTTGGCTCCAAAGTACCTCCTAACGACTCTTACCAACATCCTCCATAAGACTCGGTAAGGACTTAGGATAACTTTGACATAAACTTTACATAGAGTAAATCACACACATACCTCTTAACTTCTAAGAGTAGAAGGAAACATGAAATAATACCACATGTATATTCCATACATAGAATCATGCCAAAGGAAGGAAGAGGTTCACATACCTCGCGACGATTATCGACAAGTAGCAAAATGCTCCAAAGTACTTCAACCTTGATAGCTTTTCCATCCTTCAAGTAGAATACGCTATACTTAGTACTTCAACCTATAATGGCCACAATACGTCCATTAACCTCTTACTTCAAAAGTAGAATATTCTAAGTGCTAAGTCACTAAATTCTACGGAAAATCGGACAACACTTCCTTTGTTTCTACATACTTTGCCACCTTTTTCAAGGCCGAATACAATAACCAAACACGCCACATTTAAGGCCCAACCAATGCAATTAACAATAGGGGATTACACGCCTACTAGACGTGTAAAATTCCGCCCCACAAAAGATATCAAACTACTAGTCCAATTCGGCCACATTGAGTACAATAACACCAATTCTTATCCAATTTCCATTTCAATCCAAGTTGTTAGCATAACATGATATCAAGTCGCAATCGATTATAACCACTATAAACTTCAAGTAATAAACATGCGACGATTCTAATAAACGACCAAATTGTAATCCAACTTCACAAGGCTTAAATGACATTTCGGATTTAAGGCTACAATCAATCCATAATACTTATAAAACTTCAACACATATACTTCATGCTAGTAAAATGTAAGGCTAACAACAATATAAAATCTTGTAGCACTTAAGAGACAAGATTATACCTCAACGAATCTTAATCCAACTCCAAATATGAAGTCGCTCCTTAGCAACTTAGAGCCTATTTAAGACACTTCAATCCGCTACTTGAGACCCTTAGAACAATACCTACCAATTCCCTTCAATCTTCCAAACAAAACCTAGAAAAGCAACTAGGTTTTCACCTTGCGACTAATACGAAAACTATCTTTTCTGAGATTTTTCTATTGAGATACACTCACAATACACTCATGAACCTTGGTTTAAAGTGTGGAGCTTAATGGACAAGAAACAATTTTTTTTCCTTTTTCACTTTGAGTGAACCCGAGAGCTCTTAGTTTGCTCATCCAATATTCTTGAAATTTCTCTAAGTGTTGGACTATGTCTTGCTACTAGTAGTATTATATAGCACAATGGAGGGTCAAGATGTGAACAAATGGGTGGTTTGGATGAGTTTCTACTAAATATCAAGTCTTGTGGTCCCATTGACCAAGTCAATTATCTCAAGCTCTACTACTTGCAAGACTTGTCTTCCTAACAAGGGTCAAATGACCCTTGTGCCCTTGCAATTTCGTCCAAGACATCAATAAGGGGGGTGACACGTGTCGCCCTCCCATTCGTCACAATATTACGTTTTCCGAAAAATTCCATAATTCCGATAAATTTTTACAAGTCTCTAATCTTAACGTTTGGGATTCTTACGTACGTTCTTAAAACATGTCCTGTAAATACGGGGTGTAACAGTAACATGCGATGATTCTAATTATCGACCAAATTGGATTTCAATTCCAATGGCTCAACATGTCATTTTCGGATTTGAGCTTCCAAATTTCCATAACACTTATCAATCTTCATAACACGTATCACATGATCATTTCTAACTTATAATAACATGGAATCTTCAATTACAAAAGTAAGACGAAGATTATTACTTCATTTAGCCCAAATATGATCTAAGATTACAAGTCGATCCTTAGCAACTTTAGCTCCTCGTTTCGACGTTCCAAGCAACCCTTAGAAGCTTATGAAGATCTCCTCTTCAAGTTCCAACTTCAAAGTTGAACAACTCCTTAGGTTTTCGCCTTGCGACTAATACGAAAACACCACATTTCCGGGATCTTTCTATTGAGATACACTTACAATACCCTTAGGTACCTTGGTTTAAAGTATGGAGCTTATTGGACAACAAACAAAAAATTTCTTCTTGAAACTTTTCTCCAAAACCGAGAGCTCACTAAGAGTTCTTCAAGATATTTCAAATTTTCTCTAAGTGTTGAGAATGACAAAGTCTTGCACTACTAGTAAGCTTATATAACACAAGGAAGGGTTAAGATTAAAACAAATGGGTGGCTTGGATGCATTTTATTAAAATATCATGCTATGTGGGCTCATAGACTTGGTCAATGTTGTCAAGCTCTTAGTCTAGCAAGACTATCTTCATAAATATGGTCAAATGACCATTCTACCCATGCACAAATTCGACCAAGACCACTAAGGGGGGGGGGGTGACACGTGTCGCCCTCTCATTCGTCGCAATATCTCGTTTTCCGACAATTCCATAATTCCGATAAATTTTTACTCGTCTCAAATCTTAACATTTTTGAGTTCTTACGTACGTTCTTATAAACATATCCTGGAATTCCGGGGTGTAACAATGTCGCTATCTAATTAGATTGGACTCCGAAAGAACATTCGGGGACGAATGTTTCTAAGGGGGGAAGAATGTTACACCCCGTAATTCCAGGACATCAATAATAGAATAGACGCGAGAACACAAGACTTGAAAATTGGTACGAAAGGAAGAATTGTTTTTCCGAAGGAAAATCTTCCGAACGTCGGAAAGGAAAAATGTTCGTTGATGAGAATTAGATTCTCAAAATGCATTATTTGAGGAATATGGAACTTATTATCATGGTGGAAATTTATTTTTACGGATTTGGTCACGTGGGGCCCACCCGAGAAATTTTACATTTTGTGGGGCCCACGAATGTTACGAAATTTTATGGACGAATGGGAGGGAGACACGTGTCACCCCCCCACATGGTCTTGGACGAAATTGACCAAGGATAAAATGGTCATTTGACCAAGTATGGATGACCAAGTCTTGCAAGCTAAGGGCTTGAGATAATTGACTAAGTCAAAGAGCCACTTGGCTTGATCTCTTTCATCCCAACCTAACAAGTGTTATAATCTAGACCCTCCAATGTGTTATATAAGCACACTAGTAGCAATACAAGTCTTCCAACACTTAGAAAAATTTGAGAAACTTTGAGCTAACTTAATGGAGCTCTCGACTTTGTGCTATAATGGAGAAGAAAATTTTTTGTTTGTGTTTCATTATTCACAAGACATTAACCCAAGGTTCCTAGGGGTATTGTAAGGATATCTCAATAGAAAGATCTCGGAAAAATGACGTTTTTACGTTAGTCACAAGGCGAAACCCTAAGGTGTTCTTCAACTTTGAAGATGGAACTTGAAGAGGAGTTCTTCATGAGCTTCTAAGGAGTGCTTGGAGCGGATTGGAACATAAGAAGAGGAGCTAAAAGTTGTTAAGGATCGACTTTTACGCTTGGGCATTATTAGGGCTTATTGAGGTAAAATCTTCATCTTCTTAATGTAATTGAAGATTACATGTTATAGTAGTTAAGAAATGAGCATGTGGTATATATAATGAAGTTTGAAAAGATTTGGATCATGTCGACGTGTTAAAAACCGAAAATGGACAAGTTAGCCATTAATGTTGAAATCAATTTGGTCGATAGTTACAATCGTCGCATGTTAAGGAAGAAAGGATTTATTGTTGTTATAATTGTTATTATGTATATAACATGTTGGAATAACAACTTGGATTGAAAATGGAATTGAAAGGAAATTGATAATGTTGTGACATTGTAGTCGATTATGGCTTGGAATTATTGGATTGTTTTGTATTATTGTGGGGCAGAATTTTACGCGTCCTGTTAAGGCGTGTAATCCCCTTTGGTTAGCTGAATTGTTGTGCCTTAAATGTGGCGTTTGGTTATTGAAATTCGGGCCTTGAAAAAGGTGGAAAAGTATGTAGAAACAAAGGAAGTGTTGCCTGATTTTCCGTAGAATTTGGTGACTTTACACTTAGAATATTCTACGTTTGAAGCTAGAGGTTAATAGATGTATTATGGCCATTATAGGTTGAAGCACTACAAGTAGCATATTCTACTTGAAGGGTGGAAAAGCTAGCAAGGTTATAGTACTTTGGAGAATTTTGCTACTTATCGATAATCGTCGTGAGGTATGTGAACCTCTTCCTCCTTTTGGCATGATTCTATATATGAAATATACATGTGGTAATATTTCATGACTCCTTCTACTCTTAGAAGTTAAGAGGTATGTATGTTGATTTACTCTATGTAAAAGCTACGTCTAAGAAATCCTAAGTTCTTACCAAGTCTTATGGGGGATGTTGGTAAGAGTCGTTAGGAAGTATTTGAAGTCGAGTTGACTTTGCTAAGTTACTGCACGAATGAGAATAAGTATCGAACAAGCCATTGCAGCGTTAATAAAAGAAAATGTATCGACAATCAATTAAATTAAAATGAGTAGAATTCTCCATCTGCATAGAAGCTAAGACAAGACAAAATTGTATTACATTTTCTAGATCATGGCTGCTTTAATAAGATCGTTATAAACAAGTATAACCTATTCACAACTCATAAAAGTATATGTTACTTAATTTAAAGAGTTTTATGTCATGAAGTTTTAAGACTATGAACCTTGATTTCTGAAAAGGTTAAGAGACTTTATTTTTCAAGTTATGGGACTTAATTCTTAAAGGAAGAAATGACTTGATTTAAGAAGTATGGTTTCTATGAATTATTTCAAAAGTTAAGAGGC
Organism: Przewalskia tangutica; assembly: GCA_029844215.1. NCBI lineage: Eukaryota > Viridiplantae > Streptophyta > Magnoliopsida > Solanales > Solanaceae > Przewalskia > Przewalskia tangutica. Next base: position 74,688,688 of record CM056725.1, read on the forward strand.
TTGATTTCAAAAGAGAATGTAACTTGAGTTTTTAAAAGAAGAAGTTTATGGATTTAAAAAGAGAAGGAACTTTATGATTCTTTTTAAGTATGTATGTACGTAGTACTTTTGGGTTTAATCTTTCCCTAATGTAAAAAGAAATAAAAGTGCATTAAGTTCTCTAAAGCGAAAGGTTGTTATAATAGCTTTATGGGAGTTTTTATAACGACTAAAGAAGAAGTGAAAAAATGATTTAAAATGTTATGTAAGATGCCATTATCGCGGCCCAGGAATGGGTCGGGCAGTATACCTTTATGGGCAGACTATATGACATTATCGCATCCCAGGAATGGGCTGGGCAGTATACCTTTATGGGCAGACTATATGACATTATCGCGTCCCAGGAATGGGTCGGGCAGTATACCTTTATGGGCAGACTATATGACATTATCGCGTCCCAGGAATGGGTCGGGCAGTATACCTTTATGGGCAGACTATATGACATTATCGCGTCCCAGGAATGGGCCGGGAAGTATACCTTTATGGGCAGACTATATGACATTATCGCGTCCCAGGAATGGGCCGGGAAGTATACCTTTATGGGCAGACTATATGACATTATCGCATCCCAAGAATGGGTCGGGCAGTATACCTTTATGGGCAGACTATATGACATTATCGCGTCGAGAATGGGCCGCGAGATACCTTTATGGGCGGACTATATGACATTATCGCGTCGAGAATGGGCCGAAAGTATACATTTATGGGCGGAACTATATGACATTATCGCTTCGTGAATGGGTGGGCAATATACCTTTATGGGCGAACTATATGACATTATCGCGTCGAGAATGGGCGGGCGATACCTTTATGGGCAGACTATATGACTTTATCGCGTCCCAGGATGGGCCGGGCAGTATACCTTCATGGGAAGATTCTTATGAATTTGCCGTGTCCCTCAAATGGGCCGGGTTACATTGTCACGTATGGATAATTAAATTGAACTCCAAAATGAGGCGTCCCTCCATAAAGGGTCGGATTATGTTATGCAAGATAAGTAAGTTATATGGTAATGAACATGATGATTTTTCATAAGTATGTACGTAAGAAGTTGACTATAACTTTTATTGAAAAATGGGAAAAGATAATAAAGTGCGATAAAGTTCACGAGATTGTAATGACACGGTAGGATCTGGTATTTAGTTTTATATACTTGCCCCTGTCATTCTTTTGTACAATTATGATTTGTTTCTCATGCTTTATTTACATTCCATATTCGGTACTTGTTATCGACCGCCGAGTGCGTTCATGCCGCAGTATTTAGGTACAGGTTGGTGATCCTTGCTCTTAGGATCTCGGTTGATTTTGGGAAAAAGCTCCATTTACTCGGAGGCTTATCTTTTGGTACGGTTTCCACGAGGTTGTAGATTCATGTATATTCAAATGGTATGGCGGGGCCTGTCCATACGATTGTTATGTTAAAACTCTTAGAGGTCTATAGTCATATTTGTGGGTCAGTTTGTAAAGGAAAGGAGGCAACTGCTTCGGTTATGTTTTTATATATCCAGGGAGGTAGCCTCATCAACTAACCTGTTGTTTTTATTTCTGTTGATTTATTTTATAAGTTTCATGTATGTTCCGCTGATTATCTCTGATGTATACCTGTAAGGGTGCCCAGGTAGGGCACCAGTCGCGGGTCCGGGGTCGGGTCGTGACAATACCTCTTGGCCGAAACTTGCCAATTTGAGACCTAAGGTATCCTTCACTTTTTGGAGTTGGATCTTGAAGAGGAATTGGTTAGGAGCTACTAAGGGTTGCTTGGAGCGGGTTGAAATGTAAGGAATTGGAGCTATTGATATCGGGCCTTGAAAAAGGTGGAACAATAAGTAGATACAGGGGAAGTACTGCCCAATTTTTCGTAGGATAAGGAACCTTATACTTAGAAATGTTCTACGAAGAGATCTAGACGTTGATAGACGTGTTTGGTTGTTATAGGTGGATATTCTACGCGCGGCATACTCGACTTGACTTGTGGATTAAGCCGAAGAGGTAAGTGATTCTTCCTATTCTCTTGAGCATGATTATTTGTGAAATATATAGTGCGGTAGACGCACGTATGTTAAAGAAGTTTGATTTCCTTTTTTTGTCCTTGACTTGATTCTAAATTTAAGTGACTTGATATGAAATGTTAAGGACTTGAATTGTGTTAAAAAGTTGTGAAACCTCATTCGTGAGTAATGGGTACTTGGTCTTTAAAAGAATAAAGTTATCTTGATTTCGGAAATGTGAGTAATTGTCCTTGGTTGGTTTAAAATGTAAAGTGTTATAATAGCTTTATGGGAAGTTAGTTATAACGACTTTATGAAAAGGAAAGAATGGTTTTATCATTGGATTTAAAACGGTAACTTCATATTTTTAAGAAGTTATGAGGCTTAAACTATTTTGAAAAGTATATTGTTACTTGACTTTAAAAAGGAGAAGTGTTTTTGTTTAAAAGGAAGGCATGGTATTGTCTTGAGTTGGTTTAAAGGAATACATGGTTTTGTCTTGGTTTATTTAAAAGGAATGTATGGACATTGTTTTGGTTTACTTAAAATGATAGTTACTCTATTTTGATACTACGGGTATTAGTATCGTGTGACTTTTGTGAAAGAAATGGATCTTTTTAAGGAGTTAAAATACGTAGTACTTTGGGGTTAAAACCCGAATTGTTGACATAAAATGAAAGTACCTTGAGTGTGAGTAACTTGCCTATGTTTGCTTATGATAGCCTTGTTGTGCAAGTGTTGTATCCTTATGTTACCGCGTCTCTCGATGGAGGGCCGGTCAAGTTATTTGTGATCATTTTGGACATACTGACTCGATGGGCGGCCCACGGGTATGCTTCCACTATGATAGTCCATGGGCATACTTACTCGATGGATGGTCCACGGGTATGCGACCATGATGAGGGTTCGTTTCCCTGTTGATAGTGTTATTCCATGGACTAGCTCTCCATGAGGTTTAGTGATGCAGGGTGGATCTGGTAGCTAGCCCCCGTACTTGCCCCAGTCGTTGCTGATGCAGGCTGGTTCTTGTATTTGGCTTTCGTACTTGCCCCGGTCAGTTGATGATGCAGGCTGGTTCTGGTAGCTATGCCTTCGTACTTGCCCCGGACCTGGTGTTCATGTGTACTCCTTGGTGTTATTATATCATAGACTGCCGGCAGTGAGGAAGGAATTCCACGGGCATGATTGATATTGTGGGCGTGAGACCCATGGTTATATTTGAGTGATGACTTTGAGGGCGTGAGTCCCTGACTTGACATGACTACTTATATATTGTGTTCTGTAGTTTGATTATCATACATGTCTCCTGTTTTATATAGACTGTTATGTTTTCATTACAGTATTTTCAGTTTCACATACTTGGTACATGATGTACTGACCTCGCTTGAGTGCGTTAAATCGCGGTAGAGGTACACCGGTTGTTGATCCTCGCTCTTAGGGTCACAGTTCTGCGTTTTGGGAAGCTCCGTGTCACGACCCAAACCCGGGTCCGTGACTGGTGCCTTACCCGGGCACCCAAGTAGACATACATCAGAGTAACCAGCGGAATATAAAACAAGACATGAAACAATATGAAGTGAAAAACAGTTTATCTGAGAAAAGTTGCCCTTCGGCATATATATAAATAAAACTTGATCAATTACATCCCTTTTTACAAACTACGCCACAACGATTACTCTGACCTAAGAATGTTATAACAACAATGACGGACGGGGCCGCCATACCCCACGAAGCACCTACAACAACAGGGGACTATACGAAAGATAAGCCTCCGAGAAACGGAGCTTCCCAAAACGCTGTGATCCTATGGCGAGGATCGACGATCGTGTACTTCTACTGCGGCATGAACGCGGCCCGAAGGAGGTCGATCTGGCAGTACCAAGTATGGCGAAAGAAATCGTAAGTGAAATCATAATAGTCTATATAAAGCGAAGACATATATGATAACAATTTACGATACACATATGTAGCGATCATGTCAAGTCAGTGACTCACGCCCTTAAAGTCATCACTCAAATATAACGATGGGTCTCACGCCCACAACATCAATCATGCCCGTGGAATACCTTCCTCACTGCCGGCAGTCTATGATGTAATAACACCAAGGAATACACATGAACACGAGTCCGCTGTGTCATAATAAAACCGTGCGGGGTAATGCGAAGGCATAGCCGACTACTAAAACCCACAGTACCAACAAGGTCATAAAGCGTATCACAAGGTCATTCTAGACCGCCATGATCGGCGGCCACTTGCGCGATGTATCAAATGTGCGCGTCTAATCCTGGAACTTCGCACTCGCATAGGCCACACATAGGCCGCGTGAGGTATTCCCGCGTCGAGGGTAGCTACTCCGGCGTAAATCCCGCACTCGCGATCCGCGTAGCCACATGCATCGCGTGGTATAACCCCGCACACCAACCTGGAACTCTCGTAGCTCCGCATAGGTCCCCTGGACCCGCATGAGGTATTCTCGAATCATAGTCCCAGACTGCCTGAGTATACCCCGCATCGGAGGGCAGCTTAACCCCCGGTATCATGTCAAGAGGTGAGTGATATAATACTAACATAACGTCTTATGGTTAAACAACATAAGCACAACAAGAATAATCTCCTTACGTGAGCGTCACAAGATAATAACACACGAGGTATCATAACATGTTTACCAAACCAACTTACCATACCTTCAGACAATATTTCAAGCATTTGATAAACAAATAATAAAAACCGTTTTCTTATCTTTCTTAAGTCGTTATACCTCACTTCCCATAAAGCTAGTATAACCCTTAAGCTTTTTGTAAAGACCCAGTATTACTTTTCTTCCGAAAATGATTCATAACTCTTTTGAAATATTCAAGATTCTTATTATTTAGAATTCCAGTCCAAAGGTATCAAAGTAAAACCAAGTTCGGTTTAACACACGTACGTCTACCGTACTATATATATATATTTGGAAAATATCATGCTCAAAGGGATAGGAAGAATCACATACCCCGCGACAATTATCGACAAATAGCAAAATGCTCCAAAGTACTATACCCTTGCTAGCCTTTTCCACCCTTCAAGTAGAATACGCTACTCGCAGTACTTCAACCTTAAACAAGATATAACCAGTCCACTCCTCCACGAGCTTCCAAACACACACCAGCGGTTACGAAAACCATTATGGATGGCAAATAACTATTTTTTTTGTCAAAATATGAAGAACGCCTTTTGCTCTTTAATAGCTTGTATCTCTTTAAATTTGTCCACCACTAGTGACGACTGTGCCTTTTTCAAATACTCCATTTCTTAAAGGTATAGGGTATGATACGTTTCAAATGGGAGGGGACACGATAACTTTATACTGAAATCTGCCATTCATAAAAAACCATAAGACAACGAACGACGAGAGACCAAACTTGCTAAAACATTTTGCTCTTCAAAATGATTCCAAAAGTGGAAACAGAAGTAATTTCCCAAAGTGAAAGTTGCTGCACGTTTTGTTTTCTATACGAAATCCTTCTAAAGTTATATGCTACTCAAATGAAGGACTAATTGTTGAATCCTTAAATTCTCCCCTTCAAAATAACTGTACCAAAGTGATATACTTCTCTAATTAAAGATAGTTGCTGGCACGTTTTTAGCCCCTTTCAATACCAAGTCTTATCACTTGTCCTAACACGTACACAATTTCTTATAACATGTAATGCTATCATTGCTAAATTAAGGCCAGGTGGCATCCCACCACTAGTATTTATCCACTTAATAATTGATTCTCCATTAATCAATTATACACACAATTAATTCTCGATCCCAATTTACTTAATTTCTAAAAACTCACAACCTTCGTATACTCGATGTCATAATTTTATAATACGACACTAGTCCAAAATTATTCCGAAATCATATCCTTTTGTATACTAATCTCCGTATTAGCATATGCAAATATATTTTTCTTTCAACACTTGAATCTTGCTTTCTTAATTACGTTATCAATTTATTGCCCTAAAATTACGAGGTGTAACATCCTTCCCCCCTTAAAAACATTCGTCCTCGAATGTTCATAAGAGGTATCATGCTAAAAAAAAATAAATCGGCATAGTCTCCTTCATAACTATACTTACCAACCTATATTCAGTAAATCATAGATGTCTCACAGGGCCACAATATATCACATGCATTATTCACCAACCAATATAGTCAAGTAAGGAATGGAATTATCTGTAGGCATAGGGAACAAGTGGGGATACGTATTCTTCATCTCGTTTTCTGCTTCCCACGTCATCTCTTCCCTATTATTGTTTCGCCACAACACCTTGACGGAAGACACATCCTTAGTATGTAACCTTCTCACCTGGCGATCAAGTATGACTATAGAACTCTCCTCATAAGTTAACTCCTCCGTCACCTGAACATCATCTACATGGAATTCTCTACAAGGATCACCAATACACTTACGCAGCATCGATAGATTAAAGACTGGATGTACCGCTTCCAAAGCAGATGGTAGATCCAACTCATAGGCAACCTTGCCTACCTTATAAATAATCTGATAAGGCCAAATGTATCTTGGGCTGAGCTTCCCTTTCTTGCCAAACCTCTTCACACCCTTCATGGGTGATACCTTCAGAAAAACCCAGTCAGCCACCTCAAACTCCAAATGTCGACGCCGATGATCTGTATATGACTTCTGTCGACTCCGAGCTGTCAATAACCGCTCCTGGATAAGCTTCACCTTATCCACTGCCTGCTGAACCAAGTCTGGACCGACTAACTGTACCTCACCCACATCAAACCAGCCTATCGGTGACCTGCACTTCCTCCCATATAAGGCCTCGTAAGGCGCCATCTGGATACTGGAGTGGTAGCTGTTGTTATACGCAACCTCTACTAACGGCAAATGATCCTCCCAGCTACCCCTGAAATCAATAACACAGGCTCGCAGCATATCCTCAAGTGTCTGGATAGTATGCTCCGTCTGTCCGTCGGTCTGTGGATGGAATGCAGTACTGAGGCTCACCTGCGTCCCTAATCCCTTCTGGAAAGACCTCCAGAAGTTAGCCGTAAACTGGGCTCCTCTGTCTGATATGATAGAAATAGGGACTCCATGCAGTCTCACGATCTCTCGGATGTAAAGTCTGGCATAATCCACGGCCGAAAAAGTCGTCCTGACGGGAAAAAAGTGGGCTGATTTCGTCAGCCTGTCGACGATAACCCAGATAGAATCATGCTTCCTCTGAGTACGAGATAATCCTGTAATGAAGTCCATGTTGATCACCTCCCACTTCCATGTCGGAATCTCTATAGCCTGCAACAACCCACCAGGCCTCTAGTGCTCTACCTTGACTTGCTGGCAACTCGGGCACTGAGCAACAAATTCTGCAACGTCTCTCTTCAGGGCGTCCCACCAATACAAAGATCTGAGGTCGTGGTACATCTTTGTCGACCCCGATGGATAGAGTAACGTGCGCTGTGTGCTTCCCCCAGAACCTGCTGTCGATGTCCTGAAATATCTGGAACACACAACCTGCCCTCAAACCTTAGCACCCCATCAGGTGCTACCTCAAAAGGACCCTTCTCCTCGCGAAGAGTCGTATCACGATACCGTGTCATAACCGGATCCTCATATTGTCGCCTCTTCACCTCATCGATGATGGAAGACTCGGCAAAAGACCCTGTAGGCTGAACTATACTATCTGCGCCGCCCTTAGTCGGACAGTCTCTCGTAAAGTGGCCCTGCTGGCCGCAAGTGAAACAAGCTCCCGCAACAGTACCACATTTCCCGAAATGGGATCTCCCACATCGAACACACTGAGAGGAAGGTGGTCTCGACTGGTTAGCACCTTTGCTTCCCTGGAAGTCCGAAGTTCTGCGGCCCTGACCTGCCCCCGAATACCCTGTTGGTCCCGAAGATGGTGTAGGAGTGCTCTGAGCTGGCTGAGGTGCAAACCTACTCCGTTGCTGAGGTCGTCCACCTCGAGAACTACCAAAGGACCCTGTCGTCCTGGCCTTCTTCTGCTGATATCTGTCGACCCGTCGGCCTCTACGCTCCTCACACCCAAGTGCATGAGCCTGAATGCGGGCAATGTCCATACATCAAGAGCTAAACTGAGCAAGACTCCGCCAAGTAGTCATCAAGCCCTGTGACGTAACGGTGCACTCGGTCTTCCATATCTGCTACTAACGCGGGAACATACCGAGCTAACGAGTCTAACTCCACGTTGTACTCCCGAACTGTGCGCCCTCTCTGCCTCAGCATAAAAAAATCTGTCAGCTCGTGCCCTCCTCATCTGCGGAGGCAAGAAGTGAACGAGAAATGCCTCTGAGAACTCGTCCCAAACGGCTGGAGGCGCCTGCTCTCCCCGGGACAGCTCCCAAGAATCGAACCAGTCTACAGCGGTATCGCGTAGTCGATGTGAACCTAAGACCACTGACTCGGTCTCCGACGCCTTGATCACTCTCATGATCCGCTGTAACTGTCTGATGAACTCCTGTGGATTATCCTCAGGCCTCGACCCATAAAACTCTGGCGGGCCGCAACTCAGAAAGTCTCGAAGTCTCAAACCATCTGACCTCGGGTGAACCACGGGTACTACTGGGACTGGAACTGCTGCATCTAGCTTATCCTCGTGCCTCGCCACGACCCTGGCCAATAACTGGGCCATCTCCTTGTAACCCATGTCCTCTGCTCCCGGCTGTGGGGCTGGAGGCTCCGGTGCCGTGGCCTTAGCAGCCTCTGTTGCGGCTCTAAACTCTGCTGGGGCCGGCGACGTCGTGGAACTCGCCGTCGGAGGTATTACCTCGGGTAAGGGCTGGGCCTGAGCCCTCGTGACCCTCTGTGTACTACTAGCAGCTCCCTCGGCTGCCTTGCCCTTCTGGGCCCGGGTTACCTTACGCGGAGGCATAACTGGTAAGGGAAAGAAATACGTTAGAGGGGTCCAACTTATAACACAGCTCTAAGGCACGATTTCAGAGTGAGAAGAATGGAAACCAATCCTAAATATCTTATAGCCTCCTGATTATTGGTGTGGTGCACAACACACCGATAATCAAGACTCTACTAGATACGGTCTGTAGACACTTTCCGAGGATTAATCGCTCACGATACCACTTTTGTCACGACCCAAACCGGGTCGTGGATCGTGCCTTACCCGCACCCAGTAGACATACATCGAGTAACGGTGGAATATAAACCCAGACATGAAACAATATGCAGTGAAAAACAGTTTATCTGAGAAAAGTTGCCCTTCTGCATATATATAAATAAAACTTGAACAGTTTCATCCCTTTTTACAAACTCTGCCACAAAGATTACTACGCACCTCTAAGAATGTTATAACAACAATGACGGGACGGGGCGCCATACCACGAATGTAAGCTTTCTGACAACAGGGGACTATACGAAGATAAGCCTCGAGAAAGCGGAGCTTCCCAAAAGCCGAATCGTGATCCTATGGCGAGGATCGACGGCGGTGTACTTACTGCGGCGTGAACGCAGCGGCCGAAGGAGGTCATTACAACAGTACCAAGTATGTGGCGAAAAATGCGTAAGTGAAATCATAATAGTCTATATAAAACAGAAGACATATATGATAACCAATTTACGATACACAATATGTAAGCAGTCATGTCAAGTCAGGGACTCACGCCCTTAAAGTCATCACTCAAATATAACGATGGGTCTCACGCCCACAACATCAATCATGCCCGTGGAATACCTTCCTCACTGCCGGCAGTCTATGATGTAATAACACCAAGGAATACACATGAACACCAGGTCCCACCTGTGTCATAATAAAACCGTACGGGGTAAGTACGAAGGCATAGCCGACTACTAAAACCCACAGTACCAACAAGGTCATAAACTGTATCACAAGGTCATTCTAGACCGCCACATGATCGAAGCTGGCCACTTGCCCGCAGTATCAAATGTGCGCGTCTAATCCTGGAACTTCCTGCAGCTCCGCATAGGCCACACACATAGGCCCGCATGAGGTATTACCCGCATAGAGGGTAGCTACTCCCCGGCGTCGCCCCGACTCGCGATCCGCATGGCCACATAGACCGCATGAGGTATAACCCCGCACACCAACCTGGAACTCTCGTAGCTCCGCATAGGTCCCCTGGACCCGCATGAGGTATTCTCGAATCATAGTCCCAGACTGCCTGAGTATACCCCGCATCGGAGGGCAGCTTAACCCCCGGTATCATGTCAAGAGGTGAGTGATATAATACTAACATAACGTCTTATGGTTAAACAACATAAGCACAACAAGAATAATCTCCTTACGTGAGCGTCACAAGATAATAACACACGAGGTATCATAACATGTTTACCAAACCAACTTACCATACCTTCAGACAATATTTCAAGCATTTGATAAACAAATAATAAAAACCGTTTTCTTATCTTTCTTAAGTCGTTATACCTCACTTCCCATAAAGCTAGTATAACCCTTAAGCTTTTTTTAAAGACTCAGATTACTTTTCTTCCAAAATGATTCATAACTCTTTTGAAATATTCAAGATTCTTATTATTTAGAATTCGGTCAAAGGTATCAAAGTAAAACCAAGTTCGGTTTAACACGTCGTCTACCGTACTATATATATATATTTGGAAAATATCATGCTCAAAGGATAGGAAGAATCACATACCGCGACAATTATCGACAAATAGCAAAATGCTCCAAAGTACTATACCGCGCTAGCCTTTTCCACCCTTCAAGTAGAATACGCTACTCGCGATCTTCAACCTTAAACAAGATATAACCAGTCCACTCCTCCACGAGCTTCCAAACACACACCAGCGGTTACGAAAACCATTATGGATGGCAAATAACTATTTTTTTTGTCAAAATATGAAGAACGCCTTTTGCTCTTTAATAGCTTGTATCTCTTTAAATTTGTCCACCACTAGTGACGACTGTGCCTTTTTCAAATACTCCATTTCTTAAAGGTATAGGGTATGATACGTTTCAAATGGGAGGGGACACGATAACTTTATCTTTGAAATCTGCCATTCATAAAAAACCATAAGACAACGAACGACGAGAGACCAAACTTGCTAAAACATTTTGCTCTTCAAAATGATTCCAAAAGTGGAAACAGAAGTAATTTCCCAAAGTGAAAGTTGCTGCACGTTTTGTTTTCTATACGAAATCCTTCTAAAGTTATATGCTACTCAAATGAAGGACTAATTGTTGAATCCTTAAATTCTCCCCTTCAAAATAACTGTACCAAAGTGATATACTTCTCTAATTAAAGATAGTTGCTGGCACGTTTTAGCCCTTTCAATACCAAGTCTTATCACTTGTCCTAACACGTACACAATTTCTTATAACATGTAATGCTATCATTGCTAAATTAAGGCCAGGTGGCATCCCACCACTAGTATTTATCCACTTAATAATTGATTCTCCATTAATCAATTATACACACAATTAATTCTCGATCCCAATTTACTTAATTTCTAAAAACTCACAACCTTCGTATACTCGATGTCATAATTTTATAATACGACACTAGTCCAAAATTATTCCGAAATCATATCCTTTTGTATACTAATCTCCGTATTAGCATATGCAAATATATTTTTCTTTCAACACTTGAATCTTGCTTTCTTAATTACGTTATCAATTTATTGCCCTAAAATTACGAGGTGTAACACTCCGTTTCTCCGGAGGCTTATCTTTTGGTATGATTCCCTGAGTTTGTAGGTTCTTATACATTCAGGGGTATGGCGGGGCCCTGTCCCGTCATAGTTGTTATAAAAACTCCTAGAGGTCTGTAGTACTGTTGTGAGTTGGGCTTGTAAAGGATGTAACTGTTCAGGTTTATATATATATGCAGAAAGGTGACCGTTTTGGTTAGCCTGTTCCTCGTTTTATATTGTTTCACGTCTATGAGTTTTTATTTCTGCTGATTTTCTCTGGTGTATTATCACTAGGGTGCCCGGGGTAAGGCACCAGTCGCGGGCCCGAGGTCAGATCGTGACAGACGGCCGGTCATCCCTCTATTTCCTTGGACATACTGACACGTTGGGTGGCCCACGGGTATGCTTCCATTTTTATTTGTTACATGGACATGTCTGCACCGATGAAGGAATTCCGGGGGCATGCGGCGGGTTAAACTCCCGGTATATTATTATTGTTACATGGACATGTCTGCACCGATGAAGGAATTCCGGGGGCATGCGGCCATGCAGCGGGTTAAACTCCCGATTTGTTATTAGTATTCCACAGAGTAGTTCCCCATGAAGTCTCGTGATGCAGGAGGTACCTGGTAGTTAGCCTACGTACTTGCCCGGCCGGCGTGATGCGAGTGGATCCGTAGTGGCTTCGTGCTGCCCGGTCCACCGTGACGCAGGTGGAATCTGGTTGTTGATGCAGGCGGTTCTGGTAGTTGGCTCTCGTACATGCCCCGGTCGGCTGCGCGCGCGAGAGGTACACAGTAGTTGGCAGCCGTCTTGCCCGGTCAGTTTTATAGCATTGTTGGTACGGTAGACTCTGGTAGATAGTTGTAGTGCTTGCCCCGGTCATATCTCGTGGCGACAGGTTGGTTCTGGTAGCTGGCTTTCGTACTTTCCCCGGTCAGTTGATGCAGGCTGGTTCTAGTAGTTATGCCTTCGTACTTGCCCCGGTCAGTTTTATGATGCAGGCTGGATCTGGAATGTAGCTTTCCTACTTGGCCCGTACGGTTTTTATGGAACAGGTGGGACCTGGTGTTCATATGTACTTTTTGGTGTTATATTATATCATAGACTGCCGGCAGTGAGGAAGGAGTTCCACGGGCATGATTGATATTGCGGGCGTGAGACCCATGGTTATATTTGAGTGATGACTTTAAGGGCGTGCGTCCCTGACTTGACATGACTGCTTATATATTGTGTATTGTACTTTGGTTATCATACATGTCTCCTATTTTATATAGACTTGTCACGGCCTGACATCGGGCCCGCGACTGGTGCCTTACCCCGGGCACCCTAGTGATAATACATCAGATAAAATCAGCGGAAATAAAAACTCATAGACATGAAACAATACAAAATAAGAAACAAGCTAACCAAAACGGTCACCCTTCTGCATATATATATATATCAAAATCTGAACAGTTACATCCTTTACAAGTCCAACTCACAACGATTACTCTGCACCTAAGAGTTTGATAACAACTATGACGGGACAGGGCCCCGCCATACCCCTGAATGTACAAGTACCTACAATGACAGGGAATCTATACCAAAGATAAGCCTCCGGAGAAACGGAGCTTCCCAATCTGTGACCGTGATCCTATGAGCGAGGATCAACAACCGTGTACCTCTACTGCGGCGTGACGCGGCCCCGAGGTCGCACAACAGTACCAAGTATGTGAAATCGAAAATCGTAATTAAATCATAATAGTCTATATAAAGCAGAGACATGTATGATAACCAAACTACAAGACACAATATATAAGCGATATGTCAAGTCGTGACTCACGCCTCAAAGTCATCACTCGAAGTATAACCATGGGTCTCACGCCGCAATATCAATCATGCGGAGAACTCCTTCCGCCAGCGATCATGATATAATATAACACCAAAAGTACCCATGAACACCAGGTCCCAACTGTGCCATAAAAACAACCGTACGGGCCAAGTAGGAAAGCTACACACCAGATCCATCCTGCGTCATAAAACTGACCGGGGCAAGCACTGAAGCCATCTACCAGAGCCTACCGTACCAACAATGCTATAAAACTGTATCACGGCGCTGACCGGGTCTTTCTAGACCGCCAATGATCGAAGTTGGGCCATTCGCTCTTAGTATCATTGTGCGAGTCCTACTCCTGGACTACGGTAGTCCGCATAGGCCACGTGGACCCGCATGAGGTATTCCTCACATCGGCGTAACACACCCGGAGTGATTCCTGGAGTTCCGTAGTCCGCATAGGCCACGTGGACCCGCATGAGGTATTCCTCGCATCGGGGGTAGCTAACCCGCGGCAACATAACAAGTCATGGGGGTATGTGATATAATACAAGCACAACCGGCTTATCGTAAACAACATAAGCACAACAAGAAAACCCCCTTAACAAAAAAATTCTCAAGACACTAACGCCCGTAGTATCATAACATGTTTACTTATCAAACCAACTTACCACACCTTCAAAAATCATTACAAGGCTACCACAAGCAAAATGTCACGACCCGTTCCGGGGCCCGTGACTGGTGCCTTACCCGGGCACCCAAGTAGTCATACATCAGAGAGATCAGCGGAAAATAAAACAACCAAAATATGAAACAGTATAAATAAGACACAATTTCTGGGAAAAAGTTGCCTTTCGGCATATATGTATATAAGTACCCCAAAATGAACAGTTACATCCCAACCTTACAACAGGTCTACAGACCTCTAAGAGTTTAAAACAACAATGGCGGGACAGGGCCCCGCCATACCCCTGAATACAAATATCTACAATGACAGGGGACCATACCAAAATGCTAAGCTTCCGGAGAAACGGAGCTTTCCCAACGCTGAAACGGTGATCCTAAGAACGGATCAGCGAGGAGTACCTTTACTCGGCAGATGAACGCACTTCCGGGCGAGGTCGATAACAGTACCAAGTATGTGAAATCAAAATATCAGAATGAAATCATACTAGTCTATACAAAGCAGAGACATGTATGATAACCAAAACTACAGCTCACAAGAAATAAACAAATATGTCAAGTCGTGACTCACGCCTCAAAGTCATCATAAAACCGCACGGTAAGTACGAGGGCATAGCCGACTACTAAAAACCCCAAGATAACAAGGTCGTAAATCAGAACATGAGATCTGTCTGCATCGTTACATGATCAAAGCCGCCACTCGCCGCAGATCTAATGTGCGCGTCAGCCTCGAACTTTCCGTAGCTCGCACGGGCCACTCCAATGGCCCGCATGAGGTATTCCCCGCATCGAGGGTAGCTACTCCCGCAGCCGTCTGGACTCGTCGTCGCGTAGCCACAAAGACCGCATGACCACAAGCGGCCGATACTAACTCGAACTCCCGTAGCTCGCGATAGGCCATACTGCACTGCATAAGGTATTCTCGAATCATAGGTCACTAGACCCGCCTGAGTCTACCCCGCATCGGAGGGCAGCTTAACCCCCGGAATCATGAGTGATATAATATCAACATGACAGTTTTATCGTTAAACAACCTAAGCACAATAAGGGAAAACCCCTCTATACAAACATCACAAGATACTAACTCACGTAGCATCCTAACACGTTTACTTATCAAGTCAACAAGAAAGTATTACAAGACTATCACAAATCAATACAATCAAGTTATTCACACAAGGTACTTTCTACATTATGCTAACAAGTTCGGTTTTTAGCCCCAAGGTACTTAATGTATTACTTTTAAAAGATCCGTTTCTTTCACAAAAATCACACAATACCCGTAGTATAAAAATAAAGTGATTATCTTTTGAAGTAAATCAACACATTTCTCTTTGTAAAATCAAGTAACAACATTCTTTTCCCAACGCTTAAGTTTGCCTAATTTCAATTACTCAAGTTTCTCATGTAGTTCATAGCTTTAATCCTTTAAAACAATTTGAGAAACATATACCCTAAGTGTGAGTAGGTTATTATTATTCGTAACAATCTTATTACAGCGGCCATGATCTAGTAAATGTAATATCATTTTGTCTCATCTTAGCTCCTATGCAGATGGAAGTTTCTACTGGTTTTAATAATACTTTATTAGTCAAAATAATTCCCTTTATTAGCGCTGCTGTGGTTTGTTCGACATTTATTCTGATCGGTAAAACATCATTCCTTTTTGAAAACCAAAAATACTATTTACTCACAAATGAGGTTTCACACTTTTTAACAAAATTCATATTAGTATAATAAGTCAAGTCTCTTATTTCCTTAAATCAATAAATCGTTCTTTTTATCACTCTTAAGCCGTTATACCTAACTTCCCATAAAGCTAGTATAACTCTTAAGCTTTTAAAACCAAGTGTTACTCTTCTGTTAAAAATGATTCAGTATTCTTTTGAAATGTTTTCAGTTCTTTATTATTCAGGCTTAAGCCAGGCATTGCTGCAGTTGTTATTCGTGCTTAAGCCGAGGCATTCTGTAAGTATTATTCGTGCTTAAGCGTGAGGCATTCTGCAAGTATTATTCAGTTAACACATGTACGTCTACCGTACTACATATATATTATAAAATATCATGCTTTAGGAAGAATCACATACCTTCTCGGCGAAAACCACCTGCCAAGTTGAATATGTCGCGCGCAGAGTATCGACCTATAACAGTCAAATACGTCTATCAACGCCCGTATCAGATCGCACAAAGCTCTAAGCAGAGGGTTCGTTATTCTATGGACATTTGGGCAGCATTTCCCTACCCGGTGAGCTACTCAAATCTACTGTGAAAACAGTCCTAGGTAAGTACAGTTCTATTATTCTTCTTTTAAGCCCTTCTACTGTGATAACAGTTCAATTCTATTCTGCAATATCCTTCTAAGTATTTAATACTTATTCCTATACTTCTACAGTATATAAACTCTAATTACAAAAGGAGGATAAGGTTATTTACCTCGGTAAGCCCAATAATATCCTAGATAAAAGTCATACTGAGCAAGGTTTAGCTCCTAAGTCAGGCGCTCCAGAGCTCGAAAACCTTAGAAGTTCTTCACAACTTCTACTAAGGACTAAGGGATTTGGGCTAGGGTAATTTGGGCATTATAACAATACTAGAAGGCAACTTTTCTACCAAGGGAGGGGTAGTGTTTCGCTAGGCTAGCTTTAGAGGGGGTTGCTCTCGGCTAGGGCTTCTCAAAGGGAGGGTGTGTTTGGACGAAACAATAAGAGGGAGAGGGAGGATTTGAGACTTAGATAGATTGCTCAATTTAGGATGAAATAACTCTTCAACAAGGGGGTATTTATAGGTCAAGACACGCCAACCAATGGCCAAGATTATGCCAAGTGCAAGGCAAGTGTAGGTGAGGATTTAGGCAAGTGTCCTTGGCCAACTTGCACACAAAATATCCTACCAACTCCAAGACAAAACAAGCCAACCCAATCGCCCTATTGCGCTGACATCCACTCAATGAGAGGTGACAAGTGTCGCCTCTCGTTGTCCAACGTGTGCGTCTCTCGGAAAAATCCGCAAAATTAGAAATGACATAGCCGAATTTATCCTACGCGAGTTGTGTAAAACGTCATTTAAAACGACTCTAACCAAAGTGTACAAAGTGGAATTCGCCCAAGCCAACTAGTGGGGTGACATGTGTCGCCTCCTACTCGCCCAAAATATTTCATCTTCCGGAAATATCCACAATGGCCAAAATTTCAAAACAAAGTGGGCCACAAAATCGTAAATTTCCCAGTGGGCCCCACGTGACCATTTCCAAAATAAAATTCCATAATTCTCTAATATTCCAAGAAGTCCGAATACCAAACTGGGAATCCAATTCCATTAACGAACCTTTTTCCTTCACAAAACCTAAACTTTTCCGTGGAAAAAAAATCACCTCTTTCTTCCTTTCCACTTCAATGTCGTATTCTCGCACGCACGCCCTCGTATACATACCCTGAAACTACGGTATAACATTCTCTCTCCTTAGAAACATTCGTCCGAATGTTCCTTCTAGGCCTCAAAATGACAGCGACAAGATAGTCCTTATCGCTATACTTATGGAAACAACCATGCCACACTGCCACCACACAACAAGCGCACATACTCATCTCCAAGTCCACGGAATCACCTCTATCACGAAAGCTCCTACTAGAGGTCTAAAAGATACTCCTTCGCACCTACTCTTTACAAACGAAATGATCACACCTATGCTCGTAATACATGCTCGCTTCTTTCCATACCACTTTTGTCACTTTGCCTTACTGTCGTAACCTTCTCGTACACTCGAACTCTTCCTTATCACTTACCATGTTTCGATATCGCTTCCCACCGACTCGAGCCGCCAATAACTTCTTCCGATAAGCTCCACCCTATCCACGCCTGCCGAACAAGTACGAACCAACCGTCGCACCTTGCTTACATCGAATCGATCGGAAATCTTGCACTAGTGCTTATAAAAGGCTCCAAACGGCGACACCCGAATACCGAAATGGTAGCTATAATATATACTCAACAAGAGGCGAAGAGTCCTTACAATACTCCCGAAATCCAACCACCGCCCGAGGTGAATACGACACCGAGATTCACCGAGTTCCTAACCTTACCGTAACTCTTCCGGAAAGAAACACCGTAGCTTGGACTCCCTGTCACCATAAGGTGAAGGTAGGCACCCCGTGCAGCCTTACAACCTTCTTGAAAATAATCATCTCGCAACTTACTACCGAGTACACGGTTGACTAACAGATAAGGCGGGCTGACCTCATCGCCCGACCATCGATCGAACGATCCACGAACTCGCATAATGGTTAACTAAACTCGACTAACACCCTCGTGATCCTGACACAAAGTGGGACCACCACAAACTGACCCCATCACCAAACAGGACGTGGGTCGACCCGCAACACGGCCTCAACCCGACCCGGCGACGCGCCAAACACTAGCTCCCCGATCCGGAACATTCTCACCAATCACGTTACGAAAACCTAGCGGTCTTCTAAGCTCAACCGTCCTCTTTCGTTTCACAACATTCAAGGATTCATCCCACAAAAATATCTCACGTATACTATGCACCTCGATAAGGGTCAAACACGAAATAATTCTTTTACCAAAGATGGCCTCGCCTCTAAGGTCTCTACGTATAATATTCTAAGGCTCCCACTCTCTCTATCCCCCAATCTTACCAGGTTAACTAAAAAAATAATTCTAATCACACTAACACCATGTTAACCGAAAACAATACTTTAAGATATTCGCATCTTACTATACATATAAATCTCTAAAGGGTTAAGGATATACCTGTATCTACGCGGCACTTTCCCTAGGTCGTCTAGTCAATCCCGCCCTGCTGGGCGCATAGCTGGGGAAGGTGATGAACTATCCACTGACCCCGAAGGTTGAGTCCCTACATCCCCGCCAACTCTAGTTGGACAATTTCTCGCAAAATGGCCCCGCTGCCGCAACATAACAAGTCGACGCAGGCATACACTCCCACGATGACATCGACCACAACGCCACACCGAGGGGGTGGCCTCCCGCTAACACCCTCCTCTCCGAACCATCGATCCACAATTGGTCTAGCAGGCTGAGTCCTCCTACGTGCATCCTTCCTTATAGAACATTCCCTCGCCATATGGCCCTGACGGCCGCAATAACAACAAGCACCAGTAAAAAGACGGCACTTCCCGATGGCGCTCACATCGTGAACACCGAGGAAAAATCAACTCGCGAGGACACTCTGACCGGGCGAGGCGCATGTCTAATCTGCTGCTGAGGCGGTTCTCCTCGAGAGTTACCAAATGATCCTGCCAAACGGGCCCTCTTCTGCTGATCTTGTTTAATATGTCGATCTCTACCTCTCTCAGCCCGCTGCACGTAATCCTGAACGCAAGCCTGGCTCGTCCCTGACTGAAGAGCTACTCCCTCACAACCCTTCTTTAGATAAGCATCAATATCCTTGGTATACCGGTACATAAAATACTTTTGGCCGCCAAGTCCTCGCTAGTAATGTGGTCGTCTCCTTCCAATCCATATTTTCTCGCTCCAAGTCGTGAATCAAGGTCCAGATGTCATGGCCGCAGAGGAATCGCCGCCGTACAAACTCTGCTTTGTTGGCGGCGCCTCGTAACTCCTCGCATGAAGCATCACCTCAGTGATGATTGGGCTGCCCTTCTAAATCTCAGATTTACTCGCAGCCTCCTTCACGCCTTGACCTTCTGGGCCCGAGTTGCACAGCGCGAGGCATAATCGTAAAGGAAAGGAATACGTTAGAGGTCCAACTTATAACACACCTCTAAAGCACGATCTCGTGAGTGAGAAGAATGGAAACCAATCCTAAATATCCTATAGCCTCCGATCATTGGTGTGGTGCACAACACACCGATAATCAAGACTTACTAGATACGGTGCATAGACACTTTTCGAGGATTAATCGCTCGATACCACTTTTGTCACGACTGCTCGGCTCGCGGATCGTGCCTTACCCGGCACCCAAGTAGTCATACATCGAGAGATCGTGAAAATAAAACAACCAAAATATGAAACAAGATAAATAAGACACGCTGGGAAAAAGTTGTCTTCGGCATATATGTATATAAGTACCCCAAAATGAACGATACATCTCAACCTTACAACAGTCTCCATGCACTCTAAGAGTTTAAAACAACAATGGCGGACAGGCCCGCCATACCCTGAATACAAATATCTACAATGACAGGACCATACTAAAATGCTAAGCTTCCGAGAAACGGAGCTTTCCCAACGCCAAACGGTGATCATAAGAACGGATCAACAAGAGGAGTACCTTTACTGCGGCATGAACGCAGCCCAGGAGGTCAAGACAACAGTACCAAGTATGTGAAATCAAAATATCAGAATGAAATCATAGTAGTCTATACAAAGCAGAGACATGTATGATAACCAAAACTACAGCTCACAAGAAATAAATATGTAAAGTCGTGGACTCACGCCTCAAAGTCATCATAAAACCGCACGGTAAATGCGAGGGCATAGCCGACTACTAAAAACCCCAAGCATAACAAGGTCAGAATCAGAACATGAGATCTGTCTGACCGTCACATGATCAAGCCGCCACTCCTCGCAGTGATCTAATGTGCGCGTCAGCCCTCGAACTTTCCGTAGCTCGCACGGGCCACCCAATGGCCCGCATGAGGTATTCCCGCGTCGAGGTAGCTACTCCCGCAGCCGCCCCGACTCGTCGTCGCGTAGCCACAAAGACCGCATGACCACAAGTGGCTGCGTACTAACTCGAACTCCCGTAGCTCGCGATAGGCCATACTGCACTGCATAAGGTATTCTCGAATCATAGGTCACTAGACCCGCTTGAGTCTACCTCAGACGAGGCGCCTTAACCCCGTAATCATGAGTGATATAATATCAACACGATAGCTTTATCGTTAAACAACCTAAGCACAATAAGGGAAAACCCCTCTATACAAACATCACAAGATACTAACTCACGTAGCATCCTAACACGTTTACTTATCAAGTCAACAAGAAAGTATTACAAGACTATCACAAATCAATACAATCAAGTTATTCACACAAGGTACTTTCTACATTATGCTAACAAGTTCGGGTTTTTAGCCCCAAGGTACTTAATGTATTACTCTTTTAAAAGATCCGTTTCTTTCACAAAAATCACACAATACCCGTAGTATAAAAATAAAGTGATTATCTTTTGAAGTAAATCAACACATTTCTCTTTGTAAAATCAAGTAACAACATTCTTTTCCCAACGCTTAAGTTTGCCTAATTTCAATTACTCAAGTTTCTCATGTAGTTCATAGCTTTAATCCTTTAAAACAATTTGAGAAACATATACCCTAAGTGTGAGTAGGTTATTATTATTCGTAACAATCTTATTACAGCGGCCATGATCTAGTAAATGTAATATCATTTTGTCTCATCTTAGCTCCTATGCAGATGGAAGTTTCTACTGGTTTTAATAATACTTTATTAGTCAAAATAATTCCTTTATTAGCTACGTGGTTTGTTCGACATTTATTCTGATCGGTAAAACATCATTCCTTTTTAAAAACCAAAAATACTATTTACTCACAAATGAGGTTTCACACTTTTTAACAAAATTCATATTAGTATAATAAGTCAAGTCTCTTATTTCCTTAAATCAATAAATCGTTCTTTTTATCACTCTTAAGCCGTTATACCTAACTTCCCATAAAGCTAGTATAACTCTTAAGCTTTTAAAACCAAGTGTTACTCTTCTGTTAAAAATGATTCAGTATTCTTTTGAAATGTTTTCAGTTCTTTATTATTCAGGCTTAAGCGAGGCATCGCTGTAGTTGTTATTCAGCTTAAGCCAGGCATTGCCGTAAGTATTATTCGAGCTAAGCGTGAGGCATCGCTGTAAGTATTATTCGATTAACACACGTATCGCCTACCGCACTACATATATATTATAAAATATCATGCTTTAGGAAGAATCACATACCTTCTACGAAAACCACCGCCAAGTTGAATATGTCGCGCAGAGTATCAACCTATAATACCAACACGCCTATCAACGCCCGCATCAGATTGTACAAAGCTCTAGCAGAGGGTTCGTTATTCTATGGACATTTGGGCAGCATTTCCTACCCGTGAGCTACTCAAATTCATCAGGAAAACAAATTCTAGGTAAGTACAGTTCTATTATTCTTCTTTTAAGCCCTTCTATTGTGATAACAGTTCAATTCTATTCTGCAATATCCTTCTAAGTATTTAATACTTATTCCTATGCTTCTATAGTATATAAACTCTAATTACAAAAGGAGGATAAGGTTATTTACCTCGGTAAGCCCAATAATATCCTAGATAAAAGTCGCGCCTGAGCAAGGTTTAGCTCCTAAGTTGTGCGCCCAGAGCTCCAAGAAAACCTTAGAAGTTCTTCACAACTTCTACTAAGGACTAAGGGATTTGGGCTAGGTAATTGGGCATTATAACAATACTAGAAGGCAACTTTTCTACCAAGGAAGGGGGTAGTGTTTCGCCAGCTAGCTTTATGGGGGTTGCTCTGGCTAGGGCTTCTCAAAGGGAGGTGTGTTTGGACGAAACAATAAGAGGGAGAGGAGGGATTTGAGACTTAGATAGATTGCTCAATTTAGGATGAAATAACTCTTCAACAAGGGGTATTTATAGGTCAAGACACGCCAACCAATGGCCAAGATTATGCCAAGTGCAAGGCAAGTGTAGGGTGAGGATTTAGGCAAGTGTCCTTGGCCAACTTGCACACAAAATATCCTACCAACTCCAAGACAAAACAAGCCAACCCAATCGGCCTATTGCCGTGTGACATCCACCAATGAGAGGGTGACAAGTGTTGCCCTCTCGTTGGTCCAACGTGTTGCGTCTCTCGGAAAAATCCGCAAAAATTAGAAATGACATAGCCGGAATTTATCCTACGCGAGTTGTGTAAAACGTTTCGTCGAAAAACGACTCTAACCGGGTGTTGTGTACAAAGTGGAATTCGTCCAAGCCAACTAGGGGGGGGGTGACACGTGTCGCCCTCCTACTCGTCCAAAATATTTCATCTTCCGGAAATATCCACAATGGCCAAAATCTCGAAAACAAAGTGGGCCCCACAAAATCATAAATTTCCCCCGTGGGCCCCACGTGACCATTTCCGAAAATAAAATTCCATAATTCTCTAATATTCCAAGAAGTCCGAATACCAAATCTGGGAATCCAATTCCCATTAACGAACCTTTTTACTTCACAAAAACCGGAAACTTTTCCGTGGAAAAAAAAATCACCTCTTTCTTCCTTTCCAATTTCAATGTCGTATTCTCGTACGTACGTCCTCGTATACATACCCTGAAACTACGGGGTATAACACAAAACATAGGCAAGTTACTCAAACAAGGTACTTTCATTTTATGCCAAAAATCCGGGTTTTAACCCCAAAGTACTACGTAGTTTAACTCCTTTAAAAGATCAATTTCTTTCACAAAAGTCACACGATACTAATACCCGTAGTATCAAAATAGAGTAACTATCATTTTAAGTAAAACAAAACAACTTCCATACCTTATTTTAAAACCAAATCAAGACAATACCACACCTTCCTTTAAAACCAAATCAAGACAATATCATGCCTTCCTTTTAAACGAAAACACTTCTCCTTTTTAAAGTCAAGTAACGATATACTTTTAAAATAGTTTAAGCTTCATAACTTCAAATTCTCAAGTCTCTTCTCTTTCAGACATCAAGTTTATTACTTTGGAAAATCAAGAAATCAATAATTGTTTATAATGATCTTATTAAAGCAGCCATGATCTAGAAAATGTAATACAATTTTGTCTTATCTTAGCTTCTATGCAGATGGAGAATTCTACTAATTAATTCAATTGATTGTCGATACATTTTCTTTTATTAACGCTGCAATGGCTTGTTCGATACTTATTCTCATTTCTGAAATCAAGATAACTTTATTCTTTTAAAGACTAAGTACCCATTACTCACGAATGAGGTTTTACAACTTTTTAACACAATTCAAGTCCTTAACATTTCATTTTTTTTTTTTTTAGGTAAATGCAAATATTATTACTAATAACGAAAAGGAAGTGGCTACAATCAGTCGTTGAGGTATCTCAAGCCTCAACGTAATGCAAACAAGAAGAGATAGAGGGGAGGGGTGGTCACTCAAAAGGTGTCACTACAAGAGGGGATAAAATCATAGATAACTCTATAAGATGTTGTTTTGATTCTTGCAATGACCTCTTCTGCCGGCAAGCTTGTGCCTTCAAAGAGCATTGTGTTTCTTGCCCTCCAAATCTCATAAACCATTATGCAAAAAGTAAGCAAAATAGCTTTGGCTCGGATGCTTGTCCCGCGGTGTTCTTTCTTAATCCATTTAAGGAGCTTTCAGCTTGTCATCTCTCTTCTAATACCCAACCAATCTTTTATGCTCTTCCAAATCATGTGTGTATAGGCAGGTAAAGAAGAGGTGTTCCCTTGTTTCATTAGCTTGCTTGCGTAATCCGCAAGATTTATCCTCCAAGTTGAGAAATGATAGAGTATCCTTTGTAGCTAACCGCTTCTCGCAATTTAGCCACATAGTAAAAGAGAATTTGGGAGGAATGAATCCTTTCCAAATTTGTGACATCCAAGGCTTTTTAGCTTGAGTGCGCAAGATATCATATACGAGGCTTGAATCAAATATACTTGGCACAACATTTTGTAAAACCGTCAATAGCATCACTATGGCTACCAAAGATAGAAACAAATTTGTCGCGAATCCCACAAATCTTTTTGAATAAAGGAGTCCTAGGGCGTACCTCATAGTCCCAAATTGTAATATCTCTCAAATAGTGGCTATTGATCCATTGGACCCATAGAGAATCGCCAGTGTGAGTTTGCCAAATCGTCCCGATAGCAGGCATGATTCCATTCCTTGATGTTCATAAGACCCAAGCCACCTTCATGAGGCGAGCAAATGATATCCCAAGCAACTCTTGGTGGTTTCCCCATAAGAATTGAATACAAGGCATCCTTACCTTGTTGATAATAGTGGCCGGATAGGAAGTTCCGAACCAAAAGCTCTCAACCCTCGACGATCGACTGATTAGTTCCACTACCAAAGATAAGAGTGGTGTGATGCCCCATTTCAATGTAATTCGAAATAGCACTAGTGAACGGGCAAATTGATCCACCGAGACTGAAATTGTGGACAAAGGGATCCCCAAGTATCGCATCTGAAAGCTACCAATGGCGAAACCCACTCGTCAATATCAAGTCCCGAATCGTAATGCATTCCCGCTAAGTAGACAGAGGATTTAGCGGGTTAAGAGTTAATCTCGAGGCACTCCAACTCTTCCGCACAATCCATAAGAATCCCAATCAAGATATATCTCCTTTGGCAAAAGCATGAGGTCATCCGCGAATGCAAGATGAGTAATGCCCAATTTCTTACACTTTGGAAAATATGAGAAAGCTCTTGCCTCACCTTCATTTTAAGCGAATTTGAGAGGTATTCCATGCACAAGATAAAGAGAGTAGGGACATAGGATCACCTTGTCTAAGGCCGCTTTCCTTTGAAGTATCCATGTAGCTCACCATTGATAGAAAGGGAGAAGGAGGTTGAGCTAACACATTCCATGATCCATCTTGTAAACTGTCTTGAAATTTTAGACTTCTTAGTACCAATTCGGCGAAGCTCCAAGAGATCAGACGAATGCTTTACGAAGGTCCACCATAAGCATACATCTTGGTGAGACTCGCTCTATTAAATCCTCTCACAAGCTCTTGTGCCACATATACGTTGTCCATCATGTTTCTTCCTTTCACAAAAGCCCTTGGGATTTGTCAATGAGAGAAGGAAGGATCAATGCCATTCGTTAGCTAGAATCTTGTGATGATCTTATAGATCACATTAGTCAATCCGATGGGCCTCAAATCATTTACCTTGGGATCATGGTCAGTTTTTGCAGGGTAATGATGGTATGATTAACTGCTTCAAAAGAACTCCAGAGAGAAGAACTCTTGACACATCTTACAACATCATGGCCCACATCTTTCCATCTATTCTGAAGAAGGCAACAGATAACCATCCGGCCCAGTGCCTTGTCATTGCTTATATCGTAGAGTGCTTCCCAAATCTCCTTTGGGGTGATGAAATGCAAAGTCAGAATCTCTCTTCTTCACTCACTTTGGGCCATAGTTGAACACATCAGATCAAAGTTGGTAGTGGCCTGAAGTACCTAATAGATCTTTGTAAAATTCAACAAGCAACTTCGACTTCTTCCGTGATGTAGTGATAGTACCATTAGCTTTAACAAGAAAGTTAATGGAGTTCCTGACATTACTCCTTTGATCAAACTATGAAAGTATTTGGAACATCTATCACTTCCAATCAAGTGCTTCGCCTTGACTTCGCCTTATGAAGTGTCTTTCCTTCCAGAAGGTGTTTGTTTCTAGCTCTTGAGGACTTAACTCGCTTTAAGCTCCTCATCAAAGGGATTTTCCATGTGTGCATTGATAGCCTCCTTGAACTCTATGTTTTCCTTTTGCTCTTTGTTCGATACCTCCAAAGTCACTTATGTTCAAAGCCCTTAAAGGTTGCTTCAAGGCTTTCAATTTGGAGGCAAGGACGAATGAGCAAGACTTCATATGTCTTGTCTCCAACATGAAGTCATAATGTTCTCAAAGGCTGGTGAGAAAGCCACATATTCATGAACTTGAAAGCGTTTCCCAACATTATAGATGCAATAATCGTGGCTATCACAGACAAATGGTCCGAGACAGCTCCATAGGCATGAAATTGGCCTTGCATTCTAAGGTCAAATCACTCCAATTTTGATTCATCAACACTCTATCAAGCTTAGACCAAATCGAACCATTCGTCCAAGTGTAGAAGGAACCTGATGAAGGAGCTTTCTAGTCCATGAGAATTCTCGAATCTCCAAGATCCCTAAGTGCATAAGGCGTGAGAGGAGGACCCCCACCTTATCATTAGGGTGCAGTAAGTGTTGAAATCTCCCATAATCATCCAAGGCTTATTGATGCCAACGCCCAGTGAGAAAGGTGATGCCAAAGCATCCTTCTATCCGAGATGCTATAAACTGGTACACAAATGTGGCAAGGAAGGACACTTGTGTTATATTGCAACTTGCCTGGACATGGATATGCTGAGAGTCCATACCAAGCACTTCGCAACAAACCATGGATGGATCCCAAAGTAATAGCATTCTACCGCCTCCAATGAATTCCAAATTTGAGCAAAACTTCCACGCTTTGAATCTTTGAGTAGAGAAAGACTGCCTGGTTGAGATAGCTTAGTTTCCAATAGACAAATCATAGCCGCATCATGCTGTTTTGTGATACTACACACTAGAGCTTGTGTGGCAGCCCTATCCCTTTGTCCGCAAAGACCACGGACATTCCAACAAAGTATTTTCATAAGGAAACAAAGGAGGTTTTATTAGCACCTCCGCGCTTAGTCGCTTCGCTTCCCACCGCTTTCGCCCATTCTTTTTGGACAAAACCTCTTGCCATCCATCATCTTTGTTGCTGGAAGCCATAACTTGTGTACCACCAAGCTATGTTCCCGCGTTCAAAGTTAACGTTACTTGACACAAGCCGAGCCTTTCCGTAGCACCGCTGAATGTAACTTCATCCAACGGCGCGGCGGGTTCATAGGCATCTCGTAATCGAATGTTTTGACTCACCCTCATCCTAACATGTTGTGTAACGCCATTGTGAGAATTAGGTGAGGACTTTGCTAGAGAATCCCGCAAACATGATGGGCCGAATGACCCAAAACCGGAGGACCCGCGCATGTGATACTTCTCCCAAGCTTCCGCACCGGGAGGTGTTGTGTGCACAGTTTCTTCAATGTCCATCAAGTTATCGCATCTACGGGATGTTGAGAAGTTGGTGGATGAGGAGAGGGTTGGTTCCACCTGCACTTTGTTGACCCTCAAATGAATAGAATCATCCTTGTTGTTGGGGACCTCAGATTGCATGTTTTGAGCTTCTTCAATGTTGACATCATCCTCGCCTTCCTACACTTCAAGTGGTTGTGTCCAAAAGCCGCACAATGATAGCAAAAGTCCGTAATTCTCATAGTTTACCCTTTGAGTATACTTTCGTTATCGGGAGATTGACGACAAAATCCATTATCGGCCTTGCTAACATCCACTTCCACTGAACTCTTGCATAGTTCATTTTAGACCTTTCCTTAGTATATGGTCGTTGTAAAGAGGTTTTCCTACACGTGAAGCAATCTTACTAAGGCCCGTTACACTCCAAATAGAAAGGGAATGTCCGAAAGTGACCCAAATAGGAATGTCCATAAACAAATCATCCGTTATAAGAACTCCTTTATTGATAGCCTTGAGCATCATGGTTTTCCCGTAGACCATATAAGGGCCTCCGTGAAGTACATTAGTGCGCTCTTCCTCCGTCATGAATTTGAACATCGCCCACTTTGCCATATGGTATAATACGGCATTTAACTCCCCATCCTTTCACAATCGTATTCAATGCTTCTCTTCCCGGGAAAGGACCCGTGAAGCAACCTATTAGGCAATAGCCCCAAGTTTCTATGAAAGTGTCACGACCCGTTCCGGCGCCCGTGACTGGTGCCTTACCGGGGCACCCAAGTAGTCATACATCAGAGTAATCAGCGGAAATATAAAGCAAGACATGAAACAGTTTATAAAATAAGACACAGTTTATGTGAGAAAACATCGCCTTTCGGCATATATATATAATCATGGTTTAGCAGTTACATCCGACATCGCATAACATGACTACTGAGCACTTAAGGAAATATACAACTATGGCGGGACAGGCCCGCCATACCGATCGCATAAAGCTATCTACAACAGGAGATCATACCAAAAGTAGAGCCTCCGAAGAGATGGAGCTCCGACACCAACGTAGAGATCCTAAGGATGCGGATCTAGCACTGCTTGCCCTTACCGCGGCATGAACGCAGCCCCGGGCGAGGTCAAGACAACAGTACTAAGTATGCGAAATCAGAAATACTTAAATGAAAACATATCATTTAAAACCAGTTTACAAATATGTGTGAAACAACTAAGGAAACCGCACGTAGTGCCACATCACAAACAAGAGCAACAATAGGTAATCGTAATAGGTCTTGTTCAGGCCGCGCATGATCGCAACAGGGCCACGCGCCCATATCATCATGCTGCAAGCCTACTCCGGGACTCCCGGAGTCCGCAGAGGCCACTCACATGGGCCCGCATGAGGTATAACCCCGCATCGCGGGTAGCTACTCGGCATCGCCCCGACTCGTTGTCCGCACGGCCACATGCACCGCATGAGGTATAACCCCGCATACTAACCTGGAACTCTCGAGCTCCGCATAGGCCCTCGACCCGCATGAGGTATTCTCGAATCATGGTCCTGCATCACCGAGTCTACCCCCAGACGGAGGGCTTAACCCCTGTGATCATCTCAAGAGGTGAGTGATAGTATACTAACCTAACAAATTATCTTTAAACAACATAAGCACAACAAGGATACTCACCTATACAAACGTTACAAGATACTAACACACATAGCATCATATCATGTCTACTTATCAAACCATCTTTATTATTCTTTTCACAATATAGGTCTGTTATAAACACATAGGCAAACTTGTTTCTTTTATAAATCTTAAGTGGTTATACTTACTTCCCATAAAGATAGTATAACTCTTAAGCTTCGCTTTAAAACCAATTAGTTCTCTTCATTAATATGATTCAAGAGTCTTTTGAAATGTTTTCGATTCTTTATTATTCAAAGTTAAGCCGAGGCATTGCCGTAAGTATTATTCAGCTTAAGCCGTGAGGCATTGCCGTAAGTATTATTCAAAGCTTAAGCCAGGCATTGCCGTAGTTATATTGTAAAATATCATGCTTTAGGAAGAATCACATACCTTCTCAAATAAAACCACTTGCCAAGTCAATATGTCGCGCGCAGAGTCGACTATAATAGTCACAGATATCTATTAAAGACTACTCAAGGTCATTCTAAACAGGGGTTCATAATTCTACGGTAAGTCGGGCAGCACTTCCTACCCTGAGCTATATAAGTTCATCAGAAAACAAATCCTATGTAAGTACAGTTTGATTATTCTTCTTTCAAACCCTTCTACTGTGGTAACAGTTCAATTCTATTCTGTGATATACTTCTAAGTATTTATACTTATTCTTATACTATAACAGTAAGTATTCTCTAATTCAAAAGAGGGTTAGGATTATTACCTGTAAGCCCAATAATATCCTAGAAAAGTCGCGCTGAGCAAGGTTTTGCTCCTAAGTTGTATGCTCCAGAACCTTAGAAGTTCTTCACAACTTCTACTAAGTACTAAGGTATTTGGGCTAGGTATTTTGGGCATTATAACGATACAAGGTAACTTTTCTACCAAGGGAGGGGGTAGATTTTTGGCTAGGCTAGGGGGTATTCGCCAAGGCCACTTAGGCTAGAGGGGGAAGAGGGCTTGGACGAATTGGCTAACAAGGAGAAGGAGGATTTTCAAGACTTGGAAAGTAATTTGTGGATGAAGAACTCTTCATCTTGGGGGTATTTATAGGTCAGAAGTGGCCAACCAATGGCCAAGATTTAGACAAGTGCAAGGCAAGTGTAGGTGAGGATTAACTATACACAAATATCCTACCAACTCCTTGACTTGTGCACAAGGCACAAAAACGTGTTCTCCTAGTCCAAATCGTCCAAATGGACGATTTCAAGTCCATCAATCGAGGGTGACAAGTGTCGCCTCCCGTTGGTCCAAAATGTTTCGCCTCTCGGAAAAATCCGCAAAAATTAGAAATGGCATAGCCGAATTTACCCTACGAAAGTCGTGGAAACGTTTCGCCGGAAAACTATTCGCTTTGTGAGTCAGGCCTAAAAAAACGTTTTGCCTAAACTTTAAGGCTAGATTTTTTATGCGTATTCCCCACGCATACTGCTGAAATACGGTATAACATTCTCCCCTTAGAAACATTCGCCCGAATGTTCCTTCCCAAGACAGTTATCGAAGAAGCTTAAACAGTTGTAAATGCCACACACGGCCACAGAGCAACACTTAGGCAGAAACGATAACGAAAATTTACAAGTAGGAAAGTGAATTTACCTGGAGGTGTGGGGAATAGGTGAGGATACTTCCGCCTCATGTCCTCCTCGGCTTCCCATGTCATCTCCTCCCTGAGCTCGTTCCGCCACAAGACTTTGACGGAAGCCACGTCCTTCGTCCGCAGACGCCTAACTCGACGATCGACTATCGCTATGGGAATCTCTCATACGATAACCCCTGGCCACCGACATCGCCAATCGGTGTACCTTAGATGGATCCTCGATACATCTCTCAAAGATAGACACGTGAAAACCGGATGCACCGCCTCCAGATCGGACGGCAGATACAACTCATAGGCAACCTTGCCTACCTCGCGACAATCAAACGCCCAATGTACCTAGGGCCGAAGTTTCTTCTTCCCGAATCTCATCACACCTTCATGGGTGACACCTTTAGGAAAACCCAATCATGAACCTCGAACTCAAGATGCCGACGACGATGATCTCGTGATACGACTTGCCGACTCGAGTCATTAATAGCCGCCTTGATAAGCTTCACCTTATCCATCGCTCATTGTATCAACCGTCCCACTAGCCGCCCTCGCCCACATCGAACCAACCTATAGGCGATCTGCACTTCCTCCCATACAAGGCCTCATAAGGCGCCATCCGAATGCCGGAGTGGTAGCTATTATTATACGCGAACTCAACTAGAGGCAAATGATCCTCCCAACTACCATCGTCAATAACACAGCTCGCAGATATCCTCGAGAGTCCGGATAGTGCGCTCTGCCCGTCCGTGCGTGGATGAAATGCGACTCGGGCTCACCGCCCCTAAACCCTCTGGAAGGACTCTCTGGTTAGCCGAACCGGCTCGCTCTGATATGATCAGTAGGGACTCCATGCACCGACGATCTCTGATGTAAAGTCGGCATAATCCTCACCAAAAGTCGCCCCGACGGAAGAAAGTGGGCTGATTTCACCGCCGACGATAACCCATATAGAATCATGTCTCTCCGAGTGCGAGGTAATCCCGTGATGAAGTCCATGTTGATTACCTCCCACTTCCGTGTCGGGATCTCTATCGCCAGAATAAACCACCGTGCCTCGTGCTCTACCTTCACCGCGACAACACGGCACCGAGCTACGAACTCGCAACGCCCTCTTCAAGCCATCCCACCAATACACGATCTAAGGTCGTGGTACATCTTGGTCGACCGGATGGATAGAGTAACGCTGCTACGTGTGCTTCCCAAGAACTCACGCCAAGTCCTCAAACATCCGAACACATACCGCCAAACCTAGCACCCCATCGTGCTACCTCAAAAGGACCTTGCCTCACGAAGAGTCAGATCATGATATCGAATCAAAGCCGATCCTCGAATCGCCTCTTCACCTCTCGACGATGGAAGACTCGCAACCTCACGAACTCTAGCCCCACCGCTATCGTAATCAATCAAACGGACACCAAGGCTCGCTAATCGATGCAAATCACGAACCATGTCCCTCCTCTCTAGCTGCACATCCGATAGGCTCCCATCGACCTACGACTAAGAGCATCTCGCCACAACATTGGCCTTCCCGTGGTACAGATATCAACATCGTAATCCTTAAGCAACTCTAACCACCGCCTCGCCGTAAGTTCAGCTCCTCTGGTGAAGATATACCGAGGCTCTTGTGGTCTGTATAAATATCCACGTGAACCCCATACAAATAGTGCCTCCAGATCTTCAAAGCGAATCACTACCGCCAACTCCAAATCACGTGGGTAGTTCTCAGTTTCCTCACCGTCGGATGCATATGCTATAACCCCGCCATGCTGCATCAACACACATCCCAACCCGATGCCCGACGATCACAATACACGACATAACCATCCGACCTCCGGAAGAGTAAGAACGGGCGTCGTCAATCTCTTTCAAAGAATCGGAAACCCCGCCACAAGCATCGCCCATCGAACTTGGTCGCTTTCTAAGTCACCTAGTCAATGGTGCGTAGATAGAAGCAAACTTCTCCACGAACCGATAATAACTCGCAAGGCCCGTAAAATCGCGAACCTCGCCGGAGTAAGAGTCTAGGCCAAGTCCTCGATCGCCGATTCGCCGATTCCACTCGAATGCCATCACCACAATATGCCCAAGAAACGCCATCAAGTCAACCAAAACTCACATTTGGAAAACTTGGCGATAAACCGCCGATCCCGAGAATCACAAGACGGCCCTCAAATGCTCCGCATGCTCCTCGCCCGAGCGAGAATAAACCAAGATATCATCAATGAACACTATCACAAACGTGTCCAAAATGGTTTGAACACTCGTTCATCAAATCCATGAATACCACGAGCATTGGTCAACCCAAAAGACATGACCGAACTCATAATGCCCGCATCGTCCGAATGCACCTGGGACATCCACCTTCTCGACACGAACTCGATGATAGCCCGAACGCAGATCAATCTTGAGAAACATCTCGCGCCTCGCAATCGTCGAACAAATCATCAATCCGGGAAGGGTATTCGTTTAATGGTCACCTTGTTCACCGCTCAGTAATCAACACACATGCGCAGCGGCCCCGCCCTTCTTCTTCACGAACAATACTACTTCTGTGGGAAACATCGGGCCTAATGAAGCCCTTCTCCAAAGAAATCCTCACCGGTCCTTCACTCTCTCAACTCGGCAAAGCATTCTCAGATGGCGAATGGAAATAGCCGAGTATCCGCAATATGTCAATACAAAACTCGATCTCCTCTCAGAGGATACCCGAGGTCATCCGGGAACACGCCCGGGAACTCACGACTACGGAATCGATCAAAATCTGTACCGCACCTCGTGATCAAACACTCGAACTAGATGGTAGATATACCCTTCGCACCATCTTCCTAGCCTCGAGGTAGGAAATAAACCTACCTCTACGATACCGTGCTCCTCCCACTCAACAACCGGCCTCGTGAAATCGGAACCGCACTACTTTCTCTCTCAGCTACATTGGCATAGCAAGAAGCTAGCCAATCCATCCCCATAATCACGCCAAGTCAATCATCTCCAACTCTATCAAGTCGCCAGGTCCGACGATCAGAATGGTCACAGACAAGCCCTATATACCCGCCGAGCTACCACCGAATCACCCATCGCGTAGCTACTCGAAAGCGGTTCATGGACTCGTGCTCTATCCCTATCCTACTAGCAACAAGGGAGATATATAGGACAGAGTAGAACCCGATCTATCAAGGCATAAACATCAAACCAGAATCGATAAGGTACCGTGGACGACATCGCGAGGCCTCCCGATCCCGCTTACCGACAAAGCATAAATGCGGTTCTCGAGGACCGCTAGAATCGACCCGAGCCACGACCTCGCCGCGACTGGCTGACCCATGAGCACCCCGCCCCGGCGAGTAATCAGAGGAGATGATGAAGCGCAACAGAACTGGCGCCGAGCCCTACCACCGCCACGCCGGCCGACAAGCTCGCAGTGACCGCTGGCTACAATCGTAATAAGCTCCAAAAGTAGTACCACACTTCCCGAATGGGATCCCCGCATCGGCCACACCGAGGGTGGTCCCGATCGCCGCACTCGCTACTCGACGCTCAAGCTCGGGCCCTGGCCCGCCTCGAAAACTCGGGCCAGGCCGAGGACGGTGCGCAGAGTGCTCGAGCCGGGCCGTGCGAATCTAGATCGCCGCCGAGGCCGCCACCACGATAACCACCGTAAGACCTCCCGCCCCGCCTTCTTCTCGCCGTCGCCCACTCGTCGACTCTGGCGCCCTCGCATCCAAGCGGCGTGAGCTCGCACGCGTAATGTCCATACCCTACCGAGAGAAACCCCGCACATGACTTCCGCCATATAGTCGCTTCAGCCCGTGACATAGCGGTGCACCCTATCCTCCATATCGCTACCAATGCCGGGACATATCGAGCCAAAGAATCAAACTCGACATTGTACTCGACACAAGGCCCTCTCTGTCTCAAAGAAGAAAATCTATCACCCGCGCCTCCTCATCCGTGGAGGCAAGAAGTGAGTGAGGAAAGCCTCCGAGAACTCATCCCAAGTAGGCGGGACGCGTTTCCACGGATAACTCCCATGAATCAAACCAATCGATCGCGGTATCACGCAAACCTATGTGAACCAAAGATCACGGACTCGGTCTCCGACGCCCGATCACTCTCAAAATCCTCGACCGACGGATGAACTCCTCGGATCATCCTCCCGCCGACCCATAAAACTCCGGCGGCTACAACTCAAGAAGTCTCGTAGCCTCAAACTCTCTCGCCTCGGGTGAACAACGGTACGATCGAGCTGAGCTGAACCGCCGTGATTCAGCCTCTCTCGTGACGGCCACAACTTTAGCCAAAAGCCGGGCCATCTCTCAGACTTCCTAACTCTCCGCCCAGCCGCGGGATGTGAGGTGGGTACCGTGGTCGCCGCTGGGCCGGGCGGCGTCATAGAACTCGCCGTCTCGTATAGACGGGCCCGAGCCTCGTGACTGGGTGTCTCGCTAGCGCCTCCTGCCGCTTGCCCTTCTCGCCCGGTTGCCTTCGCGAGGCATAATCACATAGAAAGGAATACGTTAGAGGATCCAACCTATAACACGCCTCTAAAGCACGATCTCGAATGAGAAGAATGGAAACCAATCCTAAATATCCTATAGCCTCACGATTATTGGCGTGGTGCACAACACACCGATAATCAAGACTTACTAGATACGGCTCAGACACTTTCCGAGGATTAATCGCTCGATACCACTTTTGTCACGACTCGCCCGGTTCGTGGATCGTGCCTTACCGGCACCCAAGTAGTCATACATCGAGTAATCGGAAATATAAAGCAAGACATGAAAGCTTTATAAAATAAGACACGCTTTATGTGAGAAAACATCGCTTTCGCATATATATATAATCATGGTTTAGCGCTACATCCGACATCGCATAACATGACTACGCACTTAAGGAAATATACAACTATGGCGGACAGGGCCCGCCATACCCCGATCGCATAAAGCTATCTACAACAGGAGATCATACCAAAAGTAGAGCCTCGGAAGAGATGGAGCTCCCGACACCAACGTAGATCCTAAGGATGCGGATCTAGCACTCGCTTGCCCTTACCGCGGCATGAACGCACCTCAAGGAGGTCGCATAACAGTACTAAGTATGCGAAATCAGAAATACTTAAATGAAAACATATCATTTAAAAACCAGTTTACAAATATGTGTGAAACAACCAGAAACCGCACGTAGTGCCACATCACAAACAAGAGCAACAATAGGTAATCAGAATAGGTCTTGTCTAGGCCGCGAATGATCGAAACAGGCCACTCGCCCATATCATCATTCTCGCAAGCCTAATCTCGACTCGAGTCCGCATAGGCCACTCACGGGCCCGCATGAGGTATAACCCCGCATCGAGGTAGCTACTCCTCGGCATCGCCCCGACTCGTTGTCCGCATGGCCACATAGACCGCATGAGGTATAACCCCGCATACTAACTCCGAACTCTCGTAGCTCGCATAGGCCCTCGACCCGCATGAGGTATTCTCGAATCATGGTCCTGCATCGCTGAGTCTACCCGACGGAGGGCACAACCCCTATCATCTCAAGAGGTGAGTGATAGTATACTAACATAACAGCTTATCTTTAAACAACATAAGCACAACAAGGATACTCACCTATACAAACGTTACAAGATACTAACACACATAGCATCATATCATGTCTACTTATCAAACCATCTTTATTATTCTTTTCACAATATAGGTCTGTTATAAACACATAGGCAAACTTGTTTCTTTTATAAATCTTAAGTGGTTATACTTACTTCCCATAAAGCTAGTATAACTCTTAAGCTTCTGTTTTAAAAACCAATTAGTTCTCTTCTGTTAATATGATTCAGTAGTCTTTTGAAATGTTTTCAGTCCTTTATTATTCAGGCTTAAGCCGTGAGGCATTGCCGTAGTTATATTGTAAAATATCATGCTTTAGGAAGAATCACATACCTTCTCAAATAAACCACCGCCAAGTGAATATGTCACAGCAGAGTCACTATAATAGTCACAGATATCTATTAAAGACTACTCAAGGTCATTCTAAACAGGGGTTCATAATTCTACTGAAGTCGGGCAGCACTTCCTACCCAGGTGAGCTATATAAGTTCATCGTGAAAACAAATTCTATGTAAGATGATTTGATTATTCTTCTTTCAAACCCTTCTACTGTGGTAACAGTTCAATTCTATTCGTGATATACTTCTAAGTATTTATACTTATTCTTATACTATAACGGTAAGCATTCTCTAATTAAAAAGATGGATAGCATTATTACCTCGGAAACACCAATAATATCCTAGAAAAAGTCGCCCAAGACCAAGTTTTTGATCATAAGTTGTATGCTCCAAGAAACTTAGAAGTTCTTCACAACTTCTACTAAGTACTAAGGTATTTGGGCTAGGTATTTTGGGCATTATAACGATACAAGAAGGTAACTTTTCTACCAAGGGAGGGGGTAGATTTTTGGCTAGCTAGGGTATTCGCCAAGGCCACTTAGGCTAGAGGGAAGAGGGCTTGGACGAATTGGCTAACAAGGGAGAAGGAGGATTTTCAAGACTTGAAAGTAATTTGTGGATGAAGAACTCTTCATCTTAAGGGGGGTATTTATAGGTCAAGAAGTGGCCAACCAATGGCCAAGATTTAGACAAGTGCAAGGCAAGTGTAGGGTGAGGATTAACTATACACAAATATCCTACCAACTCCTTGACTTGTGCACAAGGCACAAAAAACGTGCTCCTCCTAGTCCAAATCGTCCAAATGGACGATTTCAAGTCCATCAATTGGAGGGTGACAAGTGTCGCCCTCCCGTTGGTCCAAAATGTTTCGTCTCTCGGAAAAATCCGCAAAAATTAGAAATGGCATAGCCGGAATTTACCCTACGAAAGCTGTGGAAACGTTTCGTCGGAAAACTATTCGTTTTGTGAGTTGTGCCTAAAAAAAAACGTTTTGCCTAAACTTTAAGGCTAGATTTTTTTGTACGTATTCCCTTACGTACATACTCTGGAAATACGGGGTATAACAGAAAGGAACTTCATCCTCAGCATCTATATTTACTTCATCCCCTTATTGTTCAATAAATTGTAACTTCATACCTTTTGCCTCAATCCTAGTTCCCGCAAAGACTCCAGCATAAGTCTTTTTAGGAGGGAAGGGACCTTTGCCATGGTTTGGGGGAAGATTGTTGTGAGTTGTGGCCGTGGTAGGGAAATGATGTGGTTTAGAAGGTGCATTAGTGTGTAAATCATTGGGAGGTATATCCGGAGGTATAGGAAGAGGGAAGGGTAGAAGGAGTGAGCTTGGGCCCGCAATGAAGAGATGATTTGCGTGCCATTTGGGAGGGTAGGGAATTTGTGTTGGTTTTCGTAAGGAATAGAAGGAAGAGGAGATAGAAGGTGTGGTATTGTGAAATTCAGGAAGTAGTGAAGTGGTATTAGATGAGAGAGGAAGTTTAGGACTCTACCAATCAGGAAGTGTTAAAGACGAAAGGAGTGTTGTGATTCTTGAGATTGGCTCCACTTAGCAAACTAGCTAAAGTAGGAAGGCTTCATTGGTGACACTTAAAGAAATCTGGGTTGTTGACTTGAATCACGAGAAGGCACTTTGAATGCCGTCTCATTCAATGTTGACCCTCGCTCTTGCATCATTGATGGTTATGGAGTTCCTAGGCTCCTCGACATAGAAATAGCTTTGTTTCTCACAATTGACTTGGCTCTTCGTGTAACGTGAGTAGTCAATGCCCCTAGATTGTCCCCCTGATCCGTCTTGGAACCAAGACCATTATAAAGTCCCGGAGTTATTAGAGAGTCATTGATACCCGCCACATTCAATGCCGACCCCTCGGCTCTCGTAATAGTGATGGTTGTGGAGTTCCTAGGCTCCTTGGACAAAGAAATAGCTTTGTTTCTCACAATTGACTTGCTCTTCGTAACGTGAGTAGTCAATGCCCCTAGATTATCCCCCTGATCCGTCTTGGAACTAAGACCATCATAAAGAACCGGAGTAATGAGAGAGTCGTTGGTACCCGCCTCATAAATGTGCGACGCCTCGGCACCCTCAATCAAAACGTTGGAACCCACCATTGACTTAGCTCCTTGTAAAACGGGGGTAGTTAATGTCCCTAGGTTATCCCCGCCCGCCTTGGAAATCGACCATCATTAAGGCCCGATGTTGGGAGTGTAAACTTGATACCCGCATTAAAGTTTGACGCCAAGACCTTCAAATATGACGTCAAACTCGGGGCTAGAAACCCTTCGTATTCCACATCCGATCTTGATCCTTGCATAGAGTGCATATTCCTAGTATCATTGTTATCCTCGTGACCCGCCTTAGCCTTCTCGACCCAATACCCACCCGTAATAGAGTAGTCCCATCGCTTCCGGGCATCAAGTTTGCTCTTCGACATCCGTTGAACTTCTTGGGGATAAGTACCATCAATGCTTTAAACCGACTTGAATCAAACAAGACATGATTACTTGGACCCATGAACCCCGCACGACCCGCCAAGAACCTTTGACCCACGCCCGACCCTTTAGACCCGAGAATGCCATCGTGTCTTGCTTCACCAATTGCAATGTCCGCCCAGATTTTAACCCTTTTCCGCAAACCCGAGAGAATTTCCGTGTAGTGTCGGGTACTAATGCCGAGTGACTGTCTAGTTCTTCCGAAATGATCCCTTTACCAACAAATTGGCCCGTGGAATGATCAACCACCATAGTAGCATTGTGGGCGTCAATGGTCCCGCCAAGTTCCGCTTCAAACTCACTAATATCCAAGCTTTCAATTTCGATATTTTTGCCCCATTCATGTATCCTTTGTAGCATAGAATCATCTACTACATTTTCTAAAGGAAAGCGCGAGTGCAGAGTAACATGAACCAACACGTAGGGTCCGAGATTGCCGAATAAAATTTTCCTGCAATTGTTGGACTACTGCCATTCTTTTTTTTCTTCTTTGTTCTAGCTTTAGCCGAACTGCCTGAACCTCCTGAAT
Organism: Przewalskia tangutica; assembly: GCA_029844215.1. Taxonomy (NCBI): domain Eukaryota; kingdom Viridiplantae; phylum Streptophyta; class Magnoliopsida; order Solanales; family Solanaceae; genus Przewalskia; species Przewalskia tangutica. The sequence continues at coordinate 74,728,899 of CM056725.1, forward strand.
CATTGCTAGAACGTGTGTAACGTTTAGACTTTTTCATATTGTGGACAATAACAATCAAACCATAATGAGTCAAACGAAAAACTAAGGGGGGGGGGGGGGGGAAGAAGAGGAAGAAACCTAAGGAGCAACTAAGGGAAACGTTGAGAGCGTTTTCTTAGTGAGAGAAACTTCTCTCTAACTCCTTGTTGAAAGGCAATTTCAAAACTTTGAGGGTAAACTTTTTATACTAGCCATCCTCACCGCATCACTGCGGCTCCACACACAAGAAACCCCACCTCCATCCTGGCCCTACGGAGTGGGTACCGCAAGGCTTGCAGGCGAACAGTGTAGGGATTTTTTATGAGGCTTGGTTCTAGTCTCGATGGTCATGGGAATCGAACTCGAGACCCAAGACAGCAATACCCTTAGTGTAATGACCACTTGGTCAAACACCTCGGATCTTAACATTTCATATTAGGTCACTTAACTTTAGAATCAAGTCAAGGACACAAAAAGGAAATCCAACTCCTTTAACACACGTGCGTCTACCGCACTATATATTTCACAAATAATCATGCTCAAGAGAATAGGAAGAATCACATACCTCTTCGGCTTAAATCCACTAGCCAAGTCGAGTATGCCGCGCGTAGAATATCCACCTATAACAACCACAATACATCTATCAACTTCTAGTTCTCTTCGTAGAATATTTCTAAGTAAAGCGTCTCTTATTCTACGGAAAATCGGGCAACACTTACCCTGTAACTACGTACCTCCACCTTTTTTAAGGCCCGATATCAATAGCCAACATGCCACAATTAAGGTGCAATAATACAACAACTCAAAGGGGATTACACGCCTAACTGGACGTGTAAAATTCTGCCCCACAATATACTAAACAGTCCATTTCTTTTCAATCTTCCTTCCATACATCATATACTCAATTATAAACTACTACAACATGTAATCTCCAATTACAATAGAAGGACAAAGATCATTACCTCGATAAGCCCAAAATTTTCCAATGATTAAAAGTCGATCCTTAGGAATTCTTAGCTCCAATTCCTTACGTTCCAATCCACTCCAAGCAACCCTTAGAAGTTCCTAACCAACTTCACTTCAAGATCCAACTCCAAAAAGTGAAGAACACCTTAGGTTCCAAACCTACAAGTTTCGGCCAAGGGGTGTATATAGGCTAGGGGTGTGAAATCTTTTCTAACACTTGGTTCACAATCTTCCTAACACCTTAAGGAAGAACACTTAAAAGTTTAAGAATTTTTGGACAACATTTGGTCAAAGCTAAGGGCCATTGCCGAGACACTATCAAAGGGGAGGGAGTATTTCAAGTCTTGGAAATTAATTCAAGTGTGGATGAAGAAGTCTTACAACAAGGGGGTATTTATAGGGAAATCAAGGGCTAGGATGCAAGCAAGTGTGTGGTCTAGATTGGGGACATGTGTGTGTGTGTCCCACAAGCCACTTGTCCAACACAAGACTTGGGACACTTGGCTTGCCACATGTCCAACTATTTCGGCCACAAGGCCACTTGTCACACCAATTTTGGCCATGTGCCACCTAAGGTGGTGACACGTGTTGTCCTCCTATTCGTCCAAAATATTTCATCTTCCGAAAACATCCATAATAGCCAAAATCTCGAAAACAATGTGGGCCCCACAAAACTATGAATTTTCCCCGTGGGCCCCACGTGACCAAATCTGGAAATAAAATTCCATAATTCTCTAATATTCCAAGAAGTCCAAATACCAAATCTGGGAATCCAATTCCCATTTACGAACCTTTTTCCTTCACAAAATCCGGAAAATTTTCCGCTTTAAAATCAAATCTTTCTTCCTTTCCAATCTTAATGTCGATTCTCGCACGCACGCCTTCACATACATACCTCGAACTACGGGTGTAACAAGACCGTTATGATTTCATTACGTATTTTCGCCACATACTTGGTACTGTTATCGACTCCTTCGGGCCGCTCACGCCGCAGAGGTACACCGATTGTTGATCCTCGCCATGGATCACGGTTCGCATTTTGGGAAGCCCGCTTCCGAGGCTTATCTTTTGGTATGTTTCCGAGATTGTAGGTTCTTGTACATTCTGGGTATGGCGGGCCCCGTCCCGTCAGTTGTTATAAAAACTCTTAGAGGTCCAGTAGATCGCTGTGAGTTGGGCTTGTAAAGGATAACTGTTCGGTTTTATATATATGCGTAAATGTGACCGCTTTGGTTAGCCTGTTTTATTTCATATTGTTTCATATCTATAAGTTTTTATTTCCGCGATTTTCTCTCGATGTTTTATCACTGGGTGCCCGGTAAGGCACCGCATGCCCGAGGTCGGGTCGTGACAAAAGTGGTATCAGAGCAGTTAGTCCTCAGAAAGTGTCTACAGACCGTATCTAGTAGAGTCTTGATTATCGGCGTGTTGTGCACCACGCCAATAATCAGGATGCTGCAGGAAATTTAGGATTGGTTTTCATTCTTCTCACTCTGAGATCGTGCGATAGAGTTGTGTTATAAGTTGGACTCCCTCTGACGTATTCTTATGTACAAGTTATGCCTCCACGCAAGGCAACCAGGGCCAGAAGGGCAAGGCATATGAGGGAGTTGCGAGTAGAACACATAGGGTTACGAGGGCACAGGCCCATTCATTACCTGAGGTAGTGCTTCAGACGACGAGTTCTGCAACGCCACAAACCGTGAGAGTTTAGAGCAAGAATGTCTCACGAGGCCACGACTGAGCCTCCAGTCCCACGGCCAGGAACAGAGGATATGTGTTACAATGAGATGTCCCAGTTACTAGCTAGGATTGTGGCGAGGCATGAGGACAGACGGGAGCTGGTGGTACCGGTGGTACACCCCAGAACCGAGAGCTTGAGGCTTCGGGACTTCTTGAGTTGCAGTCCACCAGAGTTCTATGGATCGAGAACCGAAGAAGATCCTCAGGAGTTTATTCGACAGTTGCAGCGGATTATGAAGGTGATCAAGGCCTCAGAGGCCGAGTCGGTGGTACTGGGTTCTTATCGGCTGCGTGATATTGCGCCAATCGTATGATTCATGGAATCGCCCCGGGAGCATGCGCTTCCAACTGGCTGGGACGAGTTCTCGGAGGCATTTCTTAACCACTTCTTGCCTCCACAGATGAGGAGATCCTGGGTGGATACGTTCTTGTTGTTGAGACAGAATGGGCGGACGGTTCGAGAGTACAACATAGAGTTCGACTCATTAGCTCGGTATGCCCCCACTCTAGTGGCAGACATGGAGGATAGAGTGCACCAATATGTCACGGGACTTGATGATTATCTAGCAGAGGTTTGTACAGGAGTAGCTCTTCAGCCGGGCATGGACATTGCCCGCATCCAGGCTTATGCACAGGGGACTGAGGAACGTAGAGGTCGATGAAATGACCGAGATCAGCATAAGAGGGCCAAGACAGTTGGGTCCTTTGGTAACTTTCGAGGCAGACCGCCTCAGCAACAGACTAGTTATGCGCCTCCGCCAGTACAGAGTGGTCCTCCGCGCCTTCGTAGGCCCAGGTATTCAGGAGCAGGTCAGGGCTCCAAGGGTTCTGGTTTTCGGGGAAGTAGGGGTGTTGGCCAGATGAAGCCACCCCTACCTCGGTGTGGCATCGTGGTAACTCCCATGCGTGAAGTGTCGGTGTTCAGAGAGCTTGTTTTACATGCGGCCAGCAGGGCCATTTTGCGAGAAATTATCTGACCAGAGGTAGCGTAGATGTTAAGACACATCCTTCGGGGTCGGTAGCTGGTTCATCGCCTTCTATAGCTATGCGCCCAACAGGGCAGGATTATGATTAGAGCGACAAAGGGAAAGTGAAACAGTAATTACAGGTATATCCTTAACCCTCTAGAGATTAGTATGCGTGATAAGATGATTATATGTTAAGTGTTATGTTCGGTTAGCATTTTTGTAAATTGTGTTTAAGACACCTGCTTAGAAGGAAAGGTCGGTTTGGGTGCATGGAGATTATGAGCCTTAGAATATAGATAACCGTGGAGACATTAGATGCAAGGCCGTCTTGAATTTTTTTTTTACGATTGATCTTTGTTGAGGTACATAGTATACGTGGAGTATAATTGTGTAATAAGTCCATGAGTGGTGTGTAATGAAAGTGGGTAGTTGAGCTAAGAAGACCCATAGGCTTTAATGACGTAAATAAGTAAGATCGTTCCGGACCAGGAACAAGAGTTTGGCGCGAAATGGGTCGGGTTGAGGCCAGATCGCGGTTCAACCGGCATCCCGGAATGAGGTGGGCAGTTTGATGTGGTCCCGCTTGGTGATAGGGTCACTAGGGTGCTAGGTCCAAGTTTAGGTAACCATTGTACGAGTTCGTAGACGCGTTCGACCAGAACCGGTCGTGAAGGCCGAGAATGGCCTTAAAGGAAATTGAAGCTAGTAATGACCAAGTTTGGAGGTGGTAACTCCAAGGTGTTGAAAACTGAAGCGATTAATGAAATGTGGTACGTGTACTATAAGAGTTCGGGTGTACGAGGAGAGTACGACGAGTAATAAAAGAAGGGAACATGTGTTAAAAGAATGGAAGTGATCATTTTTGTGAAGTAAAGGTGCGAAGAGAGTATCCTTTAGACCATGAGTGGGAGCTAATGGTGATGTTATATACGTTAAAGTTGGTTCCTCGTTGGCTTGGATTTAAGTATTGCGCATGTGTTATATTATGGTCATGTGTGGCATAATTGGTTTTGTAAGTATAGTAGTGAAGACTATACCGGCGCATGTATGTTTGGAGACTTAGAAGGAACATTCGGGACGAATGTTTCTAAGGGGGGAAGAATGTTACACCTCGTAGTTCCAGAGTATGTATGTGAGGACGTACGTACGAGGATATAACACTAAGTACGAAAGGGAAGAAAATTTTGATTTTCCGACGGAAATTTTTTCGGATTTTGTGAAGGAAAAAGGTTCGTAAATGGGAATTGGATTCCCAGATTTGGTATTCGGACTTCTGGGAATATAATAGATTATGGAATTTTATTTCCACATTTGGTCACGTGGGGCCCACGGGAAAAATTTACGGTTTTGTGGGGCCCACATTGTTTTCGACATTTTGGCCAATATGGATGTTTCCGGAAGATGAAATATTTTGGACGAATAGGTGGGCGACACGTGTCACCCCCTTAGGTGGCATTATGGCCGATTTGTGTAGACAAGTGGCCCTTGGCCGAAATGGTGAGACAAGGACTAGAATCAAAAGGACTTAAACTACAATTTGTCGAACAAGAAGGGGATGATGTGGAATTGGACGCAAAGGACGAGGTTCCCTTTGTTGAAACTTGGGGTTATTGTCTTATTGGGTGCTTCACGGGTCCTTTCCCGGGACGTGAGTGTAACGACCCGTTCCGGGGCCCGTTACTGGTGCCTTATCCCGGGCACCCTTGTGCCCAAAATTCGGTTCTTTGCCTAACTTAAGGCTCAAATTCTCTACGACGCCCCACGCATACTGGAAATACGGTATAACATTCTCCTTCCTTAGAAACATTCGTCCCGAATGTTCCTTCTCAAGTCTCAACACAAACATGCGCTAGTATAGCCTTCACTGCTATACGCACGAAAACAATCATGCCACACCTGGCCATAAAATAACAAACACACCAATACTTAAACCCAAGTCAACGAGGAAACACCTCTAATCATCACAAAAACCCCTTACCAGAGGTCTAAAATATACCCCCTTCACACCTTCATTTCACAAAAGAAACGATCACACACGTTCACTTTTCCCCCATCTTGTTGTACCCTTCTCGAACACTCAAACTCTTTCTAGTATCCGTACCACACTTCCGTCAACGCTCATACCAACCTCGAGTCACTACCTCCAAACTTGGTCATCTTGCTAACCTCGATCTTCTCTAAGGCCGTTCCCGGCCTCCACGATCCGCTTCTGGTCGAACATATCCACCAACTCATACGATGGTCATACAAACTTGGGCCTAGCATCCTCGTGACCCTACCACCTGGCGGGACCACCCAGAACTGACCCCACCTTAATCCGGGTTACGGGTTGACCCGTATCACGTCCTCAACCCGACCCACAATCGCGTCACGCCCTTGTTCCCCGACACGGAACAATCCTGCTAAATCACATCATGAAAGCTACCACTTCCATCTCACATTACCCATGGACTGATCACTCACATAAAACCCACGTATACTACGCACTCTGATAAAGGTCAAACATAAAACGAATCTTTTACTCAAGACGACCTTACCTCTAAGGTCTCAATCGTGACAGTCTAGGGTTCACACTTACCATGCCCCCATACTTATCCTCCCAACTAAGCATGTTTTCTAACTCACAATTAACACAACGCTATTCGTACATAGCACATAATAATGAGACCATCATAACAAGCATACCAAAACTCTAGAGGGTTAAGGATATACCTGAAGCTACCGCTCCACTCTAATCATAGCCCACTGCAGGCTTATAACCGTAGGCGCGATGAACCAACCATCGATCCGTAGAGTCGAGTCGTAACATCCGTATACCTGGTCGGACGGTTCCTCGCAAAATGGCCCCGCTGGCCGCAAAATAACAAGCTCCCCGCACCACGACACTTCAAATGCGGTCTACTACATCGACCACACCGAGGTAGGGGTGACCGTGATCCGCCAACACCCTTACTTCCTCGAAACTCAACCTCGAGCCTCGACCGCTCCCGAATACTGGATGCTCAAGGTTGTGGAGGACCACTCTGACCGCGGAGGTACAAAACTAGTATCTTCGAGATCGCCCGCCAAAGTCACCAGGACCTCGTTGTTCTCGCCTCTTCTCGCCGATTCGTCATTCCGCCGACCTTCCGTGCCTCACATCCCGGTCATGAGCTGCGTGCGGGCAATGTCCATGCCCTACCAAGAGCTACTCCCGAACATGCCTCGACATGTAATCATCGAGCCTCAGAACATATCGGTGCACTCGATCCTCCATACTAGCTACCAACGCTGGACGCATCGCCAATGAGTCGAACTCCACATTGTACTCCCGAACCGCACGCCCGCTCGTCTAAGCATCAAAATCTGTCGCCCGCGTGCTCCTCATCCGCGGAGGCAAGAAGTGCGTGAGAAAGCCCCCAAAACTCATCCCATACCGCTGGAGGTGCATGCTCTCCCGAAAGCTCCCATGAATCAAACCAATCGATCGCGGTATCACGCAGCCGACGCGAACCAAAGGTCACAGACTCGGTCTCAAGCCTTGATCACCCGCATGATCCGTCAGAATCGCCGGATGAACTCATGCGGATCATCCTCGAGCCTCGACCCATAAAACTCGCGGGCTACAACTCGTAAAGTCCCGTAGCCTCAAACTATCTACTCGGGGTGAACCATCGTGCTCGAACTGAATCGCCGATCCAATTATCTCATATCTGCCACGACCACTCGCCAGAATCGGGCCATCTCCTTGTAACCCATCTCTCTCGCCTGCATCGTGGACGAGGCTCGTGTATCGCGTCTCGGCAGCCATTGTTGCGCTCTAACCTCTGCTGGGCCGGGCGCTACAAAACCCGGGCTCAAGCACAACTCGTGTACTGCGGGCTGCGCTGCATACTCTCTCAGATCTCACTAGCGGTTCCTCGCTGCCTTGCCCTTCGTGGCTCTGGTTGCTGCGGAGGCATAATCGGTAAAACGAGATACGTCGGAGGGTCCAACTTACAACACAAACTCTAAGGCACGATCTCGTAATGAGAAGAATGGAAACCAATCCTAAATGTCTCAGCCTCCTCGATTATAGATGTGGTGCACAACACATCGATAATCAAGACTCTACTAGACACGGTTCAGTAGACACTTTCCGAGGATTAACTTCTGCGATACCACTTTTGTAACGACTGCCCGGTTCAAGCATCGTGCCTTATCCCGCACCCTAGTGACACAACATCGAGAAAACCAATGGAAAATAAAACTTTAAACAAGAAACAAGATATATGATCATAAACAAAGCCAACCCAACTGCTACCTTCCAATAACATATATAAATACAACTCTTTCAAAACGAATGCTTTAATCCTTTTTACAAACCCCGCCACAACAAAGATTCATGCACTTCTAAGATTTACAACAACTATGACGGGACAGGCCCCGCCATACCCACAATGTACAAGAACCTACAACTCCGGGAACACATCCCCCAAGATAAGCCTCCGGAGACACCGAGCTACCCAAAACGCGGAACAGAGATCCTAAGCGCGAGGATCCACGACCGATGTACCGCTACCTGCGGCCTGACCGCAGCCCCGGCGAGGTCAAGACAACAGTACCAAGTATGTGAAATCAGAATATCAGAAATGAAATCATACTAGTCTATATAAAGCAGGAGACATGTATGATAACCAAACTACAGTTCACAACATAAAAGCAGTCATGTCCAGTCAGGGACTCACGCCCTCAAGTCATCACTCAAATATAACTATGGGTCTCACGCCCACAACATCAATCATGTTCGCATCATGGCCGCATGCCCCCGGAATTCTGCATCGGTGTAGACATGTCCATGATGCAACAATAATACCAATGCCCCATGGCCACATGCCCCCGGAATTCTGCATCGGTGTAGACACGTCCATGTGACATCAACAATAATATACTGGGTGATCAACCCTGCCGCATGGCCACATGCCCCCGGAATTCTACCTCGGTGTAGACATGTCCATGTAACCACAATAACAATATATCGGGTAATCAACCCTGCCGCATGGCCACATGCCCCCGGAATTCTACCTCGGTGTAGACATGTCCATGTGACATCAACAACAAGACAGTAATCAAAATGGAAACATACCCGTGGAATTCTCCACACGCCAAAGACGCCCAAGTAAGTTCTCAATAAGTCAACCTACCTCTATCGAGAGACGCGGTAACACAGAAATACAACACTTGTACAACAAAGGCTATCATCACAAGCATAGGCAAGTTTCACACAACTCAAAGTACTTTCCCATAAGTCACACAATACCCGTAGTATATAAAAATAGAGTGACTATCTTTTTAAGTAAACCAAAATACTTCCTTTTTGCAAAAATCAAGTAACCACATTATTTCCAAACATTCAAGTTTGCCTAATTTCAAATGCTCAAGTTTCTCATTTTAGAAAGGTTTTATAACTCATAGTCTTAATCCCTTTTAAAACAATTGAGTAACATATTTCTTATGTGTGAGCGTTTATTCTTGTTTATAACGATCTTATTACAGCAGCCATGATCTAGAAAATGTAATATCATTTTGTCTCATCTTAGCTTCTATGCAGATGGAGGTTTCTACTGGTTTTAATACAACACATCATTATTCAATACATTATCCTTTATTAACGCCGCAGGGTCCTGTCGATACACATTCTCGATTTCCAAATCAAGAAACATTATCCCTTTAAAACCAAGTACTCATTACTCACGAATGAGGTTTTACACAAACATCCACATTAAAACAAATAAGTTAAGTCTCTTAACTTCTAACATCAGTAAACCATTTTCTTACCTACATAAAGCTGTTATAACCAACTTCCCATAAAGCCGTTATAACACTTTATGTTTAAACCAAACAAATACACTTAGCACTTGTACGTCCACCGTACTACATAGTTACACACATATCATGCTAGAACAGATAGGAAGAGGTTCACATACCTCGCGACGAGTATCGACAATAAGCAAAATGCTCCAAGTACTACAACCTTGCTAGCCCTTTCCACTCTCAAGTAGAATACGCTACTCTTAGTACTTTCACCTAAAAAGGTCACAAACGTCTATTAACTTTTAAACATACGGTTCCATTTCTCTACGTAAAATTCGAAGACCTCCCGCAACAACAGAAATCTCCTCTCTATCGAGGCCGCCACCAAGCCAACCAGTGGGTTTACACGTCTAACCCGACGTGTACAATTCTACTCAGTAATACTACACAAGTCTACTGCAATACAGTCCTATGTAAATACAGTTCAGTTCTTTTCTTTAAATTCAGGCTTAAGTCAAAAGACATTGCCGCACAATAATGTTCAGTACTATATATAGTATACTTCAACTATATATTCCTACAACATGTAATCTCCAATTACAACTAGAGGGACAAGATAATTACCTCGATAAGCCCATAATTATCCAAGTTAAATGTCGATCCTTAGCAACGTTTAGCTCCAACTCTGGGTGCTCCATCCCGCTCCAAACAACCCTTAGAAGTTCTAACCAACTTCTACTTAAATACTTCAATCAATCAATGAAGATTTCCTTAGGGTTTCGGTTTGAGACTAAAGGGACAAAAGGTAGTATTTCCTGCTCTACGATAGAGGTATCTTTGGAATACTACAAGGTACAAGGCTAAGGTATTTTGGGCATTATAACAATACTTGGAAGACAACTTTCTACCAAGGGGGTAGGCCTGGCTAGCACAACTAGGCTAGGGGAGGGTGTTCTCGACCCAGGGCCTTTCTCTAAGGGGGAGAGGGGAGTTGGACGAGAGCAACAACAAGGGAGAGGGAGGGATTTCAAGACTTAGACAAAGTGAGGAGTGAATGAATAAGTCTTCACAAGGGAGGGGTATTTATAGGGAAACCAATGGCCTTGATCAAGCCAAGTGCAAGGCAAGTGTAAGGCCTTGATCAAGCCAAGTGCACCCTAACCCCTACACCACAAAACAAGGCACAAAACATGGCACCAAACAAGCCACAAAACAAGGCCAAAACAAGGAGCCAATTGGCCTTGAAAACGTGACCAAATCGTCCAAGGGTTGCCGCCCCTAGCTTCCAATGTGAGGGTGACACATGTCACCCTCCCGTTGGTCCAAAATGTTTCGTCTCTCGGAAAAATCCGCAAAAAATATAAATGACATAGCCGGAATTTTCCCAACGTAAGCTGTGGAAACGTTTCGTCGAAAAATGACTCCAATCGGCACTTGTGCCCAAAATTCGGTTCTTTGCCTAACTTAAGGCTCAAATTCTCTACGTACGTCCTTACGTACATACTCTGGAAATACGGGGTATAACAGTGAGGCATTAAAATCTATTGTTAAAAAATGGGGAGTTAAGTGTAGAATCATCCCATACGGACGTCGATGGACTATTATCCGATTTATGACTGAACAAGATCGCATCACGGTATTTCATGGTGGCCCTTATACGAAATTTGGGAAAAATTTGATGTTAAAATCAGTTGATAAGGACACTTTGCTCACAGATGATCTTTTCATGAACATCCCGGTTTGGGTAGTGCTTCGTGATGTTCCTTTGTCGGTATGGAGCGCATCCGGGTTAAGTAAGATCGCCTCACGTGTGGGGAAGCCCTTGTATACGGACCAATTCACGAAGGAGAGGTCCAAAATGAATTATGCACGAATATTAATTGAAGTCAATGTTAGCAAGGAGTCGGTCATGGAATTTAATGTTAAATTACCAAGCAATATCAAGTATGTTCAAAAGGTGGAATATGAGAATTATCCCGATTTTTGTTTTCATTGCAAAGTATTCGGGCATAATCATTCCAAGTGTAAAAAATTGGAGGAACATGTAACGCCTATGGAGACAATGAGCACTCATGAACCAATGGTTGTACCGGACAAAGGAATGGATTCGGAAATAGTTGGTGTTAATAAACCTACACGCTCACTTCAAACCAACCCCCTCTTTGTTCGACTACCAGTCGGTGGATCATTGAACAATGTAGTGGACATGAATGTGAGGACTAAGGGGGTTCCTAATACGCATTTGATTCCGGATACTTTTAGAGGTACTCCAGTGTCAAGGCAAAAAGATAAGGATGGATGGCATGAAGTAACTCCAAGAAAGAATTTCCAAAGAAACAAAGGTAAAGTTGCAAGTATGAAGATTGGAGGAGCATTCCATTACCCCCCGATTTCCAAAGATACGGGTTCATCTCCCGGTTGATGTTATTATGAACAAAGCCAAGCAGCAAGTTTGAGAAGTGGAAGAGTATTTATGATGTAATCCCCTCTTGTAACGTCACCTATGAGTGAACGCCGCATCCCTCCTTCATTTCTTGTTTTGTGTTACGTTGAGGATTGAGAACCCTCAATGAGTGATTGTAGTTCCCAGTTTCTTTTATAATAATATTTTCATTTACCCGGAAAAAAGAAGAAAAAAATGGTGAGACAAGTGGCAAGCCCCTCAAGTTTTTGTGTGGACATGTGGATTGTGGGGCTCACACACACTTGTCCCCAATCTCATCCACACACTTGCTTTGATCCTAGCCCTTGGTTGGCTTATAAATAGACCCTTGTAGCAAGACTTCATTCCACACTTAGAATAATTTCCAAGGCAAATACTCCATCCCTTCCTTGAGTGTTCTCGGCAATTGGCCTTCCCCTTGACCAAAAGTTGACCAAAAATTCTTAAACTTTAAGTGTTCTTCCTTAAGGTGTTAGGAAGATTGTGAACCAAGAGTTAGGCAAGATTTCACACCCCTAGCCCTAAAACCTTGCCTTGGCCGAAAGTTGCTATGTTTGGAACCTAAGCGTTCTTCACTTTTTGGAGTTGAATCTCGAAGAGAAGTTGGTTAGGAGCTTCTAAGGGTTGTGTGTAGCTGATTGGAACGTAAGGATTTGGAGCTAAACTTGCTAAGGAGAGATTTTAAGTTCTTGCATATTTTTGGGCTTATCGAGGTAATGATCTTTGTCCTTCTATTGTAATTGGAGATTACATGTTGTAGTAGTTATAATTGAGTATATGATATGTGGATAGAAGGTTGAAAAGAAATGGATTGTTTTATATATTATGGGGCAAAATTTTACACGTCCAGTTAGGCGTGTAATCCCCTTTGAGTTGTTGTATTATTGCGCCTTAAATGTGGCAGGTTGACTATTGATATCGGGCCTTGAAAAAAGTGGAGGTAAGTAGATACAGGGGAAGTGCTGCACAATTTTTCATAGGATAAGGAACCTTATACGAAGAGATTTAGACATTGATAGACGTGTTTGGTTGTTATAGGTGGATATTCTATGCGCGGTATACTCGACTTGGCTAGTGGATTAAGCCGAAGAGGTATGTGATTCTTTCTATACTCTTGAGCATGATTGTTGTGAACTATATAGTACGGTAGACGTACGTGTGTGGACTGAATTTGGTTTGTTTAAAACATAAAGTGTTATAATGGCTTTATGGGAAGTTAGTTATAGCGACTTTATGAAGATGAAAGAATGGCTTGAATTATTCTAGAAAGTTAAGAGACTTGACTTATAAACGACTTGATTTTGGGAAAGTATAAAGTAACTTGATTTAAAAGTATAGGTTACTTGTTTTGAAAAGAGTAAGTTACTTGAGTTTAAAAGTGTAAGTAACTTGTTTTTGAATATTGAACTTGTCTTGAATAAGAAAGTATAAGTGGCTTGATTTTAAAAGGTGTGTGTCTTGATCTTAATAGAGTGAGTTACTTGGGTTTTGAAAGTATACTTGACGTTGTTTTAAAAGTGTAAGCCACTTGGTTTAAGAAGTATAAAGTACTTGATTTAAACATGAATGTGTTTTGATACTACGGATATTAGTATCGTGTTGTTTTTACATAAAAAGAGATATTTTTGAAAGAATTGAAGTATGTTGTACTTGGGGTTAAACACCCGGATTTTTGGCATAAAATGAGAGTCTAAGAGTATGTTAAAACTTTCCTATGCTAGTTGTGATAGCCTTTGTTGTGCAAATGTTATATTCTTATGGTACCGCGTCTCTCGATAGAGGGCCGGTCATCCCCCTATTTCCTTGGAGATACTGACCCGTTGGGTGGCCCACGGGTATGCTTCCATTTTTATTTGTTACATGGACATGTCTGCACCGATAAAGGAATTCCGAGGGAATGCGGCCATGCGGCGGGTTAAACTCCCGGTATATTGTTATTGTTACATGGAAATATCTGCACCGATGAAGGAATTCCGGGGGCATGCGTCCATGCAGCGGGTTAAACTCCCGATTTGTTATTGGTATTCCACAGAGTAGTTCCCCATGAAGTTTCGTGATGCAGGAGGTACCTGGTAGTTAGCCTACGTACTTGCCGGCCGACGTGATGCGAGTGGATCCGTAGTGGCTTTCAGATTTGCCCCGGCCACCGTGGCGCAGTGGAATCTGGTTGTTGACGCAGGCGGTTCTGGTAGTTGGCTTTCGTACTTGCCTCGGTCGGATGCGCGACGCAGGAGGTACCTGGTAGTTGGCCTTCGTACTTGCCCCAGTCAGTTTTATAGCATTGTTGGTACGGTAGAATCTGGTAGATGGCTGCAGTGCTTGCCCCGGTCATATCTCGTGGCGACAGGTTGGTTCTGGTAACTGGCTTTCATACTTGCCCCGGTCAGTTGATGATGCAGGCTGGTTCTGGTAGCTATGCCTTCGTACTTTCCTCGGTCAGTTTTATGATGCAGGCTGGATCTGGTGTGTAGCTTTCCTACTTGGCCCGTACAGTTTTTATGGCACAGGTGGGACATGGTGTTCGTATGTACTTTTTGGTGTTTTATTATATCATAGGCTGCCGGCAGTGAGGAAGGAGTTCCACGGGCATGATTGATATTGCGGGCGTGAGACCCATGGTTATATTTGAGTGATGACTTTGAGGGCGTACGTCCCTGACTTGACATGACTGCTTATATATTGTGTAACTATAGTTTGGTTATCATACATGTCTCCTGTTTTATATAGACTGTTATGATTTCATTCTGATTTTCGGGCCACATACTTGGTACTGTTAGATCGACCTCCTTCGGCCGCTCATGCCGCAGGTAGAGGTACACCGGTTGTTGATCCTCGCTCATAGGATCACGATTCTGCGTTTTGGGAAGCTCTGTTTCTCCGGAGGCTTATCTTTTGGTATGTTTCCTTGAGATTGTAGGTTCTTGTACATTCAGGGGTATGGCGGGGCCCTGTCCCGTCGTAGTTGTTATAAAAACTCTTAGAGGTCTGTAGTACTGTTGTGAGTTGGGCTTGTAAAGGATAACTGTTCGACTTATATATATATATATACAGAAAGGTGACCGTTTTGGTTAGCCTATTTCTTATTTCATATTTTTTCATATCTATAAGTTTTTATTTCTGCTGATTTTCTCTGATGTTTTATCACTAGGGTGCCCGGGGTAAGGCACCAGTCGCGGGCCCGAGGTCGGGTCGTGACAGTATGGCTTTTGCGTAAAAAGAGATCTTTTTGAAAGAATTAAAGTATGTAGTACTTTGGGGTTAAAACCCGGATTGTTGGCATAAAATGAAAGTACTTTGAGTTTATAAAAATGGTGAATCAGTTTACATGTTAATGAAAGTCTAAGAGTATGTTAAACTTACCTGTGCTAGTTGTGACAGCCTTTGTTGTGCAAGTGTTGTATTTCTATGTTACCGCATCTCTCGATCGAGGGTCGATTATCTTGTTATTTATTTGGACATACTGATGCTGTTGGATGGTCCACGGGTATGCTTCCACTTTGAGTGTTATCATGTTATTTCCTTGGACATACTGACACGTTGGGTGGCCCACGGGTATGCTTCCACTATATCGTTCCTTTGGACATACTGACACGGCGATGGTCCACTGTATCGTCCACTAGGATTGTTCCATGGCCATGCTTACACCGAGGTAAGATTCCGGGGGCATGCGGCCATGGTGCGGGTTAAATTCCCGGGTAATGTTATTAGTCCATGGACTAGCTATCCATGAAGCTTGCCGCAGTGATGAGTGGTCACGGGCTTGATTTGTACATGTAGTTACAGACACACTTTAGATACTTGTCCTGGTCATTTCTCGTGTATCGGCAGGCTCTGGTAGATAGCTTAAGATACTTGCCCCGGTCATATCTCGTGAGACGGTAGGCTATGGTACGTTGGCTTAAGATACTTGCCCCGGTCAGTTGCGTGACGCAGGATTGGATCTGGTAGTTGGTTTCCGTACTTGGCCCGTAAAGTTTTATGATGCAGGATTGGATCTTGTAGTTGGCTATTCTACTTGGCCTGATCGGTTTTATGACGCAGGCATGATCTAGTGTTCAGGTACACATATGGGTGTTGTTTTACATCATGTACTGTCGACAGTGAGGAAGGAGTTCCACGGGCATAATTGATATTGTGGGCGTGAGACCCATAGTTATATGTGAGTGATGATTTTGTGGGCATGCATCCCTGACTTGACATGACTGTTTATTTATTGTGAAATTGTCTTTTAAAAGGATGAAATGTGATTTCATTACAAGATTTTCGCCACATACTGTACTGTTATCTCGACCTCCTTCGTGGCCGTTCATACCGCAGGTAGAGGTACACCGGTTGTTGATCCTCGCTCATATGATCACGGTTCTGCGTATTGGGAAGCTCCGTTTCTTCGTAGGCTTATCTTTTGGTATGGTTCCCTGTCATTGTAGGTATTTATTCATTCAGGGGTATGGTGGGGCCCTGTCCCGTCATAGTTGTTATATCAAACTCTTAGAGGTCTGTAGTCCTGTTGTGAGTTGGGGTTGTAATTGTCTCGACCCGACCTCGGGTCCGCAACTGGTGCTTTACCCCGGGCACCCCAGTGATACTACATCAGAGAAAAACTAGCGGAAATAAACTCATAGACATGGAACAATATAAAATAAGAAACATGCTAACCAAAACGGTCACCTTTCTGCATATATATAACAAAACCTGAACAGTTACATCCTTTACACCAATTTACAACAGGACTACAGACCTCTAATAGTTTGTAACAACTATGACGGGACAGGGCCCCGCCATACCCCTGAATGTACATGAACCTACAATGACAGGGAATCATACCAAAAGATAAGCCTCCGGAGAAACGGAGCTTCCCAAAAGCAGAACGGTGATCCTATGAGTGAGGATCAACAACCGATGTACCTCTACCTGCGGCATGAACGCAGCCCCCCGAAGGAGGTCAGTACAACATGTACCAAGTATGTGAAACTGAAAGTACTGAAATGAAATCATAACATTTTAAAAACCAATCCACAGACATGTATGAAACTAACCAATTAACTGTACATAGTGCCACAATATATATAAGAGCAAATAGGTGTAACCCAACTGGTCTTTTCTAGACCGCCAATGATCGGAGTAGGGCCATTCACCCCTAGTATCATTGTGCGAGTCCTAATCCTGGACTACCGTAGTCCGCATATGTCACATGGACCCGCATGAGGTATTCCTCGCATCGGGGGTAGCTAACCCATGGCATTTCCTGGACTCCCGCAATCCGCATAGGCCACATGGACCCGCATGAGGTATTCCTCGCATCGACGTAACACACCCGAAGTGATTCCTGGACTACCGTAGCCTGCATAGGTCACATGGACCCGCATGAGGTATTCCTCACAACGGGGGTAGCTAACCCGCGGCACACGAACAACGTAACAAGTCAGGGGGGTAAGTGATATAATATAAGCACAACCGACTTATCGTAAACAACATAAGCCCAACAAGAAAACCCCCTCAACACGAAATTCTCAAGGCACTAACGCCCGTAGTATCATAGCATGTTTACTTATCAAACCAACTTACCACACCTTCAGAAATCACAATAAGGATTTTATAAACAAGTAAGTAAACCGTTCTTTTTATCTTCCTTAAGTCGTTATAACTAAATTCCCATAAAGTTATCATAACACTTATACTTTTTAATAATTCAAAACAACCATATTCGTTTGGAAAACCAAGAGAACCTATTCTTTTTAAAACCAAGGACCAATTTCCTTTCGAATAATGCTTCATAACTCTTTTTAAAATATTTCAAGGTTTTTATCATTTAGAACTCAAGTCAAGGACATAAAAGTGAAACCCAATTTATTTAACGCACGTACGTCTACCGTACTATATATTTCACAACAATCATGCTCAAAAGGATAGGAAGAATCACATATGTTACACCCCGTAGTTCCAGGGTATGTATGTGAGGACGTACGTATGAGAATACGACATTAAGATTGGAAAGGAAGAAAGATTTGATTTTCCGAACCTCGTGAAGGAAAAAGGTTTATTAATGGGAATTGGATTCCCAGATTTGGTATTTGGACTTCTTGGAATATTAGAGAATTGTGGATTTTATTTTCCGGAATTGGTCACGTAGGGCCCACGGAGGAAAATTTACAGTTTTGTGGGGCCCACTTTATTTTCGAGATTTTGGCTATTATGGATATTTTCGGGAGATGAAATATTTTGGACCAATAGGAGGGCGACACGTGTCACCCCTAGGTGGGCCATGTTGGCCGAAATCAAGAGGACAAGTGGCCAAGACAAGTGGCTAAGTCTTGCAAGATATTTGTTGGACAATTGGACAAGGGGGACCCACACACACTTGTCACAATCTCAACCATACACATGCTTCAATCCTAGCCCTTGGTTGTCTTATACATACTCCTCTAGTTGATGAAATCTTCCACACTTAGAATTATTTCAAGACTTGAAAAACCTTCTTCTTCTCCCTATCTTGCTCTCGGAAATGCTCCCTCCTCTTGACCTAATGTTGTCCAATAATTCTTAAACTTCTAAGTGTTCTTCCTTGATGTGTTAGGAAGATTAGTAACCAAGAGTTAGACAAGATTTCACACCCCTAGCCTCAAAAACACACCTAGGCCGAAAGTTGTGAAGTTTGGAACCTAAGTGTTCTTCACTTTTTGGAGTTGATTCTTGAAGAGAAGTTGGTTAGGAGCTTCTAAGGGTGACTTGTGGCGGATTGGAACGTAAGGATTTGGAGCTAAACTTGCTAAGGAGCGACTTTAAGTTCTTGGATATTTTTGAGCTTTTTGAGGTAATGAACTTTGTCCTCCTTGTGAAGTTGGATATTATATATGTTGGAAGTATATAAATGAGTATGCGATATGTGGAATGATGTTTGGAAAGATTTGGATCTTGTAAGCTTGTTGAAATGGAAATTGGCATGTTAGCCATTAAAATGGTAAAAACGTATATATTACCTGTCAACAGTAATAACAAAGTAATTATAACTTATATAAGGTTTGGAATATAAGTTAGAGGATTAAAGAAGTAATTCCGGCATGCTAGCCGAAAAATTGGATAAGTTTGATTGTAGTAGTTGGCCAAGAACACCAACTAATGGACTATATTTACATTGGACTGTCTTTACTTTGGACTATGGACTTGTTCCATTTCGGTTTTTATGTTGTTGTTGTTTTAAGGGGAAGATTTTTTAACACGTCCGTTTAGGCGTGTGATCCCCTTATTTAGTTGTTGAATTACTGCGCCTTAAATGTGGCATGTTGGTTACTGTTATCGCGCCTTGAAAAATGTGGAAAAGTGCGTAGAAATGGGGGAAGTGCTACCCAATTTTCCGTAGAATAAGAGATCTTACTTAGAAATGTTCTACGAAGAGAACTAGAAGTTGATAGATGTATTGTGGTTATTATAGGTGGATATTCTACGCGCGACATACTCGACTTGGCTAGTGGATTAAGCCGAAGAGGTATGTGATTCTTCCTATACTCTTGAGCATGATTGTTGTGAACTATATAGTACGGTAGACGTACGTGTGTGAAATGAATTTGGTTTGTTTAAAACATAAAGTGTTATAATGGTTTTATGGGTAGTTAGTTATAACGACTTTATGAAGATAAAAGAAATATTTGGTTTTGAAAGTTAAGAGACTTGATCTTGAAAGATAAGAGACTTGACTTATAAACGACTTGATTTCGGAAAAGGAGAAGTAACTTGATTTAAAAGTATAGGTTACTTGTTTTGAAAAGAGTGAGTTACTTGGGTTTTAAAAGTATACTTGATGTTGTTTTAAAAATGTAAAGCACTTGGTTTAAAAAGTATAGAGTACTTGATTTTAAAGGCCTTGTAAAGATTTTCTGAAGGTGTAGTAATTTGGTTTGAAAAGAAAACGTGTTTTGATACTACGAGTATTAGTATCGTGTGACTTTTACGTAAAAAGATGTCTTTTTGAAAGAAGGAAAATATGTAGTACTTTGGGGTTAAATGTTATACCCCGTATTTCCAGAGTATGTATGTGAGGGCATACGTACAAAAGTTTAGCCTTAAGTTAGGCATTATGGACGAAAATTGTGCACAACCCACGAAACGGATGGTTTTCCGACGAAACGTTTTACAAAACTTGCGTAGGGTAAATTACGGCTATGCCATTTCTAATTTTTGCGGATTTTTCCGAGAGATGTAACATTTTGGACCAACGAGAGGGTGACACTTGTCACCCTCATCGACTAAAGGGAGGCCACGGTTGGCATGAAATTGGGGCTTAAAACTTGGGTCAATGTTTTGTGAGGGATTTGTGGAGTAGGTTAGGGTGCACTTGTGCAAATCCCCACCATCCACTTGCCCTCCACTTGCCCTCATCCTAGCCCTTAAAAGCCCTATAAATACCCCCCCTTGATGAAGAGTTCTTCATCCACAAATCAAACTTTCCAAGTCTAAAATCCCTCCCTCCCTTTGTGTTGTGTTCGTCCAAGCCTCCCCCTTCCCTCTTGAAAAGTCTTTTGCCGAAACCACCCCCCTCCCCCTTTGTGGTGTTCTAGCCGAGACCTACCCCTTGGTAGAATGTTGTCTTCCAAGTATTGTTACTATTCCCAAATACTTTAGCCTATACCTTGTTGTATTTCCAAAGTCACCTCTATACTAAAAAGCCTATAAATACTACCTTATCTTCATTGTCACTAAACGAAACCCTAAGAAAAACTTCATTGTTGGTTGAAGTGGAAGTAGAAGCTGTTAGAAACTTCTAAGGGTTTCTTGGAGCTATCGGAGCGTGCAAATAAGGAGCTAAACCTTACTCAGGATCGACATTTAACTTGGATAATTTTGGGCTTATCGAGGTAAATACTCTTGTCCTTCTATTGTAATTGGATATTACATATAAGAATAGTTAAGACTTGAGTATAAGGTATAGAGGGATATTAAAGAATAGAATTGAACTGTAATCACAATAGAAGGGTATAACAGAAGAAGAATTAAACTGTGCTTACATAGGACTGTATTTACAGTAGACTTGGGTAACTTGGCGGGTAGGGAAGTGCTGCCCAAATTTTCCGTAGAATGAAGAACCCTCTGTTTAGAATATCCTACAGAATAGTCTAGACGTTGATAGACGTATTTGACTATTATAGGTTGATACTCTGCGCGCGACATATTCGACTTGGCAGGTGGATTTCGCCAAGAATGTATGTGATTCTTCCTACACTCTTGAGCATGATATTTTAAAGTATATATATAGTACGATAGACGTACGTGTGTTAACTGAACGTAGCTTTACGGCAATGTCTTTTGACTTAAGCCTGAATAATAAAGATCTTATAGTCTTTCAAAAGAATTATAAATCAGTTTTGAAAGAAGAAGAATATTTGTTTTTAAAACAAGAAGCTTAAGAGTTATACTAGCTTTATGGGAAGTTAAGTATAACGACTTAAGAAATATAAAAGGAACAGTTTACTTATGTGTTTATAAAAGACTTATATTGATTTATGAAAAGTATAATAAAATGGTTTGATAAGTAGACATAATATGATGCTATGTGTGTTAGTGTCTTGTAACGTTTGTATAAGAGGGTATTCTTGTTGTGCTTATGTTGTTTAACGATAAGCTGTTATGTTAGTATTATATCACTCACCTCTTGATATGATACCGGGGTTAAGCCGCCTCCGACGCGGGTAGACTCGGTGATGCAGGACCGTGATTCGAGAATACCTCATGCGGGTCCAGGGACCTATGCGGAGCTACGAGTTCCAGTTAGTGTGCGGGGCTATACCTCACGCGTCTATGCGTGCGCATCACGAGTCCGGGGCGATGCCGAGGAGTAGCTCCCTCGATGCGGGGAATACCTCATGCGGGCCTATGTGAGTGGCCTATGCGGACTACGGGAGTCCAGGATTAGGCTTGCATAATGATACTATGGGCGATTGGCCTTGCTTCGATCATTCGCAGCCTAGAAAAGACCTGTTACAGTTTACCTGTTATTACTCTTGTTTGTAATATGGCACTATGTGCGGTTACATTGGTTGTTTCGTACATATTTGTAAAATTGGTTTTAAAATGATATGATTTCATTTAAGTACTTTACAGTTTCACATACTTAGTACTGTTAGATCGACCTCCTTGAAGGCCGTTCATGCCGCAGGTAAGGGCAAGCAGGTGCTAGATCCGCATCCTTAGGATCTTTTGCGTTGGTGTCAGGAGCTCCATCTTCTCCGGAGGCTCGACTTTTGGGTATGATCTCCCTGTTGTAGATAGTTTTGTACAGTCAGGGTATGGCGGGGCCCTATCCCGCCATAGTTGTTTTTTTCCTTAGAGGTTTGTAGTCCATTGTACAGTTGGGATGTAACTGCCAGATTTTGGTGTATATATATTATGCCGAAAGGCGACTTTTCTCATATAAACTGTGTCTCAATTTACATTGTTTCATGTCTTGTTTTTATATTCCGCTGATTTTCTCTGATGTATGACTACTTGGGTGCCCGGGTAAGGCACCAGTCACGGGCCCCGGAACGGGTCGTGACATTAAAACCCGGATTTGTTGGCATAAAATAAAAGTACTTGGAGTTGATAAAATTGGTGAATCAGTTTACATGTTAATAAAAGTCTAAAAGTACGTTGAACTTGCCTAAGCTTGTTGTGATAGCCTTTGTGGTGCTAGTGTTGTATTTCTATGCTACCGCGTCTCTCGATGGAGGGTCGGTTATCTGGTTGATTGCTTGGACATACTGATGCGTTGGATGGTCCACGGGTATGCTTCCACTATGAGTGTTATCTTGTTATTTCCTTTGGAAATACTGACGAGATGGATGGTCCACGGGTATGCGTCCACTAGGATGGTTCCATGGCCATGCTTATACCGAGATAAGATGCTGGGGCATGCGGCCATAGGTGCGGGTTTAATTCCCGGGTTATGTTATTAGTCCATGGACCGCTAATCCATGAAGCTTGTCGTAGTGACGAACGATCACGGGCTTGATTTGTACATGTGGTTACAAACACAGTTTAGATACTTGTCCTGGTAATTTCTCGTGTATCGGCAGGCTCTGGTAGATAGCTTAAGATACTTGCCTCGGTCATATCTCGTGAGAAGGTAGGCTCTGGTACGTTGGCTTAAGATACTTGCCTCGGTCAGTTGCGTGACTAGTTTTTGGATCTGGTAGTTGGCTTCCGTACATGACCCGTGAAGTTTTATGACTAGTTTTTGGATCTGGTAGTTGGCTATTCTACTTGGCCCGATCGGTTTTATGACGCAGACAGGATCTAGTGTTCAGGTTCACATGTGGGTGTTGTTTTACATCATGTACTGCCGGCAGTGGGGAAGGAGTTCCACGGGTACGATTGATATTATGGGCGTGAGACTCATGGTTATGTGTGAGTGATGATTTTGAGGACATGCGTCCCTATCTTGATATAACTATTTACTTATTGCGAAATGATCTTTTAAAAATGATGAAATGTGATTTTATTACGATTTTCGCCACATACTTGGTACTGTTATGCTTGACCTCCTTCGGGGGGCTGCGTTCATGCCGCAGGTAGAGGTACACCAGTTGTTGATCCTCGCTCATAGGATCACGGTTCTGCGTATTGGGAAGCTCCATTTCTCTGGAGGCTTATCTTTTTGTATGTTTCCCTGAAAGTGTAGGTTCTTGTACATCCAGGGGTATGACGGGGCCCTGTCCCGTCGTAGTTGTCAAAAAACTCGTAGAGGTCTGTAGTACTGTTGTGAGTTGGGCTTGTAAAGGATAATTGTTCGGGTTTTATATATATGCAAAAAGGTAACCGTTTTGGTTAGCCTGTTTCTTATTTCATATTGTTTCATGTCTATAAGTTTTTATTTCCGCTGATTTTCTCTGATGTTTTATCACTAGGGTGCACATGGCACGGGTGGGCCCGAGGTCGGGTCGTGACAAAAGTGGTATCAGAGCAGTTAGTCCTCGGAAAGTGTCTAAAGACCGTATCTAGTAGAGTCTTAATTATCGGAGTGTTGTGCACCACACCTATAATCAGGAGGCTGCAGGATATTTAGGATTGGTTTCCATTCTTCTCACTCTGAGATCGTGCCTTAGAGCTGTGTTATAAGTTGGACTCCCTCTGACGTATTCTTATGTACCAGTTATGTCTCTACGCAAGGCAACCAGGACCCAGAAGGGCAAGGCAGCAGAGGGAGTTGCGAGTAGAGCACAAAGGGTTATCAGGGCACAGGCCCAGTTTTTACCTAAGGTGGTGCTACAGACGGCGAATTCTACGACGCCGTCAGTCCCAGCAGAGTTTAGAGCGAGCGGTAGCCACGAGGCCACACACCGAGCCTCCACCCCACGGCGGGAGCGGAGGATATGGGTTACAAGCGAGATGGCCCGATTAGCCGTGATCGTGGCGAGCATGAGACGCATGTAAGCGGCGGTTCCGGTTGTACCCGTAGTTCACCCAAGATCTGATAGTTTAAGACTTCGGGACTTTTTGAGTTGCAGTCCACCAGAGTTCTATGGGTTGAGGACTGAGGATGATCCTCAGGAGTTTATCCGACAGTTGCAGCGGATCATGAGAGTGATCAAGGCCTCGGAGACAGAGTCAGTGGTATTGGGTTCATATCGCCGCGCGTGATCTGCGATGATCGGGTTTGATTCACGGAATTATCCACGGGGAACATACGCTTCCAGTTGTTTGGGACGAGTTCTCAGAGGCGTTTCTTAGCCATTTCTTGCCTTCGCAGATGAGGAGGGCCCGAGCCGATAGATTTTTGATGTTGAGGCAGAAAGGGCGTACGGTTCGGGAGTACAATGTAGAGTTTGACTCATTGGCTCGGTACGTCCCTGCTTTAGTGGAAGACATGGAGGACAGAGTGCACCGCTATGTCACAGGGCTCGATGATTACTTAGCAGAAGGTTGCTCAGGTGTAGCTCTTCAGCCGGACATGGACATTGCCCGCATACAGGCGTATGCACAGGGGACTGAGGAACGTAGAGGCCGACGTAGGGACCAAGATCAGCATAATAGGGCCAAGACAGCAGGGTCCTTTGGTAACTTTCGAGGCGGACCGCCAAGAATAAAGTTATGCGCTCCGCCAAGACTGAGTGGTCCTCCGCGATCTTGGCGTCCAGGTAGTCGAGCAGTCGTGGCTCCAAGGGTTCAGGTTTTCGGGGGAGTAGGGGTGTTGTCCAGATGCAGCCACCCCTACCTCGGTGCAGGCTGTGGTAGCCCAAGGGAATGTCATGGTGTTCAGAGGGCTTGTTTTACATGCGGCCAGCAGGGCCATTTTGTGAGAAATTGTCTGACCAGAGGTAGCGCAGATGTTAAGACTCATCCTTCGGGATCGGTAGCTGGTTCATCGCCTTCTATAGCTTTGCGCCCAGCAGGGCAGGATTATGATTTGAGCGACAAAGGGAAAGTGAAGCAGTAGTTACAGGTATATCCTTAACCCTCTAGAGATTAGTATGGGTGATAAGATGATTATTGTTAAGTGTTATGTTCGTATAGCATTTGTGTAAATTGTGTTTAAGACACCTGCTTAGAAAGAAAGGTAGGTTTGGGTGCATGGAGATTTTGAGCATTAGAATATAGATAACCGTTGAGACCTTAGATACAAGGCCGTCTTGAGTGAATGATTTTACGGTTGATCTTGGTCTGAGTACATAGTATACGTGGAGTATTAATGTGTGATAAGTCCATGAGTGGTGTGAAATGAAAGTGGGTAGTTGAGCTAAGAAGACCCCTAGGCTTTCATGACTTGAATAGTGAGATTTGTTCCGGGAAGGAATGAGAATTTAGTGCAATGATGGGTCGGGTTGAGTACCAATTACGGGTCAACCCGCAACACGGAATGAAGTGGGGTCAGTTTGAGGTGGTCCCTCTAGGTGATAGGGTCACGAGGGTGCAAGGCCCAAGTTTAGGTAACCATTGTAAGAGTTCGGGTGTACGAGAAGGGTACGACGAGTAAGAAAAAAAACGAACATTTGTTAAAAGAATGGAAGGGTTTATTTACGTGAAGTGAAGGTGCGAAGAAAGTATTCTTTAGACCATGAGTGGGAGCTAATAGTGATGTTACACGCTTTAGAAGAGATTCCTCGTTGGCTTGGATTTAAGTTTTGCGCGTGTGTTATATTATGGCCATGTGTGGCATAATTGGTTTTGTAAGTATAGTAGTGAAGGCTATACCGGCGCATGTGTTTTTGGAGAATACGACATTAAGATTGGAAAGGAAGAAAGATTTGATTTTCCGAACCTCGTGAAGGAAAAAGGTTTATTAATGGGAATTGGATTCCCGGATTTGGTATTTGGACTTCTTGGAATATTAGAGAATTATGGATTTTATTTTCCGGAATTGGTCACGTGGGGCCCACGGGAGAAATTTACAATTTTGTGGGGCCCACTTTATTTTTGAGATTTTGGCTATTATGGATATTTTCGGGAGATGAAATATTTTGGACCAATAGGAGGGCGACACGTGTCACCCCTAGGTGGGCCATGTTGGCCGAAATCAAGAGGACAAGTGGCCACGACAAGTGGCCAAGTCTTGCAAGATATTTGTTGGACAAGTGGACAAGAGGGACCCACACACACTTGTCTCAATCTCAACCACACACATGCTTCAATCCTAGCCCTTGGTAGTCTGATACATACACTTCTAGTTGATGAAATCTTCCACACTTAGAATTATTTCAAGACTTGAAAAACCTTCTTCTTCTCCCTATCTTGCTCTCGGCAATGCCCCCTCCTCTTGACCTAATGTTGTCCAATAATTCTTAAACTTCTAAGTGTTCTTCCTTGATGTGTTAGGAAGATTAGTAACCAAGAGTTAGACAAGATTTCACACCCCTAGCCTCAAAACACACCTTGGCCGAAAGTTGTGAAGTTTGGAACCTAAGTGTTCTTCACTTTTTGGAGTTGATTCTTGAAGAGAAGTTGGTTAGGAGCTTCTAAGGGTGACTTGTGGTGGATTGGAATGTAATGATTTGGAGCTAAACTTGCTAAGGAGCGACTTTAAGTTCTTGGATATTTTTGGGCTTTTTGAGGTAATGAACTTTGTCCTCCTTGTGAAGTTGGATATTATATATGTTGGAAGTATATAAATGAGTATGCGATATGTGGAATGAAGTTTGGAAAGATTTGGATCTTGTAAGCTTGTTGAAATGGAAATTGGCATGTTAACCATTAAAATGGTAAAAACGTATCTATTACCTGTCAACAGTAATAACAAAGTAATTATAACTTATATAAGGTTTGGAATATAAGTTGGAGGATTAAAGAAGTAATTCCGGCATGCTAGCCGAAAAATTGGATAAGTTTGATTGTAGTAGTTGGCCAAGAACACCAACTAATGGACTGTATTTACATTGGACTGTCTTTACTTTGGACTATGGATTTGTTCCATTTCGGTTTTTTTGTTGTTGTTGTTTTAAGGGAAAGATTTTTTAACACGTCCAGTTAGGCGTGTGATCCCCTTTGAGTTGTTTTATTACTGTGTCTTAAATGTGGCATGTTGGCTATTGATATCGGGCCTTGAAAAATGTGGAAAGGTAAGTAGATACAAGGTAAGTGTTGCCCAATTTTTCGTAGAATAAGAGACACTTTTACTTAGAAATATTCTACGAAGAAAAATAGAAGTTGATAGATGTATTGTGGTTATTATAGGTGGATATTCTACGCGCGGCATACTCGACTTGGCTAGTGGATTAAGCCGAAGAGGTATGTGATTCTTCCTATACTCTTGAGCATGATTGTTGTGAACTATATAGTACGGTAGACGTACGTGTGTGAAATGAATTTGGTTTGTTTAAAACATAAAGTGTTATAATGGCTTTATGGGAAGTTAGTTATAACGAATTTATGAAGATAAAAGAAAGATTTGGTTTTGAAAGTTAAGAGACTTGATCTTGAAAGATAAGAGACTTGACTTATAAACGACTTGATTTCGGAAAAGGAGAAGTAACTTGATTTAAAAGTATAGGTTACTTGTTTTGAAAAGAGTGAGTTACTTGGGTTTTAAAAGTATACTTGATGTTGTTTTAAAAATGTAAAGCACTTGGTTTAAAAAGTATAGAGTACTTGATTTTAATGGCCTTGTAAAGATTTTCTGAAGGTGTAGTAATTTGGTTTGAAAAGAAAACATGTTTTGATACTACGAGTATTAGTATCGTGTGACTTTTACGTAAAAAAATGTCTTTTTGAAAGAAGGAAAGTATGTAGTACTTTGGGGTTAAAACCCGGATTTGTTGGCATAAAATTTTTTCGGGTAAATGCAAATATTATTACTAGGAAAGGAAGAACTGGGAGCTACAATCAGTCATTGAGGGTTCTCAATCCTCAATGTAAGCATAAACAAGAAATGAAAGAGATGGGGAGTGGGACGTTCACCCTTGGGTGACGTTACAATAGGGGATTAAGTCATAAAGAACTCTATAAGTTGTTGTTTTGACTTTTGCAACAACCTCATCCGTTGTTATACTTATGTCCTCGAATAGCAATTCATTTCTTGTTCTCCAAATATCATATACCACTATGCAAAAGGCAAGTAAGATGGCTTTGGATCGGATGCCTGTTCCGCGATGCTCTTTCTTGATCCACTTGAGTGCGCTTTCAATAGTTGTCATTTCTCCTCTAATACCCAACCATTCCTTTGTGTGCTTCCAAATCATGCGGGTGTAGGCGCAAGAAAAGAAGAGGTGAGCCCTTGTCTCATTAGCCCTCTTGCAGAACCCGCAAGTCCTATCTTCCAAATTTAGGTAGGAGAGAGTGTCTTTGGTAACTAGACGCTTCCTACAAGCGAGCCATACTGTGAATAAGAATTTAGGAGGAATGAAGCCTTTCCAAATTTGAGACATCCAAAGTCTTTTTTCCCGCGGTGTGCACATGACCTCATACACAAGAATAGAATCAAATCTTCCATTGGTGCAACACTTTTCCAAGCCGGCAATTGCGTTTCCTTGACTACCAAAGATGGAAATTAATGTGTCGCGAATGCCACAAATTTTTTTGAATAAGGGGGAGTCCCTAGCCCGTACCTCATAATCCCAAAAGGATTGGCCTCTCAAGTAGTAGCTATTAATACATTGGACCCATAAGGTATTCGCCTCAGTGTGAGTTTGCCAGATGGTCCGGGAGAGTAAGGCATGGTTCCATTCTTTGATGTTCATAAGACCCAAGCCTCCTTAGGATTGAGGCACACAAATGACATCTCAAGCGACTCTTGGTGGCTTACCACCCCATAAGAACTGAATACATGCTGACCGTACCTTGTTGAGAACTGAAGAAGGAATAGGAAGTGCCCGAAACCAAAACCTCTCAACACCTTGAATAAACGGTCTGATTAGTTCCAGTTTTCCCGCATAAGAGAGTGAGTGATGCCCCCATTTCTGGATGTATTCTGAGATTGCACTAGTGAATGGGGCAAACTGATCAACCGATACAGAAATTGGGGGCAAAGGGATCCCCAAGTACCGCACGGGAAAGACTCCTAACGAGAAACCAACTCTTGCCAAGATCAAGTCACGGATTGAACCTTGCACTCCCGCAATGTAGATGGAAGATTTTGAGGGGTTAAGCGTAAGCCCAGAAGCCGCCTCCAAATCTTCAAGACACTTCATAAGAACATCAACCGAAGATACATCCCCTTTGGCAAAGAGCATGAGATCATCCGCAAAGGCAAGGTGAGAGATGCCTAGTCTCTTGCACTTTGGGTGATAAGAAAAAGCTTTGTCCGAGGTCTTTAGCTTTAGAATCCTTGAAAGGTACTCAATGCATAGGATAAAGAGCATAGGGGGCATAGGATCACCTTGCCTTAAGCCGCGTTTACCCGCAAAGTAACCATGTAACTCTCCATTGATGGAAAGAGAGAAAGAGGTTGAACTCACGCACTCCATAATCCATCTAACAAATCTGTCTGGAAACTTGAGACCTCTTAGCACTGAATCAAGGAAATTCTAGGAGACCGTGTCAAATGCCTGGGGTAAGGCACCAGTCGCGGGCTCGAGGTCGGGTCGTGACAAAGGTGGTATCAGAGCAGTTAGTCCTCGGAAAGTATCTACAGACCGTATCTAGTAGAGTCTTAATTATCGGCGTGTTGTGCACCACACCTATAATCAGGAGGCTGCAGGATATTTAGGATTGGTTTCCATTCTTCTCACTCTGAGATCGTGCCTTAGAGCTGTGTTATAAGTTGGACTCCCTCTGACGTATTCTTATGTAGCAGTTATGCCTCTACGCAAGGCAACCAGGACCCAGAAGGGCAAGGCAGCAGAGGGAGCTGCGAGTAGAGCACAAAGGGTTACCAGGGCACAGGCCCAGTCTTTACTTAAGGTGGTGCTACAGACGGCGAATTCTACGACGCCGCCCAAAGAGAGTTTAGAGCAAACAGCGGTAGCTACGAGGTCACACACCGAGCCTCCACCCCACGGCAGGAGCGGAGGATATGGGTTACAAGGAGATGGCCCAGTTACTAGCCAGGATCGTGGCCAGGCATGAGGACAGACAGAAGGCAGCGGTTCCGGTTGTACCCGTAGTTCACCCAAGATCTGATAGTTTGAGACTTCGGGACTTTTTGAGTTGCAGTCCACCAGAGTTCTATGGGTCGAGGACTGAGGATGATCCTCAGGAGTTTATCCGACAGTTGCAGCGGATCATGAGAGTGATCAAGGCCTCGGAGACAGAGTCGGTGGTATTGGGTTCACATCGGCTGCGTGATACTGCAGTCGACTGGTTTGATTCATGGGAACTATCCTGGGGGGAACATGCGCTTCCAGCTGTTTGGGACGAGTTCTCAGAGGCGTTTCTTAGCCATTTCTTACCTCCGCAGATGAGGAGGGCTCAGGCCGATAGATTTTTGATGTTGAGGCAGGACGGGCGGACGGGCGGACGGTTCGGGAGTACAATGTAGAGTTTGACTCATTGGCTTGGTACATCCCCGCTTTAGTGGCATACATGGAGGACAGAGTGCACCGCTATGTCAAAGGGCTCGATGATTACTTAGCAGATGGTTGCTCGGGTATAGCTCTTCAGCCGGGCATGGACATTGCCCGCATACAGGCGTATTCATAGGGGACTGAGGAACGTAGAGGCCGACGTAGGGACCAAGATCAGCATAAGAGGGCCAAGACAGCAGGGTCCTTTGGTAACTTTCGAGGCGGACCGCCTCAGCAGCAGGCTAGTTATGCGCCTCCGCCAGTACAGAGTGGTCCTCCACAGTCTTGAGCGTCGAGGTATTCAAGAAGGTCGTGGCTCCAAGGGTTCGAGTTTCTGGGAGTAGGGGTGTTGGCCAGATACAGCCACCCCTACTTCGGTGTGGCCAGTGTGGTAGCCCCCATAAGGGGGAATGTCATGGTGTTCAGAGGGCTTGTTTTACATGCGGCCAGCAGGGCCATTTTGCGAGAAATTGTCCGACCAGAGGTAGCGCAGATGTTAAGACTCATCCTTCGGGATCGGTAGCTGGTTCATCGCTCTCTATAGCTATGCACAGAGGTGATTATGATTAGAGCGACAAAGGGAAAGTGAAACAGTAGTTACAGGTATATCCTTAACCCTCTAGAGATTAGTATGCGTGATAAGATGATTATTGTTAAGTGTTATGTTCGGATAGCATTTGTGTAAATTGTGTTTAAGACACCTGCTTAGAAGGAAAGGTAGGTTTGGGTGCATGGAGATTTTGAGCATTAGCATATAGATAACCGTTGAGACCTTAGATACAAGGCCGTCTTGAGTGAATGATTTTACGGTTGATCTTGGTCAGAGTACATAGTATACGTGGAGTATTAATGTGTGATAAGTCCATGAGTGGTGTGAAATGAAAGTGGGTAGTTGAGCTAAGAAGACCCCTAGGCTTTCATGACTTGAATAGTGAGATTTGTTCCGGGAAGGAATGAGAATTTAGTGCGATGAAAGGTTGGGTTGAGGACCAATTGCGGGTCAACCCGCAACCTGGAATGAAGTGGGGTCGGTTTGAGGTTGTCCCGCTAGGTGATAGGGTCACGAGGGTGCAAGGCCCAAGTTTAGGTAACCATTGTAAGAGTTCGGGTGTACGAGAAGGGTACGACGAGTAAGAAAAGAAGTGAACATTTGTTAAAAGAATGGAAGGGTTTATTTACGTGAAGTGAAGGTGCGAAGAGAGTATCCTTTAGACCTTGAGTGGGAGCTAATAGTAATGTTATATGCTTTAGAAGTGATTCCTCATTGGCTTGGATTTAAGTTTTGCGCGTGTGTTATATTATGGCCATGTGTGGCATAATTGGTTTTGTAAGTATAGTAGTGAAGGCTATACCGGCACATGTGTTTTTGGAGACATAGAAGGAACATTCGGGACGAATGTTTCTAAGGGGGGAAGAATGTTACACCCCGTAGTTCCAGGGCATGTATGTGAGGACGTACGTAGGAGAATACGACATTAAGATTGGAAAGGAAGAAAGATTTGATTTTTCGACGGAAAATTTTCCGAACCTCGTGAAGGAAAAAGGTTTATTAATGGGAATTGGATTCCCAGATTTGGTATTTGGACTTCTTGGAATATTAGAGATTTATGGATTTTATTTGCCGGAATTTGTCACGTGGGGCCCACGGGAGAAATTTACAGTTTTGTGGGGCCCACTTTATTTTCGAGATTTTGGCTATTATGGATATTTTCGGGAGATGAAATATTTTAGACCAATAGGAGGGCGACACGTGTCACCCCTAGGTGGGCCATGTTGGCTGAAATCAAGAGGACAAGTGGCCAAGTCTTGCAAGATATTTGTTGGACAAGTGGACAAGAGGGACCCACACACACTTGTCTCAATCTCAACCACACACATGCTTCAATCCTAGCCCTTGGTTTTCTTCTACATACACCTCCAATTGATGAAATCTTCCACACTTAGAATTATTTCAAGACTTGAAAAACCTTCTTCTTCTCCCTATCTTGCTCTCGGCAATGCTCCCTCCTCTTGACCTAATGTTGTCCAATAATTATTAAACTTCTAAGTGTTCTTCCTTGATGTGTTAGGAAGATTAGTAACCAAGAGTTAGACAATATTTCACACCCCTAGCCTCAAAAACACACCTTGGCCAAAAGTTGTGAAGTTTGGAACCTAAGTGTTCTTCACTTTTTGGAGTTGATTCTTGAAGAGAAGTTGGTTAGGAGCTTCTATGGGTGACTTGTGGCGGATTGGAACGTAAGGATTTGGAGCTAAACTTGCTAAGGAGCGACTTTATGTTCTTAGATATTTTTGGGCTTTTTGAGTTAATGAACTTTGTCCTCCTTGTGAAGTTGGATTATTATATATGTTGGAAGTATATAAATGAGTATGCGATATGTGGAATGAAGTTTGGAAAGATTTGGATCTTGTAAGCTTATTGAAATGGAAATTGGCATGTTAGCCATTAAAATGGTAAAAACGTATCTATTACCTGTCAACAGTAATAACAAAGTAATTATAACTTATATAAGGTTTGGAATATAAGTTGGAGGATTAAAGAAGTAATTCCGACATGCTAGCCGAAAAATTGGATAAGTTTGATTGTAGTAGTTGGCCAAGAACACCAACTAATGGATTGTATTTACATTGGACTGTCTTTACTTTGGACTATGGACTTGTTCCATTTTGGTTTTTATGTTGTTGTTGTTTTAAGGGGAAGATTTTTTAATATGTTCGTTTAGGCGTGTGATCCCCTTCTTTAGTTGTTGAATTACTGCGCCTTAAATGTGGCATGTTGGTTACTGTTACCGGGCCTTGAAAAATGTGGAAAAGTGCATAGAAACGGGGGAAGTGCTGCCCAATTTTCCGTAGAATAAGAGATCTTACTTAGAAATGTTCTACGAAGAGAACTAGAAGTTGATAGATGTATTGTGGTTATTATAGGTGGATATTCTACGCGCGGCATACTCGACTTGGCTAGTGGATTAAGCCGACGAGGTATGTGATTCTTCCTATACTCTTGAGCATGATTGTTGTGAACTATATAGCACGGTAGACGTACGTGTGTGAAATGAATTTGGTTTGTTTAAAACATAAAGTGTTATAATGGCTTTATGGGAAGTTAGTTATAACGACTTTATGAAGATAAAAGAAAGATTTGGTTTTGAAAGTTAAGAGACTTGACCTTGAAAGATAAGAGACTTGACTTATAAACGACTTGATTTCGGAAAAGGAGAAGTAACTTGATTTAAAAGTATAGGTTACTTATTTTGAAAAGAGTGAGTTACTTGGGTTTTAAAAGTATACTTAATGTTGTTTTAAAAATGTAAAGCACTTGGTTTAAAAAGTATAGAGTACTTGATTTTAAAGGCCTTCTAAAGATTTTCTGAAGGTGTAGTAACTTGGTTTGAAAAGAAAACGTGTTTTGATACTACGAGTATTAGTATCGTGTGACTTTTACGTAAAAAGAGGTATTTTTGAAAGAAGGAAAGTATGTAGTACTTTGGGGTTAAAACCAGGATTTGTTGGCATAAAATGAAAGTACTTGGAGTTGATAAAATTGGTGAATCAGTTTACATGTTAATAAAAGTCTAAAAGTACGTTGAACTTGCCTATGCTTGTTGTGATAGCCTTTGTTGTGCAAGTGATGTATTTACGCCACCGCCGTCTCGATGGAGGGCCGGTTATCTGGTTGATTGGTTGGACATACTGACGCGTTGGATGGTCCACGGGTATGCTTCCACTATGAGTGTTATCTTGTTATTTCCTTTGGACATACGGACGAGATGGATGGTCCACGGGTATGCGTCCACTAGGATGGTTCCATGGCCATGCTTATACCGAGGTAAGATGTCGGGGAATGCGGCCATAGGTGCGGGTTGAATTCCTGGGTTATGTTATTAGTCCATGTGTTACACCCGGTAAGTCCAGGACATGTATAAGAGAATGTACGTAAGGAATCAAGACTTGGAAATTAGTACGAAAGGAAGAATTGTTTTTCCGACGGAAAATCTTCCGAACGTCGGAAAGGGAAAATGTTCGTTGTTGAGAATTGAATTCTCAAAATGTATTATTTGAAGAGTATGGAACTTATTAACATTATGGAAATTTATTTTTACGGATTGGTCACGTGGGGCCCACCCGAGGGATTTTACGTTTTGTGGGGCCCACGAGGGTTACGGAATTTTATGGACGAATGAGAGGGCGACACGTGGCACCCCCACATGTGGTCTTGGACGAAATTTTAGTAAGGGTATAATGGTCATTTGACCAATGTGTAGATGACAAAGTCTTGCTAATTAAGAGCTTGACATTGTTGACCAAGTCAAGAGCCATTTGGCTTGATCCCATTCATCCAATTTTAACAAGTGTTTTAATCTAAGCCTTCCATAGTGTTATATAAGCTTACTACTAGTGCAAGACTAGTCTTCAACACTTAGAAAATTTCACAACACCTTGTTCTTGAGATTGAGCTCTCGGCTTTAGTGCAAGTCCCACAAGAAAAATTTGTAGTTTTGATCCTTTGTTCACAAGACTTTAACCCAATGTCCCTAAGGGTGTTGTAAGGATATCTCAATAGAAAGATTTCGGAAAAACGGCGTTTTCGTATTAGTCGCAAGGCGGAAACTTAAGGAGTTCTTCAACTTTGAAGTTGGAACTTGAAGATGGGTTCTTCATAGGCTTCTAAGGAGTGCTTGGAGCGGATTGGAACTTAAGGAAAGGAGCTAAGAATTGCTAAGGCGCGACTTTGAATCTTGGAAATTTTAAGGGCTTGGAAAGGTATAAATCTTGTCGTTTTAGAAATTAAAGATTTCTTATTGTTGTAGCTTTGGATTTTAGCAAGCATGAAGTATATGTGTTGAAGTTTTATAAGTGTTATGGATTGTTGTAGCCTAAAATCCGAAATGACATATTAGCCATTTGAAGTTGGATTACAAGTTGGTCGTAGTTAGAATAGTCGCATGTTACTTACTTGAAGATTATAGTAGTTATAATCAAACGCGACTTGATATCATGATATGCTAACAACTTGGATTGAAAAGGAAATTGGATAAGAATTGGTATTGTTGTATCCTAGATTGCCGGATTTGGCCTAATAGTTTGTATTAGTTTAATGTCAATTGTGGGGCGGAATTTTACACGTATTGTAAGGCGTGTAATCCCCTTTGATTGGTTGTTGTTTTGAGCCTTAAATGTGGCGTGTTGGTTATTGTATTCGGCCTTGAAAAAGGTGGCAAAGTGAGTAGAAACAAAGGAAGTCGCCCGATTTTCCGTAGAATTGAGACCGTATACTTAGTATTATTTTACGTTAGAGACTAGAAGTTGATAGTCTTGTTGTGACCATTATAGGTTGACACTTCTACGCACGCGTATTCGGCAGCTTGTGGATTTAGCCGAAAAGGTATGTGAACTATCTCCTCTTCTAGCATGATTCCTTAAGATAAAGAAAGTATGTCCTACTCCTTAAATGATCCATTCCTTGGTTGTATTTGGATTGCCTAAAATAGAATTCGTTTTATGTACTCCCTCGATTGTACTTTGATGTTTAAGTTGTAAGTTGTATAATCCATTTCCTTAGTGAAGTTTGGATTCTTAAAAGTGAAAGTATTTTACTTAAAGTACATGGAGTCTTGAAAAGGAAGTGGTTTCCAAACCTTTTGGCTAGTGCCTTAGTTCCAAAACCTAAGGGTTGTTGTAATGACTTTAGGGGAGTTAAAGGAGTGATTTACTTAATTGTTTTAAGAGAGGAGAAATGACATGATTTAAGAGAAGAAACTTGTTTTCTAAATATTAAGGGACTTGAAGTATTTTGAAAGTTAAGAACTTGATTTGTAAGTAGGTGATACTTGGTTTTAAAGTATAAGTCTCTTGGTTATAAAAGGAATGAATATGTCTAAAACCATAAAGGGTTATAACGGCTTTATGGAAAGTTGGTTATAACGGCTTTATGGAAGGTTAAGAAAGTGGTCTATTTTGATTATTGGGCATAAGTTGCCTAGATTGTGAAAATTTGAAGTTACTTGATTTCAAGCTTTGAAATGAGTTTTCTAAAAGTGTAGTAACTTACTTTGAAAAATAGACACACCTTGATACTACGGGTGTTAGTATCTTGGGATTTTACATAAAAAGTAGTCTTTTGAAAAGAATGTACGTACGTAGTACTTTGGCTTGTTAAATGAGAATTATTCTATTTGTGCCTTGATAAGTACTTTGGCTTGTTAAATGAGAATTATTCTATTTGTGCCTTGATAAGTACTTTGGCTTGTTAAATGAGAATTATTCTATTTTGTGCCTTGATAAGTACTTTGGCTTGTTAATTGAGAATTATTCCATGTGTGCCTTGATAAGTACTTTGGCTTGATTAATTGAGAATTGCCTATGTGTGCTGGTGATAGCCTTTGACTGCAAGTATTATGTTTTATTGCGTTGCCGCGACTCTCGGTTGGAGGGCCGACTGTCTTGTTGTAAGTTACTTGGACGTACCGACAGTGATGTTGTTATACCCCGTATTTCCAGAGTATGTACGTAAGGGCGTACGTATAATAATTTAAGCCTTAAGGATTGGCTAGTTTCGAAATTGTACACAACACCCGACAGAGTTTTTTGAAGAAAGCGTTTCCACGGCTTCGTAGGAAAATTCCGGCTATGTCATTAATATTTTTGCGGATTTTTCCGAGAGACGAAACATTTTGGACCAACGGGAGGGTGACATGTGTCACCCTCACATTGGAAGAGGTTGGACGGCAATTGGCTAGGCTTGCACGTTTTTGGTGTGAATTTTTGGTCAAGGGTTAGGTAGGATATTTTTGTGTAGATGGATAAGGTAGCACATGGCTAAATCTTGGCCTTACACTTGCTATGCACTTGTCTTCATCTTGGCCATTGGTTGGCCTTCACTTGACCTATAAATACCCCCTTAGTTGATGAACTTTCTTCATCCAAAAATTGAGCAATCTACTTAAGTCTCAAAATACTCCCTCCCTCTTGTGGTTCTCGTCCAAAGCCTCTCCCTCCCTCCTAGGGGCCTTGGGCCGAGAGCGTCCCCCTCCCCCTTTGTGGTGTTTTGCCGTGGGGTACCCCCCCCCTAGCCTAGTTGTCTCGTATAAATACCCCTTGTTGTGGTATAGAAATACTCTCCTAGTATTGTTGTTATGACCAAATACCTTGGCCCAAATACCTTGTAGTATTCCCAAGGTTAAACTTATACTATCCCAGAAAATATCGTTATTCTTTCCTCGTCACTAAAACGAAACCCTAAGTAAATCTTCACCGTAGTTGAAGTTATAAGTAGTTGGTTAGAACTTCTGGGGTTGGTTGAGCCGGGCCTGAGCACTCGGAGTAGGAGCTAAACCTTGCTCGGGAGCGACATTAAACTTGGAAAATTTTGGGCTTATCGAGGTAAACACTCTTGACCTTCATTGTAATTGGAAATTACATGTTGTTGGAATATATAGTTAAGGTATACTATATATAGAATTGAACATAATAGCGGCAATGTCTTTTGACTTAAGCCTGAATAATACTTACGGCAATGTCTTGCGACTTAAGCCCGAATTTAAATAAGAGAACCGAATCAGTAATTACATAGATCAGACATGAGACTTGTAGTATTCGTGAGTAGAATTGTACACGCCCGTTAGGCGTGCAAACCCCACGGTTGGCTTGTAGCCTACCGATAGAGGAGAGATTTACGCCGTTGCGGGAGGTCGCCAAATTTTCAGTAGAATATGGAGCGATGAGATCTATATGTTAATAAGCGCCTTGTGGCCTTATAGGTCAAGTACTACGTGTGGTGCGATCTACGTGGCTTAGGAGTAGCCGACGGTTTGAAGTACTTGGAGCGTTTTGCTATTAGTCAAGACTCGTCGCGAGGTATGTGAACCTCTTCCTATCTCTTCTAGCATGATATGTGTGAACTATGTAGTGCGGTGACGCGTACGTGTTAACTGTGTTTGATTGTCTTTAAAACATAAAGTGTTATAACGACTTTATGGGAAGTTGGTTATAACAGCTTTATGTAGGTAAGAAAATACTTTGTGGTTTTAAAAGGTAACTGATGTGAATTATAACTGGCTTGTTATAATAAAGAACTTGATGTATTTCAAAAGATTTATAAATCGTTTTGAAGGGAGAGTAACACTTGGTTTTAAAGGTTTTAAAAAGAGTTATACTAGCTTATGGGAAGTTAGGTATAATGTCTTAAGAGAGGTAAAGAAAATGGTTTACTGATGTTAGAAGTTAAGAGACTTGATCTTATAAGATAAGAGACTTAACTTATTTGTTTTAATGTGGATTGTTTGTGTGAAACCTCATTCGTGAGTAATGAGTACTGGGTTTTACTTAAAGGGATAATGTTTCTTGATTTCGAAATCGTAACGTATCGACAGACCACTGCAGCGTTAATAAAGGAAAATGTATTTGAATAATGAAGTATTGTGTTAAAACCAGTAGAAACCTCCATCTGCATAGAAGCTAAGATGAGACAAAATGATATTGCATATCCTAGATCATGGCTGCTTAATAAGATCGATTATAAACAAGAATAAACTACTCACATATAAGGCATATGTTTCTCAAATCATTAAAGGAGAATTATGTTTTAAAGGATTAAAACTATGAACTACGAAACCTTTTCTAAAAATGAGAAACTTGAGCATTTGAAATTAGGCAAACTTGAACGTTTGGAAAATAAGGTTGTTACTTTATTTTACAAAGGAAAGCATTTTGTTTATTTAACAATGCTCGTCACTCTATTTTTATACTACGGACATCGGGTGACTTTTATAAAAGGAATGGATCTCTTTAAAAGGAATTTAACGTACGTAGTACTTTAGGGTTAAAAACCCGGACTTTGGCATAAAATGAAAGTAACTTGAGTTGTGTAACTTGCCTATACTGGTTGTTGTGTAACTTGCCTATGCTTGTGTTGTGTAACTTGCCTATGCTTGTGTTGTGTAACTTGCCTATGCTTGTTGTTGCGTAACTTACTTATGCTTGTGGTGATAGCCTTGGTTGTGCAAGAATGGTTATTTTATGGACTAGCTCTCCATGAGGTTTCTTCTGTTCGCCTTGGTCCCGGTGGTCGGCTCGTACTTGCCCTGCCTCATGGTTGATTCGGCCTGGTACCCGTGGTCACCGTGACTTGCCCGCTCGGTGTAGTGACGGTCTCGTGATACGCCTTGGTCCTCGGTGGTCACCAGACTTGCCCCGGTCAGCTACGTGACCGGCCTTGGTATCCGGTAGTCGGCTCGCACTTGCCCCGTATCGGCGTCGTGTTTTGGTTGCATTATATTATGGTACGGTCGGATCTGGTAGTTATACTTGTCCTATACGGTTTTTATGACACGTGGGACACGTGTTCATGTATACTCCTTGGTATTGTCATATCATAAACTGCCGGCAGTGAGGAAGAAATTCCACGGGCACGAGTGATAATTTGGAGGGCGTGAGTCCCTGACTTGATGTAACTAGTTATATGTTATGTACTGTAGTTTGGTCATCATACATGTCTCCTGCTTTATATAGACTATTATGATTTCATTTACAGTATTTACAGTTTCACATACTTGGTACTGTTATCGACCTCCTGGGCCGCGTTCACGCCGCAGTAAGTACATCGGCTGTCGATCCCCGCTTTTAGGATCACCTTTCAGCGTATCGGGAAGTTCCGTTCCTTCGGAGGCTTATCTTTTGGTATGTGTTCCCTGAGTTGTAGGTTCTTGTACATTCAGGGGTATGGCGGGCCCTGTCCCATCATAGTTGTTGTAAATCTTAGAGGTGCAGAGTTGTGTAAGGTGGTTTTGTAAAAAGGATTAAACTGTTCGTTTTGAAAGAGTTGTTTATATATATTTTAATGGAAGGTAACCGTTTGGTTGGCCTGTTTTATTATCTTGTCTCATGTTCATGTTTAAGTTTTTATTTCCGCTGGTTTTCTCTGATGTTGTATCACCGGGTGCCCGGTAAGGCACGATCACGCGGGCCGGATCGGTCGTGACAAAAGTGGTATCGAAGCGATTAATCTCGGAAAGTGTCTACGCATCGTTCAGTAGTCTTGATTATCGGTGTGTTGTGCAACACATCTATACTCAGGAGGCTATAGGACATGTAGGATTGGTTTCCATTCTTCTCATTCTGAGATCGTGCCTTAGATCTGTGTGATAAGATTGGACCCCTCTGACATACTTCGTTTTTACCAGTTATGCCT
Source organism: Przewalskia tangutica (assembly GCA_029844215.1). Lineage (NCBI taxonomy): Eukaryota > Viridiplantae > Streptophyta > Magnoliopsida > Solanales > Solanaceae > Przewalskia > Przewalskia tangutica. Next base: position 74,769,897 of record CM056725.1, read on the forward strand.
CCGCGTAAGGCAACCCGCCCCGGCAAGGCAAGCAGAAGGAAGCTGCGAGTAGAAAGCAGAGACCACGATACACGAGCCTCCGATCCGCACCGGAAGCAGGAGATGAGTTACAAGAGTGGGCCCGATTAATGGCCGTGGTCAGGCGACTTGAGGATAGCCGGACGCAGCAGCCCGAGCACCGATGGTTCACCCTAGATCGGATAGTTCGAGGCTACGGATTTTCCGAGTCAGAAGCCGCCAGAGTTTTATGGGTCGAGGCACGAGGATGATCCGCAGGAGTTCATCCGGCGATTCTGGATCATGAGAGTAATCGAGGCATCGGAGACCGAGTCGGTAGTCCTAGGTTCACATCACCGCGTGATACCGCAATGATCGGGTTTGATTCGTGAGCTGCCCCGGGAGAGAATGCACTTCCGGTATATGGGACGATTTCTCGAGGCATTCCTTGCACATTTCTTGCCTCGCGGATGAGAGGGCTCGCGCATGATTTTTGGTGTTGCGCGAGCAGGCGACGGTTCGAGTACAATGTGAGTTCGACTCATTGGCGACGCCCCCGCGTTGGTAGCTAGTATGGAGGATCGAGTGCACCGATATGTTACAGGGCTCGATAATCACCTAGCCGAGAGTTGTTCTGGTGTAGCTCTTCAGTCGGGCATGGACATTGCCCGCATGCAGCTTATGACCGACGGGAGGAGCGGATAAATCGACGGAATGACCAGGGTCAGCAGAAGAGGGCCAGAACAGCAGGGTCCTTTGGTGACTTTCGAGGCGGACCGCCTCAGCAGCAGACTAGTTATGTACCTCCGCCATTGCAGAGTGGTCCTCCGCAGCCTTCGGGACCCGTGGGATATTCAGGAGCAGGTCAGGGCTCCCAGGTTTCAGATTTTCAGGGGAGTAGGAGTGCTCGCCGGATGAGGTTGCCCTTGTCTCAGTGTGGCCGTTGTGGAAAACTTCATAAGGGGGAGTGTCGTACTGACTCGGGAGATTGTTATTTTTGCGGCCAACAGGGCCATCTGGCAAGAGACTGTCCGACCAGGGGTAGCACTGGTAGGATAGCATGGACTACTAGAGCAGTTGCGGGTTCTTCACCTTCCATAGCCAGGCAGGATGTTCATACACCGGCAGGCCCCGGTAGAGGTCGCGGTGGGAGTTCCCAGTTTTAGCGGTCCTTTGAACCGCCTATTTTCAGGTATATCCTTAACCATCTAGAGTTTTGTATGTTATGATAATGTGTTAAGTGTTATGTTCGGATAGCTTTGTGCTAAAATGTGACTTAGAAGCTTGCTTAGTGAAAAAGGGTAAGCCTGGGGTGAGAAAATGATGAACCTTAGAATATTACAGTTGAGACCTTAGATGTAAGGCCGTCTTGAGTACAAGATTTTGCAAGTGATCCTTGTCGGAGTGCATTTTATGCCTAGAATGTATTGTGTGATAAGTCCCTGGGTAGTGTGAAATGGAAGTGGTAGCTTTCATGACCTGTAGAGGTAAGATTGTTCCGGATCGGGAAACAAGAGCGTGATGCGTAAGTGGATCGGGTTGGGGCCATGTTGAGGGCCAACCCGCGGCCTGTTTCGAGGTGGGGTCAGCTCTGGGTGGTCCCGCCAGGTGGTAGGGTCACGAGGGTGCTAGGCCCAAGTTTAGGTGACCTTCGTATGAGTTCGTGGATATGTTCGACCAGAGGCGGATCGTGAAGGCCGGGAATGGCCTTAGAGGAGATCGAGGCTAGTAAGATGATCAAGTTTGGAGGTAGTGACTCCAAAGTTTTGGAAACTGAAGTATGGTACGTATACTAGAAAGAGTTCGAGTGTTCGAGAAGGGTACAACGAGATAGGGGAGAAGTGAACGTGTGTGATCGTTTCTTTTGAGAAATAAAGGTGCGAAGAGATTATATTTTTAGACCTTGGTGGGGACTTTTGAGGTAAACAGAGGTGATTCCTCGTTGGCTTGGATTTAGGGTTTTCGCGCGCATGTTATTTTTGTGGCCAGGTGTGGCATGTTTGGTTTCGTAAGTATAGTAGTGAAGGCTATACCGGCACGTGTTTGTTTTGAGACTGAGAAGGAACATTCGGGACGAATGTTTCTAAGGGGGGAAGAATGTTATACCCCGTATTTCCAGAGTATGTACGTAAGGGCGTACGTATAATAATTTAAGCCTTAAGGATTGGCTAGTTTCGAAATTGTACACAACACCCGATTAGAGTCGTTTTTCGACGAAACGTTTCCACAGCTTTCGTAGGGAAAATTCCGGCTATGTCATTAATAATTTTTGCGGATTTTTCCGAGAGACGAAACATTTTGGACCAACGGGAGGGTGACGTGTCACCCTCGCATTGGAAGAGGTTGACGGCAATTGGCTAGGCTTGCACGTTTTTGGTGTGAATTTTTGGTCAAGGGTTAGGTAGGATATTTTTGTGTAGATGGATAAGGTAGCACATGGCTAAATATTGGCCTTACACTTGCTATGCACTTGTCTTCATCTTGGCCATTGGTTGGCCTTCACTTGACCTATAAATACCCCCTTAGTTGATGAACTTGCTTCATCCAAACATTGAGCAATCTACCTAAGTCTCAAAATACTCCTCCTCTTGTGGTTCTCGTCCAAAGCCTCTCCTCCCCTCCTAGTGGCCTTTGGCCGAGAGCTTCCTCCCCTTGTGGTGTTTCAGTGGTACCCCTCGCCTAGTTGTCTCGTATAAATACCCCTTGTTGTGGTATAGAAATACTCTCCTAGTATTGTTGTTATGACCAAATACCTTGGCCCAAATACCTTGTAGTATTCCCAAGGTTACACTTATACTAGCCCAGAAAATACCGTTATACTTTCCCTCAGTCACTAAAACGAAACCCTAAGTAAATCTTCACCCGTAGTTGAAGTTATAAGTAGAAGTTGGTTAGAACTTCTAAGGGTTGGTTGGAGCGGGTCGGAGCACTCGGAGTAGGAGCTAAACCTTGCTCAGGAGCGACATTAAACTTGGAAAATTTTGGGCTTATCGAGGTAAACACTCTTGACCTTCTGTTGTAATTGGAAATTACATGTTGTTGGAATATATAGTTAAGGTATACTATATATAGAATTGAACATAATAGTGCGGCAATGTCTTTTGACTTAAGCCTGAATAATACTTACGGCAATGTCTTGCGACTTAAGCCTGAATTTAAATAAGAGAACTGAACTGTAATTACATAGGACTGTATTACAGTAGACTTGTGTAGTATTACTGTGAGTAGAATTGTACACGTCCGGTTAGACGTGCAAACCCCCCCCCTGGTTGGCTTGGTAGCTACTCGATAGAGAGGAGATTTACGCTGTCATTGCGGGAGGCTGCCAAATTTTCAGAGAATATGGAACGATGAGATCTATATGTTAATAAGCGCCTTGTGGCCTTATAGGTTGAAGTACTACGTGTGGTGCGATCTACGTGGCTTAAGGAGTAGCCGACGGTTTGAAGTACTTGGAGCGTTTTGCTATTAGTCGGCACTCGTCGCGAGGTATGTGAACCTCTTCCTATCTCTTCTAGCATGATATGTGAACTATGTAGTGCAGTGACGCATACGTGTTAAGCGTGTTTGATTGTCTTTAAACATAAAGTGTTATAACGACTTTATGGGAAGTTAGTTATAGACTTTATGTAGGTAAGAAAATACTTTGTGGTTTTAAAAGGTAATCATGTGAATTATAATCGCTTGTTATAATAAAGAACTTGATGTATTTCAAAAGATTTATAAATCGTTTTGAAGGGAGAGTAACACTTGGTTTTAAAGGTTTTAAAAAGAGTTATACTAGCTTATGGGAAGTTAGGTATAATGTCTTAAGAGAGGTAAAGAAAATGGTTTACTGATGTTAGAAGTTAAGAGACTTGATCTTATAAGATAAGAGACTTAACTTATTTGTTTTAATGTGGATTGTTTGTGTGAAACCTCATTCGTGAGTAATGAGTACTGGGTTTTACTTAAAGGGATAATGTTTACCGATTTCGAAATCGAATGTGTATCGACAGGACCAATCGCAGCGTTAATAAAGGAAAATGTATTTGAATAATGAAGTATTGTGTTAAAACCAGAGAAACCTCCATCCGCATGAAGCTAAGATGAGACAAAATGATATTGCATATCCTAGATCATGGTCGCTTAATAAGATCGATTATAAACAAGAATAAACTACTCACATATAAGGCATATGTTTCTCAAATCATTAAAGGAGAATTATGTTTTAAAGGATTAAAACTATGAACTACGAAACCTTTTCTAAAAATGAGAAACTTGAGCATTTGAAATTAGGCAAACTTGAACGTTTGGAAAATAAGGTTGTTACTTGATTTTACAAAGGAAAGCATTTTGTTTATTTAACAATGCTCGTCACTCTATTTTTATACTACGGACATCGGGTGACTTTTATAAAAGGAATGGATCTCTTTAAAAGGAATTTAACGCATTTAGTACTTTAGGTTAAAAACCCGGACTTTGGCATAAAATGAAAGTAACTTGAGTTGTGTAACTTGCCTATACTGGTTGTTGTGTAACTTGCCTATGCTTGTGTTGTGTAACTTGCCTATGCTTGTGTTGTGTAACTTGCCTATGCTTGTTGTTGCGTAACTTGCTTATGCTTGTGGTGATAGCCTTGGTTGTGCAAGAATGGTTATTTTATGGACTAGCTCTCCATGAGGTTTCTTACTGTTCGGCCTTGGTCCCTGGTGGTCGGCTCTCGTACTTGCCCCGTCTCATGGCTGATTCGGCCTTGGTACCCGGTGAGTCACCGTGACTTGCCCTGCTCGGTGTAGTGACGGTCTCGTGATACGACCTTGGTCCCCGTGGTCACCTCGTACTTGCCCCGTCAGCTCGTGGCCGCCTTGGTATCCTGAGTCGGCTCTCGCACTTGCCCCGTGACGGCCGTGTTTTGGTTGCATTATATTATTGGTACGGTCGGATCTGGTAGTTATACTTGTCCTATACGGTTTTTATGACACGAGTGGGACACGTGTTCATGTTTACTCCTTGGTATTGTCATATCATAAACCGCCGCGATGAGGAAGAAATTCCACGCACGAGTGATAATTTGGAGGCGTGAGTCCACGACTTGATGTAACTAGTTATATGTTATATCTTGTAGTTTGGTCATCATACATGTCTCACCGCTTTATATAGACTATTATGATTTCATTTACGATTTCTGATTTCACATACTTGGTACTGTTATCGACCTCCTTGGCTGCGTTCATGCCGCAGTAAGTACATCGTCGCCGATCCCCGCTTAGGATCACCTTTCAGATTGGAAGTCTGCTCTTCCTTGAGGCTTATCTTTTAGTATGTGTTCCTGAGTTGTAGGTTCTTGTACATTCGTGGTATGGCGGGCCCCGCCCCGTCATAGTTGTTGTAAATCTTAGAGGTGCAGAGTAATCGCAAGGTGGTTTTGTAAAAAGGATTAAACTGCTCGTTTTGAAAGAGTTGTTTATATATATTTTAATGGAAGGTAACCGCTTGGTTGGCTGTTTTATTATCTTGTCTCATGTTCATGTTTAAGTTTTTATTTCATTGGTTTTCTCGATGTTGTATCACCTGGGTGCCGGTAGGCACGATCACGGGCCCGGGATCGGGTCGTGACAGATGTGGGATTCCACGGGTATGATTCCGTTATTTGTAGTACTTGGGTTAAATTCTCGGATTTTTATAAAAGACCTGGTAGTGCTTATGTGTTGTTTGACGGCCGGTCGAGATAGGGTAAGAGTATAAGTGAGGGGTAAACCCCCAAGACATTATACCCCCTGTTTGTTTTGTTTGATGGTCGGTCGAGATAGGGTAAGAGTATAAGTGAGGGGTAAACCCCCAAGACGCTATACCACCTTCTCCAGGGTAAGAGTATAAATGAGGGGTAAACCCCCAAGACATTATACCCCCTGTTTGTTTTGTTTGATGGTCGGTCGAGATAGGGTAAGAGTATAAGTGAGGGGTAAACCCCCAAGACGCTATACCACCTTCTCCAGAGTAAGAGTATAAATGAGGGGTAAACCCCCAAGACATTATACCCCCTGCTTGTTTTGTTTGATGGTCGGTTGAGATATGGTAAGAGTATAAGTGAGGGGTAAACCCCCAAGACGCTATACCACTTTCTCCAGGGTAAGAGTATAAATGAGGGGTAAACCCCCAAGACATTTGCCACGACCCGTTCTGGGCCCCGTGACTGGTGCCTTACCCGGGCACCCAAGTAGTCATACATCAGAGTAATCAGCGGAACATAAGACAAGACAAGAAACATTATGAAAAGAGAAATAGTTTATCTGAAGAAAAGCTTGCCTTTCGGCATATATATATACCCCAAGTTTTGCAGTTACATCCCAACTGTATAATAGGACTACAGACCTCTAGGAATGTAAACAACTATGGCGGGACAGGGCCCCGCCATACCCTGAAAGTACAAAACTATCTACAATACAGGGAGATCATACCCAAAAAGTAGAGCCTCCGGAGAAGATGGAGCTCCCGACACCAAAGCAAAGATCCTAAGGATGTGGATCTAGCACCTGCTTGCCCTTACCTGCGGCATGAACGCAGCCCCCCGAAGGAGGTCAGTACAACAGGTACCAAGTATGTGAAACTGTAAAGTACTTAAATGAAATCAAGTATTTAAAACCATTTGCAAATCAGTTCAATTGCACATAGTGCCATGTCACAAACAAGAACAATAATAGATATAATGTAACTGGTCTTTCCTAGGCCGCGAATGATCGAAGCAAGGCCAATCGCCCATAGTATCATTATGCGTGCCTAGTCCTGGACTTCCCGCAGTCCGCATAGGTCACACACAGACCCGCATGAGGTATTCCTCGACGGGGTAGCTAACCCGGCACTCTCCGGACTCCCGCACCGCATAGTCTCGATAGACCGCGTAGTCACACGGACCGCATAGGCATCCCCGCGTCGGGCTAAAACACCCGAATGATCAATCTCGAACTCCCGCAGCTCGCATAGTCACATAGATCGATAGCCGTATAGACCCGCATCAAGGTGGCAAGCCCTCGGTATAACAAGTCCGGGGTAGGTGATATAATAACAGTACAACGGACTTACCGTTTAGCAACGTAAGCTCAGCAAGAATGACCCCCTTTCACAACATTACAAGACACTAACACAGGTAGCATCCTAATATGTCTACTTATCAAACAATCTTACTACACTTAAGTAAATCAATACAAGGCTTTTATAAACAAACAAGTAAACAGCCTTTTATCTTTCTTAAGTTGTTATACCTAACTTCCCATAAAGCTAGTATAACTCTTAAGCTTTTGTTTAAAACCAACTGCTCTCTTCTCTAAAAATGATTCTGTATTATTTTGAAATTTATCAAGATTCTTATTATTCAGGCTTAAGTCAAAAGACATTGCCGTAGTTATTATTCAGGCTTAAGTCCGAAGACATTGCCGTAATTATTATTCAGTTAACACAAGTACGTCTATAGTACTATATATATTTAAAATATCATGCTCAAGAGTATAGGAAGAATCACATACCTTCTTGGCGAACTCCACCTGCCAAGTCGAATATGTCGCGCGCAGAGAATCAGCCTATAATAGTCAAATACGTCTATCAACGTCTAGACTATTCTGTAAACAGTTCTAAGCAGAGGGTTCTCTATTCTACGGAAATTTGGGCAGCACTTCCCTACCCGGTAAGTTATACAGTCTACTGTAAAAACAGTCCTATGTGAGTACAGTTCAATTATTCTTCTTTTATACCCTTCTACTGTGATAACAGTTCAATTCTATTCTGTAATATCCTTCTAAGTATTTATACTTATTCCTATACTTCTACAATATGTATTCTCTAATTACAAAAGAAGGATAAGATTATTTACCTCGGTAAGCCCAATAATATCCTAGATAAAAGTCGATCCTGAGCGAGGTTTAGCTCCTAATTTGTATGCGCTCAGATAGCTCCAAGAACCCTTAGAAGTTCTTCACAACTTCTAGTGCGTACTAAGGATTTGGGCTAGGGTATTTAGGAATAGTAACTACACTTGGAAGACAACATTTCTACCAAGGGAGGGAGGCTCTCGCTAAGCTCAACTCAAGAGGGAGAAGGCTTTTGGACGAGAACTCTAAGGAGAGGGAGGATGTTGGAGACTTGGAAATTGATTTGTGGATGAAGAACTCTTCATCCTAAGGGGGGTATTTATAGGTCAAGAAATGGCCAACCAATGGCCAAGATGAAGTCAAGTGCAAGGCAAGTGTAAGGTGGGGATTTTCCCAAGTGCACCCTAACCTACTCCACAAAACATTGACCCATGTTTTAGGCCACAAAACAAGCCACAATTTCATGTCCATCGTCCAAGGGGGGACGCCCAATTTACCTTCCAATGAGGGTGACAAGTGTCACCCTCCCGTTGGTCCAAAATGTTTCGTCTCTCGGAAAAATCCGCAAAAATTAGAAATGACATAGCCGGAATTTACCCTACGCGAGTTTAGTAAAACGTTTCGTCGAAAAACGATTCTTTTAGTGAGTTGTGCCCAAAAAAACGTCCCATGCCTAAACTTTAAGGCCAAACTTTCGTACGTACGCCCTCACGTACATACTCTGGAAATACGGGGTATAACATTCTCCCCTCCTTAGAAACATTCGTCCCGAATGTTCCTTCCCAAGACAGTTAACGATAAGGTTCCTCATAACTTAAACAGTTTGCAAATGCCACACACGGCCACAAAACAACACTTAAGCATAAACGATAATGCATATTTACAAGTAGGAAAGTAAGTTACCTGGAGGTGTGGGGAATAGGTGAGGATACTTCTGCCTCATGTCCTCCTCAGCTTCCCACGTCATCTCCTCCCTGAGCTCGTTCCGCCACAAGACTTTGACGGAAGCCACGTCCTTGGTCCGCAGACGCCTAACCTGACGATCGATTATCGCTATGGGAATCTCCTCATACGATAACCCCTCGGTCACCTGGACATCGTCAATCGGGTGTACCCTAGATGGATCCCCGATACATCTCCTCAGCATAGAAACATGAAACACCGGATGCACTGCCTCCAGATCGGACGGCAGATCCAACTCGTAGGCAACCTTGCCTACCCTGCGGACAATCTAATAGGGCCCAATATACCTTGCCGAAGTTTCCTTTCTTCCGAATCTCATCACACCCTTCATGGTGACACCTTCAGAAAACCCAATCATCAATGCGAACTCGGATGTCGACGACGATGATCCGTATATGACTTCGCCGACTCAGTCGCCAAGAATCGCTCCTGGATAAGCTTTACCTTATCCACTGCCTGCTGCACCAAATCTGGTCCCACTAACTGCACCTCGCCTACATCAAACCAGCCTATCAGCGATCTGCACTTCCTCCCATACAAGGCCTCATAAGGCGCCATCTGAATACTGGAGTGGTAGCTATTATTATATGCAAACTCAACTAGAGGCAAATGATCCTCCCAGCTACCTCGAAGTCGATAACACAGCTCGCAGATATCCTCAAGAGTCGGATAGTGCGCCACCGTCGGCTGTCTGCATGGATGGAATGCAGACTGTGCTCACTCGGCCCCTAAACCCTTTCTCGAAAGACCTCCGTGTTAGCCAAACCGGGCTCCTCTGCGATATGATCGAAATAGGGACTCCATGCGATCGACGATCTCTGATGTAAAGTCCGCATAATCCTCACCAAAAGTCGCCCCGACGGGAAGAAAGTGGGTTGATTTCACACCGCCGACGATAACCCATATAGAATCATGTCTCCTCTGAGTGCGAGGTAATCCTGTGATAAAGTCCATGTTGATCACCTCCCACTTCCAGGTCGGGATCTCTATCGTCTGCAATAATCCACCAGGCCTCTGGTGCTCTACCTTCACCTGCTGACAACACGGGCACTGAGCTACGAACTCGCAACGCCCTCTTCAAGCCATCCCACCAATACACGGATCTAAGGTCGTGGTACATCTTGGTCGACCGACGGATAGAGTAACGCGCGCCGTGTGCTTCCCCAAGAACTCGCCGCCAAGTCCTCAAACATCCGAACACACAACCGCCTCAAACCTTAGCAACCCATCAGGTGCTACCTCAAAAGGACCCTTCCCCCCACGAAGAGCCGTATCATGATACCGAATCAAAACCGGATCCTCAAATCAAGGTCTTCACCTCCTCGACGGTGGAAGACTCGCAACCTCGCGAACTCGAACCCCATCGCTATCGGAATCAATCAAACGGACACCAAGGCTCGCTAATCGATGCAAATCACGAACCATGTCCCTCCTCTCTCGGCCGCACATCCGATAGGCTCCCATCGACCTACGACTAAGAGCATACGCCACAACATTGGCCTTCCCGTGGTACAGATATCAACATCGTAATCCTTAGCAACTCTAACCACCGTCTCTGTCGTAAGTTCAGCTCCCTCTGGCTGAAGATATACTGGAGGCTCTTGTGGTCTGTATAAATATCCACGTGAACCTCATACAAATAGTGCCTCCAGATCTTCAAAGCGTGAATCACCGCTGCCAACTCCAAATCATGGGTGGGTAGTTCCTCTCGTGTTTCTTAAGCTGTCGGGATGACGCTATAACTCTACCCCTGCGTCAACACACATCCCAGCCCGATGCCCGACGATCACAATACACAACATAACCGGTCGTCCTCCGAAGAGTAAGAACGGCGGTCGTCGCCTCCTTCAAGAATCGAAACCCCGCCACACGCGTCAGTCCATCAAACTTAGCCGCTTCCGAGTCACCCTAGTCAATGGTGCAGATAGAAGCAAACTTCTACGAACCGATAATAACTGCAAGGCCCGAAATGCGAACCTCGCCGGAGTAGTAGGTCTAGGCCAAGTCCTCGATCGCCTCGATCTTGGCCGTATCCACTGAATACCATCGCCCCGACAATATGCCCAAGAAAATCCACCAAGTTAACCAAAACTCACATTTGGAAAACTTGGCGTATAATCTTGGTCCCGAGAATCACAAGCCTCAAATGCTCGCATGCTCCCGCCTCGGCGAGAATAAACCAAGATATCATCAATGAACACTATCACAAACGTGTCCAAAAATGGTTTGAACACTCGGTTCATCAAATCCATGAATACCACGAGCATTGGTCAACCTAAAAGACATGACCACGAACTCATAATGCCCGCATCGTCCGAATGCGATCCTAGGGACATCCGCCTCTCTTACTCGTGCTGATGATAGCCCGATCGCAGATCAATCTTGAGAAACATCTCGCACCGCAATCGGTCGAACAAATCATCAATCCCGGAAGGGTATCTGTTTTAATGGTCACCTTGTTCACCGTCAGAATCAACACATGCGCAGCTGCGTCGCCCTTCTTCTTCTTCACGAACACACGCGCTCCAGGGAGAAACACTTGTCCTGATGAAGCCCTTCTCCAGCAAATCCCTCAGCTGGTCCTTCAACTCTCTCAACTCGGCAGGTGTCATTCTGTATGGCGGAATGGAAATAGACCGAGTGTCTGGCAGCACATCGATACAAAACTCTATCTCCCTCTCAGGAGGGATACCCGGGAGGTCGTCTGGAAACACGTCTGGGAACTCTCTCGACTCACGGAATCGATCAAAATCTGCACTGACCTCGAGATCAAACACCCGAACGAGATGGTAGATGTACCCCTTCTGCACCATCTTCCTAGCCTTGAGGTAGGAAATAAACCTACCCCTCGGCGATACAGTGTTCCCCTCCCACTCAACAACCGGCTCCTCAGGAAACTGGAACCGTACCACTCTCTCCTTGCAGTCTACATTGGCGTAGCCAATCCATGCCCATGATCAGGTCGAAATCAGTCATGTCCAGCTCTATCAAGTCGGCTACGGTCTGACTACTGTATATGGTCACAGGACAAGCCCTATATACCCGCCGAGCTACCACCGAATCACCCATCGCGTAGCTACCTCGAAAGCGGTCTATGGACTCGTGCTCTATCCCTATCCTACTAGCAATAAGTGGAGATATATAGGACATAGTAGAACCCGGATCTATCAAGGCGTACACATCATAACCAGAACCGATAAAGTACTGCGGCGACATCAGCGACGCCTCACGATCCTCGCTACCGACAAGGCATATATGCGTTCGAGGACCGCTAGAATCGACCCGCGCCACGACCTGCCGCGACCGCCGCCCATGAGTGCCCACGCCCCGGGCGTGTAATCGTAGGGACGAAGAACCGCAAGCACTGTAGCCGAGCCCTACCACCAGCCACGCCCGATCGGACAAACTTCGCATAATGACCTGCGCCACAAGTATAGCAAGCTCCGAGTAGTACTGACACCGAATGGAATCTACCACAACGGACACACCGAGCACTCGATCGGTTAGCACCTTGCTACCCCGAAGTCAAGTCCCGGGCCCGACTGCCCCGAATGCTCGCTGTACCGAAACGATGTAGGAGTGCTCAGCCGGGTGGTGCGAATCTAGACTTCACGATGTCGCCCACCCCGAGGGCTACCAAAAGAACCTACCGTCTTGCCTTCTTCTCGCTGATATCGGTCTACCCGGTCTCGCGCCTCGCATCCCAGTGCATGAGCCTGCATACGGGTAATATCCATGCCTGGCTGAAGAGCCACACCCGCACAAGACTCGGCCATATAATCATCTAGCCCGTGGCGTAGCGGTACACGGTCCTCCATATCCGCTACCAATGCGAGGACATATCGAGCCAAAGAATCGAACTCGACATTGTACTCCCTAATCGTAAGGCCCTCTGCCTCGCATTAACAAAAATCGCTACCGTGCCCTCCTCATCCGCGGAGGCAAGAAGTGCGTGAGAAAGCCTCCAAAACTCATCCCATACTGCGGAGGTGCATGCTCTCCTCGGAAAGCTCTACGAATCAAACCAATCGATCGCGGTATCACGCGGCCGATGAGAACCGGGCGTCACGACGGTCTCAAGCCTTGATCACCCGTGACGATCCTTCAGAATCGACGGATGAACTCCTGCGGATCATCCTCCGCCTCGACCAGTAAAACTCGCGGGCTACAACTCAGAAATCTCGTAGCCTCAAACTATCTCGCCTCGGGTGAACCACGTATGACAGTGGGAATTGAACCGCCGTGATCCACTGTCCTCATGTCCGCCACAATCCTAGCCAATAGTTGGGCCATCTCCTTGTACTAACTCTCCGCCCCATGCCGTGGGACGAGGTACGGCTGATGGTCTCACTGGGCCGGGCGGCGTCATGGAACTCGCCGTCTGTATAGATCGGGCACGAGCCTCGTGAATCTCGGTGTCCTACTAGCGGCTCCTCGCTTTACCCTTCTCGGGCCCGTAGCCTTACGCGAGGCATAATCATAGAAAGGAATACGTTAGAGGGGTCCAACTTATAACACAACTCTAAGGCACGATCTCAGAGTGAGAAGAATGGAAACCAATCCTAAATATCCTAAGCCTCCTGATTATTGGTGTGGTTCACAACACACCGATAATCAAGACACTACTAGATACGGTCTGTAGACACTTTCCGAGGATTAACTGCTCTGATACCACTTTTGTCACGACTGCCTGCCTCGTGGATCGTGCCTTACCCGGGCACCCAAGTAGTCATACATCAGAGTAATCAGCGGAACATAAGACAAGACAAGAAACATTATGAAAAGAGAAATAGTTTATCTGAAGAAAAGCTTGCCTTTCGGCATATATATATACCCCAAGTTTTGCAGTTACATCCCAACTGTACAATAGGACTACAGACCTCTAGGAATGTAAACAACTATGGCGGGACAGGGCCCCGCCATACCCTGAAAGTACAAAACTATCTACAATACAGGGAGATCATACCCAAAAAGTAGAGCCTCCGGAGAAGATGGAGCTCCCGACACCAAAGCAAAGATCCTAAGGATGTGGATCTAGCACCTGCTTGCCCTTACCTGCGGCATGAACGCAGCCCCCCGAAGGAGGTCAGTACAACAGGTACCAAGTATGTGAAACTGTAAAGTACTTAAATGAAATCAAGTATTTAAAACCATTTGCAAATCAGTTCAATTGCACATAGTGCCATGTCACAAACAAGAACAATAATAGATATAATGTAACTGGTCTTTCCTAGGCCGCGAATGATCGAAGCAAGACCAATCGCCCATAGTATCATTATGCGTGCCTAGTCCTGGACTTCCCGTAGTCCGCATAGGTCACACACAGACCCGCATGAGGTATTCCTCGCATCGGGGGTAGCTAACCCTTGCATTCTCCTCGACTCCCGCATCGCATAGTCTCAATAGACCGCATAGTCACACAGACCGCATAGGGCATCCCCTGCATTGGGCTAAAACACCCGGAATGATCAATCCTGGAACTCCCGCAGCTCCGCATAGTCAAATAGACTGCATAGGCCGTATAGACCCGCATCAAGGGTGGCAAGCCCTCGGTATAACAAGTCAAGGGGGTAGGTGATATAATAACAGTACAACGGACTTACCGTTTAGCAACGTAAGCTCAGCAAGAATGACCTCCTTTCACAACATTACAAGACACTAACACAGGTAGCATCCTAATATGTCTACTTATCAAACAATATTACTACACTTAACAGAAATCAATACAAGGCTTTTATAAACAAACAAGTAAACAGTTCCTTTTATCTTTCTTAAGTTGTTATACCTAACTTCCCATAAAGCTAGTATAACTCTTAAGCTTTTGTTTAAAAACCAACTGTTCCTCTTCTGTTAAAAATGATTCAGTATTCTTTTGAAATGTATCAAGATTCTTATTATTCAGGCTTAAGTAAAAAGACATTGTCGTAGTTATTATTCAGGCTTAAGTCCGAAGACATTGCCGTAATTATTATTCGATTAACACACGACGCTCACCGTACTATATATATTTAAAATATCATGCTCAAGAGTATAGGAAGAATCACATACCTTCTTGGCGAACTCCTCCTGCCAAGTCGAATATGTCGCGCGCAGAGAATCAGCCTATAATAGTCAAATACGTCTATCAATGTCTAGACTATTCTGTAAACAGTTCTAAGCAGAGGGTTCTCTATTCTACGGAAATTTGGGCAGCACTTCCCTACCCGGTAAGTTATACAGTCTACTGTAAAAACAATCCTATGTGAGTACAGTTCAATTATTCTTCTTTTATACCCTTCTACTGTGATAACAGTTCAATTCTATTCTGTAATATCCTTCTAAGTATTTATACTTATTCCTATACTTCTACAGTATGTATTCTCTAATTACAAAAGAAGGATAAGTTTATTTACCTCGGTAAGCCCAATAATATCCTAGATAAAAGTCGATCCTGAGCAAGGTTTAGCTCCTAATTTGTACGCTCCGATAGCTCCAAGAACCCTTAGAAGTTCTTCACAACTTCTACTACGTACTAAGGGATTTGGGCTAGGGTATTTAGGAATAGTAACTACACTTGGAAGACAACATTTCTACCAAGGGAGGGGGGGAGGCTCTCGGCTAAGCTCAACTCAAGAGGGGGGGGGGGGAGAAGGCTTTTTGGACGAGAACTCTAAGGAGAGGGGAGGGATGTTGGAGACTTGGAAATTGATTTGTGGATGAAGAACTCTTCATCCTAAGGGGGGTATTTATAGGTCAAGAAATGGCCAACCAATGGCCAAGATGAAGCCAAGTGCAAGGCAAGTGTAAGGTGGGGATTTGCCCAAGTGCACCCTAACCTACTCCACAAAACATTAACCCATGTTTTAGGCCACAAAACAAGCCACAATTTCATGTCCATCGTCCAAGGGGGGACGCCCAATTTACCGTCCAATGAGGGTGACAAGTGTCACCCTCCCGTTGGTCCAAAATGTTTCGTCTCTCGGAAAAATCCGCAAAAATTAGAAATGACATAGCCGGAATTTACCCTACGCGAGTTTAGTAAAACGTTTCGTCGAAAAACGATTCTTTTAGTGAGTTGTGCCCAAAAAACGTCCCATGCCTAAACTTTAAGGCCAAACTTTCGTACGTACGCCCTCACGCACATACTCTGGAAATACGGGGTATAACAACATTATACCCCCTGCATTACCAAATGCTCGTCTTCCTACTTGGTATGTACAGTTTTTAGGACACAGGTGGGACTTGGTGTTCATATATGCCTATTGGCGTTATATTATATCATGGACTGCCGGCAGTGAGGAAGGATTCCACGGGCATGATTGATATTATGGGCGTGAGACCCATGGTTATATTTTAGAAATGACTTGAGGGCATGCGTCCCTAACTTGTTATGACTGCTTATGTGTTGTGTACTGTAGGTTGGCTATCATACATGTCTCCTGTTTTGCTTAGACTGTTATGATTTCATTACTGATTTCATCGCTTCACATACTTGGTACATTCTTCGTACTGACCTCCTTCGGGGGGCTGCGTTCATGCCGCAGGTTTAGGTACGCAGTTTGGTGATCTGCAGGTGTAGGACCCTGCTCAGAGTTTTTGGATAGCTCCTTCTGTTTGGGAGTTTATCTTTTTGGTATAAGTTCTTTCAGTACAGGCTTTTGTACAGTTATGGGTACGGCGGGGCCTTGTCCACGATTGATAAAACTCTTAGAGGTCTGTATTCATATGTGGGATTGGACTCATGTACGGCGTAGTGTCTTTTGTTTATGTTTATTATATGGCAGCCTTGTCGGCTTTGCCCTTGCACGTACGTTAGTTTTAAAAAAAAAGAGGTGTTATTTAAATTCCGCAGTTTACTTGTGTTGTTAAGGTAGAAGGGTGCCCAGGTAGGGCACCGATCCACGCCCGAGGTTCGGTCGTGACAGTGGTATCGAGCGATCGGTCCTCGGTATGTCTACAGACCGTGTCTACTAGAGTCTTGATTATCGGTGTGTTGCGCGCCATACCCATAAACAGGAGGCTACAGGACATTTAGGAGTTGGTTTCTATTCTTCTCACTCTAAGATCGTGCCATAGAGCTGTGTTAGTAAGATAATTCCTCTCTGACGTGATTTTGTGTTCTGATTATGCCTCGAGAGGGCAACACCGCCCGAAGGGCAATGGAGTAGCGAAGCTACTAGTCGGACTCGAGGAGTTGATAGGGCTTATGCCCGTGGTATCTGGATGTTGTTCGCGATCGGCGAAGTTCTTCCTGCGCAGTTATGAGGCCCCAAAGACGAGCCTCGGTTTAGCGATTAGGAGAAGACTATAGGGTCATGAGGGAAGCGATTATGTTATTGACCAAGATAGCGGTGCTACGATTTCATTAGCGAGAGGTTATTCGCCAAGACAAACAGTGTGTACAGAGGGTAGAGGCCAACGCGAGATCAACGTAAGAGTGCTAGGACCGGTTGGTTATTCCTGAGTTTTGGACGAGCCGCTCGGAAATGAGTGAGATATTCGTCCCACCTACCCGGACATACCCCGCGGCTCACGGTGGGATATTGGACCCCACAAGGTATTTAGGAGCGGTCAAGCTCCGTGGTCGAGGTTCTCGGAGGAGCGTAAGATTTTCTCGGTCGAGGCCACCTATTCCTCAGTGTATCAGATGTGGTAAGCGTCATTCGGGGAAATGCCGTTATGGCACATGTGTTTGTTTGTATTGTGGCCGTCCGGGCCATATTCTGAGGGTATGTCCTTTTAGAAAGAGCAGGTGAGGTGGCTCACCTATGAGGCGAGTTGGTTCCCTTCCTCCACAAATGCGTTCCCGAGCGAGGTGTTCAGATGTCAGCCAGCCGTGGTAGAGGTCAGGGTGGAGTTTATAGTTCTGGCGGTCCTTCGAACCGCAGAGATGACGTGACTACGGGGCAGGATCAGGAGGCGACATCGCACGGGGTTACAGGTATATTTCGATTCCTTTGAATCATACGTGCGTTGATAGATTAAGATTTTACCCTAGCGTATATGTTTTCCCTTTATTGCTAGAGTTGTAAAGTGATAGTACCCCAGAGGTAGGGATACCTTGATTAGTAAAGTGAGAAGTTAAGAATGTTGACAAGAATGGTAAGTGAACTGAGACTATAGTTGTGTAGAGCTCACAAGTAGTAATTGCCCATGTGATGTAAGACCGATAGGGAAGAATGTGCAGTAGGAATACTTTGGCTTATGTGACAAACCTCTTGTGAATGGGAGGATAGGGTGAGAAGTACCTTGAGATAAGGGAGAGATTTATTTCAGACTAAGAATGAGAAGTTAAGTGTGACGATGAGTCGGGTTATGGATTCATCTCGGGTCGACCAGTAGTATGGAATGGGGTGATGTCAGTTGGTAGTGGTCCCGTTATGTGGTAGGATCCCGAGGATGCCAGGCCCAAGTTTAGTTAATCGTTGTACGAGTTCGTGGATGCGTTCCACCGGAACTAGGTTGTAAGGACCGAGAAGAGCCTTAACGGGAATGTAAGTAACAATATGGCCAAGTTTGGATAGTAACTCCAAGGATTGGAGAACAGAAATAATATTTGAGATTTTGTACGTGTACTAGATAAGTTTGAAAGTACGAGAAAGTATGACAAGTAAGGAAAGAAAGTAACCTCTAAAGATCTTGTTTGTGATAAGACTGTAACCTTCGAGTTTTGTGAGAAGGGGTCGCGGACGGAAGGTCCATTGATATGTTTACGTATGTTGTGGTGGCCATGTGTGGCATCGTTGGTCTTGTGCAGTTTTGATTGATAGGCATAGTATAGAGTTTATG
Organism: Przewalskia tangutica; assembly: GCA_029844215.1. Lineage (NCBI taxonomy): Eukaryota > Viridiplantae > Streptophyta > Magnoliopsida > Solanales > Solanaceae > Przewalskia > Przewalskia tangutica. The sequence continues at coordinate 74,788,469 of CM056725.1, forward strand.
CCGGAGTTTGTATAGCTTGACAACCGACTAAGAACATTCGGGGATGAATGTTTCTAAGGGGGGAAGAATGTTACACCCCGTAAGTCCAGGACATGTATAAGAGAATGTACGTAAGGAATCAAGACTTGGAAATTAGTACGAAAGGAAGAATTGTTTTTTCGACGGAAAATCTTCCGAACGTCGGAAAGGGAAAATGTTCGTTGTTGAGAATTGAATTCTCAAAATGTATTATTTGAAGAGTATGGAACTTATTAACATTATGGAAATTTATTTTTACGGATTGGTCACGTGGGGCCCACCCGAGGGATTTTACGTTTTGTGGTGCCCACGAGGGTTACGGAATTTTATGGACGAATGAGAGGGCGACACGTGGCACCCCCACATGTGGTCTTGGACGAAATATTAGTAAGAGTATAATGGTCATTTGACCAATGTGTAGATGACAAAGTCTTGCTAATTAAGAACTTGACATTGTTGACCAAGTCAAGAGCCATTTGGCTTGATCCCATTCATCCAATTTTAACAAGTGTTTTAATCTAAGCCTTCCATAGTGTTATATAAGCTTACTACTAGTGCAAGACTAGTCTTCAACACTTAGAAAATTTCACAACACCTTGTTCTTGAGATTGAGCTCTCGGCTTTAGTGCAAGTCCCACAAGAAAAATTTGTAGTTTTAATCCTTTGTTCACAAGACTTTAACCCAATGTCCCTAAGGGTGTTGTAAGGATATCTCAATAGAAAGATTTCAGAAAAACGGCGTTTTCGTATTAGTCGCAAGGCGGAAACTTAAGAAGTTCTTCAACTTTGAAGTTGGAACTTGAAGATGGGTTCTTCATAGGCTTCTAAGGAGTGCTTGGAGCGGATTGGAACTTAAGGAAATGAGCTAAGAATTGCTAAGGCGCGACTTTGAATCTTGGAAATTTTAAGGGCTTGGAAAGGTATAAATCTTGTCGTTTTAGAAATTAAAGATTTCTTATTGTTGTAGCTTTGGATTTTAGCAAGCATGAAGTATATGTGTTGAAGTTTTATAAGTGTTATGGATTGTTGTAGCCTAAAATCCGAAATGACATATTAGCCATTTGAAGTTGGATTACAAGTTGGTCGTAGTTAGAATAGTCGCATGTTACTTACTTGAAGATTATAGTAGTTATAATCAATTGCGACTTGATATCATGATATGCTAACAACTTGGATTGAAAAGGAAATTGGATAAGAATTGGTATTGTTGTATCCTAGATTGCCGGATTTGGCCTAATAGTTTGTATTAGTTTAATGTCAATTGTGGGCGGAATTTTACACGTATTGTAAGGCGTGTAATCCCCTTTGATTGGTTGTTGTTTTGAGCCTTAAATGTGGCGTGTTGGTTATTGTATTCGGCCTTGAAAAAGGTGGCAAAGTGAGTAGAAACAAAGGAAGTGCTGCCCGATTTTCCGTAGAATTAGAGACCGTATACTTAGTATTATTCTACGTTAGAGACTAGAAGTTGATAGTCTTGTTGTGACCATTATAGGTTGACACTTCTACGTACGGCGTATTCGGCTTAGCTTGTGGATTTAGCCGAAAAGGTATGTGAACTATCTCCTCTTCTAGCATGATTCCTTAAGATAAAGAAAGTATGTCCTACTCCTTAAATGATCCATTCCTTGGTTGTATTTGGATTGCCTAAAATAGAATTCATTTTATGTACTCCCTCGATTGTACTTTGTTGTTTAAGTTGTAAGTTGTATAATCCATTTCCTTAGTGAAGTTTGGATTCTTAAAAGTGAAAGTATTTTACTTAAAGTACATGGAGTCTTGAAAAGGAAGTGGTTTCCAAACCTTTTGGCTAGTGCCTTAGTTCCAAAATCTAAGGGTTGTTGTAATGACTTTAGGGGAGTTAAAGGAGTGATTTACTTAATTGTTTTAAGAGAGGAGAAATGACATGATTTAAGAGAAGAAACTTGTTTTCTAAATATTAAGGGACTTGAAGTATTTTGAAAGTTAAGAACTTGATTTGTAAGTAGGTGATACTTGGTTTTAAAGTATAAGTCTCTTGGTTATAAAAGGAATGAATATGTCTAAAACCATAAATGGTTATAACGGCTTTATGGGAAGTTGGTTATAACGGCTTTATGGAAGGTTAAGAAAGTGGTCTATTTTGATTATTGGGCATAAGTTGCCTAGATTGTGAAAATTTGAAGTTACTTGATTTCAAGCTTTGAAATGAGTTTTCTAAAAGTGTAGTAACTTACTTTGAAAAATAGACACACCTTGATACTACGGGTGTTAGTATCTTGGGATTTTACATAATAATGAGTCTTTTGAAAAGAATGTACGTACGTAGTACTTTGGCTTGTTAAATGAGAATTATTCTATTTGTGCCTTGATAAGTACTTTGGCTTGTTAAATGAGAATTATTCTATTTGTGCCTTGATAAGTACTTTGGCTTGTTAAATGAGAATTATTCTATTTTGTGCCTTGATAAGTACTTTGGCTTGTTAATTGAGAATTATTCCATGTGTGCCTTGATAAGTACTTTGGCTTGATTAATTGAGAATTGCCTATGTGTGCTGGTGATAGCCTTTGAGTGCAAGTATTATGTTTTATTGCGTTGCTTCTGACTCTGGTTGGAGGCATTTGTCTTGTTGTAAGTTACTTGGACGTACCGACAGTGATGTGGGATTCCACGGGTATGATTCCGTTATTTGTAGTACTTGGGTTAAATTCCCGGATTTTTATAAAAGACCTGGTAGTGCTTATGTGTTGTTTGACGGCCGGTCGAGATAGGGTAAGAGTATAAGTGAGGGGTAAACCCCCAAGACATTATACCCCCTGTTTGTTTTGTTTGATGGTCGGTCGAGATAGGGTAAGAGTATAAGTGAGGGGTAAACCACCAAGACGCTATACCACCTTCTCCAGGGTAAGAGTATAAATGAGGGGTAAACCCCCAAGACATTATACCCCCTGTTTGTTTTGTTTGATGGTCGGTCGAGATAGGGTAAGAGTATAAGTGAGGGGTAAACCCCCAAGATGCTATACCACCTTCTCCAGGGTAAGAGTATAAATGAGAGGTAAACCCCCAAGACATTATACCCCCTGCTTGTTTTGTTTGATGGTCGGTTGAGATAGGGTAAGAGTATAAGTGAGGGGTAAACCCCCAAGACGCTATACCACGTTCTCCAGGGTAAGAGTATAAATGAGGGGTAAACCCCCAAGACATTATACCCCCTGCATTACCACCTGCTCGTCTCCCTACTTGTCCTGTACAGTTTTTAGGACACAGGTGGGACTTGGTGTTCATGTATGCCTATTGGCGTTATATTATATCATGGACTGCCGGCAGTGAGGAAGGATTCCACGGGCATGATTGATATTATGGGCGTGAGACCCATGGTAATATTTAGAAATGACTTGAGGGCATGCGTCTCTGACTTGTTATGACTGCTTATGTGTTGTGTACTGTAGGTTGGCTATCATACATGTCTCCTATTTTGCTTAGACTGTTATGATTTCATTACAGTACTTACTGTTTCACATACTTGGTACATTCTTCGTACTGACCTCCTTCGCGTTAAATGTCGCAGTTTAGGTCGCGATTTGGTGATCTGCAGTGTAGGACCGCCGTAGTTTTGGATAGCTCGTTACATTCGTGAGTTTATCTTTTTGGTATAAGTTCTTTCAAGATGTGCTTTGTACAGTTATGCACGGCGGGGCCTTGTCCGTCACGATAAAACTCTTAGAGGTCTGTATTCATATGTGGGATTGGACTCATGTACGGCGTAGTGTCTTTTGTTTATGTATATTATATGGCAGCCTTGTCGGCTTTGCCCTTGCACGTACGTTAGTTTAAAAAAAAAAAGAGGTGTTATTTAAATTCCGCAGTTTACTTGTGTTGTTAAGGTAGAAGGGTGCCCAGGTAGGGCACCAGTCACGGGCCCGGGGTTCGGGTCGTGACACCATGGACCGCTAATCCATGAAGCTTGTCGCAGTGACGAGCGATCACGGGCTTGATTTGTACATGTAGTTACAGGCACACTTTAGATACTTGTCCTGGTCATTTCTCGTGTATCGGCAGGCTCTGGTAGATAGCTAAAGATACTTGCCTCGGTCATATCTCGTGAGACAGTAGGCTCTGGTACGTTGGCTTAAGATACTTGCCTCGGTCAGTTGCGTGACTAGTTTTTGGATCTGGTAGTTGGCTATTCTACTTGGCCCGATCGGTTTTATGACGCAGTCAGGATCTAGTGTTCAGGTTCACATGTAGGTGTTGTTTTGCATCATGTACTGCCGGCAGTGAGGAAGGAGTTCCACGGGCACGATTGATATTATGTGTCACGACCCGTTCCGGGGCCCGTGACTGGTGCCTTACCCCGGGCACCCTAGTGATACAACATCAGAGTAATCAGCGGAACATAAAGACAATACATGAAACCAATGTAATAAGACAGTGAAATAAGAAGACAAAGCTAACCAAAAGCAGTTCTGCGGTATATATAAATAACAATTTGAACAGTTACATCCCTTTCTACCACTCTGCCCATAACAGTACTACATACCTCTAAGAATGATATGACAACAACGACGGGACAGGGCCCCGTCATACCCCTGAATGTAAGCACCTACAATCAACAGGGGACTATACCAAGATAAGCCTCCGGAGGAACGGAGCTTCCCAAACGCTGAACTGTGACCCTAAGAGCGAGGATCAACGACTGGTGTACCTTTACCTGCGGCATGAACGCAGCCCCCCGAAGGAGGTCAGTACAACAGGTACCAAGTATGTGAAACATGAAGATACTGTAAATGAAATCATAGTAGTCTATAGAAAGCAGGAGACATGTATGATAACCAAACTACAGTTCACAATAAATAAGCAGTCATGTCTAGTCAGGGACTCACGCCCTCAAAGTCATCACTCCAATATAACAATGGGTCTCACGCCCACAACATCAATCATGCCCGTGGAATACCTTCCTCCGCCTTGGCGATCGATGATAGAAAAGCACCAAGAAATACATGAACAGCAGGTCCCACTGTGTCCAAATAAAACGATCAGTGGTAAGTGCGAAGGCATAGCCGACTACTAACACCTACGATTAACAAGGTCATAAAGCGTATCATGATATCTGTCTGCATCGCACATGATCAAAGCCGTCGCCGCGCATGATATCAAATGCGCGTCTAGCCACGAACTCCCGCACTCCGCGTAGGCCAATCTCATAGGCCCGCATGAGGTATTACCCCGCATCGAGGTAGCTACTCCCGGCGATCGCCCCGACTCGCGATCCGCGTAGCCACATAGACCGCATGACCATAAAGGCCGCACACTAACACGAACTCGTAGCTCGCATAGGCCCGGGACCCGCATGAGGTATTCTCGAATCATGGTCCTGCATCACCGAGTCTACCCCGCGTCGGAGGCGCTTAACCCCTAAACACGGTGAGTGGTATAATACCAACATAACAGTTTATCATTTAAACAACATAAGCACAATCAAGGGAAAACCCCATTATACAAACATCACAGAATACTAACACACGTAGCATCCTAATATGATTACTTATCAAATCAACACGAAGGTATTACAAGGCTATCACAAACCAATACAATCAAGTTATTCACACATAAGGTACTTTCTACTATATGATTAATGAGATCGGGTTTTTATCCCCAAAGTACTTTATACAATAACTCTTTAAAGATATGTTACTTTCACAAACTTCACACAATACCAGTAGTATATAACAATAGATTGATTATCTTTTTTAAAGTAAATCAATTACTTCTCTTTGTAAAATCAAGTAGCAACTTTCTTTTCCAATGTTCAAGTTTGCCTAATTTCCAATGTTCAAGTTTCTTATTTTAGAAAGGTTTCGTAGTTCATAGTCTTATTCATTTAAGAATATAATTCTCTTTTTAAGCTATCTGAGAAACATAAGCCTTATATGTGAGTAGGATATTCTTGTTTATAACAATCTTATTACAAAGACCGTGATCTAGGAAATATCATTTTGTCTCATCTTAGCTTATGCGGATGGAAGTTTCTCTTGGTTTTAATAATACTTAATCACAAAACATTTCCTTTTATTAACGCTGCGATGGTTTGTCGATACACATTCGATTTCGAAATCAAGAAACATTCTTAAGCCGTTATTACCTAACTTCCCATAAAGCTAGTATAACTCTTAAGTTTTCAAAAACCAAGTATTACTTCTTCTTTCGAAATGATTCAACAATCTTTTGAAATACTTCAAGTTCTTTATTAACACATAATAAGCCAGTTATAGTTCAAATCAGTTACCTTTTAAAAACCACAAGTATTTTCTTACCAACATAAAGCTGTTATAACCAACTTCCCATAAAGCCGTTATAACACTTTATGTTTTAAACCAATCAAATACATTTAGCACGTGTACGTCTACCGTACTACATAGTTCACACATATCATGCTAGAAGAGATAGGAAGAGGTTCACATACCTCGCGACGATTATCGACTAATAGCAAAACGCTCCAAGTACCTCAAACCGCCGGCTACTCCCTAAGCCAAGTAGATCGCGCCACGCGTAGTACTCAACCTATAAGGCCACAAGGCGATTATTAATATTTAGATCCCTTCAAGAACATTCTACGTAAAATTGGCAGACTTCCCCGCAACAGAAATCTCCTCCTCTATCGGGGCCGGCTACCAAGCCAACCAGGGGGGGGTTATAAGTCTAAACCGGACGTGCACAATTCTACCTCACAGAAAAGCTACACAAGTCTACTGTAATACAGTCCTATGTAAATACAGTTCAGTACTCTTCTTTCGAAAAGGTTTCTTATTATTCAGGCTTAAGTCAAAAGACATCACGATAACTACGTTCAGTTCTATATATAGTATACTTCAACTATATAATCATACAACATGTAATTTCCAATTACAATAGAGGGACAGGATATTTACCTCGATAAGCCCATAATTATCCGAGTTTAAATGTCGATCCTGAGCAAGGTTTAGCTCCTACTCCGCGCGCTCCGACCCGCTCCAAACAACCCTTAGAAGTTCTAACCAACTTCTACTTATTACTCCAACTAACTATGGAGATTTTCCTTAGGGTTTCGGTTTTGTGACTGAAGGGAAGTATAATAGTATTTCTGGGCTTTTCGGATAAGTATAACCTTAGACTACTACCTGGTCTTCGGCTAAGGTCATTTGGGCCTTATAACAATACTTGTGAGAGTATTTCTACCCAGAGGGGGGGGATTGTACGAAATCAACTAGGCTAGGGGGGGTACCCCACGGCCAAGCACCCTGGAGGGGGAAGGGCTCTCGCCAAGGGGAGGGAGGCTCTTGGCCGAACTCTACACTAAGGGGCGGGAGGAGGATATAACACTTAGAAATATTTTAGGAATGGATGAAGAAGTCTTCCAAAGGGGGGTATTTATAGGTCTAGCAAAGGCCAACCAATGGCCAAGATCATGCCAAGTGCAAGGCAAGTGTAGGGCCAAGATCTTGCCAAGTGCACCTTATCCATCTACCACAAAATATCCTACCAACTCCAAGACAAAAGCCAACCCATTCGTCCACTCCACCGCCCAAGACGTTTTTCCAATGAGAGGGTGCCAAGTGGCGCCTCTTGTTGGTCCAAAATGTTTCGTCTCTCGGAAAAATCCGCAAAAATTAAAAATGACATAGCCGAATTTTCCCTACGAAAGCCGTGGAAAACGCTTTTAAAACGACTCTAACCGTGTTGTGCACAAATAAATTTCGCCAAGCCACTTTATACAAGTTCAAATTTTCTACGTGCGCCCCACGCATATACTGAAATACGGTATAACATTCTCCTCCTTAGAAACATTCGTCCGAATGTTCCTTCTAAGTCTCAAAACAAACGCGCCAAGATAGTCTTCACTACTATACTTACGAACAATCCTGCCACACCCGCCACGAAACATCCGCGCAAATACCTCCATCCAAGTCCACGAGGAAACACTCTAACATTACCACAAACACCTCTCTCCGGTCTAAAATATACTTCCTTCGCAGACCTTCTCCTTACAAAAGAAATGATCACATCTATGCTCGCCATACATGCTCGCTTCTTCCCGATACCACTTTTGTCACTTTGCGCGAGGTTCTAGTGTCACTCCGGCGACCCAACAAATGGTACCGACTACATGCGATCCCCGAGGTCGTCGTACACTCGAACTCTTACCACATTTACATCGCTTGGTTCAAAACTCGGGTTACTATTTCTAACGTGGTCATTATTAATCGGGAACACTGGATGGATCTCCGATACTTTCTCGATCATATCAATACGAAGACCGACGTCTCGCCTCCTAAGTCGGACGGCAATTGCTAACATATAGGCAACCCGCCTATTCTTCACATGAACTCGTGCGGCCCAAAGTAACTCGGGCTAAGTTCCTCTGTTTTCCAAAACTCGTCATACCCAACCCGGTGGTATTTTCAGAAGACCGACCGTCAACTCAACTCTAAGCGTCTTGCCGATTATCCGCACGATTTCTCCGAGCCGCCGTAACTTCTTCTAGACAAGCTTTACCCTATCCACATCACCGGAACAAGCCTGAACCAACTATCTGAGTCTTGCCAACATCGAACCAATCGACAGGCATCTTACACTTCCGCCCCTACAAGGCCTCATAAGGCGACATTCGAAAACTGAAATGATAGCTTAAACACTCCCTCCACAGGAGACAACAATCCCACCACTACCTCCGATTCCACACACCGCCCGAGGGCGAATGCGGTCGAGACTCACCCGAAGTTCTTAACCCCGCTGGTAAAACTTCCAAACAAAACAGCTGCACTGGACTCCACTGTCTGCCATAAGGTGAAGGTAGGCACCCCGTGCAGCCTTACAACCTTTCTGATAAAATCAACACTGCTGAGTAAACGGTCTTTGCTAGAAGACAAGACGGTTGACCTCCTCGGCCCGACTACTGGTCGAATGCATCCACGAATTCACACGTTGGTTAACTAAACTCGGGCCTAACACCCTCGTGACCCTACCACAAGACGGGACCACCACAAACTGACCCCACCACCAAACATGCCGCGGGTTGACCCGCAACGTGGCCTCAACCCGACCCGGCAACGCGCTAAACGCTAGCTCCCCGAAGGAAAACTCTCACTAATCACGTTACGAAAACCTAGCGGTCTTCTTAGCTCAACTACCCTCTTTCATGCCACACTACTCAGGGACTTATCCCGTAAACATAGCTCACGTGCACTATGCACTCCTATAAGGGTCAAACATAAACATACGTCTATACTCGAGATGGCCTTACCTCTAAGGTCTCTACGTATAAAACTCTAAGGCTCACACCTTCTCTATCCCCCAAAATCTTACTCGGTTAACCCACCATGATTTCTAATCACAACTAACACACTGCTATCAGAACATAGCACTTGAGGTATACTCACCTTATCACACATACGCATCTCTGTAGGGTTAAGGATATATCTATATCTCCGCTTCACTCCCTTAGTCGTTTCTAATCAAACTCGCCCAGGCGCATAGCCAGTGAGATGACGAACTACCCACCGATCCTCAAGGCTAAGTCCTCCCGCAAGGACACTCTTTCGACATCGCACTGACGGCCATAGGTACAACAAGTACCATCTAAAAGACGACATTCCTCGATGACGCCGCCACACCGTGAACACCGGAAAAAAAACTGAATCCGCCGGGCCGAACCTACGTGTAGCCGCGGAACCTAAGCTGCGAGCTCGACCAACTCCTGCATACCCCGAACGCCCCGAACCCCGCGGAGGACCTTTCGCACCGTGGATGCGCATAATCTATCTGCCGCGAGGCGACTCGCCGCAAGTTACCAAAGGACCTTGCTACTCGCCCTCTTCTCGCCGCCCGTTAACCCGTCGATCTCTACGTTTCTTGGCTCACGCGCATAAGCCCGCATACGTGCCATGCTCGCCTAATCAAGAATTACTTGCACAACCTCTCTTAGCTAGTCTTCAAGACTCGCGGACATCGGTATACTCTCGTAGCCAAATCCATAGCTAGTAATAGGTCGCTTTTTGCAATCTATATTCTCTGCTCCTGGCCGTGGCGAAGGTTCAAACATCATGGCCGCAGAGGAACCGATGCCATGCTAAACTCTGCTGGGCTAGTGACGTCGCAAAACTCCCGAATGAAGCACCACCCGGTGATGATTGGGCCTGTGCCCACGTAACCCTCTCAGATTTACTCGCAGCTCCTCACGCTTTGTCCTCTGGGTAGGTTGCCCACGCGAGGCATAGCGGTAAGGGAAAGAAATACGTTAGAGGTCCAACTTACAACACCGCTCTAAGGCACGATCTCGAGTGAGAAGAATAGAAACCAATCCTAAATATCCTATAGCCTCCTCGATTATTGGTGCACAACACACCGATAATCAAGACTTCATCGATACGGTCAGACACTTTCCGAGGATTAACCGCTTCGATACCACTTTTGTCACGACCGCCCGGCCCGTGGATCGTGCCTTACCCCGCACCCTAGTGATACAACATCGTAGTAATCACGAACATAAAGATAATACATGAAACCAATGTAATAAGACGGTGAAATAAGAAGACAAAGCAACCAAAACTTCTCACGGTATATATAAATAACAATTTGAGCTACATCCCTTTCTACCACTCGCCATAACAAAGACTACAGCACTTCTAAGAATGATATGACAACAACGACGGACGGGGCTCCGTCATACCCTGAATGTAGCACCTACAATCAACAGGACTATACGAATAAGCCTCCGAGGAACGGAGCTTCCCAAACGCTGAACCGTGACCCTAAGAGCGAGGATCAATGACTGGTGTACCTTTACCTGCGGCATGAACGCAGCCCCCCGAAGGAGGTCAGTACACCGGTACCAAGTATGTGAAACATGAAGATATCAGAAATGAAATCATAGTAGTCTATAGAAAGCGGGAGACATGTATGATAACCAAACTACAATTCACAATAAATAGCGAATATGTCTAGTCGGGACTCACGCCTCAAAGTCATCACTCCAATATAACAATGGGTCTCACGCCCACAACATCAATCATGCCCGTGGAATACCTTCCTCACCGCCATCGATGATAGAAAAGCACCAAGAAATACACATGAACAGCAGTCCCACCAGTGTCCAAATAAAACGATGCAGGTAAGTGCGAAGGCATAGCCGACTACTAACACCTACGATTAACAAGGTCATAAATCGTATCATGATATCTGTCTGCACCGTCACATGATCAAAGCTGGTCGCCGCTCGCAATATCAAATGTGCGCCTAGCCCCGAACTCCCGCGACTCGCGTAGGCCAATCTCATAGGCCCGCATGAGGTATTACCCCGCATCGAGGTAGCTACTCCGGCATCGCCCCGACTCGCGATCGCATGGCCACATAGATCGCATGACCATAAAGGCCGCACACTAACTCAGAACTCGTAGCTCGCATAGGCCCGGGACCCGCATGAGGTATTCTCGAATCATGGTCCTGCATCAGCTGAAGTCTACCCCGACGGAGGGCGCTTAACCCGGAAACACGGTGAGTGGTATAATACCAACATAACAGTTTATCGTTTAAACAACATAAGCACAATCAAGGGAAAACCCCATTATACAAACATCACAGAATACTAACACACGTAGCATCCTAATATGATTACTTATCAAATCAACACGAAGGTATTACAAGGCTATAACAAACCAATACAATCAAGTTATTCACACATAAGGTACTTTCTACTATGATTAATGAGATCGGGTTTTTATCCCCAAAGTACTTTATACAATAACTCTTTAAAGATATGTTACTTTCACAAAAGTCACACAATACCCGTAGTATATAACAATAGAGTGATTATCTTTTTAAAGTAAATCAATTACTTCTCTTTGTAAAATCAAGTAGCAACCTTCTTTTCCAATGTTCAAGTTTGCCTAATTTCCAATGTTCAAGTTTCTTATTTTAGAAAGGTTTCGTAGTTCATAGTCTTATTCATTTAAGAATATAATTCTCTTTTTAAGCTATCTGAGAAACATAAGCCTTATATGTGAGTAGGATATTCTTGTTTATAACAATCTTATTACAAAGACCGTGATCTAGAAATATCATTTTGTCTCATCTTAGCTTCTATGCACGATGGAAGTTTCTACCGGTTTTAATAATACTTAATCAAAACATTTCCTTTTATTAACGCCGCAGTGGTTTGTCGATACACATTCGATTTCAAATCAAGAAACATTCTTAAGCCGTTATTACCTAACTTCCCATAAAGCTAGTATAACTCTTAAGTTTTCAATAACCAAGTATTTCTTCTTCCTTCGAAATGATTCAACAATCTTTTGAAATACTTCAAGTTCTTTATTAACACATAATAAGCCAGTTATAGTTCAAATCGATTACCTTTTAAAAACCACAAGTATTTTCTTACCAACATAAAGTCATTATAACCAACTTCCCATAAAGCCGTTATAACACTTTATGTTTTAAACCAATCAAATACATTTAGCACACGACGCTCACCGTACTACATAGTTCACACATATCATGCTAGAAGAGATAGGAAGAGGTTCACATACCTCGCGACGATTATCGACTAATAGCAAAACGCCCAAATACCTCAAACCGCCGGCTACTCCTTAAGCCAAGTAGATCGCGCGACGCCGTAGTACTCAACCTATAAGGCCACAAGGCGCTTATTAATATTTAGATCCCTTCAAGAACATTCTACGTAAAATTCAAGAAGACTCCCCGCAATAAACAGTAAATCTCCTCCTCTATCTGGCCGCTACCAAGCCAACCAGGGGGTTATACGCCTAAACCGACGTGCACAATTCTACCTCACGTAAAGCTACACAAGTTCATCAGAATACCCTATGTAAATACAACAAGATTCTTCTTTCAAAAGGTTTCTTATTATTCAGCTTAAGTGAAAAGACATTGCCGATAACTACGTTCAGTTCTATATATAGTATACTTCAACTATATAATCATACAACATGTAATTTCCAATTACAATAGAGGACAAGATATTTACCTCGATAAGCCCATAATTATCCGAGTTTAAATGTCGATCCCGAGCAAGGTTTAGCTCCTACTCACAAGGCCCGACCCGCCTCCAAACAACCCTTAGAAGTTCTAACCAACTTCTACTTATTACTCCAACTAACCATGGAGATTTTCCTTAGGGTTTCGGTTTTGTGACTAAGGAAGTATAATAGTATTTCCGGCTTTTCAGATAAGTATAACCTTAGAATACTACAAGGTATACTGGCTAAGGTAATTTGGGCATTATAACAATACTTTTGAGAGTATTTCTACCAAGAGGGGGTATTATACGAATACAACTAGGCTAGTGGGGTACCCCACGGCTAGCACCCTGAGGAGGGGAAGGGCTCTCGCCAAGGGGAGGGGAGGCTCTTGGCCGAACTCTACACTAAGGGGAGGGAGGAGGATTTAACACTTAGAAATATTTTAGGAATGGATGAAGAAGTCTTCCAAAGGGGGGTATTTATAGGTCTAGCAAAGGCCAACCAATGGCCAAGATCATGCCAAGTGCAAGGCAATTGTAGGGCCAAGATCTTGCCAAGTGCACCTTATCCATCTACCACAAAATATCCTACCAACTCCAAGACAAAAAGCCAACCTATTCGTCCACTCCACCGCCCAAGACGTCTTCCAATGAGAGGTGCAGTGGCGCCTCTTGTTGGTCCAAAATGTTTCGCCTCTCGAAAAATCCGCAAAAATTAAAAATGACATAGCCGGAATTTTCCTACGAAAGTCGTGGAAAACGTTGCGGCCAAACACGACTCTAACCAGGTGTTGTGCATAAATAAATTTCGGCCAAGCCACTTTTATACAAGTTCAAATTTTCTACGTACGTCCTTACGTACATACTCTGGAAATACGGGGTATAACATTATGGGCGTGAGACCCATTGTTATGTATGAGTGATGGTTTTGAGGACATGCGTCCCTATCTTGATATAACTGTTTACTTATTGCGAAATGGTCTTTTAAAAATGATGAAATGTTATTTCATTACAGTATTTTCAATTTCACATACTTGGTACCTGTTGTACTGACCTCCTTCGGGGGCTGCATTCATGCCGCAGGTAGAGGTACACCAGTTGTTGATCCTTGCTCATAGGATCACGGTTCTGCGTATTGGGAAGCTCCGTTTCTCTGGAGGCTTTTCTTTTTGTATGTTTCCCTGAGAGTGTAGGTTCTTGTACATCCAGGGGTATGGCGGGGCCCTGTCCCGTCGTAGTTGTCAAAAAAACTCGTAGAGGTCTGTAGTACTGTTGTGAGTTGGGCTTGTAAAGGATAACTGTTCGGGTTTTATATATATGCAGAAAGGTGACCATTTTGGTTAGCCTGTTTCTTATTTTATATTGTTTCATGTCCATAAGTTTTCATTTCCGCTGATTTTCTCTGATGTTTTATCACTAGGGTGCCCGGGGTAAGGCACCAGTCGCGGGCCCGATGTCGGGTCGTGAAAACATACCTCCTCGGCTAAATCCACTTGCCAAGTCGAATATGCCGCGCGTAGAGTATCAACCTATAATAATCAAATATGTCTATCAACGTCTAGACTTCTTCATAGAATATTCTAATTATAAAGTTCCTTATTCTACAGAAAATTAGGCAGCACTTCCCCCGTATCTACGTACTTTTCCACCTTTTTCAAGGCCTGATATCAATAGCCAACAACTCAAAGGGGATTACACGCCTAACTGGACGAGTAACATTCTGCCCCACAATAAACCTAAACAGTCTATTTCTTTTTAATCTTCCTTCCACATATCTTATACTCAATTATGAACTACTACAATATGTAATCTCCAATTACAATAGAAGGACGAAGATCATTACCTCGATAAGCCCAAAATTATCCAAGATTAATAAGTCGATCCTTAGCAACGTTTAGCTCCTATTCCTTACGCTCCAATCCACTCCAAGCAACCCTTAGAAGTTCCTAACCAACTTCTCTTAATACTTCATCCAAAATATAAAGATTTCCCCAGGGTTTCATTTTTGCGACTAATGGAGTAAAGTATTATTTCCGGGCTCTGTGTGTTGGGATAACTTTAGAACACTACAAGGGACACTAGGCTAAGGTATTTGGGATTAACAACAACAATTGAAGAATTTCTTCGCAAGAGGGGGGGGGGGGTGTTTGGCCGAGAGCTTAATCAAGGGAGGGAGTATTATTTTTGTCTTGGTATTTCTCTAAGTGATGAAGAAGTCTTGCAAGCTTAAGGGTGTATTTATAGGCCAACCAATGGCTAGGATGCAAGCAAGTGTGTGGTGTAGATTGGGGAGATGTGTGTGTGGGCCCCACAAACCACATGTCCCACACAAACTTGAGACATGTGGCTTGCCACATGTCTCACAAAAACGGCCAACATGCCAAATGGCACACCTATTTCGGCCATATGGCCACATGGGGGTGACATGTGTCACCCTCCTACTCGTCCAAAATATTTCATCTTCCGAAAATATCCATAATGTCAAAAATCTCGAAAATAATGTGGGCACCACAAAACCGTAAATTTCTCCCGTGGGCCCCACGTGACCAATTCCGGAAAATAAAATCCATAATTCTTATAAATTCTTAAAGTCTTAAATACCAAAGTTGAGAATCCAATTCTCAATAATAAACCTTTTTCCTTCACGAGATTCGGAATATTTTCCGTCGGAAATTCAAAATTTTCATCCCTTACGTATTTAGGGTTATACATTCGTATGTACGTCCTCACATACGTACTCTGGAACTACGGGGTGTAACAGTAATAGATGTAACTGTTCGGGTTTTGATATATATGCAGAAAGGTGACCGTTTTGGTTAGCATGTTTCTTGTATTACATTGTTTCATGTATATGAGTTTTATTCCGCTGGTTTTTCTCTGATGTATTATCACTAGGGTGGCCGGGGTAAGACACTAGTCGCGGGCCCGAGGTCGGGTTCTGACAAAAGTGGTATCATAGCAGTTAATCCTCGGAAAGAGTCTACAGACCGTATCTAATAGAGTCTTGATTATCGGCGTGTTGTGCACCACATCTATAATCAGGAGGCTACAGGATATTTAGGATTGGTTTCTGTCACGACCCGACCTCGGACCCGCGACTGGTGCCTTACCCCGGGCACCCTAGTGATAAAACATCAGAGAAAATCAGCGGAAATAAAAACTTATAGACATGAAACAATATGAAATAAGAAACATGCTAACCAAAACGGTCACCTTTCTGCATATATATAAAATCCGAACAATTATCCTTTACAAGCCCAACTCACAACAATACTACAGACCTCTAAGAGTTTTTATAACAACTACGACGGGACAGGGCCCCGCCATACCCCTGAATGTACAAGTACTTTCAATGACAGGGAATCTATACCAAAAGATAAGCCTCCGGAGAAACGGAGCTTCCCAAATGCAGAATTGTGATCCTATGAGCGAGGATCAACAACTGGTGTACCTCTACCTGCGGCATGAACGCAGCCCCCCGAAGGAGGTCAGTACAACAGGTACCAAGTATGTGAAATCAAAATATCAGAATGAAATCACCTTTCATCATTTTGAAAAGACCATTTCGCAATAAGTAAACAGTTATATCAAGATAGGGACGCATGTCCTCAAAATCATCACTCACACATAACTATGGGTCTCACGCCCATAATATCAATCGTGCCCGTGGAACTCCTTCCTCACTGCCGGCAGTACATGATGTAAAACAACACCCATATGTGAACCTGAACACTAGATCCTGCCTGCGTCATAAAACCGATCGGGCCAAGTAGAATAGCCAACTACCAGATCCAAAAACTAGTCATAAAACTTTACGGGCCAAGTACAGAAGCAAACTACCAGAGCCTACTGTCTCACGAGATATGAACGAGGCAAGTATCTTAAGCTATCTACCAGAGCCCGCCGATACATGAGAAATGACCAGGACAAGTATCTAAATTGTACCTGTAACAACATGTACAAATCAAGCCCGTGATCGCTCGTCACTGCGACAAGCTTCATGGATTTGCGGTCCATGGACTAATAACATAACCCGGGAATTTAACCCGCACCTATGGCCGCATGCCCCAGCATCTTACCTCGGTATAAGCATAGCCATTGAACCATCCTAGTGGACGCATACCCGTGGACCATCCATCTCGTCAGTATGTCCAAAGGAACTAACAAGATAACACTCATAGTGGAAGCATACCCGTGGACCATCCAACGCGTCAGTATGTCCAAATAATCAACCAGATAACCGGAGACGCGGTAGCATAGAAATACAACACTTGCACAACAAAGGCTATCACAACAAGCATAGGCAAGTTCAACGTACTTTTAGACTTTTATTAACATGTAAACAGATTCATCAATTTTATCAACTCCAAGTACTTTCATTTTATGCCAACAATCCGGGGTTTAACCCCAAAATACTACATACTTTTCATTCTTTCAAAAAGACCTCTTTTTACGTAAAAGTCACACGATACTAATACTCGTAGTATCAAAACACGTTTTCTTTTCAAACCAAATTACTACACCTTCATAAAATCTTTACAAGGCCTTTAAAATCAAGTACTCTATACTTTTTAAACCAAGTGCTTACATTTTTAAAACAACATCAAGTATACTTTTAAAACCCAAGTAACTTACTCTTTTCAAAACAAGTAACCTATACTTTTAAATCAAGTTACTTCTCCTTTTTCCGAAATCAAGACGTTTATAAGTCAAGTCTCTTATCTTTCAAGATCAAGTCTCTTAACTTTCAAAACCAAATCTTTCTTTTATATTCATAAAGTCGTTATAACTAACTTTCCATAAAGCCATTATAACACTTTATGTTTTAAACAAACCAAATTCATTTCACACACGTACGTCTATCGTATTATATAGTTCACAACAATCATGCTCAAGAGTATAGGAAGAATCACATACCTCTTCGGCTTAATCCACTAGCCAAGTCGAGTATTCCGCGCGTAGAATATCCACATATAATAACCACAATACATCTATCAACTTCTAGTTTTCTTCGTAGAATATTTCTAAGTAAAAGTGTCTCTTATTCTACGAAAAATTGGGCATCACTTACCTTGTATCTACTTACCTTTCCACCTTTTTCAAGGCCCGATATCAATAGCCAACATGCCACATTTAAGACACAGTAATAAAACAACTCAAAGGGGATTACACGCCTAACTGGACGTGTAAAATTCTGCCCCACAATATACTAAACAGTCCATTTCTTTTCAATCTTCTTTCCACATATTAAATACTCAACTATAAACTACTACAACATGTAATCTCCAATTACAATAGAAGGACAAAGATCATTACCTCGATAAGCCCAAATTTTTCCAATGATAAAAAGTCGATCCTTAGGAATCTTAGCTCCACCCTTACGCCCAATCCACCTAAGCAACCCTTAGAAGTTCCTAACCAACTTCTCTTCAAGATCTAACTTCAAAAAGTGAAGAACACCTTAGGCTTAAAATAGGCAAGTTTCGGCCAAGAGGTGTATCTAAGGCGAGGGGTGTAAAATCTTGCCTAACTCTTGGTTCACAATCTTCCTAACACCTTAAGGAAGAACACTTAAATGTTTAAGAATTTTTGGACAACATTTTGGTCAAGACATTGGCTAATTGCCGAGAGCTCAAGGGAAGGGAGTATATTTCAAGACTTGGAAATCTCTAAGTGTGGATGAAGTCTTGCAATCTTAAGGGGGGTATTTATAGGACAATCAAAGGCTAGGATGCAAGCAAGTGTGTGATCTAGATTGGGGACATGTGTGTGTGGGCCCCACAAACCACATGTCCACACAAAATTTGAGACAAGTGGCTTGCCACTTGTTGAGCCATTTCGGCCAAGGCCACATGGCACACCAAAACGGCTACAATGCCACCTAAGGGGTGACACGTGTCGCCCTCCTATTCGTCCAAAATATTTCATCTCCCGAAAACATCCATAATGGCCAACATCTTGAAAATAATGTGGGCCCCACAAAACCGTAAATTTTCCCCGTGGGCCCCACGTGACCAAATATGGAAATAAAATTCCATAATTCTATTATATTCCCAGATGTCCGGATACCAAATCTGGGAATCCAATTCCCATTTACGAACCTTTTTCCTTCACAAAATCCAGAAAATTTTCCGTCGGAAAATCAAATCTTTCTTCCTTTCCAATCTTAATGTCGTATTCTCGTACGTACGTCCTCACATACATACCATGGAACTACGGGGTGTAACATTCTTCCCCCCCTTAGAAACATTCGTCCCAAATGTTCCTTCTAAGTCTCAAAAAAATACATGCGTCGGTATAGTCTTCACCACTATACTTACAAAACCAAACACACGGGCAATACTTACATCCACGCCAACGAGTAATCACCTCTAACGTGCATAACGTCATAATAAACTCTCACCCATGGTCTAAAGGATACTTTCTTCGCATCTTTACTTCACAAAATGATCACTTCCATTCTCTTAACACATGTTCGCTTATTTTCTGACTCGTCGTACCCTTCTCGTACACCCGAACTCTTTCTAGTACATGTACCACATTTCCGTCATTGCTTCAGTTTTCAGCACTTTGGAGTTACCACCTCCAAACTTGGTCATTACTAGCTTCAATCTCCTTTAAGGTCATTCCCGGCCTTCATGATCCGATTCTAGTCGAACGCATCCACGAACTCGTACGATGGTTACCTAAACTTGGGCCTAGCACCCTCGTGACCCTATCACCTACCGGGATCACCTCAAACCGACCCCACTTCAATCCGGGTTGTGGGTTGACCCGCGATTGGTCCTCAACCCGACCCATTTTGCGCCAAACTCTTGTTCCCGGTCCTGAACATTCCCACTATTCAAGTTATGAAAACCTAGTGGTCTTCTTAGCTCAACTACCCACTTTCATTTCACACCACTCATGGACTTATCACACAAATATACCCCACGTATACTATGTATCTCGACAAAGATAAAAACGTAAAATCTTTTACTTAGGACGGCCTTGTATCTAAGGTCTCCACGGTTATCTATACTCTAAGGCTCATAATCTCCATGTCCCCAAACTTAACTTTCCTTCTAACCAGGTGTCTTAAACACAATTTACACAAAACTACCCGTACATAGCACTTAACATGTAACCACCATAACAATACATACTAGTTTCTAAAGGGTTAAAGATATACCTGTAACTATTACTTCACTTTCCCTTTGTCTCTCTAATCATAATCCCGCCCTGCTGGGCGCATAGCTATAGAAGGCGATGAACCAGCCACCGATCCCGAAGGATGAGTCTTAACATCTGCGCTACCTCTGGTGGAACAATTTCTCGCGAAATGGCCCTGCTGGCCGCAAGCATAACAAGTTGCTGAAGTAGTACGACACTCCCCATAATGGAGTCTACCACAACGGCCACAACGAGGTAGGGGTGACCTCATCTGACTAACACCCCTTCTCCCCCGAAAAACTGAACCCGCAACTGACCCGGTAGGCTGAGTCATCCCACCTGTATCCCTCCTACTAGGACATTCTCTCATCACATGGCCCTGACGGCCGCAGGTAAAACAAGCACCAGTAAAAAGACGACATTCCCCGGGATGACGCCTGCCACATCGTGAACACTGAGGGAAAAATGAATCCGGCTGGCTAGAACCTATGTATATCTGTGAACCAGAAGCCCTGGAGCTCTGACCAACTCCTGAATACCCCAAACGCCCCAAGATCGGAGGACCACTCAGATCGGGCGAGGCGCATATCCAGTCTGCTGCTGAGGCGGTCCGCCTCGAAAGTTATCAAAGGACCCAACTGTCTTGGCCCTCTTATACTGATCTCGGTTATTTCGTCGACCTCTACGTTCCTCAATCCCCTGTGCATAAGCCTGCATGCGGGCAATGTCCATGCCCGACTGAAGAGCTACTCTTGTACAACCCTCTGCTAGATAATCATCTAGACCCGTGACATATCGGTGCACTCTATCCTCCTTGTTTTCCACAATCCTAGCTAGTAACTGGGTCATCTCTTTGTAACCCATATCCTCGGCTCTTGGTCGTGGAACTGGAGGCTCAGATATTATGGCCGCAGTAGAAACTGTTGCCGCTGCGCTAAACTCTGCTGGGGCTGGCGGCGTCGTAGAACTCCCCGTGTGAAGCACCACCTCAGGTAAAGACTTGGCCTGTGCCCTGGTAACCCTTTGTGCTCTACTCGTAGCTCCCTCTGCTGCCTTGCCCTTCTGGGCCCTGGTTTCCTTGCGTAGAGGCATAACTGGTACATAAGAATACGTCAGAGGGAGTCCAACTTATAACACAGCTCTAAGGCACGATCTCAGAGTGAGAAGAATGGAAACCAATCCTAAATATCTTGCAGCCTCCTGATTATAGGTGGGGTGCACAACACGCCGATAATCAAGACTCTACTAGATACGGTATGTAGACACTTTTCGAGCACTAACTGCTCTGATACCACTTTTGTCACGACCCGGCCTCGGACCCGCTGTTACACCCCGTAGTTCCAGAGTACGTATGTGAGGACGTACGTGTCACGACCCGACCTCGGGCCCACGACTGGTGCCTTACCCCAGGCACCCTAGTGATAAAACATCAGAGAAAATCAGCGGAAATAAAAACTTATAGATATGAAACAATATGAAATAAGAAACAGGCTAACCAAAACGGTCACCTTTCTGCATATATATAAAATCCGAACAGTTTATCCTTTACAACCCCAACTCACAACAGTACTACAGACCTCTAAGAGTGTAACAACAACTATGACGGGACAGGGCCCCGCCATACCCCTGAATGTACAAGTACCTACAATGACAGGGGACTATACCAAAAGATAAGCCTCCGGAGAAACGGAGCTTCCCAATACGCAGAACCGTGATCCTAAGAGCGAGGATCAACAACCGGTGTACCTCTACCTGCGGCATAAACGTAGCCCCCCGAAGGAGGTCAGTACAACAGGTACTAAGTATGTGAAACTGAAAATACTGTAATGAAATCATAACCGTCTATATAAAACAGGAGACATGTATGATAACCAAACTACAGTACACAATGTATAAGCAGTCATGTCAAATCAGGGACTCACGCCCTCAAAGTCATCACTCAAATATAACCATGGGTCTCACGCCCACAATATCAATCATGCCCGTGGAATTCCTTCCTCATTGCCGGCAGTCTATGATATAACAACACCAAGGAGTACACATGAACACCAGGTCCCACCTGTGTCATAAAACCGTACGGGGCAAGTACAAAGGCATAGCTACCAGAACCAGCCTGCATCATCAACTGACCGGGGCAAGTACGAAAGCCAGCTACCAGAACCTACCGTACCAACTATGCTATAAAACTGACTGGGGCAAGTACGAAGGCCAACTACCAGGTACCTCCTGCGTCGCGCAGCTGACCGGGGCAAGTACGAGAGCCAACTACAAGAACCGCCTGCGTCAACAACCAGATTCCACCTGCGTCACGAAGCTGACCGGGGCAAGTACGAAAGCCACTACCAGATCCACCCTGCATCACGTCGCTGACCGAGGCAAGTATGTAGGCTAACTACTAGGTACCTCCTGCATCACGAAACATCATGAGGAACTACTCTGTGGAATACCATAACAATGGGAGCATACTCGTGGGCCACCCAACGTGTCAGTATGTCCTAGTAAATAACATGATAACGAACTGACCGGGGCAAGTACGAAAGCCAACTACCAGAACCAACCTGCATCAGCAACGACCGGGGCAAGTACGGGGGCTAACTACCAGATACCGCCTGCGTCACTAAAACCTCATGGAGAGCTAGTCCATGGAACAACAATCCTACTGGAACCATACCCGTGGGCCACCCAACGTGTAAGTAGGTCCAAGGAAATAACAAGATAACCGACCCTCAATCGAGAGACACGGTAACATAGACATACAACACTTGCACAACAAAGGTTATCACAACTAGCATAGGCAAGTTTTAACATATTCTTAGACTCTCATTTTATGCCACAAATCCGGGTGTTTAATCCCAAGTACTACATACTTCAATTCTTTCAAAAAGATCTCTTTTTATGTAAAAACAATACGATACTAATACTCGTAGTATCAAAAATAGAGTAACTATCATTTTAAGTAAACCAAAACAATGTCCATACCTTCCTTTTAAATAAACCAAAACAAAACCATGCCTTCCTTTAAAACCAACTCAAGACAATACCATGTCTTCCTTTTAAACAAAAACACTTCTCCTTTTTAAAGTCAAGTAACAATATACTTTTTGTTACACCCCGTAGTTCCAGGGTATGTATATGAGGACGTACGTACGAGAATACGACATTAAATTGGAAAGGAAGAAAAGATGTGATTTTTCGACGGAAAAGTTTCCAGATTTTGTGAAGGAAAAAGGTTCGTTAATGGGAATTGGATTCCCAGATTTGGTATTCGGACTTCTTGGAATATTAGAGAATTATGAAATTTTATTTTCGGAATTGGTCACGTGGGGCCCACGGGGAAAATTTACGGTTTTGTGGGGCCCACTTTGTTTTCGAGATTTTCGATATTTTGGATATTTTCGGGAGATGAAATATTTTGGACGAGTAGGGGGCGACACGTGTCACCCCCTTAGGTGGCCTTGGCCGAATTGGCATGACACTTGGCCTCTTGGGCCGATTTTCCTTGACATGTGGCTAGCCACTTGTCTTGCTTGGACAAGTGGCTTGTGGCACACACACATGTCCCAAGATCTACCACACACTTGCTTTAATCTTGGCCATTGATTGTTCTATAAATACCCCTTGAGTGCAAGACTTAATTCATCCAAACTTAAGAGTTTCCAAGGCAAAATATATACTCCCTCCCTTGTTGTGATTTCGTCCACCCTCCCCCACTTTGTGTAGAAATACTTCAATTGTTGTGGTATAAATCCCAAATACCTTAGCCTAGTGTCCCTTGTAGTATTCTAAAGTAATCCCAACATAAGAGCCCGGAAATACTACTTTATTCCTTTAGACGCAAATGAAACCCAAGGAAAATCTTCATAGCTTGGATGAAGTGTTAAGAGAAGTTGTTTAGAAACTTCTAAGGGTTGATTGGAGCGGATTGGAGCGTAAGGAATAGGAGCTAAACGTTGCTCAGGATCGACTTATTAATCTTGGATAATTTTGGGCTTATCGAGGTAATGATCTTTGTCCTTCTATTGTAATTGGAGATTACATATTGTAGTGGTTTAGAATTGAGTATAAGATATATGGAAGGATGTTTATAAAGAATTGAACTGTATTTACATTGGACTGTATTTACAGTAGACTTGTGTAGTATTACTGTGGGGCAGTTTTGTACACGTCCAGTAGGCGTGTAACCCCCTTTGAGTTGTTGGCTATTGGTATCGAGCCTTGAAAGAGGTGGTGGAAATTGCAGGGGAGGTGCTGCAGAATTTTCCGTAGAATAAGGAACCTTGTACTTAGAAATGTTCTACGAAAAGATCTAGAAGTTAATAGACATTTTAGGACCATTATAGGTTGAAGTACTACGAGTAGCGTATTCTACTTGAAGGGTGGGAAAGGCTAGCAGGGTTATAGTACTTTGGAGCATTTTGCTATTTGTCGATAATCGTCGCGAGGTATGTGAACCTCTTCCTATCCTTTCTAGCATGATTGTTGTGAACTATGTAGTACGGTAGACGTACGTGTGCTAAACGAATTTGGTTGTTTTAAAACATAAAGTGTTATAATGGCTTTATGGGAAGTTAATTATAACGACTTTATGTAGGTAAAAGAATGGTTTGTTGATTTTTTAAAAGATAAGAGACTTGACTTATATTTGACTTGATATGAAATGTGAAGAACTTGAATTATGTTAGAAAGTGGTGAAACCTCATTCGTGAGAAATGAGTACTTGATCAAAAAAGAAAAAGGAATAAGTTATATTGATTTCGGAAATGGGAATAACTATCGAACAAGCCATTGCAGCGTTAATAAAGGAAAATGTAATGACAAATAATTATATTAAAACAAGTAGAATCTTCCATCTGCATAGAAGCTAAGATAAGACAAAATTGTATTACATTTTATAGATCATGGCTACTTTAATAAGAATCATTATAAACAAGTATTAATTTTCTTAAATTCCAAAGTAAGGAACTTGATTTATAAAAGAGAGAGACTTGAGAAATTGAAGTGTTTTTGTTTAATAGGAAGGCATGGTTTTGCCTTAAGTTGGTTTAAAAAGAAGGCATGGTATTGTCTTGGTTTATTCGAAAAGAAGGTATGGAAATTGTTTTTGGTTTACTTAAAATAATAGACACTCTATTTTGATACTACGGGTATCGTGTGACCTTTGTAAAAGAAATGGATCTTTTGAAAGAATTTAAGTACATAGTACCTTGGGGTTAAAACCCGGATTTGTTGTCATAAAATGGAAATCTAAGAGTATGTTAAATTTGCCTATGCTAGTTGTGATAGCCTTTGGTGGTATTACTATGTTACCGCGTCTCTCGGTTGGAGGGTCGGCTGACTTGTTGTGAATTTATTGGACGTACCGGCAGTGACGGAGGATTCCACGGGTATACTTCCATTGTGATTGATCTAGGCCATGCTTATACGATGAGGGATGCCGGGGCATGCGACCAGGATGCGGGTTAGATGCCCGGACGTTTTATTGACGCGTCTGACGGAGGATTCCACGGGTATGCTTCCATTGTTGTTGTTACATGGACATGTCTACACCGATGAGGGATTCCGGGGGCATGCGTCCATTATTATTACTCCATGGGCTAGCTCCCTCTGAAGACGTGTCTACACCGATGAGGGATTCCGGGGGCATGTTATATACGATTATTACTCCATGGGCTAGCTCCCTATGAAGACATGTCTACACCGATGAGGGATTCCGGGGGCATGGTATATACGATTATTACTCCATGGTCTAGCTCCCCATGAAGACATGTCTACACCGATGAGGGATTCTGGGGGCATGTTATATATATATATGTATTGTATATGTGTACGCCGACAGTGAGGTAGGATGCCACGGGCGCGTCACCTGGTTATATGTTACACCTACGGCTGCCGGCAGTGATGGAGGATTCCACGGGCAGGAGGTATATATATATGTATTGTATATGTGTACGCCGACAGTGAGGTAGGATGCCACGGGCGCGTCACATGAGTATGATTTATGTCATAGACTGCCGGCAGTGAGGAAGAAATTCCACGGGCATGAGTGATGACTTTGAGGGCGTGAGTCCCTGACTTGACATGACTGCTTATATGTTGTGTACTGTAGTCTGGTTATCATACATGTCTCCTGCTTTATATAGACTATTATGATTTCATTTACAGTATTTTCAGTTTCACATACTTGGTACCTGTTGTACTGACCTCCTTCGGGGGGCTGCGTTCATGCCGCAGGTAGAGGTACACCGGTTGTTGATCCTCGCTCATAGGATCACGGTTCTGCGTATTGGGAAGCTCCGTTTCTCCGGAGGCTTATCTTTTGGTATAGTCCCCTGTCATTGTAGGTACTTGTACATTCAGGGGTATGGCGGGGCCCTGTCCCGTCATAGTTGTTATAAAAACTCTTAGAGGTCTGTAGTACTGTTGTGGGCAGGGTTTGTAAAGGATGTAACTGTTCGGTTTTGATATATATATACAGAAAGGTGACCGTTTTGGTTAGCCTGTTTCTTATATTTCATTTTTTCATATCTGTAAGTTTTTATTTCCGCTGGTTTTTCTCTGATGTATTATCACTAGGGTGTCCGGGGTAAGGCACCAGTCGCGGGCCCGAGGTTCGGTCGTGACAAAAGTGGTATCAAAGCATTTAATCCTCGGAAAGTGTCTACAGACCGTATCTAGTAGAGTCTTGATTATCGGCGTGTTGTGCACCACACCTATAATCAGGAGGCTGCAGGATATTTAGGATTAGTTTCCATTCTTCTCACTCTCAGATCGTGCCTTAGAGTTGTGTGATAAGTTGGACTCCCTCTGGCGTATTCTTATGTACCAGTTATGCCTCTACGCAAGGCAACCAGGGCCCAGAAGGGCAAGGCAGCAGAGGGAGCTACGAGTAGAACACAGAGGGTTACGAGGGCACAGGCCCGGTCATTACCTGAGATAGTACTTCAGACGGCGAGTTTTATGACGCCGCTAGCCCCAGCAGAGTTTAGAGCAGCAGCAGTATCTATTGAGACCACGATACCTGGGTCTCCAGTTCCACGGCCAGGAGCCGAGGATATGAGTTACAAGGAGATGGCCCAGTTACTAGCTAGGCTTGTGGCTAGGAATGAGGACAGACGTGAGGCAGCGGTTCCGGTAGTACCAGTGGTTCACCCTAGATCCGATAGTTTGAGACTTCGGGACTTCTTGAGTTGCAGTCCACCAGAGTTCTATGGATCGAGAACTGAGGAAGATCCTCAGGAGTTTATTCGACAGTTGCAGCGGATCATGAAAGTGATCAAGGCCTCAGAGACAGAGTCGGTGGTATTGGGTTCACATCGGCTGCGTGATACTGCAGTCGACTGGTTTGATTCATGGGAACTATCCCGGGGGGAGCATGCGCTTCCAGCTGTTTGGGACGAGTTCTCAGAGGCATTTCTTAGTCATTTCTTACCTCCGCAGATGAGGAGAGCTCAGGCAGATAGATTGGTGATGCAGGGCTGGATTATGATTAGAGCGACAAAGGGAAAGTAAGGCAGTAGTTACAGATATATCTTTAGCCCTTAAGAGACTTGTTTATGTTGTTATGGTAGATACATGTGGAGTGCTATGTACGGATAGCATTGTGTTAAGTGTGAATTAGAAAACATGGGTAGTGGAAAAGGTAAGTTTGGGGTCAGGTAAATTGTGAACCTTAGAAATTATAACAGTTGAGACCTTAGATGTAAGGTTGTCTTGAGTAAAAGATTTGGTGGGTGATCTTTGTCGAGTACTTGGTATGCGTGAACTGAATTTTGTGTGATAATTCCATGGGTGGTATGAGATGGAAGTGGTAGCTTTCATGACGTGATATAGTAAGATTATTCCGGAGGGGGAACAAGAATTTGGCGCAATAGTGGGTCGGGTTGAGGCGGATCACGGTCAACCCGCACTGAAATGAGGTGAGGTAAATTTGTGGTGGTTGTCGACCGACCCGGGACGCGATCGGTGCCCTACAGGCACTTACAGTATACATCGAGATAATCAGCGGAACACATGAAACTTATAAAATAAAACAACAGTAAAACAACAAAGTTAGCCGATGTGGCTACCTTCCAGACATAAATATATACAACCGAAGCAGTTGCCTCATTTCTTTACAAACCGACCCACAAATATGTGACTACAGACCTCTAAGAGTTTTTATCATAACAACTGTGGCGGGACAGGGCCCCGCCATACCCCTGAATATACATGAATCTACTACCTCAGGGAAAACCGTACCAAGAGATAAGCCTCCGGAGCAAATGGAGCTTTTTCCCAAAAACTGAACCGAGATCCTAAGAGCAAGGATCACCAACCTGGGTACCTAAAACCTGCGGGCATGAACGCGGCTTCGAAGGGGTCACAACAAAAATTCTAATATGGAATGTAAATAACGTCTGATAAACAGATCATAACTGTACAAAAGAATGACAGAGACAAGTATTAAAATACATACCAGATCCTGCCGTGTCATTACCACTTATGAACTTAATTTCACCTCATTATCTTTTCCCATTTCCAATAAAGATTATAGCCACATTCTTACGCACATGATTAGGAAAAATCATTAAGTTCATTACCGTATAACTTACTTATCTTTCATAAGTATAATCCGGCCCTTTAAGGAGGGGCGCCTATACTACCCGGCCCAACTGGGGCGATCAAATCACGTAGTGCGCCATACATATATATCCCGCCCGTTCTCGGTCGATAATGTCATATAGTGCGCGTAAAGGTATATCCAGGCCCATTTCGGGACGATAATGTCATATAGTGCGCCCATAAAGGTATACCGCCGGCCCGTTCTGGTCGATAATGTCATATAGTCTGCCCGTAAAGGTATACTGCCCGGCCCATTCCTGGGTCGATAATGTCATATAGTCTGCCCGTAAAGGTATACTGCCCGGCCCATTCCTGGGTCGATAATGTCATATAGTCCGCGTAAGGTATCTGCCCGCCCATTCTCGGTCGATAATGTCATATAGTCCGCCCGAAGGTATACCGCCCGCCCATTCTGGGTCGATAATGTCATATAGTCCGCGTAAGGTATCTTGCCGGCCCATTCTGGTCGATAATGTCATATAGTGCGCCCATAAAGGTATCTGCCCGCCCATTCACGGTCGATAATGTCATATAGTCCGCGTAAAGGTATACTGCCCGGCCCATTCCTGGGTCGATAATGTCATATAGAACCCGGGAATTTAACCTAACGTACTACGCACATCTACTCCTTTAGAAGGACTCTTTTTCAAATAAAACTTCCCAGATACTAACAACTATAGTATCAAGTCCTATCCACCTTTCAAGACAAGTCACAATACCTTTTTAGAAATACAATTATCGGCTTCTAAATTAAGTGACTTCTTTATTAAAAACCTTAAGCAATTGGTACCTTTAAAACAATTTGCCCTTCTTTATTTCAAATCATTTCTTTTAACTTTCAAAAATACAATTAGTCTCTTAACTTTTAGAACTCAAGCAACTCCTTTTATTATAAAACCTTAGGCAATTGATGCCTTAAAATCAAGTTGCCTTTTCACTAAAATCAAGTCATTTATCTTTCCATAAAGCAAATATAACCAACTCCCCATAAAGTCGTTATATTCACTTTATGCCTTAGCCAAAATACAATTTCCTATCTAAGGGACTTATACGTTTAAAACGGAACAAGTATCACATACTTCAAAACTCTTCAAGTCCCTTAACTTTAATAATACTTAAGACATCCTTTATTCTTTCAAAGAAATGAGTTAATCTCCTAACTCACCCGACTTGGCTATTCATAAAACTAGTAAAGGATATCAAGGTGTTGTTTCGCTCACCGTACTACATAATGCAACTAGTCATGCTCAAAAGATAGGAAAAGTTCTACATAGAGTAAATCACACAACTACCTCTTAACTTCTAAGAGTCGAAGGAAACATGAAATGATACCACAGGTATATTCCATACATAGAATCATGCCAAAGGAAGGAAGAGGTTCACATACCTCGTGACGATTGTCGACAAGCAGCAAAATGCTCAAAAGTACTTCAACCTTGATAGCTATTCCATCCTTCAAGTAGGATACGCTATACTTAGTACTTCCACCTATAATGGTCACAATACGTCCATTAACCTCTTACTTCAAACGTAGAATATTCCAAGTGCTAAGTCACTAAATTCTACGGAAAATCGGACAGCACCTCCTTTGTTTCTACTTACTTTGCCACCTTTTTCAAGGCCGAATACAATAACCAAACACGCCACATTTTAAGGCCCAATCAAAGCAATTAGCAATAGGGGATTACACGCCTACTAGACGTGTAAAATTCCGCCCCACAATAGATATCAAACTAACACAAACTATATGTCCAAATCGGCCACTATGAGTACCATAACACCAATTCTTATCCAATTTCCATTTCAATCCAAGTTGTTAGTATAACATGATATCAAGTCGCATTTTATTATAACTACTATAATCTTCAAGTAGGCAACATGCGACGATTCTAGTAAACGACCAAATTGTAATCCAACTTCACATGGCTTACATTACATTTCGGATTTAAGGCTACAAGAAATCCATAATACTTATAAACTCCAACATATCAACTTCATGCTAGCAACATGTAAAGCTAACAACAACAATATATATATAATCTTGTAACACTAATAAGAGACAAGATTATACCTCAACGAATCTCAATCCAACTCCAAATCCGAAGTCGCTCCTTAGCAACTTAGAGACTCTTCAAGACACTTCAATCCGCTACTTGAGACCCTTAGAACCACACCAATAACTTTCCTTCAAACTTTCAATCCAAAACCTAGAAAGCCACTAGGTTTTCACTTTGCGACTAACCCGAAAACTATCTTTTTCCGAGATTTTTCTATTGAGATATGCTTACAACACACTTAGGAACCTTGGTGGGCTTAAAGAACAAGAAACGAAAATTTTTCTTTCTTTCCTCTTGTGAACCCGAGAGCTAGGCTCTTGATGTTCTTCAAATTGTGTGAAATTTTGGCTAAGTGTTAAGCTTGTCTTGCACTACTAGTATTATATAGTGTAATGGAGGGTTAAGATCTAAACAAATGGGTGGTTTGGATGAGGTCTTAACAAATATCAAGACTAATGTGGGGTCATTGACTTGGTCAATGTTGTCAAGCTCTAAGGCTAGCAAGACTTGTCTTTCTAACAAGGGTCAAATGACCCTTGTGTCCATGATCAATTTTGTCCAAGGCATTCTAAGGGGGGGGGGTGACACGTGTCGCCCTCCCATTCGTCACAATAATACGTTTTCCGACAATTCCATAATTCCGCTAAATTTTTACAAGTCTCAAATCTTGACGCTTATGAGTTCTTACGTACGTTCTTAAAACATGTCCTGTAAATACGGGGTGTAACATTCTTCCCCCCTTAGAAACATTCGTCCCCGAATGTTCTTTCAGAGTCATACTTATAATTAGCGACATAGTTCCCTTTCACAACCCCGACATACCAACAATGCCACACATGGCCCTACTACCTCGCACACACATATCTGTCCATCATAAGCCCAAAAGAGATTATCTTTTCGTACTTCCAACTCCTTCTAACATATACATAGTCTCAATATAATCTGTTCATAAAACTTAAACATACCACAACTTTATCATGCATACAAGTTTCTAAAGGGGCCAAAGACATACCTGAAATCATATAGGCGGTTCAAAGGACCGCTAAAACTGGGAACTCCCACCACGACCTCTGCCACGGCCTGTCGGTGCATGAACATCCTGCCTAGCTATTGAAGGCGAAGAACCCGCAACTGATCCAGTAGACGGTGTGGTCCCACCAGGACCCCCTCTATAAGGACACTCTCTTAACATATGGCCCAGACGACCACAAGAAAAACAAGCACCCGTACCGGCGCGACATACCCCAGAATGTAACCTACCACACTGGGCGCATTGAGGCAAAGGTGGCCTCGATCGACCGAACCCCATCTCCTGAAACTCGAAGCTCTAGAGACTGGCCGCCCTCGCATTCCCGGGTTGTAAAACCTCGCCGAAAGCGTGGAGGAGCACTTGGTGCTGGGCCGCATCAGACCTAGTTCGCTGCCGAAATGTCCGCCCGAAAATTGCCCTGAGACCTGCTTTGCCCAGCCTCTTGGCCTGAGTCAATCTGATCCTCTCTCTCTCTATCCTCTATCCCCTGCGCATAGGCCTGCATCCTAGCAATGTCCATACCGGGCTGAAGAGCCACCCCCAAGCATGCAGTAATCATATGACGGTCTAGCCCCATCACATAACGATGAACTTTATCCGCCATGTCAGCTACAATGGTGTGCGCATGCCTGGCCAAGGAGTCAAACTCCAGGCTATACTCCCTGATAGTCCTCCCATTCTGCCTCAAGGTCAAAAATCTATCTACGCGGGCCCTCCTCATCTCAGGAGGCAAAAAGTGATCCATAAAGGCCTCTGTGAACTCCTCCCAAACAGCTGGAAGAGCATCATCCCCTCTCGCCGACTCATGACTCAAACCAGTTCAACGCAATATCGCGTAACCGGTAAGAGGCTAGCATAACAGACTATGTCTCTGAAGCCTTAAGAACCTCCATAGTCCGCTGTAGCTGCCGAATGAACTCCTGCGGATCCTCCTCAGACCTCGAACCATAAAACTCGGGCGGATGACAACCCAGAAAATCCCGGATCCGCAAACTGTCGGCTCTAGGGTTAGCTACCGCTCCTCACCGCATCGCCCCACCACTATGTCGGTCAATAGTCCGATCGTTTCTCCATAATCTTTGTACTCGCCTCGCCGCGGAATCGGGGCCCGCACGGAACCTCTGAGCTACCGCCGCTCTCGGCTCTAATATCTTTGGCGTGGTGAACTCGCCGCCCGCCTACTACCCCAGGCATAGTCTGTGCCCGAGTCCTGGTAACCCTCTGCGTACCTCTAGCGACTCCTGCCGCTTTGCCCTTCGGGACACAGTCGCGCCAGGAGGCATAAGCATTTCATACGAATAGGTCAGAGAGGATTCAACCTAATAAGACAGCTCTACTGCACGATCTTAGAGAGAGAAGAATGGAAACCAATCCTAAATGTCCTGCAGGCTCCTGATTATAGATGTGGTGCAAAACACACCGATAATCAAGACTCTACTAGACACGGTATGTAGACACTTTCCGAGGACTAACTGCTCTGATACCACTTTTGTCAAGACCCGACCCCGGGACCGCGACTGGTGCCCTACCTGGGCACCCTTACAGGTATACATCAGAGATAATCAGCGGAACATACATGAAACTTATAAAATAACACAACTGAAGTAAACAACAGGTTAGCCGATAGGGCTACCTTCCTGGACATAAATATATACAACCGAAGCAGTTGCCTCATTTCTTTACAAACTGACCCACAAATATGTGACTACAGACCTCTAAGAGTTTTTATCATAACAAATGTGGTGGGACAGGGCCCCGCCATACCCCTGAATATACATGAATCTACTACCTCAGGGAAAACCGTACCAAGAGATAAGCCTCCGGAGCAAATGGAGCTTTTTCCCAAAAACTGAACCGAGATCCTAAGAGAAAGGATCACCAACCTGGGTACCTAAAACCTGCGGGCATGAACGCACTTCAGGGGGTCGATTACAAAAATTGCGAATATGGAATGTAAATAACGATGAAGAAATGATCATAACTGTACAAAAGAATGACAGAGACAAGTATTAAAATACATACCAGATCCTGCCGTGTCATTACCACTTATGAACTTAATTTCACCTCATTATCTTTTCCCATTTCCAATAAAGATTATAGCCACATTCTTATGCACATGATTAGGAAAAATCATTAAGTTCATTACCGTATAACTTACTTATCTTTCATAAGTATAATCCGGCCCTTTAAGGAGGGGCGCCTATACTACCCGCCCTAACTGGACGCGATCAAAATCACATAGTGCGCCCATACGGGTATATCGCCCGCCCATTCTCGGTCGATAATGTCATATACCGCGTAAGGTATCCGCTGGCCCATTTCTCGGGACGATAATGTCATATAGTGCGCCCATAAAGGTATCTTTGCCGGCCCGTTCTCGGTCGATAATGTCATATAGTCTTCGTAAGGTATCTTGCCGACCCATTCTCGGTCGATAATGTCATATAGTTCGCGTGCAGGTATCTGCCGGCCCATTCTCGGTCGATAATGTCATATAGTTCGCGTGAAGGTATCTTGCCGGCCCATTCCTTGGTCGATAATGTCATATAGTGCGCGGTATCTTTGCCCGTTCCTGGGTCGATAATGTCATATAGTACGCCCATAAAGGTATCTTGCCCGCCCATTCTCGGGTCGATAATGTCATATAGTCTGCCCGTAAAGGTATACTGCCCGGCCCATTCCTGGGTCGATAATGTCATATAGAACCCGGGAATTTAACCCAACGTACTACACACCTCTACTCCTTTAGAAGGACTTTTTTTCAAATAAAATTTCCCAGATACTAACAACTATAGTATCAAGTCCTATCCACCTTTCAAGACAAGTCACAATACCTTTTTAGAAATACAATTATCGGCTTCTAAATTAAGTGAATTCTTTATTAAAAACCTTAAGCAATTGGTACCTTTAAAACAATTTGCCCTTCTTTATTTCAAATCATTTCTTTTAACTTTCAAAAATACAATTAGTCTCTTAACTTTTAGAAATCAAGCAACTCCTTTTATTATAAAACCTTAGGCAATTGTTGCCTTAAAATCAAGTTGCCTTTTCACTAAAATCAAGTCATTTATCTTTCCCTAAAGCAAATATAACCAACTCCCCATAAAGTCGTTATATTCACTTTATGCCTTAGCCAAAATACAATTTCCTATCCAAGGGACTTATACGTTTAAAACGGAACAAGTATCACATACTTCATAACTCTTCAAGTCCCTTAACTTTAATAATTCTTAAGACATCCTTTATTCTTTCAAAGAAATGAGTTAATCTCCTAACTCACCCGACTTGGCTATTCATAAAACTAGTAAAGGATATCAAGGTGTTGTTCGCTCACTGCACTACATACGTGCAACTAGTCATGCTCAAAAGATAGGAAAAGTTCTACATAGAGTAAATCACACAACTACCTCTTAACTTCTAAGAGTCGAAGGAAACATGAAATGATACCACAAGTATATTCCATACATAGAATCATGCCAAAGGAAGGAAGAGGTTCACATACCTCGTGACGATTGTCGACAAGCAGCAAAATGCTCCAAAGTACTTCAACCTTGATAGCTATTCCATCCTTCAAGTAGGATACGCTATACTTAGTACTTCCACCTATAATGGTCACAATACGTCCATTAACCTCTTACTTCAAACGTAGAATATTCCAAGTGCTAAGTCACTAAATTCTACGGAAAATCGGACAGCACCTCCTTTGTTTCTACTTACTTTGCCACC
The DNA here is from genome assembly GCA_029844215.1 of Przewalskia tangutica. NCBI lineage: Eukaryota > Viridiplantae > Streptophyta > Magnoliopsida > Solanales > Solanaceae > Przewalskia > Przewalskia tangutica. The sequence goes on from CM056725.1 coordinate 74,824,045, forward strand.
TTTTTCAAGGCCGAATACAATAACCAAACACGCCACATTTTAAGGCCCAATCAAAGAAATTAGCAATAGGGGATTACACGCCTACTAGACGTGTAAAATTCCGCCCCACAATAGATATCAAACTAACACAAACTATATGTCCAAATCGGCCACTATGAGTACCATAACACCAATTCTTATCCAATTTCCATTTCAATCCAAGTTGTTAGTATAACATGATATCAAGTCGCATTTTATTATAACTACTATAATCTTCAAGTAGGCAACATGCGACGATTCTAGTAAACGACCAAATTGTAATCCAACTTCACATGGCTTACATTACATTTCGGATTTAAGGCTACAAGAAATCCATAATACTTATAAACTCCAACATATCAACTTCATGCTAGCAACATGTAAAGCTAACAACAACAATATATATATAATCTTGTAAAACTAATAAGAGACAAGATTATACCTCAACGAATCTCAATCCAACTCCAAATCCGAAGTCGCTCCTTGGCAACTTAGAGACTCTTCAAGACACTTCAATCCGCTACTTGAGACCCTTAGAACCACACCAACAACTTTCCTTCAAACTTTCAATCCAAAACCTAGAAAGCCACTAGGTTTTCACTTTGCGACTAACCCGAAAACTATCTTTTTCCGAGATTTTTCTATTGAGACATGCTTACAACACACTTAGGAACCTTGGTTTAAAGTGTGGGGCTTAAAGAACAAAAAACGAAATTTTTTCTTTCTTTCCTCTTGTGAACCCGAGAGCTAGGCTCTTGATGTTCTTCAAATTGTGTGAAATTTTGGCTAAGTGTTAAGCTTGTCTTGCACTACTAGTATTATATAGTGTAATGGAGGGTTAAGATCTAAACAAATGGGTGGTTTGGATGAGGTCTTAATAAATATCAAGACTAATGTGGGAGTTGACTTGTCAACGATGTTGTCAAGCTCTAAGGCTAGCAAGACTTGTCTTCCTAACAAGGGTCAAATGACCCGTGTGTCCATGATCAATTTCGTCCAAGGCATTCTAAGGGGGGGGGGGGTGACATGTGTCGCCCTCCAATTCATCACAATAATACGTTTTCCGACAATTCCATAATTCCGCTAAATTTTTACAAGTCTCAAATCTTGACGCTTATGAGTTCTTACGTACGTTCTTACAACATGTCCTGTAAATACGGGGTGTAACAGTGGTCCCGCTAGGTGGTAGAGTCACGAGGGTGCTAGGCCCAAGTCTGGTTAATCGTTGTACTGGTTCGCTGATGTGTTCGACCAGAATCGGATCGTGAAGGTCGGGAATGGCCTTAAGAGAAATTGAAGCTAGCGTAATGACCAAGTTTGGAGGTGGTAACTCCGAGGTTTTGGAAAATGAAGCAATGACTGAAGTATGGTACGTGTACTAGAAAGAGTTCGGGTGTACGAGAAGTGTACGACGAGTAAGGAAAGAAGTGAACATGTGTTAAGAGACGGAAGTGATCATTCTTGTGAAGTGAAGGTGCAAAGAGAGTATCATTTAGACCTTGGGTGGGAGCTTATAGTGAAGCTATGCACGTTAGAGGTGATTCCTCGTTGGCTTGGATTTGAGTTTTTGCGCGTATGTTATATTATGGCCATGTGTGACATAATTGGTTTTGTAAGAATGATAGCGAAGACTATACCGGCGCATGTGTGCTTGGAGACTTAGAAGGAACATTCGGGACGAATGTTTCTAAGGGGGGAAGAATGTTACACCCCGTAGTTCCAGGGTATGTATATGAGGACGTACGTACGAGAATACGACATTAAATTGGAAAGGAAGAAAATATGTGATTTTTCGACGGAAAAGTTTCCGCATTTTGTGAAGGAAAAAGGTTCGTTAATGGGAATTGGATTCCCAGATTTGGTATTCGGACTTCTTGGAATATTAGAGAATTATGGAATTTTATTTCCGGAATTGGTCACGTGGGCCCACGGGGAAAATTTACGGTTTTGTAGGGCCCACTTTGTTTTCGAGATTTTCGATATTTTGGATATTTTCGGGAGATGAAATATTTTGGACGAGTAGGGGGGCAACACGTGTCACCCCCTTAGGTGGCCTTGGCCGAATTGGCATGACACTTGGCCTCTTGGGCCGATTTTCCTTGACATGTGGCTAGCCACTTGTCTTGCTTGGACAAGTGGCTTGTGGCACACACACATGTCCCAAGATCTACCACACACTTGATTTAATCTTGGCCATTGATTGTTCTATAAATACTCCTTGAGTGCAAGACTTAATTCATCCACACTTAAGAGTTTCCAAGGCAAAATATATACTCCCTCCCTTGTTGTGATTTCGTCCACCCTCCCCCACTTTGTGTAGAAATACTTCAATTGTTGTGGTATAAATCCCAAATACCTTAGCCTAGTGTCCCTTGTAGTATTCTAAAGTAATCCCAACATAAGAGCCCAGAAATACTACTTTATTCCTTTAGACGCAAATGAAACCCTAGGAAAATATTCATAGCTTGGATTAAGTGTTAAGAGAAGTTGTTTAGAAACTTCTAAGGGTTGCTTGGAGCGGATTGGAGCGTAAGGAATAGGAGTTAAACGTTGCTCAGGATCGACTTATTAATCTTGGATAATTTTGGGCTTATCGAGGTAATGATCTTTGTCCTTCTATTGTAATTGGAGATTACATATTGTAGTGGTTTAGAATTGAGTATAAGATATATGGAAGGTTGTTTATAAAGAATTGAACTGTATTTACATTGGACTGTAATTACAGTAGACTTGTGTAGTATTGCGTAGGCGTTTTGTACACGCCCGGTGGCGTGTAACCCCCTTTGAGTTGTTGGCTATTGGTATCGAGCCTTGAAAGAGGTGGTGGTAAGTAATTGCAGGGGAGGTGCTGCCGAATTTTCCGTAGAATAAGGAACCTTGTACTTAGAAATATTCTACGAAGAGATCTAGAAGTTAATAGACGTTTTATGACCATTATAGGTTGAAGTACTACGAGTAGCGTATTCTACTTGAAGGGTGGAAAAGGCTAGCAGGGTTATAGTACTTTGGAGCATTTTTCTATTTGTCGATAATCGTCGCGAGGTATGTGAACCTCTTCCTATCCTTTCTAGCATGATTGTTGTGAACTATGTAGTACGGTAGACGTACGTGTGCTAAACGAATTTGGTTGGTTTAAAACATAAAGTGTTATAATGGCTTTATGGGAAGTTAATTATAACGACTTTATGTAGGTAAAAGAATGGTTTGTTGATTTTAAAAGATAAGAGACTTGACTTATATTTGACTTGATATGAAATATGAAGAACTTGAATTATGTTAGAAAGTGGTGAAACCTCATTCGTGAGAAATGAGTACTTGATCAAAAAAGAAAAAGGAATAAGTTATATTTATTTCGGAAATGGGAATAACTATCGAACAAGCCATTGCAGCGTTAATAAAGGAAAATGTAGTGACAAATAATTATATTAAAACAAGTAGAATCTTCCATCTGCATAGAAGCTAAGATAAGACAAAATTGTATTACATTTTATAGATCATGACTACTTTAATAAGAATCATTATAAACAAGTATTAATTTTCTTAAATTCCAAAGTAAGGAACTTGATTTATAAAAGAGAGAGACTTGAGAAATTGAAGTGTTTTTGTTTAATAGGAAGGCATGGTTTTGCCTTAAGTTTGTTTAAAAAGAAGGCATGGTATTGTCTTGGTTTATTCGAAAAGAAGGTATGGAAATTGTTTTGGTTTACTTAAAATGATAGACACTCTATTTTGATACTACGGGTATCGTGTGACCTTTGTAAAAGAAATGGATCTTTTGAAAGAATTTAAGTACATAGTACCTTGGGGTTAAAACCCGGATTCGTTGTCATAAAATGGAAGTCTAAGAGTATGTTAAATTTTCCTATGCTAGTTATGATAGCCTTTGGTGGTATTACTATGTTACCGCGTCTCTCGGTTGGAGGGCCAGCTGACTTGTTGTGAATTTATTGGACGTACCGGCAGTGACGGAGGATTCCACGGGTATGCTTCCATTGTGATTGATCTTGGCCATCCTTATACGATGAGGGATGACGGGGCATGCGACCAGGATGCGGGTTAGATGCTCGGACGTTTTATTGGACGTACCGGCAGTGACGGAGGATTCCACGGGTATGCTTCCATTGTTGTTGTTACATGGACATGTCTACACTGATGAGGGATTTCGGGGGCATGCGTCCATTATTATTACTCCATGGGCTAGCTCCCCCTGAAGACGTGTCTACACTGATGAGGGATTCCGGGGGCATGTTATATACGATTATTACTCCATGGGCTAGATCCCTATGAAGACCTGTCTACACCGATGAGGGATTCCGGGGGCATGGTATATACGATTATTACTCCATGGGCTAGCTCCCCATGAAGACGTGTCTACACCGATGAGGGATTCCGGGGGCATGTTATATATATATATGTATTGTATATGTGTACGCCGACAGTGAGGTAGGATGCCACCGCGCCACACTGGTTATATGTTACACCCACGCCGCGATGATGGAGGATTCCACGGGCAGGAGGTATATATATATATTGTATATGTGTACGCCGACAGTGAGGTAGGATGCCACGGGCGCGTCACATGAGTATGATTTATGACATAGACTGCCGGCAGTGAGGAAGAAATTCCACGGGCATGAGTGATGACTTTGATGGCGTGAGTCCCTCACTTGACATGACTGCTTATATGTTGTGTACTGTAGTCTGGTTATCATACATGTCTCCTGCTTTATATAGACTATTATGATTTCATTTACTGATTTTCGCCACATATTTGGTACTGTTATCGACCTCCTTCGGGGTTGCGTTAAATGCCGCAGGTAGAGGTACACCGGTTGTTGATCCTCGCTCATAGGATCACGGTTCTGCGTATTGGGAAGCTCCGTTTCTCCGGAGGCTTATCTTTTGGTATAGTCCCCTGTCATTGTAGGTACTTGTACATTCAGGGGTATGGCGGGGCCCTGTCCCATCATATTTGTTATAAAAACTCTTAGAGGTCTGTAGTACTGTTGTGGGCAGGGTTTGTAAAGGATGTAACTGTTCGGTTTTGATATATATACAGAAAGGTGACCGTTTTGGTTAGCCTGTTTCTTATATTTCATTGTTTCATATATGCAAGTTTTTATTTCCGCTGGTTTTTCTCTGATGTATTATCACTAGGGTGCCCGGGGTAAGGCACCAGTCGCGGGCCCGAGGTCGGGTCGTGACACTTTTCAAAATAGTTTAAGCCTCATAACTTCTTAAAAATATCAAGTTACCGTTTTAAATCCAATGATAAAACCATTCTTTCGTTTTCATAAAGTCGTTATAACTAGCTTCCCATAAAGCTATTATAACACTTTACATTTTAAACCAACCAAGGACAACTACTCACATTTCCGAAATCAAGATAACTTTATTCTTTTAAAGACCAAGTACCCATTACTCACGAATGAGGTTTCACAACTTTTTAACATAATTCAAGTCCTTAACATTTCACATCAAGCCACTTAGCTTTAGAATCAAGTCAAGGACACAAAAAGTAAATCAAACTTCTTTAACACACGTGCGTCTACCGCACTATATATTTCACAAATAATCATGATCAAGAGAATAGGAAGAATCACATACCTCTTCGGCTTAATCCACAAGCCAAGTCGAGTATGCTGCGCGTAGAATATCCACCTATAATAACCACAACACATCTATCAACATCTAGGTTCCTTCGTAGAATATTTCTAAATATAAGGTTCCTTATTCTACGGAAAATTTGGCAGCACTTCCCCTGAAACTATGTACTTCGACCTTTTTCAAGGTCTGATATCAATAACCAACATACCACATTTAAGGCGCAATAATACAACAATTCAAAGGGGATTACACGCCTAACTGAACGTGTAAAATTCTGCCCCACAATATACAATACAATCCATTTCTTTTCAATCTTCCTTCCACATATCAAATACTTAATTATACACTACTACAACATGTAATCTCCAATTACAATAGAAGGACAAAGATTATTACCTCAATAAGCCCAAAAATATCCAAAAACTTAAAGTCGCTCCTTAGAAAGTTTAGCTCAAAATCCTTATATTCCAATCCGCTCCAAGCAACCCTTAGAAGCTCCTAACCAATTCCTCTTCAAGATCCAACTCCAAAAAGTGTTCGTTTGGTTGATTCTGATAGTGATGGAGTTCGGGTTCGAGAGGTTGTCGAGTCTTCCATCGTCGAGGAGGTGAATAGGCGACAGTATGAGGTTCCGATTATGGTACGGTATCGAGATGCATCTCTCCAGGAGGAGAAAAGTCTATTTGAGGTAGCACCTGATGGGGTGCTAAGATTCGAGGGCCGGTTGTGTGTTCTCGATGTGACAGGACTTCGTCAGCAGATTCTGGGGGAGGCACACAGTGCTCGTTATTCTATTCACCCGGGGTCAACTAAGATGTACCATGACCTCAGATGTGTGTATTGGTGGGATGGCCTGAAGAGGGACGTGGCAGGTTTTGTTGCCCAGTGCCCGAATTGTCAGCAGGTCAAGGTTGAGCACCAAAAGCCCGGTGGGCTGTTACAGGCTATTGATATTCCGATGTGGAAGTGGGAGGTGATCAATATGGACTTTATTACAGGGTTACCTACCACTCAGAGGAAGCATGATTCCATTTGGGTTATTGTCGACAGTCGATTTAAATCACCTATTTTCTTCCAATTTGGACTTTTCTACGAGGATTATGCTAGACTATATATCGGGAGATTGTAAGCGCACGGAGTTCCTATATCGATTATTTGATGCAGGAGCCCGGTTCACGGCTAACTTCGGAGGTCTTTCGAGAAGGATTAGGGACACAGTGAGTCTCGATGCGGCGTTTCATCCTCGAATCGACGGACGGGGCGGCGCACTATCCGACACTCTTGAGGATATGCTGCGGGCTTGTGTTATTGATTTCAGGGGTAGCTGGGAGGATCATTTACCTCTTGTGGAGTTTGCTTATAACAACAGCTACCATTCTAGTATTCAGATGGCGCCTTATGAGGCCTTATACGGGAGGAAGTGCAGTTCACCGATAGGCTGGTTTGAAGTGGGAGAAGTTCAGTTAGTCGGGCCATACTTGGTTCAGCAGGCAGTGGATAAGGTGAAGCTTATCCAGGAGCGGTTATTGTCAGCTCAGAGTTGACAGAAGTCGTATGCAGATCATCGGCGTCGACACTTGGAGTTTGAGGTAGATGATTGGGTCTTCCTGAAAGTGTCACCCATGAAGGGCGTGATGAGATTTGGGAAGAAAGGGAAACTCAGCCCAAGGTACATTGGGCATTATCAGATTGTCCGTAGGGTAGGCAAGGTTGCCTATGAGTTAGATCTGCCGTCCTATTTGGAGGCGGTACATCCAGTTTTCCATGTGTCTATGTTACAGAAATGTATTGGAGATCCATCTAGAGTGCACCCGATTAATGATGTCCAGGTGACAGAGGGGTTATCGTATGAGGAGAGTCCCATAGCGATACTCGATCGTCAGGTTAGGCGACTTCGGACGAAGGACGTGGCTTCCGTCAAAGTCTTATGGCGGAATGAGAACAGGGAAGAGATGACGTGGGAAGCAGAGGATGACATGATGAATAAGTATCCTCACTTATTTCCTATACCTCCAGGTAACCCACTTTCTTGCTTGTTAGTTTTAATTTGGCAATTTTGCTTGAGTATTGTTGTGGTTTGAGTAAGCCTAGAAGGAACATTTGGGACGAATGTTTCTAAGGGGGGGAGAATGTTATACCCCGTAGTTCTGGCCATGCGTATAAGAGCGTACGAAAGGAGTAAGACTTAAAATTTTCGAAAGATAAGTTGACGGATTGTTTCGGACGGGTTTTAGTAAACTTTGGGGTGGGTTATGACCCGGTACATTAAGAGTTCCTAGGTGTTTCAAAGGCCTAGTGCGTAGTTCGTTGAGTCTAGTTTCCAACGCAACCAGACGTTCGTCGATAGGACACCGGAGTAGGAAGTTATGGGAGTTACAAGTTCGGTCTGTGACGGACAGAAGGTGTTTCGCAGAGGGAGCCACGGGCGCTGGCGCGTGGCCGCGGCGCCGGAAAGATCTGAGGGCTCGCTGAAGTTGCAGCGCCGGGAAGCAGGGCCGGAATGTCCTGGGAGTCGGCAGGAGTTTCAGCGCCGCGGCGCCGGCTGCAGGGCCGCGGCGCCGAGGCGGGTTTTGCGAAGCTGAGTGGAAAATTCTGCACTGTTTTGTTTTAAAAGAGGTCATGGGTGGGTGACAAGTGTCCCCCCCCCCCCCCCATCTGATTTTGCATGTCTTATATATTGACCAAGTCTTGAAGACTTGGTCATCTTTCAAATCCTTCTCTCTCTCTAAGCTAAAGCTCTCACTTCTCTCTAGAATTCCAAGAGGAATTCAAAGCTTAAGGAAAATCTGAAAAGTTAGGACAAGGAGGAAGCTTGTGGCTAGCTTGTAGGAGTTATTGTGGTGGTGTTCTTGGAAAAGAGGCTAGCAAAATTGTTGGAATAATTTTGGCTAAAGCTCTAAGGTAACAATTCTTCTCTTATAGCTAGTTATTGATGTTGCATGTGAAGAAGAAAGAACTTGTAGTAGTAAATAATGCTCTTAGATTCATTGCATGTAAGAAATATGGTTTGGATATGAAAGGATTGGTTAAAAAGGTTATGTGAGCATGTTGTAGCCAAAAGAACTACCTTAAACTTGTTAAGTTAATTGTTCTACCTTATGGGGTAGAATTTTACACACCCAAGTTTAGTTGTGTAATCCTGTTTGAAACGTTTCGAAAAGAAGGTATGGAAATTGTTTTGGTTTACTTAAAATGATAGACACTCTATTTTGATACTACGGGTATCGTGTGACCTTTGTAAAAGAAATGGATCTTTTGAAAGAATTTAAGTACATAGTACCTTGGGGTTAAAACCCGGATTCGTTGTCATAAAATGGAAGTCTAAGAGTATGTTAAATTTGCCTATGCTAGTTGTGATAGCCTTTGGTGGTATTACTATGTTACCGCGTCTCTCGGTTGGAGGGCCAGCTGACTTGTTGTGAATTTATTGGACGTACCGGCAGTGACGGAGATTCCACGGGTGTTATACCCCGTATTCTCAGGGTATGTATGCGAGGACGTACGTACGAGAGCACGACAGAAAAATTGGAAAGGAAGAAAGAGGTGATTCTTCCACGGAAAAAGTTTCCGGTTTTTGTAAGGAAAATGTTCGTTGAAGGGAATTGGGTTCCCAGATTTGGAATTTGGGCTTCTTAGATTATATTAGAATTATGGAATTTTATTTTCGGAAATGGTCACGTGGGGCCCACGGGAGAAATTTACGGTTTTGTGGGGCCCACTTTGTTTTCGAGATTTTGGCCATTGTGGATATTTTTCGGAAGACGTTTTATGAGGGCCAATAGGAGGGTGACACGTGTCACCCCCGCCTATGTGGCTTGGCCGAATGACATTTGTGCACAACACCCGGTTAGAGTCGTTTTTTGACGAAACGTTTTACATAACTTGCGAGGGGAAAATTCCGGCTATGTCTTTTCTTATTTTTGCGGATTTTTCCGAGAGACGAAACATTTTGGACCAACGGGAGGGTGACATGTGTCACCCTCACAATGGAAGCAAGTGGGGCGGCACTTGGCCGATTGAAGGGGCAAGTTGATGGTAGATATTTGTGTAGATATTTGTGAGGGTTTAAGGAGTAGGGACTAGGGTGCACTTGGCTTGATCTTGGCCTTACACTTGCCTTGCACATGGCTTGATCTTGGCCATTGGTTGGCCTTTGGTTTTGCTATAAATACCCCCCTAAGCTTGAAGACTTCATCCATTCCTAAAATCTTCCAAGTCTTGAGTCCCTCTCCTCCCTTTCGAGTGTGTTCTCGCCCTAAGCCTTCCCCTCCCCTTGAGTGGCCTTGTGGCCGAGAGCCTCCTCCCCTTTGTGGTGCTAGCCGGGTACCCCAGCCTAGTTGTTTCAGATAATACACCCTCTTGGTAGAAATACTCTCCAAGTATTGTTATAATGCCCAAAATACCTTAGCCTTTACCTTGTTGTATTCCAAAAGTTACCTCTATACGTAGAGCCCGGAAATACTACCTTTTGTCCTTTTAGTCTCAAACCAAAACCCTAAGGAAATCTTCATAGTTGGTTGAAGTATTTGAGTAGAAGTTGGTTAGAACTTCTAAGGGTTGTTTGAGCGGATTGAGCGCACTGAGTAGAGCTAAACCTTGCTCAGATCGACATTATAACTTGGATAATTTTGGGCTTGTCGAGGTAAATATTCTTGTCCCCTTATTGTAATTGGAGATTACATGTAGTAGGAATATATAGTTGAGGTATACTATATATAGAATCAACATTATTGTCGCAATGTCTTTTGACTTAAGCCGAATTTAAAGAAGAGAATCGAATCAGTAATTACATAGGGTGTATTGATGAGACGTGAGTAGCATTGTTGTGTAGTCGAATGGTACACGTCCTGTTAGACGTGGAAACCCCCCCCCCCCTGGTTGGCTTGGTAGCCTCGATAGAGAGAGGAGATTTACGCTGCCATGGGGAGGTGTCCGAATTTTCTCAGAGAAATGGAACCTTGTGTTTTGAAGTTAATAGACGTTTGTGACCTTTTTAGGTGAAAGTACTAAGAGTAGCGTATTCTACTTGAGAGTGGAAAGGGCTAGCAAGGTTGTAGTACTTGGAGCATTTTGCTTATTGTCGATACTCGCCGCGAGGTATGTGAACCTCTTCCTATCTGTTCTAGCATGATATGTGTGTAACTATGTAGTACGGTGGACGTACAGGTACTAAGTGTATTTGTTTGGTTTAAACATAAAGTGTTATAACGGCTTTATGGGAAGTTGGTTATAATAGCTTTATGTAGGTAAGAAAATGGTTTACTGATGTTAGAAGTTAAGAGACTTAACTTATTTGTTTTAATATGGATGTTGTGTGAAACCTCATTCGTGAGTAATGAGTACTTGGTTTTTAAAGGGATAATGTTTTACTGATTTCGGGAATCAGAATGTATCGACGCACCACCGCAGCGTTAATAAAGGAAAATGTATTGAATAATGATGTTGTATTAAAACCAAGAGAAACCTCCATCCGCATGTAAGCTAAGATGAGACAAAATGATATTACATTTTCTAGATCATGGTCTTTGTAATAAGATCGTTATAAACAAGAATAAACTACTCACATATATGACATATGTTACTCAATTGTTTTAAAAGAGATTAAGACTATGAGTTATGAAACCTTTCCAAAATAAGTGACTTGAGCATTTGAAATTAGGCAAACTTGAACGTTTGGAAAATAATGTTGTTACTTGATTTTACAAAAGGGAAGTGTCTTGTTTACTTAAAAAGATAGTCACGATTTTTATACTACGTATTGTGTGACTTATGTGAAAGTACTTTGAGTTGTGTGAAACTTGCCTATGCTTGTGATGATAGCCTTTGTTGTACAAGTGTTGTATTTACGTTACCGCGTCTCGATAGAGGCGGTTGACTTATTGAGAACTTACTTGACGCGTCTTTGGCGTGACGAGAATTCCACGGTATGTTTCCATTTTGATTACCGTCTTATTGTGGTTACATGGACATGTCTACACCGAGGTAGAATTCGGGGCATGTGGCCACGCGCAGGTTGATCACCCAGATATTGTTATTAATGTCACATGGACGCGTCTACACCGAGGTAGAATTCCGGCATGTGGGCCACTGGCATTGGTATTATTGTTGCATCATGGACATGTCTACACCGATGCAGAATTCGGGGCATGCGCCGATGCGAACACGATTGATGTTGTGGGCGTGAGACCCATAGTTATATTTGAGTGATGACTTGAGGCGTGAGTCCCCGATCGACATGATTGCTTTTATGTTGTGAATCAGAGTTTGGTTATCATACATGTCTCCCGCTTTATATAGACTAGTATGATTTCATTTACGATTTTACGCTTTCACATACTTGGTACTGTCTTGACCGACTTCTGGGCCGCGTTCATCTGCAGTAGAGGTACACGGCCGTGGATCCTCGCCATAGGATCACAATTCAGATTGGGAAGCTCCGTTTCTCGAGGCTTATCTTTTGGTATGTGTTTCCCCGAGTTGTAGGTTCTTGTACATTCGTGGTATGGCGGGCCCCGTCCGTCATAGTCGTTGTAAATCTTAAGTCCGTAGTAATCTTTGTAAGCGGGGTTGTAAAGGATTAAACTGCTCGTGTTTTATGTATATACCGAAGGCAACCGCTTTGGTTGGCTGCTTATTATTATATCTCTTGTTTCATGACTCATGTTTTATTTTCCGCCGTTTTCTCGATGTTGTATCACTAGGTGCGCCGGTAAAGCACGATCACGCCCGACCGGGTGTGACATAGTGGTATCGAGCGATTAGTCTCGGAAAGTGTCTACGCATCGTGTCTAGTAGAGTCTTGATTATCGGTGTGTCAGGCACCACATCTATAATCGTGAGGCTATAGGACATTTAGGATTGGTTTCCATTCTTCTCATTACGAGATCGTGCCTTAGAGTGTGTTGTAAGTTGGACCCTCCGACGTATCTCGTTTTACCGCTATGCCTCCGCAAGGCAACCAGAGCCCAGAGGCAAGGCAGCGAGGTGCCGCTAGTGAGATACAGAGGAGTACGAGGCGCAGCCCGACAAGACTGAGGTTGTGCTTGACGGCGGGTTTTGTGACGCCGCCAGCCCCAGCAGAGTTTAGAGCCGCAGCAGTGGCTGCTGAGACCACAAGACCTGAGCCTCCAGTCCACAGTCTGGGGCAGAGGAGATGGGTTACAAGGAGATGGCCCGGGCCGGTCGTGGTCGTGGCCGATATGAGGATAGGTTGGATCGCAGCAGCCGAGCCTTTGATAGCACCAGAGTTCACCCCGAGCGGATAGTTTGAGGTCGGGACTTTACGAGTTGTAGCCCGCGAGTTTTATGGGTCGAGGCACGAGGATGATCCGCAGGAGTTCATCCGGCAGCTTCTGGTCGTGAGAGTGATCAAGGCTTCGAGACCGAGTCGGTGGTCTTAGGTTCGCGACGGCCGCGTGATACCGCAATGATCGGGTTTGATTCGTGGGAGTTGTCCCGGGAGAGCATGCGCCTCAGCAGATGGGACGAGTTCTCGAGGCATTCCTCACTCACTTCTTGCCTCCGCAGATGGCGAGGGCACGCCGACAAATTTGTGATCTTTGAGACAGAGGCGTCTGATTCGGGAGTACAACGTGAGTTTGACTCGTTGGCTCGGTATGTCCCCGCTTTAGTGGCAACCATGGAGGATAGAGTGCACCGCCACGCCACCGGATTAGATGATTGCTTGACAGAGGCTTGTTCGAGTGTAGCTCTTCACCGCATGGACATTGCCCGCACGCAAGCTCATGACCTGGATGTGAGGCACGAGAGGTCGACGGAATGACCAAGATCGCGTAAGAGGCCGAACAACAGGTCCTTTGGTGACTTTCGAGGCGGACCGCCAAGAAAGATAATAGTTTTGTACCTCCGCCAAAGGCAGTGGTCCTCCACAACCTTCGTGAGCATCCAGAGTATTCGGAGCGGTCGTGGCTCCAAGGGTTCAGTTTCGAGGAAGGCGGTGTTGGCGAGACGCGTCACCCTACCTCGGTGGTCGATGTGGTAGACCGCATTTCGGGAGTGTCGTGGTGCCAAGGAGCTTGCTATTTTTGGCCAGCGGGCCATTTGCGAGGAACCGTCCGACCAAGGGTAGCACGGATGTTACGACTCACCCTTCAGATCGATGGTCGTTCATCACCTTCACTATTGTGCAGGCGGATCGTGATTAGAAAGCGGTAGAGACAGGTATATCCTTAACCCTCTAGAGTTTTGTATACTGATGTGTTTTAGTGTTATGTTCGGATAGCTTTGTGCTAAATGTGATTTAGACACCTGGTTATTGTAGAAGGGTAAGTATGGGGGCATGGTAAGTGTGAACCCTAGACTGTCACGATTGAGACCTTAGAGGTAAGGTCGCCTTGAGTAAAAGATTCGTTTTATGTTTGACCTTTATCAGAGTGCGTAGTATACGTGGGTTTTATTTGTGTGATAAGTCCATGGGTAGTGTGAGATGGAAGTGGTAGCTTTCATGATGTGATTTAGCGAGATTGTTCCGTGTCGGGAACGAGGGCTTGACGCGATTGTGGTCGGGTTGAGGACGTGATACGGGTCAATCCGTAGCCCGGATTAAGGTGGGGTCAGTTCTGGGTGGTCCCGCCAGGTAGTAGGGTCACGAGGATGCTAGGCCCAAGTTTGTATGATCATCGTATGAGTTCGTGGACGCGTTCGACCTGAGCGGTTCGTAAAGGCCGAATGGCCTTAAGGAAGTTTGAGGTTAGTAAGATGACCAAGTTTGGAGGTAGTGACTCCAGAGATTTTCGGGAACGGAAGTAATGACTGAAGTATGGTACGTACTGGGAGAGTTCAAGTGTTCGAGAAGGGCACGACGAGTAAGGAAGGAAGAGAACGTGTTATTTCGTGGCGCCGCCAAGCGTTGACAACTTGTTAGAGGAACTTCATCGATATCCGTCTTGAGAAGGAACATTCGGGACGAATGTTTCTAAGGAGGGGAGAATGTTATACCCCGTATTCTCAGGGTATGTATGCGAGGACGTACGTACGAGAGCACGACAGAAAAATTGGAAAGGAAGAAAGAGGTGATTCTTCCACGGAAAAAGTTTCCGGTTTTGTAAGGAAAATGTTCGTTGAAGGGAATTGGGTTCCCAGATTTGGAATTTGGGCTTCTTAGATTATATTAGAATTATGGAATTTTATTTTCTGAATGGTCACGTGGGCCCACGGAGAAATTTACGGTTTTGTGGGGCCCACTTTGTTTTCGAGATTTTGGCCATTGTGGATATTTTTCGGAAGACGTTTTATGAGGGCCAATAGGAGGGTGACACGTGTCACCCCCGCCTAGGTGGCTTGGCCGAATGACATTTGTGCACAACACCCGGTTAGAGTCGTTTTTGACTAAACGCTTTACATAACTTCATAGGGAAAATTCGACTATGTCTTTTCTTATTTTTGCGGATTTTTCCGAGAGACGAAACATTTTGGACCAACGGGAGGGTGACATGTGTCACCTCACAACGGAAGCAAGTGGGCGCACTTGGCCGATCAAGGGCAAGTTGATGGTAGATATTGTGTAGATATTTGTGAGGGTTTTAAGGAGTAGGGACTAGGGTGCACTTGGCTTGATCTTGGCCATACACTTGCCTTGCACATGGCTTGATCTTGGCCATTGGTTGGCCTTTGGTTTTGCTATAAATACCCCCCTAAGCTTGAAGACTTCATCCATTCCTAAAATCTTCCAAGTCTTGAGTCCCTCTCCCTCCCTTGAGTGTGTTCTCGTCCTAAGCCTTCCCCCTCCCCCCCTTGAGTGGCCTTGTGGCCGAGAGCTTCCCCCTCCCCCCTTTGTGGTGCTAGCCGTGGGGTACCCCCCCTAGCCTAGTTGTTTCGTATAATACACCCCTCTTGGTAGAAATACTCTAGTATTGTTATAATGCCAAAATACCTTAGCCTTTACCTTGTTGTATTCCAACAGTTACCTCTATACGTATAGCCCGGAAATACTACCTTTTGTCCTTTTAGTCTCAAACCAAACCCTAAGGAAATCTTCATAGTTGGTCAAGTATTTGAGTAGAAGTTGGTTAGAACTTCTAAGGGTTGTTTGGAGCGGATTGAGCGCACGAGCAGTGAGCTAAACCTTGCTCGGGATCGACATTATAACTTGGATAATTTTGGGCTTGTCGAGGTAAATATTCTTGTCCCTTATTGTAATTGGAGATTACATGTAGTAGGAATATATAGTTGAGGTATACTATATATAGAACTGAACATTATTGTGCGGCAATGTCTTTTGACTTAAGCCCAATTTAAAGAAGAGAACTTAAGCGTAATTACATGGGATCAGACATGAGACTTGTGTAGCATTGTTGTGTAGTAGAATGGTACACGCCCCGTTAGATGTAAACCCCTGGTTGGCTTGGTGGCAGCCTCTATAGAGGAGGAGATTTACGCTGCCATGGGGAGGTGCCGAATTTTCTCAGAGAGAAATGGAACCTTGTGTTTTGAAGTTAATCGAAGTTTGTTACCTTTTTAGGTGAAAGTCCCAAGAGTAGCGTAGTATACTTGAGGCGTGGAAAGGGCTAGCGTTGTAGTACTTGGAGCATTTTGCTTATTGTCGATACTCGCCGCGAGGTATGTGAACCTCTTCCTATCTGTTCTAGCATGATATGTGTGTAACTATGTAGTACGGTGGACGTACAGGTACTAAGTGTATTTGTTTGGTTTAAACATAAAGTGTTATAACGGCTTTATGGGAAGTTGGTTATAATAGCTTTATGTAGGTAAGAAAATGGTTTACTGATGTTAGAAGTTAAGAGACTTAACTTATTTGTTTTAATATGGATGTTGTGTGAAACCTCATTCGTGAGTAATGAGTACTTGGTTTTTAAAGGGATAATGTTTTACTGATTTCGGGAATCAGAATGTGTATCGACAGACCACTGCAGCATTAATAAAGGAAAATGTATTGAATAATGATGTGTTGTATTAAAACCAAGAGAAACCTCCATCCGCATGTAAGCTAAGATGAGACAAAATGATATTACATTTTCTAGATCATGGTCATTGTAATAAGATCGTTATAAACAAGAATAAACTACTCACATATATGACATATGTTACTCAATTGTTTTAAAAGAGATTAAGACTATGAGTTATGAAACCTTTCCAAAATAAGTGACTTGAGCATTTGAAATTAGGCAAACTTGAACGTTTGGAAAATAATGTTGTTACTTGATTTTACAAAAGGGGAAGTGTCTTGTTTACTTAAAAAGATAGTCACGATTTTTATACTACGTATTGTGTGACTTATGTGAAAGTACTTTGAGTTGTGTGAAACTTGCCTATGCTTGTGATGATAGCCTTTGTTGTACAAGTGTTGTATTTACGTGTTACCGCTGTCTCGATAGAGCCGTTGACTTGTTGAGAACTTACTGACGCGTCTTTGGCGATGTGGAGAATTCCACCGTATGTTTACATTTTGATTACTGTCTGATTGTGGTTACATGGACATGTCTACACCGAGGTAGAATTCCGGGGGCATGTGGCCATGCGGCAGGGTTGATCACCCAATATATTGTTATTAATGTCACATGGACGTGTCTACACCGAGGTAGAATTCCGGGGCATGGCCATGGGCATTGGTATTATTGTTGCATCATGGACATGTCTACACCGATGCAGATTCCGGGCATGCGCCGTGATGCGAACACGATTGATGTTGTGGGCGTGAGACCCATAGTTATATTTGAGTGATGACTTGAGGCGTGAGTCCACGATCGACATGATCGCTTTTATGTTGTGAATCAGTAGTTTGGTTATCATACATGTCTCCCGCTTTATATAGACTAGTATGATTTCATTTACGATTTTTACGATTTCACATACTTGGTACCGTTGTTATCGACCTCGGGGCTGCGTTCATGCCGCAGTAGAGGTACATCGGCCGTGGATCCTCGCTCATAGGATCACGATTCAACAGACGGAAGCTCCGTTTCTCCGAGGCTTATCTTTTGCGTGTTTCCCGAGTTGTAGGTTCTTGTACATTCGTGGGTATGGCGGCCCTGTCCCGTCATAGTCGTTATAAATCTTGAGGTCCGTAGTACCGTTGTGGCGGGGTTGTAAAGGATTAAACTGCTCGTGTTTTATGTATATATTGAAGGCAACCGCTTTGGTTGGCCTGCTTATTATTATATCTCTTGTTTCATGACTCATGTTTTATTTTCCGCCGTTTTCTCTCGATGTTGTATCACTAGGGTGCCGGGTAAAGCACGATCCACGCCCGACCGGGTGTGACAACGGTATGCTTCCATTGTGATTGATCTTGGCCATGCTTATACGATGAGGATGACGGCACGCGACCAGACGCGGGTTAGATGCTCGGACGCTTTATTGACGCACGGCAGCGACGGAGGATTCCACTCGTATGCTTCCATTGTTGTTGTTACATGGACATGTCTACACCGATGAGGATTCCGGCATACGTCCATTATTATTACTCCACGGGCTAGCTCTCAAGACGTGTCTACACCGATTAGGGATTTCGGGGGCATGTTATATACGATTATTACTCCATGGGATAGCTCCCTATGAAGACCTGTCTACACCGATGAGGGATTCCGGGGGCATGGTATATACGATTATTACACCATGGGCTAGCTCCCACGAAGACGTGTCTACACCATGAGGATTCCGGGCATGTTATATATATATGTATTGTATATGTACGCCGACGGTGAGGTAGGATGCCACGCGCCACACTGGTTATATGTTACACCTACTACGGCGGTGATGGAGGATTCCACGCGGGAGGTATATATATATGTATTGTATATGTACGCCGACAGTGAGGTAGGATGCCACGCGCGTCACACGAGTATGATTTATGACATAGATCGCCAGTGAGGAAGAAATTCCACGGGCATGAGTGATGACTTTGATGGCGTGAGTCCCTCACTTGACATGACTGCTTATATGTTGTGTACTGTAGTCTGGTTATCATACATGTCTCCTGCTTTATATAGACTATTATGATTTCATTTACAGTATTTTCGATTTCACATATTTGGTACTGTTGCAGACCTCTCCTTCGGGGTTGCGTTCATGCCGGTAGAGGTACACGGTTGTTGATCCTCACCATAGGATCACTTCTCACAGATTAGGAAGCTCCGTTTCTCCGGAGGCTTATCTTTTGGTATAGTCCTCTGTCATTGTAGGTACTTGTACATTCAGGGGTATGGCGGGTCCCTGTCCCGTCATATTTGTTATAAAACTCTTGAGGTCCAGAAATTGTTGTGGCGAGTTTGTAAAGGATGTAACTGTTCGGTTTTGATATATATACAGAAAGGTGACCGTTTTGGTTAGCCTGTTTCTTATATTTCATTGTTTCATATATGTAAGTTTTTATTTCCGCTGGTTTTTCTCTGATGTATTATCACTAGGGTGTCCGGGGTAAGGCACCAGTCGCGGGCCCGAGGTCGGGTCGTGACACTTTTCAAAATAGTTTAAGCCTCATAACTTCTTAAAAATATCAAGTTACCGTTTTAAATCCAATGATAAAACCATTCTTTCGTTTTCATAAAGTCGTTATAACTAGCTTCCCAAAAAGCTATTATAACACTTTACATTTTAAACCAACTAAGGACAACTACTCACATTTCCGAAATCAAGATAATAATAACCACAACACATCTATCAACATCTAGGTTCCTTCGTAGAATATTTCTAAATATAAGGTTCCTTATTCTACGGAAAATTCGGCAGCACTTCCCCTGAAACTATGTACTTCCACCTTTTTCAAGGCCTGATATCAATAACCAACATGCCACATTTAAGGCGCAATAATACAACAACTCAAAGGGGATTACACGCCTAACTGGACGTGTAAAATTCTGCCCCACAATATACAATACAATCCATTTCTTTTCAATCTTCCTTCCACATATCAAATACTTAATTATACACTACTACAACATGTAATCTCCAATTACAATAGAAGGACAAAGATTATTACCTCAATAAGCCCAAAAATATCCAAGAACTTAAAGTCGCTCCTTAGAAAGTTTAGCTCCAAATTCTTATATTCCAATCCGCTCCAAGCAACCCTTAGAAGCTCCTAACCAACTCCTCTTCAAGATCCAACTCCAAAAAGGGAAGAACACCTTAGGCTCAAACTTGGCAAGTTTCGGCCAAGGCAAGCTTTCAAGGCTAGGGGTGTGAAATCTTTTCTAACACTTGGTTCACAATCTTCCTAACACATTAAGGAAGAACACCTAAAAGTTTAAGGATTTTTGGACAACTTTAGCTCCAAAAATCAGCCCATGGCCGAGAGCTACAACAAGGGAGGGAGTTTTTGCCTTGGAAATAATTCTAAGTGTTTGATGAAGAAGTCTTGCAACAAGGGTATATTTATAGGGAAATCAAGGGTTAGGATCAAAGCAAATGGGTGGTAGAGATTGGGGACAAGTGTGTGTGGGTCCCACCATCCACATGTCAAACAAAATCTTGACCATTTCGGCCAAGGGACACATGACACACAAAAATGGCTACAAGCCACCTAAGGGGGTGACACGTGTTGCCCTCCTATTCGTCCAAAATATTTCATCTCCCGAAAACATCCATAATGGCCAAAATCTCGAAAACAATGTGGGCCCCACAAAACCGTAAATTTCTCCCGTGGGCCCCACGTGACCAATTCCGGAAATAAAATTCCATAATTCTCTAATATTCCAAGAAGTCCAAATACCAAATCTGGGAATCCAATTCCCATTAATAAACCTTTTTCCTTCACAAAATCCGGAAAATCAAATCTTTCTTCCTTTCCAATCTTAATGTCGTATTCTCATACGTACGTCCTCACATACATACCCTGTAACTAAGGGGTGTAAAAGTACGTACGAATGTATAACCCTAAATACGTAAGGGATGAATTTTTTTGAATTTCCGACGGAAAATATTCCGAACCTCGTGAAGGAAAAAGGTTTATTATTGAGAATTGGATTCTCAAATTTGGTATTTAAGACTTTAAAAATTTATAAGAATTATGGATTTTATTTTCCGGAATTGGTCACGTGGGGCCATCTCCTTGTAACCCATATCCTCTCGCTTCCAGCCGTAATGGCGAGGCTCGTATCGCGGTCTCGTGAGTCGTTGCCGCCCGAACTCTCTGGGTTGGCGACGTCGTCGAACTCGCCGTCCAAACATCTCCTTCGTAAAGACGGGCTCGCCTCGTAACCCTCGGTGTCCTACTAGTAGTTCCCTCTGCTGCCTTGCCCTTCTGGGCCGCGGTTGCCTTGCGTGGAGGCATAACTGATACAGGAAAATATGTCAGAGGGAGTTCAATCTATAACACAGCTCTATTGCACGATCTCATAGTGAAAGAATGGAAACCAATCCTAAATATCCTGCAGCCTCCTGATTATAGATGTGGTGCACAACACACCGATAATCAAGACTCTACTAGATACGGCATGTAGACCCTTTCCGAGGATTAACTGCTCTGATACCACTTTTGTCACGACCCGACCAGGGACCCGTGACTGGTGCCTTACCCCGGGCACCCTTGTGATACAACATCAGAGAAAACCAGCGGAAGATAAACTCACAACAAGAACCCATATATAAAATAAGCAGGCTAACCCAAAATGGCTACCTCTAATACAACCAAGCTGAACAGTTACATCCCTAACAATCCACGCTATAACAGGACTACAAGCCTCTAAGAATGAGTAAACACTATGACGGGACAGGGCCCCTTCATGCCCCTGAATGTACAAATATCTACAACACCGGGGAGAACCGTACCAAAAGTCGAGCCTCCGAAGAAATGGAGCTCTTGACACCTGAGTAAAGATCCTAAGAACGAGGATCCACCACCTGCTTTCCCTTACCTGCGGCATGAACGCAGCCCCCGAGGAAGGGGGTCAGTACACAATATGTACCAAGTATGTAAAACTGGGAAATACTGAAATAATATCATAAGTTTAAAACAAACTGGAGTCATGGAAGAGAGTCAAAAATATCGTACACTGTGCCTTACTAACAATGAGAGTAACAAGTATAAACTTTACTGCATAAAATAGGAGGCTCATGATCAAAACAGGATCTCCCGCCCGTAGTATCATTAAGCAAACCTACTCCTGGGACTATTTCACCCGCATGGGTCCTATGGACCCGCATAAGGTCATCACCTCGCATGAGACTATTTCACCCGCATGGGACTATTTCACCCGCATGAGGTCATCCGTCTCGCATGGGACTATTTCACCCGCATGGGACTATTTCACCCGCATGGACCCTGTGGGTCCGCATGAGTACAAGCGCCGCACTCGCATCATGGGTAGCAAATCCATGACATAAATAGTAATAATAGTAATAATACATAAGTCAACACAACCG
Source organism: Przewalskia tangutica (assembly GCA_029844215.1). NCBI lineage: Eukaryota > Viridiplantae > Streptophyta > Magnoliopsida > Solanales > Solanaceae > Przewalskia > Przewalskia tangutica. Next base: position 74,846,011 of record CM056725.1, read on the forward strand.
GCTATCATACATAACATAAGCGCTACCGGCTTATCATAACGTAATCAAGTTAAGAATATCTCCTAACTTCTTAATAACATTTCTAGTACATCCTCTCATTTTAGTTACTTAAGGCACTACATGTCGTTTTAAAAGAAAATCCGGGAATTTAACCCAAGTACCACGTTCCTTAAACCTTTTTAGAAAATGACTCCTTTTTATGTAAAACTCCCAAGTTACCAATAACCGTAGTATCAAGTCACGACAACTTTTCAAAACAAGTCACGTTTACCTTTTTAAAAATACAATAGGCTTCTAAAATCAAGTGACATCATCTCTTTTAAAACCTTAGCCAATTAATGCCTTAAAAACAATTTGCCTTCCACAAATCCAAATCCTTTATCCGTACTTATTTTACTTGGAGTAAACTTTTCCTTGTTAACCTTTCATAAAGCCAATACAACCAACTTCCCATAAAGTTGTTATATTATCATTATACGCTAGTCAAACACATCTCCCTATATCCAAGGGACTTAGACTTTTAAACGAAACAAGTATCATATACTTAAAACAAGTGAAGAATGTCAAATCTTGTACGTCTACCGTACTACATAGGTACAACTACTCATGCTCAAGGGATAGGAAAGCTCCACATACCTCTTCGGTCAATCCACTTGTTAAGCCCACAATACCGCACGTAATATGTCAACCTATAATGACCATAATACGTTTATTAACCTCTAATTTCAATGTAGAATATTCCAAGTTCAAAGTTACTAATTCCTATGGAAAATTGGGCAGCATTTCCTTTGTTTCTACATACTTTCCACCTTTTTCAAGGCCGAATTCAACATCCAAACGCCACATTTAAGGCCCAACAATCCAAACGTTTCAAACGGGATTACACAACTAAACTTGGGTGTGTAAAATTCTACCCCATAAGGTACAACAATTAACTTAACAAGTTTAAGGTAGTTCTTTTGGCTACAACATGCTCACATAACCTTTTTAACCAATCCTTTCATATCCAAACCATATTTCTTACATGCAATGAATCTAAGAGCATTATTTACTACTACAAGTTCCTTCTTCTTCACATGCAACATCAATAACTAGCTATAAGAGAAGAATTGTTACCTTAGAGCTTTAGCCAAAATTATTCCAACAATTTTGCTAGCCTCTTTTCCAAGAACACCACCACAATAACTCCTACAAGCTAGCCACAAGCTTCCTCCTTGTCCTAACTTTTCAGATTTTCCTTAAGCTTTGAATTCCTCTTAGAATTATAGAGAGAAGTGAGAGCTTTAGCTTAGAGAGAGAGAAGGATTTGAAAGATGACCAAGTCTTCAAGACTTTGTCAATATATAAGACATGCAAAATCAGATGGGGGGGGGGGGGGGGCTACCCGTGGCACCCCCCCATACGCTCTTTTAAAACAAAACAATGCAGAAATTTCCACTGCAAAAACCCGCCTCGCTGCGCCTGCGGCCTCGCGGCGCTGGCCAACTCTGCCGACTCCCGGGACATTCCGCGCCTCGCTTCCCGGAGCCGTGGTGCTGCAACTTCAGCGAGCCCTCAGATCTTTCCGGCGCCGCGGCCCTGCAGCCGGCCCCGCGACCCTGTGGCTCCTGCCCGAAACACCTTTCTGTCCGTCTGCGCACTGAACTTGTAACTCCCATAACTTCCTACTCCGGTGTCCTATCGACGAACGGCTGGTTGCGTTGGAAACTAGACTCAACGAACTACGCACTAGGCCTTTGAAACACCTAGGAACTCTTAATGTACCGGGTCATAACCCGCCCCAAAGTTGACTAAAACCCGTCCGAAAAAATCCGTCAACTTATCTTTCGAAAATTTTAAGTGTTACTCCTTTCGTACGCTCTCATACGCATGGCCAGAACTACGGGGTATAACATTCTCCCCCCCTTAGAAACATTCGTCCCGAATGTTCCTTCTAGGCTTACTCAAACCACAACAATACTCAAGCAAAATTGCCAAATTAAAACTAACAAGCAAGAAAGTGGGTTACCTGGAGGTATAGGAAATAAGTGAGGATACTTCTTCATCATGTCATCCTCTGTTTCCCACGTCATCTCTTCCCTGTTCTCATTCCGCCATAAGACTTTGACGGAAGCCACGTCCTTCGTCCGTAGTCGCCTAACCTGACGATCGAGTATCGCTATGGGACTCTCCTCATACGATAACCCCTCTGTCACCTGGAAATCATTAATCGGGTGCACTCTAGATGGATCTCCAATACATTTATGCAACATAGACACATGGAAAACTGGATGTACTGCCTCCAAATCGGACGACAGATCTAACTCATAGGCAACCTTGCCTACCCTACGGACAATCTGATAATGCCCAATGTACCTTGGGCTGAGTTTCCCTTTCTTCCCAAATCTCATCACGCCCTTCATGGGTGACACTTTCAGGAAGACCCAATCATCTACCTCAAACTCCAAGTGTCGACGCCGATGATCTGCATACGACTGCCGACTCGAAATGACAATAACCGCTCTGGATAAGCTTCACCTTATCCATCGCCACGAACCAAGTCCGCCCGACTAATCGAACTTCTCCCACTTCAAACCAGCTATCGGTGAATCGCACTTCCTCCCGTATAAGGCCTCATAAGGCGCCATCTCGAATACTAGAATGGTAGCCGTTGTTATAAGCAAACTCCACAAGAGGTAAATGATCCTCCCCTACCACGAAATCAATAACACAAGCCCGCAAAGATATCCTCGTTGTTCGATAGTGCGCTCGCCCCGTCCGATTGGCCGAGGATGAAACGACGCATCGAGACTCACTGTGTCCCTAATCCTTCGGAAAGACCTCCGGAAGTTAGCCGTGAACTGGCTCCTCATGCGAAATAATCGATATAGGAACTCCGTGCGCCTCACAATCTCACGATATATAGTCTAGCATAATCTCTACTAAAAAGTCCACCGATCGAAGAAAATGGGCTGATTTCGTCAGCCTGTCGACAATAACCCAAATGGAATCATGCTTCCTCTGAGTGGTAGGTAACCCTGTAATAAAGTCCATATTGATCATCTCCCACTTCCACATCGGAATATCAATAACTGTAATGTGACCACCGCTTTTGGTGCTCAACTTGACTGGCGACAATTCGCACTGGGCAACAAAACTCGCCACGCCCTCTTCAGGCCATCCCACCAATACACACATCTGAGGTCATGGTACATCTTAGTTGACCCCGGGTGAATAGAATAACGAGCACTGTGTGCCTCCCCCAGAATCTGCTGACGAAGTCCTGTCACATCGGGAACACACAACCGGCCCTCGAATCTTAGCACCCCATCAGGTGCTACCTCAAATAGACTCTTCTCCTCCTGGAGAGCTGCATCTCGATACCATATCATAATTGGATCCTCATAATGTCGTCTCTTCACCTCCTCGACGATGGAAGACTCGGCAACCTCTCGAACCCGAACTCCATCACTATCAGAATCAACCAAACGAACCCCAAGGCTCGCTAGCTGATGTAACTCTCGGACCATATCCCTTTCTCTGGTCAGACATCGCATGCACTACCCATCGATCTGCGACTAAGGGCATCTGCAACTACATTGGCCTTCCCTGGGTGGTATAGAATATCAACATCGTAATCCTTAAGCAACTCTAACCACCATCTCTGTCGCAAGTTCAGCTCCCTCTGGCTGAAGATATACTGGAGACTCTTGTGGTCTGTGTAAATATCCACATGAACTCCATACAAATAATGTCTCCAGATCTTCAAGACATGAATCACTGCTGCCAACTCCAAGTCATGTGTGGGATAGTTCTTCTCATGCTTCCTAAGCTGTCGAGATGCGTAAGCTATAACTCTGTCCGCATCAGACGCACTCCAAGCCCGACACCTGAAGCGTCACAATAAACCACATATCCATCTAAACCCTCTGGAAGAGTAAGAACTGGGGCGGTCGTCAACTTCTCCTTTAGCAACTGGAAACTTCCCTCACAAGCATCCGTCCACCGGAACATTGCTGCTTTCTAAGTCAGCTTAGTCAAAGGTGCTGAAATGGAAGAAAACTTCTCCACAAACCTCCGATAATAACTTGCAAGGCCCAAAAAGCTGTTGTCACGACCCGAACCGGGGCCCGTGACTGGTGCCTTACCCGGGCACCCAGTAGTCATTCATCAGAGAAAATCAGCGGAACATAAAACATAAATATGAACAAGAGACATGATAAACAAACAAAGCAACCAAAACAGCTTGCCTACAGATATATACATAAAAACCCGAACGCTTTAATCCTTTTTACAACCCTGCCCACAACGATTACTGCACTTCTAAGAATGAAATGACAACTATGGCGGACAGGCCCCGCCATACCCCTGAACGTACAAGAACTTACAGACTCAGGGTAACATACCAAAAGATAAGCCTCCGAAGAAATGGGACTTCCCAACACGCTGAACTTTGATCCTAAGAGCGAGGATCTACAACCGATGTACTTCTACCGCAGATGAACGCATTTCCGGGGAGGTCGATAACAGTACCAAGTATGTGAAATCAGTAAATATCAGAAATGAAATCATAATAGTCTATATAAAGCAGGAGACATGTATGATAACCAAACTACAGTTCACAACATAAAAGCAGTCATGTCAAGCCAGGGACACACGCCCTCAAGTCATCCCTTATGCCCGTGGAACTCCTTCCTCACTGCCGGCAGTCTAGGTATACATCGTGTGGAATACGTGTCCCGACCCATCCCACATGGGACTCGGTAAGAATCATGTGGAATACGTGTCCCGCCATCCTGGGACTCGGAGAATCAGATGAAATACGTGTCCCGGCCCATCTCGTGGGACTCGGTGAATAATCAGATGGAATACGTGTCCCGGCCCATCCCATGGGACTCGGTGAAGAATCAGATGAAATACGTGTCCCAGCCCATCTCGTGGGACTCGGTGAAGAATCGTTCATAACAAATCAGTCGGCCCTCCATCGAGAGACGCGGTGGTATAGAAATACAGTATTTGCACAACAAAGGCTATCACAACAAGCATAGGCAAGTTTCACAACAACAAGCATAGGCAAGTTATAGACAACTCAAGGTACTTTCATTTTATGTCAAAGTCCGGGTTTTAACCCTAAAGTACTACGTACGTTAAATTCCTTTTAAAGATCCATTTCTTTTACAAAGGTCACCCGATACCCGTAGTATAAAAAAATTAGAGTGACTTACATCTTTTAAGTAAACCAAAACAACTTCCATACTTTCCTTTTTAAAACCAAATTAAGGCAATACCATGCCTTCTTTTGACCAAAACACTTCTTTTAAAGTCAAATTACCACATTAAAACCAATGATGAAACCCTTCTTTTGTTTTCATAAAGTCGTTATAACTAATCGCCCATAAAGTCGTTATAACACTTTATGTTTTAAACCAATTTAATACAAAACAATGCCTTTCTTTTCCTAAAGTTCCAGTTTGCCTAATTTCAATTACTCAAGTCTCTTTATTTTAGAAAAGTTTCATAGTTCAATGTCTTAATCTCTTTTAAAACAATTGAGTAACGTATGCCATAGGTGTGAGCAGTTTATTCTGGTTTATAACCATTTATTAAAGCAGCCATGATCTAGAAAATGTAATATCATTTTGTCTCATCTTAGTTTCTATGCAGATGGAGGTTTCTACTGGTTTTAATAATACTTCATTATTCAATACATTTTCCTTTATTAACGCTGCAGTGGTTTGTCGATACTCATTCTGATTTCCAAAATCAGTAAAACATTTCTCCTTTTAAAAACCAAGTACTCATTACTCACGAATGAGGTTTCACACAAAATTCATATTAATTCATTCAAGTCAAGTCTCTTATCTTTTAGGATCAAGTCTCTTAACTTCTAAAAATCAGTAAACCATTCTCTTTATCTCTCTTAAGACGTTATACCTAACTTTCCATAAAGCTAGTATAACTCTTATGTTTTCAAACCCAAGTATTACTCTTCTTTTAGAAAGGTTTCTTAATTCTTTTGAAATACTTCAAGATTCTTATTATCACACATCAAGTCAGTTATAAGTCAAATCAGTTATCTTTTAAAAACCACAAAGCATTTTCTTACCTACATAAAGCTGTTATAACCAACTTCCTATAAAGCCGTTATAACACTTTATGTTTTAAACCAATCAAATACATTTAACACATGTACGTCTACCGTACTACATAGTTATACACATATCATGCTAGAAAAGATAGGAAGAGGTTCACATACCTCGCGACGATTATCGACAAATAGCAAAACGCTCCAAGTACCTCAAACCGTCGGCTACACCTTAAGCCAAGTAGATCACGCCACACGTAGTACTTCAACCTATAGAGGCCACAAAGCGCCTATTAACATCTACATCTCAACGTAGAATATTCTACAGAAAATTCGCAAAGACTCTCCCCGCCGCAAATCACAGAAATCTCCTCCTCTATCGAGGCCTGCTAACTGGCCAACAACTCCCTAGAGGGGGGGGGGTTGTATGTCTAATCCGGACGTGTACAATTCTACTTCACAGTAATGCTACACAAGTTCATCTGAATACACCCTATGTAATTACAGTTCAGTTCTCTTCTTTAAATTCAGGCTTAAGTCAAAAGACATTGCCGCAAAACTATGTTCAGTTCTATATATAGTATACTTCGACTATATATTCCTACAACATGTAATTTCCAATTACAATAGAAGGTCAAGAGTGTTTACCTCGATAAGCCCAAAATTATCCAAGTTTATATGTCGATCCTGAGCAACGTTTAGCTCCTACTCCGAAGCGCCCAACCCGCTCCAAACAACCCTTAGAAGTTCTAACCAACTTCTACTCAAATACTTCAACTATCAATGAAGATTTCCTTAGGGTTTCGTTTAGTGGCTAAAGGAAGTATAATAGTATTTACGGGCTCTACGTATAGAGGTAACTCTTGGAAAGTACTACAAGGTATATGGGCTAAGGTATTTAGGGCATTATATCAATACTGAGAGTATTTCTCTGCGGGGTGTATTTCTAAAACAACAAGGCTAGTGGTACCCCTGGCTAGACACTACAGGGGAGGGGAGACTCTCGCCAAGGCTCACAAAAAGGGAGACTCTTGGACGAGAACTACTCAAGAGGAGGGAGGATTTCAAGACTTAGAAAGATTGCTCAAGTTTGGATAAAGAAAGTCTTCAACTTAGAGGGTTATTTAAAGTTCAAGCAATGGCCAACCAATGGACAAGATCAAGCAAAGTGCCATCCAAGAGTACGGTCAAGATATAAACATTTGAACCTTATCCATCTACCACACCAACTTGCACAAAATATCCTACCTAACCAATGCCACCAATCGTCCACTTGCCGCCCAACCTTACGTCCAATGTGAGGGTGACACTTGTCACCCTCCCGTTGGTCCAAAATGTTTCATATCTCGGAAAAATCCGCAAGCATTAAAAATGACACTGCCGGAATTTTCCTTCGGAAGTTCTCAGAAACGCTTCATTAAAAAACGACTCTAATCGGGGTTGTGCACAAATTTCAACCTATGCCTACTTTAAGGCTTAAATTTATATACGTCGCCTCACGCACATACTCCGAAATACGGGGTATAACATTCTCCCCTCCTTAGAAACATTCGTCCCGAATGTTCCTTCTCAAGACGGATAACGATAAAGTTCTTCTAACAAGTTGCCAACGCCACACCTGGCCACGAAATAACACACGTTCCCTTCCTTCCTTACTCGTCGTGCCCTTCTCGAACACTTGAATTCTTCTAGTATACGTATCACACTTCAGTCAACGCTTCTGTTGCCGAAACTTTGGAGTCACTACCTCCAAACTTGGTCATCTTACTAGCTTCACTTTCCTCTAAGGCCATCCCCGGCCTTCACGATCCGATTTTTGGTCGAACATATCCACGAACTCATACGATGGTCATCTAAACTTGGGCCTAGCACCCTCGTGACCCTACCACCTGGCAGGACCACCCCGAACTGACCCCACCTCAAAACAGGCCGCGGGTTGGCCCGCAATATGGCCCCAACCCGACCCACTTAGCGCATCAAGCTCTTGTTTCCCGATCCGGAACAATCTTACCTATATAGGTCATGAAAGCTACCACTTCCATTTTACACCACCCAAGGAATTTTCCCACAATTACTTCACGTATACTTATACATTCTGACAAAGATCACCCGCAAAATCTCGTACTCACGACGGCCTTACATCTAAGGTCTCAACTGTAATATTCTAAGGTTCACACTTTCCATGCCCCCATACAAATCCTTTCAACTAACCATGCTTTCTAACTCATAACCAACATAACGCTATCCGTACATAGCACACAATAATAAGGTCATCATATCATGCATACAAATCTCTAGAGGGTTAAGGATATACCTGAATCTACCGCTCCACTCTAATCATAGGCTCTGCAGCAGGCGCATAGTAGAAGGCGATGAACTGACCCGAGGGCCGAGTCATTCTACCTGCATCCTTCCTATTAGGACAGTTTCTCATCATATGGCCCTGACGGCCGCAGGAAAAACAAGCACCGCAAAAAGACGACATTCTCGACGACGCCCGCCACATTGTGCACAGAGGAAAACTCAACCCGATCGCTAGAACCTATGTATATTCGTGAACCGGCCTCGAGCTCGACTAGCCTCAAGATCGTGGAGGACCACTGCACCGGGCGGAGGTACATAACTAGTTCTGCTGAGGCGCCCGCCTCGAAAGTTACCAAAGGACCTCGCCGCTCGCCTCTTCGCGATCCCGGTCATTCTGCCGACCTCTCCGCGCCTCACATCCAAGTGCATGAGCTTGCATGCGGCAATGTCCATGCCCATTGAAGAGCTACACCCGCAAGCCTCTACCAAGTAATCATCTAGCCCTGACGTAGCGGTGTACTCGCCCTCCATATCGCCTACTACAATGGAACATACCGAGCTAATGAGTCGAACTCCACATTGTACTCTCTAACCGCCCGCCCGCCCCGCCTCAACGTCAAAAATCTGTCCCCGAGCCCTCTTCATCCGTAGGGCAAGAAATGTGCAAGAAAATCCTTGAGAACTCGTCCCAAACGGCCGGAAGTGCATGCTCTCCCGGACAGCCCGACGAATCAAACTACCGATCGCAGATCACGCACTGATGCGAACCCAATACCACCGACTCGCCTCGAGACTCGATCACTCTCACGATCCTCTCAGAGTCGCTTGATAAACTCCCGAGGTCATCCTCGCCTCGATCCATGTAACATCGGGCTACAACTCGGAAAGTCCCGTAGTCTCAAATCGCTCGCCGGGGTGAACTACGGTGCTATCTGGATCGAATCGCTGCGATTCAGCCTCTCTCATATCTCGCCACGACTCGCCGAATCGCCATCTCTTGTACCCCACCTCATCCGCTTCCAGCCGGACCGAGGCTCAGTATCAGAGTCTCGCAGCCATCGCTGCGCTCTAAACTCGCTGCCGGGCGGCGCGCAAAACTCGCCGCTTAAGCACTATCTCGTGTAACGACCGGGCCTTCGCCCAGAACCTCCGTGCTTTACTCACGCCTCCTCGGCTGCCTTCTTCGCCCGGGTTGCCTTACGCGGAGGCATAATCGTAAAGGAAAGGAATACGTCGGAGGGTCCAACTTATCACACGGCCAAGGCACGATCTCGTAATGAGAAGAATGGAAACCAATCCTAAATATCCTATAGCCTCGATTATAGATGTGGTGCACAACACACCGATAATCAAGACTTACTAGACACGGTGCGTAGACACTTTCCGAGGATTAATCGCTCGATACCACTTTTGTCACGACCAACCGGCTCGTGGATCGTGCCTTACCCGCACCCGTGAGTCATTCATCAGAGAAAATCAGCGGAACATAAAACATAAATATGAACAAGTGACATGATAAACAAACAGGCCAACCAAAACAGTTGCCTTCTGTATATATACATAAAAACCCGACCAATTGAATCCTTTTACAACCCCGCCACAACAAGATTACATGCACTTAAGAATGAAATGACAACTATGGCGGACAGGCCCGCCATACCCCGAACGCATAAGAACTTACGGACTGTGGTAACATACCAAAAGATAAGCCTCCAAGAAATGGGACTTCCTAACACGAACTTTGATCCTAAGAGCGAGGATCTACAACCGATGTATTTCTACCGCAGATGAACGCAGCTCCGGGCGAGGTCAAGATAACAGTACCAAGTATGTGAAATCAGAAATACTATAAATGAAATCATAATAGTCTATATAAAGCAGGAGACATGTATGATAACCAAACTACAGTTCACAACATAAAAGCAGTCATGTCAAGCCAGGGACACACGCCCTCAAGTCATCCCTTATGCCCGTGGAACTCCTTCCTCACTGCCGGCAGTCTAGGTATACATCGTGTGGAATACGTGTCCCGGCCCATCCCATGAGACTCGGTAAAGAATCATGTGGAATACGTGTCCCGGCCCATCCCGTGGGACTCGGTAGAGAATCAGATGAAATACGTGTCCCGGCCCATCTCGTGGGACTCGGTGAATAATCAGATGGAATACGTGTCCCGGCCCATCCCATGAGACTCGGTGAAGAATCAGATACGTGTCCCGGCCCATCTCGTGGGACTCGGTGAAGAATCGTTCATAACAAATCAACCGTCCCTCCATCGAGAGATGCGGTGGTATAGAAATACAGTATTTGCACAACAAAGGCTATCACAACAAGCATAGGCAAGTTTCACAACAACAAGCATAGGCAAGTTATACACAACTCAAGGTACTTTCATTTTATGTCAAAGTCCGGGTTTTAACCCTAAAGTACTACGTACGTTAAATTCCTTTTAAAGATCTATTTCTTTTACAAAGGTCACCCGATACCCGTAGTATAAAAAAATTAGAGTGACTTACATCTTTTAAGTAAACCAAAACAACTTCCATACTTTCCTTTTTAAAACCAAATTAAGGCAATACCATGCCTTCTTTTTGGACCAAAACACTTCTCTTTTTAAAGTCAAATTACCACATTAAAACCAATGATGAAACCCTTCTTTTGTTTTCATAAAGTCGTTATAACTAACTGCCCATAAAGCTGTTATAACACTTTATGTTTTAAACCAATTTAAGACAAAACAATGCCTTTCTTTTCCCTAAAGTTCCAGTTTGCCTAATTTCAATTACTCAAGTCTCTTTATTTTAGAAAAGTTTCATAGTTCAATGTCTTAATCTCTTTTAAAATAATTGAGTAACGTATGCCATAAAGTGAAAGCTTATTCTCGTTTATAACCATTTATTAAAGCAACCATGATCTAGAAAATGTAATATCATTTTGTCTCATCTTAGTTTCTATGCAGATGGAGGTTTCTACCGGTTTTAATAATACTTCATTATTCAATACATTTTCCTTTATTAATCTTGCAGGTGGTTTGTCGATACTCATTCTGATTCGAAATCAAGAAACATTTCTCCTTTTAAAAACCAAGTACTCATTACTCACGAATGAGGTTTCACATAAAATTCATATTAATTCATTCAAGTCAAGTCTCTTATCTTTTAGGATCAAGTCTCTTAACTTCTAAAAATCAGTAAACCATTCTCTTTATCTCTCTTAAGACGTTATACCTAACTTCCCATAAAGCTAGTATAACTCTTATGTTTTCAAACCCAAGTATTACTCTTCTTTCAGAAAGGTTTCTTAATTCTTTTGAAATACTTCAAGATTCTTATTATCACACATCAAGTCAGTTATAAGTCAAATCAGTTATCTTTTAAAAACCACAAAGCATTTTCTTACCTACATAAAGCTGTTATAACCAACTTCCCATAAAGCCGTTATAACACTTTATGTTTTAAACCAATCAAATACATTTAACACATGTACGTCTACCGTACTACATAGTTATACACATATCATGCTAGAAAAGATAGGAAGAGGTTCACATACCTCGCGACGATTATCGACTAATAGCAAAACGCTTCAAGTACCTCAAACCGTCGGCTACACCTTAAGCCAAGTAGATCACGCCACACGTAGTACTTCAACCTATAGAGGCCACAAGGCGCCTATTAACATCTAGATCTCAACGTAGAATATTCTACGTAAAATTCGCAAAGACTCTCCCCGCAACCGCGTAAATCTCCTCCTCTCTCGAGGCCTGCTAACAGGCCAACAACTCCCTAGAGGGGGTTGTATGTCTAATCCGGACGTGTACAATTATACTTCACAAGAATGCTACACAAGTTCATCAGAATACGCCCTATGTAATTACGTCATTCTCTTCTTTAAATTCAGGCTTAAGTCAAAAGACATTGCCGCAAAACTATGTTCAGTTCTATATATAGTATACTTCGACTATATATTCCTACAACATGTAATTTCCAATTACAATAGAAGGTCAAGAGTGTTTACCTCGATAAGCCCAAAATTATCCAAGTTTATATGTCGATCCTGAGCAACGTTTAGCTCCTACTCCGAGCGCTCCAACCCGCTCCAAACAACCCTTAGAAGTTCTAAACAACTTCTACTCAAATACTTCAACTATCAATGAAGATTTCCTTAGGGTTTCGTTTAGTGGCTAAAGGAAGTATAATAGTATTTTCGGGCTCTACGTATAGAGGTAACTCTTGGAAAGTACTACAAGGTATATGGGCTAAGGTATTTAGGGCATTATAACAATACTTGGAGAGTATTTCTACCAAGGGGGTGTATTTCTCGAAAACAACAAGGCTAGTGGGGTACCCTGGCCAGACACTACAAAGTGGAAGGAAGGCTCTCGGCCAAGGCTCACAAAAAGGGGGGGAGACTCTTTGGACGAGAACTACTCAAGAGGGGAGGGAGGATTTCAAGACTTAGAAAGATTGCTCAAGTTTGGATAAAGAAAGTCTTCAACTTAGAGGGGTATTTATAGGTCAAGCAATGGCCAACCAATGGCCAAGATCAAGCCAAGTGCCATGCAAGTGTAGGGTCAAGATTTAACCATGTGTACCTTATCCATCTACCACACCAACTTGCACAAAATATCCTACCTAACCAATGCCACCAATCGTCCACTTGCCGCCCAACCTTACGTCCAATGTGAGGGTGACACTTGTCACCCTCCCGTTGGTCCAAAATGTTTCGTCTCTCGGAAAAATCCGCAAAAATTAAAAATGACATAGCCGGAATTTTCCTTCGCAGTTCTCAGAAACGCTTCGCCAAAAACGAATCTAATCGGGGGTTGTGCACAAATTTCGAACCTATGCCTACTTTAAGGCTTAAATTTATATACGTACGCCCTCACGTACATACTCTGGAAATACGGGGTATAACAGCTGCGCACCTCCGTTGGTGTAGTGGGTCTGGGCCAAGTTTTGACTGCCTCAATCTTCGCTGTATCAACCCAAATACCTTCGGCCCCGATAATATGCCCTAAGAAAGCCACTGAAGCCAACCAAAACTCGCATTTCGAGAACTTGGCATACAACTGCCGGTCCCGGAGGACTCCCAATACCGTCCTCAAATGATTTGTATGCTCCTGCTCTGTGCGCGAATAAACCAAGATATCATCAATGAAAACTATCACGAACATATCCAAGAATGGTTTGAAAACCCGGTTCATCAAATCCATGAATACCGCCGGGGCGTTGGTCAACCCGAAAGACATCACCCTGAACTCATAGTGCCCATACCGGGTCCTGAATGCAGTCTTCGGGATATCTGCCTCTCTAACTCGCACCTGATGATAACCAGATCGCAGGTCTATCTTGGAAAAACATCTCGCACCCTGCAACTGGTCAATCAAATCATCAATCCTGGGGTGGGGATATTTGTTCTTGATAGTTACCTTGTTCAGCTGCCTGTAATCAATACACATACGCAACGTCCCATCCTTCTTCTTTACAAATAACACTGGCGCTCCCCAGGGACAAATATTTGGCCTGATAAAGCCTTTCTCCAGCAAGTCCTTCAGCTGGTCCTTCAATTCCTTCAACTCGGCAGGTGCCATCCTGTATGGCAGAATAGATATCGGTCGAGTGTCTGGCGCCAAATCAATGCAAAACTCAATTTCCCTCTCAGGAGGGATACCCTAAGCTCGCCCGAAATACGCCCGAAACTCTCTAACGACCGAATCGATCAAGGTCCGATCTCACCGTGATTTAATACTCGAACCATATGGTAGATATACCCCTTCCGCACCATCTTCCTAGCCTTGAGGTAAGAAATAAACCTACCCATCGGCGATGCAGTATTCCCCTTCCACTCGATAATCGGCTCACCAGGAAACTGGAACCGAACTAATCTCTCTCTAAAGTCCACATTGGCATAGCAAGACGCTAGCCAATCCATACCCATAATTATATCAAAGTCCGTCATATCCAACTCTATCAAGTCGGCTAGAGTCTGACGACTGTCTATAGTCACTGGGCAAGCTTTATATACCCGCTCAGCTACCACCGAATCACCTACTGGCGTAGCCACCTCAAAAGGTCTTATGGACTCGGGCTCTATCCCTATTCTACCCGCAATATGAGGAGATATATAGGACAAGGTAGAACCTGGATCTATCAAAGCATATACATCACAACATGCAATCAATAATGTACCCGCGGAACATCCGTGACGCCTCCCGGTCCTCGATACCGACATAGCATAGATGCGCTCGAGGACCGCTGAATCGAACCCTACCACGACTCGCCGCGCTCGCTGGTCCGTGAACACCGCCTCCGAGGCGACGCCACCGAAGACGAGATCCACCATCGACTTCGCTTACCGAGCCATAACATTCCGCCGCCTAGCCGGACAATCTCTCTCAAATGGCCATGCCGCCACAAGTGTAACAAGCTCCCGAGTCACACGAAACCTATCGCCCGAGCCCTCTCATCTCGCGAGGCAAGAAATGGCCATGAACGCCTCGAGAACTCTTCCCAAACAGAAGCGCATGCTCCCCGATAGTTCCCATGAATCATACCGCCAACCGCAGATCCCGCGGTGATGTGAGCCCAATAATACCGACTGCCTCCAAGCCCCGATCACTCATGATCCGTCAGAATCGCTTGATAAACTCACGAGGGTCATCCTCGTGTCTCGACCAGAACTCGTGGATCGCAACTCAAAAGTCCCGCAGATCGTTATCACCGCGTGGCTACGGGTACAACCGTAACCGCCGCTTTCCGTTTATTGTCACGACCGACCAGGCCGCATCGGTGCCCTACCTGGGCACCCTTCTAATCATACAACATAATAAACTGCGGAAGATAAATAACACTCTTTTTTTTTAAACCAAGGCCAAGCCGATAAGGCTGCCATAATATAAAAATTACCCGAAAGGGTCTACACTGTTTAACAATGTAAAAACAACTCTAGCCAGTCCAACCCACAGATGAATACAGACCTCAAAGATTTGAACAAATACTATGACGGACAAGGCCCCGCTGCACTTCAATATACATAGCCATGACAACTCCGAACATCGAGCCATCTCAAGATTTGAACCAGATCCTAAGCTCGCGGATCCACAATCGTACCTAAACTCGCGACATGAACGCACTCGGCGGGGTCAGATAACAAAAATTTAATATGGAACGGAAAATAAGGTACAGTAAACAAATCATAACTATACAAAAGAATGTCAGGGGCAAGTATATAAAAAAAAAGGTAAATACCAGATCCTACCGTGTCATTACCATCTCGTGAACTTAATCGTACCTTATTATCTTTTCCCATTTTTACATAAAAGTTATATTCACATTCTTACGTACATGCTTAGGAAAAACCGTCAAGTTCATTACCATATAACTTACTTACCTTGCATAACATAAACCGGCCCTTTATGGAGGACGCCTATATCGCCTACCCAATTGGGACGCGATAAAGTCACATAAGTCTGCCCATAGAGGTATACTGCCCGGCCCATTCCTGGGACGCGATTATGTCATATAGTCTGCCCATAAAGGTATACTGCCCGACCCATTTCTGGGACGCGATAATGTCATATAGTCTGCCCATAAAGGTATACTGCCCGACCCATTTCTGGGACGCGATAATGTCATATAGTCTGCCCATAAAGGTATACTGCCCGGCCCATTTCTGGGATGCGATAATGTCATATAGTCTGCTCATAAAGGTATACTGCCCGGCCCATTTCTGGGATGCGATAATGTCATTATAAAATCCGGGAATTTAACCCCACGTACTACGTACCTCTACTCCTTTAGAATGACTCTTTTTTCAAATAAAACTTCCAAGATACTAATAACCGTAGTATCAAGTCATATCTACTTTTCAAGACAAGTCACAATACCTTTTAGAAATACATTTACAGGCTTCTAAATCAAGTGACTTCTTTCTTTAAAACCTTAAGCAATTGGTACCTTTAAAAGAATTTGCCCTTCTTTATTTCAAATCATTTCTTTGCTTACATTACTGAAGAAAACCATTCTTTTAATCTTCCATAAAGTTGTTATAACCAACTTCCCATAAAGCCGTTATAACTCTTTATGTCTTAGACAAATTCATTCCTTTTATAACCGAGAGACTTATACTTTCAAATCAAATCACATAGCTTTCAAAATACTTCAAGTCTCTTAACTTTTAAGAAAACAAGTTTCTTAACTTTAGAATGGCAAGAAATCAATACTTTCCAAATCAAGTATTCTATACTTTTAAATCAATTCATTTCTTCCTTTAAGAATCAAGTCCCATAACTTGAAAAATAAAGTCCCTTAACCTTTTAAAAAAATTGAGGTTCATAGTCTTAAAACTTCATACGTAAATTCTTATAAATTAAGTAACATATACTTTGGTGCGTTGTGAATAAGTTATACTTATTTATAACGATCTTAATCAAGTAGCCATGATCTAGAAAATGTAATACAATTTTGTCTTATCTTAGCTTCTATGCAGATGGAAAATTCTACTCATTTTTAACTTAATTGATTGTCATTACATTTTCCTTTATTAACGCTGCAGTGGCTTGTTCGATACTTATTCTCATTTGTTCCGTAACTTAGCCAAGTCAACTTGGCTCCAAATACCTCCTAACGACTCTTACCAACATCCCCCATAAGACTTGGTAAGAACTTAGGATAACTTAGACATAACCCTTACGTAGAGTAATCAACATACATACCTCTTAACTTCTAAGAGTAGAAGGAATCATGAAATAGTACCACATGTATATTCCATAAATAGAATCATGTCAAAAGAAGGAAGCGGTTCACATACCTCGCGACGATTATCGACAAATAGCAAAATGCTCCAAAGTACCTCAACCTTGATAGCTATTCCATCCTTCAAGTAGAATATGATATACTTAGTACTTCAACCTATAATGACCATAATACGTCCATTAAACCTCTAGCTTCAAACGTAGAATATTCTAAGTGCAAAGTCACTAAATTCTACGGAAAATCGGACAGCACTTCCTTTGTTTCTACATACTTTGCCACCTTTTTCAAGGCCGAATTCAATAACCAAACACGCCACATTTAAGGCTCAATACAACAACCAAATCAAAGGGGTTACACGCCTTACAATACGTGTAAAATTCCGCCCCACAATTAATACCAACTAAGTCCTTAATCAAGGCCATTCTCGGCTAACTTATTCAATAACACAAAGTCCTTTCCAATTCTTTTTCAATCCAACTTCTTAGGTCAAACATGTTATATAGTCATAAACAACTTAGCAATTATAACCACCTTAATCAATTCTTTAGATAACATGCGACGACTAAACTAGTAACTAAATTGAATTACAAACTTAAAGGCTAAATCATGCCACTTTCGGATTCCATCCAAATATTCCATAACACATATCATTCTTCATAATATAATCCACATGATCATTTCTAACTACTACAACATGAAATCTTGAATTATAATAGCAAGACATAGATTATTACCTCCTTAAGCTCAAAATGATCCAAAACCCTAAGTCGATCCTTAGCAACTCCAACTCCTTTTCTTGACGTTCCAATCCGCTATTTGCAACCCTTAGAAGCTTGTGAAAAACTCCTCTTCTATTTCCAACTTCAAAGTTGAAGAACACCTTGGGTTTCCGCCTTGCGACTAACGTAAAAATGCGGTTTTTCCGGGATCTTTCTATTGAGATATACTTACAATACCCTTAGGAACCTTGGGTTAAAGTCTTGTGAATTATGATCCACATTTGCAAATTTTTTTGTGTGGAAAATGCTCAAAACCGAGAGCACACTACTATGAACAAGAATGTTGTGAAATTTTCTAAGTGTTGGAAGACTTGTCTTGCTACAAGTCTGCTTATATAATACATTGGAGGGTCTAGATTATAACACTTGTAAAGTTTGGAGGGAAGATATCAAGCCAAGTGGCCCTTGGACTTAGTCAACAATATCAAGCTCTTAATTAGCAAGACTTTGTCATCTATACATTGGTCAAATGACAATTTTACCCTTGATTCAATTTCGTCCAAGACCAATGTGGGGGTGCCATGTGTCTCCCTCTCATTCGTCCATAAAATTCCGTAACCCTCGTGGGTCCCACAAAACGTAACTTTCCTCGGGTGGGGCCCACGTGACCAATTCCGTAAAAATAAATTTCCATAATGATAATAAGTTCCATACTCTTCAATTAATGCATTTTGATAATCTAATTCTCACCAACGAACATTCCTCTTTTCCGACGTTCGGAAGATTTTCCGTCGGAAAAACAATTCTTCCTTTCGTACCCTTTTTAAGTCTTGTGTTCCTTACGTACATTCTCTTAAACATGTCCTGGACTTACGGGGTGTAACATTCTTCCCCCCTTAGAAGCATTCGTCCCCAAATGTTCTTTCGGAGTCCAATCTAATTAGATAGCGACATACTCTCCTTTTACAACAACCTTCATACAACATATGCCACCCATGGCCACATAACAATACTTATACTAAAATTGTCAACCTTGGCACTCACGAAGCCAACTAGCCCATACTCATAATGACCTCAAAGTCTGTCATAAACCTCTCTACTAGGTCTACTAGGGTCTGACGATCAGATCATCACCGAAAATCTCATATTCCCGCCGCCTACCACCCCACACACTCACGCGTAGTTACCTCGAAAGGTTCTTATGGATTCGTGCTCTATTCCTTTACACCGGTTGTTATCTTTCTTATTGGTCGCATTTCTTCCGCATTTCCAACTCATACTAGCATATATACATAACTTCCATATCGATTCTCGCCTCTAATCTTTGAGTCACTCTATAAAACAATAAAGGACATTTCCGCCACGACTGTTCCGTGGAACGCGCCCACGAATCCGTGAAACAAATAACTAGACTTGGGCCTTGCACCTCGTGACTTCACGAGCGGAACTACTACCAACTGATCCCACTCCATTTCAGCTATGGGCGACCCGCACAGTCCTCACCGCCCCACCATCGCACTTAACTTTTATTCTTGGTCTATAATAAAGCTTTCTACCCGAGAAGACCTTGTACATCTAAGGTCTCAGCGGTCATCAATATTCTTAGGCTCGCAATTTCCATGCTCCAAGCCTACCTTACCACCCCCAAGAACGGTACAAAACTTCTCATAATACCATAATCGTGTCGCCTTGATCACAACAACCATTACTTACTCTATACGCACTCATCCGCACAATTCTCTTAAGCCTACCACGTAGCTTAATATATTAACATGGTATTCCATTAAGTTTCTTAACATGACTTCTTAGGGTTCACGCCTCTATCGCATACCTCATCATTCCCCAATTATCTCAAAATAAAACATAAGACCTTGGCGAGAATTCATTAACTGTTCCATAACTTCCTACTCCGGTGTCCTATCGACGAACGACTGGTTGCGTTGGAAACTAGACTCAACGAACTACGCACTAGGCCTTTGAAACACCTAGGAAATCTTAATGTACCGGGTCATAACCCGCCCCAAAGTTGACTAAAACCCGTCCGAAACAATCCGTCAACTTATCTTTCGAAAATTTTAAGTCTTACTCCTTTCGTACGCTCTCATACGCATGGCCAGAACTACGGGGTATAACAACACACATGTCCCCAATCTACACCACACACTTTCTTGCATCCTAGCCATTGGTTGGCCGATAAATACACCCTTAAGCTTGCAAGACTTCTTCATCACTTAGAGAAATACCAAGACAAAATAAAACTCCCTCTTTTGTTTAAAGCTCTCGGCCAAACACCCCCCGAAGAAATTCTTCAATTGTTGTTGTTAATCCCAAATACCTTAGCCTAGTGTCCCTAGTAGTGTTCTAAAGTTATCCCAACACAAAGAGCCCGGAAATACTACTTTACTCCATTAGTCGCAAAAATGAAACCCTAGGGAAATCTTCATATTTTGGATGAAGTATTAAGAGAAGTTGGTTAGGAACTTCTAAGGGTTCCTTGGAGTGGATTGGAGCGTAAGGAATAAGAGTTAAACGTTGCTAATGTTACACCCCGTAGTTCCAGGGTATGTATATGAGGACGTACGTACGAGAATACGACATTAAATTTGAAAAGGAGGAAATATGTGATTTTTCGACGGAAAAGTGTCCGGATTTTGTGAAGGAAAAAGGTTCGTTAATGGGAATAGGATTCCCAGATTTGGTATTCGGACTTTTCGGAATATTAGAGAATTATGGAATTTTATTTCCGGAATTGGTCACGTGGGGCCCACGGGAGAAATTTTACAGTTTTGTGGGGCCCACTTTGTTGTAGAGATTTTTGGCATTACGGATATTTTCGGAAGATGAAATATTTTGACGAGCAGAGATGACACATGGCACCCCACGTGGCCCTATGGCCAAATTGTGGCACTGACGCTGTGGTGCCACTTGTCCCATTTTTGTGGTGGACATATGGTTGGTAGAATCCTTACACACATGTCCCCAATATACACCATACACTTGCCTTGATCTTGGCCTTTGATTTCTCTATAAATACCCCTTATGTTGCAAGACTTAATTCATCCCACACTTGAAATATTTTCCAAGGCAAATTCTCCCTCCCTCCCTTTGTAGTTCTCGTCCAACACCCCCCCCCCCTCTTGTGTAAGAATTTCTTCAAGTGTTGTTATAATCCCAAATACCTTAGCCAAATATCCCTAGTAGTATTCTAAAGTAATCCCAACATAAGAGCCCGGAAATACTACTTTATTCCAATAGTCGCAAAAATGAAACCCTGGGGAAATCTTCATAGTTGGATGAAGTGTTAAGAGAAGTTGTTTAGAAACTTCTAAGGGTTGCTTGGAGCGGATTGGAGCGTAAGGAATAGGAGCTAAACGTTGCTCAGGATCGACTTATAATCTTGGATAATTTTGGGCTTATCGAGGTTATGATATATGTCTTATTGTAATCGAGATTACATATTGTAGTAGTTTATAATTGCGTATAAGATATATGGAAGGATAATTAAAAAGAATTGAATCAGATTTACATTGACCGTATTTACGTGAGACTTGTAGTATTATTGTGGGCAATTGTACACGTCCTGTTAGACGTGTAATCCCTTCGAGTTGTCGGTAGTGGGCCTTGATATCGAGGTTATTTATGTGTTCATGCGGGGAGGTGCTGCCGAATTTTCCGTAGAATATGGAACCTTGTACTTAGAAATGTTCTACGAAGGGATCTAGAAATTAATAGACGTTTTATGGCCATTATAGGTTGAAGTACTACGAGTAGCGTATTCTACTTGAAGGGTGGAAAAGGCTATCAAAGTTATAGTACTTGGGAGCATTTTGCTAATTGTCGATAATCGTCGCGAGGTATGTGAACCTCTTCCTATCCTTTCTAGCATGATTGTTGTGAACTATGTAGTACGGTAGACGTACGTGTGCTAAACGAATTTTGGTTGGTTTAAAAACATAAAGTGTTATAATAGCTTTATGGGAAGTTAGTTATAACAATTTTATGTAGGTAAAAGAATGGGTTGTTGATTTTTAAGGTAAGAGACTTGACTTATAAATGACTTGATATGAAATGTTAAGGACTTAAGTGTGTTAAAAAAGTTGTGAAACCTCATTCGTGAGTAATGAGTACTTGGTTTTTAAAGAATAATGTTATATTGATTTCGGAAATGGGAATGAGTATCGAACAAGCCATCATAGTTAATAAAGGAAAATGTAATGACAAATAATTAACTTAAAACAAGTAGAATCCTCCATCCGCATAAGCTAAGATAAGACAAAATTGTATTACATTTTATAGATCATGGTCGCTTAATAAGAATCATTATATACAGTATTAATTTTCTTAAATTCCAAAGTAAGGAACTTGATTTCAAAGAAAAGAGACTTGAGGAATCAAGAGTTTTTGGTTTAAAAGAAAGACATGGTTTTGTCTTAAATTGGTTTAAAACATAAAGTGTTATAATAGCTTTATGGGAAGTTAGTTATAACGACTTTATGAAAACAAAAGAATGGTTTTATTATTGGATTTAAAATGGTAACTTGATTTTGGGAAAAGAGAAGTAACTTGAGTTTAATGGTATAAGTAACTTGTTTTCAAATATCGAACTTTTCTTGATGGAAAAGTATAAGTGGCTTGGTTTTAAAAGGTAGGAATACCTTGATCTTAAAAGAGTTAGTTACTTGGGTTTTAAAAGTATACTTGACGTTGTTTTAAAAGTGTAAGCCACTTGGTTTAAAAAGTATAAAGTACTTGATTTAAACATGAACGTGTTTGGTACTACGGATATTAGTATCGAGTTGTTTTTACGTAAAAAGAGATCTTTTCGAAAGAATTAAAGTACGTAGTACTTTAGGGTTAAAACCCGGATTGTTGGCATAAAATGGGAGTACTTGAGTTTATATATATGGTGAATCAATTTACATGTTAATGAAAGTCTAAAAGTATGTTGAACTTGCCTATGCTAGTTGTGATAGCTTTTGTTGTGCAAGTATTGTATTTCTATACCACCGCGTCTCTCGATGGAGGGCCGGTTGACTTGTTGCAAACTTACTTGGACGTACCGGCAGTGACGGAGGATTCCACGGG
Organism: Przewalskia tangutica; assembly: GCA_029844215.1. Lineage (NCBI taxonomy): Eukaryota > Viridiplantae > Streptophyta > Magnoliopsida > Solanales > Solanaceae > Przewalskia > Przewalskia tangutica. The sequence continues at coordinate 74,868,936 of CM056725.1, forward strand.
TATTCTTCCATTGTTATTATCACATGGACATGTCTACACCGATGAGGATTCCGGCACGCGCCATGTAACACGTTAAACTCAGATATTATTGTTGTCACATGGGCATGTCTACACCGATGAGGGATTCCGGGGGCATGTGACCATTATTGTTATTCCATGGACTAACTCTCCATGAGGTTTTACTGATTCGGCTTTGGTATCTGGTAGTTGGCTCTCGTACTTGCCCCGGTCGTGGCTGATTCGGCTTTGGTATCTGGTAGTTAGCCTTCAGTGCTTGCCGCTCGGTTTAGTGGCGAAGTCTCGTGATCCGGCTTTGGTATCCGTAGTTGGTCTTCGCATTTTCCCCGCCGACGTGACGCGCTTTGGTATCTTGTAGTTGGCGCCGTTCTTGCCCCGGGTCAGCTTCGTAGTATAGTTGTATAGTATTGTTAGTACGGCTTTGGTATCTGGTAGTTGGCTTTCGTACTTGCCCCGGTCAGTTGATGATGCGGCTTTGGTATCTAGTAGTTAGCCGTACTTGCCGTGCGGTTTATGACCAGTGGGGCCCGTGTTCATGTACTCCCGGTGTTGTTATATCATAGATCGCCGCGGTGAGGAAGGAATTCCACCGCATGATTGATGTTGTGGCGTGAGACCCATTGTTATATTTTGAGTGATGACTTTGAGGGCGTGAGTCCCTGACTTGACATGACTGCTTATATGTTGTGTACTGTAGTTTGGTTATCATACATGTCTCCTGCTTTATATAGACTATTATGATTTCATTTACGCATTTTCGGCCACATACTTGGTACTGTTATCGACCTCCTTGGGCCGCGTTCATGCCGCAGTAGGTACACCGCTTGTTGATCCTCGCCATAGGATCACAACAGCGTTGTATGGTCCTGTCGTTGTAGGTACTTACATTCGTGGTATGGCGGGCCCCGTCGTCGTAGTTGTGGTTACATTCTTAGAGTCCGTGTAATCGCTGTGGGCGTGGTTTTGAAAAAGGATGTAATCGTCGTGTTTAATTATTTATATATACGTAAAGGTAACCATTTTGGTTGCTTTGCTTTCTTATTATCTTGTTTCATGTTTAAGTTTTTATTTCCGCTGATTTTCTCTGATGTTGTATCACTAGGGTGCCAGGGGTAAGGCACCAGTCGCGGGCCCGAGGTCGGGTCGTGACAAAGTGGTATTAGAGCAGTTAATCCTCGGAAAGTGTCTACAGACCGTATCTAGTAGATCTTGATTATCGGCGTGTTGTGCACCACACCTATAATCAGGAGGCTATAGGATATTTAGGATTGGTTTCCATTCTTCTCACTCTGAGATCGTGCCTTAGAGCTGTGTTGTAAGTTGGACTCCCTCTGATGTATTCTTTTTACCAGTTATGCCTCTACGCAAGGCAACCAGAGCCCGTAGAAGGCAAAGCAGAGGAGTCGCGAGTAGAGCACGTAGGGTCGCCAGGCACAGCCCGCCTTTACCTAAGTTGGTACTTCAGATGGGGAGTTCTGCGACGCCGCTAGCCCCAGGGGGGTTTAGAGCAGCAACAGTAGCTACTGAGACCACGATACCTGAGTCTCCAGTTCCACGACCAGGAGCCGAGGATATGAGTTACAAGGAGATGGCCCAATTACTAGCTAGGCTTGTGGCTAGGAATGAGGACAGACGTGAGGCAGCGGTTCCGGTAATACCAATAGTTCACCCTAGATCCGATAGTTTGAGACTTCGGGACTTCTTGAGTTGCAGTCCACCCGAGTTCTATGGATCGAGAACTGAGGAAGATCCTCAGGAGTTTATTCGATAGGTTCAGCGGATAATGAAAGTGATCAAGGCCTCAGAGACAGAGTCGGTGGTATTGGGTTCACATCGGCTGCGTGATACTGCAGTCGACTGGTTTGATTCATGGGAACTGTCCCGGGGGGAGCATGCGCTTCCAGCTGGTTGGGACGAGTTCTCAGAGGCATTTCTTACACACTTCTTACCCTCGCAGATGAGGAGAGCTCGGGCAGATAGATTTATGATGTTGAGGCAGAACGGACGGACGGTTCAGGAATACAGTATCGAGTTTGACTCGTTGGCTCGTTATGTCCCCGCTTTAGTGGCAGACATGGAGGATAGAGTGCACCGATATGTCACAGGACTTGACGATTATCTAGCAGAGATTTGTACAGGAGTAGCTCTTCAGCCGGGCATGGACATTGTCCGTATACAGGCTTATGCACAGGGGATGGAGGAACGTAGAGACCGACGTATGGACCAGGATCAGCATAAGAGGGCCAAGACAGCAGGGTCCTTTGGTAACTTTCGAGGCGGACCGCCTCGAAGAGCTAGTTATGCACCTCCGCCAGCATGCAGTGGTCCTCGCCTTCTTGGCGTCGTGGTATTCATGAGCAGGTCAAAGCTCCAAGGTTTCAGATTTTGAGGAGTAAGTGCTCGCGGATGAGGCCACCCTTATCCCATCGTGGTCGCTGTGGGAAAATCCATAGGGAATGTCATGGTGTTCGAGGGCTTGTTTTACATGCGCCAACAGGCCATTTTGCGAGAATTGTCCGACCAGGTAGCACGGATGTGGAGACTCATCCTTCAGATCGATGGCGGTCATCGCTTTATAGTTATCGCCAACAGGCGTGATTATGATTAGAGCGACAAAGGGAAAGTGAAGCAGTAGTTACAGGTATATCCTTAACCCTCTATAGATTTGTATGCGTGATATAATGATTTTTATGTTAAGTGTTATGTTTAGATAGCATTGTGTTAATTGTGATTAGAAAACATGGGCAGTTGAAAAGGTAAGTTTGGGGACAGGGAAATTGTGAGCCTTAGAATATTACGTGGAGACCTTAGATGCAAGGCCGTCATAAGTAAAGGATTTTACGTTTTTGATCCTTGTCGAGATACATAGTATACGTGGGGTATATTTGTGTGATAAGTCCATGAGTGGTGTGAAATGAAAGTGGGTAGTTGAGCTAAGAAGACCACTAGGTTTTCGTGACTTGATTAGTAAGATTGTTCTGGATCGGGGAACGAGAGAGTTTGGCGCGATAATGGGTCGGGTTGATGCCAGATTGCGGGTCAACCCGCAGCCCGGGAAGAAGTGAGGTAATTTTGTTGTGGTCCCGCTATGTGATAGGGTCACGAAGGTGCTAGGCCCAAGTTTAGGTAACCATTGTACGAGTTCGTAGACGCGTTCGACCAGAAGCGGGGCGTGAAGGCCGGGAAGGGCCTTAGAGGAAATCGAATCTAGTAAGGTGACCAAGTTGGATAGTAGAAACCCCAAGAGTTCGAAAGCAGAAGCGATGACTGAAATATGGTACGTGTAATAGAAAGAGTTCGGGTATACGAGAAGGTTACGACGAGTAAGAAAAGAAGCGAACATGTGTTAAGTGAATGAAAGTGATCATTTTTTTTAAGTGAAGAAGCAAAGAGTGTATCCTTTAGACCTTGGGTGGGAGCTTATAGTGATGTGATGCACGTTAGAGGTGATTTCTCGTTGGCTTGGATTTGAGTTTTGCGCGTATGTTATACTATGGCCATTGGTGGCATGATTGGTTTGGTAAGTGTAGTAGTGAAGACTATACCGACGCGTGTATGTTTGGAGACTTAAAAGGAACATTCGGGATGAATGTTTCTAAGGGGGGAAGAATGTTACACCCCGTAGTTCCAGGGTATGTATATCAGGACGTACGTACGAGAATACGACATTAAAATTGAAAAGGAGGAAAGATGTGATTTTTCGACGGAAAAGTTTTCGGATTTTGTGAAGGAAAAAAGTTCGTTAATGGGAATTGGATTCCCAGATTTGGTATTCGGACTTTTTGGAATATTAGAGAATTATGGAATTTTATTTCCGAAATTGGTCACGTGGGGCCCACGGGAGAAATTTTACGGTTTTGTGGGGCCCACTTTGTTGTAGAGATTTTTGGCATTACGGATATTTTCGGAAGATGAAATATTTTGGACGAGTAGGAGGGCGACACATGGCACCCCACGTGGCCATGGCGAAATTGTGAGGCACTTGGACGTTTTTTGTGGTGGACATATGGTTGGTAGAATCCATACACACATGTCCCCAATCTACACCACACACTTGCCTTGATCTTGGCCTTTGATTTCTCTATAAATACCCTTTATGTTGCAAGACTTAATTCATCCCACACTTGAAATATTTTCCAAGGCAAATTCCCCCTCCCTCAGAAGTTCTCGCCCAACACCCCTCTTGTGTAAAAATTTCTTCAAGTGTTGTTATAATCTCAAATACCTTATCCAAATATCCCTAGTAGTATTCTAAAGTAATCCCAACATAAGAGCCCGGAAATACTACTTTATTCCAATAGTCGCAAAAATGAAACCCTGGGGAAATCTTCATAGTTGGATGAAGTGTTAAGAGAAGTTGTTTAGAAACTTCTAAGGGTTTCTTGGAGAGGATTGGAGCGTAAGGAATAGTAGCTAAACGTTGCTCAGGATCGACTTATAATCTTGGATAATTTTGGGCTTATCGAGGTAATGATTTATGTCCTTCTATTGTAATTGGAGATTACATATTGTAGTAGTTTATAATTGCGTATAAGATATATGGAAGGATGATTAAAAAGAATTGAATCAGATTTACATTCGACCGTATTTACTGTAGACTAGTAGTATTATCGGGCAGAATTGTACACGCCCGTTAGACGGTAATCCCCTTCAGTTGGCTCGTAGCGCCTCGATATCGGAGGTTATTTATGTGGTCATGGGGGAGGTGCTGCCAAATTTTTCGTAGAATATGGAACCTTGTACTTAGAAATGTTCTACGAAGGGATCTAGAAATTAATAGACGTTTTTTGGCCATTATAGGTTGAAGTACTACGAGTAGCGTATTCTACTTGAAGGGTGGAAAAGGCTAGCAAGGTTATAGTACTTGGGAGCATTTTTCTAATTGTCGATAATCGTCGCGAGGTATGTGAACCTCTTCCTATCCTTTCTAGCATGATTGTTGTGAACTATATAGTACGGTAGACGTACGTGTGCTACACGAATTTTGGTTGGTTTAAAAACATAAAGTGTTATAATAGCTTTATGGGAAGTTAGTTATAACGACTTTATGTAGGTAAAAGAATGGGTTGTTGATTTTAAAAGGTAAGAGACTTGACTTATAAATGACTTGATATGAAATGTTAAGGACTTAAGTGTGTTAAAAAAGTTGTGAAACCTCATTCGTGAGTAATGAGTACTTGGTTTTTAATGAATAATGTTATATTGATTTCGGAAATGGGAATGAGTATCGAACAAGCCATTGCAGCGTTAATAAAGGAAAATGTAATGACAAATAATTAACTTAAAACAAGTAGAATCCTCCATCTGCATAGAAGTTAAGATAAGACAAAATTGTATTACATTTTATGTATCATGGTCGCTTAATAAGAATCATTATATACAAGTATTAATTTTCTTAAATTCCAAAGTAAGGAACTTGATTTCTAAAAGAAAAGAGACTTGAGGAATTGAAGAGTTTTTGGTTTAAAAGAAAGGCATGGTTTTGTCTTAAATTGGTTTAAAACATAAAGTGTTATAATAGCTTTATGGGAAGTTAGTTATAACGACTTTATGAAAACAAAAGAATGGTTTTATTATTGGATTTAAAATGGTAACTTGATTTTGGGAAAAGAGAAGTAACTTGAGTTTAATGGTATAAGTAACTTGTTTTCAAATATCGAACTTTTCTTGATGGAAAAGTATAAGTGGCTTGGTTTTAAAAGGTAGGAGTACCTTGATCTTAAAAGAGTTAGTTACTTGGGTTTTAAAAGTATACTTGACGTTGTTTTAAAAGTGTAAGCCACTTGGTTTAAAAAGCATAAAGTACTTGATTTAAACATGAACGTGTTTGGTACTACGGATATTAGTATCGAGTTGTTTTTACGTAAAAAAAGATCTTTTCGAAAGAATTAAAGTACGTAGTACTTTAGGGTTAAAACCCGGATTGTTGGCATAAAATGGGAGTACTTGAGTTTATATATATGGTGAATCAATTTACATGTTAATGAAAGTCTAAAAGTATGTCAACTTGCCTTGCTAGTCGTGATAGCTTTTGTTGTGCAAGTATTGTATTTCTATACCACCGCTGCTCTCACGGAGGGCCGCTACTTATTGCGAACTTACTCGACGCATCTACAGCGACGGAGGATTCCACGTATGCTTCCATTGTTATTATCACATGGACATGTCTACACCGGCGAGGATTCCGGCACGCGCCATGCAACGTTAAACTCCCAGATATTATTGTTGTCACACGGGCATGTCTACACCGATGAGGGATTCCGGCATGCGACCATTATTGTTATTCCATGGACTAGCTCTCCACGAGGTTTTACCGATTCGCTTTGGTATCCGTAGTCGTTTCTCGATTGCCCCGCCGTGGCTATTCGGCCAGTATTCGTAGTTAGCCTTCAGATTGCCGCTCGGTTTAGTGGCGGTCTCGTGATCCGCTTTGGTATCCGTAGTTGGTTCGCATTTTCCCTTCGACGTGACGCGCTTTGGTATCCGTAGTTGGCCTTCGTATTTGCCCCGTCGCCGTGGTATAGTTGTATAGTATTGTTAGTACGGCTGCATCCGTAGTTGGCTTCAGATTGCCCTGGCCGATTGATGACGCGCTTTGGTATCCGTAGTTAGCTTCGCATTTGCCCCGTGACGGCTTTATGACCCAGTGGGGCACCGTGTTCATGTACTCGGTGTTGTTATATCATAGATCACGGCAGCGCGGAAGGAATTCCACCGCATGATTGATGTGGGCGTGAGACCCATTGTTATATTTTGAGTGATGACTTTGGCGTGAGTCCCCGACTTGACACGATCGCTATATGTCAGGTACTTGTTACACCCCGTATTTACGTGATATGTTTTAAGAACGCACGTAAGAGCTCACGTTGTTAAGATTTGAGACTTGTAAAAATTTATCTAATTATGGAATTGTTAAAAACGTAATATCAGGATTTAATGGGAGGCACACGTGTCACCCCCCTTATGTTGTCTTGGACGAATTTAAGCATGGACACAATGGTCATTTGACCCTTGTTAGGAAGACAAGTCTTGCTTGTAGTCAAGCTTGAGAAAGTTGACTTGGTCAAGGACCCACAAGGCTTGATATTTAATGAGACCTCATCCTAGCCACCCATTCGTTACATCACGACCCTCCATGTCCCTTTATAATACTACTAGTAGTGAGACAAGTCCACACTTAGCCAAAATTTCAAGAAATATTGGATGAGCAAGCTTAGAAGCTCTGCCTGGGGTCCAAGAAGAAAGAAATTTTTTGTTTGTCATTCATTAAGCTCCACACTTTAAACCAAGGTTCCTTAGTGTATCGAGTGTATCTCAATAGAAAAATCTCGGAAAAGATAGTTTTCGTTAGTCGCAAAGTGAAAACCTAGTGGCTTTCTAGGTTTTGGATTGAAAGTTTGAAGGAAAGTTGTTGGTATGGTTCTAGGGTCTCAGCAGCGAATCGTTGTCTCGAGGAGGCTCTAAGTTGCTACGAGCGACTTCGGATTTGTAATCGATTGAGATTCGTTGAGGTATAATCTTGTCTCTTAGAAGTGTTACAAGATTATTTATATTGTTGTTAGCTTTACATGTTGCTAGCATGAAGTATATGTGGAAGTTTATAAGTGTTATGGATTGCTTGTAACATTAGAATCAAATGTAATGTAAGCCACGTGAAGTTGGATTACAATGGTCGCTTACTTGAATCGTCGCATGTTAATTACTCGAGATTATAGTAGTTGTTATCGCTTGCGACTTGATATCATGTTAGGCTAATAACTTGGATTGAAATGGAAATTGATAAGAATTGGTATTGTTGAAAACAATGGCCGAATTTGGACATGTAGTTGTATTATTTTTGATATCGTTTGTGGGGCGGAATTTTACACGTCTAGTAGGCATGTAATCCCCAATTGTTAATTGCATTGTTTGGGCCTTAAATGTGGCGTGTTTGGTTATTGTATTCGGCCTTGAAAAAGGTGGCAAAGTAAGTAAAAACAAAGGAGGTGCTGTCCGATTTTCCGTAGAATTTAGCGACTTAGCACCTAGAATATTCTACGCCAAGTAAGAGGTTAATGGACGATTGTGACCATTATAGGTGGAAGTACTTAGTATAGCGTATCCTACTCAAGGATGGATTAGCTATCAAGGTTGAAGTACTTTGGAGCATTTTGCTACTGTCGATAATCGTCGCGAGGTATGTGAACCTCTTCCTTCCTTTGGCATGATTCTATGTATGGAATATACTTGTGGTATCATTTCATGTTTCCTTCTACTCTTAGAAGTTAAGAGGTAGTTGTGTGATTTACTCTATGTAGAACTTTTCCTATCTTTTGAGCATGACTAGTTGCACGTATGTAGTACGGTAGACGTACAAGACCTTGATATCCTTTACTAGTTTTATGAATAGCCAAGTCGGGTGAGTTAGGAGATTAACTCACTTCTTTGAGAGTATTAAGGATGTCTAATGTTTTATTAAAGTTAAGGGACTTGAAGAGTTTTAAAGTATTTGATACTTGTTTCGTTTTAAACGTATAAGTCCCTTGGATAGGAAATTGTTTTTGGCTAAGGCATAAAGTGAATATAACGACTTTATGGGGAGTTGGTTATATTTGCTTTATGGAAAGATAAATGACCTGATTTTAGTGAAAAGGCAACTTGATTTTAAGGCATCAATTGCCTAAGGTTTTATAATAAAAGGAGTCACTTGAGTTCTACAGGTTAAGAGACTAATTGTATTTTTGAAAGTTAAGAGAATTGATTTGAAAGTATATTAATACTTGGTTTCAAAAAGTAGAAGTCTCTTGGTTACAAAAGGAAAGAGTTTTGTCTAAAACCATAAAGGGTTATAACGGCTTTATGGGAAGTTGGTTATAACGGCTTTATGGAAAGTTAAGAGAATGGTTTTCTCTAATAAAGTAATCAAAGAATTAACTTATATTAAGGAAGGGCAAAGTGATTTAAAGGTATCACTTGCTTAAAGCTTTTAAGTAAGGGTCACTTGATTTAGAAGCCGAGAAATGTATTTCTAAAAGTATCGTGACTTATGTGAAATGTACACAGGCCCGGATACTACGGGTGTTAGTATCTTGGGGTTTTACACAAAAAAGAGTCTCTTGAAAAGAATGTACGTACGTAGTACTTTGGCTTGTTAAATGAGAATTATTCTATTTGTGTCTTGATAAGTATTTTGGCTTAATAAATTGAGAATTTCTCTAAGTATGCCTTGATAAGTACTTTGGCTTGTTAAATGAGAATTATTCTATTTGTGCCTTGATAAGTACTTTGGCTTAATAAATTGAGAATTTGTCTAAGTATGCCTTGATAAGTACTTTGGCTTGTTAAATGAGAATTATTCTATTTGTGCCTTGATAAGTACTTTGGCTTAATAAATTGAGAATTTGTCTAAGTATGCCTTGATAAGTACTTTGGCTTGTTAAATGAGAATTATTCTATTTGTGCCTTGATAAGTACTTTGTCTTGATAAATTGAGAATTTGTCTAAGTATGCCTTGATAAGTATTTTGGCTTGATTAATTGAGAATTAGTCTAAGTGTGCCTTGATAAGTACTTTGGCTTGTTAATTGAGAATTAGCCTATGTGTGCTGGTGATAGCCTTTGAGTATAAGTATTATGTTTTATTACGCTTCGCGACTCTGGCCGAGTGGTCTACCGTCCTCATTGTAAGTACTGACGCATCGACGGTGATGTGGGATTCCACCGTATGCTTCCGCTATTAGTAGTACTGGGTTAAATTCCCAGATTTTTATAGTACATAGTAGTGCTTCCGTTTGTGTGACGGCCAGTCGAGATAGGGTAAGAGTATGTGAGGGTAAATCCTCAAGACGCTATACCACCTTCTCCTGGTAAGAGTATAAGTGAGGGTAAACCCCAAGACATTATACCCCGCTTGTTTTGTTCACGGTCACGAGATAGTGGTAAGAGTATAAGTGAGGTAAATCCCAAGATGCTATACCACCGCTACCACCTTCTCCAGGTAAGAGTATAAGTGAGGGTAGACCCCAAGATGCTATACCACCCGCTTACCACCTTCTCCAGGTAAGAGTATAAGTGAGGTAGACCCCAAGACGTTATACCACCGGTGGGACTTGGTGTTCATGTATGCCTATTGGTGTATTATTATACCGGATCACGGCCAGTGATGTGGGATTCCACGCGGAGATATATATATATATGTTGTGTATGTGTACGCCGACAGTGAGGTGGGATGCCACGCGTCCACATGATTATATTTTACACTTATACCGCTCAGCGATGGGGATTCCACGACACGCTTGATATTTGTGTGACTTGATCGCATCCCGTTCGGGTCGTAGAAAATGTGCCTCCTTAAAGGGCCGGATTATACTTATGAAAGATAAGTAAGTTATATAGAAATGAACTTAATGATTTTTCCTAATCACGTATGTAAGAATGTGGCTATAACCTTTATTGAAAAACGGGAAAAGATATTGATGTGAAATTAAGTTCATAAGTGGTAATGACACTACAGATCCGTATGTACTTTTATACTTGTCCTCGCCATTCTTTTGTACGCTTATGGTCTGCATCAGACGTTATTTCTGTTCCATATTCTGCACTGTTAGATCGACTTCTTCTGGATCGCGCTCATGCCCGCAGGTTTTAGGTACCTGTGTCGTGATCCTTGCTCGTAGGATCTCGGTCAGCTTTGAGAAAAGCTCCATTTGCTCCGAGGCTTATCTCTTGGTACGGCTTTCCGAGGTAGTAGATTCATGTATATTTGTGGTATGGCGGGCCCGTCCCCGCCACGCTTGTTCGCTTGTTATTCCTAGAGGTCCGTATTCACATACGTGGTCACTGTAAGAATCGAGTCAGATTTTTGATTATGTTTATATTATGGAAGCGCTACCGATCGGCTAGTCTTACGCTTTATTTACACACGTGTTTATGTTGTGTATGTTCACCGCTATTCTCTCGATGTATACCGAACGGGGTGCCTGTAGGGCACCGCCGCCCTGTGGTCGGGTCGTGACAAAAGTGGTATCGTGAGCGCTTAGTCCTCTGAAAGTGTCTACGCATCGCGGTTCAGTAGTCTTGATTATCGGTGTGTTGCGCACCACATCTATAATCGTGAGGTCTGCAGGACATTTAGGATTGGTTTCCATTCTTCTCACCGAGATCGTGCGATGAGCCGTGTTGTAGTGGTCGCCTCCCTAACGAGTTATGTTGTTGCAGCCACGAAAGGCAACAGCGACCTGGAAGGATCGCGTGATTGCGTATCCAGGTTGGAAATAATTATAGTATAGTTGGTATTGTGACATACATCTATACGAAGTTATGTATGAGGGTTATTCGTGGGTTGCCTAGAATGGTTTTAGAGTTACCAAGAGTGGTAAAGACTAACTAGATACCGGGAAGGTATGGAATAGTTAGTGAATTTTCGCCAAGGTCTTGTGTTTTATTTTGAGATAATTGGGAAAGGATGAGCTGTCTGATAGGGTAGTGAACCCTTAAGAAGCCATGTTAAGGAACTTAACGGAGTGTCATGTTGATAGATTAAGCTGCGTAGTAGGCTTAAGAGAATTGTACGGATGAGGTCCGTATAGAGTAAGTAATGGTGGTTGTGATCAAGACGACACGATTATGGTATTATGAGAAGTTTTGTACCGCATCGGGATCGTAAGGTAGGCTTGGAGCATGGAAATTGCGAGCCTAAGAATATTGATAACTGTCGAGACCTTAGATATATAAGGCTTTCCCTGGCAACAAGATTTTAAGTCAGACAAAGGATAAGAGTTAAAGTGCGACGCTGAGTCGGGTTGAGGACCTGTTACGGGTCTCTCCATGGCCTGGAATGGAGTGGGATCAGTTGGTAGTAGTTCCGCTACGTGACGGGGTCACGAGGGCGCAAGGCCCAAGTCTAGTTAATTGTTTTACGAGTTCGTGGACGCATACACCTAACCAGTCGCGAAAGCCGGAAATGGTCGTATATTGTCTTAAAGAGTGACTCCAAAGATTAGAGGCCAGAATCGGTATGGAAGTTATGTATGTATGCTAGTATGAGTTGGAATTACGGAAAGAGTACAACCAGTACGATGGATAGCAACCAAGTGTAAAGGAGTAGAGCCTGAATCCATAAGAACCTTTCGAGGTAACTACACCCGTGAGTGCGTGGGGTGGTAGTTGAGTGGGAATATGAGGTTTTCCCATGATGACGATACGTCGCCGACCCTAGTAGACCTAGTAGAGAGGATTATGACAGACTTTGAGGTCATTATAAGTATGGGCTAGTTGGCTTCGTGAGTGCCAAGGTTGACATCTTAGTATAAATAATGTTATGTGGCCATGGGTGGCATATGTTGTAAGAAGGGTGTTGTATAAGGAGACTATGTCGCGCTTTAATTAGATTGGACTCCGAAAGAACATTCGGGGACGAATGTTTCTAAGGGGGGAAGAATGTTACACCCCGTATTTACAGGACATGTTTTAAGAACGTACGTAAGAGCTCACAAGTGTTAAGATTTGAGACTTGTAAAAATTTATCGGAATTATGGAATTGTCGGAAAAACGTAATATTGTGATGAATGGGAGAGCGACACGTGTCACCCCCCTTATGTTGTCTTGGACGAATTTAAGCATGGACACAATGGTCATTTGACCCTTGTTAGGAAGACAAGTCTTGCTTGTAGTCAAGCTTGAGAAAGTTGACTTGGTCAAGGACCCACAAGGCTTGATATTTAATGAGACCTCATCCTAGCCACCCATTTGGTTACATCATGACCCTCCATGTCCCTTTATAATACTACTAGTAGTGAGACAAGTCCACACTTAGCCAAAATTTCAAGAAAAATTGGATGAGCAAGCTTAGAAGCTCTCGGGCTTGGGTCCAAGAAGAAAGAAAATTTTTTGTTTGTTGTCCATTAAGCTCCACACTTTAAACCAAGGTTCCTTAGTGTATTGTGAGTGTATCTCAATAGAAAAAATCTCGGAAAAAGATAGTTTTCGGGTTAGTCGCAAAGTGAAAACCTAGTGGCTTTCTAGGTTTTGGATTGAAAGTTTGAAGGAAAGTTGTTGGTATGGTTCTAAGGGTCTCAAGTAGCGAATTGAAGTGTCTTGAGGAGGCTCTAAGTTGCTAAGGAGCGACTTCGGATTTGGAATTGGATTGAGATTCGTTGAGGTATAATCTTGTCTCTTAGAAGTGTTACAAGATTATTTATATTGTTGTTAGCTTTACATGTTGCTAGCATGAAGTATATGTGTGGAAGTTTATAAGTGTTATGGATTGCTTGTAACCTTAGAATCCGAAATGTAATGTAAGCCATGTGAAGTTGGATTACAATTGGTCGTTTACTTGAATCGTCGCATGTTAATTACTTGGAGATTATAGTAGTTGTTATCGTTTGCGACTTGATATCATGTTAGGCTAATAACTTGGATTGAAATGGAAATTGGATAAGAATTGGTATTGTTGAAAACAATGTGGCCGAATTTGGACATGTAGTTGTATTATTTTTGATATCGTTTGTGGGGCGGAATTTTACACGTCTAGTAGGCATGTAATCCCCAATTGTTAATTGCATTGTTTGGGCCTTAAATGTGGCGTGTTTGGTTATTGTATTCGGCCTTGAAAAAGGTGGCAAAGTAAGTAAAAACAAAGGAGGTGCTGTCCGATTTTCCGTAGAATTTAGCGACTTAGCACCTAGAATATTCTACGTTTGAAGTAAGAGGTTAATGGACGTATTGTGACCATTATAGGTGGAAGTACTTAGTATAGCGTATCCTACTTGAAGGATGGATTAGCTATCAAGGTTGAAGTACTTTGGAGCATTTTGCTACTTGTCGATAATCGTCGCGAGGTATGTGAACCTCTTCCTTCCTTTGGCATGATTCTATGTATGGAATATACTTGTGGTATCATTTCATGTTTCCTTCTACTCTTAGAAGTTAAGAGGTAGTTGTGTGATTTACTCTATGTAGAACTTTTCCTATCTTTTGAGCATGACTAGTTGCACGTATGTAGTACGGTAGACGTACAAGACCTTGATATCCTTTACTAGTTTTATGAATAGCCATGTCGGGTGAGTTAGGAGATTAACTCACTTCTTTGAGAGTATTAAGGATGTCTAATGTTTTATTAAAGTTAAGGGACTTGAAGAGTTTTAAAGTATTTGATACTTGTTTCGTTTTAAACGTATAAGTCCCTTGGATAGGAAATTGTTTTTGGCTAAGGCATAAAGTGAATATAACGACTTTATGGGGAGTTGGTTATATTTGCTTTATGGAAAGATAAATGACCTGATTTTAGTGAAAAGACAACTTGATTTTAAGGCATCAATTGCCTAAGGTTTTATAATAAAAGGAGTCACTTGAGTTCTAAAGGTTAAGAGACTAATTGTATTTTTTTTTTTTTAGGTAAATGCAAATATTATTACTAGAAACTGAAAGAAAAGTGGCTACAATCAATCATTGAGGGTTCTCAGTCCTCAACGTAATTTAAAGAAGAAACGGGGGAGTAAGGAGTTGTCACCGGGCGTGCCATTACAAGAAGGGATAAAATCATGAGTACTCTATGTGATGTTGTTTTAATCTTGGTAATGACCTCTTCTCACGCGTGAGTTTGTGCCTTCAAAGAGCAAAGGTGTGTTCCTTGTCCTCCAAATCTCATGCACTATAATGCAAGGCAATTAAGGTTGCTTTTGCTCGGATGCCTGCTCCGCGGTAGTCTTTTTAATCCATTTGAGAGAACTTTCAACAAAGGGTCATTTCTCTTAATTCCCAACCAGTCTCTTATGCTTTTCCAAATCAAACGGTGTAGGGCATGTGAAGAAGAGGTGCTCTCTTGTTTCATTTGCTTGCTCAGAACCCACAAGACTTATCCTCCGTGTTGAGATAGAAAGGGTGTCCTTTGTAGCTAACCGCTTTCTACAATTTATCCACATGGTGAACGAGAACTTACTGGGATGAATCCTCTCCGCATTTGTGACATCCAAGGCTTTATCTTGCTTAGAGCGCAAGATCTCATATACGAGGCTTGAATCAAATTTACCGCTGGTACAACACTTTGCTAATCCGCAATTGCAACTCCTTGGCTACCAAAGATGGAAACAAGTTTGTCGCGTATCCCGCAAATCTTTCTCGAAGGGGAGTCTCTAGGACGCACTTCATAGTCCCAAAAAGAATCGCCTCAAATAAAAGCTGTTGATCCATCGACCCAAAGTGAGTCCGCTTCGCGTGGGTTTGCCATATAGACCGGATAGCAGGGCATGGTTCCAATCCTTGATATTCATAAGGCCCAAACCTCCTTCCGATTGAGGCAGGCAAATGGTCTCCCAAGCAACTCTTGGTGGTTTCCCACCCCATAAGAACTGGATACAGGCAGACCTTACCTTGTTGAGTACAAAGGGTTTAATAGGAAGGGCCGGAACCAAAAACTCTCAACCCTCGATGATCGACCTAATAAGCTCTAGCTTGCCCGCATAGGAAAGAGTGTGGTGTCCCCATTTCAATGTAATTCGAAATAGCATTAGTGAAAGGAGCAAATTGTCCCACCGAGACCAAATTGGGGACAAAGGATCCCTGGCACTGCATCAAAAGCTACCAATGCCGAATCCAACCCTGGCCAAGATCAAATCACGTACCTCATCATGTACTCCTGCTAAGTAGACGGAGGATTTGGATGGATTAAGAGTTAACCCAGAGACATCCTCCAACTCCTCTAGACAGTTCATAAGAATCTCAACCGAAGAAATATCACCTTTGGCAAAGAGCATGAGGTCGTCCGCAAAGGCAAGATGAGTAATACCCATCCTTTTACATTTTGGATAATAAGAGAAAGCTCTAGCCTCAGTCCTCATTTTAAGCATCCTCGAAAGGTAATCCATACACAAGATAAAGAGCGTTGGGGACATAGGATCACCTTGTCTAAGTCCGCGCTTACCCTTGAAGTAACCATGCAACTCACCGTTGATAGAAAGAGAGAAGGACGTTGAGAAAACATACTCCATGATCCACCTGACAAATATGTCTGGAAAGTTGAGGCCTCTTAATACTGAATCAAGGAAACTCCAAGAGACCGTGTCAAAAGCTTTCCTAAGATCCACCATGAGCATGCACCTAGGTGAGACTCTGGCTCTATTAAATCCTCTCACAAGCTCCTGTGCTATATAGACATTGTCCATCATATTTCTCCCTTTCACAAAAGCCCCTTGTGATTTGTCAACGATAGAAGGAAGAATCTTTGCCATTCTGTTAGCTAGAATCTTTGTAATAATCTTATAGACCACATTAGTCAATCCAATAGGCCTAAAATCAGTTACCTTAGGGTCCCTATCGGTCTTGGGCAGCAAGGCAATGATGGTATGATTAAGTTGTTTCAAAAGAACCCTCAAGAGAAGAACTCGCACGCTTCTTACTACATCATGTCCCACATCTCTCCATCTATTCTTGAAGAAAGCCGAATACCCATCCGGTCCAGAGCTTTATCATTTCCAATATCGAAAGAGCTTCCCAAATCTCCTTTGGGGATACGGCGCAAAAGTTGTAGATCGCCCTCTTCGCTAGCTTCGCAAAAGTTGCACACTTCAGATCAAAGTTCGATGTGGTCGAGATGTGCCAAGAAGATCCTTGTAAAATTCCTCTAGAAGCTTTCTTACCTCCCCTGGTGATGTAGTGATAACACCATTAGTTTTGACAAGAAAGTTGATGGAGTTCTTGACATTACTTCTCTTGATCAAGCTATGGAAGTATTTGGAGCATTTATCACTTCCAATCAAGTGTTTCGCTCGACTTTTGCCTAATGAAATGTCTCTCAGCTTCCATTAAGGTGTTGGCTTTAACTCTTGAGGACTTAACCTTGGATTTAAGCTCCTCATCAAAGGGGTCTCCCATATGTGCACTAATAGCCTCCTTAAACTCCATGTTTGCCTCCTTCGCTCTTTGATCAATACTGCCGAACTCACTTATATTCAATGCCCTCAGTGGTTGTTTCAAGGCTTTCAGTTTCGATGCTAGAACGAATTGAGCAGTACCTAGAATGTCTTGTCTCCAGCATGAAGTCATAATGTTGTCAAAAGCGGTGTGAGAAAGCCACATATTCATGAACTTGAAAGGCCGCTTCCCAATATTATAGGATGCAATAACCGTAGCCATCACGGACAAATGTCCGAGACAAAGTTCCATAGGCATGAAATTGGTTGTGCATTCTAAGGTCAAATCGCCCCAATTTTGATTCATCATTATTTATCAAGCTTGGACCAAATCGAACCATTTGTCCAAGTGTAGAAAGAACCTAAGATGGAGTGTCTTCTAGTCCATGAGCATTCCTGAAATCTCCAAGGTCCTTAAGTGCATACGGCGTTAGAGGAGGGCCTCCCGCCTTATCTTGAGGGTAGCAGTAAGTGTTGAAATCTCCCATAATCATCCAAGGTTTAGTGATGCCGATGCCCATGTGAGAAAGGTGATGCCAAAGGATCCTCCTATCCGTGATGCTATAAACCGGATACACGAATGTTGCGGAAGGACACTTGAGTAATCTTACAACTTGCTCGAACATGGATATGTTGAGAATCCATTCCAAGCACTTCACAACAGACCCTAGAGGATCCCACAAGAGTAGCATTCTTCCACCATCGATGAATTCCAGATTTGAGCATAAATTCCAACATTTGAATCTTTTAAGAGAAAGACTCAATCCTTTCCTTAGAGAGTTTTGTTTCGTAAGACAAATCAATGCCACATCATGCATGTTAGTGAGACTACACACTAGAGCTTGCGTGGCTGCCATCGTCCCTTAGTCCGCAAAGACCGCGGACATTCCAACAAAGTATTTTCATTAGGAAACAAAGGAGGTTTTTCCAAAGACTCTCCGCGCTTGTCGCCTTAGTCTTTCCACCGACCTTTGACATGAACTTCTTTGGCATAACTTCTTTCCAATTATCATCTTCTCCGGAAGCCATAGCGTGTGTATCAGCTAAGCTATGCTCCCGCTCAAAGGTAACACTCTTAGACGCCAAGGACACTCCTTAACCCCGTGTTAGTACCTTCGCCCAAGGAAGGTTGCGGGTTCAATGGAACTGCAGGATCGTAATGCATAGACTTATAACGCACCCTATCGCCATGCATTGCCTTCCCGAGCCGGGCCTGCAGGCATAGCATGTGGTTTCCGCAACGTTGCCGGGCCAGATTACCCAAAACCGGCGACCGCGAACGCGGGCATCCCGCGCACAACCGACCGGGAGGTGTTGTATGCTCATTATCTTCAATATCCAAGTTGTCGGTATTCGCCGATGTAGGGAGGTTGGTGGATAAGGTGTGGGAGTGGCACCATCCGCGCCTCGGCATTAGCACAAGTAGGAACTTCCTTATTGTGAGGAGGAACCACGCAGTGCGCTTCTTAGGAGCAGCTTCCATGTTGGCATCATATCCTGCATTTTACACTTCATATGGTTGTGTCCAAAAGCCGCACAATAAAAGCAAAAGTCCTGATAATTTTCATAGTTAACCTTTGAGTGTACCTTTCCGCCATCGGGAAGATTGACAATAAACTCACTTGTAGGCTTTGCCGACATTCACTTCTACAAGAACTCTAGCATAGTTCATTTTAGATCTTTCCTTAGTGAATTGATCCGTAAAGAGGTATTCCTACACGGAAGCAATCTTACTAAGGCCCGTTGCACTCCAGATGGAAAGGGGAATGTCCGGGAAAGTGACCCAAATAGGAATGTCCATAAACAACTCATCCGTTATGAGAACTCCTTTATTGATAGCTTTGAGCATCATAGTCTTCCCGTAGACCATATAAGGGCCACCATGAAGTACATTAGTGCGCTCTTCTTACGTCATGAACTTGAACACTGTCCAACCTTTGCCATATGGTATGATACGGCATTTCACTCCCCATCCCTTCACAATGGTGTTCAATGCATCTCTTCCAGGGAAGGGACCCGTGAAGCAACCAATTAAGCAATAACCCCAAGTTTCTATGAATGGGACTTCATCCTCCACTTCAATGTCTACTTCCTTACTCATTGCTCAATAAATTGCAACTTCATTCCTTTTGCTTCAATCCTAGTACCCGCAAAGACTCCTGCATAAGTCTTTTTTGGAGGGGTGGGACCTTTGCCATGATCCGGGGGGTGGTTCTTAGGAGCAGCATCCGCGGGTGGTTTATGATATTGTTTTGAAGAAGCATTTGTGTGTAAATCATTGGGAGGCATTTCTGGAGGTATAGACAGAGGGGGGTGGGTAGAGGGATTTGTGCTTGGGCCCGCAATAGGAGAAAGAATTCGCGTGCCATTAGGTAGGGTAGGGAATGTGTCTTGGGTTTTGGTAGGTAAAGAAGGAAGGGAAGAAAGAAGAGGTGAGGTGTTGTGTAACTCAGGGAGTAGTGAGGGGGTATTGGTTGAGAGAGGGTGTTTGTTAAAGTCTATGTTTGTGCTCGAGGAAGAGTTAAAGACGAATGGTTTATTTATGTTCTTGATAGTTGCTCCTTCAAGCACACTTCTTAAAGAGGAAGGCATCATTAGTTACACTTAGAGAGTTCTCGGGGGTGTCTAACTACACGAGAGGCACGCTTGGATCCCGTGACATTAAATTCGCACTCTTGGCTCCCGCGTTATTAATGGACTTGTAGTTCCTAGGCTCCTTGGAAATAGAATTCGTTTTGTTTCCCTCAACTGACTTTGATCCTTGTATAACGGGAAAGATAAATGACCCATGGGCACCCTCCTGTCCCGCCTTGGCAATCTGACCATCATTAAGACCCATCTTTAAGAGAGACCCATAGGTATCCGCAGCCTTTAATTGTGACGCCTCGGCTATCACAATATTAATGCCAGGCTCCTTTCCCACAACTGACTTCACTCCTTGAATAACGGGGGTAATCAATGATCCCTGGGTGCCCTCCTGACCCGCCTTGGTAGTCTGATAATCATAAAGATCCGTAATTGAAAGAGGGTCGTTGGTACCGCAAATATTAATCGAGACGCCTCGGCTTCAAAATTAATGCTTTGATCTTTGGGGATGGAGACTTCTCGAGTCCAAAGAATGCACTCGATCTTAACATCATGGGTGTAAACTCGATGTATGGACTACCGTCATACCCGCTTTAGCATTATGACCCACGCCCGACCGGAATGGGAGGGTCACATTATTTCCCGGCAATAATGTAAGCGAGCCTTGACACCGCGATCAATCTTTGGGAATGGGAGAATCATCAATGCTATCCACTGACTTGGAATGCAAAACGTGAATAGCATCAGACCCATTGACATCCTCCTGACCCGTCTTGAACTTCTGACCCGCGCCCATACCCGGTTCTGACCCGAGTAGCCGATCACCCTTTGGCATCAATCACGCTTGTCCGCCCGTAAATTATCCCTTTTCCGGCATGCCTGAGCAAATTGCCAGATAGTGTTGGGGTACTAAAGCTGCCGTGACTGCCCAGTACTTCCGTGGGAATCCCAGAATCAACTAGTTGACCCGTGGTAGGATCAACCACCATAGTAGCAAGTAGTTTCCCACCTTCAAATACCCTAATATCCAAGTTTTCAGAATCAATGCTTTTGCCCCATTCATGAATCTTTTGAAGCGTAGCATCATCTATTACATTTTCTAGAGGATACGTGAGTCCGCTTGACATGGACCAACACGTATGGTCCAAGTCGCCGAATGAGATTTTCTTCGCAATTATAGGATCGCCTCCATTCTTTTTCTTTTTCCTTGTTCTAGCCTTCGTCGAACTTCCTGAACCTCCTGAATCATTGTTGGAACGTGTGTAACGTTTAGATTTCTTCATATTAAGAACGGAAAAACTTCAAACTTCAAACCATGGGGGTACAATCGTTTAGCATGGGGAAGAACAACCGAAGGAGCAACTAAGGCAAAACGTTGAGAGCGTTTTCCTTACTGAGAGAAACTTCTCTCTAACTCCTCTTTTTACTAAAAGAAAGAAATTGTAACTTGATACTAATTGTATTTTTGAAAGTTAAGAGAATTGATTTGAAAGTATATTAATACTTGGTTTCAAAAAGTAGAAGTCTCTTGGTTACAAAAGGAAAGAGTTTTGTCTAAAACCATAAAGGGTTATAACGGCTTTATGGGAAGTTGGTTATAACGACTTTATGGAAAGTTAAGAGAATGGTTTTCTCTAATAAAGTAATCAAAGAATTAACTTATATTAAGGAAGGGCAAAGTGATTTAAAGGTATCACTTGCTTAAAGCTTTTAAGTAAGGGTCACTTGATTTAGAAGCCGAGAAATGTATTTCTAAAAGTATCGTGACTTATGTGAAATGTACACAGGCCCGGATACTACGGGTGTTAGTATCTTGGGGTTTTACACAAAAAGGAGTCTCTTGAAAAGAATGTACGTACGTAGTACTTTGGCTTGTTAAATGAGAATTATTCTATTTGTGCCTTGATAAGTACTTTGGCTTAATAAATTGAGAATTTGTCTAAGTATGCCTTGATAAGTACTTTGGCTTGTTAAATGAGAATTATTCTATTTGTGCCTTGATAAGTACTTTGGCTTAATAAATTGAGAATTTGTCTAAGTATGCCTTGATAAGTACTTTGGCTTGTTAAATGAGAATTATTCTATTTGTGCCTTGATAAGTACTTTGGCTTAATAAATTGAGAATTTGTCTAAGTATGCCTTGATAAGTACTTTGGCTTGTTAAATGAGAATTATTCTATTTGTGCCTTGATAAGTACTTTGGCTTGATAAATTGAGAATTTGTCTAAGTATGCCTTGATAAGTACTTTGGCTTGATTAATTGAGAATTAGTCTAAGTGTGCCTTGATAAGTATTTTGGCTTGTTAATTGAGAATTAGCCTATGTGTGCTGGTGATAGCCTTTGAGTATAAGTATTATGTTTTATTACGTTGCCGCGACTCTCGGTTGGAGGGCCGGCTGTCATGTTGTAAGTACTTGAACGTACCGACAGTGATGTGGGATTCCACGCATGCTATTAGTAGTACTTGGGTTAAATTCCCGGATTTTTATAGAAGACATGGTAGTGCTTCTGTTTGTGTGACGGCCGGTCGAGATAGGGTAAGAGTATAAGTGAGGGGTAAATCCCCAAGATGATATACCACCTTCTCCAGGGTAAGAGTATAAGTGAGGGGTAAACCCCCAAGACATTATACCTCCTGCTTGTTTTGTTTGATGGTCGGTCGAGATAGGGTAAGAGTATAAGTGAGGGGTAAATCCCCAAGATGCTATACCACCTGCTTTACCACCTTCTCCAGGGTAAGAGTATAAGTGAGGGGTAGACCCCCAAGATGCTATACCACCTTCTTTACCACCTTCTTCAGGGTAAGAGTATAAGTGAGGGGTAGACCCCCAAGACGCTATACCACCGGTGGGACTTGGTGTTCATGTATGCCTATTGGTGTATTATTATACCCTGGACTGCCGGCAGTGATGTGGGATTCCACGGGCAGGAGATATATATATATATATATATGTGTTGTGTATGTGTACGCCGACAGTGAGGTGGGATGCCACGGGTGCGTCACATGATTATATTTTACACTTATAGCTGTCGGCAGTGATGGGGGATTCCACGGACACGCTTGATATTTGTGTGACTTGATCGCATCCCAGATTGGGCCGGGTAGAAAATGTGCCCTCCTTAAAGGGCCGTATTATACTTATGAAAGATAAGTAAGTTATATAGAAATGAACTTAATGATTTTTCCTAATCATGTGCGTAAGAATGTGGCTATAACCTTTATTGAAAAATGGGAAAAGATATTGATGTGAAATTAAGTTCATTAGTGGTAATGACACGGCAGGATCTGGTATGTACTTTTATACTTGTCCTGTCATTCTTTTGTACGCTTATGGTCATTTCTTGCATGCGTTATTTCTGTTCCATATTCGCATTTTTGTTATCTTGACCCCCGAAGTGCGTTCATGCCGCAGTTTAGGTACCTGTTGGTGATCCTTGCTCGTAGGATCTCGGTTGATTTTGAAAAGCTCCATTTGCTCCGAGGCTTATCTCTTGGTGCAGTTTCCGAGGTAGTAGATTCATGTATATTCGTGGTATGGCGGGGCCTGTCCCACCAGCTTGTTCGATTGTTATTCTGAGGTGCGTATTCACATACGTGGTCATGAAAGAACCGAGTTGTACTTTTGATTATGTTTATATTATGGAAGCGGCTGATCGGCTAGCACATTACGTTTTATTTACACATGTGTTTATGTTGTGTATGTTCACCGCTATTCTCGATGTATACGAGCAGGGTGCGGGTAGGGCACGATCGCGCCCCGGTCGGTCGTGGCAAGATCAGTAGTTTGGTTATCATACATGTCTCCGCTTTATATAGACTATTATGATTTCATTTACGTATTTTCATTTCACATACTTGGTACTGTTATCGACCTCCTTGAGGCTGCGTTCATGCCGCAGATAGAGGTACACGCTTGTTGATCCTCGCCATGGATCACGATTCAGCGTTTGGGAAGCTCCGTTTCTCGGAGGCTTATCTTTAGTATGGTCCCTGTCGTTGTAGGTACTTACATTCGGGGTATAAGCGGGCCACCTGTCGTCGTAGTTGTGGTTACATTCTTAGAGGTGCAGAATGCTGTTGTGGGCGTGTTTTGAAAAAGGATGTAGCGTTGTGTTTAATTATTTATATATACGTAAAGGTAACCGTTTTGGTTAGCTTTGTTTTCTTATTATCTTGTTTCATGTTTAAGTTTTTATTTCCGCTGATTTTCTCTGATGTTGTATCACTAGGGTGCCCGGGGTAAGGCACCAGTCGCGAGCCCGAGGTCGGGTCGTGACAAAAGTGGTATCAGAGCAGTTAATCCTCGGAAAGTGTCTACAGACCGTATCTAGTAGATCTTGATTATCGGCGTGTTGTGCACCACACCTATAATCAGGAGGCTATAGGATATTTAAGATTGATTTCCATTCTTCTCACTCTGAGATCGTTCCTTAGATCTGTGTTGTAAGTTGGACTCCCTCTGATGTATTCTTTTTACCAGTTATGCCTCTACGCAAGGCAACCAGAGCCCAGAAGGGCAAGGCAGCAGAGGGAGCTGCGAGTCGAGCACAGAGGGTTGCCAGGGCACAGGCCCAGTCTTTACCTAAGGTGGTACTTCAGATGGGGAGTTCTGCGACGCCGCTAGCCCGAGGGGGGTTTAGAGCAGCAGCAGTAGCTACTGAGACCACGATACCTGAGTCTCCAGTTCCACGACCAGGAGCCGAGGATATGAGTTACAAGGAGATGGCCCAGTTACTAGCTAGGCTTGTGGCTAGGAATGAGGACACACGTGAGGCAGCGGTTCCGGTAATACTAGTAGTTCACCCTAGATCCGATAGTTTGAGACTTCGGGACTTCTTGAGTTGCAGTCCACCCGAGTTCTATGGATCGAGAACTGAGGAAGATCCTCAGGAGTTTATTCGACAGCTGCAGCGGATCATGAAAGCGATCAAGGCCTCAGAGACAGAGTCGGTGGTATTGGGTTCACATCGGCTGCGTGATACTGCAGTCGACTGGTTTGATTCATGGGAACTGTCCCGGGGGTAGCATGCGCTTCCAGCTGGTTGGGACGAGTTCTCAGAGGCATTTCTTACACACTTCTTACCCTCGCAGATGAGGAGAGCTCGGGCAGATAAATTTATGATGTTGAGGTAGAACAGACGGACGGTTCGGGAATACAGTATAGAGTTTGACTCGTTGGCTCGTTATGTCCCCGCTTTAGTGGCAGACATGGAGGATAGAGTGCACCGATATGTCACAGGACTTGACGATTATCTAGCAGAGAGTTGTACAGGAGTAGCTCTTGCCGGCATGGACATTTCCGTATACTGAGCTTATGCACGAGGATGGAGGAACGTAGAGACCGACGTAGGGACCAGGATCAACATAAGAGGGTCAAGACAGCAGGGTCCTTTGGTAACTTTCGAGGCGGACCGCCTCAGCAGCAGGCTAGTTATGCACCTCCGCCAGTACAGAGTGGTCCTCCACATTCTTCAGGGCGTCCAGGGTATTCAGGAGAAGGTCAGAGCTCCAAGGTTTCAGATTTTCAGGGGAGTAGGAGTGCTCGCCGAATGAGGCCACCCTTATCCCATTGTGGCCGTTGTGGGAAAATCCATAAGGGGGAATGTCATGGTGTTCAGAGGGCTTGTTTTACATGCGGCCAGCAGGGCCATTTTGCGATGAATTGTCCGACCAGAGGTAGCACGGATGTGGAGACTCATCCTTCAGGATCAGTGGCGGGTCAACGCCTTCTATAGTTATGCGCCAACATGGCAGGATTATGATTAGAGCGACAAAGGGAAAGTGAAGCTGTCACAACCCGACCCCGGGCCCGCGACTGGTGCCCTACCCGGGCACCCCTTTCGGTATACAACAGAGAATAGCATCGGAACATACACAACTTATAAAATGCTTAAACATAAAATAACAACAGGCTAGCCGATAAGGCCACCTTTCCGTACAATATATGCAAAAAAAATAGTACATTTTTTTTCTTTACAACCCAATCCACAAATGTGACTACAGACCTCTAAGAATAACAACTCTGGCGGGACAGGGCCCCGCCATACCCCTGAATGTACAACGACCGACAATACCAGGGATAAGCCTCCGGAATAAAGGAGCTTCTCAACAACTGAACAGTGATTCTAAAAGCGAGGATCAGCAACATGTACTCTACCTGCGGCATGAACGCGGCCGAAGGAGGTCATAACATGTACCAAATATGTGAAATCAGTTGTAATGAAATCATAAGTCTATAATAAAAGCTGAGACGGTATGATAACTCAATTAACGATTACGATTGCCTTACTAACAATGAGAGTAATCAAAAGTATACTTACAACATAAAAATAGGAAGCTCGCGATCAAAGCAGGACCACCCGCCCGCAGTATCATTAAGCAATCCTAATCCTGGCACTATTTGGACGAGAGCTCTTAAGCGAGAAGGGGGATTTTGAGACTTGGAAGATAATTTGTGGATGAAGAACTTCTTCAACTTAGGGGAGTATTTATAGGGCCTTCAATGGCCAAGATGAAGCCAAGTGGTAGGCAAGTGTAAGGTGGAGATTTAGGCAAGTGTCCTTATCCATCTACTACACAAATATCCTACCAACTCCTTGACCGATAACTTAGCACAAAAAATGTGCCAAGGCAAGTCCTTTGCCGTCCACTTGAGGGTGACAAGTGTCACCCTCTCGTTGGTCCAAAATATTTCATCTCTCGGAAAAATCCGCAAAAATAATAAATGACATAGCCGGAATTTTCCCTACGCAAAGTTTGGAAAATGTTTCGTCGGAAAACGATTCTTTTTGATAGGTGTGCACAATTTTTCGTCCCCCCTATGCCGAACTAAGGCTAAACTTTTGACGTGCATACGCACATACTCCGAAATACGGTATACAAGATTCATCGCATCGTGGGTAGAAAATCCACGGAAACAGGTGGTATAACTATCTTGGGGATTCACCCCTCAATTATACTCTTACCCTGAAGCAGGTGGTATAACTATCTTGGGGATTTACCCCTCAGATATACTCTTACCCTGGAGAAGGTGGTATAACTATCTTGGGGATTTACCCCTCAGATATACTCTTACCCTATCTCAACTGGCCATCATACATAACATAAGCCCTACCGGCTTATCATACATAACATAAGCACTACCGGATTATCATACAATAAGCAAGTTAAGAAATCCCCCTAACTTCTTATTAACCTTATTCATATACACTCTCATTTTAGTTTACTTAAGGCACTAACATGTCATTATAAATCCGGGAGTTAACCCAAAGTACTACGTACTTCTATTCTTTTAAAATGACTCATTTTCATATAAAACTTCCAAGATACTAATAACCGTAGTATCAAGTCATAACTACATTTTAAGACAAGTCACAATAACTTTTTAGAAAATACACTTTCGGGCTTCTAAATCAAGTGACTTCTTTCTTTTAAAACCTTAAGCAATTGATGCCTTTAAATCAATTTGCCTTTCGTTATTTCAAGTCATTTAACATACTTAAATTACTTAGAGTAAACCACTCTTTTTAACTTTCCATAAAGCTATTATAACCAACTTCCCATAAAGCCGTTATACTAGCTTTATACATTAGCAACTTACATACTTCTTTATAACCAAGAGACTTAAACTTTCCAACAAAACAAGTATCAATAATACTTTCAACATACTTAAGTCGCTTAACTTTTGAAAACCAAGATATCCTTAATATTTAAACAAGTGAGTTAATTCCCTAACTCAATCAACTTGGACATTCTTAAAATAAGCCAAGGATATCAAATGGACCTAGATTGTCAAAATTTTGTACGTCTACCGTACTATACATTTACAACTTATTCATGCTCAAGAGATAAGAAAGTTCCACATACCTCTTCGGTTTAATCCACTTGCTAAGTCCAATTCACCGTACGTAGTATGTCAACCTATAATGACCATAGTACGTCTATTAACTTCTAGTTTCAAACGTAGAATATTCCAAGTGCAAAGCTACTAAATTCTACGAAAAATCGGACAGCACTTCCTTTGTTTCTACATACTTTGCCACCTTTTTCAAGGCCGAGTTCAATAACCAAACACGCCACATTTAAGGCTCAGTCAATGTAGTTATCAATAGGGGATTACACGTCTACAAGACGTGTAAAATTCCGCCCCACAATTTATAACAAACTAGTCCAACATATAATGTCATTCTCGTCCAAAGGTGTAACAACATAACAATCTTTCCAATTCCTTTTCAATTCAAGTTGTTTAGTATAACATGATATCAAGCCGCAATCGATTATAGCTACTACATTCTTCAAGTAGGTAACATGCGACAATTCAATTTATCGATCAAATTGGATTTCAATTTCAAATGGCTAAACATGTCATTTTCGGATTTGAGCTTCCAATTTTCCATAACACTTATCAATCTTCATAACACATATCACATGATCATTTCTAACTTATAATAACATGGAATCTTCAATTACAAAAGTAAGACGAAGATTATACCTCATTTAGCCCAAATATGCTCCAAGATTACAAGTCGATCCTTAGCAACTTTAGCGCCTCTTTTTGACATTCCAATCCACTCCAAGCAACCCTTAGAAGCATATGATGAACTCATCTTCAAGTTCCAACTTCAAAGTTGAAGAACTCCTTTAGTTTCCGCCTTGCGACTAATACGAAAACGCCATTTTTCCGGGATCTTTCTATTGAGATAACCTTACAATATACTTAGGAACCTTGGTTTAAAGTATGGGAATTATTGGACAACAATTGAAATTTTTTCTCCTCAAACCCTTGCTAAAGCCGAGAGCACACTTGTGTGTCTTCAAATTTTCTTGAAAAATTTCTAAGTGTATAAGCTTGTCTTGCAACTAGTAGACATATATAACACTAGGAATGGTCTAGATTAGCACACATGTGGGGCTTAGATGTGTTTCACATGGATCAAGCCCAAGTGGCACTTTGACAAGTCAACAATGTCAAGCTCCTTGTCTTTGCAAGACTTGGTCATTTAAATTATGGTTAAATGACCATTTTAACCATGCCATTTTCGTCCAAGACCACTAAGGGGGTGACACGTGTCTCCCTCCCATTCGTCGCAATATTCATTTTCCGACAATTCCATAATTCCGATAAATTTTTTACTCGTCTCAAACCTTAACATTTTTTAGTTCTTACGTACGTTCTTATAAACATATCCTGAAATTCCGGGGTGTAACATTCTTCCCCCCTTAGAAACATTCGTCCCCGAATGTTCCTTTGGGAGTCACACTTAAAGATAGCGACATAGTCTTCTATTACAACCCCTACATACCAATAATACCACACGCGGCCACATAACAATGCTCATACTAAAATGTCGACATGAACCCCCATGTGTCCACGTCGGCTATCTGCATAAAGATTCTACTGACTCTGAGCTTTCTCATAATCTTTCCTGGATAAGCTTCGCCTTATCCGCAGCCCGCTGAATCAAATCTGGACCAAATAACTGAACCTCGCCTACGTCGAACCAACCAACCGGCGATCTACACTTTCTACATACAAGGCCTCATACAGGGCCATCTAAAAACTGGAAGGGTATCTGTTATCGTACGTAACACAACAAGAGGCAATTAACCCTCCTGGCTATTTCTGAAACCAAGAACATAGGCCCGCAACCTATCCTCAAGTGCCTGGATGATGCGTTACGCTCGCCGGTCGATGCGAGGGTGTAATGCAACACCGAGACTCACTTGTGTCCCTAATCCTTGAAAAACCTCCGAAGTTATCCGTAGAGCTCGTATATGCGTCATCATAAACGTAGGAACCCCGTGCAGTCTCACAATCTATCTGCTATACAAGCTAGCATAAACCTCAGCCTAGTAAATGGTCCCAATCCGGAAGAACACGGCCGGTTTCAACAGCCTATTTACCATGACCCCCAGGGAGTCGCACTTCCTCCGAGTACGATGCCACCCTGTAACAAGATCCATATTAATTACCTCTCATATCCAGGTTGGGAATTCAATCGGCTGCAATAGCCCACTGGGCTTCTGGTGCTCAACCATGACTTGCTACTAACTCGGACACTAAACAGTAAACTCCGTTATGTCCCTTTTTCCGGTCATCTTACCCATACATATATCTGAGGTCACGACACAACTTAGTCGACCCCGAGCAATTTGAACAATAAGCACTGTATGCCTCCCCTAAAACCTGCTGACTAGTCCTGCAACACCGGGTACACACAATCTATCCTCATATCACAGCACCCCATCCGGTGTTACTCAAACAGGTTTTTCCCTTCTCGGAGAGCCGTATCTCGATACCGTATCGTAATTGGATCCTCATACTGTCGCCTCTCTAAATCGGAAGTGGCGTAATTGTTACACCCCGTAAGTGCAGAACATGTAAAAGAGAATGTACGAAAGGAAACAAGACTTGGAAATAGGTACGAAAGGAAGAATTGTTTTTCCGACGGAAAATCTTCCGAACGTCGGAAAGGAAAAATGTTCGTTGTTGAGAATT
Organism: Przewalskia tangutica; assembly: GCA_029844215.1. NCBI lineage: Eukaryota > Viridiplantae > Streptophyta > Magnoliopsida > Solanales > Solanaceae > Przewalskia > Przewalskia tangutica. The sequence goes on from CM056725.1 coordinate 74,898,925, forward strand.
GGATTCTCAAAATTCATTATTTGAAAAGTATGGAACTTGTTAATATTATGGTAATTTATCTTTACGGATTTGGTCATGTGGGGCCCACCCGAGGAATTTTACGTTTTGTGGGGCCCACGAGGGTTACGAAATTTTATGGACGAATGAGAGGGCGACATGTGGCACCCCCATAAGTGGTCTTGGTCGAATTAGAGGAGGGGTATTATGGTCATTGAACATCTTGGAAGATAAGTCTTCAAAGCTTGACATAATTGACTAGTCAACTTGCCACTTAGGCTTGATCCATGTGATTTTAATCCTAGCCTCACATTTGTTTAAGTCTAAGCCCTCCATTGTGTGTTATAAGGTTAATACTAGTGGAAGACTAGCTCATTTACACTTAGAAAATTTTAGAGAACCATTGTTCTAGCAACATTGCTCTCGGGTTTGCATACTTTACCCATACAAAAATTTGTGATTTTGATCCTTTGTTCACAAGACTTAAAACCAAGGTTCCTAAGAGTGTTGTAAGGTTATCTCAATAGAAAGATTTCGGAAAAAAACGTATTTTTACGTTAGTCGCAAGGCGGAAACTAAGGGAGTTCTTCAACTTTGAAGTTAGAACTTGAAGATGGGTTCTTCATAGGCCTCTAAGGAGTGCTTGGAGCGGATTGGAACCTAAGGAAAGGAGCTAAGAATTGCTAAGGCGCGACTTTGGAATCTTGGAAATTTTAAGGGCTTTAAAGGTATATTCTTGTCGTTTTAGCAATTAAGGTTTACTTATCATTGTTTCTATGGTTATTAGCAAGCATGAGTTATATAGTATGAAGTTTGATAAGTATTTTGACTATTGGAACCCTAATCCGAAATCTAGCATGTTTAGCTTTAAGATTGGAATTCAAGTTGATTATTAGTTTAAGTCGTCGCATGTTGAATAAAGAAGGAAATTGTAGTTGTTGAAGTTGTTTAGACTATATAACATGTTAGACCTTAGAACTTGGAATTGTAAGAAGGATTGGAAAAGACGTAGTGTGATTGGTTATATGTTGGCGAGAATGGCTAGTGAAGTTTTATACTATTTCGTATGAATTGTGGGCGGAATTTTACACGTGGTGTAAGGCGTGTAATCCCCTTTGGTTGGATGTTGTTTGGAGCCTTAAATGTGGCTTGTTGGTTATTGTATTCGCCTTGAAAAAGGTGGCAAAGTAAGTAGAAACAAAGGAGGTCTTTGCCGATTTTCCGTAGAATTAGAGGCAGTATACTTAGTATTATTCTCGTAGAGACTAGAAGTTGATAGTCTTGTTGTGACCATTATAGGTTGACACTTCACGTGCAGCGTATTCGGCTTAGCTTGTGGATATTAGCCGAAAGGTATGTGAACTATCTCTCTTCTAGCATGATTCCTTAGAATAAAGAAAGTAAGTTCTACTCCTGAATGATCCATTACTTGCTTGTATTTGGATTGCCTAAAATAGAATTTGTTCTATGTACTTCCTTGAGTGTACTTTGATGTTTAAATTGTAAGTAGTATAATCCATTTCCTTAGGGAAGTTTGGATTCTTAAAAGTGAAGGTATTTTTCTTAAAGTACATAGAGACTTGAAAAGGAAGTGGTTTCCAAATCTTTTGGCTAGTGCCTTAGTTCTAAAACCTAAAGGTCATTATAATGACTTTAGGGGAGTCAAAAGAGTGATTTACTTATTTGATTTAAAAGAGGAGAAATGACATGATTTAAGAGAAGTAACTTGCGTTAAGGGTGAAGTTACTTGAGGTTTAAAAAGTAGAAGAAAACTTGTTTTCTAACTATTAAGAGGCTTGAAGTATTTTGAAAGTTGAGAACTTGATTTGTAAGTATGTGATACTTGGTTTTAATAGTATAAGTCTCTTGGTTATTGAAGGAATGGATACGTCTAAAACCATAAAGGGTTATAACGGCTTTATGGGAAGTTGGTTATAACGGCTTTATGGAAGGTGTAGAAAGTTGTCTATTTTGATTAAATCGGCATAAGTTGCCTAGATTGTGAAAATTTGGAGTTACTTCATTTCAAGCTTTGAAATGAGTTTTCTAAAAGTGTAGTAACTTACTTTGAAAAATAGACACGCCTTGATACTACGGGTGTTAGTATCTTGGGGCTTTACATAGAAAGGAGTCTTTTATAAAGGAATGTACGTACGTAGTACTTTGGCTTGTTAAAAGAGAATTATTCTATGTATAACTTGATTAGTACTTTGGCTTGATAAATTGAGGATTTGTCTAAGTGTGCCTTGATAAGTACTTTGGCTTGTTAAAAGAGAATTATTCTAAGTGTGCCTTGATAACTACTTTGGCTTGTTAAAAGAGAATTATTCTATGTATGCCTTGATTAGTACTTTGGCTTGATAAATTGAGGATTTGTCTAAGTGTGCCTTGATAAGTACTTTGGCTTGTTAAAAGACAATTATTCTATGTATGCCTTGATTAGTACTTTGGCTTGATAAATTGAGGATTTGTCTAAGTGTGCCTTGATAAGTACCTTGGCTTGTTAAAAGAGAATTATTCTATGTATGCCTTGATTAGTACTTTGGCTTGATAAATTGAGAATTTGTCTAAGTATGCCGTGATAAGTACTTGGGCTTGTTAATTGAGAATTGCCTATGTGTGCTGGAAATAGCCGGTTGTGTGCTATTGGTATATCAGTCGTTTCGGGGTCATTCCCCAGGTTTGTGGCATTTGCATAATTCCGTGGATTTGCTACCCACGATGCGAGGAATACCTCATGCGAGTCCGTAGGGCTTATGCGGGTGAAATAGTCCCATGCGGGCGGGTCCAGCCTATGCGAGGAATACCTCATGCGAGTCCGTAAGGGCTTATGCGGGTAAAATAGTCCTATTCGAGGAATACCTCATGCGGGTCCGAAAGGGCTTATGCGGGTGAAATAGTCCCTTGCGGGCGGGTCCAGCCTATGCGAGGAATACCTCACGCGGGTCCACGCGACCTATGCGGGTGAAATAGTCCCAGGAATAGGATTGCTAAATGATACTGCGGGCGGATGGTCCTGCTTGATCATGAGCTTCCTAGTTTATATTGTAAGGATACTACTGTTTACTCTCATTGTTAATAAGGCACAATGTGTTGTATTTTGATTATCATATATGTCCCCGGATTTGTTTGTGTTACCCTATGGTCATGCTTTTACGAGGTGAGATTCCGGGGCATGGGACCACGAGGTATTGAGGACACAGGTGGGACTTGGTGTTCATGTATCCTTATTGGTGTTATTACATCATGGACTGCCGGCAGTGAGGAAGGATTCCACGGGCATGATTGATATTATGGGCGTGAGACCCATGGTTATATTGAGTAATGACTTTGAGGGCCTGCGTCCCTGACTTGATATGACTGCTTATGTGTTATGTACTGTAGGTTGGATATCATACATGTCTCCTGTTATTTAGATCGCTATGATTTTATTACGCATTTCATCGCTCACATACTTGGTACATTCTTCGCATCGACCTCCCGGGCTGCGTTCATGCCGAGTTTAGGATGCGCATTCGGTGATCGGCAGTGTAGGATCTGCTCAGGGTTTTGGATAAGCTCCTTCTATTCCGGAGTTTATCTTTGGTATATGTCCTTCAGTACAGGCTTTGTATAGTTTTGGGTACGGCGGGGCCTTGTCCCGTCATAGTTCAGTTTAACTCCTAGAGGTCTGTATTCATATGTGGGATTGGACTCATGTACAGTGTAGTGTCTTTTATTATGTATATTATATGGCAGCACTCCGGCTTTGCCTTGCACGACGCTGGTTTTAAAGAAAAAAAATAGGTGTTATTTCAGCCCGCACTTACTTGTATTGTTAAGGTAGCGGTTCCTGTGTAGGCACCGCCACGCCCGGTTCGGCCGTGACAGAGTGGTATCGTGAGCAAGTCCTCGAATGTCTACGCACCGTGTCTAGTAGAGTCTTGATTATCGGTGTTGCGCGCCACAGCCATAAACAGGAGGCTACAGGACATTTAGGAGTTGGTTTCTATTCTTCTCACTCTAAGATCGTGCCATAGAGCTGTGTTAGTAAGATAATTCCTCTCTGACGTATTGTTGTGTTACAGTTATGCTTCCAAGGAGGGCAACACTACTGTAGGGCAAAAGAGTAGCAGGAGCTACTAGTCAGACTCAGAGAGTTGATAGGGCTTATACCCAGGGTATACCGGATGTTGTTCCGCAGTCGGCGAGTTCTTCTGCGCCAGGTTTTGAGGCCCCAGCACCAGAGCCTCCGCTTCTGTTAGAGAAGACTATAGGTCACGAGGAAAGCCAGTGTTATTGACCAAGATAGCGGTGCTAGCAATAGAAGTGATAGTACCCTGCAGGTAGGATACTTTGATTAGTAAGTGAGAAGTAAGAATGTTGACAAGAATGATAGGTGAACCGAGACTATAGTTGTATAAAGTTCACAAGTTGTAATTGCCCCATGATGTGTAAGACCAATAGGAAGATTGCAAGAGAAATACTTTGGCTTATGTGACGAACCTCTAGTGAATAGGGGATAGGGTAAGAAGTACCTTAAGATAAGAGAGATTTATTCCAGACTAAGAACGAGAAGTTAAGTGTGACGGTGAGTCGGATTATGGACTCATTTCGGGTCAGCCGATAGTATGGAATGGGGTAATGTCAGTTAGAAATGGTCCCGTTATGTGATAGGGTCCAGAGGATGTCAGGCCCAAGTTTAGTTATTCGTTGTACGAGTTTGTGGACTCGTTCCACCGGAACTAGGTCGTAAGGACCGAGAAGAGCCTTAGCGGAAATTCAAGTAGCTTAATGGCCAGGTTTGATTAGTAACTCCACGGAGTGAAGAACAGAAACGATATTGAGATTTTGTACGTGTACTAGATAAGTTTGAAAGTACGAGAAAGTATGGCAAGTAAGGAAAGAAAGGAACCTCTAAGGATCCCGTGTTTTGGGAAGACTGTAACCTTCGAGTTTTGTGAGAAGGGGGTCGCGGACGGAAGGTCCATTGTTATGTTTACGTATGATGTGGTGGCCATGTGTGGCATCGTTGGTCTTGTGCAGTTTTGATCGATAGGCATAGTATAGAGATTGTGCCGGAGTGTGTATAGCTTGGCAACCGACTAAGAACATTCGGGGACGAATGTTTCTAAGGTGGGAAGAATGTTACACCCCGTAAGTGCATAACATGTAAAAAATAATGTACGAAAGGAAACAAGACTTGGAAATAGGTACGAAAGGAAGAATTGTTTTTCCGACGGAAAATCTTCCGAACGTCGGAAAGGAAAAATGTTCGTTGTTGAGAATTGGATTCTCAAAATTCATTATTTGAAAAGTATGGAACTTGTTAATATTATGGAAATTTATCTTTACGGATTTGGTCATGTGGGGCCCACCCGAGGAATTTTACGTTTGTACCCACGAGGTTACGAAATTTTATGGACGAATGAGAGGCGACATGGCACCCCATAAGTGGTCTTGGTCGAATTAGAGGAGGGGTATTATGGTCATTGAACATCTTGGAAGATAAGTCTTCAAAGCTTGACATAATTGACTAGTCAACTTGCCACTTAGGCTTGATCCATGTGATTTTAATCCTAGCCTCACATTTGTTTAAGTCTAAGCCCTCCATTGTGTGTTATAAGGTTAATACTAGTGCAAGACTAGCTCATTTACACTTAGAAAATTTTAGAGAACCATTGTTCTAGCAACATTGCTCTCGGGTTTGCATACTTTACCCACACAAAAATTTGTGATTTTGATCCTTTGTTCACAAGACTTAAAACCAAGGTTCCTAACAGTGTTGTAAGGTTATCTCAATAGAAATATTTTGGAAAAAAACGTATTTTTACGTTAGTCGCAAGGCGGAAACTAAGGGAGTTCTTCAACTTTGAAGTTAGAACTTGAAGATGGGTTCTTCATAGGCCTCTAAGGAGTGCTTGGAGCGGATTGGAACCTAAGGAAAGGAGCTAAGAATTGCTAAGGCGCGACTTTGGAATCTTGGAAATTTTAAGGGCTTTAAAGGTATATTCTTGTCGTTTTAGCAATTAAGGTTTACTTATCATTGTTTCTATGGTTATTAGCAAGCATGAGTTATATAGTATGAAGTTTGATAAGTATTTTGACTATTGGAACCCTAATCCGAAATCTAGCATGTTTAGCTTTAAGATTGGAATTCAAGTTGATTATTAGTTTAAGTCGTCGCATGTTGAATAAAGAAGGAAATTGTAGTTGTTGAAGTTGTTTAGACTATATAACATGTTAGACCTTAGAACTTGGAATTGTAAGAAGGATTGGAAAAGACGTAGTGTGATTGGTTATATGTTGGCCGAGAATGGCTAGTGAAGTTTTATACTATTTCGTATGAATTGTGGGGCGGAATTTTACACGTGGTGTAAGGCGTGTAATCCCCTTTGGTTGGATGTTGTTTGGAGCCTTAAATGTGGCTTGTTGGTTATTGTATTCGGCCTTGAAAAAGGTGGCAAAGTAAGTAGAAACAAAGGAGGTGCTGCCCGATTTTCCGTAGAATTAGAGACCGTATACTTAGTATTATTCTACGTAGAGACTAGAAGTTGATAATCTTGTTGTGACCATTATAGGTTGACACTTCTACGTACGACGTATTCGGCTTAGCTTGTGGATATTAGCCGAAAAGGTATGTGAACTATCTCCTCTTCTAGCATGATTCCTTAGAATAAAGAAAGTAAGTTCTACTCCTTGAATGATCCATTCCTTGCTTGTATTTGGATTGCCTAAAATAGAATTTGTTCTATGTACTTCCTTCAGTGTACTTTGATGTTTAAATTGTAAGTAGTATAATCCATTTCCTTAGGGAAGTTTGGATTCTTAAAAGTGAAGGTATTTTTCTTAAAGTACATAGAGACTTGAAAAGGAAGTGGTTTCCAAATCTTTTGGCTAGTGCCTTAGTTCTAAAACCTAAAGGTCATTATAATGACTTTAGGAGTCAAAGGAGTGATTTACTTATTTGATTTAAAAGAGGAGAAATGACATGATTTAAGAGAAGTAACTCGTTAAGGGTGAAGTTACTTGAGGTTTAAAAAGTAGAAGAAAACTTGTTTTCTAACTATTAAGAGGCTTGAAGTATTTTAAAAGTTGAGAACTTGATTTGTAAGTATGTGATACTTGGTTTTAATAGTATAAGTCTCTTGGTTATCAAGGAATGGATACGTCTAAAACCATAAAAAGGTTATAACGGCTTTATGGGAAGTTGGTTATAACAGCTTTATGGAAGGTTTAGAAAGTTGTCTATTTTGATTAAATCGGCATAAGTTGCCTAGATTGTGAAAATTTGGAGTTACTTGATTTCAAGCTTTGAAATGAGTTTTCTAAAAGTGTAGTAACTTACTTTGAAAAATAGACACGCTGATACTACGTGTTAGTATCTTGGGGCTTTACATAGAAATGAGTCTTTTATAAAGGAATGTACGTACGTAGTACTTTGGCTTGTTAAAAGAGAATTATTCTATGTATAACTTGATTAGTACTTTGGCTTGATAAATTGAGGATTTGTCTAAGTGTGCCTTGATAAGTACTTTGACTTGTTAAAAGAGAATTATTCTAAGTGTGCCTTGATAAGTACTTTGGCTTGTTAAAAGAGAATTATTCTATGTATGCCTTGATTAGTACTTTGGCTTGATAAATTGAGGATTTGTCTAAGTGTGCCTTGATAAGTACTTTGGCTTGTTAAAAGAGAATTATTCTATGTATGCCTTGATTAGTACTTTGGCTTGATAAATTGAGGATTTGTCTAAGTGTGCCTTGATAAGTACCTTGGATTGTTAAAAGAGAATTATTCTATGTATGCCTTGATTAGTACTTTGGCTTGATAAATTGAGAATTTGTCTAAGTATGCCGTGATAAGTACTTGGGCTTGTTAATTGAGAATTGCCTATGTGTGCTGGAAATAGCCGGTTGTGTGCTATTGGTATATCAGTAGTTTCGGGGTCATTCCCCGGGTTTGTGGCATTTGCATAATTCCGTGGATTTGCTACCCATGATGCGAGGAATACCTCATGCGAGTCCGTAGGGCTTATGCGGGTGAAATAGTCCCATGCGGGCGGGTCCAAATTTATGCGAGGAATACCTCGTGCGAGTCCGTAGGGCTTATGCGGGTGAAATAGTCCTATGCGAGGAATACCTCATGCGGTCCGGAAAGGGCTTATGCGGTGAAATAGTCCCTTCGCGGGTCCACCTATGCGAGGAATACCTCACGCGTCCACGCGACCTATGCGGGTGAAATAGTCCCAGAATAGGATTGCTAAATGATATCGCGCGGATGGTCCCGCTGATCATGAGCTTCCAAGTTTATATTGTAAGGATACTATTGTTTACTCTCATTGTTAGTAAGGCACAATGTGTTGTATTTTGATTATCATATATGTCCCCGGATTTGTTTGTGTTACCCTATGGTCATGCTTTTACGAGTGGGATTCCGGCATGGGACCACGAGGTATCGAGGACACGTGGGACTTGGTGTTCATGTATCCTTATTGGTGTTATTACATCATGGATCGCCAGCGGCGGAAGGATTCCACGCATGATTGATATTATGGGCGTGAGACCCATGGTTATATTGAGTAATGACTTTGAGGCCTCGCCCCTCGACTTGATATGATCGCTTATGTGTTATGTATCAGAGGTTGGATATCATACATGTCTCCCGTGTTATTTAGATCGCTATGATTTTATTACGCATTTCATCGCTCACATACTTGGTACATTATTCGCATCGACCTCCTTCGGCCGTTCACGCCGCAGTTTAGGTACGCAGCTTCGGTGATCGGCAGTGTAGGATCCTCGCCGTGGTTTTGGATAAGCTCCTTCTATTCCGCAGTCTATCTTTGGTATATGTCCTGGCATGTGCTTTGTATAGTTTTGGGTACGGCGGCCTTGTCCCGCCATAGTTCGATTTAACTCCAGAGGTCCGTATTCATATGTGGATGGACTCATGTATGCAGGTAGTGTCTTTTATTATGTATATTATATGGCAGCCCTGTCGGCTTTGCCTTGCACGTACGTTGGTTTTAAAGAAAAGAAAAAGAGGTGTTATTTCAGTTCCGCAGCTTATTTGTATTGTTAAGGTAGAAGGGTTCCCAGGTAGGGCACTACCACGGCCCGGTTCGGCCGTGACATGCATTTCTTTCCCGCTTCCCTAACTACCGGAAAACATAGGCTCTATCCTTATCGGGTCATACAAGACACAACCTAGCCCAACACCCAACGTTATCATAATAACCTAACCTCTTGTCTCACGAGGGGTTAGAACTATAGTCGTGGTCCACTTATCTTCCAATAATCGAAAGCCTTTCTCATTCCTGCGAAATATTCGTATCCTTAATCTCACTTATGGTTCTGCTTTCCTTTCTCTGTGCAACCAAACTTGGTCACTAAACTTAGACTTAATTCCTTTGCTTGCCTCATGGCTAAGACTTCATCACAATCACAATTTAGGGGAGAGGTTTTCCTTGATCTCGTCAAGTAACAATCCTATTATTCTCTCCCAGCTCGTAGAGATAATAGCCAGGTGTTACCACATTTCCTCGAAATGTTTTTACTTCCCATTATTTATTAATGGTCCTTACACTAGTCTGGGGTAATCATAACTCAGGCAACTTACATGACCATAGTCGTATTCTCCTTTATCATTCTCGGTCATATCCTTACCTTAGGCTTATTATTAGCAAAAGTATTTCTATCTTGATTCATAATCGCATAGCCATACAAACGTATTTCACCGCATTTATATCTTTACGATACTTCCTCGACCAATTCGCACGCTGCTCTTAATCACCCCAACACAACACTTTTCCCACGGTTATTTAAAATCAGAACCTATGGCATGACGATACCAAGACCTTACTACCTCATATCCTCGTTTAACAAATACGGGTGCACGCAACCCATAATACGTAAATCGTCGCTTTACGTGGGGAGAGAACTTATCTCCCTTTCTTAAACTTTCCTCGAGTCACAACCCTAATCACAGGGTCCTCTTGCGGTCCAAGAATTATCTAATCATCACGCACCGCTTTAAGTTCGTAGATTTTCCAACCTACCAAAGATGCCTCGACTTTCCGGCAAAGACTCGTACTTATTTTATTCTTGCCTTGTACATTTTCCTGAAATTATCCGGAAGGTCGTGGCCCTGACCGCCACACCAAACCAACTCCAAGTACCTCCAAGGGCACTTAACACAAATTCCTCCAAATTCAATTATTACTTACTTTCTGCGTCAATTTACCTCAGTGAACAAGTCACACGACTTAAAAAGAAAAACAATGATGCCAAAGAAGGAAGGATAATTCATCGTTACTACCACTTCTCTTCCTTTACACCGATAATCACTTACCGTAAAACCGAATCGAGCCAATCTCTCTCTCGCCAACGTTGGCTAACAAGAGGCCAACCGCCCGCATCATAATGACCTCAATGTCATAACAATACCGCTAGGTCTGCTAGTGGTCCAACGATCAGATCGTTACGGCAATTATCTACCCGCCGGCTACCACCCAACACTCACGTGTAGTCACCACGAAAGGTCCTCATGGATTCGTGCTCCATTTCTTTACACTTGGTCGCTCTCTTTTCACCGTCGCACTCTTTCCGTATTTCCAAACTTATACTAGCATACGACATAAATTCCATACTATTTCTCGCCTCCTCTTGGAGTTACTAAATTAAATAATATAAGGCCCATTCCTGCTTCACAACCTGAACGGTGGAACACGCCCACGAACCCGTAAAATGATTAACTAAACTTGGGCCTTGCACTGCGTGACTCGCCACGTGGCGACTACTACCAACTGATCCCATTTCATTCAAGCTATGGGCGACCCTTAATAGGTCCCCAACCCGACTCGGCCGATTTAACTCTTTTCCTTAGTCTGCCTTAACTTTTACTACCCGAGAAGGCCTTATATACCTAAGGTCTCGGTGGTTATCACATTCTTAGGCTCGCAATTTCTGTGCTCCATGCCTACCTTATCATCCTCGTAAACGGGTACAAAACTTATCGTAATACCATAATCGTGTTGTCTTGACCACAACAACCATACATACTCCATACGGATCTCAGTCGTACCATTTTTGAAATCCTACTACGTAGCTCAATCTATTAACATAGTCTCCCATTAATTCCCTTAATAATAACTTCTTAAGGTCCATTCCTTCTCGATATTTCATCATTTCCTAATTATCTCAAATTAGTACGTACAACCTTGATGAGAATTCATTAAACTGTTTCATACCTTCCCGGTATTTATTTAGTCCTTACCAAATCCTGGTAATCTAAAATCATTATGGGCAACACGCTGCCCCAATTTCATACATAAATCCGTATAGTTGTATGTCACAATACCAACTACAAATATTACCAACCCGATACGCAATCCATATAATCTTTCCCGGTCATCACGCTTTCTCGTAGTCGCAAACAATCATAACTTGTTAGGAGAGACGACTAACCATACAAATTTCTATCGCACGATCTTAGAGTGAGAAGAATGGAAACTAATCCTAAATGTCCTGCAGCCTCCGATTATAGATGTGGTGCACAACACACCGATAATCAAGACTCTACTAGACACGGTCTCAGACACTTTCCGAGGACTAATCGCTTCGATACCACTTTTATCACAACCCGATCCTGCTCGCGATCGTGCCCTACAGGCACCCCTTTCGGTATACAACAGAGAATAGCAGCGGAACATACACAACTTATAAAATGCTTAAACATAAAATAACAACAGGCTAGCCGATAAGGCCACCTTTTCGTACAATATATGCAAAAAAACAAGACATTTTTTTCTTTACAACCCAATCCACAAATGTGACTACACTCTAAGAATAACAACTCAAGTGACAGGGCCCCGCCATACCCCTGAATGTACAACGACCGACAATACCAGGGATAAGCCTCCGGAATAAAGGAGCTTCTCAACAACTGAACAATGATTCTAAAAGCGAGGATCAGCAACATGTACTCTACCTGCGGCATGAACGCAGCCCCCTGAAGGAGGTCAGTACAACATGTACCAAATATGTGAAACTGAAAGTACTGTAATGAAATCATAAGTCTATAATATAACTGGAGACATATATGATAGCTCAATTAATAAGACACGGCCTTACTAACAATGAGAGTAATCAAAAGTATACTTACAACATAAAAATAGGAAGCTCGCGATCAAAGCAGGACCACCCGCCCGCAGTATCATTAAGCAATCCTACTTCTGGCACTATTTCACCCGCATATGTCGTGTGGACCCGCATGAGGTATTCCTCGCATAGGCTGTATCCGCCCGCATGGGACTATTTCACCCGCATAAGCCCATAAGGACTCGCATGAGGTATTTGTCACGACCCATTCCGGGGCCCGTGACTGGTGCCTTACCCGGACACCCAAGTAGTCATACATCAGAGAAAATCAGCGGAATATAAAAATAAGACATGAAACAATTGTAAAATGAGACACGCTTTATCCGAGAAAATGTCGCTTTCGCATATATATATATAAACCAAAATCGCGCTACATCCCAACTGCATAATAGACTACTGCACTTCTAAGAAGATAAACAACTATGGCGGGACAGGGCCCCGCCATACCCTGAATGTACAACTATCTACAACAACAGGGAGATCATACCCAAAAGTCGAGCCTCCGGAGAAGATGGAGCTCCTGACACCAAAGCAAAAGATCCTAAGGATGCGGATCTAGCACCGCTTCCTTACTCGCAAAGATGAACGCACCCAAGGAGGTCAGTACGACAGGTACCAAGTATGTGAAACTGTAAAGTACTTAAATGAAATCATATCAATTTAAAACCAGTTTTACAAATATGTACGAAACAAACAAGGTAACCGCACATAGTGCCACATCACAAACAAGAGCAATAAGAGGTAAACTGTAACATGTCTCTTTCTAGGCTGCGAATGATCGAAGCAAGGCCAATCGCCCATAGTATCATTAAGCATGCCTAATCCTGGACTCCCGCAGTCCGCATAGGCCACTCACGTAGGCCCGCATGAGGTATTCCCCGCATCGAGGGTAGCTACTCCTCGGCATCGTCCTGGACTCGTAGTCCGCATGGCCACATAGACCGCATGGCCACAAGGACCGCACACTAACCTGGAACTCTCGTAGCTCCGCATAGGCCCCCGGGACCCGCATGAGGTATTCTCGAATCATAGTCACACAGACTGCCTGAGCTATACCCCGCATCGGAGGGCAGCTTAACCCCCGGTATCATGTCAAGAGGTGAGTGATATAATACTAACGTAACAGCTTATCGTTAAACAACATAAGCACAATAAGAATAACCTCTTTACACAAACGTTTACAAGATACTAACACACATAGCATCACAATATATCTACTCAACAAACCATCTTATTATACTTTCCAGAATCAATACAAGTCTTTCATAAACACATAAGTAAACTGTTCCTTTTATCTTTCTTAAGTCGTTATACCTAACTTCCCATAAAGCTAGTATAACTCTTAAGCTTTTTGTTTTAAAAACAAATATTCTTCTTCTTTCAAAAATGATTTATAATTCTTTTGAAAAGACTTCAAGATTCTTATTATTCAGGCTTAAGTCAAAAGACATTACCGTAAAACTACGTCCATTTAACACACGTACGCTCACCGCACTATATATATATTTTAAAATATCATGCTCAAGAGTATAGGGAGAATCACATACCTCCTCGGTGAAATCCACCTGCCAAGTCGAATATGTCGCGCGCAGAGAATCAACCTATAATAGTCAGGTACATCTATCAATGTCTAGACTACTCTGTAGACTATTCTAAGCAGAGGGTTGTTTATTCTACGGAAATTTGGGCAGCACTTCCCTACCCGTCAAGCTACACAAGTCTCATCAGAATACACCCCATGTAAGTACAGTTCAATTCTTCTTTATTAAACTTCGATGTGATTTCTTCAATACTCTTCAGATTATCCTTCAAAGGTAATTACATTCAATTCTCTTCTTTAATATCCTTCTATGTGTTTTATACTTATTTCTATACTTCTACAGTATGTATTCTCCAATTACAATAGAAGGATAAGATTATTTACCTCTATAAGCCCAATATTATCCAAGTATAAATGTCGATCCTGAGCAAGGTTTAGCTCCTAATCAACGCCCAATCCGCCTCCAAGAAACCCTTAGAAGTTTCTACACAACTTCTACTTACAACTTCAACCAACAATGAAGTTTCTCCTAGGGTTTCGTTTAGTGGCTAAAGGAAGTATAGTAGTATTTTCCTGACTCTAAGTATAGAGGTAACTTTGGAAATACTACAAGGGATTGGCTAAGGTATTTTTGGGGATAGTAACAACCCTTGAGAGTATTTCTACCAAGAGGGGTAGTGTTTGGCTAGGGCTTCCAAGAGGGGAGGGGAGGTTTGCCGAGACTACAAGGAAGGGGAGGAGAGGGTGTTTCGGCTAGGCTCTTTTGGAGGGGGGGAAAGAGAGCTTTGGACGAGAGCTCTTAAGCGAGAAGGGGGATTTTGAGACTTGGAAGATAATTTGTGGATGAAGAACTTCTTCAACTTAGGGGGGTATTTATAGGGCCTTCAATGGCCAAGATGAAGCCAAGTGGTAGGCAAGTGTAAGGTGGAGATTTAGGCAAGTGTCCTTATCCATCTACTACACAAATATCCTACCAACTCCTTGACCAATAACTTAGCACAAAAAACGTGCCAAGGCAAGTCCTTTGTCGTCACTGGCGGTGACAAGTGTCACCCTCTCGTTGGTCCAAAATATTTCATCTCTCGGAAAAATCCGCAAAAATAATAAATGACATAGCCGGAATTTTCCCTACGCAAAGTTTGGAAAATGTTTCGTCGGAAAACGATTCTTTTTGATAGGTGTGCACAATTTTTCGTCCCCCCTATGCCGAACTAAGGCTAAACTTTTGTACGTACGCCCTTACGTACATACTCTGGAAATACGGGGTATAACAGTATTCATCGCATCGTGGGTAGAAAATCCACGGAAACAGGTGGTATAACTATCTTGGGGATTCACCCCTCAATTATACTCTTACCCTGAAGCAGGTGGTATAACTATCTTGGGGATTTACCCCTCAGATATACTCTTACCCTGGAGAAGGTGGTATAACTATCTTGGGGATTTACCCCTCAGATATACTCTTACCCTATCTCAACTGGTCATCATACATAACATAAGCCCTACCGGCTTATCATACATAACATAAGCACTACCGGCTTATCATACAATAAGCAAGTTAAGAAATCCCCCTAACTTCTTATTAACCTTATTCATATACACTCTCATTTTAGTTTACTTAAGGCACTAACATGTCATTATAAATCCGGGAGTTAACCCAAAGTACTACGTACTTCTATTCTTTTAAAATTACTCATTTTCATATAAAACTTCCAAGATACTAATAACCGTAGTATCAAGTCATAACTACATTTTAAGACAAGTCACAATACCTTTTTAGAAAATACACTTTCGGGCTTCTAAATCAAGTGACTTCTTTCTTTTAAAACCTTAAGCAATTGATGCCTTTAAATCAATTTGCCTTTCGTTATTTCAAGTCATTTAACATACTTAAATTACTTAGAGTAAACCACTCTTTTTAACTTTCCATAAAGCTATTATAACCAACTTCCCATAAAGCCGTTATACTAGCTTTATACATTAGCAACTTACATACTTCTTTATAACCAAGAGACTTAAATTTTCCAACAAAACAAGTATCAATAATACTTTCAACATACTTATGTCTCTTAACTTTTGAAAACCAAGATATCCTTAATATTTAAACAAGTGAGTTAATTCCCTAACTCAATCAACTTGGACATTCTTAAAATAAGCCAAGGATATCAAATGGACCTAGATTGTCAAAATTTTGTACGTCTACCGTACTATACATTTACAACTTATTCATGCTCAAGAGATAAGAAAGTTCCACATACCTCTTCGGTTTAATCCACTTGCTAAGTCTAATTCACCGTACGTAGTATGTCAACCTATAATGACCATAGTACGTCTATTAACTTCTAGTTTCAAACGTAGAATATTCCAAGTGCAAAGCTACTAAATTCTACGGAAATTCGGACAGCACTTCCTTTGTTTCTACATACTTTGCCACCTTTTTCAAGGCCGAATTCAATAACCAAACACGCCACATTTAAGGCTCAATCAATGTAGTTATCAATAGGGGATTACACGTCTACAAGACGTGTAAAATTCCGCCCCACAATTTATAACAAACTAGTCCAACATATAATGTCATTCTCGGCCAAAGGTGTAACAACATAACAATCTTTCCAATTCCTTTTCAATTCAAGTTGTTTCGTATAACATGATATCAAGCCGCAATCGATTATAGCTACTACATTCTTCAAGTAGGTAACATGCGACAATTCAATTTATCGATCAAATTGGATTTCAATTTCAAATGGCTAAACATGTCATTTTCGGATTTGAGCTTCCAATTTTCCATAACACTTATCAATCTTCATAACACATATCACATGATCATTTCTAACTTATAATAACATGGAATCTTCAATTACAAAAGTAAGACGAAGATTATACCTCATTTAGCCCAAATATGCTCCAAGATTACAAGTCGATCCTTAGCAACTTTAGCGCCTCTTTTTGACATTCCAATCCACTCCAAGCAACCCTTAGAAGCATATGATGAACTCATCTTCAAGTTCCAACTTCAAAGTTGAAGAACTCCTTTAGTTTCCGCCTTGCGACTAATACGAAAACGCCATTTTCCAGGATCTTTCTATTGAGATAACCTTACAATATACTTAGGAACCTTGGTTTAAAGTATGGGAATTATTGGACAACAATTGAATTTTTTTCTCCTCAAACCCTTGCTAAAGCCGAGAGCACACTTGTGTGTCTTCAAATTTTCTTGAAAATTTTCTAAGTGTATAAGCTTGTCTTGCAACTAGTAGACATATATAACACTAGGAAGGGTCTAGATTAGCACACATGTGGGGCTTAGATGTGTTTCACATGGATCAAGCCCAAGTGGCACTTTGACAAGTCAACAATGTCAAGCTCCTTGTCTTTGCAAGACTTGGTCATTTAAATTATGGTCAAATGACCATTTTAACCATGCCATTTTCGTCCAAGACCACTAAGGGGGGGGGGGTGACACGTGTCGCCCTCCCATTCGTCGCAATATTCGTTTTCCGACAATTCCATAATTCCGATAAATTTTTTACTCGTCTCAAACCTTAACATTTTTGAGTTCTTACGTACGTTCTTATAAACATATCCTGAAATTCCGGGGTGTAACATTCTTCCCCCCTTAGAAACATTCGTCCCCGAATGTTCCTTTGGGAGTCACACTTAAAGATAGCGACATAGTCTTCTTTTACAACCCCTACATACCAATAATACCACACGCAACCACATAACAATGCTCATACTAAAATGTCGACCTGAACCCCCATGTGTCCACGTCGGCTATCTGCATAAAGCTTCTACTGACTCTGAGCTTTCTCATAATCTTTCCTGGATAAGCTTCGCATTATCCGCAGCCCGCTGAATCAAATCTGGACCAAATAACTGAACCTCGCCTACGTCGAACCAACCAACCGGCGATCTACACTTTCTACATACAAGACCTCATACAGGGCCATCTAAAAACTGGAAGGGTATTTGTTATCGTACGTAACACAACAAGAGGCAATTAACCCTCCTGGCTATTTCTGAAATCAAGAACATAGGCCCGCAACCTATCCTCAAGTGCCTGTATAGTACGCTCTGCCAGACCGTCGGTCTGAGGGTGTAATGCAACACTGAGACTCACTTGTGTCCCTAATCCCTTCTGAAAAACCTCCAAAAGTTATCCGTAACCGAGCTCATCTGTCTGTCATCATAAACGTAGGAACCCCGTGCAGTCTCACAATCTCTCTGCTATACAAGCTAGCATAAACCTCAGCCGAGTAAGTGGTCCCAATCCGGAAGAACACGGCCGGTTTCAACAGCCTATTTACCATGACCCCCAGGGAGTCGCACTTCCTCCGAGTACGATGCCACCCTGTAACAAGATCCATATTAATTACCTCTCATATCCAGGTTGGGAATTCAATCGCCTGCAATAGCCCACTGGGCTTCTGGTGCTCAACCATGACCTGCTACTAACTCGGACACTAAACAGTAAACTCCGCTATGTCCCTTTTTCCGGTCATCTTACCCATACATATATCTGAGGTCACGACACAACTTAGTCGACCCCGAGCAATTTGAGCAATAAGCACTGTATTCCTCCCCTAAAACCTGCTGACTAGTCCTGCAACACCGGGTACACACAATCTATCCTCATATCACAGCACCCCATCCGGTGCTACTCAAACAGGCTCTTCCCCTCTCGGAGAGCCGTATCTCGATACCGTATCGTAACTGGATCCTCATACTGTCGCCTCTCTAAATCGGAAGTGGCGTAATTTCCTTTCCTGCTTCCCTAACTACCGGGAAAACATAGGGTCTATCCTTATCGGGTTGCGTCAGCACACAACCTAGCCCAACACCCAACGTGCTATCATAATAACCTAACCCTCTTGTCTCACAGGAGGGGTTAGAACTGTAGTCGTGGTCCACTTATCTTCCAATAACTGAAAGCCTTTCTCATTCCTGCGAAATATTCGGGTATCCTTAATCTCACTTATGGTTCCTATTTCCCTTTCTCTGTTGCAACCAAACTTGGTCACTAAACTTAGACTTAATTCTTTTGCTTGCCTCATGGCTAAGACTTACTGTCAATCACAATTTAGGGGAGAGGTTTTCCTTGATCTCGTCAAGTAACAATCCTATTATTCTCTCCCAGCTCGTAGAGATAATAGCCAGGTGTTACCACATTTCCTCGAAATGTTCTTACTTCCCATTATTTATTAATGGTCCTTACACTAGTCTGGGGTAATCATAACTCGTGCAACTTACATGACCATAGTCGTATTCTCCTTTATCATTCTGGTCATATCCTTACCTTAGGCTTATTATTAGCAAAAGTATTTCTATCTTGATTCATAATCGTACAGTTTCATACAAACGTACTACCTGCATTTATATCTTTACGATACTTCCTCGACCAATTCGTACGTCGTTCTTAATCACCCCAACACAACACTTTTCCCACGGTTATTTAAAACTGTAACCTATGGCATGACGATACCGAAGACCTTACCAGTCTCATATCCTGCGTCTAACAACATGGGTGCACGCAACCCCATAATACGTAATACTGTCCTTTTACGTGGGGGAGAGAACTTATCTCCCTTTCTTAAACTTTCCTTGGAGTCACAACCCTAATCACAGGGTCTTCTTGCGGTCCAGTAATTATCTAATCATCACGCACCGCCTTTAAGTTCGTGTAGATTTTCCAACCTACCAAAGATGCCCTCAGCTTTCCGCCGGCAGCACTCGTACTTATTTTATTCTTGCCTTGTACATTTTCCTGAAATTATCCGGAAGGTCGTGGCCCTGACCGCCACACCAAGCCAACTCCAAGTACCTCCAAGGGCACTTAACACAAATTCCTCCAAATTCAATTATTACTTACTTTCTGCGTCAATTTACCTCAAGTGAACAAGTCACACAGACTTAAAAAGAAAAACAATGATGCCAAAGAAGGAAGGATAATTCACTGGTTACTACCGCTTCTCTTCCTTTACACTGGATAATCAGCTTACCAGAAAACTGGAATCGAGCCAATCTCTCTCTGCAGTCAACGTTGGCCTAACAAGAGGCCAACTGGCCCGTACTCATAATGACCTCAATTTCTCATAATACCGCTAGGTCGCTAGGGTCCAACGATCAGACGTTACGGCAATTATCTACCCGCCACTACCACCCAACACTCACGTGTAGTCACCACGAAGGTCCTCGTGGATTCGGGCTCCATTTCTTTACACTCGTCGCTCTCTTTTTCATCGGTCGTACTTTTCCGTACTTCCAAACTTATACTAGCATACGTCATATAAATTCCATACTATTTCGGCCTCCTCTCTTTGGAGTTACTAAATTAAACAATATAAGGCCCATTCCGGCTCACAACTGAAACGGTGGAACACGCCCACGAACCCGTAAAATGATTAACTAAACTTGGACCTTGCACCTCGTGACTCGCCACGAATGACTACTACCAACTGATCCTTTTTCATTCAAGCTATGGGGCGACCCTTAATAGGTCCCCAACCCGACTCGGCGTCGTATTTAACTCTTTTCCTTAGTCTGTCTTAACTTTTTACTACCTGAGAAGGCCTTATATACCTAAGGTCTCGGTGGTTATCATATTCTTAGGCTCGCAATTTCCAGGCTCCATGCCTACCTTATCAGTCCCCCGTAAACGGGTACAAAACTTATCGTAATTGTCACGACCCGTTCCGGGGCCCGTGACTGGTGCCTTACCCGGGCACCCAAGTAGTCATACATCAGAGAAATCAGCGGAAAATAAAACAACCAAGATATGAAACAGTATAAATTGAGACACAGCTATCTGAAGCAAAGTTGCCTTTCGGCAATACATATATAATTACCCAAAATGAACAGTTACATCCCAACCTTACAACAGGTCTACAGACCTCTAAGAGTTTTAAAACAACAATGGCGGGACAGGGCCCCGCCATACCCCTGAATGCAAATATCTACAACGACAGGGGACCATACCAAAATGCTAAGCCTCCGGAGAAACGGAGCTTTTCCGACGCTGAAACGGTGATCCTAAGAACGGGGATCAACAGTAGGAGTACCTTTACCTGCGGCATGAACGCAGCCCCCCGAAGGAGGTCAGTACAACAGGTACCAAGTATGTGAAACAAAATATCAGAAATGAAATCATAGTAGTCTATATAAAGCGGGAGACATGTATGATAACCAAAACTACTTCACAATAAATAAATAGTATGTCAAGTCGTGACTCACGCCTCAAAGTCATCATAAAACCGCACGGTAAGTGCGAGGGCATAGCCGACTACTAAAACCCCAAGATAACAAGGGCGTAAATCAGTATCATGAGATCTGTCTGCATCGTCACATGATCAAAGCCGCCACTCGCCCGCAGATCTAATGCGCGCGTCAGCCCGGAACTTTCCAGAGCTCCACGGGCCATTCTAATGGCCCGCGTGAGGTATTCCCGATCGAGGGTAGCTACTCCCGGCAGCCGCCCGGACTCGCGTCCGCGTGGCCATAAAGACCGCATGACCACAAGGGCCGCACACTAACC
This sequence comes from Przewalskia tangutica, assembly GCA_029844215.1. Lineage (NCBI taxonomy): Eukaryota > Viridiplantae > Streptophyta > Magnoliopsida > Solanales > Solanaceae > Przewalskia > Przewalskia tangutica. The sequence goes on from CM056725.1 coordinate 74,920,131, forward strand.
TGGAACTCCCGTAGCTCCGCATAGGCCATACAGACCTGCATAAGGTATTCTCGAATCATAGGTCACTAGACCCGCCTGAGTCTACCCCGCATCGGAGGGCAGCTTAACCCCCGGAGTTATGAGTGATATGATATCAACATAACCGCTTATCGCTAAACAACATAAGCACAACAAGGGATAACCCCTTTACACAAACATCACAAGACACTAACTCACGTAGCATCCTAACATGCTTACTTATCAAGTCAACAAGAACGTATTACAAGATTATCACAAATCAATACAATCAAGTTATTCACACAAGGTACTTTCTACATTATGATAATAAGTTCGGGTTTTTAGCCCCAAAGTACTTCATGTATTACTCTTTTAAAAGATCCGTTTCTTTCACAAAAGTCATACAATACCCGTAGTATAAAAATAGAGTAATTTTCTTTTGAAGTAAGTCAAAACCACTTCTCTTTGTAAAATCAAGTAACAACATTCTTTTCCTAACGTTCAAGTTTGCCTAGTTTCAATTACTCAAGTTTCTCATTTTCGAAAGGTTTCGTAGTTCATAGCTTTAATCCTTTAAAACAATTTTGAGAAACATATACCCTAAGTGTGAGTAGGTTATTATTATTCGTAACAATCTTATTACAGCAACCATGATCTAGTAGTATCATTTTGTCTCATCTTAGCTCCTATGCAGATGTAAGTTTCTACTGGTTTTAATAATACTTATTAGTCACAATATTTCCCTTTATTAGCGCTGCTGTGTTTTGTTCGACATTTATTCTGATTGGTAAAACATCATTCCTTTTGAAAACCAAAAATACTATTTACTCACGAATGAGGTTTCACACTTTTTAACAAAATTCATATTAGTACAATAAGTCAAGTCTCTTATTTCCTTAAATCAATAAATCGTCCTTTTTATCACTCTTAAGCCGTTATACCTAACTTCCCACAAAGCTAGTATAACTCTTAAGCTTTTAAAACCAAGTGTTACTCTTCTTTCAAAAAGGTTTCTTAATTCTTTTGAACTACTTCAGATTCTTTTTATTCAGGCTTAAGTCAGAAGACATTGCCGTAGTTATTATTCAGGCTTAAGTCCGAAGACATTGCCGATAATTATTATTCAGGCTTAAGTCCGAAGACATTGCCGTAATTATTATTCAGTTAACACACGTACGTCTATCATACTATATACATATTTATTTAAAATATCATGCTCAAGAGTATAGGAAGAATCACATACCTTCTCGGCGAAAACCACCTGCCAAGTTGAATATGTCGCGCGCAGAGTATCGACCTATATCACCAAATACGCCTATCAACGTCAGATCAGATCGTATAAAGCTCTAAACAGAGGGTTCGCTATTCTACGAACATTTGGGCAGCACTTCCTACCCTGAGCTACTCAAGTTCATCAGGAAAACAATTCTATGTAAGTAGATTCTATTATTCTTCTTTAAGCCCTTCATCGTGATAATTCAATTTTATTCGCAATATCCTTCTAAGTATTAATACTTATTCCTATACTTCTACAAGATATATATTCTAATTACAAAAGGAGGATAAGGTTAATTACCTCGGTAAGCCCAATAATATCCTAGATAAAAGTCGCTTTGAGCAAGGTTTAGCTCCTAAGTTGTGCGCTCAGAGTCTAAGAAAACCCTAGAAGTTCTTCACAACTTCTACTAAGGACTAAGGGATTTGGGCTAGGGTAATTTGGGCATTATAACAATACTAGAAGGCAACTTTTCTACCAAGGGAGGGGGTAGGTTTCTGCTAGGCTAGGGGAAGGGTTGCCTCGCCAAGGGCCACTTAGGCTAGAGGAGAGGTGTTTGGACAAAACTTAACAAGAGAAGGAGGAATTTCAAGACTTGGAAAGCTTGTTTGTGGATGAAGAACTCTTCATCATAAGGGGGTATTTATAGGTCAAGACATGGCCAACCAAGGGCCAAGATGGTGCCAAGTGCAAGGCAAGTGTAGGGTGAGGATTTAGGCAAGTGTCCTTGGCCAACTTGCACACAAAATATCCTACCAACTACTTGACAAAAATTGTCATCCAATTGGCCTCAATGCCGTGTAACATCCATCAATGAGAGGGTGACAAGTGTCGCCCTCTCGTTGGTCCAAAATGCTTCGTCTCTCGGAAAAATTCGCAAAAATTAGAAATGACATAGCCGGAATTTATCCTACGCGAGTTGTGTAAAACGTTTCGTCGAAAAACGACTCTAATCGGGTGTTGTGCACAAAGTGAAATCGTCCAAGCCAACTAGGGGGGGGGGGAGTGACACGTGTCGCCCTCCTATACGTCCAAAATATTTCAACTTCCGAAAATATCCACAATGGCCAAAATCTTGAAAACAAAGTGGGCCCCACAAAACCGTAAATTTCCCCCGCGGGCCCCACGTGACCATTTCCGAAAATATAATTCCAAAATTCTCTAATATTCCAAGAAGTCCGAATACCAAATCTGAGAATCCAATTCCCATTAACGAACCTTTTTCCTTCACAAAAACCGGAAACTTTTCCGTGGAAAAATCACCTCTTACTTCCTTTCCAATTTCAATGTCGTATTCTCGTACGTACGTCCTCGCATACATACCCTGGAACTACGGGATATAACATTCTCCCCTCCTTAGAAACATTCGTCCCGAATGTTCCTTCTAGGTCTCAAAACAGACAGGCGACAGTGTAGTCCTTACTGCTATACTTACGGAAACAACCATGTCACACCTGGCCACAACACAACAAGCGCACATACTTATCTCAAAGTCCACGAGGAATCACCTCAATCCCAAAAGCTCCTTCTCGAGGTCTAAAAAGATACTCCCTTCGCACCTACTCTTTACAAACGAAATAATCACACCTATGCCTGTAATACATGTTCGCTTCTTCCCTTACTCGTCGTACCCTTCTCGTACACTCGAACTCTTTCTCATAACTTACCATGTTTCGCATCGCTTCCACCGACTGAGCTGCCAATAACCTCTTCTGGATAGGCTCCACCCTATCCACGCCCTGCTGAACAAGTACAAACCAACTATCTGCACCTTGCTTACATCGAATCAGTCGATCAGAAATCTTACACTAGCGCTTATAAAAAGGCTCCAAACGGTGACACCCGAATACTGAAATGGTAGCTATAATATATACTCAACAAGAGGCGAAGAGTCCTTACAGCTACTCCCGAAATCCAATCACTTGCCCGAGGGTGAATGCGACACTGAGATTCACCTGAGTTCCTAACCTTGCCTGGTAACTCTTCCAGAAAAGAAACAGCCGTAACTTGGACTCCCCTGTCAGCCATAAGGTGAAGGTAGGCACCCCGTGCAGCCTTACAACCTTCCCGAAATAATCATCTCGCAACTTACTACCGAGTACACGGTTTGACTAAAAGATAAGACGGGCTGACCTCATCGGCCTGACTATTGGTCGAACATATCCACGAACTCGTACAATGGTTAACTAAACCTGGGCCTAACACCCTCGTGACCCTAACACAAAACGGGACCACCACAAACTGACCCCATCACCAAACAGGGCGTGGGTCGACCCGCAACACGGCCTCAACCCGACCTGGAAACGCGCAAAACACTAGCTCCACTTTTGTCACTTTATCGCGAGTCCCACTCCGAGGACCCAACAAATGGTACCGGGCTGCTTGCGATCCCATACACAGCGGACGTGCCATACGGAGAGCCACGGTTCGGGTCTGTTCCCGCGGTAGAGGCTCTGGCCTCTTTATACGCTCAGCCCCCCGAAGGGACAATCTTACTAATCACGTTACGAAAACCTAGCGGTCTTCTAAGCTCACTACCCTCTTTCATTTCACAATACCCAGGGATTTCCCACAAAAATATCTCACGAATACTATGCACCTCGATAAGGGTCAAACACGAAATAATTCTTTTACCAAAGATGGCCTCGCCTCCAAGGTCTCTACGTATAATATTCTAAGGCTCCCACTTTCTCTATCCCCCAATCTTACCCGGTTAACTAAAAATAATTCTAATCACACTAACACCATGCTAACCGAAAACAATACTTAATATATATTCGCATCTTACTACACATATAAATCTCTAAAGGTTTAAGGATATACCAGATTCGCGCTGACTTCCCTAGGTCGTTCTAATCAATCCCGCCCTGTTGGGCGCATAGCTGGGAAAGGTGATGAACTATCCACTGATCCCGGAGGCTGAGTCCCTACATCCCCGCCTACTCTGGTTGGGCAATTCCTCGCAAAATGGCCCTGCTGGCCGCAAACATAACAAGCTGTCGCAGAAGCACGACACTCCCCACGATGACATCGACCACAACGGCCACACCGAGGTGGGGGTGGCCTTCTCTGGCTAACACCCCCTCCTCTCCGAACCACTGCATCCACAACTGATCTGGTAGGCTGAGTCCTCCTACTTGCCTCCTTCCTCATAGAACATTCCTTTGTCATATGGCCCTGACGGCCGCAAGAAAAACAAGCACCGCAAAAGACGCATTTCCGACGACGCCGCCACACCGTGGAACACCGAGGAAAATCAACTCGTGAGGACACTGCATCGGGCGAGGCGCATGTCTAATATCCGCTGAGGCGTTCGCCTTGAGAGTTACCAAATGATCCCGCCAATCGCCTCTTCGCCGCTTCCGGTTACTCGCCGATCTCTACATCTCTCACCACGCATAATCTCAACGCAAGCTCGCCCATTCTCGATCGACGCTACTTTTCACAACCCTTCTTAAGATAATCATCCATATCCTTGGTATACCGTACATAAAATACTCCCGGCCGCCAAATCCTTGCTAGTAATGTGGCCGTCTCCTTCCAATCCATATTTTCGCTCAAGTCGTGGAATCAAGGTCCAGATGTCATGGCCGCAGAGGAATCGCCGCGTGCCAAACTCTGCCGCCGCAACGCCTCGTTCCTCGCATGAGCATCACCTCAGTGATGATTGGGCCTGTGCCCTTCTAAATCTCTCAGACACTACTCGCAGCCTCCTTCGCCGCTTTGCCCTTCTCGGGCCCGAGTTACTGGCGTGAGGCATAATCGTAAAGGAAAGGAATACGTTAGAGGTCAAACTTATAACACGACTCTAAAGCACGATCTCGAGTGAGAAGAATGGAAACCAATCCTAAATATCCTATAGCCTCACGATTATTGGTGTGGTGCACAACACACCGATAATCAAGACTTACTAGATACGGTCTGTAGACACTTTCCGAGGATTAATCGCTCGATACCACTTTTGTCACGACTGCCCGGCCCGTGGATCGTGCCTTACCCGCACCCAAGTAGTCATACATCGAGAAATCACGGAAAATAAAACAACCAAGATATGAAATAAAGATAAATTGAGACACGCCTATCTCATAAAAGTTGCCTTTCGAATACATATATAATTACCCAAAATGAATAGCTACATCCCAACCTTACAACAGTCTACGGACTCTAAGAGTTTTAAACAACAATGACGGACAGGGGCCCCGCCATACCCTCAATGCAAATATCTACAACGACAGGACCATACCAAATGCTAAGCCTCCGAGAAACGGAGCTTTTCCGACGCTGAAACGGTGATCCTAAGAACGGATCAACGAGGAGTACCTTTACTGCTGCAGATGAACGCACCCCGAAGGAGGTCGAGACAACAGTACCAAGTATGTGAAATCAAAATATCAGAATGAAATCATAGTAGTCTATATAAAGCAGGAGACATGTATGAAAACCAAAACTACAGATCACAATAAATAAACAGACATGTCAAGTCAGGTACTCACGCCATCAAAGTCATCATAAAACCGTGCGGGTAAGTGCGAGGCATAGCCGACTACTAAAACCCCGAAGACAACAAGGACGTAAATCATCATGAGATCTGCCTAGGCCGTCACATGATCAAAGCCGCCACTCGCTCGCAAAGATCTAATGCGCGCTCTAGCCCCGAACTTTCCGTAGCTCGCACGGGCCATTCTAATGGCCCGCATGAGGTATTCCCGCATCGAGGGTAGCTACTCCGGCAGCGTCCTGGACTCGCCCGCATGGCCATAAAGACCGCGTGACCACAAGCGGCCGCACACTAACACGAACTCCCGTAGCTCGCATAGGCCATACAGACTGCATAAGGTATTCTCGAATCATAGGTCACTAGACCCGCTGAGTCTACCCCGACGGAGGCTTAACCCCTGAGTTATGAGTGATATGATATCAACATAACCGCTTATCGCTAAACAACATAAGCACAACAAGGGATAACCCCTTTACACAAACATCACAAGACACTAACTCACGTAGCATCCTAACATGCTTACTTATCAAGTCAACAAGAACGTATTACAAGATTATCACAAATCAATACAATCAAGTTATTCACACAAGGTACTTTCTACATTATGATAATAAGTTCGGGTTTTTAGCCCCAAAGTACTTCATGTATTACTCTTTTAAAAGATCCGTTTCTTTCACAAAAGTCATACAATACCCGTAGTATAAAAATAGAGTAATTTTCTTTTGAAGTAAGTCAAAACCACTTCTCTTTGTAAAATCAAGTAACAACATTCTTTTCCTAACGTTCAAGTTTGCCTAGTTTCAATTACTCAAGTTTCTCATTTTCGAAAGGTTTCGTAGTTCATAGCTTTAATCCTTTAAAACAATTTTGAGAAACATATACCCTAAGTGTGAGTAGGTTATTATTATTCGTAACAATCTTATTACAGCAACCATGATCTAGTAGTATCATTTTGTCTCATCTTAGCTCCTATGCAGATGTAAGTTTCTACTGGTTTTAATAATACTTATTAGTCACAATATTTCCCTTTATTAGCGCTGCTGTGTTTTGTTCGACATTTATTCTGATTGGTAAAACATCATTCCTTTTGAAAACCAAAAATACTATTTACTCACGAATGAGGTTTCACACTTTTTAACAAAATTCATATTAGTACAATAAGTCAAGTCTCTTATTTCCTTAAATCAATAAATCGTCCTTTTTATCACTCTTAAGCCGTTATACCTAACTTCCCACAAAGCTAGTATAACTCTTAAGCTTTTAAAACCAAGTGTTACTCTTCTTTCAAAAAGGTTTCTTAATTCTTTTGAACTACTTCAGATTCTTTTTATTCAGCTTAAGTCAAGACATTGCCGTAGTTATTATTCAGGCTTAAGTCCGAAGACATTGCCGATAATTATTATTCAGGCTTAAGTCCGAAGACATTGCCGTAATTATTATTCAGTTAACACACGTACGTCTACCGTACTATATACATATTTATTTAAAATATCATGCTCAAGAGTATAGGAAGAATCACATACCTTCTCGGCGAAAACCACCTGCCAAGTTGAATATGTCGCGCAGAGTATCGACTATATCACCAAATCGCCTATCAACGTCTAGATCAGATCAGATAAAGCTCTAAACAGAGGGTTCGCTATTCTACGAACATTTGGGCAGCACTTCCTACCCGGTGAGCTACTCAAGTCTCATCGTGAAAACAAATTCCATGTAAGTACGCTTCTATTATTCTTCTTTAAGCCCTTCTTTGTGATAACAGTTCAATTTTATTCTGCAATATCCTTCTAAGTATTAATACTTATTCCTATACTTCTACAAGATATATATTCTAATTACAAAAGGAGGATAAGGTTAATTACCTCGGTAAGCCCAATAATATCCTAGATAAAAGTCACTGAGCAAGGTTTAGCTCCTAAGTTGTGCGCTCAGAGCTCAGAAAACCCTGAAGTTCTTCACAACTTCTACTAAGGACTAAGGGATTTGGGCTAGGTAATTTGGGCATTATAACAATACTAGAAGGCAACTTTTCTACCAAGGAGGGGGTAGGTTTCTGCCAGCTGGCTAGGGAAGGGGTTGCCTCGGCCAAGGGCCACTTAGGCTAGAGGGGAGAGGTGTTTGGACGAAAACTTAACAAGAGAAGGAGGAATTTCAAGACTTGGAAAGCTTGTTTGTGGATGAAGAACTCTTCATCATGGGGGTATTTATAGGTCAAGACACGCCAACCAAGGGCCAAGATGGTGCCAAGTGCAAGGCAAGTGTAGGGTGAGGATTTAGGCAAGTGTCCTTGGCCAACTTGCACACAAAATATCCTACCAACTACTTGACAAAAATTGTCATCCAATTGGCCTCAATGCCGCAGTAACATCCATCAATGAGAGGGTGACAAGTGTCGCCTCTCGTTGGTCCAAAATGCTTCGTCTCTGAAAAATTCGCAAAATTAGAAATGACATAGCGGAATTTATCCTACGCGAGTTAGTAAAACGTTTAGTCGAAAAACGACTCTAATCGGGTGTTGTGCACAAAGTGAAATCGCCCAAGCCAACTGTGGGGAGTGACACGTGTCGCCTCCTATACGTCCAAAATATTTCAACTTCCAAAATATCCACAATGGCCAAAATCTTGAAAACAAAGTGGCCCCACAAAACCAGAATTTCCATGGCCCCACGTGACCATTTCCAAAATATAATTCCAAAATTCTCTAATATTCCAAGAAGTCCGAATACCAAACTGAGAATCCAATTCCCATTAACGAACCTTTTTCCTTCACAAAACCTAAACTTTTCCGTGGAAAATCACCTCTTACTTCCTTTCCAATTTCAATGTCGATTCTCGCACGCACGCCCTCGCATACATACCACGGAACTACGGATATAACATTCTCCCCTCCTTAGAAACATTCGTCCCGAATGTTCCGTCTAGGTCTCAAAACAGACAGGCGACAGTGTAGTCCTTACTGCTATACTTACGGAAACAACCATGTCACACCTGGCCACAACACAACAAGCGCACATACTTATCTCAAAGTCCACGAGGAATCACCTCAATCCCAAAAGCTCCTTCTCGAGGTCTAAAAAGATACTCCTTCGCACCTACTTTACAAACGAAATAATCACACCTATGCTCGTAATACATGTTCGCTTCTTCCTTACTGTCGTACTTTCTCGCACACTCGAACTCTTTCTCATAACTTACCATGTTTCGCATCGCTTCCCACTGACTCTGAGCTGCCAATAACCTCTTCTGGATAGGCTCCACCCTATCCACGCCCTGCTGAACAAGTACAAACCAACTATCTGCACCTTGCTTACATCGAATCAGTCGATCAGAAATCTTACACTAGCGCTTATAAAAAGGCTCCAAACGGTGACACCCGAATACTGAAATGGTAGCTATAATATATACTCAACAAGAGGCGAAGAGTCCTTACAGCTACTCCCGAAATCCAATCACTTGCCCGAGGGTGAATGCGACACTGAGATTCACCTGAGTTCCTAACCTTGCCTGGTAACTCTTCCAGAAAAGAAACAGCCGTAACTTGGACTCCCCTGTCAGCCATAAGGTGAAGGTAGGCACCCCGTGCAGCCTTACAACCTTCCCGAAATAATCATCTCGCAACTTACTACCGAGTACACGGTTTGACTAAAAGATAAGACGGGCTGACCTCATCGGCCTGACTATTGGTCGAACATATCCACGAACTCGTACAATGGTTAACTAAACCGCCTAACACCTCGTGACCTAACACAAAACGGACCACCACAACCGACCATCACCAAACAGGGCGTGGGTCGACCCGCAACACGGCCTCAACCCGACCTGGAAACGCGCAAAACACTAGCTCCACTTTTGTCACTTTATCGCGAGTCCCACTCCGAGGACCCAACAAATGGTACCGGGCTGCTTGCGATCCCATACACAGCGGACGTGCCATACGGAGAGCCACGGTTCGGGTCTGTTCCCGCGGTAGAGGCTCTGGCCTCTTTATACGCTCAGCCCCCCGAAGGGACAATCTTACTAATCACGTTACGAAAACCTAGCGGTCTTCTAAGCTCACTACCCTCTTTCATTTCACAATACCCAGGGATTTCCCACAAAAATATCTCACGAATACTATGCACCTCGATAAGGGTCAAACACGAAATAATTCTTTTACCAAAGATGGCCTCGCCTCCAAGGTCTCTACGTATAATATTCTGAGGCTCCCACTTTCTCTATCCCCCAATCTTACCCGGTTAACTAAAAATAATTCTAATCACACTAACACCATGCTAACCGAAAACAATACTTAATATATATTCGCATCTTACTACACATATAAATCTCTAAAGGTTTAAGGATATACCAGATTCGCGGCACTTCCCCTAGGTCGTTCTAATCAATCCCGCCCTGTTGGGCGCATAGCTGGGAAAGGTGATGAACTATCCACTGATCCCGGAGGCTGAGTCCCTACATCCCCGCCTACTCTGGTTGGGCAATTCCTCGCAAAATGGCCCTGCTGGCCGCAAACATAACAAGCTGTCGCAGAAGCACGACACTCCCCACGATGACATCGACCACAACGGCCACACCGAGGTGGGGGTGGCCTTCTCTGGCTAACACCCCCTCCTCTCCGAACCACTGCATCCACAATCGACCGTAGGCTGAGTCCTCCTACTTGCCTCCTTCCTCATAGAACATTCCTTTGTCATATGGCCCTGACGGCCGCAAGAAAAACAAGCACCAGTAAAAAGACGGCATTTCCCGGGATGACGCCTGCCACACTGTGAACACTGAGGAAAAACTGAACCCTGTAGAGGGACACTCTGCACTGGCGGAGGCGCATGTCTAATCTGCTGTTGAGGCGGTTCGCCTTGAGAGTTACCAAATGATCCTGCCAATCGGGCCCTCTTCGCCGCTTCCTGCTACTCGCCGATCTCTACATCTCTCAGCCCGCTGCACATAATCCTGAACGCAAGCCTGGACCATTCCTGACTGACGGACTACTTCTTCACAACCCTTCTTAAGATAATCATCCATATCCTTGGTATACCGGTACATAAAATACTCCCTGGCTGCCAAATCCCTTGCTAGTAACAGGGCCGTCTCCTTCCAATCCATATTTTCTGCTCCAAGTCGTGGAACTGAAGGTCCAGATGTCATGGCCGCAGCAGAATCGCCGCCACGGCCAAACTCTGCCGCCGCAACGCCTCGCAATTCCCGCATGAAGCATCACCCCAGGTGATGATTGGGCCTGTGCCCTTCTAAATCTCAGACACTACTCGCGACTCCTGGCCGCCTTGCCTTCTCAGGCCCGAAGTTGCTGGCGAGGCATAATCGTAAAGGAAAGGAATACGTTAGAGGGGTCAAACTTATAACACAGCTCTAAAGCACGATCTCGGAGTGAGAAGAATGGAAACCAATCCTAAATATCCTATAGCCTCCTGATTATTGGTGTGGTGCACAACACACCGATAATCAAGACTCTACTAGATACGGTCTGTAGACACTTTCCGAGGATTAACTGCTCTGATACCACTTTTGTCACGACCCGTTCCGGGGCCCGTGACTGGTGCCTTACCCGGGCACCCAAGTAGTCATACATCAGAGAAATCAGCGCCTGAGCAAGGTTTAGCTCCTAAGTTGTGCGCTCCGGTAGCTCCAAGAAAACCCTAGAAGTTCTTCACAACTTCTACTAAGGACTAAGGGATTTGGGCTAGGGTAATTTGGGCATTATAACAATACTAGAAGACAACTTTTCTACCAAGGGAGGGGGGTAGGTTTCGGCTAGGCTAGGGGGGGGGAAGGGGTTGCCTCGGCCAAGGTCCACTTAGGCTAGAGGGGGAGGTGTTTGGACGAAACTTAACAAGAGAAGGAGGGAAGTTCAAGACTTGGAAAGCTTGTTTGTGGATGAAGAACTCTTCATCTTAAGGGGGTATTTATAGGTCAAGACATGGCCAACCAAGGGCCAAGATGGTGCCAAGTGCAAGGCAAGTGTAGGGTGAGGATTTAGGCAAGTGTCCTTGGCCAACTTGCACACAAAATATCCTACCAACTACTTGACAAAAATTGTCATCCAATTGGCCTCAATGCCGTGTAACATCCATCAATGAGAGGGTGACAAGTGTCGCCCTCTCGTTGGTCCAAAATGCTTTGTCTCTCGGAAAAATTCGCAAAAATTAGAAATGACATAGCCGGAATTTATCCTACGCGAGTTGTGTAAAACGTTTCGTCGAAAAACGACTCTAATCGGGTGTTGTGCACAAAGTGAAATCGTTCAAGCCAACTAGGGGGGGGAGTGACACGTGTCGCCCTCCTATACGTCCAAAATATTTCAACTTCCGAAAATATCCACAATTGCCAAAATCTTGAAAACAAAGTGGGCCCCACAAAACCGTAAATTTCCCCCGCGGGCCCCACGTGACCATTTCCGAAAATAAAATTCCAAAATTCTCTAATATTCCAAGAAGTCCGAATACCAAATCTGGGAATCCAATTCCCATTAACGAACCTTTTTCCTTCACAAAAACCGGAAACTTTTCCGTGGAAAAATCACCTCTTACTTCCTTTCCAATTTCAATGTCGTATTCTCGTACGTACGTCCTCGCATACATACCCTGGAACTACGGGATATAACAGTAATACCATAATCGTGTTGTCTTGACCACAACAACCATACATACTCCATACGGATCTCACTCGTACCATTTTTGAAATCCTACTACGTAGCTCAATCTATTAACATAGTCTCCCATTAATTCCCTTAATAATAACTTTTTAAGGGTCCATTCCTTCTCGACAAACTCATCATTTCCTAATTATCTCAAATTAGTACGTAAACCTCGATGATAATTCATTAAACTGTTTCATACCTTCCCAGATTTATTTAGTCCTTACCAAATCACGTAATCTAAAATCATTCTCGCAACACGCTGCCCGACCTCATACATAAATCCAGATAGTTGTATGTCACAATACCAACTACAAACATTACCAACTGGATACGCAATCCATATAATCTTTCCGGTCATCACGCTTTCTCGTAGTGGCAAACAATCATAACTTGTTGTGAGAGACGACCCTAACCATACAAATTTATCGCACGATCTTAGAGTGAGAAGAATGGAAACAAATCCTAAATGTCCTGCAGCCTCCTGATTATAGATGTGGTGCACAACACACCGATAATCAAGACTCTACTAGACACGGTCTGTAGACACTTTTCGAGGACTAACTGCTCTGATACCACTTTTGTCACAACCCGACCCCGGGCCCGCGACTGGTGCCCTACCTGGGCACCCCTTTCGGTATACAACAGAGAATAGCAGCGGAACATACACAACTTATAAAATGCTTAAACATAAAATAACAACAGGCTAGCCGATAAGGCCACCTTTTCGTACAATATATGCAAAAAAAACAGTACATTTTTTTTCTTTACAACCCAATCCACAAATGTGACTACGCACTTAAGAATAATAACAACTCAAGGGACAGGGCCCTGCCATACCCCTGAATGTACAACGACCGACAATACCAGGGATAAGCCTCCGGAATAAAGGAGTTTCTCAACAACTGAACAGTGATTCTAAAAGCGAGGATCATCAACATGTACTCTACCTGCGGTATGAACGCAGCCCCCCGAAGGAGGTCAGTACAACATGTACCAAATATGTGAAACTGAAAGTACTGTAATAAAATCATAAGTCTATAATAAAACTGGAGACAGGTATGATAACTCAATTAACAGTACACAGTGCCTTACTAACAATGAGAGTAATCAAAAGTATACTTACAACATAAAAATAGGAAGCTTGTGATCAAAGCAGGACCACCCGCCCGCAGTATCATTAAGCAATCCTACTCCTGGCACTATTTCACCCGCATATGTCGTGTGGACCCGCATGAGGTATTCCTCGCATAGGCTGTATCCGCCCGCATGGGACTATTTCACCCGCATAAGCCCATAAGGACTCGCATGAGGTATTCCTCGCATCGTGGGTAGAAAATCCACTAAACAGTGGTATAACTATCTGGGATTCACCCTCAATTATACTCTTACCTCAAGGTGGTATAACTATCTGAGGATTTACCCTCGATATACTCTTACCCTGGAGAAGGTGGTATAACTATCTTGGGATTTACCCTCGATATACTCTTACCCTATCTCAACTGCCATCATACATAACATAAGCCCTACCGCTTATCATACATAACATAAGCACTAATGGCTTATCATACAATAAGCAAGTTAAGAAATCCCCCTAACTTCTTATTAACCTTATTCATATACACTCTCATTTTAGTTTACTTAAGGCACTAACATGTCATTATAAATCCGGGAGTTAACCCAAAGTACTACGTACTTCTATTCTTTTAAAATGACTCATTTTCATATAAAACTTCCAAGATACTAATAACCGTAGTATCAAGTCATAACTACATTTTAAGACAAGTCACAATACCTTTTAGAAAATACACTTTCTGCTTCTAAATCAAGTGACTTCTTTCTTTTAAAACCTTAAGCAATTGATGCCTTTCAATCAATTTGCCTTTCATTATTTCAAGTCATTTAACATACTTAAATTACTTAGAGTAAACCACTCTTTTTAACTTTCCATAAAGCTATTATAACCAACTTCCCATAAAGCCGTTATACTAGCTTTATACATTAGCAACTTACATACTTCTTTATAACCAAGAGACTTAAACTTTCCAACAAAACAAGTATCAATAATACTTTCAACATACTTAAGTCTCTTAACTTTTGAAAACCAAGATATCCTTAATATTTAAACAAGTGAGTTAATTCCCTAACTCAATCAACTTGGACATTCTTAAAATAAGCCAAGGATATCAAATGGACCTAGATTGTCAAAATTTTGTACGTCTACCGTACTATACATTTACAACTTATTCATGCTCAAGAGATAAGAAAGTTCCACATACCTCTTCGGTTTAATCCACTTGCTAAGTCCAATTCACCGTACGTAGTATGTCAACCTATAATGACCATAGTACGTCTATTAACTTCTAGTTTCAAACGTAGAATATTCCAAGTGCAAAGCTACTAAATTCTACGGAAAATCGGACAGCACTTCCTTTGTTTCTACATACTTTGTCACCTTTTTCAAGGCCGAATTCAATAACCAAACAAGCCACATTTAAGGCTCAATCAATGTAGTTATCAATAGGGGATTACACGTCTACAAGACGTGTAAAATTCCGCCCCACAATTTATAACAAACTAGTCCAACATATAATGTCATTCTCGGCCAAAGGTGTAACAACATAACAATCTTTCCAATTCCTTTTCAATTCAAGTTGTTTAGTATAACATGATATCAAGCCGCAATCGATTATAGCTACTACATTCTTCAAGTAGGTAACATGCGACAATTCAATTTATCGATCAAATTGGATTTCAATTTCAAATGGCTAAACATGTCATTTTCGGATTTGAGCTTCCAATTTTCCATAACACTTATCAATCTTCATAACACATATCACATGATCATTTCTAACTTATAATAACATGGAATCTTCAATTACAAAAGTAAGACGAAGATTATACCTCATTTAGCCCAAATATGCTCCAAGATTACAAGTCGATCCTTAGCAACTTTAGCGCCTCTTTTTGACATTCCAATCCACTCCAAGCAACCCTTAGAAGCATATGATGAACTCATCTTCAAGTTCCAACTTCAAAGTTGAAGAACTCTTTTAGTTTCCGCCTTGCGACTAATACGAAAACGCCATTTTTCCGGGATCTTTCTATTGAGATAACCTTACAATATACTTAGGAACCTTGGTTTAAAGTATGGGAATTATTGGACAACATTTGAATTTTTCTCCTCAAACCCTTGCTAAAGCCGAGAGCACACTTGTGTGTCTTCAAATTTTCTTGAAAATTTTCTAAGTGTATAAGCTTGTCTTGAAACTAGTAGACATATATAACACTAGGAAGGGTCTAGATTAGCACACATGTGGGGCTTAGATGTGTTTCACATGGATCAAGCCCAAGTGGCACTTTGACAAGTCAACAATGTCAAGCTCCTTGTCTTTGCAAGACTTGGTCATTTAAATTATGGTCAAATGACCATTTTAACCATGCCATTTTCATCCAAGACCACTAAGGGGGGGTGACACGTGTCGCCCTCCCATTCGTCGCAATATTCGTTTTCCGACAATTCCATAATTCCGATAAATTTTTTACTCGTCTCAAACCTTAACATTTTTGAGTTCTTACGTACGTTCTTATAAACATATCCTGAAATTTCGGGGTGTAACATTCTTCCCCCCTTAGAAACATTCGTCCCCGAATGTTCCTTTGGGAGTCACACTTAAAGATAGCGACATAGTCTTCTTTTACAACCCCTACATACCAATAATACCACACGCAGCCACATAACAATGCTCATACTAAAATGTCGACCTGAACCCCCATGTGTCCACGTCGGCTATCTGCATAAAGCTTCTACTGACTCTGAGCTTTCTCATAATCTTTCCGGGATAAGCTTTGCATTATCCGCAGCCCGCTGAATCAAATCTGGACCAAATAACTGAACCTCGCCTACGTCGAACCAACCAACCGGTGATCTACACTTTCTACATACAAGGCCTCATACAGGGCCATCTAAAACCTGGAAGGGTATTTGTTATCGTACGTAACACAACAAGAGGCAATTAACCCTCCTGGCTATTTCTGAAATCAAGAACATAGGCCCGCAACCTATCCTCGTGCTCAGATAGTACGCTCCGCTGCACTCGCCGGTCGAGGGTGTAATGCAACACTGAGACTCACTTGTGTCCCTAATCCCTTCTGAAAAACCTCCAAAAGTTATCCGTAACCGAGCTCATCTGTCTGTCATCATAAACGTAGGAACCCCGTGCAGTCTCACAATCTCTCTGCTATACAAGCTAGCATAAACCTCAGCCGAGTAAGTGGTCCCAATCCGGAAGAATACGGCCGGTTTCAACAGCCTATTTACCATGACCCCCAGGGAGTCGCACTTCCTCCGAGTACGATGCCACCCTGTAACAAGATCCATATTAATTACCTCTCATATCCAGGTTGGGAATTCAATCGCCTGCAATAGCCCACTGGGCTTCTGGTGCTCAACCATGACCTGCTACTAACTCGGACACTAAACAGTAAACTCCGCTATGTCCCTTTTTCCGGTCATCTTACCCATACATATATCTGAGGTCACGACACAACTTAGTCGACCCCGAGCAATTTGAGCAATAAGCACTGTATTCCTCCCCTAAAACCTGCTGACTAGTCCTGCAACACCGGGTACACACAATCTATCCTCATATCACAGCACCCCATCCGGTGCTACTCAAACAGGCTCTTCCTCTCTGAGAGTCGATTCGATACCGTGACAGAATCGATCCTCATCTGTCGCCTCTAAATCAAGTAGCGTAATTTCTTTCCTCGCTTCCTAACTACCGGAAAACATAGGCTCTATCCTTATCGGGTTGCGTCGACACAACCTAGCCCAACACCCAACGTGCTATCATAATAACCTAACCTCTTGTCTCACAGGGGTTAGAATCAGTAGTCGTGGTCCACTTATCTTCCAATAACTGAAAGCCTTTCTCATTCCTGCAAAATATTCGGGTATCCTTAATCTCACTTATGGTTCCTGTTTCCCTTTCTCTGTTGCAACCAAACTTGGTCACTAAACTTAGACTTAATTATTTTGCTTGCCTCATGGCTAAGACTTACTGTCAATCACAATTTAGGGGAGAGGTTTTCCTTGATCTCGTCAAGTAACAATCCTATTATTCTCTCCCAGCTCGTAGAGATAATAGCCAGGTGTTACCACATTTCCTCGAAATGTTCTTACTTCCCATTATTTATTAATGGTCCTTACACTAGTCTGGGGTAATCATAACTCGTGCAACTTACATGACCATAGTCGTATTCTCCTTTATCATTCTGGTCATATCCTTACCTTAGGCTTATTATTATCAAAAGTATTTCTATCTTGATTCATAATCGTACAGTTTCATACAAACGTACTACCTGCATTTATATCTTTACGATACTTCCTCGACCAATTCGTACGTCGTTCTTAATCACCCCAACACAACACTTTTCCCACGGTTATTTAAAACTGTAACCTATGGCATGACGATACCGAAGACCTTACCAGTCTCATATCCTGCGTCTAACAACATGGGTGCACGCAACCCCATAATACGTAATACTGTCCTTTTACGTGGGGGAGAGAACTTATCTCCCTTTCTTAAACTTTCCTTGGAGTCACACCCTAATCACAGGGTCTTCTTGCGGTCCAGTAATTATCTAATCATCACGCACCGCCTTTAAGTTCGTGTAGATTTTCCAACCTACCAAAGATGCCCTCAGCTTTCCGCCGGCAGCACTCGTACTTATTTTATTCTTGCCTTGTACATTTTCCTGAAATTATCCGGAAGGTCGTGGCCCTGACCGCCACACCAAACCAACTCCAAGTACCTCCAAGGGCACTTAACACAAATTCCTCCAAATTCAATTATTACTTACTTTCTGCGTCAATTTACCTCAAGTGAACAAGTCACACAGACTTAAAAAGAAAAACAATGATGCCAAAGAAGGAAGGATAATTCACTGGTTACTACCGCTTCTCTTCCTTTACACCGATAATCGCCTACGAAATCGGAATCGAGCCAATCTCTCTCGCGATCAACGTTGGCCTAACAAGAGGCCAATCGCCCGCATCATAATGACCTCAATGTTCGCCATAACAGCTCGCTAGGTTCTAGGGTCCAACGATCGACGTTACGGCAATTATCTACCCGCCGGCTACCACCCAACACTCACGGGTGTAGTCACCACGAAAGGTCCTCGTGGATTCGTGCTCCATTTCTTTACACTTCGCTTCTTTTTCACCGGTCGTATTTCTTCCGCATTTCCAAACTTATAATAGCATACGTACATAAATTCCATACTATTTCTGGCCTCCTCTCTTTGGAGTTACTAAATTAAACAATATAAGGCCCATTCCGGCTCTCACAACCTGGTTCCGGTGGAACACGTCCACGAACCCGTAAAATGATTAACTAAACTTGGACCTTGCACCCTCGTGACTCGCCACGTGGCGACTACTACCAACTGATCCCATTTCATTCAAGCTATGGGGCGACCCTTAATAGGTCCCCAACCCGACTCGGCGTCGTATTTAACTCTTTTCCTTAGTCTGTCTTAACTTTTTACTACCTGAGAAGGCCTTATATACCTAAGGTCTCGGTGGTTATCATATTCTTAGGCTCGCACTTCCGTGCTCCATGCCTACCTTATCACCCTCAGAACGTACAAAACTTATCGTAATACCATAATCGTGTTGTCTTGACCACAACAACCATACATACTCCATACGGATCTCACTCGTACCATTTTTGAAATCCTACTACGCAGCTCAATCTATTAACATAGTCTCCCATTAATTCCCTTAATAATAACTTCTAAGGGTCCATTCCTTCTCGCATGATTTCATCATTTCCTAATTATCTCAAATTAGTACGTAAAACCTTGATGATAATTCATTAAATTGTTTCATACCTTCCGATTTATTTAGTCCTTACCAAATCTCGTAATCTAAAATCATTCTCGCAACACGCGTCGACCTCATACATAAATCCGTATAGTTGTATGTCACAATACCAACTACAAACATTACCAACCCGATACGCAATCCATATAATCTTTCTTGTCATCACGCTTTCTCGTAGTGCAAACAATCATAACTTGTTAGAGAGACGACCTAACCATACAAAATTTATCGCACGATCTTAGAGTGAGAAGAATGGAAACTAATCCTAAATGTCCTGCAGCCTCCTGATTATAGATGTGGTGCACAACACACCGATAATCAAGACTTACTAGACACGGTGCAGACACTTTCCGAGGACTAATCGCTCGATACCACTTTTGTCACAACCCGACCTGCTCGGATCGGTGCCCTACAGGCACCCTTTCTGTATACAACAGAGAATAGCAATGAACATACACAACTTATAAAATGCTTAAACATAAAATAACAACAGGCTAGCCGATAAGGCCACCTTTTCGTACAATATATGCAAAAAAAACAGTACATTTTTTTTCTTTACAACCCAATCCACAAATGTGACTACAGACCTCTAAGAATAACAACTCTGGCGGGACAGGGCCCCGCCATACCCCTGAATGTACAACGACCGACAATACCAGGGATAAGCCTCCGGAATAAAGGAGCTTCTCAATAACTGAACAGTGATTCTAAAAGCGAGGATCAGCAACATGTACTCTACCTGCGGTATGAACGCAGCCCCCCGAATGAGGTCAGTACAACATGTACCAAATATGTGAAACTGAAAGTACTGTAATAAAATCATAAGTCTATAATAAAATCGAGAGGTATGATAACTCAATTAACGATACGAGGCCTTACTAACAATGAGAGTAATCAAAAGTATACTTACAACATAAAAATAGGAAGCTTGCGATCAAAGCAGGACCACCCGCCCGCAGTATCATTAAGCAATCCTACTCCTGGCACTATTTCACCCGCATATGTCGTGTGGACCCGCATGAGGTATTCCTCGTGATAGTCAGATCCGCCGCACGGGACTATTTCACCCGCATAAGCCCATAAGGACTCGCATGAGGTATTCCTCGCATCGTGGGTAGAAAATCCACTAAACAGTGGTATAACTATCTGGGATTCACCTCAATTATACTCTTACCCAGGCGGTGGTATAACTATCTGGGATTTACCCTCGATATACTCTTACCCCGGAGAAGGTGGTATAACTATCTGGGATTTACCTCGATATACTCTTACCCTATCTCAACGCCATCATACATAACATAAGCCCTACCGCTTATCATACATAACATAAGCACTAATGCTTATCATACAATAAGCAAGTTAAGAAATCCCCTAACTTCTTATTAACCTTATTCATATACACTCTCATTTTAGTTTACTTAAGGCACTAACATGTCATTATAAATCCGGCAGTTAACCCAAAGTACTACGTACTTCTATTCTTTTAAAATGACTCATTTTCATATAAAACTTTCAAGATACTAATAACCGTAGTATCAAGTCATAACTACATTTTAAGACAAGTCACAATACCTTTTTAGAAAATACACTTTCGGGCTTCTAAATCAAGTGACTTCTTTCTTTTAAAACCTTAAGCAATTGATGCCTTTCAATCAATTTGCCTTTCATTATTTCAAGTCATTTAACATACTTAAATTACTTAGAGTAAACCACTCTTTTTAACTTTCCATAAAGCTATTATAACCAACTTCCCATAAAGCCGTTATACTAGCTTTATACATTAGCAACTTACATACTTCTTTATAACCAAGAGACTTAAACTTTCCAACAAAACAAGTATCAATAATACTTTCAACATACTTAAGTCTCTTAACTTTTGAAAACCAAGATATCCTTAATATTTAAACAAGTGAGTTAATTCCCTAACTCAATCAACTTGGACATTCTTAAAATAAGCCAAGGATATCAAATGGACCTAGATTGTCAAAATCTTGTACGTCTACCGTACTATACATTTACAACTTATTCATGCTCAAGAGATAAGAAAGTTCCACATACCTCTTCGGTTTAATCCACTTGCTAAGTCCAATTCGCCGTACGTAGTATGTCAACCTATAATGACCATAGTACGTCTATTAACTTCTAGTTTCAAACGTAGAATATTCCAAGTGCAAAGCTACTAAATTCTACGGAAAATCGGACAGCACTTCCTTTGTTTCTACATACTTTGTCACCTTTTTCAAGGCCGAATTCAATAACCAAACAAGCCACATTTAAGGCTCAATCAATGTAGTTATCAATAGGGGATTACACGTCTACAAGACGTGTAAAATTCCGCCCCACAATTTATAACAAACTAGTCCAACATATAATGTCATTCTCGGCCAAAGGTGTAACAACATAACAATCTTTCCAATTCCTTTTCAATTCAAGTTGTTTAGTATAACATGATATCAAGCCGCAATCGATTATAGCTACTACATTCTTCAAGTAGGTAACATGCGACAATTCAATTTATCGATCAAATTGGATTTCAATTTCAAATGGCTAAACATGTCATTTTCGGATTTGAGCTTCCAATTTTCCATAACACTTATCAATCTTCATAACACATATCACATGATCATTTCTAACTTATAATAACATGGAATCTTCAATTACAAAAGTAAGACGAAGATTATACCTCATTTAGCCCAAATATGCTCCAAGATTACAAGTCGATCCTTAGCAACTTTAGCGCCTCTTTTTGACATTCCAATCCACTCCAAGCAACCCTTAGAAGCATATGATGAACTCATCTTCAAGTTCCAACTTCAAAGTTGAAGAACTCTTTTAGTTTCCGCCTTGCGACTAATACGAAAACGCCATTTTTCCGGGATCTTTCTATTGAGATAACCTTACAATATACTTAGGAACCTTGGTTTAAAGTATGGGAATTATTGGACAACATTTGAATTTTTCTCCTCAAACCCTTGCTAAAGCCGAGAGCACACTTGTGTGTCTTCAAATTTTCTTGAAAATTTTCTAAGTGTATAAGCTTGTCTTGAAACTAGTAGACATATATAACACTAGGAAGGGTCTAGATTAGCACACATGTGGGGCTTAGATGTGTTTCACATGGATCAAGCCCAAGTGGCACTTTGACAAGTCAACAATGTCAAGCTCCTTGTCTTTGCAAGACTTGGTCATTTAAATTATGGTCAAATGACCATTTTAACCATGCCATTTTCGTCCAAGACCACTAAGGGGGGGTGACACGTGTCGCCCTCCCATTCGTCGCAATATTCGTTTTCCGACAATTCCATAATTCCGATAAATTTTTACTCGTCTCAAACCTTAACATTTTTGAGTTCTTACGTACGTTCTTATAAACATATCCTGAAATTCCGGGGTGTAACATTCTTCCCCCCTTAGAAACATTCGTCCCCGAATGTTCCTTTGGGAGTCACACTTAAAGATAGCGACATAGTCTTCTTTTACAACCCCTACATACCAATAATACCACACGCGGCCACATAACAATGCTCATACTAAAATGTCGACCTGAACCCCCATGTGTCCACGTCGGCTATCTGCATAAAGCTTCTGCTGACTCTGAGCTTACTCATAATCTTTCCTGGATAAGCTTCGCCTTATCCGCAGCCCGCTGAATCAAATCTGGACCAAATAACTGAACCTCGCCTACGTAGAACCAACCAACCGGTGATCTACACTTTCGACATACAATGCCTCATACAGGGCCATCTAAAAACTGGAAGGGTATTTGTTATCGTACGTAACACAACAAGAGGCAATTAACCCTGCCGGCTATTTCTGAAATCAAGAACACAGGCCCGCAACCTATCCTCAAGTGCAGATAGTACGCCCGCTGCATCGCGGCCCGAGGGTGTAATGAAACACTGAGACTCACCTGTGTCCCTAATCCCTTCTGAAAAACCTCCAGAAGTTATCCGTAACCGAGCTCATCTGTCTTTCATCATAAACGTAGGAACCCCGTGCAGTCTCACAATCTCTCTGCTATACAAGCTAGCATAAACCTCAGCCGAGTAAGTGGTCCTAACCGGAAGAACACGGCCGGTTTCAACAGCCTATTTACCATGACCCCCAGGGAGTCGCACTTCCTCCGAGTACGATGCCACCCAGTAACAAGATCCATATTAATTACCTCTCATATCCAGGTTGGGAATTCAATCGCCTGCAATAGCCCACTGGGCTTCTGGTGCTCAACCATGACCTGCTACTAACTCGGACACTAAACAGTAAACTCCGCTATGTCCCTTTTTCCGGTCATCTTACCCATACATATATCTGAGGTCACGACACAACTTAGTCGACCCCGAGCAATTTGAGCAATAAGCACTGTATTCCTCCCTAAAACTCGCCGACTAGTCCTGCAACACCGGTACACACAATCTATCTCATATCACAAAGACTCCCATCCGGTGCTACTCAAACAGGCTCTTCCCCTCTCGGAGAGTCGTATCTCGATACCGTATTGTAACTGGATCCTCATACTGTCGCCTCTCTAAATCGGAAGTAGCGTAATTTCCTTTCCTGCTTCCCTAACTACCGGGAAAACATAGGCTCTATCCTTATCGGGTTGCGTCAGCACACAACCTAGCCCAACACCCAACGTGCTATCATAATAACCTAACCCTCTTGTCTCATGAGGAGGTTAGAACTGTAGTCGTGGTCCACTTATCTTCCAATAACTGAAAGCCTTTCTCATTCCTGCAAAATATTCGGGTATCCTTAATCTCACTTATGGTTCCTGTTTCCCTTTCTCTGTTGCAACCAAACTTGGTCACTAAACTTAGACTTAATTATTTTGCTTGCCTCATGGCTAAGACTTACTGTCAATCACAATTTAGGGGAGAGGTTTTCCTTGATCTCGTCAAGTAACAATCCTATTATTCTCTCCCAGCTCGTAGAGATAATAGCCAGGTGTTACCACATTTCCTCGAAATGTTCTTACTTCCCATTATTTATTAATGGTCCTTACACTAGTCTGGGTAATCATAACGTGCAACTTACATGACCATAGTCGTATACTCCTTTATCATAATGGTCAGATCTTTACCTTAGGCTTATTATAATCAAAAGTATTTCTATCTTGATTCATAATCGTACAGTTTCATACAAACGTACTACCTGCATTTATATCTTTACGATACTTCCTCGACCAATTAAATGCGTCGTTCTTAATCACCCCAACACAACACTTTTCCCACGGTTATTTAAAAGCAGAACCTATGGCATGGCGATACCAAGACCTTACGGTCATATCCTGCGTCTAACAACATGGGTGCACGCAACCCCATAATACGTACATCGTCCTTTTACGTGGAGAGAACTTATCTCCTTTCTTAAACTTTCCTTGGAGTCACAACCCTAATCACGGTGTCTTGCGGTCGATAATTATCTAATCATCACGCACCGCTTTAAGTTCGTGTAGATTTTCCAACCTACCAAAGATGCCTCGCCTTTCCGCAAAGACTCGTACTTATTTTATTCTTGCCTTGTACATTTTCCCGAAATTATCCAAGGTCGTGGCCCGACCGCCACACCAAACCAACTCCAAGTACCTCCAAGGGCACTTAACACAAATTCTCCAAATTCAATTATTACTTTCACGTCAATTTACCTCAGTGAACAAGTCACACGGACTTAAAAGAAAAACAATGATGCCAAAGAAGGAAGGATAATTCACCGTTACTACCGCTTCTCTTCCTTTACACCGATAATCGACTACGTAAAACGGAATCGAGCCAATCTCTCTGCGATCAACGTTGGCCTAACAAGAGGCCAACCGCCCGCACTCATAATGACCTCAATGTGCGTCATAACAGCTCGCTAGGTCTGCTAGTGGTCCAACGATCAGATCGTTACCGGCAATTATCTACCCGCCACTACCACCCAACACTCACGGGTGTAGTCACCACGAAAGGTCCTCGTGGATTCGTGCTCCATTTCTTTACACTTGGTCGCTTCTTTTTCATCGGTCGTACTTCTTCCGTATTTCCAAACTTATACTAGCATACGCATATAAATTCCATACTATTTCTCGCCTCTCTCGGAGTTACTAAATTAAACAATATAAGGCCCATTCCGGCTCTCACAACCTGGTTCCGGTGGAACACGTCCACGAACCCGTAAAATGATTAACTAAACTTGGACCTTGCACCCTCGTGACCCTGTCACGTAGCGGGACTACTACCAACTGATCCCATTTCATTCAAGCTATGGGGCGACCCTTAATAGGTCCCCAACCCGACTCGGCGTCGTATTTAACTCTTTTCCTTAGTCTGTCTTAACTTTTTACTACCTGAGAAGGCCTTATATACCTAAGGTCTCGGTGGTTATCATATTCTTAGGCTCGCAATTTCCAGGCTCCATGCCTACCTTATCAGTCCCCCGTAAACGGGTACAAAACTTATCGTAATACCATAATCGTGTTGTCTTGACCACAACAACCATACATACTCCATACGGATCTCACTCGTACCATTTTTGAAATCCTACTACGTAGCTCAATCTATTAACATAGTCTCCCATTAATTCCCTTAATAATAACTTCTTAAGGGTCCATTCCCTTCTCAGACAGCTCATCATTTCCTAATTATCTCAAATTAGTACGTAAAACCTTGATGATAATTCATTAAATTGTTTCATACCTTCCCGGTATTTATTTAGTCCTTACCAAATCCTGGTAATCTAAAATCATTCTGGGCAACACGCGTCTGACCCTCATACATAAATCCGTATAGTTGTATGTCACAATACCAACTACAAACATTACCAACCTGGATACGCAATCCATATAATCTTTCTTGGGTCACTGCTGCCTTTCTCGTAGCTGCAAACAATCATAACTTGTTAGGGAGAGACGACCCTAACCATACAGCTCTATCGCACGATCTTAGAGTGAGAAGAATGGAAACCAATCCTAAATGTCCTGCAGCCTCCTGATTATAGATGTGGTGCACAACACACCGATAATCAAGACTCTACTAGACACGGCGTCAGACACTTTCCGAGGACTAATCGCTCGATACCACTTTTGTCACAACCCGACCGGCCGCGATCGGTGCCCTACAGGCACTTTTCGATACAACAGAGAATAGCAATGAACATACACAACTTATAAAATGCTTAAACATAAAATAACAACAATTTAGCCGATAAGGCCACCTTTTCAGACAATATATGCAAAAACAAGACATTTTTTCTTTACAACCCAATCCACAAATGTGACTACGCACTTAAGAATAACAACTCAAGTGACGGGGCCCCGCCATACCCCGAATGTACAACGGCCGACAATACTGTGGATAAGCCTCCGGAATAAAGGAGCTTCTCAATAACTGAACAGTGATTCTAAAAGCGAGGATCAGCAACATGTACTCTACCTGCGGTATGAACGCAGCCCCCCGAATGAGGTCAGTACAACATGTACCAAATATGTGAAACTGAAAGTACTGTAATAAAATCATAAGTCTATAATAAAACTGGAGACAGGTATGATAACTCAATTAACAGTACACAGTGCCTTACTAACAATGAGAGTAATCAAAAGTATACTTACAACATAAAAATAGGAAGCTTGCGATCAAAGCAGGACCACCCGCCCGCAGTATCATTAAGCAATCCTACTCCTGGCACTATTTCACCCGCATATGTCGTGTGGACCCGCATGAGGTATTCCTCGCATAGGCTGTATCCGCCCGCATGGGACTATTTCACCGCGTAAGCCCATAAGGACTCGCATGAGGTATTCTCGCATCGTGGGTAGAAAATCCACTAAACAGTGGTATAACTATCTTGGGATTCACCCTCAATTATACTCTTACCTGCGGGTGGTATAACTATCTGGGATTTACCCTCGATATACTCTTACCCTGGAGAAGGTGGTATAACTATCTTGGGGATTTACCCCTCAGATATACTCTTACCCTATCTCAACTGGCCATCATACATAACATAAGCCCTACCGGCTTATCATACATAACATAAGCACTACCGGCTTATCATACAATAAGCAAGTTAAGAAATCCCCCTAACTTCTTATTAACCTTATTCATATACACTCTCATTTTAGTTTACTTAAGGCACTAACATGTCATTATAAATCCGGGAGTTAACCCAAAGTACTACGTACTTCTATTCTTTTAAAATGACTCATTTTCATATAAAACTTCCAAGATACTAATAACCGTAGTATCAAGTCATAACTACATTTTAAGACAAGTCACAATACCTTTTTAGAAAATACACTTTCGGGCTTCTAAATCAAGTGACTTCTTTCTTTTAAAACCTTAAGCAATTGATGCCTTTCAATCAATTTGCCTTTCATTATTTCAAGTCATTTAACATACTTAAATTACTTAGAGTAAACCACTCTTTTTAACTTTCCATAAAGCTATTATAACCAACTTCCCATAAAGCCGTTATACTAGCTTTATACATTAGCAACTTACATACTTCTTTATAACCAAGAGACTTAAACTTTCCAACAAAACAAGTATCAATAATACTTTCAACATACTTAAGTCTCTTAACTTTTGAAAACCAAGATATCCTTAATATTTAAACAAGTGAGTTAATTCCCTAACTCAATCAACTTGGACATTCTTAAAATAAGCCAAGGATATCAAATGGACCTAGATTGTCAAAATTTTAGACGCTCACCGTACTATACATTTACAACTTATTCATGCTCAAGAGATAAGAAAGTTCCACATACCTCTTCGGTTTAATCCACTTGCTAAGTCCAATTCACCGTACGTAGTATGTCAACCTATAATGACCATAGTACGTCTATTAACTTCTAGTTTCAAACGTAGAATATTCCAAGTGCAAAGCTACTAAATTCTACGGAAAATCGGACAGCACTTCCTTTGTTTCTACATACTTTGTCACCTTTTTCAAGGCCGAATTCAATAACCAAACACGCCACATTTAAGGCTCAATCAATGTAGTTATCAATAGGGGATTACACGTCTACAAGACGTGTAAAATTCCGCCCCACAATTGAACACAAACTAGTCCAACATATAATGTCATTCTCGGCCAAAGGTGTAACAACATAACAATCTTTCCAATTCCTTTTCAATTCAAGTTGTTTAGTATAACATGATATCAAGACGCAATCGATTATAGCTACTACATTCTTCAAGTAGGTAACATGCGACAATTCAATTTATCGATCAAATTGGATTTCAATTTCAAATGGCTAAACATGTCATTTTCGGATTTGAGCTTCCAATTTTCCATAACACTTATCAATCTTCATAACACATATCACATGATCATTTCTAACTTATAATAACATGGAATCTTCAATTACAAAAGTAAGACGAAGATTATACCTCATTTAGCCCAAATATTCTCAAATATTACAAGTCTATCCTTAGCAACTTTAGCGCCTCTTTTGACATTCCAATCCACTCCAAGCAACCCTTAGAAGCATATGATGAACTCATCTTCAAGTTCCAACTTCAAAGTTGAAGAACTCCTTTAGTTTCCTTGCCATGACTAATACAACGCCATTTTTCCGGGATCTTTCTATTGAGATAACCTTACAATATACTTAGGAACCTTGGTTTAAAGTATGGGAATTATTGGACAACAATTGAAATTTTTTCTCCTCAAACCCTTGCTAAAGCCGAGAGCACACTTGTGTGTCTTCAAATTTTCTTGAAAAAATTCTAAGTGTATAAGCTTGTCTTGCAACTAGTAGACATATTTAACACTAGGAAGGGTCTAGATTAGCACACATGTGGGGCTTAGATGTGTTTCACATGGATCAAGCCCAAGTGGCACTTTGACAAGTCAACAATGTCAAGCTCCTTGTCTTTGCAAGACTTGGTCATTTAAATTATGGTCAAATGACCATTTTAACCATGCCATTTTCGTCCAAGACCACTAAGGGGGGGGGGGGGTGACACGTGTCGCCCTCCCATTCGTCGCAATATTCGTTTTCCGACAATTCCATAATTCCGATAAATTTTTTACTCGTCTCAAATCTTAACATTTTTGAGTTCTTACGTACGTTCTTATAAACATATCCTGAAATTCTGGGGTGTAACAGAAGCAGTAGTTACAGGTATATGCTTAACCATCTAGAGATTTGTATGCGTGATATAATGATTTTTATGTTAAGTGTTATGTTTAGATAACATTGTGTTAATTGTGATTAGAAAACATGGGCAGTTGAAAAGGTAAGTTTGGGGACATGGAAATTGTGAGCCTTAGAATATTACGTGGAGACCTTAGATGCAAGGCCGTCATAAGTAAAGGATTTTACGTTTTTGATCCTTGTCGAGATACATAATATACGTGGGGTATATTTGTGTGATAAGTCCATGAGTGGTGTGAAATGAAAGTGGGTAGTTGAGCTAAGAAGACCACTAGGTTTTCGTGACTTGATTAGTAAGATTGTTCCGGATCGGGGAACGAGAGAGTTTGGCGCGATAATGGGTCGGGTTGAGGCCAGATTGCGGGTCAACCCGCAGCCCGGGATGAAGTGAGGTAATTTTGTTGTGGTCCCGCTATTGTTATACCCCGTATTTCCAGAGTATGTACGTAAGGGAATACGTACAAAAAGTTGGGCTTTAAAGTTAGCCTTGGACGTTTTTTTGTGCACAACTCGCTTAAAGAATCGTTTTTCGACGAAACGTTTCCACAGCTTTCGTAGGGAAAATTCCGGCTATGCCATTACTAATTTTTGCGGATTTTTCCGAGAGACGAAACATTTTGGACCAACGGGAGGGCAACACTTGGCACCCTCCCATTGGTGGACTTGAATCGTCCATTTGGACGAATTGAAGAGCCTTGGCACGTTTTTTGTGCCTTGTGCACAAGTCAAGGAGTTGGTAGGATATTTGTGTATAGTTAATCCCCACCCTACACTTGCCTTGCACTTGTCTTAATCTTGGCCATTGGTTGGCCACTTCTTGACCTATAAATACCCCCTTAAAGATGAAGAGTTCTTCATCCACAAAGTTATCTTCCAAGTCTAAAAATCCTCTCCTCTCCTTAGCCTTCGTCCAACACTCCCCTTGAGTGAGTTTGGCGAGGCCTACCCCCTAGCCTAGCCGAAATCTACCCCCCTCCCTTGGTAGAAAAGTTGTCTTCTAGTATCGTTATAATGCCCAAAATACCCTAGCCCAAATCCCTTAGTCCTTAGTAGAAGTTGTGAAGAACTTCTAAGGTTTCTTGGAGCTACCGGAGCGTACAACTTAGGAGCTAAACCTTGCTCAGGCGCGACTTTATCTAGGATATTATTGGGCTTACCGAGGTAACTAATCCTAACCCTCTTTTGAATTAGAGAATACTTACTGTTGTAGTATTAGGATAAGTATTAGATACTTAGAAGAATATATCAGAATAGAATTGAACTGCTATCACAGTAGAAGGGTTTAAAAGAAGAATAATTGAACTGTACTCACATAGGACTGTTTTCACAGTAGACTTACATAGCTCACCGGGTAGGGTTGTGCTGCCCGACTTTCCGTAGAATTATGAACCCCCTGTTTAGAATGACCCTCAGAGTAGTCTTTGATAGATATCTGTGACTATTATAGGCTGACTCTCTGTGCGCGACATATTCAACTTGGCATGTGGTTTTCGCTGAGAAGGTATGTGATTCTTCCTAAAGCATGATATTTTACAATATATAGTACGGTAGACGTACATGTGTTAACTGAATAATAACTACGGCAATGTCTTTGACTTAAGCCTGAATAATACTTATGGCAATGCCTCACGGCTTAAGCCTGAATAATACTTACGGCAATGCCTCACGCTTAAGCTGAATAACAAAGAATCAAAACATTTCAAAGAATATGAATCATTTTTAAGAAGATAAATATTTGGTTTTTAAACAAAAGCTTAAGAGTTATGCTAGCTTTATGGGAAGTTAGGTATAACAACTTAAGAATGATAAAAAGGCTGTTTACTTGTTTGTTTATAAAAGCCTTGTATTGATCTCTTAAGTGTAGTAAGATTGTTTGATAAGTAGACATATCATGATGCTACCTGTGTTAGTGTCTTGTAATGCTGTGTAAGGGGGTCATTCTTGATGTGCTTACGTTGCTAACCGGTAAGTCCGTTGTATTCGCATCGTATCACCTACCCTCGACTATTATACCGGTGGGCTTGCTCGATGCGGGTCTATACGGCCTATGCGGTCTGCGAGACTATGCGAGCGGTATGCTCCGGGATTGATCATTCCGGCGTCTAGCACGATGCGGGATTCCATGGCGCGTCCGCTGAGACTATGCGGTCTTTTGAGGCTATGCGCGTGCGGGAGCCTAGGCGGATGCCGGGGTTGCTGCCCCGATCGAGGGCTACCTCATGCGGTCCACGTGTGACCTATGCGAGTG
Organism: Przewalskia tangutica; assembly: GCA_029844215.1. Taxonomy (NCBI): domain Eukaryota; kingdom Viridiplantae; phylum Streptophyta; class Magnoliopsida; order Solanales; family Solanaceae; genus Przewalskia; species Przewalskia tangutica. The sequence goes on from CM056725.1 coordinate 74,951,829, forward strand.
CGAAAGTCCAGGACTAGGCACGCAGAATGATACTATGGGCGATTGGCCTTGCTTCGATCATTCGCGGCCTAGAATAGACCTGTTACAGTCTTTCCATTTCCGTTGTTGTTTGTGATGTGGCACTATGTGCAATTGAACTGATTGTATTTGTGAAAAGGTTTTAAATACTTTGATTTCATTTCAGTTCTTTTTAGTTTCACATACTTGGTACCTGTTGTACTGACCTCCTTCGGGGGGCTGCGTTCATGCCGCAGGTAAGGGCAAGCAGGTGCTAGATCCACATCCTTAGGATCTTTGCGTTGGTGTCAGGAGCTCCATCTTCTCCGGAGGCTCTACTTTTGGGTATGATCTCCCTGTATTGTAGATAGTTTTGTATGCGAGTGGTATGGCGCCCCGTCCCGCCATAGTTGTTTACTTCCTTAGAGTGCAGTAGTACTATTATGCAGTTGGGATGAATCGCAAAACTTGAGTTATTTATATTATGCCGAAGGCAAGCTTTTCATCGATAAAGCGTGTCTTATTTTATAAACTGCTTCTGTCTTGTTTTATATTCCGCCGTTACTCGATGTATGACTACTGGGTGCCCTGTAAGGCACGATCCACGCCCCGAACGGGTCGTGACAAAAGTGGTATCGAGCGATTAATCCTCGGAAAGTGTCTACGCATCGATCTAGTAGAGTCTTGATTATCGGTGTGTTGTGCACCACACCAATAATCGTGAGGCTATAGGATATTTAGGATTGGTTTCCATTCTTCTCATTCGAGATCGTGCTTTAGAGCCGTGTTATAGGTTGGACCCTCTAACGTATTCCTTTCTGTAAGATTATGCCTCCATGTAAGGCAACCCGCCCGAAGGGCAAGGCAATGGCGAGCCGCTAGCAGACACCCAGTCACGAGGGCTCGTGCCCGCCTATACCGAGACGGCGAGTTCTATGACGCGCCGCCCCAAAGAGACCACAGCACCACACCTCCCGCCCCACACCGGGCGGAGGAGTTAGGGTACAAGAGATGGCCCAGCTTTTGGCTAAAGTTGTGGCCCGATACGAGGAGAGACTGGATGCGACAGTTCCAGCTCCAGCTCCAGTCGCACCCGTAGTGCACCCGAGGGCAGATAGTTTGAGGCTGCGAGATTTCTTGAGTTGTAGCCCGCCAGAGTTTTACGGGTCGAGTCCTGAGGATGATCCGCAGGAGTTCATCCGTCACCGCAGAGGATTATGCGGTGATCGTGGCTTCGAGATCGAGGCCGTGACATTCGGTTCGCATCGGCCGCGTGACCGCAATCGATTGGTTTGATTCATGGAGCTTTCCGGGAGAGCATGCACCTCAGCAGATGGGATGAGTTTTGAGGCTTTTTCACACACTTCTTGCCTCCGCAGATGAGGAGGGCACGAGCCGATAGATTCTGCCACGAGGCAGGGGACGCACCGTCGTGGAATACAATGTCGAGTTTGATTCTTTGGCTAGATATGTCCCAAAGATTGGTAGCGATATGGAGGATAGGGTACACCGCTACGCCACCGGGCTAGATGATTATATGGCCGAGTCATATGCGGTGTTTCTTCACCGTATGGACATTACCCGCATGCAGGCCCATGCACTAGGATGCGAGGAGCGCAGAGACCGCCGGGTAGAGCGATATCAGCAGCAGAAGAAGGCCAAGACGGCCGGTTCTTTTGGTGGTCCTCAGGGTGGGCGGCATCAGCAGAAGTCCAGATTTGCACCACAGCCAGCGCAGAGCGCTCTACCTCATTTTCAAGACACCAGAGCGCGGGGCGGTCGTGGCCCGAGACTTCGGATTTCCAGGGTAGCAGGGGTGCTAACCGTTCGAGGTCTGCTCAGTGTGCCCGTTGTGGCAGATACCATTCTGGGAGCTGTACTCCGGGAGCTTGCTATACTTGTGGCCAGCAGGGTCACTTTGCGAGAGTTTGTCCGACCGGGGGCGGCGCTGGTAGTAGGCTCACCACGAGGTCTTGCCGCTTCTTCATCCCCGACAGCTACTCGCCCGAGGGCAAGGTACACATGGATCAGCGGTCGCGGCAGGTCGTGGCGCAGTCCCGATTCTAGCGGTCCTCGAACCGCGTATATGCTTTGTCCACCGACAGATCGTGAGGCCTCACCGATGTCGTCCGCAGTACCTTATCGGTTCTGGGTTTGATGTGTATGCTTTGATAGATCCGGTTCTACTGCCCCTATATATCTCCCCTTGTTGCTAGTAGGATAGGGATAGAGCACGAGTCCATAGACCCTTTCGAGGTAGCTACGCCATGGCTGATTCGGTAGCTCGGCGGGTATATAGAGCTTGTCCTGTGACCATTTACGATCGTCGGACCATAGCCGACTTGATAGAGTTGGAGATGATTGATTTCGACGTGATCATGGGGATGGATTGGCTAGCTTCGCTATGCCAACGTGAGACCGCAGAGAGAGAGTAGTACGGTTCCGCTTCGGCGAGCGGTTGTTGAGTGGGAGGAGCAGTACGCCGGCGGTAAGTTTATTTCTTACCTCAAGGCTAGGAAGATGGTGCGAAGGGTATATCTACCATCTCGCTCGAGTGTTTGATAATCGAGGTCGCGGTACCAGATTTCCGGCCCAGAGTCGACGAGTTCCCAGACGTGTTTCGGATGACCTCGTATCCTCCCGAGAGGAGATCGAGTTTTGTATAGATGTCTTTGCGGATACTCGGCCTATTTCCATTCCGCCATACGTAATGGCACCGCCGAGTTGAGAGAGTCAAGGATCGGCAGGGATTTCTTGGAGAAGCGGCTTCATCAGCCTAGTGTTTCTCCCCGGGAGCGCAGATTGTTCGTGAAAAAGAAGGGCGACGCCAGCGCGTGTGTTGATTACAGCATGAACAAGGTTACCATTAAGAACAGATACCCTTCCCGTGATTGATGATTTGTTCGACCATTGCGGCGCGAGATGTTTCTCCAAGATTGATCTGCGTCGCTATCATCGTTCGTGTCGAGAGAGGTGGATGTCCCTAGATCGCATTCCGGACCCAGACGCATTATGAGTTCGTGGTCATGTCTTTGGGTTGACCAATGCTCCGCGGTATTCATGGATTTGATGAACCGAGTGTTCAAACCATTTTTGGACACGCTTGTGATAGTGTTCATTGATGATATCTTGGTTTATTCTCGCCAGAAAGAGCAGTACGCGAGCATTTGAGAATGTCTTGTGATTCTCCAGACAGCAGTTGTACGCCAAGTTTTCCAAATGTGAGTTTTGGTTGACTTCAGTGGCGTTTCTTGGGCATATTGTCGGGGCTGATGGCATTCGATTGGATAAGTCCAAGATCGAGGCAAAGACTTGCCTGGACCTACTCCGGCTGAGGTTCGCAGCTCGGGCCTTGCAGGATATTACCGCGGTTCGTGGAGAAGTTTGCTTCTATCTACGCACATTGACTAGGCCGACTCGTATGCAGCCAAGTTTCGGGATCGATGCTTGTGGCGTGGTTTCGATTCTTTGAAAGAGAGACTGACGACCGCCCCCGTTCTTACTCTTCCAGAGGGTCCAGATGGTTATGTCGTGTATTGTGATGCGTCAGGCATCGGGTTGGGATGTGTGTTGATGCAGCATGGCAGGGTTATAGCATATGCATCCCGACAGCTGAAGAAACACTAGAGGAACTACCCCACCCATGATTTGGAGTTGGCGGCTGTGATTCACGCTTTGAAGATCTGGAGGCACTATTTGTATGGGGTTCACGTGGATATTTTTACAGACCACAAGAGCCTCCAGTATATCTTCAGCCAGAGGGATCTGAACTTACGACAGAGACGGTGGTTAGAGTTGCTTAAGGATTACGATGTTGATATCCTGTACCACCCGGGGAAGGCCAATGTTGTGGCAGATGCTCTTAGTCGTAGGTCGATGGGGAGCCTATCAGATGCGGCTAGAGAGGAGGACATGGTTCGTGATTTGCATCGCCAGCGAGCCTTGGTGTCCGCTTGATTGATTCCGATAGCATGGGGTTAGAGTTCGTGAGGTTGCCGAGTCTTCCATCGTTGAGGAGGTGAAGAGGCAATTCGAGGATCCCGCTTTGATTCGATATCGTGATACGACTCTTCGTGAGGCGCGGTCCTGAGGTAGCACCGATGGGTGCTAAGGTTTGAGGGCGATCGTGTTCCAGATGTTTCGTGACTTCGGCAGGTTCTTGGGGAAGCACACAAATACGCATTACTCTATCCATCCGGGGTCGACCAAGATGTACCACGACCTTAGATCTGTGTATTGGTGGGATGGCTTGAAGAGGGACGTTGCAGAGTTCGTAGCTCAGTGCCCATGTTGTCAGCAGGTGAAGGTAGAGCACCAGAGGCCTGGTGGTTTATTGTAGACGATTGAGATCCCGACCTGGAAGTGGGAGGTAATCAACATGGACTTCATCACAGGATTACCTCGCACTCAGAGGAGACATGATTCTATATGGGTTATCGTCGACAGGCTGACGAAATCAGCCCACTTTCTTCCCGTCAGGACGACTTTTTCGGCTGAGGATTATGCCCGACTTTACATCCGAGAGATCGTCAGACTGCATGGAGTCCCTACTTCGATCATATCGCATGCAGGAGCCCGGCCACGCTAACTTCTGAGGTCCTTCCAGAGGGGTTTAGGACGCAGTGAGCACGAGTCTCGCATTTCATCCACGCAGCACGGACAGCAGAGCGCACTATCCGCACTCTTGAGGATATGTCGCGAGCCTGTGTTATCGACTTTCGATGGTAGTTGGGAGGATCATTTGCCTCTAGTTGAGTTTGCGTATAATAATAGCTACCACTCCAAGATTCGGATGGCGCCTTATGAGGCCTTGTATGGGAGGAAGTGCGATCGCCTATAGGTTGGTTCGATGTGGGCGAGTGCGGCTAGTGGGACGATTTGGTGCGCAGTGCGATGGATAAGTGAAGCTTATCCGAGGCGACTATTGATACTCGAGTCGATGTAGTCGATGCATCATCGCCGCAGATCCGGAGTTCGCAGTAGATGATTGGGTTTTCCTAGTGTCCACCATGGCGGTGTGATGAGATTCGGAAGAAGGAAACTCACCCAGTACATTGGGCGTTCAGATTGTCCGCAGGTAGGCAAGGTTGCCTACGAGTTGGATCTGCCGTCCGATCTGGAGGCGGCATCCGTGTTTCACGTATCTATGTTGAGGAGATGTATCGGATCCATCTAGTGGTACACCGATTGACGATGTCCAGTGACCGGGGGTTATCGTATGAGGAGATTCCCATAGCGATAGTCGATCGTCGTTAGGCGTGCGGATGAAGGGCGTGGCTTCACAAAGTCTTGTGGCGGAACGAGCTCGTGAGGAGATGACGCGGAAGCCGAGGAGGACATGAGGCGAAGTATCCTCACCTATTCCCCACACCTCCGTAATTCACTTTCCTACTTTTAAATTTCCATTATCATTTATGCCTAAGTGTTGTTTTGTGTAGTGTGGCACTTGCTAACTGCTTAAGCTTCTTCGATAACTGTCTTGAGAAGGAACATTCGGGACGAATGTTTCTAAGGAGGGGAGAATGTTATACCCCGTATTTCCAGAGTATGTACGTAAGGGAATACGTACAAAAAGTTGGGCTTTAAAGTTAGCCTTGGACGTTTTTTTGTGCACAACTCGCTTAAAGAATCGTTTTTCGACGAAACGTTTCCACAGCTTTCGTAGGGAAAATTCCGGCTATGCCATTACTAATTTTTGCGGATTTTTCCGAGAGACGAAACATTTTGGACCAACGGGAGGGCAACACTTGGCACCCTCCCATTGGTGGACTTGAATCGTCCATTTGGACGAATTGAAGAGCCTTGGCACGTTTTTTGTGCCTTGTGCACAAGTCAAGGAGTTGGTAGGATATTTGTGTATAGTTAATCCCCACCCTACACTTGCCTTGCACTTGTCTTAATCTTGGCCATTGGTTGGCCACTTCTTGACCTATAAATACCCCCTTAAAGATGAAGAGTTCTTCATCCACAAAGTTATCTTCCAAGTCTAAAAATCCTCTCCTCTCCCTTAGCCTTTCGTCCAACACTCCCTCGAGTGAGTTTGGCCGAGGCCTACCCCTAGCCTAGCCGAAATCTACCCCCCTCCCTTGGTAGAAAAGTTGTCTTCTAGTATCGTTATAATGCCCAAAATACCCTAGCCCAAATCCCTTAGTCCTTAGTAGAAGTTGTGAAGAACTTCTAAGGTTTCTTGGAGCTACCGGAGCGTACAACTTAGGAGCTAAACCTTGCTCAGGCGCGACTTTATCTAGGATATTATTGGGCTTACCGAGGTAACTAATCCTAACCCTCTTTTGAATTAGAGAATACTTACTGTTGTAGTATTAGGATAAGTATTAGATACTTAGAAGAATATATCAGAATAGAATTGAACTGCTATCACAGTAGAAGGGTTTAAAAGAAGAATAATTGAACTGTACTCACATAGGACTGTTTTCACGATGAGACTTACATAGCTCACCGGGTAGGTTGTGCGCCCGACTTTCAGAGAATTATGAACCCCTGTTTAGAATGACCTCGGAGTAGTCTTTGATAGATATCTGTGACTATTATAGGTGACTCTGCCTTGCGACATATTCAACTTGGCGGTGGTTTTCACGAGAAGGTATGTGATTCTTCCTAAAGCATGATATTTTACAATATATAGTACGGTGACGCGTACGTGTTAACTGAATAATAACTACGGCAATGTCTTTGACTTAAGCTGAATAATACTTATGGTAATGCCTCACGGCTTAAGCTGAATAATACTTACGAATGCCTCACGCTTAAGCTGAATAACAAAGAATCAAAACATTTCAAAAGAATATCGAATCATTTTTAACGAAGATAAATATTTGGTTTTTAAACAAAGGCTTAAGAGTTATGCTAGCTTTATGGGAAGTTAGGTATAACAACTTAAGAATGATAAAAAGGAAATGTTTACTTGTTTGTTTATAAAAGCCTTGTATTGATCTCTGTTAAGTGTAGTAAGATTGTTTGATAAGTAGACATATCATGATGCTACCTGTGTTAGTGTCTTGTAATGCTGTGTAAGGGGGTCATTCTTGCTGTGCTTACGTTGCTAACCGTAAGTCCGTTGTCTTCATTCGTATCACCTACCCCTTGACTATTATACCGAGGGCTTGCCCCCCTTGATGCGGGTCTATACGGCCTATGCGGTCTGTGAGACTATGCGGAGCAGCGGTATGCTCCAGGATTGATCATTCCGGGCGTCTAGCCTGATGCGGGGGATTCCCTATGCGGTCTGTTGAGACTATGCGGTCTGTTGAGGCTATGCGGCCGCGGAGCCTAGGCGGATCGCCGGGTTGGCTGCCCCGACGCGAGGGCTACCTCATGCGGGTCACGTGTGACCTATGCGAGTGCGAAAGTCCAGGACTAGGCACGCAGAATGATACTATGGGCGATTGGCCTTGCTTCGATCATTCGCGGCCTAGAATAGACCTGTTACAGTCTTTCCATTTCCGTTGTTGTTTGTGATGTGGCACTATGTGCAATTGAACTGATTGTATTTGTGAAAAGGTTTTAAATACTTTGATTTCATTTCAGTTCTTTTTAGTTTCACATACTTGGTACCTGTTATCGACTCTTCGGCTGCGTTCATGCCGCAGTGAGGCAAGCAGTGCTAGATCCACATCCTTAGGATCTTTGCGTTGGTGTCGTGAGCTCCATCTTCTCCCGAGGCTCTACCTTTGGGTATGATCTCCTGTATTGTAGATAGTTTTGTACAGTGGTATGGCGGGCCTCCCGCCATAGTTGTTTACTTCCTTAGAGGTCTGTAGTACTATTGTACAGTTGGGATGTAACTGCAAAACTTGAGTTATTTATATTATGCCGAAAGGCAAGCTTTTCATCAGATAAAATGTGTCTTATTTTATAAACTGTTTCCTGTCTTGTTTTATATTCCGCTGGTTACTCTGATGTATGACTACTTGGGTGCCCCGGTAAGGCACCAGTCACGGGCCCCGGAACGGGTCGTGACAGCTATGTGATAGGGTCACGAAGGTGCTAGGCCCAAGTTTAGGTAACCATTGTACGAGTTCGTAGGCGCGTTCGACCAGAAGTGGGGCGTGAAGGCCGGGAATGGCCTTAGAGGAAATCGAAGCTAGTAAGGTGACCAAGTTGGATAGTAGAAACCCCAAGAGTTCGAAAGCAGAAGCGATGACTGAAATATGGTACATGTAATAGAAAGAGTTCGGGTATACGAGAAGGTTACGACGAGTAAGAAAAGAAGCGAACATGTGTTAAGTGAATGGAAGTGATCATTTTTTTTAAGTAAAGAAGCAATGAGAGTATCCTTTAGACCTTGGGTGGGAGATTATAGTGATGTGATGCACGTTAGAGGTGATTTCTCGTTGGCTTGGATTTGAGTTTTGCGCGTATGTTATACTATGGCCATTGGTGGCATGATTGGTTTGGTAAGTGTAGTAGTGAAGACTATACCGGCGCGTGTATGTTTGGAGACTTAAAAGGAACATTCGGGACGAATGTTTCTAAGGGGGGAAGAATGTTACACCCCATAGTTCCAGGGTATGTATATAAGGACGTACGTACGAGAATACGACATTAAAATTGAAAAGGAGGAAAGATGTGATTTTTCGACGGAAAAGTTTCCGGATTTGTGAAGGAGAAAGGTTCGTTAATGGAATTGGATTCCCAGATTTGGTATTCGGACTTTTTGGAATATTAGAGAATTATGGAATTTTATTTCCGGAATTGGTCACGTGGGGCCCACGGGAGAAATTTTACGGTTTTGTGGGGCCCACTTTGTTGTAGAGATTTTTGGCATTACGGATATTTTCGGAAGATGAAATATTTTGGACGAGTAGGAGGGCGACACATGGCACCCCCATGTGGCCCTATGGCCGAAATTAGGGGGCACTTGGACGTTTTTTGTGGTGGACAAGTGGCTTGCCACTTGTCCCATTTTTCTGGTGGACATATGGTTGGTAGAATCCATACACACATGTCCCCAATCTACACCACACACTTTCCTTGATCTTGGCCTTTGATTTCTCTATAAATACCCCTTATGTTGCAAGACTTAATTCATCCCACACTTGAAATATTTTCCAAGGCAAATTCTCCCTCCCTCCCTTTGTTGTTCTCGTCCAACACCCCCCCCCCCCTCTTGTGTATGAATTTCTTCAAGTGTTGTTATAATCCCAAATACCTTAGTGTTACACCCCGTAAGTCCAGGACATGTATAAGAGAATGTACGTAAGGAACACAGGACTTGAAAATTGGTACGAAAGGAAGAATTGTTTTTCCGACATAAAATCTTCCGAACGTCGGAAAGGAAAAATGTTCGTTGTTGAGAATTGGATTCTCAAAATGCATTATTTGAAGAGTATGGAACTTATTAACATTATGGAAATTAATTTTTACGAATTTGGTCACGTGGGGCCCACCCGAGGAATTTTACGTTTTGCGGGGCCCACGAGGGTTACGGAATTTTATGGACGAATGAGAGGGTGACACGTGGCACCTCCACCACTTAGTCTTGGACGATTTATTTCAAGGGTATAATGGTCATTGACCATGGTAGATGAACAAGTCTTCAAAGCTTGAGATTGTTGACTTGTCAACTTGTCCACTTGGCTTATCATTAATTATTATTCATCCTAGCCCACAAGTGTTTTAATATAAGCCCTCCATTGTGTTTTATATACCACACTAGTGCAAGACAAGCTCTTGAACACTTAGAAAAATTGGAGAAACTCTTGTGCACACTATGTTGCTCTCGGTTTTGTGCTCTCTCTCACAAGAAAATTTTGTAGTTTTGATCCATTATTCACAAGACTTAAACCCAAGGTCCCTAAGGGTATTGTAAGGATATCTCAATAGAAAGATTTCGGAAAAACGACATTTTCACGTTAGTCGCAAGGCGAAAACCTAAGTAGTTTTCCTAGTTTTGGATTGGAAATGGAAGAGAAGTTGGTTGTGAACTTCTAAGGGCTTCAAATAGCGGATTGGAGTGTAAAGGAAAGGAGCTAAGAATTGCTAAGGAGCGACTTTGAATCTTGGAATTTTTAAGGGCTTGTAAAGGTATAATTCTTGTCGTTTTAGCAATTAAAGTTTACTTATAATTGTAGTTATGGATATTAGCAAGCATGAGATGTTTAGTATGAAGTTTGATAAGTGTATTGGCTATTGGAACCCTAATCCGAAAACTAGCATGTTTAGCCTTAAGATTACAATTCAAGTTGATTATTAGTTTAAGTCGCCGCATGTTGTATAAAGAAGGAAATTGTAGTTGTTGAAGTTGTTTATGACTATATAACATGTTAGACCTTAGAACTTGGAATTGGAAAAGGATTGGAAAAGACTTAGTGTTGTTGTATAAGTTAGCCGAGAATGACTTTGATTTTGGACCTACTTGGTATGAATTGTGGGGCGGAATTTTACACGTATTGTAAGGCGTGTAATCCCCTTTGATTTGGTTGGTATGTTGAGCCTTAAATGTGGCATGTTTGGTTATTGAATTCGGCCTTGAAAAAAGTGGCAAAGTATGTAGAAACAAAGGAAGTGCTGCCCGATTTTCCGTAGAATAAGAGACCGTTTAGTTAGTATTATTCTACGTTAGAGACTAGAAGTTGATAGTCATGTTGTGACCATTATAGGTTGACACTTCTACGTGCGGCGTATTCGGCTTAGCTTGTGGATTTAGCCGAAAAGGTATGTGAACTATCTCCTCTTCTAGCATGATTCCTTAAGATAAAGAAAGTATGTCCTACTCCTTAAATGATCCATTCCTTGGTTGTACTTGGGTTGCCTAAAATAGAATTTGTTCTATGTACTTCCTTGATTGTACTTTCATGTTTAAATTGTAAGTTGTATAATCCATTTCCTTAGTGAAGTTTGGATTCTTAAAAGTGAAAGTATTTTACTTAAAGTACATAGAGTCTTGAAAAGGAAGTGGGCTCCAAATCATTTGGCTAGTGCCTTAGTTCCAAAACCTAAGGTTGTTATAATGACTTTAGGGGAGTCAAAAGGACTGATTTACTTAATTGTTTTAAAAGAGGAGAAATGACATGATTTAAGAGAAGTAACTTGTTTTAAAGGTGTGAGTTACTTGAGGTTTAATAGTAGAAGAAACTTGTTTTCTAAATATTAAGAGACTTGAAGTATTTTGAAAGTTAAGAAACTTGATTTGTAAGTATGTGATACTTGGTTTTAAAAGTATAAGTCTCTTGGTTATAAAAGGAATGAATATGTCTAAAACCGTAAAAGGGTTATAACGGCTTTATGGGAAGTTGGTTATAACGGCTTTATGGAAGGTTAAGAAAGTTGTCTATTTTGATTAATGGGCATAAGTTGCCTAGATTGTGAAAATTTGAAGTTACTTGATTTCAAGCTTTGAAATGAGTTTTCAAAAAGTGTAGTAACTTACTTTGAAAAATAGACATACCTTGATACTACGGGTGTTAGTATCTTGGGGTTTTACATAAAAAGGAGTCTTTTGAAAAGAATGTACGTACGTAGTACTTTGGCTTGTTTAATTGAGAATTATTCTATGTGTGCCTTGATAAGTACTTTGGCTTGTTTAATTGAGAATTATTCTATAAGTGCCTTGAGTTTATAAAATGAAAGTCTATAGATTTTATGAACTTGCCTATGTGTGCTGGTGATATCCTTTGAGTGCAAGTATTATGTTTTATTACGTTGCCGCGACTCTCGGTTGGAGGGTCGGCTGTCTTGTTGTAAGATTACTTGGACGTACCGACAGTGATGTGGGATTCCACGGGTATGCTTCCATTATTTGTATTACTCCTTGGACATGCTTATACGATGTGGGATTCCGGGGCATGTGACCAGGAGGCGGGTTAGATTCCCGGATTTGTTTGTATTACCCCATGGTCATGCTTATACGATGTGGGATTCCGGGGCATGCGACCACGTGGGATATTGTTGTTCCATGGATTAGCTCTCCATGAGATTTAGTGACGCAGGCTGGATCTGGTAGTTAGCTTTCGTACTTGCCCCGCGATTGATGACGCCACCGATCCGTAGATAGCTTTAGATTGCTCCCGCCAAGCTATTGCACGATTTGGTCTGATGACTCGAGATAGCTTTCGCACTTGCCCCGGTCATATCTCGTGATGACAGGCTGGATCTGGTAGTTAGCTTTCGTACTTGCCCCCGTCAGTTGTTGACGCAGGCTGGATCTGGTAGTTGGCTTTCGTACTTGCCCCGCCGCTTTATGATGCAGCCGGATCTCGTGGTCCGCTTTCCTACTTGCCCGCATGATTTTAGGACACAGTGGGACTTGGTGTTCATGTATGCCTATTGGTGTTATATTATATCATGGATCACGGCGGAGGAAGGATTCCACGGGCATGATTGATATTATGGGCGTGAGACCCATGGTTATATTTTAGTAATGACTTTGAGGGCATGCGTCCCTGACTTGATATGACTGCTTAAGTATTGTGTATTATAGGTTGGATATCATACATGTCTCCTGTTTTGTTTAGACTGTTATGATTTCATTACAGTACTTACTGTTTCACATACATGGTACATTCTTCGTACTGACCTCCTTCGGGGGGCTGTGTTCATGCCGCAGGTTTAGGTACGCAGTTTGGTGATCTGCAGGTGTAGGATCCTGCTCAGAGTTTTTGGATAGCTCCATTTGTTCAGGAGTTTATCATTTTGGTATAGTTCCTTCAATACAGGCTTTTGTACAGTTGTGGGTACGGCGGGGACTTGTCCCGTCATAGTTCAGTATAACTCTTAGAGGTCTGTATTCATATGTGGGATTGGACTCATGTACAGTGTAGTGTCTTTTGATTATGTATATTGTATGGCAGCCTTGTCGGCTTTGCCCTTGCACGTACGTTGGTTTGAAAAAAAAATGAGGTGTTATTTAATTTCTGCAGTTTACTTAGTTGTTAAGGTAGAAGGGTGCCCAGGTAGGGCACCAGTCACGGGCCCGGGGTTTGGGGCGTGACAGAGTGGTATCAGAGCAGTCAGTCCTCGGAATGTCTACAGACCGTGTCTAGTAGAGTCTTGATTATCGGTGTGTTGCGCGCCACACCCATAAACAGGAGGCTACAGGATATTTAGGAGTTGGTTTCTATTCTTCTCACTCTAAGATCGTGCCATAGAGCTGTGTTAGTAATATAATTCCTCGACGTATTTTTTGTTACGGTATGCCTCCGAGGAGGCAACACGCCGTAAGGGCAAAAGAGTAGCGGAGCTAATAGTCGACTCGAGAGTTGATAGGATTATGCCTGGTATACCGGATGTTGTCATGATCGGCGCGCATTCTTCGCGCCAGTTTTGAGGCCCGCACGAGCCTCCGGTTTCGTTAGGAGAAGACTATAGGGTCATGAGGAAGCGATTATGTTATTGACCAAGATAAGCGGTACAGCTTTCATCGCCAGGAGGTTATTCGACCAAGATGCAGGTGTACAGAGGGTAGAGGCCAACGCGAGATCGGCAGAAGAGGCTAGGACCGGTTGGTTATCCGGTGAGTTTTGGACGAGCAAATTTCGAATGAGTGAGATATTCGTCCCAGCCTACCCAGTACATACCCCCGCAGCCCACAGGTGGGAGATTTGACCCCACAAGGTATTTAGGAGCCGGTCCAAGCTCCAGGGGTCGAGGTTCTCAAAGGAGCAGAGGATTTTCTCAGTCGAGGCCACTTTTTCCTCAGTGTTTCCGATGTAGTAAGCGTCATTTGGGGAAATGCCGTTATGGCACAGGTGTTTGTTTTTATTGTGGCCGTCCGGGCCATATACTGAGAGTATGTCCTTTTAGAAAGAGCACCGGTGAGGTGGCTCAGCCTATGAGGCCGGTAGTTGGTTCCCTTTCCTCCACAGCTGTGCGTCCCCCAGGGCAGGGTGTTCAGATGTCAGCCAGCCGTGGTAGAGGTCAGGGTGGAGTTTATGGTTCTGGAGGTTCTTCGAACCGCATAGATGACGTGACTACTGGACAGGATCAGGAGGCAACATCGCATGGGGTTACAGGTATATGTCGGTTCTTTTGAATCATACGTGCATTGTTAGATTCAGATTTTGCCCTAGCGTATATGTTTTCCCTGTGTTGCTAGCAGTTGTAAGTGATAGTACCCCCAAAGGTAGGAATACTTTGATTAGTAAAGTGAGAAGTTAAGAATGTTGACAAGAATGGTAAGTGAACTGAGACTATAGTTGTGTAGAGTTCACAAGTAGTAATTGCCCCATAACAGTGTAAGACCAATAGGGAAGATTGTACAGTAGAAATACTTTGGCCTATGTGACGAACCTCTAGTGAATAGGAGGATAGGGCGAGAAGTACCTTGAGATAAGAGAGAGATTTATTTCAGACTAAGAATGAGAAGTTAAGTGTGACGATGAGTCGGGTTATGGACTCATTTCGGGTCAACCGGTAGTATGGAATGGGGTGATGTCAGATAGAAATGGTCCCGTTATGTGATAGGGTCACGAGGATGCAAGGCCCAAGTCTAGTTGATCGTTGTACGAGTTTCTGGATGTGTTCCACCGGAACCAGGTCGTAAGGACCGAGAAGAGCCTTAGCGGAAATTCAAGTAGCATAATAGCCAAGTTTTGATAGTAACTCCAAGGATCGGAGAACAGAATCAATACGCGAAATTTTATACATATGCTAAATAAGTTTGGAAGTACGAGAAAGTATGACAAGTAAGAAAATAAAGGAACCTCTAAGGATCCCGTGTTTGAGAAGACTGTAACCTTCGAGTATTGTGAGAAGGGACCACGGACGGAAGGTCCATTGATATGTTTACGTATGTTATGTGGTGGCCATGTGTGGCATCGTTGGTCTTGTGCAGTATTGATTGATAGGCATGGTAAAGAGATTTTGCCGGAGTTTGTATAGCTTGACAACCGACTAAGAACATTCGGGGACGAATGTTTCTAAGGGGGGAAGAATGTTACACCCTGTAAGTCCAGGACATGTATAAGAGAATGTACGTAAGGAACACATGACTTGAAAATTGGTACGAAAGGAAGAATTGTTTTTCCGACAGAAAATCTTCCGAACGTCGGAAAGGAAAAATGTTCGTTGTTGAGAATTGGATTCTCAAAATGCATTATTTGAAGAGTATGGAACTTATTAACATTATGGAAATTAATTTTTACGAATTTGGTCACGTGGGGCCCACCCGAGGAATTTTACGTTTTGTGGGGCCCACGAGGGTTACGGAATTTTATGGACGAATGAGAGGGCGACACGTGGCACCTCCACCACTTAGTCTTGGATGATTTATTGCAAGGGTATAATGGTCATTGACCATGGTAGATGAACAAGTCTTCAAAGCTTGAGATTGTTGACTTGTCAACTTGTCCACTTGGCTTATCATTAACTATTCTTCATCCTAGCCCACAAGTGTTTTAATCTAAGCCCTCCATTGTGTTTTATATACCACACTAGTGCAAGACAAGCTCTTGAACACTTAGAAAAATTAGAGAAACTCTTGTGCACACTATGTTGCTCTCGGCTTTGTGCTCCCTCTCACAAGAAAATTTTGTAGTTTTGATCCATTATTCACAAGACTTAAACCCAAGGTCCCTAAGGGTATTGTAAGGATATCTCAATAGAAATATTTCGGAAAAACGACGTTTTCACGTTAGTCGCAAGGCGAAAACCTAAGTAGTTTTCCTAGTTTTGGATTGGAAATGGAAGAGAAGTTGGTTGTGAACTTCTAAGGGCTTAAAATAGCGGATTGGAGCGTAAAGGAAAGGAGCTAAGAATTGCTAAGGAGCGACTTTGAATCTTGGAATTTTTAAGGGCTTGTAAAGGTATAATTCTTGTCGTTTTAGCAATTAAAGTTTACTTATAATTGTAGTTATGGATATTAGCAAGCATGAGATGTTTAGTATGAAGTTTGATAAGTGTATTGGCTATTGGAACCCTAATCTGAAAACTAGCATGTTTAGCCTTAAGATTACAATTCAAGTTGAATATTAGTTTAAGTCGTCGCATGTTGTATAAAGAAGGAAATTATAGTTGTTTAAGTTGTTTATGACTATATAACATGTTAGACCTCAGAACTTGGAATTGTAAAAGGATTGGAAAAGACTTAGTGTTGTTGTATAAGTTAGCCGAGAATGGCTTTGATTATGGACCTACTTGGTATGAATTGTGGGGCGGAATTTTACACGTATTGTAAGGCGTGTAATCCCCTTTGATTTGGTTGGTATGTTGAGCCTTAAATGTGGCATGTTTGGTTATTGAATTCGGCCTTGAAAAAGGTGGCAAAGTATGTAGAAACAAAGGAAGTGCTGCCCGATTTTCCGTAGAATAAGAGACCGTTTACTTAGTATTATTCTACGTTAGAGATTAGAAGTTGATAGTCATGTTGTGACCATTATAGGTTGACACTTCTACGTGCGGCGTATTCGGCTTAGCTTGTGGATTTAGCCGAAAAGGTATGTGAACTATCTCCTCTTCTAGCATGATTCCTTAAGATAAAGAAAGTATGTCCTACTCCTTAAATGATCCATTCCTTGGTTGTACTTGGGTTGCCTAAAATAGAATTTGTTCTATGTACTTCCTTGATTGTACTTTGATGTTTAAATTGTAAGTTGTATAATCCATTTCCTTAGTGAAGTTTGGATTCTTAAAAGTGAAAGTATTTTACTTAAAGTACATAGAGTCTTGAAAAGGAAGTGGGTTCCAAATCTTTTGGCTAGTGCCTTAGTTCCAAAACCTAAGGTTGTTATAATGACTTTAGGGGAGTCAAAAGGAGTGATTTACTTAATTGTTTTAAAAGAGGAGAAATGACATCATTTAAGAGAAGTAACTTGTTTTAAAGGTGTGAGTTACTTGAGGTTTAATAATAGAAGAAACTTGTTTTCTAAATATTAAGAGACTTGAAGTATTTTGAAAGTTAAGAACTTGATTTGTAAGTATGTGATACTTGGTTTTAAAAGTATAAGTCTCTTGGTTATAAAAGGAATGAATATGTCTAAAACCATAAAGGGTTATAACGGCTTTATGGAAGTTGGTTATAACGGCTTTATGGAAGGTTAAGAAAGTTGTCTATTTTGATTAATGGGCATAAGTTGCCTAGATTGTGAAAATTTGAAGTTACTTGATTTCAAGCTTTGAAATGAGTTTTCTAAAAGTGTAGTAACTTACTTTGAAAAATAGACATACCTTGATACTACGGGTGTTAGTATCTTGGGGTTTTACATAAAAAGGAGTCTTTTGAAAAGAATGTACGTACGTAGTACTTTGGCTTGTTTAATTGAGAATTATTCTATAAGTGCCTTGAGTTTATAAAATGAAAGTCTATAGATTTTATGAACTTGCCTTTGTGTGCTGGTGATAGCCTTTGAGTGCAAGTATTATGTTTTATTACGTTGCCGCGACTCTCGGTTGGAGGGTCGGCTGTCTTGTTTTAAGATTACTTGGACGTACCGACAGTGATGTGGGATTCCACGGGTATGCTTCCATTATTTGTATTACTCCTTGGACATGCTTATACGATGTGGGATTCCGGGGCATGTGACCAGGAGGCGGGTTAGATTCCCGGATTTGTTTGTATTACCCTATGGTCATGCTTATACGATGTAGGATTCCGGGGTATGCGACCACGTGGGATATTGTTGTTCCATGGATTGGCCCTCCATGAGATTTAGTGACGCAGGCTGGATCTGGTAGTTAGCTTTCGTACTTGCCCCGCCATTGATACGCCGATCGATCTCGTAAATAGCTTTCGTATTGCTCCCGCTGCTATTGCACGATTTGGTACTGATGAGACTCGGTAGATAGATTTCGCACTTGCCCCGGTCATATCTCATGATGACAGGCTGGATCTGGTAGTTAGCTTCGTACTTGCCCCGATTGTTGACGCAGCCGGATCCGTAGTTGGCTTTCGATTTGCCCCCGCCGCTTTATGATGCAGCCGGATCCGTGGTCCGCTTTCCTACTTCGCCCGCATGTTTTAGGACACAGTGGGACTTGGTGTTCATGTATGTCTATTGGTGTTATATTATATCATGGATCGCCGGCGGTGAGGAAGGATTCCACGCATGATTGATATTATGGGCGTGAGACCCGTGGTTATATTTTAGTAATGACTTTGAGGCATGCGTCCACGACTTGATATGATCGCTAAGTATTGTGTATCGTAGGTTGGCTATCATACATGTCTCTGCTTTGTTTAGATATTATGATTTCATTACGCATTTCATCGCTTTCACATACTTGGTACATTCTTCGCATCGACCTCCCAGGGGCTGCGTTCATGCCGCAGGTTTAGGTACTCAATTTGGTGATCTGCAGGTGTAGGACCCTGCTCAGAGTTTTTGGATAGCTCCATTTGTTCAGGAGTTTATCATTTTGGTATAGTTCCTTCAATACTGGCTTTTGTACAGTTGTGGGTACGGCGGGGCCTTATCCCGTCATAGTTCAGTATAACTCTTAGAGGTCTGTATTCATATGTGGGATTGGACTCATGTACAGTGTAGTGTCTTTTGATTATGTATATTGTATGGCAGCCTTGTCGGCTTTGCCCTTGCACGTACGTTGGTTTGAAAAAAAAAATGAGGTGTTATTTAATTTCCGAAGTTTACTTAGTTGTTAAGGTAGAAGGGTGCCCAGGTAGGGCACCAGTCACGGGCCCGGGGTTCGGGGCGTGACACTTAGCCAAATATCCCTAGTAGTATTCTAAAGTAATCCCAACATAAGAGCCCGGAAATACTACTTTATTCCAATAGTCGCAAAAATGAAACCCTGGGGAAATCTTCATAGTTGAATGAAGTGTTAAGAGAAGTTGTTTAGAAACTTCTAAGGGTTGCTTGGAGCGGATTGGAGCGTAAGGAATATGAGCTAAACGTTGCTCAGGATCGACTTATAATCTTGGATAATTTTGGGCTTATCGAGGTAATGATCTATGTCCTTCTATTGTAATTGAAGATTACATATTGTAGTAGTTTATAATTGCGTATAAGATATATGGAAGGATGATTAAAAAGAATTGAACTGTATTTACATTGGACTGTATTTACAGTAGACTTGTAGTATTATTGTGGGGCAGAATGGTACACGTCCGGTTAGACGTGTAATCCCCTTTGAGTTGTTGGCTTGGTAGCGGGCCTTGATATTGGAGGTTATTTATGTGGTTGCGGGGGGGGGGGGGGGGGGGGTGCTGCCGAATTTTCCGTAGAATATAGAACCTTGTACTTAGAAATGTTCTACGAAGGGATCTAGAAATTAATAGACGTTTTATGGACATTATAGGTTGAAGTACTACGAGTAGCGTATTCTACTTGAAGGGTGGAAAAGGCTAGCAAGGTTATAGTACTTGGGAGCATTTTGCTAATTGTAGATAATCGTCGCGAGGTATGTGAACCTCTTCCTATCCTTTCTAGCATGATTGTTGTGAACTATGTAGTACGGTAGACGTACGTGTGCTAAACAAATTTTGGTTGGTTTAAAAACATAAAGTATTATAATAGCTTTATGGGAAGTTAGTTATAACGACTTTATGTAGGTAAAAGAATGGGTTGTTGATTTTAAAAGGTAAGAGACTTGACTTATAAATGACTTGATATGAAATGTTAAGGACTTAAGTGTGTTAAAAAGTTGTGAAACCTCATTCGTGAGTAATGAGTACTTGGTTTTTAAAGAATAATGTTATATTGATTTCGGAAATGGGAATGAGTATCGAACAAGCCATTGCAGCGTTAATAAAGGAAAATGTAATGACAAATAATTAACTTAAAACAAGTAGAATCCTCCATCTGCATAGAAGCTAAGATAAGACAAAATTGTATTACATTTTATAGATCATGGCTGCTTTAATAAGAATCATTATATACAAGTATTAATTTTCTTAAATTCCAAAGTAAGGAACTTGATTTCTAAAAGAAAAGAGACTTGAGGAATTGAAGAGTTTTTGGTTTAAAAGAAAGGCATGGTTTTGTCTTAAATTGGTTTAAAACATAAAGTGTTATAATAGCTTTATGGGAAGTTAGTTATAACGACTTTATGAAAACAAAAGAATGGTTTTATTATTGGATTTAAAATGGTAACTTGATTTTGGGAAAAGAGAAGTAACTTGAGTTTAATGGTATAAGTAACTTGTTTTCAAATATCGAACTTTTCTTGATGGAAAAGTATAAGTGGCTTGGTTTTAAAAGGTAGGAGTACCTTGATCTTAAAAGAGTTAGTTACTTGGGTTTTAAAAGTATACTTGACGTTGTTTTAAAAGTGTAAGCCACTTGGTTTAAAAAGTATAAAGTACTTGATTTAAACATGAACGTGTTTGGTACTACGGATATTAGTATCGAGTTGTTTTACGTAAAGAGATCTTTTCGAAAGAATTAAAGTACGTAGTACTTTAGGGTTAAAACCCGGATTGTTGGCATAAAATGGGAGTACTTGAGTTTATATATATGGTGAATCAATTTACATGTTAATGAAAGTCTAAAAGTATGTTGAACTTGCCTATGCTAGTTGTGATAGCTTTTGTTGTGCAAGTATTGTATTTCTATACCACCGCGTCTCTCGATGGAGGGCCGACTGACTTGTTGTGAACTTACTTGGACGCGTCTGCAGCGATGCAGGATTCCACGGGTATGCTTCCATTGTTATTATCACATGGACATGTCTACACCGATGAGGGATTCCGGGGGCATGCGGCCATGCAGCGGGTTAAACTCCCGGTATATTATTGTTGTCACATGGGCATGTCTACACCGATGAGGGATTCCGGGGGCATGTGACCATTATTGTTATTCCATGGACTAGCTCTCCATGAGGTTTTACTGATTCGGCTTTGGTATCTGGTAGTTGGCTCTCGTACTTGCCCCGGTCGTGGGAGATTCGGCTTTGGTATCGGTAGTTAGCCTTCGACTTGCCCCGCTCGGTTTATTGGCGAAGTCTCGTGATCCGTTGGTATCCGTAGTTGGTTCGTGCTTGCCCCGTCGCCGACGTGACGCGCTTTGGTATATGGTAGTTGGCGCCTTCGACTTGCCCGCCGCCTTCGGTATAGTTGTATAGTATTGTTAGTATGGCTTTGGTATCTGGTAGTTGGATTTCATACTTGCCCCGGTCAGTTGATGATGCGGCTTTGGTATCTGGTAGTTAGCCTTCGTACTTGCCCCGTACGGTTTTATGACCCAGGTGGGGCCTGGTGTTCATGTGTGGTGTTGTTATATCATAGACTGCCGACAGTGAGGAAGGAATTCCACGGGCATGATTGATGTTGTGGGCGTGAGACCCATTGTTATATTTTGAGTGATGACTTTGAGGGCGTGAGTCCCTGACTTGACATGACTGCTTATATGTTGTGTACTGTAGTTTGGTTATCATACATGTCTCCTGCTTTATATAGACTATTGTGATTTAGTATTTCATTTACAGCATTTTCGCCACATACTGCAATTATCGACCTCCTTCGGGGGGTTGCGTTCATGCCGCAGGTAGAGGTACACCAGTTGTTGATCCTCGCTCATAGGATCACAGTTCAGCGTTTGGGAAGCTCCGTTTCTCCGGAGGCTTATCTTTGGTATGGTCCCCTGTCGTTGTAGGTACTTACATTCAGGGTATGGCGGGGCCCTGTCCCGTCGTAGTTGTGGTTACATTCTTAGAGGTCTGTAGTACTGTTGTGGGCAGGTTTTGAAAAAGGATGTAACTGTTCAGGTTTAATTATTTATATATACAGAAAGGTAACCGTTTTGGTTAGCCTGTTTTCTTATTATCTTGTTTCATGTTTAAGTTTTTATTTCCGCTGATTTTCTCTGATATTGTATCACTAGGGTGCCCGGGGTAAGGCACCAGTCGCGGGCCCGAGGTCGGGTCGTGACATCTAAGGATCGACTTATTAATCTTGGATAATTTTGGGCTTATCGAGGTAATGATCTTTGTCCTTCTATTGTAATTGGAGATTACATATTGTAGTAGTTCATAATTGAGTATAGGATATGTGGAAGGAAGATTAAAAAGAAATAGACTGTTTAGGTTTATTGTGGGGCAGAATGTTACACGTCCAGTTAGGCGTGCAATCCCCTTTGAGTTGTTGGCTATTAATATCGGGCCTTGAAAAAGGTGGAAAAGTACGTAGATACGGGGGAAGTGCTGCCCAATTTTCCGTAGAATAAGGAACTTTATACTTAGAATATTCTACGAAGAAGTATAGACGTTGATAGACGTATTTGATTATTATAGGTTGATACTCTACGCGCGGCATATTCGACTTGGCAAGTGGATTTAGCCGAGGAGGTATGTGATTCTTCCTATCCCCTTGAGATTGATTGTTGTGAAATATATAGTATGGCAGACGTACGTGTGTTAAATAAATTTGGTTTCACTTTGATGTCCTTGACTTGAGTTCTAAATGATAAAAACCTTGAAATATTTTAAAAAGAGTTATGAAGCATTATTCGGAAGGAAATTGGTCGTTGGTTTTAAAAAGAATAGATTCTCTTGGTTTTCCAAACGAATATGGTTGTTTGAATTATTAAAAAGTGTAAGTTGTTTTGATAAGTAAACATGCTATGATACTACGGGCGTTAGTGCCTTGAGAATTTCGTGTTAAGGGGGTTTTCTTGTTGGGCTTATATTGTTTACGATAATCCGGTTGTGCTTACATTATATCACTTACCCCCCTGACTTGTTACGTTGTTCATGTGCCGCGGGTTAGCTACCCCCGATGCGAGGAATACCTCATGCGGATCCATGTGACCTATGCGGGCTACGGTATTCCAGGAATCACTCCGGGTGTGTTACTGTTACACCCCGTAGTTCGGGTCATGCTTAGGGGGACGTACGAAAGGAATTAAGCTTTAAATTTTAGAATGATGGGTTGACGGAATGTTTCGGACGGGTTGTTAGTCAACTTTGAGGCGGTTTATGTCCCGTTACATTGAGAGGTTCCTAGGTGTTTCAAAGGCCTAGTACATAGCTCGTTGAGTCTAGTTTCCAACGCAACCAACCGTTCGTCGATAGGACATCGGAGTAGAAAGTTATGGAGGTTACAAGTTCGATGCGGTCGGCGAAAGGAATTTGCGATCGGGGCCACCAGCGCGGATGAGGCCGCGCGCGCGGATATTCTGAGGGTTCGCTAAAGTTGCAGCGCCGCGGCGCCGGAAAGCAGGGCCACGACGCCGGAAGTTCTGAAGGTTCGCGGAGGTTTCAGGGCCGCGGCGCCGAGGCGGAATTTTTTGCGAAAACTGAGGAAAAATAAGATATTTTCTTTTAAAAGGCCATGGGAGGGTGACAAGTGTCCCCCCCATCTGATTTTTGCATGTCCTATTTACTGACCAAGTCTTGAAGACTTGGTCATTTTTGAAAGCTCTTTCTTCTCTCTAAAAGCTCTCCCTTCTCTCTAGAAATTCAAGAGGAAGCCAAAGCTTAGTGAAAAATCTGAAAAGGTGGTAAGAAGGAAACATGTTGGCAAGCTTGTAGGAGGTTTTATGGAGGTGATTGTGGAAAGAAGGCAAGTGGATTTGTTGGACTAATTTGGGTAAGCTCTAAGGTAACAATCCTTTCTCTTTTGCTAGTAAATTAGGTTGCATGTGTGGAAGAAAGGACTTATAGTTGTCAATATTTCCTTTAGAGGTATTGCATGTAGGAATTGGATAAGAAATTGGATTAAAAAGGAATTGGATAAGAAGTTATGTTGTTATATCTCAAAAATTGCCAAATTGGACCTTGTAGTTTGTATTAGTTGTTATGTATTGTGGGGAAGAATGTTACACGTCTAAGTTAGGCGTGTAATCCCCTTTGTATTGATTGGATTGTTGAGCCTTAAAGGTGGCGTGTTTGGTTATTGAATTCGGCCTTGAAAAAGGTGGCAAAGTATGTAGAAACAAAGGAAGTGCTGTCCAATTTTCCGTAGGAATAAGGGACTTTTCAATTAGAATGTTCTACGTTGAAGATAGAGGCTAATTGACGTATTATGGTCATTATAGGTTGACATACTACGCGTGGTATATTGGACTTGCGAGTGGATTGACCCGAAGAGGTATATGGAACTTTCCTATCTCTTGAAGCATGAGTAGTTATAATTGTATAGTACGGTAGACGTACGTGATTTAAATGAAGTAAATCCATTTGATATACTTGTCTTGTTTTAAAAATTTCTAAGTGGGTTGAGTTAGAGAGTTAACTCACTTGTTCTTGAGGAATGGTTTATTCTAGATATGGTAGACAAGGATTTCTTGACATGAAGAAAATATAGAATACTTGATGTGAAAGTATTGAGTATTGAATTATTCTAAAGATAAGAGACCTGATTTTTTTTAAATTAAGAAACTTGTTTTCTAAGGTTATGAGACTTGAAGTGTTTTGAAAGTTGTGTAACTTGATTTGAAGTATAAGTCCCTTGGTCATAAAAGAACGAAATTATCTAAGATATACGGAGTTAACGGCTATATGAAAGGATAAGGACGTCTTAGTTCCTAAAGCATAAAGTTAGTATAACGACTTTATGGGAAGTTGGTTATAATGACTTTATGGAAGGTTAAAGGAATTGTCTTCTTGAGTAAGGTAAACAAAGATGAAAGAATCGAAATTAAGTAGGGTAATTTGATTTAAAGGCATCAATTGCTTAGAGTGTAAAATGGGGATTTTATGTGAAAAATGGATCTTTTGAAAGAGTAGAAGTACATAGTACTTCGGGTTAAATTCTCCGGATTTGATTAAGCAATAAGAAGGTGCCTTAAGGTTATAAAAATGAGATCCATTTTGTATATTAATGAAATTCTAAAGAAATTACGAAGTTTACCTGGACGTACCAACAGTGATGTGGGATTCCACGGGTACGTGTCACGACCCGACCCCGGGCCCGTGACTGGTGCCCTACCAGGCACCACCGCGGTATATATCGAGAATAGCAATGAACATACACAACACACATAAAACTTAGGCAATGCAAAGTGGCTAGCCGATAAGGCCACCTTCCGTAAACTATACATAATAAAACAGTACATTTTTTTCTTTACAACCCAAACCACAATGTGACTACAGACCTCTAAGAATAACAACTCTGGCGGTACAGGGCCCCACCATACCCCTGAATGTACAACAACCGACAATACCAGGGATAAGCCTCCGAAATAAAGGAGCTTACCAGCGGTGAACAGTGATCCTAAGGCGAGGATCGAACGCATGTACTCTACTGCGGCATGAACGCAGCCCCGAAGGAGGTCGAGACAACATGTACCAAATATGTGAAACCGAAAGCATCAGAATGAAATCATAAGTCTATAATAAAAGCGGAGACGGTATGATAACTCGATTAACGAGACGGTGCCTTACTAACAATGAGAGTAATCAAGAGTATACTTACAATATAAAAATAGGAAGCTCGCGATCAAAGCAGGACCACCCGCCCGCAGTATCATTAAGCAATCCTACTCCTGGGACTATTTCACCCGCATAGGTCGTGTGGACCCGCATGAGGTATTCCTCGCATAGGTTGTACCGCGTGAGACTATTTCACCCGCGTAAGCCCATAAGGACTCACGTGAGGTATTCCTCGCGTCATGGGTAGCAAATCCACGGGCATGTGGTATAACGATCTTGGGGATTTACCCCTCATTTATACTCTTACCCTGAAGCAGGTGGTATAACGATCTTGGGGGTTTACCCCTCATTTATACTCTTACCCTGGAGAAGGTGGTATAACGAACTTGGGGGTTTACCCCTCATTTATACTCTTACCCTATCTCAACCGGCCATCATACATAACATAAGCCCTACCGGCTTATCATACATAACATAAGCACTACCGGCTTATCATACAATAAATAAGCAAGTTAAGAAATCCCCCTAACTTCTTATTAGCCTTATTCATATACACTCTCATTTTAGTTTACTTAAGGCACTAACGTGTCATTATAAATCCGGGAGTTTAACCCAAAGTACTACGTACTTCTATTCTTTTAAAATGACTTATTTTCATATAAAACTTTCAAGATACTAATAACCGTAGTATCAAGTCATAACTACATTTTAAGACAAGTCACAATACCTTTTTAGAAAATACATTTTCGGGCTTCTAAATCAAGTGACTTCTTTCTTTTAAAACCTTAAGCAATTGATGTCTTTAAATCAATTTGCCTTTCGTTATTTCAAGTCATTTAACATACTTAAATTACTTAGAGTAAACCACTCTTTTTTAACTTTCCATAAAGCTATTATAACCAACTTCCCATAAAGCCTTTATACTAGCTTTATACATTAGCAACTTACATACTTCTTTATAACCAAGAGACTTAAACTTTCCAACAAAACAAGTATCAATAATACTTTCAACATACTTAAAGTCTCTTAACTTTTGAAAACCAAGATATCCTTAATATGTAAACAAGTGAGTTAATTCCCTAACTCAATCAACTTGGACATTCTTTAAATAAGCCAAGGATATCAAATGGACCTAGATTGTCAAAAACTTGTACGTCTACCGTACTATACATTTACAACTTATTCATGCTCAAGAGATAAGAAAGTTCCACATACCTCTTCGGTTTAATCCACTTGCTAAGTCCAATTCGCCGTACGTAGTATGTCAACCTATAATGACCATAGTACGTCTATTAACTTCTTACTTCAAACGTAGAATATTCCAAGTGCAAAGTCACTAAATTCTACGGAAAATCGGACAGCACTTCCTTTGTTTCTACATACTTTGCCACCTTTTTCAAGGCCGAATTCAATAACCAAACACGCCACATTTAAGGCCCAACAAAGTAGTTAACAATAGGGGATTACACGCTTAATCAAGACATGTAAAATTCCGCCCCACAATATATAACAAACTAGTCTAAACTACAATGTCAATTCGGCAATTAGGGCAACAATACCAATTCTTCTTCCAATTTCTTTTCAATCCAAGTTGTTTAGTATAACATGTTATAAGGCCGCAATTGATTATAACAACTATAATCTTCAAGTAGATAATATGCGACGATTCTAATTAACGACCAAAATGTAATTCAATTTCAAATGACTCAACATGTCATTTTCGGATTTGAGCTACTAAATTTCCATAACACTTATCAATCTTCACAACACATATCACATGATCATTTCTAACTTATAATAACATGGAATCTTAAATTACAAAAGTAAGACGAAGATTATACCTCATTTAGCCCAAATCTGATCCAAGACTACAAGTCGATCCTTAGCAACTTTAGCTCCTCCTTTCGACGTTACAATCCACTCCAAGCAACCCTTAGAAGCTTATGAAGAACTCATCTTCAAGTTCCAACTTCAAAGTTGAAGAACTCCTTAACTTTCCGCCTTGCGACTAATACGAAAACGCCACTTTTCCGGGATCTTTCTATTTAGATACCCTTACAATACTCTTAGGAACCTTGGTTTAAAGTATGGGAATTATTGGACAACAATTGAAATTTTTTCCCTTGAAACCCTAGCCTTGGCCGAGAGCTTTCCCTAGTGTTCATCAAGTTTTTTTGAAAATTTTGCTAAGTGTGGATCTTGTCTTGCACTAGTATACATATATAACAAGATGGAGGGTCAAGATTAGTACAATTGGGTGGCTTGGATGAGCTTCACATGGATCAAGTCCAAGTGGCCTTTGACTTAGTCAACATTGTCAAGCTTCAAGACTTTAGCAAGACTTACTCATCCATTTAATGGTCAAATGACCCTTTTGCCCATGGTAAATTTCGTCCAAGACAACCTAAATGGGGGGGGGGGGTGACACGTGTCGCCCTCCCATTCGTCACAATATTACGTTTTCCGACAAATTCCATAATTCCGATAAATTTTTACAAGTCTCAAATCTTAACATTTGGGTTCTTACCAAGTTCTTATAAACATATCCTGAAATTCCGGGGTGTAACAGTACACTTCCATTGTCTTAGTATGAGTTTTCTTGGACGTACCGACAGTGATGTGAGATTCCACGGGTACGCTTCCATTGTCTTAGTATGAGCTTACTTGGACGTACCGACAGTGAGGTGGGATTCCACGGGTATGCTTCCATTGTGGTTGATCCTTGGACATGCTTACGATGAGGGATTCTGAGGCATGCACCTTGGACATGCTTACGATGAGGGATTCCGAGGCATGCGACCAGGATGCGGGTTAAATTCCCGGATACGATTATTACCCCATGGATTAGCTCCCCATGAAGTCATGTACCCGAGATGAGGGATTCCACGGGCATGATATATATATATATATATATACATGTGTTGTATGTGTGTACGCCGACAGTGAGGTAGGATGCCACGGGCGCGTCACATGGTTGTATGTTACTCTTACGGCCGTCGACAGTGACGGGGGATTCCACGGGCAGAGGATTTATGTGTATATGTGTTGTATGTATGTACGCCGACAGTGAGGTAGGATTCCACGGGCGCGTCACCCGGTTAGCTTTTTTACCTAGCGGTCGGCAGTGATGGGGGATCCCACGGGCGCGTTTCGATGTTTAAGGGCTGGTGTTCATGGCCCTGGTGTGACTATGTTCATATGTTGAAACAGGTTGTACAGGGTAAAACTGACTTTCATTTCTTTCACTTCGGTAAGACACAGTGTACTGTTAGTTGGGTACCATACATGTCATCAGCTTTATTTTAGACTATTATGATTTAAATTACAGTACTTTCAGTTTTACATACTTGGTACATGTTGTACTGACCTCCTTCGGGGGGCTGCGTTCATGCCGCAGGTTGAGGTACATAGCTTGCTGATCCGCACTCTTAGGATCACTGTTTAGTCCTTGGAAAGCTCCATTTCTCCGGAGGCTTGTCTTTTGGTACGGTTTCCTGAGGTTGTAGACTTTTGTACATTCAGGGGGTATGGCGGGGCCCTGTCCCGTCACAGTTGTTATGTAAACTTGTTATACCCCGTATTTTCAGAGTATGTACGTAAGGACGTACGTAGAAAATTTGAAACTTGTACTAAGGCTTGGCCGAATTAATTTTGTTCACAACACCCGTTTAGAGTCGTTTTTCGATGAAACGTTTTCACAGCTTTCGTAGGGGAATTTCCGGCTATGTCATTTTTAATTTTTGCGGATTTTTCCGAGAGACGAAACGTGTTGGGCCAACAAGAGGGCGCCACTTGGCACCCTCCCATTAGCGGACGTAAGGGCTCGGATTGGACGAAATGGAGAGGTGTAGTTGGTAGGATATTTTGTGTGTTAGTTGGTCAAGGACACATGGGTGAATCTTGGCCCTACACTTGCCTTGCACTTGGCAAGATCTTGGCCATTGGTTGGCCTTCACTTGACCTATAAATACCCCTTCCCTTTGAAGACTTCTTCATCCAAAAATCTCTAAGTCTTGAGAGCTCCCCCTCCCCATTTCGTGAGGCCCCCGTGGCCGAGAGTAGCGCCCCTAGCCTAGTTGCTTTCGTATAATACCCCCTTTTGTGGTGTAGAAATACTCTCAAAAGTATTGTTATAATGCCCAAATTACCTTAGCCGTATACCTTGTTGTATTCTAAGGTTATACCTATACGAAAATGCCCAGAAATACTATTATACTTCCGTCAGTCACAAAACCGAAACCCTAGGAAAATATCCATAGTCCGTTGGAGTATTGTGTAGAAGTTGGTTACAACTTCTAAGGGTGGTTTAGAGCGGGTTGGAGCGCTCGGAGTTGGAGCTAAACGATTGCCCAGGATCGACTTTAACTAGGATAATTATGGGCTTATCGAGGTAATTATCTTGTCCCTCTATTGTAATTGGAAATTACATATTGTTAGAATATATAGTTGAAGTATACTATATATAGAACTGAACGTAGTTATCGGCAATGTCTTTTGACTTAAGCCTGAATAATACTTACGGCAATGTCTTGCGACTTAAGCCTGAATAATACTTACGGCAATGTCTTGCGACTTAAGCCTGAATTTAAAGAAGAATACTGAACTGTAATTACATAGGGTCAGACATGAACTTGTAGTAGTACCGTGGAGTAGAATTGTACCGTGGGTTAGGCGTATAACCCCGGTTGGCTTGGTAGCCTCGATAGAGAGGAGATTTACGCCATGGGGGAGGTGCTGCCGAATTTTCGGTAGAATGTTCTACGATGAGATCTAAATGTTAATAAGCGCCTTGTGGCCTTATAGGTTGAAGTACTACGTGGCGCGATCTACTTGGCTTAAGGAGTAGCCGACGTTGGAAGTACTTGGAGCGTTTTGCTATTAGTCGATACTCGTCGCGAGGTATGTGAACCTCTTCCTATCTCTTCTAGCATGATATGTGTGAACTATGTAGTACGGTAGACGTACATGTGCTAAACGTATTTGATTGGTTTAAAACATAGAGTGTTATAATGGCTTTATGGGAAGTTGGTTATAACAGCTTTATGTTGGTAAGAAAATACTTGTGGTCTTTAAAAGGTAACTGATTTGAACTATAACTGGCTTGTTATGTGTTAATAAAGAACTTGAAGTATTTCAAAAGATTTTTGAATCATTTTGAAAGAAGAAGTAATACTTGGTTGTTGAAAAACTTAAGAGTTATACTAGCTTTATGGGAAGTTAGGTATAACGGCTTAAGAATGTTTTACTGATTTCGGAAATCAGAATGTGTATCGACAAACCACTGCAGCGTTAATAAAAGGAAATGTTTTGACTAATTAAGTATTATTAAAACCAGTAGAAACTTCCATCTGCATAGAAGCTAAGATGAGACAAAATGATATTTCCTAGATCACGGCTGCTGTAATAAGATTGTTATAAACAAGAATATCCTACTCACATATAAGACTTATGTTTCTCAGATTGTTTAAAAGAGAATTATATTCTTAAATGAATAAGACTATGAACTACGAAACCTTTCTAAAATAAGAAACGTGAACATTTAAAATTAGGCAAACTTGGACGTTTGGAAAATAATGTTGTTACTTGATTTTACAAAGGTAAGTGTTTTGGTTTATTTAAAAAGACAGTCACTCTATTTTATACTACGGGTATTGTGTGACTTATGTGAAAGCAACGTATCTTTTAAAAGATTTAATGTATGAAGTACTTTAGGAGTAGATACCCGAACTTGTTAGCTTAAAGTACCTTGTGTGTATAACTTGATTGTGTTGGTTTGTGATAGCCTTGTAATACTTTCTTGTTGATTGATGAGTAAACATGCTAGGATGCTACGTGTGTTAGTATCTTGTGATGTTGTGTAAAGGGGTTTCCTTTGTTGTGCTTATGTTGTTTAACGATAAGCTGTTGTGTTAGTATTTTACATCACTCATCTCTTGAGATGATTCCGGGGGTTAAGTCGCCTCCGTCGCGGGTAGACTTCGGCGGTCGATGGACCTATGATACGAGAATACCTCATGCAGTCCAGGGCCTATCGCGAGCTACGAGAGTTCCGAGTTAGTGTGCGTCCTTTATGGGCATGCGGTCCATGTGGCCATGCGGACTGCGAAGTCCAGGACGATGCCGGGGAGTAGCTACCCTCGATGCGGGGAATACCTCATGCGGGCCGATGAGATTGGCCTATGCGGAGCTGC
Organism: Przewalskia tangutica; assembly: GCA_029844215.1. NCBI lineage: Eukaryota > Viridiplantae > Streptophyta > Magnoliopsida > Solanales > Solanaceae > Przewalskia > Przewalskia tangutica. Next base: position 74,983,238 of record CM056725.1, read on the forward strand.
GGAAAGTTCCAGGGCTAGATGCGCACATTAGATACTGCGGGCAAGTGGCCAGCTTTGATCATGTGATGTGCAGACAGATCTTATAATCTGATTCATGACCTTGTTGAGTGCTGCGGTGTTAGTAGTCGGCTATGCCTTCGCATTACCCCAGATGCGTTTCATTATAGCAGTGGGACCGGTGTTCATGTGTGTTCCTTGGTGCTTTTATATCATAAAGCTGCCGTGATGAGAAGGTATTCCACGCATGATTGATATTGTGGGCGTGAGACCCATTGTTATATTTGAGTGATGACTTGAGGGCGTGAGTCCCTGACTTGATATGACTGCTTGTTTATTGTGAACTGTAGTTTTGTTATCATACATGTCTCCTGCTTTATATAGACTGCTATGATTTCATTCACGATTTTCGATTTCACATACTTGCACTGTTATCTTGACCTCCTTGAAGCTGCGTTCATGCGCGGTAAAGGTACACCGATCGTTGATCCTCGCTCTTGAGTCACGATTCGGTAGAAAGCTCCGTTTCTCGGAGGCTTGTCTTGGTATAGTCCCCTGTTGTTGTAGGTGCTTACATTCGGGGTATGGCGAGCCCTGTCTGTCGTTGTTGTCATATCATTCGTAAGTGCAGTAATCTTTGTTGTGGCGGGGTTTGTAAAAAGGATTAAACTATTCATGTTGAAAAAGTTGTTATTTACATATATGCCGAAAGGCAAGTTTTCTCAGTTATTGTTTCATATTTCATAATATGTCTTGTATCGTTTTATGTTCCGCTGATTACTCTGATGTTGTATCACTAGGGTGCCCGGGGTAAGGCACCAGTCACGGGCCCGGAATCGGGTCGTGACAAAAGTGGTATCAGAGCAGTTAATCCTCGGAAAGTGTCTACGCAAGTATCCAGAAGTCTTGATTATCGGTGTGTTGTGCACCACACCAATAATCAGGAGGCTATAGGGTATTTAGGATTGGTTTCTATTCTTCTCACTCTGAGATCGTGCCTTAGAGCTGTGTTGTAAGTTGGACCCTCTGACGTATTTCTTTCCCTTACCGTTATGCCTCACGTAGGCAACCGGCCCAGAGGCGGCAGCGGCCGAGCTGCGAGTAGAGTTCGGAGGGTGGCGAGGGCACAGCCCAATCATTACCTAGGGTAGTGCTTCGTTCGGGAGTTTTGCGGCGTCACTAGCCCAGTGAGTTTGGCACGGCGGCGGTTCCCACTGCGGCCATGATATTTTGAACCTTCGCCCACGGCAGAGCGGTGAATATAGAGTGCAAAGAAGGCGACCACATTAGCTATGGATGTGGCTACCGGAGAGTATACCGATGTACCACGGTCTTGATGACTATCTAAGAGGTTGTGCAAAGTAATTCTTGATTGAAGCGAGCATGGCACGTATGCGAGCTTATGCGGCGAGCCAAGAAACGTAGAGATTTACGGGTTAACAAAGCGGCGAGTGGGCGAGCGGCGAGTCCTTTAGTAACTTTCGAGGCGAGTCGCTCGCGGCAGATTAGATATGCACCTCCGCCCGCAGTGGTCTTCCGCGATTTCGGGGCGTTCGGTGTGCGGGAGTTGGTCGAACTCCGGGGCTTCCGGTTCAGTGATGAGGCGTCATTCAGGGAATGTCGTCTTTTAGTTAATACTTGTTGTACCTACGACCGTCCGGTACGATGGCGATGGGGTGTCCTTGTAGGAGGACTTAGCCTTCGAGATCGGTGGGTAGTTCGTCATCTTCCTTAGCTATGAGCCCTACGTGGCGAGTTTGATTAGAGCGACTAAGGGAGTGAAGCGATGAGATATAGATATATCTTTAACCTCAGAGATCGGTATGTGTGATAAGGTGAGTATACCTTAAGTGTTATGTTACGATAGCGGTGTGTTAGTCGTGATTAGATCATGGTTGTTTAGCAGAGTAAGATTTTGGGGATAGAGAAGGTGTGAGCCTTAGAGCTTTTTACGTAAAGACCTTAGAGGTGAGGCCATCTCGAGAAAAGGTGTAGTGTTATGTTTGACCCTTATCGGAAGTGCATAGTGCAAGTGAGTTATGTTGGGATAGGTCCCTAGTAGTGTGGAATGAAAGGGGGTAGTTGAGCTAAGAAGACCGCTAGGTTTTGAAGCGTGATTAGTGAGATTGTTAGGATCGGAGCTAGTATTGTGCGGCACGGGTCGGGTTGAGGCCACGTTGCGGTCAACCCGCGATGGGTTTGGTGGTGGGGTCAGGTTGTGGTCCCGCCTTGTGTTAGGGTTGTGAGGATGTTAGGCCCAAGTTTAGTTAACCCGTGAGCGAGTTCGTGGATGCGTTCGACGGTGGTCGGGCCGATGGGGGCAGCCCATCGTGTTCTTCGGTCAGGACCGTTTACTCGGCTGTGTTGAGTTATCAGAAAGGTTGTAGGGCTGCACGAGGTGCCTACCTACACCTTAAGACAGACAGTGGAGCCCAGGTTACGGCTGCTTCTTTTTCTGGAGGTTTTTCCAGGCAAGGTTAGGAACTCAGGTGAGTCTCAGAATCGCATTCGCCCTCGGGCCAGTGTGTGTATTTCAGAGGTAGTCGTGGGGATTGTTGTCTCCTGTGGAGGAAGTGTTTAAGCTACCATTTCAGTGTTCGGATATCGCCTTATGAAGCCTTGTAAGGGCGGAAGTGTAAGTTGTCGGTCGATTGGTTCGATGTTGGCAAGGTTCAGACAGTTGGTTCAGGCTTGTTCCAGCAGACTGTGGTTAGGGTGTGACGAGTTTTGGTATGACAGAGGAACTTAGCCCGTGTTACTTTGGGCCCTTTTGAGTTCATGTGAAGGATAGGCCAGGTTGCCTATATGATAGCTTTTGCCGTCCGACTTAGGAGGCAGTACGTCCGGTCTTTCGTATTGTTATGATCGGGAAAGTATCGGAGAATCCATCCAGAGTGTTCCCAGTTAATGATGACCACGTTAGAGATAGTAACCCCGAGTCTTGGAAACTGAAGCCGTATCAGAATGTGGTAAGAGTTCGAGTGTACGACAGCCTCAGGGGTCGCAAGCAGCCCGGTACCATTTGTTGGGTCGTCGGAGCAAGGCTCGCGACAAAGTGACAAAGTGGTATCTACGACGAGTAAAGAGAGAAGCGAGCATGTATGGCGGGCATAGATGTGATCATTTCTTTTGAAAAGAGAAGGTGCGAAGGAAGTATATTTTAGACCCCGGTGAGGAGTGTTTTGTGGTGATGATTAGAGGTGTTTCCTCGTGGACTTTGATGTAAGTATTTACGCAGGTGCTTCTGTGGCCAGCTGTGGCAGGATTGTTCTCGTAAGTATAGTAGTGAAGACTATACTGGCGCGCGTTTGTTTTGAGACTTAGAAGGAACATTCGGGACGAATGTTTCTAAGGAGGGGAGAATGTTATACCCCGTATTTTCAGAGTATGTACGTAAGGACGTACGTAGAAAATTTGAAACTTGTACTAAGGCTTGGCCGAATTAATTTTGTTCACAACACCCGTTTAGAGTCGTTTTTCGACGAAACCTTTTAACAGCTTTCGGAGGGGAAATTACGGCGATGTCAATTTTAATTTTTTCGGATTTTTACGAGAGACGAAAACTGTTTGGCCAACAAGAGGGCGCCACTTGGCACCCTCCCATTGGCGGACGTAAGGGCTCGGATTGGACGAAATGGAGAGGTGTAGTTGGTAGGATATTTTGTGTGTTAGTTGGTCAAGGACACATGGGTGAATCTTGGCCCTACACTTGCCTTGCACTTGGCAAGATCTTGGCCATTGGTTGGCCTTCACTTGACCTATAAATACCCCTTCCCTTTGAAGACTTCTTCATCCAAAAAAATCTCTAAGTCTTGAGAGCTCCCCCTCCCCATTTCGTGAGGCCCCCTTGGCCGAGAGTAGCGCCCCCCCCCTAGCCTAGTTGCTTTCGTATAATACCCCCCTTTTGTGGTGTAGAAATACTCTCAAAAGTATTGTTATAATGCCCAAATTACCTTAGCCGTATACCTTGTTGTAGTCTAAGGTTATACCTATCTGAAAATGCCCGAAATACTATTATACTTCCGTACCACAAAACCGAAACCCTAGGAAAATCTCCATAGTCCGTTGGATTATTGTGTAGAAGTTGGTTAGAACTTCTAAGGGTGGTTTAGAGCGGGTTGGAGCGCTCGGAGTTGGAGCTAAACGATTGCCCAGGATCGACTTTAACTAGGATAATTATGGGCTTATCGAGGTAATTATCTTGTCCCTCTATTGTAATTGGAAATTACATTTTGTTAGAATATATAGTTGAAGTATACTATATATAGAACTGAACGTAGTTATCGACAATGTCTTTTGACTTAAGCCTGAATAATACTTACGGCAATGTCTTGCGACTTAAGCCTGAATTTAAAGATGAATCTTGTCAGAATTACATAGGGTATTACAAAGAGACTTGTAGTAGTGCAGTGGAGTAGAATTGTACCCGTTAGGGTTAGGCGTATAACCCCGGTTGGCTTGGTAGCGGCCTCGATAGAGAGAGATTTACGCTGCCATGTGCGGGGAGGTGTTGCGAATTTTCTAGAATGTTCTACGATGAGATCTAAATTTTAATAAGCGCCTGTGGCCTTATAGGTTGAAGTACTACGTGGCGCGATCTACTTGGCTTAGGAGTAGCGGTTGGAAGTACTTGGGCGTTTTGCTATTAGTCGATACTGTCGCGAGGTATGTGAACCTCTTCCTATCTCTTCTAGCATGATATGTGTGAACTATGTAGTGCGGTGAGACGTACGTGCTAAACGTATTTGATTGGTTTAAAACATAGAGTGTTATAACGGCTTTATGGGAAGTTGGTTATAATGACTTTATGTTGGTAAGAAAATACTTGTGGTCTTTAAAAGGTAAGCGATTTGAACTATAATCGCTTGTTATGTGTTAATAAAGAACTTGAAGTATTTCAAAAGATTTTGAATCATTTTGAAAGAAGAAGTAATACTTGGTTGTTGAAAAACTTAAGAGTTATACTAGCTTTATGGGAAGTTAGGTATAACGGCTTAAGAATGTTTTCTTGATTTGGAAATCGAATGTGTATCGACAAACCAACTGCGGCGTTAATAAAAGGAAATGTTTTGACTAATTAAGTATTATTAAAACCGGTAGAAACTTCCATCCATAGAAGCTAAGATGAGACAAAATGATATTTCCTAGATCACTACTTTGTAATAAGATTGTTATAAACAAGAATATCCTACTCACATATAAGACTTATGTTTCTCGATTGTTTAAAAGAGAATTATATTCTTAAATGAATAAGACTATGAACTACGAAACCTTTCTAAAATAAGAAACGTGAACATTTAAAATTAGGCAAACTTGGACGTTTGGAAAATAATGTTGTTACTTGATTTTACAAAGGTAAGTGTTTTAGTTTATTTAAAAGGCAGTCCTCTATTTTATACTACGGGTATTGTGTGACTTATGTGAAAGCAACAGATCTTTTAAAAGATTTAATGTATGAAGTACTTTAGGAGTAGATACCCGAACTTGTTAGCTTAAAGTACCTTGTGTGTATAACTTGATTGTGTTGGTTTGTGATAGCCTTGTAATACTTTCTTGTTGATTGATGAGTAAACATGCTAGGATGCTACGTGTGTTAGTATCTTGTGATGTTGTGTAAAGGGGTTTCCTTTGTTGTGCTTATGTTGTTTAACGATAAATCGTTGTGTTAGTATTTTACATCACTCATCTCTTGAGATGATTAGGGGTTAAGCCGCCTCCGACGCGGGTAGACTCAGCGGTCGATGGACCTATGATTCGAGAATACCTCACGCAGTCCCGGGGCCTATCGCGAGCTACGAGAGTTCCGAGTTAGTGTCGTCCTTTATGGGCATGCGGTCCATGTGGCCATGCGGATCGAAGTCGGGGCGATGCCGGAGTAGCTACCGACGCGGGAATACCTCATGCGGGCCGATGAGATTGGCCTATGCGAGTCGCGGAAAGTTCGAGGCTAGACGCGCACATTAGATCTGCGGGCAAGTGGCGGCTTTGATCATGTAATGATGCAGACAGATCTTATAATCTGATTCATGACCTTGTTGGTACTGTGGGTGTTAGTAGTCGGCTATGCCTTCGTACTTACCCTGTACATTTTCATTATGGCACAAGTGGGACCTGGTGTTCATGTGTGTTCCTTGGTGCTTTTATATCATAAACTGCCGGCAGTGAGGAAGGTATTCCACGGGCATGATTGATATTGTGGGCGTGAGACCCATTGTTATATTTGAGTGATGACTTGAGGGCGTGAGTCCCTGACTTGATATGACTGCTTGTTTATTGTGAACTGTAGTTTTGTTATCATACATGTCTCCTGCTTTATATAGACTGCTATGATTTCATTCACGATTTTCGATTTCACATACTGCATTACTGTTATCGACCTCCTTGAAGCCGCGTTCATGCCGCAGTAAAGGTACACGATCGTTGATCCTCGCTCTTAGGGTCACATTCGGCTGGGAAAGCTCCGTTTCTCCGGAGGCTTGTCTTGGGATAGTCCCCTGTTGTTGTAGGTGCTTACCTTACGGGGTATGACGGGGCCCTGTCCCGTCGTTTTTGTCATATCATTCGTAGGTCTCAGAGTACTGTTGTGGGCAGGGTTTGTAAAAAGGATTAAACTATTCATGTTGAAAAAGTTGTTATTTACATATATGCCGAAAGGCAAGTTTTTCTCAGATTATTGTTTCATATTTCATAATATGTCTTGTATCGTTTTATGTTCCGCTGATTACTCTGATGTTGTATCACTAGGGTGCCCGGGGTAAGGCACCAGTCACGGGCCCGGAATCGGGTCGTGACAAAACTCTTAGAGGTCTGTAGTCATATCTTGTGGGTCACTTTATAAAAAAAATTGAGGTAATTGCTTTTGGATTTATATGTCCAGGAAGGTGGCCCTATCGGCTAACCTATTATTTATTTCATTGTTAAGTTTATGTATGTTCCGCTGATTATATCTTATGTATACCTGTAAGGGTGCCCAGGTAGGGCACCAGTCGCGGGCCCGGGGTCGGGTCGTGACAAAAGTGGTATCAGAGCAGTTAGTCAACGGAAAGTGTCTACAGACCGTGCCTAGTAGAGTCTTGATTATCGGTTTGTTGTGCACCATATCTATAATCAGGATGCTGCAGGGCATTTAGGATTGGTTTCTATTCTTCTCTCTCTGAGATCGTGCAGTAGAGCTGTCCTACTTGGTTGAATCCTCTCTGACCTATTCTTATGTACCAGTTATGCCTCCACGCAAGGCAACCAGAGCCCAGAAGGGCAAGGCAGCTGAGGGAGCTTCTAGTAGGACGCAGGGGGTTACGAGGGCACCTGCCCAGTCTTTTCCTGAGGTGATGTTTCGGACGGCGAGTTCCACGACGTCGCCAGCCCCAGCAGAGTTCGGAGCAGCAGCAACGACTACTAAGATCGCGGTACCTGAGCCTCCAGTTCCACAGCCAGGGGCAGAGTATAGGGATTACAGAGAGAAGATCAGGTTGTTGACTAGCATTGCGGTGGCAACACGCGCGAGCCGTGCTAACCCTGTAGCCGGTTTGAGGATTCTGGACTTTCTGAGTTGTAATCCACCCGAGTTCTAAGGTTCGAGGTCTGAGGAGGATCCTCAGGAGTTCATTCGGCAGGTGCAGCGGACGATGCAAGTGCTTAGGGCCTCGGAGACGGAGTCTGTTGTGTTAGCTTCTTACCGGTTACGCGATATTGCGTTGAACTGGTTTTAGTCGTGGGTGTTGTCTAGAGGTGTGGGTGCTCCTCCAGCTGTTTGGGATGAGTTCACGAAAGCCTTCCTCGATCACTTTTTGCCTCCTGAGACGAGGAGAGCCCGCTTGGATAGGTTCTTGGCATTGAGACAGAATGGGAGGACCATCATAGAGTACAACCTGGAGTTTGACTCATTGGCCAGGTATGCGCCCACCATTGTGGCAGACATGGCGGACAGAGTTCACCGCTATGTGATGGGGCTACACCGTTATATGGTTACTGCATGTCTGGGAGTGGCTCTTCAACCAGGTATGGATATTGCCAGGATGCAGGCTTATGCACAGGGGATTGAAGACAGGGAGAGAGAGGGCCAACCAGGTCCAGCCCAGCCCAAGAAGGCCGTGACGGCGTGGTTTCGAAAGCTGTGGTGGATACCTCAGCAGCCTGGCTCACGCTGCCGACGCAGAGTGCCCCTTCCCGGTCTTCCGGCGGGTGTTTTGACCGCCGGGGATATTCGGGAGCAGGTCAAGGCTCCAGGGCGGCAGGTTCACAGGTGTCACGACCCGACCACGGGCCCGCGACTGGTGCCTTACCCCGGGCACCCTAGTGATACAACATCAGAGAAAAACGAGCGGAAATAAAAACATACAGATATGAAACAAGATAAAAGAAAACAGGCTAACCAAAACGGTTGCCCTTTTGCATATATACAGAAATTTGAACAGTTACATCTTTTAAAACCCTGCCCACAACAGTACTACAGACCTTTAAGAGTGTAACAACAACTATGACGGGACAGGGCCCCGCCATACCCCGGAATGTACAAGAACCTACAACTCGGGGAAATATATCAAAAGATAAACCTCCGGAGAAACGGAGCTTCCCAATATGCTGAACTGTGATCCTAAGAGTGAGGATCAACAACCGATGTACCTCTACCTGCGGCATGAACGCAGCCCCCCGAAGGAGGTCGATAACAGTACCAAGTATGTGAAATCAAAATATCAGAACGAAATCATAACAAATGCTAAATAAGCGAGACATGTTTGATAACCAAACTACAGTTCACGACATAAAAGCAGTCATGTCAAAGCAGGGACTCACGCCCTCAAAGTCATCACTCAAATATAACCAAGGGTCTCACGCCCACAATATCAATCATGCCCGCATCATGGCCACATGCCCCGGAATTCTCCATCGGTGTAGACATGTCCAGATGCACAACAAGATACCGGTAATCAACCCCGCCGCACGCCACATGCCCTGCATTCTCCATCTGTAGACATGTCCAGATGCACAATGCGATATCCGGGTAATCAACCTGCCGCACGCCACATGCCCTAATTCTTCATCGTGCAGTATATGTCCATGTAACAACAATAACAATATATCGGGTAATCAACCCGCCGCACGCCACATGCCCCGAATTCTTCATCGGTGCGGACATGTCCATGTAATAGCAATAACAATATATCGTAATCAACCTGCCGCATGGCCACATGCCCCGAATTCTTCATTGGTGCGTATGTCCATGTAACAACAATAACAATATACCGGGTGATTAACCCGCCGCATGGCCGCATGCCCCCGGAATTATTCATCGGTGCAGACATGTCCATGTAACAACAATAATAATATACCGGGTGATTAACCCGCCGCATGACCACATGCCCCCGGAATTCTTCATCGGTGCAGACATGTCCATGTAACAACAATAACAATATACCGGCCCTCCATCGAGAGACGCGGTAGCATAGGAATACAACTTTTACACAACAAGGCTATCACAAGTGTTATACCCCGTGGTTCGGTCCGACCGCTGATCGGGGTTCGCGCGCAGGCGTGGCGCGCGCGCAAGGCGGTAATTGTAGGTCGCGCACAGAAGACGTGGCGCGCCGAAAGATCCGGCGAGTCGCTGGTTTCAGCGCAGCCGGAATCGTGGTCGCGCGGAAGATCCGAGGGTCCGCAGGAGTTGCGGCGCCGCGGCGCCGGGAAGCAGGGCCGCGACGCCGAGGCGGGAAATCTGGCGGAAAAACTTAGGAAAATCTGATCTTTTCTTTTAAAAGGGCATGGGTGGGTGACAAGTGTCCCCCCCCCCCCATCTGATTTCTGCATGCATTATATTGACCAAGTCTTAAATACTTGGTCATCTTTCATCTCTCTCTTAGAAAAGCTCCTCATTCTCTCTTAAATTATTTCAAGCTCCTCCTTCTCTCTAAAACTCCAAGAAGTATTCTAGCCTTAGGAAAAATCTGAAAAAGTAAAAGGCAAGAAGGAAGCTTGTGGCTAGCTTGTGAAGGTTGTTGTGGTGGAGTTCTTGGAATATAAGCTAGCAAATTGTTGGATAAATTTGGCTAAAGCTCTAAGGTAATGATTCTTCCTCTATTATTAGTTTTTAGTGTTGCATGTTAAGAAGAAAGTACTTGTGGTAGTAAATAATGTTATTAGAGTCATTGCATGCAAGAAATGTGGGTTGGGTATGAAGGTTTTGGCTAAAGAGATATTATGAGCATGTTGTAGCCTACAAACTACTTTAGAATTGTTAAGTGTAATATTATAACTTATGGGGCAGAATTTTACACACCCAAGATTAGGTGTGTAATCCCCTTTGTGTTGGTTTGGATGTTGGGCCTTAATGAGGTGTTTGAGTGTTGAAAATCGGCCTTTGAAAAAGGTGGGAAAGTGAGTAGAAACAAAGGAAATGCTGCCCAATTTTCCTTAGGAATTGGTAACTTGAATTTGGAATTTCTACATTGAAATTAGAGGTTAATCAACGCACTATGGTTATTATAGGTTGACATATTACTTGCGGTAGTTGGACTTGGCAAGTGGATTGACCAAAGAGGTATGTAGAGCTTTCCTATCTCTTGAGCATGAATAGTTGTATCTATGTAGTACGGTATACGTACAAGATTTGATAATCTACACTTGTTTTAAAGTATATGATACTTGTTTCATTTCAAAAGTATAAGTCCCTTGGATTTAGGAAAAATGTATTTGACAAAGGAATAACGCTAATATAATGACTTTATGGGAAGTTGGTTATATTAGTTTTTGAAAGGTTCACAAAGAATGGTTTACTCTAATTAAAACAAGTACGGGTAAAGGATTTGAAACTATGGAAGGTGGATTGATTTTTAGGCATTGGTTGCCTAAGGTTTTAAAGGAAATGAAGTCACTTGATTTAGAAGCCTATTATATTTCTAAAAGGAAATGTGACTTGTTTTGAAAAGAAATTGTAACTTGATACTATGGTGATTAGTATCTTGGAATCTTTGTATAAAAAGAGTTTTTCTTAAAGTTAGAAGTACATGGTGCTTGGGTTGAATTCCCGGGTTTTCTATTAAAAGACATGTTAGTGCCTTAGGATACTAAAATGAGAGGATATATTAGTAATGTTAATAAGAAGTTAGGGGATTTCTTAACTTGCTTATGTTATGATAAGCCGGTAGTGCTTATGTATGATATGATAGGCCGGTAGTGCTTATGTTGTGATATGATAGGCCGGTAGTGCTTATGTATTATATGATAGGCCGGTAGTGCTTATGTTATGTATGATAGCCGGATGAGCTATGTTATATATTTGTATTATTACGGGCTAAACCCCGGGTTATTATCTATGCCATGGATTTGCTACCCATGATGCGAGCGCGCCAGACTCACGCGATCCCACCACGTGATCTATGCGGGTGAAATAGTCCCATGCGAGTACGGCGATGGTACTCATGCGGGTCCACATGATCCATGCGGGTGAAATAGTACCATGCGGGTGAAATAGTCCCATGACGAGGCGGATGACCTCATGCGGGTCCACAGGACCCATGCGGGTGAAATAGTCCCAGGAGTAGGATTGCTTAATGATACTACGGGCGAGGTACCCTGTTTTGATCGTGAGCCTCCTATTTTTATGCTATAAGATTTATACTTGTTACTCTCATTGTTAGTAAGGCACAGTGCAAGGAAATTGATTTTATCTATGACTCCAGCTTATTTTGACTTATGATATTACTACAGTATTTTCCAGTTTTACATACTTGGTACGTCAGGTAATCGACCCCCTTCCTGGGCCGCTCATGCCGCAGGCGGGAAAGCAGTGGCGATCCTCATTTCTAGGATTTTACTCGTGTGTCGAAGCTCCATTCCTCCGGAAGCTTGTTTTGTTGGTACGGATATTCCCTGATGCTATAGGTATTTTGTACAATCAGGGGCATGGCGGGGCCCTGTCCCGCCATAGTTGTTATCTTTAGAGGTCTGTGGTCACATATATGTTTTGGGCTATAAGAACCAGTTGTACTACTATACTTTGTTTATGTATGTTTTATGGAAGGCAAATTTTATCTCACGCTGATGGTTACCCTTTTTATAAGTTATGTGTTATGTATGTTCCGCTGCTATTCTCTGACATATACCTGACAGGGTACCCCGGTAGGGTACCAGTCGCGGCCCCGGGGTTGGGTCGTGACAAAAGTGGTATCAGAGCCAGGTTGTCCTCGGAAAGTGTCCACAGACCGTGTCTAGTAGAGTCTTGATTATCGGTGTGTCGTGCACCACATCTATAATCAAGAGGTCATGGATATTTAGGATTGGTTTCATTCTTTCACTCTAAGATCGTGCAATAGAGCTGAGTTATAGGTTGAACCTCCTCTGATGTTTTCCTTTATGTATCAGTTATGCCTCTACGCAAGTCAACCGCGCCCGTATGGGCAAGGCGAGAGGAACTACTAGTAGTGGCACCGAGGGTTACCAGGCACGTGCCCACCCCACGGATGAGGTGTTTGGACGCGAAGTTCTACAACGCCGCCAACCCCAAAGCAGAGTCCGAGGCAAAGATCGCACGAGCCTCGATCCAGCAGCTTCTGGGCGCAGGATATGGGCTACAAGGAGATGGCCCGATTAGCCGTGATCGTGGCGCATACGAGGATAGCCGAGATGCAGCCCGGCCAGATTCGTAGTTCAAAGACAGAGTCGCTAGCTTGAGACCGAGGACTTTTGAGTTGCACCACCGAGTTTTATGGGTCGAGGCTCGAGGATGATCCTCGAGTTTATCCGGCGCCAGCGATCATGAGGGTGATCGGGCTTCGAGACCGAGTCGGTGGTATTAGGTTCGTGACGGCCGCGGACACCGCAGCTTGGATCGGTATGATTCATGGAATCGCCCTGGAAGCATGCGCTTCCAAGCTTGGGACGAGTTCTCGTGAGGCGCATTTGGCCATTTCTTGCCTCCGCAGATGAGGGCTCGCCGATAGATTCTTGACACCGAGACGAATGGCGGACGGTTCGGGAGTACAATGTGGAGTTTGACTCATTGGCTCGGTATGTGCCCGCTTTGTAGCGTATATGGAGGACAGGTGCACCGGTATGTCACAGACTGGATGATCACTTGGCCGAGAGTTGCACGGGAGTGGCTCTTCAGCCGGGCATGGACATTGCCCGCATGCAGGCATATGCACTTGGGTGTGAGGAACGCAGGGCCGACGGATCGGCAGTATCGCAGAAGAGGCCGGGACAGCAGGTCCTCCGTAGTTTTAGGGTAGACAACTCCAAAGAAGAGACCAGATTTGCACCACCGTCCAGAGCGCCTCCACCATCTTTGGGATGTCTGAGTATTCATGAGCAGACAGGTTCCGTGGCTTGGGTTTCTGCAGGACCGAGTTCCAATGACGAGGTCACCTATGCCTCGGTGGTCGATGTGGTGATTGCCATTACTGGTGTCGTGTTCCTCCGTGAGCTTGTTACTCTTGGCGCAGGCCATTTGAAGAGAGATTGTCCGACCAGAGGCGGCGGAAATGCTATGGCTCAGCGACCGCCCGATTGCTGGTCTTCATCTTCGCTTGTTGCGCGCCGAGGCGTGGTGTTCACGGCCAGGCCGCGATGGGTCGTGGCAGGGTTCTAGTTCCAGCGGTCCTCAGAACCGCATCTATGCTATGTCCAAATGTCAGACCGTGAGGCGCCACCCGATGTCGCCATGTACATTATTGGTTTCTTCTTTGTGATGTATATGCTTTGATAGATCCAGTTCTACCTTGTCCTATATATCTCCTCATATTCTTTGGTAGAATAGGGATAGAGCCCGAGTCCATTGAATCTTTTGAGGTGGCTACGCGGTAGGTGCTTGATGGTAGCCGGCGTATATAAGGCTTGCCCAGTGACTATAGATGGTCGTCAGACTCTAGCTGACTTGATAGAGTTGGATATGACAGACTTCGATGTGATTATGGGTATGGATTGGCTAGCGTCTTGCTATGACAATGTGGACTGCAGAGAGAGGTTAGTTCGGTTCCGGTTTCCTGGTGAGCCGGTTATCGAGTGGAAGGGGAATACTGCATCGCCGAGGGGTAGGTTTATTTCTTACCTCAAGGCTAGGAAGATGGTACGGAAGGGGTATATTTACCATTTGGTTCGGGTATTCGACATCGAGGTGAGATACCGACCTTGATCGATTCGGTTGTTAGAGAGTTTCCAGACGTATTCCCAGACGAGCTTCCGGGTATCCCTCCAGAGAGGGAGATTAAGTTTTGCATCGATTTGGCGCCGGACACTCGACCGATATCTATTCCGCCATACAGGATGGCACCTGCCGAGTTGAAGGAATTGAAGGACCAGCTGAAAGATTTGCTGGAGAAAGGCTTTATTAGGCCAAGTGTTTCTCCTTGGGGGGCGCCAGTGTTATTTGTAAAGAAGAAGTATGAGACGCTGCGTATGTGTATTGATTACGAGCGGTGAACAAGGTAACTATCAAGAATGTATCCTCCCGTGATTGACGATTTGTTTGACCAGTTGCAGGGTGCAAAGTGTTTTTCCAAGATAGACCTGCGGTCTGGTTATCATCAGGTGTGAGTTAGAGAGATAGATATCCCAAAGACTGCATTCAGGACCCGGTATGGGCACTATGAGTTCAGGGTGATGTCTTTCGGGTTGACCAACGCCCGCCAGATTCATGGATTTGATGAATAGGGTGTTCAGGCCATTCTTGGACATGTTCGTTATAGTGTTTATTGATGATATCTTGGTGTATTCGCGCACAGAGCAGGAGCATACAGATCATTTGAGGACGGTATTTGGAGTCCTCCGAGACTGGCAGTTGTATGCCAAGTTCTCGAAGTGTGAGTTCTGGTTGGCGTCAGTGGCTTTCTTAGGACATGTTATCGGGGCCGATGGTATTCGGGTTGATACAGCGAAGATTGAAGCAGTCAATACTTGGCCCATACCCACTACACCGACGGAGGTGCGCAGATTTTTGGGCCTTGCAGGCTATTATCGGAGGTTTGTAGAAAAGTTTGCTTCTATTTCAGCACCTTTGACTAAGCTGACTCAGAAGGCAGCTATGTTCCGGTGGACGGATACTTGTGAGGAAAGTTTCCAGTTGCTAAAGGAGAAGTTGACGACCACCCCAGTTCTTACTCTTCCAGAGGGCTTAGATGGATATGTGGTTTATTATGACGCGTCAGGTGTCGGGCTTGGGTGCGTGCTGATGCAGCACGGCAAGGTTATAGCTTATGCATCTCGACAGCTTAGGAAGCATGAGAAGAATTATCCCACACATGACTTGAAGTTGGCAGAAGTGGTTCATGCCTTGAAGATCTGGAGACATTATTTATATGGGGTTCATGTGGACATTTACACAGACCACAAGAGTCTCCAGTACATCTTCAGCCAGAGGGAGCTGAACTTGCGGAAGAGACGGTGGTTGGAGCTACTTAAGGATTACGATGTTGATATTCTGTACCACCCAGGGAAGGTCAATGTAGTTGCAGATGCCCTTAGTCGCAGATCGATGGGTAGTCTATCTGTTGTTCAGCCAGAGAAAAGGGATATGGTCCGAGAGTTACATCAGCTAGCGAGCCTTGGGGTTCGTTTGGTTGATTCTGTTAGTGACGGAATTCGGGTTCGAGAGGTTGTCGAGTCTTCCATCGTCGAGGAGGTGAAGAGGCGACAGTATGAGGATCTGATTTTGGTACGGTACCGAGATGCAGCTCTCCAGAAGGAGAAGAGTCTATTTGAGGTAGCGCCTGATGGGGTGCTAAGATTCGAGGGCCGGTTGTGTGTTCCCGATGTGACAGGACTTCGTCAGCAGATTCTGGGAGAGGCACACAGTGCTCGTTATTCTATTCATCCGGGGTCGACTAAGATGTATCATGACCTCAGATGCGTGTATTGGTGGGATGGCCTAAAGAGGGACGTTGCGGAGTTCGTGGCACAGTGCCCGAATTGTCAGCAGGTTAAGATTGAGCACCGAAGCTGGTCATTGCGAGCTATTGATATTCCGACTGGAAGTGGGAGGTGATAAATATGGATTTTATTACGTGGCTAGCTACCACTCGGAGGAAGCATGATTCCATTTGGGTGATTGTCGGCCGTTTAAATCACCATTTTCTTCCTACGTAACGACGTTCTCAGATGAGGACTATGCCAGATTATATAGTAGAGAAATTGTGAGACTGCACGGAGTCCCGTTTTCGATTATATCAGATAGAGGAGCCCACTTCTCGGCTAACTTCTGGAGGTCTTTTCAGAAGGGATTAGGGACACATGTGAGTCTCGATCGCATTTCACCCTCGATCGACGACAGCCGAGCGCACTATCCGACACTCGAGGATATCTTTGCGGGCTTGTGTTATTGATTTCGTGGGTAGCCGGGAGGATCATTTGCCTCTTGTAGAGTTTGCTTACAACAATGGCTACCATTCCAGATTCGATGGCGCGCTTATGAGGCCTTATACGAGGAAGTGCAGTCACCGATAGGCTGGTTCGAGTGGGAGAAGTTCGATTAGTCGGGCCAGACTTAGTTCATGCAGATGGATAAGGTGAAGCTTATCCAGAGCGGTTGTTAGCGGCTCAGAGTCGGCGAAGTCGATGCAGATCATCGCGTCGACACTTGGAATTTGAGATAGATGATTGGGTTTTTCTAGGTATCGCCCGTGAAGGCGTGATGAGATTTGGAAAGAAGGGAAGCTTAGCCCAAGGTACATTGGGCCGTATCAGATTATCCGTAGGGTAGACAGGGTTGCCTATGAGTTAGATCTGCCGTCCGATTTGGAGGTGTACATCCAGTTTTCCATGTGTCCATGTTGCGGAAATGTGTTGGAGATCCATCTAGAGTGCACCCGTTCATGATGTCCAAGTGATCGAGGAGTTATCGTATGAGGAGTCCCATAGCGATACTCGATCGACGAGTTAGCGACGTCGGACGAAGGGCGTGGCTTCCGTCGAGGTCTTATGGCGGAACGAGCGAGGAGGAAATGGCGTGGGAAGCAGAGGATGACATGATGAAGAAGTATCCTCACTTATTCCCTACACCTCCAGGTAACCCACTCTCCTGCTTGTTAGTTTTGATTTAGCAATTGTGCTTAAGTCTGGTTGTGGCCGTGGGGAGCGTCTTGATTTGCAAAAGAGTAGTTAAGAGCGTACGTCAATTGGTGATTCAAGTAAGTTTGTAAGGAACATTCGGACGAATGTTTCTAGGGAGAATGTTATACCCGTGGTTCGGTCCGACCGCAGTCGGTTTTCAGCGCGCCAGTAGGCGCGCGCGCCAAGGCGGTATCAGGCCGCGCGCCGAAGACAGGCCGCGACGAAAGATCCGGCGAGTCGCTGAAGTTTCAGCGCGCGGAATCGTGGCCGCGCCGAAGATCCGAGGGTCCGCAGAGCCGCGCCGCGCCGGAAGGCCGCGCCGAGGCGGGAAATCGCGAAAAACTTAGGAAAATCTGATCTTTTCTTTTAAAGGGCATGGGTGGGTGACAAGTGTCCCCATCTGATTCTGCATGATTATATTGACCAAGTCTTAAAGACTTGGTCATCTTTCATCTCTCTCTTAGAAAAGCTCCTCCTTCTCTCTTAAATTATTTCAAGCTCCTCCTCTCTAAAACTCCAAGAGGTATTCTAGCCTTAGGAAAAATCAAAAAGTAAAAGGCAAGGAAGCTTGGCTAGCTTGTGAAGGTTGTTGTGGTGGAGTTCTTGGAATGAAGCTAGCAAATTGTTGCATAAATTTGGCTAAAGCTCTAAGGTAATGATTCTTCCTCTATTATTAGTTTTTAGTGTTGCATGTTAAGAAGAAAGTACTTGTGGTAGTAAATAATGCTATTAGAGTCATTGCATGCAAGAAATGTGGGTTGGGTATGAAGGTTTTGGCTAAAGAGATATTATGAGCATGTTGTAGCCTACAAACTACTTTAGAATTGTTAAGTGTAATATTATAACTTATGGGGCAGAATTTTACACACCCAAGATTAGGTGTGTAATCCCCTTTGTGTTGGTTTGGATGTTGGGCCTTAATGAGGCGTTTGAGTGTTGAAAATCGGCCTTTGAAAAAGGTGGCAAAGTGAGTAGAAACAAAGGAAATGCTGCCCAATTTTCCTTAGGAATTGGTAACTTGAATTTGGAATTTCTACATTGAAATTAGAGGTTAATCAACGCACTATGGTTATTATAGGTTGACATATTACTTGCGGTAGTTGGACTTGGCAAGTGGATTGACCAAAGAGGTATATAGAGCTTTCCAATCTCTTGAGCATGAATAGTTGTATCTATGTAGTACGGTATACGTACAAGATTTGATAATCTACACTTGTTTTAAAGTATATGATACTTGTTTCATTTCAAAAGTATAAGTCCCTTGGATTTAGGGAAAATGTATTTGACAAAGGAATAACGCTAATATAATGACTTTATGGGAAGTTGGTTATATTAGTTTTTGAAAGGTTCACAAAGAATGGTTTACTCTAATTAAAACAAGTACGGGTAAAGGATTTGAAACTATGGAAGGTGGATTGATTTTTAGGCATTGGTTAACTAAGGTTTTAAAGGAAATGAAGTCACTTGATTTAGAAGCCTATTATATTTCTAAAAGGAAATGTGACTTGTTTTGAAAAGAAATTGTAACTTGATACTATAGTGATTAGTATCTTGGAATCTTTGTATAAAAAGAGTTTTTCTTAAAGTTAGAAGTACATGGTGCTTGGGTTGAATTCCCGGGGTTTCTATTAAAAGACATGTTAGTGCCTTAGGATACTAAAATGAGAGGATATATTAGTAATGTTAATAAGAAGTTAGGGGATTTCTTAACTTGCTTATGTTATGATAAGCCGGTAGTGCTTATGTATGATATGATAGGCCGGTAGTGCTTATGTTGTGATATGATAGGCCGGTAGTGCTTATGTATGATATGATAGGCCGGTAGTGCTTATGTTATATATGATAGCCGGATGAGCTATGTTATATATTTGTATTATTACTGGTAAACCCGGGTTATTATCTATGCCATGGATTTGCTACCCATGATGCGAGTGCGCGCTTGCACTCATGCGGATCCGACCACATGATCCATGCGGGTGAAATAGTCCCACGCGAGTACGGCGATGGTACTCATGCGGGTCCACAGATCCATGCGGTGAAATAGTCCCACGACGGGCGGATGACCTCATGCGGGTCCACAGACCCATGCGCGTGAAATAGTCCCGGAGTAGGATTGCTTAATGATACTACGGAGAGGTACCGCTTTGATCGTGAGCCTCCTATTTTTATGCTATAAGATTTATACTTGTTACTCTCATTGTTAGTAAGGCACAGTGCAAGGAAATTGATTTTATCTATGACTCCAGCTTATTTTGACTTATGATATTACTACAGTATTTTCCAGTTTTACATACTTGGTACGTTGTGCACTGACCCCCTTCCTCGGGGGCTGCGTTCATGCCGCAGGTAAGGCAAAGCAGGTGGCAGATCCTCATTTCTAGGATCTTTTACTCAGGTGTCAGAAGCTCCATTCCTCCGGAAGCTTGTTTTGTTGGTACGGATATTCCCTGATGCTATAGGTATTTTGTACAATCAGGGGCATGGCGGGGCCCTGTCCCGCCATAGTTGTTATCTTTAGAGGTCTGTGGTCACATATATGTTTTGGGCTATAAGAATCAGTTGTACTACTATACTTTGTTTATGTATGTTTTATGGAAGGCAGCCTTATCGGCTGGCCAGTGATGGTTACCCTTTTTATAAGTTATGTGTTATGTATGTTTCGCTGCTATTCTCTGACATATACCTGACAGGTACCCGGTAGGTACCGATGGCCCCCTGGTTGGGTCGTGACAAAAGTGGTATCAGAGCCAGGTAGTCCTCGGAAAGTGTCCACAGACCGCTCCAAGCAACCCTTAGAAGTTTCTAAACAACTTCTCTTAACACTTCATCTAAGCTATGAAGATTTTTCTAGGGCTTCGTTTGGCGACTAAAGGAACAAAGTAGTATTTCCGGGCTCTTAATATTAGAAATAACTTTGGAAAACTACTAGGAATACTAGGCTAAGGTATTTGGGACTATACCAACACTTGAAGAATTTTTCTACCAAGGGGGGGAATTTCGGACGAGAGCCACATAAGATGGGGGGGTTTTGTGACTTAGAAACATTTAAGTGGATGAAGAAGTCTTGAAATCAATGGGGTATTTATAGGAAAATCAATGGCCAAGATCTAGGCAAGTGTGTGGTGAGGATGGGGTACATGTGTGTGGGTAGTTGGCCAACCATTTGTCCTCCATAACAATGGGACAAGTGGCAAGCCACTTGTCCCACTCAAAACCGTCCAACACACCCAATCAATCGGCCCACATGGCGTCAAGGGGGGTGACACGTGTCGCCCCCCTACTCGTCCAAACTATTCCGTCTTCCGAAAAAAAATATCCGTAATGCCAAAAATCTGAAAATAAAGTGGGCCCCACAAAACCGTAAAATTTCCTCCCGTGGGCCCCACGTGACCAATTCCGGAAATAAAATTCCATAATTCTCAAATATTCCAAAAAGTCCGAATACCAAATCTGGGAATCCTATTCCCATTAACGAACCTTTTTCCTTCACAAAATCCAGAAACTTTTCCGTCGAAAAAAATCACATCTTTCTTCCTTTCCAATTTTTCTGTCGTATTTTCGTAAGTACGTCCTCACATACATACTCTGGAACTACGGGGTATAACATTCTTCCCCCCTTAGAAACATTCTTCCCGAATGTTCCTTCTAAGTCTCCAAACGTACTTGCGCCGGTATAGTCTCCACTATTACACTTACAAAACCGATCATGCCACAAATGGCCAGAATATAACATGCGCGCAAAACTCAAATCCAAACTAACGAGGAATCCCCTCTAGTACACATTCCACCCTTCAGTTACTGCTTCAATTTCCTCTAAGGCCATTCCCGGCCTTCACTATCCGATTCTGGTCGAACGCATCCACGAACCCGTACGATGGTTACCTAAACTTGGGCCTAGCACCCTCGCGACCCTACCACCAAGTGACCACCTCGAACTGACCCCACCTTATTCCGGGCTACGGGTTGACCCGCGAATGGTCCTCAACCCGACCCATAATCGCACCAGACTCTCTTGTTCCCCAATCCGGAACAAACTTACTAACTCATATCAAGAAAGCTACCACTCCTATCTCACACTACTCATGGAATTATCACGCTAATACTCCACGTACTACACATTCTGACAAATATTAACCGTAAATCTTTCACTTAAGATGGCCTCGCATCTAAGATCTCAACTGTTATCAAACTTCTAAGGCTCACCATTCTTCCCTACCCCCCAAACTTACCATTTTCAACTACCCATGTTTTTTAATCACAACTTACACAATGCTAACCGAACATAGCACTCCACATGCATGTACCATAACGACCTAAACAAGTAGTAAGGCTGAAGATATCTCTGTAACTACTGCCTCACTTACCCTTTGCCGCTCTAATCAAATCCTGCTCTGCTGGGCGCATAACTACAGACGATGATGAACCAGAAACTGATCCCGAAGGCTGAGTCGTAACATCCGCGCCACCTCTGTTCGGACAATTTCTCGCAAAAAGGCCCTGCTGGCCGCAAGCCTAACAAGCTATCTAAGTAGTACGACACTCCCCATAAGAACACCTACCACAACGGCCATACCGAGGTGGGGGTGGCCTCTCCGCTAACACCCTTCCTCTCCGAACCATCAATCAGAATCGACTGGTAGGCTAAGTCATCCCACCTGTATCCCTCCTACTAGGACATTCTCTCTCACATGGCCCCTCGACGGCCGGTAAAACAAGTACTAGCAAAAGACGACATTCCCGATGATGCCCGCTACATAGTGGACACCGAGGGAAAATCAACTGATCGCTACAACCTATGTAAATCTGTGAACCGGAAACCCTGGAGTTCTGACCAACTCCTAAATACCCCGAACGCCCCGGTCCGCGAGGACCACTCAGATCCGCGAAGGTGCATAACTAGCCTGCTGCTGAGGCGGTCCGCCTCGAAAGTCACCAAAGGACCCTGCTGTTCTGGCCCTCTTCTGCTGATCTCGGTCATTCCGTCGACTTACGTTCTCGCTCATCGCGTAAGCTCAGACGCGCAATGTCCATGTCCGATCAAGAGCTACTCTTGTACAACTCTCTGTTAGATAATCGTCATGTCCTATGACATATCGGTGCACTCTATCCTCCATGTCTGCCACTAACGCGGGGTCATAACGAGCTCATGAGTCAAACTCTATACTGTATTCCCGAATCATCCGCCCGTTCTGCCTCAACCCCATAAATCTATCTGCCCGAGCTCTCCTCATTTGCGAGGGCAAGAAGTGTGTAAGAATGCCTCTGAGGTCTTGATCAGTTTCATGATCCGCTGCAACTGTCGAATAAACTCCTGATGATCTTCCTCAGTCCTCAATCCATAGGACTCGGGTGGACTGCAACTCAAGAAGTCCCGAAATCTCAAAACTATCGGATCTAGGTGAACTATCGGGTAGCCGAACCACCGGCCTCGTCCTCATTCCGGCCATCGACTAGCTAGTAATCGGTCATCTCCTTGTAACTCCTATCCTCTGCTCTGGCCGTGGGACTAGAGGCTCGTGTATCGTGGTCTCGTGAGCTACCGCCATCGCTTCTAAACTCTCCGGGATAGCGCCGCAGTAACTCCCGAATGTAGCTGTCTCGGATAATGACCGGGCCTGCGTTCTCGTAACCCTCTGCTCTACTCGCGCCTCCCTCTCGCCTTGCCCTTCGGACTCGGTTGCCTGCGTAGAGGCATAACGGGTGAAAAGAATACGCCGAGGAGTCCAACTTATCACACACTCTAAGGCACGATCTCGAGTGAGAAGAATGAAACCAATCCTAAATATCCTGCAGCCTCCCGATTATAGGTGTGGTGCACAACACACCGATAATCAAGACTCTACTAGATACGGTGCAGAGACACTTTCCGAGGATTAATCGCTCGATACCACTTTTGTCACGACCACCATGGGCCCGCGATCGTGTCTTACCGGGCACCCTAGTGATACAACATCGAGAAAAACCAATGAAATAAAAACATACAGATATGAAACAAGATAAAAGAAAACAAGCAACCAAAACGGTTGCTCTTTGCATATATACAGAAATTTGAACAGCACATCCTTTACAACCCCGTCCACAACAAGATACAGCACTTCTAAGAGTGTAACAACAACTATGACTGGACAGCGCCCCGCCATACCCCTGAATGTACAAGAACCTACAACTCAGGGAAACATACCAAAAGATAAGCCTCCGGAGAAACGGAGCTTCCCAATACGCTGAACTGTGATCCTAAGAGTGAGGATCAACAACTGATGTACCTCTAACTGCAGATGAACGCAGCCCCGGGGAGGTCGATAACAGTACCAAGTATGTGAAATCGAAATATCAGAAACGAAATCATAACAAATCTAAATAAACAGGAGACATGTATGATAACCAAACTACAGTTCACGACATAAAAGCAGTCATGTCAAAGCATGGACTCACGCCCTCAAAGTCATCACTCAAGTATAACCAAGGGTCTCACGCCCACAATATCAATCATGCCCGCATCATGGCCACATGCCCCCGGAATTCTCCATCGGTGTAGACATGTCCAGGATGCACAATGATACCTGGGTAATAAACCCCGCCAGCGCCACATACCCCTAATTCTTCATCGCCAGCGCATGTTCATGTAACAATAATAACAATATATCGGGTAATCAACCCGCCGCACGCCACATGCCCCTAATTCTTCATCGCGCAGACATGTCCATGTAACAACAATAACAATATATCGGGTAATCAACCCGCCGATGGCCACATGCCCTAATTCTTCATCTAGCGCATATGTCCATGTAACAACAATAACAATATATCGGGTAATCAACCGCCGCGTAGCCACATGCCCCTAATTCTTCATCTGCAGTACATGTCCATTTAACAACAATAACAATATACCGGTGATTAACCCGCCACATGGCCGCATGCCCCTAATTCTTCATCGGCGTATACATGTCCATGTAACAACAATAATAATATACCGTGATTAACCCGCGATGGCCACATGCCCCTAATTCTTCATCGGTGCGGACATGTCCATGTAACAACAATAACAATATACCGCCCTCCATCGAGAGACGCCAGAGCATAGCAATACAACTTTTACACAACAAGGCTATCACAAGCACAAGCAAATTACCATACTTCAATTCTCTTACAAATATCCATTCTTTCACAAGAAGTCACCGATACCAACACTGTAGTATCCAAAACAGAGTAACTATTATTTTAAGTAAACCAAAATAATTTCCCTTTTTAAAGACAAGTAACAACCTTCTTTTCCAAAAGTTCAAGTTTGCCTAATTTCAAATACTCAAGTCTCTTATTTTCGAAAGGTTTCGTAGTTCATAGTCTTAATCACTTAATAACATAATTCTCTTTTAAAACAATTTGAGTAACATATGCCTTATGTGTGAGTACGTTATTCTTGTTTATAACAATCTTATTAAAGCAGCCATGATCTAGAAAATGTAATACAATTTTGTCTTATCTTAGCTTCTATGCAGATGGAGGTTTCTACTGGTTTTAATAATAATTAATTAGTCAATACATTTTCCTTTATTAACGCTGCAATGGTTTGTTCGATACTTGTCCTCATTACCGAAATCAATATAACATTATTCCTTTTAAAACCCAATTACCCATTTCTCATTAAAGCGGTTTCACAACTCTTTAACACAACCCAAGTCCTTATTATTTCACATCAAGTCTTTTATATTTTAAAAACCACAAACCATTTCTTTGCCCACATAAAGTTGTTATAACAAACTTTCCATAAAGCCGTTATAACACTTTATGTTTTAAACCAACCAAATTCATTTAACACATACGACGCTCACCGTATTTACATAGTTCACAACATATCATGCTAGAAAAGATAGGAAGAGGTTCACATACCTCGCGACGATTATCGACAATTAGCAAAATGCTCCAAGTACTACAACCTTGCTAGCCTTTTCCACTCTTCAAGTAGAATACGCTACTCGTAGTACTTCCACCTCGATAAGCCCAAAATTATCCAAGTTTATAAGTCGATCCTGAGCAACGCTTAGCTCCACTTCCTTACGCTCCAACCCGCTCCAAGCAACCCTTAGAAGTTTCTAAACAACTTCTCTTAACACTTCATCTAAGCTATGAAGATTTTTCTAGGGCTTCGTTTGGCGACTAAAGGAACAAAGTAGTATTTTCGGGCTCTTAATATTAGAAATAACTTTGGAAAACTACTAGGAATACTAGGCTAAGGTATTTGGGACTATACCAACACTTGAAGAATTTTTCTACCAAGGGGGGGAATTTCGGACGAGAGCCACATAAGAGGGATTTTTGTGACTTAGAAACATTTAAGTGGATGAAGAAGTCTTGAAATCAATGGGGTATTTATAGGAAAATCAATGGCCAAGATCTAGGCAAGTGTGTGGTGAGGATGGGGTACATGTGTGTGGGTAGTTGGCCAACCATTTGTCCACCATAACAATGGGACAAGTGGCAAGCCACTTGTCCCACTCAAAATCGTCCAACACACCCAATCAATCTACCACGTGGCCTCGAGGGGTGACACGTGTCGCCCCCCTACTCGTCCAAACTATTCCGCCTTCTCCAAAAATATCTCAGAATGCCAAAAAGCCGAAAATAAAGTGGGCCCCACAAAACCGTAAAATTTCCTCCCGTGGGCCCCACGTGACCAATTCCGAAAATAAAATTCCATAATTCTCAAATATTCCAAAAAGTCCGAATACCAATGTTATACCCCGTATTTCCAGAGTATGTACGTGAGGGCGTACGTATAAAAATTTTAGCCTTAAAGTTGGCAAGGTTCAAAATTAGCACGGCACTAAAAGAATCATTTTTCGACGAAACGTTTTACAAGACTTGCGAAGGGAAAATTCCGGCTATGTCATTTATATTTTTTGCGGATTTTTCCGAGAGACGAAACATTTTGGACCAACGGGAGGGTG
Organism: Przewalskia tangutica; assembly: GCA_029844215.1. Taxonomy (NCBI): domain Eukaryota; kingdom Viridiplantae; phylum Streptophyta; class Magnoliopsida; order Solanales; family Solanaceae; genus Przewalskia; species Przewalskia tangutica. The sequence goes on from CM056725.1 coordinate 75,009,217, forward strand.
GCGTGTCACCTCACATCGACGTGTTGGGGCGGCAAAAGTGGACGAAAGGGTGGGTCTTGGTTAGGTAGGATATTTGTGCAAGTTGGTGTGGTAGATGGATAAGGTACACATGGTTGAATCCTAGCCCTACACTTGCCTAACACTTGGATGGATCTTGGCCATTGGTTGGCCATTGCTTGACCTATAAATACCCCCTAAGTTGATAAACTTCTTCATCCTAAAATCATTTTCCAAGTCTTGAAATCCCTTCCCCTTTGTAAGTTGAGTTCGTCCAAAGCCCCCCCCCCCCCTAGCCTAGTTGTTTTCGTATAATACCCCCCTTTGTGGTATAGAAATACTCTCCAAGTATTGTTATAATGATCTAAATACTCTAGCCCAAATACCTTATAATACTTTCCAAAGTTACCTCTATACGTAGAGCCCGGAAATACTATTATACTTCCCCTCAGTCACAAACGAAACCCTAAGGAAAACCTTCATAGTCGGTTGAAGTGTTTAGTAGAAGTTGCGTAGAACTTCTAAGGGTTGTTTAGAGCGGATTGGAGCACTCGGAGTAGGAGCTAAACGTTGCTCAGGATCGACGTAACTTGGATAATTTTGGGGCTCATCGAGGTAAATACTACTGTCCTTCTATTGTAATTGGGAATTACATACTGTAGTTGTATAGAAATGAATATAAGATTCATAGAAGAGAATTGAACTGTAATAGAAGGATATTACAGAAAAGACTTGAACTGAAATCACATCAGAAGAATATTAGAGTTAGAAGTTTAAACTGTACTTACTTAGGACTGTATTTACAGTAGACTGATAACCTTTATTGGTTGAATGTTCTGCGAGTAGCATGAACTACTTGGAAGGTGGACAAGGCTAGCCGGGTTATAGCCGTGGAGTGTTTTGCTTATAGTCGATAATCGTCGCGAGGTATGTGATTCTTCCTATACTCTTGAGCATGATGTTTTAAAAGTATATATATATATAGTACGGTAGACGTACGTGTGCTAACTGAACATAGTTTTACGGCAATGTCTTTTGACTTAAGCCTGAATAATATATATATATAGTACGGTAGACGTACGTGTGCTAACTGAACGTAGTTGTACGGCAATGTCTTTTGACTTAAGCCTGAATAATAAGAATCTGGGGGTATTTCAAAAGAATTAAGAAACCTTTTTTAAAAAGAAGAGTAATACTTGGTTTTGAAAACATAAGAGTTATACTAGCTTTATGGGAAGTTAGGTATAACGTCTTAAGAGTGATAAAGAGAATGGTTTACTGATTTTTAGAAGTTAAGAGACTTAATCTTAAAAGATAAGAGACTTGACTTGAATGAATTAATATGAATTTTGTGTGAAACCTCATTCGTGAGTAATGAGTACTTGGTTTTTTAAAAAAGGAATAATGTTTTACTGATTTCGGAAATCAGAATGAGTATCGACAAACCACTGCAGCGTTAATAAAGGTAAATGTATTGAATAAATGAAGTATTATATTAAAACCAGTAGAAACCTCCATCTGCATAGAAGCTAAGATGAGACAAAATGATATTACATCTCTTAGATCATGGCTGCTTAATAAGATTGATTATGAATAAGAATAACCTACACTCATATAAGGCATATGTTACTCAATTGTTTTAAAAGAGATTAAGACATTGAACTATGAAACTTTTCTAAAATAAAGAGACTCGAGTAATTGAAATTAGGCAAACTGGAACCTTAGGGAAAGGAATGTGGTTGAAAAGGAAAGTGTTTTGGTTTACCTAAAAATGTGAGTCACTCTATTTTATACTACGGGTATCGGGTGACTTTTATAAAAGGAATGGATCTCTTTAAAAGGAATTTAACGTACGTAGTACTTTAGGGTTAAAACCCGGACTTTGACATAAAATGAAAGTACTTTGAGTTGTGTATAACTTGCCTATGCTTGTTGTTGTGTAACTTGCCTATGCTTGTTGGTGTGTAACTTGCCTATGCTTGTTGTTGTATAACTTGCCTATGCTTATTGAGATAGTCTTTGTTGTGCAAGAATTGTGTTTCTATTCTACCGCGTCTCTCGATGGAGGCGGTTGACTGTGAGAACTTACTTGGACGCGTCTGCAGTGACAGAAGATTCCACGGGTATGCTTCCATTATTATTATTACATGGGCATGTCTACACCGATGATGTGGACATGTGACCATTAAGGTTATTTATGGCGAAGTATCGTGACTTACGGTTGTGATCGCGCGAACTGTTTACTTGCCCCGCCACGTGACGCGGTGGATATGGTATAGGTTATTGCACTTGCCACGCGTGTCGCCTTCGCGAAGTATCGTGACTTACGGTTGTGATCGGTGCTTAGCCGATTCACTTGCCCGCCGCCTACGTGGCGCAGGAGGAACCGCGAGGCTAGTGCACTTGCCACGCGTCGCCTTCACGAGTCGGTTTGGATGAAGCCGTGACTTACGGTTGTGATCTGTGCGTAGCCGATTCACTTGCTCCCGCCGCCACGTGGCGCAGGAGGAGCCGCGAGGCTATTGTACTTGCCACGCGTGTCGCCTTCATGATACGGTTGTACAAGATTATTGGTACGGTCGGATCCGTAGTTATACTTGCCGCACGGTTTTTATGACACGTGGGACACGTGTTCATGTATACCTTGGTGTTGTTATATCATAGATCGCCGGCTGAGGAAGGAATTCCACGCACGAGTAATGATTTGGAGGCGTGAGTCCTCGACTTGATATGATGGTTATATGTCAGGTAATCGTAGTTTGGATATCATACATGTCTCCCGCTTTATATAGACTATTATGATTTCATTTACGATTTACTGATTTCACATACTTGGTACTGTTCAGACCGACTCCTTCGGGGCTGCGTTCATGCCGCAGGTAGAGGTACATCGACTGTCGATCCCCGCGGTTAGGATCACTCGTCAGCGGATTGGGAAGCTCCGTTCCTTCGGAGGCTTATCTTTGTATGTTACCACGAGTGCAGCAGGTTCTTGTACATTCGAGGTATGACGGCCCCGCCCCGTCATAGTTGTTGATAAATCTTAGAGGTCCAGAGCACCTTTGTTGTGCGTGGTTGTAAGGATTGTAACTGTTCAAATGTTCGATATATTTATATATGCTGAAAGGCAACCGTTTTGGGTTGGCCTATTTTCTTTTATCTTGATCCATATCTAAATTGTATGTTTAAGTTTTTATTTCCACTGGTTTTTCTCTGATGTTGTATCACTAGGGTGCCCGGTAGGCACCACCACGCCCGGTTCGGTCGTGACAAAAGTGGTATCGAGCGATTAGTCCTCTGAGAGTGTCTACAGGCCGTGTCTAGTAGAGTCTTGATTATCGATGTCGCGCACCACATCTATAATCGTGAGGTCAGAGGACATTTAGGATTGGTTTCCTTCTTCTCATTCCGAGATCGTGCCTTAGAGTTGTGTTGTAAGTTGGACCCTCCGACGTATCTCGTTTGTGCGATTATGCCTCCGCGCAGGCAACCCGCCCGGCGGCAAGGCAGCAGAGGGCCGCGAGTAGCAAATGGCAGCCTCTACAGAGACCACAAGACTGAGCCTCCGGTCGACCGGAGCAGAGGATGGGTTACAAGGATGGGCCCGATTAATGGCCGTGGTCAGGCCGATTGAGGATAGTCGGACGCAGCAGCCCGAGCACCAGTGGTTCACCCTAGATCAGATAGTTCGAGGCTACGGGATTTTCTGAGTTGTAGGCCGCCAGAGTTTTATGGGTCGAGGCCTGAGGATGATCCGCAGGAGTTCATCCGACAGTTACAGCGGATCATGAGAGTGATCAAGGCATCGGAGACCGAGTCGGTGGTCCTAGGTTCGCATCGGCTGCGTGATACCGCAATGATCGGGTTTGATTCGTGGGAGCTGTCCCGGGGAGAGAATGCACTTCCAGCTTTATGGGACGAGTTCTCAGAGGCATTTCTTGCACATTTCTTGCCTCCACAGATGAGGAGGGCTCGGGCAGACAGATTTTTGGTGTTGCGGCAGAACGGGCGTACGGTTCGGGAGTACAATGTGGAGTTCGACTCATTGGCCCGTGACGCCCTCGTTAGTAGCTAGTATGGAGGATCGAGTGCACCGATATGTTACTGGCTCGATGATTACCTAGCGAGAGTTGTTCGTGTAGCTCTTCACCGGCATGGACATTGCCGCATGCGAGCTTATGCACTGATGTGAGGAGCGGAGAAATCGATGGAATGACCAAGATCGAGAAGAGGCGAACAGCAGGTCCTTGGTGACTTTCGAGCGCATCGCCAAAGAAAGCCGCTTATGCGCCCGCCGATGCAAGTGGTCCCCCACCGTCGTCGGGACGTTTGGAATATTCAGGAGCAGGTCAGGGCTCCCAGGGTTCAGATTTTCAGGGGAGTAGGAGTGCTCGCCGGATGAGGCCACCCGTATCTCAGTGTGACCATTGTGGTAAAGCCCATAGAGGGGAATGTCGTACTGGTTTGGGAGATTGCTATACTTGCGGCCGACAGGGCCATTTGACGGGAGACTGTCTGACTGGGTAGCACCGGTGGGATAGCATGCACTACTAGATCGGGCCATGTTCTTCACCTTCCATAGCTAGGCAGATGTACACACACAGCCACCAGAGAGGTCGCGGAAGTTCCCAGTTTTAGCGGTCCTTTGAACCGCCTATTTTCAGGTATATCCTTAACCCTCTAGAGTTTTGTATGTATTGATGTTGTGATGATGTGTTTAGTGTTATGTTCGGATAGCCTTGTGCTAAAATGTGATTTAGAAACCTGGTTAGTGAAAAAGGGTAAGCCTGGGGGTGAGAAAATGATGAACCTTAGAATATTACAGTTGAGACCTTAGATGTAAGGCCGTCTTGAGTTCAGGATTTTGCAAGTGATCCTTGTCGGAGTGCATTTTATGCCTAGAATGTATTGTGTGATAATTCCTTGGGTGGTGTAAAATGGAAGTGGTAGCTTTCATGACCTGTATAGGTAAGATTGTTCCGGATCGGGAAACAAGAGCTTGATGCGTTAAGTGGGTCGGGTTGGGGCCATGTTGTGGGCCAACCCGCGGCCTGTTTCGAGGTGGGGTCAGCTCTGGGTGGTCCCGCCAGGTGGTAGGGTCACAAGGATTCTAGGCCCAAGTTTAGATGACCATCGTATGAGTTCGTGGATGTGTTCGACCAGAAGCGGATCGTGAAGGCCGGGAATGGCCTTAAGGGAGATTGAGGCTAGTAAGATGACCAAGTTTGGAGGTGGTGACTCCAAAGTTTTGGGAACTGAAGCAATGACTGAAGTGTGGTACGTATACTAGAAGAACTTTATCGTTATCCGTCTTGAGAAGGAACATTCGGGACGAATGTTTCTAAGGAGGGGAGAATGTTATACCCCGTATTTCTAGAGTATGTACGTGAGGGCGTACGTATAAAAATTTTAGCCTTAAAGTTGGCAAGGTTCAAAAATTTGGGCACAAGCGCCGAAAAGAATCGTTTTTCGACGAAACGTTTTACAAGACTTGCGAAGGGAAAATTCCGGCTATGTCATTTATATTTTTTGCGGATTTTTCCGAGAGATGAAACATTTTGGACCAACGGGAGGGTGACATGTGTCATCCTCACATTGGACGTGTTGGGGCGGCAAAAGTGGACGAAAGGGTGGGTCTTGGTTAGGTAGGATATTTGTGCAAGTTGGTGTGGTAGATGGATAAGGTACACATGGTTGAATCCTAGCCCTACACTTGCCTAACACTTGGATGGATCTTGGCCATTGGTTGGCCATTGCTTGACCTATAAATACCCCCCTAAGTTGATGAACTTCTTCATCCTAAAATCATTTTCCAAGTCTTGAAATCCCTTCCCCTTTGTAAGTTGAGTTCGTCCAAAGCCACCCCCCTCTTTTGAGAAGCCTTGGCCGAGAGCACCACCCCCCCTAGCCTAGTTGTTTTCGTATAATACCCCCCTTTGTGGTATAGAAATACTCTCCAAGTATTGTTATAATGCCCTAAATACTCTAGCCCAAATACCTTGTAATACTTTCCAAAGTTACCTCTATACGTAGAGCCCGGAAATACTATTATACTTCCCCTCAGTCACAAACGAAACCCTAAGGAAAACCTTCATAGTCGGTTGAAGTGTTTAGTAGAAGTTGCGTAGAACTTCTAAGGGTTGTTTAGAGCGGATTGGAGCACTCGGAGTAGGAGCTAAACGTTGCTCAGGATCGACGTAACTTGGATAATTTTGGGGCTCATCGAGGTAAATACTACTGTCCTTCTATTGTAATTGGGAATTACATACTGTAGTTGTATAGAAATGAATATAAGATTCATAGAAGAGAATTGAACTGTAATAGAAGGATATTACAGAAAAGACTTGAACTGAAATCACATCGTAAGAATATTAGAGTTAGAAGTTTAAATCAGATTACTTACTTAGAATTTGTATTTACTGATCGATAACCTTTATTGGTTGAATGTTCTGCGAGTAGCATGAACTACTTGGAAGGTGGACAAGGCTAGCCGGGTTATAGCCGTGGAGTGTTTTGCTTATAGTCGATAATCGTCGCGAGGTATGTGATTCTTCCTATACTCTTGAGCATGATGTTTTAAAAGTATATATATATATAGTACGGTAGACGTACGTGTGCTAACTGAACATAGTTTTACGGCAATGTCTTTTGACTTAAGCCTGAATAATATATATATATAGTACGGTAGACGTACGTGTGCTAACTGAACGTAGTTGTACGGCAATGTCTTTTGACTTAAGCCTGAATAATAAGAATCTGGGGGTATTTCAAAAGAATTAAGAAACCTTTTTTAAAAAGAAGAGTAATACTTGGTTTTGAAAACATAAGAGTTATACTAGCTTTATGGGAAGTTAGGTATAACGTCTTAAGAGTAATAAAGAGAATGGTTTACTGATTTTTAGAAGTTAAGAGACTTAATCTTAAAAGATAAGAGACTTGACTTGAATGAATTAATATGAATTTTGTGTGAAACCTCATTCGTGAGTAATGAGTACTTGGTTTTTAAAAAAAGGAATAATGTTTTACTGATTTCGGAAATCAGAATGAGTATCGACAAACCACTGCAGCGTTAATAAAGGTAAATGTATTGAATAAATGAAGTATTATATTAAAACCAGTAGAAACCTCCATCTGCATAGAAGCTAAGATGAGACAAAATGATATTACATTTCCTAGATCATGGCTGCTTAATAAGATTGATTATGAATAAGAATAACCTACACTCATATAAGACATATGTTACTCAATTGTTTTAAAAGAGATTAAGACATTGAACTATGAAACTTTTCTAAAATAAAGAGACTCGAGTAATTGAAATTAGGCAAACTGGAACCTTAGGGAAAGGAATGTGGTTGAAAAGGAAAGTGTTTTGGTTTACCTAAAAATGTGAGTCACTCTATTTTATACTACGGGTATCGGGTGACTTTTATAAAAGGAATGGATCTCTTTAAAAGGAATTTAACGTACGTAGTACTTTATGGTTAAAACCCGGACTTTGACATAAAATGAAAGTACTTTGAGTTGTGTATAACTTGCCTATGCTTGTTGTTGTGTAACTTGCCTATGCTTGTTGTCGTATAACTTGCCTATGCTTATTGAGATAGTCTTTGTTGTGCAAGAATTGTGTTTCTATTCTACCGCGTCTCATGGAGGCGGTTGACTGCTGAGAACTTACTTGACGCATCGCGTGACGGAAGATTCCACGGGTATGCTTCCATTATTATTATTATTACATGGGCATGTCTACACCGATGATGTGGACATGTGACCATTATGGTTATTTATGGCGAAGTATCGTGACTTACGGTTGTGATCGCGCGTAGTGCTTACTTGCCCCGTCGGCTACGTGGACGCAGTGGATCTGGTATAGGTTATTGCACTTGCTACGTGTCGCCTTCGCGCGAAGTATCGTGACTTACGGTTGTGATCCGTGCTTAGCCGATTCACTTGCCCCCGCCTACGTGGCGCGCAGGAGGAGCTGAAGTGGCACTTGCCACGTGTCGCCTTCGCGAGTCGGTTTGGATGGAGCCGTGACTTACGGTTGTGATCTGTGCGTAGTCGATTCACTTGCCCCGCCGCCACGTGGCGCAGGAGGAGCCGTGGAGGCTATCAGACTTGCCACGCGTGTCGCCTTCATGATATGGTTGTACAAGATTATTGGTACGGTCGGATCCGTAGTTATACTTGCCCCAGACGGTTTTTATGACAGTGGGACACGTGTTCATGTATACTCCGTGTTGTTATATCATAGATCGCGGTGAGGAAGGAATTCCACGGGCACGAGTGATGATTTGGAGGGCGTGAGTCCCTGACTTGATATGACTGGTTATATGTTGTGTATTGTAGTTTGGATATCATACATGTCTCCTGCTTTATATAGACTATTATGATTTCATTTACAGTATTTACAGTTTCACATACTTGGTACCTGTTGTACTGACCTCCTTCGGGGGGCTGCGTTCATGCCGCAGGTAGAGGTACATCGGCTGTCGATCCCCGCTTTTAGGATCACCTTTCAGCGTATTGGGAAGCTCTGTTCCTTCGGAGGCTTATCTTTGGTATGTTACCCTGAGTCTGTAGGTTCTTGTACATTCAGGGGTATGGCGGGGCCCTGTCCCGTCATAGTTGTTGTATAAATCTTAGAGGTCTGTAGCACTGTTGTGGGCAGGGTTGTAAGGATTGTAACTGTTCAAATGTTCGATATATTTATATATGCTGAAAGGCAACCGTTTTGGGTTGGCCTATTTTCTTTTATCTTGATCCATATCTAAATTGTATGTTTAAGTTTTTATTTCCGCTGGTTTTTCTCTGATGTTGTATCACTAGGGTGCCCGGGGTAAGGCACCAGTCACGGGCCCGGGTTCGGGTCGTGACAACCAAATATGGGAATTATATTCCCATTAACGAACCTTTTTCCTTCACAAAATCCGGAAACTTTTCCGTCGAAAAAAATCACATCTTTCTTCCTTTCCAATTTTTCTGTCGTATTTTCGTACGTACGTCCTCACATACATACTCTGGAACTACGGGGTATAACAACAGGCGTCCGGAGATAATAGCCAGGGGAGGCCACCTTTGCCTCGGTGTGGTCATTGTGGTGGATCTCATTTTGGGGAGTGTCGGACTAGGTCGACAGCTTGTTATGCTTGCGGCCAACAGGGCCATTTGGCGAGAGACTGTCCAACCAGAGATGGCACTGGTGGGATAGCACAGTCTACTGGATCAGTTGCGGGTTCTTCGCCTTCGATGGCTAGGCAGGATGTTCATGCACCAGCAGGCCGCGGCAGAGGTCGTGGTAGCAGTTCCCAGTTTCAGCGGTCCTTTGACCCGCCTATGTGATTTCAGGTACATCTACGACCCTTTATATACTTGTATGCATTGATAAAGTGGTGGTATGATGGAATGTCATGAACGGATAATATTAAGGTTATGTATGTATGCTAGCAGTAGGTTGGAAGTACGATAAGAGAATCCTTTTAGGCCTTGAATGGGAGTAAAATAGCGTTGGTGCACCCTTGGGATCTGTTTCCTTGTTTGATAGTGATGGATGGATATGCGTGTGCGATATCTTAGAACCATGGGTGGCATAATGAGGTTCCATTAGTGTAAAGTACAAGGATGTACCGAGGAATATTAAATTTACTCCGAAAGAACATTCGGAGACGAATGTTTCTAAGGGGGGAGAATGTTACACCCCGTAGTTCGGGTCATGCTTAGGGGGACGTATGAAAGGAATTAAGCTTTAAATTTTAGAATGATGGGTTGACGGAATTTTTCGGACGGGTTGTTAGTCAACTTTGAGGCGGTTTATGTCCCATTACATTGAGAGGTTCCTAGGTGTTTCAAAGGCTTAGTACGTAGCTCGTTGAGTCTAGTTTCCAACGCAACCAACCGTTCGTCGATAGGACATCGGAGTAGAAAGTTATGGAGGTTACAAGTTCAGTGCGCGGTCGAGCAGAAAGGAATTTGCAGTCGGGGCCACAGCGCCGCGGCGCCGGATGCAGGGCCGCGGCGCCGGATATTCTGAGGGTTCGCTGAAGTTGCAGCGCCGCGGCGCCGGAAAGCAGGGCCGCGGCGCCGGAAGTTCTGAAGGTTCGCGGAGGTTTCAGCGCCGCGGCGCCGAGGCGGAGTTTTTCACGAAAACTGAGGAAAAATCAGATATTTTCTTTTAAAAGGCCATGGGAGGGTGACAAGTGTCCCCCCCCCCCCCCCCCATCTGATTTTTGCATGTCCTATTTATTAACCAAGTCTTGAAGACTTGGTCATTCTTGAAAGCTCCTTCTTCTCTCTAAAAGCTCTCCCTTCTCTCTAAAATTAAAAGCTCTCCCTTCTCTCTAGAAATTCAAGAGGAAGCCAAAGCTTAGTGAAAAATCTGAAAAGGTGGTAAGAAGGAAACATGTTGGCAAGCTTGTAGGAGGTTTTGTGGAGGTGATTGTGGAAAGAAGGCAAGTGGATTTGTTGGACTAATTTGGGTAAGCTCTAAGGTAACAATCCTTTCTCTTTTGCTAGTAAATTAGGTTGCATGTGTGGAAGAAAGGACTTATAGTTGTCAATATTGCCTTTAGAGGTATTGCATGTAGGAATTGGATTAAAAAGGAATTGGATAAGAAGTTATGTTGTTATATCTCAAAAATTGCCAAATTGGACCTTGTAGTTTGTATTAGTTGTTATGTATTGTGGGGCAGAATGTTACACGTCCAAGTTAGGCGTGTAATCCCCTTTGTATTGATTGGATTGTTGAGCCTTAAAGGTGGCGTGTTTGGTTATTGAATTCGGCCTTGAAAAAGGTGGCAAAGTATGTAGAAACAAAGGAAGTGTTGTCCAATTTTCCGTAGGAATAAGAGACTTTTCAATTAGAATGTTCTACGTTGAAGATAGAGGCTAATGGATGTATTATGGTCATTATAGGTTGACATACTACGCGTGGTATATTGGACTTGCGAGTGGATTGACCCGAAGAGGTATGTGGAACTTTCTTATCTCTTGAAGCATGAGTATTTATAACTGTATAGTACGGTAGACGTACGTGATTTAAATGAAGTAAATCCATTTGATATACTTGTCTTGTTTTAAAAATGTCTAAGTGGGTTGAGTTAGAGAGTTAACTCACTTGTTCCTGAGGAATGGTTTATTCTAGATAGGGTAGACAAGGATTTCTTGACATGAAGAAAATATAGAATACTTGATGTGGAAGTATTGAGTATTGAATTATTCTAAAGATAAGAGACCTGATTTTTTTTAAGTTAAGAAACTTGTTTCTAAGGTTATGAGACTTGAAGTGTTTTGAAAGTTTTGTAACTTGATTTGAAGTATAAGTCCATTGGTCATAAAAGAACGAAATTATCTAAGATATACGGAGTTAACGGCTATATGAAAGGATAAGGACGTGTTAGTTCCTAAAGCATAAAGTTAGCATAACGGCTTTATGAGAAGTTGGTTATAATGACTTTATGGAAGGTTAAAGGAATGGTCTTCTTGAGTAAGGTAAACAAAGATGAAAGAATCGAAATTAAGTAGGGCAATTTGATTTAAAGGCATCAATTGCTTAGAGTGTAAAATGGGGATTTTATGTGAAAAAAGGATCTTTTGAAAGAGTAGAAGTACATAGTACTTCGGGTTAAATTCTCCGGATTTGATTAAGCAATAAGAAGGTGCCTTAAGGTTATAAAAATGAGATCTATTTTGTATATTAATGAAAGTCTAAAGAAATTACGAAGTTTACCTGGACGTACCGACACTGATGTGGGATTCCACGGGTACGCTTCCATTGTCTTAGTATGAGTTTACTTGGACGTACCGACAGTGATGTGGGATTCTACGGGTACGCTTCCATTGTCTTAGTATGAGCTTACTTGGTCATACCGACAGTGAGGTGGGATTCCACGGGTATGCTTCCATTGTGGTTGATCCTTGGACATGCTTACGATGAGGGATTCCGAGGTATGCACCTTGGACATGCTTACGATGAGGGATTCCGAGGCATGCGACCAGGATGCGAGTTAAATTCCCGGATACGATTATTACCCCATGGATTAGCTCCCCATGAAGTCATGTACCCGAGATGAGGGATTCACGGGCATGAGATATATATATATACATGTGTTGTATGTGTGTACGCCGACAGTGAGGTAGGATGCCACGGGCGCGTCACATGGTTGTATGTTACTTTTTACGGTCGTCGGCAGTGACAGTGGATTCCACGGGCAGAGGATTTATGTGTATATGTGTTGTATGTATGTACGCCGACAGTGAGGTAGGATTCCACGGGCGCGTCACCCGGTTAGCTTTTATACCTAGCGACCGATGATGGGGATCCCACGCGCGCTTTCGATGTTTGGCGGTGGTGTTCATGGCCCTGGTGTGACTATGTTCATATGTTGAAACAGGTTGTACATGGTAAAACTGACTTTCATTACTTTCACTTCGGTAAGGCACAGTGTACTGTTAGTTGGGTATCATACATGTCATCATCTTTATTTTAGACTATTATGATTTAAATTACGATTTCTGGGCTTACATACTTGGTACACGTTATCATCGACTCTCATGGGCCGTTCATGCCGCAGGTTGAGGTACATAGCTTGCTGATCCGCACTCTTAGGATCACTGTTCAGTCCTTGGAAAACTCCATTTCTCCGGAGGCTTGTCTTTTGGTACGGTTCCCTGAGGTTGTAGACTTTTGTACATTCAGGGGGTATGGCGGGGCCCTGTCCAGTCACAGTTGTTATGTAAACTCTTAGAGGTCTGTAGTCATATCTTGTGGGTCACTTTATAAAAAAAATTGAGGTAACTGCTTTTGGATTTATATGTTCAGGAAGGTGGCCCTATCGGCTAACCTATTATTATTTCATTGTTAAGTTTATGTATGTTCCGCTGATTATATCTGATGTATACCTGTAAGGGTGCCCAGGTAGGGCACCAGTCGTGGGCCTGGGGTCGGGTCGTGATAGTTACGCCGATGTGAGGAATAACTCATGCGGGTCCATGTGGCCTATGCGGATTGCGGGAGTCCAGGAAATGCCGCGGGTTAGCTACCCCCGATGCGAGGAATACCTCATGCGGGTCCACATGACCTATGAGGACTACGGTAGTCCAGGATTAGGACTCGCACAATTATACTAGGGGCGAATGGCCCTACTCCGATCATTGGCGGTCTAGAAAAGATCGGTTGGGTTACACCTATTTGCTCTTATATATACTGTGGCACTATATACTGTTAATTGGTTTGTTTCATACATGTCCGTGGATTGATTTTTAAAATGTTATGATTTCATTTCGATTTCGCCACATACTTGGTACTGTTATCGACCTCCTTCGGGGCCGCGTCATGCCGCAAGTAGAGGTACATCGGTTGTTGATCCTCGCTCATAGGATCACCGTTACGCTGGGAAGCCTGGTTCCCGAGGCTTATCTTTTGGTATGATTCCCTGTCATTGTAGGTTCATGTACATTCAGGGGTATGGCGGGGCCCTGTCCCATCATAGTTGTTACAAACTCTTAGAGGTCTGTAGTCCTGTTGTAAATTGGGTTTGTAAAGGATGTAACTGTTCAGGTTTTGTTATATGTATGCATAAAGGTGACCGTTTTGGTTAGCCTGTTTCTTATTTTATATTGTTCCATGTCTATGAGTTATTTCCGCTGGTTTTTCTCTGATGTAGTATCACTAGGGTGCCCGGGGTAAGGAACCAGTCGCGGGCCCGAGGTCGGGTCATGACAAAAGTGGTATCAGAACAGTTAATCCTCGGAAAGTGTCTACAGACCGTATCTAGTAGAGTCTTGATTATCGGCGTGTTGTGCACCACACCTATAATCAGGAGGCTACAAGATATTTAGGATTGGTTTCCATTCTTCTCACTCTGAGATCGTGCAATAGAGCTGTGTTATAGGTTGAACTCCCTCAGACATATTCTTATGTACCAGTTATTCCTCCACGCAAGGCAACCGCGACCCAGAAGGGCAAGGCAGTTGAGGGAGCTGCTAGTAGGACACAGAGGGTTACGAGGGCACATGCCCAGTCTTTACCTGAGGTAATGCTTCAGACGACTAGTTCAACGACGCCGCCAGCCCCAGCAGATTTTAGAGCAGCAGTGGCTACTCATACCACGGTACCTGAGCCTCCAATCCCACAGCCAGGAGCAGAGGATATGGGTTACAAGGAGATGGCCCAGTTATTAGCCAGGATCGTGGCAAGGCATGAGGACGACGGAGACAATGGTTCCGGTTGTACGTAGTTCACCCAGATCCGATAGTTTGAGACTTCGGACTTTTTGAGTCTGCGACCACCGAGTTTTATGGGTCGAGGATCGAGATGATCCTCGTGAGTTTATCCGAAGCGATTGCGGATCATGAGAGTGATCAAGGCCTCGAGACAGTCGGTGGTATTGGGTTCACATCGGTTGCATGATCTGCATGATCGGTTTGATTCATGGAACCGCCCCGGGGAGCATGCGCTCCATTGTTTAGGACGAGTTCTCAGAGGCGTTTCTTAGCCATTTCTTGCCTCCGCAGATGAGGAGAGCTCGGGGCGATAGATTTCTGATTTTGAGACAGAACGGGCGGACGGTCCGGGAGTACAACATAGAGTTTGACTCGTTGGCTCGGTACGTCCCCGCTTTAGTGGTAGACATGGAGGACAGAGTGCACCGCTATGTCAAAGGGCTCGATGATTACTTAGCAGAGGGTTGCTCGGGTGTAGCTCTTCAGCCGGACATGGACATTGCCCGCATGCAGGCTTATGCACTTGGGTGTGAGGAACGTAGAGGCCGACGGATTGACAGATATCAGCAGAAGAGGGCCAGGACAGCAGGGTCGTTTGGTAGCTTTCGAGGTGGATGGCCTCAGTAGCAGACTAGATTTGCACCTCAGCCAATTCAGAGCGCTCTTTCACCGTCTTCGGGCGCCCCGTGGTATTCGGGGTAAGTCGGGCTTCGGCTTCCGAGCGCGAGCCTAACTGACGAGACCACCCTCCTCTCGGTGTGGCCGATGTGGTAGATCCCATTACGGGAGTTGTGGTAATACTTTGGGAGCTTGTTACACTTGCGGCCAGCAGGGTCATATTTCGAGGGACTGTCCGACCAGAGGCAGCGCAGATGGTAGGGTTCAGCCTACAGGGTCATTCGTCGGGTCTTCATCTCCTACGGTTACTCGCCCCGGAGGGCAGGGTGCTCATGGGCCAGCAGGTCGCGGCAGAGGTCGTGGCAAGGGTCCTAGTTCCAGCGGTCCTCAGAACCGCATTTATGCCTTGTCCAGCCGCCAGGACCAGGAGGCGTCACCGGATGTCGTCACAGGTACATTATTGGTTTCATGTTGTGACGTATATGCTTTGATAGATCCGGGTTCTACCTTGTCCTATATATCTCCTCATATTGCTGGTAGAATAGGGATAGAGCCTGAGTCCATAGAACCTTTTGAGGTAGCTACGCCAGTAGGTGATTCGG
Organism: Przewalskia tangutica; assembly: GCA_029844215.1. Classification (NCBI taxonomy): domain Eukaryota; kingdom Viridiplantae; phylum Streptophyta; class Magnoliopsida; order Solanales; family Solanaceae; genus Przewalskia; species Przewalskia tangutica. The sequence continues at coordinate 75,024,651 of CM056725.1, forward strand.
TGGTAGCTGAGCGGGTATATAAGGCTTGCCCAGTGACTATATACAGTCGTCAGACCCTAGCCGACTTGATAGAGTTGGATATGACAGACTTTGATGTGATTATGGGTATGGATTGGTTGGCTTCTTGCTACGCCAATGTGGACTGTAGGGAGAGATTGATGCCTTCATTCTCGGGAGCCGTTATCGAGTGAGAGGAATCGTGGTCGCCAAGGGTAGGTTTATTTCTTACCTCAAGGCTAGGAAGATGGTGCAGAAGGGGTACATCTATCATCTGGTTCGGGTATTCGATACAGGGGCTGAGGTGCCATCTATTCAGTCAGTTCCGGTGGTTAGAGAGTTTCCAGATGTATTCCCAGACGATCTCCCGGGTATCCCTCCTGAGAGGGAGATTGAGTTTTGTATTGATATGTCGCCAGACACTCGGCCTATATCTATTCCGCCATACAGGATGGCACCTGCTGAGTTGAGGGAGTTGAAGGACCAACTGAAAGATTTGCTGGAAAAAGGCTTTATTAGGTCTAGTGTTTCTCCCTGGGGAGCGCCAGTTTTATTTGTAAAGAAGAAGGATAAGACGCTGCGTATGTGTGTTGATTACAGGCAGCTAAATAAGGTAACCATAAAGAACAGATACCCCCTCCCCAGGATTGATGATTTGTTTGACCAGTTGCAGGGTGTGAGGTGTTTCTCCAAGATAGACCTGCGGTCTGGTTATCATCAGGTGCGAGTTAGAGAGGCAGATATCCCAAAGACTGCATTCAGGACCCGGTATGGGCACTATGAGTTCAGGGTGATGTCTTTCGGTTTGACCAACGCTCCAGCGGTATTTATGGATTTGATGAACCGGGTGTTCAAGCTATTTTTTAATACGTTTGTTATAGTATTCATTGATGACATCCTGGTTTATTCGCGCACAGAGCAGGAGCATGCAGATCACTTGAGGACGGTACTTGGGGTCCTCCGGAGCCGGCAGTTGTTCGCCAAGTTCTCCAAGTGTGAGTTTTAGTTTGCCTCAGTGGCATTCCTGGGGCACATTATTGGGGCTGATGGTGTTTAGGTTGATACGGCAAAGATAGAGACAGTCAAGTCTTGGCCGAGACCTACTACTCCGACGGAGGTGCGCAGTTTCTTAGGGCTGGCAGGTTATTATCTTAGGTTTGTGGAGCAGTTTGCTTCGATATCAGCACCATTGACTAGGCTGACTCAGAAAGCAGCTAAGTTCCTGTGGACAGAAGCTTGTGAGAAGGGCTTCCAGTTACTGAAGGAAAATTTAACGACGACTCCAGTTCTTACTCTTCCTGAGGGGCTAGAGGGATACGTGATTTATTGTGATGCCTCGGGTATCGGTCTAGGGTGCGTTTTGATGCAGCACGACAAGGTTATAGCCTATGCTTCCCGGCAGTTACGAATGTATGAGAGGAATTACCTACCCACGACTTAGAGTTGGCCGCAATTATTCATGCCTTGAGGATTTGGAGACATTATTTATATGGGGTTCATGTGGATATTTATACAGACCACAAGAGCCTCCAGTACATCTTCAGGCAGAGGGAGCTGAACTTGAGGCAGAGGCGGTGGTTAGAGTTGTTGAAGGATTATGATGTTGACATCCTATACCATCCGGGAAAGGCCAACGTGGTTGCAGATGCTTTGAGTCGTAGATCGATGGGGAGTCTGTCAGAGGTATAGCCAGAGAGATAGGACATGGTCCGTCATATCCATCAGCTAGCGAGCCTTGGGGTTTGTTTGATCAAAATCGATGATAGTGGGGTACGGGTTCGTGAGATTGCCGAGTCTTCTATCGTTGATGAGGTGAAGAGGCGACAGTATAAGGACCCAGTTATGATACGGTATCGAGATACGGCTTCGGAGAGAAGAGTCGCTTTGAGGTAGCGCTGATGGGTGCTAAGATTTGAGGGCGTGTGTGTTCCCGATGTAGCAGGACTTCGTCAACAGATTCTGGGGGAGGCACACAGTGCTCGTTACTCTATTCATCCGGGGTCGACTAAGATGTACCATGACCTCAGATGTATGTATTGGTGGGATGGCCTGAAGAGGGACGTGGCAGGTTTTGTTGCTTAGTGTCCTAATTGTCAGCAGGTCAAGGTTGAGCACCAGAAGCCCGGTGGGCTATTGCAGATGTTACACCCCGTAGTTCCAGTGTATGTATACGAGGACGTACGTACGAGAATACGACAGTAAAATTGGAAAGGAAGAAAGATGTGATTTTTCGACGGAAAAGTTTCCGGATTTTGTTGTTACACCCCGTAAGTCCAGGACATGTATAAGAGAATGTACGTAAGGAAACAAGACTTGGAAATTAGTACGAAAGGAAGAATGGTTTTTCCGACGGAAAATCTTTCGGACGTCGGAAAGGAAAAATGTTCGTTGATGAGAATTGGATTCTCAAAATGTATTATTTGAAGAGTATGGAACTTATTAATATTATGGAAATTTATTTTTACGGATTTGGTCACGTGGGGCCCACCCGAGGAATTTTACGTTTTGTGGGGCCCACGAGGGTTACGGAATTTTATGGACGAATGAGAGGGCGACACGTGGCACCCCCACATGGCTTGGTCGAAATTTATGCAAGGGTTTAATGGTCATTGACCATCTTGGAAGATAAGTCTTGCAAGCTTGATATTGTTGACAAGTCAACTTGTCCACCTAGGCTTGATCCAAGTGAAACTCATCCTAACCTCACATTTGTTTAAGTCTAAGCCTCCATCAGTGTTATAAGTATACTACTAGTAGCAAGAATTGGCATTTTACACTTAGAAAAATTTGAGAACCTTGTGCTAGCTTGAAGAAGCTTCCTGTTTGCCAATAGTCCCACACAAAATTTGTAGTTTTGATCCATTAGCCACAAGACTTTAACCCAATGTCCCTTAGGGTATTGTAAGGATATCTCAATAGAAAGATTTGGAAAAACGCATTTTTACCTTAGTCGCAAGGCGAAACTAAGGAGTTCTTCAATTTTGAAGTTGGAACTTGAAGATGGGTTCTTCATAGGCCTCAAGGAGTGCTTGGAGCGATTGGAACCTAAGGAAAGGAGCTAAGAATTGCTAAGGCGCGACTTTGAAATCTTGGAAATTTTAAGGGCTTGGAAAGGTATAAATTTTGTCGGTTTAGCAATTAAGTTTACTTATTGATTGTAGCTTTGGATATTGCAAGCATGAGTTAATTATTATGTAGTTGGATATGTTTATTGGCTATTGGAACCCTAATCCTAAACTAGCATGTTTAGCCTTAAGTTTGGAAATTCAAGTTGATTATTCGTTTAAGTCGCCGATGTCAGTGTAGGAAGGAAATTGTAGTTGTTGAAGTTGTGTATGACTATATAACATGTTATACCTAGAACTTGGAATTTGAAAAGGATTGGAAAAGACTTTGAATTGTTAGTATGTAGTCGTGAGAATGGCTTGGAGTTTTAAGCTATTTTGTATGAATTGTATGGAATTTTACACGTATTGTTAGGCGTGTAATCCCCTTTGTTTGGTTGTTGTTTGGAGCCTTAAATGTGGCTTGTTGGTTATTGTATTCGCCTTGAAAAAGGTGGCAAAGTGAGTAGAAACAAAGGAAGTCGCCTGATTTTCCGTAGAATTAGAGACCAAACACTTAGTATTATTCTACGTTGAGACTAGAAGTTGATAGTCTTGTTGTGATCATTATAGGTTGACACTTCTACGTACGACGTATTCGGCTTAGCTTGTGGATTTTAGCCGAAAAGGTATGTGAACTATCTCCTCTTCTAGCATGATTCCGTAAGATAAAGAAAGTAGGTTCTACTCCTAAAATTATCCATTCCTTGGTTGTATTTGGATTGCCTAAAATAGAATTTGTTCTATGTATTTCCTTGAGTGTACTTTGATGTTTGGATTGTAAGTTGTAGAATCCATTTTCTTGATGAAGTTTGGATTCTTAAAAGTGAAGGTATTTTTACTTAAAGTACATGTAGTCTTAAAAAGGAAGTGGTTTCCAAATCTTTGGCTAGTGCCTTAGTTCTAAAACCTAAAGGTCATTATAGTGACTTTGTGAGTCAAAGGAGTGATTTACTTATTTGATTTAAAAGAGGAGAAATGACATGATTTAAGAGAAGTAACTTGTGTTAAGGGTGAAGTTACTTGAGGTTTAAAAAGTAGAAGAAAACTTGTTTTCTAACTATTAAGAGACTTGGAGTATTTTTGAAAGTTAAGAACTTTATTTGTAAGTATGTGATACTTGGTTTTAATAGTATAAGTCTCTTGGTCATTGAAGGAATGGATATGTCTAAAATCATAAAGGGTTATAACGGCTTTATGGGAAGTTGGTTATAACGGCTTTATGAAAGATTTAGAAAGTTGTCTATTTTGATAAAAGGGCATAAGTTGCCAAGATTGTGAAAATTTGGAGTTACTTGATTTCAAGAGTTGAAATGAGTTTTCTAAAAGTGTAGTAACTTACTTTGAAAAATAGACACGCTGATACTACGGTGTTAGTATCTTGGGGCTTTACATAGAAAGGAGTCTTTTATAAAAGAATGTACGTACGTAGTACTTTGGCTTGATAAATTGAGAATTTGTCTAAGTGTGCCTTGATAAGTACTTTGACTTGTTAAAAGAGAATTATTCTATGTATGCCTTGATTAGTACTTTGGCTTGATAAATTGAGAATTTGTCTAAGTGTGCCTTGATAAGTACTTTGACTTGTTAAAAGAGAATTATTCTATGTATGCCTTGATTAGTACTTTGGCTTGATAAATTGAGAATTTTTCTATTTGTGCCCGGATAAGTACTTTGGCTAGTTAAATGAGAATTTATTCTATTTGTGCCCTGATAAGTACTTTGTCTTGTTAAATGAGAATTTATTCTATTTGTGCCCTGATAAGTACTTTGGCTTGTTAAATGAGAATTTATTCTATTTGTGCCCTGATAAGTACTTTGGCTTGTTAAATGAGAATTTATTCTAATTGTGCCCTGATAAGTACTTTGGCTTGTTAAATGAGAATTTATCCTATGTGTGCCTTGATAAGTACTTTGGCTTGGTTAATTGAGAACTTGCGGCTATGTGCTGGGAATAGCCTGTGAGTGCAAGTATTATGTTTTATTAAGTTGCCGCGACTTCGGTTGGGTGGTCACCGTCTTGTTGTAAGATTCTTGGGACGTCTGAAGCGGTGATGTGGGATTCCACGGGTATGCTGTTACTTGTAGCACTGGGTTAAATTCGGATTTTTATAGAAGACATGGTAGTGCTTATGTCTTGTTTGATGGTCGATCGAGATAGGGTAAGAGTATAAGTGAGGGGTAAACCCCCAAGACGCTGTACCACCTTCTCCAGGGTAAGAGTATAAGTGAGGGGTAAACCCCCAAGACGCTGTACCACCTGCTTTATGTGTTGTTTGACGGCCGGTTGAGATAGGGTAAGAGTATAAATGAGGGGCAAGCCCCAAGACGTTATACCACCTTCTCCAGGGTAAGAGTATAAATGAGGGGCAAGCCCCAAGACGTTATACCCCCTGCTTTACCACCTCCTTCAGGGTCAGAGTATAAATGAGGGGTAAACCCCAAGACGTTATACCACCTGTTCGTTTGCCTACTTGGCCCGTACAGTTTTTAGAACACAGGTGGGACTTGGTGTTCATGTATGCCTATTGGTGCTATGTTATATCATGGACTGCCGGCAGTGAGGAAGGATTCCACGGGCATGATTGATATTATGGGCGTGAGACCCATAGTTATATTTGAGTAGTGACTTTGAGGGCCTGCGTCCCTGACTTGATATGACTGCTTATGTATTGTGTACTGTAGGTTGGCTATCATACATGTCTCCTGCTTTGTTTAGACTGTTATGATTTTATTACGATTTCATCGCTCACATACTTGGTACATTCTTCGCATCGACCTCTTCGGGCCGTTCATGCCGCAGTTTAGGTACGCTGTTTGGTGATCGGCAGTGTAGGATCCCCGCCGGGTTTTTGGATAGCTCCTCTGTCGTGAGTTTATCTTTTGGTATATATCCTTCACATGTGCTTTGTAGGCTGGGTACGGGGCCTTGTCCCGTCATATTTCAGTTTAACTCCTAGATGTATGTATTAATATGTGGGATTGGACTCGTGTACTGTGTAGTGTCTTTTGTTTATTTATATTATATGGGATCCTAGTCGTCTTTGCCTTAGACGTACGTTGGTTTAAAAAAATGAATGAGCTGTTTTAATTTCCGCAATGTACTTAGTTGTTAAGGTAGAAGCGGTGCCAGTAGAGCACCATCACGCCCGGGTTCGGGCGTGACAGAGTGGTATCGAGCGATCCTCGGAATGTCTACGGCCGTGTCTAGTAGAGTCTTGATTATCGGTGTGTTGCGCGCCACACCCATAAACAGGAGGCTACAGGACATTTAGGAGTTGGTTTCTATTCTTTTCACTCTAAGATCGTACATGAGTCAGTTAGTAAGAAAATTCCTCTCGACGTAATTTTGTGTTACTGATTATGCCTCCAGAGGCAACACCGCCTGAAGGGCAAGTGGTATGGCAGAGCTACTAGTCGACTCGAGAGTTGATAGGCTTATGCCTGTGGCATACCGGATGTGGTTCCACAATGGCGAGTTCTTCTTCGCTGTTTTGAGGCCCCAGCACGAGCCTCCAGCTTTCGATTAGGGAAGACTTTAGGGTCATGAAGGAAGCCATTATGTTATTGACCAAGATAGCGGTGCATGATTTCATCAATGGAGGTTATTCGGCCAGTACAGACAGGGGTACAGGGGATAGAGGGCCAGCGCGGAGATCTGCGTAAGAGGGCTAGACCGGTTGGTTATTCCGGTGAGTTCTTGGACGAGCTGCCTCAGCAGCGAGTGAGATATTCAACCCAGCCTACCCAGTATGTACCCCCGCAGCTCACAGGTGGGAGATTTGATCTCACAAGGTATTTAGGAGCCGGTCCAAGCTCCAGAGGTCGAGGTTCTCAGAGGAGCAGAGGATTTTCTCAGTCGAGGCCACTTATTCCTCAGTGTTTCCATTGTAGTAAGCGTCATTTGGAGAAATGTCGTCTTGGCACAGGTGTTTGTTATTATTGTGGCCGTCCGGGCCATATACTGAGGGTATGTCCTTTTAGAAGGAGCACCGGTGAGGTGGCTCAGCCTATGAGGCCGATGGTTGGTTCCCTTTCCTCCACAGCTGTGCGTCCCCCAGGGCAGGGTGTTCAGATGTTAGCCAGTCGTGGTAGAGGTCAGGGTGGAGTTTATTGTTCTGGCGGTCTTTCGAACCGCATAGATGACGCGACCATCGGATGGATCGGGAAGCAACATCGCCAGTGGTTCTGGTATATCTTGATTCTTTTGAATCTCACGTGCATTGTTAGATTCAGATTTTGCCCTAGCATATATGTTTTCCCTGTATGGCTAGCAGTTATAAGTGATAGTACCCCAGAGGTAGGAATACTTTGATTAGTAATGTGAAAAGTAAGAATATTGACAAGAATGATAAGTGAACTGAGACTATAGTTGTGTAGAGTTCACAAGTTATAATTGCCTCATGACAGTGTAAGACCAATAGGGAAGATTGTACAGTAGAAATACTTTGGCTTATGTGACGAACCTCTAGTGAATAGGGGATAGGTGTCACGACCCGTTCCGGGGCCCGTGACTGGTGCCTTACCCGGGCACCCAAGTAGTCATACATCAGAGAAATCAGCGGAAAATAAAACAACCAAGATATGAAACAGTATAAATTGAGACACAGCTATCTGAAGCAAAGTTGCCTTTCGGCAATACATATATAATTACCCAAAATGAACAGTTACATCCCAACCTTACAACAGGTCTACAGACCTCTAAGAGTTTTAAAACAACAATGGCGGGACAGGGCCCCGCCATACCCCTGAATGCAAATATCTACAACGACAGGGGACCATACCAAAATGCTAAGCCTCCGGAGAAACGGAGCTTTTCCGACGCTGAAACGGTGATCCTAAGAACGGGGATCAACAGTAGGAGTACCTTTACCTGCGGCATGAACGCAGCCCCCCGAAGGAGGTCGATAACAGTACCAAGTATGTGGCGAAAATACGTAAATGAAATCATAGTAGTCTATATAAAGCGAGACATGTATGATAACCAAAACTACGATTCACAATAAATAAACGATATGTCAAGTCAGGGACTCACGCCCTCAAAGTCATCATAAAACCGTACGGGGTAAGTACGAGGGCATAGCCGACTACTAAAAACCCCCAGTACAACAAGGACGTAAACTGTATCATGAGATCTGTCTAGACCGTCACATGATCAAAGCTGGCCACTCGCCCGCAGTATCTAATGTGCGCGTCTAGCCCTGGAACTTTCCGTAGCTCCGCATGGGCCATTCTAATGGCCCGCATGAGGTATTCCCCGCATCGAGGGTAGCTACTCCCCGGCAGCGTCCTGGACTCGCGTCCGCATGGCCATAAAGACCGCATGACCACAAGGGCCGCACACTAACCTGGAACTCCCGTAGCTCCGCATAGGCCATACAGACCTGCATAAGGTATTCTCGAATCATAGGTCACTAGACCCGCCTGAGTCTACCCCGCATCGGAGGGCAGCTTAACCCCCGGAGTTATGAGTGATATGATATCAACATAACCGCTTATCGCTAAACAACATAAGCACAACAAGGGATAACCCCTTTACACAAACATCACAAGACACTAACTCACGTAGCATCCTAACATGCTTACTTATCAAGTCAACAAGAACGTATTACAAGATTATCACAAATCAATACAATCAAGTTATTCACACAAGGTACTTTCTACATTATGATAATAAGTTCGGGTTTTTAGCCCCAAAGTACTTCATGTATTACTCTTTTAAAAGATCCGTTTCTTTCACAAAAGTCATACAATACCCGTAGTATAAAAATAGAGTAATTTTCTTTTGAAGTAAGTCAAAACCACTTCTCTTTGTAAAATCAAGTAACAACATTCTTTTCCTAACGTTCAAGTTTGCCTAGTTTCAATTACTCAAGTTTCTCATTTTCGAAAGGTTTCGTAGTTCATAGCTTTAATCCTTTAAAACAATTTTGAGAAACATATACCCTAAGTGTGAGTAGGTTATTATTATTCGTAACAATCTTATTACAGCAACCATGATCTAGTAGTATCATTTTGTCTCATCTTAGCTCCTATGCAGATGTAAGTTTCTACTGGTTTTAATAATACTTATTAGTCACAATATTTCCTTTATTAAGCTTTGTGTTTTGTTCGACATTTATTCTGATTGGTAAAACATCATTCCTTTTGAAAACCAAAAATACTATTTACTCACGAATGAGGTTTCACACTTTTTAACAAAATTCATATTAGTACAATAAGTCAAGTCTCTTATTTCCTTAAATCAATAAATCGTCCTTTTTATCACTCTTAAGCCGTTATACCTAACTTCCCACAAAGCTAGTATAACTCTTAAGCTTTTAAAACCAAGTGTTACTCTTCTTTCAAAAAGGTTTCTTAATTCTTTTGAACTACTTCAGATTCTTTTTATTCAGGCTTAAGTCAGAAGACATTGCCGTAGTTATTATTCAGGCTTAAGTCCGAAGACATTGCCGATAATTATTATTCAGGCTTAAGTCCGAAGACATTGCCGTAATTATTATTCAGGCTTAAGTCCGAAGACATTGCCGTAATTATTATTCAGTTAACACACGTACGTCTACCGTACTATATACATATTTATTTAAAATATCATTCTCAAGAGTATAGGAAGAATCACATACCTTCTCGGCGAAAACCACCTGCCAAGTTGAATATGTCGCGCGCAGAGTATCGACCTATATCAGTCAAATACGTCTATCAACGTCTAGTCTGTACTGTAAAAAGCTCTAAACAGAGGGTTCGCTATTCTACGAACATTTGGGCAACTTCCCTGCGGTGAGCTACTCAAGTTCATCAGAAAACAAATTCTATGTAAGTACGATTCTATTATTCTTCTTTAAGCCCTTCTGCGTGATAACAGTTCAATTCTATTCTGCAATATCCTTCTAAGTATTAATACTTATTCCTATACTTCTACAGTATATATATTCTAATTACAAAAGGAGGATAAGGTTAATTACCTCGGTAAGCCCAATAATATCCTAGATAAAAGTCGCGCCTGAGCAAGGTTTAGCTCCTAAGTTGTGCGCTCAGAGCTCAGAAAACCCTAAGTTCTTCACAACTTCTACTAAGGACTAAGGGATTTGGGCTAGGGTAATTTGGGCATTATAACAATACTAGAAGGCAACTTTTCTACCAAGGGAGGGGGGGTAGGTTTCGGCTAGGCTAGGGGGGGGAGGGGTTGCCTCGGCCAAGGGCCACTTAGGCTAGAGGGGGAGAGGGTGTTTGGACGAAAACTTAACAAGAGAAGGGAGGGAATTTCAAGACTTGGAAAGCTTGTTTGTGGATGAAGAACTCTTCATCTTAAGGGGGTATTTATAGGTCAAGACATGGCCAACCAAGGGCCAAGATGGTGTCAAGTGCAAGGCAAGTGTAGGGTGAGGATTTAGGCAAGTGTCCTTGGCCAACTTGCACACAAAATATCCTACCAACTACTTGACAAAAATTGTCATCCAATTGGCCTCAATGCCGTGTAACATCCATCAATGAGAGGGTGACAAGTGTCGCCCTCTCGTTGGTCCAAAATGTTTCGTCTCTCGGAAAAATTCGCAAAAATTAGAAATGACATAGCCGGAATTTATCCTACGCGAGTTGTGTAAAACGTTTCGTCGAAAAACGACTCTAATCGGGTGTTGTGCACAAAGTGAAATCGTCCAAGCCAACTAGGGGGGGGAGTGACACGTGTCGCCCTCCTATACGTCCAAAATATTTCAACTTCCAAAATATCCACAATGGCCAAAATCTCAAAACAAAGTGGCCCCACAAAACCGTAAATTTCTCATGCCCCACGTGACCATTTCCGAAAATAAAATTCCAAAATTCTCTAATATTCCAAGAAGTCCGAATACCAAATCTGGGAATCCAATTCCCATTAACGAACCTTTTTCCTTCACAAAAACCGGAAACTTTTCCGTGGAAAAATCACCTCTTACTTCCTTTCCAATTTCAATGTCGTATTCTCGTACGTACGTCCTCGCATACATACCCTGGAACTACGGGATATAACAATAGGGTAAGAAGTACCTTGAGATAAGAGAGATTTATTTCAGACTAAGAACGAGAAGTTAAGTGTGACGATGAGTCGGGTTATGGACTCATTTCGAGTCAGCCGATAGTATGGAATGGGGTGATGTTAGTTAGAAATGGTCCCGTTATGTGATAGGGTCACGAGGATGCCAGGCCCAAGTCTAGTTGATTGTTGTACGAGTTCATGGATGCGTTCCACCGGAACTAGGTCGTAAGGACCGAGAAAAGCCTTAACGGGAATGTAAGTAACAATATGGCCAAGTTTGGTTAGTAACTCTAAGGATTGGCGAACAGAAACAGAATTTGAGATTTTGTACGTGTACTAGATGAGTTTGAAAGTACGAGAAAGTATGACTAGTAAGGAAAGAAAGGAACCTCTGGGGATCCGTGTTTGAGAGATCAGAACCTTCGAGTTTTGTGAGAAGGACCACGGACGGAAGGTCCATTGTTATGTTCACGTATGTTATGTGGTGGCCGTGTGTGGCATCGTTGGTCTTGTGCATTTGATTGATAGGCATAGTATAGAGATTATGCCGAGTGTGTATAGCAGCAATCGACTAAGAACATTCGGGGACGAATGTTTCTAAGGGGGGAAGAATGTTACACCCCGTAAGTCCAGGACATGTATAAGAGAATGTACGTAAGGAAACAAGACTTGGAAATTAGTACGAAAGGAAGAATGGTTTTTCCGACGGAAAATCTTTCGGACGTCGGAAAGGAAAAATGTTCGTTGTTGAGAATTGGATTCTCAAAATGTATTATTTGAAGAGTATGGAACTTATTAATATTATGGAAATTTATTTTTACGGATTTGGTCACGTGGGGCCCACCCGAGGAATTTTACGTTTTGTGGGGCCCACGAGGGTTACGGAATTTTATGGACGAATGAGAGGGCGACACGTGGCACCCCCACATGGCTTGGTCGAAATTTATGCAAGGGTTTAATGGTCATTGACCATCTTGGAAGATAAGTCTTGCAAGCTTGATATTGTTGACAAGTCAACTTGTCCACCTAGGCTTGATCCAAGTGAAACTCATCCTAACCTCACATTTGTTTAAGTCTAAGCCCTCCATCAGTGTTATAAGTATACTACTAGTAGCAAGACTTGGCATTTTACACTTAGAAAAATTTGAGAACCTTGTGCTAGCTTGAAGAAGCTCTGGTTTGCCAATAGTCCCACACAAAAATTTGTAGTTTTGATCCATTAGCCACAAGACTTTAACCCAATGTCCCTTAGGGTATTGTAAGGATATCTCAATAGAAAGATTTCGGAAAAAACGCATTTTTACGTTAGTCGCAAGGCGGAAACTAAGGGAGTTCTTGATTTTGAAGTTGGAACTTGAAGATGGGTTCTTCATAGGCCTCTAAGGAGTGCTTGGAGCGGATTGGAACCTAAGGAAAGGAGCTAAGAATTGCTAAGGCGCGACTTTGAAATCTTGGAAATTTTAAGGGCTTGGAAAGGTATAAATTTTGTCGTTTTAGCAATTAAGTTTACTTATTGATTGTAGCTTTGGATATTGCAAGCATGAGTTAATTATTATGTAGTTGGATATGTTTATTGGCTATTGGAACCCTAATCCGGAAACTAGCATGTTTAGCCTTAAGTTTGGAAATTCAAGTTGATTATTCGTTTAAGTCGTCGCATGTTGTGTAGGAAGGAAATTGTAGTTGTTGAAGTTGTGTATGACTATATAACATGTTATACCCTAGAACTTGGAATTTGAAAAGGATTGGAAAAGACTTTGAATTGTTAGTATGTAGTTGGCCGAGAATGGCTTGGAGTTTTAAGCTATTTTGTATGAATTGTGGGGCGGAATTTTACACGTATTGTTAGGCGTGTAATCCCCTTTGTTTGGTTGTTGTTTGGAGCCTTAAATGTGGCTTGTTGGTTATTGTATTCGGCCTTGAAAAAGGTGGCAAAGTGAGTAGAAACAAAGGAAGTGCTGCCCGATTTTCCGTAGAATTAGAGACCAAACACTTAGTATTATTCTACGTTGAGACTAGAAGTTGATAGTCTTGTTGTGATCATTATAGGTTGACACTTCTACGTACGGCGTATTCGGCTTAGCTTGTGGATTTTAGCCGAAAAGGTATGTGAACTATCTCCTCTTCTAGCATGATTCCGTAAGATAAAGAAAGTAGGTTCTACTCCTAAAATTATCCATTCCTTGGTTGTATTTGGATTGCCTAAAATAGAATTTGTTCTATGTATTTCCTTGAGTGTACTTTGATGTTTGGATTGTAAGTTGTAGAATCCATTTTCTTGATGAAGTTTGGATTCTTAAAAGTGAAGGTATTTTTACTTAAAGTACATGTAGTCTTAAAAAGGAAGTGGTTTCCAAATCTTTTGGCTAGTGCCTTAGTTCTAAAACCTAAAGGTCATTATAGTGACTTTAGGGGAGTCAAAGGAGTGATTTACTTATTTGATTTAAAAGAGGAGAAATGACATGATTTAAGAGAAGTAACTTGTGTTAAGGGTGAAGTTACTTGAGGTTTAAAAAGTAGAAGAAAACTTGTTTTCTAACTATTAAGAGACTTGGAGTATTTTTGAAAGTTAAGAACTTGATTTGTAAGTATGTGATACTTGTTTTTAATAGTATAAGTCTCTTGGTCATTGAAGGAATGGATATGTCTAAAATCATAAAGGGTTATAACGGCTTTATGGGAAGTTGGTTATAACGGCTTTATGAAAGATTTAGAAAGTTGTCTATTTTGATAAAAGGGCATAAGTTGCCAAGATTGTGAAAATTTGGAGTTACTTGATTTCAAGACTTGAAATGAGTTTTCTAAAAGTGTAGTAACTTACTTTGAAAAATAGACACGCCTTGATACTACGGGTGTTAGTATCTTGGGGCTTTACATAGAAAGGAGTCTTTTATAAAAGAATGTATGTACGTAGTACTTTGGCTTGATAAATTGAGAATTTGTCTAAGTGTGCCTTGATAAGTACTTTGACTTGTTAAAAGAGAATTATTTTATGTATGCCTTGATTAGTACTTTGGCTTGATAAATTGAGAATTTGTCTAAGTGTGCCTTGATAAGTACTTTGACTTGTTAAAAGAGAATTATTCTATGTATGCCTTGATTAGTACTTTGGCTTGATAAATTGAGAATTTTTCTATTTGTGCCCGGATAAGTACTTTGGCTAGTTAAATGAGAATTTATTCTATTTGTGCCCTGATAAGTACTTTGGCTTGTTAAATGAGAATTTATTCTATTTGTGCCCTGATAAGTACTTTGGCTTGTTAAATGAGAATTTATTCTATTTGTGCCCTGATAAGTACTTTGGCTTGTTAAATGAGAATTTATTCTAATTGTACTGATAAGTACTTTGGCTTGTTAAATGAGAATTTATCCTATGTGTGCCTTGATAAGTACTTTGGCTTGGTTAATTGAGAACTTGCCTATATGTGTTGGTAATAGCCTTTGAGTGCAAGTATTATGTTTTATTAAGTTGCCGCGACTCTCGGTTGAAGGGTCGGCTGTCTTGTTAGAAGTTCTTGACGCATCTGACGGTGATGTGGGATTCCACGGGTATGCTTCCGTTACTTGTAGCACTTGGGTTAAATTCCCGGATTTTTATAGAAGACATGGTAGTGCTTATGTCTTGTTTGATGGTCGGTCGAGATAGGGTAAGAGTATAAGTGAGGGGTAAACCCCCAAGACGCTGTACCACCTTCTCCAGGGTAAGAGTATAAGTGAGGGGTAAACCCCCAAGACGCTGTACCACCTGCTTTATGTGTTGTTTGTGACGGTTGAGATAGGGTAAGAGTATAAATGAGGCAAGCCCCAAGACGTTATACCACCTTCTCCGTGGTAAGAGTATAAATGGAGGCAAGCCCCAAGACGTTATACCACCTGCTTTCCCTCCTCCTTCAGGGTCAGAGTATAAATGAGGGGTAAACCCCAAGACGTTATACAACCTGTTCGTTGCCTACTGCCGCAGATGCTTTAGAACACAGGTGGGACTTGGTGTTCATGTATGCCTATTGGTGCTATGTTATATCATAGGCTCGCGGTGAGGAAGGATTCCACGGGCATGATTGATATTATGGGCGTGAGACCCATAGTTATATTTGAGTAGTGACTTTGAAGGCCTGCGTCCCTGACTTGATATGACTGCTTATGTATTGTGTACTGTAGGTTGGATATCATACATGTCTCCTGTTTTGTTTAGACTGTTATGATTTTATTACGCATTTCATCGCTCACATACTTGGTACATTCTTCGATCGACCTCCTTCGGCCGCGTCATGCCGCAGGTTTAGGTACACAGTTCGGTGACCGGCAGGTGTAGGATCCTGCTCAGGGTTTTTGGATAGCTCCCTCTGTCCAGGAGTTTATCTTTTTGGTATATATCCTTCAGTACAGGCTTTGTACAGTTTTGGGTACGGCGGGGCCTTGTCCCGTCATATTTCAGTTTAACTCCTAGAGGTCAGATTCATGTGGGATTGGACTCGTGTACAGTGTAGTGTCTTTTGTTTATGTATATTATATGGCAGCCTAGTCGGCTTTGCCTTACACGTACGTTGGTTTAAAAAAAAAATGAATGAGCTGTTTTTAATTTCCGCAATGTACTTAGTTGTTAAGGTAGAAGGGTGCCCAGGTAGAGCACCAGTCACGGGCCCGGGGTTCGGGGCGTGACATTTGTGAAGGAAAAATGTTCGTTAAAGGGAATTGGATTCCCATATTTGGTATTTGGACTTTTTGGAATATTTGAGAATTATGAAATTTTATTTCCGAAATTGGTCACGTGGGGCCCACGGGAAAATTTACGGTTTTGTGGGGCCCACTTTATTTTTGGATTTTTGGCATTACGGATATTTTCGGAAGATGAAATATTTTGGACGAGTAGGGGGGCGACACGTGTCTCCGGTGGCCGTGTTGGCGAATGGAGAAGACAAGTGGGGCGTTTTTGGTGGACAAGTGGCCCATTTTTGTGGTGGCCACTTGTCCCATTTTTGTGGTAGCCAAATGGTTGGCCAACTACCCACACACATGTACCCCATCCTCACCATCCACTTGCCTAGATCTTGGCCATTGATTTCCTATAAATACCCCTTGTGCAAGACTTTATTTCATCCACATTAGAAAGTTTTCAAGGCAAAAATTCCTCCTCCTTAGTGAGTTCTCGTCCAAACACCCCCACCTGGAGTAGAATGCTTCAAGTATTGTGGTTATTCCAAATACTTTAGCCTAAATCCTTGTGGTATTCCAAAGAAATCCCAACATAAGAGCCCGGAAATACTACTTTATTCCATAGTCGCAAAATGAAGCCCTAGAAAAATCTTCCTAGCTTAGATGAAGTGTTAAGAGAAGTTGTTTAGAAACTTCTAAGGGTTTCTTGGAGCGGGTTGGAGCGTAAGGAATTGGAGCTAAACGTTGCTCAGGATCGACTTATATCTTGGATAATTTTGGGCTTATCGAGGTAATTATCTTTGTCCCCCTATTGTAATTGGAGATTACATGTTGTAGTAGTTTAGAATTGAGTATAAGATATATTGGAAGGATGATTATAAAGAATTGAACTGTATTTACATAGGACTGTATTTACAGTAGACTTGTAGTATATTGTGGAGTTGAATTGTACACGTCCGGTTAGACGTGTAACCCCCCCTGGGATTGTTGGTTTGGTAGCAGGCCTCGTTAGAGGAGGAGATTTATGTGGTTGCAGGGGGGGGAGGTGCTGCCGAATTTTCCGTAAAATAAGGAATCTTGTATCTAGAATTATTCTACGAAGAGATCTAGAGGTTGATAGACGTTTTGTGGCCTTTATAGGTTGAAGTACTACGAGTAGCGTATTCTACTTGAAGGATGGAAAAGGCGAGCAAGGTTAGAGTACGTGGAGCGTTTTGCTAATTGTCGATAATCGTCGCGAGGTATGTGAACCTCTTCCTATCCTTTCTAGCATGATATTTGTGAAATATATTTAGTGCGGTAGACGCACGTGTGTTTAAAGGAATTTGATTTTACTTTTGTGTTCTTGACTTGATTCCAAAGTTAAGTGACTTGTTATGAAATATTAAGGACTTGAATTATGTTAAAAGTTGTAAAACCTCACTCATGAGTAATGGGTGTGTGGTCTTTTAAAGAATAAAGTTATCTTGATTTCGAAAATAAGAATAGTTGTCCTTGGTTGGTTTAAAACATAAAGTGTCATAATAGCTTTATGGGAAGTTATTTATAACGACTTTATGAAAACAAAAGAATGGTTTTATCATTGGATTTAAAATGATAACTTGACATTTTAAAGGTTGGAAGTTGGTTTCCTTAGAAGATATGATTTAAAGATTAAGAGCCTGATTTTTGAAAGTAAAAAGACTTGACTTATAAACAACTTGATTTTGAGAAAGGAGGAGTAACTTGATTTAAAGGTATACGTTACTTGTTTTTAAAAGAGTAAGACACTTGGTTTAAAAAGTATATTGCTACTTGACTTTAAAAAGGAAAAAGTGTCTTTGTTTAAAAAAGAAGGCATGCTTTTGTCTTAAGATTGATTTAAAAAGAAGGTATGGAAATTGTTTTGGTTTACTTAAAAGATAGTTACTCTATTTTGATACTACGGGTATCGTGTGACTTTTGTGTGAGTAACTTGACTATGTTGGCTTGTGATAGCCTTGTAATACTTTCTTGTTGGTTTGATAAGTAAACTTGTTATGATGTTACGTGTGTTAGTGTCTTGTGACGTTTGTGTAAGGGGTTTTTCTTGTTGTGCTTATGTTGTTTAACGATAAGCAGTTATGCTGATATTATATCACTTACCCCCCTGACTTGTTATTATGCCGAAGACTTGCCACCCTCGATGCGAGGAATACCTACGCGGTCCGCGTGACCCGTGCGAGTCGGGAGTTCCAGGACAGGATGATCACTCCGGGTGTGTTACGCCGATGCGAGGTATTATACCTTATGCGGCCCATGTGTGGCTATGCGGACTTCGGGGGTCCAGGAGGATGTCGCGGGTTAGCTACCCCCGATGCGAGGAATACCTCATGCGGGCCTATGTGGCTTTATCGCGAGTCGCGGTAAGTTCGAGATTAGACGCGCACATTGATACTGAGGGCGAGTGGCCAGCTTCGATCATGTGGCGCGGTCTAGAAATACCTCGTGATACAGTCTTATAGCATTGTTGGTACGGTGGGTTTTAGTAGTCGGCTATGCCTTCGTACTTACCCCGTACGGTTTTATTATGACACAGGTGGGACCTGGTGTTCAGGTGTATTCCTTGGTGCTTTTATATCATGGATCACTGGCGGTGAGGAAGGAATTCCACGCATAATTGATATTGTGGGCATGAGACCCGTGGTTATATTTGAGTGATGACTTTAAGGCGTGAGTCCACGACTTGACATCGCTACATATTGTGTATCGTAAATTGGTTATCATATATGTCTTCTGTTTTATATAGACTATTATGATTTCATTTACAGTATTTTCAGTTTCACATACTTGGTACCTGTTGTACTGACCTCCTTCGGAGGGCTGCGTTCATGCCGCAGGTAGAGGTACACCGGTTGTTGATCCTCGCTCATAGGATCACAGTTCAGCGTTTTGGGAAGCTCCGTTTCTCCGGAGGCTTATCTTTGGTATAATCCCCTGTCGCTATAGGTACTTACATTCAGGGGTATGGCGGGGCCCTGTCCCGTCGTTGTTGTTATAACACTCTTAGAGGTCTGTAGTACTGTTGTGGGCAGGGTTTGTAAAAGGGATGTAACTGTTCAAGTTTTTTTTTTTTTTTTTATATATATATACAGAAAGGTAACCGTTTTGGTTAGCCTGTCTTCTTATTTCACTGTTTGTCATTTATGAGTTTTTATTTTCCGCTGATTTTCTCTGATGTTGTATCACTAGGGTGCCCGGGGTAAGGCACCAGTCGCGGGCCCGAGGTCGGGTCGTGACAAAAGTGGTATCAGAGCAGTTAATCCTCGGAAAGTGTCTACAGACCGTATCTAGTAGAGTCTTGATTATCGGTGTGTTGTGCACCACACCTATAATCAGGAGGCTGCAGGATATTTAGGATTGGTTTCCATTCTTCTCACTCTGAGATCGTGCCTTAGAGCTGTGTTATAAGTTGGACTCCCTCTGGCGTATTCGTTTGTGCTAGTTATGCCTCTACGCAAGGCAACCAGGGCCCAGATGGGCAAGGCAGCGGAGGAAGCTACGAGTAAAACACAGAGGGTTATGAGGGCACAGGCCTGGTCATTACCTGAGATAGTGCTTCATTCGGGGAGTTCGCACGCCTAGCCCCAAGAGAGTTTAGAGCAAGCGGTAGCTACAGAGACCACGATACTGAGTCTTCGCCCACACCAGAACAAAGGATATGAGTTACAAGGAGATGGCCCGATTAGCTAGTATGGTGGAACGAGAATGAGGACGGAGCCGGTGGTTCCGCAGCATCGAGTTCACACTAGATCCGATAGTTTTGAGACTTCGACTTCTTGAGTCAGCACCACCCGAGTCCTATGGATTGAGGACCGAGGAAGATCATCGAGTTTATTCGACAGCCGATGGATCATGAAAGTGATCAAGACCTCGAGGCATTTCTTACACACTTGCCCTCGCAGATGGAGAGAGCTCGCGAGATAGATTTATGAGGTTGAGGCAGAAACGGCGGACGGTTCGGGAAATACAGTATAGAGTTTGACTTATTGGCTCGTTATGTCCCCGCGTTAGTGGCAGACATGGAGGATAGAGTGCACCGATATGTCACAGGACATGACGATTATCTAGCGAGAGTTGTACAAGAGTAGCTCTTGATCGACATGGACATTGCCCGCAGACAAAGCTTACGCGCAGATCGAGGAACGTGGAGATCGACGGATTAACCAAGATCATCAGAAGAGGGCCAGAACAGCAGGGTCCTTTGGTAACTTTCGAGGCGGACCTTCTCAGCAGCATAATGGTTATGCGCCTCCGCCAGTACAGAGTGGTCCTCCACGGACTTCAGGACGTTTGGGGTATTTAGGAGTTGGTCAGAACTCCAGGGTTTCTGGTTCACAGATTTGCATAGGTTCTTGTTATACCCCGTATTTCCAGAGTATGTACGTAAGGGCGTACGTACAAAAGTTTGAGCCTTAAAGTTAGGCATAGGACGAAATTTGTGCACAACCCACTAAAAGAATCGTTTTCCGACGAAACGTTCCAAGTCTTGAAAATCCTTCCCCCTCTCTTGTAGTGTTTCGTCCAACACTCCCCCTCCCCCTTGTGAATGCCCTTGGCCGAAACATCTTCCCCCTCTAGCCTAGTAGCTCTAGCCGAAACCCCCCCCCCCCCCTTGGTAGAAAGTTGTCTTCCAAGTATAGTTACTATTCCAAATACCCTAGCCCAAATCACTTATAGTATTAAGTAGAAGTTGTTTAGAAACTTCTAAGGGCTTCTTGGAGCTATCGAGCGCAACTTAGGA
This sequence comes from Przewalskia tangutica, assembly GCA_029844215.1. Lineage (NCBI taxonomy): Eukaryota > Viridiplantae > Streptophyta > Magnoliopsida > Solanales > Solanaceae > Przewalskia > Przewalskia tangutica. Next base: position 75,045,181 of record CM056725.1, read on the forward strand.
GCTAAACCTTGTTCAGGATCGACATCTAACTTGGATAATTTTGGGCTTATCGAGGTAAATACTCTTGTCCTTCTATTGTAATTAGATATTACATATAAGAATAGTTAAGACTTGAGTATAAGATACTTAAAAGGATATTAAAGAATATAATTGAACTGTAATTACACTGAAGGATATTACAGAAGAGAATTGAACTAAAATCACAGTAGAAGGGTATAACAGAAGAAGAATTAAACTGTATTTACAGTAGACTTGGGTAGCTGGACGGGTAGGGAAGTGCTGCCCAATTTTTCGTAGAATAGAGAACCCTCTGCTTAGAACTTTATACAGTATAGTCTAGACGTTGATAGACGTATTTGACTATTATAGGTCGATACTCTGCGCGCGACAGATTCGACTTGGCAGGTGGTTTTCGCCGAGAAGGTATGTGATTCTTCCTATCCTCTTGAGCATGATATTTTAAAGTATATATATAGTACGGTAGACGTCGTGTTAACCGAACATGGTTTTACTTGACTTGAGTCTAAATAATAAAAACACGGAAGTATTTCAAAAGAATTATAATCATTTTTGAAAGAAGAGTAATACTTGATTTTTAAGCGAAGCTTAAGAGTTATACTAGCTTTATGGGAAGTTAGGTATAACGACTTAAGGAAGATAAAAGGAACGGTTTTACTTATTTGTTTATGAAAATCTGTATTGATTTCGCAAAGTGTAGTAAGATGGTTTGATAAGTAACATGTTAGGATGCTACGTGTGTTAGTGTCTTGTGATATTGTTATTCTTGTTGTGCTTACGTTGTTAAGCGGTAAGTCCGTTATCGTTATTATATCACCTACCCCTTGACTTGTTATACCGAGGGCTTTCCACCCTTGATGCGGTCTATACGGCCTATGCATCTGTGTGACTATCGCGAGTGCGGAGTTCCGAGATTGATCATTCCGGTGTTTTAGCCCGACGCGGGATGCCATGCGGTGCGTGACTATGCGGTCTATGAGACTATGCGGATCGCGGAGTCGAGGAGAGGTACCGGGTTAGCTACCCCCGATGCGAGGAATACCTCATGCGGGTCTGTGTGTGACCTATGCGGACTGCGGGAAGTCCAGGATTAGGCACGCATAATGATACTATGGGCGATTGGCCTTGCTTCGATCATTCGCGGCCTAGATAAGACCAGTTACATTATTTCTATTTTGCTCTTGTTTATGATGTGGCACTATGTGCAGTTGAACTGGTTGTATTTGTGTCACGACCCGAACCCGGGCCCGTGACTGGTGCCTTCCCCCGGACACCCAAGTAGACATACATCAGAGTAATCAGCGGAATATAAAACATGACATGAGATAATATGAAGTGTAAAACAGTTTATCTGAGAAAACTTGTCTTACGACATATATATATAACTTGAATCCGAACAGTTACATCCCTATTACAAACTCTGCCCACAACAGTTCTACAGACCCCTAAGAATGATATGACAACAATGGCGGGACAGGGCCCCGCCATACCCCTGAATGTAAGTACCTACAACGACAGGGGACTATACCACTGATAAGCCTCCGGAGAAACGGAGCTTTCCAAAACGCTGAACTGTGATCCTAAGAGCGAGGATCAACACTGGTGTACCTCTACCTGCGGCATGAACGCAGCCCCCCGAAGGAGGTCAGTACAACAGGTACCAAGTATGTGAAACTGAAAATACTGTAAATGAAATCATAGTAGTCTATATATAAAGCAGAAGACATGTATGATAACCAAACTACAGTTCACAATAAATAAGCAGTCATGTCAAGACAGGGACTCACGCCCTCAAAGTCATCACTCAAATATAACTATGGGTCTCACGCCCACAACATCAATCATGCCCGTGGAATACTTTCCTCACTGCCGGCAGTCCATGATATAAACACACTAAGGAATACACATGAACACCAGGTCCCACCTGTGTCATAATAAAAGCGTACGGGGTAAGTACGAAGGCATAGCCGACTACTAAAACCCACAGTACCAACAAGGTCATAAACTGTATCATGAAATCTGTCTAGACCGCCACATGATCGAAGCTGGACACTCGCCCGCAGTATCTAATGTGCGCGTCTAGTCCTGGAACTTCCCGCAGCTCCGCATAGGCCACTCACATAGGCCCGCATGAGGTATTCCTCGCATCGAGGGTAGCTACTCCCCGGCATCGTCCTGGACTCGCAGTCCGCATGGCCACATAGACCGCATGAGGTATAACCCCGCACACTAACCTGGAACTCGTAGCTCGCATAGATCCCTGGACCCGCATGAGGTATTCTCGAATCATGGTCCTGCATCACCGAGTCTACCCCGCGTCGAGGGCTTAACCCCCGGTATCATGTCAAGAGGTGAGTGATATAATACTAACATAACAGCTTATCGTTAAACAATATAAGCACAACAAGGGAAACCCCTTTACACAAACATCACAAGATACTAACACACGTAGCATCCTAACATGTTTACTTATCAAATCAACAAGAAGGTATTACAAGGCTATCACAAACCAACACAATCAAGTTATTCACACAAGGTACTTTCTACTTTATGTTAACAAGTTCGGGTTTTTATCCCCAAAGTACTTCATACAATAACTCTTTAAAAGATCCGTTTCTTTTACAAAAGTCACACAATACCCGTAGTATAAAAATAGAGTGACTATCTTTTTAAGTAAGATCAAAACACTTCCCTTTGTAAAATCAAGTAACAACATTATTTTCCAAACGTTCAAGTTTGCCTAATTTCAAATGCTCAAGTTTCTCATTTTCGAAAGGTTTCGTAGTTCATAGTTTTAATCACTTAAATATATAATTCTCCTTTAAAACAATTTGAGAAACATATGCCTCAGGTGTGAGTAGGTTATTCTTGTTTATAATAATCTTATTGAAGCAGCCATGATCTAGGAAATGTATTATCATTTTGTCTCATCTTAGCTTCTATGCAGATGGAGGTTTCTACTGGTTTTAATAATACTTTATTAGTCAATACATTTCCCTTTATTAGCGCTGATGTGGTTTGTTCTATACTTATTCTGATTTCCGAAATCAGTAAAACATTATTCCTTTTAAAAACCAAGTACTCATTACTCACGAATGAGGTTTCACACTTTTTAACAAAATTCAGATTAATTCAATTAAGTCAAGTCTCTTATCTTTTAAGATCAAGTCTCTTAACTTCTAAAATCAATAAACCATTCTTTTATCTCTCTTAAGTCGTTATACCTAACTTCCCATAAAGCTAGTATAACTCTTAAGCTTTTAAAACCCAGTATTACTCTTCTTTCAAAAACGGTTCTTAATTCTTTTGAAATACTTCAAGATTCTTATTATTCAGGCTTAAGTCAAAAGACATTGCCGTAAAACTACGTTCGATTAACACACGTCGCTCACCGTACTATATATATATTTTTAAAATATCATGCTCAAGAGGATAGGAAGAATCACATACCTCGCGACGATTATCGACTATTAGCAAATAGCTCCAAAGATCGTAGTCCCATTAGCTTTTTCCACCTTTCGAGTAGAATATGCTACTCGCAGATTTCAACCTATAACGGTTATACAAGTCTATCAATGTCTAGACTACTCGGTAGAATAAATCTAGATACAAGATTCTACGGAAAATTGGGCAGACTTCCTACCCACAAACTTCACAAGTCTATCAGAATACAATTCTATGTAAGCTGTTCAATTCCCTTCTTATATACCTTCTGGTATATAACTTATACTTAATTCTTATACTTCAATAGTATGTAAACTCAATTACAATAGGGAGACAAGATATTTACCTCGATAAGCCCAAAATTATCCAAGTTTAAATGTCGATCCTGAGCAAGGTTTAGCTCCTACTCCGTGCACTCCAACCCGCTCCAAACAAACCTTAGAAGTTCTACGCAACTTCTTCTTACTACTTCAACCAAGTATGAAGATTTTTCCTTAGGGTTTCGTTTTGAGACAAAAAGGACATAAGGTAGTATTTCCGGGCTCTACGTATAGAGGTAACTTTGGAATACTACAAGGTATAAGGCTAAGGTATTTTGGTATAGTAACAATACTTGGAGAGTATTTTCTACCAAGAGGGGGGTATTTTACGAGAACAACTAGGCAAGGGGGGTGTACCCCTCGGCCAACACCACTAGGAGGGGGGGTGCTCTCGGCCAAAAGGCCTCATAAAGGGAGGAGGGGGAGGCTTGGACGAGAACCTCTACACTAAGGGGGAGAGGGCTTTCAAGACTTAGAAACAATTGTGGATGAAGAAGTCTTCACAAAGGGGGGGTATTTATAGGACAACCAATGGCCAAGATCAAGCCAAGTGGGGGGCAAGTGGAGGGCCAAGATCAAGCCAAGTGCACCCTAACCCTACTCCACAAATCCCTCACAAACATTGACCCATGATTTAGGCACAAAACATGGCAAAAAACGTGACCCAAATCGTCCACTAGAACGTCCACTTGAGGGTGACAAGTGTCGCCCTCTCGTTGGTCCAAAATATTTCGTCTCTCGGAAAAATCCGCAAAAATAATAAATGACATAGCCGTAATTTTCCCTACGCAAGCTTTGGAAAACGTTTCGTCGGAAAACGATTCTTTTCGGGGGTTGTGCACAAAATTTTCGGTCCTATGCCTAACTTAAGGCTCAAACTTTCGTACGTACGTCCTTACGTACATACTCTGGAAATAGGGGGTATAACATTCTCCCCTCCTTAGAAACATTCGTCCCGAATGTTCCTTCTAAGACTCAAACACACAAGTGTCTGTATAGTCTTCACTACTATACTTACGAAAACAATCATGCCGTACCTGGCCATAACATAACACACATGCAATAACTCAACTTCAGGTCTACGAGGAATCGCCTCCATCACCACAAAAGCTCCTACCCAAGGTCTAAAAGATACTCCCTTCGCACCTTTTCTTTACGAACGCAATGATCACTTTTTATTCTCTTACTCGTCGTACCCTTCTCGTACACTCGAACTCTTTCTCATAACTTACCACATTTCTGTTACTGCTTCATTTACCAAAATCTCTGGGTTACTACCTCCAACTTGGTCATCATTACTGGGAACACTCTGGATGGATCTCCGATACTTTCCGAACATAGCAACACGAAAGACCGGACATACTGCCTCCTACGTCGGACGACAATGCCAACTATAGGCAACCTGGCCTACTCTTCACATGATCTGAAAGGCCCAAAGTAACTCGGGCTAAGTTTCCTCTGTTTCCCAAACTCGTCACACCCTTTCCGGGGTGGTACCTTCAAGAATACCGACCGTCAACCCGACTTCAAGTGTCGACGTCGATTATCCGCACGACTTTTGTTGACTCTGAGCTGCCAATAACCTCTTCTGGATAAGCTTCACCCTATCCACATCCTGTTGAACAAGTATGAATCATCTATCTGAACCTTGCCTACATCGAATCAATCGACCGGCAACTTACACTTCCGCCCCTACAAGGCTTCATAAGGCAATATCCGAATACTGAAATGGTAGCTAAAAACACTCCCTCTACAGGAGGAAACAATCCTCACAGCTACCCCTGCAATCCAAACACTGGCCCGAGGATGAATGCGATACGGAGACTCACCTGAGTTCCTAACCCTGCCTGGTAAAACTTTCAGAAAGAAATAGCCGTAACCTGGGCTCCACTGCCGGTCATAAGGTGAAATCAGGCACCTCGTGCAGCCTTACAACCTTCCTGATATAATCATCTCGCATAACCCTCTGCCGAGTACACGGTTTTGACTGAAAGATAAGATGGGCTGACCTCGTGGCCCGCTTCATCGCCGAACGATCCACGAACTCAGTCTGTTGGTTAACTAAACTTAGGCCTAACACCCTCGTGACCCTATCACAAAGCGGGACCACCCCAAACTGACCCCACCACCATACAGGCCGCGGGTTGACCCCCAATCGGTCCGCAACCCGACCCGCTATCGCGCCAAACACTTGCTCCCCGATCCGAAACAATCCCACAATCAAGTCACGAAAACCTAATGGTCTTCTTAGCTCAACTACCCTCTTTCATTTCATACCACCCGGGACTTATCACACAGACATATCTCACGTGTACTATGCACTCCGATAAGGGTCAAACATAACAAAAAAATCTTTTACTCAAGATGGCCTCGCCTCTACGGTCTCCACGTATAAAAATCTAAGGCTCACAATTTCCTTATCCCCAATCTTACCCGGTTAACTAACCATGATTTCTAATCACAATGTTATCTGAACATAACACTTAAGATATACTCATCTTACACACATACTAATCTCTAGAGGGTCAAGGATATACCTGTATCTACTGCTTCACTCCCCTTTTGTCGTTCTAGTCAATCCTGCCCTGTTGGACGCATAGCTAGGGAAGGTGATGAACTAGCCACTGATCCTGAAGGCTGAGTCCTCCTACTAGGACATCCTTTCGACACTTGGCCCTGACGACCGCAGGTAAAACAAGTACCAACTTAAAAGATGACATTCCCCGGGATGACGCCTGCCACACTGTGAACCGGAAGCCCTGGGGCTCTGACCAACTCCGGCATACCCCAAACGTCCTGAACCCTGTGGAGGACCACTCTGCACTGGTGGAGGTGCATATCTAATCTGCTGCTGAGGCGGTTCACCTTGAAAGTTATCAAAGGACCCTGCCGATCTGGCCCTCTTCTGCTGATCTTAGTTAATCCGTCGATCTCTACGTTTCCTCGGCCTGCTGCGCATAAGCCTGTACGCAGGCCATGCTCATGCCTGACTGAAGAGCTATTCTTGCACAACCCTCTCTTAGATAGTCATCATGACCCGTGATAATCGATACATAATATACTCTCAGGTAGCTACATCCTTAGCTAGTAATGGTCGCTCTTTGCAATCTATACTTTACGCATCGTCGCGAAGGTTCAACTATCATGGCCGCAGAGAATCGGCCGCCATTGCTAAACTCTGCTGGGCCGCGACGTCGCAGAACTCCCGAATGAAGCACCACCTCAGTGATGATTGGGCACTGCCCTAGTAACCCTCAGATTTACTCGCAGACTCCTACGCCTTGCCTTCGGGCGGGTTGCCGCGCGAAGGCATAATGGTAAGGGAAGGAAATACGTTAGAGGGGTCCAACTTATAACGCAGCTCTAAGCACGATCTCAGAGTGAGAAGAATGGAAACCAATCCTAAATATCCTATAGCCTCCTGATTATTGGTGTGGTGCACAACACACCGATAATCAAGACTCTACTAGATACGGTCTGTAGATACTTTCCGAGGATTAAGCGCTCACGATACCACTTTTGTCACGACCGAACCGGGCGTGGTAGTGCCTTCGAGCACCCAAGTAGACATACATCAGAGTAATCAGCGGAATATAAAACATGACATGAGATAATATGAAGTGTAAAACAGTTTATTTGAGAAAACTTGCCTTACGGCATATATATATAACTTGAATCCGAACAGTTACATCCCTATTACAAACTCTGCCCACAACAGTTCTACAGACCCCTAAGAATGATATGACAACAATGGCGGGACAGGGCCCCGCCATACCCCTGAATGTAAGTACCTACAACGATAGGGGACTATACCACTGATAAGCCTCCGGAGAAACGGAGCTTCCCAAAACGCTGAATTGTGATCCTAAGAGCGAGGATCAACACTGGTGTACCTCTACCTGCGGCATGAACGCAGCCCCTCGAAGGAGGTCAGTACAACAGGTACCAAGTATGTGAAACTGAAAATACTGTAAATGAAATCATAGTAGTCTATATATAAAGCAGGAGACATGTATGATAACCAAACTACAGTTCACAATAAATAAGCAGTCATGTCAAGTCAGGGACTCACGCCCTCAAAATCATCACTCAAATATAACTATGGGTCTCACGCCCACAACATCAATCATGCCCGTGGAATACTTTCCTCACTGCCGGCAGTCCATGATATAAACACACTAAGGAATACACATGAACACCAGGTCCCACCTGTGTCATAACAAAACCGTACGGGGTAAGTACGAAGGCATAGCCGACTACTAAAACCCACAGTACCAACAAGGTCATAAACTGTATCATGAAATCTGTCTAGACCGCCACATGATCGAAGCTGGCCACTCGCCCGCAGTATCTAATGTGCGCGTCTAGTCCTGGAACTTCCCGCAGCTCCGCATAGGCCACTCACATAGGCCCGCATGAGGTATTCCTCGCATCGAGGGTAGCTACTCCCCGGCATCGTCCTGGACTCGCAGTCCGCATGGCCACATAGACCGCATGAGGTATAACCCCGCACACTAACCTGGAACTCTCGTAGCTCCGCATAGATCCCCTGGACCCGCATGAGGTATTCTCGAATCATGGTCCTGCATCACTGAGTCTACCCCAGACGGAGGGCAGCAACCCCAGATCATGTCAAGAGGTGAGTGATATAATACTAACATAACAGCTTATCGTTAAACAACATAAGCACAACAAGGGAAACCCCTTTACACAAACATCACAAGATACTAACACACGTAGCATCCTAACATGTTTACTTATCAAATCAACAAGAAAGTATTACAAGGCTATCACAAACCAACACAATCAAGTTATTCACACAAGGTACTTTCTACTTTATGTTAACAAGTTCGGGTTTTTATCCCCAAAGTACTTCATACATTAACTCTTTAAAAGATCCGTTTCTTTTACAAAAGTCACACAATACCCGTAGTATAAAAATAGAGTGACTATCTTTTTAAGTAGATCAAAACACTTCCCTTTGTAAAATCAAGTAACAACATTATTTTCCAAACGTTCAAGTTTGCCTAATTTCAAATGCTCAAGTTTCTCATTTTCGAAAGGTTTCGTAGTTCATAGTTTTAATCACTTAAATATATAATTCTCCTTTAAAACAATTTGAGAAACATATGCCTCAGGTGTGAGTAGGTTATTCTTGTTTATAATAATCTTATTGAGCGAACGTGATCTAGGAAATGTATTATCATTTTGTCTCATCTTAGCTTCTATGCAGATGGAGGTTTCTACTGGTTTTAATAATACTTTATTAGTCAATACATTTCCCTTTATTAGCGCTGATGTGGTTTGTTCTATACTTATTCTGATTTCCGAAATCAGTAAAACATTATTCCTTTTAAAAACCAAGTACTCATTACTCACGAATGAGGTTTCACACTTTTTAACAAAATTCAGATTAATTCAATTAAGTCAAGTCTCTTATCTTTTAAGATCAAGTCTCTTAACTTCTAAAATCAATAAACCATTCTTTTTATCTCTCTTAAGCCGTTATACCTAACTTCCCATAAAGCTAGTATAACTCTTAAGCTTTTAAAACCCAGTATTACTCTTCTTTCAAAAACGGTTCTTAATTCTTTTGAAATACTTCAAGATTCTTATTATTCAGGCTTAAGTCAAAAGACATTGCCGTAAAACTACGTTCAGTTAACACACGTACGTCTACCGTACTATATATATATTTTTAAAATATCATGCTCAAGAGGATAGGAAGAATCACATACCTCGCGACGATTATCGACTATTAGCAAATAGCTCCAAAGTACTGTAGTCCGGCTAGCTTTTTCCACCTTTCGAGTAGAATATGCTACTCGCAGTACTTCAACCTATAACGGTTATACAAGTCTATCAATGTCTAGACTACTCGGTAGAATAAATCTAGATACAAGATTCTACGGAAAATTGGGCAGACTTCCTGCCACAAACTTCACAAGTCTCATCAGAATACAAATTCTATGTAAGTCTGATTCAATTCCCTTCTTATATACCTTCCTGGTATATAACTTATACTTAATTCTTATACTTCAATAGTATGTAAACTCAATTACAATAGGGAGACAAGATATTTACCTCGATAAGCCCAAAATTATCCAAGTTTAAATGTCGATCCTGAGCAAGGTTTAGCTCCTACTCCGTGCACTCCAACCCGCTCCAAACAACCCTTAGAAGTTCTACGCAACTTCTTCTTACTACTTCAACCAAGTATGAAGATTTTTCCTTAGGGTTTCGTTTTGAGACAAAAAGGACATAAGGTAGTATTTCCGGGCTCTACGTATAGAGGTAACTTTGGAATACTACAAGGTATAAGGCTAAGGTATTTTGGTATAGTAACAATACTTGGAGAGTATTTTCTACCAAGAGGGGGGTATTTTACGAGAACAACTAGGCAAGGGGGGTGTACCCCTCGGCCAACACCACTAGGAGTGGTGCTCTACCAAAAGGCCTCATAAAGGGAGGAGGGGGAGGCTTGGACGAGAACCTCTACACTAAGGGGGAGAGGGCTTTCAAGACTTAGAAACAATTGTGGATGAAGAAGTCTTCACAAAGGGGGGGTATTTATAGGACAACCAAGGGCCAAGATCAAGCCAAGTGGGGGGCAAGTGGAGGGCCAAGATCAAGCCAAGTGCACCCTAACCCTACTCCACAAATCCCTCAATAACATTGACCCATGATTTAGGCACAAAACATGGCCAAAAAACGTGACCCAAATCGTCCACTAGAACGCCCACTTGAGGGTGACAAGTGTCGCCCTTTCGTTGGTCCAAAATATTTCGTCTCTCGGAAAAATCCGCAAAAATAATAAATGACATAGCCATAATTTTCCCTACGCAAGCTTTGGAAAACGTTTCGTCGGAAAATGATTCTTTTCGGGGGTTGTGCACAAAATTTTCGGTCCTATGCCTAACTTAAGGCTCAAACTTTCGTACGTACGTCCTTACGTACATACTCTGGAAATACGGGGTATAACAATTTGCAAATGGTTTTAAATACTTTGATTTTACTTCAGTACTTTACAGTTTCACATACTTGGTACCTGTTGTACTGACCTCCTTCGGGGGGCTGCGTTCATGCCGCAGGTAAGGGCAAGCAGGTGCTAGATCCGCATCCTTAGGATCTTTGCTTTGGTGTCAGGAGCTCCATCTTCTCCGGAGGCTCGACTTTTGGTATGGTTCTCCCTGATGTTGTAGATATATGTACATTCAGGGTATGGCGGGGCCCTGTCCCGCCATAGTTGTTTACATTCCTAGAGGTCTGTAGTCATGTTGTAAAGTTGGGATGTAACTGTTCACTCTTTATATATATATGCCGAAAGGCGACTTTTCTCAGATAAATTGTGTCTCAATTTACATTTGTTTCATGTCTTGTTTTTATATTCCGCTGATTACTCTGATGTATGTCTACTTGGGTGCCCCGGTAAGGCACCAGTCACGGGCCCCGGAACGGGTCGTGACAGTTCTAGCCAGCCAGATTCAGTTTTCCCTCAGTGTTCACTATGTGGTAGACGTCATCCCGAGGAAATGTCGTCTTTCTTACTAATGCTTGTTTTACCAGCGGCCGTCAGGGCCATGTGAGGAGAGAATGTCCTGGTAGGAGGAATACAGGTGGGATGACATAGCCTACAGTCGATTCTGCGGATTCGATGGATCGGAGAGGAAGGGTGTTAGCAGAGGCCACCCCCACCTCGGTATGGTCGTTGTGGTAGGGGTTCTTATGGGGAGTGTCGTACTACTTAGATAGCTTGTTAGGCTTGCGGCCAGCAGGGCCATTTTGCGAGAAATTATCCGAACAGAGGTGGCGCGGATGTTACGACTCAGCCTTCGGGATCAGTGGCTGGTTCTTCACCTTCTGTAGTTATGCGCCCAGCAGAGCAAGATTTGATTAGAGCGGCAAAGGGAAAGTGAAGCAGTAGTTACAGGGAGATCTTCAGCCTTAATAGACTTGTTTAGGTCGTTATGGTAGATACATGTGGAGTGCTATGTTCGGTTAGCATGGTGTAAGTTGTGATAAATCCATGGGTAGTGTGAGATGGAAGTAGTAGCTTTCATGACATGAACTGGTAAGATTGTTCTGGATCGGGGAACGAGAGTTTAGTACGAAGTGGGTCGGGTTGAGGCCATTTCGCGAGTCAACCCGCAGCCCGGAATGTGGTGGGGTCAGTTTGAGGTGGTCCCGCTAGATGATAGGGTCACGAGGGTGTTAAGCCCAAGTTTAGGTAACCATCGTACGAGTTTGTGAATGCGTTCGACCAGTAGTAGGGTCGATGGGGTCAGCCCATCTTGTCTTTTAGTCAGGACAGTTTACTTGGCGAAGGGTTATGTGAGATGTTGTATATCAGGAAGGTTGTAAGGCTGCACGGGGTTCCTACTTTTATTTGTATGGCAGGCAGTGGAGCCCAGTTTATGGCTATTTCTTTTTCGGGAGGTTTTACCAGGCGGGGTTAGGAACTCAGGTGAGTCTCGTGTGCATTCACCCCGGGCCGGACGAACAAATGCGATTTTATCCGGACATTTGAGGATAGGTTACGGTGGTGTTTTGATTTCGAGGTAGCTGAGGATTATTTGCCTCTTGTTGAGTGAGTATTATACTAGCTACCATTTCAGTATTCGGATGGTGCCTTATGAAGCCTTGTATGGGCGGAAGTGTAGGTTGCCGGTCGATTGGTTCGATGTCGGCAAGGTTCAGATAGTTTGGTCCCTACTTGTTTCAGCAGGATGTGGATAAGGTGAAGCTTATCCAGAAGAAGTTATTAGCAGCTCAGAGTCAACAGAAGTCGTGCAGACGATCGGCGTCGACACTTGGAGTTCAGGTTGACGGTGGGTCTTCTTGAAGGTACCACCCCGGAAGGGTGTGACGAAATTTGGAAAGAAGGGGAAACTTAGCCCGAGGTACTTTGGGCATTTTCAGATCATAGTAGAATAGGCCAGGTTGCCTATAAGTTAGCACTGCCGTCCGACTTAGGAGGCAGTACGTCCGGTATTCCATGTTGCTATGTTTCGGAAGAGTAATCGGAGATCCTCCGCAGTGTTCCCAGTTAATGATGACCAAGTTAGAGATAGTAACCCCGAGATTTTGGAAACTGAAGCAATGACAGAAATGTGGTAAGTATATGAGGAAGAGTTCGAGTGTACGAGGAGGGTACGACAAGTATAGATGTGAAGAAAGTATCCTTTGGACCATGGGTGGATGTTTTTGTGTTGTTATACACGTTAGGGGTGATTCCTCATTGGCTTGGATTGAGTTTTGCGCGTATGTTATATTATGGCCATGTGTGGCATAATTGGTTTTGTAAGTATAGTAGTGAAGACTATACCGGCGCTTGTATGATTAGAGACTTAGAAGGAACATTCGGGACGAATGTTTCTAAGGGGGGAAGAAAGTTACACCCCGTAGTTCCAGGGTATGTATACGAGGACATACGTACGAGAATACGACAGTAAAATTGGAAAGGAAGAAAGATGTGATTTTTCGACGGAAAAGTTTCCGGATTTTGTGAAGAAAAAATGTTCGTTAAAGGGAATTGGATTCCCAGATTTGGTATTTGGACTTTTTGGAATATTTGAGAATTATGAAATTTTATTTCCGAAATTGGTCACGTGGGGCCCACTTTATTTTCGGATTTTTGGCATTACGGATATTTTCGGAAGATGAAATATTTTGGACGAGTAGGGGGGCGACACGTGTCACCCCCGTGTGGCCATGTTGGCCGAATTGGAGAAGGACAAGTGGGACGTTTTTTTGGTGGACAAGTGGGACGTTTTTTTGGTGGACAAGTGGCCCATTTTTGTGGTGGCCACTTGCCCCATTTTTGTGGTAGCCAAATGGTTGACCAACTAGCCACACACATGTACCCCATCCTCACCATCCACTTGCCTAGATCTTGGCCATTGATTTCCCTATAAATACCCCTTGTGTGCAAGACTTTATTTCATCCACATTAGAAAGTTTCCAAGGCAAAAAATTCCCCTCCCTCCCTTAGTGAGTTCTCGTCCAAACACCCCCCCCCCCACCTTGAGTAGAATTTTTCAAGTATTGTTGTTATTCCAAATACTTTAGCCTAAATCCCTTGTGGTATTCCAAAGAAATCCCAACATAAGAGCCCGTAAATACTACTTTATTCCATAGTCGCAAAATGAAGCCCTAGAAAAATCTTCATAGCTTAGATGAAGTGTTAAGAGAAGTTGTTTAGAAACTTCTAAGGGTTGCTTGGAGCGGATTGGAGCGTAAGGAATTGGAGCTAAACGTTGCTCAGGATCGACTTATATCTTGGATAATTTTGGGCTTATCGAGGTAATTATCTTTGTCCGCCTATTGTAATTGGAGATTACATGTTGTAGTAGTTTAGAATTGAGTATAAGATATATTGGAAGGATGATTATAAAGAATTGAACTGTATTTACATAGGACTGTATTTACAGTAGACTTGTAGTATTATTATGGAGTAGAATTGTACACGTCCGGTTAGACGTGTAACCCCCCCTGGGATTGTTGGTTGGTAGCAGGCCTCGTTAGAGGAGGAGATTTATGTCGTTAGAGGAGGAGATTTATCTACGAAGAGATCTAGAGGTTGATAGACGTTTTGTGGCCTTTATAGGTTGAAGTACTACGAGTAGCGTATTCAACTTGAAGGGTGGAAAAGGCGAGCAAGGTTAGAGTATGTGGAGCGTTTTGCTAATTGTCGATAATCGTCGCGAGGTATGTGAACCTCTTCCTATCCTTTCCAGCATGATATTTGTGAAATATATTTAGTGCGGTAGACGCACGTGTGTTTAAAGGAATTTGATTTTCCTTTTGTGTCCTTGACTTGATTCCAAAGTTAAGTGACTTGTTATGAAATATTAAGGACTTGAATTATGTTAAAAGTTGTAAAACCTCACTCATGAGTAATGGGTGTGTGGTCTTTTAAAGAATAAAGTTATCTTGATTTCGAAAATAAGAATAGTTGTCCTTGGTTGGTTTAAAACATAAAGTGTCATAATAGCTTTATGGGAAGTTATTTATAACGACTTTATGAAAACAAAAGAATGGTTTTATCATTGGATTTAAAATGATAACTTGACATTTTAAAGGTTGGAAGTTGGTTTCCTTAAAAGATATGATTTAAAGATTAAGAGCCTGATTTTTTAAAGTAAAGAGACTTGACTTATAAACAACTTGATTTTGGGTAAGGAGGAGTAACTTGATTGAAAGGTATACGTTACTTGTTTTTAAAAGAGTAAGACACTTGGTTTAAAAAGTATATTGCTACTTGACTTTAAAAAGGAAAAAGTGTCTTTGTTTAAAAAGGAAGGCATGCTTTTGTCTTAAGATTGATTTAAAAAGAAGGTATGGAAATTGTTTTGGTTTACTTAAAAGATAGTTACTCTATTTTGATACTACGGGTATCGTGTGACTTTTGTGTGAGTAACTTGACTATGTTGGCTTGTGATAGCCTTGTAATACTTTCTTGTTGGTTTGATAAGTAAACTTGTTATGATGCTACGTGTGTTAGTGTCTTGTGACGTTTGTGTAAGGGGGTTTTCTTGTTGTGCTTATGTTGTTTAACGATAAACAGTTATGCTGATATTATATCACTTACCCCCCTGACTTGTTATTATGCCGAGGACTTGCCACCCTCGATGCGAGGAATACCTCATGCGGGTCTGTGTGACCCATGCGGAGCTGCGGGAGTTCCAGGACAGGATGATCACTCCGGGTGTGTTACGCCGATGCGAGGTATTATACCTTATGCGGCCCATGTGTGGCTATGCGGACTTCGGGGGTCCAGGAGGATGCCGCGGGTTAGCTACCCCCGATGCGAGGAATACCTCATGCGGGCCTATGTGTGGCCTATGCGGAGCTGCGGTAAGTTCCAGGATTAGACGCGCACATTGATACTGAGGGCGAGTGTCCATCTTCGATCATGTGGCGCGGTCTAGAAAGACCTCGTGATACAGTCTTATAGCATTGTTGGTACGGTGGGTTTTAGTAGTCGGTTATGCCTTCGTACTTACCCCGTACGGTTTTATTATGACACAGGTGGGACACGTGTTCAGTGTATTCCTTGGTGCTTTTATATCATGGATCACGGCGGTGAGGAAGGAATTCCACCGCATAATTGATATTGTGGGCATGAGACCCATGGTTATATTTGAGTGATGACTTTAAGGCGTGAGTCCACGACTTGACATCGCTTACATCATGTGTATCGTAAAGTGGTTATCATATATGTCTTACATTTTATATAGACTATTATGATTTCATTTACGATTTTCACATACTTGGTACCTGATCGACCTCCTTCGGGCTGCGTTCATGCCGCAGTAGAGGTACACCGATTGTTGATCCTCGCTCATAGGATCACGCCAAGCGTTTTAGGAAGCTCCGTTTCTCCGAGGCTTATCTTTGGTATAGTCCTGTCGTTGTAGGTACTTACATTCGTGGTATGGCGGCCCGTCCGTCGTTGTTGTTATAACACTCTTAGAGGTCTGTAGTACTGTTGTGGGCAGGGTTTGTAAAAGGGATGTAACTGTTCAAGTTTTTTTTGTTTTTTTATATATATATATACAGAAAGGTAACCGTTTTGGTTAGCCTGTCTTCTTATTTCACTGTTTGTCGTTTATGAATTTTTATTTTCCGCTGATTTTCTCTGATGTTGTATCACTAGGGTGCCCGGGGTAAGGCACCAGTTGCGGGCCCGAGGTCGGGTCGTGACATCAGACTATTGATATTCCGACATAGAAGTGAGAGGTGATCAACATGGACTTTATTACAGGGTTACCTCGCACTCATAGGAAGCATGATTCTGTCTGGGTTATTGTCGACAGGCTGACTAAATCAACCCACTTTCTTCCAGTCAGGACTACGTATTCGAATCCGAGGTGTTTGGCCAAGTGGTCATTACACTAAGGGTATTGCTGCCTTGGGTCTCGAGTTCGATTCCCATGACCAGCGAGACTAGAACTAAGCCTCATAAAAAATCCCTCCACTGTTCGCCTGCAAGCCTTGCGGTACCCACTCCGTAGGGCCAGGATGGAGGTGGGGTTTCTTGTGTGTGGAGCCGCAGTGATGCGGTGGGGATGGCTAGTATAAAAAGTTTACCCTCAAAGTTTTATCCTATGTATGTTGGGAGTTAGAGAGAAGTTTCTCTCACTAAGAAAACGCTCTCAACGTTTCCCCTTAGTTGCTCCTTCGGTTTTTCCTCTTCTTCCCTCCCCTAAGATTTTCGTTTGTTTCCCAATGGTTTAATTGTTATTGTTCACAATATGAAGAAGTCTAAACGTTACACACGTTCTAGCAATGATTCAGGAGGTTCGGGCAGTTCGACTAAAGCTAGAACAAGGAAGAAAAAAGAGTGGCGATCCAACAATTGCCGAGGAAAATCTTATTCCGGCAATCTCAGACCCTTCTGTGTTGGTTCATGTCACGCCAGACTCGCGCTTTCCATTAGAGAATGTAGTAGACGATTCTATGCTACAAAGGATACATGAATGGGGCAAAAATATAGAAATTGAAAGCTTGGATATAAGTGAATTTGAAGGCGGAACTTCCGGCAGGCAAGGCCTTTTACCGATAGCCATTGACACCCCTAATGCTACTATGGTGGTCGATCATTCCACGGGCCAATTAGTTGATAACGAGATCATTTCGGAAGAACAGGACAGTCACTCAAGCATTAGTACCCCGACACTACCCAGTAATTCACCGGGATAGCGGAAAAGGGGTTAAAATCGGGCGGACATTGCAGTTGGTGAAACAAGGCACGATGGCATACTCGGGTCAAAACCGGGTCAGGGCGCGGGTCAGAAGTTCATGGCGGGTCGGGCAGGTGTCCATGGGTCTAAGAGTAATCACGTCTTGTTTGAATCAAAGGCAGTTGATAGCATTGAAGGTACTCCTATCCCCAAGAAGTTTAACGCGGGTGTCAAGAGAACAAACTTTAGTGCCCCGGGAAACGATGTGACTCCTCCTATTCCGGGTCGTGGCTTGGGTCAGAAGGATAAGGCGGGTCAGGAGGATAACAATGAAACTAGGAATATGCACTCTATGCAAGGATCAAGGTCAGATGTGGGATACGAAGGGATTTCTATCCCCAAGGATTCTAACGTTATTATTGAGGGTGCCGAGGCGTCACACATTAATGCTGTGGGTACCAACGATTCACTCACAAGCACGGGTCTTTATGATGGTCTGATTTCCAAGACGGGTCAGGTGGATAACCATGGGTCATTGACTATTCCCGTTATACAAGGAGCCAAGTCAATTGTGAGAAACAAAGCTAATTTTATTTCCAAGGAGCCTAGGAACTCCATGACCATTAATAACGCGGGAGCCGAGGGGTCAGCCTTGAATGACGCGGGATCCAAAGAGTCCTCTCGTGTATTAAGACAACAACCCCAGATTTCTTTAAGTGTCACTAATGAAGCCTTCCCTACTTTAGCTAGTTTGCTAAGTGGAGTCAATCTCAAGAATCACAACAAACCTTTCGTCTTTAATACTTCCTTGGATTCGAGTAAAGTCTTGAACATACCCCCTCTCTCATCTAATACACCTTCACTACTCTCTGAATTACACAACACCTCACCCCTTCTATCTTCTCTTCCTTCTATTCCTCATGAAACCCAACACAAATTCCCTACCCTCCCAAATGGCACGCGAATCCTCTCTCCTATCGCGGGCCCAAGCTCATTTCCTTCTACCCATCCCCCTCTGCCTATACCTCCAGAAATACCTCCCAATGATTTACACAGTAATGCATCTTCTAAACCACATCATATTCCTACCGCGACTACAACTCATAACAATCTTCCCCCAAACCATGGCAAGGGTACCTTCCCTCCCAAAAAGACTTATGCTGGAGTCTTTGCGGGAACTAGGATCGAGGCAAAAGGTATGAAGTTACAATTTATTGAACAACAAGGGGCGGAAGTAGATATAGAAGTTGAGGATGAAGTTCCTTTCATAGAAACATGGGGCTATTGCCTAATAGGTTGCTTCACGGGTCCTTTCCCGGGAAGAGAAGCATTGAATACCATTGTGAAAGAATGGGGAGTTAAATGTCGTATTATACCATATGGCAAAGGCTGGACAGTGTTCAAATTCATGACGGAGGAGGAGCGCACTAATGTACTTCACGGAGGCCCTTATATGGTCTACGGGAAAACCATGATGCTCAAGGCTATCAATAAAGGAGTTCTAATAACGGACGATTTATTCATGGACATTCCTATTTGGGTCACTTTTCCGGACATTCCCCTTTCTATTTGGAGTGCAACGGGCCTTAGTAAGATTGCTTCACGTGTAGGAAAACCTCTTTACACGGACCAATATACTAAGGAAAGGTCTAAAATGAACTATGCAAGAGTTCTAGTGGAAGTAGATGTTAGCAAGGAGCCAATAATGGATTTTGTCGTCAAACTCCCCGATAACAGAAGGTATACTCAAAGGGTAAACTATGAGAATTACCCGGACTTTTGCTATCATTGTGCGGCTTTTGGACACAACCATTTGAAGTGTAGGAAGCTGAGGGATGATGTCAACAATGAAGAAGCTCCAAAAAAAGCAATACTGAGGTACCCCCTAACAATAAGGAAGATTCTACTTGTTTAGAGGTCAACAGAGGTACGGGTGGCACCAACCCTCCTCCCCCTCACCCACCAACTTCTCAACATCCCGTAGATGCTGATAACTTGATGGACATTGAAGAAAGTGAGCACACAACACCTCCTGGTACCGGAAGTTTGGGAGAAGCATCACATGCCGCGGGTCCTCCGGTTTTGGGTCATTCTGGCCCATCATGTTTGCGGGATTCTCAAGCAAGGTCCTCACTGCCTAATTCTCACCATGGCAGTGCACAACATGTTAGGATGAGTTGTGAGTCAAAACATTCTGATTCTGAGATGCCTATGAACCCGCCACCTTCATTGGATGGAGATACATACAAGGGTGCTACGGAAAAGGCTCAACTTGTGTCACGTAACGTTAACTTTGAACGCGGGGAACATAGCTTGGCTGAACCACATGTTATGGCTTCCAGCAACAAAGATGATGGATGGAAAGAAGTTTTGTCAAAAAAGAATGGGCCGAAAAGCAGTGGGAAAGCGAAGGCAGCTAAGCGCGGAGGTGCTAACAAAACCTCATTTGTTTCCTAATGAAAATACTTTGTTGGAATGTCCGTGGTCTTTGCGGACAAAGGGATAGGGCAGCCACACAAGCTCTAGTGTGTAGTATCACAAAACAGCATGACGCAGCTATGATTTGTCTATTGGAAACTAAACTATCTCGGCCAAGGACAGAGTCTTTCTCTACTCAAAAATTCAAAGCTTGGAAGTTTTGCTCAAATTTGGAATTCATTGGAGGCGGAAGAATGCTATTACTTTGGGATCCATCTAGGGTTTGTGTTATACCCCGTATTTCCTGAGTATGTACGTGAGGGCGTACGTATAATAATTTAAGCCTTAAAGATTGGCTAGTTTCGAAAATTGTACACAACACCCGATTAGAGTCGTTTTTCGACGAAACGTTTCCACGACTTCGTAGGGAAAATTCCGGCTATGTCATTTATATTTTTTGCGGATTTTTCCGAGACACGAAACATTTTGGACCAACGAGAGGGCGACACTTGTCACCCTCTAATTGGAAGGAGTGGGCGGCTAAGTTGGACGAAAATGGTGAGTTGGGTTAGGTAGGATATTTTGTGCAAGTTGTTGTGGTAGATGGATAAGGTGCACTTGGCTTAAATCTAACCCTACACTTGCACCACACTTGTCTTCATCTTGGCCATTGGTTGGCCTTCACTTGACCTATAAATACCCTCTAGTTGAAGACTTTCTTCATCCAAAACTTGAGCAATCTTTCTAAGTCTCAAATACTCTCCTCTTGTTGTGCTATCGTCCAAAGCCCCTCCCCTTGAGAAAGGCCCTTGGCCGAGAGCCTCCCCCCTTGTGGTGTCTAAATGGGGTACCCCCAGCCTAGTTGTCTCGTATAAATACCCCCTTTTGTGGTATAGAAATACTCTACTAGTATTGTTATAATGCCCAAAATACTCTAGCCCATATACCTTATAGTACTTTCCAAAGTACCCTTTATACGAAAAACCCGGAAAATACGATTATACCTCCTTTAGCCACTAAACGAAACCCTAAGGAAAAATATTCACCCGTAGTTGAGGTATTAAGTAGAAGTTGTGTAGACACTTCTAAGGGTTTCTTGGAGCGTTTTGGAGCGCACGGAGTAGGAGCTAAACCTTGTTCAGGAGCGACATTTAACTCGGATAATTTTGGGCTTATAGAGGTAAACATCTTGTCCCCCTATTGTAATTGGAAATTACATGATTGTTAGAATATATAGTTGAAGTATACTATATATAGAATGAATATTGAATAGAATCAGCGTAGTTAAATCGGCAATGTCTTTTGACTTAAGCTGAATAAGAATTGAGCAAGAATCACATAGAAGGATAATAAAAGAAGAATCAATGAATCGTAATTACATAGGGTTGTATTACGAGACTTGTGTAGCATTCTTGTGTAGTACAATTGTACACGTCCGGTTAGACGTTTTAACCCCCCCTGGTTGGCTTGGTCGCCGACCTCGATACGGGAGGAGATTTACGCTGTCATGGGGAGGTCTTTGGAATTTTACGTAGAATATGGAACGATGAGATCTAGATGTTAATAAGCGCCTTGTGGCCTTATAGGTTGAAGTACTACGTGTGGTGAAATCTACGTGGCTTAAGGAGTAGCCGACTGTTTGAGGTACTTGGAGCATTTTGCTATTAGTCGATAATCGTCGCGAGGTATGTGAACCTCTCCTATCTGTTCTAGCATGATATGTGTATAACTATGTAGATGCAGACGCGTACGTGTTTAATGTATTTGATTGGTTTGAAACATAAAGTGTTATAACGGCTTTAGGGGAAGTTGGTTATAACAGCTTTATGTAGGTAAGAAAATGCTTTGTGGTTTCAAAGGGTAACTGATTTGACTTATAACTGACTTGATGTGTGATAATAAAGAACTTGAAGTATTTTAAAAGAATCATTTTTGAAAGAAGAGAAATACTTGGTTTTGAAAACGTAAGAGTTATACTAGCTTTATGGGAAGTTAGGTATAACGTCTTAAGAAGGGTAAAGAGCATGGTTTACGGATTTTTAGAAGTTAAGAGACTTAATCTTAAAAGATAAGAGACTTGACTTGGATGAATTAATATGAGTTTTGTGTAAAACCTCATTCGTGAGTGATGAGTACTTGGTTTTTAAAAGGAATAACGTTTTACTGATTCGGAAATCAGAATGTGTATCGACAAACCACTGCAGCGTTAATATAGGAAAATGTATTGAATAAATGAAGTATTATATTAAAACCGAGAAACCTCCATCCGCATGAAGCTAAGATGAGACAAAATGATATTACATTTTCTAGACAATGGATGCTTAATAAGATTGATTATGAACAGGAATAACATACACTCATATAAGGCATATGTTTTCTCAGATTGTTTAAAAGAGAATTATATTCTTAAATGATTAAGACTATGAACTATGAAACTTTTCTAAAATAAAGAGACTTGAGTAAGTGAAATTAGGCAAACTGGAACTTTAGGGAAACGAATGTTGTTAAGAAGAAAAGTGTTTTGGTTTACCTAAAAATGTGAGTCACTCTATTTTTTTAATACTACGGGTATCGGGTGACTTTTATAAGAGGAATGAATCTCTTAAAAGGAATTTAACGTCACGTAGTACTTTAGGTTAAAACCCGACTTTGGCATAAAATGAAAGTACTTTGAGTTGTGTATGACTATGCTTGTTGTGGTGAAACACGCCTATGCTTGTGATGATAGCCTTTGTTGTGCAAGTGTTGTATTTACGTGTTACCGCGTCTCGATGGAGGCGGTTGACTTGTTGAGAACTTACTTGGACGCGTCTTTGGCGGTGACGAAGAATTCCACGTATGTTTCCATTTTGATTAATTGATGTTACATGGACGCGTCTACACCGTCGCATTCGGGACATGTGGTCATGCAGCAGGTTGATCACCCAAAGATATTGTTGTTGATGTTACATGGGCGTGTCTACACCGGCGCAGATTCCGGCATGTGGCCATGCGGATTTGTCATTATTGTTGCATCACGTGGACATGTTTACACCGTCACAGAATTCCGGCATGCGCCATGATGCGAACATGATTGGTGTTGTGGCCGTGAGACCCATAGTTATATTTTAGTGATGACTTTGAGGCGTGAGTCCACGACTTGATCGCTTTTAGTTTGCATATTGTATTTTGGTCATCATACATGTCTCCTGCTTTATATAGACTGTTATGATTTAACTACAGTATTTTCAGTTTCACATACTTGGTACCTGTTGTACTGACCTCCTTCGGGGGGCTGCGTTCATGCCGCAGGTAGAAGTACATTGGCTGTCGATCCCCGCTTTTAGGATCACCTTTCAGCGTATTGGGAAGCTCCGTTCCTTCGGAGGCTTATCTTTTGGTATGTGTTCCCTGAGTTGTAGGTTCTTGTACATTCAGGGGTATGGCGGGGCCCTGTCCCGTCATAGTTGTTGTAAATCTTAGAGGTCTGTAGTACTGTTGTGGGCAGGGTTGTAAAAAGGATTAAACTGTTCGGGTTTGTATGTCTATATGCAGAAGGCAACTGTTTTGGTTGGCCTGTTTACTTATATATCTCTTATTTCATGTTCATGTTTTATTTCCGCTGATTTTCTCTGATGTTGTATCACTAGGGTGCCCGGGGTAAGGCACCAGTCACGGGCCCGGGTTCGGGTCGTGACAAAAGTGGTATCAGAGCAGTTAATCCTCGGAAAGTGTCTACGCATCGTGTTCAGTAGAGTCTTGATTATCGATGTGTTGTGCACCACATCTATAATCAGGAGGCTGCAGGACATTTAGGATTGGGTTCCATTTCTTCTCATTCTGAGATCGTGCCTTAGAGCTGTGTGATAAGTTGGACCCCTCTGACGTATTTCGTTTTTACCAGTTATGCCTCCGCGTAAGGCAACCCGGGCCCAGGTGGGCAAGGCAGCTGAGGGAGCTGCTAGTGAGATCTGAGAGTACGAGGCGCAGCCCGGCCAAGACTGAGAGTACTTCCGACGGCGAGTTTCGCGACGCCGCCCGACTCAGCGAGTTTAGAGCCGGCGATGGGCTGCCGAGACTACTGATACGAGCCTCCAGGTCCACGATGCAGGGAAAAAGAGATGGGTTACAAGGAGATGGCGCCATCGCGAGTCGTGGCCGAATATGAGGATAGGCCGACGCAGCGATTCGAGCACCGATGGTTCACTCTAGATCGGATAGTTTGAGGCTACAGGACTTCCTGAGATGTAGCCCGCCAGAGTTCTACGGGTCGAGGCCTGAGGATGATCCGCAGGAGTTCATCAAGCGATTCTGTGGATCATGAGAGTGATCGAGCTTGAGACCGAGTCGATGGTCTTAGGTTCGCATTGGCTGCGTGATACCGCGATCGTGGTTTGATTCGCGAGCTGTCCGGAGAGAATGCACGCGTCCACCATTTGGGACGAAGCCGGGGCCTTCGGCACATTTCTTGCCTCCGGATGAGGAGGGCTCGGCGACATATTTTTGATGTTGGCGAAGCAGGCGTCTGATTCGGGAGCCGGGGAGTACAATGTGGAGTTTGACTCATTGGCGGTATGTTCCGCATTAGTAGCTTGTATGGAGGATCGAGTGCACCGATATATTACGGGCTTGATGATTACCTAGCGGAGAGTTGTTGGTGTAGCCCTTCACCGCATGGACATTGCCCGCATGCGCAGCTTATGCACTTGGATGTGAGCGGAGAAATCGGCGGAATGGCCGAGATCGGCGAAGAGGCGAGCGAGGTCCTTTGGTGACTTTCGAGGCGGACCGCCAGCCGGCCTAGTTTTGTACCTCCGCCGGTGCGAGTGGTCCTCCACAACCTTCGTGGCATCCAGAGTATTCGGGAGCGGTCGAGCTCCGGGGTTCGAGTTTCGAGGAGTAGGGTGTTGGCGGATCGATCACCCCTACCGGTGTGGTCGATGTGGTAGACCGCATTTCGGGAGTGTCGTGGTGCGAAAGGAGCTTGTTATTTTGCGGCCAGCAGGCCATTTGCGAAGCTGTCAGGCCAAGGGTATACGGATGTTACGACTCACCTTCGTGATCGATGGTGGTTCATCGCCTTCTGATTATGCGCCTGCAGGCGTGCCTATGATTAGAGTGGAGCGGTAGATTCAGGTATATCCTTAACCCTCTAGAGACTTGTATGTATTAATGTTATGATAATGTGTTAAGTGTTATGTTCGGATAGCTTTGTGCTAAAATGTGATTTAGGGACCTGGTTGGTGAAAAAGGGTAAGCCTGGGGGTGAGAAAAT
Organism: Przewalskia tangutica; assembly: GCA_029844215.1. NCBI lineage: Eukaryota > Viridiplantae > Streptophyta > Magnoliopsida > Solanales > Solanaceae > Przewalskia > Przewalskia tangutica. The sequence goes on from CM056725.1 coordinate 75,070,320, forward strand.
GATGAACCTTAGGATATTGCAGTTGAGACCTTAGATGTAAGGCCTTCTTGAGTACGTGATTTTGCGAGTGATCCTTGTCAGAGTGCATTTTTTTTTTTGCCTAGAATGTATTATGTGATAAGTCCCTGGGTTGGGTAAATGAAAGTGGTAGCTTTCATGATGTGATTTAGCAAGATTGTTCCGTGTCTGTTATACCCCGTAGTTCCAGGGTATGTATGCAAGGACGTACGTACGAGAATACGACAGAAAGATTGGAAAGGAAGAAAGAGGTGAATTTTCCACGGAAAAGTTTCCGGTTTTTGTGAAGGAAAAAGGTTCGTTTATGGGAATTGGATTCCCAGATTTGGTATTCGGACTTCCTGGAATATTAGAGAATTATGGAATTTTATTTTCGAAAATGGTCACGTGGGGCCCACGGGAGAAATTTACGGTTTTGTGGGGCCCGCTTTGATTTTGAGATTTTGGCCGTTTTGGATATTTTCGGAAGACGAAATATTTTGGGCGAATCGGGCGACACGTGTCACCCCACGTGGCACCTTTGGGCGAAATATGTTTGTGCACAACACCCTGGTTAGAGTCGTTTTTCGAAACGTTTTCACGACTTTCGTAGGGAATTTCCGCTATGTCATTTAGTATTTTTGCGGATTTTTCCGAGAGACGAACATTTTGGACCAACGAGAGGGCGCACTTGGCACCCTCTCATTGGTGGGCAAAGTGGCGGCATGGACGATTTGGGAGGGCAAGTGGGAGATCTTTTTTGGGAGAGATTTTGTGTGCAAGTTGGCTAGGACACTTGGGTGAATCTTGGCCCTACACTTGCTAGGCACTTGGCTAGATCTTGGCCATTGGTTGGCCTTGGCTTGTGCTATAAATACCCTCTCCTTTGATGAACTTCTTCATCCAAAATGCCTAAGTCTTGAGAGCCTTCCCCCCCATTCGTGAGGCCCCTCGGCGAGAGTTCCCCTAGTGGGGTAGGCGAGGTAGCCACCCCTCCTTTGTGGTGTGGGGTACCCACTAGCCTAGTTTGTTTTCATATAATACCCCCCCCTCTTGGTAGAAATACTCTCAAAAGTATTGTTATAACGCCCAAATTACCTTAGCCATATACCTTGTAGTATTCTAAGGTTATACCTTTACAAAAAGCCCAGTTATACTATTATACTTCCCGTCAGTCACAAAACCGAAACCCTAGGAAAATCTCCATAGTCCGTTGGAGTATTGTGTAGAAGTTGGTTAGAACTTCTAAGGGTGGTTTAGAATGGGTTGGGCGCTCGAGTTGGAGCTAAACGATTGCCCAGATCGACTTTAAACTCGGATAATTATGGGCTTATCGAGGTAATTATCTTGTCCCTATTGTAATTGGAAATTACATGTTGTTAGATTGTATAGTAGAAGTATACTATATATAGTCTTGAATCAGTAATTACATGGACTCAGACAGTAGACTTGTGTAGTAGTACCGTGGAGTAGAATTGTACCCGTTAGGGTTAGATGTATAACCCCCCCCTGGTTGGCTTGGTAGCCGGCCTCGTTAGAGGAGGAGGTTTACGCTGTTGCGGGGGGGGGAGGTGCTGCCGAAATTTCTGTAGAAAGTTCTACGATGAGACCTGAATGTTAATAAGCGCCTTGTGGCCTTATAGGTTGAAGTACTACGTGTGGCGCGTTCTACTTGGCTTAAGGAGTAGCCGACGGCTTGAGGTACTCGGAGCATTTTGCTATTAGTCGATAATCGTCGCGAGGTATGTGAACCTCTTCCTATCTCTCTAGCATGATATGTGTGAACTATGTAGTACGGTAGACGTACATGTGCTAAATATGTTTGAATGGTTTAAAACATAAAGTGTTATAACGGCTTTATGGGAAGTTGGTTATAACAGCTTTATGTTAGTAAGAAAATACATGTGGTTTTTAAGAGGTAACTGATTTGAACTATAACTGGCTTGTTATATGATAAGAAAGAACTTGAAGTATTTTCAAAGGATTTTTGAATCATTTTGAAAGGAGAAGTAATACTTGGTGTTTGAAAACTTAAGAGTTATACTAGCTTTATGGGAAGTTAGGTATAACGGCTTAAGAATGCTTTACTGATTTCGGAAATCAGAATGTGTATCGACAAACCACTGCAGCGTTAATAAAAGGAAATGTTTTGAATAATTAAGTATTATGAAAACCAGTAGAAACTTCCATCTGCATAGAAGCTAAGATGAGACAAAATGATATTTCCTAGATCATGGTCAGTAATAAGATTGTTATAAACAAGAATATCCTACTCACATATAAGGCTTATGTTTCTCAGATTGTTTAAAAGAGAATTATATTCTTAAATGAATAAAACTATGAACTACGAAACCTTTCTAAAAATAAGAAACGTGAACATTTGAAATTAGGCAAACTTGGACGTTTGAAAAATAATGTTGTTACTTGATTTTACAAAGAGAAGTAATTGATTTACTTAAAAGGATAGTCACTCTATTTTATACTACGGGTATTGTGTGACATTGTGAAAGTAACGTATCTTTTAAAGAGTTGATGTATGAAGTACTTTGGGGATAAAAACCCGATTTTGTTAATCATATAGTAGAAGGTACCTTGTGTGAACAACTTGATTGTATTGGTTTGTGATAGCCTTGTAATACTTTCTTGATTGCGTTGATAAGTAAGCGTGTTGGGATCTACGTGTGTTAGTATCTTGTGATGTTTGTGTGAAGGGTTTCCTTGATTGTGCTTATTAACTATCGATCGTTATGATAGTATTGTGGCATTCATCTCTTGAGATGATTCCGGTTGGCCCTCCGTCGCGGGTAGACTCAGCGGTCGATGGACCTATGATTCGAGAATACCTCATGCAGTCCCGGCCTATGCGAACTACGAGTTCCGAGTTAGTGTCACGCCTTTATGGGCATGCGGTCCGCGCTGGCGCGGATCGCGAAGTCGGGGCGATGCCGGGAGTAGCTACCCTCGATGCGGGGATGCCATGCGGGCGATGAGATTGGCCTATGCGAGTCGCGGAAGTTCGAGACTAGACGCGCATTAGATCTGCGCGGCGTGGCGGCCTTTGATCATGTGGACGGTGCAGACGGATCTTATGATCTGATTCATGACCTTGTTGGTACCGCTGGTGTTAGTACGGCTATGCCTTCGCACTTACCGTCACGGTGTTATTATGGCACAGTGGGACTGGTGTTCATGTGTTCCTTGGAACTTTTATATCATAAAGCTAGCGGTGAGAATGTGTCCCACGGGCACGATTGATGTTGTGGGCGTGAGACCCACTGTTATGTTCTTTGGTGATGACTTGAGGGCGTGAGTCCCTGACTTGATATGACTGCTTAGTTATTGTAAAACTGTAGTTTGGTCATCATACATGTCTCCTGCTTTATAGACTATTATGATTTCATTTGCAGTATTTTTAGTTTCACATACTCGGTACCTGTTGTACTGACCTCCTTCGGGGGGCTGCGTTCATGCCGCAGGTTGAGGTACACCAGTCGTTGATCCTAGCTCTCAGGGTCACAGTTCAGCGTTTGGGAAGCTCCGTTTCTCCGGAGGCTTATCAGTGGTGTAGTCCCCTGTCGTAGTAAGTGTTTACATTCAGGGGTTTGGCGGGGCCCTGTCCCGCCATTGTTGTCATATCATTCTGCAGGTCAGTAGTCTTTGTGGGCATGGTTTGTAAAAAGGATTAAACTGTTCATGTTAAAAGTTGTCATTTATATTTATGCCGAAAGGCAAGTTTTCACAGATTATTGTTTTATACTTCTGTTATCTCATATGGTTGTGTTTGTTCCGCTGATTACTCTGATGTATGTCTACTTGGGTGCCCGGGGTAAGGCACCAGTCACGGGCCCCGGTTCGGGTCGTGACAAAAGTGGTATCAGAGCAGTTAATCCTCGGAAAGTGTCTACAGACCGTATCCAGTAGAGTCTTGATTATCGGTGTGTTGTGCACCACATCAATAATCAGGAGGCTATAGGATATTTAGGATTGGTTTCTATTCTTCTCACTCTGAGATCGTGCCTTAGAAATTGTGTTGTAAGTTGAACCCTCCGACGAAATCTTTTCCTTATCATTATGCCTCCGCAGGGCAACCCGAGCCCGTGAGGGCAAGGCGGCGGAGCTGCGAGTAGAGTTCAGAGGGTGGCGAGGGCACAGGCCCAATCATTACCTAGGGTAGTGCTTCATTCGGGGATTTCTGCGACGTCACTAGCCCCAGCAGAGTTTAGCACAGTGACGGCAGTTCCTACTGCGTCCACGATATTTGAACCTTCAGTTCCACGACCGGGAACAGTGAATATAGATTTCAAAGAGGCGACCCTGTTACTAGCTATAGATTTGGCTACCAGAGATTATACCGATGTACCACGAGTCTTGATGACTACCTAAGAGAGGGTTGTGCAAGAGTAATTCTTGATTGGGCTTGAGCATGGCACGTATGCGGGCTTATGTACGGCCAAAAACGTAGAGATTGTGGGTTAACCAAGGACGAGAAGAGGCCAGAGGCGTGAGGTCCTTGGTAACTTTCAAGGTGAGTATACCTTAAGTGCTATGTTCCGATAGCAGTGTGTTAGTTGTGATTAGAATCATGGTGGGTTAACCGAGTAAGATTTTGGGGGATAGAGAAGGTGTGAGCCTTAGAGTGTTATACGTAAAGACCTTAGAGGTAAGGCCATCTCGAGAAAGGTGTAGTGTTATGTTTGACCCTTATAGGAGTGCATAGTGCACGTGAGCTATGTTCGTGGGATAAGTCCCAGAGTAGCGTGATTTGAAGGAAGGTAGTCGAGCTAAGAAGACCGCCAGGTTTTCGTAACGTGTTTAGTAAGATTGTTCCTTCGGGGAGATGGTATTTTGCGCCTTGCCGGGTCAGGGTTGAGGCTACGTGCGGGTCAACCCGCGGTAGGTTTGGTGGTGAGTCGGTTGTGGTGGTCCCTCTTTGTGTTAGGGTCGCGAGGTGTTAGGCCCATGTTTAGTTAGCCAGCGTGCAAGTTCGTGGATGCGTTCGACCAGTGGTCTGGCCGATGGGGGCAGCCTATCGTGTTCTTCGGTCAGGGTCGTTCCCTCGGCAGTGTTGATGTTATCTGAAAAGGTTGTGAGGTTGCACGGGGTGCCTACCTTCACCTTATGACGATGGAGCCAGTGGTACGGCTGTTTTTCTTCGGGAGTTTGTACGGCAGGCTAGGAACTCGGTGAGTCTCCAGACGCATTCGCCTCGGGCGATGTTTTGATTTCAGATGTAGCCGTGAGGATCGTTGTCTCCGGTTGGGGGAGTGTTTAAGCTACCATTTCAGTGTTCGGATGTCGTCTTGCGACGCCTTGTAGAGCGAAATGCAAGTTGCCGGTCGATTGGTTCGATGTTGGCAGGGTTCAGATAGTTGGTTCAGGCTTGTTCCAGCAGACTGTGGATAGTGAGAAGCTTGTCTAGAAGAAGTTCTGGCAGCTCAGAGGAATTGTGCGGATAATCGGCGACGACGCTTAGAGTTCAGGTTGACGGTCGGTCTTCTTGAAAGTACCACCCCGGGCAGGGTGTGACGAGTTTTGGAAACAGAAGGAACTTAGCCCGAGTTACTTTGGGCCTTTGTGAGTTCATGTGAAGAATAGGCCAGGTTGCCTATATGTTAGCATTTGCCGTCCGACTTAGGAGGAAGGACGTCCGGTCTTTCGTATTGTTATGTTCGGGAAAGTATCGAAGATCCATCCAGAATGATCCCAGTTAATGATGACCACGTTAGAGATAGTAACCCCGAGTTTTGGATACTAAAGCAGTATCAGAAATGTGATAAGAATCCGAGTGTACAACAGCTTCAGTGATCGCATGCAGCCCGGTACCGTTTGTTGGGTCGTCGGAGCAAGGCTCGCGACAAAGTGACAAAAGTAGTATTATTTGTGGTGATGTAGAGGTGTTTCCTCGTGGACTTAGATGTAAGTGTTGCGCAGGTATTTCTGTGGCCAGGTATGGCAGGATTGTTTCGTAAGTATAGTAGTGAAGACTATCTTGGCGCCGCTTGTTTTGAGACTTAGAAGGAACATTCGGACGAATGTTTCTGGGGAAGAATGTTATACCCGTAGTTCCGTGGTATGTATGCAGGGCGTGCGTGCGAGAATCTGACGTAAAGATTGGAAAGGAAGAAAGAGGTGAATTTTCCACGGAAAAGTTTCCGGTTTTTGTGAAGGAAAAAGGTTCGTTTATGGGAATTGGATTCCCAGATTTGGTATTCGGACTTCCTGGAATATTAGAGAATTATGGAATTTTATTTTCGAAAATGGTCACGTGGGGCCCACGGGAGAAATTTACGGTTTTGTGGGGCCCGCGTTGATTTTGAGATTTTGGCCGTTTTGGATATTTTCGGAAGACGAAATATTTTGGACGAATCGGGGGGCGACACGTGTCACCCCCATGTGGCACCTTTGGGCCGAAATATGTTTGTGCACAACACCCGGTTAGAGTCGTTTTTCGACGAAACGTTTTCACAGCTTTCGTAGGGGAATTTCCGGCTATGTCATTTAGTATTTTTGCGGATTTTTCCGAGAGACGGAACATTTTGGACCAACGAGAGGGCGGCACTTGGCACCCTCTCATTGGTGGGCAAAGTGGGCGGCATGGACGATTTGGGGAGGGCAAGTGGGAGATATTTTTGGTAGATATTTTGTGTGCAAGTTGGCTAGGACACTTGGGTGAATCTTGGCCCTACACTTGCTAGGCACTTGGCTAGATCTTGGCCATTGGTTGGCCTTGGCTTGTGCTATAAATACCCCTCTCCTTTGATGAACTTCTTCATCCAAAATGCCTAAGTCTTGAGAGCCTTCCCTCCCTTTGAGGCCCTCGTCGAGAGTTCCCCACAGTGGGGTAGGCCGAGGGTAGCCACCCCACTCCTTTGTGGTGTGGCCGTGGGTACCCCACTGCCTAGTTTGTTTTCATATAATACCCCCCCCTCTTGGTAGAAATACTCTCAAAAGTATTGTTATAATGCCCAAATTACCTTAGCCATATACCTTGTAGTATTCTAAGGTTATACCTTTACAAAAAGCCCAGTTATACTATTATACTTCCCGTCAGTCACAAAACCGAAACCCTAGGAAAATCTCCATAGTCCGTTGGAGTATTGTGTAGAAGTTGGTTAGAACTTCTAAGGGTGGTTTAGAGCGGGTTGGAGCGCTCGGAGTTGGAGCTAAACGATTGCCCAGGATCGACTTTAAACTCGGATAATTATGGGCTTATCGAGGTAATTATCTTGTCCCCCTATTGTAATTGGAAATTACATGTTGTTAGATTGTATAGTAGAAGTATACTATATATAGTACTGAACTGTAATTACATATTAATGTTGATGAGACTTGTGTAGTAGTACCGTGGAGTAGAATTGTACCCGTTAGGGTTAGATGTATAACCCCCCCTGGTTGGCTTGGTAGCCGGCCTCGTTAGAGGAGGAGGTTTACGCTGTTGCGGGGGGGGGAGGTGCTGCCGAAATTTCTGTAGAAAGTTCTACGATGAGACCTAAATGTTAATAAGCGCCTTGTGGCCTTATAGGTTGAAGTACTACGTGTGGCGCGTTCTACTTGGCTTAAGGAGTAGCCGACGGCTTGAGGTACTCGGAGCATTTTGCTATTAGTCGATAATCGTCGCGAGGTATGTGAACCTCTTCCTATCTCTCTAGCATGATATGTGTGAACTATGTAGTGCGGTGAGCGTCATACGTGCTAAATATGTTTGAATGGTTTAAAACATAAAGTGTTATAACGGCTTTATGGGAAGTTGGTTATAACAGCTTTATGTTAGTAAGAAAATACATGTGGTTTTTAAGAGGTAACTGATTTGAACTATAACTGGCTTGTTATATGATAAGAAAGATTTTTGAATCATTTTGAAAGGAGAAGTAATACTTGGTGTTTGAAAACTTAAGAGTTATACTAGCTTTATGGGAAGTTAGGTATAACGGCTTAAGAATGCTTTACTGATTTCGGAAATCAGAATGTGTATCGACAAACCATCGGCGTTAATAAAAGGAAATGTTTTGAATAATTAAGTATTATGAAAACCAGAGAAACTTCCATCTGCATAAGCTAAGATGAGACAAAATGATATTTCCTAGATCATGGTTCATTGTAATAAGATTGTTATAAACAAGAATATCCTACTCACATATAAGGCTTATGTTTCTCAGATTGTTTAAAAGAGAATTATATTCTTAAATGAATAAGACTATGAACTACGAAACCTTTCTAAAAATAAGAAACGTGAACATTTGAAATTAGGCAAACTTGGACGTTTGAAAAATAATGTTGTTACTTGATTTTACAAAGAGAAGTAATTGATTTACTTAAAAGGATAGTCACTCTATTTTATACTACGGGTATTGTGTGACATTGTGAAAGTAACGTATCTTTTAAAGAGTTGATGTATGAAGTACTTTGGGGATAAAAACCCGATTTTGTTAATCATATAGTAGAAGGTACCTTGTGTGAACAACTTGATTGTATTGGTTTGTGATAGCCTTGTAATACTTTCTTGATTGCGTTGATAAGTAAACGTGTTGGGATGCTACGTGTGTTAGTATCTTGTGATGTTTGTGTGAAGGGGTTTCCCTTGATTGTGCTTATTAACTATCAGTCGTTATGATAGTATTGTGGCATTCATCTCTTGAGATGATTCCGGGGGTTAAGCTGCCCTCCGATGCGGGGTAGACTCAGGCGGGTCGATGGACCTATGATTCGAGAATACCTCATGCAGGTCCCGGGGCCTATGCGGAACTACGAGTTCCGTGTTAGTGTCGTCCTTTATGGGCATGCGGTCGCGTGGCTATGCGGATCGCGAAGTCGGGGCGATGCCGGGAGTAGCTACCTCGATGCGGGGGAAGCCGCATGCGGGCCGATGAGTATGGCCTATGCCGACCAGCGGGAAGGTCCCGGACTAGACGCGCACATTAGATCTGCGGCGGTGGCGGCTTTGATCATGTGACGGTCTAGACAGATCTTATGATACAGTTCATGACCTTGTTGGTACTGTGGGTGTTAGTAGACGGCTATGCCTTCGTACTTACCCCGTACGGTGTTATTATGGCACAGGTGGGACCTGGTGTTCATGTGTGTTCCTTGGAACTTTTATATCATAAACTGCCGGCAGTGAGGAATGTGTCCCACGGGCACGATTGATGTTGTGGGCGTGAGACCCACTGTTATGTTCTTTGGTGATGACTTGAGGGCGTGAGTCCCTGACTTGATATGACTGCTTAGTTATTGTAAAACTGTAGTTTGGTCATCATACATGTCTCCTGCTTTATAGACTATTATGATTTCATTTGCGATTTTTAGTTTCACATATTCTGCACTGCCAGATCGACTTGGGCTGCGTTCATGCCGCAGGTTGAGGTACACCAGTCGTTGATCCTAGCTCTCAGGGTCACAGTTCAGCGTTTGGGAAGCTCCGTTTCTCCGGAGGCTTATCAGTGGTGTAGTCCCCTGTCGTAGTAAGTGTTTACATTCAGGGGTTTGGCGGGGCCCTGTCCCGCCATTGTTGTCATATCATTCTTAGAGGTCTGTAGTACTGTTGTGGGCAGGGTTTGTAAAAAGGATTAAACTGTTCATGTTAAAAGTTGTCATTTATATATATGCCGAAAGGCAAGTTTTCACAGATTATTGTTTTATACTTCTGTTATCTCATATGGTTGTGTTTGTTCCGCTGATTACTCTGATGTATGTCTACTTGGGTGCCCGGGGTAAGGCACGATCCACGCCCCGGTTGGTCGTGGCGATGTCGAGGAGCAAGAGTTGGCGCGACGATGGGTCGGGTTGGGGCCATGTTGCGAGCCAACCCGCGGCTGTTCGAGTGGGGTCAGCTGCAGGTGGTCGCCAGGTGGTAGGGTCACGAGGGTGTTGGGCCCAAGTTTAGTTGACCATCGTATGAGTTCGTGGGTGTGTTCGACCTGAAGCAGATCGTGAAGGCCGGGAATGGCCTTAAGGAAGATTGAGGCTAGTAAGATAACCAAGTTGGAGGTGGTGACTCCAAGGTTTTGAAAACTGAAGCGATGACTGAGGTGTGGTACGTATATGAGAAGAGTTCAAGTGTTCGGGAAGGGCACGACGAGTAAGGCAGGGAGAGTACGTGTGTTACTTTGTTGCCATGTGTGGCATTGGAAATTTGTTTAAAGTTAAGAGGAACTTTATCGTTATCCGTCTTGAGAAGGAACATTCGGGACGAATGTTTCTAAGGAGGGGAGAATGTTATACCCCGTATTTCCTGAGTATGTACGTGAGGGCGTACGTATAATAATTTAAGCCTTAAAGATTGGCTAGTTTCGAAAATTGTACACAACACCCGATTAGAGTCGTTTTTCGACGAAACGTTTCCACAGCTTTCGTAGGGAAAATTCCGGCTATGTCATTTATATTTTTTGCGGATTTTTCCGAGACACGAAACATTTTGGACCAACGAGAGGGCGACACTTGTCACCCTCTAATTGGAAGGAGTGGGCGGCTAAGTTGGACGAAAATGGTGAGTTGGGTTAGGTAGGATATTTTGTGCAAGTTGTTGTGGTAGATGGATAAGGTGCACTTGGCTTAAATCTAACCCTACACTTGCACCACACTTGTCTTCATCTTGGCCATTGGTTGGCCTTCACTTGACCTATAAATACCCCTCTAGTTGAAGACTTTCTTCATCCAAAAACTTGAGCAATCTTTCTAAGTCTCAAATACTCTCTCCTCTTGTTGTGCTATCGTCCAAAGCCCTCCCCTTGAGAAAGGCCATGGCCGAGAGCCACCTCCCCTCATGGTGTCTAGCAGTGGGGTACCCCTAGCCTAGTTGTCTCGTATAAATACCCCCTTTTGTGGTATAGAAATACTCTACTAGTATTGTTATAATGCCCAAAATACTCTAGCCCATATACCTTATAGTACTTCCAAAGTACCCTTTATCTGAAAAACCGGAAAATACGATTATACCTCCTTTAGCCACTAAACGAAACCCTAAGGAAAAATATTCACCCGTAGTTGAGGTATTAAGTAGAAGTTGTGTAGACACTTCTAAGGGTTTCTTGGAGCGTTTTGGAGCGCACGGAGTAGGAGCTAAACCTTGTTCAGGAGCGACATTTAACTCGGATAATTTTGGGCTTATAGAGGTAAACATCTTGTCCCTCTATTGTAATTGGAAATTACATGATTGTTAGAATATATAGTTGAAGTATACTATATATAGAATGAATCTTGAATAGAATGAGCGTAGTTCGTTAAGAATGTCTTTTGACTTAAGCTGAATAAGAATTGAGCGAATCACATAGAAGGATAATAAAAGAAGAATGAATCGAATCGTAATTACATAGGGCTGACATGAGACTTGTGTAGCATTACTGTGTAGTAGAATTGTACACGTCCGGTTAGACGTGTTAACCCCCCCTGGTTGGCTTGGTAGCCGGCCTCGATAAGGGAGGAGATTTACGCTGTTGCGGGGGGGGGGGGAGGTGCTGCCGAATTTTCTGTAGAATATGGAACGATGAGATCTAGATGTTAATAAGCGCCTTGTGGCCTTATAGGTTGAAGTACTACGTGTGGTGAAATCTACGTGGCTTAAGGAGTAGCCGACTGTTTGAGGTACTTGGAGCATTTTGCTATTAGTCGATAATCGTCGCGAGGTATGTGAACCTCTCCTATCTGTTCTAGCATGATATGTGTATAACTATGTAGTACGGTAGACGTACATGTGTTTAATGTATTTGATTGGTTTGAAACATAAAGTGTTATAACGGCTTTAGGGGAAGTTGGTTATAACAGCTTTATGTAGGTAAGAAAATGCTTTGTGGTTTCAAAGGGTAACTGATTTGACTTATAACTGACTTGATGTGTGATAATAAAGAACTTGAAGTATTTTAAAAGAATCATTTTGAAAGACTATAAATACTTGTTTTTGAAAACGTAAGAGTTATACTAGCTTTATGGGAAGTTAGGTATAACGTCTTAAGAAGGGTAAAGAGCATGGTTTACGGATTTTTAGAAGTTAAGAGACTTAATCTTAAAAGATAAGAGACTTGACTTGGATGAATTAATATGAGTTTTGTGTAAAACCTCATTCGTGAGTGATGAGTACTTGGTTTTTAAAAGGAATAACGTTTCTTGATTCGAAATCGAATGTGTATCGACAAACCAACTGCGGCGTTAATATAGGAAAATGTATTGAATAAATGAAGTATTATATTAAAACCAGAGAAACCTCCATCTGCATAGAAGCTAAGATGAGACAAAATGATATTACATTTTCTAGACCATGGGCCGCTTAATAAGATTGATTATGAGCAGAATAACATACACTCATATAAGGCATATGTTTTCTCAGTTGTTTAAAAGAGAATTATATTCTTAAATGATTAAGACTATGAACTATGAAACTTTTCTAAAATAAAGAGACTTGAGTAAGTGAAATTAGGCAAAGCCGAACTTTAGGGAAAGAATGTTGTTAAGAAGAAAAGTGTTTTGGTTTACCTAAAAATGTGAGTCACTCTATTTTTAATACTACGGTATCGGGTGACTTTTATAAGAGGAATGAATCTCTTAAAAGGAATTTAACGTCACGTAGTACTTTAGAGTTAAAACCGGACTTTGGCATAAAATGAAAGTACTTTGAGTTGTGTATGACTTGCCTATGCTTGTTGTGGTGAAACACGCTATCTTGTGATGATAGCCTTTGTTGTGCAAGTGTTGTATTTACGTATTACCGCGTCTCGATGGAGGCGGTTGACTTGTTGAGAACTTACTTGGGCGTCTTTGGCGATGTGAAGAATTCCACGGGTATGTTTCCATTTTGATTAATTGATGTTACATGGGCGTGTCTGCACGTCTGAATTCGGGGACATGTGGCGTGCAGCGGGGTTGATCACCCAGATATATTGTTGTTGATGTTACATGGGCGTGTCTACCGTCTGAATTCGGGGCATGTGGCCGTGCGGCATTTGTCATTATTGTTGCATCGTGGACATGTTTACCGTCTGCAGTCGGGGCATGCGGCCATGATGCGAACATGATTGGTGTTGTGGGCGTGAGACCTATAGTTATATTTTAGTGATGACTTTGAGGGCGTGAGTCCCTGACTTGACTGCTTTTAGTTTGCATCGTATTTTGGTCATCATACATGTCTCACGCTTTATATAGATCGTTATGATTTAACTACGATATTTTGATTTCACATACTTGGTACTGTTGTCTTGACCTCCTTGAGGCTGCGTTCGTCTGCAGTAGAAGTCGTTGGTGCCGATCCCGCTTTTAGGATCACCTTTCAGTATTGGGAAGCTCGTTCCTTGAGGCTTATCTTTTGGTATGTGTTCCCTGAGTTGTAGGTTCTTGTACATTCGGGGTATGGCGGGGCCACTGTCCGCCATAGTTGTGTAAATCTTAGATATGCTGTAATCTTGTTGTGGGCGAGTTGTAAAAGGATTAAAGCGTCGGGTTTGTATGTCTATATGCAGAAGGCAATTTTGGTTGCTTTGTTTACTTATATATCTCTTATTTCATGTTCATGTTTTATTTCCGCTGATTTTCTCTGATGTTGTATCACTAGGGTGCCCGGGGTAAGGCACCAGTCACGGGCCCGGGTTCGGGTCGTGACAGTTTGTTGCGAAGTGCTTGGTATGGACCCTCAGCATATCCATGTCCAGGCAAGTTGCAATATAACACAAGTGTCCTTCCTTGCCACATTTGTGTACCCAGTTTATAACATCTCGGATAGAAGGATGCTTTGGCATCACCTTTCTCACTTGGGTATTGGCATCACTAAGCCTTGGATGATTATGGGAGATTTCAACACTTATTGCAACCCTAATGATAAAGTGGGGGGTCCTCCTCTCACGCCTTATGCACTTAGGGATCTTGGCGATTTCAGGATTTCTCATGGACTAGAAGATGCTCCTTCTTCCGGTTCCTTCTACACTTGGACAAATGGATCGATTTGGTCTAAGCTTGATAGAGTGTTGATGAATCAAAATTGGAGTGATTTGACCCTAGAATGCACGGCCAATTTCATGCCTATGGAACCTGTCTCGTACCACCGTCCTGTGATAGCCACGGTTATTGCATCCTATAATGTTGGGAAGCGCCCTTTCAAGTTCATGAATATGTGGCTTTCTCACCCAGCCTTCGAGGACATAATGACTTCATGTTGGAGACAAGACATATTGGGAACTGCTCAATTCGTCCTTGCCTCAAAATTGAAAGCCTTAAAGCAACCATTAAGGGCATTGAACATAAGTGACTTTGGGGGTATTGAACAAAGAGCAAAAGGGGCAAACATTGAGTTCAAGGAGGCTATCAATGCACACATGGAAAATCCCTTTGATGAGGAGCTAAAAGCCAAGGTTAAGTCCTCAAGAGCTAGAGCAAACACCTTCGGAGCGAAAGACACTTCATAAGGCAGAAGTCAAGACAGAAACACTTGATTGGAAGTGATAGATGCTCCAAATACTTTCATAGCTTGATCAAGAGGAGTAATGTCAGGAACTCAATTAACTTTCTTGTTAAAGCTAATGGTACCATCACTACATCACCAGAAGAAGTTAGGAAGTTGCTTGTTGAATTTTACAAAGATCTAATAGGTACTTCCCGATCCACTACCAATTTTGATCCTGAAGTGTTCAACTATGGCCCGAAGCTAAATGAAGAGGAGAGATTACAACTTTTGCATTTCATCACCCCAAAGGAGATATGGGAAGCTCTGTCTGATATAGGCAATGACAAGGCACCTGGACTGGATGGTTATTCGGCTGCCTTCTTCAAAAATAGATGGAGAGATGTGGGCCATGATGTTGTAAGAAGTGTCCAAGAGTTCTTCTCTACTGGAGTTCTTTTGAAGCAGGTGAATCATACCATCATTACCCTACTACCAAAGAGTGATCATGATCCTAAGGTAAATGATTTCAGGCCCATCGGATTGACTAATGTAGTCTATAAGATCATCACAAAGATTCTAGCTAACAGAATGGCATCGATCCTTCCTTCTCTCATTGACAAATCCCAAGGGGCTTTTGTGAAAGGAAGAAACATGATGGAAAACGTATATGTGGCACAGGAGCTTGTGAGGGGATTTAATAGAGCCAGAGTCTCACCAAGATGTATGCTTATGGTGGACCTTCGTAAAGCATTTGATACAGTCTCTTGGAGTTTCCTCGAATTGGTACTAAGAAGTCTAAAATTTCTAGACAGATTTATAAGTTGGATCATGGAATGTGTTAGCTCAACCTCCTTCTCCCTTTCTATCAACGGTGAGCTACATGGATACTTCAAAGGTAAGCGCGACCTAAGACACGGTGATCCTATGTCCCCTACTCTCTTTATCTTGTGCATGGAATACCTCTCAAGGCTACTTAAAATGAAGGCTGAGGCAAGAGCTTTCTCAGATTTTCCAAAGTGCAAGAAATTGGGCATTACTCATCTTGCATTTGCGGATGACCTCATGCTTTTTGCCAAAGGAGATATATCTTCAGTTGGGATTCTTATGAATTGTCTGGAAGAGTTGGAGGCTGCCTCAGGGCTAACTCTTAACCCGTCTAAATCCTCTGTCTACTTAGCGGGAATGCATATTACAGTTCGTGACTTGATATTGTCCAGAGTGGGATTCGCCGTTGGTAGCTTTCCGGTACGATACTTGGGGATCTCTTTGTCCCTAATTTCAGTCTCGGTGGATCAATTTGCTCCATTCACTAGTGCAATTTCGAATTACATTCAGAAATGGGGGCATCACACCCTTTCTTATGCGGGTAAGCTGGAACTAATCAGGTCGGTTGTCGAGGGTTGAGAGCTTTTGGTTAGGGCACTTCCTATCCCGCCACTATTATCAACAAGGCAGTCTGCTTGTATTCAGTTCTTATGGGGAGAAAGCGTCACGACCGAAACCGGCCCGGTGCCTTACGGGCACCCAAGTAGTCAAACAACATCGAGAAAATCAGCGAAATTAAAACTCATACATGATAACCAATGAAAAGAGAAAGCAGGCTAACAAGCGGTTACCTTTTACGAAAATAACTAACACACGAGCAGTTACAATCCCTTGCCACATCGATTACTCTGGACCTCTAAATTTTTATAACATCTCTCGGGACGGGGCCGCCATACCACAGAATGTACAAAAGTTCTACAACTTGAGGAACCGTACCAAATGACAAAGTCTCCGAAGGAATGGAGCTTTACGAGGCGAGCAGCGATCCAAGTGCGGATCAACAAGCGATGTATCTCGACTGCGGCGCATGAACGCGGCCCGAGAGGTCGGTACAACCGATGCAGAGTATGCGAAGCAGAAAAATCAGTAAAGAATCATAATAGTCTATAAGGAAAGCAGAGACATGTATGATAACCAAACTACTGATGCACGTATATCTGATTGATCCAAATCAAATCACATCAAGTCAGGGACTCACGCCCGAAAGATCATTACTCAAAGTGGACGCATACTCGTGGGCTACCCAACGTGTCAGTATGTCCAACCCAATAACAAGATAGTACTCACTGTGGACGCATACTCGTGGGCTACCCAACGTGTCAGTATGTCCCAACCAATAACAAGATGATACTCACTGTGGCCGCATACTCGTGGGCTACCCAACGTGTCGATATGTCCAAACAAATACCCGGATAATACTCGCGTGGGCGCATACTGTGGGCTACCCAACGTGTCGGTATGTCCAAACCGGTTTACAAGATAACACTCCTAATAGAAGCATACGTGGGCTACCCAACGTGTCGATATGTCCCGAAGGATCAATATAGTGGAAGCATACGGTGGGCTACCCAACGTGTCGATATGTCCATCATACCACCCGATATCAGGCCCTCGTCGAGAGACTCGGTAGCACAAAGTCAAACACTTGCACAACGAAACTATCACCACAAGCACAAAAAGTTACACACAACTCAAAGTACCCGTTTAAGTCGACAAACCGGGTTCCAACCCCAAAATACTACATTCTTTCCTACCTTCAAAGACCTCTCTTTACGTAGAAACCATACGATACTATCACACGTAGTATCACACACATTCATGTTTAGAACACGTCTTCAAACACAATTAACATAACGTCAAGTATACTTTTTAGAAGTCCAAGTAATTAACTCCTTTAAGGTCAAGTATTCCTACCTTTTAAAACCAAGTCATTTACTTTTCCCTTAAGAAAAGTTCGATATTTGAAAACAAGTGATTTATACTTTCAAACTCAAGTTACTTCTCTTTTCCAAAATCCAGTACATTATCGTTTGCACTCCATTAAGTTCATTCTGTGGAATTTTAAGAAAAGTCGAACTTGTTATCAATGATTCTCATTTAAGCGGCCGTGATCTAGGAAATGTAATATCATTTTGTCTTATCTTAGTTTCTATGCGGATGGAGGTTTCTGGTTTTAATATAATCAATTAGTGAAACCATTTCCTTTATTAAGTATTTGCGATTGTGTGTTCGATACTTGTTCCCACTTTCGAAATCCATTTCACATTCTTATGCCGTTATACCTAACTTCCCATAAAGCTAGTATAACTCTTAAGTTTTCAAAAACCAAGTATTACTCATTACTCACGAATGAGGTTTTACAACTTTTGAATACATTACAAAACTTTCACAATTCTAAGTTAAGTCTCTTATCTTACAAGATCAAGTCTCTTAACTTCTACCAATCAACAGCCGTTCTTTTACTCACATAAAGTTGTTATAACTAACTTCCCATAAAGCCGTTATAACCCCTTTATGTTTTAAACCAACCAATTACCACATAAACATTTATGAGACCAAGAGGACTCATTCTTTAAGCACCAGAGTGCCCATTACTAACGGATAAGACTTACTACTCTTACACATAATGAAGCCCTTTACACTTCATAACAAGTCAAGACACAATTTGGAAAATCAATTTCCTTTAACACACGTCGTCACATGCACTATATATTTCACAAATAGTCATGTGAAGAGGATAGGAAGAATCACATACCTCGCGACGATTGTCGACACTAAGCAAAATGCTCCTCGATCTATCTCCTTAAGAAGAATATGCTACACGTAGTACTTCAATCCTATAAGGGCCATAAAACGTCTATCAAACTCTAGTTTGAGCGTAGAATAAGCTAAAGCAAAGCCGCAGGTTCTACGGAACTTACTACCTTTATCCAAGGTCGAAAACAGTAACCCATTCTAAACCCTTTTCAATTCTCTTTCAATTCAAGTTTTAGGTTAACATGATGTCTAACCCTAAACATCTTCAACTACCACAATTTCCCTTCTATACAACATGCAACGACTAACTTTGTCACCAAAAGGTAGTTACAATCTTAAGGCTAACATGCCCACTTCGGTTTTCCACAGGACAACAAGATCCAAATCCATGCAATATAAAACGACCTCGGGCTCGACTCTAAACTACTAAAATAAAACAGCCTCGGGCTCACATCTATACAAACTTAACTATAACGACCTCGGGCTCACAAATCTATACTCTTATAATAAAACAACCTTAGGCTCATAACCAGAGAAAGGAAACTTTTACCTTAAGGAATAGCCCACAAAAGCCCCTTTTTCTTCCACCTCTTTCCGTCAAAATCGCCCACCAGCGTTACCCACGAGTTTACCCACACTTTTTCTTCTTGCCGCCGCCCCAACAATCTCCTCTAAAGCTAGGTTTTCTTCCAAAAACTATAGAGAAGGGAGAGGGTTTCCATGGAAGGGTTTTGAAATGAAATGAAATGGAATGGAATGGAATGGAATGGAATGGCCAAGTCTTCAAGACTTGGCCTAAAATAGGACCACTTCGATAAAAGGATGGTAGGGACACTTGTCACCCTCCCATAGGTTATAAACTAAATATCCCCTGTTTTTCGTCACTTACTGCAAAAATCCCGCCTCTTGCGCGGCCACGCCGGCCATGCTCCTTCCAAAATAAATCTTCCATGCCGTGTATGGCGCTGCATTCAGCGCGCAGCCTGCAACCTGTGACCCCGGTAATGGCGCGCGGCCTGCGATCGTTGCGCGCTGTATCCTGTCACAAAGCTGCAGCGGCGACTGCGCGCACCAAACTTGAAACTTCCATAACTTTTGACTCCGATGTCCAATCGACGAACGGTTTGTTGCGTTGGGATCTAGATTTAACGGGCTACACACTAGGCCTTTTAAACACCTTACAATCCTTAACAACTGGGGTCCAATACTCAAAGGTAAACTCAAAATCCTTCCAACACATGTTTGCCAACTTATCTATCCTCTAGAATTTACGGGGTGTAACATTCTTCCCCCCTTAGAAACATTCGTCCCGAATGTTCCTTCTAAGTCTTCAGAACACATGCGCCGGTATAGTCTTCACTACTATACCTACCAAAACTCATTTATGCCTCTCATGGCCATAATATAGAAATCACGCGTCTCCAAATTCCATTAACGAAATCACCTCTAACGTGCAAACATCACTATTTTCTCCTCCCGGTCTAAAGGATACTCTCCTTACTCGGCGTACCTTCCTTGTACACTCACACCTCTCTAGTACACGTTCCACAATTCATCCATCGCCTGCTTTCTACCACCTTGAGTCACTACCTCAACTCGTCCATCTTACTAATCCACGTCATGGAAGCTACCACTTCCATCGCAACTACCCATGGAATCATCACACAAAACTCCATGTATACCATACACTCCGACAAGGATTAACAGTAAAGGCTTCTACCCAAGACGGCCTTACATCTAAGGTCTCAACTGTTATAAATTCTAAGGTTCAAATTTTTTTCTCATCCCCAACTTACCCTCTTTATTAACCATGCTTCCAAAACACATTATATACACACAAAGCTACGAACATAGCACTCAACACATCACCACAACATCAAAACATACAATACTCTGTAGGTTAAGAACGCACCTGAACTATTGCTTCACTTCCTCCTTGTCGCTCTACTCATGTTCTTTCCGACACGACGCACAAAGGAGGAGGTGAATCGTCCACCGATCGAAGGCTGAATCTCAACCTCGCGCTATCTCTGGTGGGACAATTCCTTGCAAAATGGCCCGGCTGGCGCGTAAAGCAGATTCCCTATTAGCACGACACTCCCATCGTGGAGCCTACCACAATGGTCACAACGAGGTAAGGGTGGTCCCATCCGACTAACATCCCCGATCCCAAAAACCGAAACTCGAGCCCGACTGCTCCTGAATTTCTCGAACGTCGACGGCGAGGTGGAGCACTCCGTCTTTGGAGGCGCGTAACTAACTCTTCTTTTGCTGCCCGAAAGGTCACCAAAGGACCTGCGCCTTGGCCTACTCTGCGATCTTGGTCATTCCGCCGACTCTGCGTGCCTCGCATCCAAGTGCATGAGCTGCGTGCGGGCAATGTCCATGCCGGTGAAGAGCTACTCGAGCAACTCTCGCCAAATAGTCATCAAGCCTCGTGACATAGCGGTGCACTCTGTCCTCCATGTCGGCTACTAACGCGGGGGCGTCTGCAGAGCTAGTGAGTTAAACTCCACGTTGTACTCCTGAACCGTCCGCCCGTTCTGCCTCAACATCAAAAATCTGACGGAACGAGACCTCCTCATCTGTGGAGGCAAGAAATGTGCAAGAAATGCCTCCGAGAACTCGTCCCATCTCTGGAAGTGCATGCCCTCCCGGGACAGCTCGCGAATCAAACGATCGGCTGCGGTATCACGCGGCCGATGCGAACCTAGGACCACCGACTCGGTCTCCGATGCCTTGATCACTCTCGCGATCGTATGGCTCGGATGAACTCCTGCGGATCATCCTCGTGCCTCGACGCAGAACTCGCGGGCCCAACTCGAAAGTCCCGCTGACCTCAAACTATCCGATCTCGGGTGAACGCGGTGCTCTTTGGGCTGCTGCGTCCGGCTATCCTCGTGTCGGCCTGACCACGCCAATAATCGCCAACTCCTTGTAACCCATCTCCTGCTCCGGGCCGTGGGGTGGAGGCTCAGTCTTGTGGTCTCTGTAGAGGCGCCGCTCTACTCGCGACTCCTCCTGTGCCTTGCCACGGGCCACGGTTGCCTTTCGCAGAGCATAATCGGTAAAAACGAAACACGTCGGAGGGTCCAACTTACAACGGCTCTAAGGCACGATCTCGTAATGAGAAGAATGAAACCAATCCTAAATGTCCATGACCTCACGATTATAGATGTGGTGCACAACACATCGATAATCAAGACTACTTAGACACGGTGCGTAGACACTTTCCGAGGACTAAGCGCTCGATACCACTTCATCACGACCGGCAGTGCGCGGCGGTGCCTTACGGGCACCCAAGTAGTCAAACAACATCGAGAAAATCGTGGAAATTAAAACTCATACATGATAACCAATGAAAAGAAAGCAGGCTAACAAGCGGTTACCTTTTACGAAAATAACTAACACTGAGCGATTCTACAATCACCTTGCCACATCAAGATTACTAGACCTCTAAGAATTTTTATAACATCTCTGACGGGACGGGGCCGCCATACCACGAATGTACAAAAAGTTCTACAACTTGAGGCGTACCAAATGACAAAGTCTCGAAGGAATGGAGCTTTACGAGGCGAACAGCGATCCAAAGTGCGGATCAACAAGCGATGTATCTCAACCTGCGGCATGAACGCAGCCCCCCGAAGGAGGTCAGTACAACCGGTACCGAGTATGCGAAACAGAAAAATACTGTAAAAGAATCATAATAGTCTATAAGGAAAACAGGAGACATGTATGATAACCAAACTACAGTACACCACGTATATCTGATTCGATCAAATCAAATCACATCAAGTCAGGGACTCACGCCCGAAAGATCATTACTCAAAGTGGACGCATACTCGTGGGCTACCCAACGTGTCAGTATGTCCAACCCAATAACAAGATAGTACTCACTGTGGACGCATACTCGTGGGCTACCCAACGTGTCAGTATGTCCCAACCAATAACAAGATGATACTCACTGTGGACGCATACTCGTGGGCTACCCAACGTGTCAGTATGTCCAAACAAATACCCAGATAATACTCACTGTGGACGCATACTCGTGGGCTACCCAACGTGTCAGTATGTCCAAACGGTTTACAAGATAACACTCCTAATAGAAGCGTACGTGGGCTACCCAACGTGTCGATATGTCCCAAAGGATCAATATAGTGGAAGCATACGTGGGCTACCCAACGTGTCGATATGTCCATCATACCACCCGATATCCGGCCCTCCGTGAGAGACTCGGTAGCACAAAGTCAAACACTTGCACAACAACGAAACTATCACCACAAGCACAGGCAAGTTACACACAACTCAAAGTACCTTCGTTTAAGTCGACAAACCGGGTTCCAACCCCAAAATACTACATTCTTTCCTACCTTCAAAGACCTCTCTTTACGTAGAAACCATACGATACTATCACACGTAGTATCACACACATTCATGTTTAGAACACGTCTTCAAACACAATTAACATAACGTCAAGTATACTTTTTAGAAGTCAAGTAATTAACTCCTTTAAGGTCAAGTATTCCTACCTTTTAAAACAAAGTCATTTACTTTTACCTTAAGTAAAGTTCGATATTTGTAATCTATTGATTTATACTTTCAAACTCGTTACTTCTCTTTTCCAAAATCCAAGACATTATCCTTTGCAATCCATTAAGTTCATTCTTTGGAATTTTAAGAAAAGTCGAACTTGTTATCAATGATTCTCATTTAAGCGACCATGATCTAGGAAATGTAATATCATTTTGTCTTATCTTAGTTTCTATGCGGATGGAGGTTTCTACTGGTTTTAATATAATCAATTAGTGAAACCATTTCCTTTATTAAGCGCTGGATTGTGTGTTCGATACTTGTTCCCACTTTCAAATCCATTTCACATTCTTATGCCGTTATACCTAACTTCCCATAAAGCTAGTATAACTCTTAAGTTTTCAAAACCAAGTATTACTCATTACTCACGAATGAGGTTTTACAACTTTTGAATACATTACAAAACTTTCACAATTCTAAGTTAAGTCTCTTATCTTACAAGATCAAGTCTCTTAACTTCTACCAATCAACAAGTTCTTTTACTCACATAAAGTTGTTATAACTAACTTCCCATAAAGCGTTATAACCCCTTTATGTTTTAAACCAACCAATTACCACATAAACATTTATGAGACCAAGAGGACTCATTCTTTAAGCACCGAGTGCCCATTACTAACGGATAAGACTTACTACTCTTACACATAATGAAGCCCTTTACACTTCATAACAAGTCAAGACACAATTTGGAAAATCAATTTCCTTTAACACACGTGCGTCACCCGCACTATATATTTCACAAATAGTCATCTTTGAAGAGGATAGGAAGAATCACATACCTCGACGATTGTCGACACTAAGCAAAATGCTCCTCGATCTTATCTCCCTTAAGAAGAATATGCTGCGTAGTACTTCAATCCTATAAGGGCCATAAAACGTCTATCAAACTCTAGTTTCGAACGTAGAATAAGCTAAAAGCAAAGCCCCTGGGTTCTACGGAACTTACTACCTTTATCCAAGGTCGAAAACAGTAACCCATTCTAAACCCTTTTCAATACTCTTTCAATTCAAGTTTTAGGTTAACATGATGTCTAACCCTAAACATCTTCAACTACCACAATTTCCCTTCTATACAACATGCAACGACTAACTTTGTCACCAAAAGGTAGTTACAATCTTAAGGCTAACATGCCCGGCCGGTTTTCCACGGGACAACAAGATCCAAATCCATGCAATATAAAACAGCCTCGAGCTCAACTCTAAACTACTAAAATAAAACAGCCTCAGGCTCACATCTATACAAACTTAACTATAACAGCCTCAGGCTCACAAATCTATACTACTATAATAAAACAGCCTTAGGCTCATAACCAAGAGAAAGGGGAAACTTTTACCTTAAGGAATAGCCCACAAAGCCCTTTTTCTTCCACTCTTCCGTCAAAATCGCCCACCGTTACCCAGAGTTTACCCACACTTTTTCTTCTTGCCGCCGCCCCAACAATCTCCTCTAAAGCTAGGTTTTCTTCCAAAAACTATAGAGAAGGGAGAGGGTTTCCATGGAAGGGTTTTGAAATGAAATGAAATGGAATGGAATGGAATGGAATGGAATGGCCAAGTCTTCCAAGACTTGGCCCTAAAATAGGACCACTTACTGATAAAAAGGATGGGAGGGACACTTGTCACCCTCCCATAGGTTATAAACGAAATATCCCCTGTTTTTCGTCACTTACTGCGCAAAAATCCCGCCTCGGCGCCGCGGCCCCGCCGCCGGCGCCGCGGCGCTTCCACTTCCAAAAATAAATCTTCCGCATGTCGGCGCCGCGCCTCGCATTCGGCGCGCGCTGCAACCTGTGACCCCGGTACAAGCGGCGCGCGCTGCGATCCGCGCCGGCAGCGCTGTATCCTATGCATCGCTGCGGCTTGCGCGCAAACTTGAAACTTCCAGAACTTTTGACTCAGATGTCAATCGGTGAGCGGTTTGTTGCGTTGGGATCTAGATTTAACGGGCTACACACTAGGCCTTTTAAACACCTTACAATCCTTAACAACTGGGGTCCAATACTCAAAGGTAAACTCAAAATCCTTCCAACACATGTTTGCCAACTTATCTATCCTCTAGAATTTACGGGGTGTAACAGAAACCACCAAGAGTTGCTTGGGATATCATTTGCTTGCCTCAAACTGAAGGCGGCTTGGGTCTAATGAACATCAAGGAATGGAATCATGCCTTGCTATCCAGGACTATTTGGCAAACTCACACGGATGCTGATTCTCTATGGGTCCAATGGATCAATAGCCACTATTTGAGAGGTATTACAATTTGGGACTATGAGGTACGTCCTAGGGACTCCCCCTTATTCAAAAGGATTTGTGGGATTCGCGACAAATTTGTTTCTATCTTTGGTTGCCATGGTGATGCTATTGACGGCTTTACAAAGTGTTGTACCAACGGTAAATTTGATTCAAGCCTCGTGTATAATATCTTGCGCACTCCGCAAGTTAAAAAGCCTTGGATGTCACAAATTTGGAAAGGCTTCATTCCTCCCAAATTCTCTTTTACTGTGTGGCTAAATAGCAGAAAGCGGTTAGCTACAAAGGATACTCTATCATATCTCAACTTGGAGGATAAGTCTTGCGGGTTCTGCAAGCAAGCTAATGAAACAAGGGAACACCTCTTCTTCACTTGCCCCTACACACACATGATTTGGAAGAGCATAAAAGATTGGTTGGGCATTAGAAGAGAGATGACAACTGTTGAAAGCTCCCTTAAGTGGATTAAGAAAGATCACCGCGGGACAAGCATCTGAGCCAAAGCTATTTTGCTTACTTTTTGCATAGTGGTCTATGAGATTTGGAGGGCAAGAAACACATTGCTCTTTGAAGGCACAAGCTTTCCGGCAGAAGAGGTCATTGCAAGAATCAAAACAACATCTTATAGAGTTCTCTATGATTTTATCCCCTCTTGTAATGGCACCATTAGAGTGACCACCCCTCCCCTCCCTCACTTCTTGTTTACATTACGTTGAGGCTTGAGATACCTCAACGACTGATTGTAGCCACTTTCTTTTCGTTATTAGTAATAATATTTGTATTTACCTAAAAAAAAAAGGACTACGTATTCGGCTGAGGATTATGCTAGATTGTATATCAGAGAGATTGTGAGACTGCACGGAGTTCCTATATCGATTATATCAGACAGAGGAGCCCAGTTTACGGCTAACTTCTAGAGGTCTTTTCAGAAGGGATTAGGTACACATGTGAGTCTCAGTACTGCGTTTCATCCTCAGACCGACGGACAGGCAGAACGTACTATCCAGACACTTGAGGATATGCTGCGGGCCTGTGTTATTGATTTCAGGGGTAGCTGGGAGGATCATTTACCTCTTGTGGAGTTTGCGTATAACAACAACTACCATTCTAGTATCCAGATGGCTCCTTATGAGGCCTTATATGGAAGGAAGTGCAGGTCGCCGATAGGCTGGTTTGATGTGGGCGAAGTTCAGTTAGTCGGGCCGGACTTGATTCAGCAGGCGGTGGATAAGGTGAAGCTTATCCAGGAGCGGTTATTGTCAGCTCAGAGTCGACAGAAGTCATATGCAGATAATCGGCGTCGACACTTGGAGTTTGAGATGGATGATTGGGTCTTCCTGAAGGTATCACCCATGAAGGGTGTGATGAGGTTTTGGAAGAAGGGGAAACTTAGACCAAGGTACATTGGGCCTTATCAGATTGTCCGTAGGGTAGGCAAGGTTGCCTATGAGTTGGATCTGCCGTCCGATCTGGAGGCAGTACATCCAGTTTTTTATGTGTCTATGTTGCGGAGGTGTATCAGAGATCCATCTAGAGTGCACCCGATTTGTGACGTCCAGGAGACAGAAGGATTATCGTATGAGGAGAGTCCCATAGCGATACTCGATCGTCAGGTTAGGCGACTGCGGACAAAGGATGTGGCTTCCGTCAAGGTCTTATGGCGGAACGAGAACAGAGAGGAGATGACACGGGAAGCAGAGGAGGACATGATGAAGAAGTATCCTCACTTATTCCCAACACCTCCAGGTAACTCACTTTCCTACTTGTTGATTTTAATTGACATATATGCTTAAGTGTTGTTATGACTATGTATGGCATTCTTGTTTATGTGGGATATAGTAAGAGGGACTATGTCGATAGCTGTTTTGATTGAACGTAGAAGGAACATTCGCGACAAATGTTTCTAAGAGGGAGAGAATGTTACACCCCGTAGTTCCAGAGTACGTATGTGAGGAAGTACGTACGAATGTATAACCCTAAATACGTAAGGGATGAATTTTTTTGAATTTCCGACGGAAAATATTCCGAACCTCGTGAAGGAAAAAGGTTTATTATTGAGAATTGGATTCTCAACTTTGGTATTTAAGACTTTAAGAATTTATAAGAATTATGGATTTTATTTTCCGGAATTGGTCACGTGGGGCCCACGGGAGAAATTTACGGTTTTGTGGAGCCCACATTATTTTTGAGATTTTTGACATTATGGATATTTTTGGAAGATGAAATATTTTGGACGAGTAGGAGGGCGACACATGTCACCCCCATGTGGCCATGTTGGCCGATTTTTGTATGCCATGTGGCTTGTGGCCGAAATGAAGAGACATGTGGCTTGCCACATGTCTCAAGTTTGTGTGGGACATGTGGTTTGTGGGGCCCACACACACATGTCCCCAATATACACCACACACTTTCTTGCACCCTAGCCATTGGTTGGCCTATAAATACACCCTTAAGCTTGCAAGACTTCATCATCACTTAGAGAAATACCAAGACAAAATAATACTCCCTCCCTTGTTTAAAGCTCTCGGCCAAACACCCCCCTTCTTTAGAAGAAATTCTTCAATTGTTGTTGTTAATCCCAAATACCTTAGCCTAGTGTCCCTAGTAGTGTTCTAAAGTTATCCCAACACAAAGAGCCCGGAAATACTACTTTACTCCATTAGTCGCAAAAATGAAACCCTAGGGAAATCTTCATATTTTGGATGAAGTATTAAGAGAAGTTGGTTAGGAACTTCTAAGGGTTTCTTGGAGTGGATTGGAGCGTAAGGAATAGGAGCTAAACGTTGCTAAGGATCGACTTATTAATCTTGGATAATTTTAGGCTTATCGAGGTAATGATCTTTGTCCTTCTATTGTAATTGGAAATTACATATTGTAGTAGTTCATAATTGAGTATAGGATATGTGGAATGAAGATTAAAAAGAAATAGACTGTTTAGGTTTATTGTGGGGCAGAATGTTACACGTCCAGTTAGGCGTGTAATACCCTTTGAGTTGTTGGCTATTGATATCGGGCCTTGAAAAAGGTGGAAAAGTACGTAGATACGGGGGAAGTGCTGCCCAATTTTCCGTAGAATAAGGAACTTTATACTTAGAATATTCTACGAAGAAGTCTAGACGTTGATAGACGTATTTGATTATTATAGGTTGATACTCTACGCGCGGCATATTCGACTTGACAAGTGGATTTAGCCGAGGAGGTATGTGATTCTTCCTATCCTCCTGAGCATGATTGTTGTGAATTATATAGTACGACAGACGTACGTGTGTTAAATAAATTTGGTTTCACTTTGATGTCCTTGACTTGAGTTCTAAATGATAAAAACCTTGAAATATTTTAAAAAGAGTTATGAAGCATTATTCGGAAGGAAATTAGTCCTTGGTTTTAAAAAAAATAGATTCTCTTGGTTTTCCAAACGAATATGGTTGTTTGAATTATTAAAAAGTGTAAGTTGTTTTGATAAGTAAACATGCTATGATACTACGGGCGTTAGTGCCTTGAGAATTTCGTGTAAATGGGGTTTTCTTGTTGGGCTTATGTTGTTTACGATAAGCTGGTTGTGCTTACATTATATCACTTACCCCCCTGACTTGTTACGTTGTTCATGTGGCGCGGGTTAGCTACCCCCGATGCGAGGAATACCTCATGCGGGTCCATGTGACCTATCGGCCTCTGTAGTCCGAGAATCACTCGGGTGTATTCTGGCCGTCACGAGGAATACCTCATGCGAGTCCATGTGGCCTATGCGGATTGCGGGAGTCCAGGAAATGCCGCGGGTTAGCTACCCCCGATGCAAGGAATACCTCATGCGGGTCCACGTGACCTATGCGGACTACGGTAGTCCAGGATTATGACTCGCACAATGATACTAGGGGCGAATGGCCTCCGGAAAGATAAGCCTCCGGAGAAACGGAGCTTCCCAACACGCAGAACCGTGATCCTATGAGCGAGGATCAACAACCGGTGTACCTCTACCTGCGGCATGAACGCTGCCCCCCGAAGGAGGTCAGTACAACAGGTACCAAGTATGTGAAACTAAAAATACTATAAATGAAATCATAACAGTCTATAAAAAACAGGAGACATGTATGATAACCAAACTACAGTACACAATATATATTAACAGTCATGTCAAGTCAGGGACTCACGCCCGTAAAGTCATCACTCAAATATAACCCGGGAATTTAATCCGCACAATGGCCGCATGCCCCGGTATCTTACCTCGGTATAAGCATGGCCATGGAACCATCCTAATGGACGCATACCCGTGGACCATCCATCGTGTCAGTATGTCCAAAGGAAATAACATGATAACACTCATAGTGGAAGCATACTCGTGGGCCACCCAACGTGTCAGTATGTCCAAAGAAAATAACAAGATAACACTCCCAGTGGAAGCATACTAGTGGGCCACCCAACGTGTCAGTATGTCCAAAGGAAATAACAAGATAACACTCATAATGGAAGCATACTTGTGGGCCACCCAACGTATCAGTATGTCCAAAGAAAATAACAAGATAACACTCCTAGTGGAAGCATACTCGTGGGCCACCCAACATGTCAGTATGTCCAAAGGAAATAACAAGATAACACTCATAATGGAAGCATACTCGTGGGCCACCCAACGTGTCAGTATGTCCAAAGAAAATAACAAGATAACACTCCTAGTGGAAGCATACTCGTGGGCCACCCAACGTGTCAGTATGTCCAAAGGAATTAACAAGATAACCGGCCCTCCATCGAGAGACGCGGTAGCACAGCAATACAACACTTGCACAACAAAGGCTATCACAACAAGCATAGGCAAGTTCAACATACTCTTAGACTTTCATTTTATGACAACAAATCCGGGTTTTAACCCCAAGGTACTACGTACTTTAATTCTTTCAAGAAGATCCATTTCTTTTACGAAGGTCACACGATACCCGTAGTATCAAAATAGAGTAACTATCAATTTAAGTAAACCAAAACAATTTCCATACCTTCTTTTTAAACCAATTTAAGTCAAAACCATGCCTTCCTTTTAAACCAAAACACTTCAATTCCTCAAGTCTCTTTTCTTTTTAGAAAACAAGTTCCTTACTTTGGAATTTAAGAAAATCAATACTTGTTTATAATGATTCTTATTAAAGCAGCCATGATCTATAAAATGTAATACAATTTTGTCTTATCTTAGCTTCTATGCAGATGGAGGATTCTACTTGTTTTAATATAATTATTTGTCATTACATTTTCCTTTATTAACGCTGCAATGGCTTGTTCGATACTTATTCCCATTTCCCAAATCAATATAACTTATTCTTTTTTTAAAGACCAAGTACTCATTACTCACGAATGAGCTTTCACCACTTTTTAACACAATTCAAGTTCTTAACAGTTCATATCAAGTCAAATATAAGTCAAGTCTCTTATCTTTTAAAATCAACAAACCATTCTTTTACCTACATAAAGTCGTTATAACTAACTTCCCATAAAGCCATTATAACACTTTATGTTTTAAACCAACCAAATTCGTCTAGCACACGTACGTCTACCGTACTACATAGTTCACAACAATCATGCTAGAAAGGATAGGAAGAGGTTCACATACCTCGTGACGATTATCGACAAATAGCAAAACGCTCCAAAGTACTATACCCTTGCTAGCCTTTTCCACCCTTCAAGTAGAATACGCTACTCGCAGTACTTCAACCTATAACGGCCATAAAACGTCTATTAACTTCTAGATATCTTCGTAGAACATTTCTAAGTACAAGGTTCCTTATTCTACGGAAAATTCGGCAGCACCTCCCCTGCAACTACTTACCACCACCTCTTTCAAGGCCCGATACAAATAGCCAACATGCCACTGTTAAGGCGCAGTAATATAACAACTCAAAGGGGATTACACGCCTAACTGGACGTGTAAAATTATGCCCCACAATATAATACTACATAAGTCTACTGTAAATACAGTCCAATGTAAATACAGTTCAATTCTTTTTAATCATCCTTCCATATATCTTACTCAATTATAAACTACTACAATATGTAATTTCCAATTACAATAGAAGGACATAGATCATTACCTCGATAAGCCCAAAATTATCCAAGATTTATAAGTCGATCCTGAGCAACGTTTAGCTCATATTCCTTAAGCTCCAATCGCTCCAAACAACCCTTAGAAGTTTCTAAACAACTTCTCTTAACACTTCATCCAAGCTATGAAGATTTTCCTAGGGTTTCATTTTGCGACTATTGGAATAAAGTAGTATTTCCGGGCTCTTATGTTGGGATTATTTTAGAATACTACTAGGGACACTAGGCTAAGATATTTGGGATTTATACAACAACAATTGAAGTATTTCTCTACACAAAGTAGGGGGGAGGGGTGGACGAGAACACTACAAAGAGAGGGAGTATTTTTGCCTTGGAAAAACTCAAGTGTGGATGATGAAGTCTTGCAACTTAAGGGGGGTATTTATAGAGAAATCAAAGGCCAAGATCAAGGCAAGTGTGTGGTGAGATTTGGGGACAAGTGTGTGTGGGTCCCACCCACCACATGTCCACACAAAATTCAAGACAAGTGGCTTGCCACTTGTAGGACCATTTCGGCCAAGGACACATGGCACCACATATCGGCCATGTGCCACCTAGGGGGGTGACACATGTCTCCCTCCTACTCGTCCAAAATATTTCATCTTCCGAAAATATCCAATAAATCTAAAATCTCGAAAACAAAGTGGGCCCCACAAAACCGTAAATTTTCCCCGTGGGCCCCACGTGACCAAATCCGGAAATAAAATTCCATAATTTTATTATAATCCAAGAAGTCCAAATACCAAATCTGGGAATCCAATTCCCATTAACGAACCTTTTTCCTTCACAAAATTCGGAAACTTTTCCGTCTAAAAATCACATCTTTCTTCCTTTCCAATATTAATGTCGTATTCTTGTACGTACGTCCTCACATTCATACCCTGGAACTACGGGGTGTAACAGGTCGTGACACCCGCGATTGGTGCCTTACCCCGGGCACCCTAGTGATAAAACATCAGAGAAAATCAGCGGAAATAAAAACTTATAGACATGAAACAATATGAAATAAGAAACAGGCTAACCAAACGGTCACCTTTCTGCATATATATAAAACCCGAACAGTTACATCCTTTACAAACCCTGCCCACAACAGTACTACAGACCTCTAAGAGTTTTTATAACAACTACGACGGGACAGGGCCCCGCCATACCCCTGAATGTACAAGTACTTACAATGACAGGGAATCTATACCAAAAGATAAGCCTCCGGAGAAACGGAGCTTCCCAATCTGAATCGTGATCCTATGAGCGAGGATCAACAACTGGTGTACCTCTACCTGCGGCATGAACGGAGCCCCCCGAAGGAGGTCAGTACAACAGGTACCAATTATGTGAAACTGAAAATACTGTAATGAGATCACCTTTCATCATTTTTAAAAGACCATTTCGCAATAAGTAAACAGTTATATCAAGATAGGGATGCATGTCCTCAAAATCATCACTCACACATAACCATGGGTCTCACGCCCATAATATCAATTGTGCCCGTGTAACTCCTTCCTCACTGCCGGCAGTAAATGATGTAAAACAACACCCACATGTGAACCTGAACACTAGATCCTGCCTGCGTCATAAAACCAATCGGGCCAGGTAGAATAGCCAACTACCAGATCCAAAAACTAGTCATAAAACTTTACGGGCCAAGTACGGAATCCAACTACCAGAGCCTACCGTCTCACGAGATATGACCGAGGCAAGTATCTTAAGATATCTACCAGAGCCTGCCGATACACGAGAAATGACCAGGACAAGTATCTAAAGTGTGCCTGTAACCACATGTACAAATCAAGTCCGTGATCGCTCGTCACTGCAGTAAGCTTTATGGATTAGCGGTCCATGGACTAATAACATAACCCGGGAATTTAACACGCACCTATGGCCGCAGGCCCCGGCATCTTACCTCGGTATAAGCATGGCCATGGAACCATCCTAGTGGACGCATACCCGTGGAGCATCCATCTCGTCAGTATGTCCAAATGAAATAACAAGATAACACTCATAGTGGAAGCATACCCGTGGACCATCCAACGCGTCAGTATGTCCAAGCAATCAACTAGATAACCGACCCTCCATCGAGAGACACGATAGCATAGAAATACAACACTTGCACAACAAAGACTATCACAACAAGCATAGGCAAGTTCAACGTACTTTTAGACTTTTATTAACATATAAACTGATTCATCAATTTTATCAACTCCAAGTACTTTCATTTTATGCCAACAATCCGGGTTTTAACCCCAAAATACTACATACTTTTCATTCTTTCAAAAAGACATCTTTTTACGTAAAAGCCACACGATACTAATACTCGTAGTATCAAAACACGATTTCTTTTCAAACCAAATTACTACACCTTCAGAAAATCTTTACAAGGCCTTTAGAATCAAGTACTCTATACTTTTTAAACCAAGTGCTTATATTTTTAAAACAACATCAAGTATACTTTTAAAACCCAAGTAACTTACTCTTTTCAAAACAAGTAACCTATACTTTTAAATCAAGTTACTTCTTCTTTTCCGAAATCATGTCGTTTATAAGTCAAGTCTCTTATCTTTCAAGATCAAGTCACTTAACTTTCTAAACCAAATCTTTCTTTTATCTGCATAAAGTCGTTATAACTAACTTCCCATAAAGCCATTATAACACTTTATGTTTTAAACAAACCAAATTCATTTCACACACGTACGTCTACCGTACTATATAGTTCACAACAATCATGCTCAAGAGTATAGGAAGAATCACATACCTCTTCGGCTTAATCCACTAGCCAAGTCGAGTATGCCGCGCGTAGAATATCCACCTATAATAACCACAATACATCTATCAACTTCTAGTTCTCTTCGTAGAATATTTCTAAGTAAAAATGTCTCTTATTCTACGGAAAATTGGGCAGCACTTCCCTTGTATCTACTTACCTTTCCACCTTTTTCAAGGCCCGATATCAATAGCCAACATGCCACATTTAAGGCGCAGTAATACAACAACTCAAAGGGGATTACATGCCTGTTACACCCCGTAGTTCCAGGGTATGTATGTGAGGATGTACGTACGAGAATACGACATTAAGATTGGAAAAGAAGAAAGATTTGATTTTCCGACGGAAATTTTCCGGATTTTGTGAAGGAAAAAGGTTCGAAAATGGGAATTGGATTCCCAGATTTGGTATTTGGACTTCTTGGAATATTATAGAATTATGGAATTTTATTTCCAGATTTGGTCACGTGAGGCCCACGGGGAAAATTTACGGTTTTGTGGGGCCCACATAGTTTTCAAGATTTTGGTCATTATGGATATTTACGGAAGATGAAATATTTTGGACGAATAGGAGGGCGACACGTGTCACCCCCTTAGGTGGCCATGGTGGCCGAAATTGGTGGGACAAGTGGCTAGCCACTTGTCCATGTTGGCCGAAATTGGAGAGACAAGTGGCAAGCCACTTGTCTCAAGTTTTTGTGGAACATGTGGATTGTGGGACCCACACACACTTGTCCCCAATCTCTACCACACACTTTCTTTGATCCTAGTCCTTGATTTCCCTATAAATACACCCCTTATTGCAAGACTTCTTCATCCACACCTGAATTAATTTCAAAGACTTGAAATACTCCCTCCCCTTTGATAGTGTCTCGGCAATAGCCCTTGATCATTGACCACAAGTTGTCCAAAAATCCTTAAAATTTTAAGTGTTCTTCCTTGATGTGTTAGGAAGGTTGTTAACCAAGAGTTAGACAAGATTTCACACCCCTAGCCTTAAAAACCCTCCTTGGCCGAAAGTAGCCATATTTAGAACCTAAGTGTTCTTCACTTTTTGGAGTTGGATCTTGAAAAGAAGTTGGTTAGGAACATCTAAGGGATGCTTGGAGTGGATTTGAACGTAAGGAATTGGAGCTAAGAATTCCTAAGGATCGACTTTTAATCATTGGAAAATTTTGGGCTTATCGAGGTAATGATCTTTGTCCTTCTATTGTAATTGGAGATTACATGTTGTAGTAGTTTATAATTGAGTATATGATGTATGGAAGGAAGATTGAAAAGAAATGGACTGTTTAGTATATTGTGGGGCAGAATTTTACACGTCCAGTTAGGCGTGTAATCCCCTTTGAGTTGTTGTATTATTGCACCTTAAATGTGGCATGTTGGCTATTGATATCGGGCCTTGAAGAAGGTGGAGGTAAGTAGATACAGGGGAGGTGCTGCCCAATTTTCCGTAGGATAAGGAACCTTATACTTAGAAATGTTCTACGAAGAGATCTAGACGTTGATAGACGTGTTTGGTTGTTATAGGTGGATATTCTACGCGCGGCATATTCGACTTGGCTAGTGGATTAAGCCAAAGAGGTATGTGATTCTTCCTATTCTCTTGAGCATGATTATTTGTGAAATATATAGTGCGGTAGACGCACGTGTGTTAAAGGAGTTGGATTTCCTTTTTGTGTCCTTGACTTGATTCTAGATTTAAGTGACTTCATATGAAATGTTAAGGACTTGAATTGTGTTAAAAAGTTGTGGAACCTCATTCGTGAGTAATGGGTACTTGGTCTTTAAAAGAATAAAGTTATCTTGATTTCGGAAATGAGAAAAGTATCGAACAAGCCATTGCAGCGTTAATATAAGAAAATGTATCGACAATCAATTAAATAAAAATGAGTAGAATTTTCCATCTGCATAGAAGCTAAGATAAGACAAAATTGTATTACATTTTCTAGATCATGGCTGCTTTAATAAGATCATTATAAACAAGTATTGATTTTCTTGATTTCCAAAGTAGGAAACTTGATTTCTAAAAGAGAAGAGGCTTTAGAATTTGACGTTAGGAAGCCTAAACTATTTTGAAAAGTATATTGTTACTTGACTTTAAAGAGGAGAAGTGTTTTTGTTTAAAAGGAAGGCATGGTATTGTCTTGATTTGGTTTTAAAGGATGACATGGTTTCGTCTTGGTTTATTTAAAAAGGAAGATACGGAAATTGTTTTGGTTTACTTAAAATGATAGTTACTCTGTTTTGATACTACGAGTATTAGTATCGCGTGGCTTTTACGTAAAAAGAGGTCTTTTTGAAAGAATGAAAGTATGTAGTACTTGGGGTTAAAACCCGGATTTTCGGCATAAAATGAGAGTCTAGGAGTATGTTTGTTACACCCCGTAGTTCCAGGGTATGTATGTGAGGACGTACGTACGAGAATACGACATTAAGATTGGAATGGAAGAAAGATTTGATTTTCCGATGGAAAATTTTCCGGATTTTGTGAAGGAAAAAGGTTCGTAAATGGGAATTGGATCCCCAGATTTGGTATTTGGACTTCTTGGAATATTAGAGAATTATGGATTTTATTTTCCGGAATTGGTCACGTGGGGCCCACGGGAGAAATTTACGGTTTTATGGGGCCCACTTTATTTTTGAGATTTTGGCTATTATGGATCTTTTTGGGAGATGAAATATTTTGGACGAATTGGAGGGCGACACGTGTCACCCCCTTAGGTTGCATGTGGCCGATTTGGTGTGACATGTGGCTAGCCACTTGTCTCAAGTTTGTCTTGTTTGGACAAGTGGCTTGTGGGCACACACTTGTTCCCCAATCTCACCACACACTTGCTTGCATCCTAGGCTTTGATTGTCTTATAAATACCCCTCCCTTTGGATTGCAAGACTTCATCCCACACTTGAGATTTCCAAGGCAAATACTCCCTCCCTTTCCTTGAGCATTCGGCCATAGCCCCTCCCCTTGACCTAATGTTGTCCAATAATTCTTAAACTTTTAAGTGTTCTTCCTTAAGGTGTTAGGAAGATTGTGAACCAAGTGTTAGAAAAGATTTCACACCCCTAGCCTTTAAAGAACCCCTTGGCCGAAAGTTGCCATATTTAGAACCCAAGTGTTCTTCACTTTTTGGAGTTGAATCTTAGAGAAGTTGGTTAGGAACTTCTAAGGGTTGCTTGGAGTGGATTGGAACGTAAAGAATTGGATCTAAGATTCCTAAGGATCGACTTTTATTCATTGGAAAATTTTGGGCTTATCGAGGTAATGATCTTTGTCCTTCTA
Organism: Przewalskia tangutica; assembly: GCA_029844215.1. Classification (NCBI taxonomy): domain Eukaryota; kingdom Viridiplantae; phylum Streptophyta; class Magnoliopsida; order Solanales; family Solanaceae; genus Przewalskia; species Przewalskia tangutica. Next base: position 75,107,213 of record CM056725.1, read on the forward strand.
TTGTAATTGGAGATTACATGTTGTAGTAGTGTATAATTGAGTATATGATATGTGGATAGAAGATTGAAAAGAAATAGATTGTATTGTGTATTGTGGGGCATAATTTTACACGTCCAGTTAGGCGTGCAATCCCCTTTGAATTATTGTATTATTGCGCCTTAAATGTGGCATGTTGGCCATTGATATCAGGCCTTGAAAAAGGTAGAGGTAAGTAGATGCAGGGGAGATGCTGCCCAATTTTCCGTAGGATAAGGAACCTTATACTTAGAAATGTTCTACGAAGAGATCTAGACGTTGATAGACGTGTTTGGTTGTTATAGGTGGATATTCTACGCGCGGCATATTCGACTTGGCTAGTGGATTAAGCCAAAGAGGTATGTGATTCTTCCTATTCTCTTGAGCATTATTATTTGTGAAATATATAGTGCGGTAGACGCACGTGTGTTAAAGGAGTTGGATTTCCTTTTTGTGTCCTTGACTTGATTCTAGAGTTAAGTGACTTCATATGAAATGTTAAGGACTTGAATTGTGTTAAAAAGTTGTGGAACCTCATTCGTGAGTAATGGGTACTTGGTCTTTAAAAGAATAAAGTTATCTTGATTTCAGAAATGAGAAAAGTATCGAACAAGCCATTGCAGCGTTAATATAAGAAAATGTATCGACAATCAATTAAATAAAAATGAGTAGAATTTTCCATCTGCATAGAAGCTAAGATAAGACAAAATTGTATTACATTTTCTAGATCATGGCTGCTTTAATAAGATCATTATAAACAAGTATTGATTTTCTTGATTTCCAAAGTAGGAAACTTGATTTCTAAAAGAGAAGAGACTTGAGAATTTGAAGTTAGGAAGCCTAAACTATTTTGAAAAGTATATTGTTACTTGACTTTAAAAAGGAGAAGTGTTTTTGTTTAAAAGGAAGGCATGGTATTGTCTTGATTTGGTTTTAAAGGAAGGCATGGTTTTGTCTTGGTTTATTTAAAAATGAAGGTACAGAAATTGTTTTGGTTTACTTAAAATGATAGTTACTCTGTTTTGATTCTACGAGTATTAGTATCGTATGACTTTTACGTAAAAAGAGGTCTTTTTGAAAGAATGAAAGTATGTAGTACTTTGGGGTTAAAACCCGGATTTGTCGGCATAAAATGAATTTACTTGGACGTATCGACACTGACAGAGGTTTCCACGGGTATGCTTCCATTGTGATTAATCCTTGGACATACTTGCGATGTGGGATTTCGGGGCATGCGACCATGGTAATATACGATTATTACTCCATGGGCTAGCTCCCCATGAAGACATGTACCCGAGATGAGGGATGCCACGGGCATGTTATATACGATTATTACTCCATAGGCTAGCTCCCCCATGAAGACATGTACCCGAGATGAGGGATGTTACACCCCATAAATTCAAGAGGTTAAGTTAAGAACATACGAAAGGAAATAAGATTTGAATTTTGGAAAGTTGGGTTGGCAAAAGGTTGTGGGCAGACTTTCAGTCAACTTTGGAGTGGTATATCTCCTAGTTCTTTAGGAGTTTTGAAGAGTTTTAAAGGATTAGTATGAAGTTCGTTGAATCTAGTTTCCAACGCAACAAACCGTTCGTCGATAGGACATCGGAGTCAAAAGTTATGGAAGTTTCAAGTTTGGTGCGCAGTCAGGCAAAGCAGCAGTTTTCGGTTCAGTGCAGCGCGGCCGAATCTGAGGCATGGCGCGGTTGTTCTGGGGGTTCGCAGGGGTTGCGGCGCCGGAATGAAGGAACTTTTCTCGGAAGTGGCAGCGCGGCTGAATCTGGAACTTTTCTCGGAAGTGGCGGCACAGCGGATTTTCTTGTGATGGCGGGCAAAAAACAGGGGATATTTTTGTTTTAAACCTATGGGAGGGTGACAAGTGTCCCTCCCATCCTTTTTATCTGAAAGTGGTCCTATTTTAGGGCCAAGTCTTGGAAGACTTGGCCATTTCAGTTCAAACCCTCCCAAGAAAGATCCTCTCCTTCTCTCTTGATTTTGAAGAAAACCTAGCCTAAGAGGAAATTGTTGGAGCGGCAAAAAGGAAAAGTGTGGGTAAACTTGTGGGAAGGCGGTGGGCGATTTTGTGGAAGAGGTGGAAGAAAAGGGGCTTTTGTGGGCTATTCCTTAAGGTAAAAGTTTCCCCTTTCTCTTGGTTATGAGCCTAAGGCTGTTATATTTTAGTAGTATAGATGTGAGCCTGAGGCTGTTATATTTTAGTGATTTAGAATTGAGCCTTAAATGTGGCGTTGGTTATTGAATTTCGGCCTTGGAAAAGGTGGCATAGTAAGTAGAAACAAAGGAAGTACTGTCCAAATTTCCCGTAGAACAAGGGACTTTTCATTAGAATATATTACGTTGAAGCTAGAAGCTAATAGACGTATTATGGTCATTATAGGTTGACATCTACGGACGGCATATTGGACTTGGCAAGTGGATTAAGCAAAAGAGGTATGTAGAAACTTTCTTATCTCTTGAGCATGAGTAGTTATAACTGTTTGGTACGGTAGACGTACGTAATTTAAATGAAGGGAAGTCATTTGATATATTTGACTTGTTTTAAGGATGTCTAGTTGGTTGAGTTAGAGAATTAACTCACGTGTCCTTAAGCAAGAGTTATAAGAACGGTTTATCCTAATAAGGTAGACAAGGATTCCTTGACAGGAAAAAGTTTAGAATACTGGATTTGGAAGGTATTGATTCTTAGACCATTATAAAGATAAGAACTTGTTTCTAAGTTAGGGAAATTGTCTTCTAAGTTAAAGAGACTTGAAGTACTTTGTAAAGTAGTGCGACTTGAATTGAAGAACAAGTCTCTTGGTTATAGAAAGAACAAAGTGGTCTAAGACATAAAGAGTTATAACGACTTTATGGGAAGTTAGTTATGACGGCTTTATAAGAGGTTAAGGAAGTCTTAGTTTCTAAGAAGCATAAAGTTAGTATAACGGCTTTATGGAAAGTTGGTTATAAAACTTTATGGAAGGTTAGAGGAACGGTTTTCGCGAGTAAGGTAAACCAAGATGAAAGAATTGAAACTAAGAAAGGCAATTTGATTTAAAGGCATCAATTGCTTGAGGTCTAAAATGAGGGTCACTTGATTTAGAAGCCGAAGCATATTTCTAATAATATAGTGACTTGTTTGAAATATAGATAAGCCTTGATACTACGGGTGTTAGTATCTTGGGGTCTTATGTGGAAAAGGAATCTTGGAAAGAATAGAAATACATAGTACTTTGGGTTGAATTTCCCCGGACTTGTTAAGTGATATGAAAAGTGCCTAAAGGTCATAAAATGAGATCCATTTTGTATGTTAATGAAAGTCTAAAGAAGTTGTGAACTTACTTGGACGTACCGACAGTGATGTAGGATTCCACGGGTATGCTTCCATTGCCTTCTTATGAGTCTACCGGGACGTACCGACAGTGATGTGGGATTCCACGGGTAGGCTTCCCTGGTCATAGTATGAGTTTACAGACGTCTGAAGCGGTGATGGAGGATTCCGGGTATGCTTCCATGGTCTTAGTATGGGTTCTGGGACATCTATCGGTGATGTGGGATTCCACGGGTATCGCCGTGGACATGCTGCGATGAGGATTCCGAGGCATGTAGTTTGAGGGTAAGAGTATAAATGAGGGTAAATCCCCAAGATCGTTATACCACCGTTTAGTGGATTTGCTACCCACGATGCGAGGAATACCTCACGCGAGTCCTTATGGGCTTATGCGGGTGAAATAGTCCCGTGCGGGCGGATCTGACCTATCGAGGAATACCTCATGCGAGTCCTTATGGGCTTATGCGGGTGAAATAGTCCCACGCGGCGGATCTGACTATCGAGGAATACCTCATGCGGGTCCATACGACTATCACGGGTGAAATAGTCCAGAGTAGGATTACTAAATAAAGTCATGTACCGAGATGAGGATTCCACGGGCATGATATATATATATACATGTATGTCTGTGCGTGAGGTAGGATGCCGCAGGCGCATCACGTGGTTGTATTGTATACATGGTATCGGCGATGTGGGGATTCCAGGCGGAGGATATAGGTATATATGTGTTGTATGTGTGTCTGTGGTGAGGTAGGATGCCACGGACGCATCACACGGTTGTATTGTACTTCTATGGGTATCGGCGATGTGGGGATTCAGGCGCAGGATATAGGTATATCGTGTTATAGGTGTGTACCGACGGTGAGGTAAGTACCACGCGCGTCACGAGTTAGATTTTACACCTGGCGGTGGTGTGATGGGAATCCACGCGCTTTGATATTTGGTGGTGTTCATAGCCCAGTGTGGTATTGTTCATATGTTGAGACAGTGTATAAGGTAAAATTGACTTTCATTATTTCCACTTGATGAGGCACGATTATCGTTAATTTGGTTATCATATATGTCTTCACCGTATTTTCGACTATTATGATTTAAATTACGATACTTTCGATTTGCATACTTGGTACATATTTTGTCTTGACCTCCCGGGAGGCTGCGTTCATCGCGAGTTGAGATACATAGCTGGCGATCCGCTCCGGGTCACGGTTCGATGCTCGGAAAGCTCCATTTCTCGGAGGCTTGTCTTTTGGTGTGGTTCCACGAAGTTATAGACTTTAGTACATTCGGGGTATGGCGGGGCCCTGTCATCCACGATTGTTATGTAAACTCTTAAGTGCGTAGTCATATCTTGTGGGTCACATTAAAAAAAAAAAATTGAGGTAACTGCTTTTGAATTTGTTTATATCCAGGGAGGTAGCCTTATCGGCTAGCCTAATATTTATTTCATTATCAAGTTTATGTATGTTCCGCTGTTTATCTCTGATGTATACCTGTAAGGGTGCGGGTAGGGCACGATGCGGCTTGGTCGGGTCGTGACAAAAGTGGTATCGAGCGATTAGTCCTCGGAAAGTGTCTACGACCGTGTATACAGTAGAGTCTTGATTATTGATGTGTTGTGCACCACATCTATAATCAGGAGGCTGCAGGACATTTAGGATTGGTTTCCATTCTTCTCACCCTAAGATCGTGCGATAGAGCTGTGTGGTTAGGGTCGTCTCTCCCTAACAGGTTATGTTGTTTGCAGCTACGAGAAAGCGTGATGACCGGGAAAGATTATGTGGATTGCGTATCGGGTTGATAATATTTGCGGTATAGTTGGTATTGTGACATCTGACTATACGGATATATGTATGAGGTCACATATGTGTTGCCTAGAATGATTTTAGATTACGAGATTTGGTAAGGACTAAATAGATCTGGGAGGTATGAGCAGTTAAGGAACTCTCATCGAGGTTTTACGTGCTAATTTGAGATAATTAGGAGATGATGAGTTGTCGGAAAAGGTAATGGAACCTTAAGAAGTTTAATTAAGGGACCATAGGAGACTATGTTTGTAAATTAAGCTCGTGGTATGGTTAAGATGATAGTACGGATGAGATCGTGTAGAGTAAGTAATTGTTGTTGTGATCAAGGCGACCTTTGTTATGGTGTTATGAGAAGTTAGTGTACGTTTATGGGTGTGGACTAATGGGCTTCGGTATGCCAAGGTTGACTATAGAGAAAGCGGTTCGATTCGGTGTTAGGTGAACCGGTTATCGATGGGAAGGAATGGAAGTGCTAGTAAAGCGTAAGTTACTACGCCGTTGACATGAAATTTTGGAGTCTATGTGACTTGACCTATTAAAATTATTGAAGGATTTTATGTTAAGTGCCCTTGGAGGTACTTGGAGTTGGTTTGGTGTGGCGGTCATGGCCACGACCTTCCGGATAATTTTAGAAAAGTGTGCAAGACAAGAATAAAATAGGTACGAGTGTTGTCGGCGGAAAGCTGAGGGCGTCTTTGGTAGGTTTTGAAAATCTACATGACTTTAAGGCGGTGCGTGATGATTAGATAATTCTTTGACCGCAAGAGGACCGATGATTTGGGTTGTGACTCCAAAGAAGGTTTATTTAATGGAGATAAGTTCTCTCCCCCACGTAAAGGATAGTTTTGCGTATTATGAGGTTATGTGTACCCATGTTGTTAGACGAAGGATAGAAGACGGGTAAGATCTTCGGTATCGTCATGCCGTAAGTTACACTTTTAGATAACCGAGAGAAAAGTATTGTACGTAGGGGTTGTAAAAGGAAACTGTGTCACTAATTATTAGATTGACTCCAAAAGAACATTCGAGGACGAATGTTTCTAAGGGGGGAAGAATGTTACACCCCGTAAATTCAAGAGGTTAAGTTAAGAACATACGAAAGGAAATAAGATTTGAATTTTGGAAAGTTGGGTTGGCAAAAGGTTGTGGGCAGACTTTCAGTCAACTTTGGAGTGGTATATCTCCTAGTTCTTTAGGAGTTTTGAAGAGTTTTAAAGGATTAGTATGAAGTTCGTTGAATCTAGTTTCCAACGCAACAAACCGTTCGTCGATAGGACATCGGAGTCAAAAGTTATGGAAGTTTCAAGTTTGGTGCGCAGTCAGGCAAAACAGCAGTTTTCGGTTGATGCAGCGCCGCGGCCGAATCTGAGGCGCGGCGCGGAATCTGAGGCAGCGCGGTTGTTCTGGGGTTCGCAGGGTTGCGAGGGCCGGCGCGGAATGCGTAAACTTTTCTCGGAAGTGCGTGCGCCGCGGCCAGTCCATGGCGCCGGTGGGATTTTTGCGATGGCGGTAAAAGCAGGGGATATTTTGTTTTAAACCTATGGGAGGGTGACAAGTGTCCTCCCATCCTTTTATCTGAAAGTGGTCCTATTTTAGGGCCAAGTCTTGGAAGACTTGGCCATTTCATTTCAAACCCTCCCAAGAAAGATCCTCTCCCTTCTCTCTTGATTTTTGAAGAAAACCTAGCCTAAGAGGAAATTGTTGGAGCGGAGGCAAGAAGGAAAAGTGTGGGTAAACTTGTGGGAAGCGCTGGTGGGCGATTTTGACGGAAAGAGGTGGAAGAAAAATGGGCTTTTGTGGGCTATTCCTTAAGGTAAAAGTTTCCCCTTTCTCTTGGTTATGAGCCTAAGGCTGTTATATTTTAGTAGTATAGATGTAAGCCTGAGGCTGTTATATTTTAGTGATTTAGAATTGAGCCTTAAATGTGGCGTTGGTTATTGAATTTCGGCCTTGGAAAAGGTGGCATAGTAAGTAGAAACAAAGGAAGTGCTGTCCAAATTTCCCGTAGAACAAGGGACTTTTCATTAGAATATATTACGTTGAAGCTAGAAGCTAATAGACGTATTATGGTCATTATAGGTTGACATCTACGGACGGCATATTGGACTTGGCAAGTGGATTAAGCAAAAGTGGTATGTAGACACTTTCTTATCTCTTGAGCATGAGTAGTTATAACTGTTTGGTACGGTAGACGTACGTAATTTAAATGAAGGGAAGTCATTTGATATATTTGACTTGTTTTAAGGATGTCTAGTTGGTTGAGTTAGAGAATTAACTCACGTGTCTTTAAGCAAGAGTTATAAGAACGGTTTATCCTAATAAGGTAGACAAGGATTCCTTGACAGGAAAAAGTTTAGAATACTGGATTTGGAAGGTATTGATTCTTAGACCATTATAAAGATAAGAACTTGTTTCTAAGTTAGGGAAATTGTCTTCTAAGTTAAAGAGACTTGAAGTACTTTGTAAAGTAGTGCGACTTGAATTGAAGAACAAGTCTCTTGGTTATAGAAAGAACAAAGTGGTCTAAGACATAAAGAGTTATAACGGCTTTATGGGAAGTTAGTTATGACGGCTTTATGAGAGGTTAAGGAAGTCTTAGTTTCTAAGAAGCATAAAGTTAGTATAACGGCTTTATGGGAAGTTGGTTATAATAACTTTATGGAAGGTTAGAGGAACGGTTTTCGCGAGTAAGGTAAACCAAGATGAAAGAATTGAAACTAAGAAAGACAATTTGATTTAAAGGCATCAATTGCTTGAGGTCTAAAATGAGGGTCACTTGATTTAGAAGCCGAAGCATATTTCTAATAATATAGTGGCTTGTTTGAAATATAGATAAGCCTTGATACTACGGGTGTTAGTATCTTGGGGTCTTATGTGGAAAAGGGATCTTGGAAAGAATAGAAATACATAGTACTTTGGGTTGAATTTCCCCGGACTTGTTAAGTGATATGAAAAGTGCCTAAAGGTCATAAAATGAGATCCATTTTGTATGTTAATGAAAGTCTAAAGAAGTTGTGAACTTACTTGGACGTACCGACAGTGATGTAGGATTCCACGGTTATGCTTCCATTGCCTTCTTATGAGTCTACCGGGACGTACCGACAGTGATGTGGGATTCCACGGGTAGGCTTCCCTGGTCATAGTATGAGTTTACCTGGACGTACCGACAGTGATGGAGGATTCCACGGGTATGCTTCCATGGTCTTAGTATGGGTTCTGGGACATCTTGTCGGTGATGTGGGATTCCACGGGTATCTTGAGTGGATATGCTGCGATGAGGATTAGGGCATGTAGTTTGAGGTAAGAGTATAAATGAGGTAAATCCCCAAGATCGTTATACCACCTGTTTCCGTGGATTTGCTACCCACGATGCGAGGAATACCTCATGCGAGTCCTTATGGGCTTATGCGGGTGAAATAGTCCCATGCGGGCGGATACAGCCTATTCGAGGAATACCTCATGCGAGTCCTTATGGGCTTATGCGGGTGAAATAGTCCCATGCGGGCGGATACAGCCTATGCGAGGAATACCTCATGCGGGTCCATACGACTATCGCGGTGAAATAGTCCCAGGAGTAGGATTACTAAATGAAGTCATGTACCCGAGATGAGGGATTCCACGGGCATGATATATATATATACATGTATGTGTACGCTGACAGTGAGGTAGGATGCCACGGGCGCATCACATGGTTGTATTGTACTTCTATGGTTGTCGACAGTGACGGGGATTCCACGCGGAGGATATAGGTATATATGTGTTGTATGTGTATGCCGTGGTGAGGTAGGATGCCACAGCATCACATGGTTGTATTGTATACATGGTCGGCCGATGTGACGGGATTCCACGGGCGAGGATATAGGTATATACGTGTTATAGGTGTACTGCCGATAGTGAGGTAGTACCACGGCGCACGCGAGTTAGATTTTACACCTAGTCGGTGTGATGGGAATCCCAGCACGCTTTGATATTTGAGTGGTGTTCATAGCCCCGTGTGGTATTGTTCATATGTTGAGACAGGCTGTATAAGGTAAAAATTGACTTTCATTATTTCCACTTCAGTAAGGCACAGTGTACTGTTAATTTGGTTATCATATATGTCTTCAGCTGTATTTTCGACTATTATGATTTAAATTACAGTACTTTCAGTTTTGCATACTTGGTATATATTTTGTACTGACCTCCTTGAAGTGCGTTCATCTGCGCAGGTTGAGATACATAGCTTGCTGATCCGCACTCCTTGGGTCACGGTTCAGTACTCGGAAAGCTCCATTTCTCCGGAGGCTTGTCTTTTGGTGTGGTTCCCTGAAGTTATAGACTTTAGTACATTCAGGGGTATGGCGGGGCCCTGTCCCGTCACAGTTGTTATGTAAACTCTTAGAGGTCTGTAGTCATATCTTGTGGGTCACGTTAAAAAAAAAAAATTGAGGTAACTGCTTTTGAATTTGTTTATATCCAGGGAGGTAGCCTTATCAGCTAGCATAATATTTATTTCATTATCAAGTTTATGTATGATCCGCTGTTTATCTCTGATGTATACCTGTAAGGGTGCCCAGGTAGGGCACCAGTCGCGAGCCCGGGGTCGGGTCGTGACAAGGGATGCCAAGGGCAAGTTATATACGATTATTACTCCATGGGCTAGCTCCCCATGAAGACATGTACCCGAGATGAGGGATGCCACGGGCATGTTATATACGATTATTACTCCAGGGACTAGCTCCCCATGAAGACATGTACCCGAGATGAGGGATGCCACGGGCATGTTATATATGATTATTACCCCATGGATTAGCTCTCCATGAAGTCATGTACCCGAGATGAAGGATTCCACGGGCATGAGATATATATATATGTATTGTATATGTGTACGCCGACAGTGAGGTAGGATGCCACGGGCGCGTCACATAGTTATATATTACACCCACGGCTGTTGGCAGTGATGGGGGATTCCACGGACATGAGATATATATATGTATTATATATGTGTACGCCGACAGTGAGGTAGGATGCCACGGTCGCGTCACATGATTATAAATTACACTTACGACTGCCGGCAGTGAGGAAGGAGTTCCACGGGCATGATTGATATTGCGTGCGTGAGACCATGTTTATATTTGAGTGATGACTTTGAGGGCGTGAGTCCCTGACTTGACATGACTGCTTATATATTGTGTATTGTAGTTTGGTTATCATACATGTCTCCTGTTTTATATAGACTGTTATGATTTCATTACATTATTTTCAGTTTCACATACTTGGTACATGTTATCGACCTCTCGGCCGAAGTGCGTTCATGCCGCAGGTAGAGAGGTACACCGGTTGTTGATCCTCGCTCATAGGATCACGGTTCTGCGTATTGGGAAGCTCCCTTTCTTCGGAGGCTTATCTTTTGGTATGATTCCCTGAGATTGTAGGTTCTTGTACATTCAGGGGTATGGCGGGGCCCTGTCCCATCATAGTTGTTGAAAAAAACTCTTAGAGGTCTGTAGTACTGTTGTGAGTTGGGCTTGTAAAGGATGTAACTGTTCAGATTTTGATATATATGCAGAAAGGTGATCGTTTTGGTTAGCCTGTTTCTTATTTCATATTGTTTCATGTCTATGAGTTTTTATTTCCGCTGATTTTCTTTGATGTATTATCACTAGGGTGCCCGGTGTAAAGCACCAGTCACGGGCCCGAGGTCGGGTCGTGACAATGTTAAAATTGCCTATGCTAGTTGTGATGACCTTTGTTGTGCAAGTGTTTTATTCCTATGCTACCGCGTCTCTCAGTTGGAGGGCCGGTTGTCTTATTGTGAATTTACTTGGATGTACCGACAGTGACGGAAGTTTCCACGGGTATGCTTCCATTGTGGTTAATCCATGGACATGCTTGTGATGTGGGATTCCGGGGCATGCGACCATGTTATATACGATCATTACTCCATGGGCTAGCTCCCCATGAAGACATGTACCCGAGATGAGGGATGCCACGTGCATGTTATATACGATTATTACCCCATGGATTAGCTCCCCATGAAGACATGTACCCGAGATGAGGGATGTCACGGGCATGTTATATACGATTATTACCCCATGGATTAGCTCTCCATGAAGTCATGTACCCGAGATGAGGGATTCCACGGGCATGATATATATATATATATATATATATATGTATTGTATATGTATGCGCCAACGATGAGGTAGGATGCCACCAGCGCGTCACATGGTTATATGTTACACCACGGTATCAGCGGTGATGGAGGATTCCACGGGCAGGAGATATATATATATTTATTGTATATGTGTACGCCGACAGTGAGATAGGATGCCACGGGCGCGTCACATGATTTTAGATTACACTTACGACTGCCGGTAGTGGGCAAGGAGTTCTACGGGCATGATGACTTTGAGGGCGTGAGTCCCTGACTTGACATGACTGCTTACATATTGTGTACTGTAGTTTGGTTATCATACATGTCTCCTGTTTTATATAGACTGTTATGATTTCATTCTGATATTTTCGATTTCACATACTTGGTACTGTTATCGACCTCCTTCAAGTGCGTTAAATCCGCGAGTAGGTAGATCGGTTGTTGATCCTCGCTCATAGGATCACAGTTCTGCGTTTTGGGAAGCTCTGTTTCTCCGGAGGCTTATCTTTTGGTATGATTCCCTGAGATTATAGGTTCTTGTACATTCAGGGGTATGGCGGGGCCCTGTCCCATCATAGTTGTTGTAAAAACTCTTAGAGGTCTGTAGTACTGTTGTGAGTTGGGCTTGTAAAGGATGTAACTGTTCAGATTTTGATATATATGCGAGAAGGTGGCCGTTTTGGTTGCTTTGTTTCTTATTTCATATTGTTTCATGTCTATCGGTTTTTTCGCTGATTTTCTCGATGTATTATCACTAGGGGCCCGGTAAGGCACGATCGCGAGGCGTCGGTCGTGACAAAAATGGTATCAGAGCAGTTAGTCCTCGGAAAGTGTCAACAGACCGTATCTAGTAGAGTCTTGATTATCGACGTGTTGTGCACTACACCTATAATCAGGAGGCTACAGGATATTTAGGATTGGTTTCCATTATTCTCACTCTAAGATCGTGCCTTAGAGCTGTGTGATAAGTTGGACTCCCTCTGACGTATTCTTATGTACCAGTTATGCCTCTACGCAAGGCAACCACGACCCAGAAGGGCAAGGCAGCAGAGAGAGCTGTGAGTAGAGCACAGAGGGTTACCAGGGCACAGACCCAGTCTTTACCTAAGGTAGTACTTCATACGTCGAGTTCTGCGACGCCGCCAGCCCCAACAGAGTTTAGCGCAGCGGCAACAGTTTCTACTGAGGCCATGATATCTGAGCCTCCAGTTCCACGACCAGGAGCCGAGGATATGGATTACAAAGAGATGGCCCAGTTACTAGCTAGGATTGTAGCGAGGCATGAGGACAGACAGGAGCCGGTGGTACCGGTGGTACACCCCAGAGCCGATAGTTTGAGGCTTCGGGACTTCTTGAGTTGCAGTCCACCTGAGTTCTATGGATCGAGAACTGAGGAAGATCCTCAGGAGTTTATTCGACAGCTGCAGCGGATCATGAGAGTGATTAAGGCCTCAGAGGCTGAGTCGGTGGTACTGGGTTCATATCGGCTGCGAGATATTGTAGTCAACTGGTTTGATTCATGGGAACTATCCTGGGGGGAGCATGCATTTCCAGCTGGTTGGGACGAGTTCTCAGAGGCGTTTCTTAACCACTTCTTGCCTCCACAGATGAGGAGAGCCAGAGTGGACAGTTTTATGATGTTGAGACAGAATGGACGGACGGTTCGAGAGTACAACATAGAGTTCGACTCATTAGCTCGGTATGCCCCCACTCTAGTGGCAGACATGGAGGATAGAGTGCACCGATATGTCACGGGACTGGATGATTATCTAGTAGAAGGTTGTACAGGAATAGCTCTTCAGCCGGGCATGTACATTGCCCGCATGCAGGCTTATGCACGAGGCGAGGAGCGTGAGAGTCGACGAAATGGCGAGATTAGCCTGAAGGCGAGGCGAGGTCGCTGGTAACTTTTGAGGCGAACAGCCTCAGCAGCAGGCTAGGTCTACATTTCAGCCGACACAGGGTGCTCCTTCCCGGTCTTCTGGCAGGAGGTTTGATCTGATATTCGGGAGCAGGTCAGGGCTCCAGGGCTGCAGGTTCACAGATACCCGATGATAGTAGCCAGGGGAAGCCCCATTTGCCTCGGTGTGGTCGCTGTGATAGATCCCATTTTGGGGAGTGTCGTACTACTTCGACAGCTTGTTATGCTTGCGCCCAACAGGGCCATTTGGTGAGAGACTGTCCGACCAGAGGTGGCACTGGTGGTATAGCACAGTCTACAGGATCAGTTGCGGGTTCTTCGCCTTCAAAATCTAGGCAGGATGTTCATACATCGACAGGCCATGGCAGAGATCGTGGTGGGAATTTCCAGTTTTAGCGGCCCTTTGAACCGCCTATTTGATTTCAAGTATATCCTTAACCCTCTAGAGACTAGTATGCGTGATAAGATGATTATATGTTAAGTGTTATGTTCGGATAACATTGTGTAAATTGTGTTTAAGACACCTGGTTAGAGGGAAAGGTAGGTTTGGGTGCATGGAGATTGTGAGCCTTAGAATATTGATAACCGTAGAGATCTTAGGTGCAAGGCCGTCTTGAGTAAAAGATTTTACGGGTTATCTTCATCGAGGTACATAGTATATGTGGGGTATATTAGTGTGATAATTCCATGAGTGGTGTGAAATGAAAGTGGGTAATTAAGCTAAGGAGACCACTTGGTTTTCGTAACTTGAATAGTTAGATTGTTCCGGATCGGGAACAAGAGTTTGGTACGAAATAGGTCGGGTTGAGGCCAGACCGCGGGTCAACCCGCAGCCCGGAATGAGGTGGAGTCAATTTGAGGTGGTCCCGCTAGGTGATAGGGTCACGAGGGTGCTAGGCCCAAATTTAGGTAACCATTGTACGAGTTCGTAGACGCATTCGACCAGGACCGGTCGTAAAGGCCGAGAATGGCCTTAAAGGAGATTGAAGCTAGTAATGACCAAGTTTGGAGGTGGTAACTCCAAAGTGCTGAAAACTGAAGCAATGACGGAAATGTGGTACGTGTACTAGAAAGAGTTCGGGTGTACGAGAAGGGTACGACGAGTAAGAGAAGAAGCGAACATGTGTTAAGAGAATGGAAATGATCATTTTGTGAAGTAAAGATGCGAAGGGAGTATCCTTTAGACCATGAGTGGGAGCTAATAGTGTTGTTATACGCTTTAGAGGTGATTCCTCGTTGGCTTGGATTTAAGTATTGCATGTGTGTTATATTATGTCCATTTGTGGCATAATTGGTTTTGTAAGTATAGTAGTGAAGACTATACTGACACATGTGTTTTGGAGACTTAGAAGGAACATTCGGGATGAATGTTTCTAAGGTGGGAAGAATGTTACACCCCGTAGTTCCAGGGTATGTATGTGAGGACGTACGTACGAGAATACGACATTAAGATTGGAAAGGAAGAATGATTTGATTTTCCGACGAAAATTTTTCCGGATTTTGTGAAGGAAAAAGGTTCGAAAATGGGAATTGGATTCCCAGATTTGGTATTTGGACTTCTTGGAATATTAGAGAATTGTGGAATTTTATTTCCAGATTTGGTCACGTGGGGCCCGCGGGGAAAATTTACGGTTTTGTGGGGCCCACGTTGTTTTCAAGATTTTAGCCATTATGGATGTTTCCGGAAGATGAAATATTTTGGACGAATAGGAGGGCGACACGTGTCACCCCCTTAGGTGGCCATGGTGGCCGAAATTGGTGGGACAAGTGGCTAGCCACTTGTCCATGTTGGCCGAAATGGAGAGACAAGTGGCAAGCCACTTGTCTCAAGTTTTTGTGGAACATGTGGATTGTGGGACCTACACACACTTGTCCCCAATCTCTATGTCACGACCCGATCCCGGGCCCGTGACTGGTGCCTTACCCCGGGCACCCTAGTGATACTACATCAGAGAAAACCAGCGGAAATAAAAACTTAAACATGAACATGAGACAAGATAATAAAACAGGCCAACCAAACGGTTACCTTCCAATAAAATATATATAAACAACTCTTTCAAAACGAACAGTTTAATCCTTTTACAAAACCACCTTGCGGTGCTACTGGACCTCTAAGATTTACAACTATGACGGGACGGGGCCGCCATACCCTGAATGTACAAGAACCTACAACTCAGGAACACATACCAAAGATAAGCCTCGAAGGAACGGAGCTTCCAATGCGAAAGGTGATCCTAAGGCGGGGATCGGCGACGATGTACTTACTGCGGCGTGAGCGGCCCCAGAAAGTCGATCTGACAGTACCAAGTATGTGAAAGCGTAAATCAGTAAATGAAATCATAATAGTCTATATAAAGCGGGAGACATGTATGATGACCAAGCTACGATGCATAACATATAACTAGTTACGTCAAGTCGAGGACTCGCCTCCAAATTATCACTCGTGCGTGGAATTTCTTCCTCACTGCCGTGATTTATGATATGACAATACCAAGGAGTATACATGAACACGAGTCCCACGTGTCATAAAAACCGTATAGGACAAGTATAACTACCAGATCCGACCGTACCAATAATATAATGCAACCAAAACACGGCCGTCACGGGGCAAGTGCGAGAGCGGACTACAGGATACCAAGGCGGTCACGTAGCTGGCCGGGGCAAGTCTGGTGACCACCGGGGACAAGGTCGTATCACGAGACTTCGTCCTACTGGCTGAGCGGGGCAAGTCACGGTGACTACAGGGTACCAAGGCGAATCGATCATGAGGCAGGCAATCGAGCCGACCACCGGGGACCAAGGCCGAGCGAAGAAACCTCATGGAGAGCTAGTCCATAAAAATAACAATTCTTGCACTGACGAGGCAATCACCACAAGCATAAGCAAGTTACGCAACAACAAGCATAGGCAAGTTACACAACACAAGCATAGGCAAGTTACACAACAACCAGTATAGGCAAGTTACACAACACAAGCATAGGCAAGTTACACAACTCAAGTTACTTTCATTTTATGCCAAAGTCCGGGTTTTTAACCTAAAGTACTACGTCGTTAAATTCCTTTTAAAGAGATCCATTCCTTTTATAAAAGTCACCCGATGTCCGTAGTATAAAAATAGAGTGCGAACATTGTTAAGTAAACAAAAATGCTTTCCTTTGTAAAAATCAAGTAACAACCTTATTTTCCAAGCGTTCAAGTTTGCCTTAGTTCAAATGCTCAAGTTTCTCATTTTTAGAAAAGGTCTCGTAGTTCATAGTTTTAATCCTTTAAAACATAATTCTCCTTTAATGATTTGAGAAACATATGCCTTATATGTGAGTAGGTTATTCTTGTTTATAATCGATCTTATTAAGCAGCCATGATCTAGGATATGTAATATCATTTTGTCTCATCTTAGCTTCTATGCGGATGGAGGTTTCTCTGGTTTTAATACGATACATCATTATTCAATACATTTTCCTTTATTACGCTGCAGTGGTCTGTCGATACACATTCTGATTTCCGAAATCAGTAAAACATTATCCCTTTAAATAAAACCAAGTACTCATTACTCACGAATGAGGTTTCACAAAAACATTCACATTAAACAAATAAGTTAAGTCTCTTATCTTATAAGATCAAGTCTCTTAACTTCTAACATCGATAAACCATTTTCTTTACCTCTCTTAAGACATTATACCTAACTCCCATAAAGCTAGTATAACTCTTTTTAAAACCTTTAAAACCAAGTGTTACTCTCTTCAAAACGATTTATAAATCTTTTGAAATACATCAAGTTCTTTATTATAACTAGCGATTATAATTCACATCGATTACCTTTTAAGACCACAAAGTATTTTCTTACCTACATAAAGTCGTTATAACAACTTCCCATAAAGCCGTTATAACACTTTATGTTTTTAAAACAATCAAACCACGATTAACACGTATGCGTCTACCGTACTACATAGTTCACACATATCATGCTACAAGAGATAGGAAGAGGTTCACATACCTCGCGGCAGTGCCGACTAATAGCAAAGCGCTCCAGTACTTCAAACCGTCGGCTACTCCTTAAGCCACGTAGATCGCACCACACGTAGTACTTGACCTATAAGGCCACAGCGCTTATTAACATCGTTCCATATTCTACGAAAATTCGACACCTCCCACATGGCGTTAATCTCTCCTTTCTGAGGCCGCTACCAAGCCAACCGGGGTTTGCACGTCTAACCGGGCGTGTACAATTTTACTCGAGAATACTACACAAGTCTCGTAATACTGATCCTATGTAATTCTGATTCGATTCTCTTATTTAAATTCGGGCTTAAGTCGCAAGACATTGCGTAAGTATTATTCGGGCTTAAGTCAAAAGACATTGCCGCATTTATGTTCAATTCTATATATAGTATACTTTAACTATATACTCCTACAACATGTAATTTCCAATTACAATGAAGGTCAAGAATGTTTACCTCGATAAGCCCCAAAATTATCCGAGTTTATATGTCGATCTGAGCAAGGTTTAGCTCCTACTCAGGAGTGCTCCGATCCGCTCAAACAACCCTTAGAAGTTCTAACCAACTACTTATAACTTCAACTACGGGTGAAGATTTACTTAGGGTTTCGTTTTGCGGCGAGGGAAAGTATAATGGTATTTTACAGGCTAGTATAAGTGTAACCTTGGGAATACTACAAGGTATTTGGGCCAAGGTATTTGGACATTATAACAATACTAGGAGAGTATTTCTATACCACTACAAGGGGTATTTATACGAGACAACTAGGCTAGGGGGTACCACTGTGCCACTACAAAGGGGAGGAAACTCTCGGCCAAAGGCCACTAGGAGGAGGAGAGGCTTTGGACGAGAACTACAAGAGGAGGGAGTATTTTGAGACTTAGGTAGATTGCTCAATTTTGGATGAAGAAAGTTCATCAACTAAGGGGTATTTATAGGTCAAGTGAAGGCCAACCAATGGCGAAGATGGTGCCAAGTGCAAGGCAAGTGTAAGGCGAGATTAAGCCATGTGCAACCTTATCCATCTACACAAAAATATCCTACCTAACCGCCGACCAAAATTGGGCAACAAAAAGCGTGCCAGAATGGCCAATTGCCGTCCAACCTCTTCCAATGTGAGGTGACACATATGCCTCCCGTTGGTCCAAAATGTTACGTCTCTCGGAAAAATCCGCAAAAATTATAAATGACATAGCGGAATTTTCCCTACGAAAACTATGGAAGCGTTTAGTCGAAACGACTCTAACCGGGTGTTGTGTACAAATTTCGAATCTATGCCTACTTTAAGGCTCAAATTGTATACGTCGCCTCACGCATACTCTGGAAATACGGTATAACATTCTCCTCGCCTTAGAAACATTCGTCCGAATGTTCCTTCTCGAGCAGATAACGATAGAGTTCTTCTAAAAGTTGCCAACGCCACAATGGCCACGAAACACGCGTAAATACTTACATCCAAGTCTACGAGGAAACACCTCTAACATCACAAACTTTTGTCACCTTGCGCGAGGTTCTAGTGTCACTCCGTGACCCAACAAATGGTGCCGGATCGCGTGCGATTCACGAGGTCTAAAATATACATCCTTCGCACCTTCTCCGTCACAAGAAATGATCATATCTATGCTCGCAATACATGCTCGCCTTTACCTTACTCGTCGTACTCTTCTCGAACACTTGAACTCTTCTAGTATACGTGCCACACTTTAGTCAACGCTTGCTTTCCAACCCTTGGAGCCACTACTCAAACTTGGTCATCTTACTAGCTTCACTTCTTTACTAAGGCCATTCCGGCCTTCACGAACCGATTCTGGTCGAACATACCCACGAACTCATACGATGGTCATCTAAACTGGGCCTAGCACCCTCGTGACCACTACCATGGCGGGACCACCGAGTGACCCACTTTGAAACCGGCGCGGGTTGGCCTCAACATGGCTGACCCGATCCACTAACGCATCACGCTCTTGTTCCCCGACCAGGAACAATCTTACCTCAACAGGTCATGAAAGCTACCACTTCCATTTAACACTACTCAAGGAAATTATCACACAACACATTCTAGGCATAAAATGTATTCGACAAGGATCACTTGCAAAATCACGGTACTCAAGCGACCTTACATCTAAGGTCTCAACATGAAATATTCTAAAGTTCACACTTTCCATGCCCCCATACAAATCCTTTCAACTAGCCAAGCTGTCTAACTCATAACAATCATAACGCTAACCGAACGAAGCACAATAATAAGGTCATCATATCATGCATACAAATCTTTAAAGGGTTAAGGATATACTGAAAATAGGCGGTTCAAAGGACCGCTAAATCGGGAACTTCCACCGCGACCTCTCAGGGGCTGCCGGTGTCTGAACATCTGCTGGCTATGGAAGGTGAAGAACCATAAGCTCACAGTAGTCCATGCTATCTGCCGGTGCTACCCACAGTCGGACAGTCTCTTGCCAGATGGCCCTGTTGGCCGCAAAAATAACAATCCCCCGAGTTAGTACGACACTCTCCTTTATGAAGCTTTCCACAACGGCCACACTGAGACAAGGGCAACCTCATCCGGCGAGCATTCCTGCTCCCCTGAAAATCTGAAACCTGGGAGCCCTGACCTGCTCCTGAATATCTCGAAGGTCCCGAAGGCTGTGGAGGACCACTCTGTACTGGTGGAGGCGCATAACTGGCCTGCTGCTGAGGCGGTCCGCCTCGAAAGTCACCAAAGGACCCTGCTGTTCTGGCCCTCTTCTGCTGACCCTGGTCATTCCGTCGATTTATCCTCTCCTCACATCCCAGTGCATAAGCCTGCATGCGGGCAATGTCCATGCCCGGCTGAAGAGCTACACCCGAACAACTCTCGGCTAGGTGATCATCGAGCCCTGTAACAAATCGGTGCACTCGATCCTCCATACTAGCTACCAACGCGGGGACGTACCGGGCCAATGAGTCGAACTCCACATTGTACTCCGATCAGCGCGGCTTACGTCGTAACACCAAATATCGGTCTGACCGTGCCCTCCTCATCAGTGGAGGCAAGAAATGTTCAAGAAAGGCCTCTGAGATCTCGTCCCATAAAGCTGGAATTTCATGCTCTCCCGAGCTCCACGAATCAAACCCGATCATTGCGGTATCACGCGGTGATGCGAACCTAGGACCACCGACTCGGTCTCCGATGCCTTGATCACTCTCATGATCGGTAGCGCCGGATGAACTCCTGCGGATCATCCTCGTGCCTCGACCCATAAAACTCGCGGCCTCTGACTCGAGAAAATCCCGTAGCCTCGAACTATCTCGATCTAGGGTGAACCATCGTGCTCGGGCTGCTGCGTCCGGCCTATCCTCAAGTCGGCCTGACCACGGCCGTTAATCGGGCCCACTCCTTGTAACTCATCTCCTGCTGCTCGGTGCGGGGTGGAGGCTCGAGTCTTGTGGTCTCTGCCGCTGCTCTACTCGCGACTCCTCTGCTTTGCCTTGCCGCCAGGCGGGTTGTCTTACGCGGAGGCATAACTGGTAAAAACGAAGTACGTCAGAGGGGCCCAATCTTATCAAACAGCTCTAAGGCACGATCTCAGAATGAGAAGAATGGAAACCAATCCTAAATGTCCTGCGACCTCCACGATTATAGATGTGGTGCACAACATCGATAATCAAGACTCTACTAGACACGGTGCGTAGACACTTTCCGAGACTAAGCGCTCGATACCACTTTTGTCACGACCCGATCCCGGGCCCGTGACTGGTGCCTTACCCCGGGCACCCTAGTGATACTACATCAGAGAAAACCAGCGGAAATAAAAACTTAAACATGAACATGAGACAAGATAATAAAGCAGGCCAACCAAACGGTTACCTTCCAATAAAATATATATAAACAACTCTTTCAAACGAGCAGTTTAATCCTTTTACAAAACCACCTTGCGCGATTACTCTGCACCTCTAAGATTTACAACAACTATGACGGACGGGGCCGCCATACCACGAATGTACAAGAACCTACAACTCGGGGAACACATACCAAAAGATAAGCCTCGAAGGAACGGAGCTTCAATGCGCTGAAAGGTGATCCTAAGAGCGGGGATCGGCGACGATGTACTTACTGCGGCGTGAGCGGCCCAGGAGGTCGATAACAGTACCAAGTATGTGAAAGCGTAAATCGTAAATGAAATCATAATAGTCTATATAAGCGGGAGACATGTATGATGACCAAGCTACGATATAACATATAACTAGTTACATCAAGTCGTGACTCACGCTCCAAATTATCACTCGTGCGTGGAATTTCTTCCTCAGCTGCAGCTTTATGATATGACAATACCAAGGAGTATCATGAACACGAGTCCCACGTGTCATAAAAACCGTATAGGACAAGTATAACTACGAGATCCGGTACCAATAATATAATGCAACCAAAACACGGCCGTCACGGGCAAGTGCGAGAGCCGACTACAGGATACCAAGGCGGTCACGTGGTGGCCGGGGCAAGTCTGGTGACCACCGGGGACCAAGGTCGTATCACGAGACCGTCCTACTGAGCAGGGCAAGTGCGGTGACTACAGGGTACCAAGGCGAATCGGTCATGAGGCAGGGCAAGTCGACGAGCCACTGGGGACCAAGGCCGAACGAAGAAACCTCATGGAGAGCTAGTCCATAAAAATAACAATTCTTGCACAACCAAGGCTATCACCACAAGCATAAGCAAGTTCTGCAACAACAAGCATAGGCAAGTTACACAACACAAGCATAGGCAAGTTACAACAACCAAGTATAGGCAAGTTACACAACACAAGCATAGGCAAGTTACACAACTCAAGTTACTTTCATTTTATGCCAAAGTCGGGTTTTAACCTAAAGTACTACGTCGTTAAATTCCTTTTAAAGAGATCCATTCCTTTTATAAAAGTCACCCGATGTCCGTAGTATAAAAATAGAGTGAACATTGTTAAGTAAACAAAATGCTTTCCTTTGTAAAAATCAAGTAACAACCTTATTTTCCAAACGTTCAAGTTTGCCTAATTTCAAATGCTCAAGTTTCACATTTTTAGAAAAGGTCTCGTAGTTCATAGTTTTAATCCTTTAAAACATAATTCTCCTTTAATGATTTGAGAAACATATGACTTATATGTGAGTAGGTTATTCTTGTTTATAATCGATCTTATTAAGCGACCATGATCTAGGATATGTAATATCATTTTGTCTCATCTTAGCTTCTATGCGGATGGAGGTTTCTCTTGGTTTTAATACGATACATCATTATTCAATACATTTTCCTTTATTACGCCGCGGTGGTGCAGTCGATACACATTACGATTTCAAATCAAGAAACATTATCCCTTTAAATAAAACCAAGTACTCATTACTCACGAATGAGGTTTCACACAAACATTCACATTAAACAAATAAGTTAAGTCTCTTATCTTATAAGATCAAGTCTCTTAACTTCTAACATCATAAACCATTTTCTTTACCTCTCTTAAGACATTATACCTAACTCCCATAAAGCTAGTATAACTCTTTTTAAAACCTTTAAAACCAAGTGTTACTCTCCTTCAAAACGATTTATAAATCTTTTGAAATACATCAAGTTCTTTATTATAACTAGCCATTATAATTCACATCGATTACCTTTTAAGACCACAAAGTATTTTCTTACCTACATGGCTGTTATAACCAACTTCCCATAAAGCGTTATAACACTTTATGTTTAAAAACAATCAAACACGATTAACACGTATGCGTCTACCGTACTACATAGTTCACACATATCATGCTACAAGAGATAGGAAGAGGTTCACATACCTCGCGACGAGTGCCGACTAATAGCAAAGCGCTCCAAGTACTTCAAACCGTCGGCTACTCCTTACGCCACGGAGTTCGCACCACCCGTTGTACTTAAACCTTTAAGGCCACAAGGGGCTTATTAACATCGTTCCATTTTCTACGAAAATTCGGCACCTCCGCCAATGGCGTTAATCTCTCCTTTACGCTGCGGCTACCAAGCCAACGAGGGGTTTGCACGTCTAACCGGACGTGTACAATTTTACTCACAGTAATACTACACAAGTCTCATGTCTGATACCTATGTAATTACTGATTCGGTTCTCTTATTTAAATTCGGGCTTAAGTCGCAAGACATTCTGTAAGTATTATTCGAGCTTAAGTCAAAGACATTGCCGCGGTATGTTCAATTCTATATATAGTATACTTTAACTATATACTCCTACAACATGTAATTTCCAATTACAGAAGGTCAAGAATGTTTACCTCGATAAGCCCAAAATTATCCGAGTTTATATGTCGATCCTGAGCAAGGTTTAGCTCTACTCCGAGTGCTCGATCCACTCCAAACAACCCTTAGAAGTTCTAACCAACTTCTACTTATAACTTCAACTACGGGTGAAGATTTACTTAGGGTTTCGTTTTAGCGACTGAGGGAAAGTATAATGGTATTTTCTGGGCTAGTATAAGTGTAACCTTGGGAATACTACAAGGTATTTGGGCCAAGGTATTTGGACATTATAACAATACTAGGAGAGTATTTCTATACCACTACAAGGGGTATTTATACGAGACAACTAGGCTAGGGGGGGGGGTACCCCACGGCTAACCACTACAAAGGGGAGGAAACTCTCGGCCAAAGGCCACTAGGAGGAGGAGGGGAGAGGCTTTGGGAGAACTACAAGAGGGAGGAGTATTTTGAGACTTAGGTAGATTGCTCAATTTTTGGATGAAGAAAGTTCATCAACTAAGGGGTATTTATATGTCATGTGATGGCCAACCAATCGCGAAGATGGTGCCAAGTGCAAGGCAAGTGTAAGGCCAAGATTAAGCCATGTGCAACCTTATCCATCTACACAAAAATATCCTACCTAACCCTTGACCAAAATTGGGCAACAAAAACGTGCCAAGAATGGCCAATTGCCGTCCAACCTCTTCCAATGTGAGGGTGACACATGTCACCCTCCCGTTGGTCCAAAATGTTACGTCTCTCGGAAAAATCCGCACAAATTATAAATGACATAGCCGGAATTTTCCCTACGAAAGCTGTGGAAACGTTTCGTCGAAAAACGACTCTAACCGGGTGTTGTGTACAAATTTCGAATCTATGCCTACTTTAAGGCTCAAATTGTATACGTACGCCCTCACGTACATACTCTGGAAATACGGGGTATAACACTCTACCACACACTTGATTTGATCCTAGCCCTTGATTTCCCTATAAATACACCCCTTGTTGCAAGACTTCTTCATCCACACTTGAATTAATTTCCAAGACTTGAAATACTCCCTCCCCTTTGATAGTGTCTCGGCAATAGCCCTTGATCATTGACCAAAAGTTGTCCAAAAATTCTTAGACTTTTAAGTGTTCTTCCTTGATGTGTTAGGAAGGTTGTTAACCAAGAGTTAGACAAGATTTCACAACCCTAGCCTTAAAAACCCTCCTTGGCCGAAAGTTGCCATATTTAGAACCTAAGTGTTCTTCACTTTTTGGAGTTGGATCTTGAAGAGAAGTTGGTTAGGAACTTCTAAGGGTTGCTTGGAGTGGATTGGAAGGTAAGGAATTGGAGCTAAGAATTCCTACGGATCGACTTTTAATCATTGGAAAATTTTGGGCTTATCGAGGTAATGATCTTTGTCCTTCTATTGTAATTGGAGATTACATGTTGTAGTAGTTTATAATTGAGTATATGATGTATGGAAGGAAGATTGAAAAGAAATGGACTGTTTAGTATATTGTGGGGCAGAATTTTACACGTCCAGTTAGGCGTGTAATCCCCTTTGAGTTGTTGTATTATTGCACCTTAAATGTGGCATGTTGGCTATTGATATCGGGCCTTGAAGAAGGTGGAGGTAAGTAGATACAGGGGAGGTGCTGCCCAATTTTCCGTAGGATAAGGAACATTATACTTAGAAATTTTCTACGAAGAGATCTAGACGTTGATAGACGTGTTTGGTTGTTATATGTGGATATTCTACGCGCGGCATATTCGACTTGGCTAGTGGATTAAGCCGAAGAGGTATGTGATTCTTCCTATTCTCTTGAGCATGATTATTTGTGAAATATATAGTGCGGTAGACGCACGTGTGTTAAAGGAGTTGGATTTCTTTTTTGTGTCCTTGACTTGATTCTAGAGTTAAGTGACTTGATATGAAATGTTAAGGACTTGAATTGTGTAAAAAAGTTGTGGAACCTCATTCGTGAGTAATGGGTACTTGGTCTTTAAAAAAATAAAGTTATCTTGATTTCGGAAATGAGAAAAGTATCGAACAAGCCATTGCAGCGTTAATATAAGAAAATGTATCGACAATCAATTAAATAAAAATGAGTAGAATTTTCCATCTGCATAGAAGCTAAGATAAGACAAAATTGTATTACATTTTCTAGATCATGGCTGCTTTAATAAGATCATTATAAACAAGTATTGATTTTCTTGATTTCCAAAGTAGGAAACTTGATTTCTAAAAGAGAAGAGGCTTTAGAATTTGACGTTAGGAAGCCTAAACTATTTTGAAAAGTATATTGTTACTTGACTTTAAAGAGGAGAAGTGTTTTTGTTTAAAAGGAAGGCATGGTATTGTCTTGATTTGGTTTTAAACGACGGCATGATTTTGTCTTGGTTTATTTTAAAAGGAAGGCACGAAAATTGTTTTGGTTTACTTAAAATGATAGTTACTCTGTTTTGATACTACGAGTATTAGTATCGTGTGACTTTTACGTAAAAAGAGGTCTTTTTGAAAGAATGAAAGTATGTAGTACTTGGGGTTAAAACCCGGATTTTTGGCATAAAATGAGAGTCTAGGAGTATGTTAAAATTGCCTATGCTAGTTGTGATGGCCTTTGTTGTGCAAGTGTTTTATTCCTATGCTACCGCGTCTCTCAGTTGGAGGGTCGGCTGTCTTATTGTGAATTTACTTGGATGTACCGTCAGTGACGGAGGTTTCCACGGGTATGCTTCCATTGTGGTTAATCCTTGGACATGCTTGCGATGTGGGATTCCGGGGCATGCGACCATGTTATATACGATCATTACTCCATGGGCTAGCTCCCCATGAAGACATGTACCCGAGATGAGGGATGCCACGGGAATGTTATATACGATTATTACCCCATGGATTAGCTCCCCATGAAGACATGTACCCGAGATGAGGGATGCCACGGGCATGTTGTCACGACCCGACCTCGGGCCTGCGACTGGTGCCTTACCCCGGGCACCCTAGTGATAAAACATCAGAGAAAATCAGCGGAAATAAAAACTTATAGACATGAAACAATATGAAATAAGAAACAGGCTAACCAAAACGGTCACCTTTCTGCATATATATATAAAAATCCTAACAGTTACATCCTTTACAAGCCCAACTCACAACAATACTACAGACCTCTAAGAGTTTTTATAACAACTATGACGGGACAGGGCCCTGCCATACCCCTGAATGTACAAGAACCTACAATCTCAGGGAAACATACCAAAAGATAAGCCTCCGTTGAAACGGAGCTTCCCAAATACGCAGAAGAACTGTGATCCTACGAACGAGGATCAACAACTGGTGTACCTCTACCTGCGGCATGAACGCAGCCCCCCGAAGGAGGTCGATCGGCAGTACCAAGTATGTGGCCCGAAAATCGTAATAAAATCATAACAATCTATATAAAGCAGAGACATGTATGATAACCAAACTACGATTACACAATATATAAGCGATCATGTAAAGTCGGTGACTCACGCCTCAAAGTCATCACTCAAATATAACCATGGGTCTCACGCGCAATATCAATCATGCGGTGGAATTCCTTCCTCACCGTCGGTGATCTATGATATAATAACACCAAGAGTACACATGAACACGTGTCCCACTGTCATAAAACCGTCTGAGAAATCTGAAGGCATAGCTACGAACCACCTGCATCATCAATGGCCGGGCAAGTCTGAAAGCCGACTACGAGAACCTCTGGTACTAACTATGCTATAAACCGATCGGGGCAAGTACGAAAGCATAGCTACCAGAACCAGCCTGCGTCGCGCATCCGACCGGGGCAAGTACCAAAGCCAACTACCAGATCCGCCTGCGTCACCAACCTCATTCCACCTGCGTCACGAAGCTGACCGGGGCAAGTACGGAAGCCAACTACCAGAACTAACCTGCATCACGTCGCTGACCGGGGCAAGTACGGGGGTTAACTACTAGAACCTCCTGTATCACAAAACTTCATGGAGAACTAGTCCGTGGAATGACACTATAAAGAACTGACCGGGGCAAGTATGAAAGCCAACTACCAGAACCAGCCTGCATCAGCAACGACCGGGGCAAGTACGGGGGCTAGCTACCAGATCCACCCTGCATCACTAAATGTCATGGAGAGCTAGTCCATGGAATAATATTATCAACAGGGAAACGAACCCTCATCATGGCCGCATACCCGTGGACCATCCATCGAGTCAGTATACCATGGACTATCATAGTGGAAGCATACCCGTGGGCCGTCCATCGAGTCAGTATGTCCAAAATGATCACAAATAACTTGACCGGCCCTTCATCGAGAGACGCGGTAACATAAGGATACAACACTTGCACAACAAGGCTATCACAAGCAAACATAGGCAAGTTACTCACACTCAAGGTACTTTCATTTTATGTCAACAATTTGGGTTTTAACCCCAAAGTACTACGTATTTGAACTCCTTAAAAAGATCCATTTCTTTCACAAAAGTCACACGATACTAATACCCGTAGTATCAAAATAGAGTAACTATCATTTTAAGTAAACCAAAACAATGTCCATACCTTCCTTTTAAATAAACCAAGACAAAACCATGCCTTCCTTTAAAACCCACTCAAGACAGTACCATGCCTTCCTTTTAAACAAAAAACACTTCTCCTTTTTAAAGTCAAGTAACAACATACTTTTCAAAATAGTTTAAGCCTCATAACTTCTAAAAAATATCAAGTTACCGTTTTAAATCCAATGATAAAACCATTCTTTCGTTTTCATAAATTCGTTATAACTAACTTCCCATTAAGCTATTATAACACTTTACATTTTAAACCAACCAAGGA
This sequence comes from Przewalskia tangutica, assembly GCA_029844215.1. NCBI lineage: Eukaryota > Viridiplantae > Streptophyta > Magnoliopsida > Solanales > Solanaceae > Przewalskia > Przewalskia tangutica. The sequence goes on from CM056725.1 coordinate 75,135,468, forward strand.
CAACTACTCACATTTCCGAAATCAAGATAACTTTATTCTTTTAAAGACCAAGTACCCATTACTCACGAATGAGGTTTCACAACTTTTTAACACAATTCAAGTCCTTAACATTTCATATAAAGTCACTTAACTTTAGAATCAAGTCAAGGACACAAAAAGGAAATCAAACTTCTTTAACACACGTGCGTCTACCGCACTATATATTTCACAAATAATCATGCTCAAGAGAATAGAAAGAATCACATACCTCTTCGGCTTAATCCACTAGCCATGTCGAGTGTGCCGCGCGTAGAATATCCACATATAACAACCAAACACGTCTATCAACGTCTAGATCTCTTCGTAGAACATTCCTAAGTATAATGTTCCTTATCCTACGGAAAATTGGGCAGCACATCCCCTGTATCTACTTACTGTTCCACCTTTTTCAAGCCCCGATATCAATAGCCAACATGCCACATTTAAGGCACAGTAATACAACAACTCAAGGGGATTACACGCCTAACTGGACGTGTAAAATTCTGCCCCACGATATACTAAACAGTCCATTTCTTTTCAACCTTCTATCCACATATCATAAACTCAATTACAAACTACTACAACATTGTTACACCCCGTATTTTTTTAGGACATGTTTTAAGAATGTACGTAAGAACTCACAAGTGTTAAGATTTGAGACTTGTAAAAATTTATCGGAATTATGAAATTGTCGGAAAACGTAATATTGTGGCGATTGGGAGGGCGACACGTGTCACCCCCCTTATGGTTGCCTTGGACGAATTAGGCAAGGGCTAAAGGGTCATTTGACCTTTGTAGGATGACTAAGTCTTGCAAGTAGTGAGCTTGAGAATATTGACTAAGTCAAAGGGTCCACAAAGGCTTGATATTTAATAAGAGCTCATCCAAGCCACCCATTTGTTCACATCTTGACCCTCCATTGTGCTATATAACACTACTAGTAGCAAGACATTGTCCAACACTTAGAAAAAAATTCAAGAATTTGAAGACTTCACATTGTTGCTCTCGGGTTCTAGCCTTTTAGAAAAGAAAAAAATTTGTTTCTTGTCCATTAAGCTCCACACTTTAAACCAAGGTTCTTGAGTGTATTGTAAGTGTATCTCAATAGAAAAATCTCGGAAAAAGATAGTTTTCGTATTAGTCGCAAGGTGAAAACCTAGTTGCTTTTCTAGGTTTTGTTTGGAAGTTTGAAGGAAAGTTGTTGGTATGGTTCTAAGGGTCTCAAGTAGCGTATTGAAGTGTCTTGAAGGGGCTCTAAGTTGCTAGGTAGCGACTTCGGATTTGGAGTTGGATTAAGATTCGTTGAGGTAATAATCTTGTCTCTTAAGTGTTACAAGATTTCATATTGTTGTTAGCCTTACATTTTACTAGCATGAAGTATGTGTTGAAGTTTTATAAGTGTTATGGATTGTTGTAGCCTAAAATCCGAAATGACATATTAGCCATTTGAAGTTGGATTACAATTTGGTCGTATTTAGAATCGTCGCATGTTACTTACTTGAAGATTATAGTGGTTATAATTGATTGTGACTTGATATCATGCCATGCTAACAACTTGGATTGAAAAGGAAATTGGATAAGAATTGGTATTGTTGTATCCCAAGATTGCCGGATTTACACTTGTTGTTGTATTAGTTTGATATCAATTGTGGGGCGGAATTTTACACGTCTAGTAGGCGTGTAATCCCCTATTGTTAATTGCATTGTTGGGCCTTAAATGTGGCGTGTTTGGTTATTGAATTCGGCCTTGAAAAAGGTGGCAAAGTATGTAAAAACAAAGGAAGTGCTGTCCGATTTTCCGTAGAATTTAGTGACTTTGCACTTAGAATATTCTACGTCTAAAGCTAGAGGTTAATGGACATGTTATGGCCATTATAGGTTGAAGTACTAAGTATAGCGTATCCTACTTGAAGAATGGAATAGCTCAAGGTTGAAGTACTTTGGAGAATTTTGCTACTTGTCGACAATCGTCGCGAGGTATGTGAACCTCTTCCTTCCTTTGGCATGATTTTATGTATGAAATATACATGTAGTAGTATTTCATGTGTTACACCCCGTAAGTCCAGGACATGTATAAGAGAATGTACGTAAGGAATCAAGACTTGAAAATTGGTACGAAAGGAAGAATTGTTTTTCCGACAGAAAATCTTCGGGACGTCGGAAAGGAAAAATGTTCGTTGTTGAGAATTGGATTCTCAAAATACATTATTTGAAAAGTATGGAACTCTTAACCTTATGGAATTTATTTTTACGGATTTGGTCATGTGGGGCACCCGAGGAATTTTACGTTTTGCGGGGCCCACGAGGGTTACGAAATTTTATGGACGAATGAGAGGGCGACACGTGGCACCCCCACATATGGTCTTGGATGAATTAGAGGGAGGGTAAAATGGTCATTGACCATCTTGGAAGATAAGTCTTGCAAGATTGATATTGTTGACTTGTCAACTTGTCCACATGGGCTTAATCCTAGTGAAATTCATCCTAGCCTCACATTTGTTGATATCTAAGCCTCCCATTGTGTTATATATACATAACTAGTAGCAAGACAAGGTCTTGAAGACTTAGAAAAATTTCACAACACTTTGAGCTTGTTATGTTGCTCTCGGGTTTAGGCTAGATCCCACACAAAATTTTTGCAATTTTGATCCATTATTCACAAGACTTAAACCCAAGGTTCCTAAGAGTATTATAAGGTTATCTCAATAGAAAGATTGCGGAAAAACGGCGTTTTCGTATTAGTCGCAAGGCGGAAACTTAGGGAGTTCTTCAACTTTGAAGTTGGAACTTGAAGATGAGTTCTTCATAGGCTTCTAAGGAGTGCTTGGAGCGGATTGGAACCTAAGGAAAGGAGCTAAGAATTGCTAAGGCGCGACTTTGAATCTTGGAAATTTTAAGGGCTTATAAAGGTATAAATTTTGTCGTTTTAGTAGTTAAGACTTACTTATTGTTGTAGCTATGGATATTAGCAAGCATGAGTTATATATTATGAGGTTTGATAAGTGTTGTGGCTATTGGAACCCTAATCCGAAAACTAGCATGTTAGCCCTAAGATTTCAATTCAAGTCGATTATTAGTAAAGTCGTCGCATGTTGTAAAAAGAAGGAAATTGTAGTTGTTGAAGTTGTTTATGACTATATAACATGTTAGACCTTAGAACTTGGAATTGGAAAAGGATTGGAAAGGACTTAGTGTTATTATTTATGTTGGCCGAGAATGGCTAGATTATGGAGCTATTTCGTATGAATTGTGGGCGGAATTTTACACGTATTGTAAGGCGTGTAATCCCCTTTGTTTGGTTGTTGTTTTGAGCCTTAAATGTGGCGTGTTGGTTATTATATTCGGCCTTGAAAAAGGTGGCAAAGTGAGTAGAAACAAAGGAAGTGCTGCCCGATTTTCCGTAGAATTAGAGACCGTATACTTAGTATTATTCTACGTTAGAGACTAGAAGTTGATAGTCTTGTTGTGACCATTATAGGTTGACACTTCTACGTACGGCGTATTCGGCTTAGCTTGTGGATTTAGCCGAAAAGGTATGTGAACTATCTCCTCTTCTAGCATGATTCCTTAAGATAAAGAAAGTATGTCCTACTCCTTAAATGATCCATTCCTTGGTTGTATTTGGATTGCCTAAAATAGAATTTGTTCTATGTACTTCCTTGAGTGTACTTTGATGTTTAAATTGTAAGTTGTATAATCCATTTCCTTAGTGAAGTTTGGATTCTTAAAAGTGAAAGTATTTTACTTAAAGTACATAGAGTCTTGAAAAGGAAGTGGTGTCCAAACCTTTTGGCTAGTGCCTTAGTTCCAAAACCTAAAGGTCATTATAATGACTTTGGGGGAGTCAAAGGAGTGATTTACTTAATTGTTTTACAAGAGGAGAAATGACATGATTTAACAGAAGTAACTTGTTTTAAAGGTGTGAGTTACTTAAGGTTTAAAAGTAGAAGAAACTTGTTTTCTATATATTAAGAGACTCGAAGTATTTTTGAAAGTTAAGAAACTTGATTTGAAAGTTTGTGATACTTGGTTTTAAGTATAAGTCTCTTGGTTATAAAAAGAATGAAATTGTCTAAAAACCATAAAGGGTTATAACGGCTTTATGGTAAGTTGGCTATAACGGCTTTATGGAAGGTTTAGAAAGTTGTCTATTTTGATTAATGGGCATAAGTTGCCTTGATTGTGAAAATTTGAAGTTACTTGATTTCAAGCTTTAAAATGAGTTTTCTAAGAGTGTAGTAACTTACTTTGAAAAATAGACACACCTTGATACTACGGGTGTTAGTATCCTGGGGTATTACATAAAAAAGAGTCTTTTGAAAAGAATGTACGTACATAGTATTTTGGCTTGATTAATTGAGAATTAGTCTAAGTGTGCCTTGATAAGTACTTTGGCTTGATTAATTGAGAATTAGTCTAAGTGTGCCTTGATAAGTACTTTGGCTTGGTTAATTGAGAATTATTCTATGTGTGCCTTGATAAGTACTTTGGCTTGATTAATTGAGAATTGCCTATATGTGCTGGTGATAGCCTTTGAGTGCAAGTATTATGTTTTATTACGTTGCCGCGACTCTCGGTTGGAGGGCCGGCTGTCTTGTTGTAAGTTACTTGGACGTACCGACAGTGATGTGGGATTCCACGGGTATGCTTCCGTTATTTGTAGTACTTGGGTTAAATTCCCGGATTTTTATAAAAGACATGGTAGTGCTTATGTGTTGTTTGACGGCCGGTTGAGATAGGGTAAGAGTATAAGTGAGGGGTAAACCCCCAAGACGCTATACCACCTTCTCCAGGGTAAGAGTATAAATGAGGGGTAAACCCCCAAGACATTATACCCCCTGCGTTACCACCTTCTCCAGGGTAAGAGTATAAGTGAGGGGTAAACCCCCAAGACATTATACCCCCTGCGTTACCACCTTCTCCAGGGTAAGAGTATAAGTGAGGGGTAAACCCCCAAGACATTATACCCCCTGCGTTACCACCTGCTCGTTTTCCTACTTGGCCCGTACAGTTTTTAGGACACAGGTGGGACTTGGTGTTCATGTATGCCTATTGGTGTTATATTATATCATGGACTGCCGGCAGTGAGGAAGGATTCCACGGGCATGATTGATATTATGGGCGTGAGACCCATGGTTATATTTTAGTAATGATTTGAGGCACGCGTCCACGACTTGATATATTTGTTTATGTATTGTATCTTGTAGGGTGGCTATCATACATGTCTTCATTTTGTTTAGATCATATGATTTCATTACATGCATTTCATCGCTTCACATACTTGGTACATTCTTCGTCTCGACCTCCTTCGGTGCGTTCATGTCACACCCCGAACCCCGGGCGTGGTCGTGCCCTACAGGCACCTTCTACCTTAACAACACAAGTAAACTGCGGAAATTAAATAACACCTCATTTTTTTTGTTTTTAAACCAACGTACGTGCAAGGGCAAAGCCGACAAGGCTGCCATATATACATAAACAAAAGACACTACACCGCATACGAGTCCAATCCACATATGAATACAGCACCTTAAGAGTTTTATGAAATATGACGGACAAGGCCCGCCGCACCCATAATCGTACAAAAGTGCATCTTGAAAGAACTCATACCAAAAAGATAAACTCCCGATGAAGGAGCTATCCAAAACTCGCAGGTCCTACACTGCCGATCACCAAGCTGCGTACCTAAACTCGCGGCATGAACGCAGCCGAGAGGTCGATCGAAGAATGTACCAAGTATGTGAAGCGATGAAATGTGAATGAAATCATAATGATCTAAACAAAACAGAGACATGTATGATAGCCAACCTACGATTACAATACATAAGCGATCATATCAAGTCGTGGACGCGTGCCTCAAAGTCATTACTCAAATATAACTATGGGTCTCACGCCCACATCAATCATGCGTGGAATACCTTTCCTGCCGGATCTATGATATAATAACACCAAGGCCGTACTAACTACACTATACAACCAAACCACGAAGCTGATACGGGGCAAGTACGAAAGCCAACTACCAGATACCAAAGCCGTGTCACGTAGCTGACCGGGGTAAGTACGAGGGCTAACTACGGATACCAAGGTCGTATCACGAGACCCGACACTAAACCACGAAGGCGACACGGCAAGTACGAAAGCCAACTACGGATACCAAGGCGTGTCACGCAAATGGCCGGGGCAATCTGAGGGCTAACTACCAGATACCAAGGCCGTATCACGAGACTTCGCCACTAAACTGAACGGGGCAAGTGCGAAGGCTAACTACCAGGTACAAAGGCCGAATCAGCCACGAGACGGGGCAAGTACGAAAGCCAACCACCAGGTACCAAGGCCGAATCAGTAAAACCTCATGGAGAGCTAATCCATGGAATAACACTATCAACAGGAGCGCACCCGTGGAATCCTCCGTCACTGCCGGTACGTCCAAGTAAGATCATAACAAGTCAGCCGGCCCTCCAACGAGAGACGCGGTAGCACAGAAATACAACACTTGCACAACAAAGGCTATCACCACAAGCATAGGCAAATTCAATGTCACAAGCCAAAGTTCTTATCAAGGCACACATGGAATAATTCTCAATTAACAAGCCAAAGTACTTATCAAGGCACACTTAGACTAATTCTCAATTAATCAAGCCAAAGTACTTATCAAGGCACTCTTAGACAATTTCTTAATTTATCAAGCCAAAGTACTAATTAAGGCACACTTAGACAAATTCTCAATTTATCAAGCCAAAGTACTACGTACGTACATTCTTTTCAAGAGACTCCTTTTTGTGTAATGCCCCAAGATACTAACACCCGTAGTATCAAGGTGTGTCTATTTTTTCAAAGTAAGTTACTATACTTTTAGAAACTCATTTCAAAGCTTGAAACCAAGTAACTTCAAATTTTTACAATCTAGGCAACTTATGCCCATTAATCAAAATAGACAACTTTCGAAACCTTCCATAAAGCCGTTATAACCAACTTCCCATAAATCCGTTATAACCCTTTATGGTTTTTAGACAATTTCATTCTTTTTATAACTAAGAGACTTATACTTAACACCAAGTATTACAAACTTTCAAATCAAGTTTCTTAACTTTCAAAATACTACAAGTCTCTTAATATTTAGAAAACAATTTTCTTCTACTTTTAATCCTCAAGTAACTCACACCTTTAAAACAAGTTACTTCTCTTAAATCGTGTCATTTCTCCTCTTTTAAAACCATTAAGTAAATCACTCCTTTGACTCCCTTAAAGTCATTATAATGACCTTTAGGTTTTGGAACTAAGGCACTAACCAAAAGGTTTGGAAACCACTTCCTTTTTCAAGACTCTATTGTACTTTAAGTAAAATACTTTCACTTTTAAGAATCCAACTTCACTAAGGCGATGGATTATACAACTTACAATTTAAACATCAAAGTACAATCAAGGAAGTACATAGAACAAATTCTATATTAGGCAATCCAAGTACAATCGAGGAATGGATCATTTAAGGAGTAGAACGTACTTTCTTTATCTTTAGGAATCATGCTAGAAGAGGAGATAGTTCACATACCTTTTTGGCTCAATCCACAAGCTAAGCCGAATACGCCGTACGTAGAAGTGTCAACCTATAATGGTCACAATAAGACTATCAACTTCTAGTCTCTAACGTAGAATAACACTAAGTATACGGTCTCTAATTCTACGGAAAATCGGGCAGCACTTCCTTTGTTTCTACTCACTTTGCCACCTTTTTCAAGGTCGAATACAATAACCAACACGCCACATTTAAGGCTCAAAACAACAACCAAACCAAAGGTGATTACACGCCTTACAATACGTGTAAAATTACGCCGCACAATTAATACGAAGTAGTTAATGTTCACTAGCCATTCTCGGCCAACTTACAACCACAATTCAAAGTCTTTTCCAATTCTTTTCCAAATCCAAGTTCTAAGGTCTAACATGTTATATAGTTATAAACAACTTCAACAACTACAATTTCCTTCTTTATACAACATGCGACGACTTAAACTAATAATCGACTTGAATTGTAATCTTAAGGCTAAACATGCTAGTTTCCGGATTAGGGTTCCAATAGCCAATATACTTATCAAACTTCATACAATATAACTCATGCTTGCTAATAACCATAGCTACAATCAATAAGTAAATTTAATTGCTAAATCGACAAAATTTATACCTTTCCAAGCCCTTAAAATTTCCAAGATTCAAAGTCGCGCCTTAGCAATTCTTAGCTCCTTTCCTTAGGTTCCAATCTGCTCCAAGCACTCCTTAGAGGCCTATGAAGAACCCATCTTCAAGTTCCAACTTCAAAGTTGAAGAACTCCCTTAGTTTCCGCCTTGCGACTAACGTGAAAATGCGTTTTTTCCGAAATCTTTCTATTGAGATAACCTTACAACACTCTTAGGAACCTTGGTTTAAAGTCTTGTGGACAAAGGAACAAAATTACAAAATTTTCTTGTTGCAAAATCCCTAAAGCCGAGAGCTCTATTTCATGGCACAAATGTGTTCTAATTTTTCTAAGTGTAAATGAGCTAGTCTTGCACTAGTAGTAACCTTATAAAACACAATGGAGGGTTTAGATATCCACAAATGTGAGGTTAGGATGAGTTTCACTTGGATCAAGCCTAGGTGGACAAGTTGACTTGTCAACAATATCAAGCTTTGGAAGACTTATCTTCTACCATGGTCAATGACCATTTTGCCCTTACACAATTTCGACCAAGCCATGTGGAAGGAGTGCCACGTGTCGCCCTCTCATTCGTCCATAAAATTCCGTAACCCTCGTGGGCCCCACAAAAATGTAAAAATTCCTCGGGTGGGCCCCACGTGACCAAATCCGTAAAAATAAATTTCCATAATATTAATAAGTTCCATATTCTTCAAATAATGCATTTTGAGAATCCAATTCTCAACAACGAACATTTTTCCTTTCCAGCGTTCGGAAGATTTTCCGTCGGAAAAACAATTCCTCTTTTCGTACTAATTTACAAGTCTTGTTTCCTTACGTACATTCACTTATACATGTCCTGAACTTACGGGGTGTAACATTCTTCCCCCCTTAGAAACATTCGTCCCCGAATGTTCTTAGTCGGTTGCCAAGCTATACAAACTCTGGCATAAACTCTATACTATGCCTATCAATCAAAACGTGCACAAGACTAACGATGCCACACATGGCCACCACAACATACGTGAACATAATAATGGACCTTCCGTCCGTGGTCCCTTCTCACAAAACTCGAAGGTTACAGTCTTCCCAAACACGGGATCCTTAAAGGTTCCTTTCTTTCCTTACTTGTCATACTTTCCCGTACTTTCAAACTCATCTAGTACACGTACAAAATCTCAAATATTGTTTCTATTCTCCAATCCTTGGAGTTACTATCCAAACTTGGCCATATAGTTACTTACATTCCCGTTAAGGCTCTTCTCGGTCCTTACGACCTAGTTCCAGTGGAACGCATCCACGAACTCGTACAACGATTAACTCAACTTAGGCCTGGCATCCTCGTGACCCTATCACATAGACGGACCACTACCAACTGACATCACCCCATTCCATACTATCGACTGACCCGAAATGAGTCTATAACCCGACTCATCGTCACACTTAACTTCTCATTCTTAGTCTGAAATAAATCTCTCTCTTATCTCAAGGTACTTCTCACCCTATCCTCCCATTCACTAGAGGTTTGTCATATAAGCCAAAGTATTCCTACTGTACAATCTTCCCTATTGGTCTTACACTGTCATGGGGCAATTTCTACGTGTGAACTCTACACAACTCTAGTCTCAGTTCACTTATCATTCTTGTCAATATTCTTAACTTTTCACTTTACTAATCAAAGTATCCCTACCTCTGGGGTACTATCACCTTACAACTCTAGCAACAAAGGGAAAACATATACGCTAGGGCAAAATCTGAATCTAACAATGCACGTATGATTCAAAAGAATCGAAATATACCTGTAACCCCGTGCGATGTCGCCTCCTGATCCTGCCCAGTAGTCGCGTCATCTCTGCGGTTCGAAGGACCGCCAGAACTATAAACTCCACCCTGACCTCTACCACGGCTGGCTAACATCTGAACACCCTGCCCTGGGGGACGCACAGCTGTGGAGGAAAGGGAATCAACCATCGGCCTCATAGGCTGAGCCACCTCACCGGTGCCCCTTCTAAAAGGACATACCCTCAGTATATGGCCCGGATGGCCACAATAATAACAAACACCTGTGCTAAGATGGCATTTCCCCAAATGACGCTTACTACAATGGAAACACTGAGGAATAAGTGGCCTCGACTGAGAAAATCCCCTGCTCCTTTGAGAACCTCGACCCCTGGAGCTCGGACCGGCTCCTAAATACCTTGTGGGATCAAATCTCCCACCTGTGAGCTGCGGGGGTATGTACTGGGTAGGCTGGGACGAATATCTCACTCGCTGCTGAGGCAGCTCGTCCAAAAACTCACCGGGATAACCAACCGGTCTAGCCCTCTTACGCAGATCTCCGCGTTGGCCCTCTACCCTCTGTACACCTGTCTGTACTGGCCGAATAACCTCCTGCTGAGGAAACTGTAGCACTGCTATCTTGGTCAATAACATAATGGCTTCCTTCATGACCCTAAAGTCTTCCCCTAACTGAGAAACTGTAGGCTCTGGTGCTGTGGTCTCAAAACCTGGCGCAGAAGAACTCGCCGACTGTGGTACATCATCTGGTATACCCTGGGCATAAGCCCTATCAACTCTCTGAGTCTGACTAGTAGCTCCTGCTACTCCTTTGCCCTTCTGGGCGGCTGTTGCTCTCTTTGGAGGCATAACTGTAACACAAAATTACGTCAGAGAGGAATTATCTTACTAACACAGCTCTAGGGCACGATCTTGGAGTGAGAAGAATAGAAACCAACTCCTAAATGTCCTGTAGCCTCCTGTTTATGGGTGTGGCGCGCAACACACCGATAATCAAGACTCTACTAGACACGGTCTGCAGACACTCCGAGGACTGACCTCCTTCGGGGGGCTGCGTTCATGTCACACCCCGAACCCCGGGCCCGTGACTGGTGCCCTACCTGGGCACCCTTCTACCTTAACAACACAAGTAAACTGCGGAAATTAAATAACACCTCATTTTTTTTTTGTTTTTAAACCAACGTACGTGCAAGGGAAAAGCCGACAAGGCTGCCATATATACATAAACAAAAGACACTACACCGTATATGAGTCCAATCCCACATATGAATACAGACCTCTAAGAGTTTTACTGAAATATGACGGGACAAGGCCCCGCCGTACCCATAATCGCATAAAAGCACATCGAAAGAACTCATACCAAAAAGATAAACTCCGAACGTAGGAGCTATCCAAAACTCGAGCGGTCCTACACTGCCGATCACCAAATCAAGGTACCTAAACTGCGGCATGACGCAGCCCGAAGGTCGATGCGAAGAATGTACCAAGTATGTGAAGCGATGAAATGCGTAATGAAATCATAACAGTCTAAACAAAACAGGAGACATGTATGATAGCCAACCTACAGTACACAATACATAAGCAGTCATATCAAGTCAGGGACGCATGCCCTCAAAGTCATTACTCAAATATAACTATGGGTCTCACGCCCAAAACATCAATCATGCCCGTGGAATACCTTCCTCACTGCCGGCAGTCTATGATATAATAACACCAAGGCCGTACTAACTACACTATACAACCAAACCACGAAGCTGATACGGGGCAAGTACGAAAGCCAACTACCAGATACCAAAGCCGTGTCACGTAGCTGACCGGGGCAAGTACGAGGGCTAACTACCAGATACCAAGGCCGTATCACGAGACTTCGACACTAAACCACGAAGCTGACACGGGGCAAGTACGAAAGCCAACTACCAGATACCAAGGCCGTGTCACGCAGCTGACCGGGGCAAGTACGAGGGCTAACTACCAGATACCAAGGCCGTATCACGAGACTTCGCCACTAAACTGAACGGGGCAAGTGCGAAGGCTAACTACCAGGTACCAAGGCCGAATCAGCCACGAGACGGGGCAAGTACGAAAGCCAACCACCAGGTACCAAGGCCGAATCAGTAAAACCTCATGGAGAGCTAATCCATGGAATAACACTATCAACAGGAGCGCACCCGTGGAATCCTCCGTCACGCCGACGCGTCAGTAAGATCATAACAAGTCAGCCGGCCCTCCAACGAGAGACGCGGTAGCACAGAAATACAACACTTGCACAACAAAGGCTATCACCACAAGCATAGGCAAATTCAATGTCACAAGCCAAAGTTCTTATCAAGGCACACATGGAATAATTCTCAATTAACAAGCCAAAGTACTTATCAAGGCACACTTAGACTAATTCTCAATTAATCAAGCCAAAGTACTTATCAAGGCACTCTTAGAAAATTTCTCAATTTATCAAGCAAAAGTACTAATTAAGGCACACTTAGACAAATTCTCAATTTATCAAGCCAAAGTACTACGTACGTACATTCTTTTCAAGAGACTCCTTTTTGTGTAATGCCCCAAGATACTAACACCCGTAGTATCAAGGTGTGTCTATTTTTTCAAAGTAAGTTACTATACTTTTAGAAACTCATTTCAAAGCTTGAAACCAAGTAACTTCAAATTTTTACAATCTAGGCAACTTATGCCCATTAATCAAAATAGACAACTTTCGAAACCTTCCATAAAGCCGTTATAACCAACTTCCCATAAATCCGTTATAACCCTTTATGGTTTTTAGACAATTTCATTCTTTTTATAACTAAGAGACTTATACTTAACACCAAGTATTACAAACTTTCAAATCAAGTTTCTTAACTTTCAAAATACTACAAGTCTCTTAATATTTAGAAAACAATTTTCTTCTACTTTTAAACCTCAAGTAACTCACACCTTTAAAACAAGTTACTTCTCTTAAATCGTGTCATTTCTCCTCTTTTAAAACCATTAAGTAAATCACTCCTTTGACTCCCGTAAAGTCATTATAATGACCTTTAGGTTTTGGAACTAAGGCACTAACCAAAAGGTTTGGAAACCACTTCCTTTTTCAAGACTCTATTGTACTTTAAGTAAAATACTTTCACTTTTAAGAATCCAAATTCACTAAGGCGATGGATTATACAACTTACAATTTAAACATCAAAGTACAATCAAAGAAGTACATAGAACAAATTCTATATTAGGCAATCCAAGTACAATCGAGGAATGGATCATTTAAGGAGTAGAACGTACTTTCTTTATCTTTAGGAATCATGCTAGAAGAGGAGATAGTTCACATACCTTTTTGGCTCAATCCACAAGCTAAGCCGAATACGCCGTACGTAGAAGTGTCAACCTATAATGGTCACAATAAGACTATCAACTTCTAGTCTTTAACGTAGAATAACACTAAGTATACGGTCTCTAATTCTACGGAAAATCGGGCAGCACTTCCTTTGTTTCTACTCACTTTGCCACCTTTTTCAAGGTCGAATACAATAACCAACACGCCACATTTAAGGCTCAAAACAACAACCAAACCAAAGGGGATTACACGCCTTACAATACGTGTAAAATTCTGCCCCACAATTAATACGAAGTAGTTAATGTTCACTAGCCATTCTCGGCCTTACAACCACAATTCAAAGTCTTTTCCAATTCTTTTCCAAATCCAAGTTCTAAGGTCTAACGTGTTATATAGTTATAAACAACTTCAACAACTACAATTTCCTTCTTTATACAACATGCGACGACTTAAACTAATAATCGACTTGAATTGTAATCTTAAGGCTAAACATGTTAGTTTCCGGATTAGGGTTCCAATAGCCAATATACTTATCAAACTTCATACAATATAACTCATGCTTGCTAATAACCATAGCTACAATCAATAAGTAAACTTAATTGCTAAATCGACAAAATTTATACCTTTCCAAGCCCTTAAAATTTCCAAGATTCAAAGTCGCGCCTTAGCAATTCTTAGCTCCTTTCCTTAGGTTCCAATCCTCTCCAAGCACTCCTTAGAGGCCTATGAAGAACCCATCTTCAAGTTCCAACTTCAAAGTTGAAGAACTCCCTTAGTTTCCGCCTTGCGACTAACGTGAAAATGCGTTTTTTCCGAAATCATTCTATTGAGATAACCTTACAACACTCTTAGGAACCTTGGTTTAAAGTCTTGTGGACAAAGGAAAAAAATTACAAAATTTTCTTGTTGCAAAATCCCTAAAGCCGAGAGCTCTATTTCATGGCACAAATGTGTTCTAATTTTTCTAAGTGTAAATGAGCTAGTCTTGCACTAGTAGTAACCTTATAAAACACAATGGAGGGTTTAGATATCCACAAATGTGAGGTTAGGATGAGTTTCACTTGGATCAAGCCTAGGTGGACAAGTTGACTTGTCAACAATATCAAGCTTTGGAAGACTTATCTTCTACCATGGTCAATGACCATTTTGCCCTTACACAATTTCGACCAAGCCATGTGGAAGGAGTGCCACGTGTCGCCCTCTCATTCGTCCATAAAATTCCGTAACCCTCGTGGGCCCCACAAAAATGTAAAATTCCTCGGGTGGGCCCCACGTGACCAAATCCGTAAAAATAAATTTCCATAATATTAATAAGTTCCATATTCTTCAAATAATGCATTTTGAGAATCCAATTCTCAACAACGAACATTTTTCCTTTCCGGCGTTCGGAAGATTTTCCGTCGGAAAAACAATTCCTCCTTTCGTACTAATTTACAAGTCTTGTTTCCTTACGTACATTCACTTATACATGTCCTGAACTTACGGGGTGTAACAGTTCATGCCGCAGGTTTAGGTACGCTGTTTGGTGATCGGCAGGTGTAGGACCCTGCTCAGAGTTTTTGGGATAGCTCCATTTGTTCAGGAGTTTATCTTTTTGGTATAGTTCTTTCAGTACAGGATTTTGTACAGTTATGGGTATGGCGGGGCCTTATCCCGTCATAGTTCAGTAAAACTCTTAGAGGTCTGTATTCATATGTGGGATTGGACTCATGTACGGTGTAGTGTCTTTTGTTATGTATATTATATGGCAGCCTTGTCGGCTTTACCCTTGCACGTACGATTGGTTTTAAAAAAAAAAGAGGTGTTATTTAATTTCCGCAGTTTACTTAGTTGTTACGGTAGAAGGGTGCCCAGGTAGGGCACCATCCACGCCCGGTTCGGGCGTGACAGAGTGGTATCAGAGCATTCAGTCCTCGGAATGTCTACAGACCGTGTCTAGTAGAGTCTTGATTATCGGTGTGTTGCGTGCCACACCCATAAACAGGAGGCTACAGGACATTTAGGAGTTGGTTTCTATTCTTCTCACTCTAACATCGTACCATAGAGCTGTGTTAGTAAGATAATTCCTCTCTGACGTATGGTTGTGTTACAGTTATGCCTCGAGGGAGAAGCGCCTGAGAAGGGCAAGGAGTAGATGCTAGTCGGACTCGGAGAGTTGATAGGGCTTATGCCCGTGGTATACCGGATGTTGTGCGCGATCGGCATGAAGTTCTTCTGCGCGAGTTTTGAGACCCAGACTGAGCCTCCGGTTTCGGTTAGGAGAAGACTATAGGTCGTGAGGGAAGCAATTATGTTATTAACAAGATAAGCGGTGCTACGGTTTCATCAGCGGGAGGTTATTCGGCGATGCAGACAGTGTACAGAGGGTAGAGGGCCAACGCGGAGATCAGCGTAAGAGGGCTAAACCGGTTGGTTATCCCGATGAGTTTTTGGACGAGCTGCCTTAGCAGCGAGTGAGATATTCGTCCCAGCCTACCCAGTACATACCCCCGCAGCTCACACGTGGGATATTGGACTCCACAAGGTATTTAGGAGCCGGTCCAAGCTCCAGGGGTCGAGGTTCTCAGAGGAGCAGAGGATTTTCTCGGTCGAGGCCACCTATTCCTCAGTGTATCAGATGTGGTAAGCGCTATTCGGGAAATGCCGTTATGGCCTGTGAGTTTGTTTTTGTTGTGGCCGTCCGCCATATTCGGAGGATGTCCTTTTAGAAAGAGCACGGTGGTGGCTCACCTATGAGGCGATGGTTGATTCCCTTTCCTCCACAGCTGTGCATTCCCCAGGGTAGGGTGTTCAGATGTTAGCCAGCCGTGGTAGAGGTCAGGGTGGAGTTTATAGTTCTGGCGGTCCTTCGAATCGCAGAGATGACGTGACTACAGGGCAGGATCAGGAGGCGACATCGCACGGGGTTACAGGTATATTTCGATTCTTTTGAAATCATACGTGCGTTAATAGATTCAGATTTTGCCCTAGCGTATATGTTTTACCTTTGTTGCTAGCAGTTGTAAAGTGATAGTACCCCAGAGGTAGGGATACCTTGATTAGTAAAGTGAGAAGTTAAGAATGTTGACAAGAATGGTAAGTGAACTGAGACTATAGTTGTGTAGAGTTCACAAGTTGTAATTGCCCCATAACAGTGTAAGACCAATAGGGAAGAATGTACGGTAGAAATACTTCGACCTATGTGACGAACCTCTAGTGATTAGGGGGATAGGGTGAGAAGTACCTTGAGATAAGAGAAAGATTTATTTCAGACTAAGAATGAGAAGTTAAGGGTGACGCTGGGTCGGGTTGTGGACTCATTTCGGGTCAGCCGGTAGTATGGAATGGGGTGATGTCAGTTAGAAATGGTCCCGTTATGTGGTAGGGTCCCGAGATGCGAGGCCCAAGTTTAGTTAATCGTTGTACGAGTTCGTGGATGTGTTCCACCGGAACCAGGCCGTAAGGGTCGAGAAGAGCCTTGACGGGAAAGTAAGTAACAAAATGGCCAAGTTTGGATAGTAACTCCAAGGATTGGAGAATAGAAACAATATTTGAGATTTTGTACGTGTACTAGATGAGTTTGAAAGTACGAGAAAGTATGACAAGTAAGGAAAGAAAGGAACCTCTAAGGATCCCGTGTTTTAGAAGACAGTAACCTTCGAGTTTTGTGAGAAGGGGTCACGGATGGAAGGTCCATTGTTATGTTTACGTATGTTGTGGTGGCCATGTGTGGCATCGTTGGTCTTGTGGAGTATTGATTGATAGGCTTGGTAAAGAGATTATGCCGGAATTTGTATAGCTTGACAACCGACTAAGAACATTCGGGGACGAATGTTTCTAAGGGGGGAAGAATGTTACACCCCGTAAGTCCAGGACATGTATAAGAGAATGTACGTAAGGAATCAAGACTTGAAAATTGGTACGAAAGGAAGAATTGTTTTTCCGTAAAATCTTCTGACGCGTCGGAAAGGAAAAATGTTCGTTGTTGAGAATTGGATTCTCAAAATACATTATTTGAAAAGTATGGAACTCTTAACCTTATGGAATTTATTTTTACGGATTTGGTCATGTGGGGCCCACCCGAGGAATTTTACGTTTTGCGGGGCCCACGAGGGTTACGAAATTTTATGGACGAATGAGAGGGCAACATGTGGCACCCCCACATATGGTCTTGGACGAATTAGAGGGAGGGTAAAATGGTCATTGACCATCTTGGAAGATAAGTCTTGCAAGCTTGATATTGTTGACTTGTCAAATTGTCCACATGGGCTTAATCCTAGTGAAATTCATCCTAGCCTCACATTTGTTGATATCTAAGCCTCCCATTGTGTTATATATACATAACTAGTAGCAAGACAAGGTCTTGAAGACTTAGAAAAATTTCACAACACTTTGAGCTTGTTATGTTGCTCTCGGGTTTAGGCTAGATCCCACACAAAAAAATTGCAATTTTGATCCATTATTCACAAGACTTAAACCCAAGGTTCCTAAGAGTATTATAAGGTTATCTCAATAGAAATATTGCGGAAAAACGGCGTTTTCGTATTAGTCGCAAGGCGGAAACATAGGGAGTTCTTCAACTTTGAAGTTGGAACTTGAAGATGAGTTCTTCATAGACTTCTAAGGAGTGCTTGGAGCGGATTGGAACCTAAGGAAAGGAGCTAAGAATTGCTAAGGCGTGACTTTGAATCTTGTAAATTTTAAGGGCTTATAAAGGTATAAATTTTGTCGTTTTAGTAGTTAAGACTTACTTATTGTTGTAGCTATGGATATTAGCAAGCATGAGTTATATATTATGAGGTGTGATAAGTGTTCTTGCTATTGGAACCCTAATCCAAAAACTAGCATGTTAGCCCTAAGATTTCAATTCAAGTCGATTATTAGTAAAGTCGTCGCATGTTGTAAAAAGAAGGAAATTGTAGTTGTTGAAGTTGTTTATGACAATATAACATGTTAGACCTTAGAACTTGGAATTGGAAAAGGATTGGAAAGGACTTAGTGTTATTATTTATGTTGGCCGAGAATGGCTAGATTATGGAGCTATTTCGTATGAATTGTGGGGCGGAATTTTACACGTATTGTAAGGCGTGTAATCCCCTTTGTTTGGTTGTTGTTTTGAGCCTTAAATGTGGCGTGTTGGTTATTGTATTCGGCCTTGAAAAAGGTGGCAAAGTGAGTAGAAACAAAGGAAGTGCTGCCCGATTTTCCGTAGAATTAGAGACCGTATACTTAGTATTATTCTACGTTAGAGACTAGAAGTTGATAGTCTTGTTGTGACCATTATATGTTGACACTTCTACATACGGCATATTCGGCTTAGCTTGTGGATTTAGCCGAAAAGGTATGTGAACTATCTCCTCTTCTAGCATGATTCCTTAAGATAAAGAAAGTATGTCCTACTCCTTAAATGATCCATTCCTTGGTTGTATTTGGATTGCCTAATGTCACGACCCGACCCCGGGACCGCGACTGGTGCCCTACCTGGGCACCCTTACAGGTAAACATCAGAGAAAAATCAGCGGAACATACATGAAACTTATAAATAAAACATCGGAATTAATACAACAGGTTAGCCGATAGGGCTACCTTCCTGAACATATATAAAAACAACCGAAGCAGTTGCCTCATTTCTTTTACAAACTGACCCACAATATGTGACTACAGACCTCTAAGAGTGTTAACATAACCACTGTGGCGGGACAAGGCCCCGCCGTACCCCTGAATATACATAGCCATGACAACTCCGGAACATTGGAGCCATCTCAAAATGTTGAACCAGGATCCTAAGCTCGCGGATCCATAACTGTGTACCTAAACCTGCGGACATGAACGCAGCCGAAGAATTCGATCAACAGTGCGAATATGGAGCGAAATAACGTCTGATGGCGGATCATAATCGTACAAAAGAATGACAAGGACAAGTATAAAAATACATACCAGATCCTGCCGTGTCATTACCACTTATGAACTTAATTTCACATCAATATCTTTTTTCATTCCATTAAGAGTTATAGCCATATCTTACGTACTTACTTAGGAGAAGTCATTAAGTTCATTTCTGTCTAACTTACTTATCTTTCATAACATAGTCCGCCCACTACGGAGGGACACATATACTACCCCAAACCGGGGACGATCGATCACACAATATCAAAGCATGCGTGGAATCCCCAATCACCGCCGACGGCTAAAAGTGTAAAACATAACCATGGGTCTCACGCCCACAAAATCAATCAAAAGCAGTGGTATAACGTGCGGGGCTTGCCGCCATTTATACTCTTACCACGGAGAAGGTGGTAAAGCGGGGTATAACGTCTTGGGCTTGCCCGCCATTTATACTCTTACCACGAGAAGGTGGTATAACGTCTTGGGGCTTGCCGCCATTTATACTCTTACCCTATCTCGACGGTCGTCAAATAACACATAAAGCGGGTGAGTGCAGCGTCTGGGATTTACCCTCACTTATACTCTTACCCCGGAGAAGGTGGTATAACGTCTTGGGGCTTGCCTCATTTATACTCTTACCCTAACTCAACCGGCCATCATACATAACATAAGCCCTATCGGCTTATCATCATACATGATAAGCACCACCACACCACATAACATGCATAAGCACTACCGACTTATCATACATAACATAAGCACTACTTATCATACATAACATAAGCACTACCGACTTATCATACATAATATAAGCAAGTTAAGAAATCCCTAACTTCTTATTAGCTTGTTCATATACACTCATTTTGTTTACTTAAGGCACTAACATGTCATTATAAAATCCAGAATTTAACCCAACGTACTACGTGCCTCTACTCCTTTAAAATGATTCTCTTTCAAATAAAACTTCCAAGATACTAATAACCGTAGTATCAAGTCATATCTACTTTTCACGACAAGTCACAATACTTTTTAGAAATACATTTATAGGCTTCTAAATCAAGTGACTTCTTTCTTTAAAACTTTAAGCAATTTGTACCTTTAAAACAATTTGCCCTTCTTTATTTCAAATCATTTCTTTGCTTACATTCTTCAAGAAAACCATTCTTTTAATCTTCCATAAAGTTGTTATAACCAACTTCCCATAAAGCCGTTATAACTCTTTATGTCTTAGACAAATTCATTCCTTTTATGACCAAGAAACTTATACTTTCAATTCAAATCACATAGCTTTCAAAATACTTCAAGTCTCTTATCTTTTAAGAAAACAAGTTCCTTAACTTTAGAAAGGCAAGAAATCAATACTTTCCAAATCAAGTATTCTATACTTTTAAATCAATTCATTTCTTCCTTTAAGAATCAAGTCTCATAACTTGAAAAATAAAGTCCCTTATCCTTTTAACAATTGAGGTCCATAGTCTTAAAACTTCATACGTAAATCCTTATAAATTAAGTAACATATACTTGGTGCGTTGTGAATAAGTTATACTTATTTATAACCATCTTAATCAAGTAGCCATGATCTAGAAAATGTAATACAATTTTGTCTTATCTTAGCTTCTATGCAGATGGAGAATTCTACTTGTTTTAACATAATTAATTGTCATTACATTTTCCTTTATTAACGTTGCAATGGCTTGTTCGATACTTATTCTTATTCGTGCCGTAAATTAGCCAAGTCAACTTGGCTCCAAAATACCTCCTAACGACTCTTACCAACATCCCCCATAAGACTTGGTAAGAACTTAGGATAACTTATACATAACCTTTACGTAGAGTAAATCAACATACATACCTCTTAACTTCTAAGAGTAGAAGGAAATCATGAAATATTACTACATGTATATTCCATACATAGAATCATGTCAAAAGAAGGAAGAGGTTCACATACCTCGCGACGATTGTCGACAAGTAGCAAAATGCTCCAAAGTACTTCCACCTTGAGCTTTTCCATTCTCCAAGTAGGATACGCTATACTTAGTACATCAAGCTATAATGGTCACCATACGTCCATTAACCTCTTACTTCATACGTAGAATATTCTAGGTGCTAAGTCGCTAAATTCTACGGAAAATCGGAAGACACCTCCTTTGTTTTTACTTACTTTGCCACCTTTTTCAAGGCGAATACAATAACCAAACAGCCCCGATTGGCTCACAATTTCTATAAGGTACTCAATACAAATAAAACTAAAGCACCCCAATTGGCTCACAATTTAGAAAGTAGTCCAAATTCGGCCACCTTGAGTTCAACCTTACCAATTCTTATCAAATTTCCATTTCAATCCAAATTGGTAGCATAACACGATATCAAGTCATATTTGATAATAATAACCATAATCTTTAAGTAAGTAACATGCGACGATTTAGTAACGACTAAATTGTAATCCAACTTAACATGGCTTACATACATTTCGAATTTTCCAAGGCTACAATCAATCCAAAATCCTTATAAACTTCAACACATATACTACATACTAGCAACATGTAAAGCTAACAACAAAATAAATAATCTTGTAACACTTTCAAAGAACAAGATTATACCTCCACGAATCTCAATCTAACTTCCAAATCCGAAGTCGCTCCCTAGTTGTTTAGAACCTCTCCAAGACACTTCAATCCGCTAGTTGAGACCCTTAGAACCATACCAACAACTTTCCTTCAAACTACCCCTCCAAAACCTAGAAAGCCACTAGGTTTTCACTTTGCGACTAATACGAAAACTCTCTTTTTCCGAGATTTTTCTATTGAGATTGTAACGACCCGCTCCGGGGCCCGTTACTGGTGCCTTATCCCGGGCACCCTAGTGATACAATCATCAGAGAAAACCAGCGGAAAAAAAAATAAAACTTTAAACAAGAAACAAGATATATGAACATAAAAGCAACCCAACCAGTTACCTTCAATAACATAAATAAATACAACTCTTTCAAAACGAGCAGTTTAATCCTTTTACAACCACGCCTACAAGATACTACACCTCTAAGATTTACAACAACTATGACGGACAGGCCCGCCATACCACAATGTACAAGAACTACAACTCGTGGAACACATACCAAAAGATAAGCCTCCGAGAAACGGAGCTTCCCAAAACTGAATCGAGATCCTAAGAGCGAGGATCCACGGCCGTGTACCTACACTGCGGCATGAACGGCCCCGGCGAGGTCGATAACAGTACCAAGTATGTGAATCGTAAAAATCAGAATGAAATCATACTAGTCTATATAAAGCGGGAGACATGTATGATAACCAAACTACGATTCACAACATAAAAGCGATCATGTCGATCGAGGACTCGCCTCAAGTCATCACTCAAATATAACTATGGGTCTCACGCCACAACATCAATCATGTTCGCATCATGGCGCGTGCCGGAATTCTGCATCGGTGTAGACATGTCCATGATGCAACAATAATACCAATGCCACGTACCCCGAATTCTACCTCGGTGTGAACACGTCCATGTGACATCAACAATAATATCTTTGGGTGATCAACCACGCTGCGTAACATGCCGAATTCTACCTCGGTGTAGACATGTCCATGTAACCACAATAACAATATATCGGGTAATCAACCCGGCGCGTGGCGCGTGCCCGAGTCTGCGTCGGTGTAGACATGTCCACGTGATATCAACAACAAGACAAGAATCAAAATGGAAACATACCGTGGAATTCTCCATCACCGCCAAAGACGCCCAAGTAAGTTCTCAACAAGTCGACCGGCCCTCTATCGAGAGACGCGGTAACACAGAAATACCACATTTGCACAACAAAGGCTATCATCACAAGCATAGGCAAGTTTCACAACAACAAGCATAGGCAAGTTTCACAACAACAAGCATAGGCAAGTTTCACACAACTCAAAGTACTTTCATTTTATGCCAAAGTCCGGGTTTTAACCCTAAAGTACTACGTACGTTAAGTTCTTTTAAAAGAGATCCATTACTTTTATAAAAGTCACCCGCTACCGTAGTATTAGAATGACCAACCCACATTCCTTTTCAAAATCAAGTAACAACATTCTTTCCTAAGTTCGGTTTGCCTAGTTTGATTACTCAAGCTTCTCATTTTCAAATGCTCAAGTCACTTATTTTAGAAAGGTTTCATAACTCATAGTCTTAATCTCTTTTAAAACAATTGAGTAACATATGTCATATATGTGAGTAGTTTATTCTTGTTTATAACGATCTTATTACAGCAGCCATGATCTAGAAAATGTAATATCATTTTGTCTCATCTTAGCTTATGCAGATGGAGTTTACTGGTTTTAATACAACACATCATTATTCAATACATTTTCCTTTATTAACGCTGCAGTGGTCTGTCGATACACCTTCTGATTTCCGAAATCAGTAAAACATTATCCTTTTAAAAACCAAGTACTCATTACTCACGAATGAGGTTTCACACAAACATCCATATTAAAACAAATAAGTTAAGTCTCTTATCTTATAAGATCAAGTCTCTTAACTTCTAACATCAGTAAACCATTTTCACCTACATAAGGTCGTTATAACTAACTTCCCATAAAGCTATTATAACACCCTATGTTTTAAACCAACCAAATCACTTAGCACATGTACGTCTACCGTACTACATAGTTCACAACAATCATGCTAGAAAAGATAGGAAGAGGTTCACATACCTCGCGACGATTTATCGACAATAAGCAAAATGCTCCAAGTACTACAACCTTGCTAGCCCTTTCCACTCCTCGAGTAAAATACGCTACTCTTAGTACTTTCACCTCGATAAGCCCATAATTATCCAAGTTATAATGTCGATCCTGAGCAAGGTTTAGCTCCACTCCGTGCGCTCCAAACCACTCCAAACAACCCTTAGAAGTTCTAACCAACTTCTACTCAAATACTTCAACCAACTATGAAGATTTCCTTAGGGTTTCGGTTTGAGACTAAAAGGACAAAAGGTAGTATTTCCGGGCTCTACGTAAAGAGGTATCTTTGGAATACTACAAGGTACAAGGCTAAGGTCTTTTGGGCAGTATAACCCTACGAGGGGAGTCTTTCTCTACCACCACAAGGGGTATTCTACGAACCCAACTAGGCAGTGGGGTACCCACGGCAAGGCACCACAAAGGGGAGGAGGAGGCCTCGGCAAGACTCTCAAAAGAGGGGATGAGTTGGACGAACTCAACACTAGAGGAGGAGGATTTTAGGCTTGGAAGGGTTCATTTGTGGATGAAGAGTTCATCAACATAAGGGGGGTATTTATAGCAAAACCAAAGGCCAACCAATGGCCAAGATCAAGCCATGTGCAAGGCAAGTGTAAGGCCAAGATCAAGCCAAGTGCACCCTAGACCCTACTCCTTAAAACCCTCACAAATATCTACACAAATATCTACCACAACTTGCCCCCTCAAATCGGCCAAGTGCGCGCTTTCCATTGTAGGGTGACACATGTCACCTCCCGTTGGTCCAAAATGTTTCGTCTCTCGGAAAAATCCAAAAATAAGAAAAGATATAGCCGAATTTTCCCTCAAGTTATGTAAAACGTTTCGTCAAAAGACGACTCTAACCGGGTGTTGTGCACAAATGTAAAATCGGCCAAGGGTGCCACATGGGGGTGACACGTGTCGCCCCCCGATTCGCCCAGAATATTTCGTCTTCCGAAAATATCCAAAATACCGGAAATCTCAAAAACAAAGCGGGCCCACAAAAGTAGAATTTCTCCGTGGGCCCACGTGACCATTTCCAAAATAAAATCTCAAAATTCTAATATAATCTATGAAGTCCAAATACCAAATCTGGGAATCAATTCCCATTAACGAACCTTTTTCTTCACAAATAACGGAAACTTTTCCGTCGAAAACTCACATCTTTCTTTCTTTTCAAAATTTCTGCCGTACTCTCGTACGTAAGTCCACACATACATACCCTGCAACTACGGGGAATAAAATTCTCCTCGCCAGAAACATTCGTCCGAATGTTCCTTCTCAATCGGATAACGATGAAGTTCCTCTAACAAGTTGTCAACGCCACGGCAGCGCGAAATAACACAAGTGCTCTTATTTCCTTACTCGTAGTGCCGCTTCTCGAACACTTGAACTCTCCCAGACGTACCATACTTCATCATTACTTGCTCCGAAAATCTGCGGAGTCACTACCTCAAACTTGGTCATCATACTAACTTCAATCTCCTTAAGGCCATTCCGGCCTCACGATCCGCCTCGGTCGAACATATCCACCAACTCATACGATGGTCATACAAACTTGGGCCTAGCATCCTCGTGACCCTACCACTGGCGGGACCACCGAACTGACCCCACCCCAAACCGGGTTCTGGTTGACCCGCAAATGGTCCTCAACCCGACCCCAACGCGCGAACTCTTGTTCCCGATCCTAACAATCTTACTAATTCACATCATGAAAGCTACCACTTCCATCTCACACTACCCACTGACTTATCACACAAATAAATCCCACGTATACCACTACTCGATAAAGGGTCAAACATAAAATAAATCTTTAACTCAAGACGACCTTACCACTAAGGTCTCGGCCGTGACATAGTCTAAGGTTCACTTACCATGCCCATACGTATCCTCCCAACTAAGCATGTTTTCTAACTCATAATTAACACAACGCTATTCGTACATAGCACATAATAATGAGACCATCATAACAAGCATACCAAAACTCTAGAGGTTAAGGATAAACACGCTCCGCTCACTCTAATCATAGGCACCGCCTGCAGTATCGTATGAAAGCGATGAACCAGCCATCGATCCGGTGGTGAGTCGTAACATCCGTGCTACCCTTGGTGGACGATTCCTGCAAAATGGCCCGCTGTGCAAAAATAACAAGCTCCTCGCACCACGACACTCCGAAATGCGGTCTACCACATCGACCACCGAGGTAGGGGTGACCGTGAGCGCCACCTTACTTCCTCGAAACTCAACCCTTGGAGCCACGACCGCTCCGAATACTCAAGGTTGTGGAGGACCACTGCATCGGGCGGAGGTACAAAACTAGTATCTTTCTTTGAGGCGGTCCGCCTCGAAAGTCACCAAAGGACCACGTTGTTCGGCCTCTTCTGCGATCTTGGTCATTCCGTCGACCTCTCGTGCCTCACATCCGGTCGTGAGCTGCATGCGGGCAATGTCCATGCCGGTGAAGGGCTACTCTGGAACATGCCTCGGCATGTAATCATCGAGCCTCAGAACATATCGGTGCACTCGATCCTCCATACTAGCTACCAACGCTGGGCGTCACGGGCGATGAGTCGAACTCCACATTGTACTCCCGAACCGTCGCGCTCTGTCTAAGCATCAAAAATCTGCCGGCGTGCCTCCTCATCTGCGGAGGCGAAGTGCGTGAGAAAGCCCCAAAACTCATCCCATACTGCTGGAGTGCATGCTCTCCCGGGAAAGCTCCATGAATCAAACCAATCATTGCGGTATCACGCGGCCGTCACGAACAAAGGTCACAGACTCGGTCTCACGAAGCCTTGATCACCCGCGTGATCCGTCAGCTGCGGATGAACTCCTGCGGATCATCCTCGTGCCTCGACCCATAAAACTCTGGCGGGCTCTGACTCGTAAAGTCCGTAGCCTCAAACTATCTCGCTCGGGGTGAACAATCGGTGCTCTGAATTGGGCCAGGCTGCTGCGTCGGCCTATCCTCATATCGGCCACGACCACGGCGGCCAAAGAATCGCCATCTCGCGTAACCCATCTCCTGCCCTGTGTGGGATGGAGGCTCAGTCTTGTCGGGCTGCGCCCTCGTACTCCTCTGTATCTCACTAGCGGCGCCGGTGCGCCGCCTGGCTCTGGTTGCACGCGGAGGCATAATCGTAAAAGCGAGATACGTCGGAGGGTCCAACTTACAACATACTCTAAGGCACGATCTCGTAATGAGAAGAATGGAAACTAATCCTAAATGTCCTGCGACCTCACGATTATAGATGTGGTGCACAACACATCGATAATCAAGAACTACTGAACACGATGCGTAGACACTTTCCGAGGATTAATCGCTCACGATACCACTTTTGTAACGACCGCTCGGGGCGTTCTTCGTGCCTTATCCGGGCACCTAGTGATACAATCATCGAGAAAACCAGCGGAAAAAAATAAAACTTTAAACAAGAAACAAGATATATGAACATAAAGCAGCCAACCCAATCGGTTACGCTTCCAATAACATAAATAAATACAACTCTTTCAAAGCGAGCAGTTTAATCCTTTTTACAACCACGCTTGCAACA
The DNA here is from genome assembly GCA_029844215.1 of Przewalskia tangutica. Taxonomy (NCBI): domain Eukaryota; kingdom Viridiplantae; phylum Streptophyta; class Magnoliopsida; order Solanales; family Solanaceae; genus Przewalskia; species Przewalskia tangutica. The sequence continues at coordinate 75,162,928 of CM056725.1, forward strand.
AGCACTCTGCACCTCTAAGATTTACAATAACTATGACGGGACGGGGCCCGCCATACCCCGAATGTACAAGAACTCTGACTCGGGAACACATACAAAGATAAGCCTCGAGAAACGGAGCTTCCCAAAACGCCGAATCGAGATCCTAAGAGCGAGGATCCACGACCGATGTACCTCTACTGCGGCATGAACGGCCCGAAGGAGGTCGATCTGGCAGTACCAAGTATGTGAAATCGTAAAATCAGAATGAAATCATACTAGTCTATATAAAGCGGGAGACATGTATGATAACCAAACTACGATTCACAACATAAAAGCGATCATGTCGATCGGGGACTCGCCTCAAGTCATCACTCGAATATAACTATGGGTCTCACGCCCACATCAATCATGTTCGCGTCGGCGCGTGCCGGACTGCGCCGGTGTAGACATGTCCATGATGCAACAATAATACCAATGCCCGGCCACATGCCGGAATTCTACCTCGGTGTAGACGCGTCCATATGACATCAACAATAATATCTTTGGGTGATCAACCTGCGCGTAGCCACGTGCCCCGGAATTCTACCTCGGTGTAGACATGTCCATGTAACCACAATAACAATATATCGGGTAATCAACCGGCCGCGTGGCCGCGTGCCGGAGTCTGCGTCGGTGTAGACATGTCCATGTGATATCAACAACAAGACAAGAATCAAAATGGAAACATACGTGGAATTCTCCATCACCGCCAAGACGTCCAAGTAAGTTCTCAAAAGTCGGACCTCTATCGAGAGGCGGTAACCGTAAATACCACATTTGCACAACAAAGGCTATCATCACAAGCATAGGCAAGTTTCACAACAACAAGCATAGGCGAGTTTCACAACAACAAGCATAGGCAAGTTTCACAACAACAAGCATAGGCAAGTTTCACCTGACTCAAAGTACTTTCATTTTATGCCAAAGTCGGGTTTTAACCCCAAAGTACTACATCGTTAAGTTCTTTTAAAAGAGATCCATTACTTTTATAAAAGTCACCGCTTCGTAGTATTAGAATGACCAACCCACATTCCTTTTCAAAATCAAGTAACAACATTCTTTTCCTAAGTTCCAGGTTGCCTAGTTTCATTACTCGCTTCTCATTTTCAAATGCTCAAGTCACTTATTTTAGAAAGGTTTCATAACTCATAGTCTTAATCTCTTTTAAAACAATTGAGTAACATATGTCATATATGTGAGTAGTTTATTCTTGTTTATAACGATCTTATTACAAAGACCATGATCTAGAAAATGTAATATCATTTTGTCTCATCTTAGCTTTCATGCGGATGGAGGTTTCTCCGGTTTTAATACAATACATCATTATTCAATACATTTTCCTTTATTAACGCCGCAGCGTGGTCCTGTCGATACATACGATTTCCAAATCGGAAACATTATCCTTTTAAAACCAAGTACTCATTACTCACGAATGAGGTTTCACACAAACATCCATATTAAAACAAATAAGTTAAGTCTCTTATCTTATAAGATCAAGTCTCTTAACTTCTAACATCAGTAAACCATTTTCACCTACATAAGGTCGTTATAACTAACTTCCCATAAAGCTATTATAACACCCTATGTTTTAAACCAACCAAATCACTTAGCACGTACGTCACCGTACTATATAGTTCCACAACAATCATGCTAGAAAAGATAGGAAGAGGTTCACATACCTCGCGACGATTTATCGACAATAAGCAAAATGCTCCAAGTACTACAACCTTGCTAGCCCTTTCCACTCCTCGAGTAAAATACGCTACTCTTAGTACTTTCACCTCGATAAGCCCATAATTATCCAAGTTATAATGTCGATCCTGAGCAAGGTTTAGCTCCACTCCGTGCGCTCAAACCACTCCAAACAACCCTTAGAAGTTCTAACCACTTCTACTCAAATACTTCAACCAACTATGAAGATTTCCTTGGGGTTTCGGTTTGAGACTAAAGGACAAAAGGTAGTATTTCCTGCTCTACGTAAAGAGGTATCTTTGGAATACTACAAGGTACAAGGCTAAGGTATTTTGGGCATTATAACAATACTAGGGAGTATTTCTATACCACAAAGGGGTATTATACGAAACAACTAGGCTAGGGGTACCCCAGCCAAGGCACCACAAAGGGGAGGGAGGAGGCCTCGGCCAAGACTCTCAAAAGAGGGGATGAGTTGGGCGAACTCAACACTGTATGAGAGGAGGATTTTAGGCTTGGAAGGTTTCATTTGTGGATGAAGAGTTCATCAACATAAGGGGTATTTATAGCAAAACCAAAGGCCAACCAATGGCGAGATCAAGCCATTTGCAAGGCAAGTGTAAGGCGAGATCAAGCCAAGTGCACCTAGACCCTACTCCTTAAAACCCTCACAAATATCTACACAAATATCTACCACAACTTGCCCTCAAATCGGCCAGTCTTGCATCTTCCATTGTGAGGTGACACATGTCACCCTCCGTTGGTCCAAAATGTTTCGCCTCTGGAAAAATCGCAAAAATAAGAAAAGATATAGCCGAATTTTCCCTCGAAGTTATGTAAAGCGTTTCGTCAAAAGCGACTCTAACAAGGTGTTGTGCACAAATGTAAAATCGGCGAGGGTGCCACATGGGGTGACACGTGTCGCCCCGATTCGCCTGAATATTTCGTCTTCCAAAATATCCAAAATCGGAAATCTCAAAAACAAGCGGGCCCTTGGCAGTAAATTTCTCGTGGGCCCACGTGACCATTCAGAAAATAAAATCTCAAAATTCTAATATAATCTATGAAGTCCAAATACCAAATCTGGGAATCCAATTCCCATTAACGAACCTTTTTCTTCACAAATAACCGGAAACTTTTCCGTCGAAAACTCACATCTTTCTTTCTTTTCAAAATTTCTGCCGTACTCTCGTACGTACGTCCACACATACATACCCTGCAACTACGGGGTATAACAGAGATACACTTACATAACACTCATGAACCTTGGTTTAAAGTGTGGAGTTGAATGGATAAGGAACCAATCTTTTTCCTTTTTAAAATGCAAGGAACCCGAGAGCACATTTGCTTGTTCCTCCAATTCTCTTGAAATTTTGCTAAGTATGGAAGCTTGTCTCACTACTAGTAGTATTATATAGGGACATGGAGGGTCAAGATGTGTACAATTGGGTGGCTAGGATGAGGTCTAAGCAAATATCAAGCCTTAGTGGGTCCATTGACTTAGTCAATATTGTCAACTCTTTCTTGCAAGACTTGTTCATCAAAGACTTATGGTAAAAGACCATTATGGGCATGCCTAAATTCGTCAAGGCATTCTAAGGGGGTGACACGTGTCGCCTCCCATTCAATCCTGATATTACGTTTTCCGACAAATTCATAATTCCGATAAATTTTTACAAGTCTCAAAATCTTAACATTATGAGTTCTTACGTACGTTCTTAAAACATATCTTGCAAATACGGGGTGTAACATTCTTCCCCCCTTAGAAACATTCGTCCTCGAATGTTCTTTCGGAGTCAACTTATAATTACCGACATAGTCTCCTGTCAAAATCCCGACATACCAACAATGCCACACATGGCCTAATATCTCGCACACGTATAATCGTCCATCATAAGCCCAAAAGAGATTATCCTTTCGTACTTCCAACTCATACTAGCATACATACATAACTTCCATACCTTCCCGGTACCTAGTTAGTCTTTACCAATTCTTGGTAATTTAAAATTATTCTAGGCAACACGTGTCTGACCCTCATACATAACTCCGTATAGATGTATGTCACAATACCAACTATACTATAATCATTACCAACCTGGATACGCAATCCACATAGTCATTCCTGGTCACTGCGCTTTTCGTGAAATGCGATCAACATAACTCGTTAGGGAGGGACGACCACAACAACACAAATCTATCGCACGATCTCGAGTGAGAAGAATGGAAACCAATCCTAAATGTCCTGCAGCCTCACGATTATAGATGTGGTGCACAACACACCGATAATCAAGACTACTACTGACACGGCGTGCAGACACTTTCCGAGACTAATCGCTCGATACCACTTTTGTCACGGCGACCGGGATCGCGGCGGTGCCCTACTTGGGCACCGCTACGAATAAACATCAGAGAAAAATCAGCGGAACATACATGAAACTTATAAATAAAACATCGGAATTAATACAACAGGTTAGCCGATAGGGCTACCTTCCTGAACATATATAAAAACAAGCAAGCATTGCCTCGCTTTCTTTACAAAGCGACCCACAATATGTGACTACAGACCTGCAGAGTGTTAACATAACCATCGTGGCGGGACAAGGCCCCGCCGTACCTGAATATACATAGCCATGACAACTCGGAACATTGGAGCCATCTCAAAATCGTGAACCGAGATCCTAAGCTCGCGGATCCATAATCGTGTACCTATACTGCGGGCGTTAACGCAGCCCGAAGAAGTCGATAACAGTACAGAATATGGAGCGAAATAACGTCTGATAAATGTATCATAATCGTACAAAAGAATGACAAGGACAAGTATAAAAAATACATACCGGATCTGCCGTGTCATTACCACTTATGAACTTAATTTCACATCAATATCTTTTTTCATTCCATTAAGAGTTATAGCCATATCTTACGTACTTACTTAGGAGAAGTCATTAAGTTCATTTCTGTCTAACTTACTTATCTTTCATAACATAGTCCGGCCCACTACGGAGGGACACATATACTACCACAAATCGGGGCGCGATCGATCACGCAATATCAAAGCATGCGTGGAATCCCCATCACGCCGACGACTAAAGTGTAAAACATAACCATGGGTCTCACGCCACAAAATCAATCAAAGCAGGTGGTATAACGTGCGGGGCTTGCCGCCATTTATACTCTTACCCGGAGAAGGTGGTAAGCGGGGTATAACGTCTTGGGGCTTGCCCTCATTTATACTCTTACCTGGAGAAGGTGGTATAACGTCTTGGGGCTTGCCCGCCATTTATACTCTTACCCTATCTCGTTGGTCGTCAAATAACACATAAAGCGGGTGGTGCAGCGTCTCGAGGATTTACCCTCACTTATACTCTTACCTGGAGAAGGTGGTATAACGTCTTGGGGCTTGCCCTCATTTATACTCTTACCTAACTCAACCAGGCCATCATACATAACATAAGCCCTATCGACTTATCATACATAAGATAAGCACCCAATTTACTATACATAACATAAGCACTACCGACTTATCATACATAACATAAGCACTACCGACTTATCATACATAATATAAGCAAGTTAAGAAATCCCTAACTTCTTATTAGCTTGTTCATATACACTCTCATTTTTGTTTACTTAAGGCACTAACATGTCATTATAAAATCCGAATTTAACCCAACGTACTACGTGCCTCTACTCCTTTAAAATGATTCTCTTTCAAATAAAACTTCCAAGATACTAATAACCGTAGTATCAAGTCATATCTACTTTTCACGACAAGTCACAATACTTTTAGAAATACATTTATAGGCTTCTAAATCAAGTGACTTCTTTCTTTAAAACTTTAAGCAATTTGTACCTTTAAAACAATTTGCCCTTCTTTATTTCAAATCATTTCTTTGCTTACATTCTTCAAGAAAACCATTCTTTTAATCTTCCATAAAGTTGTTATAACCAACTTCCCATAAAGCCGTTATAACTCTTTATGTCTTAGACAAATTCATTCCTTTTATGACCAAGAAACTTATACTTTCAATTCAAATCACATAGCTTTCAAAATACTTCAAGTCTCTTATCTTTTAAGAAAACAAGTTCCTTAACTTTAGAAAGGCAAGAAATCAATACTTTCCAAATCAAGTATTCTATACTTTTAAATCAATTCATTTCTTCCTTTAAGAATCAAGTCTCATAACTTGAAAAATAAAGTCCCTTATCCTTTTAACAATTGAGGTCCATAGTCTTAAAACTTCATACGTAAATCCTTATAAATTAAGTAACATATACTTGGTGCGTTGTGAATAAGTTATACTTATTTATAACCATCTTAATCAAGTAGCCATGATCTAGAAAATGTAATACAATTTTGTCTTATCTTAGCTTCTATGCAGATGGAGAATTCTACTTGTTTTAACATAATTAATTGTCATTACATTTTCCTTTATTAACGCTGCAATGGCTTGTTCGATACTTATTCTTATTCGTGCCGTAAATTAGCCAAGTCAACTTGGCTCCAAAATACCTCCTAACGACTCTTACCAACATCCCCCATAAGACTTGGTAAGAACTTATGATAACTTATACATAACCTTTACGTAGAGTAAATCAACATACATACCTCTTAACTTCTAAGAGTAGAAGGAAATCATGAAATATTACTACATGTATATTCCATACATAGAATCATGTCAAAAGAAGGAAGAGGTTCACATACCTCGCGACGATTGTCGACAAGTAGCAAAATGCTCCAAAGTACTTCCACCTTGAGCTTTTCCATTCTCCAAGTAGGATACGCTATACTTAGTACATCAAGCTATAATGGTCACCATACGTCCATTAACCTCTTACTTCATACGTAGAATATTCTAGGTGCTAAGTCGCTAAATTCTACGGAAAATCGGACAGCACCTCCTTTGTTTTTACTTACTTTGCCACCTTTTTCAAGGCCGAATACAATAACCAAACAGCCCCAATTGGCTCACAATTTCTATAAGGTACTCAATACAAATAAAACTAAAATGCCAATTGGCTCACAATTTAGAAAGTAGTCCAAATTCGCCACCTGAGTTCAACTTACCAATTCTTATCAAATTTCCATTTCAATCCAAATTGGTAGCATAACACGATATCAAGTCGTATTTGATAATAATAACCATAATCTTTAAGTAAGTAACATGCGACGATTTAGTAACGACTAAATTGTAATCCAACTTAACATGGCTTACATACATTTGAATTTTCCAAGGCTACAATCAATCCAAAATCCTTATAAACTTCAACACATATACTACATACTAGCAACATGTAAAGCTAACAACAAAATAAATAATCTTGTAACACTTTCAAAGAACAAGATTATACCTCCACGAATCTCAATCTAACTTCCAAATCCGAAGTCGCTCCCTAGTTGTTTAGAACCTCTCCAAGACACTTCAATCCGCTAGTTGAGACCCTTAGAACCATACCAACAACTTTCCTTCAAACTACCCCTCCAAAACCTAGAAAGCCACTAGGTTTTCACTTTGCGACTAATACGAAAACTCTCTTTTTCCGGGATTTTTCTATTGAGATACACTTACATAACACTCATGAACCTTGGTTTAAAGTGTGGAGTTGAATGGATAAGGAACCAATCTTTTTCCTTTTTAAAATGCAAGGAACCCGAGAGCACATTTGCTTGTTCCTCCAATTCTCTTGAAATTTTGCTAAGTATGGAAGCTTGTCTCACTACTAGTAGTATTATATAGGGACATGGAGGGTCAAGATGTGTACAATTGGGTGGCTAGGATGAGGTCTAAGCAAATATCAAGCCTTAGTGGGTCCATTGACTTAGTCAATATTGTCAAGCTACTCTTGCAAGACTTGTTCATCAAAGACTTATGGTAAAAGACCATTATGGGCATGCCTAAATTCGTCAAGGCATTCTAAGGGGGTGACACGTGTCGCCTCCCATTCAATCCAATATTACGTTTCCGACAAATTCATAATTAGATAAATTTTACAAGTCTCAAAATCTTAACATTATGAGTTCTTACGCACGTTCTTAAAACATATCTTGCAAATACGGTGTAACATTCTTCCCTTAGAAACATTCGTCTCGAATGTTCTTTCGAGTCAACTTATAATTACTGACATAGTCTCTGTCAAAATCGACATACCAACAATGCCACACATGGCCCTAATATCTCGCACACATTATAATCATCCATCATAAGCCCAAAAGAGATTATCCTTTCGTACTTCCAACTCATACTAGCATACATACATAACTTCCATACCTTCCTACTAGTGAGTCTTTACCAATTCGTGGTAATTTAAAATTATTCTAGGCCACACGTGTCTGACCCTCATACATAACTCCGTATAGATGTATGTCACAATACCAACTATACTATAATCATTACCAACCTGGATACGCAATCCACATAGTCATTCTGGTCACGCTTTGCCTTTCGTGTTTGCAATCAACATAACTCGTTAGGGAGGGACGACCACAACAACACAACTCTATCGCACGATCTCGAGTGAGAAGAATGAAACCAATCCTAAATGTCATGCAGCCTCACGATTATAGATGTGGTGCACAACACACCGATAATCAAGACTACTGTAGACACGGTCTGCAGACACTTTCCGAGGACTAACTGCTCTGATACCACTTTTGTCACGACCCGACCCCGGGACCGCGACTGGTGCCCTACCTGGGCACCCTTACAGGTAAACATCAGAGAAAAATCAGCGGAACATACATGAAACTTATAAATAAAACATCGGAATTAATACAACAGGTTAGCCGATAGGGCTACCTTCCCGAACATATATAAAAACAACCAAAGCGGTTGCCTCGCTCTTTTACAAACCGACCCACAATATGTGACTACAGCACCTCTAAGAGTGTTAACATAACCATGGCGGGACAAGGCCCGCCGCACTCAATATACATAGCCATGACAACTCCGAACATTGGAGCCATCTCAAAATCTGAACCAGATCTAGCTCGCGGATCCATAATCGTAGACCTATACTGCGGACATTAACGCAGCCCGAAGAAGTCGATAACAGTGCGAATATGGAATGAAATAACGTCTGAAATGCAGATCATAAGCGTATAAAAGAATGACAAGGACAAGTATAAAAAATACATACGAATCCTGCCGTGTCATTACCACTTATGAACTTAATTTCACATCAATATCTTTTTCATTCCATTAAGAGTTGTAGCCATATCTTACGTACTTACTTAGGAGAAGTCATTAAGTTCATTTCTGTCTAACTTACTTATCTTTCATAACATAGTCCGCCCACTACGGAGGACACATATACTACCCACCCAATGGGACGCGATCGATCACGCAATATCAAAGCATGCGTGGAATCCCCATCACCGGCGACTAAAAGTGTAAAACATAACCATGGGTCTCGCCCACAAAATCAATCAAAAGCAGGTGGTATAACGTGCGGGGCTTGCCTCATTTATACTCTTACCCGGAGAAGGTGGTAAAGCGGGGTATAACGTCTTGGGGCTTGCCTCATTTATACTCTTACCGAGAAGGTGGTATAACGTCTTGGGGGCTTGCCGCCATTTATACTCTTACCCTATCTCGTGGTCGTCAAATAACACATAAAGCGGGTGGTGCAGTCTCGGGATTTACCCTCACTTATACTCTTACCACGGAGAAGGTGGTATAACGTCTTGGGCTTGCCTCATTTATACTCTTACCCTAACTCAACCTACCATCATACATAACAAGCCCTATCGACTTATCATACATAGCATAAGCACCACCAATTTACCATACATAACATAAGCACTACCGACTTATCATACATAACATAAGCACTACTGAAACTTATCATACATAACATAAGCACTACCGACTTATCATACATAATATAAGCAAGTTAAGAAATCCCTAACTTTATTAGCTTGTTCATATACACTCTCATTTTTGTTTACTTAAGGCACTAACATGTCATTATAAAATCCGAATTTAACCCAACGTACTCGTGCCTCTACTCCTTTAAAATGATTCTGTTTCAAATAAAACTTCCAAGATACTAATAATCGTAGTATCAAGTCATATCTACTTTTCACGACAAGTCACAATACTTTTTAGAAATACATTTATAGGCTTCTAAATCAAGTGACTTCTTTCTTTAAAACTTTAAGCAATTTGTACCTTTAAAACAATTTGCCCTTCTTTATTTCAAATCATTTCTTTGCTTACATTCTTGAAAACCATTCTTTTAATCTTCCATAAAGTTGTTATAACCAACTTCCCATAAAGCCGTTATAACTCTTTATGTCTTAGACAAATTCATTCCTTTTATGACCAAGAAACTTATACTTTCAATTCAAATCACATAGCTTTCAAAATACTTCAAGTCTCTTATCTTTTAAGAAAACAAGTTCCTTAACTTTAGAAAGGCAAGAAATCAATACTTTCCAAATCAAGTATTCTATACTTTTAAATCAATTCATTTCTTCCTTTAAGAATCAAGTCTCATAACTTGAAAAATAAAGTCCCTTATCCTTTTAACAATTGAGGTCCATAGTCTTAAAACTTCATACGTAAATCCTTATAAATTAAGTAACATATACTTGGTGCGTTGTGAATAAGTTATACTTATTTATAACCATCTTAATCAAGTAGCCATGATCTAGAAAATGTAATACAATTTTGTCTTATCTTAGCTTCTATGCAGATGGAGAATTCTACTTGTTTTAACATAATTAATTGTCATTACATTTTCCTTTATTAACGCTGCAATGGCTTGTTCGATACTTATTCTTATTCGTGCCGTAAATTAGCCAAGTCAACTTGGCTCCAAAATACCTCCTAACGACTCTTACCAACATCCCCCATAAGACTTAGTAAGAACTTATGATAACTTATACATAACCTTTACGTAGAGTAAATCAACATACATACCTCTTAACTTCTAAGAGTAGAAGGAAATCATGAAATAGTACTACATGTATATTCCATACATAGAATCATGTCAAAAGAAGGAAGAGGTTCACATACCTCACGACGATTGTCGACAAGTAGCAAAATGCTCCAAAGTACTTCCACCTTGAGCTTTTCCATTCTCCAAGTAGGATACGCTATACTTAGTACATCAACCTATAATGGTCACCATACGTCCATTAACCTCTTACTTCATACGTAGAATATTCTAGGTGCTAAGTCGCTAAATTCTACGGAAAATCGGACAGCAACTCCTTTGTTTTTACTTACTTTGCCACCTTTTTCAAGGCCGAATACAATAACCAAACAGCCCCAATTGGCTCACAATTTCTATAAGGTACTCCAATACAAATAAAAACTAAACAGCCCCAATTGGCTCACAATTTAGAAAGTAGTCCAAATTCGGCCACCTTGAGTTCAACCTTACCAATTCTTATCAAATTTCCATTTCAATCCAAATTGGTAGCATAACACGATATCAAGTCGTATTTGATAATAATAACCATAATCTTTAAGTAAGTAACATGCGACGATTTAGTAACGACTAAATTGTAATCTAACTTAATATGGCTTACATACATTTCGAATTTTCCAAGGCTACAATCAATCCAAAATCCTTATAAACTTCAACACATATACTACATACTAGCAACATGTAAAGCTAACAACAAAATAAATAATCTTGTAACACTTTCAAAGAACAAGATTATACCTCCACGAATCTCAATCTAACTTCCAAATCCGAAGTCGCTCCCTAGTTGTTTAGAACCTCTCCAAGACACTTCAATCCGCTAGTTGAGACCCTTAGAACCATACCAACAACTTTCCATCAAACTTCCCCTCCAAAACCTAGAAAGCCACTAGGTTTTCACTTTGCGACTAATACGAAAACTCTCTTTTTCCGGGATTTTTCTATTGAGATACACTTACATAACACTCATGAACCTTGGTTTAAAGTGTGGAGTTGAATGGACAAGGAACCAATCTTTTTCCTTTTTAAAATGCAAGGAACCCGAGAGCACATTTGCTTGTTCCTCCAATTCTCTTGAAATTTTGCTAAGTATGGAAGCTTGTCTCACTACTAGTAGTATTATATAGGGACATGGAGGGTCAAGATGTGTACAATTGGGTGTCTAGGATGAGGTCTAAGCAAATATCAAGCCTTAGTGGGTCCATTGACTTAGTCAATATTGTCAAGCTACTCTTGCAAGACTTGTTCATCAAAGACTTATGGTAAAAGACCATTATGGGCATGCCTAAATTCGTCCAAGGCATTCTAAGGGGGGGTGACACATGTCGCCCTCCCATTCGTCACAATATTACGTTTTCCGACAAATTCATAATTCCGATAAATTTTTACAAGTCTCAAAATCTTAACATTATGAGTTCTTACGTACGTTCTTAAAACATATCTTGCAAATACGGGGTGTAACACCTAAAATAGAATTTGTTCTATGTACTTCCTTGAGTGTACTTTGATGTTTAAATTGTAAGTTGTATAATCCATTTCCTTAGTGAAGTTTAGATTCTTAAAAGTGAAAGTATTTTACTTAAAGTACATAGAGTCTTGAAAAGGAAGTGGTGTCCAAACCTTTTGGCTAGTGCCTTAGTTCCAAAACCTAAAGGTCATTATAATGACTTTAGGGGAGTCAAAGGAGTGATTTACTTAATTGTTTTACAAGAGGAGAAATGACATGATTTAAGAGAAGTAACTTGTTTTAAAGGTGTGAGTTACTTAAGGTTTAAAAGTAGAAGAAACTTGTTTTCTATATATTAAGAGACTCGAAGTATTTTTGAAAGTTAAGAAACTTGATTTGAAAGTTTGTGATACTTGGTTTTAAGTATAAGTCTCTTGGTTATAAAAAGAATGAAATTGTCTAAAAACCATAAAGGGTTATAACGGCTTTATGGGAAGTTGGTTATAACGGCTTTATGGAAGGTTTAGAAAGTTGTCTATTTTGATTAATGGGCATAAGTTGCCTTGATTGTGAAAATTTGAAGTTACTTGATTTCAAGCTTTAAAATGAGTTTTCTAAGAGTGTAGTAACTTACTTTGAAAAATAGACACACCTTGATACTACGGGTGTTAGTATCCTGGGGTATTACATAAAAAAGAGTCTTTTGAAAAGAATGTACGTACATAGTATTTTGGCTTGATTAATTGAGAATTAGTCTAAGTGTGCCTTGATAAGTACTTTGGCTTGATTAATTGAGAATTAGTCTAAGTGTGCCTTGATAAGTACTTTGGCTTGGTTAATTGAGAATTATTCTATGTGTGCCTTGATAAGTACTTTGGCTTGATTAATTGAGAATTGCCTATATATGCTGGTGATAGCCTTTGAGTGCAAGTATTATGTTTTATTACGTTGCCGCGACTCTCGGTTGGAGGGCCGGCTGTCTTGTTGTAAGTTACTTGGACGTCGAAGCGGTGATGTGAGATTCCACGTATCTTCGCTATTTGTAGTACTTGGGTTAAATTCGGATTTTTATAAAAGACATGGTAGTGCTTATGTGTTGTTTGTGGCCGGTTGAGATAGGGTAAGAGTATAAGTGAGGTAAACCCCAAGACGCTATACCACCTTCTCCGGGTAAGAGTATAAGTGAGGGTAAACCCAAGACATTATACCCCTGCGTTACCGCCTCGTGGTAAGAGTATAAGTGAGGGGTAAACCCCCAAGACATTATACCCCCTGCGTTACCACCTTCTCCAGGGTAAGAGTATAAGTGAGGGGTAAACCCCCAAGACATTATACCCCCTGCGTTACCACCTGCTCGTTTTCCTACTTGGCCCGTACAGTTTTTAGGACACAGGTGGGACTTGGTGTTCATGTATGCCTATTGGTGTTATATTATATCATGGACTGCCGGCAGTGAGGAAGGATTCCACGGGCATGATTGATATTATGGGCGTGAGACCCATGGTTATATTTTAGTAATGATTTGAGGGCATGCGTCCCTGACTTGATATGACTGTTTATGTATTGTGTACTGTAGGGTGGCTATCATACATGTCTTCTGTTTTGTTTAGACTGTTATGATTTCATTACTGATTTCATCGCTTCACATACTTGGTACATTCTTCAGATCGACCTCCGGGCTGCGTTCATGCCGCAGGTTTAGGTACGCTGTTTGGTGATCTGCAGGTGTAGGACCCTGCTTAGAGTTTTTGGGATAGCTCCATTTGTTCAGGAGTTTATCTTTTTGGTATAGTTCTTTCGATGTGCTTTTATGCGATTATGGTACAATGGCGGGCCTTGTCCGTCATAGTTCATAAAACTCTTAGAGGTTTGTATTCATATGTGGATTGGACTCGTATGCGGTGTAGTGTCTTTTGTTATGTATATTATATGGCAGCGCATCGGCTTTGCCGCACGTCTGATTGGTTTTAAAAAAAAAGAGGTGTTATTTAATTTCCGCGATTTACTTAGTTGTTAAGGTAGAAGGGTGCCTGTGTAGGGCACCGATCCGTGTTATACCCGTAGTTCCGGGTATGTATGTGAGGACGTCACGTGCGAGAATCTGGCGAAATATTAGAAAGAAAGAAAGATGTGATTTTTTTTACGGAAAAGTTTCCGGGTTTTGTGAAGGAAAAAGGTTCGTTGATGGGAATTGGATTCCCAGATTTGGTATTTGGGCTTCTTGAATTATATTAGAATTATGGAATGTTATTTCCGGATTTGGTCACGTGGGGCCCACGGGAGAAATTTACGGTTTTGTGGGGCCCACTTTGTTTTCGAGATTTTGGCCTTTATGGATATTTTCGGAAGATGAAATGTTTTGGACCAATAGGAGGGCGACACGTATCACCCCTAGGTGGTCTAGGTTGGCCGAAATTCATGTGACAAGTGGCCAAGACAAGTGGCCAAGTCTTGCAAGATATTTTAGTTGGACAAGTGGCTTGTGGGGTCCACACACACTTGTCCCCAATCTCAACCACACACTTGCCTTCATCCTAGCCCTTGGTTGTCCTATATATACACCCTTTGTTGATGAAATCTTGCACACTTAGATATTTCAAGACTTGAGAAATATTTTCATCTCCCTCCCTCTCTCCTAGCTCTCGTCGAACCCCTCCCTCTCTAACCTAACTTTGTCCAATAATTCCTAAGCTCCTAAGTGTTATTAGCTAGTGTATTAGGAAGACTATTAACCAAAAGTTATGAATTTTTTCAAATCCCTTGCCACAAAAAGCCACCTTGGCCGAGAGCTCTTGGAAGGTTAACCTGAGTGTTCTTCAATGTTTGAGTTGGTTCTTGAAGAGATGATGGTTAGGAGCTTCTTAGGGTGATTTGTGGTGGGTTGGAACACAAAGGATTTGGAGCTAAGACTTGCTTGGAGCGACATTAAGTTCTTGGATAATTTTGGGCTATTTGAGGTAGTGAATCTTAAACCTCTTTGTGAATTGGTCATTATACATATATTATAAGTATATTATGGATTATATAATATATGGAGTAAAGTTTGGAAGAGTTGGATCTTGTTAACTTGTTAAAAGAAAGGATGGCCGTTAGCCATTAAAATGGTAAAACGATCTTACTTGCTAAGAAGCTAATAACAAAGTAACTATACTTATATTAAGAATGGAAATATAAGTTGGATGACTAATGAGTAATTTGGATAAGTAAAATGGACAAAGTTGGCCAAGGATCCCAACTTAAGGACTGTATTTTCTTTGACCGTATTTACTTTGTATTTACATTTCGTTAAGGAAGATTGTTCAATCGCGTTAGTTTGGGCGTGTGATCCCTTTTTAATTATTATCATTATGAAGGCGTGATAGTAAACCGCGTTACCGGTTGGGCGCGTAATCCCCTTCTTTTACTTATTGTTATTACGAAGGCGTGATAGTAAACCGCGTTACCGTTTGGGCGTGTAATCCCCTTCTTTATGTTGTTTAATTATTACGCCTTATATATGGCATATAATTACGGTTATTCGGGCCTTGGAGAAAGATGGAAAAGTGAGTAAAAGCGGAAGTCTTTGCCCAATTTTCTGTAGAATTAGAGGGCTTTTTATTGGTATAAGTCTTCAATGGTAAGAAAGGTTTGATAGAAGTACTATGACCATTTTAGGAGTGGAGTACTACGTGTGGCGTGATCTACTTGGCTTAAGGAGTAGCCGACGGGTTGACGTACCTGGAGCGTTTTGCTATTTGTCGATAATCGTCGCGAGGTATGTGAACCTCTTCCTATCTTTTCTAGCATGATTGTTGTGAACTATGTAGTATGGTAGACGTACGTATGCTAAACGAGTTTTGGTTGGTTTAAAAACATAAGGTGTTATAATAGCTTTATGGGAAGTTAGTTATAACGACTTTATGTAGGTAAAAGAATGGTTTATTGATTTTAGAAGTTAAGAGACTTGATCTTAAAAGATAAGAGACTTAACTTATAAATGACGTTTTATGAAATGATTAAGGACTATGAATTTTGTTAAAAAGTTGTGAAGCCTCATTCGTGAGTAATGAGTACTTGGCTTTTAAAGAATAATGTTTTACTGATTTCGGAAATGAGAATAAGTATCGAACAAACCATTGCAGCGTTAATAAAGGAAATGTATTGACTAATGAATTATATTAAAACCAGAGAAACCTCCATGCATAGAAGCTAAGATAAGACAAAATTGTATTACATTTCCTAGATCATGGTCGCTTTAATAAGATTGATTATGAACAAGAATAACCTACTCACATATAAGGCATATGTTTCTCAAATTGTTTAAAAGAGAATTATATTCTTAAGTGATTAAGACTATGAACTACGAAACCTTTCTAAAATAAGAGACTTAAGTACTTGAAATTAGGCAAACTTGAACTTATGGAAAGAATGTTGTTACTTGATGTTAAAAGGAAAGTGTTTTGGTTTACCTAAAAATGTGAGTCACTCCATTTTAATACTACGGTATCGGGTGACCTTTATAAAAGAAATGGATCTTTTAAAAGGAATTTAACGTACGTAATACTTTGGGGTCAGAACCTGGACTTGTCATAAAATGAAAGTACCTTGAGTTGTGTGTAACTTGCCTATGTTTGCGTAGGATAGCCTTGTTGTGCAAATCGTATTTTTATACCACGCGTCTCGATGGAGGGCGGCTGATTTGTTATGAATGATTCTTCACCGAGTCCATGAGATGGGCGGGACACGTATTCCATCGATTCTTCACCGAGTCCCACGGGATGGGGCCGACACGTATTCCATACTTCACCGAGTCCGGGGTGGCCGACACGTATTTCATCGATGCTTTACCGAGTCCATGAGATGGGCGGGACACGATTTCACCCGATTCTTTATCGAGTCCCATGAGATGGGCCGAGACATGTATTCCACGATTCTTATCGAGTCGTAGGATGGGCGAGACATGTTATACGTATCATACGATTTATACCTAGGCTGCCGGTGAGGAAGGAGTTCCACGGGCATGAGGATGACTTCAGGTGTGAGTCCACGACTTGACATGGCTTTTATGTTGTAAATCGTAGTTTGGCTATCATACATGTCTCTATTTTATATAGATGCCATGATTTCATTCTGATATTCGATTTCACATACTTGGTACTGTTATCGACCTCGCCCGAGGCTGCGTTCATGCCGCAGTAGAGTACATCGGTTGTGGATCCTCGCTCATGTGATCACGATTCGGCGTGTTAGGAAGCCGTTTCTTGAGTCTTATCTTGTGGTATTTTACCACGAGTCATGGGTTCTTGTACATTGAGGTATGGCGGGGCCTGTCCGTCATAGTTGTTGTCACTTTCTTAGAAGTGCATGATCTTGTTGTAGGCAAGGTTGTAAAGGATGTAACTGTATTCTCTGTATATATGCAAGAAGCAAACTGTTTTGGTTGCTTTGTTTTTATCGCATCTCTTGTTTCATGTTCATGTTTTTATTTCACGATTTTCTCGATGTTGTATCATTAGGGTGCCCGGTAAGGCACGATCATGGACATTGCCGCGTGACTCATGCACTTGGATGTGAGGCGGATGGGTCGACGGAATGGCCGAGATCGTGAAGAGGGCGAGAACAACAGGTCGCTGGTAACTTTCGGCGGCGCCTCGGTAAAGTTAGTTATGCACCTCCGCCAAGATGCAGTGGTCCTCCATGCGGGCGCTCGGTATTCGGGAGCTGGTGAGAGATCGTGGCTTAGTTCATAGGTGTACATACGGTTCTAGCGATCGGGTTCATGTTTCCCTCAGTGTGCACGATGTGGCAGGCGTCATCCCGGGGAATGTCGTCTTTTTACTGGTACTTGTTTTGCCTGCGGCCGTTAGGGCCATGTGATAAGGAACTATCCTAATAGGAAGGATGCAGACAGAATGACTTAGCCTCGGTCGATGGCGGGAGTTCCCGCCACATGCTATCGCGGCAGTAGGATTATGATTAGAGCGACGAAGGAAAATGGAATTGATACAGTATCTTACCCTCAGCCTCTACGTATCGTTGTTGATATGATGATGCTATGTATATTATTAGATAGCGTTTTGTTAAATGATGATTTAGGGGCCTGGTTGGTAAGGGGAAGTTGGGTAAAAGATTTTGTTTACTATTGACCTTTGTCAGAGAGCATAGTATACGAGGGGTATAATTGTGTGATAAGTCCCTGAGTGGTGTGAATTATAAGAGGGTAGTTGAGCTAAGAAGACTACTAGGTTTTCGTGACTTGATTAGTGAGATTGTTCCGGATCGAGGGAAACAAGAGTTTGGCGCGGTTATGGGTCGGGTTGAGGACCATTCGCGGGTCAACCCGTAGCTCGGAATATGGTGGGGTCAGTTCGTGGTGGTCCCGCCAGATGGTAGGGTCACGAGGGCGCTAGGCCCAGGTTTAGGTAACCATCGTACGGGTTCGTGGATGCGTTCGACCTGAGTCGGATTGCGAAGGCCGGGAATGGCCTTAGAGTAAATTGAAGCTAGTGGGAGTTGTTGTGAGATTAGAAATGATTTCTCGTTGGCTTGGAATTGAGTTTTGCGCACATGTTATATTCTGGCCATTGGTGGCATGATCGGTTTTGTAAGTATAGTAGTGGAGACTATACCGATGCAAGTACGTTTGGAGACTTAGAAGGAACATTCGGGACGAATGTTTCTAAGAGGGGAAGAATGTTATACCCCGTAGTTCCAGGGTATGTATGTGAGGACGTACGTACGAGAATACGACAGAAATATTGGAAAGAAAAAAAGATGTGATTTTTTCGACGGAAAAGTTTCCGGGTTTTGTGAAGGAAAAAGGTTCGTTGAAGGGAATTGGATTCCCAGATTTGATATTTGGGCTTCTTGAATTATATTAGAATTATGGAATGTTATTTCCGGATTTGGTCACGTGGGGCCCATGGGAGAAATTTACGGTTTTGTGGGGCCCACTTTGTTTTCGAAATTTTGGCCTTTATGGATATTTTCGGAAGATGAAATGTTTTGGACCAATAGGAGGGCGACACGTGTCACCCCTAGGTGGGCTAGGTTGGCCGAAATTCATGTGACAAGTGGCCAAGACAAGTGGCCAAGTCTTGCAAGATATTTTAGTTGGACAAGTGGCTTGTGGGGCCCACACACACTTGTCCCCAATCTCAACCACACACTTGCCTTCATCCTAGCCCTTGGTTGTCCTATATATGCACCCTTTGTTGATGAAATCTTGCACAGTTAGTTTCAAGACTTGAGAAATATTTTCATCTCCCTCCCTCTCTCCTAGCTCTCGTCGAACCCCTCCCTCTCTAACCTAACTTTGTCCAATAATTCCTAAGCTCCTAAGTGTTCTTCCCTAGTGTATTAGGAAGACTATTAACCAAAAGTTAGGAAATATTTCACATCCCTAGCCACAAAAAGCCACCTTGGCCGAGAGCTCTTGGAAGGTTAACCTTAGTGTTCTTCACTTGTTTGAGTTGGTTCTTGAAGAGATGATGGTTAGGAGCTTCTTAGGGTGATTTGTGGTGGGTTGGAACACAAAGGATTTGGAGCTAAGACTTGCTTGGAGCGACATTAAGTTCTTGGATAATTTTGGGCTATTTGAGGTAGTGAATCTTAAACCTCTTTGTGAATTGGTCATTATACATATATTATAAGTATATTATGGATTATATAATATATGGAGTAAAGTTTGGAAGAGTTGGATCTTGTTAACTTGTTAAAAGAAAGGATTGGCCGTTAGCCATTAAAATGGTAAAAACGTATCTTACTTGCTAAGAAGCTAATAACAAAGTAACTATACTTATATTAAGAATGGAAATATAAGTTGGATGACTAATGAGTAATTTGGATAAGTAAAATGGACAAAGTTGGCCAAGGACCCCAACTTAAGGACTGTATTTACTTTGGACTGTATTTACTTTGGACTGTATTTACATTTCTGTTAAGGGGAAGATTGTTCAATCGCGTTACGTTTGGGCGTGTGATCCTCTTTTTAATTATTGTATTGTTATTAAGGCGTGATAGTAAACCGCGTTACCGGTTGGGCGCGTAATCCCCTTCTTTTACTTATTGTTATTACGAAGGCGTGATAGTAAACCGCGTTACCGTTTGGGCGTGTAATCCCCTTCTTTATGTTGTTTAATTATTACGCCTTATATATGGCATATAATTACGGTTATTCGGGCCTTGGAGAAAGATGGAAAAGTGAGTAAAAACGGGGGAAGTGCTGCCCAATTTTCTGTAGAATTAGAGGGTTTTTTATTGGTATAAGTCTTCAATGGTAAGAAAGGTTTGATAGAAGTACTATGACCATTTTAGGAGTGGAGTACTACGTGTGGCGTGATCTACTTGGCTTAAGGAGTAGCCGACGGGTTGACGTACTTGGAGCGTTTTGCTATTTGTCGATAATCGTCGCGAGGTATGTGAACCTCTTCCTATCTTTTCTAGCATGATTGTTGTGAACTATGTAGTAGGTAGACGTACGTATGCTAAACGAGTTTTGGTTGGTTTAAAAACATAAGGTGTTATAATAGCTTTATGGGAAGTTAGTTATAACGACTTTATGTAGGTAAAAGAATGGTTTATTGATTTTAGAATTTAAGAGACTTGATCTTAAAAGATAAGAGACTTAACTTATAAATGACGTTTTATGAAATGATTAAGGACTATGAATTTTGTTAAAAAGTTGTGAAGCCTCATTCGTGAGTAATGAGTACTTGGCTTTTAAAGAATAATGTTTTACTGATTTCGGAAATGAGAATAAGTATCGAACAAACCATTGCAGCGTTAATAAAGGAAATGTATTGACTAATGAATTATATTAAAACCAGTAGAAACCTCCATCTGCATAGAAGCTAAGATAAGACAAAATTGTATTACATTTTCTAGATCATGGCTGCTTTAATAAGATTGATTATGAACAAGAATAACCTACTCACATATAAGGCATATGTTTCTCAAATTGTTTAAAAGAGAATTATATTCTTAAGTGATTAAGACTATGAACTACGAAACCTTTCTAAAATAAGAGACTTAAGTACTTGAAATTAGGCAAACTTGAACTTATGGAAAAGAATGTTGTTACTTGATGTTAAAAAGCAAAGTGTTTTGGTTTACCTAAAAAATGTGAGTCACTCCATTTTAATACTACGGGTATCGGGTGACCTTTATAAAAGAAATGGATCTTTTAAAAGGAATTTAACGTACGTAATACTTTGAAATTCGAACTGGACTTGTCATAAAATGAAAGTACCTTGAGTTGTGTGTAACTTGCCTATGTTTGCGTAGGATAGCCTTGTTGTGCAAGTACTGTATTTTTATACCACCGCGTTTCTCGATGGAGGGCCGGCTGATTTGTTATGAATGATTCTTCACCGAGTCCCATGAGATGGGCCGGGACACGTATTCCATCTGATTCTTCACCGAGTCCCACGGGATGGGCCGGGACACGTATTCCATACTTCACAAGGTCCACGGGGTGGCGGGACACGATTTCATCCGATTCTTTCCGAGTCCCATGAGATGGGCCGGGACACGTATTTCACCCGATTCTTTATCGAGTCCCATGAGATGGGCCGAGACATGTATTCCACACGATTCTTATCGAGTCCCATGGGATGGGCCGAGACATGTTATACGTATCATACGATTTATACCTAGGCTGGCGGTGAGGAAGGAGTTCCACGGGCGTGAGGATGACTTCAAGGTGTGAGTCACGACTTGACATCGCTTTTATGTTGTAAATCGTAGTTTGGCTATCATACATGTCTCCTGCTTTATATAGATCATGATTTCATTCTGATATTTGATTTCGCCACATACTTGGTACTGTTGTCGACCTCGCCCGAAGTGCGTTAAATCTGCATGAGTAGAAATACATCGATTGTGGATCCTCGCCATAGGATCACGATTCGTGTTAGAAGCCCGTTTCTTGAGTCTTATCTTGTGGTATTTTACCACGAGTGCAGAGTTCTTGTACATTCGGGGTATGGCGGGGCCCGTCCGTCATAGTTATTGTCACTTTCTTAAGTGCATGTAATCTTTGTTGTGGCGGGGTTGTAAAGGATGTCGCTTATTGGTCAGATATATGCAAGAAGGCAACTATTTTGGTTGCTTTTTTTTATCGCTCTTGTTTCATGTTAATTTTTTTATTTTGATTTTCTCGATGTTGTATCACTAGGGTGCGGGGTAAGGCACTATCCACGAACCGGTTGGTCGTGACATCACGGGAACTGAGGTTCACGGCGTGACATCATGTGTTATACCCGTAGTTGCGGGGGTATGTATGTGAGGACGTGCGTCTGCAGTACTGAAAATTTTGAAAAGAAAGAAAGATGTGAGTTTTCACGGAAAAGTTTCTGTTATTTGTGAAGAAAAGGTTCGTTAATGGGGAATTGGATTCCCAGTTTGGTATTTGGACTTCATAGATTATATTAGAATTTTGAGATTTTATTTTTGGAAATGGTCACGTGGGCCCACGGAGAAATTTACTGATTTTGTGGCCCACTTTGTTTTGAGATTTTGGCCATTGTTGATATTTTGGAAGACGTTTTTTTGGGCCAATAGGAGGGTGACACGTGTCACCCCGCCTAGGTGGCTTAGCGAAATGACATTTGTGCACAACACCCGGTTAGAGTCATTTTTTGACGAAACGTTTTGCGTAGCTTGCGAAGGGAAAATTCCGGCTATGTCATTTAGTATTTTTGCGGATTTTTCCGAGAGACGAAATGTTTTGGACCAACGAGAGGCAACACTTGGCACCTCTCATTGGTGGACTTGAGGCGGAATTAGGGCCGAATGGATGGGCAAGTTGTGGTAGAGATTTGTGTAGATATTTGTGAGGGTTTTGTGGAGTAGGGTTAGGGTGCACTTGGCTTGATCTTGGCCTTACACTTGCCTTGCACATGGCTTGATCTTGGCCATTGGTTGGCTTTTGGTTTTGCTATAAATACCCCGCTTGGCAAGACTTCATTCATCCAAAATGTTCCAAGTCTTGCTATCCTTCCTCTCCTCTTGTTTGACTCTCGTCCAAGAGCCCCTCCTAGTAAAGGCCTTGGCGAAACCCTCCCTTTGTGGTGCCTTGGCCGTGGGGTACCACTCCCTAGCCTAGTTGTTTCGTATAATACCCTTGTTGTGGTATAGAAATACTCCTAGTATTTTATAATGCCCAAACTACCAAAGCCTTGTACCTTGGAGTATTCCAAAGATCCCTCTTTACGTAGAGTCCGGAAATACTACCTTTTGTCCTTTATAGTCTCAAACCGAAACCCTAAGGAAATCTTCATAGTTGGTTGAAGTATTTGAGTAGAAGTTGGTTAGAACTTCTAAGGGTTGTTTGGAGTGGTTTGGAGCGCACTTGAGCGAAGCTAAACCTTGCTCAGATCGACATTATAACTTGGATAATTTTGGGCTTATCGAGGTAATTATCTTGTCCTCCATTGTAATTGGAAATTACATGTTTGTTAGAATATATAGTTGAAGTATACTATATATGGAACTATACTTAGTATTCGCAATGTCTTTTGACTTAAGCTGAAGAATAAAGAATCTGAATCGTATTTACATAGATTTGTATTGCGATAGACTTGTGTAGAATTGTACACGTCAGGTTAGGCGTGTAAACCCCATGGTTGGCTTCGTGGCCGCCTCGATAGAGGAGGAGATTTCTGTTTGTTGCGGGGAGAGTCTTCCGAATTTTCTATAGGAAGATAGAAACTTGTGTTTTGGGGTTAATAGACGTTTGTGACCTTTATAGGTGAAAGTACTAAGAGTAGCGTATTCTACTCGAGGAGTGGAAAGGTAGCAAGGTTGTAGTACTTGGAGCATTTTGCTTATTCGTCGATAAATCGTCGCGAGGTATGTGAACCTCTTCCTATCTTTTCTAGCATGATTGTTGTGAACTATGTAGTACGGTGAAGCGTACGTGTGCTAAGTGATTTGGTTGGTTTAAAACATAGGGTGTTATAATAGCTTTATGGGAAGTTAGTTATAACGACCTTATGTAAGTGAAAATGGTTTACTGATGTTAGAAGTTAAGAGACTTGATCTTATAAGATAAGAGACTTAACTTATTTGTTTAAATGTGGATGTTTGTGTGAAACCTCATTCGTGAGTAATGAGTACTTGGTTTTTAAAGGGATAATGTTTCACGATTTGGGAATCGAATGTGTATCGGCAGCACCAACTGCGGCGTTAATAAAGGAAAATGTATTGAATAATGATGTGTTGTATTAAAACCAGTAGAAACCCCATCCGCATAGAAGCTAAGATGAGACAAAATGATATTACATTTTCTAGATCATGGTTTGTAATAAGATCGTTATAAACAAGAATAAACTACTCATATATGACATATGTTACTCAATTGTTCTAAAAGGAATCAAGTGATTAAGTTTGGGAACTATGAAACCATTTGAAAATGAGAAGCTTGAGTAATCAAACTAGGCAAGCGGGACTTAGGAAAAGAATGTTGTTACTTGATTTTGGAAAGGAAGGTGGGTTGGTCATTCTAATACTACTGTATCGGGTGACTTTTATAAAAGTAATGGATCTCTTTTAAAAAGAACTTAACGATGTAGTACTTTGGGGTTAAAAACCCGACTTTGGCATAAAATGAAAGTACTTTGAGTTGTGTGAAACTTGCCTATGCTTGTTGTTGTGAAACTTGCCTATGCTTGTTGTTGTGAAACTTGCCTATGCTTGTGATGATAGCCTTTATTGTACAAGCGTTGTGTTTTACGTGTTCGCGTCTCGATAGAGGTCGGTTGGTAGTTGAGAACTTACTTGGGCGTCTTGCGTGATGTGGAGAAATTCCGCAGATGCGTTCGCTGATAGTATTATTGTTGTTAATCGCTTTGGACATACCGACACGATCGTGGCGCGGGGTATGCTTCCATTTAGTTAAGGTCTTGTAGTTAATCGCTTTGGATATCGACCACGATCGTAGCGCTGCGGGTATGTTTCCATTTTGATTATCGCGCCAGTGATTTCCTTTTGGACATCGACACGATCGTGGCGCGCGGGTATCGTCCATTTGGAATCTTTGTCTATTGTTTCCCTTTGGACATACCGACACGATCGTAGCGCGGGTATGCGTCCATTTGGAAAGTTGTCTTATTGTTTCCCTTTGGACATCACGACACGATCGTAGCGCGCGGGTATGCTTCCATTTGGATTCTTGTCTTGTTGTTATCATATCATCATCGCCGTGATGAGGAAGGTATTCCAGGCATGATTAATGTTGTGGGCGTGAGACCACGACTTGATATAAGCGTTATATGTGATGTCTTGTAGTTTGGCTATCATACATGTCTCACTTTGTATAGATCGTTATGATTTCATTCTGACATTATGCGATTCACATACTTGGTACTGTTATCGCGACCTCCCCGGGCTGCGTTCATGCCGCAGGTAGAGGTACATCGGTCGTGGATCCTCGCTCATAGGATCACCGTTCAGAGCATTGGGAAGCTCCGTTTCTCCGGAGGCTTATCTTTTGGTATGTGTTCCCGAGTTGTAGGTTCTTGTACATTCGGGGTATGGCGGGGCCTGTCCGTCATAGTCATTGTAAATCTTAAGTGCAGTAATCTTGTTGTGGGCGGGGTTGTAAAAGGATTAAAGCATTCGAGTTTTATGTTTATCTGAAGGCAAGCTGTTTTGGTTGCTTTATTTATTTATTATATCTCTTGTTTAATGACTCATGTTTTATGTTCCGCTGATTTTCTCTGATGTATGTATCGCTAGGGTGCCCGGGGTAAGACACCAGTCACGGGCCCGATTTTCGGGGTGTGACATCATGATTCCGTCTACTCTTAGAAGTTAAGAGGTAGTTATGTTGATTTACTCTATGTAAAAGCTACGTCTAAGAAATCCTAAGTTCTTACCAAGTGTTATGGGGGATGTTGGTAAGAGTCGTTAGGAAGTAATTGGAGTCGAGTTGACTTGGCTAATTTACGGCACGAATGAGAATAAGTATCGAACAAGCCATTGCAGCGTTAATAAAGGAAAATGTAATGACAATTAATTATATTAAAACAAGTAGAATTCTCCATCTGCATAGAAGTTAAGATAAGACAAAATTGTATTACATTTTCTAGATCATGGCTACTTGAATAAGATCGTTATAAATAAGTATAACCTATTCACAATGCACCAAAGTATAGGTTACTTAATTTAAAAGAGTTTACGTATGAAGTTTTAAGACTTTGAAACTTGTTTTCTTAAAAGTTAAGAGATTTGAAAGTATAAGTCTCTTGGTTATAAAAGGAATGATTTTGTCTAAGACATAAAGAGTTATAACGACTTTATGGGAAGTTGGTTATAACAACTTTATGGAAGACTAAAAGAATGATTTTCTTCAGTAATGTAAGCAAAGAAATGATTTGAAATAAAGGAGGGCAGATTGTTTAAAGGTACCAATTGCTTAAGGTTTTTAAGAAAGAAGTCACTTGATTTAGAAGCCGGTAAATGTATTTCTAAAAAGGTATTGTGACTTGTCTTGAAAGGTAGATATGACTTGATACTACGGTTGTTAGTATCTGGGAAGTTTTATTTGAAAAAGAGTCTTTCTAAAGGAGTAGAGGTCGTGAATACGTTGGGTTAAATTCGGATTTTATATGACATTATCGCGTCCCGTAAATGGGCGGGCGATACCTTTATGGGCGGACTATATGACATTATCGCGTCGAAATGGGCGGAAGTATACCTTTATGGGCGCACTATATGACATTATCGCGTCGAAATGGGCGAGCGATATACCTTTATGGGCGGACTATATGACATTATCGCGTCCCGAAATGGCGGGCAGATACCTTTATGGGCGAACTATATGACATTATCGCGTCGAGAAATGGGCGAGCGATATACCTTTATGGGCGAACTATATGACATTATCGCGTCGAAATGGGTCGAGCGAGATACCTTATGGGCGACTATATGACATTATCGCGTCGAAATGGGCGGCGGATACCTTTATGGGCGGACTATGTGACTTTATCGCGTCGAGGAATGGCGGGCGTTATACCTCATGTGCGCACTTATGTGACTTTATCGTGTCCCAGTTGGTAAGGCGATATAGGCGTCCCTCCATAAAAGTCGGATTATGTTATGCAAGGTAAGTAAGTTATATAGTAACGAACTTGATGATTTTCCCAAGTATGCGTAAGAAAGTGACTATAACTTTTATTGAAAAATGGGAAAAGATAATAAGTGCGATTAAGTTCACGAAATGGTAATGACACGGTAGGATCCGTATGTACTCTTTTATACTTGCCTCTGTCATTCTTTTATACAGATATGATTTGTTTACTGTACCTTATTTCGCTCCATATTAAATTGTTGTTATCGACCCGCCGAGCTGCGTTCATGCTCGCAGGTATTAGGTACACAGGGTGGTGATCCTTGCTCTTAGGATCTCGGTTCAGTTTTGGGAATAAGCTCCATTTACTCCAGAGGCTTATCATTTGGTACGGTTTCCCATGAGGTTGTAGATTCATGTATATTCAGGGGTATGGCGTGGCCCTATCCCTCCACTGTTGTTATGTTAAAACTCTTAGAGGTCTGTAGTCACATATTGTGGGTCAGTTTGTAAAGGAAATGAAATTGCTTTGGTTGTTTATGTATGTCCAGAAGGTAGCCTCATGGCTAACTTGTTGTTTCATTCTGTTGAGTTATTTTATAAGTTTCATGTATGTTCATTGATTATCTCGATGTATACAGGCAGGGTGCCAGTAGGGCACGATCGCGGCCGGTCGTGACAAAAGTGGTATCGAAGCGATTAGTCCTCGGAAAGTGTCTACAGACCGTGTCTAGTAGAGTCTTGATTATCGGTGTGTTGTGCACCACATCTATAATCAGGAGGCTGCAGGACATTTAGGATTGGTTTCCATTCTTCTCTCTCTGAGATCGTGCAGTAGAGTTATATTATTAGGTTGAATCCTCTCTGACCTATTCTCATGTAACAGTTTTGCCTCCACGGAAGACGACCAGGGCCCAGAAGGGCAAGGCATCAGCAGGAGCTGCTAGCGGTACTCAGAGGGTTACACGGACTCGAGCCTGCACTATGCCCGAGGTGGTAGCGGTCGGCGAGTTCACCACGCGGCGATAGAAGGCCGAGGCGGCGATAGTTCCAAAGGTTCGTATCAGGCCTCGATTCGCAGCCCGGCGAGTTTAGAGATTATGGAGAAGCGGATAAGGCTATTGACTAGCATAGTGGTAGGGCGTGCGCCGGGAAGCGGCGGCTAACCCAGGCCAAGCGGTTTGCGGTCGGGATTTTACGGGTTGTCATCCTTTGAGTTTTATGGTTCGAGGTCTGAGGAGGATCCGCAGGAGTTCATTCGGCAGCTAAAGCGGACTATGCAGGTTCTTAGGGCTTCAGAGACTGAGTTTGTTATGCTAGCCTCTTACCGGTTACGCGATATTGCGTTGAACTGGATTGAGTCTTGGGAGCTGTCGAGAGGTGTGGGGGCTCGTCCAGCAGTTTGGGATGAGTTCAAGGAGGCCTTTCTTGATCACTTTTGCCTCACGAAATGAGAGAGCCCGTGTTGATAGGTTCTTGTCATTGAGGCGAATGGGAGGACCATCGTGAGTCTGACTGAGTTTGACTCGGCGAGCATCGCACACCATTGTAGGCGACATGGCGGATAGAGTTCATCGTTATGTGATGGGGCTAGGCGTCATATGATTCTCGCATGCTTGGGGTGGCTCTTCATCCCGGTATGGACATTGCTAGGATGCAGCCTATGCGCGAGGGATAGAGGATAGAGATGGAGGATCGATTGACTCGAGCCCGGCCCAAGAGGGCGGCAAAGAAGGTCTCGGGAAATTTTCGAGGCGGACGGCCTCGGCGTGAATGTTATACCGTATTTCCGGAGTATATACGTGGGGCGTCGTCGACAATTTGAGACTTAAAGTTTGGCTAGTCTCGAAATTTTGTACCTGACCGATTAGAATCGTTTTTGATGAAACGTTTCTGAGAACTTGCGAAGGAAAATTCGCTATGTCGTTTAGTATTTTTGCGGATTTTTCGGCGGAATTAACATTTTGGGCCAGAGAGGTGACACTTGTCACCTCAAGTGTGATTTAGATGGACGTCTTCTCCCTTGTTTTGTGCCTTGTTTTGGCCTTGTTTTGTGCCTTGTTTTGTGCCATGTTTTGTGGAGTCGGGGTTAGGGTGCACTTGGCTTGATCTTGGCCTTACACTTGCCTTGCACATGGCTTGATCTTGTCCATTGGTTGGCCAGCTTCCCTATAAATACCCACTTAGTGATGAACTTCTTCATCCACTCACTTTGTCTAAGTCTTGAAATCCTCCCCTCCTCTTGTGGCTCTCGTCAAACACTAGCCCCCTTCGTGTAAGGCTTTGGCCGAGAGGGGTACCCTCCCCCCTTGGTGGTGTTCTAGCCAGAGGTACCCCAGCCTAGTTGTTTAGAAATATACCCCTCCAGCGTGGTATTGAAATACTTCTCCAAGTATTGTTATAATGCCCAAAATACCTTAGCCTTGTATCTTGTAATATTCCAAAGTTACCTCTATACGTAGAGCCCGAAAATACTACCTTTTGTCCTTTTAGTCTCAAACCAAAACCCTAAGGAAATCTTCATAGTTGGTTGAAGTATTTAAGTAGAAGTTGGTTAGAACTTCTAAGGGTTGTTTGGAGCGGATTGGAGCGCACGGAGTAGGAGCTAAACCTTGCTCAGGATCGACATTATAACTTGGATAATTTTGGGCTTATCGAGGTAAATATTCTTGTCCCCTTATTGTAATTGGAAATTACATGTTGTAGGAATATATAGTTGAAGTATACTATATATAGAACTGAACATAGCTTTGCGGCAATGCCTTTTGACTTAAGCCTGAATATAAAGAAGAATCACTGTAATTACATAGGTGTATTCTGATGAACTTGTGTGGTATTATTGTATAGTAGAATTGTATACGTCGGTTAGACGTATAACCCCTGGTTGGCTTGGTAGCAGCCTCGATAGAGGAGGAGATTTACGCGGTTGCGGGGAGAGTCTTTGCCGAATTTTCGTAGAATATGGGCAGTGCGGTTAGAAGTTAATAGGCGTTTGTGGCCTTATAGTTGGAAGTACTACGACTAGCGTATTCTACTTGAAGAGTGGAAAAGGCTAGCCGTTACTGATCTTGTGGAGCGTTTTGCTTATTGTCGATAATCGTCGCGAGGTATGTGAACCTCTTCCTATCCTTTCTAGCATGATGCTTTGTAAATTATGTAGTACGGTAGACGTACATGTGCTAAATGAGTTGGTTGGTTTAAAACATAGGGTGTTATAATAGCTTTATGGGAAGTTAGTTATAACGACTCTATGTAGGTAAAAGATTGGTTTATTGATTGTAGAAGTTAAGAGACCTGATCTTGAAAGATAAGAGACTTAACTTGTTTTACTTGGTAATTAACATTTTGTTAAAAATGTTGTAAAACCTCATTCGCGGGTAATGAGTACTTGGTTTTAAAAGAATAAGGTTTTACTGATTTCGGAAATGAGAATAAGTGTCGAGCAAACCACAGCAGCGCTAATAAAGGAAAATGTATTGACAAATAACTAATTGTTATTAAAACCAGTAGAAACCTCCATCTGCATAGAAGCTAAGATAAGACAAAATTGTATTACATTTCCTAGATCATGGCTGCTGTAACAAGATTGTTATAAACAAGAATAAACGGCTCACACATAAGACATATGTTACTCAATTGTTTTAAAAGAGATTAAGACTATGAGTTATGAAACCTTTCTAAAATGAGAAACTTGAGCATTTGAAATTAGGCAAACTTGAACGTTTGGAAAATAATGTTGTTACTTGATTTTACAAAGGGAAGTGTTTTGGTTTACTTAAAAAGATAGTCACTCTATTTTTATATACTACGGGTATTATGTGACTTTTGTGAAAGGAACGTATCCTTTAAAAAGAGTTAATGTATGTAGTACTTTGGGGTTAAAACCCGGATTTGTTGTAATAAAATATAAGTCTATGAATTTGTTGAACTTGCCTATGCTTGTTGTGATAGCCTTTGTTGTGCAAGTGTTGTATCTGTGTTACTGCGCTTCTCGTTGGGTAGGCTATCTGGTTGAGAAGTTACTTGGGCGTCTTGCGGCGGTGGAGGAGAATTCCACCGTCCGCTCGCTGATAGTGTTATTTTTGCTAATCGCTTTGGACATACTGACACGATGCGTGGCGCACGGGTATGATTCCATTTTGATTGCTGTCTGGTTGTTTCCTTTTGAACATACTGACACGATGCGTGGCGCACGGGTATGGTTCCATTGGGATGGCTGTCTTGTTATTGGCTTGGACATACTGACACGATGGGTGGCCCACGAGTATGCTTCCATTTCGATTGGTATCTGGATATTTCCTTTGGACATACTGACACGATGGGTGGCCCACGGGTATGCTTCCATTGGGATGGTTCCATGGCCATGCTTAGGAGTGAGATCTTCGGCATGCGGCCGTTGTGCGGGTTAAATTCCCGGGTTATATTTGAGTGATGACTTTGAGGGCATGAGTCCCTGACTTGACATGACTTCTTTTATGTTGTGAACTGTAGTTTTGTTATCATACATGTCTCCTGTTTTTATATAGACTGTTATGATTTCATTTAAAGTATTTTTCAGTTTCACATACTTGGTACCTGTTGTACTGACCTCCTTCGGGGGGCTGCGTTCATGCCGCAGGTAGAGGTACATCAGTTGTGGACCCTCTCTTAGGGCCCCGTTCAACGTGTTAGGAAGCTCCGTTTCTCGGAGGCTTATCTTTTGTATGTATCCCAGTCTGTAAGTTCTTGTACATTCGGGGTATGGCGGGCCCCGTCCGTCATAGTTGTTGTAAACTCTTAGAGGTGCAGTAATCTTGTTGTGGCGAGTTTTAAAAAGCTTAAGCTGCTCGGGTTTTTATGTATGTATATCTGAGAAGGCAAGCTATTTTGGTTGCTTTGTTTATTTAACATGTCTCTTGTTTCATGTTTATGTTTTATTTCCGCTGATTTTCTCTGATGTTATATCACTAGGGTGCCCGGGGTAAGGCACCAGTCACGGGCCCGGGTTCGGGTCGTGACAAAAGTGGTATCAGAGCAGTTAGTCCTCGGAAAGTGTCTACAGACCGTGTCTAGTAGAGTCTTGATTATCGGTGTGTTGTGCACCACATCTATAATCAGGAGGCTGCAAGATATTTAGGATTGGTTTCCATTCTTCTCATTCTGAGATCGTGCCTTAGAGCTGTGTTGTAAGTTGGACCCCTCTGACGTTTCGCTTTTACGATTATGCCTCGCGCAAGCGCAACGAGCCCGAAGGGCAAGGCAACCGAGTCTTGCTAGTGAGATCTGAGAGGAGCACGAGCGCGAGCGCCGATCTGAGATTGTGCTTCAGACGGCGAGTTTTGCGCCGCCATTTCATCGAGTTTAGAGCGCGGCGATGGCTGCTGAGACCGCAGTACCTGA
The DNA here is from genome assembly GCA_029844215.1 of Przewalskia tangutica. Lineage (NCBI taxonomy): Eukaryota > Viridiplantae > Streptophyta > Magnoliopsida > Solanales > Solanaceae > Przewalskia > Przewalskia tangutica. The sequence goes on from CM056725.1 coordinate 75,195,447, forward strand.
GCCTCCAGCCCCACAGCCTGGAGCGAATGAGATGGGGTACAAGGAGATGGCGATTCTTTGGCGGTCGTGGCGAATATGAGGATAAATTTGGGCCAGCGCCGGTTCGATGCACCGTAGTTCACCCCGGCGAATAGTTTGAGGCTACAGGACTTTCGAGTTATGCCCGCGAGTTTTATGGGTGAGGCGAGGATGATCCGCAGGAGTTCATCCGGCGATTCTGAGTCGTGAGAGTGGTCAAGGCTTGGAGACCGTGTCGGTAGTCTTAGGTTCGCGTCGGTGCGTGATACCGCGATCGGTTTGATTCGTGGGAGGCGTCGGGAGAGCATGCGCTTCAGCAGATGGGACGAGTTCTCGAGGCATTCTCACTCACTTCTTGCCTCCGCATGGCGAGGGCACGCGGTAAACAATTTATGATGTTGAGGCAGAGGCGTGCGGTTGAGTACAACGTGGAGTTTGACTCGTTGGCTCGGTATGTCCCGCTTTAGTGGCAACCATGGAGGATAGAGTGCACCGCCACGTCACCGGCTAGATGATTACTCAGCGAGGCTTGTTGGTGTAGCTCTTGCGGGCATGGACATTGCCGCATGCGAGCTCATGCACTAGGATGTGAGGCACGGAGAGGTCGGCGGAATGACTGGATCAGCGAGAGAGGCGGGGCGGCGGGGTCTTTTGGCGACTTTCGAGGCGGACCGCCTCGGCCAGAAAGCTAGTTATGTACCCCGCCCGATGCTGAGTGGTCCTCCACCGTCTTGAGGCGGTCGAGGGCTCGAGGTTCAGATTTTCGGGAGAGCAGGGGTGTTAGCCAGCTGAAGCCACCCCTACCTCGTTGTGACCATTGTGGTAGGCTCTATTTTGGGGAGTGTCGTGCTAATTTGGGAGTTTGTTTTACATGCGGCCAGCAGGGCCATTTTGCGAGAAATTGTCCGACCAGAGGTAGCGCGGATGTAGAGACTCGGCGCCGGGATCTACGGTGGTTCATCACCCTACGATTATGCGCCTGCATGTGCGGGCCTATGATTAGAGTGAAGCGGTGGATACAGGTATATCCTTAACCCTCTAGAGTTTGGTATGCTTGATATGATGATCTTATTGTGTGCTATGTACGGATATCATTGTGTTATTTGTGAGTTAGAAACATGGTTAGCTGGAAGGGTAAGTATGGGGGCATGGTAAGTGTGAACCTTAGAATATTTCACGATTGAGACCTTAGAGGTAAGGTCGTCTTGAGTAAAAGATTTATTTTATGTTTGACCTTTATCAGAGTGTGTAGTATACGTGGGAGATATTTGTGTGATAAGTCCATGGGTTGTGTAAAATGAAAGTGGTGGCTTTCATGATGTGAATTAGTAAGATTGTTCCGTATCGAGGAGCAAGAGTTGGCGCGACGGAGGGTCGGGTTGAGGGCGTATTGCGGGTCAACCCGTAGCCCGGTTTTAGGTGGGGTCAGTTCTGGGTGATCCCGCCAGATGGTAGGGTCACGAGGGTTCTAGGCCCCAGTTTAGGTGACCATCGTAAGAGTTCGTGGATATGTTCGACCAGAAACGGTTCGTGAAGGCCGGGAAATGACCTTAAAGAAGATTGAGGTTAGTAAGATGACCAAGTTTGGAGGTAGTGACTCCGGAGATTTTGGAAACTGAAGAGATGACTAGAGTATGGTACGTGTACTAGAAGGAGTTCAAGTGTACGAGAAGGGTACGACGAGTAAGAAAGGAAGCGAACCTGTGTTATGAGAACGGAAGTGATCATTTCTTTTGTGAAGTGAGGGTGCGAGGGGAGCACTCTTTAAACCATAGGTGGAGGCTTGTTGCGATATTAGAGGTAGTTCCTCGTTGTCTTGGGTTTAAGTATTTGTGCGTTTGTTATTTTGTGGCCAGGTGTAGCAGTGGCAACTGGCTTAAGTTAAGAGGATACGTTATCGTTATCTGTCGTGAGAAGGAACATTCGGGACGAATGTTTCTAAGGAGGGGAGAATGTTATACCCCGTATTTCCAGAGTATATACGTAAGGACGTACGTACGACAATTTGAGACTTAAAGTTTGGCTAGTCTCGAAATTTTGTGCACAACCCCCGATTAGAATCGTTTTTCGACGAAACATTTTACAGAACTTGCGAAGGGAAAATTCCGGCTATGTCGTTTAGTATTTTTGCGGATTTTTCCGAGCGACGGAACATTTTTGGGCCAACGAGAGGGTGACACTTGTCACCCTCAAGTGGCGGTTTGGGTGGACGAAAGGGGGACGTCTCCTCCCTTGTTTTGTGCCTTGTTTTGGCCTTGTTTTGTGCCTTGTTTTGTGCCATGTTTTGTGGAGTAGGGGTTAGGGTGCACTTGGCTTGATCTTGGCCTTACACTTGCCTTGCACATGGCTTGATCTTGTCCATTGGTTGGCCCTTGGCTTCCCTATAAATACCCCCCTTAGTGATGAACTTCTTCATCCACTCCTCACTTTGTCTAAGTCTTGAAATCCCTCCCCTCCCTCTTGTGGCTCTCGTCCAAACACTAGCCCCCCCTTTTCGTGTAAGGCTTTGGCCGAGAGGGGTACCCTCCCCCCTTGGTGGTGTTCTAGCCGAGGGGTACCCCCCCTAGCCTAGTTGTTTCGAGAAATATACCCCCTCCCTTGTGGTATTGAAATACTTCTCCAAGTATTGTTATAATGCCCAAAATACCTTAGCCTTGTACCTTGTAGTATTCCAAAGTTACCTCTATACGTAGAGCCCGGAAATACTACCTTTTGTTCTTTTAGTCTCAAACCGAAACCCTAAGGAAATCTTCATAGTTGGTTGAAGTATTTAAGTAGAAGTTGGTTAAAACTTCTAAGGGTTGTTTGGAGCGGATTGGAGCGTACGGAGTAGGAGCTAAACCTTGCTCAGGATCGACATTATAACTTGGATAATTTTGGGCTTATCGAGGTAAATATTCTTGTCCCCTTATTGTAATTGGAAATTACATGTTGTAGGAATATATAGTTTAAGTATACTATATATAGAACTGAACATAGCTTTGCGGTAATGTCTTTTGACTTAAGCCTGAATATAAAGAAAGAATCGATCAGTAATTACATAGGGTGTATTACATGAACTTGTGTGGTATTATTGTATAGTAGAATTGTATACGTCGGTTAGACGTATAACCCCCTCGTTGGCTTGGTAGCAGCCTCGATAGAGGAGGAGATTTCTGCAGTTGCGGGGAGGGAGTCTTCTTGCGAATTTTACGTAGAATATGGAACCGATGCGGTTAGAAGTTAATAGGCGTTTATGGCCTTATAGGTGGAAGTACTACGAGTAGCGTATTCTACTTGAAGAGTGGAAAAGGCTAGCCGGATTCTGATCTTGTGGAGCGTTTTGCTTATTGTCGATAATTGTTGCGAGGTATGTGAACCTATTCCTATCCTTTCTAGCATGATGCTTTGTAAACTATGTAGTACGGTAGACGTACATGTGTTAAATGAGTTGGTTGGTTTAAAACATAGGGTGTTATAATAGCTTTATGGGAAGTTAGTTATAACGACTCTATGTAGGTAAAAGATTGGTTTATTGATTGTAGAAGTTAAGAGACTTGATCTTGAAAGATAAGAGACTTAACTTGTTTTACTTGGTAATTAACATTTTGTTAAAAATGTTGTAAAACCTCATTCGCGGGTAATGAGTACTTGGTTTTAAAAGAATAAGGTTTTACTGATTTCGGAAATGAGAATAAGTGTCGAGCAAACCACAGCAGCGCTAATAAAGGAAAATGTATTGACAAATAACTAATTGTTATTAAAACCAGTAGAAACCTCCATCTGCATAGAAGCTAAGATAAGACAAAATTGTATTACATTTCCTAGATCATGGCTGCTGTAACAAGATTGTTATAAACAAGAATAAACGGCTCACACATAAGACATATGTTACTCAATTGTTTTAAAAGAGATTAAGACTATGAGTTATGAAACCTTTCTAAAATGAGAAACTTGAGCATTTGAAATTAGGCAAACTTGAACGTTTGGAAAATAATGTTGTTACTTGATTTTACAAAGGGAAGTGTTTTGGTTTACTTAAAAAGATAGTCACTCTATTTTTATATACTACGGGAATTATGTGACTTTTGTGAAAGGAACGGATCCTTTAAAAAGAGTTAATGTATGTAGTACTTTGGGGTTAAAACCCGGATTTGTTGTAATAAAATATAAGTCTATGAATTTGTTGAACTTGCCTATGCTTGTTGTGATAGCCTTTGTTGTGCAAGTGTTGTATCTCTGTGTTACCGCGCCTCTCGTTGGAGGGCCGGCTATCTGGTTGAGAAGTTACTTGGACGTGCCGGCAGTGACGGAGAATTCCACGGGTACGCTCCTGTTGATAGTGTTATTTTTGCTAATCGCTTTGGACATACTGACACGATGCGTGGCGCACGGGTATGGTTCCATTTTGATTGCTGTCTAGTTGTTTCCTTTTGAACATACTGACACGATGTGTGGCGCACGGGTATGGTTCCATTGGGATGGTTGTCTTGTTATTGGCTTGGACATACTGACATGATGGGTGGCCCACGAGTATGCTTCCATTTCGATTTGTATCTGGATATTTCCTTTGGACATACTGACACGATGGGTGGCCCACGGGTATGCTTCCATTGGGATGGTTCCATGGCCATGCTTACCGAGGTGAGATGCCGGGGCATGCGGCCGTTGTGCGGGTTAAATTCCCGGGTTATATTTGAGTGATGACTTTGAGGGCATGAGTCCCTGACTTGACATGGCTTATGTTGTGAATCGTAGTTTTGTTATCATACATGTCTCTGTTTTTATATAGTATTATGATTTCATTTCTGATATTTTTAGTTTCACATACTTGGTACTGTTGTCTTGACCTCCTTCGGGGCTGCGTTCATCTGCATGAGTAGAGGTACATCGGTTGTGGACCTCTCTCTTAGCGCCCGATTGCGTATTGGGAAGCTCCGTTTCTCCGAGGCTTATCTTTTGGTATGTATCCCAGTCTGTAAGTTCTTGCATTCGAGGTATGGCGGGGCCTGTCCGTCATAGTTGTTGTAAAACTCTTAGAGGTGCATGTAATCTTGTTGTGGCGAGTTTGTAAAAAGGATAACTGTTCGGGTTTTTATGTATGTATATACAGAAGGCAACTGTTTTGGTTGACCTGTTTATTTAACATGTCTCTTGTTTCATGTTTATGTTTTATTTCCGCTGATTTTCTCTGATGTTGTATCACTAGGGTGCCCGGGGTAAGGCACCAGTCATGTGCCCGGGTTCGGGTCGTGACAACAGACTAGGTCTACATTGCAGCCAGCACCGAGTGCTTCTCCACAGTTTTCCGGCGGGGGGGTTTTACAACCCCGGGAATGCAGGGGCCGGTCAGGTCTGTAGAGCTTCAGGGTCTCAGGGAGATGGGGGTTCCAGTCAGTCGAGGCCACCTTTGCCTCAATGCGCCCAGTGTGGTAGGTTACATTCTGGGGTATGTCACGCCGGTACGGGTGCTTGTTTTTCTTGTGGTCGTCTAGGCCATATGTTAAGAGAGTGTCCTTATAGAGGGGGTCCTGGTGGGACAACACCGTCATCGGATCGATTCGCGGGTTCTTCGCCTTCAATAGCTAGGCAGGAGGTTCATGCACCGACAGGTCGTGGCAGAGGTCGTGGTGGAAGTTCCCAGTTTTAGCGGTCCTTTGAACCGCCTATATGATTTCAGGTATGTCTTTGGCCCTTTAGAAACTTGTATGCATGATAAAGTTGTGGTATGTTTAAGTGTCATGAACAAATTATATTGAGACTATGTATATGCTAGAAGGAGTTGGAAGTACGAAAAGATAATCTCTTTTGGGCTTATGATGGACGGATATGCGTGTGCGAGGTATTAGGGTCATGTGTGGCATTATTGGTATGTCGGGGTGGTAAAAAGGAAACTATGTCGCTAATTATAAGTTTGACTCCGAAAGAACATTCGGGGACGAATGTTTCTAAGGGGGGAATAATGTTACACCCCGTATTTTTTTAGGACATGTTTTAAGAATGTACGTAAGAACTCACAAGTGTTAAGATTTGAGACTTGTAAAAATTTATCGGAATTATGAAATTGTCGGAAAACGTAATATTGTGGCGATTGGGAGAGCGACACGTGTCACCCCCCTTATGGTTGCCTTGGACGAATTAGGCAAGGGCTAAAGGGTCATTTGACCTTTGTAGGATGACTAAGTCTTGCAAGTAGTGAGCTTGAGAATATTGACTAAGTCAAAGGGTCCACAAAGGCTTGATATTTAATAAGAGCTCATCCAAGCCACCCATTTGTTCACATCTTGACCCTCCATTGTGCTATATAACACTACTAGTAGCAAGACATTGTCCAACACTTAGAAAAAATTTCAAGAATTTGAAGACTTCACATTGTTGCTCTCGGGTTCTAGCCCTTTAGAAAAGAAAAAAATTTGTTTCTTGTCCATTAAGCTCCACACTTTAAACCAAGGTTCTTGAGTGTATTGTAAGTGTATCTCAATAGAAAAATCTCGGAAAAAGATAGTTTTCGTATTAGTCGCAAGGTGAAAACCTAGTTGCTTTTCTAGGTTTTGTTTGGAAGTTTGAAGGAAAGTTGTTGGTATGGTTCTAAGGGTCTCAAGTAGCGTATTGAAGTGTCTTGAAGGGGCTCTAAGTTGCTAGGGAGCGACTTCGGATTTGGAGTTGGATTAAGATTCGTTGAGGTAATAATCTTGTCTCTTAAGTGTTACAAGATTTCATATTGTTGTTAGCCTTACATTTTACTAGCATGAAGTATGTGTTGAAGTTTTATAAGTGTTATGGATTGTTGTAGCCTAAAATCCGAAATGACATATTAGCCATTTGAAGTTGGATTACAATTTGGTCGTATTTAGAATAAATGCATGTTACTTACTTGAAGATTATAGTGGTTATAATTGATTGCGACTTGATATCATGTCATGCTAACAACTTGGATTGAAAAGGAAATTGGATAAGAATTGGTATTGTTGTATCCCAAGATTGCCGGATTTACACTTGTTGTTGTATTAGTTTGATATCAATTGTGGGGCGGAATTTTACACGTCTAGTAGGCGTGTAATCCCCTATTGTTAATTGCATTGTTGGGCCTTAAATGTGGCGTGTTTGGTTATTGAATTCGGCCTTGAAAAAGGTGGCAAAGTATGTAGAAACAAAGGAAGTGCTGTCCGATTTTCCGTAGAATTTAGTGACTTTGCACTTAGAATATTCTACGTCTAAAGCTAGAGGTTAATGGACATGTTATGGCCATTATAGGTTGAAGTACTAAGTATAGCGTATCCTACTTGAAGAATGGAATAGCTCAAGGTTGAAGTACTTTGGAGCATTTTGCTACTTGTCGACAATCGTCGCGAGGTATGTGAACCTCTTCCTTCCTTTGGCATGATTCTATGTATGAAATATACATGTAGTAGTATTTCATGATTCCGTCTACTCTTAGAAGTTAAGAGGTAGTTATGTTGATTTACTCTATGTAAAAGCTACGTCTAAGAAATCCTAAGTTCTTACCAAGTCTTATGGGGGATGTTGGTAAGAGTCGTTAGGAAGTAATTGGAGTCGAGTTGACTTGGCTAATTTACGGCACGAATGAGAATAAGTATCGAACAAGCCATTGCAGCGTTAATAAAGGAAAATGTAATGACAATTAATTATATTAAAACAAGTAGAATTCTCCATCTGCATAGAAGCTAAGATAAGACAAAATTGTATTACATTTTCTAGATCATGGCTACTTGAATAAGATCGTTATAAATAAGTATAACCTATTCACAACGCACCAAAGTATAGGTTACTTAATTTAAAAGAGTTTACGTATGAAGTTTTAAGACTTTGAAACTTGTTTTCTTAAAAGTTAAGAGATTTGAAAGTATAAGTCTCTTGGTTATAAAAGGAATGATTTTGTCTAAGACATAAAGAGTTATAACGGCTTTATGGGAAGTTGGTTATAACAACTTTATGGAAGATTAAAAGAATGATTTTCTTCAGTAATGTAAGCAAAGAAATGATTTGAAATAAAGGAGGGCAAATTGTTTTAAAGGTACCAATTGCTTAAGGTTTTTAAGAAAGAAGTCACTTGATTTAGAAGCCGGTAAATGTATTTCTAAAAAGGTATTGTGACTTGTCTTGAAAGGTAGATATGACTTGATACTACGGTTGTTAGTATCTGGGAAGTTTTATTTGAAAAAGAGTCTTTCTAAAGGAGTAGAGGTGCGTAGTACGTTGGGTTAAATTCCCGGATTTTATATGACATTATCGCGTCCCATAAATGGGCCGGGCAGTATACCTTTATGGGCAGACTATATGACATTATCGCGTCCCAAGGGCCGGGCAGTATACCTTTATGGGCAGACTATATGACATTATCGCGTCGAAATGGTAGGCAAAGATACCTTTATGGGCGAACTATATGACATTATCGCGTCGAAATGGGTCGGGCGAGATAACTTTATGGGCGGACTATATGACATTATCGCGTCCCGAAATGGGCGAGCGTATACCTTTATGGGCGAACTATATGACATTATCGCGTCGAAATGGGCCGGCGAGATACCTTTATGGCGGACTATATGACATTATCGCGTCCCGAAATGGGGCGAGATACCTTTATGGGCAGACTATGTGACTTTATCGCGTCCAAGGAATGGGCCGGGCAGTATACCTCTATGGGCAGACTTATGTGACTTTATCGCGTCCCAGATTGGGCCGGGCAGTATAGGCGTCCCTCCATAATGGGCCGGATTATGTTATGCAAGGTAAGTAAGTTATATGGTAACGAACTTGATGATTTTCCCAAGTATGTACGTAAGAAAGTGACTATAACTTTTATTGAAAAATGGGAAAAGATAATAAGGTACGATTAAGTTCACGAAATGGTAATGACACGGTAGGATCTGGTATGTACTCTTTTTATACTTGCCTCTGTCATTCTTTTATACAGATATGATTTGTTTACTGTACCTTATTTCTGTTCCATATTCGCATTTTGTTATCGACTTCCCGGGCTGCGTTCATGCCCGCAGGTATTAGGTACACAGGGTGGTGATCCTTGCTCTTAGGATCTCGGTTCAGTTTTGGGAATAAGCTTCATTTACTCCGGAGGCTTATCATTTGGTACGGTTTCCCCTGAGGTTGTAGATTCATGTATATTCAAGGGTATGGCGGGGCCCTGTCCCTCCACTATTGTTATGTTAAAACTCTTAGAGGTCTGTAGTCACATATTGTGGGTCAGTTTGTAAAGGAAATGAGGCGACTGCTTCGGTTGTTTATGTATGTCCAGGAAGGTAGCCTCATCGGCTAACCTGTTGTTTCATGTATGTTCCGCTGATTATCTCTGATGTATACCTGAATGGGGTGCCCAGGTAGGGCACCAGTCGCGGCCCCGGGGTCGGGTCGTGACAAACATGTAATCTCCAATTACAATAGAATGACAAAGATCATTACCTCGATAAGCCTAAAATTTTCCAATGATTAAAAGTCGATCCTTAGGAATCTTAGCTCCAATTCCTTACATTCCAATCCACTACAAGCAACCCTTAGAAGTTCCTAACCAACTTCTCTTCAAGATCCAACTCCAAAAAGTGAAGAACACTTAGGTTCTAAATATGGCAACTTTCGGCCAAGGGATTCTTTAAAGGCTAGGGGTGTGAAATCTTGTCTAACACTTGGTTCACAATCTTCCTAACACCTTAAGGAAGAACACTTAAAAGTTTAAGAATTTTTGGACAACATTTGGTCAATGCTAAGGGCCATTGCCGAGAGCATCAAAAGGAGAGAGAGTATTTGCCTTGGAAATTTTCTAAGTGTTTGATGAAGTCTTGCAACAAGGGGGTATTTATAGGGAAATCAAGGGCTAGGATGCAAGCAAGTGTGTGGTCTAAATTGGGGACATGTGTGTGTGGCCCCCACAAACCACATGTTCCACAAAAACTTGAGACAAGTGGCTTGCCACTTGTCTCACCATTTCGGCCAAGGCCACTTGTCCACAACAATTCGGCTACATGCCACCTAAGGGGGTGACACGTGTCGCCTTCCTATTCGTCCAAAATATTTCATCTCCCGAAAACATCCATAATGGCCAAAATCTCGAAAACAATGTGGGCCCCACAAAACCGTAAATTTTCCCCGTGGGCCCCACGTGACCAAATCTGGAAATAAAATTCCATAATTCTCTAATATTCCAAGATGTCCAAATACCAAATCTGGGAATCCAATTCCCATTTACGAACCTTTTTCCTTCACAAAATCCGAAAAAAATTTCGTCGAAACATCAAATCTTTCTTCCTTTCCAATCTTAATGTCGTATTCTCGTACGTACGTCCTCACATGCATACCCTGGAACTACGGGGTCTAACATTCTTCCCCCCTTAGAAACATTCGTCCCGAATGTTCCTTCTAAGTCTCCAAACATACATGCGTCGGTATAGTCTTCACTACTATACTTACGAAACCAATTATGCCACACATGGCCATAATATAACACATGAACAAAACTCAAATCCAAGCCAACGAGGAATCACCTCTAAAGCGTATAACAATACTATTAGCTCTCACCCATGGTCTAAAGGATACTATCTTCACATCTTTACTTTACAAAATGATCACTTCCATTCTCTTAACACATGTTCGCTTCTTTTCTTACTCGTCGTACCCTTCTCGTACACCCGAACTCTTTCTAGTACACGTACCACATTTCAGTCATCGCTTCAGTTTCCAAAACCTTGGAGTTACTACCACCAACTTGGTCATTACTAGCTTCAATTCCCTTTAAGGCCATTCTCGGCCTTCACGATCCGATCCTGGTCGAACGCGTCTACGAACTCGTACGTTGATTACCTAAACTTAGACCTAGCACCCTCGTGACCCTATCACCTAGCGAGACCACCTCAAACTTACCTCACCTCATTTCAGGTTGCGGATTGACCCGCGATTGGTCCTCAACCCGACCCATTAACGCACTTAACTCCTCCTTCATCATCCGAAATATTTCACTATTCAAGTCATGAAAGCCTAGTGGTCTTCTTAGCTCAACTACCCACTTTCATTTCACACCACTCATGGACTTATCACACAAATATACCCCACGTATACTATGTGTCACGACCCGACCTCGGGCCCGCGACTGGTGCCTTACCCCGGGCACCCTAGTGATAAAACATCAGAGAAAATCAGCGGAAATAAAAACTTATAGACATGAAACAATATGAAATAAGAAACAGGCTAACCAAAACGGTCACCTTTCTGTATATATATATAACCCGAACAGTTATCATTTACCAGCCCAACTCACAACAGTACTACAAACCTCTAAGAGTTTTTATAATAACTATGACGGGAAAGGGCCCCGCCATACCCCTGAATGTACAAGTACTTACAATAACAGGGGACTATACCAAAAGATAAGCCTCCGGAGAAACGGAGCTTCCCAAAATGCGGAATTGTGACCCTATGAGCGAGGATCAGCAAACGGTGTACCTCTACCTGCGGCATGAACGCAGCCCCCCGAAGGAGGTCAGTACAACAGGTACCAAGTATGTGAAACTAAAAATATTGTAATGAAATCATAACGATCATATAAAGCGAGGACATGTATGATAACCAAACTACAGTACACAATATATAACAGTCATGTCAAGTCAGGGACTCACGCCCTCAAAGTCATCAATCAAATATAACCATGGGTCTCACGCCCGCACTATCAATCATGCCCGTGGGACTCCTTCTTCACTGCCGGCAGTCTATGATATAACACTACAAAGTACACATGAACACCAGGTCACACCTGTGCCATAAAAACCGTACGGGCCAAGTAGGAAAACTACACACCAGATCCAGCCTGCATCATAAAGCGGCCGGCGATGCAAAGCCTACGAGAATCCACTGTCGCCACGAGATATGACCGGGGCAAGCACTGCAGCCATCTACCAGAGCCTACCGTACCAACTATGCTATAAAAGCGTATCACGCCGAGTGGCCGGGCAAGTCAGCTAACTACCGGATACCACGTGTCACGTCGTGGCCAAGGGCAAAGCTAACTACCGATACCTCGCGTCACGAGACTTCGCCATAAAACTGACCGGGGCAAGTACGAAGGCCGACTACCAGATACCTCCTGCATCACGCCAATGACCGGGACAAGTACGAAAGCCAACTACCAGATACCTCCTGCATCACTAAACCTCATGGAGAGCTAGTCCATGGAATAGCAATAATATCGAGTTTAACTCATTGCGTGCCACTTGCCCCCGAAATTCCTTCATCCAGTGCACGTATCCATGTAACAATAAGATGACCGACCCTCCATCGAGAGACGCGGTAACATAGTAATACCACACTTTCACAACAAAGTCTATCACAACTAGCATAGGCAAGTTTAACATACTTTTAGACTTTCGTTAACATGTAAACTGTTTGTTACACCCCGTAAATTCAAAAAGATAAGATAAGTTGACAGATATGTGTTGGACGGATTTTGAGTCTACTTTGGAGTGTTGTACCCCAGTTAATAAGAATTGAGAGGTGTTTAACAAGCCTAGTATAAAGTTTGATGAGTCTAGTTTCCAACGTAACAAACCGCTCGTCGATAGGACATCGGAGCGGAGAGGTATGGGCATTAGAAGTTCAGTGGACAGGCTCGGAGGAAAGATTTTAGAATCAGGCGTCGCAGCACCGCGGCGCCGTTAGCAGGGCCGCGGCGCCACTAATCCTGAAAATCCTCTGAAATTGCAGCGCCGCGGCGCCGAGGCGGGATTTTTTCCGCGGAAAGGGCTGAAAACAGGGGATATTTTCGAAAAAGGCTTATGGAGGGTGACAAGTGTCCCTCCCATCTTGTTGACCAAGGAAAGGGTCCTATTTTAGGACCAAGTCTTGAAAGACTTGGTCATTTCATCTTAGAACCCTCCTAAGAACTCCTCTCCCTTTCTCTCTAGAGATTTAAGAAAAAACCTAGCTTAGTGGGTATTGTTGGAGCGGCGGTAAGAAGGCAAAGTGTTGATAAACTTGTGGGAAGCTCGCGTGGACGAGTTTGACGGTAAAAGGAGTTGAAGAAAAAGGGCTTTAGTGGGCTAATCCAAAAGGTAAAAGATTTCCTCTTCTCTTGGAAATTTATAATAAGCCTTGTTATAGTTGATATTGACCACGTGAATCATGCTTTAGATTGATATGTATTATAGGTATTGATAGCCTTTTGAAATGTGAAATACAAAGGAAATCGATAGTTATAGTTGTCGCATGTTATTTAAATGGAAGGTTAAGGTTGTCAAAGTTGGTTGCGGCTATATAACATGCGAAGGCGACATTATGGATGAAAAAGACTTGTTGTGGTTATATTTGTAGTCAAAATGACCGTTAATATTGGATTGTTGTATATGAATTGTGGGGCGGAATTTTATACGTCTTGTAAGGCGTATAATCCCCTTTTTGACTAATGATATGTTGAGCCTTAAATGTGGCATGTTGGTTATTGAATTCGTCCTTGAAAAAGGTGGCAAAGTAAGTAGGAACAAAGGAGGTGCTGTCCGATTTTCCGTAAAATTTAGAGACTTTACACTTATAATATTCTACGTTTGAAGTAAGGCGTTAATAGACGTATTCTGAATATTATAGGTTGACATATTACGGGCGGGACTTTGTACTTGGCTAGTGGTTTGACCCGAAGAGGTATGTAGAACTTTCCTATCTTTTGAGCATGACTAGTTGTACGTATGTAGTACGGTAGACGTACAAGACCTTGATATCCTTTACTAGTTTTATGAATAGCCAAGTCGGGTGAGTTAGAAGATTAACTCACTTCTTTGAAAGTATTAAGGATGTCTTAAGTTTTATTAAAGTTAAGGGACTTGAAGAGTTTTAAAGTATGTGATACTGGTTTCGTTTTAAACGTATAAGTCCCGTGGATAGGAAATTGTACTTGACAAAGTGTTATACCCCGTATTTCCAGGGTATATATGTGAGGATGTACGTACGAGAATACGACCGAAATTTTGGAAAGAAAGGAAGATGTGATTTTTCGACGGAAAAGTTTCCGGGTTTTGTGAAGGAAAAAGGTTCGTTGATGGGAATTGGATTCCCAGATTTGGTATTTGGGCTTCTTGAATTATATTAGAATTATGGAATTTTATTTCCGGAATTGGTCACGTGGGGCCAGGAGAAATTCTGGTTTTGTGGGGCCCACTTTGTTTCAGATTTTTGCCTTTATGGATATTTTGAAGATGAAATATTTTGGGCCAGTAGGAGGCGACACGTGTCACCCCTAGGTGGCCTCATGGCCGAAATTTGCTAACAAGTGGCAAGACAAGTGGCCTTGTCTTGCTAGATATTTTGTGTGGACAAGTGGCCAAGTCTTGCTAGATATTTTGTGTGGACAAGTGGCCAAGTCTTGCTAGATATTTTGTGTGGACAAGTGGCCAAGTCTTGCTAGATATTTTGTGTGGACAAGTGGCTTGTGGGACCCACACACACTTGTCCCCAATCTCAACCACACACTTGCCTTCATCCTAGCCCTTGGTTGTCCTATATATGCACCCTTAGTTGATGAAAACTTCCACACTTAACCATTTCAAGACAAGAAATTCCCTCCCTTCTCCCTTGACCTTGCTCTCGTTTTTTAGCCCATTTCTTGACCTAAATTTGTCCAACAATTCTTAAAATCTCAAGTGTTCTTCCCTAAGGTGTTAGGAAGATTGTGTACCAAGAGTCGGAAAAGATTTCACACCCCTAACCTATTGTTCATGCCTTGGCCGAAACTTACTAGTTGGAAACCTAAGTGTTCTTCACTTTTTGGAGTTAGTTCTTGAAGAGAAGTTGGTTAGGAGCTTACATGGGTTGCTTGTAGCGGATTGGAACGTAAAGATTTGGAGCTAAGACTTGCTTGGAGCGACATTAAGTTCTTGGATAATTTTGGGCTATTTGAGGTAGTAAACCTTAACCTCTTTGTGAATTGGTCATTATACATATATTATAAGTATATTATGGAGTATATAATATATGGAGTAAAATTTGGAAGAGTTGGATCTTGTTAACTTGTTAAAAGAAAGGATTGGCCGTTTGCCATTAAAATGGTAAAAACGTATCTTACTTGTGAAGAAGTAATTAACAAAGTAACTATAACTTATATTAAGATGGAATATAAGTTGGATGACTAATGAAGTAATTGGATAAGTAAAATGGACAAAGTTGGCCAAGGACCCCAACTTAAGGACTGCATTTACTTTGGAC
The DNA here is from genome assembly GCA_029844215.1 of Przewalskia tangutica. NCBI lineage: Eukaryota > Viridiplantae > Streptophyta > Magnoliopsida > Solanales > Solanaceae > Przewalskia > Przewalskia tangutica. Next base: position 75,210,654 of record CM056725.1, read on the forward strand.
TGTATTTACTTTGGACAATATTTACTTTGGACAGTATTTACTTTGGACTATATTTACTTTGGACTGTATTTACATTTCTGTTAAGGGGAAGATTTTTCAATCGCGTTCCGTTTGGGCGTATGATCCCCTTTTTAATTATTGTATTGTTATGAAGGCGTGATAGTAAACCGCGTTACCGGTTGGGCGCGTAATCCCCTTCTTTTACTTATTGTTGTTATGAAGGCGTGATAGTAAACCGCGTTACCGGTTGGGCGCGTAATCCCCTTCTTTTACTTATTGTTGTTATGGAGGCGTGATAGTAAACCGCGTTACCGTTTGGGCGTGTAATCCCCTTCTTTATGTTGTTTAATTATTACGCCTTATATATATATTACGGTTATTCGGGCCTTGGAGAAAGATGGAAAAGTGAGTAAAAACGGGGGAAGTGCTGCCGAATTTTCCGTAGAATTAGAGGGCTTTTTATTGGTATAAGTCTTCAATGGTGAGAAAGGTTTGATAAAAGTACTATGACCATTTTAGAAGTGGAGTACTACGTGTGGCGTGATCTACTTGGCTTAAGGAGTAGCCGACGGGTTGAAGTACTTGGAGCGTTTTGCTATTCGTCGATAATCGTCGCGAGGTATGTGAACCTCTTCCTATCCTTTCTAGCATGATGCTTTGTAAACTATGTAGTACGGTAGACGTACATGTGCTAAATGAGTTGGTTGGTTTAAAACATAGGGTGTTATAATAGCTTTATGGGAAGTTAGTTATAACGACTCTATGTAGGTAAAAGATTGGTTTATTGATTGTAGAAGTTAAGAGACTTGATCTTGAAAGATAAGAGACTTAACTTGTTTTACTTGGTTATTAACATTTTGTTAAAAGTGTTGTGAAACCTCATTCGCGAGTAATGAGTACTTGGTTTTAAAAAGAATAATGTTTCTTGATTTCGAAATGAGAATAAGTGTCGAGCAAACCACAGCAGCGCTAATAAAGGAAAGTGTATTGACAAATAACTAATTGTTATTAAAACCAGTAGAAACCTCCATCTGCATAGAAGCTAAGATAAGACAAAATTGTATTACATTTCCTAGATCATGGCTGCTGTAACAAGATTGTTGTAAACAAGAATCAACGGCTCACGTATAAGACATATGTTACTCAATTGTTTTAAAAGAGATTAAGACTATGAGTTATGAAACCTTTCTAAAATGAGAAACTTGAGCATTTGAAATTAGGCAAACTTGAACGTTTGGAAAATAATGTTGTTACTTGATTTTACAAAGGGAAGTATTTTGGTTTACTTAAAAGATAGTCACTCTATTTTTATACTACGGGTATTATGTGACTTTTGTGAAAAGGCGGATCCTTTAAAAAGAGTTAATGTATGTAGTACCTTGGGGTTGAAACCCGGATTTGTTGTAATAAAATATAAGTCTATGCTTGTTGTTGTGTAACTTGCCTATGCTTGTTGTGATAGCCTTTGTTGTGCAAGTATTGTGTTTCTATACCACCGCGTCTCTCGATGGAGGGCCGGCTGATTTGTGATGGGCGTTTCTATACCGGTTCATGAGATGAACCGGAAATGTATTTCACTCGACTACCGTGTTCATGGGATGAACCGGGAATGTATTTCACTCGACTACCGTGTTCATGGATGAACCGAATGTATTTCACTCGACTACGCGTTCACGGGATGAGCCGAATGTATTCCACTCGACTACGCGTTAAGTAGGATGAACCGAATGTATTCCACTCGACTCGCGTTCATGAGATGAGCGGGAATGTATTCCACACGTTTCTATCGGGTCCATGAGATGGGCGAGACATATTATACATATCACATGGTTTGTACCTGAAGCTGGCGGTGAGGAAGGAGTTCCACGGGCATGAGGATGACTTTGAGGGCGTGAGTCCCTGACTTGACATGACTGCTTTAATGTTATGAGCTGTAGTTTGGTTATCATACATGTCTCCTGTTTTATATAGACTGTTATGATTTCATTTCTGATTTTTCGATTTCACATACTTGGTACTGTTTCTTGACCTCGCCCGAGCGTATAAAGAGGCGAGCCTCTACCACGAACGAACCGTGGCTCTCCGTATGGCACATCCTGAGAAGGGCCGTAGGGCATGCCTCAGGGATCGCAAGCAGCCCGGTACCATTTGTTGGGTCGTCGGAGCAAGGCTCGCGACAAAGTGACAAAAGTGGTATCAGAGCAGTTAGTCCTCGAAAAGTGTCTACAGACCGTGTCTAGTAGAGTCTTGATTATCGGTGTGTTGTGCACCACATCTATAATCAGGAGGCAGCAGGACATTTAGGATTGGTTTCTATTATTCTCACTCTGAGATCGTTCCTTAGAGCTGTGTTATAAGTTAGACTCCCTAGGACGTATTCGTTTGTACCAGTTATGCCTCTGCGAAAGGCAACCTGAGCCCTGATGGGCAAGACAGCAGAGGGAGCTACGAGTAGAACACAGAAGGTTACGAGGGCACAGGCCTGGTCATTACCTGAGATAGTACTTCAGACGACGAGTTTTATGACGCCGCTAGCCCCAGCAGAGTTTAGGCGGCAACGCTTCTACGGAGGCCACGATACACGAGCCTCGCATCCGGCCGGGCCGAGGATGATCCTCGAGTGTCATGCTTGTTTGGGTGATTGTTATGGTTGCGTCCAGGTTGACCATTTGGTGAGCGTTTGTCCGTTTAGAGGTAGCACAGATGTAGAGACTCGACGCCCGGGATCGGTGGTGGTTCATCGCCTTATATAGCTAGGCGCCTGCGGCGGATTATGGTTAGAACGACAAGGGAAAGTGAGGCAGAGTGGCGAGAGATATCTTTAGCCTTTAAGAGACTTGGTTATGTTGTAATGGTGGAGTGCGTGTGAAGTGCTATATCTGAGATAACATTGTGTTAAGTATAACTTAGAGAACATGACTAGTTGAAGAGGTAAGTTTGGGGTCATGGAAGGTGTGAACCTTAGAATATTATAAGTGGAGACCTTAGATGCGAGGCCGTCTTGAGTAAAAGATTTGTTTACGATTGACCTTTGTCGGAGTGCATAGTATACGAGGGGTAAAATTGTGTGATAAGTCCCGAGTGGTGTGAATTATATAAGGATATTTATGATAAGAAGACACTGGGTTTGCGTAACTTGATTAGTGAGATTGTTCGGATCGGGAACAAGAGTTTGGCGCGCAAATGGGTCGGGTTGAGGCAAGGTTGCGTGTCAACCGCGGCCGGTTTGGGGTGGGGTCGGTTCGAGGTGGTCGCTAGGTGGTAGGGTCACGAGGGTGCTAGGCCGAGTTTAGGTAACCATCGTGCGGGTTCGTGGATCGTTCGACCAGAATCGGATCGTGAGGCGGGGATGGCCTTTGTGAATGAAACTAGTGAGATGACCAAGTTTGGAGGTAGTGACTCGAGTTTTGGAAATTGAAGCGATGGTCAAGCGTGAGTGCATTATCGGAAAGAGTTCGGTGTTCGAAGTGTCGACAAGTAAGGAAAGAAGTGAGCGTGTGCTAAGAGATGGAAGTGATCATGTTTGTGAAGTAAAGGTCGAAGGAAGTATCCTTTGGACGAAGCGAAGTTGGTGTTGTTTTTACATCGTCGAGGTGATTCCTCGTTGGCTTGGATTTGAGTTTTGCGCCATGTTATATTACAGCCATTGGTGGCGGGATCGGTTTGTAAGTATAGTAGTGGAGACTATCCGACGCCAAATGCGTTTGGAGACTTAGAAGGAACATTCGGGACGAATGTTTCTAAGAGGAAGAATGTTATACCCGTATTTCCGTGGTATATATGTGAGGATGTGCGTGCGAGAATACGGCCAAATTTTGGAAAGAAAGGAAGATGTGATTTTTAGCGGAAAAGTTTCCGGGTTTTGTGAAGGAAAAAGGTTCGTTGATGGGAATTGGATTCCCAGATTTGGTATTTGGGCTTCTTGAATTATATTAGAATTATGGAATTTTATTTCCGGAATTGGTCACGTGGGGCCCACAGGAGAAATTTACGGTTTTGTGGGGCCCACTTTGTTTTCGAGATTTTTGCCTTTATGGATATTTTCGGAAGATGAAATATTTTGGACGAGTAGGAGGGCGACACGTGTCACCCCCCTAGGTGGCCTCATGGCCGAAATTTGCTAACAAGTGGCAAGACAAGTGGCCTTGTCTTGCTAGATATTTTGTGTGGACAAGTGGCCAAGTCTTGCTAGATATTTTGTGTGGACAAGTGGCCAAGTCTTGCTAGATATTTTGTGTGGACAAGTGGCCAAGTCTTGCTAGATATTTTGTGTGGACAAGTGGCTTGTGGGACCCACACACACTTGTCCCCAATCTCAACCACACACTTGCCTTCATCCTAGCCCTTGGTTGTCCTATATATGCACCCTTAGTTGATGAAAACTTCCACACTTAACCATTTCAAGACAAGAAATTCCCTCCCTTCTCCCTTGACCTTGCTCTCGTTTTTGAGCCCATTTCTTGACCTAAATTTGTCCAACAATTCTTAAAATCTCAAGTGTTCTTCCCTAAGGTGTTAGGAAGATTGTGTACCAAGAGTCGGAAAAGATTTCACACCCCTAACCTATTGTTCATGCCTTGGCCGAAACTTACTAGTTGGAAACCCTAAGTGTTCTTCACTTTTTGGAGTTGGTTCTTGAAGAGAAGTTGGTTAGGAGCTTCTATGGGTTGCTTGTAGTGGATTGGAACGTAAAGATTTGGAGCTAAGACTTGCTTGGAGCGACATTAAGTTCTTGGATAATTTTGGGCTATTTGAGGTAGTAAACCTTAACCTCTTTGTGAATTGGTCATTATACATATATTATAAGTATATTATGGAGTATATAATATATGGAGTAAAATTTGGAAGAGTTGGATCTTGTTAACTTGTTAAAAGAAAGGATTGACCGTTTGCCATTAAAATGGTAAAAACGTATCTTACTTGTGAAGAAGTAATTAACAAAGTAACTATAACTTATATTAAGATGGAATATAAGTTGGATGACTAATGAAGTAATTGGATAAGTAAAATGGACAAAGTTGGCCAAGGACCCCAACTTAAGGACTGCATTTACTTTGGACTGTATTTACTTTGGACAATATTTACTTTGGACAGTATTTACTTTGGACTATATTTACTTTGGACTGTATTTACATTTCTGTTAAGGGGAAGATTTTTCAATCGCGTTCCGTTTGGGCGTATGATCCCCTTTTTAATTATTGTATTGTTATGAAGGCGTGATAGTAAACGCGTTACGGTTGGTAGCGTAATCCCTCTTTTACTTATTATTGTTATGAAGGCGTGATAGTAAACGCATTCTGGGTTGGCGCGTAATCCCCTTCTTTTACTTATTGTTGTTATGGAGGCGTGATAGTAAACCGCGTTACCGTTTGGGCGTGTAATCCCCTTCTTTATGTTGTTTAATTATTACACCTTATATATATATATGGTATATATATTACGGTTATTCGGGCCTTGGAGAAAGATGGAAAAGTGAGTAAAAACGGGGGAAGTGCTGCCGAATTTTCCGTAGAATTAGAGGGATTTTTATTGGTATAAGTCTTCAATGGTGAGAAAGGTTTGATAAAAGTACTATGACCGTTTTAGAAGTGGAGTACTACGTGTGGCGTGATCTACTTGGCTTAAGGAGTAGCCGACGGGTTGAAGTACTTGGAGCGTTTTGCTATTCGTCGATAATCGTCGCGAGGTATGTGAACCTCTTCCTATCCTTTCTAGCATGATGCTTTGTAAACTATGTAGTACGGTAGACGTACATGTGCTAAATGAGTTGGTTGGTTTAAAACATAGGGTGTTATAATAGCTTTATGGGAAGTTAGTTATAACGACTCTATGTAGGTAAAAGATTGGTTTATTGATTGTAGAAGTTAAGAGACTTGATCTTGAAAGATAAGAGACTTAACTTGTTTTACTTGGTTATTAACATTTTGTTAAAAGTGTTGTGAAACCTCATTCGCGAGTAATGAGTACTTGGTTTTAAAAAGAATAATGTTTTACTGATTTCGGAAATGAGAATAAGTGTCGAGCAAACCACAGCAGCGCTAATAAAGGAAAGTGTATTGACAAATAACTAATTGTTATTAAAACCAGTAGAAACCTCCATCTGCATAGAAGCTAAGATAAGACAAAATTGTATTACATTTCCTAGATCATGGCTGCTGTAACAAGATTGTTGTAAACAAGAATCAACGGCTCACGTATAAGACATATGTTACTCAATTGTTTTAAAAGAGATTAAGACTATGAGTTATGAAACCTTTCTAAAATGAGAAACTTGAGCATTTGAAATTAGGCAAACTTGAACGTTTGGAAAATAATGTTGTTACTTGATTTTACAAAGGGAAGTATTTTGGTTTACTTAAAAAGATAGTCACTCTATTTTTATACTACGGGTATTATGTGACTTTTGTGAAAGGAACGGATCCTTTAAAAAGAGTTAATGTATGTAGTACCTTGGGGTTGAAACCCGGATTTGTTGTAATAAAATATAAGTCTATGCTTGTTGTTGTGTAACTTGCCTATGCTTGTTGTGATAGCCTTTGTTGTGCAAGTATTGTGTTTCTATACCACCGCGTCTCTCGATGGAGGCGGCTGATTTGTGATGGGCGTTTATCTGGTTCATGAGATGAGCAGAATGTATTCACTCGACTACCGTGTTCATGGGATGAGCGGGAATATATTTCACTCGACTACCGTGTTCGTAGGATGAGCAGGAATGTATTTCACTCGACTACCGTGTTCGTGGATGAGCCGAATGTATTTCACTCGACTACGCGTTCGTAGGATGAGCCGAATGTATTCCACTCGACTACGCGTTCGTAGGATGAACCGAATGTATTCCACTCGATTCGCGTTCATGAGATGAGCAGGGAATGTATTCCACACGTTTCTATCTTGGGTCCATGAGATGGGCGAGACATATTATACATATTACATGGTTTGTACCTAGATGGCGGTGAGGAAGGAGTTCCAGGCATGAGGATGACTTTGAGGCGTGAGTCCACGACTTGACATGGCTTTTATGTTATGAGTGTAGTTTGGTTATCATACATGTCTCTGTTTTATATAGCTATTATGATTTCATTTCTGATATTTTTGATTTCACATACTTGGTACTGTTTCTTGACCTCCTTGGGCTGCGTTCATCCGCGGTAAGTACATCGGTTGTGGATCCTCGCCATAGGATCACAGTTCAAGTGTTAGGAAGCCCGTTTCTTGGAGGCTTATCTTTTGGTATGTTACCACAGTCCAGAGGTTCTTGTACATTCGAGGGTATGGCGGGGCCACTGTCGTCATAGTTGTTATCCTTCTTAAGTGCATGTAATCTTGTTGTGGCGAGTTTGTAAAAAGGATAAGCTGCTCGGATTTTTATGTATATATCTGAGCAAGCTGTTTTGGTTGGCCTGTTTATTTATCATGTCTCTTGTTTCATGTTTATGTTTTTATTTCCGCTGATTTTCTCTGATGTTGTATCACGAGGGTGCCCGGGGTAAGGCACCAGTCACGGGCCCCGGTTCGGGTCGTGACACAAAGGTATAAAGTGAATATAACGACTTTATGGAAAGTTGGTTATATTAGCTTTATGGAAAGATAAATGACTTGATTTAATGAAAGGCAATTTGATTTTTAAGGCATCAATTGCCTAAGGTTTTATAAGAAAAGGAGTCACTTGATTTAGAAACCTAACTTTATTTCTAAAGGTATTGTGACTTGTCTTGAAACGTAATTTCGACTTGATACTACGGTTAATAGTATCTTGGAAGTTTTATACTAAAAAGAGTCATTTGTTTTAAAGAGTAGAAGTATGTAGTACTTGGGTTAAATTCCCGGATTTTTATAAAAGATATGCTAGTGCCTTAAGTAAACTAAAATGAGAGTGTATATGAATAAGAAGTTAGGGGGATTTCTTAACTTGCTTACTTTATGTATGATGGCCGGTTGAGATAGGGTAAGAGTATATCTGAGGGGTAAATCCCCAAGATCGTTATACCACCTTCTCCAGGGTAAGAGTATATCTGAGGGGTAAATCCCCAAGATCGTTATACCACCTGCTTCAGGGTAAGAGTATAATTGAGGGGTAAATCCCCAAGATAGTTATACCACCTGTTTCCGTGGATTTGCTACCCACGATGCGAGAAATACCTCATGAGAGTCCTTATGGGCTTATGCGGGTGAAATAGTCCCATGCGGTAGTCTGACTATGCGAGGAATACCTCATGCGGGTCCACACGACCTATGCGGGTGAAATAGTCCCAGGAGTAGGATTGCTTAATGATACTGCGGGCGGATGGTCCTGCTTTGATCGTGAGCTTCCTATTTTTATGTTGTACGTATACTATCAGTTACTCTCATTGTTAGTAAGGCACTGTGTACTGTAATTTTGTTATCATACATGTCTCCGGCTTTGTTTTAAACTTATGATATAATTACAGTATTTTTTTTCCAGTTTTACATACTTAGTACATATTGTGTACTGACCCCCTTCCTCGGGGGATGCGTTCATGCCGCAGGTAAGGGTAAGCAGGTGGTGGATCCTCATTCTTAGGATCACTTATCAGACGTCTGAAGCTCCATTTCTCCGGAGGCTTGTCTTTTTGGTACAGTCTTTCCCTGATGTCGTAGATTTGTGTACATTCAGGGGTATGGCGGGGCCCTGTCCCGCCACTGTTGTTATTCCTAGAGGTCTGTAGTCACATGTTGTGGTTTGGGGCTGTAAGAACCGAGTTGTACAGTTTTGATTTTGTTTATGCATATTTTATGGAAGGCGGCCTTATCGGCTAGCTTGTGTCATTTTGTCTACACGTGTTGTATGTTGTGTATGTTCCGCTGCTATCCTCTGATGTATACCTGAACGGGTTGCCCAGGTAGGGCACCAGTCGCGGCCCCGGGGTCGGGTCGTGACAAAAAGTGGTATCAAAGCAGTTAGTCCTCGGAAAGTGTCTACAGACCGTGTCTAGTAGAGTCTTGATTATCGGTGTGTTGTGCACCACATCTATAATCAGGAGGCTGCAGGACATTTAGGATTGGTTTCCATTCTTCTCTCTTCGAGATCGTGCGAGAGTATTATTAGGTTGAATCCTCTCGACCTATTCTTATGAAACGATTATGCCTCGCGGAAAGCGACTAGGGCCCGAAGCGCGCAAAGCGGCGGCGGGGCTGCTAGCGGTACTCGAGAGGTTACACGGACTCGAGCATGCACTATGCCCGAGGTAGTAAGCGGTCGGCGAGTTCAGCCACGCCGGCGGTATTAGAAAGGCCGAGCGCGAGAGCTCAGAGGTTCCGTGCGAGCCTCGATCCCTCGGCGGGGCGAGTATAGAGACTACGGAGCGATCGGTTATTGACCAGTATAGTAGCAGGGCAACGCCGACAGGAGCAGGAAGCTAACCCTAGAGCCGACAGTTTGCGGATTCGAGATTTTCTGGGTTGTCATCCGCCCGAGTTTTATGGTTCAAGGTCTGAGGAGATCCGTAGGAGTTCATTCGGCTACAATGACTATGCGAGTTCTTAGGGCTTGAGAGACTAAGTGCATTATGCTAGCCTCTTACCGGTTACGCGATATTGCGTTGAACTGGTTTGAGTCATGGGAGCTGTCGAGAGGTGAGGATGCTCTTCCAGCTGTTTGGGAGGAGTTTACAGAGGGCTTCATGGATCACTTTTTGCCTCCTGAGATGAGGAGAGCCCGTGTAGATAGATTCTTGACCTTGAGGCAGAATGGGAGGACTATCAGGGAGTACAGCCTGGAGTTTGACTCCTTGGCCATACATTCGCACACTATTGTAGCCGACATGGCGGATAAAGTTCATCGTTATGTGATGGGGCTAGACCGTCATATGATTACTGCATGCTTGGGGGTGGCTCTTCAGCCCGGTATGGACATTGCCAGGATGCAGGCCTATGCGCAGGGGATAGAGGATAGAGAGGGAGGACCATATTGACTCGAGCCGGCCAAGAGGCGGGGCAGCGAGGTCTCGGGGTAATTTTCGGCGGACGGCCTCGGCGTGAACTAGTTCCACATTCCAGCCAGCATAGAGTGCTCCTTCACGGTTTTCTGGCAGGAGGTCTGATCAGCCAGGTCATTCAGGGGCAGGTCAGGGCTCCAGGACTTCGGGGTTTCAGGGAGGTAGAAACCGTCACCGATCGAGACCACCCACATTTCAGTGTGCTCGATGCGGTAGGTCTTACCAGGGCGAGTGTCGCATAGCACCGGGAGCTTGTTACTCTTGTGGCCAGCAGGGCCATTTGAGGAGAGATTGTCCGTCTAGAGGCGGCATGGGTGGTACGGTGCAGCCGACAGGATCAGTTGCTGGGTCTTCCTCTCCTTCTGTGGTTATGCGCCCCGGAGGGCAGGGTACTTGTTACACCCCGTATTTACAGGACATGTTTTAAGAACGTACGTAAGAACTCACAAGTGTTAAGATTTGAGGCTTGTAAAAATTTATCGGAATTATGAAATTGTCGGAAAACGTTTTATTGTGACGAATGGGAGGGCAACACGTGTCACCCCCCTTAGTAATGCCTTGGTCGAATTTAGGCATACCCATAATGGTCATTTACCATTAGTCTTGGATGAACAAGTCTTGCAAGTGTGGCTTGACAATTTTGACTAAGTCAAAGGAGACAATTAGCTTGATATTTAATAAGAGCTTATCCTAGCCACCCAAATGGTTGCATCTTGACCCTCCACTACCCTTTATAATACTAGTAGTAGCAAGACTTTGTCCAACACTTAGAAAAATTTCCAAGAATTTGAAGACTCCATATATGGTGCTCTCGGGTTTGGGTGCTACAAGGAGGAAAAAATTAGTTTCTTGTCTATAAGCTCCACACTTTAAACCAAGGTTCTTGAGTGTTATGTAAGTGTATCTCAATAGAAAAATCCGGAAAAGAGAGTTTTTCGTATTAGTCGCAAAGTGAAAACCTAGTGGCTTTCTAGGTTTTGGATTGTAAGTTGAAGGAAAGTTGTTGGTGTGGTTACAGGGTCTCGACAAGCGGATTGAAGTGTCTTGGAGAGGTTCTAACTACTAAGGAGCGACTTCGGATTGGAGTTGGATTTAGAGTCGTTGAGGTACAAAATTGTCTTTGAAAGTGTTACAAGATTATATATTTATATTGTTGTTGTTAGTTTTACATGTTGCTAGCATGAAGTTGTTGTGTTGAAGTTTATAAGGATTATGGATTGATTGTAGCCTTGGAAATCCGAAATGAAATGTAAGCCATGTTAAGTTGGATTACTAATTGGTCGTTTTTTTTTAGAAATCGTCGCATGTTACTTACTTAAAGATTATGGTTGTTATAATCAAATGCGACGTGATATCATGTTATGCTACCAATTTGGATTGAAATGGAAATTGGTTAAGAATTAGTATTGTTGAACTCAAGGTGGCCGAATTTGTACTTCTAGTTTGTAATAGTTTGTTTTCATTTGTATTGGACTACCTTCTATATTGTGGTGAGCCAATTGGGGCTGTATGGTCATTTATTTATATTGGACTACCTTATAGATTGTGGTGAGCCAATTGGGGCTGTATTGGTTATTGTATTCGACCTTGAAAAAGGTGGCAAAGTTAGTAGAAACAAAGGAAGTCTTTGTCAGATTTCTCGTAGAATTAGTGACCTGGCACTTAGAAAAATTCTAATGTTACGAGTGAAAGGTTAATGGACATATTGTGACCATTATAGGTTGAAGTACTAAGTATAGCGTATCCTTGGGAGAGTGGAATAGCTATCAAGGTTGAAGTACTTTGGAGCATTTTGCTACGTGTCGATAATCGTCGCGAGGTATGTGAACCTCTTCCTTCCTTTGGCATGATCCTATGTATGGAATATACTTGTGGTATCATTTCATGTTTCCTTACTCTTAGAAGTTAAGAGGTAGTTATGTGATTTACTCTATGTAGAACTTTTCCTATCTTTTGAGCATGACTAGTTGCACGTATGTAGTACGGTAGACGTCTGAACTATGATATTCTTTACTTGTTTTATGTAATGCCAAGTCGGGTGGGTTAGGAGATTAACTCACTTCTTTGAAAATAGTAAGGATGTCTTAAGTTGATTTTAAGTTAAGGGACTTGAAGAGTTTTAAAGTATGTGATACTTGTCCGTTTTAAACGTATAAGTCCCTTGGATAGGAAATTGTTTATGGCTAAGGTATAAAGTGAATATAACGGCTTTATGGGAAGTTAGTTATATTTGCCTTATGGAAAGATAAATGACTTGACTATGTAAAAAGGCAACTTGATTTTCTGGCATCAATTGCCTAAGGTTTTATAATAAAAAGAGTCGAGTTGATTTGGCTAATTTACGGCACAAATGAGAATAAGTATCGAACAAGCCCTGCGGCGTTAATAAAGGAAAATGTAATGACAATCCATTATGTTAAAACAAGTAGAAATCCTCCATCTGCATAGAAGCTAAGATAAGACAAAATTGTATTACATTTTCTAGATCATGGCTACTTGAATAAGATCGTTATAAATAAGTATAACTTATTCACGACCTTTAAAGATTTGTTACTAATTTTGAAAGAGTTTACGTATGAAGCTTTTAAGACTTGAAACTTGTTTTCTTAAAAGTTAAGAGACTTGAAGTATTTTGAAAGTTAAGAGAATTGATTTGAAAGTATAAATCTCTTGGTTATAAAAAGGCGTGTTAGTCTAAACCATAAAGGGTTATAACGGCTTTATGGGAAGTCGGTTATAACGGCTTTATGGAAGATTAAGAGAATGGTTTTCTCTAGTAAAGTAATCAAAGGAATAACTTGTATTAGGTAAGGGCAAATTGGTTTAAAGGTACCAATTGCTTAAGGTTTTAATAAAGAAGTCACTTGATTTAGAAAGCGGTAATTGTATTTCTAAAAGGTATTGTGACTTGTCTTGAAAGGTAGATAGGACTTGATACTACGGTGGTTAGTATCGGGAAGTTTTATTTGGAAAGGAGTCTTTTGAAAAGAATGTCGTGCGTAGTACTTTGGCTTAGTTAATTGAGATTTAGCCTATATGTCTGGTGATAGCCTTTGAGTGCAAGTATTATGTTTTATTACGTTGCGCGACTCTCGGTTGGGCGGCTGTCTTGTTATAAGTTACTTGGACGTCTGCAAGCGGTGATGTGGGATTCCGGGTATCTTAGTTATTTGTAGCACTTAGGTTAAATTCGGATTTTATAAGAGACATGGTAGTGCTTATGTCTTGTTTGATGGTCGGTCGAGCTAGGGTAAGAGTATAAATGAGGGCAAGCCCAAGACGTTATACCACCTTCTCGAGTAAGAGTATAAGTGAGGGTAAACCCCGAGACGTTGTACCACCGCTTTATGTGTTGTTTGTGGCCGGTCGAGATAGGGTAAGAGTATAAATGAGGCAAGCCCAGATGTTATACCACCTTCTCGAGTAAGAGTATAAATGAGGGCAAGCCCAGGCGTTATACCCCTTACCCATTCTCCGGTAAGAGTATAAATGAGGGCAAGCCCAAGACGTTATACCACCTGTTTTGATTGATATTATGGGCGTGAGACCTATGGTTATGTTTTACACTTTTAGTTATTGTGATGATGGGGATTCCACGCATGCTTTGATATGGGTGTAACTTGATCGCGTCGATTTGGTAGGGTAGTATATGTGTCCCTCCGTAGTGGGCGGACTATGTTATGAAAGATAAGTAAGTTAGATAGAAATGAACTTAATGACTTCTCTAAGTAAGTCGTAAGATATGGCTATAACTCTTAATGGAATGGAAAAAGATATTGATGTGAAATTAAGTTCATAAGTGGTAATGACACGGCGTGATCCGTATGTATTTTTATACTTGTCCTTGTCATTCTTTTATGCGATTATGATCATTTCTTGACGTTATTTACATTCCATATTCGAATTTTTGTTATCGACCCCGCCGGCTGCGTTAAATGCCGCAGTTTTTAGGTACCCAGGTTGGTGATCCTTGCTCCTAGGATCTCGGTTGATTTTGAGAAAGCTCCATTTGCTCGGAGGCTTAGCTCTTGTACGGTTTTCCACGAGGTAGTAGATTCATGTATATTCGGGGTATGGCGGGGCCCCATCCCCACGATGGTTATGTTAAAACTCTTAGAAGTGCTGTAGTCACCTATTTGTGGGTCGATTTGTAAAAGAAATGAGGCAAGCTGCTTGGTTGTATTTATATATGTTCGGGAAGGTAGCCCTATCGGCTAACCTATTGTTTTACTTAGATGTTTTATTTATAAGTTTCATGTATGTTCGTGATTTTCTCTCGATGTTTACTGTAAGGGTGCCCGGGTAGGGCACGATCGCGATCGGTCGGGTCGTGGCGATGCTCCATGACCGGCGACGCGATAAGTCGTGGTGGTGGTTCGATTCTAGCGGTCCACGAAACGCGTATATTCATTAGCTTGACCGCCGGGATCGTGAGGCTTCCACGGCGTCGTCACAGGTACATTATTGATTTCATGTTGTGATGTTTATGCTTTGATAGATCCAGGTTCTACCTTGTCCTATGTGTCCCCTCTTATTGGGGGTAGAATCGGGATAGAGCCGGTGTCGATAGAGCCTTTTGAGGTAGCTACGACAGTGGGTGATTCGGTGTTAGCGGAGCGGGTGTATACAGGTTGTCCGGTGTTTAATTACAGTCGTCAGACCCTTGCGGACTTGATAGAGTTGGATATGACAGATTTTGATGTCATTATAGGTATGGACTGGTTGGCTTCTTGTTATGCCAACGTTGGTATGAGCGAGTTGGTTCGATTCGATTTCTGGCGAGCGATTATCGAGTGGAAGGGCAACACGGCGTCGCGAGGTAGGTTTATTTCTTACCTCAAGGCTAGGAAGATGGTGCGAGAAAGGTAAATCTATCATCGGCTCGGGTATTTGATACGCAGGTGAGGTGCGATTCTTCGATCGGTGCGGTGGTTAGGGAGTTTCGGATGTGTTCCCAGACGATCTTCCGGTATCCTCCGAGAGGAGATTGAGTTTTGTATTGACACGTTGCGGACACTCGACCTATTTCCATTCCGCCATACAGGATGGCACTGCCGAGTTGAGGAGGCGAAGGACCGGTGAAAGATTTCTTTGGAAAAGGCTTTATCGGACCTAGTGTATCTCCTGAGGCGCGGTTTTGTTTGTGAAGAAGAAGGATGGGGCCAGCTGCGTATGTGTGTTGATTACTGAGCTTAATAAGGTAACCATCAAGAATAGGTACCCTCTCCCGTGATTGATGATTTGTTTGACCATTGCGAAGTGCGAGTGTTTCTCCAAGATAGACTGCGATGCAGTTATCATCAGTCTGCGAGTTCGAGAGCGAGATATCCCAAAGATCGCATTCGGGACCGGTATGGGCACTATGAGTTGAGTTATGTCTTTCGGGTTGACCAACGCTCAACGGTATTTATGGATTTGATGAACGGGTGTTCAAGCCATTTTGGATACATTTGTGATAGTATTCATTGATGACATCTGGTTTATTCGCGACAGAGCGGGAGCATCGCGATCACGAGGCGGTACCAGGGTCCTCGGGCCGCGATTATTCGCCAAGTTCTCAAGTGTGAGTTTTGGTTGGCCTCGATGGCATTCTGAGGCATATTATTGGGGTGATGGTGTTGGGTGGATCGCAAAGATTGAGGCGATCAAGTCTTGGCGAGACCTCTACGACCGAAGTGCGCGATTTCTTGAAATTTTGTGAGTTATTATCGTAGGTTCGTGGAAGCGGTTGCTTGATTTCAAGACCGCTGACTAGGACTCGTAGCGGCCAAGTTCCAGTGGGCGAGAGGCTTGCGAGAAGGGTTTCGATTCTTGAAGGAAAGGTTGACTACGACTCGATTCTTACTCTTCCCGAGGGTTAGGCGGATACGTGATCTATTGTGATGCCTCGGGTATCGGGCTAGGAGTGTGTTTTGATGCGGCACGACAAGGTTATAGCCTATGTTTCCGCGATTCTGGAAGCATGAGAGAATTACCTACCCACGACTTAGAGTTGGCCGCAGTTGTTCATGCCTTGAAGATTTGGAGACATTATTTGTATGGGGTTCATGTGGATATTTATACAGACCACAAGAGCCTCGGTATATCTTGAGCGAGAGGAGTGAACTTGCGGCGAGACGGTGGTTAGAGTTCTTTGAAAGATTATGATGTTGATATTCTATACTATCGGGAAAGCCAACGTAGTTCTTGATGTCTTAGTCGTAGATCGATGGTGAGCTCGGAGGTACAGCGGAGAAGGCGAGGACATGGTCCGTCGAATCCACGATTAGCGAGCCTTGGGGTTCGATTGATCGATCCGACGATAGTAAGTGCGGGTTCGTGAGGTTGCGAAGTTTTCCATCGTTGATGAGGTGAAGAAGCGGCAGTTTGAGGACTCGATGTTGGTTGGTATCGAGATGCAACTCTTCGGGAGGAGAAGAGTCTATTCGAGTAGCGCTGATGGGGTGCTAAGATTTGAGGCGGTTGTGTGTTCGATGTGATAGGACTTCGTCAGCAGATTTTGGGAGAGGCACACAGTGCTCGTTATTCTATTCATCCGGGGTCGACCAAGAGGTACCATGACCTCAGATGTTTATATTGGTGGGATGTCCTGAAGAGGGCGTGGCGAGTTTTGTTGCCTGATGTCCTAATTGCCCGGCGTCAAGGTCGAGCACGAGGCCAGTGGATTATTGCGAGCTATTGAGATTCCGACTTGGAAGTGGGAGGTGGTCAATATGGACTTTGTTCTGTGGTTACCTCGCACCCGGAGGAAATGCGACTCCATTTGGGTTATTGTTGGTGTGACAAAATCAGCCCATTTCCTTCGATCGGGGCGATGTTTTGGTGAGGACTATGCGGATTGTACATCGAGAGATTGTGAGGTGCGGTGTCGGTGTCGATTATATCGATAGGGAGCCCGGTTTATGGCTAACCTGAGGTCTTTCGAAGGATTAGGACACAGTGAATCTCGATCATCATTTCATCCTCGGTAGCGAGCGGCGAGCGTACTATCGAACACTGAGGATATCTGCGAGCTGCGTGATTGATTTCGAGGGTAGGGGAGGATCATTTGCCTCTTGTGGAGTTTGCTTATAACAACGGCTACCATTCCGATATCTGAGATGGCGCCATACGAGGCTTTATATGGGCGGAAATGTAGATCGCCGATTGGTTGGTTCGACGTGGGCGAGGTGTAGTTAGTTGGCCCAGACTTGGTTCAGCAGGCTGTGGATAAGGTGAAGCTTATCCAGGAGAGACTGTTAGCAGCTCAGAGTCGGCAGAAGTCATATGCGGATAATCGGCGTCGGCATTTGGAGTTTTAGGTGGACGATTGGGTCTTCTTGAAGGTGTCACCCATGAAGGGTGTGATGAGATTCGGTAAGAAGGGGAAACTCAGCCCAAGGTACATTGGGCCCTACCAGATCGTACGTCGAGTAGGCAAGGTTGCCTATGAGTTGGATCTGCCATCAGAGTTAGAGGCGGTACATCCGGTCTTCCATGTTTCTATGTTGCGGAAGTGTATCGGAGATCCAGCGAGAGTTTTCCCTGCTAGTGAGGTCCAAGTGACAGGGGGTTATCGTATGAGGAGAGTCCCATAGCGATACTCGATCGCCAGGTCAGGCGACTGCGGACCAAGGACGTGGCTTCCGTCAAAGTCTTGTGGAAGAATGATAACCGGGAGGAGATGACTTGGGAAGCGGAGGAGGACATGTTGAGGAAGTATCTTCACTTATTCCCTACAGCTTCAGGTAATTCATTTTCCCTTACTTGTCAAGTTTTAATTGAAGTATTTCTTTTGCTTAAATGCTATTATGTGGCCAGGTGTGGCATTATTGGTATGTCGGGGTTGTGAGAGGAAACTATGTCGCTAATTATAAGTTTTACTCCGAAAGAACATTCGGGACGAATGTTTCTAAGGGGGGAAGAATGTTACACCCCGTAAATTCAAAAAGATAAGATAAGTTGACAGATATGTGTTGGACGGATTTTGAGTCTACTTTGGAGTGTTGTACCCCAGTTGATAAGAATTGAGAGGTGTTTAACAAATCTAGTATAAAGTTTGATGAGTCTAGTTTCTAACGCAACAAACCGCTCGTCAATATGACATCGGAGTGGAGAGGTATGGGCGTTAGAAGTTCAGTGGACAGGCGCGGAGGAAAGATTTTAGAATCAGTGTCGCGCTTGGCCACAGTTAGCGAGGCGGCGCCACTAATCCTGAAAATCCTCTAAGGTTGCAGCGCCGCGGCGCTGAGGCGGGATTTTTTCCGCGGAAAGGGCTGAAAACAGGGGATATTTCGATAAAGGCTTATGAGAGGGTGACAAGTGTCCCTCCCATCTTGTTGACCAAGGAAAGGGTCCTATTTTAGGACCAAGTCTTGAAAGACTTGGTCATTTCATCTTAGAACCCTCCTAAGAACTCCTCTCCCTTTCTCTCTAGAGATTTAAGAAAAAGCCTAGCTTAGTGGGTATTGTTGGAGCGGCGGTAAGAAGGAAAAATGTTGATAAACTTGTGGGAAGCTCGCGTGGACGAGTTTGACGGGAAAAGGAGTTGAAGAAAAAGGGCTTTAGTGGGCTAATCCAAAAGGTAAAAGATTTCCTCTTCTCTTGGAAATTTATAATAAGCCTTGTTATAGTTGATATTGACCACGTGAATCATGTTTTAGATTGATATGTATTATAGGTATTGATAGCCTTTTGAAATGTGAAATACAAAGGAAATCGATAGTTATAGTTGTCGCATGTTATTTAAATGGAAGGTTAAGGTTGTCAAAGTTGGTTGCGGCGATATAACAGGCGAAGGCGACATTATGGATGAAAAAGACTTGTTGTGGTTATATTTGTAGTCAAATGGCCGTTAATATTGGATTGTTGTATATGAATTGTGGGGCGGAATTTTATACGTCTTGTAAGGCGTATAATCCCCTTTTTGACTAATGATATGTTGAGCCTTAAATGTGGCATGTTGGTTATTGAATTCGGCCTTGAAAAAGGTGGCAAAGTAAGTAGAAACAAAGGAGGTGTTGTCCGATTTTCCGTAAAATTTAGAGACTTTACACTTATAATATTCTACGTTTGAAGTAAGGCGGTTAATAGACGTATTGTGAATATTATAGGTTGACATATTACGGGCGGGACTTTGTACTTGGCTAGTGGTTTGACCCGAAGAGGTATGTAAAACTTTCCTATCTTTTGAGCATGACTAGTTGTACGTATATAGTACGGTAGACGTACAAGACCTTGATATCCTTTACTAGTTTTATGAATAGCCAAGTCGGGTGAGTTAGAAGATTAACTCACTTCTTTGAAAGTATTAAGGATGTCTTAAGTTTTATTAAAGTTAAGGGACTTGAAGAGTTTTAAAGTATGTGATACTGGTTTCGTTTTAAACGTATAAGTCCCTTGGATAGGAAATTGTACTTGACAAAGGTATAAAGTGAATATAACGACTTTATGGGAAGTTGGTTATATTAGCTTTATGGAAAGATAAATGACTAGATTTAATGAAAGGCAATTTGATTTTTAAGGCATCAATTGCCTAAGGTTTTATAAGAAAAGGAGTCACTTGATTTAGAAACCTAACTTTATTTCTAAAGGTATTGTGACTTGTCTTGAAACGTAATTTCGACTTGATACTATGGTTAATAGTATCTTGGAAATTTTATACTAAAAAGAGTCATTTGTTTTAAAGAGTAGAAGTATGTAGTACTTGGGTTAAATTCCCGGATTTTTATAAAAGATATGCTAGTGCCTTAAGTAAACTAAAATGAGAGTGTATATGAATAAGAAGTTAGGGGGATTTCTTAACTTGCTTACTTTATGTATGATGGCCGATTGAGATAGGGTAAGAGTATATCTGAGGGGTAAATCCCCAAGATCGTTATACCACCTTCTCCAGGGTAAGAGTATATCTGAGCGGTAAATCCCCAAGATCGTTATACCACATGCTTCAGGGTAAGAGTATAATTGAGGGGTAAATCCCCAAGATAGTTATACCACCTGTTTCCGTGGATTTGCTACCCACGATGCTAGGAATACCTCATGCGAGTCCTTATAGGCTTATGCGGGTGAAATAGTCCCATGCGGTACGTCTATCACGAGGAATACCTCATGCGGGTCCACACGACCTATGCGGGTGAAATAGTCCCAGGAGTAGGATTGCTTAATGATACTGTGGGCGGATGGTCCTTCTTTGATCGTGAGCTTTCTATTTTTATGTTGTACGTATACTATCAGTTACTCTCATTGTTAGTAAGGCACTGTGTACTGTAATTTTGTTATCATACATGTCTCCGGCTTTGTTTTAAACTTATGATATAATTACAGTATTTTTTTTCCAGTTTTGCATACTTAGTACATATTGTGCACTGACCCCCTTCCTCGGGGGATGCGTTCATGACGCAGATAAGGGTAAGCAGGTGGTGGATCCTCATTCTTAGGATCACTTATCAGACGTCTGAAGCTCCATTTCTCCGGAGGCTTGTCTTTTTGGTACAGTCTTTCCCTGATGTCGTAGATTTGTGTACATTCAGGGGTATGGCGGGGCCCTGTCCCGCCACTGTTGTTATTCTAGAGTGCAGTAGTCACATGTTGTGGTTTGAAATGTAAGAACCGAGTTGTCTGATTTTGATTTTGTTTATGCATATTTTATGGAAGGTGGCCTTATCGGCTAGCTTGTGTCATTTTGTCTACACGTGTTGTATGTTGTGTATGTTCCGCTGCTATCCTCTGATGTATACTTGAACGGGGTGCCCAGGTAGGGCACCTGTTATACCCCGTATTTCCAGAGTATGTATGCGAGGACGTACGTACGAGAATACGGCAGAAAGATTGGAAAGGAAGAAAGAGGTGATTTTTCCACGGAAAAGTTTCCGGTTTTTGTGAAGGAAAAAGGTTCGTTAATGGGGTGGATTCCCGTTTGGTATTCGGACTTCTGGAATATTAGAGAATTATGGAATTTTATTTTCGAAATGGTCACGTGGGGCCCGGGAGAAATTTACGTTTTGTAGGGCCGCTTTGTTTTGAGATTTCCGGTAAATTGGATATTTTGGAAGACGAAATATTCTGGCGAATCGGGGCGACACGTGTCACCCCATGTATGGCACCTTGGCGATTTTACATTTGGGCACAACACGGTTAAGTCGTTTTTCGGCCGAAGCGCTTTCACGTAACTTGCGAAGGGAAAATTCCGGCTATGTCGTTTTGTTTTTTTGCGGATTTTTCCGAGAGACGAAACATTCTGGACCAACGGGAGGGTGACATGTGTCACCCTCACAATGGAGACAAGTGGCGTGACTTGGCGAAACAAGAGGCAAGTTGGGCTTGATATTTGTGTAGATATTTGTGAGGGTTTTAAGGAGTAGGGTCTAGGGTGCACTTGGCTTGATCTTGGCCTTACACTTGCCTTGCACTTGGCTAGATCTTGGCCATTGGTTGGCCTTTGGGTTTGCTATAAATACCCCTCCCTTGTGAAGACTTATTCATTCACTCTCACTTTGTCTAAGTCTTGAAATCCCCTCCTCCTCTAGTAGCTCGTCCTAAGCCTCTCCCCTCCTCCTCTTGTGGCCTTTGGCGAGAAGGTTCCCCTTTGTGGTGCTAGCAGTAGGGTACCCACTGCTAGTTGTTTTCGTATAATACCCTTGTTGTGGTATAGAAATACTCCTGTATTGTTATAATGCCCAAAATACCTTAGCCTTGTACCTTGTAGTATTCCAAAGATACCTCTTTCGTAGAGTCAGGAAATACTACCTTTTGTCCTTTTTAGTCTCAAACCGAAACCACAAGGAAATCTTCATAGTTGGTTGAAGTAATTGAGTAGAAGTTGGTTAGAACTTCTAAGGGTTGTTTGGAGTGGTTTGGAGCGCAGTGGAGCTAAACCTTGCTCGGGAGCGACATTAAACTCGGATAATTTTGGGCTTATCGAGGTAATTATCTTGTCCTCTATTGTAATTGGAAATTACATGTTTGTTAGGATATATAGTTGAAGTATACTATATATGGAACTATACTTAGTATTCGGCAATGTCTTTTGACTTAAGCTGAAGAATTAAGAATCGAACTAAAGCTGTATTTACATAGGATCGTATTGCGATGAGCTTGTGTAGATTTGTACACGTCAGGTTAGGCGTGTAAAACCCCTGGTTGGCTTGGTAGCCAGGCCTCGATAGAGGAGGAGATTTCTGTTGTTGCGGGGAGGTCTTTAATTTTCTATGTAAAGATAGAAAACTTGTGTTTTGGGGTTAATAGACGTTTGTGACCTTTATAGGTGAAAGTACTAAGAGTAGCGTATTCTACTCGAGGAGTGGAAAGGGCTAGCAAGGTTGTAGTACTTGGAGCATTTTGCTTATTGTCGATAAATCGTCGCGAGGTATGTGAACCTCTTCCTATCTTTTCTAGCATGATTGTTGTGAACTATGTAGTGCGGTAGACGTCATGTGCTAAGTGATTTGGTTGGGTTAAAACATGGTGTTATAATAGCTTTATGGGAAGTTAGTTATAACGACCTTATGTAAGTGAAAATGGTTTGATGTTAGAAGTTAAGAGACTTGATCTTATAAGATAAGAGACTTAACTTATTTGTTTTAATGTGGATGTTTGTGTGAAACCTCATTCGTGAGTAATGAGTACTTGGTTTCTAAAGGGATAATGTTTCTTGATTTCGAATCGAATGTGTATCGGCAGCACCATTGCAGCGTTAATAAAGGAAAATGTATTGAATAATGATGTGTTGTATTAAAACCAGTAGAAACCTCCATCCGCATAGAAGCTAAGATGAGACAAAATGATATTACATTTTCTAGATCATGGCTTTGTAATAAGATCGTTATAAACAAGAATAAACTACTCACGTATATGACATATGTTACTTAATTGTTCTAAAAGGAATCAAGTGATTAAGTTTGGGAACTATGAAACCATTTGAAAATGAGAAGCTTGAGTAATTGAAACTAGGCAACCGAACTTAGGAAGAGAATGTTGTTACTTGGTTTTGAAAAGGAAGGTGGGTTGGTCATTCTAATACTACGGTATCGGGTGACTTTTATAAAAGAAATGGATCTCTTTTAAAAGAACTTACGTATGTAGTACTTTGGGGTTAAAACCGGACTTTGGTATAAAATGAAAGTACTTTGTGTTGTTGTGAAACTTGCATATGCTTGTTGTTGTGAAGCTTGGCTATGCTTATTGTGATAACCTTTGTTGTGCAAAGCGTTGTATTTACGTGTTCTGGCGTCTCGATGGAGGGTCGGTTGACTTGTTGAGAACTTACTTGGACGTGCCGGCAGTGGCGGAGAAATTCCACGGGTACGTTCCTGTTGATAGTATTATTGTTGTTAATCACTTTGGACATACTGACACGATGCGTAGCGCACGGGTATGCTTCCATTTGGTTAGGGTCTTGTGGTTAATCGCTTTGGATATCTTGACACGATCGTAGCGCGCGGGTATGTTTCCATTTGATTATCGCCTTGTGATTTCCTTTTGGACATCTTGACACGATCGTGGCGCGCGGGTATCGTCCATTTGGAATGCCGTCCTATTGTTTCCCTCTGGACATCTTGACCACGATCGTAGCGCACGGGTATCGTCCATTTGGAAAGTTGTCTTATTGTTTCCCTTTGGACATACCGACCGCGATCGTAGCGCGCGGGTATGCTTCCATCTGGATTCTTTGTCTTGTTGTTGAGTCACATGGACATGTCTACCGTCTGATATTCAGGGCATGCGGCCATGATGCGACCACGATTGATGTTGTGGGCGTGAGACCCATAGTTATATTGGAGTGATGGTGTTTTATGTTGTGAGCGTAGTTTGGTTATCATGTCTCTGCTTTATATAGACTAGTATGATTTCATTCTGACATTATGCAGTTTCACATACTTGGTACTGTTTCGACCTCCTTGGGCCGCGTTCATGCCGCGGTAGAGGTACATCGGTCGTGGATCGCCATAGGATCACGATTCAGCGCATTTGAAGCTCCGTTTCTCGGAGGCTTATCTTTTAGTAGGTGTTCACGAGTTGTAAGTTCTTGTACATTCGGGGTATGGCGAGCCACTGTCCGTCATAGTCATTGTATATCTTAGAGTGCATGTAATCTTGTTGTGGGCGGGGTTGTAAAAGGATTAAAGCTGTTGAGTTTTATGTATATACTAAGGCAACCGTTTTGGTTGGCTGTTTATTTATTATATCTCTTGTATAATGACTCATGTTTTATGTTCGCTGATTTTTCTCGATGTATGTATCGCTAGGGTGCGGGTAAGGCACGATCCACGGCCCGATTTTAGGTGTGACATAGTGGTATCGAAGCGATTAATCCTCGGAAAGTGTCTGAGACCGTGTCTAGTAAGTCTTGATTATCGGTGTGTTGTGCACCACATCTATAATCGTGAGGCTATAGGACATTTAGGATTGGTTTCCATTCTTCTCATTCAGAGATCGTGCCTTAGAAAGTGTTGTAAGTTGTACCCTCCGACGTATCTCGTTTTTACGATTATGCCTCGCGCGAAACAGCGAGCCCGAGAAGGGCAAGACGGCCGAGTGCCGCTAGTGAGATCTGAGGAGTACAGCGCGAGCCCGGTGATACACGAGGTTGTGCTTGACGGCGGGTTTCGCGATCGCCCGGCACCAGCGAGTTTAGAAGCGCGGCCGTGGTGATGAGACTCTGATGCACTGAGCCTCCATCCGCGATGCAGAAGCGAGAGAGATGGGTTACAAGAGATGGCGATTGTTGGCGGGGTTGTGGCGAATATGAGGGCAGTGGATCTGGCGATTCGGTTCGATGCACCGATGGTTCACCCGGCGAGATAGTTTGAGGCTACGGACTTTACGAGTTGTAGCCCGCCGGAGTTTTACGTCGAGGCACGAGGATGATCCGCAGGAGTTCATCGGCGATTCTGACGGATCATGCGGGTGATCAAGGCTTTAGAGCCGATGCGTGACCTTTGGTTCGCGTCGGTGCGTGATACCGCGATCGATTGGTTTGATTCATGGGAGCTTTCGGGAGAGCATGCACCTCAGCAGTATGGGATGAGTTTTGGGGCTTTCCTCACGCACTTCTTGCCTCGCGGATGAGGAGCACGCGGTAGCAGATTTTTGTTACCGAGACAGAGGCGCGCCGTCGAGTACAATGTCGAGTTCGATTCTTTGGCTCGATATGTCCTGCGCTAGTTGCGAATATGGAGGATAGGGTGCATCGCTACGTCACGGGCTTGATGATTATATGGCCGAGTCTTGTGCGGGTGTTTCTCTTGGCCGCATGGACATTGCCCGTGCGAGCTCGTGCGCTAGGATGTGAGGCACGGAGGGTCGGCGTAATGACTGGATCAGCGAGAAGAGGGCGGGGCGGCGGTCCTTTGGTGGCTTCGAGGCGGACCGCCTCGAAGCGAGCTAGTTATATACCCACCGCATGCAGTGGTCCTCCACCGCCTTGAGAGCAGTCGTGGCTCGAGGTTCAGATTTTGGCGAGCGGGGTGTTAACGGTGAAGCCACCCTACCGTTGTGACCATTGTGGTAGACTCCATTTTGGAGAGTGTCGTGCTAGATTGGGAGTTTGTTTTGCATGCGGCCAGCGGGCCATTTTTCGAGGCTGTCAGACCAAGGGAAGCGCGGATGTTACGACTCGACCTTCGTGATCTGTGGTGGTTTATCACCTACTGACTATGCCTGCAGTGTGCCTATGATTAGAGTGGAGCAGTAGCTTCAGGTATATCCTTAAACCTCTAGAGTTTTGGTATGCTTGTTATGATGATCTCATTATTGTGTGCTATGTACGGATAGCATTGTGATATTGTGAGTTTGAAAACATGTTTAGTTGGGAGGTTACGTAAGGGGGCATGGTAAGTACGAACCTTAGACTATGTCACGGCCCGAGACCTTAGGGGTAAGGTCGTCTTGAGATTAAAGATTCGTTTTATGTTTGACTTTTATCAGAGTAGTAGTATACGTGGGATTTATTTGTGTGATAAGTCCGTGGGTAGTGTGAGATGGAAGTGGTAGCTTTCATGATGTGAATTAGTAAGATTGTTAGGATCGGGAACAAGAGTTTAGCTGCGGTTGTGGGTCGGGTTGAGGACGTGATACGGGTCAACCGTGGCAGATAAGGTGGGGTCAGTTAGGTGGTCCCGCCAGTGGTAGGTCACGAGGATGCTAGGCCCAAGTTTGTATGATCATCGTATGAGTTCGTGGACGCGTTCGACGAAGCGGTTCGTAAAGGCCGGAATGGCCTTAAGGAAGTTTGAGGTTAGTAAGATGACCAAGTTTGGAGGTGGTGACTCCAAGGTTTTGGGAAGCTGAGCGATGGCGAAGTGTGATGCGTATGCTAGAAGAGTTCAAGTGTTCGAGAAGGGCACGACGAGTAAGGAAGGAAGATAACGTGTGTTATTTCGTGACGGTATGGCGTTGGCAATTTGTTAGAAGAGCTTCTTCGATATCCGTCTTGTGAAGGAACATTCGGACGAATGTTTCTAAGGAGGAGAATGTTATACCCGTATTTCCAGTATGTATGCGAGGGCGTGCGTGCGAGAATCTGGCGAAAAGATTGGAAAGGAAGAAAGAGGTGATTTTTCCACGGAAAAGTTTCGGTTTTGTGAAGGAAAAAGGTTCGTTAATGGGAATTGGATTCCCAGTTTGGTATTCGGACTTCTGGAATATTAGAGAATTATGGAATTTTATTTTGGAAATGGTCACGTGGGGCCACGGGAGAAATTCTGATTTTGTGGGCCAGCTTTGTTTTTGAGATTTCCTAAATTGGATATTTTCGAAGACGAAATATTCGGCGAATCGGGGCGACACGTGTCACCCCATGTGGCACCGCCGGCGATTTTACATTTGGGCACAACACCTGCGGTTAAGTCGTTTTTCGACGAAGCGTTTTGCGTAACTGCGAAGGAAAATTCGGCTATGTCGTTTTGTTTTTGCGGATTTTTCCGAGAGGCGAAACATTCGGACCAACGGAGGGTGGCGTGTGTCACCCTGATGGAGACAAGTGGCGTGACTGGCGAAACAAGGGGCAAGTTGGGCTTGATATTTGTGTAGATATTTGTGAGGTTTTAAGGAGTAGGGTCTAGGGTGCACTTGGCTTGATCTTGGCCTTACACTTGCCTTGCACTTGGCTAGATCTTGGCCATTGGTTGGCCTTTGGGTTTGCTATAAATACCCTCCTTGTGAAGACTTATTCATTCACTCCTCACTTGTCTAAGTCTTGAAATCCCTCCCCTCCTCTAGTAGCTCTCGCCCTAAGCCTCTCCTCCCTCCTCCTTGTGGCCTTTGGCGAGAAGGGTTCCCCACTTTGTGGTGCTAGCGTGGGTACCCACTAGCCTAGTTGTTTTCGTATAATACCCTTGTTGTGGTATAGAAATACTCCTAGTATTGTTATAATGCCCAAAATACCTTAGCCTTGTACCTTGTAGTATTCCAAAGATACCTCTTTACGTAGAGTCAGGAAATACTACCTTTTGTCCTTTTAGTCTCAAACCGAAACCCTAAGGAAATCTTCAGTTGGTTGAAGTAATTGAGTAGAAGTTGGTTAGAACTTCTAAGGGTTGTTTGGAGTGGTTTGGAGCGCACTGAGTGGAGCTAAACCTTGCTCGGGAGCGACATTAAACTCGGATAATTTTGGGCTTATCGAGGTAATTATCTTGTCCTCTATTGTAATTGGAAATTACATGTTTGTTAGGATATATAGTTGAAGTATACTATATATGGAACTATACTTAGTATTCGGCAATGTCTTTTGACTTAAGCTGAAGAATTAAATGAACTAAATCGTATTTACATGGGGTGTATTGCGAGAGGCTTGTGTAGATTTGTACACGTCCAGGTTAGGCGTGTAAAACCCCACTGGTTGGCTTGGTAGCCGGCCTCGATAGAGGAGGAGATTTACGCTGCTGTTGCGGGGAGGTCTTTGCAATTTTCTATAGAAAGATAGAAAACTTGTGTTTTGGGGTTAATAGACGTTTGTGACCTTTATAGGTGAAAGTACTAAGAGTAGCGTATTCTACTCGAGAGTGGAAAGGGCTAGCAAGGTTGTAGTACTTGGAGCATTTTGCTTATTGTCGATAAATCGTCGCGAGGTATGTGAACCTCTTCTATCTTTTCTAGCATGATTGTTGTGAACTATGTAGTACGGTGAGCGTCATGTGCTAAGTGATTTGGTTGGTTTAAAACATAGGGTGTTATAATAGCTTTATGGGAAGTTAGTTATAACGACCTTATGTAGGTGAAAATGGTTTACTGATGTTAGAAGTTAAGAGACTTGATCTTATAAGATAAGAGACTTAACTTATTTGTTTTAATGTGGATGTTTGTGTGAAACCTCATTCGTGAGTAATGAGTACTTGGTTTCTAAAGGGATAATGTTTCTTGATTTCGAATCAGAATGTGTATCGACAGACCATTGCAGCGTTAATAAAGGAAAATGTATTGAATAATGATGTGTTGTATTAAAACCAGTAGAAACCTCCATCTGCATAGAAGCTAAGATGAGACAAAATGATATTACATTTTCTAGATCATGGCTGCTGTAATAAGATCGTTATAAACAAGAATAAACTACTCACGTATATGACATATGTTACTTAATTGTTCTAAAAAGGAATCAAGTGATTAAGTTTGGGAACTATGAAACCATTTGAAAATGAGAAGCTTGAGTAATTGAAACTAGGCAAACTGGAACTTAGGAAGAGAATGTTGTTACTTGGTTTTGAAAAGGAAGGTGGGTTGGTCATTCTAATACTACGGGTATCGGGTGACTTTTATAAAAGAAATGGATCTCTTTTAAAAGAACTTACGTATGTAGTACTTTGGGGTTAAAACCCGGACTTTGGTATAAAATGGAAGTACTTTGTGTTGTTGTGAAACTTGCCTATGCTTGTTGTTGTGAAGCTTGGCTATGCTTATTGATAACCTTTGTTGTGCAAAGCGTTGTATTTACGTGTTACTGGCGTCTCGATGGAGGTCGGTTGACTTGTTGAGAACTTACTTGGGCGTCTGCGGTGGCGGAGAAATTCCGCAGTGCGTTCTCGCTGATAGTATTATTGTTGTTAATCACTTTGGACATACCGACACACGATCGTGGCGCGCGGGTATGCTTCCATTTTGGTTAGGGTCTTGTGGTTAATCGCTTTGGATATCTCGACACGATCGTAGCGCTGCGGGTATGTTTCCATTTTGATTATCGCCTTGTGATTTCCTTTTGGACATACCGACACGATCGTGGCGCGCGGGTATCGCCCATTTGGAATGCCGCCCTATTGTTTCCTCTGGACATATCGACACGATCGTAGCGCGCGGGTATCGTCCATTTGGAAAGTTGTCTTATTGTTTCCCTTTGGACATATCGACACGATCGTAGCGCACGGGTATGCTTCCATCTGGATTGCTGTCTTGTTGTTGAGGTCACATGGACATGTCTACACCGATGCAGTATTCCGGGGGCATGCGGCCATGATGCGACCCTGATTGATGTTGTGGGCGTGAGACCCATAGTTATATTGGAGTGATGACTGTTTTATGTTGTGAACTGTAGTTTGGTTATCATACATGTCTCCTGCTTTATATAGACTAGTATGATTTCATTTACAGCTTTGTACAGTTTCACATACTTGGTACCTGTTGTACTGACCTCCTTCGGGGGGCTGCGTTCATGCCGCAGGTCGAGGTACATCGGTCGTGGATCCTCGCTCATAGGATCACAGTTCAGCGCATTTGAAGCTCCGTTTCTCCGGAGGCTTATCTTTTGGTAGGTGTTCCCTGAGTTGTAAGTTCTTGTACATTCAGGGGTATGGCGGGGCCCTGTCCCGTCATAGTCATTGTATATCTTAGAGGTCTGTAGTACTGTTGTGGGCAGGGTTGTAAAAGGATTAAACTGTTCAGGTTTTATGTATATACGGAAGGCAACCGTTTTGGTTGGCCTGTTTATTTATTA
Source organism: Przewalskia tangutica (assembly GCA_029844215.1). NCBI lineage: Eukaryota > Viridiplantae > Streptophyta > Magnoliopsida > Solanales > Solanaceae > Przewalskia > Przewalskia tangutica. The sequence goes on from CM056725.1 coordinate 75,240,507, forward strand.
TATCTCTTGTATAATGACTCATGTTTTATTTCCGCTGATTTTCTCTGATGTTGTATCACTAGGGTGCCGGTAAGGCAGATCCGCCCGATTTCGGGGTGTGACAAGACGATCGCGACCCGGGGTCGGGTCGTGACACTGTTTCACCATTTATTTGTAAACTCGAAGTACTTTCATTTTATGCCAACAATCCGGGTTTTAACCCCAAAGTACTACATACTTTAATTCTTTAAAAAGATCTATTTCTTTCACAAAAGTCACACGATACTAATACCCATAGTATCAAAATAGAGTAACTATCATTTTAAGTAAACCAAAACAACTTCCATACCTTTTTTTTAAATAAACCAAATTAAGACAATATCATGCCTTCCTTTAAAACCAAATCACTTCTCCTTTTTAAATTCAAGTAACAATATACTTTTCAAAATAGTTTTAGTTTCATAACTTCAAATTTTCAAGTCTCTTCTTATCTTTATAAATCAAGACCTTACATCAAAGTCTCATAATCTTTAAATCAAATCTCGTAAATTTGAAAAATGTCAAGTTACCATTTTAAATCCAATAATAAAACCATTCTTTCATTTTCATAAAGTCGTTATAACTAATTTTCCATAAAGCTATTGTAACACTTTACGTTTTAAACCAACCAAGGACAATTTCTCTAATTTCTGAAATCAAGATAACTTTATTCTTTTTAATGACCAAGTACCCATTACTCACGAATGAGGTTTCACAACTTTTTAACACAATCCAAGTCCTTAACATTTCATATCAAGTCACTTAACTTTAGAATCAAGTCAAGGACACAAAAAGGAAATCAAACTCCTTTAACACACGTGCGTCTACCGCACTATATATTTCACAAATAATCATGCTCAAGAGAATAGGAAGAATCACATACCTCTTCGGCTTAATCCACTAGCCAAGTCGAGTATGCTGCGCGTAGGATAGCAACCTATAATGGCCAAAATACGTCTATCAACATTTAGTTTCTTCGTAGAATATTCTAAGTATAGGGTCTCTTATTCTATGGAAAATCGGGCAGCATTTCCCCTGTTTTTACGTACTTTTCCACCTTTATCAAGGCCCGAAAACAATAACCAACATGCCACATTTAATGCGCAGCAATTCAACAACTAAAGAAGGGGATTACACGCCTAAACGGACGTGTAAAATTCTGCCCCCTTTAAACAACCAAAACCGAAATGGAAACAAGTCCATAGTCCAAAGTAAAAACAGTCCAATGTAAATACAGTCCAATGTAAATACAGTCCAAAGTAAATACAGTCCATTAGTTGGTGTTCTTGGCCAACTACTACAATCAACTTATCCAATTTTTCGGCTAGCATGCCGGAATTACTTCATTAATCTTCCAACTTATATACCAATCTTTATATAAGTTATAATTACTTTGTTATTACTGTTGACAGGTAATAGATACGTTTTTACCATTTTAATGGCTAACGTGCCAATTTCCATTTCAACAAGATTACAAGATCCAAATCTTTCCAAACTTCATTCTACATATCTCATACTCCATAATATACTACCAACATATATAATATCCAACTTCACAAAGAGGAGAAAGTTCATTACCTCAAAAAGCCCAAAATTATCCGAGAACTTAAAGTCGCTCTTTAGCAAGTTTAGCTCCAAATCCATACGTTCCAATCCGCTACAAGCAACCCTTAGAAGTTCCTAACCAACTTCTCTTCAAGATCCAACTCCAAAAAGTGAAGTACACTTAGGGTTCCAAGCTTGTCAAGTTTCGTCCAAGGAAATATAAATAGGCTAGGGGTGTGAAATCTTGTCTAACTCTTGGTTCACAATCTTCCTAACACCTTAAGGAAGAACACTTAGGAGTTTAAGAATTGTTGGATAAATTCTTGGCCAAAAGAGGGCCCAATGCCGAGAGCAAGCATGAAGGGAGAGGGAGTATTTTTCTCAAGTGTTGAAATGGTTAAGTGTGGAAGATTTCATCAACTAAGGGTGCATATATAAGACAACCAAGGGCTAGGATGAAAGCAAGTGTGTGGTTGAGATTGGGGACAAGTGTGTGTGGGTTCCACAAGCCACTTGTCCACCCAAAATATCTTGCAAGACTTGGCCATTTGTCATGAGGATTTCGGCCAACATGGCCCACCTAGGGGTGACACGTGTCGCCCTCTTATTGGTCCAAAATATTTCATCTCCCGGAAACATCCACAATGGCCAAAATCTCGAAAATAATGTGGGCCCCACAAAACCGTAAATTTCTCCCGTGGGCCCCACGTGACCAATTACGGAAAATAAAATCCATAATTCTCTAATATTCCAAGAAGTCCAAATACCAAATCTGGGAATCCAATTCCCGTTTACGAACTCTTTTCCTTCACAAAAACCGGAAAATTTTCCGTCGGAAAATCAAATCTTTCTTCCTTTCCAATCTTAATGTCGTATTCTCGTACGTACGTCCTTACATACATACCCTGGAACTACGGGGTGTAACACTATGTATCTCGACAAAGATCAAACATAAAATCTTTTACTCAAGACGACCTTGTATCTAAGGTCTCCACGGTTATCTGTATTCTAAGGCTCACAATCTCCATGCACCCAAACCTACCTTTTCTACTTACCAAGCTTCTAAATCACAATTTACACAAAACTACCCGTACATAGCACTCAACATGTAATCATCTTATCACACATACTAGTCTCTAGAGGGTTAATGATATACCGGTAACTATTGCTTCACTTTCCCTTTGTCGCTCTAATCATAATCCTGCCCTGCTGGGCGCATAGCTATAGAAGGTGATGAACCAGCCATCGATCCCGAAGGCTGAGTCGTAACATCCGCGCTACCTCTGGTCGGACACTTCTTCGCAAAATGGCCCTGCCGGCCGCAGGTAAAGCAAGTCCCCTGAATAACATGACACTCCCCAGTATGGAACCTATCACAATGGCCACACCGAGGTAGGGGTGGTCTCATCTGACTAACATCCCTGTTCCCCCGAAAACCTGAAACCTTGGAGCCCTGACCTGCTCCTGAACATCCCGAACGTCCTGAAGACCGTGGAGGAGCACTCTGTACCGGCTGAGGTACATATCCAGTCTGCTGCTGAGGCTGTCTGCCTCGAAAGTTACCAAAGGACCCTGCTGTCTTGGCCCTCTTCTGCTGATCTTGGTCATTCCGTCGACCTCTACGTTCCTCCGTCTGCTGCGCATAAGCCTGGATGCGGGCAATGTCCATGCCTGGCTGAAGAGCTACTCCTGTACAACCCTCTGCTAGATAATCGTCAAGTCCTGTGACATATCGGTGCACTCTATCCTCCATGTCTGCCACTAGAGTGGGGGCATACCGAGCTAATGAGTCGAACTCTATGTTGTACTCTCGAACCGTCCGCCCATTTTGTCTCAACATCAAGAACCTATCCACCCGGGCTCTCCTCATCTGTGGAGGCAAGAAGTGGTTAAGAAATGCCTCCGAGAACTCGTCCCAGCCAGCTGGAAGCGCATGCTCCCCCCGGGACAGTTCCCATGAATCATACCAGTTGACTGCAATATCCCGCAGCCGATACGAACCTAGTACCACTGATTCGGCCTCTGAGGCCCTAATCACCCTCATGATCCGCTGTAGCTGTCGAATAAACTCCTGAGGATCTTCCTCAGTTCTCGATCCATAGAACTCTGGTGGACTGCAACTCAAGAAGTCCCGAAGCCTCAAACTATCGGCTCTAGGGTGTTCCATCGGTACCACCGGCTCCTGTCTGTCCTCATGCCTTGCTACAATCCTAGCTAGTAACAGGGTCATCTCTTTGTAATCCATATCCTCGGCTCGGTCGTAGGCGGAGGCTCGATATCATGGCCTCGAGAAAGCTCGCCATTGTGCTAAACTCTGCTGGGCTAGGTCACGACCCGAACCCGGGCGTGATCGTGCCTTACCCGCACCCAAGTAGACATACATCGAGTAATCACGGAACATAAAGACAATACATGAAACCGATTGTAATAAGACAGTGAAATAAGAAGACAAAGCTAACCAAAAGCGGTTACCTTCAAGATAAATATAAATAGCAACTTTTTCAACATGAGCAGTTTAATCCTTTTTACAAACCCCGCCCACCACAAGACCTCACTTAAGAATGATATGACAACAATGGCGGGACGGGGCCCAAACCCACGAATGTAAACACTTACGGCGACAGGGACTATACACCGATAAGCCTCGAGAAACGGAGCTTCCCAAACTGAATCGTGACCACGAGCTAGGATCAACGGCGGTGTACCTCAACTGCGGCATGAACGCGGCCCCGGGCGAGGTCGATAACAAAGTGCAGTATGTGGCTGAAAATACATCGTAAATGAAATCATAGCGATCATATAAAGCGAGAGACATGTATGATAACCAAACTACGATTTACAACAAAGCGATCATGTCAAGTCGTGACTCACGCCTCAAGACATCACTCAAGTATAACAATGGGTCTCGTGCCCACAACATCAATCATGCGTGGAATACCTTCCGCCACCGCGATCCATGATATAAAAGCACCAAGGAACACATGAACACGTGTCCCACTGTGTCATAATAAAACTATGCGGGGTAAATGCGAAGGCATAGCCGACTACTAAAACCCACAGTACCAACAAGGTCATGAATCAGATCATAAGATCTGTCTAGACCGTCACATGATCAAAGGCCGCCACTTGCCCGCGATATCAATGTCGCGTCTAACCCCGAACTCCGCACTCGCGATAGGCCAATCTCATCGCCCGCATGAGGTATTCCCGCATCGAGGGTAGCTACTCCGGCGTCGCCCCGACTTCGCGATCCGCGTGGCCCACATGGACGCATGCCCATAAAGGACGACACTAACTCGGAACTCGTAGCTCGCGATAGGCCCCTGGGACTGCATGAGGTATTCTCGAATCATAGGTCCATCGACCGCTGAGTCTACCCGCGTCGGAGCAGCTTAACCCCCGGAATCATCTCAAGAGATGAGTGATGTAAAATACTAACACAACAGCTTATCGTTTAAGCAACATTAGCACAACAAAGGAAACCCCTTTACACAACATCACAAGATACTAACACACGTAGCATCCTAGCATGTTTACTTATCAATCAACAAGAAAGTATTACCAGGCTATCACAAACCAACACAATCAAGTTATACACACAAGGTACTTTCTACTATATGCCAACAAGTTCGGGGTTTTATCCCCAAAGTACTTCATACATTAACTCTTTAAAAGATACGTTACTTTCACAATGTCACACAATACCCGTAGTATAAAATAGAGTGACTATCCTTTTAAAGTAAATCAATTACTTCTCTTTGTAAAATCAAGTAGCAACATTCTTTTCCAATGATCAAGTTTGCCTAATTTCCAATGTTCAAGTTTCTCATTTTAGAAAGGTTTCGTAGTTCATAGTCTTATTCATTTGAGAATATAATTCTCCTTTAAACTATCTGAGAAACATAAGTCTTATATGTGAGTAGGATATTCTTGTTTATAACAATCTTATTACAATGACCATGATCTAGGAAATATCATTTTGTCTCATCTTAGCTTCTATGCAGATGGAAGTTTCTCTTGGTTTTAATAATACTTAATTAGTCAAAACATTTCCTTTTATTAACGCTAGGTGGTTTGTCGATACATTCGATTTCCAAATCAAGAAACATTCTTAAGCCGTTATACCTAACTTCCCATAAAGCTAGTATAACTCTTAAGTTTTTCAAAAACCAAGTATTACTTCTTCTTTCAAAATGATTCAAAATCTTTTGAAATACTTCAAGTTCTTTATTAACACATAACAAGCCGCTTATAGTTCAAATCGATTACTGTTAAAGACCACAAGTATTTTCTTACCAACATAAAGTCATATAACCAACTTCCCATAAAGCGTTATAACACTTTATGTTTTAGACCAATCAAATACATTTAGCACGTATGCGTCTACCGTGTACTACATAGTTCACATATCATGCTAGAAGAGATAGGAAGAGGTTCACATACCTCGCGACGAGTATCGACTAATAGCAAAACGCCCAAGTACTTCAAACCGTCGGCTACTCCTTGCGATAGATCGCGCCATACGTAGTACTTCAACCTATAAGGCCACAAGCGCTTATTAACATTTAGATCCCTTCAGAGAACATTCTACGTAAAATTCGGCACCTCCCCATGACAACGTAAATCTCCTCCTCTATCGGCCGCTACCAAGCCAACCGGGGTTATACATCTAACCCTAACGGTACAATTCTACTCGGTACTACTTCACAAGTCTCATGTCTGACCTAAGTAATTACGGTTCGATAATCTTCTTTAAATTCGTGCTTAAGTCAAAAGACATTGCCGATAACTACGTTCAGTTCTAAATATATAGTATACTTCAACTATATAGTCTAACAATCATGTAATTTCCAATTACAATAGAGGGATAAGATATTTACCTCGATAAGCCCATAATTATCCGAGTTTAAATGTCGGTCCTGAGCAAGGTTTAGCTCCTACTCAGTGCGCTCAGGCCGCTCCAAACAACCCTTAGAAGTTCTAACCAACTTCTACTTATTACTCCAACTAACTATGGAGATTTTCCTTAGGGTTTCGGTTTTGTGACTGACGGTAAGTATAATAGTATTTCTGGGCTTTTCGTATAGGTATGACCTTAGAATACTACAAGGTATACGGCTAAGGTAATTTGGGCATTATAACAATACTTTTGAGAGTATTTCTAACAAGAGGGGGGTATTATATGAAAACAACTAGGCTAGGGGTACCACGGCTAGCACCCAAGGAGGGGGTGTATACCCTCGGCCTACCACTGGGGTACTCTCGACGAGGGGAAGGGTGCTCTCGCTAAGCCTCACAAAAGTGGGGGCGAAACACAACCAGGGAGGGGGAGAGTTTAACACTTAAAGATTTGTGGAAAGGATGAAGAATTCATCAAAGGGAGAGGGGTATTTATAGGTCAAGGGATGGCCAACCAAAGGCCAAGATCAATCCATGTGTTAGGAAAGTGTAGGGCTAGGATTTACCAAACACAAATATCCTACCTACCCTTGACTTTGTCAAGGCACAAAAAACGTGCCTTACCTTGTCCATTTCGTCCAAGTTGGACGATTTCAAGCCACCCATTGGAGGGTGCCAAGTGGCGCCCTCTTGTTGGTCCAAAATGTTTCGTCTCTCGGAAAAATCCGCCAAAATTAAAAATGACATAGCCGGAAATTCCCCTACGAACACTGTGACATCGTTTCGCCGAAAAACGACTCTAACCGGGTGTTGTGCACAAAATTAAATCGGCCAAGCCTACTTGAAGTTCGAAATTTCCTACGTACGTCCCTGCGTACATACTCTGGAAATACGGGGTATAACACTAGCGGCGTTGCGGAACTCCCCGTATGAAGTACCACCTCAGGAATGGCGGGCTATGCCACAGTAACCTCGTGCTCTACTCGCAGCCTCCTCTGCTTTGCCTTCGGGCCTGGTTGCCTTGCGTGAGGCATAATCGGTACATAAGAATACGTCGGAGAGTCCCACTTATCACGGCTCTAAGGCACGATCTCGAGTGAGAAGAATGGAAACCAATCCTAAATATCCTGCGACCTCACGATTATAGGTGTGGTGCACAATACACCGATAATCAAGACACTACTAGATACGGTCAGAGACACTTTCCGAGGACTAATCGCTCGATACCACTTTGTCACGACCACTGAGCCTCGCATGGTGCCTTACCCCGGGCACCCTAGTGATAAAACATCAGGGAAAATCAGCGGAAATAAAAACTTATAGACATGAAACAATATGAAATAAGAAACAGGCTAACCAAAATGGTCACCTTTCTGCATATATATATAAAAATCCGAACAGTTACATCCTTTACAAGCCCAACTCACAACAGTACTACAGACCTCTAAGAATTTTTACAACAACTATGACGGGACAGGGCCCCGCCATACCCCTGAATGTACAAGAACCTACAATCTCAGGGAAACTTACCAAAAGATAAGCCTCCGGAGAAACGGAGCTTCCCAAATACGCAGAACCGTGATCCTATGAGCGAGGATCAACAACTGGTGTACCTCTACCTGCGACATGAACGCAGCCCCCCGAAGGAGGTCAGTACGACAGGTACCAAGTATGTGAAACTGAAAATACTATAATGAAATCATAACAGTCTATATAAAGCGAGACATGTATGATAACCAAACTACAATACACAATATATAGCGATCGTGTCAAGTCGTGACTCACGCCTCAAAGTCATCACTCAAATATAACCACGGGTCTCACGCCCGCAATATCAATCATGCGTGGAATTCTTCCTCACTGCCAGCGATCATGATATAATAACACCAAGGAGTACATGAACACGTGTCCCACTTGTGTCATAAATCAGACGGGGCAATCTAAGGCATAACTACGTAACCAACTGCATCATCAATCGATCGGGAAAGTACGAAAGACATCTACCAGAACCTACCATACCAACTATGCTATAAAACTGACCGGGGCAAGTACGAAAGCATAGCTACTGTAATCCGACTGCGTCGCGCGTCCGGCCGGGCAAGTACGAAGCCAACTACGGATCTTCTGCGTCACCAACCTCATTCCACTGCGTCACGGCGGCCGGGCAAGTCTGAAGCATCGCGAGAACCGGCTGCATCACGTCGCTGACCGGGGAAAGTACGGGGGCTAACTACCAGAACCTCCTGCATCACGAAACTTCGTGGGGAACAAGTCCGTGGAATGACACTATAAAGAACTGACCGGGGCAAGTACGAAAGCCAACTACCAGAACCAGCCTGCATCAACAACGACAGGGGCAAGTACGGGGGCTAGCTACACCCTGCATCACTAAACCTCATGGAGAGCTAGTCCATGGAATAATACTATCAACAGGGAAACGAACCCTCATCATGGCCGCATACCCATGGACCATCCATCGAGTCAGTATGCCCATGGACTATCATAGTGGAAGCATACCCGTGGGCCGCCCATCGAGTAAGTATGTCCAAAATAATCACAAATAACTTGACCGGCCCTCCATCGAGAGATGCGGTAACATAAGGATATAACACTTGCACAACAAGTGTCACACCCCGAAAATCGGGCCCGTGACTGGTGCCTTACCCCGGGCACCCTAGTGATACATACATCAGAGAAAATCAGCGGAACATAAAACATGAGTCATTAAACAAGAGATATAATAAATAAACAGGCCAACCAAACCACTTGCCTTGGTGTATACATAAAACACGAGCAGTTTAATCCTTTTACAACCCCGCCTACAAGATTACTGCACTTAAGATATACAACAACTATGACGGACAGGCCCGCCATACCCCAATGTACAAGAACCTACAACTCGTGGAAATATACCAAAGATAAGCCTCAGGAAGAGCAGACTTCACGCTGAAATGAGATCCTAAGAGCGGGGATCCACGGCCGATGTACCTCTACTGCGGCATGAACGCAGCCGAAGGAGTCGAGATAACAGTACCAAGTATGTGAAAAATCAAATCAGTAAATGAAATCATAATAGCCTAAAAAGCGAGACATGTATGATAACCAAAATACGACGCAACATAAAAGCGATCAGTCGTGGACTCACGCCAAAGTCGCCACTCAAATATAACTATGGGTCTCACGCCACAACATCCATCATGTTCGCATCATGGCGCGTGCCGAATCTTGCATCGGTGTAGACATGTCCATGATGCAACAATAATAACAAGGCCGCGTGGCCCACGTACCGGAATCGCGCCGGTGTAGGCATGCCCGTAACCTCAATAACAATATCGGGTGGTCAACCCGCGCATGGCCACATGCCCCGGAATCTTGCGACGGTGTAGACACGCCCACGTGACATCAACAACAAGACAGTAATCAAAATGGAAACATACGTGGAATTCTCCATCACCGCCAAAGACGCCCAAGTAAGTTCTCAACAAGTCAACCACTATCGAGACGCGGTAACACGTAAATACCACACTTGCAACAAAGGCTATCATCACAAGCATAGGCAAGTTTCACAACAACAAGCATAGGCAAGTTTCACAACAACAAGCATAGGAAAGTTTCACAACAACAAGCATAGGCAAGTTTCACATCACTCAAAGTACCTTCATTTTATGCCAAAGTCCGGTTTTAACCACTAAAGTACTACGTCGTTAAATTCTTTAAAAGAGATCCATTACTTTTATCAAAGTCACCCGATACGTAGTATTAGAATGACCAACCCACATTCCTTTTCAAAATCAAGTAACAACATTCTTTTCCTAAGTTCCGGTTTGCCTAGTTTGATTACTCAAGCTTCTCATTTTCAAATGGTTTCATAGTTCATAAACTTAATCACTGATTCCTTTTAGAACAATTGAGTAATATATGTCTCACGTGAGTAGGTTATTCTTGTTTACAACATTCTTATTACAAAGAACCATGATCTAGAAAATGTAATATCATTTTGTCTCATCTTAGTTTCTATGCAGATGGAGGTTTCTCGGTTTTAATACGATACATCATTATTCAATACATTTTCCTTTATTAACGCTGCGGTGGTGCTGTCGATACATTCGATTTCCAAATCGGAAACATTATCCCTTTAAATAAAACCAAGTACTCATTACTCACGAATGAGGTTTCGCACAAACATCCACATTAAAACAAATAAGTTAAGTCTCTTATCTTATAAGATCAAGTCTCTTAACTTCTAACATCAGTAAACTATTTTCTTTACCTCTCTTAAGACATTATACCTAACTCCCCATAAAGCTAGTATAACTCTTTTTTAAAACCTTTAAAACCAAGTGTTACTCTCCCTTCAAAACGATTTATAAAACTTTTGAAATACATCAAGTTCTTTATTATAACTAGCGCTTATAATTCACATCGATTACCTTTTAAAACCACAAAGTATTTTCTTACCTACATAAAGTCATTATAACCAACTTCCCATAAAGCGTTATAACACTTTATGTTTTAAAACAATCAAACACGCTTAACACGTATGCGTCTGCCGTACTACATAGTTCACACATATCATGCTAGAAGAGATAGGAAGAGGTTCACATACCTCGCGACGATTATCGACAATAAGCAAAAAGCTCCAAGTACTACAACCTTGCTAGCCCTTTCCACTCCTCGAGTAGAATACGCTACTCTTAGTACTTTCACCTATAAAGGCCACAAACGACTATTAAATCTTAAACACAAGTTCCCATCTTTCTACAGAAAATTCGGCACCTCACACCCGCCAGCGTAAATCTCCTCTCTCTATCGAGGCGGCTACTGCCGACTGTGGGGTTTATACGCCTAACCGGCGTGTACAATTCTACTCGAGAATACTACAAGTATCTTGTCTGATCTATGTAATTACTGATTCGATTCGATTCTTTATTCTTCAGCTTAAGTCAAAAGACATTGCCACAATACTACGTTGATTACATATATAGTATACTTCAACTATATATTCTAACATGTAATTTCCAATTACAATAGAAGGACGATAGTGTTTACCGATAAGCCCAAAATTATCCAAGTATAAAGTCGATCCTGAGCAACGCTTAGCTCTACTCGGCGCTCAAACAACCCTTAGAAGTTCTAACCAACTTCTACTTACAACTTCAACAAGGTGAAGATTTCCTTAGGGTTTCGTTTTTGTGGCTAAAGGAAGTATAATCGTATTTTACGGGCTTTTGTATAAGTGTAACCTTGGGAATACTACAAGGTATTTGGGCGAGGCATTTGGACATTATAACAATACTAGGAGAGTATTTCTATACCACAACAAGGGTATTATACGAAAACAACTAGGCTAGGGGTACCCACGGCCAAGGCACCACAAAGGGGAGGGTGGCTTTGGACGAATCACAAGCAAGAGGAGAGGGAGGTTTTCAAGACTTGGAAGTTTTGGAATGGATGAAGTCTTCACACTTAGGGGTATTTATAGCAAAACCAAAGGCCAACCAAGGGCCAAGATCCTTCCAAGTGTATAGCAAGTGTAAGGACAAGATTAAGCCAAGTGCACCTAAACCCTACTCCACAAAACACTCCACAAAACAAGACACAAAGCAAGGCACAAATCAAGGGCCAATCGGCCAAGGCCAACCAACCTTGACCGCCCCTCCAAATCGTCAATGAGGGTGACAAGTGTCACCTCCCGTTGGTCCAAAAATGTTTTCGTCTCTCGGAAAAATCCGCAAAAATATAAATGACATAGCGAATTTTTCCAACGTAAAGTAATGAAAGCGTTTAGTCGAAAACGACTCAAATCGGCACTTGTGCCCAAAATGAATTCGGCAAGCCTAATGAAGTTCGAAAATTTCTCGTCGTCCCCACGTACATACTGGAAATACGGTATAACATTCTCCTCTTAGAAACATTCGTCGAATGTTCCTTCTAAGTCTCAAAACAAGCGTCGCCAAGATAGTCTTCACTACTATACTTACGAGAATCAAACATGCCACACCGCCACAAAATAACATGCGCGAAACCCAAATCCACGCCAACGAGGAACCACCTCGATTAGCACAAAAGTCCCACCAAGGTCTAAAATATACTCCTTCGCCTACATTTCACAAAAGAAAGCGATCACACACGTTCACTTCTCCTCTATCTCGTCGTACCGCCTCGAACACTCGAGCTCTTTCTAGTATCCGTACCACACTTCGTCAACGTTTCGTTTCCAACCCTTGGAGTTACTACCTCGACTTGGTCATCTTACTACCTCGATTTCCTCTAAGGCCATTCTCGGCCTTCACGAACCGATTCTCGTCGAACATATCTATGAACTCATACGATGGTCATCTAAACTTGGGCCTAGCACCTCGTGACCATGCCACTGGCGGGACCACGAGCTGACCCCGCCGAACGGGGCGGGTTGGCCCGCAACATGGCTCACCCGACCCATCAGAGCGCCAACTCCGCTCGCCGACACGGAACACATCATGGAAGCTACCACTTCCATCTCACACTAACCAGATTTTTAAATCACACTATAGCACAAAGCTATCCGAACATAACACTTAACACATCATTAACATCAACACATACAAGTATCTACGAGGTTAAGGATATACGAAACTAGGCGGTTCAAGGCGCTAAATCGAACTTCCACGCGACCTACCGTGGCCCGAATCGCTCTAGTAGTCAGTGCTATCCTACCAGCGCTACCGCAGTCGGACAGTCTCTCATCATATGGCCATTGGCGCAAGAATAACAAGCTCCTTGGTACTACGACACTCCCCGAAATGCGGTCTACCACATCGACCACACCGAGGTAGGGGTGATGCATCGCCAACACCCTACTCCCGAACATCCAAACACAGGAGCCCCGACCGCTCTGAATATCCCAAGGGTCCCGGGCTGCGGAGGACCACTCTGCAATGGCGGAGGTACATAACTAGTCTCTTCGAGGCGGTCCGCCTCGAAAGTCGCCAAAATATCCGGCCGTCTTGGCCTAACCTGTGGCGGTCTACCGTCGATCTCTGCGCTCCGCGCACCCCCGTGCATGAGCCGGAATGCGGGCAAGGTCCATGCGGTGAAGAAACACCCGCACAAGACTTCGGCCATATAATCATCTAGCCGGTGGCGTGGCGATGCACCTATCCTCCATATCTGCAATAAGCGCGAGGGACATATCGAGCCAAAGAATCGAACTCGACATTGTACTCCCGACGGACGCCTCTCTGTCTCAAGAACAAAAATTTGTCGGCGTGCCCTCCTCATCTGCGGAGGCAAGAAGTGCGTGAGAAAAGCCCGAAAACTCATCCCATATGCCGAGGTGCATGCTCTCCCGAAAGCTCCACGAATCAAACGATCGATTGCGGTATCACGCGGCCGATGCGAACCGGCGTCACTGACTCGGTCTCAAGCCTTGATCACCGCGTGATCCTTTGTAATCGGATGAACTCATGCGGATCATCCTCGTGCCTCGACCCATAAAACTCGCGGGCTACAACTCGTAAAGTCCGTAGCCTCAAACTATTCGCTCTCGGGTGCATCTTCTTTGGGCAGGCTGAACGCGTCCGGCTGTCCTCATATCTGGCCACAACCCTGGCCAATAACTGGGCCATCTCCTTGTGACCCATCTCTCCTGCTCTAGACCATGGATCGAGGCTCAGTGCTGCGCATCTCATCGCCACGGTGCGGCTCTAAACCCTGCTGGTCTTTGGCGGCGTCAAACTTCGCCGTCGGAAGCTGTCTCAGTCTTGGCCGACTGCGCCCTCATACTCCTCTCAGATCCCACTAGCGCCTCCTCGGCTGCCTTGCCCTTCTGGGCACTGGTCGCCTTGCGCGGAGGCATAACTGGTAAAATGAAACACATCAGAGGGGTCCAACTTACAACTCAGCTCTAAGGCACGATCTTAGAATGAGAAGAAAAGAAACCAATCCTACATGTCCTATAGCCTCCTGATTATAGATGTGGTGCACAACACACCGATAATCAAGACTACTAGACAGTGCCTAGACACCTTCCGAGGACTAATCGCTCGATACCACTATGTCACACCCGAAAATCGGGCGTGGTCGTGCCTTACCCTGCACCCTAGTGATACATACATCGAGAAAATCAGCGAACATAAAACATGAGTCATTAAACAAGAGATATAATAAATAAGCAGGCCAACCAAGCAGTTGCCTTGGTGTATACATAAAACCTGAACAGTTTAATCCTTTTACAACCCTGCCCACAACAGTACTACAAACCTCTAAGATATACAGCAACTATGACGGGACAGGGCCCCGCCATACCACGAATGTACAAGAACCTACAACTCAGGAAACATACAAAGATAAGCCTCCGAAGAACGGAGCTTTCGACACTGAAATGAGATCCTAAGCGGGGATCCACGACCGATGTACCTCTACCTGCGGCATGAACGCAGCCCCCCGAAGGAGGTCAGTACAACAGGTACCAAGTATGTGAAACTGTCAAATACTGTAAATGAAATCATAATAGCCTAAAAAGCAGGAGACATGTATGATAACCAAAATACAGTACGCAACATAAAAGCAGTCAAGTCAGGGACTCACGCCCTCAAAGTCGCCACTCAAATATAACTATGGGTCTCACGCCCACAACATCCATCATGTTCGCATCATGGCGCGTGCCGGAATCTTGCGACGGTGTAGACATGTCCATGATGCAACAATAACAAGGCGCGTGGCCACGTACCGGAATCGCGCCGGTGTAGACATGCCCATGTAACCTCAATAACAATATACTGGGTGGTCAACCCTGCCGCATGGCCACATGCCCCCGGAATACTGCATCGGTGTAGACACGTCCATGTGACATCAACAACAAGACAGTAATCAAAATGGAAACATACCCGTGGAATTCTCCATCACTCCAAGTAAGTTCTCAACAAGTCAACCGGCCTATCGAGACGCGGTAATACGTAAATACCACACTTGCACAACAAAGGCTATCATCACAAGCATAGGCAAGTTTCACAACAACAAGCATAGGCAAGTTTCACAACAACAAGCATAGGCAAGTTTCACATCACTCAAAGTACCTTCATTTTATGCCAAAGTTCGGGTTTTAACCCTAAAGTACTACGTACGTTAAATTCTTTAAAAGAGATCCATTACTTTTATCAAAGTCACCCGATACCCGTAGTATTAGAATGACCAACCCATTCCTTTTCAAAATCAAGTAACAACATTCTTTCCTAAGTTCGGTTTGCCTAGTTTCAATTACTCAAGCTTCTCATTTTCAAATGGTTTCATAGTTCATAAACTTAATCACTTGATTCCTTTTTAGAACAATTGAGTAATATATGTCTCACGTGAGTAGGTTATTCTTGTTTACAACATTCTTATTACAAAGACCATGATCTAGAAAATGTAATATCATTTTGTCTCATCTTAGTTTCTATGCGGATGGAGGTTTCTACGGTTTTAATACGATACATCATTATTCAATACATTTTCCTTTATTAACGCTGCAGTGGTCCTGTCGATACACATTCGATTTCAAATCAAGAAACATTATCCCTTTAAATAAAACCAAGTACTCATTACTCACGAATGAGGTTTCGCACAAACATCCACATTAAAACAAATAAGTTAAGTCTCTTATCTTATAAGATCAAGTCTCTTAACTTCTAACATCAAGAAACCATTTTCTTTACCTCTCTTAAGACATTATACCTAACTCCCATAAAGCTAGTATAACTCTTTTTTAAAACCTTTAAAACCAAGTGTTACTCTCCTTCAAAACGATTTATAAATCTTTTGAAATACATCAAGTTCTTTATTATAACTAGCCATTTATAATTCACATCGATTACCTTTTAAAACCACAAAGTATTTTCTTACCTACATAAAGTCATTATAACAACTTCCCATAAAGCGTTATAACACTTTATGTTTAAAACAATCAAACACAGTTAACACGTATGCGTCACCGTACTAAATAGTTCACACATATCATGCTAGAAGAGATAGGAAGAGGTTCACATACCTCGCGACGATTATCGACAATAAGCAAAAGCTCCAAGTACTACAACGCACTGGCTTTCCACTCCTCGAGTAGAATACGCTACTCTTAGTACTTTCACCTATAAATGCCACAAACGTCTATTAAATCTTAAACACAAGTTCCCATCTTTCTCTGAGAAAATTCGGCCTCCCCCACACGCCAGAAATCTCCTCTCTCTATCGGCTACCAAGACGACTGCGGGGTTTATACGTCTAACCTGACGTGTACAATTCTACTCGAGAATACTACACAAGTATCTTGCAATACGATCTATGTAATTACATTCGATTCGCTTTTTATTCTTCAGGCTTAAGTCAAAAGACATTGCCACAATACTACGTTCAGTTCTATATATAGTATACTTCAACTATATATTCTAACATGTAATTTCCAATTACAATAGAAGGACAGTAGTGTTTACCTGGATAAGCCCAAAATTATCCAAGTATAAAGTCGATCCTGAGCAACGCTTAGCTCCTACTCCGAGCGCTCCAAACAACCCTTAGAAGTTCTAACCAACTTCTACTTACAACTTCAACAACGGGTGAAGATTTCCTTAGGGTTTCGTTTTTGTGGCTAAAGGAAGTATAATCGTATTTTCTGGGCTTTTGTATAAGTGTAACCTTGGGAATAGTACAAGGTATTTGGGCCAAGGCATTTGGACATTATAACAATACTAGGAGAGTATTTCTATACCACAACAAGGGGTATTATACGAAAACAACTAGGCTAGGGGTACCCACGCCAAGGCACCACAAAGGGGAGGGTGGCTTTTGGACGAATCACAAGCAAGAGGAGAGGAGGGTTTTCAAGACTTGGAAGTTTTGGAATGGATGAAGTCTTCACACTTAGGGGTATTTATAGCAAAACCAAAGGCCAACCAAGGGCCAAGATCCTTCCAAGTGTATAGCAAGTGTAAGGACAAGATTAAGCCAAGTGCACCCTAAACCCTACTCACAAAACACTCCACAAACAAGCCACAAAGCAAGGCACAAATCAAAGGGGCCAATCGGCCAGCCAACCAACCTTGACCGCCTCCAAATCGTCAACGAGGGTGACAAGTGTCACCCTCCGTTGGTCCAAAAATGTTTCGCCTCTCGGAAAAATCCGCAAAAATATAAATGACATAGCGGAATTTTTCCAACGTAGTCATGAAACGTTTCGTCGAAAAACGACTCAAATCGGCACTTGTGCCCAAAATGAATTCGGCCAAGCCTAATGAAGTTCGAAAATTTCTACGTACGTCCCCCACGTACATACTCTGGAAATACGGGGTATAACAACAAGGCTATCACAAGCAAACATAGGCAAGTTACTCACACTCAAGGTACTTTCATTTTATGTCAACAATTTGGGTTTTAACCCCAAAGTACTACGTATTTTAACTCCTTAAAAAGATCCATTTCTTTCACAAAAGTCACACGATACTAATACCCGTAGTATCAAAATAGAGTAACTATCATTTTAAGTAAACCAAAACAATGTCCATACCTTCCTTTTAAATAAACCAAGACAAAACCATGCCTTCCTTTAAAACCAACTCAAGACAGTACCATGCCTTCATTTTAAACAAAAACACTTCTCCTTTTTAAACTCAAGTAACAACATACTTTTCAAAATAGTTTAAGCCTCATAACTTCTAAAAAAATATCAAGTTACTGTTTTAAATCCAATGATAAAACCATTCTTTCGTTTTCATAAAGTCGTTATAACTAACTTCCCATAAAGTTATTATAACACTTTACATTTTAAACCAACCAAGGAAAACTACTCACATTTCCGAAATCAAGATAACTTTATTCTTTTAAAGACCAAGTACCCATTACTCACGAATGAGGTTTGTCAACTTTTTAACACAATTCAAGTCCTTAACATTTCATATCAAGTCACTTAACTTTAGAATCAAGTCAAGGACACAAAAAGGAAATCAAACTTCTTTAACACACGTGTGTCTACCGCACTATATATTTCACAAATAATCATGCTCAAGAGAATAGGAAGAATCACATACCTCTTCGGCTTAATTCACTAGCCAAGTCGAGTATGCCGCGCGTAGAATATCCACCTATAATTGTCACGACCCGACCTCGGACCCGCGACTGGTGCCTTACCCCGGGTACCCTAGTGATAAAACATCAGAGAAAATCAGCGGAAATAAAAACTTATAGACATGAAACAATATGAAATAAGAAACAGGCTAACCAAAACGGTCACCTTTCTGCATATATATAAAACCCGAACAGTTATCCTTTACAAGCCCAACTCACAACAGTACTACAGACCTCTAATAGTTTTTATAACAACTACGACGGGACAGGGCCCCTCCATACCCCTGAATATACAAGTACTTACAATGACAGGGAATCTATACTGCGTTGAACTGGTTTGAGTCATGGGAGCTGTCGAGAGGTGAGGATGCTCTTCCAGCTGTTTGGGAAGAGTTTACAGAGGCCTTCATGGATCACTTTTTGCCCCCTGAGATGAGGAGAGCCCGCGTAGATAGATTCTTGACCTTGAGGCAGAATGGGAGGACTATCAGGGAGTACAGCCTGGAGTTTGACTCTTTGGCCAGGCATGCGCACACCATTGTAGCTGACATGGCGGACAGAGTTCATCGTTATGTGATGGGGCTAGACCGTCATATGATTACTGCATGCTTGGGAGTGGCTCTTCAGCCCGGTATGGAAATTGCCAGGATGCAGGCTTATGCACAGGGGATCGAAGACAGAGAGAGAGAGGACCAGCCAGACACAGTCCAGCCCAAGAGGGCCAAGACGGCCGGGTTTCAGGGTAACTTTCGAGGCGGACAGCCTCAACAGCAGACTAGGTCTACATTGCAGCCAGCACCGAGTGCTCCTCCACAGTTTTCCGGCGGTGGGTTTTACAATCCCGGGAATGCAGGGGCCGGTCAGATCTCTAGAACTTCAGGGTCTCAGGGAGATGGGGGTTCCAGTCAATCGAGGCCACCTTTGCCTCAATGTTCCCAGTGTGGTAGGTTCCATTCTGGGGTATGTCGCGCCGGTACGGGTGCTTGTTTTTCTTGTGGTCGTCTAGGCCATATGTTAAGAGAGTGTCCTTATAGAGGGGGTCCTGGTGGGACAACACAATCTACTGGATCAGTTGCGGGTTCTTCGCCTTCAATAGCTAGGCAGGATGTTCATGCACCGACAGGCCGTGGCAGAGGTCGTGGTGGAAGTTCCCAGTTTTAGCGGTGCCTATATGATTTCAGGTATGTCTTTGACCCTTTAGAAATTTGTATGTATGATAAAGTTGTTGTATGTTTAAGTGCCATGAACCGATTATATTGAGACTATGTATATGCTAGAAGGGGTTGGAAGTACGAAAAGATAATCCCTTTTTGGGCTTATGATGGACGGATATGCGTGTGCGAGGTATTAGGGCCATATGTGGCATAATTAGGTTTCATTAAGTGTAGTTTTGTGAGATTATGCCGAGAAATGATAGAGTGAGCTCCGAAAGAACATTCGAGGACGAATGTTTCTAAGGGGGGAAGAATGTTACACCCCGTAATTTCAGGACATATTTTAAGAACGTACGTAAGAACTCAGAAATGTTAAGATTAGAGACTTGTAAAAATTTATCGGAATTATGGAATTGTCGGAAAACGTAATATTGTGACGAATGGGAGGGCGACACGTGTCACCCCCCTTATGTTGTCTTGGACGAAAATAAGCATGGGTATAAGGGTCATTTGACCATTTCTAAGATGACAAGTCTTGCAAGTAGTAGAGCTTGATATTATTGACTTGGTCAATGGGACCACTTAGCATGATATTTTAAAGAGATGCATCCAAACCACACATATGTATTAATCTTAGCCCTCCATGTTGCTATATAAGGATACTAGTAGCAAGACAAGGGTTCTACACTTAGAAAAATTTTCATGAAAACTTGTTGTGGTTCTAAGTGCTCTCGGGTTTGGTGGTTCTAAGGGAGAAAAAAATTTGTTTGTTGTTCTTTAAGCTCCACACTTTAAACCAAGGTTCATGAGGGTATTGTAAGGGTATCTCAATAGAAAGATCCCGGAAAATAGCATTTTCGTATTAGTCGCAAGGTGAAAACCTAGTTGCTTTTCTAGGTTTTGATTGGAAGATTTAAGGGATGTGGTTTGTGATATTCTAAGGGTCTCAAGTGGCGGATTGAAGTGTCAAGAAGAGGCTCTAAGTTGCTAAGGAGCGACTTTGGATTTGAAGTTGGATTAAGAATCGTTGAGGTAACAATTGTTACACCCCGTAGTTCCAGAGTATGTATATGAGGACGTACGTATGAGAATACGACACAAAATTGGAAAGGAAGAAATATGTGATTTTTCGACGGAAAAGTTTCCGGATTTTGTGAAGGAAAAAGGTTCGTTATTGAGAATTGGATTCCCAGATTTGGTATTCGGACTTTTTGGGATATTTGAGAATTATGGAATTTTATTTCCGGAAATTGGTCACGTGGGGCCCGCGGGAGGAATTTACGGTTGTAGGGCCCACTTTATTTTCGAAATTTGTGGTATTACGGATATTTTCGGAAGACGAAATATTTTGGACGAGTAGGGGGGCGACACGTGTCACCCCCCATGTGGCCATGTTGGCCGAATGGTAGAAAGACAAGTTTCTTGGACGTTTTTTTTGAGTGGACAAGTGGCTAGCCACTTGTCCCAAAGTTGTGGTGGACATGTGGTTGGTAGAACCCACACCCACATGTCCCCAATCTACACCACACACTTGCCTAGATCTTGGCCATTGAATTCTCTATAAATAGACCCTTAAGCTTGCAAGACTTCATTCATTCCACACTTAGATATTTCAAGTCTTGAAAATTCCCTCCCTTCCCTTGTTGTGAGCTCTCGGTTTTAAGTCCTCCCCCTTAGCCAAAAGTTGTCCAAAAATCCTTAAACTTATAAGTGTTCTTCCTCTGGGTGTTAGGAAGATTATGTACCAAGAGTTGGAAAAGATTTCACACCCCTAGCCCTAGAATCCCCCCCTTGGCGGAAACTTGCCATGGTTTAAGCCTAAGTGTTCTTCACTTTTTGGAGTTGAAGTGTTAAGAGAAGTTGTTTAGAAACTTCTAAGGGTTGCTTGGAGCGGGTTGGAGCGTAAGGAATTGGAGCTAAACGTTTCTCAGGATCGACTTATAAATATTGGATAATTTTGGGCTTATCGAGGTAATGATCTTTATCCCCCTATTGTAATTGGAAATTACATGTTGTAGTAATGTATAGTTGAGTATACTATATATAGAATGAATATTGATAAGAATTTAACTGTATTTACAGTAGACTTGTAGTATTATTGTGGAGTAGAATTGTACACGTCCGGTTAGACGTGTGACCTTGTGCTTGGAATTGTGCTACCAAGAGATCGGGAAGTTGATAGACGTTTTGTGGCTTTTTAGGTGGAAGTACTACGAGTAGCGTATTCTACTTGAAGGGTGGACAAGGCTAGCAGGGTTACAGTACTTTGGAGCTTTTTGCTTTTTGTCGATAATCGTCGCGAGGTATGTGTTCCCTCTTTCTATCCTTTCTAGCATGATATTTGTGAAATATATATAGTGTGGTAGACGCACGTGTGTTTAAAGGAATTTGATTTTCCTATTGTGTCCTTGACTTGATTCCAAAGTTAAGTGACTTGTTATGAAATATTAAGGACTTGAATTAAGTTAAAAAGTTGTAAAACCTCACTCATGAGTAATGGGTGTGTGGTCTTTTAAAGAATAAAGTTATCTTGATTTCGAAAATAAGAATAGTTGTCCTTGGTTGGTTTAAAACATAAAGTGTTATAATAGCTTTATGGGAAGTTATTTATAACGACTTTATGAAAACAAAAGAATGGTTTTATCATTGGATTTAAAATGATAACTTGACATTTAAAGGTTGGAGGTTGATTTCCTTAAAAGATATGATTTAAAGATTAAGAGCCTGATTTTTGAAAGTAAAGAGACTTGACTTATAAACAACTTGATTTTGGGAAAGGAGAAGTAACTTGATTTAAAGGTATAGTGTGACGCCCCGAACCCGGGCCCGTTACTGGTGCCTTACCCCGGGCACCCTAGTGATACAACATCAGAGAAAACCAGCGGAAAATAAAACATGAATCATGAAACAAGAGATATAATAAATAGACAGGCCAACCAAGCAGTTGCCTTCGGTATATACATAAAACCGAGCAGTTTAATCCTTTTACAACCCCCGCCACACTTGTGATTCTACAGACCTTAAGATTTACACGACTATGACGGACGGGGCCGCCATACCCCGAATGTACAAGAACCTACAACTCAGGGAACACATACAAAAGATAAGCCTCGAGAAACGGAGCTTCCCAAACTGAACCGAGATCCCGAGGCGAGGATCCACGACCGATGTACCTCTACTGCGGCATGAACGCAGCCCGAAGGAGGTCGATCTGACAAGTACCAAGTATGTGAAATCAAATCGTAAATGAAATCATAATAGCTTAACAAGCGGGAGACATGTATGATAACCAAAATACGACGCAACATAAAAAGCGATCAAGTCGTGACTCGCCTCAAAGTCACCACTCAAATATAACTATGGGTCTCACGCCCATAACATCCATCATGTTCGCATCATGGCGCATGCCCGGAATCGCCTCGGTGTAGACATGTCCATGATGCAACAATAATAAAGGCGCGTGGCCCGTACCGGAATCGCGCCGGTGTAGACATGCCCATGTAACCTCAATAAGAATATCTTGGTCAACCCCGCCGCACGCCATGCCCCGGAATCTGCGACGGTGTAGACACGTCCATGTTGCAACAATAATAACAAGGCCGCATGGCACATGCCCCC
This sequence comes from Przewalskia tangutica, assembly GCA_029844215.1. Lineage (NCBI taxonomy): Eukaryota > Viridiplantae > Streptophyta > Magnoliopsida > Solanales > Solanaceae > Przewalskia > Przewalskia tangutica. The sequence goes on from CM056725.1 coordinate 75,263,813, forward strand.
GGAATACTGCATCGGTGTAGGCGTGTCCATGTTACCTCAATAACAATATCTTTGGGTGGTCAACCACGCGCGTAGCCACGTGCGAATCTTGCATCGGTGTAGACATGTCCATGTGACATCAACAACAAGACGAGAATCAAAATGGAAACATACGTGGAATTCTCCATCACCGCCAAAGACGTCAAGTAAGTTCTCAACAAGTCAACCGGCCCTGTCGAGAGACACGGTAATACGTAAATACCACCGCACAACAAAGGCTATCATCACAAGCATAGGCAAGTTTCACAACAACAAGCATAGGCAAGTTACACAACAACCAGCATAGGCAAGCTTCACACAACTCACACTACTTTCATATTATGCCAAAGTCCGGCTTTTTAACCCCAACGTACTACATACGTTAAGTTCTTTTTTAAAAGAGATCCATTACTTTTATAAAAGTCACCCGATACCGTAGTATAAGAATGACCAACCCACATCCCTTTTCAAAATCAAGTAACAACATTCTTTTCCTAAGTTCGGTTTACTAGTTTCAATTACTCAAGCTTCTCATTTCAAATGGTTTCATAGTTCATAAACTTAATCACTTGATTTCTTTTAGAACAATTGAGTAATATAAGTCTCGCGTGAGTAGGTTATTCTTGTTTACAACATTCTTATTACAAAGACCGTGATCTAGAAAATGTAATATCATTTTGTCTCATCTTAGTTTCTATGCGGATGGAGGTTTCTACTGGTTTTAATACGATACATCATTATTCAATACATTTTCCTTTATTAACGCTGCGGTGGTGCTGCCGATACACATTCGATTTCAAATCGGAAACATTATCCCTTTAAATAAAACCAAGTACTCATTACTCACGAATGAGGTTTCACACAAACATCCTCATTAAAACAAATAAGTTAAGTCTCTTATCTTATAAGATCAAGTCTCTTAACTTCTAACATCAAGAAACCATTTTCTTTACCTTTCTTAAGACATTATACCTAACTCCCATCAAGCTAGTATAACTCTTTTTAAAACCTTTAAAACCAAGTGTTACTCTCCTTCAAAACGATTTAGAAATCTTTGAAATACATCAAGTTCTTTATTATAACTAGCGCTTATAATTCACATCGATTACCTTTTAAAACCACAAAGTATTTCCTTACCTACATAAAGTCGTTATAACCAACTTCCCATAAAGCGTTATAACACTTTATGTTTTAAGAACAATCAAACACACGGTTAACACGTATGCGTCACCGTACTACATAGTTCACGCATATCATGCTAGAAGAGATAGGAAGAGGTTCACATACCTCGCGACGATTTATCGACAATAAGCAAAATGCTCCAAGTACTACAACCTTGCTAGCCCTTTCCACTCGAGTAGAATACGCTACTCTTAGTACTTTCACCTATAAAGGTCACAAACGTCTATTAACCCCAAAACACAAGTTTCTATCTTTCTACGAAAATTCGCAGACCTCCCACATGACAGCGTAAATCTCCTCGCTTTATCGAGGTGGCTACCAAGCCAACCAGGGGTTAACACGCCTAACAGGATGCGTACAATTCTACTACACAAGAATGCTACATAAGTCTCATCGTAATACAGCCTAGGTAATTACAGTTCAGTTCTTCTCTTTATTATCCTTCTATGTGATTACTGTTCAATTCTTCGTTCTTCAGGCTTAAGTCAAAAGACATTGCCACAATTCTAAGTTTAGTTCTATATATAGTATACAACAACTATATATTCAATACTTATGTAATTTCAATTACAATAGAAGAAGATAGTGTTACCTCGATAAGCCCAAAATTATCCGAGTATAAAGTCGATCTGAGCAACGCTTAGCTCCTACTCGGCGCTCAACAACCCTTAGAAGTTCTAACCAACTTCTACTTACAACTTCAACAACGGGTGAAGATTTCCTTAGGGTTTCGTTTTTGTGGCTAAAGGAAGTATAATCGTATTTTACGGGCTTTTGTATAAGTGTAACCTTGGGAATACTACAAGGTATTTAGGCCAAGGTATTTGGACATTATAACAATACTAGGAGAGTATTTCTATACCACAAAGGGTATTATCACGAAACGACTAGGCTAGGGGTACCCCGGCGAGCACCACAAAGGGGGAGGGGTGTGCACTCGGCCCCAAGGCCAAACCAAAAGGGGGAGGGAGGGGAAGCGCTCGGCTAGCACAACAAGAAGGGAGGAGAGGGTTTCAAGACTTGGAAGTTTTTGGAATGGATGAAGTCTTCACACTTAGGGGGGTATTTATAGCAAAACCAAAAGCCAACCAATGGCCAAGATCAAGCCAAGTGCAAGGCAAGTGTAAGGCCAAGATCAAGCCAAGTGCACCCTAACCCTACTCCACAAAACACTCCACAAAACACTCCACAAAACAAGGCCAAAACAAGGCACAATTCAAGGGACCAATCGGCCAAGGCCAACCGATCCTCTTGGGCCTTGATCGTCCAAGTCCTCCACTTGCTACGATGTGGGGTGACACATGTCACCCTCCCGTTGGTCCAAAATGTTCCGTCGCTCGGAAAAATCCGCAAAAATACTAAATGACATAGCCGGAATTTTCCCAACGTAAGCTGTGGAAACGTTTCGTCAGAAAACGACTCTATTCGGCACTTGTGCCCAAATATTTCGAAACATGCCTAACTTAAGGCTCAAAATTCGTACGTACGTCCATACGTACATACTCTGGAAATACGGGGTATAACATTCTTCCCCCCTTAGAAACATTCGTCCCGAATGTTCCTTCAAGGTCTCAAAACAAACAGGCGTCAGTATAGTCTTCACTGCTATACGTACGAAAACAATCATGCCACACCTGGCCACAAAAACACACGTTCACTTCTCCCCTTTCTCGTAGTACTCGTCACGAACACTCGAACTCGTTCTAGTATCCGTACCACACATCCAACGCCTGCTTTCCAACCCTCGAGTCACTACCTCCAAACTTGGTCATCTCGCTAACCTCGATTTCCTCTAAGGTCGTTCCGGCCTTCGACCCGCCTCGGTCGAACATATCCACCAACTCATACGATGGTCATACAAACTTGGGCCTAGCATCCTCGTGACCCTACCACCGGAGGACCACCCGAGCCCGACCCTACCTTAATTCGGCTCTGGGTTGACCGTATCACGCCCTCAACCCGACCCACAATCGCGTCAAGCCCTTGTTCCCGATACGGAACAATCCTACTATCTGGTCATGAAAGCTACCACTTCCATTTCACACTACCCGGGGACTTACCGCTTTTCACTAACGATTTCTAAATCATATTTTAGCACAAAGCTATCCAAACATAACACTTAACACATCATTAACATCAATACATACAAGTATCTGAGGTTAAGGATATACGAAACTAGGCGGTTCAAGGCCGCTAAATCCGAACTTCCACCGCGACCTCTACCGTGGCCCGCAACGCTCTAATAGTCTGCGCTATCCTACCGCTACCACAGTCGGACAGTCTCGTCATATGGCCTGTTGGCGCAAGAATAACAAGCTCCTCGTACTACGACACTCCCGAAATGCGGTCTACTACATCGACCACACGGTAGGGGTGTGCATCCGCCAACACCCTACTCGCGAGCGTCAAACACAGGAGCGGACACGCTCCCGAAAATCCCGAGGTCCCGGCTGCGGAGGACCACTCTGCAATGGCGGAGGTACATAACTAGTCTGCTTCTTGGCGGTCCGCCTCGAAAGTCGCCAAAATATCCGGCCGTCTTGGCCTTCTTACCTGGCGGTCCACCTGTCGATCTCTGCGCTCGCCGCGCAGTGCATGAGCTGCGTGCGGCAATGTCCATGCGGTGAAGAGAAACACCGCACAACTCTCGCTAGGTAATCATCGAGCCTGTAACATATCGGTGCACTCGATCCTCCATACTAGCTACTAATACGGAACATACCGCCAATGAGTCGAACTCACATTGTACTCCCGAGCTATGCGCGGTTCGCCTCAACATCAAAAATCACCGGCGAGCCCTCCTCATCCGTGGAGGCAAGAAATGTGCGAAGGCCCCGAAAACTAGTCCCAAACGGCTGGAAGTGCATTCTCTCCCGGGACAGCTCGCGAATCAAACCCGATCATTGCGGTATCACGCGGCCGTCGCGAACCTAGGACCACCGACTCGGTCTCGAAGCCTTGATCACTCTCATGATCCAGTATCGCCGGATGAAATCCTGCGGATCAAACTCAGGCCTCGACCCGTCGAACTCTGGCCGGCTACATCTCGAAAGTCGTAGCCTCAAACCATGCGCTCGGGGTGAACTACGGGTGCTGCGGGGCTGGGCTGCTGCGTCGACCTATCCTCATATCGGCCACGACCACGGCGATGGCGCCATCTCGCGTAACCCAACTCTTACGCCTGCATCGTGGGACTGGAGGCTCAGGTACTGTAGTCTCAGCAGCCACTGCTGCGGCTCTAAACTCTGCTGGTGCTGGCGGCGTCGCGAAACCCGCCGTCGGAAGCACTGTCTCAGGTACTGACCGGGCCTGCGCCCTCGTACTCCTCTGAATCACACTAGCAGCTCCCTCGGCTGCCTTGCCCTTCTGGGCCCTGGTTGCCTTTCGCAGAGGCATAACTGGTAAAAAACGAAACACGTCAGAGGGGTCCAACTTACAACACAGCTCTAAGGCACGATCTCAGAATGAGAAGAATGGAAACCAATCCTAAATGTCCTATAGCCTCCTGATTATAGATGTGGTGCACAACACACCGATAATCAAGACTCTACTAGACAGTGCGTAGACACTTTCCGAGGACTAAGCGCTCGATACCACTTGTGACGCCCGAACCGGGCGTTCATCGTGCCTTACCGGGCACCCTAGTGATACAACATCGAGAAAACCAAGGAAAATAAAACATGAATCATGAAACAAGAGATATAATAAATAGACAGCCAACCAAAGCGATTGCCTTGGTATATACATAAAACGAGCAGTTTAATCCTTTTACAATCACCTTGCAGCGATTCTACGCACTTAAGATTTACAACGACTATGACGGGACGGGGCCCGCCATACCCACGAATGTACAAGAACCTACAACTCGGGAACACATACTAAAAGATAAGCCTCGGAGAAACGGAGCTTCCCAACGCTGGCGAGATCACGAGAGCGAGGATCCACGACCGATGTACCTCTACTGCGGCATGAACGCGGCCCCGAAGAGGTCGATCTAACAAGTACCAAGTATGTGAAATCACAAATCGTAAATGAAATCATAATAGCTTAACAAGCGGGAGACATGTATGATAACCAAAATACGATGCAACATAAAAGCGATCGTCGGGGACTCGCCTCAAAGTCACCACTCAAATATAACTATGGGTCTCACGCCCATAACATCCATCATGTTCGCATCATGGCGCGTGCCCCGGAATCGCCTCGGTGTAGACATGTCCATGATGCAATAATAACAAGGCGCATGGCCCGTACCGAATCGCGCCGGTGTAGACATGCCCGTAACCTCAATAAGAATATCTTGGTCAACCCTGCGCGTGGCCACGTACCGGAATCTGCGACGGTGTAGACACGCCCATGTTGCAACAATAATAACAAGGCCGCGTGGCACGTACCGGAATCTGCGCCGGTGTAGGCGTGTCCATGTTACCTCAATGATATCTTTGGGTGGTCAACCCGCCGCGTGGCCACATGCCCCGAATCTTGCGTCGGTGTAGACATGTCCATGTGACATCAACAACAAGACAAGAATCAAAATGGAAACATACGTGGAATTCTCCATCACCGCCAAAGACGTCAAGTAAGTTCTCGACAAGTCAACCGGCTCTATCGAGAGACACGGTAACACGTAAATACCACTGCACAACAAAGGCTATCATCACAAGCATAGGCAAGTTTCACAACAACAAGCATAGGCAAGTTTCACAACAACAAGCATAGGCAAGCTTCACACAACTCAAAGTACTTTCATATTATGCCAAAGTCGGGTTTTAACCCCAAAGTACTACATACGTTAAGTTCTTTTAAAGAGATCCATTACTTTTATAAAAGTCACGATACCGTAGTATAAGAATGACCAACCCACATCCCTTTTCAAAATCAAGTAACAACATTCTTTTCCTAAGTTCGGTTTGCCTAGTTTCAATTACTCAAGCTTCTCATTTCAAATGGTTTCATAGTTCATAAACTTAATCACTTGATTTCTTTTTAGAACAATTGAGTAATATAAGTCTCGCGTGAGAGTAGGTTATTCTTGTTTACAACATTCTTATTACATAAGCCATGATCTAGAAAATGTAATATCATTTTGTCTCATCTTAGTTTCTATGCGGATGGAGGTTTCTCTGGTTTTAATACGATACATCATTATTCAATACATTTTCCTTTATTAACGCTGCAGTGGTCTGTCGATACACATTCTGATTTCCGAAATCAGTAAAACATTATCCCTTTAAATAAAACCAAGTACTCATTACTCACGAATGAGGTTTCACACAAACATCCTCATTAAAACAAATAAGTTAAGTCTCTTATCTTATAAGATCAAGTCTCTTAACTTCTAACATCAAGAAACCATTTTCTTTACCTTTCTTAAGACATTATACCTAACTCCCATCAAGCTAGTATAACTCTTTTTAAAACCTTTAAAACCAAGTGTTACTCTCCTTCAAAACGATTTAGAAATCTTTGAAATACATCAAGTTCTTTATTATAACTAGCCGCTTATAATTCACATCGATTACCTTTTAAAACCACAAAGTATTTCCTTACTACATAAAGTTATAACCAACTTCCCATAAAGCCGTTATAACACTTTATGTTTAAGAACAATCAAACACGGTTAACACGTATGCGTCTACCGTACTACATAGTTCACGCATATCATGCTAGAAGAGATAGGAAGAGGTTCACATACCTCGCGACGATTTATCGACAATAAGCAAAATGCTCCAAGTACTACAACCTTGCTAGCCCTTTCCACTCCTCGAGTAGAATACGCTACTCTTAGTACTTTCACCTATAAAGGTCACAAACGTCTATTAACCCCAAAACACAAGTTTCTATCTTTCTACAGAAAATTCGCGACACCTCACATGACAGCGTAAATCTCTTCCTTTATCGAGGTCGGCTACCAAGCCAACCAGGGGGGGGGTTAACACGTCTAACCGGATGCGTACAATTCTACTACACAGTAATGCTACAAGTCTACTGTAATACAGCCCTAGGTAATTACAGTTCAGTTCTTCTCTTTATTATCCTTCTATGTGATTACTGTTCAATTCTTCGTTCTTCAGGCTTAAGTCAAAAGACATTGCCACAATTCTAAGTTTAGTTCTATATATAGTATACAACAACTATATATTCAATACTTATGTAATTTCCAATTACAATAGAAGGACAGTAGTGTTACCTCGATAAGCCCAAAATTATCCGAGTATAAAGTCGATCCTGAGCAACGCTTAGCTCCTACTCCGAGCGCTCCAAACAACCCTTAGAAGTTCTAACCAACTTCTACTTACAACTTCAACAACGGGTGAAGATTTCCTTAGGGTTTCGTTTTTGTGGCTAAAGGAAGTATAATCGTATTTTCTGGGCTTTTGTATAAGTGTAACCTTGGGAATACTACAAGGTATTTAGGCCAAGGTATTTGGACATTATAACAATACTAGGAGAGTATTTCTATACCACAACAAGGGGTATTATACGAAAACGACTAGGCTAGGGGGGGGGGTACCCCACGGCCAAGGCACCACAAAGGGGGAGGGGTGTGCTCTCGGCCACAAGGCCTCACGAAAAGGGGGAGGGAGGGGAAGCTCTCGGCTAGCACAACAAGAAGGGAGGAGAGGGTTTCAAGACTTGGAAGTTTTTGGAATGGATGAAGTCTTCACACTTAGGGGGGTATTTATAGCAAAACCAAAAGCCAACCAATGGCCAAGATCAAGCCAAGTGCAAGGCAAGTGTAAGGCCAAGATCAAGCCAAGTGCACCCTAACCCTACTCCACAAAACACTCCACAAAACACTCCACAAAACAAGGCCAAAACAAGGCACAATTCAAGGGACCAATCGGCCAAGGCCAACCGATCCCTCTTGGACGCCCAATCGTCCAAGTCCCCTCCACTTGCTACCAATGTGGGGGTGACACATGTCACCCTCCCGTTGGTCCAAAATGTTTCGTCTCTCGGAAAAATCCGCAAAAATTATAAATGACATAGCCGGAATTTTCCCAACGTAAGCTGTGGAAACGTTTCGTCAGAAAACGACTCTATTCGGCACTTGTGCCCAAATTTCGAAACATGCCTAACTTAAGGCTCAAAATTCGTACGTACGTCCACACGTACATACTCTGGAAATACGGGGTATAACATATAGGTTACTTGTTTTTAAAAGAGTAAGACACTTGGTTTAAAAAGTATATTGCTACTTGACTTTAAAAAGGAAAAAGTGTCTTTGTTTTAAAGGAAGGCATGGTTTTGTCTTAAAATGGTTTAAAAAAAGAAGGCATGCTTTTGTCTTAAGATTGGTTTAAAAAGAAGGTATGGAAATTGTTTTGGTTTACTTAAAAGATAGTTACTCTATTTTGATACTACGGGTATCGTGTGACTTTTGTGTGAGTAACTTGACTATGTTGGCTTGTGATAGCCTTGTAATACTTTCTTGTTGGTTTGATAAGTAAACATGTTATGATGCTACGTGTGTTAGTGTCTTGTGATGTTTGTGTAAGGGGGTTATTCTTGTTGTGCTTACGTTGTTCAACGATAAGCGTTATCGGTATTATATCACATACCCCCCTGACTTGTTATGATGCCGAGGATTTGCCACCCTCGATGCGAGGAATACCTCATGCGGGTCCATGCGACCTATGCGGAGCTGCGGGAGTTCCAGGATTGATCACTCCGGGTGTGTTACGCCGATGCGAGGAAGACCTCATGCGGTCCAGGTGACTATGCGGACTTCGGGGGTCCAGGATGATGTTGTCACGACCCGAACCCGGGCTCGTGACTGGTGCCTTACCCCGGGCACCCAAGTAGACATACATCAGAGTAATCAGCGGAATATAAAATAAGACATGAAATAAAAACAGTTTATCAGAGAAAAGCTGCCTTTCGGCATATGTATATATAAACTTGAACAGTTACATCCCCTTTTACAAACCACCGCCAACAAGACTACGCACCTCTAAGAAAGATGTAACAACAATGGCGGGCGAGGCCGCCATACCTCGAATGTAAGTACCTACAACTACGAGGACTATACCACCGATAAGCCTCGGAGAAACGGAGCTTCCCAAAGCTGACGTGACTCTATGGCGGATCGACGGCGGTGTACTTACTGCGGCGTGAACGCGGCCGAAGAAGTCGATAACAGTACCAAGTATGTGAAATCGTAAAAATCAAGTAAAATCAAAGTATTTAAAACCATTTGCAAATACAATCGGTTCAATCGCATAGTGCCACAACATAAACAAGAGCAAGGTAGATAAAGCGTGTGTCTTATCTAGGCCGCGAATGATCGAAGCAAGGCCAATCGCCCATAGTATCATTATGCGTGCCTATCCTGGACTTCCCGCAGTCCGCATAGGTCACACACAGACCGGCATGAGGTATTCCTCGCATCGGGGGTAGCTAACCGGTACCTCGCGGACTCCGCGATCGCATAGTCTCGATAGATCGCATAGTCACGCATCGCATAGGGCATCCCGCGTCGGGATAAACACTGAATGATCAATCACTGGAGCATACCGCGCTCGCATAGTCACATAGACCGCGTAGGCCGTATAGACCCGCATCAAGGGTGGCAATCCTCGGTATAACAAATCGGGGGTATGTGATATAATAACATAACACTTATCGTTAAACAACATAAGCACAACAAGGAAACCCTTTACACAAACATCACCAGATACTAACACACGTAGCATCCTAACATGTTTACTTATCAAATCAACAAGAAAGTATTACAAGGCTATCACAAACCAATACAATCAAGTTATTCACACAAGGTACTTTCTACTTTATGTTAACAATTTCGGGTTTTTATCCCCAAAGTACTTCATACATTAACTCTTTAAAAGATCCGTTTCTTTCACAAAAGTCACATAATACCCGTAGTATTAAAATAGAGTGACTATCTTTTTAAGTAAACCAAAACACTTCCTTTTGTAAAATCAATTAACAACATTATTTTCCAAACGTTCAAGTTTGCCTAGTTTCAAATGCTCAAGTTTCTCATTTCGAAAGGTTTCGTAGTTCATAGTTTTAATCACTTAATGATATAATTCTCCTTTAAAACGATTTGAGAAACATATGCCTTATATGTGAGTAGGTTATTCTTGTTTATAACAATCTTATTAAAGCATCCATGATCTAGGAAATGTAATATCATTTTGTCTCATCTTAGCTTCATGCGGATGGAGGTTTCTCTTGGTTTTAATAATACTTAATTATTCAATACATTTCCTTTTATTAGCGCTGCAGTGGTTTGTTCGATACTTATTCTGATTTCCGAAATCAGTAAAACATCATCCCATTTTAAAAACCAAGTACTCATTACTCACGAATGAGGTTTCACACTTATTAACAAAATTCATATTAATTCAATTAAGTCAAGTCTCTTATCTTTTAAGATCAAGTCTCTTAACTTCTAAAATTAATAAACCATTCTTTTTATCTCTCTTAAGTCGTTATACCTAACTTCCCATAAAGCTAGTATAACTCTTAAGCTTTTAAAACCAAGTATTACTCTCCTTTCAAAAAGGATTCTTAATTCTTTTGAAATACTTCAAGATTCTTATTATTCAGGCTTAAGTCAAAAGACATTGCCGTACAACTACGTTCAGTTAACACGTCGTCTGGTACTATATATATATTCTTAAAATATCATGCTCAAGAGTATAAGAAGAATCACATACCTCACGACGATTATCGACTATTAGCAAAACGCTCCACGGCTATAACCCGGCTAGCCTCGTCCACCTTTCAAGTAGTACATGCTACTCGCAGCACATTCAACCTATAAATGTTATATTAGTCTACCATCTTCTACATTAATATTCTTCTGATGTGATTTCAGTTCAAGTCTTTTTTGTAATATCCTTCTATTACAGTTCAAATCTCTTCTATGAATCTTATATTCATTTCTATACAACTACAATATGTAATTTCCAATTACAATAGAAGGATAGGATTATTTACCTCGATAAGCCCAAAATTATCCAAGTTTAATGTCGATCCTGAGCAACGTTTAGCTCTACTCGGTGCTCAACCCGCTCCAAACAACCCTTAGAAGTTCTACGCAAACTTCTTAATACTCTAACCAACTATGGAGATTTTTCCTTAGGGTTTCGTTTTTGTATGAAGGAAGTATAATAGTATTTACGGGCTTTTAGTATAAGTGTAACCTTGGAATACTACAAGGTATTTGGGCAAGGTATTTTGGAATAGTAACTATACTTGGAGAATACTTTTCTACCAAGGGGGTGTATTTCTGAAAACAACTCAAGGTAGGGGATACCTCTGCAAGGCCACTAGGAGGGTGTGTACCACTCGGCCAGGGCCTACTCAAAGGGAGGGAGTGTTGGACGAAAACACTACAAGAGAGGGAGGATTTTCAAGACTTAGAGATTTTTGTGAATGAAGAAGTCTTCACAAGGGGGTATTTATAGGACAACGAGGGCGAGATCAAGCCAAGTGGTAGGCAAGTGTAGGGTGAGGATTTACCCATGTGTACCTTATCCATCTACCACACTAACTAACATAAAATATCCTACCAACTACAATGCTCCAATCGTCCAAATTGACGCCCACAAGTCCACCAATTAGAGGGTGACAAGTGTCGCCCTCTCGTTGGTCCAAAATATTTCGTCTCTCGAAAAAATCCGCAAAAATTATAAATGACATAGCCGGAATTTTCCCTTCGCAAGCTTTGGAAGACGTTTCGTCGGAAAACGATTCTTTTCGTGTGTTATGCACAAAAATTTTCGGTCCTTGCCTAATCTTAAGGCTTAAATTTTTTACGTACGCCCTCACGTACATACTCTGGAAATACGGGGTATAACATTCTCCCCTCCTTAGAAACATTCGTCCCGAATGTTCCTTCTAAGTCTCAAAACACACATGCGCCCGTATAGTCTTCACTACTATACTTACGAAAATAAACATGCCACACCTGGCCACAGAAAACACCCGCGCAAATACTTAATCCAAGTCTACGAGGAATCACCTCCAACACTACAAAAGCTCCCACCCGAGGTCTAAAATATACTCCCTTCGCACCTTCACTTTACAAAAGAAATGATCACATCCATGCTCGTAATACATGTTCGCTTCTTCCCTTACTCGTCGTACCCTTCTCGTACACTCGAACTCTTTTTCATAACTTACCACCTTTACATTCGCTTTAGTTTCCACATCTCAGGTTACTACCTCAACTTGGTCATCATTCACGGGAACAATCTGGATGGATTTTGATACTTTTCGAACATAGCAACATGAAAGACGGACCTTGCCTTTGCCTCGCGTCGGACGGCAATGCTAACCATAGGCAACTTGGCCTATTCTTCACATGACCTGAAAAGGCCCCAAGTAACTCGGGCTAAGCTTCCTCTGTTTTCCGAATCTCGTCACACCCTTCCGGGGTGGTACCTTCAAGAAGACCCTCCGTCAACCTGAACTACAAGCGTCGTCGCCGATTATCCGCACGACTTCTGTTGACTCTAAGCTGCCGATAACCTCTCCTGGATAAGCTTCACTCTATCCACATCCTGCTGAAACAAGTATGAACCAACTATCTGAACTTTGCCAACATCGAACCAATCGACCGGTAACTTACACTACCGCCCCTACGAGGCTTCATAAGGCGATATCCGAATACTGAAATGGTAGTTATAAAACACTCCCTCAACAGGAGACAACAATCCTCACAGCTACCCCTGAAGTCCAAACACTGGCCCGAGGGCGAATGCGATACTGAGACTCACCTGAGTTCCTAACCCTGCCTGGTAAAACCTCCAGAAAAGAAACAGCCGTAACCTGGGCTCCACTGTCTTTCATAAGGTGAAGGTAGGCACCTCGTGCAGCCTTACAACCTTCCTGATATAACATCTCGCATAACCCCCTGCCGAGTAAAACGATCTTGACTGAAAGGCAAGAGGGGCTGACATCATCGGCCCGACTACTGGTCGAATGCATCCAAGAACTCGTACGATGGTTAACTAAACTTGGGCCTAACACCCTCATGACCCCACCACCTGGCGGGACCACCACAAACTGACCCCACCACCAAACAGGTTGCGGGTTGACCCGCGACGTGGCCTCAACCCGACCCACTATCGCGCAAAAACTCTTGTTCCCCGATCCGGAACAATCTCACTAATCAAGTCACGAAAACCTAGTGGTCTTCTTAGCTCAACTACGCTCTTTCATTTCGTACCACTCAGGGATTTATCACAAAAACATATCTCACGTGCACTATGCACTCCGATAAGGGTCAAACATAAAAATACGTCTTTTACTCGAGATGACCTTACCTCTAAGGTTTCTACGTATAACACTCTAAGGCTCACACTTTCCTTATCCCCAATCTTACCCTTATTACTAACCATGATTTCTAACCACAATTAACACTTATGTTATCTGAACATAACACTTAAGATACGCTTATCTTATCACACCTACAATCTCTAGAGGGTTCAAGGATATACATGTATCTACCGCCTCACTTCCCCTTTGTCGTTCTAATCAATCCTGCCCGTAGCGTAGCTAGGGAAGGTGATTAACTAGCCACTGATCCTGAAGGCTGAGTCTCTACATCCGTGCCACCTCTAGTCGGACAATTCCTCGCAAAATGGCCCTGCTGGTCGTAAGTATAACAAGCTCCAACAAAAAGACGACATTCCCCGAGGTGACGTCTGCCACACTGCGAACATTGGGGAAAACCTTCGTGTATCTGCAAACCAGAAGCCCTGGAGCTCTGACCAACTCCGACATACTCAACGTCACGAACCAGCGGAGGACCACTGCACAGCGAGGCGCATATCGATCTGCTTGTTATACCCGTATTTCCGGTATGCGTGGGGCGTACGTAGAAAATTTGAGCCTTAAGGTAGGCATTGGATTCGAAATTTGGGCACAAGTGCCGATTAGAGTCGTTTTCTGACGAAACATTTTGGACCAACGGGAGGGTGACATGTGTCACCCTCACATTGGAAGCAAATGGATTGGCTTGGGCGATTTGGGCGTCCAAGAGCCTTGGTTGGCCTTGGCCGATTGGCTCCCTCTTTTGTGCCTTGTTTTGTGGCTTGTTTTGTGGAGTGTTTTGTGGAGTGTTTTATGGGTGCACTTGGCTTGATCTTGGCCTTACACTTGCCTTGCACATGGCTTGATCTTGGTCATTGGTTGGCTTTTGGTTTTGCTATAAATACCCCCTCTCTTTGAAGACTTCTTCATCCACTCTTCACTTGCCTAAGTCTTGAGAAACCCCTCCCCTCCCTCTTGTTGACTCTCATCCAAGAGCCCCTCTCCCCCCTTGAAATTGGCCTTTGGCCGAAACCCTCCCCTTTGAGGCCTTGGCGAGAACCCCACTCCCTTAGGGTGTTGTTCTCGTGTGGTACCCCCTGTGGTATTGAAATACTCCTCCAAGTATTGTTATAATGCCCAAAATACCTTAGCCTTATACCTTGTAGTTTTCAAAGATACCTCTATACGTAGAGTCAGAATACTACCTTTTGTCCTTTTAGTCTCAAACCGAAACCTAAGGAAATCTTCATTGTTAGTTGAAGGATTTGAGTAGAAGTTAGTTAGAACTTCTAAGGGTTGTTTGGGCGGATTGGAGCACTCGGAGTAGGAGCTAAACCTTGCTCGGGATCGACTTTTATCTCGGATAATTTTGGGCTTATCGAGGTAAATAATCTTGTCCCCTATTGTAATTGGAGTTTACATTGTTGATTATATAGTTGAAGTATGCTATATATAGAACTAAACATTGGATTGTGGCAATGTCTTTTGACTTAAGCTGAAGAATCTGATCTGTATTTACATGGGGTATGTCTGAATTGTACTCGTCAGGTTAGATGTGTTAACCCCTGGTTGGCTTGATGGCGGCCTCGATAGAAGGAGGAGATTTCTGTTGTTGCGGGGAGGTCTTTGCGAATTTTACGTAGAAAGATAGAAACTTGTGTTTTGGGGTTAATAGACGTTTGTGACCTTTATAGGTGAAAGTACTAAGAGTAGCGTATTCTACTCGAGGAGTGGAAAGGGCTAGCAAGGTTGTAGTACTTGGAGCATTTTGCTTATTGTCGTTAAATCGTCGCGAGGTATGTGAACCTCTTCCTATCTCTTCTAGCATGATATGTGTGAACTATGTAGTACGGTAGACGTACATGTGTTAATTGTATTTGATTGTTGTAAAACATAAAGTGTTATAACGGCTTTATGGGAAGTTGGTTATAATGACTTTATGTAGGTAAGAAAATACTTTGTGGTTTTAAAAGGTAATCGATGTGAATTATAAGCGGCTAGTTATAATAAAGAACTTGATGTATTTCAAAAGATTTATAAATCGTTTTGAAGGAGAGTAACACTTGGTTTTAAAGGTTTTAAAAGAGTTATACTAGCTTTATGGGAGTTAGGTATAATGTCTTAAGAAAGGTAAAGAAAATGGTTTACTGATGTTAGAAGTTAAGAGACTTGATCTTATGAGATAAGAGACTTAACTTATTTGTTTTAATGTGAATGTTTGTGTGAAACCTCATTCGTGAGTAATGAGTACTTGGTTTTATTTAAAGGGATAATGTTTTTACTGATTTTGGAAATCAGAATGTGTATCGACAGCACCACCGCGGCGTTAATAAAGGAAAATGTATTGAATAATGATGTATCGTATTAAAACCGTAGAAACCTCCATCCATAGAAACTAAGATGAGACAAAATGATATTACATTTTCTAGATCATGGCTGCTGTAATAAGAATGTTGTAAACAAGAATAACCTACTCTCACGTGAGACATATATTACTCAATTGTTCTAAAAAGGAATCAAGTGATTAAGTTTGGGAACTATGAAACCATTTGAAAATGAGAAGCTTGAGTAATTGAAACTAGGCAAGCGGAACTTAGGAAAAGAATGTTGTTACTTGATTTTGAAAAGGAATGTGGGTTGGTCATTCTAATACTACGTATCGGGTGGCGTTTATAAAAGTAATAGATCTCTTTTAAAAGAACTTAACGTATGTAGTATTTTGGGGTTGAAAACCGGACTTTGGCATAAAATGAAAGTACTATGAGTTGTGTGAAACTTGCTATGCTTGTTGTTGTGAAACTTGCCTATGCTTGTTGTGAAACTTGCCTATGCTTGTTGTTGTGAAACTTGCCTATGCTTGTTGTTGTGAAACTTGCCTATGCTTGTTGTTGTGAAACTTGCCTATCTTGTGATGATAGCCTTGGTTGTGCAAGTGTGGTATTTACGTATTCTGGCGTCTCTCGATAGAGTAGGTTGACTTGAGAACTTACTTGGGCGTCTTTGGCGGTGATGGAGAATTCCGGGTATGTTTCCATTTTGATTTACATCTTGTTGTTGATGTCACATGGACATGTCTGCCGTCAATGATTCGGGCATGCGGCCATGCGGCGGTTGATTACCGATATATGGTTATTACCGCAACATGGGCGTGTCTACCGTCAAGATTCCGGGGCATGTGGCCATGCGGCGAGGTTGACCACCCAAGATATTGTTATTGAGGTTACATGGGCATGTCTACCGTCTGATTCGGGGCGTGTGGCCACGCGGCGCTATTATTGTTGCATCATGGACATGTCTACACCGGCAAAGATTCCGGGGCATGTGGCCATGATGCGAACATGATGGATGTGGTGGGCGTGAGACCCATAGTTATATTTGAGTGGTGACTTTGAGGCGTGAGTCACGACTTGACCTTTTATGTTGCGTCTTGTATTTTGGTTATCATACATGTCTCTGCTTTATATAGACGTATGATTTAAGCTGCGATATTCTGATTTCACATACTTGGTACTGTTATCGACCTCCTTGAGCTGCGTTTCATGCCGTAGAAAGTTAATTGGTCGATCCGCCAGTAGGATCACGTTTGACGTTTTGGAAGCTCCGTTCCTTGGAGGCTTATCTTTGGTAGGTTTCCACTGAGTTGTAGGTTCTTGTACATTCGTGGTATGGCGGAGCACTGTCCGTCATAGGTTGTTATTCTCTTAGAGTGCATGCCTTTGTTGTGGGCGGGGTTTGTAAAGGATAAGCTGTTCGGGTTTTTATGTATATCTGAAGGCAACCGCTTTTGGTTGGCGGTTTATTTATATTATCTCTTATTTCATGTTCATGTTGTATGTTCCACGATTTTCTCGATGTTGTATCACTAGGGTGCGGGGTAAGGCACGATCCACGCCGGTTGGGGTGTGACATAGTGGTATCGAGCGATTAGTCCTCGGAAAGTGTCTGAGACCGTGTCTAGTAAGTCTTGATTATCGGTGTGTTGTGCACACATCTATAATCGAGGCTATAGGACATTTAGGATTGGTTTCTATTCTTCTCATTACGAGATCGTGCCTTAGAGCCGTGTTATAAGTTGGACCCTCGACGTGTTTCGTTTTACGATTATGCCTCTGCGAAAACAACGAGGCCTGAAGGGCAAAGCGGCGAGGCGCTAGTGGGATTGAGAAATGCAGCGCGAGCGGTCGATGAGGTAGTGCTTGACGGCGAGTTTTGCGGCGCGCCCGGCCTGAGATTTAGAGCGCGGCGATGGGCTGCTGAGACTCTGATACACGAGCCTCGATCCGCGATGGAAGGCGGGAGATGGGTCACGAGAGATGGCCGATTTTGGCGAGGTTGTGGCGGATATGAGAGCAGTGGATCTGGCGATTCGGTTCAGCGGCTTTGTGGTGCACGAGAGCGAATAGTTTGAGGCTACGGGACTTTCCGAGTTGTAGCGCGTAGTTTTATGGGTCGAGGCACGAGGATGATCCGCAGGAGTTCATCCGTCGATTCTGAAGGATCGTCACGGGTGATCAAGGCTTGAGACCGAAGTGACGACCGGTTCGCGTCGGCTGCGTGATACCGCGATCGATTGGTTTGATTCGTGGGAGCTTTCGGAGAGCATGCACCTCCAGGTATGGGATGAGTTTTGGGGCTTTTCTCACGCACTTCTTGCCTCCGCAGATGAGGAGGCGGGCGACAAATTTTTGTTCTTGAGACGAGAGAGGCGCCGTCGGGAGTACAATGTCGAGTTCGATTCTTTGGCTCGATATGTCCTGCGCTAGTTGCGAATATGGAAGATAGGGTGCATCGCTACGTCACGGGCTAGATGATTATATGGCGAAGTCTTGTGCGGGTGTTTCTCTTCACCGCATGGACATTGCCGCGTTGAGCTCATGCGCTTGGGTGCGAGGAGCACGAAGATCGACGGTGGGCCGGCTTTCGGCGAGAAGAAGGCCAAGGCGCGGATATTTTGGCGACTTCGAGGCGGACCGCCTCGGCAGAACTAGTTATGTACCTCGCCGTTGCAGTGGTCCTCGCGACGCCGGGACCGCTTGGGATATTCGAGGCGGTCGTGGCTCCTGTGTTTGAATGTTGGGAGTAGGGTGTTGGCGGATCGATCACCCTACCTCGGTGTGTGGTCGATGTGGTAGACCGCATTTCGAAGTGTCGTAGTACGAGGAGCTTGTTATTCTTGCGGCCAGCGAGGCCATATGACGAGACTGTCCGACTGGGTAGCGGTAGGATAACCTGACTCTTAGAAGCGATTGCGGGCCACGGTAGAGGTCGCGATGGAAGTTCGATTTTAGCGGTCCTTGAACGCCTAGTTTGTGTATATCCTTAACCACTGTAGATACTTGTATGTATTGATGTTAATGATGTGTTAAGTGTTATGTTCGGATAGCTTTGTGCTATAGTGTGATTTAAAAATCTGGTTAGTGTGAGATGGAGGTGGTAGCTTCCGATGTGTTCCGTGTCGGAGGCGGAAGTTGGCGCTACGGTGGGTCGGGTTGGGGCCATGTTGCGGGCCAACCGCGTCCGTTCGAGGAAGGGTCAGCTCGGGTGGTCGCTTGGTGGCGGTCACGAGGGTGCTAGGCCCAGTTTAGATGACCATCGTATGAGTTCGTGGATACGTTCGACGAGAATCGATTCGTGAAGGCGAGAATGGCCTTAGAGAAATCGAGGGTAGTAAGATGACCAAGTTTGGAGTAGTAACTCCAAGGGTTGGAAACGAAGCGTTGGCCGGAAGTGTGGTACGGATACTAGAAAGAGCTCGAGTGTTCGAGAAGGGTACGACGAGATAGGGGAGAAGTGAACGTGTGTGATCGTTTCTTTTGTGAAATGTAGGTGCGAAGGGAGTATATTTTAGACCTCGGGTAAGGGGTTTTTGTGATGATTAGAGGTGTTTCCTCGTTGACTTGGGTTTAAGTATTGGTGCGTTTGTTATTTTTATGGCCAGGTGTGGCATGATCGTTTTCGTGCGTATAGCAGTGAAGGCTATACTAGCGCATGTTTGTGTTGAGACTTGAGAAGGAACATTCGGGACGAATGTTTCTAAGGAGGGGAGAATGTTATACCCCGTATTTCCAGAGTATGTACGTAAGGACGTACGTAGAAAATTTGAGCCTTAAGGTAGGCATTGGATTCGAAATTTGGGCACAAGTGCCGATTAGAGTCGTTTTCTGACGAAACATTTTGGACCAACGGGAGGGTGACATGTGTCACCCTCACATTGGAAGCAAATGGATTGGCTTGGACGATTTGGGCGTCCAAGAGCCTTGGTTGGCCTTGGCCGATTGGCTCCCTCTTTTGTGCCTTGTTTTGTGGCTTGTTTTGTGGAGTGTTTTGTGGAGTGTTTTGTGGGTGCACTTGGCTTGATCTTGGCCTTACACTTGCCTTGCACATGGCTTGATCTTGGCCATTGGTTGGCTTTTGGTTTTGCTATAAATACCCCCTCTCTTTGAAGACTTCTTCATCCACTCTTCACTTGCCTAAGTCTTGAGAAACCCCTCCTCTCCTCTTGTTGACTCTGTCACGACCCGTTCAAATTCGTGGTCGTGCCTTACCCGGCACCCTAGTGATACAACATCGAGTGTCAGTGAACATAAAGCGATACAAGACATATTATGAAATATGAAACAATAACTGAGAAAAACTTGCCTTCGGCGTATATATAAATAACAACCTTTTCAACATGAGCAGTTTAATCCTTTTTACAAACCACCGCAACAAAGATTACTACGGACCTCTAAGAAATGATCGACAACAATGGCGGGACGGGGCCGCCATACCACGAATGTAAATACCTACAACGGGGACTATACGGCTGATAAGCCTCCGAGAAGCGGGCTTTCCCAATCTTTGGTGTGACCACAGGCGAGGATCAACGGCGGTGTACCTTTTCTGCGGCATGAGCGGCCCCAGAAGGAGGTCGATCAACAGTACCAAGTATGTGGCGAAAATCAGTAAATGAAATCATAGTAGTCTATAAAAGCAGAGACATGTATAATAACCAAACTACGATTCCACAATAGCGATCGTATCGTCGAGGACTCACGCCGCCAGTCATCCTGATAAAACGTGCGGGGTAAGTACGAAGGCATAGCCGACTACTAAGACCCCGGTACCACAAATGCCATAAAGCGTATCACAAGGTCTTTCTAGACCGCACCACGTAATCGGCCGCCACTCGCGCGATATCAGGCGCGTCTATTCTGGAACTCGCGACTCGCATAGGTCACACGGACCGCGTGAGGTATCCTCGAATCATGGTCCTGCATCGCTTTGAGGTATACCCGCGTCGAGGCGACTTAACCCCGGTATCCGCAGGCTCCGCAACCCGCATAGTCTCAAAAGACCGCATAGTCTCAGCGGACCGCATAGGAATCCCGCGTCGGGCTAAACACCGGAATGATCAATCCCGAGCTCTGGCGCTCCGCGTAGTCACAAGGACCGCATAGGCCGTATAGACCGCATCAAGGGTGGCAAGCCCTCGGTATAATAAGTCAAAGGGTATGTGATACAATAACGATTACAACGGGCTTAACGTTTAACAACGTAAGCCTGACAAGAATGACCCTTACATCACGATCACACAAGATACTAACACAAGTAGCATCCTAACATGTTTACTTATCACATCAACAAGAAAGTATTTACAAGGCTATCTCAAACCAACACAATCAAGTTATTCACACAAGGTACTTTATGCTAACAAGTTCGGGTATCTATCCCTAAAGTACTTCATACATTAAATCTTTTAAAAGATCCGTTGCTTTCACATAAGTCACACAATACCGTAGTATAAAATAGAGTGGTATCTTTTTAATTAAACCAAAACATTTACCTTTGTAAAATCAAGTAACAACATTATTTTCCAAACGTCAAGTTTGCCTAATTTCAAATGTTCACGTTTCTTATTTTAGAAAGGTTTAGTACATAGTCTTATTCATTTAAGAATATAATTCTCTTTTAAACAATCGAGAAACATAAGCCTTATATGTGAGTAGGATATTCTTGTTTATAACAATCTTATTACAAAGTAGTGATCTAGGAAATATCATTTTGTCTCATCTTAGCTTCTATGCGGATGGAAGTTTCTCTTGGTTTTAATAATACTTAATTGGTCAAAACATTTCCTTTTATTAACGCTGCGTTGGTTTGTCGATACATTCGATTTCAAATCGATAAAACATTCTTAAGCCGTTATACCTAACTTCCCATAAAGCTAGTATAACTCTTAAGTTTTTCAAAAACCAAGTATTACTTCTTCTTTCAAAATGATTCAAAAATCTTTTGAAATACTTCAAGTTCTTTATTAACACATAACAAGCGCTTATAGTTCAAATCGATTTACCTTTTAAAGACCACAAGTATTTTGTACCAACATAAAGTGTTATAACCAACTTCCCATAAAGCCGTTATAACACTTTATGTTTTAGACCAATCAAATACATTTAACACGTATGCGTCTACCGTACTACATAGTTACACACATATCATGCTAGAAGAGATAGGAAGAGGTTCACATACCTCGCGGCAGTATCGACTAATAGCAAAACGCTCAAGTACTTCAAACCGTCGGCTACTCCTTAGCCAGAAGATCGCGCCATACGTAGTACTTCAACCTATAAGGCCACAAGGCGCTTATTAACATTTATATCCCATCGTAGAACATCCTACAGAAAATTCGGCACCTCCCGCATGGCAGCGTAAATCTCTCTCTCTATCGGGGCGGCCATCAAGCCAACCAGGGGTTCATACATCTAACGGACGTGCACAATTCTACCTCACAGAAAAGCTACACAAGTCTACTGTAATACAGTCCTATGTAAAAACAGTTCAGTACTCTTCTTTCGAAAAGATTTCTTATTATTCAGGCTTAAGTCCAAAGACATTGCCGACAACAACGTGCAGTTCTATATATATAGTATACCTCAACTATATGGTCTAACAATCATGTAATTTCCAATTACAATAGAGGGACAAGATATTTACCTCGATAAGCCCATAATTATCCGAGTATAAAGTCGATCCTGGGCAATCGTTTAGCTCGACTCCGTGCGCTCCAACCGCTCCAAACTACCCCAGAAGTTCTAACCAACTTCTACATACTACTCCAACTAACCATGGAGATTTTCCCTAGGGTTTCGGTTTGGTATTGACGGGAAGTATAATAGTATAAGCGGGCTTTTTGTAGGTATGACCTTAGAATACAACAAGGTATCTGGCTAAGGTAATTTGGGCATTATAACAATACTTTTGAGTATTTCTACCAGAGGGGGTATATACGAGACAACACCACAAGGGGGTGTATACCCTCGGCCTACCCACTAGGGGTACTCGGCGAGGGTGGGGAGGGCTCTCGGCCAAAGTGCCAACTCAAAGGGGAGAGGGTGTTGGACGAAAACACCACACAAAGGGAGGGAGGATTTTTAACACTTAGGAAATATTTGGAATGGATGAAGAAGTCTTCCAAGGGGGGGTATTTATAGGTCTAGCAAAGGCCAACCAATGGCCAAGATCATGCCAAGTGCATAGCAAGTGTAGGGCCAAGATCTTGCCAAGTGCACCCTAACCAACTAACACACAAAATATCCTACCTACTACTTGACAAAATTGTCACCAAATCGTCCAAGCCAACCGCCCACACTCCATCAATGAGAGGGTGACAAGTGTCGCCCTCTCGTTGGTCCAAAATGTTTCGTCTCTCGGAAAAATCCGCAAAAATTAAAAATGACATAGCCGGAAATTCCCCTACGAAAGCTGTGAAAACGTTTCGTCGAAAAACGACTCTAAACGGGTGTTGTGAACAAAATAAATTCGGCCAAGCCACTTTACACTTCAAAAATTTTCTACGTACGTCCTTACGTACATACTCTGGAAATACGGGGTATAACATTCTCCCCTCCTTAGAAACATTCGTCCCGAATGTTCCTTCTAAGTCTCAAAACAAACGCGCGCCGGTATAGTCCTCACTGCTATACTTACGAAAACAATCCTGCCACGCATGGCCACGGAACCAACTTGCGCAAAATACTTACCTCCAAGTCCACGAGGAAACACCTCTAACATCACCACAAACACCTCTCTCCGGGGTCTAAAATATACTTCATTCGCACCCTCTTTACAAAAGAAATGATACCACTTTTGTCACTTTGCGCGAGGTTCACTCCGCGACCCAACAAATGGTACCGGCCGCGTCGATCCACGAGGTGACGTACACTCGAACTCTTACCACATTTACGTCTTGCGGTTTCCAAAACTCGAGGTTACTATCTCTCTAACGTGGTCATCATTAATCGGGAACACTGGATGGATCTCGATACTTTCCAAACATAACAATCTGAAAGACCGGACGTCGCCTCCCAAGTCGAGGCAAAGCTAACATATAGGCAATCGGCCTATTCTTCACATGAACTTAAAAGGCCCAAAACAACTCGGGCTAAGTTTCCTCTGTTTTTCCAAAGCTCGTCACACCCAATCCGGTGGTACTTTCAGAAGACCAAGTCGGCTGAACTCTAAGCGTCGTCGCCGATTTTTCATACGATTTCTCGAGCCGCGAACTTCTTCTAGACAAGCTTCACTATCCACGATCTGTTGGAACAAGCTCGAACAATTATGCGAACCTTGCCAACATCGAACCACTCGGCCGGCAACTTACACATCCGCCCTGAGGCTTTATAAGGCGACATCCGAACACTGAAATGGTAGCTTAAACACTCCCTCCACAGGAGACAACAATCTCCACAACTACCCCTGAAATTCAACCACTGGCCAGAGGGCGAATGCGATTCTGAGACTCACCTGAGTTCTTAACACATGCTTGGCAAAGCTTCCCGAAACAAAAACAGCCGTAACACGGGCTCCATCATGCGACATAAGGTGAAGGTAGGCACCCCGTGCAGCCTTACAACCTTTCTGATATAACAACACTGCTGAGTATATGGTCCTGACCGAAAAACACGACGGGCTGCCCCCATCGGCCCGACCACTGGTCGAACGCATCTACGAACTCGTACGCTGGTTAACTAAACTTGGGCCTAACACCCTCGTGACCCGCGCGTGGGACCACCACGCTGACCCGGCCACCAACAAACGAGCGCGGGTTGACCCGCGCGTAGCCTCAACCCGACCACTCGCGTAAAACACTTGCTCCCGGTCGAACAACTTTTCTAATCACGTTACGAAAACCTGGCGGTCTTAGCTCAACTACCCCCTTTCATTCCACACTACTCAGGGACTTATCATACAATATATCTCACATGCACTAAGCACTCCGATAAGGATCAAACATAACACTACACCTTTACTCGAGATGGCCTTACCTCTAAGGTCTCTACGCATAGAACTCTAAGGCTCACACCTTCTATCCCCAAATCTTACTCGGTTAAACAACCCGATCTAATCACAACTAACACACCGCTATCGACATAGCACTTAAGGTATACTCACCTTATCACATAAACAAAACTCTAGAGGGTTAAAGATATATCTATATCTCTTCTTCACTCCCTTAGTCGTTCTAATCAAACTGCCACGTAGAGGCGCATAGCTAGGAAGATGACGAACTACCCACCGATCTGAAGGCTAAGTCCTCCTGAGGACATTCTATCGACATCGGACCACGGCGGTCGTAGGTACAACAAGTACCAACTAAAAGACGACATTCCCGGGATGGCGTGCATCGCGAATGACGGAAGCCACGGAGTTCTCGACTCCTGCACCCCGAACGTCACGAAATCCGTGGAAGACCACTCTGCGATGGCGGAGGTGCATATCTAATCTGCCGTGAGGTGACTCGCCTCGAAAGTTACCAAAGGACCTTCTTTGCTCGGCCCCTTCTGTCGCTTTGTTAACCCGTCGATCTCTACGTTTCTCGGCTGCTGCGCATAAGCCCGCATACGTGCCATGCTCAAGCCCAATCAAGAATTACTCTTGCACAACCCTCTTTTATATAGTCCTCAAGACTCGTGATGCGTCGGTATACTCTCTGGTAGCCAAATCCATAGCTAATGCGAGGTTGTCTCTTGGCAATCTATATTCTCTGTTCGGCCGTGGGATGAAGGTTCAAATATCATGGCGCAGATGCGCTGCTGCGCCGTACTAAACTCTCTTTGGGGCTAGTGACGTCGCAGAACTCCCGAAGAAGCACCACCCTAGGTAATGATTGGGCTGTGCCTCGCCACCCTCGAACTCTACTCGCGACTCCGCCGGCGCCTTGCCTCCCGGGCGGGTTGCCTGCGCGGAGGCATAGCGGTAAGGAAAGAAATACGTCGGAGGTCCAACTTACAACACAACTCTAAGGCACGATCTCGAGTGAGAAGAATTAGAAACCAATCCTAAATATCCTATAGCCTCACGATTATTGGTGTGGTGCACAACACCGATAATCAAGACTCTTGGATCGATACGCGTAGACACTTTCCGAGGATTAATCGCTCGATACCACTTTTGTCACGACCCGTTAAAGTCCGTGGTGATGCCTTACCCCGGGCACCCTAGTGATACAACATCAGAGTAATCAGCGGAACATAAAACGATACAAGACATATTATGAAATATGAAACAATAATCTGAGAAAAACTTGCCTAGAAAAGACCAGTTACGTTATATCTATTTTGCTCTTGTTTATGCTGTGGCACTATGTGCAGTTAAATTGGTTGTTCGTACGTATTTGTAATTGGTTTTAAAATGTTATGATTTTATTTCAGTACTTTACAGTTTCACATACTTGGTACCTGTTGTACTGACCTACTTGGCCGCGTTCATGCGCAGGTAGAGGTACACCAGTTGTTGATCCTCGCTCATAGGATCACAGTTCAGCATTTTGGGAAGCTCCGTTTCTCCGGAGGCTTATCTTTGGTATAGTCCCCTGTCGTTGTAGGTACTTGCATTCAGGGGTATGGCGGGGCCCTGTCCCGTCGTTGTTGTTATAACATTCTTAGAGGTCTGTAGTACTGTTGTGGGCAGGGTTTGTAAGGGATGTAACTGTTCAAGTTTTTATATATATATATACAGAAAGGTGACCGTTTTGGTTAGCCTATTTTTTTCGTATTGTATATCTTGTTTCATGTGTAAGTTTTTATTTCCGCTGATTTTCTCTGATGTTGTATCACTAGGTGCCCGGGGTAAGGCACCAGTCACGGGCCGGGGTCGGGTCGTGACAACAATCTTGTTCTCTTAAAGTGTTACAAGATTATATATTGTTGTTAGCCTTACATTTTACTAGTATGAAGTATATGTGTTGAACATTTATAAGTGATATGGATGGTTGTAGCCTAAAATCCGAAATGACATATTAGCCATTTGAAGTTGGATTACAATTTGGTCGTATTTAGAATCGTCGCATGTTACTTACTTGAAGATTGTAGTAGTTTAATCGATTGCGACTTGATATCATGTTATGCTAACAATTTGGATTGAAAAAGAAATTGGATAAGAATTGGTGCTGTTGTATCTCAAGTTGCCGAATTTACACTTGTAGTTGTATTAGTTTGATATCAATTGTGGGGCGGAATTTTACACGTCTAGTAGGCGTGTAATCCCCTATTGTTAATTGCGTTGTTGGGCCTTAAATGTGGCGTGTTTGGTTATTGAATTCGGCCTTGAAAAAGGTGGCAAAGTATGTAGAAACAAAGGAAGTGCTCTCCGATTTTCTGTAGAATTTAGTGACTTTGCACTTATAATATTCTACGTCTAAAGTAAGAAGTTAATGGACGTATTATGGCCATTATAGGTTGAAATACTAAGTATAGCGTATTCTACTTGAAGGATGGAATAGCTATCAAGGTGGAAGTACTTTGGAGAATTTTGGTACTTGTCGATAATCGTCGCGAGGTATGTGAACCTCTTCCTTCCTGTGGCATGATTCTATGTATGGAATATACATGTGGTATTATTTCATGTTTCCGTCTACTCTTAGAAGTTAAGAGGTATGTTTGTGATTTACTCTACGTAAAGGTTATGTCTAAGTTATCCTAAGTCCTTACCGAGTCTTATGGGGGATGTTGGTAAGAGTCGTTAGGAGGTATTTTGGAGCCAAGTTGACTTGGCTAATTTACGGCAAGAATGAGAATAAGTATCGAACAAGCCATTGCAGCGTTAATAAAGGAAAATGTAATGACAATTGATTATATCAAAATGAGTAGAATTCTCCATCTGCATAGAAACTAAGATAAGACAAAATTGTATTTCATTTTCTAGATCATGGCTACTTGAATAATATCGTGATAAATAAGTATAACTTATTCACAACGCACCAAAGTATATGTTACTTAATTTAAAGGAGTTTACGTATGAAGTTTTTAAGACTATGAACCTTGAATTCTTAAAAGGTTAAGAAACTTTATTTTTTAAGTTATGGGACTTGATTTCTAAAGGAAGAAATGACTTGATTTAAATGTATAGAATACTTGATTTGGAAAGCATGGATTTCTTGATATTCTAAAGATAAGAGATTTTAAATTCTAAGTTAAGAAACTTGAGTTCTAAAGTTAAGAGACTTGAAGTTTTTTTTAAAGTTATGTAACTTGATTTGAAAGTATAAGTCTCTTGGTTATAAAAGGAATGAATTAGTCTAAGGCATAAAGTTAGTATAACGGCTTTATGGGAAGTTGGTTATAATAACTTTATGGAAGGTTAAGAGAATGGTTTTCCTCTAGTAATATAAACAAAGAATGACTTGAATTAAAGAAGGGCAAATTGTTTTAAAGGTACCAATTGCTTAAGGTTTTTTAAGAAAGAAGTCACTTGATTTAGAAGCCGGTAAATGTATTTCTAAAAGGTATTGTGACTTGTCTTGAAAAGTAGATATGACTTGATACTACGGTTGATAGTATCTTGGAAGTTTTATTTGAAAAAGAGTCATTCTGTTTAAAGGAGTAGAGGTACGTAGTACGTTGGGTTAAATTCCCGGAATACTATATGACATTACCGCGTCCCAGGAATGGGCCGGGCAGTATACCTTTATGGGCAGACTATATGACATTACCGCGTCCCAGAAATGGCCGGGCAGTATACCTTTATGGGCAGACTATATGACATTACCGCGTCCAGAATGGGCGGGCGATACCTTTATGGGCAGACTATATGACATTACCGCGTCCAGGAATGGGTCGGGCAGTATACCTTTATGGGCAGACTATATGACATTACCGCGTCCCAGGAATGGGCCGGGCAGTATACCTTCATGGGCAGACTATATGACATTACCGCGTCCCAGGAATGGGCCGGGCAGTATACCTTCATGGGCAGACTATGTGACTTTACCGCGTCCCAGGAATGGGCCGGGCAGTATACCTTCATGGGCAGACTATGTGACTTTACCGCGTCCCAGGAATGGGCCGGGCAGTATACCTTCAGGGGCAGACTATGTGACTTTATCGCGTCCCAGATTTGGCCGGGCAGTATAGGTGTCCCTCCATAAAGGGTCGGATTATGTTATGTAAGGTAAGTAAGTTATATGATAATGAACTTGATGATTTTCCTAAGTATGTACGTAAGAAAGTGACTATAACTTTTATTGACATAAAAAATGGGAAAAGATAATAAGGTACGATTAAGTTCACGAGATGGTAATGACATGGTAGGTCCAGGTATTTACCTTTTTTTTACACTTACCTCTGTCATGCTTTTATACAGATATGTTTTAATTGTTGTACCTTACTTCCGTTCCATATTCGATACCTGTTGTACTTGTCACGCCCCGAACCCCGGGCCCGTGACTGGTGCCCTACCTGGGCACCCTTCTACCTTAACAACACAAGTAAACTGCGGAAATTAAATAACACCCCTTTTTTTTAAAAAAAAAAACCATCATACGTGCAAGGGCAAAGCCGACAAGGCTGCCATGATATACATACTCAAAAGACACTATCGTACATGAGTCCAATCCACATATGAATACTGCACTCTAAGAGTTATATCAACTATGACGGACAAGGCCCATGCACCCATAATCGTACAAAGCCTGCATCGAAAGAACTTATACCAAAAGATAAACTCCGACGGAAGGAGCTATCCAAAACTTCGAGCGGTACTACACTGCCGATCACCAAATCTGCGTACCTAAACTCGCGGCGTGAACGCAGCCGAAGGAGGTCGATCGAAGAATGTACCAAGTATGTGAAAGCGATGAAATCGTAATGAAATCATAACGATCTAAGCAAAACAGAGACATGTATGATAACCAACCTACGATTACCAACACATAAGCAATCATAACAAGTCGAGGACGCGTGCCTCAAGTCATTTCTAAAATATAACCATGGGTCTCACGCCCACAATATCAATCATGCGTGGAATCCTTCCTCACCGTGATCCATGATATAATATAACGCCAATAGGCATACATGAACACCAAGTCCCACTGTGTCCTAAAAGCATGCGGGCAAGTAGGAAGACGAGCGGTGGTAAGCGAGAGGTATAATGTCTTGGGGTTTACCCTCATTTATACTCTTACCACGGAGAAGGTGGTATAGCGTCTTGGGGTTTACCTCACTTATACTCTTACCTATCTCAACCGACCATCAAACAAAACCAGCGGGGTATAATGTCTTGGGGTTTACCCTCATTTATACTCTTACCACGGAGAAGGTGGTATAAGCGTCTTGGGGTTTACCCTCACTTATACTCTTACCCTATCTCGACTGGCCACAAACAACACATAAGCACTACTGTGTCTTTTATAAAAATCCGAATTTAACCCAAGTACTACAAATAACGGAAGATACGTGGAATCCCACATCACCGCTGCGTCCAAGTAACTTACAACAAGACAGTCGGCCCTCCAACCGAGAGTCGCGGCAACGCAATAAAACATAATACTTGCACTCAAAGGCTATCACCAGCACACATAGGCAATTCTCAATTTAACAAGCCAAAGTACTTATCAAGGCACAAATAGAATAATTCTCATTTAACAAGCCAAAGTACTTATCAAGACACAAATAGAATAATTCTCATTTAACAAGCCGAAGTACTACGTACGTACATTCTTTTCAAAAAACTCCTTTTTATGTAAAATCCCAAGATATTAACACCCGTAGTATCAAGGTGTGTCTATTTTTCAAAGTAAGTTACTACACTTTTAGAAAACTCATTTCAAAGCTTGAAATCAAGTAATTTCAAATTTTCATAATCTAGGCAACTTATGCCCAATAATCAAAATAGACAACTTTCTTAACCTTCCATAAAGCCATTATAACCAACTTCC
Organism: Przewalskia tangutica; assembly: GCA_029844215.1. Taxonomy (NCBI): domain Eukaryota; kingdom Viridiplantae; phylum Streptophyta; class Magnoliopsida; order Solanales; family Solanaceae; genus Przewalskia; species Przewalskia tangutica. The sequence continues at coordinate 75,294,501 of CM056725.1, forward strand.
CATAAAGTCGTTATAACCCTTTATGGTTTTAGACAATTTCATTCTTTTTATTACCAAGAGACTTATACTTTTAAAACCAAGTATCACATACTTACAAATCAAGTTCTTAACTTTCAAAATACTTCAAGTCTCTTAATATTTAGAAAACAAGTTTCTTCTACTTTTAAACCTCAAGTAACTTACACCGTTAAAACAAGTTACTTCTCTTAAATCATGTCATTTCTCCTCTTTTAAAACAATTAAGTAAATCACTCCTTTGACTTCCCTAAAGTCATTATAATGACCTTTAGGTTTTGGAACTAAGGCACTAGCCAAAAGATTTGGAAACCACTTCCTTTTCAAGACTCTATGTACTTTAAGTAAAATACTTTCACTTTTAAGAATCCAAACTTCACTAAGGAAATGGATTATACAACTTACAATTTAAACATCAAAGTACACTCAAGGAAGTACATAGAACAAATTCTATTTTAGGCAATCCAAATACAACCAGCACACATAGGCAATTCTCAATTTAACAAGCCAGAGTACTTATCAAGGCACAAATAGAATAATTCTCATTTAACAAGCCAAAGTACTTATCAAGGCACAAATAGAATAATTCTCATTTAACAAGCCGAAGTACTACGTACGTACATTCTTTTCAAAAAACTCCTTTTTATGTAAAATCCCAAGATATTAACACCCGTAGTATCAAGGTGTGTCTATTTTTCAAAGTAAGTTACTACACTTTTAGAAAACTCATTTCAAAGCTTGAAATCAAGTATCTTCAAATTTTCATAATCTAGGCAACTTATGCCCAATAATCAAAATAGACAACTTTCTTAACCTTCCATAAAGCCGTTATAACCAACTTCCCATAAAGTCGTTATAACCCTTTATGGTTTTAGACAATTTCATTCTTTTTATTACCAAGAGACTTATACTTTTAAAACCAAGTATCACATACTTACAAATCAAGTTCTTAACTTTCAAAATACTTCAAGTCTCTTAATATTTAGAAAACAAGTTTCTTCTACTTTTAAACCTCAAGTAACTTACACCGTTAAAACAAGTTACTTCTCTTAAATCATGTCATTTCTCCTCTTTTAAAATAATTAAGTAAATCACTCCTTTGACTTCCCTAAAGTCATTATAATGACCTTTAGGTTTTGGAACTAAGGCACTAGCCAAAAGATTTGGAAACCACTTCTTTTCAAGACTACATGTACTTTAAGTAAAATACTTTCACTTTTAAGAATCCAAACTTCACTAAGGAAATGGATTATACAACTTACAATTTAAACATCAAAGTACACTCAAGGAAGTACATAGAACAAATTCTATTTTAGGCAATCCAAATACAACCAAGGAATGGATCATTTAAGGAGTATGACGTACTTTCTTGATCTTAAGGAATCATGCTAGAAGGAGATAGTTCACATACCTTTTCTAAATCCACAAGCTAAGCGAATCGCGTGCGTAGAAGTGTCAACCTATAATGGTCACAACAAGACTATCAACTTCTAGTCTCTAACGTGAATAATACTAAGTATACGGTCTCTAATTCTACGGAAAATCGGGCGACTTCCTTTGTTTCTACTCACTTTGCCACCTTTTCAAGGCGAATACAATAACCAAACATGCCACATTTATGGCTCCAAACAACAACCAACCAAAGGGGATTACACGCCTTACAATACGTGTAAAATTCCGCCCCACAATTAATATCAAGTAGTTTCCATATTCAAGCCATTCTCGGCCAACATAAATAACAACACTAAGTCCTTTCCAAATTCTTTTTCGATCCAAGTTCTTAGTTCTAACATGTTATATAGTCATTAAAAACTTCAACAACTACAATTTCCTTCTTTATACAACATGCGACGACTTAAACTAATAATCAACTTGAATTCCAATCTTATAGCTAAACATGCTAGTTTTCGGATTAGGGTTCCAATAACCAATATACTTATCCAACTACATAATATATAACTCATTCTTGCTAATATCCATAGCTACAATCAATAAGTAAACTTAATTGCTAAAACGACAAAATTATACCTTTCCAAGCCCTTAAAATTTCCAAGATTCAAAGTCGCGCCTTTGCAATTCTTAGCTCCTTTCCTTAGGTTCCAATCCGCTCCAAGCACTCCTTAGAGGCCTATGAAGAACCCATCTTCAAGTTCCAACTTCAAAGTTGAAGAACTCCTCAAGTTTCCGCCTTGCGACTAATACGAAAACGCCGTTTTTCCGAAATCTTTCTATTGAGATATCCTTACAATACTCTTAGGGACATTGGGTTAAAGTCTTGTGGCTAATGGATCAAAACTATAAAATTTTGTGTGGGAATTTCATGAAAGCCGAGAGCTATCTCTCAAGCACAAGGACTCTCTAATTTTTCTAAGTGTAGAAATGCCAAGTCTTGCTACTAGTGTAGTATTTAAAACACATTGGAGGGCTTATATTACAACAAATGTGAGGCTTGGATGGGTTTCACTAGGATCAAGCCCATGTGGACAAGTTGACAAGTCAACAATGTCATGCTAGCAAGACTAATCTTCCAAGGTGGTCAATGACCATTTTACCCTCACTAAATTTCGTCCAAGACCACATGTGGGGGTGCCACGTGTCGCCCTCTCATTCGTCCACAAAATTTCCGTAACCCTCGTGGGCCCCACAAAAATGTAAAATTCCTCGGGTGGGCCCCACGTGACCAAATTCGTAAAAAAAAAATTCCATAATGTTAAAAGTTCCATACTCTTCAAATAATGCATTTTCAGAATCCAATTCTCAACAACGAACATTTTTCCTTTCCGACATTCGGAAGATTTTTCCGTCGGAAAACAATTCTTCCTTTCGTACTAATTTCCAAGTCTTGATTCCTTACGTACATTCTCTTATACATGTCCTGGACTTACGGGGTGTAACATTCTTCCCCCCTTAGAAACATTCGTCCCCGAATGTTCTTAGTCGGTTGCCAAGCTATACAAACTCCGGCATAAACTCTATACTATGCCCATCAATCAAAACATGCACAAGACCAATGATGCCACACATGGCCACCACAACATACGTGAACATAATAATGGACCTTCCGTCCGTGGTCCTTTCTCACAAAACTCGAGGGTTACAGTCTTCCCAAACACGGGATCCTTAGAGGTTCCTTTCTTTCCTTACTTGTCATACTTTCTCGTACTTTCAAACTCATCTAGTACACGTACAAAATCTCAAATTTTGTTTCTCTTCTCCAATCCTTGGAGTTACTATCCAAACTTGGCCATATAGTTACTTACATTCCCGTTAAGGCTCTTCTCGGTCCTTACGACCTAGTTCCGGTGGAACGCATCCACGAACTCGTACAACGATCAACTAGACTTGGGCCTGGCATCCTCGGGATCCTACCACATAACGGGACCACTACCAACTGACATCACCCCATTCCATACTACCGGTTGACCCGAGATGAGTCCATAACCCGACTTATCGTCACACTTAACTTCTCATTCTTAGTCTGAAATAAATCTCTCTCCTATCTCAAGGTACTTCTCACCCTATCCTTCCATTCACTAGAGGTTCGTCATATAAGCCAAAGTATTTCTATCAGACATCCTTCCTATCGGTCTCACACTTCTGGGGTAATTACTTGTGAACTCTACACAACTATAGTCTCAGTTCACTTATCATTCTTGTCAACATTCTTAACCTTTCACTTTACTAATCAAAGTATCCCTACCTCTGGGGTACTATCACTTTACAACTCTAGCAATAAAGGGAAAACATATACGCTAGGGTAAAATCTGAATCTAACAATGCACGTATGATTCAAAAGAATCGAAGTATACCTGTAACCCCGTGCGATGCCGCCTCCTGATCCTGTCCAGTAGTCACGTCACCTCCGCGGTTCGAAGGACCGCCAGAACTATAAACTCCACCCTGACCTCTACCACGGCTGGCTGACATCTGAACACCCTGCCCTGGGGAACGCACAGCTGTGGAGGAAAGGTAACCAACCATCGGCCTCATAGGCTGAGCCACCTTACCGGTGCTCTTTCTAACAGGACATTCCCACTTCTTGTGGCCCGGACGGTCACAATAATAACAAACATCCGTGCCATAACGACATTTCCCCAAATGACGCTTACAACATTAGAAACACTGAGGAATATGTGGCCTCGACTGAGAAAATGCTCTGCTCCTCTGAGAACTTCGAACCCTGGAGCTCGGACCAGCTCTTAAATACCTTGTGGGGTCCAATATCCCACCTGTGAACTGCGGGGGTATGTACTGGGTAGGCTGGGACGAATATCTCACTCGCTGCTGAGGCAGCTCGTCCAAAAACTCACCGGAATAACCAACCGGTCTAGCTCTCTTACGCTGATCTCCGCGTTAGCCCTCTTCCCTCTGTACACACTGCATGCATCGGCGAATAACTTCTGGCGATGAAATCGTAGCACCGCTTATCTTGGTCAATAACATAATCGCTTCCTCACGACCTATAGTCTTCTCTGGCGAGAACTCTGGAGGCTGGTCTTTGGGGCCTCAAAACCTGGCGCAGAAGAACTCGCCGACTGCGGAACAACATCCGGTATACCCTGGGCATAAGCCCTATCAACTCTCTGAGTCTGACTAGTAGCCTTTACACCTTTGCCCTTCAGGCGGTTGCCCTCCTTGGAGGCATAACTGTAACACAAAATCACGTCAGAGAGGAATTATCTTACTAACACAGCTCTATGGCACGATCTTAGAGTGAGAAGAATAGAAACCAACTCCTAAATGTCCTGTAGCCTCCTGTTTATGGGTGTGGCGCGCAACACACCGATAATCAAGACTCTACTAGACACGGTCTGTAGACATTCCGAGGACTGACTGCTCTGATACCACTCTGTCACGCCCCGAACCCCGGGCGTGGCGGTGCCTACAGGCACCCTTCTACCTTAACAACACAAGTAAACTGCGGAAATTAAATAACACCCCTTTTTTTTAAAAAAAAAAACCATCATACGTGCAAGGGCAAAGCCGACAAGGCTGTCATGATATAAATACTCAAAAGACACTATACTGTACATGAGTCCAATCCCACATATGAATACAGACCTCTAAGAGTTATACTGAACTATGACGGGACAAGGCCCGCGTACCATAATCAGTACAAAAGCACATCGAAAGAACTTATACCAAAAAGATAAACTCCGACGAGAAGAGCTATCCAAAACTCGAAGGCGGTCCTACACCTGCCGATCACCACTGCGTACCTAAACCTGCGGCATGAACGCACTTCAAGAGGTCGATGCGAAGAATGTACCAAGTATGTGAAACAGTAAGTACTGTAATGAAATCATAACAGTCTAAGCAAAACATGAGACATGTATGATAACCAACCTACAGTACACAACACATAAGCGGTCATAATAAGTCAGGGACGCATGCCCTCAAGTCATTTCTAAAATATAACCATGGGTCTCACGCCCACAATATCAATCATGCCCGTGGAATCCTTCCTCACTGCCGGCAGTCCATGATATAATATAACGCCAATAGGCATACATGAACACCAAGTCCCACCTGTGTCCTAAAATTATGCGGGCAGTAGGAAGACGAGCGGTGGTAAGCGAGGTATAATGTCTTGGGGGTTTACCCCTCATTTATACTCTTACCCTGGAGAATGTGGTATATCATCTTGGGGGTTTACCCCTCACTTATACTCTTACCCTATCTCAACCGACCATCAAACAAAACCAGCAGGGGGTATAATGTCTTGGGGGTTTACCCCTCACTTATACTCTTACCCTGGAGAAGGTGGTATAGCGTCTTGGGGGTTTACCCCTCACTTATAGTCTTACCCTATCTCTACCGACCGTCAAACAACACATAAGCACTACCAGGTCTTTTATAAAAAATCCGGAAATTTAACCCAAGTACTACAAATAACGGAAGCATACCCGTGGAATCCCACATCACTGTCGGTACGTCCAAGTAACTTACAACAAGACAGTCGGCCCTCCAACCGAGAGTCGCGGCAACGCAATAAAATATAATACTTGCACTCAAAGGCTATCACCAGCACACATAGGCAATTCTCAATTAATCAAGCCAAAGTACTTATCAAGGCACACATGGAATAATTCTCAATTAACAAGCCAAAGTACTTATCAAGGCACCAATAGAATAATTCTCATTTAACAAGCCAAAGTACTTATCAAGGCACAAATAGAATAATTCTCATTTAACAAGCCAAAGTACTTTCAAGGCACCAATAGAATAATTCTCATTTAACAAGCCAAAGTACTTATCAAGGCACAAATAGAATAATTCTCATTTAACAAGCCAAAGTACTTATCAAGGCACAAATAGAATAATTCTCATTTAACAAGCCAAAGTACTTATCAAGGCATAAATAGAATAATTCTCATTTAACAAGCCAAAGTACTTATCAAGGCACAAATAGAATAATTCTCATTTAACAAGCCGAAGTACTATGTACGTACATTCTTTTCAAAAAACTCCTTTTTATGTAAAATCCCAAGATATTAACACCCGTAGTATCAAGGTGTGTCTATTTTTCAAAGTAAGTTACTACACTTTTAGAAAACTCATTTCAAAACTTGAAATCAAGTAACTTCAAATTTTCATAATCTAGGCAACTTATGCCCAATAATCAAAATAGACAACTTTCTTAACCTTCCATAAAGCCGTTATAACCAACTTCCCATAAAGTCGTTATAACCCTTTATGGTTTTAGACAATTTCATTCTTTTTATTACCAAGAGACTTATACTTTTAAAACCAAGTATCACATACTTACAAATCAAGTTCTTAACTTTCAAAATACTTCAAGTCTCTTAATATTTAGAAAACAAGTTTCTTCTACTTTTAAACCTCAAGTAACTTACACCGTTAAAACAAGTTACTTCTCTTAAATCATGTCATTTCTCCTCTTTTAAAACAATTAAGTAAATCACTCCTTTGACTTCCCTAAAGTCATTATAATGACCTTTAGGTTTTGGAACTAAGGCACTAGCCAAAAGATTTGGAAACCACTTCCTTTTCAAGACTCTATGTACTTTAAGTAAAATACTTTCACTTTTAAGAATCCAAACTTCACTAAGGAAATGGATTATACAACTTACAATTTAAACATCAAAGTACACTCAAGGAAGTACATAGAACAAATTCTATTTTAGGCAATCCAAATACAACCAAGGAATGGATCATTTAAGGAGTAGGACGTACTTTCTTGATCTTAAGGAATCATGCTAGAAGAGGAGATAGTTCACATACCTTTTCGGCTAAATCCACAAGCTAAGCCGAATACGCCGTACGTAGAAGTGTCAACCTATAATGGTCACAACAAGACTATCAACTTCTAGTCTCTAACGTAGAATAATACTAAGTATACGGTCTCTAATTCTACGGAAAATCGGACAGCACTTCCTTTGTTTCTACTCACTTTGCCACCTTTTTCAAGGCCGAATACAATAACCAAACATGCCACATTTAAGGCTCCAAACAACAACCAACCAAAGGGGATTACACGCCTTACAATACGTGTAAAATTCCGCCCCACAATTAATATCAAGTAGTTTCCATATTCAAGCCATTCTCGGCCAACATAAATAACAACACTAAGTCCTTTCCAAATTCTTTTTCGATCCAAGTTCTTAGTTCTAACATGTTATATAGTCATTAACAACTTCAACAACTACAATTTCCTTCTTTATACAACATGCGACGACTTAAACTAATAATCAACTTAAATTCCAATCTTATAGCTAAACATGCTAGTTTTCGGATTAGGGTTCCAATAACCAATATACTTATCCAACTACATAATATATAACTCATGCTTGCTAATATCCATAGCTACAATCAATAAGTAAACTTAATTGCTAAAACGGCAAAATTATACCTTTCCAAGCCCTTAAAATTTCCAAGATTCAAAGTCGCGCCTTTGCAATTCTTAGCTCCTTTACTTAGGTTTCAATCCGCTCCAAGCACTCCTTAGAGGCCTATGAAGAACCCATCTTCAAGTTCCAACTTCAAAGTTGAAGAACTCCTCAAGTTTCCGCCTTGCGACTAATACGAAAACGCCGTTTTTCCGAAATATTTCTATTGAGATATCCTTACAATACTCTTAGGGACATTGGGTTAAAGTCTTGTGGCTAATGGATCAAAACTATAAAATTTTGTGTGGGAATTTCATGAAAGCCGAGAGCTATCTCTCAAGCACAAGGACTCTCTAATTTTTCTAAGTGTAGAAATGCCAAGTCTTGCTACTAGTGTAGTATTTAAAACACATTGGAGGGCTTAGATTACAACAAATGTGAGGCTTGGATGGGTTTACTAGATCAAGCCCGTGTGGACAAGTTGACAAGTCAACAATGTCACGCTAGCAAGACTAATCTTCAAGGTGGTCAATGACCATTTTACCCTCACTAAATTTCGTCCAAGACCACATGTGGGGTGCCACGTGTCGCCTCTCATTCGCCCACAAAATTTCAGAACCTCATGGCCCCACAAAAATGTAAAATTTCTCGGGTGGGCCACACGTGACCGAATTCGTAAAAATAAATTTCCATAATGTTAAAAGTTCCATACTCTTCAAATAATGCATTTTGAGAATCCAATTATCAACAACGAACATTTTTCCTTTCCGACGTTCGGAAGATTTTTCCGTCGGAAAACAATTCTTCCTTTCGTACTAATTTCCATGTCTTGATTCCTTACGTACATTCTCTTATACATGTCCTGGACTTACGGGGTGTAACAGTACTGACCCCCTTCGGGGGGCTGCGTTCATGCCCGCAGGTATTAGGTGCACAGGTTGGTGATCCTTGCTCTTAGGATCTCGGTTCAGTTTTTGGGAAAAAGCTCCATTTGCTCCGGAGGCTTATCTCTTGGTACGGTTTCCCCTGAGGTTGTAGATTCATGTATTTTCAGGGGTATGGCGGGGCCCTGTCCCTCCACTGTTGTTATGTTAAAACTCTTAGAGGTCTGTAGTCACATATTGTGGGTCAGTTTGTAAAGGAAGGGAGGCAACTGCTTCGGTTGTATATATATATGTCCAGGAAGGTAGCCCTATCGGCTAACCTATTGTTTTATTTCTGTTGTTTTATTTTATAAGTTCATGTATGTTCCGCTGATTATCTCTGATGTATACCTGTAAGGGTGCCCAGGTAGGGCACCAGTCGCGGGCCCGGGGTCGGGTCGTGACAGTAGTAATCCCAATATTTTGAAAGCTGAAGCGATGACTGCAATGTGGTACGTGTACTAGAAAAAGTTCGGGTGTACGAGAAGGGTACGACGAGTAAGAAAACAAGCGAACATGTGTTAAGAGAATGGGAGTGATCATTTTGTGAAGTAAAGATGTGAAGAGAGTATCCTTTAGACCATGTGTGAGAGCTTATTGTGATGTTACACGTGTAAGAGGTGATTCCTCGTTGGCTTGGATGTATGTATTGCGCGTGTGTTATATTATGGCCATGTGTGGCATAATTGGTTTTGTAAGTATAGTAGTGAAGGCTATACCGGCGCATGTATGTTTGGAGAGTTAGAAGGAACATTCGGGACGAATGTTTCTAAGGGGGGAAGAATGTTACAACCCGTAGTTTCAGAGTATGTATGTGAGGACGTACGTACGAGAATACGACATTAAGATTTGAAAGGAAGAAAGATTTGATTTTCCGACGGAAGATTTTCCGGTTTTTGTGAATGAAAAAGGTTCGTAAATGGGAATTGGATTCCCATATTTGGTATTTGGACTTCTTGGAATATTAGAGAATTATGGAATTTTATTTCCGGATTTGGTCACGTGGGGCCCACGGGGAAAATTTACGGTTTTGTGGGGCCCACATTGTTTTTGAGATTTTGGCCATTATGGATGTTTTCGGGAGATGAAATATTTTGGATGAATAGGAGGGCGACACGTGTCACCCCCTTAGGTGGCACATGGCCGATTTGTGTGGACAAGTGGCCTCTTGGCCGAAATGGGGAGACAAGTGGCAAGCCACTTGTCTCAAGTTTTTGTGGAACATGTGGATTGTGGGGCCCACACACACTTGTCCCCAATCTAGACCACACACTTGCTTTAATCCTAGCCCTTGATTTCCCTATAAATACCCCCTTGTTGCAAGACTTCATCAAACACTTAGAAAATTTCCAAGGCAAATACTCCCTCTCCTTTAGGTGCTCTCGGCAATGACCCTTAGCATTGACCAAATGTTGTCCAAAAATTCTTAAACTTTTAAGTGTTCTTCCTTAAGGTGTTAGGAAGATTGTGAACCAAGTGTTAGACAATATTTCACACCCCTAGCCTTTAAAGAACCCATTGGCCGAAAGTTGCCATATTTAGAACCTAAGTGTTCTTCACTTTTTGGAGTTGGATCTTGAAGAGAAGTTGGTTAGGAACTTCTAAGGGTTGCTTAAAGTGGATTGGAACGTAAGGAATTGGAGCCAAGAATTCCTAAGGATCAACTTTTAATCATTGGAAAATTTTGGGCTTATCGAGGTAATGATCTTTGTCCTTCTATTGTAAATGGAGATTACATGTTGTAGTAGTTTATAATTGAGTATATGATATGTGGATAGAAGGTTGAAAAGAAATGGACTGTTTAGTATATTGTGGGGCAGAATTTTACACGTCCAGTTAGGCATGTAATCCCCTTGAGTTGTTGTATTACTAAGCCTTAAATGTGGCATGTTGGCTATTGATATCGGGCCTTGAAAAAGGTGGAACAGTAAGTAGATACAGGGAAGTGCTGCCCAATTTTCCGTAGAATAAGAAACCTTATACTTAGAAATGTTCTACGAAGAGATCTAGACGTTGATAGACGTGTTTGGTTGTTATAGGTGGATATTCTACGCGCGGTATATTCGACTTGGCTAGTGGATTAAGCCGAAGAGGTATGTGATTCTTCATATTCTCTTCAGCATGATTATTTGTGAAATATATAGTGCGGTAGACGCACGTGTGTTAAAGAAGTTTGATTTCCTTTTTGTGTCCTTGACTTGATTCTAAAGTTAAGTGACTTGATATGAAATGTTAAGGACTTGAATTGTGTTAAAAAGTTGTGAAACGTCATTCGTGAGTAATGGGTACTTGGTCTTTAAAAGAACAAAGTTATCTTGATTTCAGAAATGTGAGTAGTTGTCCTTGGTTGGTTTAAAATGTAAAGTGTTATAATAGCTTTATGGGAAGTTAATTATAACGAATTTATGAAAATGAAAGAATGGTTTTATCATTGGATTTAAAATGGTAACTTGATATTTTTAAGAAGTTATGAGGCTTAAACTATTTTGAAAATTATATTGTTACTTGACTTTAAAAAGGAGAAGTGTTTTTGTTTAAAAGGAAGGCATGGTATTGTCTTGAGTTGGTTTTAAAGGAAGGCATGGTTTTGTCTTGGTTTATTTAAAAGGAAGGTATGAACATTGTTTGGTTTACTTAAAATGATAGTTACTCCATTTTGATACTACGGGTATTAGTATCGTGTGACTTTTTGTGAAAGAAATGGATCTTTTTAAGGAGTTAAAATACGTAGTACTTTGGGGTTAAAACCCGAATTGTTGACATAAAATGAAAGTACCTTGAGTGTGGGTAACTTGCCTATGTTTGCTTGTGATAGCCTTGTTGTGCAAGTGTTGTATCCTTATGTTACCGCGTCTCTCGATGGAGGGCCGGTCAAGTTATTTGTGATCATTTTTGGACATACTGACTCGATGGGCGGCCCACGGGTATGCTTCCACTATGATAGTCCATGGGCATACTGACTCGATGGATGGTCCACGGGTATGCGGCCATGATGAGGGTTCGTTTCCCTGTTGATAGTGTTATTCCATGGACTAGCTCTCCATGAGGTTTACTGATGCAGGCTGGTTCTGGTAGCTAGCCCCCGTACTTGCCCCGGTCGTTGCTGATGCAGGCTGGTTCTGGTAGTTGGCTTTCGTACTTGCCCCGGTCAGTTCTTTATAGTGTCATTCCACGGACTAGTTCCACGGTTTCGTGATGCAGAGGTTCGGTAGTTAGCTCCGCACTTGCCCCGATCAGCGGCGTGATGCGGTAGTTCGGTAGTTAACCGTACTTGCCCCGGTCAGCTTCGTGACGCAGGTGGAATGAGGTTGGTGACGCAGGCGGATCTGGTAGTTGGCTTTCGTACTTGCCCCGGTCGGATGCGCGACGCAGGCTGGTTCTGGTAGCTATGCTTTCGTACTTGCCCCGGTCAGTTTTATAGCATAGTTGGTACGGTGAGTTACGGTAGGCGCTTCGTACTTGCCCCGGTCAGTTGATGATGCAGGCTGGTTCTGGTAGCTATGCCTTCGTACTTGCCCCGGTCAGCTTCGTGATACAGTTTTATAGCATTGTTGGTACGGTTGTTTTTATGGCACAGGTGGGACCTGGTGTTCATGTGTACTTTTGGTGTTATATTATATCATAGACTGCCGGCAGTGAGGAAGGAATTCCACGGGCATGATTGATATTGCGGGCGTGAGACCCATGGTTATATTTGAGTGATGACTTTGAGGGCGTGAGTCCCTGACTTGACATGACTACTTATATATTGTGTGTTGTAGTTTGGTTATCATACATGTCTCCTGTTTTATATAGACTGTTATGATTTCATTACAGTATTTTCAGTTTCACATACTTGGTACCTGTTGTACTGACCTCCTTCGGGGGGCTGCGTTCATGCCGCAGGTAGAGGTACACCGGTTGTTGACCCTCTCTCATAGGATCACGGTTCTGCGTATTTGGGAAGCTCCGTTTCTCCGGAGGCTTATCTTTTGGTATGATTCCCTGAGATTGTAGGTCCTTGTACATTCAGGGGTATGGCGGGGCCCTGTCCCGTCGTAGTTGTTATAAAAACTCTTAGAGGTCTGTAGTACTGTTGTGAGTTGGGCTTGTAAAGGATAACTGTTCGGGTTTTATATATATGCAGAAAGGTGACCGTTTTGGTTGGCCTGTTTCTTATTTCATATTGTTTCATGTCGATAAGTTTTTATTTTCGCTGATTTTCTCTGATGTTTTATCACTAGGGTGCCCGGGGTAAGGCACCAGTCGTGGACCCGAGGTCGGGTCATGACAATACCCGTGGGCCACCCAACGTGTCAGTATGTCCAAGGAAATAACAAGATAACACTCATAGTGGAAGCATACCCGTGGACCATCCAACAGCGTCGGTATGTCCAAGCAAACAACAAGATAACCGACCCTCCATCGAGAGACACGGTAACATAGGAACACAACACTTGCACAATAAAGGCTATCACAACTAGCATAGGCAAGTTTAACATACTCTTAGACTTTCATTAACATGTAAACTGATTCACCATTTTTATAAACTCAAAGTACTTTCATTTTATGCCAACAATCCGGGTTTTAACCACAAAGTATACTTTAATTCTTTCAAAAAGATCTCTTTTTACGTAAAAACAACACGATACAAATATCCGTAGTATCAAAACACGTTTATGTTTAAATCAAGTACCTATACTTTTTAAACCAAGTGGCTTACACTTTTAAAACAACGTCAAGTATACTCTTTAAAACCCAAGTAACTCACTCTTTTAAGATCAAGGCACTCACACCTTTTAAAATCAAGCCACTTATACTTTCCCATTCAAAACAAGTTCAATATTTAAAAACAAGTTACTTACACTTTTAAACCCAAGTAACTTACTCTTTTCAAAACAAGTAACCTATACTTTTAAATCAAGTTACTTCTCCTTTTTCAAAATCAAGTCATTTAGCTTTCAAAATCAAGTCTCTTATCTTTCAAAATCAAGTCTTTCTTTTATCTTCATAAAGTCATTATAACTAACTTCCCATAAAGCCATTATAACACTTTATGTTTTAAACCAACCAAAGACAACCCAATTCATTTAACACACGTACGTCTACCGTACAATATATTTCACAACAATCATGCTCAAGAGGATAGGAAGAATCACATACCTCCTCGGCTAATCCACTTGCCAAGTCGAATATGCCGTGCGTAGAATATCCACCTATAATAACCATAACACATCTATCAACTTCTAGTTTTCGTTGTAGAATATTTCTAAGTATAAGGTCCCTTATTCTACGGAAATTGGGCAGCACTTCCCCTGTATCTACGTACTTTTCCACCTTTTTCAAGGCCCAAAATTCAATAACCAACATGCCACATTTAAGGCGCAGTAAACCAACAACTCAAAGGGGATTACACGCCTAACTGGACGTGTAAAATTCTTCCCCACAATATACAAAACAGTCCATTTCTTTTCAATCTTCCTTCCACATATTATATACTCAATTATAAACTACTACAACATGTAATCTCCAATTACAATAGAAGGACAAAGATCATTACCTCGATAAGCCCAAAATTATCCAAGATCTAAAACTCGATCCGTAGCACGTTTAGCTCCTATTCCTTATGTTTCAATCGGCTCCAAGCAACCCTTAGAAGCTCCTAACCAACTCATCTTCAAGATCCAACTCTAAAAAGTGAAGAACGCCTTAGGCTTAAAACATGCAAGTTTCGGCCAAGGGGGTTTCAAGGCTAGGTGTGTGAAATCTTGTCTAACATTTGGTTAATAACCTTCCTAACACATCAAGGAAGAACACTTAAGAGTTTAAGAATTTTGGACAACTTTAATCAAGATCTTGGCTAATTGTCGAGAGCACAATGTCAAGGGAGGGAGTATTTGCCTTGGAAATTAATCTAAGTGTGGATGAAGTCTTGCTACAAGGGTGTATTTTTAAGAAAACCAATGGCTAGGATCAAAGCAAGTGTGTGAATGAGATTGGGGACAAGTGTGTGTGGGTCCCACAAGCCACTTGTCCAACACAAGACTTGGGACACTTGGCTTGCCACTTGTCCTCTATATTTCGGCCACAATTCCACATGGGGTGACATGTGTCACCCTCTTATTGGTCCAAAATATTTCATCTCCCGAAAATATCCATAATGGCCAAAATTTCGAAAATAATGTGGGCCCCACAAAACCGTAAATTTCTCCCGTGGGCCCCACGTGACCAATTCCGAAAAATAAAATGCATAATTATATTATATTCCTAGAAGTCCAAATACCAAAATTGAGAATCCGATTCCCAATAATAAACCTTTTTTCTTCACGAGGTTCAGAATATTTTCCGTCGGAAATTCAAAAATTTCTTCCCTTTCGTACTTAGTGTTATATTCTCGTACGTACGTCCTCACATACATACTCTGGAGCTACGGGGTGTATCAATTTACAAACAAGTTACTTATACTTTTAAACTCACGTAACACTCTTTTCAAAAATAAGTAACCTATACTTTTAAATCAAGTTACTTCTCTTTTCCCAAAATCAAGTCGTTTATAAGTCAAGTCTCTTATCTTTCAAGATCAAGTCTCTTAACTTTCAAAATAATCAAGTCTCTTATCTTTTAGAATAATCACACCATTCTTTTATCTTCATAAAGTCGCTATAACTAACTTTCCATAAAGCTATTATAACACTTTATGTTTTAAACCAACCAAAGACAACCAAATTTGTTTAACACACGTACGTCTACCGTACTATATAGTTCACAACAATCATGCTCAAGAGGATAGGAAGAATCACATACCTCCTCGGCTAATCCACTTTGCCAAGTCGAATATGCCGTGCGTAGAATATCAACATATAATAATCAAACACGTCTATCAACGTCTAGATCTCTTCGTAGAATATTTCTAAGTAAAGCGTCTCTTATTCTACCGAAAATCGGGCAGCACTTCCCCTGTAACTACGTACTTTTCCACCTTTTTCAAGGCCCGATATTCAATAACCAACATGCCACATTTAAGGTGCAATAATATAACAATACTAAAGGGGATTACACGCCTAACCGGACGTGTAAAATTCTGCCCCACAATAAACAAAATAGTCCACAAGTCCAAAGTAAATACATTCCAATGTAAATACAGTCCAATGTAAATACAGTCCATTAGTTGGTGTTCTTGGCCAACTACTACAATCAAATTAATCCAATTTTCGGCTAGCATGCCGGAATTACTTCTTTAATCTTCCAACTTATATTCCAATCTTTATATAAGTTATAGTTACTTTGTTATTAACTGTCAATAGGTAATAGATACGTTTTTACCATTTTAATGGCTAGCAAGCCAATTTCTCCATTTTAGCAACTTAACAAGGTCCAAATCCTTTCCATCTTCCTTCCATGTATTACATACTTATTTATATACTTCCAACATATATAATATCCAACTTCACAAAGAGGACAAAGTCCATTACCTCAAAAAGCCCAAAAATATCCAAGAACTTAAAGTCGCTCCTTAGCAAGTTTAGCTCCAAATCCTTACGTTCCAATCCGCTACAAGCAACCCGTAGAAGTTCCTAACCAACTTCTCTTCAAGATCCAACTCCAAAAAGTGAAGAACACTTAGGTTCCAAATATGGCAACTTTCGACCTAGGTGGGTTTTAAGGCTAGGGGTGTGAAATCTTGTCTAACTCTTGGTTCACATTCTTCCTAACACATCAAGGAAGAATACTTAAAAGTTTAAGAATTGTTGGACAAATATTTGGTCAAGAATGGCCCATGGCCGAGAGCTACTAGGGAGAGGGAGGGAGAATTTTCAAGTCTTGAAATGTTCTAAGTGTGGAAGATTTCATCAACTAGGGTTGGATATATAAGACAACCAAGGGCTAGGATTAAAGCATGTGTATAGTTGAGATTGAGACAAGTGTGTGTGGGTCCCTCTTGTCCACTTGTCCAACAAAATATCTTGCAAGACTTGGCCACTTGTCTTGGCCACTTGTCCTCCAAATTTCGGCCAACATGGCCCACCTAAGGGTGACACGTGTCGCCCTTCTATTGGTCCAAAATATTTCATCTCCCGAAAACATCCATAATGGCCAAAATCTCGAAAATAATGTGGGCCCCACAAAACCGTAAATTTCTCCCGTGGGCCCCACGTGACCAATTCCGGAAAATAAAATCCATAATTCTCTAATATTCCAAGAAGTCCAAATACCAAATCTGGGAATCCAATTCCCATTTACGAACCTTTTTCCTTCACAAAATCCGGAAAATTTTCCGTCGGAAAATCAAATCTTTCTTCATTTCCAATCTTAATGTCGTATTCTCGTACGTACGTCCTCACATACATACCCTGGAACTACGGGGTGTAACATGCTTCCCGCCTTAGAAACATTCGTCCCGAATGTTCCTTCTAAGTCTCCAAACACACATGCGCCGGTATAGTCTTCACTACTATACTTACAAAACCAATTTATGCCACATATGGCCATAATATAACACACGCGCAAATACATAAATCCAAGCCAACAAGGAATCACATCCATATATTCAGTCACTCCCATCTTTTTAACACCTGCTCGCTCATTTTCTTACTCGTCGTACTCTCCTCGTACAACCGAACTCCTTCTAGTACACATACCACACTTCAGTCATCGCTTTAGTTTCCAAAACCTTGGAGTTACCACCTCCAAACTTGGTCATCTCACTAGCTTCAATTTCATTTTAAGGCCATTCTCGGCCTTCCCGACCCGGTTCTGGTGGAATGCATCCACGAACCAGTACAACGATAAATCAGACTTGTGCCTTGCACCCTCGTGACCCTATTACCCAGCGGGACCACCTCAAATTAACCCCACGTTTCAATTTGCGGGTTGACGCGATCCGCCTCAACCGGCCCGTTCGTACCAAACTCTTGTTCCCGGTCTGGAACAATCTTACTATTCAGGTCATGAAAACATAGTGGTCTCCTTAGCTTAACTACCCACCTTCATTCCACACAACCCATGGAATTATCACACAAATACACTCCAATGTATACAATGCACTTCGATAAATATCAACCGTAAAATCTTTTACTCAGGACGACCTTGTATCTAAGGTCTCAACTGTTGTAAATTCTAAGGTTCACAATTGTCACGTCCCCAAACATACCCTTTTTACTAACCAGGCTTCCTAAATCGCAATTTAACACAATACTATCCGAACATTACACTTAACACATAAACATCTAGTCCCGAAGCCTCAAACTATCGGTTTTGGGGTGCACCACCGGTACAACCGGAACCTCCGACTCTCGTCTGTCCTAATGCCTAGCCACGATCCTAGCTAGTAATTGGGCCATCTCTTTGTAACCCATATCCTCGGCTCCTGGTCGTGGGCGGAGGCTCGAATATCATGGCCTCGGTGAAAGCTGTTCATTGCGCTAAACTCTTTGGGCGGCGTCGCAGAACTCCCCGTATGAAGTACTACTTCAGGTAATGACTAGGCCTGTGCCCTCGTAACCCTCTGTGTTCTACTCGCAGCTCCCTCTGCTGCCTTGCCCTTTTGGGCTCTGTTTGCCTTGCGTAGAGGCATAACTGGTATATAAGAATACGTTAGAGGGAGTCCAACTTATAACACTGCTCTAAGGCACGATCTCAGAGTGAGAAGAATGAAAACCAATCCTAAATATCCTGCAGCCTCATGATTATAGGTGTGGTGCACAACACGCCGATAATCAAGACTCTACTAGATACGGTCTGTAGACACTTTCCGAGGACTAATTGCTCTGATACCACTTTTGTCACGACCCGACCTCGGGCATGATAGTGCCTTACCAGGAACCCTAGTGATATCTGACAGAGAAAATCAGCGGAAATAAAACTCATAGACATGGGACAATATAAAAGAAGAAATAGGCTAACCAATAAGGTCACTTTTCTGCATATATATATAAAACCCGAAAAGTTATCCTTTACAAGCCCAACTCACAACAATACTACAGACCTCTAAGAGTTTTTATAATAACTATGACGGGACAGGGCCCCGCCATACCCCTGAATGTACAAGTACCTATAATGACAGGGAATCTATACCAAAGATAAGCCTCCGGAGAAACGGAGCTTCCCAATACGCAGAACCGTGATCCTATGAGCGACGATCAACAATCGGTGTACCTCTGCATGGCATTTAACGCGGCCCGAAGGAGTCGATGCAGTACCAAGTATGTGGCGAAAATACTCTAATGAAATCATAACAGTCTATATAAAACAGGAGACATGTATGATAACCAAACTACAGTACACAATTATAAGTAGTCATGTCAAGTCAGGGACTCACGCCCTCAAAGTCATCACTCAAATATAAATGTGGGTCTCACGCCCGCAATATCAATCATGCTCGTGGAACTCCTTCCTCACTACCGGCAGTCTATGATATAATATAACACCAAAAGTACACATGAACACCAGGTCCCACCTGTGCCATAAAAACCGTACGGGCCAAGTAGGAAAGCTACACACCGATCCGGCTGCGTCATAAAAGCGGCCGGGGCAAATGCGAAGGCATAGCTACGAGAACCGGCTGCGTCATCAATCGGCCGGCAAGTACGAAAGCCAGCTACCAGAACCGACTGTCGCCGCCACGGATATGGTAGGGCAAGCACGGCCATCTACCAGAGCCTACCGCACCAACAATGCTATAAAAGCCGGCGGGGCAAGTGCGAAGGCAAACCACGGATCCGACTGCGTCGCGCGGCCGGAGCAACCGCGTGAGCGACTACGGATCGCTGCGTCGCACCAACCTCATTCCACAGGCGTCACAAAGCTGGCCGGGGCAAGTACGAAAGCTAACTACGGATCGTCTGCGTCGCGTCGTGGCCAGGCAAATCTGGCTAACTACCAGGTACCTCCTGCATCACGAAACTTCATGGGGGACTAGTCCGTGGAATGACAATAATAATGGAAGCATACTCGTGGGCCACCCAACGTGTCAGTATGTCCAAGTAAATAACACGATAAATAACTGACCGGGGCAAGTACGAAAGCCAACTACCAGATCCAGCCTGCATCGGCGGCCAAGGCAAGTGCGGGGCTAGCGAGATCTGTCACGCTACTAAACCGCATGGAGAGCTAGTCCATGGAATAACAATCCTAATGGAAGCATACCCGTGGGCCACCCAACGTGTCAGTATATCCAAGGAAACAACAAGATAACCGACCCTCCATCTAGAGACGCGGTAGTATAGAAATACAACACTTGCACAACAAAGGCTATCACAACTATCATAGGCAAGTTTAACATACTCTTAGACTTTCATTTTATGACAACAAATCCGGGTTTTAACCCCAAAGTACTACATACTTCAATTCCCTTAAAAAGATCCCCTTTTACGTAGAAACCACGCGATACTAATACCCGTAGTATCAAGTCACTTTCATGTTTAAATCAAGTACTTTATACTTTTTAAACCAAGTGGCTTACACTTTTAAAACAATGTCAAGTATACTTTTAAAACCCAAGTAACTCACTCTTTTAAGATCAAGACACTCACACCTTTTAAAATCAAGCCACTTATACTTTTCCAATCAAGACAAGTTCAATATTTACAAACAAGTTACTTATACTTTTAAACTCACGTAACATACTCTTTTAAAAAACAAGTAACCTATACTTTTAAATCAAGTTACTTCTCCTTTCCCAAAATCAAGTCGTTTATAAGTCAAGTCTCTTATCTTTTAGAATAATCACACCATTCTTTTATCTTAATAAAGTCGCTATAACTAACTTCCCATAAAGCTATTATAACACTTTATGTTTTAAACCAACCAAAGACAGCCAAATTTGTTTAACACATGTACGTCTACCGTACTATATAGTTCACAACAATCATGCTCAAGAGGATATGAATAATCACATACCTCCTCGGCTAATCCACTTTGCCAAGTCGAATATGCCGTGCGTAGAATATCAACCTATAATAATCAAACACGCCTATCAACGTCTAGATCTCTTCGTAGAATATTTCTATGTAAAACGTCTCTTATTCTACGGAAAATCGAGCAGCACTTCCCCTGTAACTACGTACTTTTCCACCTTTTTCAAGGCCCGATATTCAATAACCAACATGCCACATTTAAGGCGCAATAATATAACAATACTAAAGGGGATTACACGCCTAACCGGACGTGTAAAATTCTGCCCCACAATAAACAAAATAGTCCACAAGTCCAAAGTAAATACAGTCCAATGTAAGTACAGTCCAATGTAAATACAGTCCAAAGTAAATACAATCCAATGTAAATACAGTGCATTAGTTGGTGTTCTTGTCCAACTACTACAATCAAGTTAATCCAATTTTCGGCTAGCATGCCAGAATTACTTCTTTAATCTTCCAACTTATATTCCAATCTTTATATAAGTTATAGTTACTTTGTTATTAACTGTCAACATGTAATAGATATGTTTTTACCATTTTAATGGCTAGCATGCCAATTTCTCCATTGTTGCAACTTAACAAGGGACAAATCCTATCCATCTTCCTTCCATGTATTACATACTTATTTATATACTTCCAACATATATAATATCCAACTTCACAAAGAGGACAAAGTTCATTACCTCAAAAAGCCCAAAAATAGCCAAGAACTTAAAGTCGCTCCTTAGCAAGTTTAGCTCCAAATCCTTACGTTCCAATCCGCTACAAGAAACCCATAGAAGTTCCTAACCAACTTCTCTTCAAGATCCAACTCCAAAAAGTAAAGAACACTTAGGTTCTAAATATGGCAACTTTCGGCCAAGGTGGGTTTTTAAGGCTAGGGGTGTGAAATCTTGTCTAACTCTTGGTTCACAATCTTCCTAACAAATCAAGGAAGAATAGTTAAAAGTTTAAGAATTGTTGGACAAAT
The DNA here is from genome assembly GCA_029844215.1 of Przewalskia tangutica. Classification (NCBI taxonomy): domain Eukaryota; kingdom Viridiplantae; phylum Streptophyta; class Magnoliopsida; order Solanales; family Solanaceae; genus Przewalskia; species Przewalskia tangutica. The sequence continues at coordinate 75,316,153 of CM056725.1, forward strand.
ATTTGGTCAAGAAATGGCCCATGGCCGAGAGCTACTAGGGAGAGGGAGGGAGAATTTTCAAGTCTTGAAATGTTCTAAGTGTGGAAGATTTCATCAACTAGGGTTGGATATTGTCACGACCCGACCGGGCATTTGGTGCCCTACACAGGCACCCTTTCGGTATACATCAGAGAATAGCAGCGGAACATGCACAACTTATAAAATGCTTAAACATAAAATAACAACAGGCTAGCCGATAAGGCCACCTTCCGTACAATATACGCAATAAAACAGTACATTTATTTCTTTACAACCTAATCCACAAATGTGACTACAGACCTCTAAGAATAACAACTCTGGCGGGACAGGGCCCCGCCATACCCCTGAATGTACAACGACTGACAATACCAGGGATAAGCCTCCTAATAAAGGAGCTTCTCAACGGTGAACAATGATCCTAAGAGCGAGGATCGACACAGTACTCTACTGCGGCGTGAATCGGCCCGAAGGAGGTCGAGACAACATGTACCAAATATGTGGCCCGAAATCAGTAGTGAAATCATAAGTCTAATATAAAGCTGAGACGGTATGATAACTCAAATAACGATTACGCTGTCTTACTAACAATGAGAGTAATCAAAAGTATGGGTAGCAAATCCACGGAAACAGGTGGTATAACGATCTTGGGGATTTACCCCTCATTTATACTCTTACCCTGAAGCAGGTGGTATAACGATCTTGGGGATTTACCCCTCAGATATACTCTTACCCTGAAGCAGGTGGTATAACGATCTTGGGGATTTACCCCTCAGATATACTCTTACCCTGGAGAAGGTGGTATAACGATCTTGGGGATTTACCCCTCAGATATACTCTTACCCTGGAGAAGGTGGTATAACGATCTTGGGGATTTACCCCTCAGATATACTCTTACCCTATCTCAACTGGCCATCATACATAACATAAGCACTACCGGCTTATCATACAATAAGTAAGCAAGTTAAGAAATCCCCCTAACTTCTTATTAGTCTTATTCATATACACTCTCATTTTAGTTTACTTAAGGCACTAACATGTCATTATAAATCCGGGAGTTTAACCCAAAGTACTACGTACTTCTATTCTTTTAAAATGACTCATTTTCATATAAACTTCCAAGATACTAATAACCATAGTATCAAGTCATAACTACATTTTAAGACAAGTCACAATACCTTTTTAGAAAATACATTTTTGGGCTTCTAAAACAAGTGACTTATTTCTTTTAAAAACCTTAAGAAATTGATGGCTTTAAATCAATTTGCCTTTCGTTATTTCAAGTCATTTAACATACTTAAATTACTTAGAGTAAACCACTCTTTTTAACTTTCCATAAAGCTATTATAACCAACTTTCCATAAAGCCGTTATACTAGCTTTATACATTAGCAACTTACATACTTCTTTATAACCAAGAGACTTAAACTTTCCAACAAAACAAGTATCAATAATACTTTCAACATACTTAAAGTCTCTTAACTTTTGAAAACCAAGATATCCTTAATATTTAACAAGTGAGTTAATTCCCTAACTCAATCAACTTGGACATTCTTAAAATAAGCCAAGGATATCAAATGGACCTAGATTGTCAAAATCTTGTACGTCTACCGTACTATACATTTACAACTTATTCATGCTCAAGAGATAAGAAAGTTCCACATACCTCTTCGGTTTAATCCACTTGCTTAGTCCAATTCGCCGTACGTAGTATGTCAACCTATAATGACCATAATACGTCTATTAACTTCTTACTTCAAACGTAGAATATTCCAAGTGCAAAGTCACTAAATTCTACGGAAAATCGGACAGCACCTCCTTTGTTTCTACTTACTTTGCCACCTTTTTCAAGGCCGAATTCAATAACCAAACACGCCACATTTAAGGCCCAATCAATGTAATTAACAATAGAGGATTACACGCCTACTAGACGTGTAAAATTCCTCCCCACAATAGATACCAAACTAATACAAACTACTAGTCCAATTCGGCCACATTGAGACACAATAACACCAATTCTTATCCAATTTCCATTTCAATCCAAGTTGTTAGCATAACATGATATCAAGTCGCAATAGATTATAACTACTATAATCTTCAAGTAAGTAACATGCGACGATTCTAATAAACGACCAAATTGTAATCCAACTTCACAAGGCTTAAATGATATTTCAGATTTAAGGCTACAATCAATCCATAATACTTATAAAACTTCAACACATATACTTCATGCTAGCAAACATGTAAGGCTAACAACAATATATAATCTTGTAACACTTAAGAGCCAAGATTATTACCTCAACGATTCTTAATCCAACTCCAATTCCGAAGTCGCTCCTTAGCAACTTAGAGCCTCTTCTAGACACTTCAATGAGCGCGAAAGCCGTTGCGCAACAAGCAGCGGATGAGCGCACTACACCAACAAATTTCCTTCAATCTTCCAAACAAAACCTAGAAAAGCAACTAGGTTTTTACCTTGCGACTAACACGAAAACTCTCTCTTTCTGGGATTTTCTATTGAGATACACTCACAATACACTCATGAACCTTGGTTTAAAGTGTGGAGCTAAATGGACAACAAACAATTTTTTTTGTGTTGAGAGCTAGCCAAACCCGAGAGCTCCTAGATGGGTTCTTGAAATTCTTGAAATTTTTTCTAAGTGTGGAACTTAGTCTTGCTACTAGTAGTATTATATAGCACAATGGAGGGTCAAGATGTGAACAAATGGGTGGCTTGGATGAGCTTCAATTAAATATCAAGACTTGTGGACCCTTTGACTTAGTCAATTTTCTCAAGCTCACAACTTGCAAGACTTGTCATCTTAAGACTATGGTCAATGACCATTTTGGCCATGACCCATTTCGTCCAAGGCAACAATAAGGGGGTGACACGTGTCGCCCTCCCATTCGTCACAATATTCGTTTTCCGACAATTTCATAATTCCGATAAATTTTTACAAGTCTCTAATCTTAACATTAGGAATTCTCACGTACGTTCTTAAAACATGTCCTGTAAATACGGGGTGTAACATTCTTCCCCCCTTAGAAACATTCGTCCCCGAATGTTCTTTCGGGAGTCAAACTTAAAGATAGCGACATAGTCTTCTTTTACAACCCTACATACCAATAATACCACACGAGGCCACACAATAATACTCATACTACAATGTCAAGCTGAACCCCATGTGTCAACGTCGGTTATCTGCATAAAGCTTCTGCTAACTCTAAGCTTACTAATAATCTTTCCCGGATAAGCTTCGCCTTATCCACAGCCCGCTGAATCAAGTCTGGACCAAATAACTGAACCTCGCCTATGTCGAACCATCCAACCGGCGATCTACACTTTCTTACATACAAGGCCTCATCAGGCCATCGAATCTTGGAAGGGTATTCGTTATCGCACGTAACACAACAAGAGGCAATTAACCCTCCGCTATTTCGAAATCAAGAACACGGCCCGCGACCTATCGCCGAGTGCACGGATAGTACGCTCTGCTGCCCATCGGTGCGAGGGTGTAATGCAACTGAGACTCACCTGTGTCCCTAAAACCCTTCTGAAAAACCTCCAGGAGTTATCTGTAATCGAGCTCATCTGTCTGACATCATAAACGTAGGAACCCCGTGCAGTCTCCCAATCCCCCCTGCTATTCAAGCTAGCATAATCCCCAGCCGAGTACGTGATCCTAACCGAAAGAACACAGTTGGTTTCGCCAGCCTATTTACCATGACCCCCAGGGAGTCGCACTTCCTCTGAGTACGATGCCACCCTGTAACAAGATCCATTTTAATTACCTCCCATGTCTAAGTCGGGGTCTAAATCGCTTTGTAATAGCCACTTGGGCTTCTGGTGTTCAACCATGACCTGCTACTAATTCGGATATTAAGCAACAACTCTGCCACGTCCCTTTTCCGGTCATCTTACCCATACATACATCTGAGGTCACGACACAACTTAGTCGACCCCGAACAATTTGAGCAATAAGCATTGTATGCCTCCCCTAAAACCTGCTGACTAGTCCTTGCAGCACCGGGTACACACAATCTATCCTCAAATCACAGCACCTCATCCGGTGCTACTCAAACAGGCTCTTCTCTTCTCGGAGAGCCGTATCTCGATACCGTATCATAACTAGATCCTCATATTGTCGCCTCTTTACCTCTTCAATGACGGAAGACTCGGCAACCTCTCGGATCTAACCTTCATTAACCTTGGAAACAAATAATCGAACCCCTAGGCTCGGTAACTAAAGAATCTCACGGACCACGTCCAGTCTATCTGGCAGCCCATCTGGCATACTACCCTTAGATCCGCGACTAAGAGTATCTTTAACTGTCTTGGCTTTCCCTGGGTGGTATAGGATATCGATATCACCATCCTTGAATAACTCTAACCACCGTCGCTGTCGCAAATTCTACTGCCTCAGTCTGCAGATATACCGGAGGCTTTTGTGGTCTGCACAAATATCCATATGAAGTCTATAAATACGTCATGCCCCCAAATCTTCAAGGCATGATTTAACTGCCGCCAGCTCTAAATCGGAAGTGGCGTAATTTCCTTTCCTGCTTCCCTAACTACCTGGAAAACATAGGCTCTATCCTTATCGGGTTGCGTCAGCACACAACCTAGCCCAACACCCAACGTGCTATCATAATAACCTAACCCTCTTGTCTCACAGGAGGGGTTAGAACTGTAGTCGTGGTCAACTTATCTTCCAATAACTTAAAGCATTTCTCATTCCTGCGAAATATTCGGGCATCCTTAATCTCACTTATGGTTCCTGTTTCCCTTTCTCTGTTGCAACCAAACTTGGTCACTAAACGTAGAATTAATTCCTTTGCTTGCCTCATGGCAAAGACTTACTGTCAATCACAATTTAGGGGAGAGGTTTCCTTGATCTCGTCAAGTAACAATCCTATTATTCTCTCCCAGCTCGTAGAGATAATAGCCAGGTGTTACCACATTTCCTCGAAATGTTCTTACTTCCCATTATTTACTAATGGTCTTTACACTAGTCTGGGGTAATCATATCTCGTGCAACTTACATGACCATAGTCGTATTCTCCTTTATCATTCTGGTCATATCCTTACCTTAGGCTTATTATTAGCAAAAGTATTTCTATCTTGATTCATAATTGTACAGTTTCATACATGCGTACAACCTGCATTTATATCTTTACGATACTTCCTCGACCAATTCGTACGTCGTTCTTAATTACCCCAACACAACACTTTTCCCACGGTTATCTACAACTGTAACCTATGGCATGACGATACCGAAGACCTTACCAGTTCATATCCTGCGTCTAACAACATGGGTACACGCATGACCCATACGTAAAGCGTCGCTTTTACGTGGGAAGAGAACTTATCTCCCTTTCTTAAACTTTCCTTGGAGTCACAACCCTAATCACAGGTCTCTTGCGGTCGATGAATTATCTAATCATCACGCGCCTTTAAGTTCGTGTAGATTTTTCCAACCTACCAAAGATGCCTCGACTTTCCGTGGCACTCGTACTTATTTTATTCTTGCCTTGTACATTTTCCTGAAATTATCCGGAAGGTCGTGGCCCTGACCGCCACACCAAACCAACTCCAAGTACCTCCAAGGGCACTTATCATAAATTCCTCCAAATTCAATTATTACTCACTTTCTGCGTCAATTTACCTCAAGTGAACAAGTCACACAGACTTAAAAAGAAAAACAATGATGCCAAAGAAGGAAGGATAATTCACTGGTTACTACCACTTCTCTTCCTTTACACTGGATAATCGACACGTAAAACTGGAATCGAGCCAATCTCTCTCTGCAGTCAACGTTGGCATAACAAGAGGCCAACTAGCCCGTACTCATAATGACCTCAATGTCTGTCATAACAGCTCTGCTAGGTCTGCTATGGTCCAACGACTGTATCATTACCGGCAATTATCTACCCGCTCAGCTACCACCCAACACTCACGGGTGTAGTCACCTCGAAAGGTTCTCATAGATTCAGGCTTTATTTCTTTACACTTGGTTGCTCTCTTTTTCACTGGTCGTACTCTTTCCGTACTTCCAAACTTATACTAGCATACGTACATAAATTCCATACTAATTATGGCCTCCACTCTTTGGAGTTACTATATTAAACAATATAAGGCCCATTCCGGCTCTCACAACCTGGTTCCGGTGGAACACGTCCACGGACCCGTAAAATGATTAACTAAACTTGGGCCTTGCACCCTCGTGACCCTGTCACGTAGCGGGACTACTACCAACTGATCCCATTTCATTTCAAGCTATGGGGCGACCCTTAATAGATCTGACCCGACTCGGCGTCGTATTTAACTCTTTTCCTTGGTCTGTCTTAACTTTTTACTACCCGAGAAGGCCTTATATATCTAAGGTCTCGGTGGTTATCAACATTCCTAGGCTCACAATTTCCATTCTCCAAGCCTAACTTATCAGTCCCCCCGTAAACGGAAACAAAAACTTCTCAATATACTATAATCGGGTTGTCTTGTCCACAACAACCATACTTACTCCATACGGATCTCACCCGTACCATTCTCGAAATCCTACTACGTAGCTCAATCTATTAACATAGTCTTCCATTAAGTCCCTTAATTAACCTCTTAAGGGTCCATTACATTCTCACACAACTCATCATCACCTAATTATCTCAAATTAGCACGTAAAACCTTGATGAGAGTTCCTTAACTGTTCATACCTTCCTGGTATTTATTTAGTCCTTACCAAATCCTGGTAATCTAAAATCATCCTAGGCAACACATATGTGACCCCCATACATAAATCTGTATAGTTGTATGTCCCAATACCAACTATACTACAAACATTACCAACCTGGATACACAATCCACATAATCTTTCTGGTCATCACGCCTTTCGTAGGCAAACAACATAACTTGTTAGGGAGAGACGACCTAACCATACAACTCTGTCATACGATCTTAGAGTGAGAAGAATGGAAATCAATCCTAAATGTCCTGCAGACCTCACGATTATAGATGTGGTGCACAACACACCGATAATCAAGACTCTACTAGACACGGTCTGTAGACACTTTCCGAGGACTAACTGCTCTGATACCACTTTTGTCACGACCCGACCCCGGGCCCGCGACTGGTGCCCTACCTGGGCAACCATTTCGATATACATCAGAGAATAGCAGCGGAACATGCACAACTTATAAAATGCTTAAACATAAAATAACAACAGGCTAGCCGATAAAGCCACCTTCCGTACAATATACACAATAAAACAGTACATTTTTTTTCTTTACAACCTAATCCACAAATGTGACTACAGACCTCTAAGAATAACAACTCTGGCAGGACAGGGCCCCGTCATACCCCTGAATGTACAACGACCGACAATACCAGGGATAAGCCTCCGAAATAAAGGAGCTTCTCAACAGCTGAACAGTGATCCTAAGAGCGAGGATCAGCAACATGTACTACTGCGGCGTGACGCAACCCCAGGAGGTCGAAGAAACATGTACCAAATATATGAAACTGAAAGTACTGTAGTGAAATCATAAGTCTAATATAAAACTGGAGACAGGTATGATAACTCAAATAACAGTACACAGTGCCTTACTAACAATGAGAGTAATCAAAAGTATGGGTAGCAAATCACGGAAGCAGTGGTATAACGATCTTGGGGATTTACCCCTCATTTATACTCTTACCCTGAAGCAGGTGGTATAACGATCTTGGGGATCTACCCCTCAGATATACTCTTACCCTGAAGAAGGTGGTATAACGATCTTGGGGATTTACCCCTCAGATATACTCTTACCCTGGAGAAGGTGGTATAACGATCTTGGGATTTACCCCTCAGATATATTCTTACCCTGGAGAAGGTGGTATAACGATCTTGGGGATTTACCCCTCAGATATACTCTTACCCTATCTCAACTGGCCATCATACATAACATAAGCACTACCGGCTTATCATACAATAAGTAAGCAAGTTAAGAAATCCCCCTAATTTCTTATTAGTCTTATTCATATACACTCTCATTTTAGTTTACTTAAGGCACTAACATGTCATTATAAATTCGGGAGTTTAACCCAAAGTACTACATACTTCTATTCTTTTAAAATGACTCATTTTCATATAAAGTTCCAAGATACTAATAACCGTAGTATCAAGTCATAACTACATTTTAAGACAAGTCACAATACTTTTTTAGAAAATACATTTTCGGGCTTCTAAAACAAGTGACTTCTTTCTTTTAAAAACATTAAGAAATTGATGCCTTTAAATCAATTTGCCTTTCGTTATTTCAAGTCATTTAACATACTTAAATTACTTAGAGTAAACCACTCTTTTTAACTTTCCATAAAGCTATTATAACCAACTTTCCATAAAGCCGTTATACTAGATTTATACATTAGCAACTTACATACTTCTTTATAACCAAGAGACTTAAACTTTCCAACAAAACAAGTATCAATAATACTTTCAACATACTTAAAGTCTCTTAACTTTTGAAAACCAAGATATCCTTAATATTTAACAAGTGAGTTAATTCCCTAACTCAATCAACTTGGACATTCTTAAAATAAGCCAAGGATATCAAATGGACCTAGATTGTCAAAATCTTGTACGTCTACCGTACTATACATTAACAACTTATTCATGCTCAAGAGATAAGAAAGTTCCACATACCTCTTCGGTTTAATCCACTTGCTTAGTCCAATTCGCCGTACGTAGTATGTCAACCTATAATGACCATAATACGTCTATTAACTTCTTACTTCAAATGTAGAATATTCCAAGTGCAAAGTCACTAAATTCTACGGAAAATCGGACAGCACCTCCTTTGTTTCTACTTACTTTGCCACCTTTTTCAAGGCCGAATTCAATAACCAAACACGCCACATTTAAGGCCCAATCAATGTATTTAACAATAGGGGATTACACGCCTACTATACGTGTAAAATTCCGCCCCACAATATATACCAAACTAATACAAACTACTAGTCCAATTCGGCCACATTGAGACACAATAACACCAATTCTTATCCAATTTCCATTTCAATCCAAGTTGTTAGCTGTCACACCCCGAACCCCGGGCCCGTGACTGGTGCCCTACCTGGGCACACTTCTACCTTAACAACACAAGTAAACTGCGAAAATTAAATAATACCTCATTTTTTTTCTTTAAAACCAACGTACGTGCAAGGGCAAAGCCGACAAGGCTGCCATATATACATAAACAAAAGACACTACACCGTACATGAGTCCAATCCCACATATGAATACAGACCTCTAAGAGTTATACTGAACTATGACGGGACAAGGCCCCGCCGTATCCATAATTGTACAAAAGCACATCTTGAAAGAACTTCATACCAAAAAGATAAACTCGACGAAGGAGCTATCCAAAAACTCGGCGGTCCTACACTGCCGATCACCAAGCTGCGTACCTAAACTGCGGCATGAACGCGGCCCCGGGAGGTCGATCTGAAGAATGTACCAAGTATGTGAAACAATAAATCGTAATGAAATCATAACGATCTAAACAAAGCGAGAGACATGTATGATAGCCAACCTACGATACAACACATAAGATATAACAAGTCGTGGACGCGTGCCTCAAGTCATTTCTAAAATCTAACCATGGGTCTCATGCCCATAATATCAATCATGCCCGTGGGATCCTTACTCACTGCCGGCAGTCCATGATATAATATAACACCAATAAGCACAATGTCATATAGTCTGCCCATAAAGGTATCTTTGCCGACCCATTTTACGGGACGCGATAATGTCTATAGTGCGCCCGTAAGGTATCTTTGCCGGCCCATTTCGGGACGATAATGTCATATAGTGCGCGTAAAGGTATCTTGCCGGCCCATTTCGGGACGATAATGTCATATAGTCGCCCATAAGGTATCTTTGCGGCCCATTTCTGGGACGATAATGTCATATAGTCTGCCCATAAAGGTATACTTCCCGGCCCATTTCTGGGACGATAATGTCATATAGTCTAATTCTCAATTAAACAAGCCAAAATACTACGTACGTACATTATTTTCAAAAGACTTCTTTCTATGTAAAAACCCCAAGATACTAACACCCGTAGTATCAAGGTGTGTCTATTTTTCAAAGTAAGTTACTACACTCTTAGAAACTCATTTCAAAGCTTGAAACCAAGTAACTTCAAATTTTCACAATCTAGGAAACTTATGCCCAAAATCAAAATAGACAACTTTCTAAACCTTTCATAAAGCCGTTATAACCAACTTCCCATAAAGCCGTTATAACCCTTTATGGTTTTTAGACAATTTCATACTTTTTATAACCAAGAGACTTATACTTAAAACCAAGTATCACAAACTTTCAAATCAAGTTTCTTAACTTTCAAAATACTTCAAGTCTCTTAATATTTAGAAAACAAGTTTCTCCTACTTTTAAACCTCAAGTAACTCACACCTTTTTAAAACAAGTTACTTCTCTTTAAATCATGTCATTTCTCCCCTTTTTAAAACAATTAAGTAAATCACTCCTTTGACTTCCCTAAAGTCATTATAATGACCTTTAGGTTTTGGAACTAAGGCACTAGCCAAAAGATTTGGAAATCACTTCCTTTTCAAGACTCTATGTACTTTAAGTAAAATACTTCCACTCTTTAAGAATCCAAACTTCACTAAGGCAATGGATTATACAACTTACAATTTAAACATCAAAGTACAATCAAGGAAGTACATAGAACAAATTCTACTTTAGGCAATCCAAATACAACCAAGAAATGGATCATTTAAGGAGTAGGAAATACTTTCTTTATCTTAAGGAATCATGCTAAAAGAGGAGATAGTTCACATACCTTTTCGGCTAAATCCACAAGCTAAGCCGAATACGCCGTACGTAGAAGTGTCAACACTATAATGGTCACAACAAGACTATCAACTTCTAGTCTCAACGTAGAATAATACTAAGTATACGGTCTCTAATTCTACGGAAAATCGGGCAGCACTTTCTTTGTTTCTACTCACTTTGCCACCTTTTTCAAGGCCAAATACAATAACCAACACGCCACATTTAAGGCTCCAAACAACAACCAAACAAAGGGGATTACACGCCTTACAATACGTGTAAAATTTCGCCCCACAATTCATACGAAGTAGTATAAAAATCCAAGCCATTCTCGGCCAACAACAACCAACAATTCAAAGTATTTTCCAATCCTTTTCCAATTCCAAGTTCTAAGGTCTAACATGTTATATAGTCATAAACAACTTCAACAACTACAATTTCCTTCTTTATACAACATGCGACGACTTAAACTAATAATCGCCTTGAATTGTAATCTTAAAGCTAAACATGCTAGTTTTCGGATTAGGGTTCCAATAGCCAATACACTTATCCAACTACATAATAAACATCTCATGCTTGCTAATAACCATAGCTACAACAATAAGTAAACCTTAATTGCTAAAACGACAAGATTATACCTTTACAAGCCCTTAAAATTTCCAAGATTCAAAGTCGCGCCTTAGCAATTCTTAGCTCCTTTCCTTAGGTTCCAATCCGCTTCAAGCACTCCTTAGAAGCCTATGAAGAACCCATCTTCAAGTTCCAACTTCAAAGTTGAAGAACTCTTAAAGTTTCCGCCTTGCGACTAATACGAAAACGCCGTTTTCCGCAATATTTCTATTGAGATATCCTTACAATACCCTTAGGGACATTGGGTTAAAGTCTTGTGAACAAAGGATCAAAACTACAAAAAAAATTGTGTGGGAACATGGCAAACCCGAGAGCAACTATAGTGGACAACAATGTTGTGATTTTTTTCTAAGTGTAAAATGCCAAGTCTTGCTACTAGTTGAGTATATAAAACACATTGGAGGGTATAGATTGTAACAATTGTGTGGCTTGGATGGTTTCACTAGGATCAAGCCCATGTGGACAAGTTGACAAGTCAACAATGTCATGCTAGCAAGACTAATCTTCCAACGTGGTCAATGACCATTATACCCTCACTAAATTTCGTCCAAGACTACATGTGGGGGTGCCACATGTCGCCCTCTCATTCGTCCATAAAATTCTGTAACCCTCGTGGGCCCCACAAAAAAGTAAAATTCCTCAGGTGGGCCCCACGTGACCAAATTCGTAAAAGTAAATTTCCATAAGGTTAAGAGTTCCATACTCTTCAAATAATGCCTTTTGAGAATCCAATTCTCAACAACGAACATTTTTCCTTACCGACGTTCGGAAGATTTTCCGTCGAAAAAACAATTCTTCCTTTCGTACCAATTTCCAAGTCTTGTTTCCTTTCGTACATTCTCTTTTACATGACCTGGACTTACGGGGTGTAGCATTAGCATAACATGATATCAAGTCGCAATCGATTATAACTACTATAATCTTCAAGTAAGTAACATGCGACGATTCTAATAAACGACCAAATTGTAATCCAACTTCACAAGGCTTAAATGATATTTCGGATTTAAGGCTACAATCAATCCATAATACTTATAAAACTTCAACACATATACTTCATGCTAGCAAACATGTAAGGCTAACAACAATATATAATCTTGTAACACTTAAGAGCCAAGATTATTATCTCAACGATTCTTAATCCAACTACAATTCCGAAGTCGCTCCTTAGCAACTTAGAGCCTCTTCTAGACACTTCAATCCGCTTCTTGAGACACTTAGAACAACACCAACAAATTTCCTTCAATCTTCCAAACAAAACCTAGAAAAGCAACTAGGTTTTCACCTTGCGACTAACACGAAAACTCTCTCTTTCCGGGATTTTCTATTGAGATACACTCACAATACACTCATGAACCTTGGTTTAAAGTGTGGAGCTAAATGGACAACAAACAAATTTTTTTGTGTTGAGAGCTAGCCAAACCCGAGAGCTCCTAGATGGGTTCTTGAAATTCTTGAAATTTTTTCTAAGTGTGGAACTTAGTCTTGCTACTAGTAGTATTATATATCACAATGGAGGGTCAAGATGTGAACAAATGGGTGGCTTGGATGAGCTTCAATTAAATATCAAGACTTGTGGACCCTTTGACTTAGTCAATTTTCTCAAGCTCACAACTTGCAAGACTTGTCATCTTAAGACTATGGTCAATGACCATTTTGGCCATGACCCATTTCGTCCAAGGCAACAATAAGGGGGGTGACACGTGTTGCCCTCCCATTCGTCACAATATTCGTTTTCCGACAATTTCATAATTCCGATAAATTTTTACAAGTCTCTAATCTTAACATTAGGAATTCTCACGTACGTTCTTAAAACATGTCCTGTAAATACGGGGTGTAACAGATATATAAGACAACCAAGGGCTAGGATTAAAGCATGTGTGTGGTTGAGATTGAGACAAGTGTGTGTGGGTCCCTCTTGTCCACTTGTCCAACAAAATATCTTGCAAGACTTGGTCACTTGTCCTCCAAATTTCGGCCAACATGGCCCACCTAGGGGTGACACGTGTCGCCCTCCTATTGGTCCAAAATATTTCATCTCCCGAAAACATCCATAATGGCCAAAATCTCGAAAATAATGTGGGCCCCACAAAACCGTAAATTTCTCCCGTGGGCCCCACGTGACCAATTCCGAAAAATAAAATCCATAATTCTCTAATATTCCAAGAAGTCCAAATACCAAATCTGGGAATCCAATTCCCATTTACGAACCTTTTTCCTTCACAAAATCCGGAAAATTTTCCGTCGGAAAATCAAATCTTTCTTCATTTCCAATCTTAATGTCGTATTCTCGTACGTACGTCCTCACATACATACCCTGGAACTAAGGGGTGTAACAACTTCCTAATTACAAGGCAAGTACTTCAAGTACTTCAAGAAGGCAAGTCATGTATACTCCAAATAACAAGGCAAGTATACTTCAAATAACAAGGCAAGTATACTTTAAACAACAAGTCATGTATACTCCCAACAACAAGGAAGTGTACTCAAATAACAAATCCTGTATACTCCTAACAATAAGGCAAGTATACCATAAAAATACTCATGTCTTAGAGAAGAGGAAATCCACATACCTCGCGACGACTAACCATTTCGACACGTAGCAAAACTCTCCAAGTACTTCAACTTCATCGGCTATTCCTTAAGCCAAGTAGACCATGCTACACATAGTACTTCAACCTAAAATGGTCATAATACTTCTATCAATATCTTACTTACTATTGTAAGACTTATACCAATTAATAGCCCTCTAATTCCACGGAAGATCGGGCAGCACTTCCTTTGTTTCTACGTACTTTTCCACCTTTTTCAAGGCCCGTATTCATCAACCAACAAGCCACATTTAAGGCGCAACCAACAGTTAATCAAAGGGGATTACACGCCTAACCGTACGTGTAAAATTCTGCCCCACAATGTATACAAAACAGTCCACAAATCAGCCCATAAAACAGTCCGTAATCCAACAACAACGAGGGTAAAATGTGAGGCGTTTCAACACCTTTCCACACCCCTATTCCCTTAGGAGTTTCATTAGCAACTACTATACTTAAACATGCATATTATGGACTGATTTTCCAGCATAAAAATGCTCCAAGATAGCATAAGGAAAGCAGTTATGCTATTGACCAAGATAGCGGTGATGCAGTTTCATCAGCAGGAGGTTATCCGGCCAGTACAGACAGGTGTACAGAGGGTAGAGGGCCAACGCGGAAATCAGCGTAAGAGGGCTAGACCGGTTGGTTATCCCGGTGAGTTTTTGGACGAGCTGCCTCAGCAGCGAGTGAGATATTCATCCCATCCTACCCAGGATATACCCCCGCAGCTCACAGGTGGAAGATTGGACCCCACAAGGTATTTAGGAGCCAGTCCGAGCTCCAGGGTTTGAGGTTTTCAAGATGCGGGATTTTCTCGATCGAGGCCACTTATTCCTCGGTGTTTAGATGTAAGCGTCATTTGGGGAAATGTCGTTTTGGCACAGGTGTTTGTTTTTATTGTGGCCGTCCGGGCCATATGCTGAGGGAATGTCCTTTTAGAAAGAGCACTGGTGAGGTGGCTCAGCCTATGAGGTCGGTGGTTGGTTCTTTTTCTTCTACAGTTGTGCGCCCCCCAGGGCGGGGTATTCAGATATCAGCCAGCCGAGGTAGAGGTCAGGGTGAAGTTTATAGTTCTGGCGGTCCTTCGAACCGCATAGATGTCGTGGCTACTGGGCACGATCAAGAGGCAACATCGCATGGGGTTACAGGTATATTTCGATTCTTTTGAATCATACATGCATTGATAGATTCAGATTCCACCCTAGCGTATATATTTCCCTTTGTTGCTAGTAGTTGTAAATTGATAGCACCACCAGAGGTAGAGATACTTTGATTAGTAAGGTGAAGAGTGAAGAATGTTGACAAGAATGATAAAGTGAACTGAGACTATAGTTGTGTAGGGTTCACAAGTTGTAATTACCCCATAATAGTGTAAGACCGATAGTGGAGGATGTACAGTAGAAATACTTCGGCCTAGGTGACGAACCCCTAGTGAATGGGAGGATAGGGTGAGAAGTACCTTGAGATAGAAGAGAGATTTATTTCAGACTAAGAATGAGAGTTAAGTGTGACGATGGGTCGGGTTGTGGACCCATTTCGGGTCAACCGGTAGCATGGAATGAGATGGTGCCAGTTGGAAATGGTCCCGCTATGTAATATGGTCACGAGGATGTGAGGCCCAAGTATAGTTAATCTTTGTACGAGTTCGTGGATGCGTTCCACCAGAACCAGGTCATGAGGGACGAGAAGAGCCTTAACGGAAATTTAAGCGGCACGATGGCCAAGTTTGGATAGTAACTCCAAGGTTTGGAGAACAAAAACAATATTTGAAATTTTGTACGGGTGCTAAAATAAGTTTGGAAGTACGATAAAGTATGACATGTAAGAAAAGGAAGGAACAAGGGTTAAAAGTACTAAAATGGTTATAGTTATGAGTAATGAAGGTCCGTAGAGAGAATCCTTTTTAGGCCATGAGTGGAGGTTAATTGTGATGATACACACGCCGTAGGTTCAGTAACACTGTCCATAGGTGCTTGTGATTGAGATGCTACTAGTATTAGAGTTTACACCGGTTGGTAAACTAAGCTAGGCAGATTATAGGATCATGCCCCAACTAGTATTGTGACTAAGTGAGACAGAGAAGGGAAGTAGCACGAGGTAAAAACATCAGTTAGTTGAGTGGGAGTCCGACTGAAGGGTTCAGATAGTATTAGTCCCATGACTCAAAATACGACAGGGCCATCCCTATACGGGAAAAAGAAAGGAACCTCTAAAGATCCCGTTTTGAAAAGACTGTAACCTTCGAGTTTTGTGAGAAGGGACCGTGGATGGAAGGTCCATTGATATGTATAAATATGATATATGGTGGCCGTGTGTGGCATCGTTGGTCTTGTGGAGTATTGAGTGATAGGCATAGTAAGGAGACTATGCCGGAGTTTGTATAGCTTGAAAAACCGACTAAGAACATTCGGGGAAGAATGTTTCTAAGGGGGAAGAATGTTACACCCCGAAATTACAGGACATGTATATAAGAACGTACGTAAGAAAATAGGACTTTAAGATTTGAGACTTGTAGAATTTATCGGAATTATGGAAATGTCGGAAAACGAAATATTATAATGAATGGGAGGGCGACACGTGTCACCCCCCCCCCCCCACACACACGGGCTTGTTCGAAATTGGACCAAGGTTAAGTGGTCAAGTGTCCAAGGTTAAGTAGTCAAGTGGATGACAAGCTTGAGATAATTGACCAAGTCAATGAGCCCACTTGACTAGATATTTAATCATCTTCATCCAAACCCCACAAGTGTTTTAATCTTGCCCCTCCATTGTATTATATATTTGTCACGGCCGACTCGCCCGTGGATCGTACTGCACTCGCACCCTAGTGATAAAACATCAGAGAAAATCAGTGGAAATAAAAACTTATAGACATGAAACAATATGAAATAAGAAACAGGCTAACCAAAACGGTCACCTTTCTGTATATATATATAAAACCCGAACAATTATCCTTTACAAGCCCAACTCACAACAGTACTACAGACCTCTAAGAGTTTTTATAACAACTACGACGGGACAGGGCCCCGCCATACCCCTGAATGTACAAGAACCTACAATCTCAGGGAATCATACCAAAAGATAAGCCTCCGGAGAAACGGAGCTTCCCAAAACGCAGAACTGTGATCCTATGAGCGAGGATCAACAACCGGTGTACCTCTACCTGCGGCATGAACGCAGCCCCCCGAAGGAGGTCAGTACAACAGGTACCAAGTATGTGAAACTGAAAATACTTTAATGAAATCATAACAGTCTATATAAAACAGGAGACATGTATGATAACCAAAATACAGTATACAAAGCCTGGTTAACAACAAGAGTAATGAAAATCAATTTCATCTTTTAAAAGACTATTTCACAATATAAGCAGTCATGTCAAGTCAGGGACGCATGCCCTCAAAATCATTACTCAAATATAACCACGGGTCTCATGCCCACAATATCAAGCGTGCCCGTGGAATTCCTTCATCACTGCCGGCAGGCGCCACTGTAATATATATCTACATATATATCATGCCCGCATCATGGCCGCATGCCCCCAGAATTCCTTCATCGGTGCAGACATGTCTATGGTGCAATAATAATAAACCGAGAGTTTAACCCGCTGCATGGCCGCATGCCCCCGAAATTCCTTCATCGGTGCAGACATGTCCATGTAACAATAATAACATATACCGGGAGTTTAACCCGCCGCATGCCCCCAGAATTCCTTCATCGGTGCTGTCACGACCCGACCTCGGGCCCTCGACTGGTGTCTTACCCCGGGCACCCTAGTGATAACACATCAGAGAAAAACCAGCGGAAATAAAATCATAGACATGAAACAAGATATAAAATAAGAAACAGGCTAACCAAAACGGTCACCTTTCTGCATATATATATAAATACTTGAACAGTTACATCCTTTAAAAACCCTGCCCACAACAGTACTACAGACCTCTAAAAGTTTTTATAACAACTATGATGGGACAGGGCCCCGCCATACCCATGAATGTACAAGTACCTACAATGACAGGGAACCATACTAAAAGATAAGCCTCCGGAGAAACGGAGCTTCCCAAAAGCAGAAAGGTGATCCTATGAGCGAGGATCAACAACCGATGTACCTCTACCTGTGGCATGAACGCAGCCCCCCGAAGGAGGTCAGTACAACAGGTACCAAGTATGTGAAACTGAAAATACTGTAATGAAATCACATTTCATCATTTTTAAGAGACTATTTCACAATAAGAAAACAGTTATGTCAAGTAAGGGACGCATGTCCTCAAAATCACCACTCACACATAACTATGGGTCTCACGCCCACAATATCAATCATGCCCGTGAAACTCCTTCCTCACTGCCGGCAGTACACCTAAGGGGGTGACACATGTCGCCCTCCTATTCGTCCAAAATATTTCATCTTCCGAAAACATCTATAATGGCCAAAATCTCAAAAACAAAGTGGGCCCCACAAAACCGTAAATTTCTCCCGTGGGCCCCACGTGACAAATTCCGGAAAATAAAATCCATAATTCTATAATATTCTAAGAAGTCCAAATACCAAATCTGGGAATCCAATTCCCATTCACGAACCTTTTTCCTTCACAAAATCCGGAAAATTTTCCGTCGGAAAATCAAATCTTTCTTCCTTTCCAATCTTAATGTCGTATTTTCGTACGTACGTCCTCACATACTTACCCTGGAACTACGGGGTGTAACATTCTTCCCCCCTTAGAAACATTCGTCCCGAATGTTCCATCTAAGTCTCCAAACATACATGCGCCGGTATAGTCTTCACTACTATACTTACAAAACCAATTATGCCACACATGGCCATAATATAACACACTCGCAATACTTACATCCAAGCTAATGAGGAATAACCTCTAACGTGTGTAACATCACAATAAGCTCTCACCCATGGTCTAAAGGATACTCTCTTCACATCTTTACTTCACAAAATGATTACTTCCATTCTCTTAACACATGTTCGCTTCTTTTCTTACTCGTCGTACCCTTCTCGTACACCCGAACTTTTTCTAGTACAGTACCACATTTCAGTCATCGCTTCAGCTTTCAAAATCTTGGGGTTACTACCTCCAACTTGGTTATTACTAGCTCCAATTTCCTTTAAGGCCATTCCCGACCTTCACGATCCGATTCTGGTCGAACGCATCCACGAACTCGTACGATGGTTACCTAAACTTGGGCCTAGCACCCTCGTGACCCTATCACCTAGCGGGACCACCTCAAAATTACCTCACTTCATTCCGGGCTGCGGGTTGACCCGTGATTGGTCCTCAACCCGACCCATAATCGCACTAAATTCTCATTCCTGGTCCGGAACAAATCTCACTAATCAAGTCATGAAAGCCTAGTGGTCTTCTTAGCTTAACTACCCACTTTTTTTCACACCACTCATGGACTTAGCACCCTAATATACTCCACGTATACTATGTACTCCGACCTAGATCAATCGTAAAATCTTTTACACAAGACGGCCTTGCATCTAAGGTCTCCGTGTTTATCAAAATTCTAACGCTCACAATTTCCATGTCCCCAAACCTACCTCTTCTACTTACCAGGTTTTCTTAAACAAAATTTAACACAATACTATCCGAATACAACACTTAACATATAACCACCATACAACACATACTAGTCTCTAAAGGGTCAAAGATATACCTGTAACTATTGCTTCACTTTCCCTTCGTCGCTCTAATCATAGCCGCCTGCAGGCGTATAAGAGAAGGCGATGAACTACCATCGATCCTCGGTCGAGTCATAACATACGCGCTACCTCTGGTCGGACAGTCCCTCGCCAAATGGCCCTGACGACCGCAAATATAACAGGCTCCCCTAGTAGCACGACACTCCCCAAAATGGGGTCTGCCACATCGACCACACCGATGTAGGGGTGGCTTCATCTGGCTAACACCCCTTCTCCCCTGGAAACCTGAAGCCCTGGAGCCCTGACCCGCCTCGAATACCCTGATGTCACGAAGACGGTGAAAGAGGACTCAGATCGGCCGAGGTGTATATCTAGCTTCTTCGCTGAGGCTGTCCGCCTCGAAAGTTACCAAAGGACCCTGCTGTTTTGGCCCTCTTGTGCTGATCTCGGTCATTACGTCGACCTCTACGTTCCTCAGTCCCCTGTGCATAAGCCTGCATGCGGGCAATGTCCATGCCCGGCTGAAGAGCTACTCCTGTACAACCCTCTGCTAGATAATCATCCAGTCCCGTGACATATCAGTGCACTCTATCCTCCATGTCTTCCACTAGAGTGGGGGCATACCAAGATAATGAGTCGAACTCTATGTTGTACTCCCGAACCGTCCGCCCATTCTGTCTCAACATCATAAAACTGTCACGACCCGAACCCGGGCCCGTGACTGGTGCCTTACCCCGGGAACCCTAGTGATACAACATCAGAGAAAAACCATAATGACGGGACAGGGCCCCGCTATGCCCCTGAATATACAAAAGTCTACTACTTCAGGGAACCGTACCACAGGACAAGCTTCCGGAGATATGGAGCTTTCCGAGAACCGAACAACGATCCTAAGAGTGCGGATCAGCAAGCTATGTACCTCAACTCGCGGATGAACGCACTTCAAGGAGGTCGATAACAGTACCAAATATGTGAAATCGAAAATATCA
Source organism: Przewalskia tangutica (assembly GCA_029844215.1). Taxonomy (NCBI): domain Eukaryota; kingdom Viridiplantae; phylum Streptophyta; class Magnoliopsida; order Solanales; family Solanaceae; genus Przewalskia; species Przewalskia tangutica. The sequence goes on from CM056725.1 coordinate 75,336,856, forward strand.
GAAATGAAATCATAGTAGTCTATATAAAGCGGGAGACATGTATGATAACCAAACTACGATACAACATATAAGGCCATGTCAAGTTAGGGACTCATGCCCGTGAAATCATCACTCAAATACAACCCGAATTTAACCCGCACAATGGCCGCGTGCCCCGTCTCACTCGGTATAAGCATGGCCCTGGAACCGTCCTAGTGGGCCCATACCCGTGGACCATCCAACGTGTCGGTATGCCCAAAGGAGATAATAAGATAACAATCCCTGTGGAAGCATACCCGTGGGCCACCCAACGTGTCGGTATGTCCAAACAACTAACAAAACAATACTCACTGTGGAAGCATACCCGTGGGCTACCCAACGTGTCAGTATGTCCAATCAGATAACAAGATACTACTCACTGTCATCGGAAGCATACCCGGCTACCCAACTGTCGGTATGTCGATCAAATAACAAGATAACACTCCTAATGGAAGCATACCCGTGGGCTACCCAACGTGTCAGTATGTCCAAGAGGATCGATATAGTGGAAGCATACCCGTGGGCTACCCAACGTGTCAGTATGTCCATCAATCAACCCGATAGCCGCCCTCCAACGAGACGCGGAGTACGTAAATACAACACTTGCACAACAAAAGCTATCACAACAAGCATAGGCCAGTTCAACGTACTTTCATTTCATGTCAACAATTCCGGGTTTCAACCCCAAAATACTACATACTTTCATTCCTTCAAAACAAAGACCTCTTTCTACGTAAAAGCAACACGATACTAACACCCGTAGTATCGAACACATTCAGGTTTAAATCAAGCACTTTAAACACTTTTTAGCACAACGTCAAGTATACCATTTAAAAAAAAATCCAATAATGAATCCATTCCTTTACTCCTATAAAGTCATTATAACTAACTTCCCATAAAGCTGTTATAACACTTCATGTTTTAAAACAAGTCAAGACAAAACCATGCCTTTCTTTTGAAACAAAACACTTCAAATTCTTAAGTCTCTTTTCTTTTAGAAATCGAGTTCCTTACCTTGGGATTTTTAAGAAGATCAAAACTTGATTACAATAAATCTTATTAGAGCAGCCATGATCTAGGAAATGTAATACAATTTTGTCTTATCTTAGCTTCTATGCAGATGGAGGTTTCTACTGGTTTTAATATGATTAATTGTCATTACTTCTTTCCTTTATCAACGCTGCATTGGCTTGTTCGATCCTTATTCCCATTTTCGAAATTTATGCAACATTATTCTTTTAAAAACCAAGTACTCATTTCTCACGAATGAGGTTTCACACTTTTTAACACCATTTAGGTCAATTACAAGTCAAGTCTCTTTTCTTTTGAAATTAACAACCCATTCTTTTACCTACATAAAGTGGTTATAACAAACTTCCCATAAAGCCGTTATAACACTTTATGTTTTAAACCAACCAATTACAACTATAAGCCCTTATAAGACCAAGAGGGCTTATTCTTTAACCACCGAGTACTTATTACTAACGAATAAGATTTTTGTCACGACCCGAACTAGGGCCCGTGACTGGTGCCTTACCCCGGGCACCCTAGTGATACAACATCAGAGAAAATCAGCGGAACATAAAACATGAACATGAACAAGTGACATGATAAATAAACAGGTCAACCAAAACAGTTGCCTTCTGCATATATACATAAATACCCGAACAGTTATCCTTTTTACAAACCACGCCTACAACAAGATTACTGCACTTAAGATTTACAACAACTATGACGGACAGGCCCCGCCATACCCCGAATGTACAAGAACCTACAACTCGTGGAAACACATACTAAAAGATAAGCCTCCAAGGAACAGAGCTTCCCAATATCCAAAGGTGATCCTAAAGCGGGGATCGGCAATGTACCTTACTGCGGCATGAACGCAGCCCCAAGGAGGTCGATCTGACAGTACCAAGTATGTGAATCAGTAAAATCAGAAATGAAATCATAGCGATCTATATAAAGCGGAGACATGTATGATAACCAAACTACGATACAACATATAAACAAATATATTAAGTCGTGGACTCACGCTCCAAATCATCACTCGTGCGTGGAATTCTTCCTCACCGCCAGCGTCATGATATGATATCCACAAGACAAGAATCCAAATGGGAGCATACCCGCGCTACGCATCGTGTCGATATGTCCAAAAGGAAACAATAAGACAAGATTCCAAATGGAAACATACCCGCGCTACGATCGTGTCGATATGCCCAGTGGAAACAATAAAGCAGCATTCCAAATGGAAACATACCCGTGCGCTACGCATCGTGTCAGTATGCCCACAGGGAAACAATAAAGCAGCGTTCCAAATGGAAACATACTCGTGCGCTATGCATCGTGTCAGTATGCCCACAGGGAAACAATAAAGCAGCGTTCCAAATGGAAACATACCCGCGCGCACGATCGCGGTCGATGCCCAAAGGGAAACAATAAAGCGAGATCAAAATGGAAGCATACCCGTGCGCTACGATCGTGTCGTATGTCCAAAGCGATTAGCAAAAGTAACACAATCAATGCGAACGCATCTGCGGAATTTCTTTGTCATCGCCGCAGACGCCCGTAAGTTCTCAACAAGTCAACCGACCCTCCATCGAGAGGCGCGGTAGTATAGAAACACAATTCTTGCACAACAAAGGCTATCACGACAAGCATAAGCAAGTTTCACAACAACAAGCATAGGCAGGTTTCACAACAACAAGCATAGGCAGGTTTCACAACAACTCAAAGTACTTTCATTTTTATGCCAAGGTCCGGGTTTTAACCCTAAAGTACTACGCACGTTAAATTCCTTTTAAGAGATTCATTCTTTTTATAAAAGTCACCCGATACTCGTAGTATAAAATAGAGTGACTTACATCTTTTAAGTAAACCAAAACAACTTCCATACTTTCCTTTTTAAAACCAAACTAAGGCAACACTACGCCTTATTTTTAGACCAAAACACTTTTCTTTTTAAAGTCAAGTTACCACATTAAAACCAATGATAAAAACCCTTCTTTTGTTTTCATAAGGTCGTTATAACCAACTTCCCATAAAGCTGTTATAACACTTTATGTTTTAAACCATTTTAAGACAACACAATGCCTTTCTTTTCCCTAAAGTTCCAGTTTGCCTAATTTCAATTACACAAGTTTCTTTTTAGGAAAGTTTCATAGTTCAATGTCTTAATCTCTTTTAAAACAATTGAGTAACATATGCCATAGGCGAGTAGGTTATTCTTGTTCATAATCAACCTTATTAAGCAGCCATGATCTAGAAAATGTAATATCATTTTGTCTCATCTTAGCTTCTATGCAGATGGAGGTTTCTACTGGTTTTAATAATACTTAATTATTCAATACATTTTCCTTTATTAACGCTGTAGTGGTTTGTCGATACACATTCTGATTTCCAAATCAAGAAACATTATTCCTTCAAAACCAAGTACTCATTACTCACGAATGAGGTTTCACACATCTTACAACTTTCAAATCAATTTAATTAAGTAAGTCTCTTATCTTATAAGATCAAGTCTCTTAACTTCTAAGATCAAATAGCCATTCTTTTTATCTCTTTTAGACGTTATACCTAACTTCCCATAAAGCTAGTATAACTCTTAAGTTCTCAAAACCAAGTATTACTCTTCTTTCAAAAGGGTTTCTTAACGAAAGACTTCAAGTTCTTTATTATCACACATCAAGTCGTTATAAGTCAAATCGGTTACCTTTTAACAATCACAAGGCTTTTCTTATCTACATAAAGTCGTTATAACCCACTTCCCATAAAGCCGTTATAACCCTTTATGTTTTAAACCAATCAAATACATTTAACACATGCGTCTACCGTACTACATAGTTATACACATATCATGCTAGAAAGATAGGAAGAGGTTCACATACCTCGCGACAGTACCGACTAATAGCAAAACGCTCCAAGTACTTCAAACCGTCGCTACTCCTTGCCACGTGGATCGCACCACACGTAGTACTTCAACCTATAGAGGCCACAAGGCGCCTATTAACATCTAGAGCTCAATGTAGAACATTCTACGTAAAATTCGGCGACACTCGCCCGCAACAGTAAGTCTCATCTCTTATCGAGGCCGGCTACCAAGCCAACCAGGGGGGGGTTAACACGTCTAACCGGACGTGTACAATTCTACTACACAGCAATGCTACACAAGTCTACTGTAATACAGTCCTATGTAACTACAGTTCAGTTCTCTTCTTTAATTCAGGCTTAAGTCGCAAGACATTGCCGTAAGTATTATTCAGGCTTAAGTCAAAAGACATTGCCGCACAACTATGATCAATTCTATATATAGTATACTTTAACTATATATTCCTACAACATGTAATTTCCAATTACAACAGAAGGTCACGAATGTTTACCTCGATAAGCCCAAAATTATCCGAGTTTATATGTCGATCCTGAGCAAGGTTTAGCTCCTACTCCGTGCGCTCCAACCCGCTCCAAACAACCCTTAGAAGTTCTACACAACTTCTACTTATAACTTCAACTACGGGTGAAGATTTACTTAGGGCTTCGTTTAGTGGCTAAAGAAAGTATAACCGTATTTTCCGGGTTTTTCGTATAAAGGGTACTTTGGAAAGAACTATAAGGTATATGGGCTAGAGTATTTTGGGCATTATAACAATACTAGGAGAGTATTTCTATACCACAAGGGGGGTATTTATACGAGACAACTAGGCTAGGGGGGGGGTACCCCACGGCTAGACACCACAAAGGGGGAGGGAGGAGGCCCTCGGCCAAGACTCTCAAAAGAGGGGGGGGGAGACTTTGGACGAGAACTCTCTCTAAGAGGGGAGGGATTTTTACACTTAGCAAATGATTTTTGGATGAAGAAAGTTCATCACTTAGAGGGGTATTTATAGGTCAAGCAAAGGCCAACCAATGGCCAAGATCAAGCCAAGTGTTAGGCAAGTGTAGGGCTAGGATCAAGCCATGTGCACCTTATCCATCTACCACACCAACTTGCACAAAATATCCTACCTAACCAATGCCACCTATTTTTCGTCCATTTCCGCCCACTTCCTTCCAATGTGAGGGTGACACTTGTCACCCTCCCGTTGGTCCAAAATGTTTCGTCTCTCGGAAAAATCCGCAAAAATTATAAATGACATAGCCGGAATTTTCCCTATGAAAGCTGTGGAAACGTTTCGTCGAAAAACGACTCTAATCGGGTGTTGTGTACAATTTTCGAAACTAGCCAATCTTTAAGGCTTAAATTATTATACGTACGCCCTCAAGTACATACTCTGGAAATACGGGGTATAACAATTTTCCTACTCTTTCAAACAATCAAGACCTTTACACTTCATAACAAGTCAAGGCACAACAAGGGAAATCAAATTTCTTTAACACACGTGCATCTACTGCACTATATATTTCACAAATAATCATGCTGAAGAGGATAGGAAGAATCACATACCTCGCGACGATTGTCGACAATTAGCAAAAGGCTCCACAGTACTATACCCTCCAAGTAGGATACGCTACTCGTAGTACTTCAATCCTAATAAGGTCATAAAACGTCTATCAAACTCTATCTTCGAACGTAGAATAAACTAAGTGCAAAGTCCCTAAATTCTACGGCAATTTGGACAGAACTTCCTTTGTTTCTACTTACTATGCCACCTTTTTCAAGGCCGAAATTCAATAACCAACGCCACATTTAAGGCTCAATTGATCCAGCAAATACAAGGGGATTACACGCCTACTAATACGTGTAAAATTCCGCCCCACAACAACACAAAATAAACCAATAATTTCCATGCCATTCTTGGCCAACAATATAACCAATACTAACCCCTTTCAACTCTTTTCCCATTCAAGTTCTTAGGTCTAACATGATATCTAGCCCTAGACATCTTCAACAACTACAATCCCCCTTTACAACATGTGACGACCCAATTAGTAACCAAATTGAAGTTAAAATCTTAAGGCTAACATGCCCATTTTCGGTTTCCACAAGACCACAAGATCCAAATCTATTCAAATATAACAGCCTCAGGCTCAATTCTAAACTACTAAAATATAACAGCCTCAGGCTCATTTCTAAACTACTATAACAAGTATATCTCATATCCAAGAGAAGGGGAAACTTTTACCTTTGGAGAAACCCACAAAAGCCCCTTTCTTCCACTTCTTTTCCGTCAAACTCGTCTACCAGCGCTTCCCACAAGTTTACCCACACTTTTCCTTCTTGCCGCCGCTCCAACAATTTCCTCTTAAGCTAGGTTTTCTTCAAAAATCTAGAGAGAAGGGAGAGGATTTCCTTGGGAGGGTTTGAGATGAAATGGCCAAGTCTTCCAAGACTTGGCCCTAAAATAAACCCTTAATCTGGTCAAAGGATGGGAGGGACACTTGTCACTCTCATAGGCTTTTAACAAAATATCCCGATTTTCACCTTCTGTGAAAAATCCGCCTCGCGCTTCCACTTCCGAAAAGTTCCAGCATTCGGCGCGCGCCCAGATTCGGCGCAAGGCTGCCCGAGGACTCGGTACAATCGCGCCATTCGGCGCCGCGCTGGCCAGCACTGAACCAAAATCGCTGCTCGATCGCACCTAACTTGTAACTTCCATAACTTTTGACTCCGATGTCCTATCGACGAACGGTTTGTTGCGTTGGGAACTATATTTAACGAACTACACACTAGGCTCTTTAAACACCTTGAAATTCTTAACAACTGGGGTACAACACTCCAAGGTAAACTCAAAATCCGTCCAACACATGTTTGTCAACTTATCTTTCCACTTTCAAATCTTATATTCTTTGGTATGTTCTTATCTTAACTCCTTGAATTTACGGGGTGTAACATTCTCCCCCCCTTAGAAACATTCGTCCCGAATGTTCCTTCTAAGTCTCCAAAACGCAGACGCCGGTATAGTCTTCACCACTGCACTTACAAAGGAATCAGTTATGCCACTCATGGCCATAACATACAAATTACACAAAACTCTAAATTCCAGCCAATGAGGGATCATCTCTAATATCACAAAAACTCCCACCACTCATGGACTTATCACCCGAGTATACTCCCCGTACTATGTACTCCGACCAAGATAACTGAAAAAAAAAATCTTTTACTCTAGCCGGCCTTACCTCTAAGGTCTCGATTGTTATAAATTCTAAAGTTCAAAGTTTTCTCATCCCCAGACTTACCCTTTTTCACTAGCCAAGATTCTAAATCACACTTTTAACACAAAGTTATCCGAACATAACACTTAACACATCACCATAACATCAATGCATACTAGTCTCTAGAGGGTTAAGAATATACCTGTAACTATTACTTCACTTCCCCTTTTTGTCGTTCTACTCATGTTCCTTCCCTGCACGGCGCACAAAAGGAGGAGATGAACCAGCCTCCGATCCCGAAGGCTGAGCCTCCACATCCGCGCTATCTCTGGTTGGACAATTCCTCGCAAAATGGCCCTGCTGGCCGCATGTAAAACAAACTCCCATTCCAGCACGACACTCCCCATCATGGAGCCTACCACAACGGCCAAAACGAGGTAGGAGTGGTCCCATCTGACTAACGTCCCTGCTCCCCCAAAAACCTGAAACCTTGGAGCCCTGACCTGCTCCGGAATCTCCCGAATGTCTTGAAGACTGTGGCGGAGCACTCCGTACTGGCGGAGGCGCACAACTAGTCTGCTGCTGAGGCTGCCTGCCTCGAAGGTCACCAGAGGACCTCGCATCTGGCCCTCTTCTCGCGATCTTGGTTATTCTCGACCCTACGCCTCACACCTGCGCATAAGCTGCGTGCGGGTAATATCCATGCCCGGCTGAAGAGCTACTCCCGTGCAACTCTCTGCTAAGTAGTCATCGAGTCCTGTGACATAACGGTGCACTCTATCCTCCATATCTGCCACCAGAGCGGGGACATACCGAGCCAATGAGTCAAAATCTACATTGTACTCCCGAACTGTGCGCCCTCTTTGTCTCAGCGTCAAAAATCTGTCGGCCCGTGTCCTCCTCATCTGTGGAGGCAAGAAATGGCCAAGGAAAGCCTCTGAGAACTCGCCCCAACCAGCTGGAGGTGCATGCTCCCCCCGGGACAGCTCCCACGAATCAAACCAGTCGACTGCAGTATCACGCAGCCGATGTGAACCCAAAACCACTGACTCGGTCTCCGAAGCCTTGATCACTCTCATGATTCAGAATCGCTTGGATGAACTCCTGCGGATCATCCTCAGGCCTCGACCCGTAGAACTCAGGTGGGCTGCAACTCAGAAAATCCCGTAGTCTCAAACTATCTGACCTCGGGTGAACCATGGGTACTACTGGAACTGGAACTGCTGCATCCATCCTATCCTCATGTCTGGCCACAATCCTGGCTAGCAACTGGGCCATCTCCTTGTAACCCATCTCCTCTGCCTGTGCCGTGGGATCGAGGCTCAGGTGTCGTGGTCTCAGTAGAGACCGCTGCTGCTCTACTCGCAGCTCCCTCTGCTGCTTTGCCCTTTCGGGCTCTGGTTGCCTTGCGTGGAGGCATCACTGGTATACAAAGAATACGTCAGAGGGAGTCCAACTTATAGCACAGCTCTAAGGCACGATCTCGGAGTGAGAAGAATGGAAACCAATCCTAAATATCTTATAGCCTCCTGATTATAGATGTGGTGCACAACACACCGATAATCAAGACTCTACTGGATACGGTCTGTAGACACTTTCCGAGGATTAACTGCTCTGATACCACTTTTGTCACGACCCGAACCCGGGCCCGTGACTGGTGCCTTACCCCGGGCACCCTAGTGATACAACATCAGAGAAAAACTATAATGACGGGACAGGGCCCCGCCATGCCCCTGAATATACAAAAGTCTACTACTTCAGGGAACCGTACCACAGGACAAGCTTCCGGAGATATGGAGCTTTCCGAGAACCGAACAGCGATCCTAAGAGTGCGGATCAACAAGCTATGTACCTCAACCTGCGGCATGAACGCAGCCCCCCGAAGGAGGTCAGTACAACAGGTACCAAATATGTGAAACTGAAAAATACTGTAAATGAAATCATAATAGTCTATATAAAGCAGGAGACATGTATGATAACCAAACTACAGTACACAACATATAAGCAGTCATGTCAAGTTAGGGACTCATGCCCGTGAAATCATCACTCAAATACAACCCGGGAATTTAACCCGCACAATGGCCGCATGTCCCGGCATCTCACCTCGGTATAAGCATGGCCCTGGAACCGTCCTAGTGGGCCCATACCCGTGGACCATCCAACGTGTCGGTATGCCCAAAGGAGATAACAAGATAACAATCCCTGTGGAAGCATACCCGTGGGCCACCCAACGTGTCGGTATGTCCAAACAACTAACAAAACAATACTCACTGTGGAAGCATACCCGTGGGCTACCCAACGTGTCAGTATGTCCAATCAAATAACAAGATACTACTCACTGTGGAAGCATACCCGTGGGCTACCCAACGTGTCAGTATGTCCAATCAAATAACAAGATAACACTCCTAATGGAAGCATACCCGTGGGAATGTGTCAGTATGTCCAAGAGGATCGATATAGTGGAAGCATACCCGTGGGCTACCCAACGTGTCAGTATGTCCATCAATCAACCAGATAGCCGACCCTCCAACGAGACGCCAGAGTACGTAAATACAACACTTGCACAACAAAAGCTATCACAACAAGCATAGGCCAGTTCAACGTACTTTTATTTCATGTCAACAATTTCGGGTTTCAACCCCAAAATACTACATACTTTCATTCCTTCAAAACAAAGACCTCTTTCTACGTAAAAGCCACACGATACTAACACCCGTAGTATCGAACACATTCAGGTTTAAATCAAGCACTTTAAACACTTTTTAGCACAACATCAAGTATACCATTTAAAAAAAATCCAATAATGAATCCATTCCTTTACTCCTATAAAGTCATTATAACTAACTTCCCATAAAGTTGTTATAACACTTCATGTTTTAAAACAAGTCAAGACAAACCATGCCTTTCTTTTGAAACAAAACACTTCAAATTCTTAAGTCTCTTTTCTTTTAGAAATCGAGTTCCTTACCTTGGGATTTTTAAGAAGATCAAAACTTGATTACAATAATTCTTATTAGAGCAGCCATGATCTAGGAAATGTAATACAATTTTGTCTTATCTTAGCTTCTATGCAGATGGAGGTTTCTACTGGTTTTAATATGATTAATTGTCATTACTTCTTTCCTTTATCAACGCTGCATTGGCTTGTTCGATCCTTATTCCCATTTCCGAAATTTATGCAACATTATTCTTTTAAAAACCAAGTACTCATTTCTCACGAATGAGGTTTCACACTTTTTAACACCATTTAGGTCAATTACAAGTCAAGTCTCTTATCTTTTGAAATCAACAACCCATTCTTTTACCTACATAAAGTGGTTATAACAAACTTCCCATAAAGCCGTTATAACACTTTATGTTTTAAACCAACCAATTACAACTATAAGCCCTTATGAGACCAAGAGGGCTTATTCTTTAACCACCGAGTACTTATTACTAACGAATAAGATTTTCCTACTCTTTCAAACAATCAAGACCTTTACACTTCATATCAAGTCAAGGCACAACAAGGGAAATCAAATTTCTTTAACACACGTGCATCTACTGCACTATATATTTCACAAATAATCATGCTGAAGAGGATAGGAAGAATCACATACCTAGCGACGATTGTCGACAATTAGCAAAAGGCTTCACAGTACTATACCCTCCAAGTAGGATACGCTACTCGTAGTACTTCAATCCTAATAAGGTCATAAAACGTCTATCAAACTCTAGCTTCGAACGTAAAATAAACTAAGTGCAAAGTCCCTAAATTCTACCGCAATTTGGACAAAACTTCCTTTGTTTCTACTTACTATGCCACCTTTTTCAAGGCCGAAATTCAATAACCAACGCCACATTTAAGGCTCAATTGATCCAGCAAATACAAGGGGATTACACGCCTACTAATACGTGTAAAATTCCGCCCCACAACAACACAAAATAAACCAATAATTTCCATGCCATTCTTGGCCAACAATATAACCAATACTAACCCCTTTCAACTCTTTTCCAATTCAAGTTCTTAGGTCTAACATGATATCTAGCCCTAGACATCTTCAACAACTACAATCCCCCTTTACAACATGTGACGACCCAATTAGTAACCAAATTGAAGTTAAAATCTTAAGGCTAACATGCCCATTTTCGGTTTCCACAAGATCCAAATCTATTCAAATATAACAGCCTCAGGCTCAATTCTAAACTACTAAAATATAACAGCCTCAGGCTCATTTCTAAACTACTATAACAAGTATAACTCATATCCAAGAGAAGGGGAAACTTTTACCTTTGGAGAAACCCACAAAAGCCCCTTTCTTCCACTTCTTTTCCGTCAAACTCGTCTACCAGCGCTTCCCACAAGTTTACCCACACTTTTCCTTCTTGCCGCCGCTCCAACAATTTCCTCTTAAGCTAGGTTTTCTTCAAAAATCTAGAGAGAAGGGAGAGGATTTCCTTGGGAGGGTTTGAGATGAAATGGCCAAGTCTTCCAAGACTTGGCCCTAAAATAGGCCCTTAATCTGGTCAAAAGGATGGGAGGGACACTTGTCACCCTCCCATAGGCTTTTAACAAAATATCCCCTGATTTTCGCCTGTTACCGCAGAAAAATCCCGCCTCGGCGCTTCCACTTCCGAAAAGTTCCAGCATTCCGGCGCCGCGGCCCTGCATTCCGGCCATGCGCTGCAACCCCGCGGACTCCCGATAACCGGCGCCATGCCCACGCGTTCGGCCGCTGCGCACTGAACCGAAATCGCCGCTTGATCACGACCTAACTTGTAACTTCCATAACTTTTGACTCCGATGTCCTATCGACGAACGGTTTGTTGCGTTGGGAACTAGATTTAACGAACTACACACTAGGCTCTTTAAACACCTTGAAATTCTTAACAACTGGGGTACAACACTCCAAGGTAAACTCAAAATCCGTCCAACACATGTTTGTCCACTTATCTTTCCACTTTCAAATCTTATATTCCTTGGTATGTTCTTATCTTAACTCCTTGAATTTACGGGGTGTAACAAAAACTATCCACTCGGGCTCTCCTCATCTGTGGAGGCAAGAAGTGGTTAAGAAACGCCTCCGAGAACTTGTCCCAACCAGCCAGAAACGCATGTTCCCCCCGGGACAGTTCCCATGAATCAAACCAATTGACTGCAATATCCCGCAGCCGATACGAACCCAGTACCACTGATTCGGCCTCTGAGGCCTTAATCACTCTTATGATCCGCTGTAGCTGTCGAATAAACTCCTGAGGATCTTCCTCAGTTCTCGATCCATAGAACTCGCGGATCGCAACTCGAAGTCAGAAGACTCAAACTATCGGTTAGGGTGCGCCACCTGGCAATGAAACCTCAGGCTCTCGTCGCTCATTCTGGACACGATCTGGCGATGAATCGGGCCATCTCTTTGTAACCCATATCCTCGGCTCCTGGTCGTGGAACCGGAGGCTGAGATATCATGGCCTCAGTAGATACTGCTGCTGCTGCGCTAAACTCTGCTGGGGCTGGCGGTATCGCAGAACTCCCCGTATGAAGTACTACCTCAGGTAATGGCTGGGCTTGTGCCCTCGTAACCCTCTGTGTTCTACTAGTAGCTCCCTCTGCTGCCTTGCCCTTCTGGGCCGCAGTTGCCTTGCGTGGAGGCATAATTGGTACATAAGAATACGTCAGAGGGAGTCCAACTTATAACACAACTCTAAGGCACGATCTCAGAGTGAGAAGAATGGAAACCAATCCTAAATATCCTGTAGCCTCCTGATTATAGGTGTGGTGCACAACACGCCGGTAATCAAGACTGTACTAGATACGGTCTGTAGACACTTTTACGAGGATTAACTGCTCTGATACCACTTATGTCACGGCCCGACCTCGGGCCCGCGACTGGTGTCTTACCCCGGGCACCCTAGTGATAAAACATCAGAGAAAATCAGCGAAAATAAAAACTTATAGACATGAAACAATATGAAGTAAGAAACATGCTAACCAAAACGGTCGCCTTTCTGTATATATATATAAAACCAGAAAAGTTATCCTTTACAAGCCCAACTCACAACATTACTACAGACCTCTAAGAGTTTTTATAACAACTACGACGGGACAGGGCCCCGCCATACCCCTGAATGTACAAGAACCTACAATCTCAGGGAATCATACCAAAAGATAAGCCTCCGGAGAAACGGAGCTTCCCAAAATGCAGAACCGTGATCCAATGAGCGAGGATCAACAACCGGTGTATCTCTACCTGCGGCATGAACGCAACCCCCCGAAGGAGGTCAGTACAATAGGTACCAAGTATGTGAAACTGAAAATACTGTAATGAAATCATAACAGTCTATATAAAACAGGAGACATGTATGATAACCAAAATACAGTATAGAAAGCCTGGTTAACAACAAGAGTAATGAAAATCAATTTCATCTTTTAAAAGACCATTTCACAATATAAGCAGTCATGTCAAGTCAGGGACGCATGCCCTCAAAATCATTAATCAAATATAACCACGGGTCTCATGCCCACGATATCAAGCGTGCTCGTGGAATTCCTTCCTCACTGCCGGCAGGCTCCAATGTAATATATATCTACATATATATCATGCCCGCATCATGGCTGCATGGAATTCCTTCATCGGTGCAGACATGTCCATGGTGCAATAATAATAAATCGGGAGTTTAACCCGCTGCATGGCAGCATGCCCCCGGAATTCCTTCATCGGTGCAGACATGTCCATGTAACAATAATAACATATACTTGGAGTTTAACCCGCCGCATGGCCGCATGCCCCCAGAATTCCTTCATCGGTGCAGACATGTCCATGTAACAATAATAACATATACCGGGAGTTTAACCCGCCGCATGGCCGCATGCCCCCGGAATTCCTTCATCGGTGCAGACATGTCCATGTAACAATAATAACATATACCGGCCCTCCATTGAGAGACGCGGTAGCATAAGAATACAACTTTTGCACAACAAGGCTATCACAAGTAAGCACAGGCAATTACCATACTTCTAGACTCTCATTTCATGCCAAAAATCCGGGTTTTTAACCCCAGGTACTGCATACTTCAACTCTCTTAAAAAGATCCTTTTTTAAGTAAAAACCACACGTTTCTAATACCCGTAGTATCAAGACAGTCTCATGTTTAAATCAAGTACTTTTTAAACCAAGTGGCTTACACTTTTAAAACAACGTCAAGTATATTTTTAAAACCCAAGTAACTTACTCTTTTAAGATCAAGGCACTCACACCTTTTAAAATCAAGCCACTTATACTTTTCCAATCAAGACAAGTTAAAAACAAGTTACTTACAAACAAGTAACCTATACTCTGAAATCAAGTTACTTCTCCTTTCCCAAAATCAAATCGTTTATAAACTAAGTCTCTTATCTTTCAAGATCAAGTCTCTTAATTCTCAAAATTAAGTCTCTTATCTTTTTAGAATAATCAGGCCATTCTTTTATCTTCATAATGTTTCTCTAACTAACTTCCCATAAATCTATTATAACACTTTATATTTTAAACCAACCAAAGACAACCAAATTCATTTAACACACGTACGTCTACCGTACTATATAGTTCACAACAATCATGCTCAAGAGGATAGGAAGAATCACATACCTCTTCGGCTTAAACCACTAGTCAAGTCGAGTATGCCGCGCGTAGAATATCCACCTATAACAACCAAACACGTCTATCAACGTCTAGATCTCTTCGTAGAACATTTCTAAGTATAAGGTTCCTTATTCTACGGAAAAATTGGGCAGCACTTCCCATGCATCTACTTATTGTTCCACCTTTTTCAAGGCCCGATGTCAATAGCCAACATGTCATATTTAAGGCGCAGTAATACAACAATTCAAAGGGGATTACACGTCTAACTGGACGTGTAAAATTCTGCCCCACAATATACAAAACAGGCCATATCTTTTCAATCTTCCTTCCACATATTATGTACTCAATTATAAACTACAACAACATGTAATCTCCAATTACAATAGAAGGACAAAGATCATTACCTCGATAAGCCCAAAAATTTCCAATGATTAAAAGTCGATCCTTAGGAATTTTAGCTCCAATACTTACGTTCCAACCCGCTACAAGCAACCCGTAGAAGTTCCTAACCAACTTCTCTTCAAGATCCAACTCCAAAAAGTGAAGAACACCTTAGGTTCCACATCTACAAGTTTCGGCCAAGGGGGTGTGTATAGGCTAGGGGTGTGAAATCTTGTCTAACTCTTGGTTCACAATCTTCCTAACACCTTAAGGAAGAACACTTAAAAGTTTAAGGATTTTTGGACAACTTTTGGTCAATGATAAGGGCTATTGCCGAGAGCACTAGCCAAGGGAGGGAGTTTTTGCTTTGGAAATCTCTAAGTGTTGATGAAGAAGTCTTGCAACAAGGGTCTATTTATAAGACAACCAATGGCTAGGATCAAAGCAAGTAAGTGGATGAGATTGGGGACAAGTGTGTGTGGGTCCCACAAGCCACTTGTCCAACATAAGACTTGGGACATTTGGCTTGCCACATGTCCACCAATTTCGGCCACCATGGCCACTTGTCACACCATTTCGGCCATGTTCCACCTAAGGGGGTGACACATGTTGCCCTCCTATTCGTCCAAAATATTTCATCTTCTGAAAACATCCATAATGGCCAAAATCTCAAAAACAAAGTGGGCCCCACAAAACCGTAAATTTCTCCCGTGGGCCCCACGTGACCAATTCCGGAAAATAAATCCATAATTCTATAATATTCCAAGAAGTCCAAATACCAAATCTGGGAATCCAATTCCCATTCACGAACCTTTTTCCTTCACAAAATCCGGAAAATTTTTCATCGTAAAATCAAATCTTTCTTCCTTTCCAATCTTAATGTCATATTTTTGTACATACGTCCTCACATATTTACCCTGGAACTACGGGGTGTAACTATATTCATCCTAGTAGCAAGATTATCACAACACTTAGAAAAATTTCCACACATTCTTGTTCTTGAGAAAGCTCTCGGGTTTGGGCATCTTTCCACACAAAAAAATTTCGTTTGTGGTTCATAATTGACAATACTTAAACCCAAGGTTCCTAGGGGTATTATAAGGATATCTAAATAGAAGGATCCCGGAAAAACTACGTTTTCACGTTAGTCGCAAGATGAAAACCTAAGTTGTTTTCATAGTTTTGATTGGAAATGGAAGGGAAGTTGTTTATGAACTTTTAAGGGCTTAAAATAGAGGATTGGAGCATGAAGGAAAGGAGCTAAGATTGCTAAGGAGCGACTTTAAATCTTGGAGTTATAAAAGGGTTTATCAAGGTAACAATCTTGTCGTCTTAGTGATTAAAGATTACTTATTGTTGTAGTTATGGATAAAAACAAACATGATATATATATTATGAATATTGATAAGTGTTATGGATATTGGAACCACAAATCCGAAACTAGCATGTTTAGCCTTTGAGATTGAAATTCAATTTGGTTATTAGTTTATTCGTCGCATGTTATATAAAGAAGGATTTATAGTTGTTAAAGTTGTTTTCAACTATATGACATGTTAGACTTAACAACTTGGATTGAAAAAGAATTAAGGGGAAAGACTTAGGATTGGTTGTTGTTGTGGCTGAATGCCCTTAATAATATTGGACTGTTTTATATGAATTGTGGGGCAGAATTTTACACGTCCTGTAAGTCGTGTAATCCCCTTTGATTAGTTGATGTGTTGAGCCTTAAATGTGGCATATTGGTTATTGATTTCGGGCCTTGAAAAAGGTGGAAAAGTACGTAGAAACAAAGGAAGTGCTGCCCCATTTTCCGTAGAACAAGAGACCTTATACTTAGTATCATTCTACAGTAGAAATTAGAAGTTGATAGTCATGTTGTGGTCATTATAGGTTGACAATTCTACGTGCGGCGTATTCGACTTAGCTTGTGGATTAAGCCGAAAAGGTATGTGAACCACCTTCTCTTCTTCTAGCATGATTCCTTATTGTAAAGTAAGTAAATCCTACTCCTTAAATGATCTATCCCGTGATTGTTCTTGGGTTGCCTAATATAGAAGTTATTCTATATACTTCCTTGATTGTACTTGGATTGCCTAATATAGAAGTTGTTCTATATACTTCCTTGATTGTATTAGGATTGCCTAATATAGAAGTTGTTCTATATACTTCATTGATTGTACATTGGATGTTTAAATTAGAAGTTGTTATAATCCATTCCCTTGATAAAATTTGGATTTTCAAAAGTGAAAGTTGTCTTACTTGAAGTACTTAGAGTCTTAAAAAGGAAGTGGTTCCTAATCTCTTGGATACTGCCTTAGTTCCAAAACCTAAAGGTTGTTATAATAGATTTATGGGAAGTTAGTTATAACGACTTTAGGGGAGTCAAAGGAGTGATTTACTTAATTGATTTAAAAGAGGAGAAATGACATGATTTAAAGAGAAGTAACTTGTTTTAAAGGTGTGAGTTACTTGAGATTTAAAAGTAGAAGCTACTTGATTTCAAAACCTTGAATTGAAGCTTTAAAAGTGTAGTTTGATTTGAAAAATAGAAGTGGCTTGATACTACGAGTGTTAGTGTATTAGGGGTCATAAATGAATTTGGCTTCATTGTAGTACATAAAAGAAGTGACTAGTGTATAAAGAGTGTAAGCCACTTAATTTGAAGAATATGTAACTTGATGTTGCAAGGCTAGGGCCTTGGGATTTTATGAAAAAGGTAAAGAACGTGCGGCAGACGTACGTAGTACTTTGGCTTTCTTAAATGAGAATTATTCTATTTGTGCCTTGATAGTACTTTGGCTTACTTAAATGATAATTATTCTATTTGTGCCTTGATAGTACTTTGGCTTGCTTAAATGAGAATTACTCTTAGTTTGTTAAAAAATGAAGGCATGGTAATTGTCTTGGTTTGTGTAAAAACGAAAGGCATGGTATTGTCTTGGTTTGTGTAAAAAGGAAAGACATGGTATTGTCTTGGTTTGTGTAAAAATGAAAGGCATGGTATTGTCTTGTTTTGCTAAAATGATGGTTTATTCATTTTATAAATAAAGGTCAAGAATGGTTTGCTTGCATATGAGTTACTCAAATAGACATTCGTGCAAGTGTCGTATTTCCATATCTCCGCGTCCCTCCATAAAGGGCCGGAACATGGTTCAAGAGATATCATGGAGTAGCTCCCCATGGTGTGAGTGGTACACACTCACGGTGAGTCGGAAAGACTCGGGGGGGTTAAATTCCCGGGATATAAGCCATGGATTAGCTATCTGTGATGCGAGTATCGTGTACCGATGAGTGCGGGTCCACATGACCTATGCGGGTGAAATAGTCCCTTGCGGGTGAAATAGTCCTATGATAGGTTGCATTGTAATTCAGAGGGTGGATGACCCTGGCACCGGCGCGGCCTTCATGTTTTGAAACGGTAGAGATTTCATTAATGAAAGGGTGCAGTGTGTTTATGACTTAAAGTGGAACAGTTAATCTCATTGTTAAAAAAATAACTTAAAAGGTAAAGATGATTGCATTACTCTCGTGTTTGCAAGGTTCAGTGTGATGTTGTTTTGAGTTATCATACTTGCTTTCTGTTATATTTGTACTGTGTGATTCTCTTTACAGTACTTAATTTTTCGTACTGACCCCCTTTCTCCGGGGGGCTGCGTTCATGCCGCAGGTTTAGGTACGCAGTTGTTACACTCCGTAGTTCCAGGGTATGTATATGAGGACGTACGTACGAGAATACGACATAAAAATTGGAAAGGAAGAAAGATGTGATTTTTCGACGGAAAAGTTTCCGGATTTTTGTGAAGGAAAAAGGTTCGTTAATGGAAATTGGATTCCCAGATTTAGTATTCGGACTTCTGGGATTATTTTAGAATTATGGAATTTTATTTTCCGGAATTGGTCACGTGGGGCCCACGGGGAAAATTTACGGTTTTGTGAGGCCCACTTTATTTTCGGTTTTTTGGCATTACGGATATTTTTCGGAAGATGAAATATTTTGGACGAGTAGGAGGGAGACACATGGCACTCCCCCCCCCCCCCTTGGTCATGGACGTTTTTAGGGACATGTGGCTAGCCACATGTCTCTTTAATGTGGTGGCCACATGTCTCAAAGTTGTGGTGGACACTTGGTTGGAAGAATCCACTCACACTTGGACCCAATATTCACCTTACACTTGATTTAATCCTAGCCCTTGATTTCTCTATAAATACCCCCCTTAAGTGCAAGACTTTATTCATCCACACTTTGAGATTTGCAAGCTTGAAAAATACTCCCTCCCCTTTAGTGAGTGCTCTCATTTTTGGCTAAGATCTTGACCAAAATGTTGTCCAAAAATTCTTAAACTTTTAAGTGTTCTTCCTTAGGGTGTTAGGAAGATTTTGTACCAAGAGTTGGAAAATATTTCACACCCCTAGCCTTGAAACCTTGCCTTGGCCGAAAGTGGCCATTTTTAAAGCCTAAGTGTTCTTCACTTTTTGGAGTTGAAGTGTTAAGAGAAGTTGTTTAGAAACTTCTAAGGGTTGCTTGGAGCGGGTTGGAGCGTAAGGAATTGGAGCTAAACGTTGCTCAGGATCGACTTATAAATCTTGGATAATTTTGGGCTTATCGAGGTAATGATCTTTGTCCCCCTATTGTAATTGGAGATTACATGTTGTAGTAATGTATAGTTGAGTATACTATATATAGAATGAATATTGATAAGAATTGAAATGTATTTACAATGGACTGTATTTACAGTAGACTTGTAGTTTTATTGTGGGGCAGAATTGTACACGTCCGGTTAGACGTGTAATCCCCTCTGAGTTGTTGGCTTGGTAGCGGGCCTTGATAGTGGAGGTTATTTATGTGGTTACGGGGGGGAGGTGCTGCCGAATTTTCCGTAGAATATGGAACCTTGTACTTAGAAATATTCTACGAAGGGATCTAGAAGTTAATAACCGTTTTATGGCCATTATAGGTTGAAGTACTACGAGTAGCGTATTCTACTTGAAGGGTGGAAAAGGCTAGCAGGGTTATAGTACTTTGGAGCATTTTGCTTATTGTCGATAATCGTCGCGCGGTATGTGAACCTCTTCCTATCCTTTCTAGCATGATTGTTGTAAAATATATATAGTGCGGTAGACGCACGTGTGTTTAAAGGAATTTGATTTTCCTTTTGTGTCCTTGACTTGATTCCAAAGTTAAGTGACTTGTTATGAAATATTAAGGACTTGAATTATGTTAAGAAGTTGTAAAACCTCATTCATGAGTAATGGGTGTGTGGTCTTTTAAAGAATAAAGTTGTTTTGATTTCGAAAATGAGAATAGTTGTCCTTGGTTGGTTTAAAACATAAAGTGTTATCATAGCTTTATGGGAAGTTATTTATAACGACTTTATGAAAACAAAAGAATGGTTTTATCATTGGATTTAAAAATGATAACTTGACATTTTAAAAGTTGGAGGTTGGTTTCCTTAAAGGATATTATTTAAAGATTAGGAGACTGATTTTTGAAAGTAAAGAGACTTGACTTATAAACAACTTGATTTTGGGAAAGGAGAAGTAACTTGATTTAAAGGTATAGGTTACTTGTTTTTAAAAGAGTAAGACACTTGGTTTAAAAAGTATATTGCTACTTGACTTTAAAAAGGAAAAGTGTCTTTGTTTTAAAAGGAAGGCATGCTTTTGTCTTAAGATTGGTTTAAAAAGAAGGTATGGAAATTGTTTTGGTTTACTTAAAACAATAGTTACTCTATTTTGGATACTACGAGTGTTAGTATCAGGTGACGTTTGGGAAAGAAATGGGTCTTTTTTTAAAAGAATTAAAGTATGTAGTACTTTGGGGTTAAAACCCGGACTTTGACATAAAATGAAAGTACCTTGAGTTGTGTGTAACTTGCCTATGTTTGCGTGTGATAGCCTTGTTGTGCAAGTGTTGTATCCTTATGTTACCGCGTCTCTCGATGGAGGGTCGGTCATGTTATTCTTGATCATTTTGGACATACACGACGATGGCGGGCCCACGTATGCCACTATGATAGTCCATGGGCATACTGACTCGATGGATGGTCCACGGGTATGCGGCCATGATGAGGGTTCGTTTCCCTGTTGATAGTGTTATTCCATGGACTAGCTCTCCATGAGGTTTTTACTGATTCGACTTTGGTATCTGGTAATTGGATCTCGTACTTGCCCCGGTCGTGGCTGATTCGGCTTTGGTATCTGGTAGTTAGCCTTCGTACTTGCCCCGTTCAGTTTAGTGGCGAAGTCTCATGATCCTGCGTTGGTATCCGTAGTGGTTCGTGATTTGCCCCCAGCGACGTGATGCGGCTTTGGTATCTGGTAGTTGGCCTTCGTACTTGCCCCGGGTCAGCTTCGTGGTATAGTTGTATAGCATTGTTAGTACGGCTTTGGTATCTGGTAGTTGGCTTTCGTACTTGCCCCGGTCAGTTGATGATGCGGCTTTGGTATCTGGTAGTTAGCCTTCGTACTTGCCCCGTACGGTTTTATGACCCAGGTGGGCCTGGTGTTCATGTGTACTCCTTGGTGTTGTTATATCATGATCACGGCGGTGAGGAAGGAATTCCACGGGCATGATTGATGTTGTGGGCGTGAGACCCATTGTTATATTTTGAGTGATGACTTTGAGGGCGTGAGTCCCTGACTTGACATGGCTACTTATATGTTGTGTACTGTAGTTTGGTTATCATACATGTCTCCTGCTTTATATAGACTATTATGATTTCATTTACAGTATTTTACAGTTTCACATACTTGGTACCTGTTGTACTGACCTCCTTCGGGGGACTGCGTTCATGCCGCAGGTGGAGGTACACCAGTTGTTGATCCTCGCTCATAGGATCACAGTTCAGCGTTTTGGGAAGCTCCGTTTCTCCGGAGGCTTATCTTTTGGTATGATTCCCTGAGGTTGTAGGTTCTTGTACATTCAGGGGTATGACGGGGCCCTGTCCCGTCATAGTTGTTATAAAATTCGTAGAGGTCTGTAGTACTATTGTGGGCAGGTTTGAAAAAGGATGTAACTGTTCAGGTTTAATTATTTATTTATACAGAAAGGTAACCGTTTTGGTTAGCCTGTTTTGTTATTATCTTGGTTCATGTTTAAATTTTTATTTCCGCTGATTTTCTCTGATGTTGTATCACTAGGGTGCCCGGGGTAAGGCACCAGTCGCGGGCCCGAGGTCGGGTCGTGACAAAAGTGGTATCAGAGCCAGGTTATCCTCGGAAAGTGTCTACAGACCGTATCTAGTAGAGTCTTGATTATCGGCGTGTTGTGCACCACACCTATAATCAGGAGGCTGCAGGATATTTAGGATTGGTTTCCATTCTTCTCACTCTGAGATCGTGCCTTAGAGCTGTGTTATAAGTTGGACTCCCTCTGGCGTATTCGTTTGTACTAGTTATGCCTCTACGCAAGGCAACCAGGGCCCAGAGGGGCAGGGCAGCAGATGGAGCTGCTAGTGGAACACAGACGAGTGCAAGGGCACAGGCCCAGTCATCACCTGAGGTGGTGCTTCATTCGGGGAGTTCTGCGACGCCGCTAGCCCCAGAAGAGTTTAGAGCAGCAGCAGTAGCTACAGAGACCACGATACCTGAGCCTCTAGTCCCACGGCCAGGAACAGAGGATATGGTTACGAGGATATAGCCCAGTTACTAGCTCATCTTATAGCGAGGCATGAGGATAGACGGGGGGGCGGTGGTACCGGTAATACACCCCAGAGTCGACGGTTTGAAACTTCGGGACTTTTTGGAGTTGCAGTCCACCAGAGTTCTATGGGTCGAGGACTGAGGATGATCCTCAGGAGTTTATACGACAGTTGTAGCGGATCATGAGAGTGATCGAGGCCTCAGAGACAGAGTTGGTGGTATTAGGTTCACATCGGCTGCGTGATACCGCAATGATCGTTTGATCTACGGAACCGCCCCGGGGAGCACGCGCTCCGGTTGGTTGGGACGAGTTCTCGAGGCATTTACACACTTCTTGCCCTCGCAGATGAGAGATCTCGCGAATAGATTTATGATGTTGAGGCGTAAGCAGGCGAGCGGTTCGGGAATACAGTATCGAGTTTGACTCATTGGCTCGTTATGTCCCCGCTTTAGTGGCAGACATGGAGGAGAGAGTGCACCGATATGTCACAGGACTTGACGATTACCTAGTAAAGGGTTGTACAAGAGTAGCTCTTGATCGAGCATGGACATTGCCGCGTCTGAGCTTATGCGCGTGTGACGAGGAACGTAGAGATCGGCAGTTAACAAGATCGTGAAGAGGCGAGCAACAGCGGTCCTTTGGTAACTTTCGAGGCGGACCTTCTCAGCAGATCGGTTATGCGCCTCCGCCGATCTGAGTGGTCCTCCGCGGACTTGGGGCGTTCGGGGTATTTAGGAGTTGGTCGAACTTCGGGTTTCGTTCACGCAATTTACATAGGTTCTAGCGGCCAGATTTCCCCTCAGTGTTCACTATGTGGTAGACGTCATCCCGGGAAATGTCATCTTTTTACTAATGCTTGTTTTACCAGCGGCCGTCAGGGCCATGTGAGGAGAGAATGTCCTAGTAGGAGGGATACAGGTGGGATGACTTAGCCTACCAGTCGATTCTTGATTCAGTGGTCCGGAGAGGAAGGGGTGTTAGCCAGAGGAGGCCACCCCCACCTCGGTATGGCCGTTGTGGTAGGTGTTCTTATGGGGAGTGTCGTACTACTTCGATAGCTTGTTATGCTTGCGGCCAGCAGGGCCATTTTTGCGAGAAATTGTCCGACCAGAGGTGGCGCTAATGTTACGACTCAGCCTTCGGGATCAGTGGCTGGTTCATCACCTTCTGTAGTTATGCGCCCAGCAGAGCAGGATTTGATTAGAGCGACAAAGGGAAAGTGAGGCAGTAGTTACAGAGATATCTTCAGCCCTTAAGAGACTTGTTTAGGTCGTTATGGTAGATACATGTGGAGTGCTATGTACGGATAGCATTATGTTAGGTGTGGATTTGAAAACATGGGTAGTTGAAAAGGGTAAGTCTGGGGACGAGAAAATGGTGAGCCTTAGAATTTATAACAGTTGGGACCTTGGATGCAAGGCCGTCTTGAGTGGATGATTTTACGGTTGGTCTTTGTCAAAGTACTTGGTATGCGTGAAATATATTGTGGGATAATTCCATGGGTAGTGTGAGATGGAAGTGGTAGCTTTCATGACGTGAATTGGTAATATTGTTTCGGATCGGGGAACGAGAGAGGTTGGCGCGAAGTGGGTCGGGTTGAGGCCATATCGCGGGTCAACCCGCAACCCGGAATGTGGTGGGGTCAGTTGAGGTGGTCCCGCCAGGTGATAGGGTCACGAGGGTGTTGTCACGACCCGTTCCGGGGCCGTGGCCAGTGCCTCAAGGGGGCCCAAGTAGTCATACATCGAGTAACCAGCGGAATATAAAACAAGACAGAAAGCAGTTTATAAAATAAGACACAGTTTATCGATGAAAAGCTTGCCTTTCGCATAATATAAATAACTCAAGTTTTGCGATTACATACCAACGTACAATAGTACTACAGACCTCTAAGGAAGTAAACAACTATGGCGGGACAGGGCCCGCCATACCACTATCTGACAAAACTATCTACAATCTGAGGAGATCATACCCAAAAGTAGAGCCTCCTAGAAGATGGAGCTCGACACCAACGCAAAGATCCTAAGGATGTGGATCTAGCACTGCTTTGCCGCCTGCGGCATGAACGCAGGCCGAAGGAGGTCGATAACAGTACCAAGTATGTGAAACTATAAAGTACTTTAAAATGAAATCAAAGTATTTAAAACCTTTTCACAAATACAATCGGTTCAATTGCACATAGTGCCACATCACAAACAACAACGATAATAGGAAAAGCATATGCGGTCTATTCTAGGCGCGAATGATCGAAGCAAGGCCAATCGCCCATAGTATCATTCTGCGTGCCTAGTCCTGACTTCCGCAGCCGCGCATAGGTCCACACGCACCGCATGAGATATTTCTCGCATCGGGGCAGCTAACCCCGGCGTCCGCCTAGGCTCGCGGCCGCATAGCCTCAAAAGACCGCATAGTCTCAGCGGACCGCATGGAGTCCCCGCATCGGGCTAAACGCCGAATGATCAATCACGAGCATACGCTGCTCGCATAGTCTCACAGACCGCGTAGCCGTATAGACCGCGTCAAGGCAAGCCGCGGTATAACGATCGAGGGTAGGTGATACAATAACGATACAATGGACTTAGGTTAGCAACGTAAGCACGCAAGAATGACCCCTTACGGCATTACAAGACACTAACACAGGTAGCATCATAACATGTCTACTTATCAAACAATCTTACTACACTTAACATAAATCAATACAAGGCTTTTATAAACAAACAAGTAAACAGTTCCTTTTTATCTTCTTAAGTTGTTATACCTAACTTCCCATAAAGCTGGTATAACTCTTAAGCTTTTGTTTTAAAACCAAATATTTATCTTCTGTTAAAAATGATCGATATTCTTTTGAAATGTTTTCGATTCTTTGTTATTCAGCTTAAGCGTGAGGCATTCGTAAGTATTATTCGAGCTTAAGCGTGAGGCATTACCATAAGTATTATTCAGCTTAAGTCAAAGACATTGCCGTAGTTATTATTCGATTAACACGTATGCGTCTACCGTACTATATATTGTAAAATATCATGCTTTAGGAAGAATCACATACCTTCTCGTGAAAACCACCGCCAAGTTGAATATGTCGCGTGAGAGAGTCACCTATAATAGTCACGAATATCTATCAAAGACTACTCGAGGGTCATTCTAAACGGGGTTCATAATTCTACGGAAAGTCGGGCGACAACCCTACGGTGAGCTATGTAAGTCTGTGAAAACATCCTATGTGAGTACAGTTCAATTATTCTTCTTTTAAACCCTTCTACCGTGATAGCAGTTCAATTCTATTACGTGATATTCTTCTAAGTATCTAATACTTATTCTAATACTACAACAAGAAGTATTCTCTAATTCAAAAGAGGTTAGGATTAGTTACCTCGGTAAGCCCAATAATATCCTAGATAAAGTCGCTGAGCAAGGTTTAGCTCCTAAGTTATGCGCTCAGTAGCTCAGAAACCTTAGAAGTTCTTCACAACTTCTACTAAGGACTAAGGGATTTGGGCTAGGTATTTTGGGCATTATAACGATACTAGAAGACAACTTTTCTACCAAGGGAGGGGTAGATTTCGGCTAGGCTAGGGGTAGGCTCTCGCCACACTACACAAGGGGAGGGAAGAGGTGTTGGACGAAAAGCTTAAGGAGAGAGAGGATTTTTAGACTTGGAAGATAACTTTGTGGATGAATAACTCTTCATCTCTAAGGGGGTATTTATAGCTCAAGCCTTGGCCAACCAATGGCCAAGATGAAGACAAGTGCAAGGCAAGTGTAGGGTGAGGATTAACTAAACACAAATATCCTACCAACCCTTGACTTGTGCACAAGGCACAAAAAACGTGCCTTGGCTCTCCAATTTCGTCCATGGACGATTCAAGTCCACCAATGGGAGGGTGCCAAGTGTTGCCCTCCCGTTGGTCCAAAATGTTTCGTCTCTCAGAAAAATCCGCAAAAATTAGTAATGGCATAGCCGGAATTTTCCCTACGAAAGCTGTGGAAACGTTTCGTCGGAAAACGATTCTTTAAGCGAGTTGTGTACAAAAAAACGTCCAAGGCTAACTTTAAAGCCAAACTTTTTGTACGTATTCCCTTACGTACATACTCTGGAAATACGGGGTATAACAGGTGTTAGGCCCAAGTTTAAGTAACCATCGTACGAGTTCGTGGATGCGTTCGACCAGTAGTCGGGCCGATGAGGCCAGCCCATCTTGTCTTTCAATCAGGACTGTTTACTCGGCGGAGGGTTATGCGAGATGTTATATATCAGGAAGGTTGTAAGGCTGCACGGGGTTCCTACTTTTATTTTATGACAGGCAGTGGAGCCCAGTTTATGGCTATTTCTTTTTTTTTGAGGTTTTACCAGGCGGGGTTAGGAACTCATGTGAGTCTCAGTATTGCATTCACCCTCGGGCCGACGGATAACGGTGCGTATTATCCAGACATTTGAGGATAGGTTACGGGCAGGTGTTTTGAATTTAGGGGAAACTTAGCCGAGGTACTTGGGCCTTTCCAGATCGTTTGTAGAATAAGGTCAGGTTGCCTATAAGTTAGCACTGCCGTCCGACTTAGGAGGCAGTACGTCCGATCTTCCATGTTTCTATGATTCGGAAGAGTATCGGAGATCCATCCAGAGTGTTCCCAGTTAATGATGACCAAGTTGGAGATGGTAACCCTGAGATTTTTGAAAACTGAAGCAACGACAGAAATGTGGTACGTATAGTAGGAAGAATTCGAGTGTACGAGGAGGGTACGACGAGTAAGAAAAGAGGCGTAGATGTGTTAAGAAGATGGAAGTGTCCTTTTTATAAGTAAAGATGTGAAGAAAGTATCCTTTGGACCATGGGTGGAGCTAATGGTATTGTTATACGCTTTAGAGATGATTTTTCGTTGGCTTGGATGTGAATTTTTGCGCGTGTGTTGTATTATGGCCATGTGTGGCATAATTGGTTTCATAAGTATAGTAGGGAAGACTATACCGGCAGGTATGTTTGGAGACTTAGAAGGAACATTCGGGACGAATGTTTCTAAGGGGGGAAGAATGTTACACCCCGTAGTTCCAGGGTATGTATATGAGGACGTACGTATGAGAATACGACATAAAAATTGGAAAGGAAGAAAGATGTGATTTTTCGACGGAAAGTTTCCGGATTTTTGTGAAGGAAAAAGGTTCGTTAATGGGAATTGGATTCCCAGATTTAGTATTCGGACTTCTGGGATTATTTTAGAATTATGGAATTTTATTTTCCGGAATTGGTCACGTGGGGCCCACGGGGAAAATTTACGTGTGAGGCCCACTTTATTTTCGGATTTTTGGCATTACGGATATTTTTCGGAAGATGAAATATTTTGGACGAGTAGGAGGGCGACACATGGCACCCCCCCCCCCCTTGGTCTTGGACGTTTTTAGGGACATGTGGCTAGCCACATGTCTCTTTAATGTGGTGGCCACATGTCTCAAAGTTGTGGTGGACACTTGGTTGGAAGAATCCACTCACACTTGGACCCAATCTTCACCTTACACTTGCTTTAATCCTAGCCCTTGATTTCTCTATAAATACCCCCCTTAAGTGCAAGACTTTATTCATCCACACTTGGAGATTTCCAAGCTTGAAAAATACTCCCTCCCCTTTAGTGAGTGCTCTCGTTTTTGGCTAAGATCTTGACCAAAATGTTGTCCAAAAATTCTTAAACTTTTAAGTGTTCTTCCTTAGGGTGTTAGGAAGATTGTGTACCAAGAGTTGGAAAAGATTTCACACCCCTAGCCTTGAAACCTTGCCTTGGCCGAAAGTGGCCATTTTTAAAGCCTAAGTGTTCTTCACTTTTTGGAGTTGAAGTGTTAAGAGAAGTTGTTTAGAAACTTCTAAGGGTTTCTTGGAGCGGGTTGGAGCATAAGGAATTGGAGCTAAACGTTGTTCAGGATCGACTTATAAATCTTGGATGATTTTGGGCTTATCGAGGTAATGATCTTTGTCCCCCTATTGTAATTGGAGATTACATGTTGTAGTAATGTATAGTTGAGTATACTATATATAGAATGAATATTGATAAGAATTGAACTGTATTTACAATGGACTGTATTTACAGTAAATTTGTAGTTTTATTGTGGGGCAGAATTGTACACGTCCGGTTAGACGTGTAATCCCCTCTGAGTTATTGGCTTGGTAGCGGACCTTGATAGTGGAGGTTATTTATGTTGTTACGGGGAGGTCTTTGAATTTTCCGTAGAATATGGAACCTTGTACTTAGAAATATTCTACGAAGGGATCTAGAAGTTAATAACCGTTTTATGGCCATTATAGGTTGAAGTACTACGAGTAGTGTATTCTACTTGAAGTGTGGAAAAGGCTAGAAGGGTTATAGTACTTTGGAGAATTTTGCTTATTGTCGATAATCGTCGCGAGGTATGTGAACCTCTTCCTATCCTTTCTAGCATGATTGTTGTAAAATATATATAGTGCGGTAGACGCACGTGTGTTTAAAGGAATTTGATTTTCCTTTTGTGTCCTTGACTTGATTCCAAAGTTAAGTGACTTGTTATGAAATATTAAGGACTTGAATTATGTTAAGAAGTTGTAAAACCTCATTCATGAGTAATGGGTGTGTGGTCTTTTAAAGAATAAAGTTGTCTTGATTTCGAAAATGAGAATAGTTGTCCTTGGTTGGTTTAAAACATAAAGTGTTATCATAGCTTTATGGGAAGTTATTTATAACGACTTTATGAAAACAAAAGAATGGTTTTATCATTGGATTTAAAAATGATAACTTGACATTTTAAAAGTTGGAGGTTGGTTTCCTTAAAGGATATGATTTAAAGATTAGGAGACTGATTTTTGAAAGTAAAGAGACTTGACTTATAAACAACTTGATTTTGGGAAAGGAGAAGTAACTTGATTTAAAGGTATAGGTTACTTGTTTTTAAAAGAGTAAGACACTTGGTTTAAAAAGTATATTGCTACTTGACTTTAAAAAGGAAAAGTGTCTTTGTTTTAAAAGAAAGGCATGCTTTTGTCTTAAGATTGGTTTAAAAAGAAGGTATGGAAATTGTTTTGGTTTACTTAAAACAATAGTTACTCTATTTTGGATACTACGAGTGTTAGTATCAGGTGACGTTTGGGAAAGAAATGAGTCTTTTTTTAAAAGAATTAAAGTATGTAGTACTTTGGGGTTAAAACCCGGACTTTGACATAAAATGAAAGTACCTTGATTGTGTGTAACTTGCCTATGTTTGCGTGTGATAGCCTTGTTGTGCAAGTGTTGTATCCTTATGTTACCGCGTCTCTCGATGGAGGGCCGGTCATGTTATTCTTGATCATTTTGGACATACTGATACGATGGGCTGCTCACGGGTATGCTTCCACTATGATAGTCCATGGGCATACTGACTCGATGGATGGTCCACGGGTATGCGGCCATGATGAGGGTTCGTTTCCCTGTTGATAGTGTTATTCCATGGACTAGCTCTCCATGAGGTTTTTATTGATTCGGCTTTGGTATCTGGTAGTTGGCTCTCGTACTTGCCCCGGTCGTGGCTGATTCGGCTTTGGTATCTGGTACTTAGCCTTCATACTTGCCCCATTCAGTTTAGTGGCGAAGTCTCCTGATCCGGCTTTGGTATCTGGTAGTTGGTCTTCGTACTTGCCCCCATCAGCGACTTGATGCGGCTTTGGTATCTGGTAGTTGGCCTTCGTACTTGCCCCGGGTCAGCTTCGTGGTATAGTTGTATAGCATTATTAGTACGGCTTTGGTATCTGGTAGTTGGCTTTCGTACTTGCCCCGGTCAGTTGATGATGCGGCTTTGGTATCTGGTAGTTAGCGCCGTACTTGCCGTCACGGTTTTATGACCAGTGGGCACGGTGTTCATGTGTACTCCTTGGTGTTGTTATATCATAGCTAGGCGGTGAGGAAGGAATTCCACGGGCGTGATTGATGTTGTGGGCGTGAGACCCATTGTTATATTTTGAGTGATGACTTTGAGGGCGTGAGTCCCTGACTTGACATGGCTACTTATATGTTGTGTACTGTAGTTTGGTTATCATCATACATGTCTCACCTTTATATAGACTATTATGATTTCATTTCTGATATTTTGATTCACATACTTGGTACTGTTATCTTGACCTCGCCGGAAGTGCGTTAAATCTGCGGGTAAGTACGCGATTGTTGATCCTCGCTCATAGGATCAAAGTTCAGCGTTTTGGGAAGCTCCGTTTCTCCGGAGGCTTATCTTTTGGTATGATTCCCTGAGATTGTAGGTTTTTGTACATTCAGGGGTATGGCGGGGCCCTGTCCCGTCATAATTGTTATAAAATTCGTAGAGGTATGTAGTACTGTTGTGGGCAGGTTTCGAAAAAGGATGTAACTGTTCAGGTTTAATTATTTATTTATACAGAAAGGTAACCGTTTTGGTTAGCCTGTTTTCTTATTATCTTGGTTCATGTTTAAGTTTTTATTTCCGCTGATTTTCTCTGATGTTGTATCACTAGGGTGCCCGGGGTAAGGCACCAGTCGCGGGCCCGAGGTCGGGTCGTGAAAGCAGTTCAGTGATCTGCAAGTGTAGGACCCTTGCTCAGAGTTTTTGGATAGCTCCATTTGTTTGAAAGCTTATCATTTTGGTATAGATCCTTCAGTATAGGCTTTTGTACAGTTATGGGTACGGCGGGGCCTTGTCCCGTCATAGTTCAGTAAAACTCTTAGAGGTCTGTATTCATATGTGGAATTGGACTCGTGTACAGTGTAGTGCTTTTTGATTATATATATATATATATATGGCAGCCTTGTCGGCTTTGCCTTTTCTTGTTCGTTTGTTTTAAAAAAAATGAGGTGTTATTTCGTTCCGCGGTTTACTTGTGTCATTTAGGTAGAAGGGTGCCCAGGTAGGGCACCAGTCACGGGCCCGGGGTTCGGGTCGTGACATTACTTATATGGAGTTCACATGGATATTTATACAGACACAACAGTCTCCAGTATATCTTTAGACAGAAGGAACTGAACTTGCGGTAGAGACGGTGGTTAGTGTTACACCCCGTAGTTCCAGGGTATGTATGTGAGGACGTACGTACGAGAATACGACATTAAGATTGGAAAGAAAGAAAGATTTGATTTTCTGACGGAAAATTTTCCGGATTATGTGAAGGAAAAAGGTTCGTAAATGGGAATTGGATTCCCAGATTTGGTATTTTGACTTCTTGGAATATTAGAGAATTATGGATTTTATTTTCCGGAATTGGTCACGTGGGGCCCACGGGAGAAATTTACGGTTTTGTAGGGCCCACATTATTTTTGCGATTTTGGCCATTATGGATGTTTTCGGGAGATGAAATATTTTGGACCGATAGGAGGGCGACACGTGTCACCCCACAGGTGGGCGTGTTGGCGAAATATGGGACACAGTGGCGAGACAAGTGGCCAAGTCTTGCAAGATATTTTGTTGGACAAGTGGACAAGAGGGACCCACACACACTTGTCTCAATCTCAACCACACACATGTTTTAATCCTAGCCCTTGGTTGTCTTATATATCCAACCCTAGTTGATGAAATCTTCCACACTTAGAATATTTCAAGACTTGAAAATTCTCCCTCCCTCTCCCTAGTAGCTCTCGGCCATGAGCTGTTTTCTTGAGCTAAAATTGTCCAAAATTTCTTAAAATTTTAAGTATTCTTCCTTGATGTGTTAGGAAGATTGTGAACCAAGAGTTAGACAAGATTTCACACCCCTAGCCTTAAAAACCCACCTTGGCCGAAAGTTTCCATATTTGGAACCTAAGTGTTCTTCACTTTTTGGAGTTGGATCTTGAAGAGAAGTTGGTTAGGAACTTCTACGGGTTGCTTGTAGCGGATTGGAATGTAAGGATTTGGAGCTAAACTTTCTAAGGAGTGACTTTAAGTTCTTGGATATTTTTGGGCTTTTTGAGGTAATGAACTTTGTCCTCTGTGTGAAGTTGGATATTATATATGTTGGAAGTATATAAATGAGTATGTGATACATGGAAGGAAGATGGAAAAGATTTGGACCTTGTTAAGTTGCTAAAATGGAGAAATTGGCATGCTAGCCATTAAAATGGTAAGCATTATCTATTATCATTGTGATTAATAACAAAGTAACTATAACTTATATAAAGATTGGAATATAAGTTGGAAGATTAAAGAAGTAATTCCGGCATGCTAGCCGAAAATTGGATTAATTTGATTGTAGTAGTTGGCCAAGAACACCAACTAATGGACTAATGGACTGTATTTACATTTGACTGTATTTACTTTGGACTGTATTTACATTGGACTGTATTTACTTTGGACTAATGGACTATTTTTGTGTATTGTGGGGCAGAATTTTACACGTCCGGTTAGGCTTGTAATCCCCTTTAGTATTGTTGTATTATTGCGCCTTAAATGTGGCATGTTGGTTATTGAATTTCGGGCCTTGAAAAAGGTGGAAAAGTACGTAAAAACAGGGGAAGTGCTGCCCTATTTTCCGTAGAATAAGAGACGCTATACTTAGAAATATTCTACGAAGAAGTCTAGATGTTGATAGACGTGTTTGATTATTATAAGTTGATATTCTACGCGCGGCATATTCGACTTGGCAAAGTGGATTAGCTTAGGAGGTATGTGATTCCTCCTATCCTCTTGAGCATGATTGTTGTGAACTATATAGTACGGTAGACGTACGTGTGTTAAACAAATTTGGTTGTCTTTGGTTGGTTTAAAACATAAAGTGTTATAATAGCTTTATGGGAAGTTAGTTATAGCGACTTTATGAAGATAAAAGAATGGTGTCACGACCCGACCCCGGGCCCGCGACTGGTGCCCTACCTGGGCACCTTTACAGGTATACAACAGAGATAATCAACGGAACATACATAAACTTAACAGGAAAATAAATAATAGGTTAGCCGATAAGGCTACCTTCCTGGATACATAAACTACGTAACACCAAAAGCAGTTACCTCTTTTTTTTTTTACACAACCCAATCCACAAGATATGACTACAGAACTCTAAGAATTTTTGACATAACAACTATGACAGGACAGGGCCCCGCCATACCCCTGAATGTACATAAACCTACAACCTCAGGGAACCGTACCAAAAGACAAAGCCTCCGGAGAAATGGAGCTTTCCAAGAACTGAACAGTGATCCTAAGAGTGCGGATCAGCAAGCTATGTACCTCTACCTGTGGCATGACGCATGCCCAGAAGGAGAGTCGATCTGAAATATGTGGCGAAAATCAGAATGAAATCATCACAGTCTATATAAAGCTGGAGACATATATGATAACCAAAATAACAGTACACTGTGCCTTGCCAAAGTGAAAGTAATGAAAGTCAGTTTTACCTTTTAAAGACTATTTCAACACATGAACAATAGTCACACAGGGCTACGGACGCAAGCCCTCAATTATCATAGCGTGCCCGTGGAATCCCCCATCACTGCCGACAACCATAAGTGTAAAATATAACCATGTGTCGCGCCCGTGGCATCCCACCTCACTGTCGGCCTACACATATACAATGCATATATATATATATATATATATATCTCCTGCCTGTGGAATCCCACATCACTGCCGACAGCCTTAAGTGTAACATATAACCATGTGACGCGCCCGTGGCATCCCACCTCACTGTCGGCGTACACACATACAATATATATATATATATATATCTCATGCCCGTGGAATCCCTCATCTCGGGTACATGACTTCATGGAGAGCTAATCCATGGGGTAATAATCGTATATAACATGCCCGTGGAACCCCTCATCTCGGGTACATTTATTCATGGAGAGCTAATCCATGGAGTAATATTACTGTTACACCCCGTAAGTCCAGGACATGTATAAGAGAATGTACATAAGGAATCAAGACTTGAAAATTTGTACGAAAGAAAGAATTGTTTTTCCGACGGAAAATCTTCCGAACGTCGGAAAGGAAAAATGTTCGTTGTTGAGAATTGGATTCTCAAAATGCATTATTTGAAGAGTATGAAACATATTAACATTATGGAAATTTATTTTTTTACGGATTTGGTCACGCGGGCCCACGAGGGTTACGGAATTTTATGGATGAATGAGAGGGCGACACGTGGCACCTCCCCCACATGGTCTTGGACGAAATATACAAGGTTAGAATGGTCATTTGACCATTGTGGATGATAAGTCTTGCTAGCTTGATAATATTGACCAAGTCAACTTGTCCACTTGGCTAATTAATTAATGATCTTCATCCTAGCCACACATATGTGATTATCTTGACCCTTCATTGTGTTATATATACCAAACATGTGCAAGACTAGCTCTTCAACACTTAGAATTATTTCACACATCATTGTTCTTGCAAGTGAGCTCTCGGCAATGTCATTTTCCAACACAAAAAAATTTGAGTTTGTGGTTCTTTATTCACAAGACTTTAACCCAAGGTCCCTAAGGGTATTGTAAGGATATCTCAATAGAAATATTTCGGAAAAATGACGTTTTCACGTTAGTCGCAAGGCGAAAACCTAAGTCGTTTTCCTAGTTTTGGATTGGAAATGGAAGAGAAGTTGGTTGTGAACTTCTAAGGGCTTCAAATAGCGGATTGGAGCATAAAGGAAAGGAGCTAAGAATTGCTAAGGAGATAAAATTCCGGAAATAAAATTCCATAATTCTTAAATATTCCAAAAAGTCCGAATACCAAATCTGGGAATCCAATTCCCATTAACGAACCTTTTTCCTTCACAAAAACCGGAAACTTTTCCGTCGAAAAATCACATCCTTCTTCCTTTCCAATTTTTCTGTCGTATTCTCGTACGCACGTCCTCATATACATACTCTGGAACTACGGGGTGTAACATTCTTCCCCCCTTAGAAACATTCGTCCCGAATGTTCCTTCTAAGCCTCCAAACATACCTGTCGGTATAGTCTTCCCTATGCTTACGAAACCAATTATGCCACACATGGCCATAATACAACACACGCGCAAAACTCAATCCAAGCTAACGAGGAATCACCTCTAACGTGTATAACAACACAAAAACTTCCACCCATGGTCCAAAGGGTACTTCCATCTTCTTAACACACCTTAGCCTCTTTTCTTACTCGTCGTACCTTCCTCGCACACTCGAACTCTTCCTAGCATACTTACCACATTTCTGTCATTGCTTCAGTTTCCAAAATCTCTGGGTTACTATCTCCAACTTGGTCATCATTAACTGGGAACACTCTGGATGGATCTCCGATACTTTTCCGAATCATAGCAACATGAAAGACCGGACGTACTGCTTCCTACGTCGGACGGCAATTGTCACGACCCGACCCCGGAGCCGCGATTGGTGCCCTATCGGGGCACCCTGTCAGGTACACATAAGAGAATAGCAGCGGAACATACATAATACAAAATCTGTACAAGGTAAACATCACTAGCAAGCCGACAAGGCCGCCTTTCATAAAATAACTTAATCAAATGTGAACAGTACAACTAGTGCTTACAGCCCAAACCACAAACGTGACTACAGACCTCTAGGAATAACAACTGTGGCGGGACAGGGCCCCGCCATACCCCCTGAATGTACAAAAGTCTATAACCTCAGGGAATCATACCAAAAGACAAAGCCTCCGAAGGGATGGAGCTTTCCAGGAAATGAACAGTGGTCCTAAGAGTGCGGACCAGCAAGCTACGTATCTCGACCTGCGGCATGAACGCAGCCCGAAGGAGGTCGATAACAGTACCAAGTATGTGGCGAAAATACTGTAATAAAAACATAAGTCTGAAAACAAGCTAGGATCAGGGATGAGATCAAATTACCTTTTACTGTGCCTTACTAACAATAAGCACATCAATCATATACTACATGGCATGAAGAATAGGAAGCTCATAATCAAAATACAATGGAAGCGTACCCGTGGAATCCTTCATCACTGGCGGTACGTCCAAGTAACCTCATAACTGAACAATGGAAGCATACCCGTGGAATCCTTCATCACTGTCGGTATAACTGAACAATGGAAGCATACCCGTGGAATCCTTCATCACTGGCGGTACGTCCAAGTAACCTCATAACTGAACAATGGAAGCATACCCGTGGAATCCTTCATCACTGGCGGTATAACTGAACAATGGAAACATACCCGTGGAATCCTTCATCACTGGCGGTATAACTGAACAATGGAAACATACCCGTGGAATCTTTCATCACTGGCGGCATGTCCAAGTAAACTCATAACTGAACAATGGAAGCATACCCGTGGAATCCTTCATCACTGGCGGTACGTCCAAGTAAACTCATAACTGAACAATGGAAGCATACCCGTGGAATCGCCGTCATCAGGCGGCGCGTCAAGTAAACTCATAATCCCGAACAATGGAAGCATACGTGGAATCGCCGTCACTGGCGATGCGTCAAGTAAACTCATAATCGAACAATGGAAGCATGCGGTGGAATCCTTCATCACTGGCGGTACGTCCAAGTAAACTCATAACTGAACAATGGAAGCATACCCGTGGAATCCTTCATCACTGGCGGCACGTCCAAGTAACTCATAACTTCTTTAGGCTTTCATTAACATACAAAATGAATCTCATTTTCATGACCTTATTCAAGAAAAACCAACTCTTTAACCTTTCATAAAGTTATTATAACCAACTCCCCATAAAGCCGTTATACTAACTTTATGCTTTAAAGCTTTAGACGTTCATACTCTTTCATAAGGCCGTTACAACTAACCTCCCATAAGGCCGTTATAACTCCTTATGTTTCAAAAGATTTTGTTCTTTTTATTAACCAAGAGACTTATACTTCAAATCAACCTCACACAATTTCCGTAATACTTTTTCATGTCACAAAATCCTTATCTACCTTATTTAGGTTAAACCATTACTTAGGAATAAGTGGGTTAACTCTCTAACCCAACCAACTTAGACATTTTCTTAAAACAAGTCAAGTACAACAAATAGATTTACTTCATTTAAAACACGTACGTCTACCGTACTATATAGTTCAAACTACTCATGCTCAAGAGATAAGAAAGCTCCACATACCTCTTTGGTCAATCCACTTGCTAAGTCCAACTACCGCAAGTAGTATTTCAACCTATAATAACCATGATACGTTTATTAACCTCTAATCTTAATGTAGAACAATCCAAGTTCAAAGTCACTAGATTCTATGGAAAATTGGGCAGCATTTCCTTTGTTTCTACTCACTTTGCCACCTTTCTCAAGGCCGAAATTACCATCAAAACACCACATTTCTAGCATGCAATGATTCTAAGAGCATTATTCACTACCACAAGTTCTTTCTCCTAACATGCAACACTATAAACTAAATCTAAAGGAAGAATCATTACCTTGAAGTTTTTGCACAACTTATTCCAAATATTGCTATCTTCCTTGCCAAGAACACCACCACAACAATACCAACAAGCTAGTCACAAGCTTCCCTTTTGGTTCTTCAACTATTCAGATTTTCTTTTCTAAGGCTAGAATTTCTCTTGGGATTTTAGAGAGAAGGAGGAGCTAAATTAGAGAGAGAGAGAGAGGTTTGAAAGATGACCAAGTCTACAAGACTTGGTCAATATAAGCCATGCAAGCAAAATCAGATGGGGGGGGGACACTTGTCACCCTCCCATGGCCATTTTAAAAGAGAAAAATCAGATTTCCTAAGTTTTTCCGCCCAGAATCCCGCCTCGGCGCGGCCACGCTTCGGCGCGCGGCTGCAACTCTGCGGACCCTCGGATTTTCGGCGCGCGGCGCTTCCGTGGCGCGGCCATTGCATTTGCACGAAACGTATTTACGTCCATTGCGCCGAACTTGTAATTCTCATAACTTCCTACTCTGATGTCCTATCGACGAACGGTTGGTTGCGTTGGAATCTAGACTCAACGAACTACGCCCTGGGCCTTTGAAACACTTCGGATAAAGAAAGTATGTCCTACTCCTTAAATGATTCATTCCTTGGTTGTACTTGGATTGCCTAATATAGAATTTGTTCTATATACTTCCTTGATTTTACTTTGATGTTTTAATTGTAAGTTGTTATAATCCATTTCCTTAGTGAAGTTTGGATTCTCAAAAGTGAAAGTATTTTACTTAAAGTACATAGTGTTATACCCCGTAGTTCCAGGGTATGTAAGCGAGGACGTACGTACGAGAATACGACAGAAAGATTGGAAAGGAAGAAAGAGGCGATTTTTCCACGGAAAAGTTTCCGGTTTTTGTGAAGGAAAAAGGTTCGTTAATGGGAATTGGATTCCCATTTGGTATTCGGACTTCTGGAATATTAGAGAATTATGGAATTTTATTTTTGGAAATGGTCACGTGGGGCCCACGGAGAAATTTCTGGTTTTGTAGGCCCACTTTGTTTTGAGATTTTGGCCATTGTGGATATTTTGGAAGATGTTTTTGGGCCAATAGAAGGGTGACACGTGTCACCCGCCTAGGTGGCTTCGGAATGGCCTTTGTGCACAACACCGGTTAGAGTCGTTTTTAAACGAAACGTTTTACATAACTGCGAGGAAAATTCCGGCTATGTCTTTTCTTATTTTTGCGGATTTTTCCAGAAACGAAACATTTTGGACCAACGGGAGGGTGGCGTGTCACCTCACATTGGAAGCAAGTGGGCGCTTAGGGCGATTGGTGGGCAAGTTGTTGGTAGATATTTGTGTAGATATTTGTGAGGTTTTAAGGAGTAGGGGCTAGGGGCACTTGGGCATATCTTGGCCCTACACTTGCCTAGCACTTGGCTAGATCTTGGCCATTGGTTGGCCTTGGCTTGGCTATAAATACCCTCTAGGTTGAAGACTTCTTCATCCAAAATGCCTAAGTCTTGAGAGCCTTCCCCTCCCTTTCGTGAGGCCCTTGGCGAGAGTTCCCACAGTGGGGTAGGCCAGGGTAGCCACCCCCTCCTGTGGTGTGGCGTGGTAGGGTACCCACTGCCTAGTTTGTTTTCATATAATACCCCCCCCCCGCGTGGTAGAAATACTCGCAAAAGTAGTGGTATTATGCCCAAATTACCTGAGGCGTATACATTGTTGTATTCTAAGGTTATACCTATCTGAAAAGCCGTAAATACTATTATACTTCCGTCACTCCAAAACCGAAACCCTAGGAAAATCTCCATAGTCCGTTGGAGTGTTGTGTAGAAGTTGGTTAGAACTTCTAAGGGTGGTTTAGAGCGGGTTGGAGCGCTCGGAGTTGGAGCTAAACGATTGCCCAGGATCGACTTTATACTTGGATAATTATGGGCTTATCGAGGTAAATATCTTGTCCCCCTATTGTAATTGGATGTTACATGTTGTAGGAAATTATAGTTGAAGTTTACTATGTATATAACTGAACATAGCTTGTGGCAATGTCTTTGGACTTAAGCCTGAAGAAGCGAATCGAATTTTACATAGGATGTATTCTGATGAACTTGTGTAGTAGTACTGTGAAGTAGAATTGTACCCGTTCGGGTTAGATGTATAACCCCCTCTGGTTGGCTTGGTAGCCGGCCCCGTTAGAGGAGGAGATTTCTGTTTGTTGCGGGGAGAGTCTTTGCGAATTTTACGTAGAATGTTCTACGATGTTAATAAGCGCCTTGTGGCCTTATAGGTTGAAATGCTACGTGTGGAATGATCTACTTGGCTTAAGGAGTAGCCGACTGTTTGGAGCGTTTTGCTATTAGTCGATACTCGTCGCGAGGTATGTGAACCTCTTCCTATCTCTTCTAGCATGATATGTGTGAAATATGTAGTACGGTGAGCGTCACGTGTGCTAAATGTGTTTGAGTGGTTTAAAACATAAAGTGTTATAACGGCTTTATGGGAAGTTGGTTATATGACTTTATGTTAGTAAGAAAATACATGTGGTTTTAAAGGTAATCGATTTGAACTATAAGCGGCTTGTTATATGATAAGAAAGAACTTGAAGTATTTCAAAAGATTTTTGAATCATTTTGAAAGGAGAAGTAATACTTGGTGTTTGAAAACTTAAGAGTTATACTAGCTTTATGGGAAGTTAGGTATAACGGCTTAAGAATGCTTTCTTGATTTGGAAATCGAATGTGTATCGACAAACCAACTGCGGCGTTAATAAAAGGAAATGTTTTGAATAA
Organism: Przewalskia tangutica; assembly: GCA_029844215.1. Taxonomy (NCBI): domain Eukaryota; kingdom Viridiplantae; phylum Streptophyta; class Magnoliopsida; order Solanales; family Solanaceae; genus Przewalskia; species Przewalskia tangutica. The sequence goes on from CM056725.1 coordinate 75,377,632, forward strand.
TTAAGTATTATTAAAACGAGAAACTTCCATCTGCATAGAAGCTAAGATGAGACAAAATGATATTTCCTAGATCATGGTCATTGTAATAAGATTGTTATAAACAAGAATATCCTACTCACATAAGACTTATGTTTCTCAGTTGTTTAAAGGAATTATATTCTTAAATGAATAAGACTATGAATCTGAAACCTTTCTAAAATAAGAAGAAACGTGAACATTTGAAATTAGGCAAACTTGGGCGTTTGGAAAATAATGTTGTTACTTGATTTTACAAAGGTAAGAGTTTTAGTTTTCTTAAAAGGGCAATCACTCTATTTTATACTACGGGTATTGTGTGACTTATGTGAAAAAGCAGATCTTTTTTAAGATTTAATGTGTGAAGTACTTTGGGGATAGATGCGAACTTGTTAGTAGAAAGTACGCGTGTGAATAACTTGATTGTATTGGTTTGTGATAGCCTTGTAATACTTTCTTGTTGCTTTGATAAGTAAACGTGTTAGGATGCTACGTGTGTTAGTATCTTGTGATGTTTGTGTAAAGGGGTTTCCCTTGATTGTGCTTACTAACTATCAGTCGTTATGATAGTATTGTGGCATTCATCTCTTGAGGTGATTCCGGGGGTTAAGCTGCCCTCCGATGCGGGGTAGACTCAGGCGGTCTGGGACCATGATTCGAGAATACCTCATGCGGGTCCTGGGGGCCTATGCGGAGCTACGAGAGTTCCAGGTTAGTGTGCGTCCTTTATGGGCATGCGGTCCTTGTGGCCGCGACTCGAAAGTCGGGGCGATGCCGGAGTAGCTACCCTCGATGCGGGAATACCTCATGCGGGCGATGAGATTGGCCTATGCGGGCTGCGGGAAGTTCAGGACTAGACGCGCGCATTAGATCTGCGGGCAAGTGGCGGCTTTGATCATGTGACTGGCCAAGCATCTTATAATCTGATTCATGACCTTGTTGATGCGTAGGTGTTAGTAGTCGGCTATGCCTTCGTACTTACCCTGTACGGTTTTAGTTGGACACAGGTGGGACCTGGTGTTCATGTGTATTCCGTGGTGTTTTTCTATCATAGACTGCCGGCAGTGAGGAAGGTATTCCACGGGCATGATTGATGTTATGGGCTTGAGACCCATAGTTATATTGGAGTGATGACTTTGAGGCGTGAGTCCACGACTTGACACTGGCCTTATTTATGGTGAATCAGAGTTTGGTTATCATACATGTCTCGCTTTGTATAGACTACTATGATTTCATTTACTGATTTATTTATTTTGTTTGTTTCACATACTACATTTTTGTTATCTTGACCTCGCCGGCTGCGTTAAATGTCGCAGGTAAAGGTACACCAGTCATTGATCCTCGCTCTTAGGGTCACAGTTCAGCGTGTGGGAAAGCTCCGTTCTCCGGAGGCTTATCAGTGGTATAGTCCCCTGTTGTTGTAGGTGTTTACATTCAGGGGTATGGCGGGGCCCTGTCGCCATTTTGTCGTATCATTTCTTAGAAGTGCATGTAATCGTTGTGGGCGGGGTTTGTAAAAGGATTAAAGCTGTTCATGTTGGAAAAAGTTGTTATTTATATATATCTTAGAAAGACAAGTTTTTCTCAGTTATTGTTTCATATTTCATAAGATGTCTTGTATTGTTTTATGTTCCGTGATTACTGCGATGTTGTATCACTAGGGTGCCCGGTAAGGCACGATCCACGGGCCGGAATCGGTCGTGACAAAAGTGGTATCGAGCGATTAATCCTCGGAAAGTGTCTACAGACCGTATCGATGAAGTCTTGATTATCGGTGTGTTGTGCACCACGCCAATAATCGTGAGGCTATAGGATATTTAGGATTGGTTTCTATTCTTCTCACTCGAGGTCGTGCCTTAGAGCGTGTTTTAAGTTGGACCCTAAACGTATTTCTTTCCCTTATCGTTATGCCTCGCGTGGCAACCCGCCCGGGAGGCGAAGCGGCCAGGAGGCTGCGAGTAGAGTTCGGAGGGTTACGTGGGCACAGCCCAATTATCACCACGGATGGTGCTTCATTCGGGATTTCTGCGACGTCACTAGCCCGATAAAGTTTAGCACGGCGGCGGCGATTCCTACTGCGCCATGATATTTGAACGCCGGTTCCACGACGAGAGCAGAGAATATGGATCGAAAGAGGCAACCTGTTACTAGCTATGGATTTGGCTACCGCAGTGTATACCGATGTATCGCGAGTCTTGAGGACTATCTAAAGAGGTTGTGCAAGAGTAATTCTTGATTGGGCTTGAGCATGGCACGTATGCGGGCTTATGTCAGGCGCCGAAAAACGTAGATCGACGGGTTAACCAGGGCGGCGAGGAGAGGGCGAGCGGCGAGTCGCCGGTAACTTTCAAGGTGAGTATACCTTAAGTGCTATGTTCGATAGCGATGTGGTAGTTGTGATTAGAAATCATGGTGGGTTAACCGAGTAAGATTTTGGGGATAGAGAAGGTGTGAGCCTTAGAGTGTTATACGTCTGCACCTTAGAGGTAAGGCCATCTCGAGTAAAGGTGTAGTGTTATGCTTGATCCTCAGGAGTGCATTGTGCACGTGAGCTATGTTTGGGATAGGTCCCAAGTGGTATGAAATGAAAGAGGGTAGTTGAGCTAAGAAGACCCTAGGTTTTCGTAACATGTTTAGTAAAATTGTTCCTTCGGGAGATAGTATTTTGCGCGCTTGCCGGTCGGGTTGAGGCCGCGTTGCGGGTCAACGCGGCATGTTGGTGGTGGGAATGCGGTTGTGGTGGTCCCGCTTGTGGAAGGTCACGCGGGTGTTAGGCCCAAGTGTAGTTAACCAACAGTCTGAGTTCGTGGATGCGTTCGACCCGATGGTCGGTCGATGGGGCAGCCCATCGTGTTCTTGATCGGGCCGTTCACTCGGCGATGTTGTTTTATCGAAGGTTGTAAAGCTGCACGGGGTGCCTACCTTCACCTTATGGCGAACAGTGGAGCCAGTTACGGCTGTTTTGTTTACGGAAGTTTTACCGGAAGGGTTAAGGACTCGGTGAGTCTCGAATCGCATTCGCCCTCGGGCGGTGTGTGGATTTCGTGGGTATGGCGGGATTGTTTCGTAAGTATAGTAGTGAAGACTATCTTGCGCGTTCGTTTTGAGACTTAGAAGGAACATTCGGGACGAATGTTTCTAAGGAAGAATGTTATACCCGTAGTTCGTGGTATGGCGAGGGCGTGCGTGCGAGAATCGGCGAAAGATTGGAAAGGAAGAAAGAGGCGATTTTTCCACGGAAAAGTTTCCGGTTTTGTGAAGGAAAAAGGTTCGTTAATGGGAATTGGATTCCCAGTTTGGTATTCGGACTTCTGGAATATTAGAGAATTATTGAATTTTATTTTGGAAATGGTCACGTGGGGCCCACGGGAGAAATTCTGATTTTGTAGGCCCACTTTGTTTTGAGATTTTGGCCATTGTGGATATTTTGGAAGATGTTTTTGGGCCAATAGAAGGGTGACACGTGTCACCCCGCCTAGGTGGCTTAGCCGAATGGCCTTTGTGCACAACACCTTGTTAGAGTCGTTTTTCGGCGAAACGTTTACATAACTGCGAGGAAAATTCGGCTATGTCTTTTCTTATTTTTGCGGATTTTTCCGAAAGCGAACATTTTGGACCAACGGAGGGTGGCGTGTGTCACCCTCACATTGGAAACAAGTGGGCGCTTAGGGCCGATTGGTGGGCAAGTTGTTGGTAGATATTTGTGTAGATATTTGTGAGGTTTTAAGGAGTAGGGGCTAGGGGCACTTGGGCATATCTTGGCCTACACTTGCCTAGCACTTGGCTAGATCTTGGCCATTGGTTGGCCTTGGCTTGTCTATAAATACCCTCTAAGGTTGAAGACTTCTTCATCCAAAATGCCTAAGTCTTGAGCCTTCCTCCCGCGAGGCCCCTTGGCAGAGTTCCCCAGTGGGGTAGGCCGAGGTAGCCACCCCCTGCTTTGTGGTGTGTGGTAGGTACCCAGCCTAGTTTGTTTTCATATAATACCCCTCTTGGTAGAAATACTCTCAAAGTATTGTTATAATGCCCAAATTACCTTAGCCGTATACCTTGTTGTATTCTAAGGTTATACCTATACTGAAAAGCCCGTAAATACTATTATACTTCCCACACCACAAAAACGAAACCCTAGGAAAAATCTCCATATCAGATTGGGTGTGTGTGTAGGGGTTGAACTAGAAGGGTGGTTTAGAGCGGTGAGCGGCTGGAGTCGAGAGCTAAACGCTAACGATTGCCCGTGATCGACTTTATACTTGGATAATTATGGGCTTATCGAGGTAAATATCTTGTCCCTATTGTAATTGGATGTTACATGTTGTAGGAAATTATAGTTGAAGTTTACTATGTATATAATCAACATAGCTTGTGTGATGTCTTTGGACTTAAGCTGAAGAATCGAACCAGGCTGTTTTTACATAGGGTGTATTCTGATGAACTTGTGTAGTAGTACTGTGAAGTAGAATTGTACCCGTTCGGGTTAGATGTATAACCCCCTGGTTGGCTTGGTAGCCGGCCCCGTTAGAGGAGGAGATTTCTGTTTGCGGGGAAGGTCTTTGCGAATTTTACGTAGAATGTTCTACGATGTTAATAAAGCGCCGTGGCCTTATAGGTTGAAATGCTACGTGTGGAATGATCCACTTGGCTTAAGGAGTAGCCATTTGTTTGGAGCGTTTTGCTATTAGTCGATACTCGCGAGGTATGTGAACCTCTTCCTATCTCTTCTAGCATGATATGTGTGAACTATGTAATCGGTAGGCGTCGTGTGCTAAATGTGTTTGAGTGGTTTAAAACATAAAGTGTTATAACGGCTTTATGGGAAGTTGGTTATAACGACTTTATGTTAGTAAGAAAATACATGTGGTTTTAAAAGGTAATCGATTTGAACTATAAGCGGCTTGTTATATGATAAGAAAGAACTTGAAGTATTTCAAAAGATTTTGAATCATTTTGAAAGGAGAAGTAATACTTGGTGTTTGAAAACTTAAGAGTTATACTAGCTTTATGGGAAGTTAGGTATAACGGCTTAAGAATGCTTTCTTGATTTGGAAATCGGAATGTGTATCGACAAACCACTGCGGCGTTAATAAAGGAAATGTTTTGAATAATTAAGTATTATTAAAACCGGTAGAAACTTCCATCTGCATGAAGCTAAGATGAGACAAAATGATATTTCCTAGATCATGGTCTTTGTAATAAGATTGTTATAAACAAGAATATCCTACTCACATAAGACTTATGTTTCTCAGTTGTTTAAAAGGAATTATATTCTTAAGTGAATAAGACTATGAAGCTGAAACCTTTCTAAAATAAGAAACGTGAACATTTGAAATTAGGCAAACTTGGGCGTTTGGAAAATAATGTTGTTACTTGATTTTACAAAGGTAAGAGTTTTGGTTTTCTTAAAAGATGATCACTCTATTTTATACTACGGGTATTGTGTGACTTATGTGAAAGAAGCAGATCTTTTTAAGATTTAATGTGTGAAGTACTTTGGGGATAGATACGAACTTGTTAGTAGAAAGTACCTTGTGTGAATAACTTGATTGTATTGGTTTGTGATAGCCTTGTAATACTTTCTTGTTGCTTTGATAAGTAAACGTGTTAGGATGCTACGTGTGTTAGTATCTTGTGATGTTTGTGTAAAGGGTTTCCTGATTGTGCTTACTAACTATCGATCGTTATGATAGTATTGTGGCATTCATCTCTTGAGGTGATTCCGGTTAAGCCGCCTCCGTCTGCGGGGTAGACTTCGGTGATGCAGGACCATGATTCGAGAATACCTCATGCGGGTCTGAGGGCCTATGCGGAGCTACGAGTTCGTGTTAGTGTGCGTCCTTTATGGGCATGCGGTCGCGTGGCCATGCGGACTCGAAAGTCGGGGCGATGCCGGGAGTAGCTACCCTCGATGCGAGAATACCTCACGCGGGCGATGAGATTGGCCTATCGCGGGCTGCGGGAAGTTCGAGACTAGACGCGCACATTAGATACTGCGGGCAAGTGGCGGCTTTGATCATGTGACGATGCAGAGCAGATCTTATAATCTGATTCATGACCTTGTTAGTGCGTGGGTGTTAGTAGTCGGCTATGCCTTCGTGCCTTACCATACGGTTTTAGTTGGAACCAGTGGGACACGGTGTTCATGTGTATTCCGTGGTGTTTTTCTATCATGATCGCGGTGAGGAAGGTATTCCACGGCATGATTGATGTTATGGGCTTGAGACCCATAGTTATATCGAGTGATGACTTTGAGGCGTGAGTCACGACTTGACACGATCGCTTATTTATAGTGAATCGTAGTTTGGTTATCATACATGTCTCCCGCTTTGTATAGACTACTATGATTTCATTTCTGATTTATTTATTTTGTTTGTTTCACATACTCTGCACTGTTATCGACCTCCTTGAAGCTGCGTTCATCCGCAGTAAAGGTACACGATCATCGATCCTCGCTCTTAGGGTCACAATTCGGCGTGTGGGAAAGCTCCGTTCTCCGAGGCTTATCGATGGTATAGTCCTGTTGTTGTAGGTGTTTACATTCGTGGTATGGCGGGCCACCCCGCCATTTTTGTCGTATCATTTCTTAAGTGCATGAAATCTTGTTGTGGGCAGGGTTTGTAAAAAGGATTAAACTGTTCAGGTTGGCAAAAGTTGTTATTTATATAGATATGCAGAAAGGCAAGTTTTTCTCAGATTATTGTTTCATATTTCATAAGATGTCTTGTATTGTTTTATGTTCCGCTGATTACTCTGATGTTGTATCACTAGGGTGCCCGGGGTAAGGCACCAGTCACGGGCCCGGAATCGGGTCGTGACACATAGAGTCTTGAAAAGGAAGTGGTTTCCAAATCTTTTGGCTAGTGCCTTAGTTCCAAAACCTAAAGGTCGTTATAATGACTTTAGGGGAGTCAAAGGAGTGTTTTACTTAATTGTTTTAAAAGAGGAGAAATGACATGATTTAAGAGAAGTAACTTGTTTTAAAGGTGTGAGTTACTTGAGGTTTAAAAGTAGAAGAAACTTGATTTCTAAAGATTAAGAGACTTGAAGTATTTTGAAAGTTAAGAAACTTGATTTGTAAGTATGTGATACATGGTTTTAAAAGTGTAAGTCTCTTGGATATAAAAAGGAATGAATTGGTCTAAAACCATAAAGGGTTATAACGGCTTTATGGGAAGTTGGTTATAACGGTTTTATGGAAGGTTAAGAAAGTTGTCTATTTTGATTAATGGGCTTAAGTTGCCTAGATTGTGAAAATTTGAAGTTACTTGGTTTCAAGCTTTGAAATGAGTTTCTAAAAGTATAGTAAATTACTTTGAAAAATAGACACGCCTTGATACTACGAGTGTTAGTATCATGGGATTTTACATAAAAAGGAGTCTTTTGAAAAGAATGTATGTATGTAGTACTTTGGCTTGATAAAAGAGAATTATTCTATTTGTGCCTTGATAAGTACTTTGGCTTGATAAAAGAGAATTATTCTATTTGTGCCTTGATAAGTGCTTTGGCTTGTTAAATGAGAATTATTCTATTTGTGCCTTGATAAGTGCTTTGGCTTGTTAAATGAGAATTATTCTATTTGTGCCTTGATAAGTACTTTGTCTTGTTAAATGAGAATTATTCTATTGGTGCCTTGATAGTATTTTGGCTTGCTTGAATAAGTATTTCTCTTGGTTTATGTAAAAAGAAGGCATGGTAATTGTCTTGGTTTGTGTAAAGGCATAGTATTGTCTTGGTTTGTGTAAAAAGGAAAGGCATGATATTGTCTTGGTTTATGACAAAAATAAAGGCATGGTAATTGTCTTGATTTGTGTAAAGGCATGGTTTTGCCTTGGTTTGCTTGCATATGGGTTTCTAATATAGACATTCGTGCAAGTGCCATATCTCCACATCTCCGAGTCCTTCCATAAAGGGCCGGAAACTTGTTTCAAGGATACCATGGGTTAGCTCCCCATGGGGGTGAGTGGTACACACTCACGGCGGGTCGGTATTTGACTCGGGTGGGTTAAATTCCCGGATATATATAAGCCATGAATTAGCTATCCGTGATGCGAGTATCGTGTACCGATGACTCATTGCGGGTCCTCATGACCTAAGCGGGTGAAATAGTCCCTTGCGGGTGAAATAGTCCTATGATAGGTTGCATTATAACACAGAGGGTGGTTGACCCTGGCACTGGCACGACCTTCATGTTTTGAAAACGGTATTGATTTCATTAATGAAAGGGTGCAGTGTGGTTATGAATTAAAGTGGAACAGTAATTCTCATTGTTAAAGACATAACTTAAAAGATAAAAAGGATTACATTACTCTCATGATTGCAAGGTTCGGTGTGCTTACTGATGTTGTATTATATCATGGACTGCCGGCAGTGAGGAAGGATTCCACGGGCATGATTGATATTATGGGCGTGAGACCCATGGTTATATTTGAGTAATGACTTTGAGGGCATGCGTCCCTGACTTGATATGACTACTTATGTATTGTGTACTGTAGGTTGGCTATCATACATGTCTCCTGTTTTATTTAGACTGTTATGATTTCATTACGATTTCATCGTTTCACATACTTGGTACATTCTTCAGATCGACCTCTTCTCGCCGCGTTCATGCCGCAGTTTAGGTACGCAGATTTGGTGATCTGCAGTGTAGGACCGCCGTAGTTTTGGATAGCTCCATCTGTTCAGGAGTTTATCATTTTGGTATAGATCCTTCAGTACAGGCTTTTGTACAGTTATGGGTACGGCGGGGCCTTGTCCCGTCATGTTTCAGTAAAACTCTTAGAGGTCTGTATTCATATGTGGGATTGGACTCATGTACAGTGTAGTGTCTTTTGATTATGTATATTATATGGCAGCCTTGTCGGCTTTGCCCTTGCACGTATGTTGTTTTTTTTTTTTTAAAAAGGTGTTATTTATATTCCACAGTTTACTTGTGTCGTAGTAAGGTGCCCGGTAGGGCACCACGCCGCCGGGTTCGGGCGTGACAGAGTGGTATCGTGAGCGGGCCTCGGAATGTCTACAGACCGTGTCTAGTAGAGTCTTAATTATCGGTGTGTTGCGCGCCACACCCATAAACAGGAGGCTACAGGACATGTAGGAGTTGGTTTCTATTCTTCTCACTCTGAGATCGTGCCATAGAGCTGTGTTAGTAAGATAATTCCTCTCTGACATATTTTTGTGTTCTGGTATGCCTCCGAGAGGCAACAAATGCCTGAAGGCGCAAAGAGTAGCAGGAGCTACGATCGGACTCGAGAGTTGCTAGGGCTTATGCCGGGGTATACGGATGTTGTGCCGCGATCGGCGAAGTTCTTCTGCGCAGTGTTGAGGCCCCAAAGACGAGCCTCCAGTTTCTCAGTTAGGAGAAGACTATAGGGTCATGAGGGAAGCATTTATGTTATTGACCAAGATAGCGGTGCTACAGTTTCATCAGTAGGAGGTTATTCGGCCAGTATAGACAGATGTACAGAGGGTAGAGGGCCAATGCGGGAATCAGCGTAAAAGGGCCAGACCGGTTGGATATCCCAGTGAGTTTTTGAACGAGCAGCCTCAGCAGCGAGTGAGATATTCATCCCAGCCTACCCAGTACATACCCCCGCAGCTCACATGTGGGAGATTGGACCCCACAAGGTATTTAGGAGCCTGTCCGAGCTCCAGGAATCGTGGTTCTCAGAGGAGCAGAGGATTTTCTCGGTCGAGGCCACCTATTCCTCAGTGTTTCCGATGTAGTAAGTGTCATATGGGGAAATGTCGTTATGGCACATGTGTTTGTTTTTATTGTGTTCGTCCGGGCCATATACTGAGGGTATGTCCTTTTAGAAAGAGCACCGGTGAGGTGGCTCAGCCTATGAGGCCGATGGTTGATTCCCTTTCCTCCACAACTGTGGGTCCCCCAGGGCAGGGTGTTCAGATGTCAGCCAGCCGTGGTAGAGGTCAGGGTGGATTTTATAGTTCTGGCGGTCCTTCGAACCGCATAGATGATGTGACTACGGGGCAGGATCAGGAAGCGACATCGCATGGGGTTACAGGTATATCTCGATTCTTTTGAATCATACGTGTATTGATAGATTCAGATTTCGCCCTAGCATATATGTTTTCCCTTTGTTGCTAGCAGTTGTAAGTGATAGTACCCCCAGAGGTAGGGATACTTTGATTAGTAATGTGAACTGAGACTATAGTTGTGTAGGGTTCACAAGTTGTAGTTACCCTATAATAAGTGTAAGACCGATAGGGAAGGATGTACAGTAGAAATACTTCGGCCTATGTGTTGAACCTATAGTGAATAGGGGGATAGGGTAAGAAGTACCTTGAGATAAGAGAAAAATTTATTTCAGACTAAGAATGAGAAGTTAAGTATGACGATGAGTCGGGTTATGGACTCATTTCGGGTCAAACGGTAGTATGCAATGTGGTGATGTCAGTTGGATATGGCCCAGCTATGTGATAGGGTCACGAGGATGCAAGGCCCAAGTCTAGTTGATCGTTGTACGATTTTGTGGACGCGTTCCACCGGAACCAGGTCGTAAGGCCCTAGAGGAGCCTTAGCGGAAATTCAAATAGCGTAATGGCCAAATTTGGATAGTAACTCCAAGGATCGGAGAACAGAATCAATAATTGAAATTTTGTACGTATGCTCAGGTAAGTTTGGGAGTACGAGAAGGTATGATAACTAAGAAAAGGAAGGAACAAGGGTTAAGAGAACTATAGTGATCATAGTTATAAGTAATAAAGGTGCGTAGAGAAAATTCCTTTTAGGCCATGAGTGGAGGTTAATTGTAATGATACATATGCCTTAGGTTCAGTAACACTGTCCATAGGTTCTCGTGATTGAGATGATACTAGTATTAGAGTTTACACCGGTTGGTAAACTAAGCTAGGCAGACTATAGACTCATGTCCCAACTAGTTTAGTGACTAAGTGAGACAGAGAAGGGGGAGTAACACGGGGGAATATGTCAGTTAGCTGAGTAGGAGTCCGACTGAAGGATTCAGATAGTGATAGTCCCATGACCTAGATTACGACAGGGCCATCCCTTTATGCGGGGAAAAAGAAAGTAACCTCTAAAGATCTTGTTTTTGATAAGACAATAACCTTCGAGTTTTGGGAGAAGGGACCGCGGAAGGAAGGTCCATTATTATGTCTACGTATGTTATGTGGTGGGCATGTGTGGCATCGTTGGTCTTGTGGAGTATTGATTGTTAGGCATAGTATAGAGACTGTGCCAGAGTTTGTATAGCTTGACAACCGACTAAGAACATTCGGGGACGAATGTTTCTAAGGGGGGAAGAATGTTACACCCTGTAAGTCCAGGACATGTATAAGAGAATGTACGTAAGGAATCAAGACTTGAAAATTGGTACGAAAGAAAGAATTGTTTTTCCGACGGAAAATCTTCCGAACGTCGGAAAGGAAAAATGTTCGTTGTTGAGAATTGGATTCCCAAAATGCATTATTTGAAGAGTATGGAACTTATTAACATTATGGAAATTTATTTTTTTACGGATTTGGTCACGTGGGGCCCACCCGAGAAATTTTACGTTTTGCGGGGCCCACGAGGGTTACGGAATTTTATGGATGAATGAGAGGGCGACATGTGGCACCTCCCCCCACATGGTCTTGGACGAAATATACAAGGTTAGAATGGTCATTTGACCATTGTGTATGATAAGTCTTGCTAGATTGATAATATTGACCAAGTCAACTTGTCCACTTGGCTAATTAATTAATGATCTTCATCCTAGCCACACATATGTGATTATCTTGACCCTCCATTGTGTTATATATACCACACTAGAGCAAGACTAGCTCTTCAACACTTAGAATTATCTCACACATCATTGTTCTTGCAAGTGAGCTCTCGGCAATGTCATTTTCCCACACAAAAAATTTGAGTTTGTGGTTCTTTATTCACAAGACTTTAACCCAAGGTCCCTAAGGGTATTGTAAGGATATCTAAATAGAAATATTTCGGAAAAACAACGTTTTCACGTTAGTCGCAGGGCGAAAACCTAAGTCGTTTTCCTAGTTTTGGATTGGAAATGGAAGAGAAGTTGGTTGTGAACTTCTAAGGGCTTCAAATAGCGGATTGGAGCATAAAGGAAAGGAGCTAAGAATTTCTAAGGAGCGACTTTGAATCTTGGAATTTTTAAGGGCTTGTAAAGGTATAAATCTTGTCGTTTTAGCAATTAAAGTTTACTTATTGTTGTAGCTATGGATATTAGCAAGCATGAGGTATTTAGTATGAATTTTGATAAGTGTATTGGCTATTGGAACCCTAATTCGAAAACTAGCATGTTTAGCCTTAAGATTACAATTCAAGTTGTTTATTAGTTTAAGTCGTCACATGTTATATAAAGAAGAAATTATAGTTGTTGAAGTTTCCTATGACTATATAACATGTTAGACCTAAGAACTTGGATTGAAAAAGAATTGGAAAAGACTTAGTGTTGTTGTATATGTTGGCCTAGAATGGCTTGGTTATTAAACTACTTGGTATGAATTGTGGGGCGGAATTTTACATGTATTGTAAGGCGTGTAATCCCCTTTGATTGGTTGGTATGTTGAGCCTTAAATGTGGCATGTTTGGTTATTGAATTCGGCCTTGAAAAAGGTGGCAAAGTATGTAGAAACAAAGGAAGTGCTGCCCGATTTTCCGCAGAATAAGAGACCGTATACTTAGTATTATTCTACGTTAGAAGCTAGAAATTGATAGTCATGTTGTGGCCATTATAGGTTGACAATTCTACGTGTGGCGTATTCGACTTAGCTTGTGGATTAAGCCGAAAAGGTATGTGAACTATCTCCTCTTCTAGCATGATTCCTTAAGATAAAGAAAGTATGTCCTACCCCTTAAATGATCCATTCCTTGGTTGTACTTGGATTGCCTAATATAGAATTTGTTCTATATACTTCCTTGATTGTACTTTGATGTTTTAATTGTAAGTTGTTATAATCCATTTCCTTAGTGAAGTTTGGATTCTCAAAAGTGAAAGTATTTTACTTAAAATACATAGAGTCTTGAAAAGGAAGAGGTTTCCAAATCTTTTGGCTAGTTCCTTAGTTCCAAAACCTAAAGGTCGTTATAATGACTTTAGGGGAGTCAAATGAGTGTTTTACTTAATTGTTTTAAAAGAGGAGAAATGACATGATTTAAGAGAAGTAACTTGTTTTAAAGGTGTGAGTTACTTGAGGTTTAAAAGTAAAAGAAACTTGATTTCTAAAGATTAAGAGACTTGAAGTATTTTGAAAGTTAAGAAACTTGATTTGTAAGTATGTGATACTTCGTTTTAAAAGTGTAAGTCTCTTGGATATAAAAAGGAATTAATTGGTCTAAAACCATAAAGGGTTATAACGGCTTTATGGGAAGTTGGTTATAACGGCTTTATGGAAGGTTAAGAAAGTTGTCTATTTTGATTAATGGGCATAAGTTGCCTAGATTGTGAAAATTTGAAGTTACTTGGTTTCAAGCTTTGAAATGAGTTTTCTAAAAGTGTAGTAACTTACTTTGAAAAATAGACATGCCTTGATACTACGAGTGTTAGTATCTTGGGGTTTTACATAAAAAGGAGTCTTTTGAAAAGAATGTACGTACGTAGTACTTTGGCTTGTTTAAATGAGAATTTTTCCATTTGTGCCTTGATAGTACTTTGGCTTGTTTAAATGAGAATTATTCTATGTGCGCCTTGATAAGTACTTTGGCTTGCTTAAATAAGGATTTCTCTTGGTTTATGTAACAAGAAGGCATGGTATTGTCTTGGTTTGTGTAAAGGCATGGTATTGTCTTGGTTTGTGTAAAGGCATGGTATTGTCTTGGTTTGTGTAAAAAGGAAAGGCATGGTATTGTCTTGGTTTATGACAAAAAGAAAGGCATGGTAATTGTCTTGATTTGTGTAAAGGCATGGTTTTGTCTTGGTTTGCTTGCATATGGGTTGCTCATATAGACATTCGTGCAAGTGTCATATCTCCACATCTCCGCGTCCCTCCATAAAGGGTCGGCAACATGTTTCAAGGATACCATGGGTTAGCGCCCCATGAGGGTGAGTGGTACACACTCACGGCGGGTCGGTATTTGACTCGGGCGGGTTAAATTCTCGGGATATATATAAGCCATGGATTAGCTATCCGTGATGCGAGTATCGTGTACCGATGACTCATTGCGGGTCCACATGACCTAAGCGGGTGAAATAGTCCCTTGCGGGTGAAATAATCCTATGATAGGTTGCATTATAACACAGAGGGTGGTTGACCCTAGCACTGGCATGGCCTTCATGTTTTGAAATGGTAGTGATTTCATTAATGAAAGGGTGCAGTGTGTTTATGACTTAAAGTGGAACAGTTGATCTCATTGTTAAAAACATAACTTAAAAGATAAAAAGGATTGCATTACTCTCATGATTGCAAGGTTCAGTGTGCTTACTGATGTTATATTATATCATGGACTGCCGGCAGTGAGGAAGGATTCCACGGGCATGATTGATATTCTGGGCGTGAGACCCATGGTTATATTTGAGTAATGACTTTGAGGGCATGCGTCCCTGACTTGATATGACTGCTTATGTATTGTGTACTGTAGGTTGGCTATCATACATGTCTCTTGTTTGGTTTAGACTGTTATGATTTCATTACAGTATTCATTGTTTCACATACTTGGTACATTCTTCGCATCGACTCTTCGGGGCCGCTCATGCCGCAGTTTAGGTACGCAGCTTTGGTGATCTGCAGTGTAGGACCGCCGTAGTTTTGGATAGCTCCATCTGCTCGTGAGTTTATCATTTTGTATAGATCCTTCAAGACGCTTTTGTACGCATGGGTACGGCGGGGCCTTGTCCCGTCATGTTTCAAGATAAAACTCTTGAGGTCCGTATTCATATGTGGGATTAGACTCGTATGCAGTAGTGTCTTTTTATGTATATTATACGGTAGCCTTGTCGCTTTTCCCTCGCACGACGCTGGTTTTTTTTAAAAAAGACGTGTTATTTAAATTCGCAGCTTTACTTGTGTTGATAGTAGGCGGTGCCTGTGTAGGGCACCAACACCGCCCGGTTCGGGCGTGACAGAGTGGTATCGTGAGCCGCTCCTCGAATGTTTACGCACCGTGTCTAGTAGAGTCTTGATTATCGGTGTGTTGCGCGCCACACCCATAAACAGGAGGCTACAGGACATTTAGGAGTTGGTTTCTATTCTTCTCACTCTAAGATCGTTCCATAGAGCTGTGTTAGTAAGATAATTCCTCTCTGACGTATTTTTGTGTTACAGCTATGCCTCCAAGGAGGGCAACAGTCGCCCAGAAGGGCAAAGGAGTAGCAGGAGCTACCAATGCACTGCAGAGTTGATAGGGCTTATGTCCGGTATACCGAATGTTGTGCCGCAGCCGAAGTTCTTCTCAAGGCTAGGTTTTGAGGCCCCAGACTGCAGCCTCCAGTTTCTCGCCAGAGAAGACTATGTGGTCATGAGGAAGCAATTATGTTATTGACCAAGATAAGCGGTGATACGCCATCAGCAGGAGGTTATTTGGTCAAGACAGCAGTGTACAGAGGGTAGAGGCCAACGCGGAATCGCCAGAAGAGGCTAGACCGGTTGGTTATCCCTGAGTTGTTGGACGAGCAAATTTCAAGAATGAGTGAGATATTCGTCCCAGCCTACCCAGTACCTACCCCCGCTGCCCACAGGTGGGAGATTTGACCCCACCAGGTATTTAGGAGCCAGTCCGAGCTCCAGGGTTCGAAGTTCTCAGAGGAGTAGAGGATTTTCTCAGTCGAGGCCACTTATTCCTCAGTGTTTCCGATGTAGTAAGCGTCATTTGGGGAAATGCCATCATGGAACAGGTGTTTGTTTTTATTGTGGCCGTCCGGGCCATATACTGAGGGTATGTCCTTTTAGAAAGAGCACCGGTGAGGTGGCTCAGCCTATGAGGCCGATGGTTGATTCCCTTTCCTCCACAGTTATGCATCCCCCAGGGCAGTGTGTTCATATGTCAGCCATCCATGGTAGAGGTCAGGGTGGAGTTTATAGTTATGGCGGTCCTTCAAACCGCAGAGATGACGTGACTACTGGGCAGGATCAGGAGGCAACATCGCATAGGGTTTCAGGTATATTTCGATTCTTTTGAATCATATGTGCATTGATAGATTCAGATTTCGCCCTAGCGTATATGTTTTCCCTTTGTTGCTAGCAGTTGTAAAGTGATAGTACCCCCAGAGGTAGGGATACCTTGATTAGTAAAGTGAAAAGTTAAGAATGTTGACAAGAATGATAAAGTGAACTGAGACTATAGTTGTATAGGGTTCACAAGTTGTAATTACCCCATAATAGTGTGAAGACCGATAGAGAAGAATGTACAGTAGAAATACTTTGGCTTATGTGACGAACCTCTAGTGAATAGGGGGATAGGGTGAGAAGTACCTTGAGATAAGAGAGAAATTTATTCCAGACTAAGAATGAGAAGTTAAGTATGACGATGGGTCGGGTTATGGACTCATTTCGGGTCAACCGATAGTACGAAATGAGGTGATGTCAGTTGGATATGGTCCCTCTATGTGATAGGGTCACGAGGATGCCAAACCCAAGTTGGGTTAATCGTTGTACGAGTTGGTGGACGCGTTCCACCGGAATCAGGTCGTAAGGGTCGAGAAGAGCCTTAGCGGAAATTCCAGTAGCATAATGGCCAAGCTTGGATAGTAACTCCAAGGATCGGAGAACAGAACCAATAGTTAAAATTTTATACGTATACTAAGTAAGTTTGGGAGTACGAGAAAGTATGACAAGTAAGAAAAGGAAGGAACAAGGGTTAAGAGAACTATAGTGATTATAGTTATAAGTAATGAAGGTGCGTAGAGAAAATTCATTTTAGGCCATGAGTGAAGGTTATTTATGATGATACACACGCCTTAGGTTCAGTAACACTGTACATAGGTGCTCATGATTTAGATGTTACTAGTATTAGAGTTTACACCGGTTGGTAAACTAAGCTAGGCAGATTATAGGTTCATGTCCCAACTAGTTTGGTGACTAAGTGAGACAGAGAAGGGAAGTAACACGGGGGAACACGTCAGTTAGATGAGTGGTAGTCCGACTAAAGAATTCAGGTAGTGTTAGTCCCATGACTTAGAATACGACAGGACCATCCCTTTATGCGGGAAAAAAGAAAGTAACCTCTAAAGATCTTATTTTTGATAAGACAGTAACCTTCGAGTTTTGTGAGAAGGGGCCGCAGACGGAAGTTCCATTGATATGTTTACGTATGTTATATGGTGGTCATGTGTGGCATCGTTGGTCTTGTGGATTATTGATTGATAGGCATAGTATAGAGACTGTGCCGGAGTTTGTATAGCTTGAAAAACCGACTAAGAACATTCGGGGACGAATGTTTCTAAGGGGGGGAAGAATGTTACACACCGTAATTCCAGGACATGTATAAGAGAATAGACGCGAGAACACAAGACTTGAAAATTGGTACGACAGGAAGAATTGTTTTTCCGACGAAAAATCTTCCGAACGTCGGAAAGGAAAAATGTTCATTGATGAGAATTGGATTCTCAAAATGCATTATTTGAAGAATATGGAACTTATTAACTTTATGAAAATTTATTTTTACGGATCTGGTCATGTGGGGCCCACCCGAGGAATTTTACGTTTTGTGGGGCCCACGAGGGTTACGAAATTTTATGGACGAATGGGAGGGAGACATGTGGCACCCCCTCATATGGTCTTGGACGAAATATTTCATGGGTAAAATGGTCATTGACCATGGTAGATGAACAATTCTTTGAAGCTTGAGATTGTTGACTTGTCAACTTGTCCACTTGGCTAATTAATTAATGATCTTCATCCTAGCCACATATTTGTTATAATCTTGACCCTCCATTGTGTTATATATACACACTAGATGCAAGACTTGTCTTCAACACTTAGAAAATATTTCACATTGTTCTTGTTCCTTAAGTGTGCTCTCGGGTTCACCCTCATTCCCACAAGAAAATTTTGTAATTTTGTTCCATTATTCACAAGACTTTAACCCAAGGTCCCTAAGGGTATTGTAAGGATATCTCAATAGAAAGATTTCGAAAAAACGACGTTTTCACGTTAGTCGCAAGGCAAAAACCTAAGTCGATTTCCTAGTTTTGGATTGGAAATGGAAGAGAAGTTGGTTGTGAACTTCTAAGGGCTTCAAATAGCGGATTGGAGCGTAAAGGAAATGAGCTAAGAATTGCTAAGGAGCAACTTTGAATCTTGGAAATTTTAAGGGCTTGTAAAGGTATAAATCTTATCGTTTTAGCAATTAAAGATTACGTATCATTGTAGTTATGGATATTAGCAAGCATGAGGTATTTAGTATGAAGTTTGATAAGTGTATTGGTTATTGGAACCCTAATCCGAAAACTAGCATGTTTAGCCTTAAGATTACAATTCAAATTGATTATTTGTATAAGTCGTCACATGTTATATAAAGAAGGAAATTGTAGTTGTTGAAGTTGTCTATGACTATATAACATGTTATACCTAAGAACTTGGATTGAAAAAGAATTTGGAAAGGACTTGTGTTGTTGTATAAGTTAGCCGAGAAATGGCTTTGGATATTAAACTACTTCGTATGAATTGTGGGGCAGAATTTTACATGTATTGTAAGGCGTGTAATCCCCTTTGATTGGTTGTTGTATTGAGCCTTAAATGTGGCATGTTGGTTATTGATTATCGGGCCTTGAAAAAGGTGGAAAAGTATGTAGAAACAAAGGAGGTCTTCAATTTTACAGAGAATAAGAGACCGTATACTTAGTATTATTCTACGTTAGAAGCTAGAAATTGATAGTCATGTTGTGACCATTATAGGTTGACAATTCTACGTGCGGCGTATTCGAATTAGCTTGCGGATTAAGCCGAAAAGGTATGTGAACTATCTCTTTTTCTAGCATGATTCCTTATGGTAAAGAAAGTATGTCCTACTCCTTAAGTAATCCACTCCTTGATTGTACTTGGATTGCCTAATATAGAAGTTGTTCTATATACTCCCTTGATTGTACTTTGGATGATTAATTTGTAAGTTGTTATAATCCATTTCCTTAATGAAGTTTGGATTCTCAAAAGTGAAAGTATTTTACTTAAAGTACATAGAGTCTTGAAAAGGAAGTGGTTTCCAAATCTTTTGGCTAGTGCCTTAGTTCCAAAACCTAAGGGTCGTTATAATGACTTTAGGGGAGTCAAATGAGTGATTTACTTAATAGTTTTAAAAGAGGAGAAATGACATGATTTAAGAGAAGTAACTTTTTTTAAAAGTGTGAGTTACTTGAGGTTTAAAAGTAGAAGAAACTTGATTTCTAAATATTAAGAGACTTGAAGTATTTTGAAAGTTAAGAAACTTGATTTGTAAGTATGTGATACTTGGTTTTAAAAGTATAAGTCTCTTGGTTATAAAAGGAATGAATATGTCTAAAACCATAAAGGGTTATAACGGCTTTATGGGAAGTTGGTTATAACGGCTTATTGGAAGGTTAAGAAAGTTGTCTATTTTGATTAATGGGCATAAGTTGCCTAGATTGTGAAAATTTTAAGTTACTTGGTTTCAAGCTTTGAAATGAGTTTTCTAAAAGTGTAGTAACTTACTTTGAAAAATAGACATGCCTTGATACTACGGGTGTTAGTATCTTGGGGTTTTACATAAAAAAAAGTCTTTTGAAAAGAATGTACGTACGTAGTACTTTGGCTTGTTTAAATGAGAATTTTTCCATTTGTGCCTTGATAGTACTTTGGCTTGTTTAAATGAGAATTATTCTATGTGTGCCTTGATAAGTACTTTGGCTTGCTTAAATAAGGATTTCTCTTGGTTTATGTAACAAGAAGGCATGGTATTGTCTTGGTTTGTGTAAAGGCATGGTATTGTCTTGGTTTGTGTAAAAAGGAAAGGCATGGTATTGTCTTGGTTTATGACAAAAAGAAAGGCATAGTAATTGTCTTGATTTGTGTAAATGCATGGTTTTGTCTTGGTTTGCTTGCATATGGGTTGCTCATATAGACATTCGTGCAAGTGTCATATCTCCACATCTCCGCGTCCCTCCATAAAGGGACGGCAACTTGTTTCAAGGATACCATGGGTTAGCTCCCCATGGGGGTGAGTGGTCACACTCACGGCGGGTCGGTATTTGACTCGAGCGGGTTAAATTCCCGAGATATATATAAGCCATGGATTAGCTATCCGTGATGCGAGTATCGTGTACCGATGACTCATTGCGGGTCCACATGACCTAAGCGGGTGAAATAGTCCCTTGCGGGTGAAATAGTCCTATGATAGGTTGCATTATAACACAGAGAGTGGTTGACCCTGGCACTGGCACGGCCTTCATGTTTTTGAAATGGTAGTGATTTCATTAATAAAAGGGTGCAGTGTGTTTATGACTTAAAGTGGAACAATTGATCTCATTGTTAAAAACATAACTTAAAAGATAAAAAGGATTGCATTACTCTCATGATTGCAAGGTTCAGTGTGCTTACTGATGTTATATTATATCATGGATTGCCGGCAGTGAGGAAGGATTCCTCGGGCATGATTGATATTTTGGGCGTGAGACCCATGGTTATATTTGAGTAATGACTTTGGAGGCACGCGCCCCGACTTGATATGATCGCTTATGTATCAGGTAATCGTAGGTTGGCTATCATAAATGTCTCCTGTTTTGTTTAGACTGTTATGATTTCATTACAGTATTCATTGTTTCACATACTTGGTACATTCTTCAGATCGACCTCTTCGGGGCCGTTCATGTCGCAGGTTTAGGTACGCAGTTTGGTGATTTGCAGGTGTAGGACCCTGCTCAGAGTTTTTGGATAGCTCCATCTATTCAGGAGTTTATCATTTTTGGTATAGATCCTTCAGTACGGGCTTTTGTACAGTTATGGGTACGGCGTGGCCTTGTCCCATCATGTTTCAGTAAAACTCTTAGAGGTCTGTATTCATATGTGGATGGACTCACGTACATGCAGTAAGGTCTTTTGTTTATGTATATTATATGGCAGCCTTGTCGGCTTTACCATTGCACGCACGTTGGTTTTAAAAAAAAAAGGTGTTATTTAAATTCCGCAGTTTACTTGTGTTGATAAGCAGGCGGTTCCCGTGTAGGCACCGCCACGCCCGGTTCGGCGTGACAAATGATACATGATGGATCTGTTAGCTATGCCTTCGTACTTGCCCCGGTCAGTTCTATAGCATAGTTGGTACGGTAGGCTCTGGTAGATAGCTTAAGATACTTGCCCCGGTCATATCTCGTAGCGGCAGGCTGGATCTGGTAGCTGGCTTTCATACTTTCCCCGGTCAGTTGATGATGCAGGCTGGATCTGGTAGCTATGTCTTCCTACTTGCCCCGCCGCTTTATGACGCAGATCGATCCGTAGTTGGCTCTTCTACTTGGCCCAGACGGTTTTATGACACAGCGGACTCGTGTTCATGTGTACTTTTGGTGTTATATTATATCATGCATCGCCCAAGAGGAAGGAGTTCCACGGGCATGATTAATATTGTGGGAGTGAGGCCCATGGTTACATTTTGAGTGATGACTTTGAGGGCATGAGTCCCTGACTTGACATGACTGCTTATATATTGTATATTGTAGTTTGGTTATCATACATATCTCCTATTTTATATAGACTGTTATGATTTCATTACGATTTTCGGGCCACATAATCGTACCGCCAGATCGACCTCCTTCTGGGCCGCTCATGCCGCAGTAGAGGTACACCGGTTGTTGATCCTCGCCATGTGATCACTGCTCACAGATTGGAAGCTCCGTTTCTCTGGAGGCTTATCTTTTCGTATGGTTCCCTGAGATTATAGGCTCTTGTACATTCAGGGGTATGGCGGGGCCCTGTCCCGTCATAGTTGTAATAAAAATTCTTAGAGGTCTGTAGTACTGTTGTGAGTTGGGCTTGTAAATGATAATTGTTCGGGTTTTATATATATATGCAGAAAGGTGACCGTTTTGGTTAGCCTGTTTCTTGTATTATATTGTTCCATGTCTATGAGTTTTATTTCCGCTGATTTTCTCTGATGTATTATCACTAGGGTGCCCGGGGTAAGGCACCAGTCGCGGGCCCGAGGTCGGGTCGTGACAAAAGTGGTATCAGAGCAGTTAATCCTCGGAATGTGTTTACAGACCGTATCTAGTAGAGTCTTGATTATCGGCGTGTTGTGCACCAAACCTATAATCAGGAGGCTACAGGATATTTAGGATTGATTTCCATTCTTCTCACTCTGAGATCGTGCGATAGAGCTGTGTTATAAGTTGGACTCCCTCTGACGTATTCTTATATACCAGTTATGCCTCCACGCAAGGCAACCAGGGCCCAAAAGGGCAAGGCAGCAGAGGGAGCTGCTAGTTGAACAAAGAGGGTTACGAGGGCACAGGCCCAGTCTTTACCTGAGGTAGTGCTTCAGACGGCGAGTTCTACAACGCCGCCACCCTGCAGAGTTTAAAAGCATGCGTCTCAATCGAGGCCATGATATCTCGAGCCTCGGCCCACACCAGAACAGAGGATATGGGTTACAAGGAGATGGCCCAGTTACTAGCTAGGATTGTGGCAAGGCATAAGGATTGACGGGAGCCGGTGGTACCGGTGGTGCACCCCA
This sequence comes from Przewalskia tangutica, assembly GCA_029844215.1. NCBI lineage: Eukaryota > Viridiplantae > Streptophyta > Magnoliopsida > Solanales > Solanaceae > Przewalskia > Przewalskia tangutica. Next base: position 75,400,247 of record CM056725.1, read on the forward strand.
GAACCGATAGTTTGAGGCGTCGGGACTAGATGATTATGTCTTAAGTGTTCTGTTCGGATATTATTGTGTTAAATTGTGATTTAGAAAGATTGGTTAGTAAAAAGGTAAGTTTGGGGACGTGACAATTGTGAACCTTAGAATTTATAACAGTTGAGACCTTAGATACAAGGCCGTCCTGAGTAAAAGATTTTACGGTTGATATTGATCGAAGTACATTATATACATTGGAGTGTATTTGAGTGATAATTCCATGGGTTGTGTGGAATGAAGGTGGGTAGTTAAGGTAAGGAGACCACTAGGTTTTCATGACGTGAATAGTAAGATTCTTCCGGACCAGGAACAAGAGTTTGGTACGAAATGGGCCTGCCGAGGTCGATCGCGTCAACCCAAGCCGGAATGAGGTGGGGTCCGCTTTAGGTGGTCCCACCGGGTAATAAGTCACGAGGTTCAAGGCACAAGTCCGATTTATCGTTGTAGATCGTTCGTGGATGCGCTCCACCGTAATCGCCCGGAAAGGCCGAGAATGGCCTTAAAAGGAAATTGAAGCTAGTGAGATGACCAAGTTTGGAGGTGGTAACTCCAAGGTTTTGGAAACTAAAGCGATAACTGAAGTGTGGTATGTGTACTAGAGGGAGTTCGGTTGTACGAGGAGAGTACGACGAGTAAGAAAATGAGCGAGCAGGTGTTAAAAGGACGAGAGTGACTGAATATATGGATGTGATTCCTTGTTGGCTTGGATTTATGTATATGCGCGTGTGTTATATTATGGCTATGAAGGGCATAATTGATTTGAGTAGGGTATAGTTAAGAGGAACTATGCTGATATCTGTCTTGATTGAGCGTTGAAGGAACATTCGGGACGAATATTTCTAAGGGGGGAAGAATGTTACACCCCGTAGTTCCAGGGTATGTATGTGAGGATGTACGTTTTACACCCCGTAAGCCAGGTCATGCTATGAGAACGTACGACAGGAGTTAAGATTTAAAATTTTAGAAAGATAGGTTGTCAGAATGATTCGGACAGGTTTTATTCAACTTTGGAGCGGCATATCTCCTAGTTCATCCAGAGTTTGTAGGTGTTTCTAAGGCCTAGCATGTAGCTCATTGAGTCTGGTTTCCAACGCAACTAACCGTTCGTCGATAGGACATCGGAGTAGAAAGTTATGGAAGTTACAAGTTCAATGCGCAGTCGGACAGAAAAATATCTCGGTCAGGGGCCACAGCGCCGTGGCGCCGGGAAGCAGGGCCATGGCGCCGGAAGTTCTGTGGGGTCGCTGAGGTTTCAGCGCCGCGGCGCCGAGGCGGGTTCTGCGAGGTTAAGTGGAAAAATCTGAACTGTTTTATTTTAAAAAAAGGCCATGGGAGGGTGACAAGTGTCCCCCCCCCCATCTGATTTTGCATGTACTATTTATTGACCAAGTCTTGAAGACTTGGTTATTCTTCAAGCTCTTCTCTCTCTCTAAAAATTAGAAGCTCTTCCTTCTCTCTAGAAAATCAAGAGGAAATCAAGGCTTGAGAAAAATCTGAAAAGTGTGGCAAGAAGGAAACTTGTTGGCAAGCTTGTAGGAGTTATTGTGGTGGTGTTTGTGGAAAGGAGGCTAGTGAAATTGTTGGATTAATTTGGCTAAAGCTCTAAGGTAACAATTCTTTCTCTCGTTGCTAGTTTTGGTGTTGCATGTGAAGAATAAAGAACTTGTAGTGGTAAATATTGCTCTTAGATACATTGCATGCAAGAAATATGGTTTGGATATGAAAGGATTGGATAAGAAGGTTATGTAAGCATGTTGTAGCCAAAATACTACCTTAAACTTGTTAAGTTAATTGTTATGCATTGTGGGGAAGAATTTTACACATCCAAGATTAAGTGTGTAATCCCCTTTGTATTGGTTGGATTGTTGGGCCTTAAAAGTAGCGTTTGGATGTTGAATTCGGCCTTGAGAAAGGTGGCAAAGTATGTAGAAACAAAGGAAATGCTGTCCGATTTTCCATAGGATTTAGTGACTTTGCACTTGGAAAATTCTATGTTGAAGCTAGAGGTTAATAAACGTGTTATGGTCTTTATATGTTGACGTACTACGTGCAGTATATTGGACTTAGCAAGTGGATTGGCCGGAGAGGTATGTGGAACTTTCATATCTCTTGAGCATGAGTAGTTATAACTGTATAAGTACGATAGACGTACGTGATTTAAATAACGTAAATCCTTTGGTATACTTAAACTATTTTTAAAGAATGTCTAAGTTGGTTGAGTTAGAGAGTTAACTCACTTGTTCTTGAGGAATGGTCTATTCTAATAAGGTAGACAAAGATTTCTTGACAGGAAAAAGTATTTTGAAAATTGTGTAAACTGATTTGAAGTATAAGTCTCTTGGTTAATAAAAGAAGGAAATTATTTGAGATATAAGGAGTTATAACGGCTTTATGGGAAGTTAGTTATAACGGCCTTATGAAAGGATAAGAATGTCTTAATTTCTAAAGCATAAAGTTAGTATAACGGCTTTATGGGGAGTTGGTTATAATAACTTTATGGAAGGTTAAAGGGATGGTTTTCTTGAGTAGGGTAAACAAAGATGAAAGAATCGAAATTACGTAGGGCAATTTGATTTAAAGGCATAAATTTTCTTAGAGAGTAAAATGGGATTTTTTTTATGTGAAAAAGGGATCTTTTGAAAGAGTAGAAGTACATAGTACTTCGGGTTAAATTCTCCGGATTTGATTAAGCAATAAGAAGGTGCCTTAAGGTCAAAAATGAGATTCATTTTGTAGATTAATGAAAGTCTAAAGAAGTTATGAAAGTACTTGGACGTACCGACAGTGAGGTGGGATTCCACGAGTATGCACCTTGGACATGCTTACGATGAGGGATTCCGAGGCATGCAGTATGAGGTTACCTGGACATACCGACAGTGATGTGGGATTCCACGGGTATGCTTCCATGGTCATAGTATGAGCTTACTTGGGCGTACCGACAGTGAGGTGGGATTCCACGGGTATGCACCTCGGACATGCTTACGATGAGAAATTCCGAGGCATGCAGTATGAGGTTACCTGGACATACCGACAGTGATGTGGGATTCCACGGGTATGCTTCCATTATGGTTGTGACATTTGTATATTCCGTGGATTTGCTACCCACGATGCGAAGAATACCTCATGCGAGTCCGTAGGGCTTATGCGGGTGAAATAGTCCCATGCGGGTGAGTACAGCCTATGCGAGGAATACCTCACGCGGTCCACATGACCCACGCGGGTGAAATAGTCCCGTGAGTAGGAGTGCTTAATGATATCGCGGGCGGATGACCTCGCTTTGATCACGAGCTTCCTATTTTTTACGCAAAGATAGTATATGCTTGATATTCTCATTATTAGTAAGGCACAATGTTCTCAGAAATTGATTATCATACATGTCTCCGGCTATTTTAGACTTACGAGGTATTTTCAGATTTTCCGTTCGCATACTTAGTACATATCAGGTAATCGACCCCTTCCTCGGGCCGCTTCTGCCGCAGTAGGGGTAAGCAGGTGGTGGATCCTCATTCTTAGGATCACTGGTCTGGTGTCAGAAGCTCCATTCCTCCGGAGGCTTATTTTGTTGGTACGATTTTTCCCTGATGCTATAGGCATTATGTACATTCAGGGGTATGGCGGGACCCTTTCCCGCCACATTTGTTATTCCTAGAGGTCTGTAGTCACGTTTTGTGGTTTGGGCTGTAAGAACAAAGTTGTACTGTTTTACTTTTGTTAAGTATAATCTATGAAAGATGGCCTTGTCGGCTAGCCAGTGATGTTACTATATATAGGTTTATGTGTTATGTATGTTCCGCTGCTATTCTCTGATGTATACCTGACGGTGCAACCTAGGGCACGCCGCGCCCCGGCCTGGTCGTGACAAAAGTTGTATCGAGCGCTTAGTCCTCGGAAAGTGTCTGCTGCATCGCGTTTGCAGTAGTCTTGATTATCGCGTGTTGTGCACCACATCTATAATCGTGAGGTCGCAGGGCATTTAGGATTGGTTTCCATTCTCTCTCTCGAGATCGCAAGAGAGTCGCCTTACTAGGTTGAATCCTCTCCGACCTCTTCTTATGTACCAGTTATGCCTCCACGCAAGGCAACCAGAGCCCGAAGCGGCAAGGCACCGAGGAGCCGCAAGTAGACGCAGAGGTTACGAGGCACGTGCCCGATCCTACCGTAGATGATGTTTCGGGCGGCGAGTTCCACCACGTCGCCAGCCTCAGCGGAGTTCGAGGCAGCAGCAGCGCCATCGAGATCGCGGTACCGAGCCTCCAGCCCACACCGGGGCAAAGTATAGGGATTACGAGAGCGATCGTTGTTGACTAGCATTATGGCAGGCATCACCGCCGTGAGCCGTGCTAACCCTGTGAGCCGGGGCTTTAAGGATTCGGACTTTCGAGTTGTAATCCACCCGAGTTCTATGGTCGAGGTCCGAGGAGGATCCTCGTGAATTCATTCGGCAAAGCGCGGACTATGTAGTGCTTAGGCCTCGTAGACGAGTCCGCAGTGTTAGATTCTTATCGGTTACGTGATATTGCGCTGAATTGGTTCGAGGCGCGGTGTTGTCTAGAGGTGGTGCTCCTCCACCGTTTGGGATGAGTTCACTAAGCCTTCCTGGTCACTTTTTGTCTCCTCGAGACGGCGAGAACCCGCTGATAGGTTCTGGCATCGAGACGAACGGGAGTACCATCGTGAGTACAACCCGAGTTTGATTCATTAGCCATGTATGCGCCACTATTGTGGCGGACATGGCGGACAGAGTTCACCGCTATGTGATGGGGCTAGACCGTTATATGGTTACTGCATGTCTGGGAGTGGCTCTTCAACCAGGTATGGATATTGCCAGATGCAGCGTATGCACGAGGATCGAGGACAGGAGAGTGAGGGCTGGGCCAGTTCCAAACCAAGAGGCCAGACGACAGGATTTCGTGGATAGCTTTCGGTGGATACCAAGCAGCAGTCGGGTCTGGTCTACATTTTCGCCGATGCAGAGTGCCCCTTCCCGGTCTTACGGCTGGTGGTTTGACCGCCGGGGATATTCGGGAGCAGGTCAAGGCTCTAGGGCGGCAGGTTCACAGGTGTCCGAAGATAGTAGCCAAGGGAGGCCACCTTTGCCTCGGTGTGGTCACTGTGGTAGATCTCATTTTGGGGAGTGTCGGACTAGGTCGACAAATTGTTATGCTTGCGGCCAACAGGGCCATTTGGCTAGAGATTGTCCGACCAGAGGTGACACTAGTGGGATGGCGCAGTCTATTAGATCAGGTGCGGGTTCTTCACCTTCAATGGCTATGCAGGATGTTCATGCACCGGCAAGACGCGGCAGAGGTCGTGGTAGCAGTTCCCAGATTTAGCGGTCCTTTGACCCGCCTATGTGATGTTAGGTATATCTTTGACCCTTTAGAGATTAGTATGCATGATAGGATTGTTGTATGATTTATTGTCATGAACGGAGGATATTAAGACTATGTACATGTGATAGAATAAATTGGTAGGTACGAACAGGCAATCCTGTTAGGCCGTGAATGGGAGTAAGTGGTGATGGTTCACACTTTGGGTTCGTTTTCCTGTTTGACTTACGATGAATGGATATGCGTGTGCGATACCTTAAGGTCACAAGTGGCATTATAAGGGCCCCATTAAGTGTAGAGTACGAGGATGTACCGAGGAATATTAGATTGGCTCCAAAAGAAAATTCGGGGATGAATGTTTCTAAGGGGGGGAGAATGTTACACCCCGTAAGACAGGTCATGCTATGAGAACGTACGACAGGAGTTAAGATTTAAAATTTTAGAAAGATAGGTTGTCAGAATGATTCGGACAGGTTTTAGTCAAATTAAGAGCGGCATATCTCCTAGTTCATCCAGAGTTTGTAGGTGTATCTAAGGCCTAGCATGTAGTTCGTTGAGTCTGGTTTCCAACGCAACAAATCGTTCGTCGATAGGACATCGGAGTAGAAAGTTATGGAAGTTACAAGTTCAGTGCGCAGTCGGACATAAAAATATCTCGGTCAGGGGCCACAGCGCCGCGGCGCCGGAAGTTCTGTGGGGTCGCGGAGGTTTCAGTGCCGCGGCGCCGAGGCGGGTTCTGCGAGGTTAAGTGGAAAAATCTGAACTGTTTTGTTTTAAAAAAAGGCCATTGGAGGGTGAAAAGTGTCCCCCCATCTGATTTTGCATGTACTATTTATTGACCAAGTCTTGAAGACTTGGTCATTCTTCAAGCTCTTCTCTCTCTCTAAAAATTAGAAGCTCTTCCTTCTCTCTAGAAAATCAAGAGGAAATCAAGGCTTGAGAAAAATTTGAAAAGTGTGGCAAGAAGGAAACTTATTGGCAAGATTGTAGGAGTTATTGTGGTGGTGTTTGTGGAAAGGAGGCTAGTGAAATTTTTGGATTAATTTGGCTAAAGCTCTAAGGTAACAATTATTTCTCTTGTTGCTAGTTTTGGTGTTGCATGTGAAGAATAAAGAACTTGTAGTGGTAAATATTGCTCTTAGATACATTTCATGCAAGAAATATGGTTTGAATATGAAAGGATTGGATAAGAAGGTTATATAAGCATGTTGTAGCCAAAATACTACCTTAAACTTGTTAAGTTAATTGTTATGCATTGTGGGGCAGAATTTTACACATCCAAGATTAGGTGTGTAATCCCCTTTGTATTGGTTGGATTGTTGGGCCTTAAAAGTGGCGTTTGGATGTTGAATTCGGCCTTGAGAAAGGTGGCAAAGTATGTAGAAACAAAGGAAATGCTGTCCGATTTTCCATAGGATTTAGTGACTTTGCACTTGGAAAATTCTATGTTGAAGCTAGAGGTTAATAAACGTATTATGGTCATTATAGGTTGACGTACTATGTGCGGTATATTGGACTTAGCAAGTGGATTGGCCGGAGAGGTATGTGGAACTTTCCTATCTCTTGAGCATGAGTAGTTATTACTGTATAAGTACGGTAGACGTACGTGATTTAAATAAAGTAAATCCTTTGGTATACTTAAACTATTTTTAAAGAATGTCTAAGTTGGTTGAGTTAGAGAGTTAACTCACTTGTTCTTGAGGAATGGTCTATTCTAATAAGGTAGACAAGGATTTCTTGACAGGAAAAAGTATTTTGAAAATTGTGTAAACTGATTTGAAGTATAAGTCTCTAGGTTAATAAAAGAAGGAAATTATTTGAGATATAAGGAGTTATAACGGCTTTATGGGAAGTTAGTTATAACGGCCTTATGAAAGGATAAGAATGTCTTAATTTCTAAAGCATAAAGTTAGTATAACGACTTTATGGGGAGTTGGTTATAATAACTTTATGGAAGGTTAAAGGGATGGTTTTCTTGAGTAGGTTAAACAAAGATGAAAGAATCGAAATTACGTAGGGCAATTTGATTTAAAGGCATAAATTTTCTTAGAGAGTAAAATGGGATTTTTTTTTTATGTGAAAAAGGGATCTTTTGAAAGAGTAGAAGTACATAGTACTTCGGGTTAAATTCTCCGGATTTGATTAAGCAATAAGAAGGCGCCTTAAGGTCAAAAATGAGATTCATTTTGTAGATTAATGAAAGTCTAAAGAAGTTATGAAAGTACTTGGACGTACCGACAGTGAGGTGGGATTCCACGGGTATGCACTTTGCACATGCTTACGATGAGGGATTCCGAGGCATGCAGTATGAGGTTACCTGGACATACCGACAGTGATGTGGGATTCCACGGGTATGCTTCCATGGTCGTAGTATGAGCTTACTTGGACGTACCGACAGTGAGGTGGGATTCCACGGGTATGCACCTCGGACATACTTACGATGAGAGATTCCGAGGCATACAGTATGAGGTTACCTGGACATACCGACAGTGATGTGGGATTGCACGGGTATGCTTCCATTGTGGTTGTGACATTTGTATATTCCTTGGATTTGCTACCCACGATGCGAAGAATACCTCATGCGAGTCCGTAGGGCTTATGCGGGTGAAATAGTCCCATGCGGGTGAGTACAGCCTATGTGAGGAATACCTCATGCGGGTCCACATGACCCATGCTAGTGAAATAGTCTCAGGAGTAGGAGTGCTTAATGATACTGCGGGGCGGATGACCTTGCTTTGATCATGAGTTTCCTATTTTTTTACGCAGTATAGTATATGCTTGATATTCTCATTATTAGTAAGGCACAATGTTCTGTAAAATTGATTATCATACATGTCTCCAGTTATTTTAGACTTATGAGGTATTTTCGTGATTTTCCGCCGCATACTTAGTACATATCAGGTAATCGACTTTCTTCTGGCCGCGTTCATGCCGCAGGTAGGGGTAAGCAGGTGGTGGATCCTCATTCTTAGGATCACTGGTCTGGTGTCAGAAGCTCCATTCCTCCGGAGGCTTATTTTGTTGGTACGGTTTTTCCCTGATGCTATAGGCATTATGTACATTCAGGGGTATGGCGGGACCCTTTCCCGCCACATTTGTTATTCCTATAAGTCTGTAGTCACGTTTTGTGGTTTGGGCTGTAAGAACAAAGTTGTAATGTTTTACTTTTGTTAAGTATAATCTATGAAAGATGGCCTTGTCGGCTAGCCAGTGATGTTACTATATATAGGTTTATGTGTTATGTATGTTCCGCTGCTATTCTCTGATGTATACCTGACGGGGTGCACCGGTAGGGCACCGGGCCATGCCCGGTCGGGTCGTGACAAAAATGGTATCGAGCGCTTAGTCCTCGGAAAGTGTCTACGCATCGCGTTTGCAGTAGTCTTGATTATCGCGGTGTCAGGCACCACATCTATAATCGTGAGGTCAGCAGGGCATTTAGGATTGGTTTCATTCTTCTCTCTCGAGATCGTGCGCAGAGAGCCGCCCTACTAGGTTGAATCCTCTCGACCTCTTCTTATGTACCGCTTATGCCTCCACGCAAGGCAACCAGAGCCCGGCGGCAAGGCACCGAGGAGCCGCAAGTAGGACGCAGAGGTTACGAGGCACGTGCCCACCCCACGGAGATGATGTTTCGGGCGAGTTCCACCACGCCGCCAAATTTCAATGAGTTCGAGGCAAAGCAGAATGCCATCGAGACCGCGGTACCGAGCCTCCGCCCACACCGAGCAAAGTATAGGATTACGGAGAGCGATCAGGTTTTTGACTAGCATTGTGGCAGGCAAAGACCGCCAGAGCCAGAGCTAACCCTGTGAGCCGATGGGCTTTAAGGATTCGACTTTCGAGTTGTAATCCACCCGAGTTCTACGGGTCGAGGTCCGGCGAGGATTCTCGTGAATTCATTCGAAAGTGCGCGACTATGTGTGCTTAGGGCCTCTGAGACAGAGTCCGCTGTGTTAGATTCTTATCGTTACGTGATATTGCGAATTGGTTTGAGGCGCCGGGTGTTGTCAGAGGTGCGTGCTCCTCCACCGTTTGGGATGAGTTCACTAAGCCTTCCTGGCCACTTTTTGCCTCCCGAGACGGCGAGAGCCCGCTTGGATAGGTTCTCGCATTGATACGTAATGGGAGGACCATCGAGAGTACAACCCGAGTTTGATTCATTAGCTGTACGCGCCACTATTGCGCGCGACATGGCGACAGAGTTCACCACTATATGACGGGCTATACCGCTATATGGTTATCGTGATGTCCGGGAGTGGCTCTTCACCGTGTATGGATATTGCCAGATGCAGCGCATGCACAGGATTGAGAACAGGAGTGCGAGGCCAAACCAAATTTCAAACACCAAGAGGCCAAGACGATGTGATTTTAAGGATAGCTTTCGTGGTGGATGCCTCAAGCAGCAGTCGGGTCTACATTTTCACCGACGCAGAGTGCCCCTTCCCGCCTTCCAATGGTGGTTTGACCACCGGGATATTCGGGAGCGTGTCAAGGATCCAGTATGATGGTTCACAGTGTCCGAAGATAGTAGCGTGAAGGCCACCTTGCCTCGGTGGTCACCGCGTAGATCTCATTTTGTGAGTGTCGGACTAGGTCGACAACTTGTTATGCCATGCGCCAACAGGCCATTTGGCGAGAGATCGTCCACCGCAGGTGGCATCGCGGGATGGCGCAGCCTATCGATCGGGCCATGTTCTTCACCTTCAATGGCTAGGCAGATGTTCATGCACCTACAGACGCGCAGAGGTCGTGGTAGCGCTTCCCGATTTAGCGGTCCTTTGACTCGCCTATGTGATGTCAGGTATATCTTTGACCCTTTAGAGATTAGTATGCATGATAGGATTGTTGTATGATTTAGTGTCATGAACGGAGGATATTGAGACTATGTACATGTGATAAAATAAGTTGGTAGGTACGAACAGGCAATCCTGTTAGGCCGTGAATGGGAGTAAGTGGTGATGGTTCACACTTTGGGTTCGTTTTCCTGTTTGACTTACGATGAATGGATATGCGTGTGCGATACCTTAGGGTCACAAGTGGCATTATAAGGGCCCCATTAAGTGTAGAGTACGAGGATGTACCGAGGAATATTAGATTGGCTCCGAAAGAACATTCGGGGACGTATGTTTCTAAGAGGGGGAGAATGTTACACCCCGTAAGCCAAGTCATGCTATGAGAACGTACGACAGGAGTTAAGATTTAAAATTTTAGAAAGATAGGTTGTCAGAATGATTCGGATAGGTTTTAGTCAACTTTGGAGCGGCATATCTCCTAGTTCATCCAGAGTTTGTAGGTGTTTCTAAGGCTTAGCATGTAGTTCGTTGAGTCTGGTTTCTAACGCAACCAATCGTTCGTCGATAGGACATCGGAGTAGAAAGTTATGGAAGTTACAAGTTCGGGTGCGCAATGACGTAAAAATATCTCGCCAGCCACAGTGCCGCGGCCGGAAGCGGCCGCGCGCCGTAAGTTCTATGGGTCGCAGAGGTTTAGCGGGCGCGCGCCAGTGCCGCGCGCCGAGGCGGTTCTCGCGAGGTTAAGTGGAAAATCTGAACTGCTTTGTTTTAAAAAGGCTGGGAGGGTGACAGTTCCCCCCATCTGATTTTGCATGTACTATTTATTGACCAAGTCTTGAAGACTTGGTCATTCTTCAACCTCTTCTCTCTCTCTAAAAATTAGAAGCTCTTCCTTCTCTCTACAAAATCAAGAGGAAATCAAGGCTTGAGAAAAATCTGAAAGTGCTAAGGAAACTTGTTGGCAAGCTTCAGAGGAGTTATCAGGTGGTGTTTGTTGAAAGGAGGCTAGTGAAATTGTTGGATTAATTTGGCTAAAGCTCTAAGGTAACAATTCTTTCTCTTGTTGCTAGTTTTGGTGTTGCATGTGAAGAATAAAGAAGTTGTAGTGGTAAATATTGCTCTTAGATACATTTCATGCAAGAAATATGGTTTGGATATGAAAGGATTGGATAAGAAGGTTATGTAAGCATGTTGTAGCCAAAATACAACCTTAAACTTGTTAAGTTAATTGTTATGCATTGTGGGGCAGAATTTTACACATCCAAGATTAGGTGTGTAATCCCATTTGTATTGGTTGGATTGTGTTACACCCCGTAAATTCAAAAAGATAAGATAAGTTGACAAATATGTGTTGGACGGATTTTGAGTCTACTTTGGAGTGTTGTACCCCAGTTATTAAGAATTGAGAGGTGTTTAACAAGCCTAGTATAAAGTTTGATGAGTGTAGTTTCCAATGCACCAAACCGCTCATCGATAGGACATCGGAGCGGAGAGGTATGGGCGCGAAGTTCGGACAGCGCGAGGAAAGATTTTAGAATCAGCGCCGCGCGCCATAGCGGGGCTGGCGCGCGCCACTAATCCTGAAAATCCTCTGAGGTTGCAGCCAAGCGCCGAGGCGGGATTTTTCCGCGAAAGTGGAAAACAGGGATATTTTCGAAAGGCTTACGAGGTGACAAGTGTCCCTCCCATCTTGTTGACCAAGGAAAGGGTCCTATTTTAGGACCATGTCTTGAAAGACTTGGTCATTTCATCTTAGAACCCTCCTAAGAACTCCTCTCCCTTTCTCTCTAGAGATTTAAGAAAAAAGCCTAGCTTAGTGGGTAATGTTGGAGCGGCGATAAGAAGGCAAAGTGTTGATAAACTTGTGGGAAGCTCGCGTGGACGAGTTTGACGGGAAAAGGAGTTGAAGAAAAAAGGCTTTAGTGGGCTAATCCAAAAGGTAAAAGATTTCCTCTTCTCTTGGAAATTTATAATAATCCTTGTTATAGTTGATATTGACCACGTGAATCATGTTTTAGATTGATATGTATTATAGGTATTGTTAGCCTTGTGAAATGTGAAATACAAAGGAAATCAATAGTTATAGTTGTCGCATGTTATTTAAATGGAAGGTTAAGGTTGTCAAAGTCATGCGCGATATAACAAAGTAAGGCGACATTATGGATGAAAAGACTTGTTGTGGTTATATTTGTAGTCAAATGGCCGTTAATATCGATTGTTGTATATGAATTGTGGGCGGAATTTTATACGCCTTATAAGGCGATAATCCCCTTTTTGACTAATGATATGTAGAGCCTTAAACGTGGTACGTTGGTTATTGAATTCGCCTTGAAAAAGGTGGCAAAGTAAGTAGAAACAAAGAAGGTCATCCGATTTTCCGTAGAATTTAGAGACTTTACACTTATAATATTCTACGCTTGAAGTAAGGCGTTAATAGACGATTGTGAATATTATAGTTGACATACTACGGGCGGACTTTGTACTTGGCAAGTGGTTTGACCAAGAGGTATGTAGAACTTTCCTATCTTTCGAGCATGACTAGTTGTGACGATATAGTACTGTGAGACGTACAAGACCTTGATATCCTTTACTAGTTTTATGAATAGCCAAGTCGGGTGAGTTAGGAGATTAACTCACTTCTTTGAAAGTATTAAGGACGTCTTAAGTTTTATTAAAGTTAAGGGGCTTGAAGAGTTTTAAAGTATGTGATACTTGTTTCGTTTTAAACGTATAAGTCCCTTGGATAGGAAATTGTACTTGACAAAGGTATAAAGTGAATATAACGACTTTATGGGGAGTTGATTATATTAGCTTTATGGAAAGATAAATGACTTGATTTAATGAAAGGAAATTTTATTTTTAAGGCATCAATTGCCTATGGTTTTATAAGAAAAGGAGTCACTTGATTTAGAAACCTAACATTATTTCTAAAGGTATTGTGACTTGTCTTGAAACGTAATTTCGACTTGATACTACGGTTAATAGTACCTTGGAAGTTTTATACTAAAAAGAGTCATTTGTTTTAAAGAGTAGAAGTATGTAGTACTTGGGTTAAATTCCCGGATTTTTATAAAAGATATGTTAATGCCTTAAGTAAACTAAAATGAGAGTGTATATGAATAAGAAGTTAGGGGGATTTCTTAACTTGCTTACTTTATGTATGATGGCCGGTTGAGATAGGGTAAGAGTATATCTGAGGGGTAAATCCCCAAGATCGTTATATCACCTTCTCCAGGGTAAGAGTATAGCTGAGGGGTAAATCCCCAAGATCGTTATACCACCTGCTTCAGGGTAAGAGTATAATTGAGGGGTAAATCCCCAAGATAGTTATACCACCTGTTTCCGTGGATTTGCTACCCACGATGCGAGGAATACCTCATGCGAGTCCTTATGGGCTTATGCGGGTGAAATAGTCCCACGCGGCGGGTACAAATTTACGCGAGGAATACCTCACGCGGTCCACACGACCTATGCGGTGAAATAGTCCCGCGAGTAGGATTGCTTAATGATATCGCGCGGATGGTCCCGCTTTGATCGTGAGCTTCCTATTTTTATGTTAGACGATACTATCGCTACTCTCATTGTTAGTAAGGCAATCGCGGTAATCGTAATTTTGTTATCATACATGTCTCCCGCTTTGTTTTAAACTTATGATATAATTACGATTTTTTTCTTTCTCCGCTTTACATACTTAGTACATATCAGGTAACGACCCCTTTCCTCGGGGCCGCGCTCATGCCACGTGTAGTGGTAAGGTGTCGTGGATCCTCATTCTTAGGATCACTTATCGACGCCCAAGCTCCATTTCTCCGAGGCTTGTCTTTTTGGTACAAGATTTCCGATGTTGTAGATTTGTGTACATTCGTGGTATGGCGGGGCCCTGTCCCGCCACTGTTGTTATTTCTAGAGGTCTGTAGTCATATGTTGTTGTTTGGGGCTGTAAGAACCGAGTTGTACAGTTTTGATTTTGTTTATGCATATTTTATGGAAGGCGGCCTTATCGGCTAGCTTGTGTCATTTTGTCTAAACGTGTTGTATGTTGTGTATGTTCCGCTGCTATTCTCTGATGTATACCTGAACGGGGTGCCCAGGTAGGGCACCAGTCGCGGCCCCGGGGTCGGGTCGTGACAAAAGTGGTATCAGAGCAGTTAGTCCTCGGAAAGTGTCTACAGCATCGCGGTTCAGTAGAGTCTTGATTATCGGTGTGTCAGGCACCACATCTATAATCGTGAGGTCGCAGACATTTAGGATTGGTTTCCATTCTTCTCTCTCTGAGATCGTGCAGTAGAGTTGTATTATTAGGTTGAATCCTCTATGACCTATTCTTATGAAACAGTTATGCCTCCACGGAAGGCGACCAGTGGCCTGTGGCAAGGCAAAGCAGCAGAGTCGCTAGCGGTACTCGTAGGTTACACTGACTCGTGCACGCACTATGCCCGAGGTAGAGGTGGTCGGGCGAGTTCAGCCACGCCGACAATATTAGAGGAGCCGAGAGCGGCAGTAGCTCCAGAGGTTCCGGTACCAGAGCCTCCAGTCCCTCAGCCAGGAGCTGAGTATAGAGACTACGGGGAGCAGATCCAGTTATTGACCAGTATAGTAGCAGGCGGCCAACAGAGCAGCAATTAACCCAGAGCCGATGGCTTATGGATTCGGATTTTCTCGGTTGTCATCCGCCCGAGTTTTATGGTTCGAGGTCCGGCGAGGATCCGCAGGAGTTCATTCTCGGCACAAATGACTATGCAGGTTCTTAGGGCTTCAGAGACTGAGTTTGTTATGCTAGCCTCTTACCGGTTACACGATATTGCGTTGAACTGGTTTGAGTCATGGGAGCTGTCGAGAGGTGAGGATGCTCTTCCAGCTGTTTGGGAGGAGTTTACAGAGGCCTTCATTGGTCACTTTTTGCCTCCTGAGATGAGGAGAGCCCGTATAGATAGATTCTTGACCTTGAGGCAGAATGGTAGGACTATCGCGAGTACACTGAGTTTGACTCATTGGCCGCATACGCGCACACTATTGTAGTCGATACGGCGGATAGAGTTCATCGTTATATGACGGGCTAGACCGCCATATGATTATCGTGATGTTGGGGTGGCTCTTCAGCCCGGTATGGACATTGCCAGGATGCAGGCCTATGCGCAGGGGATAGAGGATAGAAAGAGGGAGAACCAGATTGACTCAAAGCCACCTGCGAGGGCCAGACAAACAGGTCTCGTGGCGCTTTCGAGGCGACAGCCTCAGTGAGACTAGGTCCACATTCCACCAAAGACAGAGTGCTCCTTCACGGTTCCGCGCGAGGTCCGATCACCAGTCATTCAGGCGTGTCGTGGCTCCGTGACTTCTGGTTTCGCGAGGCAGAACCGTCACCGATCGAGACCACCCACATTTCAGTGCTCGATACGGTAGGTCTTACCAGGGCGAATGTCGCATAGCTCCGGGAGCTTGTTACTCTTGTGGCCAGCAGGGCCATTTGATGAGAGATTGTCCGTCTAGAGACGGCATGGGTGGTACGGCAGCCGATGTGATCGGGCCGGGTCTTCCTCTCCTTCGCAGGTTACGCGCCCGAGGCGTGGTACTCACGATCGCAGCCGCGCAGAGGTCGTGGTGGTGGTTCCAGCCTAGTGGTCCACGTAACCGCATATATTCATTAGCCACCGCCAGATCGTGAGGTTTCGACGCCGCCACACGTACATTATTGATTACACGCCGCGACGCTATGCTTTGATAGATCCAGGTTCTATCTTGTCCTATGTGTCCCCTCTTATTGCGGGTAGAATCGGGATAGAGTCGGTGTCGATAGAGCCTTTTGAGGTAGCTACGCCAGTGGGTGATTCAGTGTTAGCGGAACGGGTGTGTAGAGGTTGTCCGGTGTTTATTTACGTCCGACCGCGGACTTGATAGAGTCGAGATGATTGTGATGTCATTATGGGTATGGACTGGTTGGCTTCTTCTTATGCCAACGTTGACTGTAGGGACAGGTTGGTTCGGTTCCAATTTCCTGGCGAGCCAGTTATCGAGTGGAAGGGCAACACAGCGTCGCCGAGGGGTAGGTTTATTTCTTACCTCAAGGCTAGGAAGATGGTGCAGAAAGGGTACATCTATCATGTGGTTCGTATTTGATACGCAGGCCGAGGTGCCGCTTCTTCACCGCTGGTTAGGAGTTTCCGATGTATTCCCGCACGATCTTCCGTATCCTCCCGAGAGGGAGATTGAGTTTTGTATTGACACGCCGCGCACACTCGACCTATTTCCATTCCTCTATACGTGACGGCACCCGCCGAGTTGAGGAGTCAAGGACCACCAAAGATTTGCCGGAAAAGGCTTTATCGTGCCCAGTGTATCTCCCGGGAGCGCCGGTTTGTTTGTGAAGAAGAAGGATGGGACGCGTATGTGTGTTGATTACGTGCATCTTAATAAGGTAACCATCAAGAATAAAATTCTCCCTGATTGATGATTTGTTTGACCACCGCAGGTGCGAGGTGTTTTCCAAGATAGACTCGCGGTCCGTTATCATCAAAGTAGTTCGAGAGGCGATATCCCAAAGATCGCATTCAGACCCGGATGGGCACCATGAGTTCGTGGTTATGTCTTTCGGTTGACCAACGCTTCCAAATGGTATTTATGGATTTGATGAACCGGGTGTTCAAGCCGTTTTTGGATACATTTGTGATAGTATTCATTGATGTCATCCTGGTTTATTCGCGGACAGAGCAGGAGCATGTTGATCACTTGAGGACGGTACTTGGGGTCCTCCGGAGCCGGCAGTTGTTCGCCAAGTTCTCCAAGTGTGAGTTTTGGTTGGCCTCAGTAGCATTCCTGGGGCATATTATCGGCCGATGGTGTTCGGTGGATACGACAAAGATTGAGGCGATAAGTCTTGCCGAGACCTACTACTCCGACCGAGGTGCGCAGCTTGGGATGGCATGTTATTATCGTGAGGTTCGTGGATCGCTTTGCCGATTTCAAAGACCGCTGACTAGGTCGACTCGGCGCAAACAAGTTCCAGCCGACGAGGTGCGAGAAGGGTTTCAGCTGTCGGGCGAAAGGTTGACTACACTCCGCCTTACTCTTCCCGAGGTTAGACGGCACGTGATCTATTGTGATGCCTCGAGTATCGCCAGGGTGTGTTTTGACGCAAAGACGGCAAGGTTATAGCCTATGCTTCCCGACGCTACGGAAGCATGAGAGGAATTACCCTACCCACGACTTAGAGTTGGCCGCATTGTTCATGCCTCAAGATTTGAAGACATTATTTGTAATGGGTTCATGTGGATATTTATACGCACTACAAGAGCCTCCAAGATATCTTCAGCAGAGGAGCCGAACTTGCATGCAGACGGTGGTTAGAGTTTCAAAGATTATGATGTTGATATACTATACCATCGTGGAAAGCCAACGTAGTTGCCGATGCCTCGAGTCGTAGATCAACGGGAGCCCGCCGAGGTACAACCGCAGAGACAGGCATGGTCCGCCGATCCACCGCTTAGCGAGCCTCGGTTCGATTGATCGATACCGACGATAGCGGGTACCGTTCGTGAGGTTGCCGAGTCTTCCATCGTTGATGAGGTGAAGAGGCGACGCTTGAGGACCCTGTTGGTTCGTATCGAGATGCGCTCTTCGAGGAGAAGAGTCTATTCGAGGTAGCTACCGATGGGTGCTAAGATTTAAGGGCCGGCCAGGTGTTCCCGATGCGACAGACTTCACAACAGATTTTGGGAGAGGCACTCAGTGCTCGTTATTCTATTCATCCGGGGTCGACCAAGATGTACCATGACCTCAAATGTTTGTATTGGTGGGATGGCCTGAAGAGGGACGTGGCAGGTTTTGTTGCACAAAGGTCCTAATTGCCGCCAGGTCAAGGTCGAGCACCGCAGGCCCAGATGGATTATTGCAGCTATTGAGATTTCGACTTGGAAGTGGGAGGTGGTCAACATGGACTTTGTTACAGGGTTACCTCGTACTCAGAGGAAGTACGACTCCATTTGGGTTATTGTTGACAGGCTGACGAAATCAGCCCATTTCCTTCCAATGACGACGCTTACCGAGGACTATGCCAGATTGTACATCAGAGAGATTGTGAGGTTGCACGGTGTCCCGGTGTCGATAATATCTGATAGGGAGCCCGCTTACGCTAACTTCGGAGGTCTTTCCGTGGCGGATTAGGGACACAGTGAATCTCAAGACAACATTTCATCCTCAGATCGACGGCGTGCAGAGCGCACTATCCATACACTCGAGGATATGTCGCGAGCTGCGTGATTGATTTCGTGGTAGCCGAGGATCATTTGCCCTCGTGGAGTTTGCTTATAACAACAGCCTACCATTCCAAGATACGATGGCGCCATACGAGGCTTTATATGGCGAAATGTAGATCGCCGATTGGTTGGTTCGACGTGGCGAGATGCGCTTAGTTGGCCTGCACTTGGTTCAAGCAGTCGTGGATAAGGTGAAGCTTATCCAGAGAGACCGTTAGCGCTCGTAGTCGGCAGGTCATACGCGGATAATCGGCGCCGGATTTGGAGTTTCGTGGACGATTGGGTCTTCTTGCGTGTCACCCATGGCGGTGTGATGAGATTCGTAAGAAGGAAATTCAGCCCAAGGTACATCGGGCCCTACCAGATCGTCCGCCGAGTAGGCAAGGTTTCCTATGAGTTGGATCCGCCATCGAGTTAGAGGCGGTACATCCGCCTTCCATGTTTCTATGTTGCGAGTGTATCGGAGATCCATGAGAGTTTTCCTCGCTAGCGAGGTCCAGTGACAGTGGGTTATCGTATGAGGAGAGTCCCATAGCGATACTCGATCGCTGTGTCAAGCGATCATGACCAAGGACGTGGCTTCCGTCAAAGTCTTGTGGAAGAATGATAACCGGGAGGAGATGACTTGGGAAGTGGAGGAGGACATGTTGAGGAAGTATCCTCACTTATTCCCTACACCTTCAGGTAATTCATGTTCCCTTACTTGTCAAGTTTTAATTGAAGTATTTCTTTTGCTTAAATGCTATTATGTGGCCATGTGTGGCATTATTGGTATGTCGGGGTTGTGAGAGGAAACTATGTCGCTAATTATAAGTTTTACTCCGAAAGAACATTCGGGACGAATTTTTCTAAGGGGGGAAGAATGTTACACCCCGTAAATTCAAAAAGATAAGATAAGTTGACAAATATGTGTTGGACGGATTTTGAGTCTACTTTGGAGTGTTGTACCCCAGTTATTAAGAATTGAGAGGTGTTTAACAAGCCTAGTATAAAGTTTGATGAGTCTAGTTTCCAACGCACCAAACCGCTCGTCGATAGGACATCGGAGCGGAGAGGTATGGGCGTTAGAAGTTCAGTGGGCGCGCGAGGAAAGATTTTAGAATCAGCGTCGCAGCGCCGGCGCCAAGAAGGTGCGCGGCGCCACTAATCTGAAAATCTCGCGGCAGGGCCGAGGCGGGATTTTTTCCGCGGAAAGGGCAGAAAACAGGGGATATTTTCGAAAAAGGCTTATGGGAGGGTGACAAGTGTCCCTCCCATCTTGTTGACCAAGGAAAGGGTCCTATTTTAGGACCAAGTCTTGAAAGACTTGGTCATTTCATCTTAGAACCCTCCTAAGAACTCCTCTCCTCGCTTCTCAGAGATTTAAGAAAAAGCCTAGCTTAGCTGGGTATTGTCGAGCGGTAAGAAGGCAAAGTGTTGATAAACTTGTGGGAAGCTCGCGTGGATGAGTTTGACGGGAAAAGGAGTTGAAGAAAAAGGGCTTTAGTGGGCTAATCCAAAAGGTAAAAGATTTCCTCTTCTCTTGGAAATTTATAATAATCCTTGTTATAGTTGATATTGACCACGTGAATCTTGTTTTAGATTGATATGTATTATAGGTATTGTTAGCCTTTAGAAATGTGAAATACAAAGGAAATCGATAGTTATAGTTGTCGCATGTTATTTAAATGGAAGGTTAAGGTTGTCAAAGTTGGTTGCGGCGATATAACAGGCGAAGGCGACATTATGGATGAAAAAGACTTGTTGTGGTTATATTTGTAGTCAAATGGCCGTTAATATTGGATTGTTGTATATGAATTGTGGGGCGGAATTTTATACGTCTTGTAAGGCGTATAATCCCCTTTTTGACTAATGATATGTAGAGCCTTAAATGTGGCATGTTGGTTATTGAATTCGTCCTTGAAAAAGGTGGCAAAGTAAGTAGAAACAAAGGAGGTGTTGTCCGATTTTCCGTAGAATTTAGAGACTTTACACTTATAATATTCTACGTTTGAAGTAAGGCGTTAATAGACGTATTGTGAATATTATAGGTTGACATACTACGGGCGGGACTTTGTACTTGGCAAGTGGTTTGACCCGAAGAGGTATGTAGAACTTTCCTATCTTTTGAGCATGACTAGTTAGACGATATAGTACTAGAGACGTACAAGACCTTGATATCCTTTACTAGTTTTATGAATAGCCAAGTCGGGTGAGTTAGGAGAATAACTCACTTCTTTGAAAGTATTAAGGATGTCTTAAGTTTTATTAAAGTTAAGGGACTTGAAGAGTTAAAGTATGTGATACTTGTTTCGTTTTAAACGTATAAGTCCCTTGGATAGGAAATTGTACTTGACAAAGGTATAAAGTGAATATAACGACTTTATGGGGAGTTGGTTATATTAGCTTTATGGAAAGATAAATGACTTGATTTAATGAAAGGCAATTTTATTTTTAAGGCATCAATTGCCTAAGGTTTTATAAGAAAAGGAGTCACTTGATTTAGAAACCTAACTTTATTTCTAAAGGTATTGTGACTTGTCTTGAAACGTAATTTCGACTTGATACTACGGTTAATAGTACCTTGGAAGTTTTATACTAAAAAGAGTCATTTGTTTTAAAGAGTAGAAGTATGTAGTACTTGGGTTAAATTCCCGGATTTTTATAAAAGATATGCTAGTGCCTTAAGTAAACTAAAATGAGAGTGTATATGAATAAGAAGTTAGGGGGATTTCTTAACTTGCTTACTTTATGTATGATGGCCGGTTGAGATAGGGTAAGAGTATATCCGGAGGTAAATCCCCAAGATCGTTATACCACCTTCTCCGGTAAGAGTATATCCGGCGGTAAATCCTCAAGATCGTTATACCACCCGCCTGTGGTAAGAGTATAATTGAGGGGTAAATCCCCAAGATAGTTATACCACCTGTTTCCGTGGATTTGCTACCCACGATGCGAGGAATACCTCATGCGAGTCCTTATGGGCTTATGTGGGTGAAATAGTCCCATGCGGGCGGGTACAGCCTATGCGAGGAATACCTCATGCAGGTCCACACGACCTATGCGGGTGAAATAGTCCCAGGAGTAGGATTGCTTAATGATACTGCGAGCGGATGGTCCTGCTTTGATCGTGAGCTTCCTATTTTTATGTTGTATGTATACTATCAGTTACTCTCATTGTTAGTAAGGCACTGTGTACTGTAATTTTGTTATCATATATGTCTCCGGCTTTGTTTTAAACTTATGATATAATTACAGTATTTTGTTTTCTTTCTCCAGTTTTACATACTTAATACATATTGTGTACTGACCCCCTTTCCTTGGGGGCTGTGTTCATGCCGCAGGTAAGGGTAAGCAGGTGGTGGATCCTCATTCTTAGGATCACTTATCAGACGTCTGAAGCTCCATTTCTCCGGAGGCTTGTCTTTTTGGTACGCTTCTTCCTCGATGTTGTAGATTTGTGTACATTCGTGGTATGGCGCAGGCCCTGTCCCGCCACTGTTGTTATTCCTAGAGGTCTGTAGTCACATGTTGTGGTTTGGGGCTGTAAGAACCGAGTTGTACAGTTTTGATTTTGTTTATGCATATTTTATGGAAGGCGGCCTTATCGGCTAGCTTGTGTCATTTTGTCTACACGTGTTGTATGTTGTGTATGTTCCGTTGCTATTCTCTAATGTATACCTGAACGGGGTGCCCAGGTAGGGCACCAGTCGCGGCTCCGGGGTCGGGTCGTGACAGATTGTTGGGCCTTAAAAGTGGCGTTTGGATGTTGAATTCGGCCTTGAGAAAGGTGGCAAAGTATGTAGAAACAAAGGAAATGTTGTCCGATTTTCCATAGGATTTAGTGACTTTGCACTTGGAAAATTATATGTTGAAGCTAGAGGTTAATAAACGTATTATGGTCATTATAGGTTGACGTACTACGTGCGGTATATTGGACTTAGCAAGTGGATTGGCCGGAGAGGTATGTGGAACTTTCCTATCTCTTGAGCATGAGTAGTTATAACTGTATAAGTACGGTAGACGTACGTGATTTAAATAAAGTAAATCCTTTGGTATACTTAAACTATTTTTAAAGAATGTCTAAGTTGGTTGAGTTAGAGAGTTAACTCACTTGTTCTTGAGGAATGGTCTATTCTAATAAGGTAGACAAGGATTTCTTGACAGGAAAAAGTATTTTGAAAATTGTGTAAACTGATTTGAAGTATAAGTCTCTTGGTTAATAAAAGAAGGAAATTATTTGAGATATAAGGAGTTATAACGGCTTTATGGGAAGTTAGTTATAACGGCCTTATGAAAGGATAAGAATGTCTTAATTTCTAAAGCATAAAGTTAGTATAACGGCTTTATGGGGAGTTGGTTATAATAACTTTATGGAAGGTTAAAGGGATGGTTTTCTTGAGTAGGGTAAACAAAGATGAAAGAATCTAAATTACGTAGGGCAATTTGATTTAAAGGCATAAATTTTCTTAGAGAGTAAAATGGGATTTTTTTTTATGTGAAAAAGGGATCTTTTGAAAGAGTAGAAGTACATAGTACTTCGGGTTAAATTCTCCGGATTTGATTAAGCAATAAGAAGGTGCCTTAAGGTCAAAAATGAGATTCATTATGTAGATTAATGAAAGTCTAAAGAAGTTATGAAAGTACTTGGACGTACCGACAGTGAGGTGGGATTCCACGGGTATGCACCTTGGACATGCTTACGATGAGGGATTCCGAGGCATGCAGTATGAGGTTACCCGACATACCGGTGATGTGGGATTCCACCGTATGCTTCCATGGTCATAGTATGAGCTTACTTGGCGCATCGGTGAGGTGGGATTCCACGAGTACGCACTCCTGACATGCTACGATGAGGATTCCGAGGCATGCAGATGAGGTTACCCGACATACCGACACCGGCGATGGGATTCCACGTATGCTTCCATCGGTTGTGACATTTGTATATTCCGTGGATTTGCTACCCACGATGCGAGGAATACCTCACGCGAGTCCGTAGGCTTACGCGGTGAAATAGTCCCACGCGCGAGTACAGCCTATGCGAGGAATACCTCATGCGGGTCCACATGACCCATGCGGGTGAAATAGTCCCAGGAGTAGGAGTGCTTAATGATACTGCGGGGCGGATGACCTTGCTTTGATCATGAGCTTCCTATTTTTTTACGCAGTATAGTATATGCTTGATATTTTCATTATTAGTAAGGCACAGTGTTCTGTAAAATTGATTATCATACATGTCTCCAGTTATTTTAGACTTATGAGGTATTTTCAGTATTTTCCAGTTTCGCATACTTAGTACATATCAGGTAATCGACTTTCCTGGGCCGTGTTCTGCAACAGTAGGGTAAGGTGGTGGATCCTTATTCTAGGATCACCGTCCGTGTCAGAAGCACCATTCCTCCGGAGGCTTGTTTTGTTGGTACGATTTTTCCCTGATGCTATAGGCATTATGTACATTCAGGGGTATGGCGGGGCCCTGTCCCGCCACAGTTGTTATTCCTAGAGGTCTGTAGTCACGTTTTGTGGTTTGGGTTGTAAGAACAAAGTTGTACTGTTTTACTTTTGTTAAGTATAATCTATGAAAGGCGGCCTTGTCGGCTAGCCAGTGATGTTGCTATATATAGGTTTATGTGTTATGTATGTTCCGCTGCTATTCTCTGATGTATACCTGACGGGGTGCCCTTAGGGCACTTCATGCCCGGGTCGGTCGTACAAGACGCGTTAGAATACGACATTAAGATTGGAAAGGAAGAAAGATTTGATTTTCCGACGGAAAATTTTCCGGATTTTGTGAAGGAAAAAGGTTCGTAAATGGGAATTGGATTCCCAGATTTGGTATTTGGACTTCTTGGAATATTAGATAATTATGGATTTTATTTTCTGGAATTGGTCACGTGGGGCCCACGGGAGAAATTTACGGTTTTGTGGGGCCCACATTATTTTTGAGATTTTGGCCATTATGGATGTTTTCGGGAGATGAAATATTTTAGACCAATAGGAGGGCGACACGTATCACCCCTAGGTAGGCCATGTTGGCCGAAATATGGGGGACAAGTGGCCAAGACAAGTGGCCAAGTCTTGCAAGATATTTTGTTGGACAAGTGGACAAGAGGGACCCACACACACTTGTCTCAATCTCAACCACACACATGCTTTAATCCTAGCCCTTGGTTGTCTTATATATCCAACCCTACTTGATGAAATCTTCCACACTTAGAACATTTTTGTCACGACCCCACCTCAGACCCGCGACTGGTGTCTTACCCCGGGCACCCTAGTGATAAAACATCAGAGAAAAATCAGCGGAAATAAAAACTCATAGACATGAAACAATATAAAATAAGAAACAGGCTAACCAAAACGGTCACCTTTCTGCATATATATAAAAACCGAATAGTTATCCTTTACAAGCCCAACTCACAACTACGACGGGACAGGGCCCCGCCATACCCCTGAATGTACAAGAACCTACAATCTCAGGGAATCATACCAAAAAGATAATCCTCCGGAGAAACGGACCTTCCCAAATACGCAGAACCGTGATCCTATGAGCGAGGATCAACAATCGGTACTTACCGCGCAGATTGAACGCAGCTTCGGGCGAGGTCAAGATAACAGTACCAAGTATGTGAAATCGAAAATATCAGAATGAAATCATAACAGTCTATATAAAACAGGAGACATGTATGATAACCAAACTATAGTACACAATATATAAGCAGTCATGTCAAGTCAGGGACTCACGCCCTCAAAGTCATCACTCAAGTATAACCATGTGTCTCACGCCCGCAATATCAATCATGCCCGTGGAACTCCTTCCTCACTACCGGCAGTCTATGATATAATATAACACCAAAAGTACACATGAACACCAGGTCCCACCTGTGCCATAAAAACAACCATACGGGCCAAGTAGGAAAGCTACACACCAGATATCACGACCCGACCACGGGCCCGTGACTGGTGCCTTACCCCGGGCACCCTAGTGATACAATCATCAGAGAAAATCAGCGGAAATAAAAACTTAAGCATGAAACAAGATATAACATAAGAAACAAAGCAACCAAATGGTCACCTTCAAGTATATATAACCGAACAGCTACATCCTTTACAAACCCCGCCACAACAAGATTACATGCACTCTAAGAGTTTTATAACAACAATAACGGGACAGGGCCCCACCATACCCCTGAATGTACAAGAACCTACAATCTCAGGGAATCATACCAAAAGATAAGGCTCCGGAGAAACGGAGCTTCCCAAACGCTGAACTGTGATCCTAAGAGCGAGGATCAACAACCGGTGTACTTCTACCGCGCATGAACGCACTCAAGGAAGTCGATAACAGGTACCAAGTATGTGAAACTGAAAATACAGTAATGAAATCATAACAGTCTATATAAAGAAGGAGATATGTATGATAGCCAAACTACAGTACACAACATATAAGCAGTCAGGGACTCACGCCGTCAAAGTCATCACTCAAATATAACCATGGGTCTCATGCCCACAATATCAATCATGCCCGTGGAATTCCTTTCTCACTGCCGGCAATCTATGATATAATAACACCAAGGAGTACATGAACACCGTGTCCCACTCGAGTCATAAAAACCGTACGTGGCAAGTAGGAAGGCATAGCTACCAGAACCAGCCTGCATCATCAACTGACCGGCGCAAGTACGAAAGCCAGCTACCAGAACCTACCGTACCAACAATACTAAATAATCAGATCACGGCCGACCGGCAAGTACGATAGCCTCTACCGATCCACTCGCATCACGTCACGACCGACAAGACGTAAGCTAACTACCATATCCACCTGATCACGAAACTTCGTCCAAACACCGACTCGCGGTCGACACGGCAAGTACGGCCTCTACCAGATCCACCGCGTCACGCCGCCGATCGGCAAGTACGTGACCAACTACCGGATACCAAAGCCGTAATCACGAGACTTCGCCACAAAACACTCCTAATGGAAGCATACCCGGCCACCCATCGTCGGTATGTCCAAAGGAAATAACAAGATAATAATCATAATGGAAGCATACTGGGCCACCCAACGTGTCGGTATGTCCAAAGCAAATAATGTAATAACACTCATAATCGGCATACCCACGGGCCACCCATCGTGTCGAGATGTCCAAAAGGAAATAACAAGATAACAATCATAGGAAACATACTCGGCCACCCATCGTGTCGAGATGTCCAAAGCAAATAATGTAATAACACTTAATGGAAGCATACCCGTGGCCACCCATCGTGTCAAGATGTCCAAAAGGAAATAACAAGATAACAATCATAGTGGAAGCATACTCGGGCCACTCATCGTGTCAAGACGCCCAAAGCAAATAATGTAATAACACTCCTAATGGAAGCATACCCGTGGGCCACCCATCGTGTCAGTATGTCCAAAAGGAAATAACAAGATAACAATCATAGTGGAAGCATACTCGTGGGCCACCCATCGTGTCAGTATGTCCAAAGTAAATAACAGAATAACACTCCTAATGAAAGCATACCCGTGGGCCACCCATCGTGTCAGTATGTCCAAAAGGATCGATATAGTGGAAGCATACCCGTGGGCCACCCATCGTGTCAGTATGTCCATCAATCAACCAGATAGCCGGCCCTCCAACGAGAGACGCGGTAGCACAGAAATGCAACACTGGCACAACAAAGGCTATCACCACAAGCATAGTGTCACGACCCGAACTCGGGCCCGTGACTGGTGCCTTACCCCGGGCACCCTAGTGATACATACATCAGAGTAATCAACGGAATATAAAACAAGACATGAAATATGAAACAATTATCTGAAGAAAAGTTGTCTTTCGGCATATATATATAAAACTTAAACCCGAACAGTTACATCCTTTTTACAACTCGCCACAACAAAGATTACTGCACTTCTAAGAATGATATAACAACAATGGCGACAGGGCCCGCCATACCCCTCGAATGTAAGTACCTACAACGACGAGGACTATACCATCGATAAGCCTCCGAGAAACGAGCTTCCCAAAACGCTGAATCGTGATCCTAAGAGCGAGGATCGACGATTGCATTCTACCGCGCAGATTGAACGCAGCCTCGGGCGAGGTCGATAACAGTACCAAGTATGTGAAATCAAAATATCAGAATGAAATCATAGTAGTCTATATAAAGCAGAGACATGTATGATAACCAAACTACGCTCACAATAAATAAGCAAATATGTCAAGTCGTGACTCACGCCTCAAAGTCATCACTCAAATAC
Organism: Przewalskia tangutica; assembly: GCA_029844215.1. Lineage (NCBI taxonomy): Eukaryota > Viridiplantae > Streptophyta > Magnoliopsida > Solanales > Solanaceae > Przewalskia > Przewalskia tangutica. The sequence continues at coordinate 75,427,896 of CM056725.1, forward strand.
AACTATGGGTCTCACGCCCACAACATCAATCATGCGCCGTGGAATACCTTCCTCACCGCCAGCCTATGATATAAAAGCACCAAGGAATACATGAACACCGTGTCCCACCTGTCATAATAAAACCGCACGGTAAGTACGAAGGCATAGCCGACTACTAAAACCTACAGCATCAACAAGGTCATAAATCAGATCATGAGATCTGCCTGCACCGCCACATGATCGGCCGCCACTCGCTCGCAGATCTAATGTGCGCGTCTAGTCCTGGAACTTCCCGCAGCTCCGCATAGGCCACTCCAATGGCCCGCATGAGGTATTCCTCGCATCGAGGGTAGCTACTCCCCGGCAACGTCCTGGACTCGCAGTCCGCATGGCCACATAGACCGCATGAGGTATAACCCCGCACACTAACCTGGAACTCTCGTAGCTCCGCATAGGCCACTGGACCCGCATGAGGTATTCTCGAATCATAGGTCACACAGACCCGCCTGAGTCTACCCCGCATCGGAGGGCAGCTTAACCCCCGGGATCAAGTCAAGGTGAGTGATATAATACTAACATAACAGTTTATCGTTTAAACAACATAAGCACAATCAAGGGAAACCCCTTTACACAAACATCACAAAATACTAACACCCGTAGTATCCTAACATGTTTATTTATCAAATCAACAAGAAAGTATTACAAGGCTATCACAAACCAACACAATCAAGTTTATTCACACAAGTTACTTTCTACTTTATGTTAACAAGTTCGGGTTTTATCCCCAAAGTACTTCATACATTAACTTTTTAAAAGATCCGTATCTTTCACAAAAGTCACACAACACCCGTAGTCTAAAAATAGAATGACTATCTTTTTAAGTAAACCAAAACACTTCCCTTTGTAAAATCAAGTAACAACATTATTTTCCAAACGTTCAAGTTTGCCTAATTTCAAATGCTCAAGTTTCTCATTTTCGAAAGGTTTCGTAGTTCATAGTCTTAATCACTTAAGAATATAATTCCCTTTTTAAAACAATTTAAGAAACATATGCCTTATGTGTGAGTAGGTTATTCTTGTTTATAACAATCTTATTAAAGCAGCCATGATCTAGGAAATGTACTATCATTTTGTCTCATCTTAGCTTCTATGCAGATGGAGGTTTCTACTGGTTTTAATAATACTTTATTAGTCATTACATTTCCCTTTATTAGCGCTGCTGTGGTTTGTTCGACACTTATTCTGATTTCCGAAATCAGTAAAACATTATTCCTTTTAAAAACCACGTACTCAATACTCACGAATGAGGTTTCACACTTTTTAACAAAATTCATATTAATTCAATTAAGTCAAGTCTCTTATCTTTTAAGATCAAGTCTCTTAACTTCTAAGATCAATAAACCATTCTTTTCATCTCTCTTAAGTCGTTATACCTAACTTCCCATAAAGCTAGTATAACACTTAAGCTTTTAAAACCAAGCATTACTCTTCTTTCAAAAAGGTTTCTTAATTCTTTTGAAATACTTCAAGATTTTTTTTATTCAGGCTTAAGTCAAAAGACATTGCCGTAAAACTACGTTCAGTTAACACACGTACGTCTACCGTACTATATATATATTCTTTTAAAATATCATGCTCAAGAGGATAGGAAGAATCACATACCTTGCGACGATTATCGACTATTAGCAAATAGCTCCAAAGTACTGTAGTCCGGTTAGCCTTTTCCACCCTTCGAGTAGAATACGCTACTCGCAGTACTTCAACCTATAAAGGTTATACAAGTCTATCAATGTCTAGACTACTCGGTAGAATAAATCTAGATACAAGATTCTACGGAAAAATTGGGCAAGACTTCCTACCCACAAACTTCACAAGTCTCATCAGAATACAGTCCTATGTAAGTACAGTTCAATTCCCTTCTTATATACCTTCCTGGTATATAAATTATACTTAATTCTTATACTTCAATAGTATGTAAACTCAATTACGATAGGGAGACAAGATATTTACCTCGATAAGCCCAAAATTATCCAAGTTTAAATGTCGATCCTGAGCAACGTTTAGCTCCTACTGGTGCTCCAACCCGCTCAAACAACCCTTAGAAGTTCTACGCAACTTCTTCTTACTACTTCAACCAAGTATGAAGATTTCCTTAGGGTTTCGTTTTGAGACAAAAGGACATAAGGTAGTATTTCCGGGCTCTACGTATAGAGGTAACTTTGGAATACTACAAGGTATAAGGCTAAGGTATTTTGGTATAGCAACAATACTTGGAGAGTATTTTCTACCAAGAGGGTGGGGGGGGTATTTTACGAGAACCACTAGGCAAGGGGGTGTCTCGCCACACCACTAGGAGTGGAGAGATAACTCTCGCCAAGGGCCTCACGAAAGGGGAGGGGAGGCTAGGACGAGAACTCTAGACAAAAGGGGGGAGAAGGCTTTCAAGACTTAGAACAATTTTGGGATGAAGAAGTCTTCAAGTTAGGGGGGTATTTATAGGGAAACCAATGGACAAGATCAAGCCATGGGGGCAAGTGGAGGGCCAAGATTTGCCCAAGTTCCCCCTATCCCTACTCCACAAATCCCTCACAACATTGACCCATGGATTAGGCAGAAAATATGGCACAAAACGCCAAGAAACAAGCACCCAATCGCCACAAACCGCCAACTCGAGGTGACAAGTGTCGCCTCTCGTTGGCCTAAAATATTTCATCTCTGAAAAATCCGCAAAATTATTAATGACATAGCCGAATTTTCCTTCGCAAGTTTTGTAAAACGTTCATTTAAAAATGATTCCTTTCGTGTCAGGCACAAAATTATCGATCCTTGCCTATCTTAAGGCTAAAACTTTCGTACGTACGTCCTGACGTACATACTCTGGAAATACGGGGTATAACATTCTCCCCTCCTTAGAAACATTCGTCCCGAATGTTCCTTCTAAGTCTCAAAACAAACATGCGCCCGTATAGTCTTCACTACTATGCTTCCGAAAAACAATCATGCCACACCTGGCCATAAAATAACGCACGCGCAAATACTTAATTCAAGTCCACGAGGAATTACCTCTAACATCACAAAAACTCCCACCCAAGGGCTAAAAGATACTCCCTTCGCACCTTCACTTTACAAACGAAATGATCACCCCTAAGTTCTTAACACATGCTCGCTTCTTCCTTTACTCGTCGTACCCTTCCCGTACCTTTGAACTCTTTCTCGTAACTTACCACATTTCTGTTACTGCTTCTGTTTCCAAAATCTCTGGGTTACTATCTCCAACTTGGTCATCATTAACTGGGATCACTCTGGATGGATCTCCGATACTTTTCTGAACATAACAACACGAAAGACCGGACGTACTGCGTCCCACGTCGGACGGCAAAGCTAATTTATAGGCAACCTGGCCTATCCTCCAAATGATCTGAAAGGGCCCAAGTAACTCGGGCTAAGTTCCCTCTGTTTCCCAAAACTCGTCACACCCTCTCCGGGGTGGTACCTTCAAGAAATCCTACCATCAACTCAACTCTGTGTCGCCGCTATCCGCACGACTTCGCTGACTCGAGCCGCCAATAACCTTTTCTCGGATAAGCTTCACCCTATCCACATCCTCGAAACAAGTATGAACCAACTATCCGAACTTTGCCAACATCGAACAAATCGACCGGCAACTTACACTTCCGCCCCTACAAGGCTTCGTAAGGCGATATCCGAATACAGAAATGGTAGTTATAAAAACACTCCTAACAGAGGCAACAATCCTCACAATACCCCAAATCCAACCATCGCCCGAGGCGAATGCGACATCGAGACTCGAGTTCCTAACCCTGCCTGGTAAAACTTCCAGAAAACGAAAATAGTCGTAACCTGGGCTCCACTGCCTGACATAAGGTGAAAGCAGGCACCTCGTGCAGCCTTACAACCTTCCTGATATAATCATCTCGCATAACCCACTGCCGAGTACACGCTTTGATCGAAAGACAAGATGGGCTGACCTCATCGGCCCGACTACTGGTCGAACGCATCCACGAACTCGTACGCTGGTTAACTAAACTTGGGCCTAACACCCTCATGACCCTACCACAAAGCGGAACCACCACAAACTGACCCCACCACAATACAGGCCGCGGGTTGACCCACGATCGGTCCGCAACCCGACCCGCTATCACGCCAAACACTTTCTCCCCGATCCGGAACAATCCCAAAATCAAGTCACGAAAACCTAGTGGTCTTCTTAGCTCAACTACCCTCTTTCATTCCACACTACTCAGGGACTTATTATACAAATATATCTTACGTGCACTATGCACTCCGGTAAGGGTCAAACACATAAAAAATACATCTTTTACTCAAGATGACCTCACATCTAAGGTCTCTACATATAATATTCTAAGGCTCATAATTAATACAATGCTATCTGAACATAACACTTAAAATATACTCATCTTATCACACATACTAATCTCTAGAGGGTTAAGGATATACTTGTATCTACTGCTTCACTCCCCTTTTGTCGTTCTAGTCAATCCTCGCTCGATGGGCGATAGCTAGGGCGTGATGAACTAGCCACCGATCCTCGGCGTCGAAGTCTCTACATCCGCGCCACCTCTGGTCGGACAATTTCTCGCAAAAGGGCCCTGCTGGCCGCAAGTAAAACAAGTATCAACAAAAACGACATTTCCCGATTTACGCCGCCACACCGTGAACACCGAGGGAAAATCAACCCGGGCCGCTAGAACTCACGTATAGCCGTGAACCGAAGCCCCGAGCTCACCATCTTCTCGCATACCGAACGCCCCGAACCTCGCGAGGACCACTCGCACCGTGGATGTGCATATCTAATTCTGGCCGAGGCGTTTGCCTTGAAAGTTACCAAAGGACCCGCCGATCCGCCCTCTTCGCGATCTTGGTTAATCCGCCGATCTCTACGCTTTCTCGATGCCGCGATAAGCCCGCATACGTGCCATGAACAAGCCTGACTGAAGAGCTACTCTTGCCCAACCCTCTCTTAGATAGTCATCAAGACCCGTGATAAATCGGTACATAATATACTCTCTGGTAGCTACATCCTTAGCTAGTAACAGGGTCGTCTTTTTGCAATCAATACTTTCTGCTACTGGTCGTGGAACTGAAGGTTCAACTATCATGGCCGCAGTAGGAACTGCTGCCGCTGCGCTAAACTCGCTGGCCGCGACGCCGCAGAACTCCCCGAATGAAGCACCACCCGGTGATGATTGGGTCTGCGCCTCTAGTAACCCTCTCAGGTTTCTACTCGCAGCTCCTCACGCTTGCCCTTCCGGCCCGGTTGCCTTACGAGGCATAACTAGCAGGAAAGAAATACGTTAGAGGGTCCAACTTATAACACGACTCTAAGCACGATCTCGAGTGAGAAGAATGGAAACCAATCCTAAATATCCTATAGCCTCCTGATTATTGGTGTGGTGCACAACACACCGATAATCAAGACTCTACTAGATACGGTCTGTAGACACTTTCCGGGGATTAACTGCTCTGATACCACTTTTGTCACGACCCGAACTCGGGCCCGTGACTGGTGCCTTACCCCGGGCACCCTAGTGATACATACATCAGAGTAATCAGCGGAATATAAAACAAGACATGAAATATGAAATAATTATCTGAAGAAAAGTTGCCTTTCGGCATATATATATAAAACTTAAATCTAACAGCTACATCCTTTTACAACTCGCCACAACAAGCATTTACTGCACTTCTAAGAATGATATAACACCACTGGCGGGACCGGGCCCCGACATAACCTTGAATGTAAGTAGCTACAACGCCAGGGGATTGTACCACTGATAAGCCTCCGGAGATACGGAGCTTCCCAAAACGCGGAACTGTGATCCTAAGAGCGAGGATCGACGACTGGTGTACCTCTACTGCGGATGAACGCACTCCGGGCGAGGTCGATAACAGTACCAAGTATGTGAAATCAAAATATCGTAAATGAAATCATAGTAGTCTATATAAAGCGGGAGACATGTATGATAACCAAACTACGCTCACAATAAATAAGCGATATGTCAAGTCGTGACTCACGCCTCAAAGTCATCACTCAAATACAACTATGGGTCTCACGCCCACAACATCAATCATGCCCGTGGAATACCTTCCTCACCGCCGATGCATGATATAAAAGCACCAAGGAATACACATGAACACCGTGTCCCACCGTGTCATAATAAAACCGCACGGTAAGTACGAAGGCATAGCCGACTACTAAAACCCACAATACCAACAAGGTCATAAATCAGATTACGAGGTCTGCTTCTGACCGCCACATGATCGGCCGCCACTCGCCCGCAGATCTAATGCGCGTCTAGTCTCGAACTTCCCAGCCCCGCATAAGCCACTCCAATGGCCCGCATGAGGTATTCCTCGCATCGAGGGTAGCTACTCCCGCAACGCCCCGCACTCGCACCGCATGGCCACATAGACCGCGCAGGTATAACCCCGCACACTAACCTCGAACTCTCGTAGCTCGCGATAAAGCCATCGACCCGCATGAGGTATTCTCGAATCATAGGTCACACAGACCCGCCTGAGTCTACCCCGCATCGGAGGGCAGCTTAACCCCCGGGATCAAGACAAGGTGAGTGATATAATACTAACATAACAGTTTATCGTTTAAACAACATAAGCACAATCAAGGGAAACCCCTTTACACAAACATCACAAAATACTAACACCCGTAGTATCCTAACATGTTTATTTATCAAATCAACAAGAAAGTATTACAAGGCTATCACAAACCAACACAATCAAGTTTATTTACACAAGTTACTTTCTACTTTATGTTAACAAGTTCGGGTTTTATCCCCAAAGTACTTCATACATTAACTTTTTAAAAGATCCGTATCTTTCACAAAAGTCACACAACACCCGTAGTCTAAAAATAGAATGACTATCTTTTTAAGTAAACCAAAACACTTCCCTTTGTAAAATCAAGTAACAACATTATTTTCCAAACGTTCAAGTTTGCCTAATTTCAAATGCTCAAGTTTCTCATTTTCGAAAGGTTTCGTAGTTCATAGTCTTAATCACTTAAGAATATAATTCCCTTTTTAAAACAATTTGAGAAACATATGCCTTATGTGTGAGTAGGTTATTCTTGTTTATAACAATCTTATTAAAGCAGCCATGATCTAGGAAATGTACTATCATTTTGTCTCATCTTAGCTTCTATGTAGATGGAGGTTTCTACTGGTTTTAATAATACTTTATTAGTCATTACATTTCCCTTTATTAGCGCTGCTGTGGTTTGTTCGACACTTATTCTGATTTCAAATCAAGAAACATTATTCCTTTAAAAACCACGTACTCAATACTCACGAATGAGGTTTCACACTTTTTAACAAAATTCATATTAATTCAATTAAGTCAAGTCTCTTATCTTTTAAGATCAAGTCTCTTAACTTCTAAGATCAATAAACCATTCTTTTCATCTCTCTTAAGTCGTTATACCTAACTTCCCATAAAGCTAGTATAACTCTTAAGCATTTAAAACCAAGCATTACTCTTCTTTCAAAAAGGTTTCTTAATTCTTTTGAAATACTTCAAGATTCTTTTTATTCAGGCTTAAGTCAAAAGACATTGCCGTAAAACTACGTTCAGTTAACACACGTACGTCTACCGTACTATATATATATTCTTTTAAAATATCATGCTCAAGAGGATAGGAAGAATCACATACCTCGCGACGATTATCGACTATTAGCAAATAGCTCCAAAGTACTGTAGTCCGGTTAGCCTTTTCCACCCTTCGAGTAGAATACGCTACTCGCAGTACTTCAACCTATAAAGGTTATACAAGTCTATCAATGTCTAGACTACTCGGTAGAATAAATCTAGATACAAGATTCTACGGAAAATCAAGCAAGACTTCCCTACCCACAAACTTCACAAGTTCATCAGAATACAAATTCTATGTAAGTACAATTCAATTCCTTCTTATATACCTTCCTGGTATATAACTTATACTTAATTCTTATACTTCAATAGTATGTAAACTCAATTACGATAGGGAGACAAGATATTTACCTCGATAAGCCCAAAATTATCTAAGTTTAAATGTCGATCCTGAGCAACGTTTAGCTCCTACTCTGAGTGCTCCAACCCGCTCCAAACAACCCTTAGAAGTTCTACGCAACTTCTTCTTACTACTTCAACCAAGTATGAAGATTTCCTTAGGGTTTCGTTTTGAGACAAAAAGGACATAAGGTAGTATTTCCGGGCTCTACGTATAGAGGTAACTTTGAAATACTACAAGGTATAAGGCTAAGGTATTTTGGTATAGCAATAATACTTGGAGAGTATTTTCTACCAAGAGGGGGGGGGTATTTTACGAGAACCACTAGGCAAGTGGGGTGTGTCTCGCCACACCACTAGGAGGGAGAGATAACTCTGGCCGGGCCTCACGACAGGGGGGAGAGGGAGGCTAGGTCGAGAACTCTACACAAAAGGGGGGAGAAGGCTTTCAAGACTTAGAAAAATTTTGGGATGAAGAAGTCTTCAAGTTAGGGGGGTATTTATAGGGAAACCAATGGACAAGATCAAGCCAAGTGGAGGGCCAAGATTTGCCCAAGTGCCCCCTATCCCTACTCCACAAATCCCTCACAACATTGACCCATGGATTAGGCAAGAAAACATGGCACAAAACGTGCCAAGAAACAAGCACCCAATCGGCCACACAAACCGCCAACTTGAGGGTGACAAGTGTCGCCCTCTCGTTGGCCCAAAATATTTCATCTCTCGGAAAAATCCGCAAAAATTATTAATGACATAGCCGGAATTTTCCCTTCGCAAGTTTTGTAAAATGTTTCGTCGAAAAACGATTCCTTTCGTGTGTTGTGCACAAAATTTTCGATCCTTGCCTATCTTAAGGCTAAAACTTTCGTACGTACGTCCTGACGTACATACTCTGGAAATACGGGGTATAACACATAGGCAAGTTCAACATACTTTAGACATTCCTTTTTATTACAACAAATCCGGATTTTAACCCTAAAGTACTACGTATTTTAACACTTTAAAAGATCCATTTCTTTCACAAAAGGTCACACGATACCCCTAGTATCAAAATAGAGTAACTATCTTTTTAAGTAAACCAAAACAATTTCCATACCTTCTTTTTAAACCAAATCACTTCTCCCTTTAAAGTCAAGTTACCATTTTAAATCCAATAATAAAACATTTCTTTTGTTTTCATAAAGTCGTTATAACTAACTTCCCATAAGGCTATTATAACACTTTATGTTTTAAACCAATTTAAGACAAAACCATGCCTTTCTTTTAAACCAAAACACTTCAAATTCCTCAAGTCTCTTTTCTTTTAGAAAACAAGTTCCCTACTTTGGAATTTAAGAAAAATCAATACTTGTTATTAATGATCTTATTAAAGCAGCCATGATCTAGGAAATGTAATACAATTTTGTCTTATCTTGGCTTCTATGCAGATGGAGGTTTCTACCGGTTTTAATATAATTAATTACTTGTCAATACATTTTCCTTTATTAACGCTGCAGTGGTTTGTTCGATACTTATTCTCATTTCCGAAATCAATATAACTTATTCCTTTTAAAACCCAATTACCCATTTATCATAAATGCGGTTTCACAACTTTTTAACCCAAACCAAGTCCTTAATATTTCACATCAAGTCATTTATAAGTCAAGTCTCTTATCTTTAAAACCACGCACCATTTCTTTACCTACATAAAGTTGTTATAACAAACTTCCCATAAAGCCGTTATAACACTTTATGTTTTAAACCAATCAAATTGCTTAGCACACGACGCCTCACCGTACTACATAGTTCACACAATCATGCTAGAAAAGATACGAAGAGGTTCACAGACCCCGCGACGATTATCGACAATTAGCAAAACGCCCAAAGTACTATAACCCCGCTAGCCTTCTCCACCCTTCAAGTAGAATACGCTACTCGTAGTACTTCAACCTATAAAGGCCACAAAACGCCTATCAACCTCTAGATCTCTTCAGAACAATTCTAAGTACAAGGTCATTATTCTACGAAAAATTCGCAAGACCTCCCCGTAACCACAAAAATCTCCTCCTCTATCAAGGCCCGCTACCAAGCCAACAACCTGCTGGTTACACGCCTAACCTGACGTACAACATCGCCTCACAATAATACTACAAGTCATCAGAATACCCAATGTAAATACAGTTCAATTCTTTATAAACATCCTTCCAATATATCTTATACTCAATTCTAAACTACTATAATATGTAATATCCAATTACAATAGGGGGACAAAGATCATTACCTCGATAAGCCCAAAATTATCCAAGATTTATAAGTCGATCCTGAGCAACGCTTAGCTCCACTTCCTTCCGCTCCAACCCGCTCCAAGAAACCCTTAGAAGTTTCTAAACAACTTCTCTTCAAGATTCAACTCCAAAAAGTGAAGAACACTTAGGCTACAATTTGGCAATATTTCGGCCAAGGGGTATATCTAAGGCTAGGGGTGTGAAATCTTTTCCAACTCTTGGTACACCATCTTCCTAACACCCTAAGGAAGAACACTTAAAACTTTAAGAATTTTTGGACAACCTTTGCTCAAGAATCATGGCCAAAGCCGAGAGCACACAAGAGAAAGGGAGGGAATTTTTAAGACTTGGAAACTCTCTAAGTGTTGGATGAATAAGTCTTGCATCAAGGGGGGGTATTTATAGAGAAAACAATGGCCAAGATTAAAGCAAGTGTATGGTGAGGATTAGGGACAAATGTGTGGGTAGTTTGCCAACCATATGTCCACCACAAAAATGGGACAAGTGGCTTGCCACTTGTCCCCCACAAAAAAACGTCCAAGTGTCCAATAATTTCGGCCATAGGGCCACATGGGGGTGACACGTGTCGCCTCACTGGCCCAAAATATTTCATCTTCCGAAAATATCCGTAATGCCAAAATCCAAAATAAAGTGGCCCCACAAAACCAGAATTCTCCCTGGCCCCACGGGACCAATTTAGGAAATAAAATTCCATAATTCTAATATAATCCAAGAAGCCCAAATACCAAATCTGGGAATCCAATTCCCATCAACGAACCTTTTTCCTTCACAAAAACCGGAAACTTTTCCGTCGAAAAAAATCACATCTTTCTTCCTTTCAACATTACTGTCGTATTCTCATACGTATGTCCTCACATACATACCCTGGAACTATGGGGTGTAACACCAGATCCAGCTTGCGTCATAAAACTGACCGGGGCAAGCACTGCAGCCATCTACCAGAGCCTACCGTACCAACAATGCTATAAAACTGTATCACGACGCTGACCGATTCTTTCTAGACCGCCAATGATCGAAGTAGGGCCATTCTCCCTTAGTATCATTGTGCGAGTCCTAATCCTGGACTCCCATAGTCCTCATAGGTCACATGGACCCGCATGAGGTATTCCTCAGACGGTAATGCACTTGAGTGATTCCTCGACTCCCGTAGTCCGTGATAGGCCACGGACCCGCATGAGGTATTCCTCGTGACGGTAGCTAACCCGCGGCATGTGAACAACATAACAAGTCAGGGAGGTATGTGATATAATACAAGCACAACCGGCTTATCGTAAACAACATAAGCACAACAAGAAAAACCCCTTAACACAAAAAGTCTCAAGACACTAACGCCCGTAGTATCATAACATGTTTACTTATCAAACCAACTTACCACACCTTCAGAAATCATTACAAGGCTATCACAAGCAAACATAGGCAAGTTACTCACACTCAAGGTACTTTCATTTTTTTGCCAACAATCCGGGTTTTAACCCCAAAGTACTACGTACTTCAACTCTCTTAAAAAGATCCCTTTTTAAGTAAAAACCACACGGTACTAATACCCGTAGTATCAAGACACTCTCATGTTTAAATCAAGTACTTTTTAAACCAAGTGGCTTACACTTTTAAAACAACGTCAAGTATACTTTTAAAACCCAAGTAACTCACTCTTTTAAGATCAAGGCACTCATACCTTTTTAAATCAAGCCACTTATACTTTTCCAATCGTGACAAGTTAAAAACAAGGTACTTACAAACAAGTAACCTATACTCTTTTCAAAATAAGTAACCTATACTCTTAAATCAAGTTACTTCTCCTTTTTTAAAGTCAAGTAACAATATACTTTTCAAAAATAGTTTAAGCTTCATAACTTCAAATTCTCAAGTCTCTTCTTATCTTTAGAAATCAAGACCTTACATCCAGTCTCATAATCTTTAAATTAAATCTCGTAACTTTGAAAACCAAGTCTCATAACTTTTAAAAATATCAAGTTACCGTTTTAAATCCAATAATAAAACCATTATTTCATTTTCATAAAGTCGTTATAACTAACTTCCCATAAAGCTGTTATAACACTTTACGTTTTAACCCAACCAAGGACCACTACTCTCATTTTCGAAATCAAGATAACTTTATTCTCTTTAAAGACCAAGTACCCATTTCTCACGAATGAGGTTTCACAACTTTTTAACACAATTCAAGTCCTTAACATTTCATATCAAGTCACTTAACTTTAGAATCAAGTCAAGGACATAAAAAGGAAATCAAACTCCTTTAACACACGTGCGTCTACCGCACTATATATTTCACAAATAATCATGCTCAAGAGAATAGGAAGAATCACATACCTCTTTGGCTTAAATCCACTAGCCAAATCGAGTATGCCGCGCGTAGAATATCCACCTATAACAACCAAACACGTCTATCAAGGTCTAGATCTCTTCGTAGAACATTTCTAAGTATAAGGTTCCTTATCCTACGGAAAATTGGGCAGCACTTCCCCTGTATTTACTTACCTCCTACCTTTTTCAAGGCCCGATATCAATAGCCAACATGCCACATTTAAGGCGCAGTAATACAACAACTCAAAGGGGATTACACGCCTAACTGGACGTTAAAATTCTGCCCCAAAATATACTAAACAATCCATTCCTTATAAATCTTCCTTCCACATATCATACACTCATTTATAAACTACTACAACATGTAATCTCCAATTACAATAGAAGTACAAAGATCATTACCTCGATAAGCCCAAAATTTTCCAATGTTTAAAAGTTGATCCTTAGGAATCTTAGCTCCAAGTCCTTACATTCCAATCCACTCCAAGCAAACATTAGAAGCTCCTAACCAACTCCTCTACAAGATCCAACTCCAAAAAGTGAAGATCACCTTAGGCTCAAACTTGGCAAGTTTCGGCCAAGGCAAGATTTAAAGGCTAGGGGTGTGAAATCTTTTCTAACACTTGGTTAACAACCTTCCTAACACATCAAGTAATAATACTTAAAAGTTTAAGAATTTTTGGACAACATTTGGTCAAGGGAAAGGGCCAATTGCCGAGAACACTCAAGGAAGGGAGGGAGTATTTTGCCTTGGAAATCTCTAAGTGTGGGATGAAGTCTTGCAATGCCAAGGGGTGTATTTATAGGGCAATCAAGGGCTAGGATGCAAGCAAGTGTGTGGTGATATTAGGGAACAAGTGTGTGTGCCCACAATCCACTTGTCCAAACAAGACAAACTTGAGACAAGTGGCTAGCCACATGTCTCTCCAAATCGGCCAAGAGGCCACATGTCACAAGGTTTCGGCCACATGCCACCTTAGGGGGTGACACATGTCGCCCTCCTATTCGTCCAAAATATTGCATCTCCCGAAAACATCCATAATGGCCAAAATCTCGAAAATAATGTGGGCCCCACAAAACCGTAAATTTCTCCCGTGGGCCCCACGTGACCAATTCCGGAAAATAAAATCCATAATTCTATTATATTCCAAGAAGTCCAAATACCAAATCTGGGAATCCAATTCCCATTTATGAACCTTTTTCCTTCACAAAATCCGGAAAATTTTCCGTCAGAAAAATCAAATCTTTCTTCCTTTCCAATCTTAATGTCGTATTCTCGTACGTACGTCCTCACATACATATCCTGGAAGTACGGGGTGTAACATTCTTCCCCCTTTAGAACATTCGTCCCGAATGTTTCTTCTAAGTCTCCAAACACACTTGTGCCGGTATAGTCTTCACTCCTATACTTACAAAACCAATCATGCCACCCATGGCCATAATATAACACACGCGCAATACTTACATCCAAGCCAACGAGGAATCAGCATGCATTCAGTTCTTATGGGGTAGTAAGCCACCAAGAGTCGCTTGGGATGTCATCTGTATGCCTCAATCCGAAGGAGGCTTGGGTCTTATGAACATCAAAGAATGGAACCATGCCTTACTCTCCCGGACCATTTGGCAAACTCACACCAAGGCGGATACCCTATGGGTCCAATGGATTAATAGCTACTATTTGAGAGGCCAATCCTTTTGGGATTATGAGGTACGTGCTAGGGACTCCCCCTTATTCAAAAAAATTTGTGGCATTCGCGACAAATTCGTTTCCATCTTTGGTAGCCAAGGTAACGCAATTGCCGGCTTGGAAAAGTGTTGTACCAATGGAAGATTTGATTCTAGTCTCGTCTATGAGGTCTTGCGCATACCGCGGGATAAAAAGCTTTGGATGTCTCAAATTTGGAAAGGCTTCATTCCTCCTAAATTCTCTTTCACAGTTTGGCTCACTTGTAGGAAGCGGTTAGCTACAAAAGACACTCTCTCCTACCTAAACTTGGAAGATAGGTCTTGCGGGTTCTGCAAGCGGGCTAATGAGACAAAGGCGCACCTCTTCTTTACTTGCCCCTATACCCTCATGATTTGGAAGCACATAAGGGAATGGTTGGGTATTAGAAGAGAAATGACAACTATTGAAATCACACTCAAGTGGATCAAAAACGACCACCGCGGGACAGGCATCCGAGCCAAATCTATCTTACTTGCCTTTTGCATAGTGGTATATGAGATTTGGAGGACAAGAAATACATTGCTCTTTGAAGGCACTAGCTTAACGGCAGAGGAGGTCATTGCGAAAGTTAAAACAACAACTTATAGAGTTCTCTATGATTTAATCCCCTCTTGTAACGGCACCTCTGAGTGACCGCCCCACCCCTCCTTCATTTCTTGTTTGTATTAGGTTGAGGATTGAGAACCCTCAATGACTGATTGTAGCCACCTGTTCTTTCCTTTCTTAGTAATAATATTTGCATTTACCTAAAAAAAAAACAACGAGGAATCACCTCTAACGTGTATAACATCACAATTAGCTCTCACCCATGGTCTAAAGGATACTTTCTTCACATCTTTACTTCACAAAATGATCACTTCCATTCTCTTAACACGTGTTCGCTTCTTTTCTTACTCGTCGTACCCTTCTCGTACACCCGAACTATTTCTAGTACATGTACCACATTTCAGTCATCGCTTCCGCTTTCAAAATCTCGAGGTTACTACCTCCAACTGGGTCATTACTAGCTTCAATTTCCTTTAAGGCCATTCCCGGCCTTCACGATCCGATCCTGGTCGAACACGTCTACGAACTCGTACAATGGTTACCTAGACTTGGGCCTTGCACCCTCGTGACCCTGCCACCTAGCGGGACCACCTCAAACTGATCCCACCTCATTCCAGGCTGCGGGTTGACCCGCGATCTGGCCTCTACCCGACCCATTTCGTACCAAACTCTTGTTCCCAGTCCGCAACAATCTCACTATTCAAGTCATGAAAACCTAGTGGTCTTCTTAGCTTAATTACCCACTTTCATTTCACACCACTCATGGAATTATCATACAAATATACTCCACGTATACTATGTACACAAGACAAAGATCACCCGCAAAATCTTTTACTTAAGACGGCCTCGCATCTAAGGTCTCTATGGTTATCAAAATTCTAAGGCTCACAATCTCTATGTACCCAAATTTCCCCTTTTTACTAACCAGGCTTCTAAATCACAATTTACACAAAACTACCCGTACATAGCACTCAACATGTAATCATCTTATCACGCATACTAGTCTCTAGAGGGTTAAGGATATACCAGTAACTATTACTTCACTTTCCCTTTGTCGCTCTAATCATAATCCTGCCCTGCTGGGCGCATAGCTAGAGAAGGCGATGAACCAGCCACTGATCCCGAAGGCTAAGTCTCTACATCCGCGCTACCTCTGGTCGGACATTCCTTCGAAAAATGGCCCCGTCAGCTGCAGGTAAAGCAAGTTCCCTGAATAACATGACACTCCCCAGTATGGAACCTATCACAATGGCCACACCGAGGTAGGGGTGGTCTCATCTGACTAACATCTATGTTCCCTAAAACACAAACTCGAGCCCCGACCGCTTCCCGAACATCCCGAACGTCCTGAAGATCGTGGAGGACCACTCTGAAATGGAGGAGGTGCATAACTAGCCTCCTGCTGAGGCGGTCTGCCTCAAAGTTACCGGGCGACCTGTTTTAGCCTCTCAGGCTGATCTAGGTCATTTCGCCGACTCACGTTTCCTCGCCGCGCATAAGCTCGATGCGTCAATGCCATGCTCGCTAAAGAGCTACTCATGTACAACCCTCTGTTAGATAATCGTCAAGTCCTGTGACTTATTGGTGCACTCTATCCTCCATGTCTGCCACTAGAGTGGGGGCATACCGAGCTAATGAGTCGAACTCTATGTTGTACTCCTGAACCGTCCGCTCATTCTGTCTCAACATCATAAATTATCCACTCGGGCTCTCCTCATCTGTGGAGGCAAGAAGTGGTTAAGAAACGCCTCTGAGAACTCGTCCTAACCAGTTGGAACGCATGCTCCCCCCAGGACAGTTCCCATGAATCAAACCAGTTGATTGCAATATCCCGCAGCCGATACGAAACCAGTACCACCGACTCGGCCTTTGAGGCCTTAATCACTCTTATAATCCGCTGTAGCTGTCGAATAAACTCTTGAGGATCATCCTCAGCTCTCGACCCATAGAACTCTAGTGGATTGCAACTCAAGAAATCCCGAAGCCTCAAACTATCGGCTCTGGGGTGCGCCACCTGTACTACCGGCTCCCGTTTGTCCTCGTGGCTCGCCACAATTCTAGCTAGTAACTGGGCCATCTCCTTGTAACCCATATCCTTTGCTCCTGGTCGTGGAACTGGAGGCTCAGATATCATGGCCTCAGTAGAAGCTGTTGCCGCTGCGCTAAACTCTGATGGGGCTGGCGGCGTCGCGGAACTCCCCATCTGGAGTACCACCTCAGGTAATGACTGGGCCTGTGCCCTCGCAACACCTCTGTATTCTACTCGCAGCACCCTCTGTTGCCTTGCCCCTCTGGGCCCTGGTTGCCTTGCGTAGAGGCATAACTGGTACATAAGAATACGTCAGAGGGAGTCCAACTTATTACACAACTCTAAGGCACGATCTCAGAGTGAGAAGAATGGAAACCAATCCTAAATATCCTGCAGCCTCCTGATTATAGGTGTGGTGCACAACACGCCGATAATCAAGACTCTACTAGATACGGTCTGTAGACACTTTCCGAGGACTAACTGTTCTGATACCACTTTTGTCACGACCCGACCTCGGACCCGCGACTGGTGCCTTACCCCGGGCACCCTAGTGATAAAACATCAGAGAAAAATCAGCGGAAATAAAAAATTTAGACATGAAACAATATAAAATAACAAACAGGCTAACCAAAACGGCCACCTTTATGCATATATATAAAAACCTTAATAGTTATCATTTACAAGCCCAACTCACAACAGGACTACAGACCTCTAAGAGTTTTTATAAAAACTACGACGGGACAGGGCCCCGCCATACCCCTGAATGTACAAGAACCTACAATCTCAGGGAATCATACCAAAAAGATAAGCCTCCGAAGAAACTGGGCTTCCCAAATACGCAGAACAGTGATCCTATGAGCGAGGATCAACAACCGGCAGTACCTCACTGCGTCGTAACGCACTTCAAGGAGGTCAAGACAACAGTACCAAGTATGTGAAATCAAAATATCAGAATGAAATCATAATACTATATAAGACAGAGACATGTATGATAACCAAACGATAGACACAATATATAAGCGAATATGTCAAGTCGTGACTCACGCCTCAAAGTCATCACTCAAGTATAACCACGGGTCTCACGCCCGCAATATCAATCATGCCCGTGGAACTCCTTCCTCACCGCCAGAGTCTATGATATAATATAACACCAAAAGTACACGAACACCGTGTCCCACCTGTGCATAAAAACAACCGTGACGCCAAGTAGGAAAGCTACACACTGGATCCAATGCGTCATATAACCGATCGGGCAAGCATCGCAGCCATCTACCGAGCCTACCGTACCAACAATGCTATAAAATCAGATCACGACACGACCGGTTCTTTCTAGACCTCCGATGATCGGCGTAGGCCATTCGCCCTTAGTATCATTGTGCGAGTCCTAATCACGACTCGTAGTCCGTGATAGGTCACGTGGACCCGCATGAGGTATTCTCGTGACGGTAACACACCGAGTGATTCTCGACTCGTAGTCCGCATAGGACACATGGACCCGCATGAGGTATTTCAGCATGTGAACAACATAACAAGTACGGGGGGTATGTGATATAATACAAGCACAACCGGCTTATCGTAAACAACATAAGCACAACAAGAAAACCCCCTTAACACAAAAAGTCTCAAGACACTAACGCCCGTAGTATCATAATATGTTTACTTATCAAACCAACTTTCCACACCTTCAGAAATCATTACAAGGCTATCACAAGCAAACATAGGCAAGTTACTCAAACTCAAGGTACTTTCATTTTTTTGCCAACAATCCGGGTTTTAACCCCAAAGTACTACGTACTTCAACTCTCTTAAAAAGATCCCTTTTTAAGTAAAAACCACACGGTACTAATACCCGTATTATCAAGACACTCTCATGTTTAAATCAAGTACTTTTTAAACCAAGTGGCTTACACTTTTAAAACAACGTCAAGTATACTTTTAAAACCCAAGTAACTCACTCTTTTAAGATCAAGGCACTCACACCTTTTAAAATCAAGCCACTTATACTTTTCCTATCGAGACAAGTTAAAAACAAGTTACTTACAAACAAGTAACATATACTCTTTTCAAGTAACAATATACTTTTCAAAAATAGTTTAAGCTTCTTAACTTCAAATTCTCAAGTCTCTTCTTATCTTTAGAAATCAAGAACTTACATCCAATCTCATAATCTTTAAATTAAATCTCGTAACTTTGAAAACCAAGTCTCATAACTTTTAAAAATATCAAGTTACCATTTTAAATCCAATAATAAAACCATTCTTTCGTTTTCATAAAGTCGTTATAACTAATTTCCCATAAAGTTATTATAACACTTTACGTTTTAACCCAACCAAGGACCACTACTCTCATTTCCGAAATCAAGATAACTTTATTCTTTTTAAAGACCAAGTACCCATTTCTCACGAATAAGGTTTCACAACTTTTTAACACAATTCAAGTCCTTAACATTTCATATCAAGTCACTTAACTTTAGAATCAAGTCAAGGACATAAAAATGAAATCAAACTCCTTTAACACACGTGCGTCTACCGCACTATATATTTCACAAATAATCATGCTCAAGAGATAGGAAGAATCACATACCTCTTCGGCTTAAATCCACTAGCCAAATCGAGTATGCCGCGCGTAGAATATCCACCTATAACAACCAAACACGTCTATCAACGTCTAGATCTCTTCGTAGAACATTTCTAAGTATAAGGTTCATTATCCTACGGAAAATTGGGCAGCACTTCCCCTGTATTTACTTACCTCCTACCTTTTTCAAGGCCCGATATCAATAGCCAACATGCCACATTTAAGGTGCAGTAATACAACAACTCAAAGGGGATTCACGCCTAACTGGACGTTAAAATTCTGCCCCAAAATATACTAAACAATCCATTCCTTATCAATCTTCCTTCCACATATCATACACTCATTTATAAACTACTACAACATGTAATCTCCAATTACAATAGAAGGACAAAGATCATTACCTCGATAAGCCCAAAATTTTCCAATGTTTAAAAGTCGATCCTTAGGAATCTTAGCTCCAAGTCCTTACGTTCCAATCCACTCCAAGCAACCCTTAGAAGCTCCTAACCAACTCCTCTACAAGATCCAACTCCAAAAAGTGAAGATCACATTAGGCTCAAACTTGGCAAGTTTCGGCCAAGGCAAGATTTAAAGGCTAGGGGTGTGAAATCATTTCTAACACTTGGTTAACAACCTTCCGAACACATCAAGGAATAATACTTAAAAGTTTAAGAATTTTTGGACAACATTTGGTCAAGGGAAAGGGCCAATTGCCGAGAACACTCAAGGAAGGGAGGAAGTATTTTGCCTTGGAAATCTCTAAGTGTGGGATGAAGTCTTGAAATGCCAAGGGGTGTATTTATAGGGCAATCAAGGGCTAGGATGCAAGAAAGTGTGTGGTGAGATTGGAGAACAAGTGTGTGTGCCCACAAGCCACTTGTCCAAACAAGACAAACTTGAGACAAGTGGCTAGCCACATGTCTCTCCAAATCGGCCAAGAGGCCACATGTCACAAGGTTTCGGCCACATGCCACCTAAGGGGGTGACACATGTCGCCCTCCTATTGGTCCAAAATATTGCATCTCCCGAAAACATCCATAATGTCCAAAATCTCGAAAATAATGTGGGCCCCACAAAATCGTAAATTTCTCCCGTGGGCCCCACGTGACCAATTCCGGAAAATAAAATCCATAATTCTATTATATTCCAAGAAGTCCAAATACCAAATCTGGGAATCCAATTCCCATTTATGAACCTTTTTCCTTCACAAAATCCAGAAAAAATTTCGTCGGAAAAATCAAATCTTTCTTCCTTTCCAATCTTAATGTCGTATTCTCGTACGTACGTCCTCACATACATATCCTGGAACTACGGGGTGTAACATTCTTCTCCCCTTAGAAACATTCGTCCTGAATGTTCCTTCTAAGTCTCCAAACACACCTGCGCCGGTATAGTCTTCACTCCTATACTTACAAAACCAATCATGCCACCCATGACTATAATATAACACACGCGCAATACTTACATCCAAGCCAACGAGGAATCACCTCTAACGTGTATAACATCACAATTAGCTCTCACCCATGGTCTAAAGGATACTTTCTTCGCATCTTTACTTCACAAAATGATCACTTCCATTCTCTTAACACATGTTCGCATCTTTTCTTACTCGTCGTACCCTTCTCGTACACCCGAACTCTTTCAAGTACACGTACCACATTTCAGTCATCGCTTCCGCTTTCAAAATCTCGAGGTTACTACCTCCAACTTGGTCATTACTAGCTTCAATTTCCTTTAAGGCCATTCCCGGCCTTCACGATCCGATCCTGGTCGAACACGTCTACGAACTCGTACAATGGTTACCTAGACTTGGGTCTTGCACCCTCGTGACCCTGCCATCTAGAGGGACCACCTCAAACCGACCCCACCTCATTCCAGGCTGCGGGTTGACCCGCGATCTGGCCTCTACCCGACCCATTTCGTACCAAACTCTTGTTCCCAGTCCGGAACAATCTCACTATTCAAGTCATGAAAACCTAATGGTCTTCTTAGCTTAATTACCCACTTTCATTTCACACCACTCATGGAAATATCATACAAATATACTCCACGTATACTATGTATACAAGACAAAGATCACCCGCAAAATCTTTTACTTAAGACGGCCTCGCATCTAAGGTCTCTATGGTTATCAAAATTCTAAGGCTCACAATCTCTATGTACCCAAATTTCCCCTTTTTACTAACCAGGCTTCTAATTCACAATTTACACAAAACTACCCGTACATAGCACTCAACATGTAATCATCTTATCACGCATACTAGTCTCTAGAGGGTTAAGGATATACCAGTAACTATTACTTCACTTTCCTTTTGTCGCTCTAATCATAATCCTGCCCTACTGGGCGCATAGCTAGAGAAGGCGATGAACCAGCCACTGATCCCGAAGGCTAAGTCTCTACATCCGCGCTACCTCTGGTCGGACAATCCTTCGCAAAATGGCCCTATTGGCCGCAGGTAAAGCAAGTTCCCTGAATAACATGACACTCCCCAGTATGGAACCTATCACAATGGCCACACCGAGGTAGGGGTAGTCTCATCTGACTAACATCTATGTTCCACCGAAAACCTGAAACCTTGGAGCCCTGACCTGCTCCTGAACATCCCGAACGTCCTGAAGACCGTGGAGGACCACTTGAACTGGCGGAGGTGCATAACTAGCCTCCTGCTGAGGCGGTCCGCCTCGAAAGTTACCGAAGGACCCTGCTGTCTCGCCTTCAGGCCGATCTCGCCATTTCGCCGACTCACGTTTCGCTCACAAGCGCATAAGCCTGGATGCGGTCAATTCCCATGCCTGGCTAAAGAGCTACTCATGTACAACCCTCTGCTAGATAATCGTCAAGTCCTGTGACTTATTGGTGCACTCTATCATCCATGTCTGCCACTAGAGTGGGGGCATACCGAGCTAATGAGTCGAACTCTATGTTGTACTCCCGAACCGTCCGCTCATTCTGTCTCAACATCATAAACTATCCACTCGGGCTCTCCTCATCTGTGGAGGCAATAAGTGGTTAAGAAACGCCTCCGAGAACTCGTCCTAACCAGCTGGAAACGCATGCTCCCCCCGGAACAGTTCCCATGAATGAAACCAGTTTATTGCAATATCCCGCAGCCGATACGAACCCAGTACCACCGACTCGGCCTCTGAGGCCTTAATCACTCTCATGATCCGCTGTAGCTGTCGAATAAACTCCTGAGGATCATCCTCAGCTCTCGACCCATAGAACTCTGGTGGATTGCAACTCAAGAAATCCCGAAGCCTCAAACTATCGGCCTGGTGCGCCACCAGACACGGCCCCGTCTGTCCTCGTGCCTCGCCACAATTCTAGCTAGTAACTGGGCCATCTCCTTGTAACCCATATCCTTTGCTCCTAGTCGTGGAAATAGAGGCTCGGATATCATGGCCTCGCAGAGCCGCTGTCACGCGCTAAACTCACGATGGCGGCGTCGCGAACTCCCCATCCGAGTACCACCTCGTAATGACCGGGCTGTGCCTCACAACCTCCTCAGATTCTACTCGCAGCCTCCTCACGCCTTGACCCTCTGGGCCCTGGTTGCCTTGCGTAGAGGCATAACTGGTACATAAGAATACGTCAGAGGGAGTCTAACTTATTACACAGCTCTAAGGCACGATCTCAGAGTGAGAAGAATGGAAACCAATCCTAAATATCCTGCAGCCTCATGATTATAGGTGTGGTGCACAACACGCCGATAATCAAGACTCTACTAGATACAGTCTGTAGACACTTTCCGAGGACTAACTGCTCTGATACCACTTTTGTCACGACCCGACCTCGGACCCGCGACTGGTGCCTTACCCCGGACACCGTAGTGATAAAACATCAGAGAAAAATCAGCGGAAATAAAAACTCATAGACATGAAACAATATAAAATAAGAAACAGGCTAACCAAAACGGTCACCTTTCTGCATATATATAAAAACCGAATAGTTATCATTTACAAGCCCAACTCACAACAGGACTACCGACCTCTAAGAGTTTTTATAACAACTACGACGGGACAGGGCCCCGCCATACCCCTGAATGTACAAGAACATACAATCTCAGGGAATCATACCAAAAAGATAAGCCTCCGGAGAAACGGGCCTTCCAAAATACGCAGAACCGTTATCCTATGAGCGAGGATCAACAACCGGTATACCTCTACCTGCGGCATGAACGCAGCCCGGGCGAGGTCGATAACAGTACCAAGTATGTGAAACTGAAAATATCAGAATGAAATCATAACAGTCTATATAAGACAGGAGACATGTATGATAACCAAACTACAGTACACAATATATAAGCAGTCATGTCAAGTCAGGGACTCACGCCCTCAAAGTCATCACTCAAGTATAACCATGGGTCTCACGCCCGCAATATCAATCATGCCCGTGGAACTCCTTCCTCACTGCCGGCAGTCTATGATATAATATAACACCAAAAGTACACATGAACACCAGGTCCCACCTGTGCCATAAAAACAACCGTACGGGCCAAGTAGGAAAGCTACACACCAGATCCAGCCTGCGTCATAAAACTGACCGGGGCAAGCACTGAAGCCATCTACCAGAGCCTACCGTACCAACAATGCTATAAAACTGTATCACGACGCTGACCGGTTCTTTCTAGACCGCCAATGATCGGGTAGGCCATTCGCCTTAGTATCATGTGCGAGTCCTAATCTGGACTCGTAGTCCGTGATAGGTCACGTGGACTCGCATGAGGTATTCTCGTGACGGTAACACACCGAGTGATTCCCGACTCGTAGTCCGCATAGGCCACATGGACCCGCATGAGGTATTCCTCGCATCGGGGGTAGCTAACCCGCGGCATGTGAACAACATAACTAGTCAGGGGGGTATGTGATATAATACAAGCACAACCGGCTTATCATAAACAACATAAGCACAACAAGAAAACCCCCTTAACACAAAAAGTCTCAAGACACTAACGCCCGTAGTATCATAACATGTTTACCTATCAAACTAAATACCACACCTTCAGAAATCATTACAAGGCTATCACAAGCAAACATAGGCAAGTTACTCACACTCAAGGTACTTTCATTTTTTTGCCAACAATCCGGGTTTTAACCCCAAAGTACTACGTACTTCAACTCTCTTAAAAAGATCCCTTTTTAAGTAAAAACCACACGGTACTAATACCCGTAGTATCAAGACACTCTTATGTTTAAATCAAGTACTTTTTAAACCAAGTGGCTTACACTTTTAAAACAACGTCAAGTATACTTTTAAAACCCAAATAACTCACTCTTTTAAGATCAAGGCACTCACACCTTTTAAAATCAAGTCACTTATACTTTTCCAATTGAGACAAGTTAAAAACAAGTTACTTACAAACAAGTAACCTATACTCTTAAATCAAGTTACTTCTCCTTTTTTAAAGTCAAGTAACAATATACTTTTCAAAAATAGTTTAAGTTTCATAACTTCAAATTCTAAGTCTCTTCTTATCTTTAGAAATCAAGACCTTACATCAAGTCTCAAAATCTTTAAATTAAATCTCGTAACTTTGAAAACCAAGTCTCATAACTTTTAAAAATATCAAGTTACCGTTTTAAATCCAATAATAAAACCATTCTTTCGTTTTCATAAAGTCGTTATAACTAACTTCCCATAAAGCTATTATAACACTTTACGTTTTAACCCAACCAAGGACCACTACTCTCATTTCCAAAATCAAGATAACTTTATTCTTTTTAAAGACCAAGTACCCATTTCTCACAAATGAGGTTTCACAATTTTTTAACACAATTCAAGTCCTTAACATTTCATATCAAGTCACTTAACTTTAGAATCAAGTCAAGGACATAAAAAGGAAATCAAACTCCTTTAGCACACGTGCGTCTACCGCACTATATATTTCACAAATAATCATGCTCAAGAGAATAGGAAGAATCACATACCTCTTCGGCTTAAATCCACTAGCCAAATCGAGTATGTCGCGCGTAGAATATCCACATATAACAACCAAACACGTCTATCAATGTCTAGATCGCTTCGTAGAACATTTCAAAGTATAAGGTTCCTTATCCTACGGAAAATTGGGCAGCACTTCCCCTGTATTTACTTACCTCCTACCTTTTTCAAGGCCCGATATCAATAGCCAACATGCCACACTTAAGGTGCGGTAATACAACAACTCAAAGGGGATTACACGCCTAACTGGACGTTAAAATTCTGCCCCAAAATATACTAAACAATCCATTCCTTATCAATCTTCCTTCCACATATCATACACTCATTTATAAACTACTACAACATGTAATCTCCAATTACAATAGAAGGACAAAGATCATTACCTCGATAAGCCCAAAATTTTCCAATGTTTAAAAGTCGATCCTTAGGAATCTTAGCTCCAAGTCCTTACGTTCCAATCCACTCCAAGCAACCCTTAGAAGCTCCTAACCAACTCCTCTTCAAGATTCAACTCCATAAAGTGAAGATCACCTTAGGCTCAAACTTGGCAAGTTTCGGCCAAGACAAGATTTAAAGGCTAGGGGTGTGAAATCTTTTCTAACACTTGGTTAACAACCTTCCTAACACATTAAGGAAGAATACTTAAAAGTTTAAAAATTTTGGACAACATTTGGTCAAGGGAAAGGGCCAATTGCCGAGAACACTCAAGGAAGGGAGGGAGTATTTTGCCTTGGAAATCTCTAAGTGTGGGATGAAGTCTTGCAATGCCAAGGGGTGTATTTATAGGGCAATCAAGGGCTAGGATGCAAGCAAGTGTGTGGTGAGATTGGGGAACAATTGTGTGTGCCCACAAGCCACTTGTCCAAACAAGACAAACTTGAGACAAGTGGCTAGTCACATGTCTCTCCAAATCGGCCAAGAGACCACATGTCACAAGGTTTCGTCCACATTCCACCTAAGGGTGTGACACATGTCGCCTTCCTATTCGTCCAAAATATTGCATCTCCCGAAAACATCCATAAAGGCCAAAATCTCGAAAATAATGTGCGCCCCACAAAACCGTAAATTTCTCCCGTGGGCCCCACGTGACCAATTCCGGAAAATAAAATCCATAATTATATTATATTCCAAGAAGTCCAAATACCAAATCTGAGAATCCAATTCCCATTATGAACCTTTTTCCTTCACAAAATCCGGAAAATTTTCCGTCGGAAAAATCAAATCTTTCTTCCTTTCCAATCTTAATGTCGTATTCTCGTATGTACGTCCTCAAATACATATCCTGGAACTACGGGGTCTAACATTTTTCCCCCCTTAGAAACATTCGTCCTAAATGTTCCTTCTAAGTCTCCAAACACACCTGCGCTGGTATAGTCTTCACTCCTATACTTACAAAACCAATCATGCCACCCATGGCCATAATATAACACACGCGCAATACTTACATCCAAGCCAATAAGGAATCACCTCTAAATTGTATAACATCACAATTAGCTCTCACCCATGGTCTAAAGGATACTCTCTTCGCATCTTTACTTCACAAAATGATCGCTTCCATTCTCTTTACACATGTTCGCTTCTTTTTTTACTCGTCGTACCCTTCTCGTACACCCGAACTCTTTCTAGTACACACACCACATTTCAGTCATCGCTTCCGCTTTCAAAATCTCGGGGTTACTACCTCCAACTTGGTCATTACTAGCTTCAATTTCCTTTAAGGTCATTCCCGGCCTTCACGATCCGATCCTGGTCGAACGCGTCTACGAACTCGTACAATGGTTACCTAGACTTGGGTCTTGCACCCTCGTGACCCTGCCACCTAGCGGGACCACCTCAAACCGACCCCACCTCATTCCAGGCTGCGGGTTGACCCGCGATCTGGCCTCAACCCGACCCATTTCGTACCAAACTCTTGTTCCCGGTCTGGAACAATCTCACTATTCAAGTCATGAAAACCTAGTGGTCTTCTTAACTTAATTACCCACTTTCATTTCACACCACTCATGGAATTATCATACAAATATACTCCACGTATACTATGTACACAAGACAAAGATCACCCGCAAAATCTTTTACTTAAGATGGTCTCGCATCTAAGGTCTCTATAGTTATCAAAATTCTAAGGCTCACAATCTCTATGTACCCAAACTTCCCCTTTTTACTAACCAGGCTTCTAAATCACAATTTACACAAAACTACCCGTACATAGCACTCAACATGTAATCATCTTATCACGCATACTATTCTCTAGAGGGTTAAGGATATACCAGTAACTATTGCTTCACTTTCCCTTTGTCGCTCTAATCATAATCATGCCCTGCTGGGCGCATAGCTAGAGAATGCGATGAACCAGTCACTGATCCCGAAGGCTGAGTCTCTACATCCGCTTTACCTCTGGTCGGACAATCCTTCGCAAAATGGCCCCGTCGGCCACAGGTAAAGCAAGTTCCCTGAATAACATGACACTCCCCAGTATGGAACCTATCACAATGGCCACACCGAGGTAGGGGTCGTCTCATCTGACTAACATATATGTTCCCCCAAAAACCTGAAACCTTGGAGCCCACGACCGCCTCAACATCCCGAACGCCCCAAGACCGCGAGGACCACTCAATCGGGCGAGGTGCATAACTAGCCTCCTGCTGAGGCGGTCCGCCTCGAAAGTTACCGAAGGACCCTGCTGTCTTAGCCCTCTTGTGTTGATCTCGATCATTTTGTCGACCTCTACGTTCCTCAGTCTGTTGCGCATATGCCTGGATGCGGTCAATGCCCATGCCTAGCTGAAGAGCTACTCCTGTACAACCTTCTGCTAGATAATCGTCAACTCCTGTGACTTATAGGTGCAATCTATCCTCCATGTCTGCCACTAAAGTGGGGGCATACCGAGCTAATGAGTCGAACTCTATGTTGTACTCCCGAACCGTCCGCCCATTCTGTCTCAACATCATAAACTATCCACTCGGGCTCTCCCATCTGTGGAGGCAAGAAGTGGTTAAGAAACGCCTCTGAGAACTCGTCCTAACCAGCTGGAAACGCATGCTCCCCCCGGGACAGTTCCCATGAATCAAACCAGTTGATTGCAATATCCCGCAGCCGATAAGAACCCAGTACCACCGACTCGGCCTCTGAGGCCTTAATCACTCTCATGATCTATTATAGCTGTCGAATAAACTCCTGAGGATCATCCTCAGCTCTCGACCCATAGAACTCTGGTGGATTGCAACTCAAGAAATCCCGAAGCCTCAAACTATCGGCTCTGGGATGCGCCACCGGTACTACCGGCTCTCGTTTGTCCTCGTGCCTCACCACAATTCTAGCTAGTAACTGGGCCATCTCCTTGTAACCCATATCATTTGCTCCTGGTCGTGGAACTGGAGGCTCAAATATCATGGCCTCAGTAGAAGCTGCTGCCGCTGCCCTAAACTCACTTGGTGGCGTCGCGAACTCCCATCCGGAGTACCACTCCGGTAATGATCGGGCTTGGCCTCGCAATCGCCACGACCCGATCCCGCCCGTGATCGTGCCTTACCTCGCACCCTAGTGATACAACATCGAGAAAATCACGAAATAAAACATGAACATGAAATGAGAGATATAATAAATAAACAAAGCAACTAAAACAGCTTTTCAAAGATAAATATATACAAACTCAATAGCTTTAATCTTTTTACAACCCCGCCACACAACAAGATTACATGCACTTAAGATTTACAACAACTATGACGGACAGTGGCCGCCATACCCTCGAATGTACAAGAACCTACAACTCGTGGAACACATACCAAAAGATAAGCCTCCAAGGAACGGAGCTTCCCAATACGAAAGGTGATCCTAAAAGGGATCGATACCAATGTATTTCTACCATGCAGATGAACGCAGCCTCAAGGAGGTCGATAACAGTACTAAGTATGTGAAATCAGAAACATCAGAATGAAATCATAGCGATCATATAAAGCAGAGACATGTATGATAACCAAACTACGATAATAAACATATAAACAAATATATAAAGTCGTGGACTCACGCTCCAAATCATCACTGTGCGTGGAATTCCTTCCTCACCACGGCAATTTATGATATGATATCAACAAGACAAAGAATCCAAACGGAGCATACCCGCGCTACGATCGTGTCGAGATGTCCAAAAGGAAACAATAGGACAAGATTCCAAATGGAAACATACCCGCAGCGCTACGATCGCGGTCGATATGCCCACAGTGGAAACAATAAAGCAAGATTCCAAATGGAAACATACCCGCGCCACGATCGTGTCGCGATGCCCAAAGGGAAACAATAAAGCAAAGATTCCAAATGGAAACATACCCGCGCGCTACGATCGTGTCGTGATGCCCAAAGGGAAACAATAAAGCGAGATCAAATGGAAGCATACCCGCGCGCCACGATCGTGTCGTGATGTCCAAAGTGATTAGCAAAAGTAACACAATCAACAGGAACGCATCTGCGGAATTTCTTCACATCACGCAGACGCCCAAGTAAGTTCTCAACAAGTCAACCGACCCTCCATCGAGGCGCCAGAGTATAGAAACACAATTCTTGCACAACAAAGGCTATCACGACAAGCATAGGCAAGTTTCACATCAACAAGCATAGGCAAGTTTCACAACAACAAGCATAGCGTGTTTCACAACAACTCAAAGTACTTTCATTTTATGCCAAGGTCCGGTTTTAACCCTAAAGTACTACGACGTTAAATTCCTTTTAAGAGATTCATTCTTTTATAAAAGTCACCCGATACCCGTAGTATAAAATAGAGTGACTTACATCTTTTAAGTAAACCAAAACAACTTCCATACTTTCCTTTTAAAACCAAATTAAGGCAACACTATGCCTTATTTTTAGACCAAAACACTTTTCTTTTAAAGTCAAGTTACCACATTAAAACCAATGATAAAACCCTTCTTTGTTTTCATAAGGTCGTTATAACCAACTTCCCATAAAGTCGTTATAACACTTTATGTTTTAAACCATTTTAAGACAACACAATGCCTTTCTTTTCCTAAAGTTCCAGCTTTGCCTAATTTCAATTACACAAGTCTCTTTTTAGGAAAGTTTCATAGTTCAATGTCTTAATCTCTTTTAAAACAATTGAGTAACATATGCCATAGGCGAGTAGGTTATTCTTGATTATAATCAATCTTATTAAGCAACCATGATCTAGGAAATGTAATATCATTTTGTCTCATCTTAGCTTCTATGCAGATGGAGGTTTCTACTGGTTTTAATATAACACTTTATTTATTCAATACAATTTCCTTTATTAACGCTGCAGTGGTTTGTCGATACACATTCTGATTTCCGAAATCAGTAAAACAGTATTCCTTTTAAAAACCATGCTCTTTACCTTTCTTAAGACGTTATACCTAACTTCCCATAAAGCTAGTATAACTCTTATGTTTTCAAACCAAGTATTTCTCTTTCAAAACGATTCTTTAAAATACGTCAAGTTCTTTATTATCACACATCAAGTCGCTTATAAGTCAAATCGATTACCACTTTGAACCACAAAGCATTTTCTTACCTACATAAAGCTGTTATAACCAACTTCCCATAAAGCCGTTATAACACTTTATGTTTCAAACCAATCAAATACATTAAGCACATGTACGTCTACCGTACTACATAGTTATACACATATCATGCTAGAACAGATAGGAAGAGGTTCACATACCTCGCGACGACATCGGCTATAAGCAAAACGCTCCAAGTACTTCAAACCGTCGGCTACTCCTTAAGCCCCGTAGACCACATCACACGTCGTACTTCAACCTATAGAGGCCACAAGGCGCCTATTAACATCTAGATCTCATTGTAGAATATTCTACAGAAAATTCGGCAGCACCTCCCCCCCCCGCAACAGCGTAAATCTCCTCCTCTATCGAGGCCGGCTACCAAGCCAACCAGTGGGGTTTGCACGCCTAACCGACGTACAATTCTACTACTCAAGAAAGCTACACAAGTCTCACCTGATACACCTAAGTAATTACGATTCGCTTCTTTTAAATTCAGGCTTAAGTCGCAAGACATTGCCGTAAGTATTATTCAGGCTTAAGTCAAAAGACATTGCCGCACAATTATAAAGTTCAGTTCTATATATAGTATACTTCAACTATATATTCAAGCAATCATGTAATTTCCAATTACAATAGAAGGTCAAGATATTTACCTCGATAAGCCCAAAATTATCCGAGTTAATATGTCGATCCCGAGCAAGGCTTAGCTCCTACTCCGAGTGCTCCAATTCGCCCAACAACCCTTAGAAGTTCTAAGCAACTACTACTTAACAATTCAACTGACTATGAAGGTTTTCCTTAGGGTATAATGTTTGGGACTGAGGGAAGTATAATAGTATTTTCTGGGTTTTTGTATAAGTGTAACCTTGGGAATACTACAAGGTATTTGAGCCAAGGTATTTGGGCATTATAACAATACTTGGAGAGTATTTCTATACCACAAAAGGGGGGTATTTATACGAAGACAATTTAGGCTAGGGGGGGTATGTACCCCACGGCCAAGCCTCTACAAAGGGGGAGGGGGTAGGTTTCGGCCAAGGGGCCTTCAAGAGGGGGAGGGGTGTGTGGTGGACGAGATCACAAGAGGGAGAGGGAGGGTTTGAGACTTAGATAGATTGCTCAATGTTTGGATGAAGAAAGTTCATCAACTAAGGGGGTATTTATAGGTCAAGTGAAGGCCAACCAATGGCCAAGATGGTGCCAAGTGCAAGGCAAGTGTAAGGCCAAGATTAAGCCATGTGCAACCTTATCCATCTACACAAAATATCCTACCTAACCCTTGACCACAAATTCAACACCAAAAACGTGCAAGCTTAGCCCATTTGCCGTCCAACCTCTTCCAATGTGAGGTGACACATGTCACCCTCCCGTTGGTCCAAAATGTTACGCCTCTCGGAAAAATCCGCAAAATTATAAATGACATAGCCGGAATTTTCCCTACGAAAGTCGTGGAAACGTTTGGCCGAAAACGACTTTTCGGGTGTTGTGTACAATTTCGAAACTAGCCAACTTTAAGGCTCAAATTGTATACGTACGCCCTCACGTACATACTCTGGAAATACGGGGTATAACATTCTCCCCTCCTTAGAAACATTCGTCCCGAATGTTCCTTCTCAAGACGGATAACGGTAAAGTTCCTCAAGCAAGTTGTCAACGCCACGCCTGGCCACGAAATAACACACGTTCTCTTCCTCCCTTACTTGTCGCACTTTCGAACACTTGAACTCTTCTAGTATACGCACCACACTTCGTCATTGCTAGCCTCCCAACACTTTGGGGTCACCGCCTCCAAACTTGGTCATTTTACTAACTTCACTTCTCTTCTAAGGCCATTCCCGGCCTTCATGAACCGATTCTGGTCGAACATACCCACGAACTCATACGATGGTCATCTAAACATGGGCCTAGCACCCTCGTGACCCTACCACCTGGCGACCACCCAGAGCTGACCCTACTTTGAAACCGGCCGCGGGTTGGCCCTCAACATGGCCCGAACCCGACTCACTTAACGCATCAAGCTCTTGTTCCCCGATCCGGAACAATCTTACCTATACAGGTTATGAAAGCTACCACTTCCATTTACCCTACCCAAGGAAATTTCCCACAATTTCCCCACGTATACTTATACATTCTGACAAAGATTACCCGCAAGATCTGGTACTCAAGACGGCCTTACATCTAAGGTCTCAACTGTAATATATATAGGTTCATCACTTCTCACCCCCAGGCTTACCCCTTTTTACTAAGCATGCTTCTAAGTCACATTTTAGCACAAAGCTATCCGAACATAACACTTAACACATTAACATAACATACAAAACTCTAGATGGTTAAGGATATACCTGAAAGTAGGCGGTTCAGAGGACCGCTAAAACTGGGAACTTCCACCGCGACCTCTACCGTGGCCCGCCGGTGTATGAACATCCTGCCTGACTATGGGAGGTGAAGAACCCGCAACTGATCCCGTAGTCTGTGCTATCCTACCGGCCACCGCTCGGACAATTTCTCCCAAATGGCCTCGCTGGCCGCATGTAAAACAAACTCCCGACTAGCACGACACTCCCATCGCGAGTCTACCACGGCCACAACGAGGTAGGGTGGCTTCACCGCTAACACCCCGCTCTCCCGAAAATCTGAACCTCGAGCCCCGACCGCCCCGAATACTCGATGCTCAAGATTGTGGAGGACCACTCAGATCGGGCGGAGGCGCATAACTAGTCTGGCCGAGGTGGTCCGCCTCGAAAGTCACCAAAGGACCTCGCTGCTCGCCTCTTCTCACGACCTTGGTCATTTCGCCGATTTCTCCGCTCCTCACCTCGTGCATAAGCTCGCATGCGGCAATGTCCATGCCCTGAAGAGCTACACCAACAACTCTCTCGCTAGGTAATCATCGAGCCTCAGAACATATCGCACTCGATCCTCCATACTAGCCACTAATGCGGGACGCACGCCAATGAGTCGAACTCACATTGTACTCCCGAACCGCACGCCTGCTCGCCGCAACACCAAAAATCTGTTTACCCGAGCCCTCTCATCTCGTGGAGGCAAGAAATGTGCGAAGGCCCCGAAAACTCATCCCACACTACCGGAAGTGCATTCTCTCCCGACAGCTCCCACGAATCAAACCAATCGATCGCGTATCACGCACCGATGCGAACCTAGACCACCGACTCGGCCTCCGATGCCTTGATCACTCATGATCCGTCAGAATCGCCGGATGAACTCCTCGCGATCATCCTCGTGTCTCGACCCATAAAACTCGGAGGTTACATCTCGTAAAATCCCGTAGTCTCAAATCATGCGCTCGGGGTGAACTACGGTGCATCGGGCTAAGGCTGCGTCCTATCTCATGTTCGCCACGATCCCGCCAGAATCGCCATCTCTCAGAATTCCATCTCTCTCGCTTCCGCATCGTGGACCGAGGCTCGTATCGTGGTCTCAGAGAAACTGCCGCCGCTTACTCGCAGCCTCCTTCGCCGCTTGCCTTCGGGCCTGCCGTTTTACGCGAGGCATAATCGTAAAAACGGCGTATGTCGGAGGGTCCAATCTTATCACACCTCTAAGGCACGATCTCGTAATGAGAAGAATGGAAACCAACCCTAAATGTCCTATAGCCTCCTCGATTATAGATGTGGTGCACAACACACCGATAATCAAGACTCTACTAGACACGGCCGTAGACACTTTCCGAGGACTAACTGCTCTGATACCACTTTGTCACGACCCGAACCCGGGCCCGTGACTGGTGCCTTACCCCGGGCACCCTAGTGATACAACATCAGAGAAAATCAGCGGAAATAAAACATGAACATGAAATCAGAGATATCATAAATAAACAGGCCAACCAAACCAGTTGCCTTCAAAGATAAATATATACAAACCCCAATAGCTTTAATCCTTTTTACAACCCCGCCACAACAAGATTACAGCACTTCTAAGATTTACAACAACTATGACGGACAGTGGCCGCCATACCCCGAATGTACAAGAACCTACAACTCGTGGAACACATACCAAAAGATAAGCCTCCAAGGAACGGAGCTTCCCAATACACAAAGGTGATCCTAAAATGGATCGATACCAATGTACTTCTACTGCAGATGAACGCAGCCTCAAGGAGGTCAGATAACAGTACCAAGTATGTGAAATCAGAAACATCAGAAATGAAATCATAGCAGTCTATATAAAGGTGAGACATGTATGATAACCAAACTACAAGATACAACATATAAACAAATATATAAAGTCGTGGACTCACGCCCAAATCATCACTCGTGCGTGGAATTCTTCTCACCGGCAGCCTATGATATGATATCAACAAGACAAAGAATCCAAATGGGAGCATACCCGCGCGCTTACGATCGTGTCGAGATGTCCAAAAGGAAACAATAGACAAAGATTCCAAATGGAAACATACCCGCGCGCTACGATCGTGTCGATATGCCCACAGGAAACAATAAAGCAAAGATTCCAAATGGAAACATACCCGCGCGCTACGATCGTGGTCGATGCCCAAAGGGAAACAATAAAGCAAAGATTCCAAATGGAAACATACCCGCGCTTACGATCGTGTCGTGATGCCCAAAGGGAAACAATAAAGCGATCAAAATGGAAGCATACCCGCTGCGCTACGATCGTGTCGATGTCCAAAGTGATTAGCAAAGTAACACAATCAACGAACGCACTGCGGAATTTCTTCACACCGCCAGACGCCCAAGTAAGTTCTCAACAAGTCAACCGACCCTCCATCGAGGCGCGGTAGTATAGAAACACAATTCTTGCACAACAAAGGCTATCACGACAAGCATAGGCAAGTTTCACATCAACAAGCATAGGCAAGTTTCACAACAACAAGCATAGGCGTTTCACAACAACTCAAAGTACTTTCATTTTATGCCAAGGTCCGGTTTTAACTCCTAAAGTACTACGACGTTAAATTCCTTTTAAGAGATTCATTCTTTTATAAAAGTCACCCGATACCCGTAGTATAAAATAGAGTGACTTACATCTTTTAAGT
Source organism: Przewalskia tangutica (assembly GCA_029844215.1). Lineage (NCBI taxonomy): Eukaryota > Viridiplantae > Streptophyta > Magnoliopsida > Solanales > Solanaceae > Przewalskia > Przewalskia tangutica. The sequence continues at coordinate 75,463,898 of CM056725.1, forward strand.
AAACCAAAACAACTTCCATACTTTCCTTTTAAAACCAAATTAAGGCAACACTATGCCTTATTTTTAGACCAAAACACTTTTCTTTTTAAAGTCAAGTTACCACATTAAAACCAATGATAAAAACCCTTCTTTGTTTTCATAAGGTCGTTATAACCAACTTCCCATAAAGTCGTTATAACACTTTATGTTTTAAACCATTTTAAGACAACACAATGCCTTTCTTTTCCCTAAAGTTCCAGGTTGCCTAATTTCAATTACACAAGTCTCTTTTAGGAAAGTTTCATAGTTCAATGTCTTAATCTCTTTTAAAACAATTGAGTAACATATGCCATAAAGTAGTAGGTTATTCTTGATTATAATCAATCTTATTAAACAACCATGATCTAGGAAATGTAATATCATTTTGTCTCATCTTAGCTTCTATGCAGATGGAGGTTTCTACTGGTTTTAATATAACACTTTATTTATTCAATACAATTTCCTTTATTAACGCTGCAGTGGTTTGTCGATACACATTCTCGATTCAAATCAAGAAAACGAGATTCCTTTTAAAAACCATGCTCTTTACCTTTCTTAAGACGTTATACCTAACTTCCCATAAAGCTAGTATAACTCTTATGTTTTCAAACCAAGTATTTCTCTTCTTTCAAAACGATTCTTTTAAAATACGTCAAGTTCTTTATTATCACACATCAAGTCAGTTATAAGTCAAATCAGTTACCCTTTGAACCACAAAGCATTTTCTTACCTACATAAAGCTGTTATAACCAACTTCCCATAAAGCCGTTATAACACTTTATGTTTCAAACCAATCAAATACATTAAGCACATGTACGTCTACCGTACTACATAGTTATACACATATCATGCTAGAACAGATAGGAAGAGGTTCACATACCTCGCGACGATTATCGGCTATAAGCAAAACGCTCCAAGTACTTCAAACCGCCGCTACTCCTTAAGCCCCGTAGACCACGCCACACGTCAGATTCAACCTATAGAGGCCACAAGGCGCCTATTAACATCTAGATCTCATTGTAGAATATTCTACAGAAAATTCGGCAGCACCTCCCCCCCCGCAACAGCGTAAATCTCCTCCTCTATCGAGGCCGGCTACCAAGCCAACCAGGGGGGGGGGTTTGCACGTCTAACCGGACGTGTACAATTCTACTACTCAGTAAAGCTACACAAGTCTACTGTAATACAGTCCTAAGTAATTACAGTTCAGTTCTCTTTTTTAAATTCAGGCTTAAGTCGCAAGACATTGCCGTAAGTATTATTCAGGCTTAAGTCAAAAGACATTGCCGCACAATTATAAAGTTCAATTCTATATATAGTATACTTCAACTATATATTCAAGCAATCATGTAATTTCCAATTACAATAGAAGGTCAAGATATTTACCTCAATAAGCCCAAAATTATCCGAGTTTATATGTCGATCCTGAGCAAGGCTTAGCTCCTACTCCGAGTGCTCCAATTCGCTCCAAACAACCCTTAGAAGTTCTACGCAACTTCTACTTAACACTTCAACTGACTATGAAGGTTTTCCTTAGGGTTTCATTTTTGGGACTGAGGGAAGTATAATAGTATTTTCTGGGTTTTTGTATAAGTGTAACCTTGGGAATACTACAAGGTATTTGAGCCAAGGTATTTGGGCATTATAACAATACTTGGAGAGTATTTCTATACCACAAAAGGGGGGTATTTATACGAAGACAATTTAGGCTAGGGGGGGTATGTACCCCACGGCCAAGCCTCTACCAAGTGGGGGGGTCGGTTTAGGCCAAGGGGCCTTCAAGAGGGCGGGGTGTGTGGTGGACGAGATCACAAGAGGGAGAGGGAGGGTTTGAGACTTAGATAGATTGCTCAATTTTTGGATGAAGAAAGTTCATCAACTAAGGGGGTATTTATAGGTCAAGTGAAGGCCAACCAATGGCCAAGATGGTGCCAAGTGCAAGGCAAGTGTAAGGCCAAGATTAAGCCATGTGCAACCTTATCCATCTACACAAAATATCCTACCGAACCCTTGACCACAAATTCAACACCAAAACGCAAGCTTAGCCCATTTGCCGTCAACCTCTTCCAATGTGAGGGTGACACATGTCACCCTCCCGTTGGTCCAAAATGTTACGCCTCTCTAAAAATCCGCAAAAATTATAAATGACATAGCCGGAATTTTCCTACGAAATTGTGGAAACGCTTCGTCGAAAAACGACTTTCGGGTGTTGTGTACAAATTTCAAACTAGCCAACTTTAAGGCTCAAATTGTATACGCACGCCTCACGCATATACTGGAAATACGGGTATAACAAAGAACCCTATGTATTCTACTCGCAGCCTTCTCACGCTTCGCCTCTGGGCCCTGGTTGCCTTGAGTAGAGGCATAACTGGTACATAAGAATACGTCAAAGGGAGTCTTAGCTTCAAGTCCTTACGTTCCAATCCACTCCAAGCAACCCTTAGAAGCTCCTAACCAACTCCTCTTCAAGATCCAACTCCAAAAAGTGAAGATCACCTTAGGCTCAAACTTGGCAAGTTTCGGCCAAGGCAAGATTTAAAGGCTAGGGGTGTGAAATATTTTCTAACACTTGGTTAACAACCTTCCTAACACATCAAGGAAGAATACTTAAAAGTTTAAGAATTTTTGGACAACATTGGTCAAGGGAAAGGGCCAATTGCCGAGAACACTCAAGGAAGGGAGGGAGTATTTTGCCTTGGAAATCTCTAAGTGTGGGATGAAGTCTTGCAATGCCAAGGGGTGTATTTATAGGGAAATCAAGGGCTACGATGCAAGCAAGTGTGTGGTGATATTGGGGAACAAGTGTATGTGCCCACAAGCCACTTGTCCAAACAAGACAAACTTGAGACAAGTGGCTAGCCACATGTCTCTCCAAATCAGCCAAGAGGCCACATGTCACAAGGTTTCGGCCACATGCCACCTAAGGGGGTGACACATGTCGCCCTCCTATTCATCCAAAATATTGCATCTCCCGAAAACATCCATAATGGCCAAAATCTCGAAAATAATGTGGGCCCCACAAAATCATAAATTTCTCCCGTGGGCCCCACGTGACCAATTCTGGAAAATAAAATCCATAACTCTATTATATTCCAAGAAGTCCAAATACCAAATCTGGGAATCTAATTCCCATTTATGAACCTTTTTCCTTCACAAAATCCGGAAAATTTTCCGTCGGAAAAATCAAATCTTTCTTCCTTTCCAATATTAATGTCGTATTCTCGTACGTACGTCCTCACATACATATCCTGGAACTACGGGGTGTAACAATTTCAAGACTTGAAAATTCTCCCTCCCTCTCCCTAGTAGCTCTCGGCCATGGGCTTTTTTCTTGAGCTAAAATTGTCCAAAAATTCTTAAACTTTTAAGTATTCTTCCTTGATGTGTTAGGAAGATTGTGAACCAGGAGTTAGACAATATTTCACACCCCTAGCCTTAAAAACCCACCTTGGCCGAAAGTTGTCATATTTGGAACCTAAGTGTTCTTCACTTTTTGGAGTTGGATCTTGAAGAGAAGTTGGTTAGGAACTTCTACGGATTGCTTGTAGTGGATTGGAACGTAAGGATTTGGAGCTAAACTTGCTAAGGAGCGACTTTAAGTTCTTGGATATTTTTGGGCTTTTTGATGTAATGAACTTTGTCCTCTTTGTGAAGTTGGATATTTTATATGTTGGAAGTATATAAATGAGTATGTGATAAATGGAAGGAAGATGGAAAAGATTTGTACCTTGTTAAGTTGCTAAAATGGAGAAATTGGCATGCTAGCCATTAAAATGGTAAAAACGTATCTATTACTTGTTGACAGTTAATAACAAAGTAACTATAACTTATATAAAGATTGGAATATAAGTTGGAAGATTAAAGAAGTAATTCCGGCATGCTAGCCGAAAATTGGATTAATTTGATTGTAGTAGTTGGCCAAGTACACCAACTAATGGACTAATGGACTGTATTTACATTGGATTGTATTTACTTTGGACTAATGGACTATTTGTGGGGCAGAATTTTACACGTCCAGTTAGGCGTGTAATCCCCTTTAGTATTGTTGTATTATTGCGCCTTAAATGTGGCATGTTGGTTATTGAATTTCGGGCCTTGAAAAAGGTGGAAAAGTACGTAAAAACAAGGGAAGTGCTGCCCGATTTTCCGTAGAATAAGAGACGCTATACTGAGAAATATTCTATGAAGAAGTCTAGACGTTGATAGACGTGTTTGATTATTATAGGTTGATATTCTACGCGCGGCATATTCGACTTGGCAAAGTGGATTAGCCGAGGAGGTATGTTATTCTTCCTATCCTCTTGAGCATGATTGTTGTGAACTATATAGTACGGTAGACGTACGTGTGTTAAACAAATTTGGTTGTCTTTGGTTGGTTTAAAACATAAAGTGTTATAATAGCTTTATGGAAAGTTAGTTATAACGACTTTATGAAGATAAAAGAATGCTGTGATTATTCTTTTTTTTCCGGGTAAATGGTAATATTATTAAAGAAGAAACTGGAAACTTACAATCTATCATTGAGGGTTCTCAATCCTCAACGTAACAAAAAGCAAGAAATGAAGGAGGGAAGGGGTGTTCACTCAAAGGTGACGTTACAAGAGGGGATTAAATCATAAAGAACTCTATTTGTTGTTGTTTGAACTTTTGCCACAACTTCCTCCACTGTTGACCTAGTGCCCGCAAATAGCATTTCATTCCTTGCTCTCCAAATCTCATATACCACTATGCAAAAAGCAAGTAGGATGGCTTTGGATCGAATGCTAGTCCTACGGTGTTCTTTCTTGATCCACTTGAGTGCACTTTCAATTGTTGTCATTTCTCTTCTAATTTCCAACCATTCTTTTGTGTGCTTCCAAATCTTGTGAGTGAAGGGGCATGAAAAGAAGAGATGAGACCTTGTCTCATTGGCACGCTTGCAGAATCCGCAAGTTTTATCTTCTATGTTGAGGAAGGAGAGAGTATCTTTAGTAGCAAGACGCTTCCTACAAGTGAGCCAAACCGTGAATGAGAATTTAGGAGGAATGTAACCTTTCCATATTTGAGACATCCAAAGCTTATGTTCTCTCGGGGTACGCAAGACGTCGTACACAATACCCGAATCAAATCTTCCATTGATGCAACACTTTTCCAAGCCTGCAATAGTGTTTCCTTGATTCCCAAAGATGCTTAAGAAAGTGTCACGGATGCAACAAAGCTTCTTGAATAAAGGAGAATCTCTAGAGCGTACCTCATAATCCCAAATGGATTGATTCCTTAAGTAGTGGCTATTAATCCATTGAACCCATAATGTATCCGCCTTAGTGTGAGCTTGCCAGATGGTTTGAGAGAGTAAGGCGTGATTCCATACCTTGATGTCCATGAGGCCTAAGCCTCCCTCAGATTGAGGCACACAAATTTCATCCCAAGCGACTCTAGGTGGCTTGCCACCCCATAAGAACTGGATGCAAGCAGAACGAACCTTGTTGAGCACTGATGAGCTAATGGGTAGAGCTCGAAACCAAAAGCTCTCAACCCCCTGAACCACCGATCTGATAAGTTCCAATTTACCCGCATATGAGAGCGAGTGGTGTCCCCATTTCTGAATGTAACCTGAGATTGCACTAGTGAAAGGGGCAAACTGATCCACAGAGACAGAGATTGGAGACAAAGGGACACCTAAGTACCGCACAGGAAAGACTCCTAAAGGGCAGCCAACTCTTGCCAAGATCAAGTCGCGGATAGAATCTTGCACTCCCGCAATGTAGATGGATGATTTTGACGGGTTTAGTGTGAGGCCAGAAGCTGCCTCCAAATCTTCAAGACAATCCATAAGGACACCAACGGAAGATAAATCACCTTTGGAAAAAAGCATGAGATCATCCGCAAAGGCAAGGTGAGAGACGCCTAGTCTTTTGCACTTAGGATGAAAAGAAAAGGATCTATCCGAAGTTTTGAGCTTGAGCAATCTGGATAGGTATTCAATGCATAGGATAAAGAGCATGGGAGACATAGGATCACCTTGCCTCAAGCCGCGTTTACCCGTAAAGTAGCCATGTAACTCTCCATTGATTGAAAGTGAGAAAGAAGTTGAGCTTACACATTACATAATCCACCTTATAAATCTGTCCGGGAATCTGAGACCTTTTAGCACCGATTCGAGGAAATTCCAGGAGACTGTGTCAAAAGCTTTCCGAAGATCTATCATGAGCATACACCTTGGCGAAATTCTAGTTCTATTATAGCCTCTCACAAGTTCTTGGGCAATGAAGACATTTTCAACCATGTTTCTTCCTTTCACAAAAGCACCTTGGCATTTATCAACTAAAGAAGGAAGAAACCTTGCCATCCGGTTAGCTAGTATCTTAGTAATGATCTTGTATACCACATTTGTTAATCTAATTGGTCTAAAGTCACTCACCTTGGGGTCCCGATCAGTTTTGGGTAGAAGGGTGAGTATAGTATGGTTCGCTTGCTTCAAGAGCACACCGGAAGAGAAGAATTCTTGTATACTCCTTACTATATCATGTCCCACATCCTTCCATCTATTCTTGAAGAAGAAGGCAGAAAAACCATCCGGGCCAGGTGCTTTGTCATTTCCAATATCGGATAGAGCATCCCAAACCTCCTTTGGGGAGACAGGATGTAGAAGGAATGAACCATCCTCCTCCCCTAGTTTCGGACCACAATCAAGTACCGCAAGGTCGATGCTTGTTACGGGTTGAGAGGAGCCAAGAAGTCCTTTATAGAACTCAACCAGCATGCCTATTACTTCACCGGGAGATGTTGTGGTATTGTCATTGTCTTTTACAAGATAAGTAATCGAGTTCTTAACATTGCTTCTCTTGATCAAACTATGGAAGTATTTGGAGCACCTATCACTTCCAATCAAATGTTTTTGCCTCGCCTTTTGTCTTAAGAAGTGTCTCTCGGATTCAAGGAGGTTATTGGCTTTAGCTCTTAAGGACTTGACCTTGGCTTTTAATTCTTCATCAAAGGGATTCTCCATATGCTCATTTATAGCCTCCTTAAATTCCATATTGGCCGCATTTGCTCTTTGTTCAATACTCCCGAATTCACTAGAGTTTAGATCCCTCAATGGCTTCTTTAACGACTTCAGTTTTGTGACCAATGAGAATTGGGCGCCTAAAGACTCGCTGCCTCCAGCATGAAGATAGGATGTTCTCAAAGGCGGGGTGTGAGAGCCACATGTTCATAAACTTGAAAGGCCGTTTCCCAATACTACAAGATGTGATTACCGAAGCAATCACGGGGCAATGATCCGAGACTGGTTCCATAGGCAAAAATCTTGTTGAGCATTAAAGGTTTAAGTCACTCCAATGCTGGTTCATTAACACTCTATCAAGCTTGGACCAAATTGAGCCATTCGTCCAAGTGTAGCAGGACCCCTTAGAATGAGTGTCATCAAGTCCGTGAGCAATTCTGAATTCTCCGAGGTCCCTAAGTGCATAAGGCGTGAGTGAGGACCACCGGCCTTGCCTTGAGGGTAGCAATAAGTGTTAAAATCTCCAATGATCATCCAAGGCATGACAATACCCGTACCCAAGTGGGTGAGGTGGTGCCAAAGTTTCCTTCGTTCCGGAATGCTATAGACCGGATACACAAACGTAGCAAGAAAGGACACTTGAGAAATGTTACAACGTGCTTGGACATGGATATGTTGAGAGTCCATACCAAGCACATCACAACTAACTCTGGAGGGGTCCCATAGTACTAGCAATCTTCCACCATCAATGAAATCTATGTTGGAGCAAAATTTCCAAGCACGGAATCTTTGAGAAGCAAAAGAGTCCATCCGCAATTGGTTGAATTTAGTTTCTATTAGGCAAATCAAAGCCACATCATGCTGTTTTTCAAGCCTACACACAAGAGTTTGTGTGGCTGCCCTATCCCCCTGTCCGCAAAGACCACGGAAATTCCAACAAAGAATTTTCATTAGGAAACAATGGAGGGTTTAGTAGCACCCCCGCGCTTCGCATTTCTTGTCAAACGGCTATTTCTCCTTGGAATAACTTTTGTCCATCCTTCATCCTTGTCATTAGAAGCCAAGGCAGGGGTCTCAAAGATGTTATGCTCACCGCGCTCAAAGTTTATGCAACGTGTTGCGAGGATAAGTTCTTCTTTAGAATTCCTACAAGAACCCACATCTAGAGGAGTCTGCGGGTCAGATGATGTGCTCCTTTCAGTTTACAAAGTGTCCTTACTAAGTCTCTCATGTTGCACAATAGCAGTATAGGGATGCTGATCAGAGGACCCCTCAAGTGATACCCGTAAGCACGAAGAGCCAGGAAGACCCGCAGCCGGAGGGATTTGAAGGTTTAGTGCCTCCCCAACACTTCCGGGAATATGCGGTACAGAATGCACAATATTCTCAACCTCCATCAAGTTAACACTACCCACGGGTTGATGAGGGAGTGGTGGATCAGTGTTAGGAGGACCAGTGTGACCCGCAACCATAGGATGGCCAGAGCTAGAAGAAACGACTCCATTGCAAGGCGGTACTAAAGGGTTGTCGGATTTCCGGGCTTCATGAGAGGTGTTGTCTTGCATCAGTATCTTACACTTCAAATGGTTGTGACCAAAAGAGGCGCAATGATAACAAAAATCAGGGTAGTTCTCATATTTGACCTTTTGGATGTATCTTCGATTGTCGGGCAGTTTAACACCAAATTATGTGACCGGTTCTTTACTAACATCAACTTCCACCAAGACTCTTGCATAGTTCATCTTAGACCTTTCCTTGATAAATTGATCCGTGTATAGAGGTTCCCTACACGTGATGCAATCTTACTAAGGCCTGAGGCACTCCAAGCCGAAAGGGGGATGTCATGGAAAGTGACCCAAATCGGGATATCCATGAATAAGTCATCCGTTAGTAATACTCCTTTATCAATTGGTTTTAACATCATAGTTTTGCCAAAGGCCATATAAGGGCCTCCGTGGAGCACATTCGTGCGTTCCTCCTCCGTCATGAATTTGAATATTGTCCATCATTTGCCGTATGGGATGATACGACACTTAACTCCCCACCTCTTTACAATAGAACTCAGGGCTTCTCTTCCCGGGAAAGGACCCGTGAAGCATCCTATGAGACAATATCCCCAGGTTTCAATGAAGGGGACTTCATCTGTAGCTTCTAGTTCTACATCTTCTCCTTGTTGGTCAATGAAATGAAGTTTCATTCCTTTTGCTTCAAGTCTGGAACCCGCAAAGACTCCCGCATAGGTTTTCTTTTGCGGATTGGGACCATTGCGTTGAGAGGGGGGTACTTCTCCCTTTGATGCCTCACCGGATGGATGCGCATGATAAAATCTGGAATTATCAGTGGGCATGTTGCCTACTGTACTTCTTGGTAGTGTAGACTGAGGGATAGGGTTAGAGGGGGTAGAGCTTGGGCCCGCATCTGGAGATAGTAAGCGAGTGCCATTCCCGAGGGTAGGGAAAGAGGCGGGTATTTCGGGTGAGAGTGATGTTATGGAAAGGGGTGGGGGTGAGTCATTATGAAATCTGGGAGGTATTGAGGAGGTCGATGAGGAGAGAGGTGGAAAGTTCTTATCGTTTCCATTGTCCAAGGAAGGGCCCGGAACCAAAAACTCTAGCTTGCCTGCATAGGAAAGAGTGTGGTGTCCCCATTTCTGAATGTAATTCGAAATAGCACTAGTGAAAGGAGCAAATTGTTCCACCGAGACTGAAATTGGGGACAAAGGGATCCCTGGCACCGCATCGAAAGCTACCAATGCCGAATCCAACCCTGGCCAAGATCAAATCACGTACCTCATCATGTACTCCCGCTAAGTAGACGGAGGATTTGGATGGATTAAGGGTTAACCCAGACTTGACTTATAAATGACTTGATTTTGGGAAAGGAGAAGTAACTTGATTTAAAAGTATAGGTTACTTGTTTTGAAAAGAGTAAGTTACTTGAGTTTAAGAGAGTAAGTAACTTGTTTTTAAATATTGAACTTGTCTTGATTGGGAAAGTATAAGTGGCTTGATTTTAAAAGGTGTGAGTGCCTTGATCTTAAAAGAGTGAGTTACTTGGGTTTTAAAAGTATACTTGACGTTGTTTTAAAAGTGTAAGCCACTTGGTTTAAAAAGTATAAAGTACTTGATTTAAACATGAAAGAGTCTTGATACTACGGGTATTAGTATCGTGTGGTTTTTACTTAAAAGGGGATCTTTTTAAGAGAATTGAAGTATGTAGTACTTTGGGGTTAAAACCCGGATTGTTGGCATAAAATGAAAGTCTAAAAGTATGTTAAACTTGCCTATGCTAGTTCTGATAGCCTTTGTTGTGCAAGTGTTGTATTTCTATACTACCGCGTCTCTCGATGGAGAGTCGGTTATCTTGTTATTTCCTTGGACATACTGACACGTTGGGTGGCCCACGGGTATGCTTCCATTAGGATTGTTATTCCATGGACTAGCTCTCCGTGATTACAACACATGTAAAGTTTGGAGGGAAGAGATCAAGCCAAGTGGCCCTTGGACTTAGTCAACAATATCAAGCTCTTAATTAGCAAGACTTTGTCATCTACACATTGGTCAAATGACCATTTCACCCTTGAATATTTCATCCAAGACTATAGTGGGGGGGTGCCACGTGTCGCCCTCCCATTCATCCATAAAATTCCGTAATCCTCGTGGGCCTCACAAAACGTAAAATTCCTCGGGTGGGCCCCACACGACCAAATACGTAAAATAAATTTCCATAATGAAAATACATTCCATAATCCTCAATTAATGCATTTTGAGAATTCAAATTCTCCTTAACGAACATTTTTCCTTTCCGACGTTCGGAAGATTTTCCGTCGGAAAAACAATTCTTTCTTTCGTACCCTTTTCAAGTCTTGTGTTCCTTTCATACATTCTCTTAAACATGTCCTGGAGTTACGGGGTATAACAGATATAGACTGTTAGTATATTGTGGGGCAAAAATTTTACACGTCCAGTTAAGCGTGTAATCCCCTTTGACTGTTGTATTGTTGCGCCTTAAATGTGGCATGTTGGCTATTGATATCGGACCTTGAAAAAGGTGGTGGTAAGTAGATACAGGGGAAGTGCTGCCGAATTTTCCGAAGGATAAGGAACCTGATACTTAGAATGTTCTACGAAGAAGTCTAGACGTTGATAGACGTGTTTGTTTATTATAGGTGGGTGTTCTACGCGCAACATATTTGACTTGGCTTGTGGATTAAGACGAAGAGGTATGTGATTCTTCTTATCCTCTTGAGCATGACTATTTGTGAAATATATAGTGCAGTAGACGCACTAGTGTTGAAGAAGTTTGATTTCCTTTTTGTGTCCTTGACTTGATTCTAAAGTTAAGTGACTTGATATGAAATGTTAAGAACTTGAATTGTGTTAAAAAGTTGTGAAACCTCATTCGTGAGTAATGAGTACTTGGTCTTTAAAAGAATACGTTATCTTGATTTCGGAAATGAGAGTAGTTGTCCTTGATTGGTTTAAAACATAAAGTGTTATAATAGCTTTATGGGAAGTTAGTTATAACGACTTTATGAAAACAAAAGAATGGTTTTATTATTGGATTTAAAATGGTAACTTGACTTTAAAAGGAGAAGTGATTTGGTTTAAAAAGAAGGCATGGTATTGTCTTGATTTGGTTTAAAAAGAAGGTATGGAAATTGTTTTGGTTTACTTAAAATAATAGTTACTCTATTTTGGATACTACGGGTGTTAGTATCATGTGACTTTTGTGAAAGAAATGGATCTTTTTAAAGAGTTAAAGTACGTAGTACTTTGGGGTTAAAACCCGGATTTTTGACATAAAATAAAAGTACCTTGAGTGTGAGTAACTTGCCTATGTTTGCTTGTGATAGCCTTGTTGTGAAAGTGTTGTATCCTTATGTTACCGCGTCTCTCGATGGATGGTCCACGGGTATGCGGCCATGATGAGGGTTTGTTTCCCTGTTGATAGTGTTATTCCATGGACTAGCTCTCCATGAGGTTTATTGATACAGTTGGTATCAGGTAGTTGGTTTTCGTACTTGCCCCCGTCATTGGCGTGACGCAGGAGGTATCTGGAAGTTAGCCTTCGTACTTGCCCCGGTCAGTGTTGTGGCGAAGTCTCGTGATGCTGGTGGTATCTGGTAGTTAGCCTTAGTACTTGCCCCCGTCAGCTACGTGACGCAGGTGGTATCTGGTAGTCGGCCTTCGTACTTGCCTCGTGTCAGCTTCGTGAGTTAGTTTTATAGCAGTGTTGTGGCGAAGTCTCGTGATGCTGGTGGTATCTGGTAGTTAGCCTTCGTACTTGCCCCCGTCAGCTACGTGACGCAAGTGGTATCTGGTAGTCGGCCTTCGTACTTGCCTCGTGTCAGCTTCGTGAGTTAGTTTTATAGCAGTGTTGTGGCGAAGTCTCGTGATGCTGGTGGTATCTGGTAGTTAGCCTTCGTACTTGCCCCCGTCAACTACGTGACGCAGGTGGTATCTGGTAGTCGGCCTTCGTACTTGCCTCGTGTCAGCTTCGTGATACAGTTATATAGTATTGTTGGTACGGTAGGTATCTGGTAGTTGGCTTTCGTACTTGCCCCGGTCAGTTGATGATGCAGGTTGGTTCTGGTAGCTATGTCTTCATACTTGCGCCGTACGGTTCTTATGACACAGGTGGGACCTGGTGTTCATGTGTACTCTTTGGTGTTGTTATATCATAGACTGCTGGCAGTGAGGAAGGAATTCCACGGGCATGATTGATATTGTGGGCGTGAGACCCATGGTTATATTGGAGTGATGACTTTGAGGGCGTGAGTCCCTGACTTGACATGATCGCTATATGTTGTGTATCGTAGTTTGGCTATCATACATGTCTCCCGCTTTTATAGATCGTTATGATTTCATTACGATTTTCGGGCCACATACTTGGTACATGTTAGATCGACTCCTTCTGGCCCGAGCGCTCATGCCGCAGTAGAGGTACACCGATTGTTGATCCTCGCTCTTAGGATCACTGCTCACAGATTGGAAGCTCCGTTTCTCCGGAGGCTTATCTGTTGGTATGATTTCCTGAGTTTGTAGGTTCTTGTACATTCAGGGATATGGCGGGGCCCTGTCCCATCGTAGTTGTTATAAAAACTCTTAAAGGTCTGTAGTACTGTTGTGAGTTGGGCTTGTAAAGGATAACTGTTCGGGTTTTATATATATGCAGAAAGGTGACTGTTTTGGTTAGCCTTTTTCTTACTTTATATCTTGTTTCATGTCTATGATTTTATTTCCGCTGGTTTTTCTCTGATGTGCTATCACTAGGGTGCCCGGGGTAAGGCACCAGTCGCAGGTCCGAGGTCGGGTCGTGACAAAAGTGGTATCAGATCAGTTAATCCTCGGAAAGTGTCTACAGACCGTATCTAGTAGAGTCTTGATTATCGGCGTGTTGTGCACCACACCTATAATCAGGAGGCTATAGGATATTTAGGATTGGTTTCTATTCGTCTCACTCTGAGATCGTGCCTTAGAGTTGTGTTGTAAGTTGGACTCCCTCTAACGTATTCTTTTATATCAGTTATGCCTCTACGCAAGGCAACCAGGGCCCAGAAGGGCAAGGCAGCAGAGGGAGCTGCGAGTAGAGCACAGAGGGTTACAAGGGCACAGGCCCAATCTTTTCCTGAGATAGTGCTTCAGACGGCGAGTTTTACGACGCCGCTAGCCCCAGGAGAGTTTAGAGCAGCAACAGTATCTACAGAGACCACGATACCTGAGCCTCCAGTCCCACGGCCAGGAACAGAGGATATGGGTTACAAGGAGATGGCCCAGTTACTAGCTAGGTTTGTGGCGAGGCATGAGGACAGACGGGAGTCAGTGGTACCGGTAGTGCACCCCAGAGCCGATAGTTGGAGACTTCGAGACTTCTTGAGTTGCAGTCCACCAGAGTTCTATGGATCGAGAACTGAGGAAGATCCTCAGGAGTTTATTCAACAGTTGCAGCGGATCATGAGAGTGATCAAGGCCTCGGAGACAGAGTCGGTAGTATTAGGTTCACATCGACTGCGTGATACCGCAATGATCGTTTGATTCACGGAACCGCCCCGGAGAGCATGCGCTTCCAGCTGTTTGGGACGAGTTCTCAGAGGCCTTTCTTAGCCATTTCTTGCCTCCGCAGATGAGGAGGGCTCGTGCCGATAGATTTTTGATGTTGAGGCAGAACGGGCGGACGGTTCGGGAGTACAATGTAGAGTTTGACTCATTGGCTCGGTACGTCCCCGCTTTAGTGGCAGACATGGAGGAAAGAGTGCACCGCTATGTCCCAGGGATCGATGATTACTTAGCAGAGGGTTGCTCGGGTGTAGCTCTTCAGCCGGGCATGGACATTGCCCGCATACAGGCGTATGCACAGGGGACTGAGGAGCGTAGAGGCCGATGTAGGGACCAGGATCAGCATAAGAGGGCCAAGACAGCAGGGTCCTTTGGTAACTTTCGAGGCGGACCGCCTCAGCAGCAGGCTAGTTATGCGCCTCCACCAGTACAGAGTGGTCCTCCACACCATCGTAGGCCCAGGTATTCGGAGAGCAGTCGTGGCTCCAAGGGTTCAGGTTTTCAGGGGAGTAGGGGTGTTGGCCAGATGCAGCCACCCCTACCTCGGTGTGGCCAGTGTGGTAACCCCCATGCGGGGGAGTGTCATGGTATTCAGAGAGCTTGTTTTACATGCGGCTAGCATGGCCATTTTGCGAGAAATTGTCTGACCAGAGGTAGCACAGAAGTTAAGACTCATCCTTCAGGATCGGTGGCTGGTTCATCGCCTTCTATAGCTACGCGCCCAGCAGGGCAGGATTATGATTAGAGCGACAAAGGGGAAAGTGAAACAGTAGTTACAGGTATATCCTTAACCCTCTAGAGATTTATATGCGTGATATGATGATTTTATGTTAAGTGTTATGCCCGGGTAGCATTGTGTAAATTATGATTTAGAGAACATGGTTAGTTGAAAAGGTAAGTTTGGGGACAGGGAAATTGTGAGCCTTAGAATATTACACGTGGAGACATTAGATGCAAGGCCGTCCGGAGTAAAAGATTTACGGTTGATCCTTGTCGGAGTACATAGTATATGTGGAGTATATTTGTGTGATAAGTCCACGAGTGGTGTGAAATGAAAGTGGGTAGTTAATCTAAGGAGACCACTAGGTTTTCATGACTGGCATAGTGAGATTGTTCCGGACCGGGAACAAAGAGTTTGGTACGTAATGGGTCTGGTTGAGGCAAGATCGCGGGTCAACCCGCAGCCCGAAATGAGGTGGGGTCAGTTTGAGGTGGTCCCGCTAGGTGATAGGGTCACGAGGGTGCTAGGCCCAAGTTTAGGTAACCATCGTACGAGTTCGTGGATGTGTTTGACCAGAATCGGATCGAGAAGGCCGGGAATGGCCTTAAAGGAAATTGAGGCTAGTAAGATGACCAAGTTTGGAGGTAGTAACTCCAAGGTTTTGGAAACTGAAGCGATGACGGAAATGTGGTACATGTACTAGAAAGAATTTGGGTATACGAGAAGGGTACGACGAGTAAGAAAAGAAGCGAACCTATATTAAGAGAATGAAAGTGATCATTTTGTGAAGTAAAGATGTGAAGAGAGTATCCTTTAGACCAT
Source organism: Przewalskia tangutica (assembly GCA_029844215.1). NCBI lineage: Eukaryota > Viridiplantae > Streptophyta > Magnoliopsida > Solanales > Solanaceae > Przewalskia > Przewalskia tangutica. The sequence continues at coordinate 75,479,505 of CM056725.1, forward strand.
GGGTGGAGCTAATAGTGTTGTTATACGCTTTAGAGGTGATTCCTCATTGGCTTGGATTTAAGTTTTGCGCGTGTGTTATATTATGGCCATGTGTGGCATAATTGGTTTATAAGTATAGTAGGGAAAACTATACCGGCGCATGTATGGTTGGAGACTTAGAAGGAACATTCGGGACGAATGTTTCTAAGAGGGGAAGAATGTTACACCCCGTAGTTCCAGAGTACGTATGTGAGGACGTACGTACAAATGTATAACCCTAAATACGTAAGGGATGAAAATTTTGAATTTTCGACGAAAAATATTCCGAACTTCGTGAAGGAAAAAGGTTTATTATTGAGAATTGGATTCTCAACTTTGGTATTTAAGACTTTAAGAATTTATAAGAATTATGGATTTTATTTTCCGGAATTGTTCACGTGGGGCCCACGGGAGAAATTTACGATTTTGTAGGGCCCACATTATTTTCGAGATTTTTGACATTACGGATATTTTCGGAAGATGAAATATTTTGGACGAGTAGGGGGGCGACACGTGTCACCCCCATGTGGCCATGTTGGCCGTCTCTTGTGGACAAGTGGCTTTGGCCGAAATGCTTAGCCAAGTGGCAAGCCACTTGTCCCAAGCTTTTGTGTGGCATGTGGAGGGTGGGACCCACACACACTTGTCCCCCAATCTCACCACACACTTGTTTTAATCCTAGCCTTTGATTTCTCTATAAATACCCCCCTTGAATGCAAGACTTATTCATCCACACTTGAGAGTTTCCAAGTCTTGAAAAATACTCCCTCCCCTTGTGTAGTGCTCTCGGCCATGGGCTGATTTTAGGAGCTAAAGTTGTCCAAAAATTCTTAAACTTTTAAGTGTTCTTCCTTAAGGTGTTAGGAAGATTGTGAACCAAGAGTTAGAAAAGATTTCACACCCCTAGCCTAAGTTATACCCCTTGGCCGAAACTTGCCCATTTTTAAGCCTAAGTGTTCTTCACTTTTTGGAGTTGAATCTTGAAGAGAAGTTGGTTGGGAGCTTCTAAGGTTTGCTTGGAGTGGGTTGGAACGTAAGGAATTGGAGCTAAACGTTGCTCAGGATCGACTTATTAATCTTGGATAAATTTTGGGCTTATCGAGGTAATGATCTTTGTCCTTCTATTGTAATTAGATATTACATGTTGTAGTAGTTTATAATTGAGTATATGGTATGTGGATAGAAGGTTGAAAAGAGATAGACTGTTGGTCTATTGTGGGACAGAATTTTACACGTCCAGTTAAGCGTGTAATCCCCTTTGACTGTTGTATTGTTGCGCCTTAAATGTGGCATGTTGGCTATTGATATAGGACCTTGAAAAAGGTGGTGGTAAGTGGATACAGGGGAAGTGCTGCCGAATTTTCCGTAGGATAAGGAACCTGATACTTAGAATGTTCTACGAAGAAGTCTAGACGTTGATAGACGTGTTTGTTTATTATATGTGGGTGTTCTACGCGCAACATACTTGACTTGGCTTGTGGATTAAGCCGAAGAGGTATGTGATTCTTCCTATCCTCTTGAGCATGACTATTTGTGAAATATATAGTGCGGTAGACGCACGTGTGTTGAAGAAGTTTGATTTCCTTTTTGTGTCCTTGACTTGATTCTAAAGTTAAGTGACTTGATATGAAATGTTAAGGACTTGAATTGTGTTTAAAAGTTGTGAAACCTCATTCGTGAGTAATGAGTACTTGGTCTTTAAAAGAATAAGTTATCTTGATTTCGGAAATGAGAGTAGTTGTCCTTGGTTGGTTTAAAACATAAAGTGTTATAATAGCTTTATGGAAAGTTAGTTATAACGACTTTATGAAAACAAAAGAATGGTTTTATTATTGGATTTAAAATGGTAACTTGACTTTAAAAGGAGAAGTGATTTGGTTTAAAAAGAAGGCATGGTATTGTCTTGATTTGGTTTAAAAAGAAGGTATGGAAATTGTTTTGGTTTACTTAAAATAATAGTTACTCTATTTTGGATACTACGGGTATTAGAATCATGTGACTTTTGTGAAAGAAATGGATCTTTTTAAAGAGTTAAAGTACGTAGTACTTTGGGGTTAAAATCCGGATTTTTGACATAAAATGAAAGTACCTTGAGTGTGAGTAACTTGCCTATGTTTGCTTGTGATAGCCTTGTTGTGCAAGTGTTGTATCTTTATGTTACCGCGTCTCTCGATGGATGGTCCACGGGTATGCGGCCATGATGAGGGTTTGTTTCCCTGTTGATAGTGTTATTCCATGGACTAGCTCTCCATGAGGTTTATTGATACGGTTGGTATCTGGTAGTTGGTTTTCATACTTGCCCCCGTCATTGGCGTGACGCAAGAGGTATCTGGTAGTTAGCCTTCGTACTTGCCCCGGTCAGTTTTGTGGCGAAGTCTCGTGATGCTGGTGGTATCTGGTAGTTAGCCTTCGTACTTGCCCCCGTCAGCTACGTGACGCAGGTGGTATCTGGTAGTCGGCCTTCGTACTTGCCTCGTGTCAGCTTCGTGAGTTAGTTTTATAGCAGTGTTGTGGCGAAGTCTCGTGATGCTGGTGGTATCTGGTAGTTAGCCTTCGTACTTGCCCCCGTCAGCTACGTGACGCAGGTGGTATCTGGTAGTCGGCCTTCGTACTTGCCTCGTGTCAGCTTCGTGAGTTAGTTTTATAGCAGTTTTGTGGCGAAGTCTCGTGACTTTGGTGGTATCCGTAGTTAGCCTTCGTACTTTCCCCGCCGATTCGTGGACGCAGTGGTATCCGTAGTCGGCCCAGTCTTGTCTCGTGTCAGCTTCGTGATACAGTTATATAGTATTGTTGGTACGGTAGGTATCTGGTAGTTGGCTTTGGTACTTGCCCCGGTCAGTTGATGATGCAAGTTGGTTCTGGTAGCTATGCATTCGTACTTGCGTCGTACGGTTCTTATGACACAGGTGGGACCTGGTGTTCATGTGTACTCCTTGGTGTTGTTATATCATAGACTGCCGGCAGCGAGGAAGGAATTCCATGGGCATGATTGATATTGTGGGCGTGAGACCCATGGTTATATTGGAGTGATGACTTTGAGGGCGTGAGTCCCTGACTTGACATGATCGCTATATGTTGTATCTTGTAGTTTGGCTATCATACATGTCTCACGCTTTATATAGATCGTTATGATTTCATTACGATTTTCGGGCCACATACTTGGTACTGTTATCGACCTCCTTCGGGGGCCGTCATGCCGCGTGTAGAGGTACACCGGTTGTTGATCCTCGCTCTTAGGATCACAGCCACAGATTGGGAAGCTCCGCTTTCTCCGAGGCTTATCTGCTGGTATGATTTCCGAGTTTGTAGGTTCCGTACATTCGGGTATGGCGGGCCCCGTCCCGTAGTTGTTATAAAAACTCTGTGAGGTCCGTAGTATCGTTGTGAGTTGGGCTTGTAAATGATAAATGTTCATGTTTTATATATATGCAGAAAGGTGATCGCTTTGGTTAGCTTTGCTTTACTTTATATCTTTTTTCATGTCTATGATTTTATTTCCGCTGGTTTTTCTCTGATGTGCTATCACTAGGGTGCCCGGGGTAAGGCACCAGTCGCGGGTCCGAGGTCGGGTCGTGACAACCTCTAGGGATCTTAGGTTTGAATATTGGGATTTATCATCAACTTTTGAAGAATTTTCTTGCTCAAAGTGAGCTCAAAACCGAGAGCTCCCTTATGCTAGCACAAAGTTCTTGATATTTTCTAAGTATGAGATTTGTCTTGCTACTAGTATAGTTATATAAGGCATCCAAGGGCTAAGATTAATACATATGGGTGGCTAGGATCTTAGTCAATAGTCAATAATGTCAAGCTCTCTTCTTGGTCTTCTTAGATCAAGACTTTCAACCAAGCCATGTGGAGGGTGACACGTTTCACCCTCCTATTGGTCTAAAATATTCCTTTTCCCGAAATTTCCATAATTCGTCAAAATATCGAAAACCTCATGGGCCCCACAAAACGTAACATTTCCCGGGTGGGCCCCACGTAACCAAATCCGTAAATAAATTTCCACAATCTCAAATTACAATTCTGGGAACCCAATTCTTACTAACAAACATTTTTCCTTCCCGAGGTTCGGAAGATTTTTTCCTTAAGAATAACAAATCTTCCTTTCGTTCAAATTTTTAAGTCCTGTGTTCTCGCGCCTATTCTCATATACATGTCCTGGAATTACGGGGTGTAATATTCTCCCCCCTTAGAAACATTCTTCCCCGAATGTTCTTTCGGAGCCCCATCTAAACATTTCTCGGTATAGTCTCATAAAACTACTCTTAATGAAACCTAATTATGCCACATATGGCCCTAATACGTCGCACATGCATATCCATCCATCATAAGCCAAACGAGGAAACAAATCCAAAGGGTGCACCATCACTATTTACTCTCATTCATGGCCCTAAAGGATTCTCTTTTCGTACTTTTCTTTAGTCATAACTATAAGCACTTCAATTGTTTCAACCCTTGTTCTCTCTTTTTCTTACTTATCGTATTCTTCTCATACTTTCAAACTTATTCAAGCATACGCACAAATCTCAATCATCGCTTCTGTTTTTCAAATCCTTGGAGTTACTACATTCAACAAATTAGGGTCATATTCGGCTCTCACGTCCCGATTCCAGTGGAATGCGTCCACGAACTCGTACAACGATTAACTAGGCTTGGGCCTTGCACCCTTGTGACCCTATAACATAGCGGGAACATCTCTAACTGACCAAACTCCATTCCAGGCTACGAGTTGTCCCGCAATCAGCCCCCAACCCGATCCATTGTCGCACTTAATTCCCACTCTTGGTCCGAAATAAATCTTACTACCCGAGAAGGCCTTGTACGTCTAAGGTCTCTGCGGTTATCAAAATTCTTACGCTCACAATTTCCATGTTCCAAGTCTACCTTATCATTCCCCCCGTATACGGGTAACATAGCTTCTTATAAGCTCTCAATCGTGTTGTCTCAATCACAACAACCATAATTACTCCATACGGATCTCATCCGTACAATTATCTTAAGCATACCACGTAGCTTAATTTACTAACATAGTCTTCCATTAAGTCCCTAAATCATGATTTCTTAAGGGTTCATCATCTTCTCAAACATCTCATCATCTCCTAATTAACTCTAATTAGAACGAAAACATTGATGAGAATTTATTAAATTGTTTCATACCTTTCCGGTATCTATTTAGTCCTTACCAATTCTTGATAATCTAAAATCATTCTAGGCAACACGCACCCGACCCTCATACATAAATCTGTATAGATGTATGTCATTATACCAACTATACAACAATTATTACCAACCTGGATACGCAATCCACATCATCCTTCCTGGGTCACTGCTGCATTTCTCATTATTGCAATCAACATAACTCGTTAGGGAGAGACGACCCTAACAACACAGCTCTATCGCACGATCTCAGAGTGAGAAGAATGGAAACCAATCCAAAATGTCCTGCAGCCTCCTGGTTATAGATGTGGTGCACAACACACCGATAACCAAGCCTCTACTAGACACGGTCTGTAGACACTTTCCGAGGACTAACTGCTCTGATATCACTTTTGTCACGACCCGACTCGCCCGCGATCGTACCCTACACAGGCACCCTCATGTATACATCAGAGAATAGCAACGGAACATACAAAAACTCATAAAATACTTAGACAAGAATATCAACAGGCTAGCCGATAAGGCCACCTTCCGTGAAATATACATATACATAACCAAATGCAGTTACATCCTTCTTTTTTACAAACCGACCCACAATATATGACTACAGACCTCTAAGAATTACAACTGTGGCGGGACAGGGCCCCGCCATACCCCTGAATGTACATAAATCTACAACATCAGGGAAACCATACCCAAAAATAAGCCTCCGGAGTGAATGGAGCTTCTTCCCAAAACTGAACAGAGATCTTAAGAGCAAGGATCACCAACCTGTGTACCCAACACCTGGGGGCATGAACGCAGCCTCGGCTGGTCGATAACAAAAATTTAGTATGGAACAGAAATAAGGTATAGTAACCAAATCATAACTGTATGAAAGAATGACAGGGGCAAGTATAAAAATGAAATACCAGATCCTACCGTACCATTTTAACTCATGAAATCAATCATACATTAACCGTTCTTTTCCTTCTTTCAATAAGAATTAACATCATATTCTTACATACATACTTAAGAGTTCGATCAAGTTTTTCCACATAACTTACATATCTTATATAACATAATCCGGCCCTTTATGGAGGGACTTCTTATTTGGGAGTTTACTTTGATTATCCATACGTGATAACGTGTCCGCCCATTTCGGGACACGGTGCTTGATGAATCATGTGGAATAATCGCCCGCTCGGGCCTTGTCTTGTGGAATCATGTTGTTACACCCCGTAATTCCAAGACATGTTAATAAGAACGTACGTAAGAACTCAAATGTTAAGAATTGAGACTAGTAAAAATTTATCGGAATTATGGAATTGTCGGTAAATGAAATATTGCGACGAATGGGAGGGTGACACGTGTCACCCCCCTTAGTTGGTCTTGGACGAATTGGACATGGACTAAATGGTCATTTGACCATAATTTAAGATGACCAAGTCTTGCTAAGTCTTAGAGCTTGATATTGTTGACTTAGTCAAGAGCCACTTGGCTAGACCTTTTAAATGAATTGAATCCAAGCCATCCATATGTATTAATCTTGACCCTCCATGTTGTTATATAGTAACACTACTAGCAAGACAAGCTCCCACACTTAGCAAAATTTTCAAGAAACTTGTTCTTGGCATTGAAGAGCTCTCGGGTTCATAGGGTTTCAAAAGAAAAAAAAATTGTTTGTTGTTCAATAAGCTCCACACTTTAAACCAAGGTTCCTAAGGTTAATGTAAGGGTATCTCAATATAAAGATCCCGGAAAAATATCGTTTTCGTATTAGTTGCAATGTGAAAACCTAGTCACTTTCCTAGGTTTGGATTGAATTTTGAAGGAAAGTTGTTTGTGATCTTCTAAGGGCTTCAAGTGGCGGATTGGAGTGTCAAGGAGAGGCTCTAAGTTTCTAGGGAGCGACTTCGGATCTTGAAGTTGGATTAAGGCTCGTTAAGGTAACAATCTTGTTCTCTTAAGTGTTATAAGATTACATATTGTTGTAGCCTTACATTTTAACTAGCATGAAGTATATGTATAGAATATTGATAAATGGTATGGATAGTGGAAGCCTAAAATCCGAATTGACATGGCTAGCCATTTGAAATTGAAATACAATTTGGTCGATAATTAGAATCGCGGCATGTTACCTACTTGAAGATTGTAGTAGTTATAATCGATTGCGGCTTGATAACATTTTATACTAAACAATTTGGATTGAAAAGGAAGTGGAAAAGACTTTGTATTGTTGTCCCTCAAATTGCCGAAAATGATATTGTATGTTGGACTAGTTTGATATCAATTGTGGGGCGGAATTTTACACGTCTTGTAGGCGTGTAATCCCCTATTGTTAACTACATTGTTAAGCCTTAAATGTGGTGTGTTTGGTTACTGAATTCGGGCCTTAAAAAAGGTGGAAAAGTATGTAGAAACAAAGGAAGTGTTGTCCGATTTTCCGTAGAATTTAGTGACTTTGCACTTAGAATATTCTACGTTTGAACTAGAAGCTAATAGACGTATTATGGTCATTATAGGTTGACATACTACGTACGCCATATCGGACTTAGCAAGTGGATTGAACCGAAGAGGTATGTGGAACTTTCCTATCTCTTGAGCATGAATAGTTGTAAATATATAGTACGGTAGACGTACGAGATTTTGACGAATGTAGTCCATTTGATATCCTTGGCTTATCTTAAGAATGTCCAAGTTGGTTGAGTTAGGGAATTAACTCACTTGTTTAAAAATATTAAGGATATCTTAGTTTCTAAAAGTTAAGAGACTTAAAGTATTTTGAAAGTATATGATACTTGTTTTGTTTGGAAAGTTTAAGTCTCTTGGTTATAAAGAAGAATGTAAGTATCTAAGGTATAAAGCTAGTATAACGGCTTTATGGGGAGTCGGTTATAATAGTTTTATGGAAAGTTAAAAGAGTGGTTTACTCTAAGTAATATAAGTAATAATAAATGACTTGAAATAATGAAAGGCAAATTGATTTGAAGGCATCAATTGCTTAAGGTTTTAAAAGAAAGAAGTCACTTGATTTAGAGGCCTATAAATGTATTTCTAAAAGGTATTGTGACATGTCTTAAAAAGTAGAAATGACTTGATACTACGGTTATTAGTATCTTGGAAGTTTTATATGAAAAAAAGTCATTTTAAAAGAGTAGAAGTACGTAGTACTTTGAGTTAAATTTTCGGATTTTTATAATGACATGCTAGTGCCTTAAGTAAACTAAAATGAGAGTGTTTATGAACAAAGCTAATAAGAAGTTAGGGGATTTCTTAACTTGCTTGTGTTATGTATGATAAGCCGGTAGTGCTTGTGTTATGTATGAGAAGCCGGTAGTGCTTATGTTATGTATGATAGCCGGTTGTACTAGGGATATATATATTGTTCAGTACGGGGTCATTCCCCGGGTTTGTGGCATTTGCATATTCCGTGGATTTGCTACCCATGATGCGAGGAATACCCCATGCGAGTCTGTAGGGCTTATGCGGGTGAAATAGTCCTATGCGAGGAAGTTACCTCATGCGGGTCCACACGACCTATGCGGGCGGATACTGATCGCGGCGGAAGTTACCTCACGCGGTCCATACTACCGCGGGTGAAATAGTCCCAGGAGTAGGATCGCTTAATGATACTATGGGCGGGTGACCCTACTTTGATCATGAGCCTCCTATTTTTTATGCAGTAAAGTATAAACTTGTTTACTCTCATTGTTAGTAAGGCACAGTGTACTGTAATTTGATTATCATATATGTCTCCAGCTTTATTTTAGACTTATGATGTAAATTGCAGTATTTTCCAGTTTTACATACTTGGTACATATTGTGTACTGACCCTTTCCGGCCGCGCGTTCATGCCGCAGGTAGGGGTAAGCAGGTGGTGGATCCTCATTCTTAGGATCACTGATCAGGTGTCAGAAGCTTTATTTCTCCGGAGGCTTGTCTTTTGGTACGGTTCTCCCTGATGTTGTAGATTCATGTACATTCAGGGGTATGGCGGGGCCCTGTCCCGCCACAGTTGTTATTCTTAGAGGTCTGTAGTCATATTTGTGGATTGGGTTTTAAGAATAGAGATGTACTATTTTACTTTTGGTTTATGTATATTTTATGGAAGGTGGCCTTATCGGCTAGCCTGTGATGTTTATTGTCTAAGTAAGTATATGTGTTGTGTATGTTCCGCTGCTATTCTCTAATGTATACCTGAAAGGGGTGCCCAGGTAGGGCACCAGTCGCGGGCCAGGGGTCGGGTCGTGACAAAAGTGGTATTAGAGCAGTTAGTCCTCGGAAAGTGTCTACAGACCGTGTCTAGTAGAGTCTTGATTATCGGTGTGTTGTGCACCACATATATAATCAGGAGGCTGCAGGACATTTAGGATTGGTTTCCATTCTTCTCTCTGAGATCGTGCAGTAGAGTTGTCTTATTAGGTTGAATCATCTCTGACCTATTCTTATGTATCAGTTATGCCTCCACGGAAGGCGACCAGGGCCAAGAAGGGCAATGCAGCAGCAGGAGCTGCTATCGGTACGCAGAGGGTTACTAGGACTCAGGCCCTGACAATGCCTGAGGTTGTGGGCGGATCGGCGAGTTCAGCCATGCCGGCAGTATTTGAGGAGCCGAGAGCGGCCGTAGCTCCAGAGGTTCTGATACCTGAGCCTCCAGTTCCGCAGCCAGGGGCAGAGTATAGATATTACGGAGAGCAGATCAGGTTATTGACTAGCATAGTGGCGGCGGCAACAGGGCGAGTGTAGCTAACCCTAGAGCCGACAGTTTGAGGATTCGGGATTTTCTGGGGTTGCCATCCACCCGAGTTATATGGTTCGAGAGCTGAGGAGGATCCTCAGGAGTTTATTCGACAGTTACAGTGTACTATGCAGGTGCTTAGGGCCTCGAAGACAGAGTCAGTTATGTTAGCCTCTTACCGGTTATGTGATATTGCGTTGAACTAGTTTGAGTCATGGGAGCTGTCTAGAGGTGAGGGTGCTCTTCCAGCTATTTGGGATGAGTTCACAGAGGCCTTCCTGAATCACTTTTTGCCTCCTGAGATGAGGAGAGCCTGCGTGGATAGATTTTTGACATTGAGATATAATGGGAGGACTATCAGAGAGTACAACCTGGAGTTTGACTCCTTGGCCAGGTACGCGCTCACCATTGTGGCTGACATAGCAGACAGAGTTCATCGCTATGTGATGGGGCTAGACCGTCATATGATTACTGCATGCCTGGGAGTGGCCCTTCAGCCAGGTATGGATATTGCCAGGATGCAGGCTTATGCACAGGGGATAGAGGACAGGGAGAGAGAGGATCATCCAGCCCCAGGCCAGCCCAAGAGGGCCAGGACAGCAGGGTTCCAGGGAAATTTTCGAGGCGGACAGCCTCAGCAGCAGACTAGGTCCACATTTCAGCCGGCACAGAGTGCCCCTTCTCGGTTTTCTGGCAGGAGGGTTGATCAGTCGGGTTATTCAGGAGCGGGTCAGAGCTCCAGGACTTCGGGGTTTCAGGGAGGCAGAGACCGTAACCGATCGAGACCACCCGTATCTCGGTGTGTTCGATGCGGTAGATCTCACCCGGGCGAGTGTCGTATTGCTTCGGGAGCTTGTTTCTCTTGTGGCCAGCAGGGCCATATGAAGAGGGATTGTCCGACCAGAGGCGGCGGGGGTGGTATGGTTCAACCAGCAGGGTCAGTTGCTGGGTCTTCTTCTTCTGTAGTTATGCGCCCCGGAGGGCATGGTGTTCACGGAACGGCAGGCTGCGGCAGAGGTCGTGGTGGAGGTCCTAGTTCTAGTGGTCCACAGAACCGCATATATTCCTTAGCCAGCCGGAAGGATCATGAGGCTTCCTCGGATGTCGTCACAGGTGCATTATTGATTTTATGCTATGACGTTTATGCTTTGATAGATCCAGGTTCCACCTTGTCCTATGTGTCCCCTCTTATTGCTGGTAGAATCGGGATAGAGACGGTGTCGATAGAGTCTTTTGAGGTAGCTACGCCAGTGGGTGATTCGGTGTTAGCTGAGCGAGTGTACAAAGGTTGCCCGGTGTTTATTTACAGTCGTCAGACCCTAGCAGACTTGATAGAGTTTGAGATGACAGATTTTGACGTCATTATGGGTATGGATTGGTTGGCTTCTTGTTATGCCAACGTTGACTGTAGAAACAGGTTGGTCCGATTCCAGTTTCTTGGTGAGCCAGTTATCGAGTGGAAGGGCAACACAGTGTTGTCGAGGGGTAGGTTTATTTCTTACATCAAGGCTAGGAAGATGGTGCAAAAAGGGTACATCTATCATCTGGTTCGGTTATTCGATACAGAGGCTGAGGTGCCGCCTCTTGATCGATTCGGTGGTTAGAGAGTTTCCAGATGTATTCCCAGACGACCTCCCGGGTATCCCTCCTGAGAGGAAGATTGAGTTTTGTATTGATATGTTGCCAGACACTCGGCCTATATCTATTCTGCCATACAGGATGGCACCTGCTGAGTTGAGGGAGTTGAAGGACCAGCTGAAAGATTTGCTGGAAAATGGTTTTATCAGGCCTAGTGTTTCTCCCTGGGGAGCTCCGTTTTTGTTTGTAAAGAAGAAGGATGGGACGCTGCGTATGTGTGTTGACTACAGGCAGCTGAATAAGGTAACCATCAAGAACAGATACCCCCTCCCCAGGATTGATGATTTGTTTGACCAGTTGCAGGGTGCGAAGTGTTTCTCCAAGATAGACTGCGGTCTGGTTATCATCAGGTGCGAGTTAGAGAGGCAGATATCCCAAAGACTGCATTGATGACCCGGTATGGGCACTATGAGTTCAGGGTGATGTCTTTCGGTTTGACCAACGCTCCAGCGGTATTTATGGATTTGATGAACCAGGTGTTCAGGCCATTTTTGGATACATTTGTTATAGTATTCATAGATGACATCCTGGTTTATTCGCACACAGAGCAGGAGCATGCAGATCACTTGAGGACGGTACTTGGGGTCCTCCGTAGCCGGCAGTTGTTCGCCAAGTTCTCCAAGTGTGAGTTTTGGTTGGCCTCAGTGGCATTCTTGGGGCACATTATCGGAGCTGATGGTGTTCATGTTGATACGGCAAAGATTGAGGCGGTCAAGTCTTGGACGAGACCTACTACTCCGACGGAGGTGCACAGTGTCACGACCCGACCACGGACCCGTGACTGGTGCCTTACCCCGGGCACCCTTGTGATACAACATCAGAGAAAACCAGCGGGAAATAAACTCACAACAAGAACCCATATAGAATATAAGCAGGCTAACCCAAAATGGCTACCTCTAAATATAACGAAGCTAAACAGTTACATCCTTAACAACCCAAGTTATGACAGGACTACAGACCTCTAAGAATGCGTAAACACTATGACGGGACAGGGCCCCGTCATACCCCTGAATGTACAAATATCTACAACACCAGGGAGAACCGTACCAAAAGTCGAGCCTCCGGAGAAATGGAGCTTCTGACACCTGAGCAAGATCCTAAGAATGAGGATCCACCGCCTGCTTACCCTTGCCTGCGGCATGAACGCAGCCCCCGAGGAAGGGGGTCAGTACCCAATATGTACCAAGTATGTAAAACTGGAAAATACTGTATTAATATCATAAGTCTAAAATAAGCTGGAGTCATGGAAGAAAATCAAAATACAGTACACTGTGCCTTACTAACAATGAGAGTAACAAGTATAAACTTTACTGCATAAAAATAGGAGGCTCATGATCACAACAGGGTCTCCCGCCCGTAGTATCATTAAGCAATCCTACTCCTGGGACTATTTCACCCGCATAGGTCTTGTGGACCCGCATGAGGTCATCACCTCGCATGGGACTATTTCACCCGCATGAGGACATCAGCCTCGCATGGGACTATTTCACCCGCATGGGACTATTTCACCCGCATGGACCCGGTGGGCCCGCATGAGTACAAGCGCCGCACTCGCATCATGGGTAGCAAATCCATGGCATAAATAGTAATAATAATACATAAATCAGCACAATCGGCTATCATACATAACATAAGCGCTACCGGATTATCATAACGTAAGCAAGTTAAGAATGTCTCCTAACTTCTTAATAACATTTCTAGTACATCCTCTCATTTTAGTTACTTAAGGCACTACATGTCATTTTAAAAGAAAATCCGGGAATTTAACCCAAGTACCACGTTCCTTAAACCTTTTAAGAAAATGACTCATTTTTATGTAAAACTCCCGAGATACTAATAACCGTAGTATCAAGTCACGACAACTTTTCAAACAAGTCATGTTTATCTTTAAAAATACAATAGGCTTCTAAATCAAGTGACTTCATTTCTTTAAAAACCTTAGGCAATTAATGCCTTAAAAACAATTTGCCTTTCACAAATTCAAACCATTTATCCGTACTTGTTTTACTTGGAGTAAACCTTTCTTTGTTAACCTTCCATAAAGCCAATACAACCAACTTCCCATAAAGTCGTTATATTACCATTATACACTAGTCAAACACATCTCTCTATATCCAAGGGACTTATACTTTTAAACGAAACAAGTATCATGTACTTCAAACACTCAAAGTCCCTTAACTTTAAGACTTAAAACATCATTAAAACAAGTTAGGGATACCAAAGCCTTTGTACGTCTACCGTACTACATAGATACAATTATTCATGCTCAAGAGGTAGGAAAGTTCCACATACCTCTTCGGGTCAATCCACTTGCCAAGTCCAAACTACCGCACGTAATACGTCAACCTATAATGACCATAATATGTTTATTAACCTCTAGTTTCAATGTAGAATATTCCAAGTTCAAGGTTACTAATTTCTATGGAAAATCGGGCAGCATTTCCTTTGTTTCTACATACTTTGCCACCTTTTTCAAGGCCGAATTCAACATCCAAACGCCACATTTGAGGCCCAATAATACAAACATTTCAAAGGGGATTACACACCTAAACTTGGGTGTGTAAAATTCTGCCCCATAATGTACAACAATTAACTTAACAAGTTTAAGGTAGTATTTAGGCTATAACATGCTTACATAACCTTCTTATCTAATTCTTTCATATCCAAACCATATTTCTTACATGCAATTTCTCTAAGAGCAATATTTACCACTATAAGATCTTTCTTCTTCACATGCAACACCAAAAACTAGATACAAGAGAAGAATTGTTACCTTAGAGCTTTAGCCAAATTATTCCAACGAATTTGCTAGCCTCCTTTCCAAAAACACCACCACAATAACTCCTACAAGCTAGCCAACAAGCTTTCTTCTTGCCACACTTTTTCAGATTTTCCTCAAGCTTAGATTTCCTCTTGAAATTCTAGAGAGAAGGGAGAGCTTTAGCTTTAGAGAGAGAGAAGAACTTGAAGAATGAAGACTTGGTCAATAAGTAGTGCATGCAAAATCAGATGGGGGGGGGGGGGGGGGGACCCTTGTCACCCTCCCATGGCATTTTTTAAAACAAAACAGTTAAGATTTTGCCACTAACCGCGCAGAACCCGCCGCGCCTGCGGCCAGCTGCGCTGGCCAAACCTCTGCCAGCCCTCAGAACTTTCCGGCCCCGCGGCCCTGTTTCCTGGCGCCGCGGCGCTGCAACTTCAGCGAGCACTCAGCTCTTCCGCGCCGCCTCGCATCCGCGCCATGTCTCAGGCTCTGGCCAAAACATTTTTCGGTCCGACAGCGCACTGAACTTGTAACTCCTATAACTTTCTACTCTGATGTCCTATCGACGAACGGTTGGTTGCGTTGGAAACTAGACTCAACGAACTACGTATTAGGACTTTGAAACACCTAGGAACTCTCAATGTAACGGGTCATAACCCGCCTCAAAGTTGACTACAAACCCGTCCGAAACAGTCCGTTAACCTATCCTTCGAAAATTTTAAGTCTTAATCCCTTTCGTACGCTCCCATACGTATGGCCAGAACTACGGGGTATAACACACAGTTTTTAGGGCTGGCAGGTTATTATCCTAGGTTTGTGGAGCAGTTTGCTTCGATATCAGCACCGTTGACTAGGCTGACTCAGAAAGCAGCTAAGTTCCAGTGGACAGAAGCTTGTGAGAAGGGCTTCCAGTTACTGAAGGAAAAGTTGACGACGACTCCAGTTCTTACTCTTCCTGAGGGGTTAGAGGGATACGTGATTTATTGTGATGCCTCGGGTATCGGGCTAGGGTGCGTATTGATGCAGCATGGCAAGGTTATAGCCTATGCTTCCCGGCAGTTACGAAAGCATGAGAGGAGTTACCCTACCCACGACTTAGAGTTGGTCGCAGTTATTCATGCCTTGAAGATTTGGAGACATTATTTATATGGGGTTCATATGGATATTTATACAGACCACAAGAGCCTCCAGTACATCTTCAGGCAGAGGGAGCTAAACTTGTGGCAGATACGGTGGTTAGAGTTATTGAAGGATTATGATGTTGACATCCTATACCATCCGAGAAAAGCCAACGTGGTTACAGATGCTTTGAGTCGTAGATCGATGGGGAGTCTGTCAGAGGTACAACCTGGTAGACAGGACATGGTCCGTCAGATCCATCAGCTAGCGAGCCTTGGGGTTCGATTGGTCGACACCGATAATAGTGGGGTACGGGTTCATGAGATTGCCGAGTCTTCCATCGTTGATGAGTTGAAGAGGCGACAGTATGAGGACCCAATTATGATATGGTATCGAGATACGGCTCTTTTAGGGGAGAAGAGTTTATTTGAGGTAGCGCCTGATGGGGTGCTAAGATTTGAGGGCAGATTGTGTGTTCCCGATGTTGCAGGACTTCGTCAGCAGATTCTGGGGGAGGCACACAGTGCTCGTTACTCTATTCATCCGGGGTCGACTAAGATGTACCATGACCTCAGATGTATGTATTGGTGGGATGGCCTGAAGAGGGACGTGGCAGGTTTTGTTGCTCAGTGTCCTAATTGTCAGCAGGTCAAGATTGAGAACCAGAAGCCCGGTGGGCTATTAAAGGTGATTGATATTCCGACCTGGAAGTGGGAGGTGATCCACATGGATTTTGTTACAGGGTTACCTCGCACTCAGAGGAAGTGTGATTCCATCTGGGTTACTGTAGACAGACTGATGAAATCAGCCCATTTTCTTCAAGTCAGGACTACGTATTCGGCTGAGGATTATGCCAGATTGTATATCAGGGAGATTGTGAGGCTGCATGGAGTCACTATATCAATTATATCATACAGAGGAGCCCAGTTTACGACTAACTTCTAAAGTCTTTCCAGAAGGGGTTAGGAACACAGGTGAGTCTCAGTACTGCGTTTCATCCTCAGACCGACGGGCAGGCAGAGCGTACTATCCAGACACTTGAGGATATGTTGCGGGCCTGTGTTATTGATTTCAGGGGTAGCTGGGAGGATCATTTGCCTCTTGTAGAGTTTGCTTATAACAACAGCTACCATTCTAGCATTCAGATGGCGCCATATGAGGCTTTGTATGGGCGGAAGTGTAGGTCGCCGATTGGCTGGTTCGACGTGGGCGAGGTCCAGTTAGTTGGGCCAGACTTGATTCAGCAGGTTGTGGATAAGGTGAAGCTTATCCAGGAGAGACTGTTAGCAGCTCAGAGTCGGCAGAAGTCTTATGCAGATAATCGGCGTCGACATTTGGAGTTTCAGGTAGACGATTGGGTCTTCTTGAAGGTATCACCCATGAAGGGTGTGATGAGGTTCGGAAAGAAGGGAAAACTTAGCCCAAGGTACATTGGGCCTTACCAGATCATCCATAGAGTAGGCAAAGTTGCCTATGAGTTGGATCTGTCATCGGATTTAGAGGCGGTACATCCGGTCTTCCACGTGTCTATGTTACGGAAGTGTATCGGAGACACTTCGAGAGTTTTCCCAACTAGCGAGGTCCAGGTGACAGAGGGATTATCGTATGAGGAGAGTCCCATAGCGATACTCGATCGCTGTGTCGCGATCATGACCAAAGATGTGGCTTCTGTCAAAGTCTTATGGCGGAATGATAATAGGGAGGAGATGACTTGGGAAGCGGAGGAGGACATGTTGAGGAAGTATCCTCACTTATTCTCTACACCTTCAGGTAATTCATTTCCCTTACTTGTCAAGTTTTAATTTAAGTATTTCGCTTAAGTGTTATTATGTGGCCACGTGTGGCATTATTGGTATGTAGGGGTTGTAAAAATGAGAATATGTCGCTATATATAAGTTTGACTCCAAAAGAACATTCGGGAACGAATGTTTCTAAGGGGGGAAGAATGTTACACCCCGTAATTCCAGGACATGTTAATAAGAACGTACGTAAGAACTCAAATGTTAAGAATTGAGACTAGTAAAAATTTATCGGAATTATGAAATTGTCGGAAAATGAAATATTGCGACGAATGGGAGGGCGACACGTGTCACCCCCCCTTAGTTGGTCTTGGACGAATTGGACATGGACTAAATGGTCATTTGACCATAATTTAAGATGACCAAGTCTTGCTAAGTCTTAGAGCTTGATATTGTTGACTTAGTCAAGAGTCACTTGGCTAGATCTTTTAAATGAATTGGATCCAAGCCATCCATATGTATTAATCTTGACCCTCCATGTTGTTATATAGTAACACTACTAGCAAGAGAAGTTCCCACACTTAGCAAAATTTTCAAGAAACTTGTTCTTGGCATTAAAGAGCTCTCGGGTTCATAGGGTTTCAAAAGAAAAAAATTCGCTTGTTGTTCAATAAGCTCCACACTTTAAACCAAGGTTCCTAAGGTTAATGTAAGGGTATCTCAATAGAAATATCCCGGAAAAATATCGTTTTCGTATTAGTCGCAAGGTGAAAACCTAGTCACTTTCCTAGGTTTGGATTGGATTTTGAAGGAAAGTTGTTTGTGATCTTCTAAGGGCTTCAAGTGGCGGATTGGAGTGTCAAGGAGAGGCTCTAAGTTTCTAGGGAGCGACTTCGGATCTTGAAGTTGGATTAAGGCTCGTTAAGGTAACAATCTTGTTCTCTTAAGTGTTATAAGATTACATATTGTTGTAGCCTTACATTTTAACTAGCATGAAGTATATGTATAGAAGATTGATAAATGGTATGGATAGTGGAAGCCTAAAATCCGAATTGACATGGCTAGTCATTTGAAATTGAAATATAATTTGGTCGATAATTAGAATCGCGGCATGTTATACTAAACAATTTGGATTGAAAAGGAAGTGGAAAAGACTTTGTATTGTTGTCCCTCAAATTGCCGAAAATGATATTGTATGTTGGACTAGTTTGATATCAATTGTGGGGCGGAATGTTACACGTCTTGTAGGCGTGTAATCCCCTATTGTTAACTACATTGTTAAGCCTTAAATGTGGCGTGTTTGGTTATTGAATTCGGGCCTTGAAAAAGGTGTAAAAGTATGTAGAAACAAAGGAAGTGTTGTCCAATATACCGTAGAATTTAGTGACTTTGCACTTAGAATATTCTACGTTTGAACTAGAAGCTAATAGACGTATAATGGTCATTATAGGTTGACATACTACGTACGACATATCGAACTTAGCAAGTGGATTGAACCGAAGAGGTATGTGGAACCTTCCTATCTCTTGAGCATGAATAGTTGTAAATATATAGTACGGTAGACGTACGAGATTTTGACGAATCTAGTCCATTTGATATCCTTGGCTTATCTTAAGAATGTCCAAGTTGGTTGAGTTAGGGAATTAACTCACTTGTTTAAAAATATTAAGGATATCTTAGTATCTAAAAGTTGAGAGACTTAAAGTATTTTGAAAGTATATGATACTTGTTTTGTTTGGAAAGTTTAAGTCTCTTGGTTATAAAGAAGAATGTAAGTATCTAAGGTATAAAGCTAGTATAACGGCTTTATGGGGAGTCGGTTATAATAGCTTTATGGAAAGTTCAAAGAGTGGTTTACTCTAAGTAATGTAAGTAATAATAAATGACTTGAAATAATGAAAGGCAAATTGATTTGAAGGCATCAATTGCTTAAGGTTTTAAAAGAAAGAAGTCACTTGATTTAGAGGCCTATAAATGTATTTCTAAAAGGTATTGTGACTTGTCTTAAAAAGTAGATATGACTTGATACTACGGTTATTAGTATCTTGGAAGTTTTATATGAAAAATAGTCATTTTAAAAAATTTGAAGTACGTAGTACTTTGGGTTAAATTCCCAGATTTTTATAATGACATGCTAGTGCCTTAAGTAAACTAAATTGAGAGTGTTTATGAACAAAGCTAATAAGAAGTTAGGGGATTTTTTAACTTGCTTGTGTTATGTATGATAAGCCGGCAGTGCTTGTGTTATGTATGATAAGCCGGTAGTGCTTATGTTATGTATGATAGTCGGTTGTGCTAGGGATATATATATTATTCATTACGGGGTAATTCCCTGGGTTTGTGGTATTTTCATATTCCATGGATTTGCTACCCATGATGCGAGGAATACCTCATGCGAGTCCGTAGGGCTTATGCGGGTGAAATAGTCCTATGCGGGGCGGACCAGTCCTATGCGAGGAAGTTACCTCATGCGGGTCCACACGACCTATGCGGGCGGATACAATCTATGCGAGGAAGTTACCTCATGCGGGTCCATACGGCCTGTGCGGGTGAAATAGTCCCAGGAGTAGGATCGCTTAATGATACTATAGGCGGGTGACCCTACTTTGATCATGAGCCTCCTATTTTTTATGCAGTAAAATATACACTTATTTACTCTCATTGTTAGTAAGGCACAGTGCACTGTAATTTGATTATCATATATGTCTCCAGCTTTATTTTAGACGTATGATGTAAATTGCAGTATTTTCCAGTTTTACATACTTGGTACATATTGTGTACTGACCCCCTTTCCTCGGGGGGCTGTGTTCATGCCGCAGGTAAGGGTAAGCAGTTGGTGGATCCTCATTCTTAGGATCACTGATCAGGTGTCAGAAGCTCCATTTCTCCGGAGGCTTGTCTTTGGTACGGTTCTCCCTGATGTTGTAGATTCATGTACATTTATGGGTATGGCGGGGCCCTGTCCCGCCATAGTTGTTATTCTTAGAGGTCTGTAGTCATATTTGTGGATTGGTTTTTAAGAACAGATATGTACTGTTTTACTTTTGGTTTATGTATATTTTATGGAAGGTGGCCTTATCGGCTAGCCTATGATGTTTATTGTCTAAGTATGTATATGTGTTATGTATGTTTTGCTGCTATTCTCTGATGTATACCTGAAAGGGGTGCCCAGGTAGGGCACCAGTCGCGGGCCCGGGGTCGGGTCGTGACACATGTAGCATAATCCGGCCCGCCTGTGGGGCTCGGTATACTGTGGAATCATGTAGCATAATCCGGCCCGCCTGTGGGGCTCGGTGTACTGTGGAATCATGTAGCATAATCCGGCCCGCCTGTGGGGCTCGGTGTGATTTTCCTTACATAACATTTTAAACCACCCTTTTAATTCTTCTTAAGTCGTTATAACAACTTCTCATAAAACTATTATAACAGCCTTTCATTTTAGAGAACTTTAGGCACTTTTATTTCTTATCACATTAGGGAAACTAAACCCAAAAGTACTACGTACATACATACTTAAAAAGAATCATAAAACTCCTTTCTTTTTAGAAACTCAAGTTACATACTCATTTGAAGTCAATCTTCTTAACTTTTGAAATAAATTAAGATACCATGCTTTTTAAATCAAGCCATTTCCACTTATAAAATCAAGGCTTATTGTCTTAAAACCTCGTAGCATATACTCTTTAAAATCATGTCGATTATACTTATAAAATCATGTCATCTATACTTTAGAAATCAAGTCCCATAACTTGAAAAATAAAGTTTCATACACTTCCAAAACCAAGTAACTTATTCTCTTTAAAATCATATAACTCCCACTTTTAAAATCAATCCCCTTTTCACATATAAATTCAAGTCATTTTCAAACATAAAATCAACTTACTTACTTCAAATAAATCAAGGCACATAGCTTTAAATCAAACCTCATAACTTCCTAACCATTCTTACCAACATCTCCCATAAGACTTGGTAAGGACTTAGGATAATTTAAACATATTTTTAACTTAGAATCAACAACGTGGATACTTCTTAACTTCTAAGAGTAGAAGGAATCATGAAATAATATCACATGGCTATTTCATACGTAGGATCATGCCAAAAGAAGGAAGAGGTTCACATACCTCGCGACGACTATCGATAAGTAGCAAAATGCTCCAAAGTACTTCAACCTTGTTAGCTATCCCACCCTTCAAGTAGAATACGCTACACGTAGTACTTCAACCTATAATAACCATAACATGTCTATCAACTCCTAGCTTATCAACGTGGAATAATACTAAGTGCTAGGCCTCTAATTCTACAGAAAATTGGGCAGCACTTCCTTTGTTTCTACGTACTTTTCCACCTTTTTCAAGGCCAGAATTCAATAGCCAACATGCCACATTTAATGCTCAACAATTCAGCTAACCAAAGGGGATTACACGCCTTAACAGGACGTGTAAAATTCTGCCCCACAATGTATACAAAACAGTATTTCATCAATATTTAGGATAAGATATGAAGCCTCTTTGCACCCTTTTTCACCTTTATTCCCTAGGACTTTCACTAGCCAATTCTACCACATTAATCATATATATAACCACCCCATTTCTGCATATATACAAGTCTAAAACAGCCCGTAAAACTGCCACAAAACTGCGCCAAAATATTCCAAAATTCTAGGCCATTTCGGCAATTTCACAATATAACAACAAGTAGTCATTTCCCATTTCCTTTTCCAATTCCTTTCAATCCAAGTTGTTATTCAAACATGTTATATAGTCGCAACCAATTTTAACAACTATAATCACTTCTTTATATAACATGCGACGACTAAAACTAACAATTAAATTGAATTACAATCTTATGGCTAAACATGATAGTTTCGGATTTAGGCTTCCATAATTCCATAACACTTATCAATATTCATAATATATATCACATGATCACTTCTAACTTATCATAACATGGAATCTTCAATCACAATAGTAAGACGAAGATTTATACCTCAATAAGCCCAAATCCAATCCAAGATTTAAAGTCGATCCTTAGCAACTTTAGCTCCTCTTCTTGACATTCCAATCCACTCCAAGCAACCCTTAGAAGCTTGTGAAGAACTCCTCTTCAAGTTCCAACTTCAAAGTTGAAGAACGCCTTAGGTTTTCATCTTGCGACTAACGTAAAAACGTAGTTTTTCTGGGATTTTTGTGTTGGGTTATCCTTAGAATACCTCTAGGGATCTTAGGTTTGAATATTGGGATTTATCATCAACTTTTGAAGAATTTTCTTGCTCAAAGTGAGCTCAAAACCGAGAGCTCCCTTATGCTAGCACAAAGTTCTTGATATTTTCTAAGTATGAGATTTGTCTTGCTACTAGTATAGTTATATAAGGCATCCAAGGGCTAAGATTAATACATATGGGTGGCTAGGATCTTAGTCAATAGTCAATAATGTCAAGCTCTCTTCTTGGTCTTCTTAGATCAAGACTTTCAACCAAGCCATGTGGAGGGTGACACATGTCGCCCTCCTATTGGTCTAAAATATTCCTTTTCCCGAAATTTTCATAATTCGTCAAAATATCGAAAACCTCGTGGGCCCCACAAAATGTAACATTTCCCGGGTGGGCCCCACGTAACCAAATTCGTAAATAAATTTCCACAATCTCAAATAACAATTCTGGGAACCCAATTCTTACTAACAAACATTTTTCCTTCCCGAGGTTCGGAAGATTTTTCCTTAAGAATAACAAATCTTCCTTTCGTTCAAATTTTTAAGTCTTGTGTTCTCGCGCCTATTCTCGTATACATGTCCTGGAATTACGGGGTGTAACATTGCCGGTCTCACTTTTCCTACAACAATCTTTTCAACTAAGGGCTTCAGATATAAGATTATCACCCAAGTACACGAGACATGCTTGTCTTCAAGGCTCTCTATAATGTAGGGATCAGTGAGATTCCCAACATCTCTCAACTCTAGGGGGTGCCCTTGATGGTATGGACCTCCTATTTGGGGATCAACAGTGACAGATGATGGTGTTTCTTCTGCAATAGGTACAGGAAAAAGAATTTCCAAAGAATCCAAAAAGGTGAATAATTGGATCTCAGTAATCTTTTCCTTCTCTACACCAACTATCTCGCCAGATTCCTCAACAGCTGGTGTGGTTCAGGTTTCTCAGTTTGCTTATCACTTCCCACAACGGTGTCTCTAGGCAGACTTTCTTGAAATGTATTGCTCATCCTATCCATTAGTTGCCCTACTTGTGTCTCCAAATTTCTGAGGGACACTCTTGTCTCATCCATGAACTGAGACTGGCACTTGGTGAGCCTGAGTATGTCTGCCTTATGACAACCGACCCTACATCGAGAGACGCGGTAGTATAGAAATACAACACTTGCACAACAAATGCTATCACAACTAGCATAGGCAAGTTTAACATACTCTTAGACTTTCATTTTATGACAACAAATCCGGGTTTTAACCCCAAAGTACTACATACTTCAATTCCCTTAAAAAGATCTTTTTTTACGTAGAAACCACACGATACTAATACTCGTAGTATCAAGACACTTTCATGTTTAAATCAAGTACTTTATACTTTTTAAACCAAGTGGCTTACACTTTTAAAACAACGTCAAGTATACTTTTAAAACCCAAGTAACTCACTCTTTTAAGATCAAGGCACTCACACCTTTTAAAATCAAGCCACTTATACTTTTCCAATCAAGACAAGTTCAATATTTACAAACAAGTTACTTATACTTTTAAACTCACGTAACTTACTCTTTTCAAAAACAAGTAACCTATACTTTTAAATCAAGTTAATTCTTGTCACGACCCTACCTCGGGCCCGCGACTGGTGCCTTACCCCGGGCACCCTAGTGATACAACATCAGAGAAAATCAGCGGAAATAAAAACTTAAACATGAAACAAGATAAAATAAGAAACAGGCTAACCAAAACGGTTACCTTTCTGCATATATATACCGAATAGCTTATATCCTTTACAAACCCCGCCACAACAAGATTACATGCACCTCTAAGAATTTAACCACAATTATGACGGGACAGGGCCCCGCCATACCCCTGAATGTATAAGTACCTACAATGACAGGGGACTATACCAAAGATAAGCCTCCGGAGAAACGGAGCTTCCCAAAACGCTGAACTGTAATCCTATGAGCGAGGATCAACAACCGGTGTACCTCTACCTGCGGCATGAACGCAGCCGGGCGAGGTCGATAACAGTACTAAGTATGTGAAATCAGAAATATCATAAATGAAATCATAATAGTCTATATAAAGTAGGAGACATGTATGATAACCAAACTACAGTCCACAATATATAAACAGTCATGTCAAGTCAGGGACTCACGCCCTCAAAGTCATGACTCAAATATAACAATGGGTCTCACGCCCACAACATCATTCATGCCCGTGGAATTCCTTCATCACTGTCGGCAGTCTATGATATAACAACACCAAGGAGTACACATGAACACCAGGTCCCACCTGTGTCATAAAAACCGTGACGGCAAGTACGGCGGCATAGCTACGGATCCAAAGCCGATCATCAACCGACCGCAAGTACGAAGCCAACTACGGATACCAAAGCCGTACCAACAATACTATATAACTATACCACGAAGGCGACACGGCAAGTACGAAAGCCAACTACCGATACCAAGGTCGCGTCACGTGGCGACGGGGCAAGTACGAGCTAACTACCGGATACCGGTCGTGATCACGAGACTTTGCCACAAACTGAACGGGCAAGTGCGAAGGCTAACTACCGGATAACAAAGCCGAATCACCACGGCCGGGCAAGTACGAGAGCCAACCACCGATACCAAGGCCGATCAAGAAACCCCGTGGAGGCTGGTCCATGAAATGACACTATCAAGAACCGACGGCAAGTACGAAGCCAACTACCGTAACCAACTCGCATCAAGAACGATCGGGCAAGTACGAGGGCTAGCTACCGGATACCAAGGCCGAATCGAGAAACCTCATGGAGAGCTAGTCCATGGAACAACAATCCTAGTGGAAGCATACCCGTGGGCCACCCATCGTGTCAGTATGTCCATCAATCAAGAATAACATGACCGGCCCTCTATCGAGAGACGCGGTAATCATAAGAATACAACACTTGAACAACAAGGCTATCACACGCAAACATAGGCAAGTTACACACAACTCAAGGTACTTTCATTTTATGTCAAAGTCCGGGTTTTAACCCCAAAGTACTACATACCTTAATTCTTTTAAAAAGACTCATTTCTTTCCCAAACGTCACCCGGTACTAACACTCGTAGTATCCAAAAATAGAGTAACTATTGTTTTAAGTAAACCAAAACAATTCCATACCTTCTTTTAAATAAACCAAGGCAATACTATGCCTTCTTTTTAAAACCAATTTAAGACAAAACCATGCCTTCTTTTTAAACCATTTTAAGACAAAACCATGCCTTTCTTTTAAACCAAAAACTCTTCAATTCCTCAAGTCCCTTTTCTTTTAGAAATCAAGTTCCTTACTTTGGAATTTAAGAAAATT
Organism: Przewalskia tangutica; assembly: GCA_029844215.1. NCBI lineage: Eukaryota > Viridiplantae > Streptophyta > Magnoliopsida > Solanales > Solanaceae > Przewalskia > Przewalskia tangutica. Next base: position 75,505,193 of record CM056725.1, read on the forward strand.
AATTCTTGTATGTAATGATTCTTATTAAGGTAGCCATGATCTATAAAATGTAATAATTTTGTCTTATCTTAGCTTCTATGCAGATGGAGGTTTCTACTTGTTTTAATATAATTAATTGTCATTACATTTTCCTTTATTAACGCTGCAATGGCTTGTTCGATACTTATTCTCATTTCCGAAATCAATATAACTTATTCCTTTTAAAACCCAATTACCCATTTCTCATAAAAGCGGTTTCACAACTTTTTAAGACCAACCAAGTCCTTAATATTTCACATCAAGTCATTTATAAGTCAAGTCTCTTATCTTTTAAAAACCACAAACCATTTCTTTACCTACATAAAGTTGTTATAACAAACTTCCCATAAAGCCGTTATAACACTTTATGTTTTAAACCAACCAAATTCATTTAGCACATGTACGTCTACCGTACTACATAGTTTACAACAATCATGCTAGAAAAGATAGGAAGAGGTTCACATACCTCGCGACGATTATCGACAATTAGCAAAATGCTCCAAAGTACTATACCCTTGCTAGCCTTTTCCACCCTTCAAGTAGAATACGCTACTCGTAGTACTTCAACCTATAATGGTCATAAAATGTCTATTAACCTCTAGCTCTCTTCGTAGAATATTCTAAGTACAAGGTCACTAAATTCTACGGAAAATCGGGCAGCACTTCCTTTGTTTCTACATACTTTGCCACCTTTTTCAAGGCCGAATTCAATAACCAAACGCCACATTTAAGGCTCAATCAATTCAGCAATTACAAAGGGGATTACACGCCCTACAAGACGTGTAAAATTCCGCCCCACAATTCAATCCAATTATACACGTTATTCTCGGCTAACAACAACACTACTTCTCTTTCAATTTCTATTTCAATACAAGTTTTTATTCCAACATGCTACATAGTCATAAACAACTTCAACAACTATAATTCCCTCTTTATATAACATGTGACAACTTATACTAATAATCAACTTGAATTCCAATCTTAAGGCTAAACATGCTAGTTTTCGGATTAGGGTTCCAATAGTCAATTCACTTATCAAACTTCATAATATACCTCATGCTTGCTAATATCCAAAGCTACAACAAGTAGTAATCTTAATTACTAAAACGACAAGAATTATACCTTTACAAGCCCTTAAAATATCCAAGATTCAAAGTCGCTCCTTAGCAATTCTTAGCTCCTTTCCTTATGTTCCAATCCGCTCCAAGCACTCCTTAGAAGCCTATGAAGAACCCATCTTCAAGTTCCAACTTCAAAGTTGAAGAACTCCTTAAGTTTCCGCCTTGCGACTAATACGAAAACGCCACTTTTCCGGGATCTTTCTATTGAGATAACCTTACAATACCCTTAGGGACCTTGGGTTTAAGTCTTGTGAACAATGGAACAAAACTACAATTTTTTTGTGTGGAAAAGGGGTGAACCCGTGAGCTATCCCTCAAGAACAAGAAAGTGTGGAAATAATTCTAAGTGTTGAAGACTATTCTTGCACTAGTTGGGTATATATAAAACAATGGATGGTCAAGATTATAACAAATGTGTGGCTAGGATGAAGATCACATGGATAATAGCCAAGTGGACAAGTTGACTTGGTCAATACACCTGCTCAAGACTTTCATCCACAATGGTCAAATGACCATCCAATCCTTGCAATAAATCGTCCAAGACCATATGAGGGGGTGCCACGTGTCTCCCTCTCATTCGTTCATAAAATTCCGTAACCCTCTTGGGTCCCACAAAACGTAAAATTCCTCGGGTGGGCCCCACATGACCAAATCCATAAAATATAAATTCCATAATTCTTAAAGTATTAAATACCAAAGTTGAGAATCCAATTCTCAATAATAAACCTTTTTCCTTCACGAAGTTCGGAAACTTTTCCGTCGAAAAATCGCATCTTTCTTCTATTCCAATTTTAATGTCGTATTCTCGTACGTATGTCCTCACGTACATACCCTAGAACTACGGGGTGTAACACTTCTCCTTTCCCAAAATCAAGTCGTTTAAGTCAAGTCTCTTATCTTTCAAGATCAAGTCTCTTAACTTTCAAAATAATCAAGTCTTTTATCTTTTAGAATAATCACACCATTCTTTTATCTTCATAAAGTCGCTATAACTAACTTCTCATAAAGCTATTATAACACTTTATGTTTTAAACCAACCAAAGACAACCAAATTTGTTTAACACACGTACGTCTACCGTACTATATAGTTCACAGCAATCATGCTCAAGAGGATAGGAAGAATCACATACCTCCTCGGCTAATCCACTTTGCCAAGTCGAATATGCTGCGCGTAGAATATCAACCTATAATAATCAAACACGTCTATCAACGTCTAGACTTCTTCGTAGAATATTTCTAAGTATAGCGTCTCTTATTCTACGGAAAATCGGGCAACACTTCCCCTGTTTTTACGTACTTTTCCACCTTTTTCAAGGCCCGATGTTCAATAACCAACATGCCACATTTAAGGCGCAATAATATAACAATACTAAAGGGGATTACACGCCTAACCGGACGTGTAAAATTCTGCCCCACAATAAACAAAATAGTCCACTAGTCCAAAGTAAATACAGTCCAATGTAAATACAGTCCAATGTAAATACAGTCCAAAGTAAATACAGCTCAATGTAAATACAGTCCATTAGTTGGTGTTCTTGGCCAACTACTACAATCAACATAATCCAATTTTCGGCTAGCATGCCGGAATTACTTCTTTAATCTTCCAACTTATATTCCAATCTTTATATAAGTTATAGTTACTTTGTTATTAACTGTCAACAGATAATAGATACGTTTATACCATTTTAATGGCTAGCATGCCAATTTCTCCATTTTAGCAACTTAACAAGGTCCAAATCCTTTCCATCTTCCTTCCATGTATTACATACTTATTTATATACTTCCAACATATATAATATCCAACTTCACAAAGAGGACAAAGTTCATTACCTCAAAAAGCCCAAAAATATCCAAGAACTTAAAGTCGCTCCTTAGCAAGTTTAGCTCCAAATCCTTACGTTCCAATCCGCTACAAGAAACCCGTAGAAGTTCCTAACCAGCTTCTCTTCAAGATCCAACTCCAAAAAGTGAAGAACACTTAGGTTCCAAATATGGCAACTTTCGGCCAAGGTTGATTTTTAAGGCTAGGGGTGTGAAATCTTGTCTAACTCTTGGTTCACAATCTTCCTAACACATCAAGGAAGAATACTTAAAAGTTTAAGAATTGTTGGACAAATATTTGGTCAAGAAATGGCCCATGGCCGAGAACTACTAGGGAGAAGGAGGGAGAATTTTCAAGTCTTGAAATGTTCTAAGTGTGGAAGATTTCATCAACTAGGGTTGGATATATAAGACAACCAAGGGCTAGGATTAAAGCATGTGTGTGGTTGAGATTGAGACAAGTGTGTGTGGGTCCCTCTTGTCCACTTGTCCAACAAAATATCTTGCAAGACTTGGCCACTTGTCCTCCATATTTCGGCCAACATGGCCCACCTAGGGGTGACACATGTCGCCCTCCTATTGGTAAAAGATATTTCATCTCCCGAAAACATCCATAATGGCCAAAATCTCAAAAATAATGTGGGCCCCACAAAACCGTAAATTTCTCCCGTGGGCCCCACGTGACCAATTCTGAAAAATAAAATCCATAATTTTCTAATATTCCAAGAAGTCCAAATACCAAATCTGGGAATCCAATTCCCATTTACGAACCTTTTTCCTTCACAAAATCCGGAAAATTTTCCGTCGGAAAATCAAATCTTTCTTCCTTTCCAATCTTAATGTCGTATTCTCATACGTACGTCCTTACATACATACTCATCTAGATATTCTTCCAGAACCTGTGGGTTAAGCTGTTGTTGATGAATTTGTTGCCCCTGATAGAAGTAGTAGTCCATGGACCTGTATATTTTTATTTATTTTTTCGTTTTTTTTTTCGAATTTAACCTGCAAAATAAGAAAAACAACAAAAGGTGATAAGAAGCGCATAACAAGTTAGAAACTTATTCTTGGAGCAACCAAATTAGAAATAAGAATAGATAAATCGATATTGAAAGTACGTCAATCTCCGGCAACAGCGCCAAGAACTTGATGTGTGATTTATACACACGCTAAACGCAAGTGCATGTATCGTTGCAAGTAATATAGTCTAGGTAAGACCGAATATCGTCCTCAGGGACTGGTTTTCAAGTACCGATTATCTATGCTTTAGTTTCTATTTGGTTAACGTTAATTGGGTTGGAATTCTAAACTAATAATGCAGGAAATAAACTAATTATGAAAATACTTTGATTTAAATCAGTTATGATGGAGAATTAGGGCTTCCAAGATCATCAATTATCCACTCTATTCAATCCTTAATACAATTAGACTAACTTCTTCTTCTACGTTAAGATAGTAGGTTAACTAGACCGTTTTATACTCCTGTTAAGGTAATATAAACACTCAACCTCAATGGACAACCCTTCTATCTTTCGATGACAAGATTGACTACAAAGGAGGATTAAGAGCAATAACCTATTAAGCTACACAAGTATCGGGGTACTTTCGTCCACGATTTAAACCTATGTTTATTCAACTATAGCATATTTACAATCTCCCATTTCGGATTTCGATTAGAACTTATATAAGTGATTTTTACACCCCGTAAGTCCAGGACATGTTTAAGAGAATGTACGTAAGGAACACAAGACTTGAAATTGGTACGAAAGGAAAAATTGTTTTTCCGACGAAAAATCTTCCGAACGTCGGAAAGGAAAAATGTTCATTGGTGGTAATAAGATTCTCAAAATGCATTAATTGAGGAATATGGAATGTATTATCATTATGGAAATTTATTTTTTACGGATTTGGTCACATGGGGCCCACCCGAGGAATTTTACGTTTTGTGGGGCCCACGAGGGTTGCGGAATTTTATGGACGAATGGGAGGACGACACGTGGCACCTCCCCCACATGGTCTTGGACGAAAATACAAGGGTAAAATGGTCATTGACCATTGAAGATGAACAAGTCTTGCTAGCTTGAGATTGTTGACTTGTCCACTTTGCTAATTAATTAATGTTCTCCATCCAAACCACACATGTGTTGTTATATAAGCCCTCCATTGTATTATATATACACAACTAGTGCAAGACAAGGTCTTCCACACTTAGAAAATTTAGAGATCATATTGTGCCATGAAAAATGCTCTCGGGTTTGCCTTCTCTCTCACACAAAATTTTTGTAGTTTTGATCCATTATTCACAAGACTTTAACCCAAGGTCCCTAAGGGTATTGTAAGGATATCTCAATAGAAAATTTCGGAAAAACGACGTTTTCACGTTACTCGCAAGGCAAAACCCTAAGGTGTTCTTCAACTTTGAAGATGGAACTTGAAGAGGAGTTCTTCATGAGCTTCCAAGGAGTGATTGGAGCGGATTGGAACATAAGGAAAGGAGCTAAGAATTGCTAAGGAGCGACTTTGAATCTTGGATATTATAAGGGCTTGTAAAGGTAAAAATCTTGTCGTTTTAGCAATTAAGGATTTCTTATTGTTGTAGCTATGGATATTAGCAAGCATGAGGTATATAGTATGAAGTTTGATAAGTGTATTGGCTATTGGAACCCTAATCCGAAAACTAGTATGTTTAGCCCTTAAGATTGTAATTCAATTTGGTTACTAGTTTAGTCGCCACATGTTATATAAAGAAGGAATTATGGTTGTTGAAGTTGTTTATGACTATATAACATGTTAGACCTAAGAACTTGAATTGGAAAAGACTTTTTGTTGTATATGTTTAGCCGAGAATGGCTTTAAATATGGAACTAGTTTCGTATTAATTTGTGGGGCAGAATTTTACACGTCATGTTAAGGCGTGTAATCCCCTTTGGTTAGCTGAATTGTTGGGCCTTAAAAGTGGCGTTTGGTTATTGATTTTCGGCCTTGAAAAAGGTGGCAAAGTATGTAGAAACAAAGGAAGTGTTGTCCGATTTTCCGTAGAATTTAGTGACTTTGCACTTAGAATATTCTGCGTTTAAAGCTAGAGGTTAATGGACGTGTTATGACCATTATAGGTTGAAGTACTACGTATAGCGTATTCCACAAAGGATGGAATAGCTATCAAGGTTGAAGTACTTTGGAGCAGTTTGCTACTTGTCGATAATCGTCGCGAGGTATGTGAACCTCTTCCTTCTTTTGACATGATTCTATGTATGGAATATACATGTGGTATTATTTCATGATTCCTTCTACTCTTAGAAGTTAAGAGGTATGTATGTTGATTTGCTCTACGTAAAGGTTATGTCTAAGTTATCCTAAGTTCTTACCAAGTCTTATGGGGGATGTTGGTAAGAGTCGTTAGGAGGTATTTGGAGCCAAGTTGACTTGGCTAATTTACGGCACGAATGAGAATAAGTATTGAACAAGCCATTGCAGCGTTAATAAAGGAAAATGTAATGACAATTGATTATATTAAAATGAGTAGAATTCTCCATCTGCATAGAAGCTAAGATAAGACAAAATTGTATTACATTTTCTAGATCATGGTTGCTTTAATAAGATCGTTATAAACAAGTATAACCTACTCACACACATAAGGCATATGTTACTTAAATTAAAGAATTTACGTTATGAAGTGTCAAGACTATGAACTATGAATTCTTAAAAGATAAGAAACTTGATTTTAAAAGCATAGAATACTTGATTTGGAAAGTATTGACTTCTTGACATTCGAAAGATAAGAAACTTGATTTCTAAAAGATAAGAGACTTGAAGTAGTTTGAAAGTATACGATACTTGGTTTTAGAAAGTATAAGTCTCATGGTTATAAAAGGAATGAATTTGTCTAAAACCATAAAGGGTTATAACGGCTTTATGAGAAGTTGGTTATAACGGCTTTATGGAAGGTTAAGAGAATGATTTTCTCTAATTATGTAAACAAAGAAATAACTTGAAATAAGGAAGGGCAATTTGATTTAAAGGTATCACTTGCTTAAAGTTTTAAAGTAAGGATCACTTGATTTAGAAGCCGAGAAATGTATTTCTAAAAGCGTAGTGACTTATGTGAAATGTAAACAAGTCTTGATACTACGGGTGTTAGTATCTTGGGGTTTTATATGAAAAGGAATCTTTTGAAAAGAATGGAAGTACGTAGTACTTAGGGTTAAATTCCCGAATTTGTTTTTTGTGAAATGAAAAGTGCCTTGAGTATATAAAATGAAAGTCTAAAGATTTTATGAACTTGCATATGCTTGCTTGTGATAGCCTTGAGTGCAAGTATTATATGTTTACGCTGCCGTGATTCTCAGTTGGAGGGCCGGCTGTCTTGTTGTGAATTTACTTGACGCATCGACAAATGACGGAGGCTTCCACGGGTATGCTTCCATTATGATTGATCCTTGGACATGCTTATACGATGTGGGATTTCGGGGCATGCGACCAGGATGCGGGTTAGATTCCCGGATTGTTCTTATTACTCCTTGGACATGCTTATACGATGAGGGATTCCGGGGCATGCGACCATGTTATGTACGACTATTACTCCATGGACTAGCTCCCCATGAAGACATGTACTTAGACGGGATTCCACGCATGTTTTATTCGATTATTACCCTATGGCCATGCTTATACGATGAGGAATTCCGGGGCATGCGACCATGTTATGTACGACTATTACTCCATGGACTAGCTCCCCATGAAGACATGTACCCGAGATGGGGGATTCCACGGGCATGTTATATACGATTATTACCCTATGGCCATGCTTATACGATGAGGAATTTCGGGGCATGCGACCATGTTATGTATGACTATTACTCCATGGACTAGCTCCCCATGAAGACATGTACCCGAGATGAGGGATTCCACGGGCATGTTATATACGATTATTACCCTATGGCCCTGCTTATACGATGAGGGATTCCGGGGCATGCGACCATGTTATGTACTATTACCCCATGGATTATCCCTCCATGAAGTCATGTACCCGAGATGAGGGATTCCACGGGCATGAGATATATATATATATATATATGTATTGTATATGTGTACACCGACAGTGAGGTAGGATGCCACGGGCGTGTCACATGGTTATATGTTACACTTACGGCTGTCGGCAGTGATGGGGGATTCCACGGGCAGGAGATATATATATGTATTGTATATGTGTACGCCGACAGTGAGTTGGGATGCCACGGGCGCGTCACATGGTTATATTTTACACTTATGGCTGTCGGCAGTGATGGGGGATTCCACGGGCACGCTTTGATATTTGTGGGCTTGAAACCCTTACTGGACTATGTGATGATATTTGAGGGCTGGTGTCCGTAGCTCTGTGTGACTATTGTTCATGTGTTGAAATAGTCTCTAAAAGGTAAAACATACTTTCATTAATTTCACTTCGGCAAGGCACAGTGTACTGTTATTTTGGTTATCATATATGTCTCCAGCTTTATTTAGACTGTTATGATTTCATTACAGTATTTTCAGTTTCACATACTTGGTACATATTTCGTACTGACCTCCTTCGGGGGGCTGCGTTCATGTCCGCTGGTTTAGGTGCACAGTTGTGGATCCGCGAGTTTAGGATCCTGGTTCAGCATTTTGAGATGGCTCCAATGTTCCGGAGCTTGTCGTCATGGTTATGTATATTCAGGGGTACGGCGGGGCCTTGTCCCGTCATAGTATTTGTCCAAATCTTAGAGGTCTGTATTCATATGTGGCCTGGACTGGCTAGAGTTGTTTTTACATTTTTAAACAGTGTAGACCCTTTCGGGTAATTTTTATGTTATGGCAGCCTTATCGGCTTGGCCTTAGTTTTAATAAAAAAAAGGTGCTATTTATCTTCCGCAGTTTATTATGTTGTATGAATAGAAGTGTGCCCAGGTAGGGCACCAGTCGTGGCCCGGGGTCGGGTCGTGACAGTGATGATAGCTAGTGATCAGTTAATTATCAAGCAATCAAAACAACTATTGAATAAATCTTAAACAAGTGAAGAAGAAACCAAACTAATATATTAATTCATGAATAGAGTTTCAAGTGAATCACAAGGAAATCTCTAATAAAGTAATTAGCTCCTAGCCATAGTCACGCTAAGAACTAATATAATCTCCATACATGAACTGACATAAACAGAGCAAAAGAAAGAAAAGAAAATACTTGAAAAGCCTCTAATCTTAGCCTCCTAAGTTGTGTTGTATGTACAATGGATGGAATCAATCCCTCTAATGATGTAGAGACTACTTATAACCCAAGAATCCTTTTGGTAAAGGGTTAAGGATTATGTAGGTAGGAAAAGTTATAGAATCATTTAGGTAAAGGGTTAAGGATTATGTAGGTAGGAAAAGTTATAGAATCCTTTAGGTAATGAGTTAAGGATTATGTAGGTAGGAAAAGTTATCCCTTTTGGACCCTGAAAACGTGTCAAATTCGGCCCAAAACGTCAAAAATACCGCTGGCGCGTGTCGCGATCGGGCGCCACGGCTAAAATCGAGAGTTTCGGACAACTTCAGTGGTCGGCGCCGCGGCCCTGCAGCCAGGCACCGCGGCGCCGTTGACGGCATTCTTCCGGATTTTTCGTTTCTTCGTCCTTTTTTCGTCCGGTCTTCGTCTGATTTCTTCTATACTTCCCGGAACTTCTTAGGCTTCATTTCTTGGCCCTTTTAGTGTGCAATTCCATCTCATTTATGCTCATTTCATATCTGTTTTGTCATTTCTCCATTTCTGACTGCTGTGACACAAAAGAAAGGAAAACGACCCTAATACTATACTAAACATAAATGAAATGAGTAAAATACTAACTAAAAATGACTCAAAAAGTGTGTATAAAATACACCGATCAGTATTGCAGATGTCATCTTAGGGATCAAGATCTCTAAGACATTTGACGGACTGGTCTTATCTCAATCTCACTACATCGAGGATGTGTTGAAGAAGTTTGAGATGTTCGACAGTTCGCCGATAACGTCACCATTGGATATAAATCAAAAGATTGATAAAAATCGTGGTGCACCCGTATACCATGAATGATACGCTTAGGTGATTGGTAGTTTGATGTACATCACAAACTGCACCCGACCTGATATCGCGTATGCAATCAACAAGTTGACTAGATTTACCCATAATCTAAGTGATGACCATTGGAAAGTGTTAAATCGGGTACTACGGTACCTAAAATATACACTAGCTTACGGGTTGCATTATTCGAGATATCCAGTTGTACTAGAGGGGTACAGTGATGCAAACTGGATATCTGATATAGAGAACACCAAGTCCACCAGTGGGTATATATTTATAATTGGTGGCGGGGTTGTGTCTTGGAAATCCTCTAAGCAAACTTGCATCGCCTGATCCATGATGGAATCAGAGTTTATCGTTTTAGACAAAGCAGGAGAAGAATCTGAGTGGCTTCATGACTTCTTAGAGGATGTCCCGTATTGGGATAAACCCGTACCTTTTGTAATAATCTACTGCGACAATCAGTCGGCTCTAGGAAGGGAAAGTAGTTCTATGTACAACGACAAATCTCGTCATATTCGACGGAGACATAAGACCATTCGACAGTTGATCACCACGGGTATTATTTCCATTGATTATGTAAAATCAAAGGAGAACATAGCAGACCCTTTGACTAAAGGCATACCCAGAGATCAGACAGTCTGCTTGTCTAGGAGAATGGTCTTAAAACCCAAACAATAAGAACTGATACAGTGGATACCCAACCTTACTGACCGGAGATCCCAGAATTTAGGTTCAATGGGAAAACTAAGTCGTAAGGTTCAGTTGAGCGCTTCGGTGGAAGAAAGAGCACTTCGGATGATGAATTCTGTAAAGAAACATGAATCCAAGTCTGTTCCCGTGATAAACATTAAGTGCTATTTGCAGTGTGGGTAGAGGTTAAGTTTCCAAAACCTTTAATGATCCTTAACGGTTGAGGTTAGGTTTGGGGAAACTTTTAATGGTTCTTAACACTTGTGAAGTGGGGTATAGCATGATACCTTGTAGGAGACCACATATTTAAGTGTGAGGACAGGACACCTCAAATGAACGCACTTAAGAATCCAAGATGTGTCAGTCACGACCCGACCTCGGGCCCGCGACTGGTGTCTTACCCCGGGCACCCTAGTGATAAAACATCAGAGAAAATCAGCGGAAATAAAACTCATAGACATGGAACAATATAAAAGAAGAAGCATGCTAACCAATAAGGTCACCTTTCTGCATATATATATAAAAACCGAACAATTATCCTTTACAAGCCCAACTCACAACAGTACTACAGACCTCTAAGAGTTTTTATAACAACTATGACGGGACAGGGCCCCGCCATACCCCTGAATGTACAAGTACCTACAATGACAGGGAATCTATACCAAAGATAAGCCTCCGGAGAAACGGAGCTTCCCAATACGCAGAACCGTGATCCTATGAGCGATGATCAACAACCGGTGTACTTACCGCGCAGATTTAACGCAGCCCCGGGCGAGGTCGATAACAGTACCAAGTATGTGAAATCAAAATATCAGAATGAAATCATAACAGTCTATATAAAACAGGAGACATGTATGATAACCAATCTACAGTACACAATATATAAGTAGTCATGTCAAGTCAGGGACTCACGCCCTCAAAGTTGTCACGACCCGACCACGGGCCCGCGACTGGTGCCTTACCCCGGGCACCCTAGTGATACAACATCAGAGAAAAACCAGCGGAAATAAAACATACAGATATGAAACAAGATAAAGAAAACAAAGCAACCAAAACGGTTGCCTTTTTGCATATATATACAGAAATTTGAACAGTTACATCCTTTACAACCCCGCCACAACAAGATTACTGCACTTCTAAGAGTGTAATAACAACTATGACGGACAGGCCCGCCATACCCCGAATGTACAAGAACCTACAACTCGGGAAACATACCAAAAGATAAGCCTCCGAGAAACGGAGCTTCCTAATACGTTGAATCGTGATCCTATGGCGAGGATCAACAACCGATGTACATCTACTCATGCAGATGAACGCACCCCAAGGAGGTCGAGACAACAGTACCAAGTATGTGAAACGAAAATACTATAAATGAAATCATAGTAGTCTATATAAAACGAGAGATATATGATAACCAAACTACAAGACATAATACATGTAAGCAAATACATCAAGTCGTGACTCACGCCCTTAAAGTCATCACTCAATATAACTATGGGTCTCATGCCCGCAACATCAATCATGCCCGTGGAATACCTTCCTCATCACGGCGATCACGATAACCACACCAAGGAGTACACATGAACACCGTGTCCCACCTGTGTCATAAAATCAGACGGCAAGTACGGCGCTAACTACCGGATACCAAAGCCGCATCATCAATCGACCGGCAAGTACGAAAGCCAACTACCGATACCAAAGCCGTACCAACAAATCTATATAACCATACCACGGCCGACCCGGCAAGACGAAAGCCAACTACCGATACCACCGCGCGCACGTGGTGGTCGGGCAAGTACGAAGACTAACTACCGATACGCCGGAATCACGAGACTTCACACAAACTGAACGGGCAAGTACGAAGGCTAACTACCGGATACCAAGCCAAATCACCACGACCTCGGGCAAGTACGAGCCAACTACCGATACCGTCGAATCGGTAAAACCTCGCGGAGAGCTAGTCTATGGAATAATAATCACGTGTCGCACTGCGGAATGCTCCACACCGCTGCAGACGCCCAAGTAAGATCATAACAAATCAGTCGGCCCTCCATCGAGAGACGCGGTGGTATAGAAATACAATACTAGCACGACAAGGCTATCACATGCAAACATAGGCAAGTTACACACAACTCAAGGTACTTTCATTTTATGCCAAAGTCCAGGTTTTAACCCTAAAGTACTACGTACGTTAAATTCTTTTTAAAAGATCCATTTCTTTTACAAAGGTCACCCGCCCGTATTATCAAAATAGAGTGACTGACATTTTAAGTAAACCAAAACAACTTCTATACTTTCCTTTTTAAACCAAATTAAGACAATACCATGCCCTTTTTAAACCAAAACACTTTCCCTTTTATAATCAAGTAACAACATTCTTTTCCAAAAGTTCAAGTTGCCTAATTTCAAATACTCAAGTCTCTTATTTTCGAAAGATTTCATAGCTCATAGTCTTAATCACTTAACAACGTAATCTCTTTTAAAACAATTTGAGTAACATAAGTCTATGTGTGAGTAGGTTATACTTGTTTATGACAATCTTATTAAAGCAGCCATGATCTAGGAAATGTAATATAATTTTGTCTTATCTTAGCTTCTATGCAGATGGAGGTTTCTACTGGTTTTGATAATAATTAATTAGTCAATACATTTTCCTTTATTAACGCTGCAGTGGTTTGTTCGATACTTATTCTCATTTCCGAAATCAATATAACTTATTCCTTTTTAAAACCCAATTACCCATTTCTCATAAATGCGGTTTCACAACTTTTAACACAAACCAAGTCCGTAGCATTTCACATCAAGTCATTAATAAGTCAAGTCTCTTATCTTTTAAAAACCACAAACTATTTCTTTACCTACATAAAGTTGTTATAACAAACTTCTCATAAAGCCGTTATAACACTTTATGTTTTAAACCAACCTACTGCTTAGCACACGACGTCTACCGTACTACATAGTTCACACAATCATGCTAGAAAAGATAGGAAGAGGTTCACATACCTCGCGACGATTATCAACAAATAGCAAAAAGCTCCAAAGTACTGTAATCCTGCTAGCCTTTTCCACCCTTTAAGTAGAATACGCTACTCGCAGTACTTCAACCTATAATGGCCATAAACGCCTATCAACTTCGGATCTCTTCAGAGAACAATTCTAGGTAAACAGTTCCTTATTCTACGGAAAATTCGCAAGACCTCCCTCCCCGCAACCACATAAATGTCCTCCTCTAACAAGGCCTGCTACCAAACCAACAACTCCAAAGGGGGGGGGGGGTTATACGTCTAACCGGACGTACACAACACTGCCCCACAAAAATACTACAAGTCTACTGTAAATACAGTCCGATGTAAATACAGTTCAATTCTATTCAATCATCCTTCCAATATATATATACTCAATTCTAAGCTACTACAACGTGTAATATCCAATTACAATAGAAGGACATAGATCATTACCTCGATAAGCCCAAAATTATCCAAGTTTATAAGTCGATCCTGAGCAACGTTTAGCTCCAATTTCTTACGCTCTAATCCGCTCCAAGCAACCCTTAGAAGTTTCTAAACAACTTCTCTTATCACTTCAACTCCAAAAAGTGAAGAACACTTAGGCTCTAAATGTGGCAACTCTCGGCCAAGGGGTAATTTATGGGCTAGAGGTGTGAAATATTTTCTAACTCTTGGTTACTAATCTTCCTAATACACTAAGGAAGAACACTTAGAAGTTTAAGGATTTTTGGACAATATTTGGGTCAAGATATTGGCTCATTGCCGAGAACACAAGGAGAGGGAAGGGAGGGAATTTTCAAGACTTGAAATCTCTAAGTGTGGATAAAATTATGTCTTGCACTAAGGGGGTATTTATAGGACATTCAAGGGCTAGGATTGAAGCATGTGTGTGGTCTAGATTGGGCCATGTGTGTGTGGGTCCCACTTATCTATCTACTACACAAAATATCTTCAAGACTTTGACCAAATGTTTTAAGCCTTTAACATGTAAAAAACGTGCCAACCATGACCATCAATTTCGTCCACCAAGTGTCACCTAGGGGTGACACATGTCGCCCTCCTATTGGTCCAAAATATTTCATCTTCCGAAAATATCCGTAATGCCAAAAAATCCGAAAATAAAGTGGGCCTCACAAACCGTAAATTTCTCCCGTGGGCCCCACGTGACCAATTCCGGAAAATAAAATTCCATAATTCTCAAATATTCCAAAAAGTCATAATACCGAATCCGGGAATCCAATTCCCATTAACGAACCTTTTTCCTTCACAAAATCCGGAACTTTTTCCGTCGAAAAATTCACATCTTTCTTTCTTTTCAATATCACTGTCGTATTCTCGTACGTATGTCCTCACATCCATACCTTGGAACTACGGGGTGTAACATTCTTCCCCCCTTAGAAAAATTCGTCCCGAATATTCCTTCTAAGTCTCCAAACATACATGCGCCGGTATAGCCTCCACTAATACCCCTTACAAAACCGATCATGCCACCAATGGCTAGAATATAACAATGCGCAAAAACTCAAATCCAAGCCAACGAGGAATCCACTCTATCATCACAAAAAGCTCCCACCCATGGTCTACAGAATACTCCCTTCGCATCTTCACTTTACCAAAGAAAAGATCATTTTCGTTCTCATAACATATGCTCGCTTCTTCCCTTACTCGTCGTACCCTTCTCGTACACCCGAACTCTTTCTAGTACACTTACCACGCTCACTTCATCACTTCGGTTTCCAAAACCTTGGAGTCACTACCTCCAAACTTGGTCATCTGACTAGCCTCAAATTCCTTTAAGGCCATTCCCGGTCTTCATGGTCCGATTCTGGTCGAACATACCCACGAACTCATACGATGGTTACCTAAACTTGGGCCTAGCACCCTCGTGACCCTACCTCCTGGCGGGACCACCTCGAGCTGACCCCACATCATGCCGGGCTACGGGTTGACCCGCGAATGGTCCTCAACCCGACCCATAATTGCGCCAAACTCTTGTTCCCCGATCCGGAACAATCTTACTAATTCACGTCATGAAAGCTACCACTTCCATCTCACACTACCCATGGAATTATCACACTAATACACCATATGCATATAATGCACTCCGACAAGGATCATCTGCAAAATCCTTTACTCAAGACGGCCTTACATCTAAGGTCTCAACGTGTAATATTCTAAGGTTCACACCTTCTATGTCCTCATACTTATCCTATCAACTAACCATGTTTTCTAACTCACAATTAACACAACGCTATCCGTACATAGCACACAATAATAAGATCATCATATCAAGCATACTAAACTCTAGAGGGTTAAGGTTATACCTGAAAGATTCAAAATAAGTGATTCAAAGGACCGCTAAAACTGGGATCTTCCACCGCGACCTGCCGTAGCTCCGCAGATATGAACATCCCGCCGCTATGAAGGAAGAACCCGCAACTGATCCCGTAGTCTGTGCTATCCCACTAGTGCCACCTCCGGTCGGACAGTTTCTCGCAAAATGGCCCTGCTGGCCGCATGTAAAACAAACTCCCAAACTAGCACGCACTTCACAATGGAGCCTACCACAACGGCCACAACGAGGTAGGGGTGGCTTCATCCGCTAACACCCCGCTTCCCGAAAATCTGAACCTCGAGCCCCGACCGCCTCGAACACTCCCGACGCCCCAAGATCGCGGAGGACCACTCGAATCGGATGAGGTATATATTCGATCACGCGAGGCCGCCGCCTCGAAAGTTACTAAAGGACTCGCCGCTCGCCCTCTTATGTTGATCTCGGTCCCTACGCCGGTCTCTACGTTCCTCCATCCTCGTGCATAAGCTCAGATACGGCAATGTCCATGCCCGGTGAAGAGCTACCTCGCAACCTCCGCTAAATAATCGTCAAGTCTGTGACATATCGTGCACTCCTATCCTCCATGCGCCACTAATGCGGGACATACCGAGCTAAAGAGTGAAACTCTACACTGCACTCGAACCGCACGCCTGCTCGCCTCAACGTCAAAAATGTCACCCGAGCCCTCCTCATCTGTGGAGGCAAGAAATGTGCAAGAAACGCCCCTGAGAACTCGTCCCACATAGCTGGAGGCGCATGCTCCCCCCGGGACAGCTCCCACGAATCAAACCAGTCGACTGTAGTATCACGCAGCCGATGCGAACCCAATATCACCGACTCTGCCTCTGAGGCCTTGATCACTCTCATGATCCGTCAGAATCGCCGAATAAACTCCCGAGGTCATCCTCGCCTCTCGATCCATAGAACATTGGTGGATCGCAACTTAAGTCCCGGTCTCCAACTATCGCCCCGGGTGCACTCATCGTACCACCGGCCCCGCCTCATCCTCAAGTCTCGCCATAAACCTAACTAGTAATCGGGCCATCTCTTGCAACCCATATCCTCTGCTCTCGCCGTGGACCGAGGCTCGGATATCGTGGCCTCGTGAGCTACCGCCGCCGCTTCTAAACTCTACCGGGCCGGGCGGCATCGTAGAATCCGTCGTCGTAGCACCACTTCGTAAAGATCGGGCCTCGCCCCGTAACCTCTCGGCTCTACTCACGCCTCCTCTGCCGCCTTGCCCTTCGGGCTCTGGTTGCTCTGCGTAGAGTCATAATCGTACAAAAGAATACGTCGAGGAGTCCAACTTACAACATGACTCTAAGGCACGATCTCGAGTGAGAAGAATGGAAACCAATCCTAAATGTCCAGCAAATTTCTCGATTATAGATGGTGCACAACACACCGATAATCAAGACTCTACTTAGACACGGTGCGTAGACACTTTCCGAGGACTAATCGCTCGATACCACTTTTGTCACGACACCACTGGCCCGCGATCGTGCCTTACCCGGGCACCCTAGTGATACAACATCGAGAAAAACCGGAAATAAAACATACAGATATGAAACAAGATAAAGAAAACAAAGCAACCAAAACGGTTGCCTTTTTGCATATATATACAGAATTTGAACAGCATATCCTTTACAACCCCGCCCACAACAAGATTACATGCACTTCTAAGAGTGTAATAACAACTATGACGACAGGCCCGCCATACCCTCAATGTACAAGAACCTACAACTCGGGAAACATACCAAAAGATAAGCCTCCGAGAAACGAGCTTCCTAATACATCGAATCGTGATCCATGAGCGAGGATCAACAACCGACGACTTCTACTGCGGCATGAACGCAGCCTCGGGGAGGTCGATAACAGTACCAAGTATGTGAAATCAAAATACTGTAAATGAAATCATAGTAGTCTATATAAACAGGAGCCCTATATGATAACCAAACTACGATATAATATGTGCGATACGCTAAGTCGTGGACTCACGCCCTCAAAGTCATCACTCAATATAACTATGGGTCTCATGCCCGCAACATCAATCAAGCCCGTGGAATACCTTCCTCACTGCCGACAGTCTACGATAACCACACCAAGGAGTACACATGAACACGTGTCCCACTGTGTCATAAAACCGTGACGGGCAAGTACGGCGCTAACTACCGATACCAAAGCCGCATCATCAATCGACCGGCAAGTACGAAAGCCAACTACGGATACCAAAGTCGTACCAACAAATCTATATAACCATACCACGGCGACCGGGCAAGTACGAAGCCAACTACCGGATACCACCGCGCCACGTAGGCGGCGGCAAGTACGAAGACTAACTACCGGATACCAAGCCGGAATCACGAGACTTCACAAAACCGAACGGGCAAGCACGAAGGCTAACTACCGATACTAAGCCAAATCAGCCACGACTCCTGGGCAAGTACGAGCCAACTACCGATACCGCCGAATCGGTAAAACCTCATGGAGATCTAGTCCATGGAATAATAATCACGTGCGCACTGGAATGCTCCGCCACACGCAGACGTCCAAGTAAGATCATAACAAATCAGCCGGCCCTCCATCAAGAGACGCAGTGGTATAGAAATACAATACTAGCACGACAAGGCTATCACATGCAAACATAGGCAAGTTACACACAACTCAAGGTACTTTCATTTTATGCAAAAGTCCAAGTTTTAACCCCAAAGTACTACGTACGTTAAATTCTTTTTAAAAGATCCATTTCTTTTACAAAGGTCACCCGCCCGTATTATCAAAATAGAGTGACTAACATTTTAAGTAAACCAAAACAACTTCCATACTTTCCTTTTTAAACCAAATTAAGACAATATCATGCCCTTTTTAAACCAAAACACTTTCCCTTTTAAAATCAAGTAACAACATTCTTTTCCAAAAGTTCAAGTTGCCTAATTTCAAATACTCAAGTCTCTTATTTTCGAAAGATTTCATAGCTCATAGTCTTAATCACTTAACAACGTAATCTCTTTTAAAACAATTTGAGTAACATAAGTCTATGTGTGAGTAGGTTATACTTGTTTATGACAATCTTATTAAAGCAGCCATGATCTAGGAAATGTAATATAATTTTGTCTTATCTTAGCTTCTATGCAGATGGAGGTTTCTACTGGTTTTGATAATAATTAATTAGTCAATACATTTTCCTTTATTAACGCCGATGGTTTGTTCGATACTTATTCTCATTTCAAATCAATATAACTTATTCCATTTTAAAACCCAATTACCCATTTCTCATAAATGCGGTTTCACAACTTTAACACAAACCAAGTCCGTAGCATTTCACATCAAGTCATTAATAAGTCAAGTCTCTTATCTTTTAAAACCACAAACTATTTCTTTACCTACATAAAGTTGTTATAACAAACTTCCCATAAAGCCGTTATAACACTTTATGTTTTAAACCAACCTACTTCGTTTAGCACACGTACGTCTACCGTACTACATAGTTCACACAATCATGCTAGAAAAGATAGGAAGAGGTTCACATACCTCGCGACGATTATCGACAAATAGCAAAAAGCTCCAAAGTACTGTAATCCTGCTAGCCTTTTCCACCCTTTAAGTAGAATACGCTACTCGCAGTACTTCAACCTATAATGGCCATAAAACGTCTATCAACTTCTGGATCTCTTCGTAGAACAATTCTAGGTAAACAGTTCCTTATTCTACGGAAAATTCGAAGACCTCCTCCCCGCAAACTGGATAAATCTCCTCCTCTAACAAGGCCTGCTACCAAACCAACAACTCCAAAGGGGGGGGGTTATACGTCTAACCGGACGTATACAACACTGCCTCACAAAAATACTACAAGTCTACTGTAAATACAGTCCGATGTAAATACAGTTCAATTCTATTCAATCATCCTTCCAATATATATATACTCAATTCTAAGCTACTACAACATGTAATATCCAATTATAATAGAAGGACATAGATCATTACCTCGATAAGCCCAAAATTATCCAAGTTTATAAGTCGATCCTGAGCAACATTTAGCTCCAATTCCTTACGCTCCAATCCGCTCCAAGCAACCCTTAGAAGTTTCTAAACAACTTCTCTTATCACTTCAACTCCAAAAAGTGAAGAACACTTAGGCTCTAAATGTGGCAACTCTCGGCCAAGGGGTAATTTAGGGGCTAGAGGTGTGAAATCTTTTCTAACTCTTGGTTACTAATCTTCCTAATACACTAAGGAAGAACACTTAGAAGTTTAAGGATTTTTGGACAATATTTGGGTCAAGATATTGGCTCATTGCCGAGAACATGAGAGAGGAAGGAGGAATTTTCAAGATTTGAAATCTCTAAGTGTGGATGAAATTATGTCTTGCACTAAGGGGTATTTATAGGACATTCAAGGCTAGGATTGAAGCATGTGTGTGGTCTAGATTGGGCCATGTGTGTGTGGGTCCCACTTATCTATCTACTACACAAAATATCTTCAAGACTTTGACCAAATGTTTTAAGCCTTTAACATGTAAAAAACGTGCCAACCATGACCATCAATTTCGTCCACCAAGTGTCACCTAGGGGTGACACATGTCGCCCTCCTATTGGTCCAAAATATTTCATCTTCCGAAAATATCCGTAATGCCAAAAAATCCGAAAATAAAGTGGGCCTCACAAATCAGAATTTCTCCCGTGGCCCCACGTGACTAATTCCGAAAATAAAATTCCATAATTCTCAAATACTCCAAAAGTCCGAATCGAATCCGAATCCACCCCATTAACGAACCTTTTTCCTTCACAAAATCCGGAACTTTTTCCATCGAAAAATTCACATCTTTCTTTCTTTTCAATATCACTGTCGTATTCTCGTACGTATGTCCTCACATCCATACCCTGGAACTACGGGGTGTAACAAAAGTCATCACTCAAATATAACCGTGGGTCTCCCGCCCGCAATATCAATCATGCCCGTGGAACTCCTTCCTCACTGCCGGCAGTCTATGATATAATATAATACCAAAAGTACACATGAACACCAGGTCCCACCTGTGCCATAAAAACCGTACGGTCCAAGTAGGAAAGCTACACACCAGATCCATCCTGCATCATAAAACTGACCGGGGCAAGTACGAAGGCATAACTACCAGAACTAGCCTGCATCATCAACTGACCGGGGCAAGTAGGAAAGCGAGCTACCAGAACCAGCCTGTCGCCATGAGATATGACTGGGGCAAGCACTGAAGCCATCTACCCGAGCCTATCGCACCAACAATGCTATAAAACTGACCGGGGCAAGTACGAAGGCAAACCACCAAATCCAGCCTGCGTCGCGCAGCCGACCGAGGCAAGCACGTGAGCCAACTACCAGATCCGTCTGCGTCCCCAACCTCATTCCACCTGCGTCACGAAGCTGATCGAGGCAAGTACAAAAGTTAACTACCAGATCCGCCTGCGTCACGTCGCTGACCGGGGCAAGTGCGAAAGCTAACTACCAGGTACCTCCTGCATCACGAAACTTTATGGGGTCTAGTCCGTGGAATGACAATAATAATGGAAGCATACTCGTGGGCCACCCAACGTGTCAGTATGTCAAAGTAAATAACACGATAAATAACTGACCAGGGCAAGTACGAAAGCCAACTACCAGATCCAGCCTGCATCAGCAACGATCGGCAAATGCGGGGCTAGCTACCGATCCTGCTCACACACTAAACCTCACGAGAGCTACTCCATGGAATAACAATCCTAATGGAAGCATACCCGGCCACCCAACGTGTCGGTATGTCCAAGGAAACAACAAGATAACCGACCTCCATCGAGACGCCAGAGTATAGAAATACAACACTTGCACAACAAAGGCTATCACAACTAGCATAGGCAAGTTTAACATACTCTTAGACTTTCATTTTATGACAACAAATCCGGGTTTTAACCCCAAAGTACTACATACTTCAATTCCCTTAAAAAGATCATTTTTTACGTAGAAACCACACGATACTAATACCCGTAGTATCAAGACACTTTCATGTTTAAATCAAGTACTTTATACTTTTTAAACCAAGTGGCTTACACTTTTAAAACAACGTCAAGTATACTTTTAAAACCCAAGTAACTCACTTTTTTAAGATCAAGGCACTCACACCTTTTAAAATCAAGCCACTTATACTTTTCCAATCAAGACAAGTTCAATATTTACAAACAAGTTACTTATACTTTTAAACTCACGTAACTTACTCTTTTCAAAAACAAGTAACCTATACTTTTAAATCAAGTTACTTCTCCTTTCCCAAAATCAAGTCGTTTATAAGTCAAGTCTCTTATCTTTCAAGATCAAGTCTCTTAACTTTTAAAATAATCAAGTCTTTTATCTTTTAGAATAATCACACCATTCTTTTATCTTCGTAAAGTCGCTATAACTAACTTCTTATGTTTTAAACCAACCAAAGACAACCAAATTTGTTTAACACACGTATGTCTACCGTACTATATAGTTCACAACAATCATGCTCAAGAGGATAGGAAGAATCACATACCTCCTCGGCTAATCCATTTTGCCAAGTCGAATATGCTACACGTAGAATATCAACCTATAATAATCAAACACGTCTATCAACGTCTAGACTTCTTCGTAGAATATTTCTAAGTATAGCGTCTCTTATTCTACGGAAAATCGGGCAGCACTTCCCCTGTTTTTACGTACTTTTCCACCTTTTTCAAGGCCCGATATTCAATAACCAACATGCCACATTTAAGGCGCAATAATATAACAATACTAAAGGGGATTACACGCCTAACCGGACGTGTAAAATTCTGCCCCAACAATAAACAAAATAGTCCACTAGTCCAAAGTAAATACAGTCCAATGTAAATACAGTCCAATGTAAATACAGTCCAAAGTAAATACAGTCCAATGTAAATACAGTCCAATGTAAATACAGTCCAAAGTAAATACAGTCCAATGTAAATACAGTCCATTAGTTGGTGTTCTTGGCCAACTACTACAATCAAATTAATCCAATTTTCGGCTAGCATGCCGGAATTACTTCTTTAATCTTCCAACTTATAATCCAATCTTTATATAAGTTATAGTTACTTTGTTATTAACTGTCAACAGGTAATAGATACGTTTTTACCATTTTAATGACTATCATGCCAATTTCTCCATTTTAGCAACTTAACAAGGTCCAAATCCTTTCCATCTTCCTTCCATGTATTACATACTTATTTATATACTTCCAACATATATAATATCCAACTTCACAAAGAGGACAAAGTTCATTACCTCAAAAAGCACAAAAATATCCAAGAAATTAAAGTCGCTCCTTAGCAAGTTTAGCTCCAAATCCTTACGTTTCAATCCGCTACAAGCAACCCGTAGAAGTTCCTAACCAGCTTCTCTTCAAGATCCAACTCCAAAAAGTGAAGAACACTTAGTGTTATACCCCGTATTTCCAGAGTATGTACGTAAGGACGTACGTAGAAAATTTGAACTTGAGATAGTAGCTTGGCCGAAATTTATTTGTGCACAACACCCGGTTAGAGTCGTTTTTCGACGAAACGTTTTCACAGCTTTCGTAGGGGAATTTCCGGCTATGTCATTTTTAATTTTTTCGGATTTTTCCGAGAGACGAAACATTTTGGACCAACGGGAGGGCGACACTTGGCACCCTCCAATTGGTGGACTTGAATCGTCCATGGGACGAATTGGATGAACTTTGGCACGTTTTTGTGCCTTGCACAAAGTCAAGGAGTTGGTAGGATATTTGTGTTTAGTTAATCCTCACCCTACACTTGCCTTGCACTTGGCAAGATCTTGGCCTTTGGTTGGCCATCCCTTGACCTATAAATACCCCTCTCCCTTTGATGAATTCTTCATCCTTTCCACAAATCTCTAAGTGTTAAAATCCCCTCTCTTGTTGTTGTTCTCGTCCCTCCCCCCTTGGCCGAGAGCCCTCCCTTGTGTGGCCTCAGTGGCGAGACTTCACCCCCCCTCCTAGTGGTGTTGTTCTCGTATAATATACCCCCCCTCTTGGTAGAAATACTCTCAAAAGTATTGTTATAATGCCCAAATTACCTTAGTCGTATACCTTGTAGTATTCTAAGGTTATACTTATACGAAAAGCCCAGAAATACTATTATACTTCCCTTCCGTCACAAAACCGAAACCCTAAGGAAAATCTCCACAGTTAGTTGGAGTATTAAGTAGAAGTTGGTTAGAACTTCTAAGGGTTGTTTGGAGCGGGTTGGAGCACACGGGGTAGGAGCTAAACCTTGCTCAGGATCGACATTTAAACTCGGATAATTATGGGCTTATCGAGGTAATTATCTTGTCCCTCTATTGTAATTGGAAATTACATATTGTTAGAATATATAGTTGAAGTATACTATATATAGAACTGAACGTAGTTATCGGCAATGTCTTTTGACTTAAGCTGAATAATACTTACGTCAATGTCTTGCGACTTAAGCCTGAATTTAAAGAAGAATCTTGAATCAGTAATTACATAGGTCAGACATTAAGAGACTTGTGTAGTAGTACCGTGGAGTAGAATTGTACCCGTTAGGGTTAGACGTATAACCCCCCCTGGTTGGCTTGGTAGCCGGCCTCGGTAGAGGAGGAGAGTTACGCTGTTGCGGGGGGGGAGGTGCTGCCGAATTTTCGGTAGAATGTTCTACGATGAGAGCTAAATGTTAATAAGCGCCTTGTGGCCTTATAGGTTGAGGTACTACGTGTGGCGCGATCTACTTGGCTTAAGGAGTAGCCGACGGTTGGAAGTACTTGGAGCGTTTTGCTATTAGTCGATACTCGTCGCGAGGTATGTGAACCTCTTCCTATCTCTTCTAGCATGATATGTGTGAACTATGTAGTACGGTAGACGTACATGTGCTAAATGTATTTGATTGGTTTAAAACATAAAGTGTTATAACGGCTTTATGGGAAGTTGGTTATAATGACTTTATGTTGGTAAGAAGATACTTGTGGTTTTTAAAAGGTAACTGGTTTGAACTATAACTGGCTTGTTATGTGTTAATAAAGAACTTGGAGTATTTCAAAAGATTTTTGAATCATTTTGGAAGAAGAAGAAATACTTGGTTTTTGAAAAAACTTAAGAGTTATACTAGCTTTATGGGAAGTTAGGTATAACGGCTTAAGAATGTTTTACTGATTTCGGAAATCAGAATGTGTACCCACAAACCATCTGCGGCGTTAATAAAAGGAAATGTTTTGACTAATTAAGTATTATTAAAACCAAGAGAAACTTCCATCCGCATGAAGCTAAGATGAGACAAAATGATATTTCTTAGATCACTTTGTAATAAGATTGTTATAAACAAGAATATCCTACTCACATATAAGACTTATGTTTCTCAGTTGTTTAAAAGAGAATTATATTCTTAAATGAATAAGACTATGAACTACTGAAACCTTTCTAAAATAAGAAACGTGAACATTTGAAATTAGGCAAACTTGGGCGTTTGGAAAATAATGTTGTTACTTGATTTTACAAAGGTAAGTGTTTTGGTTTATTTAAAAGATACCACTCTATTTTATACTACGGGTATTGTGTGACTTATGTGAAAGCAACGGATCTTTTAAAAGATTTAATGTATGAAGTACTTTAGGGGTAGATACCCGAACTTGTTAGCTTAAAGTACCTTGTGTGAATAACTCGATTGTCTTTGGTTTGAGATAGCCTTGTAAATACTTTCTTGTTGATGTGATAAGTGAAAATGTTAGGATGCTACGTGTGTTAGTATCTTGTGTGATCGTGATGTAAGGGGTCATTCTTGTTGTGCTTACGTTGTTAAGCGTTAAGCCCGTTGTACTATTATTGTATCACATACCCTTTGACTTATTAAACCGAGGGCTTGCCACCCTTGATGCGGTCTTTACGGCTATGCGGTCCTCGTGACTATGCGGAGCGGTAGCTCCGGATTGATCATTCCGTGTTTAGCCTGACGCGGGGATTCTATGCGGTCCTGTTGAGACTATGCGGTCTTTTGAGACTATGCGGGTCATGGAGCCTGGCGGATACCGGTGGTTAGCCGCCGATGCGGTATACCTCAGCGATGCAGGACCATGATTTGAGGAATACCTCATGCGGGTCCGTGTGACCTATGCGAGTCAGCGAGAGTTCCGAGGATAGACGCGCACATTGATATTGGCGCGCAGGCCGCCTTCGATCATGCGGTCTAGAAAGACCCTGGATACGATTTGTGGTATTTTTGCATCGCTGGTCTTAGTAGTCGGCTATGCCTTCGCATTTGCCCCGCACGGTTTTATTGTGATAACTTTGAGGCGTGAGTCCACGACTTGACATGATCGCTTATTTGTTGTGAATCGTAGTTTGCTTATCATACATGTCTCCCGCTTTATAGACTATTATGATTTCATTTACGATTTTTAGTTTCACATACTCGTTTTTGTTATCGACCTCCTTGGGGCTGCGTTCATGCCGCAGTTGAGGTACACCGCCGTTGATCCTAGCTCTCGTGGTCAGCGCTTTGGGAAGCTCCGCTTCTCCGAGGCTTATCGGTGGTATAGTCCCCGTCAGAGTAAGTGTCTACATTCGGGGTTTGGGCCCCGTCCCGCCATTGTTGTCATATCATTCTTAGAGGTCCAGAGTAATCGCTGTGGCGGTGGTTTGTAAAAAGGATTAAACTGCTCATGTTGAAAAAGTTGTTATTTACATATATGCCGAAAGGCAAGTTTTCTCAGTTATTGTTTCATATTTCATAATATGTCTGTATCGTTTATGTTCCGCTGACACTGATGTTGTATCACTAGGTGCCCGAGGTAAGGCACGATCCACGCCCGAATCGGTCGTGACAAAAGTGGTATCGAGCGATTAATCCTCGAAAAGTGTCTACGATCGTATCCAAGAGTCTTGATTATCGGTGTGTGCACCACACCAATAATCGTGAGGCTATAGGGTATTTAGGATTGGTTTCTATTCTTCTCACTCGAGATCGTGCCTTAGAGTTGTGTTGTAAGTTGGACCTCCGACGTATTTCTTTCCTTACCGCTATGCCTCCGCGTAGGCAACCCGCCCGTGAGGGCAAGGCGGCCCATGAGCTGCGAGTAGAGTTTAGAGGGTGGCGAGGCACGTGCCCAATCATTATCTAGGGTAGTGCTTCATTCGGGAGTTCGCGGCGTCACTAGCCCAAATAGAGTTTAGTACGGCGGCGAAGCCTCATCGCGCCATGATATATGAACCTTCGCCACGATCGAACGATGAATTTAGATTGCAAGAAGACGACCACATTAGCTATGGATTTGGCTACCGAGAGTATACCGATGTCTGCGAGCCTTGATGAATATCAACGAGAAGGTTGCGAAGTAATTCTTCAAGTCGGGCTTGAGCATGGCACGTATGCGGGCTTATGCGCAGCAGCCGAGAAACGTAGAGATCGACGGGTTAACGGGCGACAGCGAAGAGGCCGAGCGTGAAGGTCCTTTAGTAACTTTTGAGGCGAGTCGCCACCGCCGGATTAGATTATGCACATCCACCGGTCAAGCGAGGTCCTCCACGAATTTCGTGGCGTTCGGGTATGCAGGAGTTGGTCGAACTCCGTGGCTTCCTTCACACATGATGCACGTCATCCCGGGAATGTCGCTTTTAGTTGGTACTTGTTGTACTGCGGCCGTCGAGGCCATGTGTCGAATGGGTGACCTAGTAGGAGGACTTTGCCTTCGCATCGTGGGTAGTTCGTCACCTTCCTTAGCTATGCGCTCACGGGCGAGTTTGATTAGAACGACTAAGGAGTGAAGCGGAGATATAGATATATCTTTAACCTCTAGAGATCGGTATGTGTGATAAGGTGAGTATACCTTAAGTGCTATGTTCGATAGCGGTGTGTTAGTCGTGATTAGATCATGGTTGTTTAACCGAGTAAGATTTTGGGGATAGAGGTGTGAGCCTTAGAGCTTTTTACGTAAAGACCTTAGAGGTGAGGCCATCTCGAGAAAAGGTGTAGTGTTATGTTTGACCCTTTATTGGAAGTGCATAGTGCACGTGAGTTATGTTGGGATAGGTCCCTAGTAGTGTGGAATGAAAGGGGGTAGTTGAGCTAAGACCGCTAGGTTTTCAAACGTGATTAGTGAGATTGTTCGGATCGGGAGCTAGTATGCAGCGCTTGCGGGTCGGGTTGAGGCCATGTTGCGGGTCAACCCGCAGAGGTTTGGTGGTGGGGTCGGTTGTGGTGGTCCCGCCTTGTGTTAGGGTTGAGGGTGTTAGGCCCAAGTTTAGTTAACCAGACGAGTTCGTGGATGCGTTCGACCGATGGTCGGGCGGGGCAGCCCATCGTGTTCTTCTGGCCAGACCGCTACTCATTGTGTTGAGTTATCCGACAGTTGAAAGGTCGCACGGTGCCTACCTTCACCTTATGTCGACAGTGAAGCCCGTGTTGTGGCTATTTTCGTTTCTAAAGGTTTTACCGTGCAAGGATAGAACTCGGTGAGTCTCGAATCACATTCGCCTCGGGCGGTGTTTGGATTTCGGGGATAGTTGCGAAATTGTTGTCTCTGTTGAAGGAGTGTTTAAGCTACCATTTCGGTGTTGAATATCGCCTTATGAAGCCTTGTAAGGCGGAAGTGTAAGTTGTCGGTCGATTGGTTCGATGTTGGCAAGGTTCGCAGTTGGTTCAGCTTGTTCCGTGACCGTGGATAGTGAAGCTTATGTCCGGAAGAAGTTCGCAGCTTTGAGAAATCGCGGATAATCGGCGACGACGCTTAGAGTTCGTTGACGGTCGGTCTTCAAGCGTACCACCCGGTTTGGGTGCGACGAGTTTTGGAAAACAGAGGGAACTTAGCCCGAGTTACTTTGGGCCTTTGTGAGTTCATGTGAAGGATAGGCCAGGTTGCCTATATGTTAGCATTTGCCGTCCGACGTGGGAGGCAGTGCGTCCGGTCTTTCGTATTGTTATGATCGGGAAAGTATCGGAGATCCATCAGTGTTCCCGATTAATGATGACCACGTTAGGGATAGTAACCCGAGTCTCGAACCGCCGTATCAGAATGTGGTAAGAGTTCGAGTGTACGACATCCTCCGGGATCGCAAGCAGCCCGGTACCATTTGTTGGGTCGTCGGAGCAAGGCTCGCGACAAAGTGACAAAAGTGGTACCATTGGTCAGGTCGCCTGAGAAGGTTAATGCCTCAGGCTAAGTGACAAAGTGGTATCTACGACGAGTAAAGAGAGAAGCGAGCATGTATGGCGAGCATAGATGTGATCATTTCTGTTGTAAAGAGAAGGTGCGAAGGAAGTATATTTTAGACCCCGGTGAGAAGTGTTTTGTGGTGATGATTAGAGGTGTTTCCTCGTGGACTTTGATGTAAGTATTTACGCAGGTGCTTCTGTGGCCAGCTGTGGCAGGATTGTTTCGTAAGTGTAGTAGTGAAGACTATACTGGCGCGCGTTCGTTTTGAGACTTAGAAGGAACATTCGGGACGAATGTTTCTAAGGAGGGGAGAATGTTATACCCCGTATTTCCAGAGTATGTACGTAAGGACGTACGTAGAAAATTTGAACTTGAGATAGTAGCTTGGCCGAAATTTATTTGTGCACAACACCCGGTTAGAGTCGTTTTTCGACGAAACGTTTTCACAGCTTTCGTAGGGGAATTTCCGGCTATGTCATTTTTAATTTTTGCGGATTTTTCCGAGAGACGAAACATTTTGGACCAACGGGAGGGCGACACTTGGCACCCTCCAATTGGTGGACTTGAATCGTCCATGGGACGAATTGGATGAACTTTGGCACGTTTTTGTGCCTTGCACAAAGTCAAGGAGTTGGTAGGATATTTGTGTTTAGTTAATCCTCACCCTACACTTGCCTTGCACTTGGCAAGATCTTGGCCTTTGGTTGGCCATCCCTTGACCTATAAATACCCCTCTCCCTTTGATGAATTCTTCATCCTTTCCACAAATCTCTAAGTGTTAAAATCCCCCCCTCTCTTGTTGTTGTTCTCGTCCCTCCCTGGCCGAGAGCCCCGCCCCCGTGTGTGGCCTTGTGGCCGAGACTTCACCCCCCCTCCTAGTGGTGTTGTTCTCGTATAATATACCCCCCCTCTTGGTAGAAATACTCTCAAAAGTATTGTTATAATGCCCAAATTACCTTAGCCGTATACCTTGTAGTATTCTAAGGTTATACTTATACGAAAAGCCCGTAAATACTATTATACTTCCCTTAGTCACAAAACCGAAACCCTAAGGAAAATCTCCACGATTAGTTGGAGTATTAAGTAGAAGTTGGTTAGAACTTCTAAGGGTTGTTTGGAGCGGGTTGGAGCACACGGTAGAGCTAAACCTTGCTCGGGATCGACATTTAAACTCGGATAATTATGGGCTTATCGAGGTAATTATCTTGTCCTCTATTGTAATTGGAAATTACTTATTGTTAGAATATATAGTTGAAGTATACTATATATAGAATCGAACGTAGTTATCGGCAATGTCTTTTGACTTAAGCTGAATAATACTTACAGAATGTCTTGCGACTTAAGCTGAATTTAAAGAAGAATCTTGAATCAGTAATTACATAGGGTCAGACATGGAACTTGTGTAGTAGTGCAGTGGAGTAGAATTGTGCAGTTAGGGTTAGGCGTATAACCCCTGGTTGGCTTGGTAGCCGCCTCGGTAGAGAGAGAGAGTTACGCTGCATGTGGGGAGTCTTGCCAATTTTCTAGAATGTTCTACGATGAGAGCTAAATGTTAATAAACGCCTTGTGGCCTTATAGGTTGAGGTACTACGTGTGGCGCGATCTACTTGGCTTAAGGAGTAGCCGACGGTTGGAAGTACTTGGAGCGTTTTGCTATTAGTCGATACTCGTCGCGAGGTATGTGAACCTCTTCCTATCTCTTCTAGCATGATATGTGTGAACTATGTAGTACGGTAGACGTACATGTGCTAAATGTATTTGATTGGTTTAAAACATAAAGTGTTATAACGGCTTTATGGGAAGTTGGTTATAACAGCTTTATGTTGGTAAGAAGATACTTGTGGTTTTTAAAAGGTAACTGGTTTGAACTATAACTGGCTTGTTATGTGTTAATAAAGAACTTGGAGTATTTCAAAAGATTTTTGAATCATTTTGAAAGAAGAAGAAATACTTGGTTTTTGAAAAACTTAAGAGTTATACTAGCTTTATGGGAAGTTAGGTATAACGGCTTAAGAATGTTTTACTGATTTCGGAAATCAGAATGTGTATCGACAAACCACTGCAGCGTTAATAAAAGGAAATGTTTTGACTAATTAAGTATTATTAAAACCAGTAGAAACTTCCATCTGCATAGAAGCTAAGATGAGACAAAATGATATTTCCTAGATCACGGCTGTTGTAATAAGATTGTTATAAACAAGAATATCCTACTCACATATAAGACTTATGTTTCTCAGATTGTTTAAAAGAGAATTATATTCTTAAATGAATAAGACTATGAACTACGAAACCTTTCTAAAATAAGAAACGTGAACATTTGAAACTAGGCAAACTTGGACGTTTGGAAAATAATGTTGTTACTTGATTTTACAAAGGTAAGTGTTTTGGTTTATTTAAAAAGATCACTCTATTTTATACTACGTATTGTGTGACTTATGTGAAAGCAACGGATCTTTTAAAAGATTTAATGTATGAAGTACTTTAGGGGTAGATACGAACTTGTTAGCTTAAAGTACCTTGTGTGAATAACTTGATTGTCTTTGGTTTGAGATAGCCTTGTAAATACTTTCTTGTTGATGTGATAAGTGAAAATGTTAGGATGCTACGTGTGTTAGTATCTTGTGTGATCGTGATGTAAGGGGTTATTCTTGTTGTGCTTACGTTGTTAAAGCGTTAAGCCCGTTGTACTATTATTGTATCACATACCCTTTGACTTATTAAACCGAGGGCTTGCCACCCTTGATGCGGTCTTTACGGCTATGCGGTCCTCGTGACTACGCGAGCGGTAGCTCCGGATTGATCATTCCGGTGTTTAGCCCGATGCGGGATTCCTATGCGTCCGTTGAGACTATGCGGTCTTTTGAGACTATGCGGGTTGGGAGCCTAGGCGGATACCGAGGGTTAGCCGCTTCGACGCGGTATACCTCAGCGATGCAGGACCGTGATTCGAGAATACCTCATGCGGTCCGCGTGTGTGACCTATCGCGGCTGCGAGAGTTCCGAGGATAGACGCCAAGCATTGATATTGCGCGAGTGGCGGCCGATCATGTGGTGCGGTCTAGAAAGACCTCGGGATACAGTTTGTGGTATTTTTGGTAATGTGGGTCTTAGTAGTCGGCTATGCCTTCGTACTTGCCCCGTACGGTTTTATTGTGATAACTTTGAGGGCGTGAGTCCCTGACTTGACATGACTGCTTATTTGTTGTGAACTGTAATTTGCTTATCATACATGTCTCCTGCTTTATAGACTATTATGATTTCATTTACAGTATTTTTTAGTTTCACATACTCTGCACTGTTGATCGACCTTCGGGGCTGCGTTACATGCCGCAGTTGAGGTACACCGCCGTTGATCCTAGCTCGTGGTCACAGCCGTTTGGGAAGCTCCGTTTCTCGGAGGCTTATCGGTGGTATAGTCCCCGTAGTAAGTGTCTACATTCGGGGTTTGTGGCCCCGCCCCGCCATCGTTGTCATATCATTCTTAGAGTCATGTAGTAATGCCAAGTGTGGTTTGTAAAAAGGATTAAACTGTTCATGTTGAAAAAGTTGTTATTTACATATATGCCGAAAGGCAAGTTTTCTCAGATTATTGTTTCATATTTCATAATATGTCTTGTATCGTTTTATGTTCCGCTGATTACTCTGATGTTGTATCACTAGGGTGCCCGGGGTAAGGCACCAGTCACGGGCCCGGAATCGGGTCGTGACACTTAGGTTCCAAATATGGCAACTTTCTGCCAAGGTGGGTTTTTAAGGCTAGGGGTGTGAAATCTTGTCTAACTCTTGGTTCACAATCTTCCTAACACATCAAGGAAGAATACTTAAAAGTTTAAGAATTGTTGGACAAATATTTGGTCAAGAAATGGCCCATGGCCGAGAGCTACTAGGGAGAGGGAGGGAGAATTTTCAAGTCTTGAAATGTTCTAAGTGTGGAAGATTTCATCAACTAGGGTTGGATATATAAGACAACCAAGGACTAGGATTAAAGCATGTGTGTGGTTGAGATTGAGACAAGTGTGTGTGGGTCCCTCTTGTCCACTTGTCCAACAAAATATCCTGCAAGACTTGGCCACTTGTCCTCCATATTTCGGCCAACATGGCCCACCTAGGGGTGACACGTGTCGCCCTCCTATTGGTCAAAAATATTTCATCTCCCGAAAACATTCATAATGGCCAAAATCTCAAAAATAATGTGGGCCCCACAAAATCGTAAATTTCTCCCGTGGGCCCCACGTGACCAATTCTGAAAAATAAAATCCATAATTCTCTAATATTCCAAGAAGTCCAAATACCAAATCTGGGAATCCAATTCCCATTTACGAACCTTTTTCCTTCACAAAATCCGGAAAATTTTCCGTCGGAAAATCAAATCTTTCTTGCTTTCCAATCTTAATGTCGTATTCTCGTACGTACGTCCTCACATACATACCCTGGAACTACGGGGTGTAACAGTGTCCACGGCCACAACGGACAAAACATTAAAGAAGAACAAAGTAAGAAAAGTTGTTGTGTTGGTACCATTGTCTTGCCTTACACTAAACACTGACGGTTCAAGACAGCACGTTCACCGCTCATTAAGTAAGTCCGATGGTATTCTACTATGGAAGGTTCAAAGTCACGGCTACCTATCCAGATGCAACATCGATCGCCGAAAGATTGCTTGAAAGACACCTTGTGAGTGCGCCAAAATCTCTTTCAAGAGGGGATCGTTAGAAATTTATTAACGTGGAATAAAGTGTATCCTATTATTTATGACTCGAACAATTGGGGCTCCGCACGTCGGAAACGTCGTTTCCACACACGTGCACACGTTGTACCAAAGATCAAAAATTTTCTTAGTGAAAGAGATATTGGTACGTAAACAAAATGTTTGAGACATGATATAATAGACGGTTGTTGGTCAACTGACGAGTGTTTCACGTTTGTAAATGAAGGAAGAAGAAACGAGTCGGAAATTACCGCGACGCCTCCAGCCAGAGCCGCGACGCTTGGTGGTCAGTTGGTTACTGGAGTTCAGGCACTGCGGCGCCTCCCAGGTAGAGTCGCAGCGCTTAGGAGGCAGAATGGTCGACGGAAAGCTGAAAAGTTTCTAACTTTTGGGCTGGTTTGGAGCATTGATTCTCTATTATTTAGCACATGAATTCATCCATTATTTGGCTGATTGAAACCTCTCAATAAGTGTCATTATATGGCTATTGAATGTCAATAGTTGGCTAGATGAGATGTCATCTTTCTTACACTGTAAATTGAGGACTTGTCTCAATTGAAACACACCAAAATTCAGATTCTGATTTACTTCTTCTTCTCTAAGCAATTTTTCAAACACTCAAAAGGTTCTTCTCTTTAGTAAACATTTGAGTTTCCTTTGCTCACTTGTTAGTTGTTGTTTTATCTTGAGAGACAAGTTGTCAATTACCGTAAAAGGATACATACTGGGCAATATTGTCTTAAGGACAGAGTGCTAACACTCGATTCAGCAAATTTCTTGTTGTAGTTTACATTTGTTCTTGTTTCAATTTGTAATTTTTATAACAGTTGCTTACTTTCCATTTCCTTATAACCATCGTTGTACTCCCCCTTCTTCATCCCCTAATTCTCCTCAGGACCAAACTGCCACTCCATTATCTTCGCCTAGGCTGGAGGATTCACAGAAACTGGATGATATGGAGCAGCAGGAAGCAGAGCAACGTGCAAAACTTGTTTATGAGCTAATGATTGGTCTGTTCTTTTACCATAATCTGAGGATATATGCATTCCAACTCTTATCAGTTTTTTTACTATCATTTGCAGATAAGGCACCAGCTGCTGTTGTAGGACTTGTTGGCAGTGGCGGAGCCACGTGAAGCGAGGTGATGCAACTGCACCATCAGTTTTTTGGAATATTTTTATTAAAACGACGCCGTTTTGGATGAAACGGTGCGTTCTTCGATCAAATTTTTTTTTTGCTACACAAAAACATATATGCACCACTAGAATTTGTTTGTTGGCTCCACCACTTGTTGGTCACAAGGAATATGAACAATGTGCGAAGGATCTTTATTACTTCATCCAGGTAATTGCTATG
This sequence comes from Przewalskia tangutica, assembly GCA_029844215.1. Taxonomy (NCBI): domain Eukaryota; kingdom Viridiplantae; phylum Streptophyta; class Magnoliopsida; order Solanales; family Solanaceae; genus Przewalskia; species Przewalskia tangutica. The sequence continues at coordinate 75,540,452 of CM056725.1, forward strand.
TTAGTACGTTTAGGAAACTACTTTTATGATTGATAACCTTTTAATTCTTCCATTTCTTTTGTCTTAGTTTCCGTTTTTTGACCTCTTTAAGTAACAACTAATTGAGGGACTTGTTTTTCTTGTAAAGTCCTCTGTGTGTATGAAGCAGTTAGTCCTTGTTCCCAGAGCTGACGTCTGTATTTAACACATTGCATGAGGAGGAGGAGAAGTTTGGAAAACTCATAATAGATAGGTGGAACGATTTCCAAAATTAGTGAAAATAGTCAACACGGTTTTTATTTTTTTCAATTGTAAAGGTTTTGCTCAAGAATTTATTAAGGACTTATGTGTAATATTCTTCTTTCTCCTTTCCATGGAAGCACAATATGTTTAATGTTTACATTTTGTCAAATTGGGTCAAGTATGCAAGCAATCACATTTTTAGACCGGATTGAGATACTGTAAAAATGTTTTGAGGGCTATGACTGTACAAGATTTTTGGCAAGAGAAGTTATAGACCAACATCATCTCCTCTAATAATTATATTCCACTCTTTACCTTTCGAGTACAACTGCGTTATCAATGACAAAGTGGATTGCAAATATCTTTCTCCAACAAGTCCAACTCCTGAAATCAGCTATCATAAACTCCTTTCGTCCTTAAAAATGACAGGTTACACTTCAAGTTCCTGCAACAAATATGCAAGCATACCTATATAAATAGTCACATATAATTCAACTCATTTTGACCCGTTCATTTGACAGCCCTAGCCCTAGCCCTAAAGATACCCAGCTTGCCGATCCCCTTTGGAAGAAACGTATCCCTCAGTAAATGCTTCAACCATAGTTTCATCTTATCATTTTGCAGTCGTTCAGTAATGCTTCAACCACTGCTTCATCTTATCATTTTACAGTCGTGCACACCAAGAAGCAAGAAGACTACTTATTGCTTAAATAGTTCTCAATTCCTTATGTTACTGTTCCCTATACATTACCAAATCAAACTTAATTAAGTTAAATGGTTGACTTGCCTCTACTTCTTAGAACTCCAAATGGGAAGGATTTTGGCCGTGTTGATCTCAAATTCACTTACCAACCACACAATCCTACTTTTGGCTGTCAACTCAGTATGGGAAACTGCGGACAGCCCCCTTAAACACTCCAAAGCATAAGACCAACACCTGTAGATGATTGAATCTCAGAATTTAAGACGTGCACAAAACTTGTCAACTCCACGGTCAACATAGAACCCGAGTTTTGTTCTTTTTTATTTTACTTTTTTTTTAGCAACGGAGGTTGGAATTATATTGTAGTGATTCAACATGTCACACAAAGATTAAGGACAATATGAATTATTGATAGGCAAAGGCACCACAGTACAGGTCATTATATTGAAAAGGAGCAAGTGCCCCATGTACTAATTCATTGAGTTGTCATAGAAACACCCCAAAAGTTAACAAAAACTTAACTATTAGAACCTAGAACACCAAATCTAGTCATGGGCGAGAAAAGAGCTTTCCCATACTAGGAGGATCCTCATTTCTTTCCACTCTTTTTCAGGCCAGCACCACCAATGGACCCTTTCTGAGCCTTTGCCTTGAGATCCTTTAGCGCCTGCAACATCGAAAAGATAAGGGTTAATAAAATCACAATATTTGGAATATCACCAGCTGCAAGGACCAGAAGAATGAGTTACCTTTTCCTCTTCCTTCTTCTTTGCAAGAAAAGCCTTGTCATTCTGCAGATAAATCAAACAGGTGCAAGTTAGAGAGAATCAAATATCACATGTAAGCTCATGAAACCAGAGACCAATATTTTTTTTTTTATAAGGAAGACTGGATCTGATGTTTGGATCGGGGGATAACCAGAGACAACAACAATAACAACATACCCAATGTAATCCCACAAGGTGAGGTCGTTAGAGTGTAGGCAGACCTTACCCTTAGAGAGAGACAAAGAACTAATTCGGCGGATACCAAATTATGAGCATGAATCACAATCCATAGCAAAGGTTTCATTATTAGTCACCTGATATCCCTTATTCATAACATAGATACCAAAGACTATTGCGACGAATAGAAAATATCTAAATGTATGACCATCTATTTATTACTCACAACGTCCGAATAACTTGCATAACAATCTCTATTAGCTTAAATGACCTAGATATGACACTGGAGTATATAGATCTGGGGTATAACTGTAGAAGACATATCCACCCTCCCCTGTACCCATCAATTAACTACGACTCAAATTCAAACCAGTAGGCTTGACCTATATGAATCCTTATTCTGCTCACCCTACCCCACACCCACATCAACAAAAAGAATGTCACACCCTATCTATACCACTTGCAATCCTACTGAAAAAACAACAAAACTCACACGAATACCCCATTATTTTTTCCTTTTTTCCCTTTGATGTTCCTTTTCCTCATTGAATCTCTTTTCCATTTTCAAAGTGCTTCCAGAAATAGATAAGAACTTTTATGTAGATATAAAATATACTTTCATTACCTGCAAATAGTCGCTAGACTCTTAAGGGGTCGTTTGGTTGTTGGTTAGGAAAAGAGTTATTCATGTAATAAAATAGCATAGCCAATACCATATTTGGTTGCTTTTTAGGTGCTTTATATCCTAGTACAGTGTTTATTTATCATTTTACAATCTCACAAAAATAAAAAAAAGTATAAGTTATGAGTCAATTTATATATTATTTTATGCAAGGTAGAGGATGGAATAACAAATACATGAATAACTAGACTCTGACTAACTAATACCTGAATAACTAATACATGAATAACTAAACCCTGCATAACTAATATCTGCAACCGAACGACCCCTTACCACATGTTTTCTTGGGCAGACTGGATCCCAAACCAACTTCACCCCTGCTATCTATAGGGCTGAGGCAGAACTATAACCACAAACTCTAAGACCTATAGCTTGTCTACATATCTGTTAAAATTGTGCAGCAGTATCTTAGGCTGGTTTTTGTCATCAAGAAAATTACTTCTATTATTTATCCCCAAAAAAGGGAACAGAAATAATTCAGTAGCTCACGCACACACTAAGCATCAATCCGAAATTAGTTTAGATCAGAATACAAATCCTTCCGATTCAGACGATTCATCACTCATAAGTACAGACTATATCCACCCAAATTGAAAGGTCAAATCACTTTTAATGTTTCTCATCATAAATTCAAGACATAAAATAGACGATACATGGGTTCAAGCCGTGGAAACACAGGTAAGGCTGCGTACAATAGACACTTGTGGTTCGGCCGTTCCCCAGAACCCGCGCATAGCGGGAGCTTAGTGCACCGGGCTGCCCTTTTTTTATATATCGAATTGATGGATTGTAGTCAAAACGCGAGATCTACAAAATAACTGAAGTATCTATACAACAAAACATCTTGTAAATAATGCTTCCTAGCTTCCGGGAAGGTAAAATTATCATAAAGCGTGTACACAAACAAAATAAAAACAAAATATTTCATCAATTACCTCATCATACTCCTTCTTTTCACTCTTTGGTGCCTTCAAAGGCTTTGCCTTTCCACCTACTCAACAAAGGGAAATAACAGTCGTTCATCAACAAAGTAAGTTCTTAGCTTTTCTTATACCCCTTTTAACAAAGTCAATCAGCCAAACACGCCTTAACCCCAAATCAATTAGGTCAGCTATATGTGCAAAATAAAAATACCCAAATCTTTATGACAAGTCATATCCATAAAACAAACATGTTTTTGAAAAAAAAACAATTCTTTGAAGATCAATATAGGGTTTGTTAAATTAAACAACCAAAAAAATCAAATCTTTATGAAAAAACATATCCATAAAGAACACAGGTCAGCCATAAAAATAACAATTTTAAAAAATCAATTCTTTGAATATCAATATCCAAGATTACAAAACCTTGGATCAATATCCAAGGGTACGCAGACCCTTATCTCTACCCTTACAGGATAAAGAGGTTGTTTCCTATAGACCTCGGCTCAAAAGAAAACCAAATCTTGAAAAATCAATATCCAAAAATATGATACCCCAAAAAATAAAATCTTGAATTTAGAAGATAATAAAAGAGATTAAGATGGTGTACCTTGTTTAGAAGACATGGTTGATATTGGTAGGGTTAAGAGTTTTGGATCTGATTATTTGTTGAGAAAGGAAATACCCTTCTCTCTTAACAAAGCTTTTTCTTTAGTGGCGTTGGAATTTTATGGACAGTGGGGAATATTTATAATATTGGAATTATTGGAGTGGGATTTATTGTTTTACCCTCTTTGTTGAACTCTGAATATGAGGTTGTGAGGGTGCTTTTAGGTATTTAAAGAAGGAATCAACAAATTGGGAGTAGGGCTGGCTGGTGCATTCCTTGAGCAAACTTGCCTTCTTTTCTTGTTTCTTTTTTTCCTTTTTTTCTTTTTCTCCACATATAATATTATTATTCAACTCACAATATTATATGTGCATTGTGTGTGCAGTGTGCACACACAATTACAGTTAAACATCTCTATAATTATCATTCGTTATAATATTATTTCACTAATACGGTTTGATTTTCTTCGGAATTGATTTTTCACATTATATTTTATTTCTCTATAATAGTATTTTACATATAATAGCAGTGACATTCATTATAACGGTACACTCTTTATAAATTTATCTCTCTATAATAGTCATACTCAAATATTATGTAATAATATTTTATATGAAATATATTATGTATAAAAATAAAATATTAAAATATCTATCTTAGACATCATTCGAGTTAAATCTATTGAATTCTATTTTGCTGAAAGTTTGAACAAAATTCTTCGTCAACTTAAACGTTATACTATCAAATAGATAAGAATTTATGAAACAACCTATAATTGTAGAATTCTTACGCCAAACATGAAATATTTAAATTCTCAACTAATTTTAAATGTATATATTCCTTAGAGTTTAATTCTTTATCGGTATGGTACAATTAATTATAATTTTATTACTATATATTTGTCTTTTCAATTTCAAACTCCTTCTCCTTCTTCTTTTTTATGTGAAATTTAAAAATATGTTTCTGTCTTGAAATAATAAATTCTACCATATTGTGACACTCTAGTCACTCTCCTATAAATTTAGTGTTGAAAATTTATTAATGTGGAATAAAGTTTATCTCATTATTTATGACTCGAACAATTGGGGTCACGCACGCTGGAAACGTAGTTTCCACACACGTGTACACATTGTACCAAAGATCATAAATTTTCTTAGTGAAAGAGATATTGGTATGTAAGTAAAATGTGTAAGACATAGAATGATGGACGATTGTTGGTCAAATGATGAGTGTTCCACATTGATAAATGAATAAAGAAGTGTGCATAGTGTAAAGATTGGAATGGGTCAGAAAGGGCCGCGGAGCCGAGAAGGGTAGCGGCGCCACCGCGGAGAACGCCACCACCATCAGGGTCGCGGTGCTTTCGAGGGGAGCCATGGCGCTAATTCGGCTAGAAGTTACTGGAGCCGAAACAACGCGGCGCCTCCGAGGCTCAGCCGCGACGCTAATTCGGCGATGCCCGGGCAGAAAGTCAGAAACCAAAAATCTGATTTTGGAGACCTTTGGGCTGCCCTCAATGGCATTCATTCCAGCATTATTCAGCCATTATTTGGCTGATAATGGGTGTCATTACTTGGGTAATTCATTGTCATTGCCATCAGGGTCGTGGCGTTGTGGTACTGCGGCGCTTTCGAGGAGAGTCGCAGTGCTAATTCGGCTGAAAGTTACTGGAGCCGAAGCGTCGCGACGCTAATTCGGTGATGCCCAGGCAGAAAGTCAGAGCAATAATTTTGCCTCTCCCTCTACTATTGTTGTTACTGCTCAATAAAGCAATCATTCCTCTTTCCCCACTGCTGCCCAAGGAACAACTACTGTTTTTTCTGCTACTCAAGGGAATGTCGGAATTAATCCACATGTTGGGTTTCACCATGAACGCACTTTTCAGGGCAATTGATTTCAAGAGATGACAACAGAAGATGATGTTTTTCCTAACTGTGATGGGAGTGGCACGCTGTGTCACCGAAGACCATCCTAAACCAAGAGTTGTTGCGGACCCTCAGCCTAGTGATACGGCTGAAGGGGGCCAAGATTACAGGCTCGCCTGGAAATAACTCTTGATGCATGGAGTCATAATGATTTCATATGTAAGAACTACATCCTGAACTGTTTGGCATACCTGCTCTACACGGTATATTGCACTGTGGACTCTGCCAAAGTCACTGAAGACCCTCATAAACCAAGAGTTGGTGCGGACCCTCAACCTAGTGATACGGCTGAAGGGGGTCAAGATTACAGGCTCGCCTGGAAATAACTCTTGATGCATGGAGTCATAATGATTTCATATGTAAGAACTACATCATGAACTTCTTGTCAGACCTGCTCTACACTGTATATTACACCATTGACTCTGCCAAAGTGTTATACCTCGTATTTCCAGAGTATGTATGTGAGGGTGTACGTACAAAAGTTAGCCTAAGTTAAAGACCTTGGACGAAAAAGTTTGTGCACAACTCGCTAAAAGAATCGTTTTTCGACGAAACGTTTTTCTAAACTCGCGTAGGGTAAATTCCGGCTATGTCATTTCTAAGTTTTGCGGATTTTTCCGAGAGACGAAACATTTTGGACCAACGGGAGGGTGACACTTGTCACCCTCATTGGACGGCAAATTGGGCAAGTTGGCACGTTTTTTGTGCCTTGCACAAAGTCAAGGAGTTGGTAGGATATTTGTGTAGTAGATGGATAAGGACACTTGCCTAAATCTCCACCTTACACTTGCCTTGCACTTGGCATCATTCGCCGTTGGTTGGCCACTTCTGACCTATAAATACCCTCTTAAGATGAAGAGTTCTTCATCCACAAATCACTCTCCAAGTCTTGAAAATCCTCCCTCTCCTCGAGCATTTTCGTCCAACACCCCTTCCCCTCTAGCCTAAGTGGCTTGGCCAAGAACCCCTAGCCTAGCCGAAACCTACCCCCCCCTCCCTTGGTAGAAATGTTGTCTTCCAAGTGTAGTTACTATTCCTAAATACCCTAGCTCAAATCTCTTAGTACTTAGTAGAAGTTGTGAAGAACTTCTAAGGGTTCTTGGAGCTATCGGAGTGTACAAATTAGGAGCTAAACCTCGCTCAGGATCGACTTTTATCTAGGGTATTATTGGGCTTACCGAGGTAAATAAACTTATCCTTCTTTTGTAATTAGAGAATACATACTGTAGAAGTATAGGAATAAGTATAAATACTTAGAAGGATATTAAAGAATAGAATCGAATCAAGTATCACATGTAGGCGGTTTAAAAGAAGAATAATTGAACTGTACTTACATAGGACTGTTTTCACAGTAGACTTGAGTAGCTTGACGGTAGGGAAGTGATGCGCGTAATATGCACACACTTTAAACGCAAGTGCACGTTATCGTATCAAGTAGTATAGTCTTAGATAAGACCGAATATCGTCCTCTAGGATTAGGGTTCAAGTACCAACTATCTATTTTCTAGTATCTATTTGGTGAATTACAAAAGCCCAGAAAATACTATTATACTTCCTTTAGCCACTAAACGAAACCCTAAGTAAATCTTCACCCGTAGTTGAAGTTATTAGTAGAAGTTGGTTAGAACTTCTGGCGGTTGTTGGAGCGGTCGAAATACATGAGAGAGCTAAACGTTGCTCGGGATCGACATATAACTTGGATAATTTTGGGCTTATCGAGGTAAACACTCATGACCTTGTAATTGGAAATTACATGTCAGGAGTATATAGTTAAGTATACTATATATAGAATCAACATAGTTGTGCGCAATGTCTTTTGACTTAAGCTCGAATAATACTTACTGCAATGTTCGCGACTTAAGCTGAATTTTAAAGAAGTGAACTGAATCAGAATTACATAGGGTATCAGACATGAGACTTGTAGCATTCTTGTGAAGTGAATTGTACACGCCCTAAGCGTGTAAACCCCCGTCAAGCTTGCCTACTCGATAGAGAGGAGAATTACGCTGCCATGTGGGAGAGGTCTCACAATTTTCTCAGAGAATATTCTACGTCGAGATCTAAAGATATTAATAGCGCCTCAGGGCCTCTATAGGTGGTAGTACTCACGTGAGTGATATGCTTGGCTTAAAGCCAGAAGCGGTTTGAGGAACTTGAGCGTTTTGCTATTAGTCGATAATCGTCGCGAGGTATGCGAACCTCTTCCTATCTGTTTCTAGCATGATACGTATAACTATGTAGTACGGTAGACGTCATACGTGTTAAATGTATTTGATTGTTTTTAAACATAAAGTGTTATAACGGCTTTATGAGAAGTTGGTTATAATAAATTTCATGTAAACGAAATGCTTTGTGGTTTTTAAAAGATAACCGATTTGACTTATAACCGACTGATGGGTGATAATAAAGAACCTCAAGTATTCTAAAAGATTAAGAAACCTTTTGAAAGAAGTGTATACTTGGTTTGAAAACATAAGAGTTATACCAATTTCATGAGTAGTTAGGTGTAACGTCTTAAGAGAGATAAAAAGAATGGTTTAATGGTTTAGAAGTTAAGAGACTTATTCTTAAAAGATAAGAGACTTGACTTAATATGGATGTTTGTGTGAAACCTCATTCGTGAGTAATGAGTACTTGGTTTTGAAAGGAATAATGTTTTCTTGATTCGAAATCGTAATATGTATCGACAAACCACCGCAGCGTTAATAAAGGAAAATGTATTGAATAATTAAGTATTATTAAAACCAGAGAAACCTCCATCCGCATAAGCTAAGATGAGACAAAATGATATTACATTTTCTAGATCATGGCCGCTAATAAGATTGATTATGAACAAAAATAACCTATTCTTTATGGCATATGTTACTCAATTGTTTTAAAAGAGATTAAGACATTGAACTATGAAACTTTTCAAAAAGAGACTTGTGTAATTGAAATTAGGCAACCGAACTTTAGGGAAAAGAAAGGCATTGTGTTGTCTTAAGATGTTTTAAAACATAAGGTGTTATAACACTTTATGGAAGTTGGTTATAACGACCTTATGAAAACAAAAGAAAGGTTTTATCATTGGTTTTAATGTGGTAACTTGACTTTAAAAAGAGAAGTGTTTTGGTCAAAAAGAAAGCATGGTGTTGCTTTAACTGGTTTTAAAAAGGAAAGTATGGAAGTTGTTTTGGTTTACTTAAAAGATATAAGTCACTCTATTTTTATACTACGTATCGGGTGACTTTTATAAAAGGAATAGATCTCTTTAAAAGGAATTTAACGACGTAGTACTTTAGGTTAAAACCTGACTTGGCATAAAATGAAAGTACTTGAGTTGTGTATAAACTCGCCTACGCTTGTTATTGTGAAACTTACCTATGCTTGTTGTTGTGAAACTTGCCTATGCTTGTTGTTGTGAAACTTGCCTATGCTTGTTGTGATAGCCTTTGTTGTGCAAGAATTGTGTTTCATACTACCGCGTCTCATGGAGGTCGGTTGACTTGTTGAGAACTTACTTGACGACGCCGACCAAGGATGATAAATTCCACGCACGCCTCGCTGATAGTGTTACTTTGTTAATCGCTTGGACATACCGACACGATCGCATCGCGGGTATGCTTCCACTTTGATTACCGCTTGTTGTCTTATTGTTTCTTGGACTCATCGACACGACGCGTGGCGCACGCATGCTTCCACTTTGATTACCGCTTGTTGTCTTATTGTTTCCTTGGACTCATCGACACGACGCGTAGCGCACGTATGCTTCCATTTGGAATGTTGTCTTATTTGTTCCTTTGGACATCGACCGACGCGTAGCGCAGTATGCTCCATTTGGAATCTTGTCTTATTGTTTCCCTTTGGACTATCGACACGACGCGTAGCGCACGTATGCTTCCATTTGGAATGTTGTCTTATTTGTTCCTTTGGACATACCGACACGATGCAAGCGCACGTATGCTCTCATTTGGATTCTTTGTCTTGTTGTTATCATATCATGCATCGCCGTGGCGGAAGGTACTCCACCGCGGGATTGATGTTGTGGCGTGAGACCGAATTGATATAATCATACGTGTGTATCTTTGTAGTTTGGTTATCATACTTGTCTCCGCTTTATAGACTATTATGATTTCATTTACGATTTTACTGATTTCACATACTTGATACTGTTGTCTCGACCTCCTTCCGGGCTGCGTTCACGCCGCAGTAGGTACATCGGCCGTCGATCCCCGCTTAGGATCACCTTTCAACAGATTGAAGCTCCGTTCCTTCGGAGGCTTATCTTTGGTATGTTACACTGAGTTCTGTAGGTCCTTGTACATTCAGGGGTATGGCGGGGCCCTGTCCCGTCATAGTTGTTGTATAAATCTTAGAGGTCTGTAGTAATCGGCGTGAGTCCGTAAAAGGATAATCGTCGTATTTATATATATATGTTGAAAGGCAACCGTTTGGGTTGGCCTATTTTATTTCATCATGATCCATATCTATTTTGCATGTTTAAGTTTTTTTATTTCCGCTGGTTTTCTCTGATGTTGTATCACTAGGGTGCCCGGGGTAAGGCACCAGTCACGGGCCCCGGAACGGGTCGTGACACGTGCAACCCGACCCATTATGTTTACATATTCGTGAACGCGTATTCACTTTACGTTTTGTTGCGGCGTGCAACCCGACCCATTATATTTACGTATTTGAGAACGCGTATTCACTTTACGTTTTGTTGCGGCGTGCAACCCGATCCATTATGTTTATATTTATATATTTATGTGAACACATATTCACTTTTCATATTTTTCAGAAGATCGAATAAATAATATTCTCTTTTCCAACATTCTGTCATTCATACTTGTAACAATTATAACTTTTTAACCATAACTCCAACTAAGGTGTTTCTCAAGCGGAAACTAAGGTAAGACGGGGATCTTTCACTGTACCAAATTTCATTTAAAACTACTTTGGGTAACTAACACAAATTTATCCTCAAAACAGCCATATGAGATTTGTTTCGGCAAAATTTTTATTAAACATAACCCAATCTTAGAATAGTCATAACTCCTGATCTGTAAACCCGTTCAAGCCCCATAAAATCTCAAAACGACGAGAACAGAGAGCTACACATCTCCATGTGAACCATACTTTAATATTCTGTACCATTTGGTACAGTTGTACACTTTTATTCGCTGCCCTTCCTGGATCTCGATAGATCCGAGGCAGAAACTTTAAACAACGATAACTCTCAATCCGTAAGTCGGATAGACCCCCGTAAGATCTAAAAATGTCCACAACAGAGAGATATAGAACTTTCATTTAGAAACAATTTTCATATTACCCACATATTAGTACAGTTTTACGTTTCCACGTCCTGCCCTTCTGGATTCCGATGAATCCGAGGCAGCAACTTCAAACTACAATAACTCTCAACTCGTAAGTCCGTTTTAATAACTCTTTATCTATATCTGTCCGTAACATAGAGATTTACAACCATGTAAATTTTCATATAATTCTAATAAGTAAAACTCAATAAAAACAGTCCGTAATTATGTCTTTCCGAATTTCGACCAAATCTAAGGCAGGAACTTTGAACTATGATAACTTTCAAACCGTATGTCCATTTTACCTCATTTTTGGTTCTATATGATCATATTAGAGAGGTGTACCACTCTTCCGAATTTCATCAAATTCTAACAATTATAACTCAGTGAGAACAATTCGTAAAGTTCATGACGCAACTAGTTATCTAAACAATCAAAAGTTCAATATTTCTTTTCAACACTCAATTCGTATTCTAACATGTATTGAACTAAAAATAAAGGATGTTACCAAGAATTTCTGAGTGAGAAAACTCACCTTGTAAGTGTGAAGATTATTGTTGTGTGGTTGCTAAAATTATCCTTACTCTCTAGTATTTTGCTTCTTGTTCTTCTTGCCCTCTTGGTATTTTTTCCTCTTCTTTTCACTTGTTTTTTTCTGATTTTCTAACCTTTATGTTATGTACTTTGTTTGTGTGTAAATACAATGTATAAGTGGAGAGTTTTCGATAACCTATGGGAGGTGGAATGACAAGAGTTGGAGGGGAAATAAAAAGGGGGGAAGGGGTAAAGGGTGACTACGTGCATGCTGCACTTTCTCTTTTTTTTTTTTTTTTTTTCTTCTTATTTTCATTTATCTATCTATTTATCCAACTTTAACACTAACTCTATCCCAAGCAATTTATTCTTTGTTTGCTTATATATATATATATTTTTATTAACCCAACCACAACTATATATTATTATTTATTTTTTTCCGGATTTTACACTTATATATACACTACTAGTTGATGAAATCTTCCACACTTAACCATTTTCAAGACTTGAAAATTCTCTCCCTTGTCTTGAAGCTCTCGGCTTTGGCTAAGAACATTGACCTAAAGTTGTCCAATAATTCTTAAACTTCTAAGTGTTCTTCCTTGATGTGTTAGGAAGATTGTGAACCAAGAGTTAGACAAGAATTCACACCCCTAGCCTTTGAAACCCCCCTTGGCCGAAAGTTGTGAAGTTTGGAACCTAAGTGTTCTTCACTTTTTGGAGTTGGATCTTGAAGAGAAGTTGGTTAGGAGCTTCTACGGGTTGCTTGTAGCGGATTGGAACGTAAGGATTTGGAGCTAAACTTGCTAAGGAGCGACTTTAAGTTCTTGGATATTTTTGGGCTTTTTGAGGTAATGATCTTAATCCTCTTTGTGAAGTTGGATATTATATATGTTGGAAGTATATAAATGAGTATGAGATATGTGGAATGAAGTTTGGAAAGATTTGGAACTTGTTAAGTTACTAAAATGGAGAATTGGCATGTAAGCCATAAAATGGTAAAAACGTATCTATTACTTGTTGAAAGTTAATAACAAAGTAATTATAACTTATATAAAGATTGGAATATAAGTTGGAAGATTAATGAAGTAATTTCGGCATACTAGCCGAAAATTGGATAAATTTGATTGTAGTAGTTGGCCAAGAACACCAACTAATGGACTGTATTTACATTGGACTGTATTTACTTTGGACTGTATTTACATTGGATTGTATTTACTTTGGACTATGGACTTGTTCCATTTCGGTTTTAATGTTATTGTGGTTTAAGGGGAAGATTTTTTAACACGTTCGTTTAGGCGTGTGATCCCCTTTTTTAGTTGTTGAATTGTTGCGCCTTAAATAGGGCATGTTGGTTATTGTTTTCGGGCCTTGAAAAAAGTGGAAAAGTACGTAAAAACAGGGGAAGTGCTGCCCGATTTTCCGTAGAATAAGAGACCCTATACTTAGAATTATTCTACGAAGAGATCTAGACGTTGATAGACGGGTTTGGTTGTTATAGGTGGATATTCTACGCGCGGTATACTCGACTTGGCTAGTGGATTAAGCCGAAGAGGTATGTGGTTCTTCCTATTCTCTTGAGTATGATATTTGTGAAATATATAGTGCAGTAGACGCACGTGTGTTAAAGGAGTTTGACTTTCTTTTTGTGTCCTTGACTTGATTCTAAATGTTAAGTGACTTGATATGAAATGTTAAGAACTTGAATTGTGTTAAAAAGTTGTGAAACCTCATTCGTGAAGTAATGGGTACTTGGTCTTTAAAAGAATAAAGTTATCTTGATTGTGGAAATGAGAGTAGTTGTCCTTGGTTGGTTTAAAACATAAAGTGCTATAATAGCTTTAAGGGAAGTTAGTTATAACGACTTTATGAAAACAAAAGAATGGTTTTATTATTGGATTTAAAATGGTAACTTGACTTTAAAAAGGAGAAGCGTTTTTGTTTAAAAAGAAGACATGGTATTGTCTTGATTTGGGTTAAAAAGAAGGCATGGTATTGTCTTGGTTTATTTAAAAAGAAGGTATGGAAATTATTTTGGTTTACTTAAAATAATAGTTACTCTATTTTGATACTACGGATGTTAGTATCATGTGACATTTGTGAAAGAAATGAATCTTTTTAAAGAGTTAAAGTACGTAGTACTTTGAGGTTAAAACTCGGATTTTTGGCATAAAATGAAAGTACCTTGAGTGTGAGTAACTTGCCTATGTTTGCTTGTGATAGCCTTGTTGTGCCAGTATTGTATCATTATGCTACCGCGTCTCTCGATGGAGGGCCGGTCATGTTATTCTTGATCATTTTGGGCATACTGACTCGATGGATGGTCCACTGTATCGCGACCGTGATGAGGTTCGTTCTCGCTGATAGTGTTATTCCATGGACTAGCTCTCCATGAGGTTTCGATCACGCAGTGGATCTGTAGCTAGCCCCGATTTACCCCTGGCCGTTCTTGATGCAGGTGGTTCGTAGTTGGCCGTACTTGCCCGGTCGGTGTTAGGACGAAGTTTCGTGATCGCAGGTGGATCCGTAGTTAGCTTACGATTTTCCCGGCCAAGAACGTGATGCGAGTGGATCCGCAGAAGCTATCGTCTTGCCCGGCCACTTCGTGACACGCTTTTTCGCTTTAGGCAAGTTTCGTGATGCGGTGGATCGGTAGTTAGCTTACGTGCTTGCTCCGTCGCGACGCACGCGGTGGATCTGGTAGAGGCTATCGTACTTGCCGGTTAGCCGTGATCTGATTATATAGTATTGTTGCAGTAGGTTCGTAGTAGCTTTCGTACTTTCCTGGTAAGTTGATGATGCAGTGGATCGGTAGCTATGCCTTCGCATTGCCCGTATGATTTTATGACACAGTGGGACACGTGTTCATGAGTACTCTCGTGTTGTTATATCATGCATCGCCAGCTGAGGAAGGAATTCCACCGCATGATTGATATTGTGGGCGTGAGACCCATGGTTATATTTGAGTGATGACTTTGAGGGCGTGAGTCCCTGACTTGACATGACTGCTTATACATTGTGTATTGTAGTTGGTTATCATACATGTGTCCTGTTTTATATAGATTGTTATGGTTTCATTACGCATTTCGCCACATACTTCGTACCGTTCATTCGAAATTTGCGTGCGTTCATGCCGCAGGTAGAGGTACACCGGTTGTTGATCCCCGCTCATAGGATCACGGTTCTGCGTTTTGGGAAGCTCCGTTTCTCCGGAGGCTTATCTTTTGGTATGTTTCCCTGAGATTGTAGGTTCTTATACATTCAGGGGTATGGCGGGGCCCTGTCCCGTCATAGTTGTTGTTACACTCTTAGAGGTCTGTAGTATTGTTGTGGGCAGGGTTTGTAAAGGATGTAACTGTTCAGGTTTTTATATATATGCAGAAAGGTGACCGTTTTGGTTAGCCTGTTTCTTATTGTATATTGTTTCATGTCTATGAATTTTTATTTCCGCTGATTTTCTCTGATGTATTATCACTAGGGTGCCCGGGGTAAGGCACCAGTCGCGGGCCCGGGGTCGGGTCGTGACTCGTAGTTTTCACACACATGTACACATTGTACCAGAGATCGTAAATTTCCTTAGTGAAAGAGATATTGGTATGTAAGTAAAATGTTTGACACATAGAATGATAGGACAGTTGTTGGCTAAATGATGAGTGTTCCACATTGGTAAATGAAGGAAGAAGTGTGCATAGTGTAAAGATTTGAACGGGTCGGAAAGGGCCGCGACGCCACATTAGGGTCGCGACGCTTTCGAGGGGAGCCATGGCGCTAATTCGCCTGGAAGTTACTGGAGCAAAATCTGATTTTGGAGACCTTTGGGCTGCCCTCAATGACATTCATTCCAACATTATCCAGCCATTATTTGGCTGATAATGGGTGTCAATACTTGGGTAATTCATTGTCATTACATGGATTGTCATTACTTGACACTTAAAGAGACTAAATTTTACACTATAAATTGAGGTCTTTGGCTCAATTGTTAAACACTTGCAAATAAAAATTCTGAAATACTTCTTCATCTCTAGCATACTTCAATACTCAAAGTTCTTCAAGAGAAACTTGAGTTTCCTTTGCTCAAGTATTAGTAGCGGTTTTATGTTGGGAGACTATTGCCTAACAAACGTAAAAGGATATATACGGATCTTGTCTTAAAGAAAGAGTGTCATCAATCGACTCAACAAATATTCAGATCAAGTGTTCGTTCTTGTTTCCAGTTATTTATTAAAATTATTTTGTTGTAATATTTGTTTTTCATTTTCCTAGTGGTTGTAATATGTGTTTATTATTTTCCGTTTGTTGTATTCATTTTTTGCTAACGTTTAGTCTATCAAAAAGAGTTGTATTTTGGCTTGCGTGATACTTTTCTTTAGAAAATTAATAAGTACTGTAGGTTCCAAACCAAACAAAATTATTAAGCCAACAAACATTACCTTGATCATATTATTCTTTAATAAACATCTGCTTCTTGCATGATGTATTGTTAACTTACATAGGTAAATAACATCTAATTTAATATGTGCATACCATTTCTACTAACGAAATTGACCATTTCCTGAAAGTTTAGCCGTAAAAAAGACGATAGCAAAATTTCATATCAAGCACCAATCTTACCATTAAAGAGAAAGTTCATCAACAACATAAAAGGTCAGCAGCAAGGATCTAATTAATATAAGAATTCAAAGAGAAGATAAAGAAAATTTTATAATATACAAATGACGAAAAGAAAGGTGGGTCAGACTCATACCAAAGACACTTCTATACATAATTTTATCTACACTTATTAATGTATCATAATTAGGACAAAATTCTTTGTATGTGATCATACTTTGTACGTTTTTGTTTGGCGTGTGAGAAAAATGCCAAAAAAAAAGAGAAAAAAGATGAATACTTTTCTTGGCCTATGAGGCATGTCACACCACTTTTTCTATTTCTAGCTTTATTATATATTAGTTAATTTATCCGCGCTTCGCACGATTAGAATGTAATAGCAATTTTGAAGAATAGACATACAACGAAATACAAATATATAAAAATTATTAAAAGTAATATTAAATTTTTAAGAACATAATAAAGCAGTCAAGTGATGAGTGATGAGTGATGAGTGATGAAAATTTACTATATTCTTAGAGTAAAATTGGCAATTTCTTTTTCTTCAACTAAGTGATGAGTGATTGCATTTTTTATTTGAGTGCAATTTGTTTATTCGGTTCAAAATATATTATTCAAAGAAGTGGTATAATCACGAACTCGTAATAACTTCTCCTGAAACAAATAACCTTCATTATTTTCATTAATGAATAAGTATATATACAATTTACAATATTTATAATATGAAAAATTTTATTTTTATTCTACTCCCAAAATCATATTCTATTTGTACAAGAATTCTACAATTATGATAAGTGTACAGTGCTAATTAAATACAAATAACATATTACCAAAAATAGATATACACAACCGTGTATATCACGGTCTCCAAATTGTCTTGGGTTTCCGTGATATACATGGTATACACAAGGCATTGTATATGATGTGTATATCATGTATATTATGGTATACTTTCACACCTCCGCAGTCATGGTGGACGGTCATCAAATATGAATATGTAATTCGCCTCTGAAGATTAATGACGAAAGGTTGATTTGTTTATCTGCAATTGAAAAAATCAATATCGATTGGATCCATTGATATGCATTTTTTCTTTCATCTGCTTAAACGATTGTCGTGAGTAAACCCCGGATAATGGTGCATCACCTACTCGGCCTCATCTTGGAAGGGGTGCATTGGTATAAAACTCTTGACCATCTTCCGAAGTTCTAAAAAATCTGAAAAGTCAACCTTTTCATATTAATGCCTGTCTTATTGGAGATTCCAACTATATATGCATTTATGCATTTTCTTTTTATGCGACAGGTACAGGGTAGTACTCTTGGAAAGATAGAATATCACCGTGTGAACATAACATTACATGTTGTTACGAATGTAACTCCCGAAGGATCGACCACTATTCTAAAACTCAGGGGCCTGTGTGCCTTGTTTCCAAGGTCCGGTGGATAGCTTTCATATTCCCTCGGGCTTTCATTCTGATGGAGGGGCAGTCTTTATTCATCAACCAAAGATGAAAGTAAGAGAGGCAATTCTTAAGATTCTTTGATCCCGAAAGCCCAACACTCGGCCTAGAAATTCTTGTCTGAACCTTCCATCCGTAAGCCAATCAATCGAAAAGAGTAGCTGACGTGGCCTTCTCCGGGTCATCCCGCCCCGACCTAAGCACGGGGTCAAGATTCCTGAGTCACTTTATCTGTGAATTAGAGATTCGCCCCACTCTCTTGATAATTCAATTCCTTGTTTTCCACTTGTTGGCGAAGCACTACTGAGAAATTCACGTATCACTTGATACGGACGACTTCTGTTTTTCCGCCGGACCACAGTCTTGACCTCCGATCAAGCTACGAACACGAGTAGATAGACGGTCTTTGATGAAGATTTATAGCATCATTCAAGTAAATACAGATTAAGATCGTAGAAATATGAGCTTGTGATATAGCTACACCTAATTCCAGACCGGTTAATGCAAGAACTATCTCGTTGAAAGGTTCTATACATCTGCCCTTTCTCAACGCATTTCTTTAGACAAAGACTCCGTTTTTTCCTCTTTTCGTAGCAGTGAAAGGAGCTGAAAGCCACTCTCCTGTTAAGGAGAGGCGTGAAAGTCACTTGTAGGGTGAGTACTTGAACTCTATTCATTTCGGGGTGAGCAAACTACTAAGTATTAAGCTGCTTGAACCCGCTCTGGCCTAGAATTCTTAACTACCAACACCGGCGTTGTAGCTTGACTTCTGAAAAGGTAGGAGTTGGCTTATCTAACTCTGTTAAATCGAGAACTTCAGAGCCATAACTAGTAGCCCCCGAGAAATAACTCTAGGGAAAGGTGCAATGCAATGCAAGGATATTTATATTTTTTTAGAAAAATCCCAGACCAGATGTTTAGAATCAAACAAGTATCAACAGTCTGCTTTCTCTGCTTCTGTTGGGGAATGAAATTTATAGGAAGATTAGCGGAATCGCCAGAATCGATCGCGTCGATCGCTATGTGCTAAAGATCATAAATAAGAGCTCTTAGTCCTTTCGGCACGACATAAAAGAAAGGTTGTTCTCTCAAAGGGTTGAAATGATTTCACGGGATTCAGCCAATTGTCTTGATCGTGGAATATCATTGAGAAATAGGAATTCGGGTTATCAAAGGATTTCCTGCGATTATTTCTAGTATGGAATGAGTCAATCATCCACTTTGGTATCTTATTGAACAAAAATGGTGATATTGTCAGCTTTAAAGGCCAAACTAACCCAGTCGCTTTTTTGCAACCATGTGGAGTCAAGGCGAATCGAATGGTCAGGAAAGAGCCCTCTGGAGCTAGAGTTGGGGCTGCTTGACACTCTTCTCCTTTCGAGTGAATTGAATTACTTCGGCTCGGATGCCTTTGATCAAATGCTGAGTCTAACGAGGCTCAGGTGCGGAGCCTTCCACTGTGGAGTTCCAACGAAAGTAGAGTTGCAGCCCCTGAGGTCCCTCATGCCAAAGCAGCAGAGTAGACTAGACAGACGTGTCCCTTCTCACGCATACACTATGCCCTTTTTTGTGCTCACGAATCAACTTCCGGACACCGCTGAAACTGTCCCTAAAATCTTCAAATAGAACCGAGGGAAGACCCTTAGTAAAGATGTCTGCAATTTATTACCTAGAAGGGACATGCAAGACGCATACTTGTACACGAGCTACCTTTTTGCGAACAAAGTTGATATCCATCTCGATGTGTTTAGTGCGCTGATGTTGAACCGGATTACCAAAAATATAGAATGCACTACTATTATCAAAATATACCAATGTAGCTTTCTGAATATGACAATGAAGTTCTAAGAGAAGATTATGTAACCAACATGATTCAGATACCACATTGGCTACCCCTCGATACTCGACCTCTACACTGGAGCGTGATAATGTAGATTGTCTCTTTGCTTACCATGGGACTAAGTTATCACCAAGAAACATACAATAACAAGACGTGGACCCCTAATCAGCATCTGTATACGAGACAAATGTAGAGATCGACGAGAGATATAGATGCAAGTCGTAGTCAAGGTTCCCTGGATGTAGCGTATAATGCTTTTGAGTGCATTCAGATGCTCAACCCTAGGATTATGCATAAACAAACACACATGTTGTACGACATATGTAATATCTGTTCTCGTGAAAGTAAGATATTGAAGAGCCCCTACAAGACTTACGACAGTGGGTGGGATCCTCATAAGGTGAGCCAGCCGCAGCACCCAACTTGAGTTTAGTATCAACTGGAGTGGAAGTAAACTTACACGAGGACATACCAGCTCACTCAATTATCTCAGTGGCACACTTCCTTTGCGATAAGAATAACTCACTTGTATTACGAGTGACAACAATTCCCAAGAAATAACTCAAGGGCCCCAAGTCTTTCATAGCAAACTCAAAACTGAGTAGTGTCATGATAGACTTGCGTAAATCATCAGAAGAAGCAGTCAATATAATATCATCCACATATAATAGAATATATGTCAGGAGAGTACCACGACGATAGATGAACAGAGAATTATCAGACCTGCTGTGAGAAAACTCAATAGTATATACATGGTCTGCAAATCTCTTATACCAAGTCTGTAGGGCCTGCTTAAGTTCATACAATGACTTCTTCAATAAACAGACATGATTAGGATATTTGGGGTCTCTAAAATCCAAGGGCTGATGTATGTAAATTGTCTCCTTATGATCACCATGTAAGAAAACATTCTTCACATCTAGCTGATGAATGAACCATGCTTTTGAAAGAGCCAGAGAACAATGTGAATGGTAGCCAGTTTGACCAGCGGACTAAATGTCTCACTACAATCCACACCAAATAAAAATGCTGGTCACATCATTTTGTTTATGCCTAGTTTTATATTTTATATTGATGATGGATGAATAATGATGATTGATAATAAATAAAATCAATTCTTCCGCTTCATGTGTGTATCTTTTTACCTCTCTTTATCCCAACATTTAATGAAACAAAATTAAAATAGAAAATTCAAACTATTCATAGTGCATTTCAACATTTGATATTCCTGACTGCACAGTCAACCCAAGCCTCACATATAAGAAATATTCGAGAAGGATCAATACTGCGAATATATGAAAAGTACTCAATAAATTAGAAATCTAAAGCAAAATTTTATCAAGAGGCTTATTTATTTTTCTTTTAGCTTTCATAAACATTTTTATTAAAAATATATTTTCTAGCTTTAGAAAAAAAGTTATTACTGTAATAATCTTTTTATTACAATTTTTAAATAATTCTTTTTCAATGGATTATATAGTCAATCCATTTAAAGTCAATTTTCTAGATTTTGAGATAAATGTTATTAATAATCTTTTTATTGTAATTTTTTTAATAATTCATTTAAATTGATAATATAGCTGATTTATTCAATTTTTCTTGACACATTATTTAGAAATCTCAAGAGGTTGGTGGAGTAGTACATGGAAAGGAAGAGGATCTTGCATATGGTGTTCGTAGGAAAAAAAAAGCATATGGCAAAGTCTCAAGGGAGGTTATATGGAAATACTTGGAGGCTAGAGTCCGCAGTTTTCGTTTCGCTCCACTTCTTCAAGTTCCAATCACATATAATTAAGACATGTATAATGGTTGTATGATTCCCTTTTACGTGAATTCATAAAAGCTACTTGTCACGATCCAAATTCGAGGGCCATGACGGACACCCGGACCTTACCTGTCGAGCACCATATACTTACCAGCTAACCGAAACCAATCATGGCCACAAGGACCGTTATCGAATATTCGGCTGACATATACATCACAGTCGACATGACCATATACAACTACTACACACAAGACATATGTCTACAAGCTCTAAATAATACATGACATCACAAAGACGGGAAAAGGCCCCGTCATACCCATATGCATATGCAAAATATCATACCACGACTAGACACTGCAACTCTGAATCAAGTAGAGTGCTTTAATATCAGCTGAACCAGCAACATAGTAGTGCAAAACGTCACCCTCTTTAACTGAACCTGCGGGTATGAAACGTAGCGTCCCCCGACAAAAGAGACGTCAGTACAACTGATATACTGAGTATGTCAGGCATGAACAATAACATAACATGAATATAATAACAAGCTGAAACAGAAATAGCTGACAAAACTAACCGACAGCAACAATCGACAGAATTAGCCGACATAGACAACTAGTAGAAACAACCGATAGAAACAACCGACAACACCAACAGCCGACAGAAACTGCTGTCAATAACAACCAACGATAACGACTGAACAACAATAAATGTCTCTAAGGGCCTTAATATGCCTAAATGTCATGTACAATGCAGTAATACATATACACTTGCAACACAAGAGCATCTTCCTTCCCAATCATACATATATATATTTTGGCCCTTCATCAGACATCTTCCTTTTTATTTTGGCCTTTGTGGGCATCATTTCATTTTTATATCCCAGCTGATCAGGTGGTCTGCGTACCCCGTTTTCTATCCTCAATATATGGTCTGGGATAAAACATGAATGCAATGCATAAATGACAATGAAACATTCTGAACTTATCCGAATGACATAATATCCTTACACTTCGGCTAACACTGTAAACATCAACATCTTTCCAATATACCTCAATAAAGATTTGGGAACATACCTTCGGCTAACTTTGGGAATCTAACATTTTTCCCATATACCTCAATAAGGATTTAGGAACATATTTAAACAATCTTTTAACATAGGAATCAATAACATGAATATCCTTAACTACTAAGAGTAAAACAATTTATTAAACATTACCACGATTACGTTCATTACATGGAACACGCCGCAAGAAAGAAATGAATTTGCCTTCACATACCTCAGTCAATACACTCGATAATCCAACCCAAGTAGTCTGTATGACACTTAACCTTTAAGCACGAATGACCCAACTCGCAAATGGAATTTAATATAACTTAGAGATCGTGTTTTGCTTACCGTGGCTAACACCCATTAATTTCAATTGAACATTACCATGTTGTTGCTTATAATCTCGTTGTTAGAAGTATACCTTGTCTTGTGTTATGCATAAAATAATGGAGAAGTACCTCTAATTTGGGTCTAAGTTTCGTGATACAGAAGGAACATTTGTTGAATGCTTTGGTAAAGGGCTATATTTTGGCCAATAGCTGATTCATTATACTTAAATGCTAAGTAATGAGATAATGCTTCCTTTTAACAGATGTCATCTCTACACTTAACATGATGCCACCCCATTCCATAAAATGTCACCTACGAATTAGACCATCTTAGTCACTTAGAGGGGGTTCATCTAAATATTACACGTAACATTCCCACTTAGTCTTGTCCCCACTACAAATCATTAATCAGTCGATTACAATTGTTAATTAGCCGATCCTTACTTATCTGATCATTGTTGTCCTTTTTGGTAAGTCCTAAATTATTTCGGGATGACATCCTTTTTATATACTAAGCTCTTGATGTGAATACCTCAATATAACCAAATTTCCTCAGGCCTCGGGTATACTTGCATACGCCTAGCTGCTTTAACCAACACCTCAAAAGTACGGGGTGTTACTTCCTTCCCCCCTTAGAAACATTTATCCTCGAATGTTGGGGTGACATATCTAATTCTCATCTCATAGTTCGAAAACACATTCACCGCTTCAATTATAATATAATATAACACACATCATTATATCAGATCCCATATGGTCATCAAGCCTTTATTATAATAATTTGAAATAGTATTCACCTTATGCTTCTCTCAGAGCCTCGGTGTTGGTCTGAAATAAGTAAGGATATTTGTGTTTCATCTCCTCTTCCGTTTCCCGTCTCATTTGTTCTATGTTCTTATTCGTCACAGATCTTTATGGAGGCTACTTCCTTTGTCCTTCACTTGCGGACTTGTCGATTTAGGATATCAAATAGGAACCTCTTCATATGATAGATCCTCTGTAATTTTTGCATCATCAATCGGTACCATATGGGGGGATCTCCAACACCTGCCCTTAATGTAGAAACATGAAAACTAGATGAATAAACTCTAAATCCGAAGGCAAGTCCAATTCATAAGTTACTTGGCCTATTCGTCAAATTATGCGATATGTCCTAATGTACCTTAGATTGAGCTGTCACTTTCTCCCAAATCTCATTACACCTGTCATAGGAGAAATCTTCAAAAAGACTCAAGCATGTACTTGGAATTCCAAGTCCTGTTGTCGCACCTCTGAATACGACTTCTGACAACTCTGAGAGGTTAGCAACCGTTCTTGAATTAGCTTCACATTCTCTATAGCTTGGTGCACTACATCGTGTCTAAATATTATGATTCGTCTATTTTGAATCGTCCGATAGGAGATTTATATCTCCGTCCATATAACGCCTCGTATGGAGCCATTTTAATGCTGGCATGATAACTGCTTTTGTATGCAAATTCAAATGATCATCTTAACTTTCTGGGAACTCCATACGCAAGCTCATTGCATATCTTCGAGCGTTCGAATCATACGTTCGGCCTACCAGTCTATCTCAAGCTGGAAAGTTGTGCTAAGATTAACTTGAGTATCCAAACCTTTTTAGAATGATCTCCAGGAAATTAACTGTGACTTGCACACCTTCTCTCCTTAGTCCTCACATTAGCCAAGCCGGTTGTGGGTGAATGATTCTATTGTCAACTTAGCTTTGTTTACTAACCGGTGTGCTGAAAATTCTTATATTCGCAGTATCTCAATTGTATACACTTTATGAACAATGATATCGAATCTGAAATGCATGTATCATCGCTGTTAACTCTCATTCATTGTCTAAAACTTTCTCACCACTCGTAACTATAAGCAACTTCCTTTCTTGACACTTGTTCACTCATTTTCTTACTTGTCGTACTCCTCTTAGTTCTAATATATCCTGATATACATACGTAATATTAAACATCGCTCCTGATTCCAATCCTTGGCGTTACCAGCCCTTAAAGAATGAACTATTAACTTATTCTCTCATTCTGTAAGTGGAAGATTATAAAGAATTTTACATCACATGACGTGTCCTACTATATCCAAACCTGTTAAGTATACTTAGATTCAAATTCCTTCACTTGCCTCATGGCTAAGACTTTCCATCAATGGTGCCTTGAAAAAGATTCCCTCAATCTTGTTAAGTTGTAAACTCATTATTTTATCTATCTCGTAGAACCTTTGATTAATTCAAAAATGCTTATAGACAATATGTGCTTGCCTGACATTTTATCTTCATTATAATGTCATTATCTCTTGACATATATATATTTAATGTCCACCTTGTATCCATATGTGTCATTGGCCCCCTTTTCCACCTGTTTAGGTGCTAATCTCAAACTTTACTCACTGTTACTTTCATTTACATACTTCTGAGAGGTATGACTGCATACGTTATGGGAATGATGCTTCGTATGTTTAAATAAAATCCACGATGTTCCATGATTCAATGACTTATCAAGTTTTCTTGTCTTATCATCATTAGATCTCTCATCGACTGAGTGCTCGTTCGTCTGACCTTTACATTTCCGTTTCAAGTTGCTTTAGGGGAAATCTCTTATCTCCAAGTACCTCTCATACTCTCTTCCTGAACACCAGAGAATCGCCCCCTTTGGCTAAAGAGTTTTTACTGTCCCTCATCTACCATTGATCCTTACGCTGTTTTGGAATAACCATACCTTTGTGAAACCTGCATAACTATAATCTCATCCACCTTTATCCTTCTTATTGTAATCCTTCCTTCTACTCATCGAAGACTTTTTCTGCCTTGAAACTTGATCACATCGTTCCATTTATACTTATTAACTGCTTTCATATTTCTGACAGCCATTTTTCGATTGTTCCATAATTCTCGTCCTCAATTGCCCCCAACAAGCTATTGTTATCCAGAACTTATTTAGGATTGTAATATACCGCACAATGAAGCTAAAGACCTTACCAGTCCAATACCTATAGCACGCCTTAACTTATAATGTTGACACATGATTCTCAATAATACTCGATATCACCCTTTACACACGTGTCACGACCCGGCCTCGGGCCCGCGACTGGTGCCTTACCCCGGGCACCCTAGTGATAAAACATCAGAGAAAATCAGCGGAAATAAAACTCAAAGATATGAACAATAGGAAATAAGAAACAGGCTAACCAAAACGGTCCCTTCTGCATATATATACAACCGAACAGTTACATCCTTTACAACCCTTTGCCCACAATAGTACTACAGACCTCTAAGCGTTTTTATAACAACTATGACGGGACAGGGCCCCGCCATACCCCAGAATGTACAAGAACCTACAATCTCAGGGACACATACCAAAAGATAAGCCTACGGAGAAACGGAGCTTCCCAAAACGCAAAACTGTGATCCTATGAGCGAGGATCAACACCCGGTACTCTACCATGCAGATAACGTAGCCCGGGCGAGGTCAAGATAACAGTACCAAGTATGTGAAATCGAAATATCAGAATGAAATCATAACAGTCTATATAAAACAGGAGACATGTGTGATAACCAAACTACAATACACAATATATATTAGCAGTCATGTCAAGTCAGGAACTCACGCCCGTAAAGTCATCACTCAAATATAACCCGGGAATTTAACCCGCACAATGGCCGCATGCCCCGGCATCTTACCTCGGTATAAGCATGGCCATGTAACCATCGTAATGGGCGCATACCCGTGGACCACCCATCGTGTCAGTATGTCCAAAGGAAATAACAAGATAACACTCCTAGTGGAAGCATACCCGTGGGCCACCCAACGTGTCAATATGTCCAAAGGAAATAACAGGATAACACTCATAGTGGAAGCATACCCGTGGGCCACCCAACGTGTCAGTATGTCCAAATAAAATAACAAGATAACACTCCTAGTGGAAGCATACCAGTGGGCCACCCAACGTGTCAGTATGTTCAAAGGAAATAACAGGATAACACTCATAGTGGAAGCATACCCGTGGGCCACCCAACGTATCAGTATGTCCAAAGAAAATAACAAGATAACCGGCCCTCCATCGAGAGACGTGGTAGCACAGAAATACAACACTTTCCTACCAAAGTCTATCACAACAAGCATAGGCAAGTTCAACATACTCCTAGACTTTCATTTTATGACAACAAATCCGGGTCCTAACCCCAAGGTACTACGTACTTTGATTCTTTCAAAAAGATCCGTTTCTTTTACGAAGGTCACACGATACCTGTAGTATAAAAAAATGATTAACTATCATTTTAAGTGAACCCAAAACAATTTTCATACTTCCTTTTCAAATAAACCAAGACAATACCATGCCTTCTTTTTAAAATACAAAACACTTCCCCCTTTTAAAGTCAAGTAACGATATACTTTTCAAATATAGTTTAGGCTTCCTAACTTCAAATTCTCAAGTCTCATCTCTTTTAGAAATCAAGTTTCTTACTTTGGAAGTTCAAGAAACCAATACCTGTTTATAATGATTTTATTAAAGCAGCCATGATCTAGAAAATGTAATACAATTTTGTCTTATCTTAGCTTCTATGCAGATGGAGGAATTCTACTCATTTTAATTTAATTGGTTGTCAATACATTTTCATTTATTAACGCTGCAATGGCTTGTTCGTTATTTATTCTCATTCGCGCCGTAAATTAGCAAAAATCAACTCTACTCCAAAATATACAACTAACGACTCTTACCAACATCCCCCCATAAGACTTGGTAAGATCTAGGATAACTTTATTCTTTTTAAAGACCAAGTACTCATTACTCACGAATGAGGTTTCACAACATTTTTACACAATTCAAGTCCTTAACATTTCATATCAAGTCACTTAACTCTAGAACCAAGTCAAGGACACAAAAAGGAAATCCAACTCCTTTAACACACGTGCGTCTACCGCACTATATATTTCACAAATAATCATGCTCAAGAGAATAGGAAGAATCACATACCTCGCGACGATTATCGACAAGTAGCAAAAATGCCCCAAAGTACTATAACCTTGCTAGCCTTTTCCACCCTTCAAATAGAATATGCTACTCATAGTACTTCACCCTATAATGGCCATAATACGTCTATTAGCTTCTAGCTTTAACGTAGAATATTATAATTGTAAAGTCTCTTATTCTACGGAAATTTGGACAGCACTTCCTTTGTTTCTACGTACTTTACCACCTTTACAAGGCTCGAATTCAATATCCAAACGCCACTTTTAAGGCCCAACAATTCAACAATACGAGGGGATTACACGCCTAACTTGGACGTGTAAAATTCTGCCCCACAATACAAAATAAACAATCCAATAAGTTTAAGGTATTATCTTGTCTATAACATGTTCACATATCACCCTTATCCAATCCTTTCAAATCCAAATTGTATTTCCTACATGCAATATATCTAAGAGCAATATTGACAACTACAAGTCCTTTCTTCCACACATGCAACACAATTTACTAGCAAGAAGAGAAAGGATTGTTACCTTAGAGCTTACCCAAATTAGTCCAACAAATTTCACTTGCCTTCTTTCCACAATCACCTCTACAAACCTCCTACAAGCTTGTCAACAAGTTTCCTTCTTGCCACCTTTTTGGATTTTCTCTAGGCCTTGGTTTCTTCTTGAATTTCTAGAGAGAAGGGAGAGGGATTTTTAGAGAGAAGGAAGAGGAAAATTTTGTAGTGAGAAGAAGGTTTTTGGAAGAATGACCAAGTCTTCAAGACTTGGTCAAATAAATAGCATTTCCACTAACTCAGATGGGAGGGACACTTGTCACCCTCCCATGGCCTTTTAAAAAGAAAATATCTGATTTTTTCCCCCCAGATTTTGCAAAAATCCCGCCTCGGCGCCGCGGCGCTGAAACCTCCGAGAATTTCAGTACTTCCGGCGCTACGGCGCTGCAACTTCAGAGAATTCTCAGCATATCCGACGCCGCTGACCTCAGATCCGCGCTATGGCACAGTGGCTCCCGACCAAAAATGCTTTTTCGCCGATCACAAGATCAACTTGTAACTTCCATAACTTTCTACTCCGATGTCCTATCGACGAACGGTTTGTTGCGTTGGAAACTAGACTCAACGAAATTCATACTGGGCTATTGAAATACCTAAAAACTCCTAATAAACTAGGATATATATCACTACAAAGTTGACTCAAAAACTGTCCAAAACATTCTGTCAACTTATCTTTCCAATTTCAACTCTTATTTCCCTTCGTACGTTCCCAATACATGACCTGAAATTCCGGGGTGTAACATTCTCCCCCCCCCCCCTTAGAAACATTCATCTCGAATGTTCCTTCTAAGTCTTCAAAACGCATGCGCTGGTATAGTCTTCACTACTACACCTACAAAATCAATTATGCCACACATGGCCAAAATACAATAACCACGCAAAAACTTAAATCCCAGCCAATGAGGAATCACCTCTAAAGCGTATAACAACACTATTAGTTCTCACCCATGGTCTAAGGGTACTCTCTTCACATCTTCTCTTCACAAAAATGATCACTTCCATTCTCTTAACACATGTTCGCTTCTTTTCTTACTCGTCGTATCCTCCTCGTACACTCGAACTCTTTCTAGTATACGTACCACATTTCCATCATTGCTTCAGTTCTAAAAATCTCGGGGTTACTATTTCCAACTTGGTCATTACTAGCCCCAATTTCCTTTAAGGCCATTCCCGGCCTTCATGACCCGATTCTGGTCGAACGCATCCACGAACTCGTACGATGATTACCTAAACTTGAGCCTAGCACTCTTGTGACCTTATCACCTAGAGGGACCTCCTCAACTCACCTCACTTCATTCCGGGTTGCGGGTTGACCCGCGATTGATCCTCAACCCGACCCATTACGTACCAAACTCTTGTTCCCGATCCGAGAAAATCTCACTATTCAAGTCACGAAAACCTAGTGGTTTCCTTAGCTTAACTACCTACTATCATTTCACACCACTCATGGACTTATTACCCAAGTATACCCCACGTATACTATGTTCCTCGACAAAGGTCACCCGTAGAATCTTTCACTCAAGATGGCCCTGTATCTAAGGTTCCCACGGTTATCAAAACTCTAAGGCTCACAATTTCCATGTCCCCAAACTTACCTTTTCTACAAACCAGGCTTTATAAATCACAATTTACATAAAATTACCCGCATATATGATCGGTGTATTTTATATACACCTTTTGAGTCAGTTTTAGTTAGTCTTTTATCCCATTTTGCACATATAAGTGTCGTATTAGGATAGTTTTTCTTTCTTTTGAGTCAAAGTGGTTAAAATGGCCAAATGGCGGAAAAGGAGCAAAAGAGGGGCAAGAGCCGGAAAAAGAGAAAGTGACGAACGAGGGTAAAATCGGACCAGCACAGCGCGCCCGCAGACAAAGCGGGCGCGCCCACTATTCAGAGGTCGAAGACTGGCACGCGGCGCGCTCGAATGGCAGACGCAGGGCGCGACGCCTAAACATCCGGAGAGCTACGAAGACTGGTAGCGGCCGCGCGCTCGCAGCAGATATCGTGGCGCGACGCCAAAACACCCGACGGAGTGCAGAACTTCCGCCGCGGCGCCGACGCGGAAAAATTAGGTCTTTTGACGAAATTCTGGGCCAGGCCTGAAGGAAAAGAGGGAGGCGGTTTGCAGCCTATAAAAGGAGAACCCTAGGCAGGTTTTGAGGGTTCCCTTCGCACAACACAAGACTTTGCTTGAAGATTGGATCCCATTAGTTTAGTAATTTCTTTTCCCTTTCTTGTTCTTTATTTCATTTTGTATGATGAACTTTGAATTAGTTCTTGTCATGTCTATGGCTAGAACTAATTCTCTTATGTGGCTTTCCATGTTGAATTGCTAGAAACTTATGTTATAAATTAATGCATGCTTATGGTTATTTTTCTTATTGTGAGATCTATCCAATAATTGAGTTGAATTCTTGATAATTAATTGACAACTAATTATCACTATATGATTTCTAATCAGATTCTGAGAAGGGGGGATTGTGAATATGCTGTAAGTTGGGTAGACATTCTTGGATTGGGGATGAAAATACCTCAATTATTTATGTAGCGTTGATGAGAGGCTTAACAACCCTAATTTTGCGCGTTGTGCGTGACGGTCAACTAGGTTTTTGTTCTTAATCCTCCTATAAAGTTATCCTTATCACCGAAAGGTAGGTAAGGTGCGATACTGGGGTTGAGTGTTTATATAACCCTAACGGGAGTATAAAACGATTTCGTAAACCTTCTTTCTCCAAAAGAAGAATACCATAAGTTAATGCATTAGTAAGTAGCATAAGCGGATAGTAAGGATACATGGAAGCCCTATTCTCATCACCACTGAAGTAAACCTTTATATTTAAATAGCTCTTATAATTTGTAGTTATAAACAACAATTCGAAATATCAATTTACCAAATAGATACAAAAAATAGATAGTTGGTACTTGAACCCTAATCCTAGAGGACGATATTCGGTCTTATCAAGACTATACTACTTGTCACGATAACGTGCACTTGCGTTTAAAGTGTGTGCATCTTACCGCGCATCAAGTTTTTGGCGCCGTTGCCAGGGATTAGGCATAGTTCAATATCAAATTTGTCTATTTTTAAATTTCTAATTTGGTTTTTAATTTTTAAATTTTTACGTTTTTACGTTTTTATTTATATTTTCGAAAAGTTCGAGGTGCCGTGATTCTTTGTTGGTTTTGATTTATCTCAGGAATTTCTTAGATATGGATTTTTACTGTCAATATGACAGAGAACCAACCATAGAGGAAGAGAGGGAGGAATTAAGAGAAACTATACTCAGCCTCACGAGGTACCAAAATCAGTTCATAGACGAAACAAGAATGGCCATGCAGAAATTGGAAACGCAAATAGCAGAGCTCGCGATCATATTCAACAGCGAAACATATGAAGAGCAATCTGCACCTGGGGTAGGCAATGAGGAAACACAATGTCAGGCAATTGACCTGAAGGATGTCGAATCAAGGGAGAGAGAGAGTTCGCAGCAGCAGAGCCGCGGCGCCGAAAGTTCTGAGACAATACAGGAGACAGTCTGAAGGTTACGGCTCGCATCCGAGGCAGCAAAGTTGAGGCCGGCGCCAAGATCAGAACCACGCGCCGGAACCAATCGAGAAATCAAGACCATTGTGGCGACCGCGCGGTGATGATACCATATCCTCAGAAATTAAAAACATGCACCCTTGACAAGCAATTCTCCAGATTCGTGGAGGTCCTCAAACAATTGCAACTCAATATCCCGTTTGCTGAAGCATTAGAACAAATGCCGAGCTACGTCAAGTTCATGAAGGATGTGCTTAGCAAAAAGAGGAGGATAGAGGATTACGAAATAGTGATGTTGACTGAGGAATGTAGTGCCATCTTACGAGACAAGCGCCGAAGTTACAAGACCCTGGGAGCTTTACCATCCCATGTACTATTGGGAAGTTTGAATGTCAAAAGGCACTGTGCGACCTAGGAGCAGGCAAAAATCTGATGCCATGTCTAGTTTTCTGCAAACTAGAAATGGGAGAAATCAGACCTACAAACATCACCTTGCAGTTAGCTGACCGCTCAATTGTTCATCCGAGAGGAGTCATCGAAGATGTTTTAGTGAAGGTAGACAAGTTCATCTTCCCCGCCGACTTCGTTATCTTAGACATACAAGATAACGATGGAATCCCCATCATACTTGGCAGACCCTTCTTAGCCACAGGACGTGCGCCATTGATGTTCACAAAGGGAATGAAGCCGAGTAGGCGAAGAAGAGGTGATTTTCAATGTGTTTCGAGCAAAGAACTTTTTCAGAGGCCAAGGATAAGCGCTCACCATTGACCTTAGCGAAGAAGCGATGTCGACCAAAGAGTTCGGATATGATGATACGCCTTGAAGAAGATCGACCACGTGGGATGATGATAGTAGAAACGATCCAGATCGATGGAGTATGCAAATTGGATGAATGCTTATGAAAAATGGGATACAAGGAAGTATGAAGAGCTCGACAGTACCGGAAAGATCATTACCATCCACGAGAAGGCTCGAGTTAGAGTTAAAAACCCTACCCAATCATCTACAATACCAATACCTAGGTGAAGAAAAACCTTACCGGTGATCATTTCATGCCACCTATCCACGAAGAGATTGACAAGCGCTAAGAGTACTAAAGAATCACTGGCGGGCCATTGGATGGACATTAGCGGACATAAAGGGATAAGTCCATCAACGATGCATAAGATCCGTCTAGATGAGGAAAGCGGACCGTCCATCAAGCCCAAAGCGACTAAACCCAAACATGAAAGAGGTAGTGAAAGGAAATCTTAAAATGGCTCGATGCGAGTAATCTACCCCATATCCGACAAAGACACGGGTAAGCCCGATGCAGTGGTGCGAAAAGGGTGGAATAACAGTGGTGACCAACGAAAGAAACGAACTCATACCCTCGAGAACGGTCACCGGATGGAGAATTTGCATTGACTATCGCAAGTTGAATAAAGCAACTAGAAAAGACCACTTCCCGTTGCCATTCCTAGATCAAATGTTGGACAGACTTGCAGGGCATAACTACTCTCGCTTTTGGATGGATACTGTGGTATCACCAGATTGCAATAGCCCGTAAGATCAGGAAAAGACCACATTCACTTGTCCTTTTGGTACATTTGCATTCAGAAGGATGCCATTCGGACTCTGCAATGCACCTGCAACTTTTCAGAGGTGTATGATGGCAATTTTCTCAGATATGGTAGAGAGAACTATAGAGATCTTTATGGATGATTTTTCGGTCTTTGGAGCATCAATCGATGAGTGTTTAAGGCATTTAGAAGCAGTGTTGAGCCGGTGCGAAAAATCTAACCTTGTGCTAAATTGGGAGAAGTGTCACTTCATGGTAACAGAAGGAATCGTCTTGGGACACAAAATATCAAACCAAGGTATTGAGGTGGACAAAGCAAAGATTTATGTGATCGAAAATCTACCACCTCCAGTATCAACAAAAGGAGTCAGAAGTTTCCTTGGACATGCAGGTTTCTATAGAAGATTTATCAATGATTTTTCAAAAGTCTCAAAGCCTCTTTCCACATTGCTAATGACGGGGGTTGCCTTCGACTTCAATAAAGAATGCTTATCCGCATTTCAAACGCTCAAGGGGAAGCTCATTTCAGCACCCATAGTCATTGCACCAAACTGGGAGCTCCCATTCGAACTAATGTGCGATGCAAGCGACTATGCAGTTGGAGCGGTGCTTGGACAGAGAATCGACAAGGTATTTAGATCCATTTACTATGCTAGTAAAACTCTAAATGACGCACAGTTAAATTATGCAACTACTGAAAAAGAACTACTAGTTATAGTATATGCATTTGAGAAATTCAGGCCATACTTGATTGGGAATAAAGTGATAGTATACACTGACCACTCTGCTATAAAGTACTTGATGACAAAGAAGGATGCGAAGCCTCGCCTCATTCGATGGGTCCTACTTCTACAAGAATTTGACGTAGAGATTCGTGATAAGAAAGGAACAGAGAATTCAGTCGCAGACCACTTGTCAAGACTGGAAAACACAGAGAGCCAGAACACCAAGAATGTGCAAATAAATGATCACTTTCCAGACGAACAACTGTTTCGAGTAAGTATGAATTCTAATTTACCTTGGTACGATTTTGTTAACTTTCTTGCGGCTAAAGTACTACCCCAGGCTTGTCAAGACAGCAAGTGAAGAGGTTTTATTCAGAAGTAAAACATTACTATTGGGAGGAACCGATGTTATACAAACACTGTGCCGACCAAGTCATCAGGCGATGTATACCAGAGGAAGAGATGCACCAGGTTCTCACCCATTGCCACACCTTATCATGTGGTGGACACTTTGGGGCATCAAGAACAGCGGCAAAGGTATTGCAATGCGGATTCTATTGGCCAACACTCTTTAAGGATGCCCATACCTTTGTGCAGAGATGTGATAATTGTCAGAGAACAGGGAACATCTCAAGACGAAACGAAATGCCTTCGCAAGGGATATTGGAAGTAGAACTATTCGATGTGTGGGGAATCGATTTCATGGGGCCATTCCCGCCATCCTTTGGAAATCAATATATCCTTCTGGCAGTTGACTATGTGTCCAAATGGGTAGAAGCAGTGGCCACCAAAGAAAACGACAGTAAGACTGTTCAAAAATTCCTCCAAAAGAATATTTTCACAAGGTTCGGCACCCCAAGAGCTCTCATCAGTGACGAAGGGAGCCATTTCTGTAATAGACAGCTGAATTCATTGCTTTCCCGATATGGAGTTTACCACCGCACTACAACTGCTTACCACCCTCAAGCTAATGGGCAAGCGGAAGTATCAAATAGAGAAGTAAAGAGCATATTGGAAAAGACGGTGAACGGCTCAAGGAAAGACTGGTCTATCAAATTGGATGACGACGCTGGCGTCTGACAACATTCAAAACACCAATTGGTATGTCACCTTATAAATTAGTCTTTGGTAAAGCATGTCATTTGCCAGTAGAGTTGGAACACAGAGCATACTGGGCAATGAAGAAGTTAAACATGGATACCACGGCAGCAGGACAGAGGAGGCTACTACAGCTAAGCGAATTAGATGAATTCCGACACAATGCCTATGAGAATGCAAAGATCTACAAGGAACGAACGAAAGCATGACACGATAAGAATTTGATACCAAAAGACTTTCAAGAAGGACAACAAGTGCTGTTATTTAACTCAAGGTTGAGATTGTTTCCAGGCAAGTTAAAATCACGTTGGACAGGACCATACACGGTGGTAAGAGTATTCCCATATGGAGCGATTGAAATAAAAGGGAGAGGAGTCGCTTCAAGGTAAACGGACAGAGGTTAAAACCCTACCTGATCAATGAAATGGAATACATGAACTTGGTAACTTCTCATACCTTAAAATAATAAGGAACTTGCGTCCGGCTAAAAGACGTTAAAGACAGCGCTTGTTGGGAGGCAACCCAATGTTTTTAATTATGTTATTTCAATTTCTGTTTTTATTTTATTTTATTTCGTCTTGATCAGTCTCACGGTCTTGGGTTCTTGTGTCTATGTTGTGTTGACAGGTGAAAGCCAAGGATGTGGAAGGCGAAAAATGAAGAGAAGCCAAGGATACCCAGAAAAATCGCCATAGCGCCGCGGCTCCCCAACGCAGGGCCGCGGCGCCAAATGATCAGAAGACGCCCAGAAGTTTGGGCGCCGCGGCGCCCATTTGCAGGGCCGCGGCGCCACAACGGAAAATATGAATTCTGCAAGACACCCTGAGCCGAAGGCCCTATCGCCAAATCAAAACACCAAGAATGCTCCTCCCCTCACGGAATTCAAAGTACTATCCACCGCCACCACCACCATTTTAACCAAAGTTTGTAAGTGTCTTATTTCTTTTACTGTCTTTGAGTCTACACACATTGGGGACAATGTGTGATTTAAGTTTGGGGGTATTTTATTTGTGTGTCATGTTATGTTTTATTTAAGTCTTTTCGATTGTTTTATGTTTATTTTGAGTCACCAAATTTTTTTTTTTTTTGAGTCATAATTGCCTGTCAAAGATCATGTATGCTGTAGTTGCTAGAAACACCTAGTGAAGTAAGGTGGAATAATGTAAAGGAATTGAAGCAACTATCTAAACACCTAAGTTAGATATGCCAAAAACTCATAACTGCCTATTGGAGTTTCTTGCTTGAGTTATGCATGCTAAATGATAAATGCTTATGTGTTATGATTGCTTGCTATTTGAGGCGAAATAGTTAGGATATGCATGTTAGGGAGATGACTCAGGCATTTCTTTGATAGCCAATTCTTACCATTCTTTTTCTATTCCGTACTTTAAAAATATCCCTAGTCAGCCCCATTGAGCCAAAAATTGAAACTTCTTCTTTGACACCCTATATTCCCACAAATTGTGTCATAAGTGAAAATATGAAATAGTGGAATACATTGTGTTAAAAAGGAGACAAAAAGAGTGAATAAGTCTGTTGCACCCCAATACAAAAGTAATAAGAAATAGGCAAAAGCCTAAGTTTGGGGGTGCTTGCCATTATTATATACTTCACTCTCCCAAAACAAAAGAGGGGAAAGATAGAATCAAAATGAAGAAAAGAACAAAAAGAAAAGGGAAATATTGAAAAGCTAAAGAGCTTATGGTACACGAAATGAGCCTAAATTGCCTATTTTTACCTACCTATACCTAAGCCTACATTACAACCCTTAAAGTCCTGAAGATCTCTTTTATGCATATCCAAAATTAGTGGAGAATAGCAAGTAAGCATGTCATAGGAATTCTTGAATTTACATGCATAATTTAGTATATTGACTTCCATCAAAGCATGATAAGTATGAGTTTGCGAAATATCTAGCTTAATGTGCTGAAATTTCATGCTATATGTTCCTGCATATTATTCTGCTAACCTTCATGTTTTTCTAGTTAACACTTATGCAGCAAAAGTGATCAATGACAGTGAGTCTTTTATTTTTCTCGTTCTTTGAGTCTTTTATTTTATTTCTTTCTATCTTTGCTCGAGGGCGAGCAAAGGTTAAGTTTGGGGGTATTTGATCGGTGTATTTTATATACACCTTTTGAGTCAGTTTTAGTTAGTCTTTTATCCCATTTTGCACATATAAGTGTCGTATTAGGATAGTTTTTCTTTCTTTTGAGTCAAAGTGGTTAAAATGGCCAAATGGCGGAAAATGAGCAAAAAGAGGGCAAAAGAGGAGATGCCAGAGCTGGAAACAGAGAAAGTGGCGAACGAGGGTAAAATCGGACCAGCCGCGCCTCGCAGACAAAGCGGGCGCGGCGCCCACTATTGAGAGGCTGCGAAGACTTCGTCGCGGTGCCTCGAGCAGCGAATCAGGCGCGGCGCCTAAACATCCAGAGCTACGAAGACTGTGCGGCGCGCTCGCATGCCAGATATCGTGGCCGCGGCGCCAAAACACCCGACGGAGTGCGAACTTCCAGGCCAGCGCGCCCGTCACATGGCGCGGCGCCACGCGGAAAAATTAGGTCTTTTGACGAAGTGCAGGCGAACGAAGGAAAAGAGGGATGCGGTTTGCAGCCTATAAAAGGAGAACCCTAGGCAGTTTTTGAGGGTTCCCCTTCTTGCACAACACAAGACTTTTGCTTGCATATTGGATCCCATTAGTTTAGTAATTTCTTTTCCCTTTCTTGTTCTTTATTTCAGTTTTGTATGATGAACTTTGAATTAGTTCTTGTCATGTCTATGGCTAGGAACTAATTCTCTTATAGGGCTTTCCATGTTGAATTGCTAGAAACTTATGTTATAAATTAATGCATGCTTATGGTTATTTTTCTTATTGTGAGATCTATCTAATAATTGAGTTGAATTCTTGGTAATTAATTGACAACTAATTATCACTATATGATTTCTAATCAGATTCCGAAAGGGGAGGATTGTGAATATGCTATAAGTTGGGTAGACATTCTTGGATTGGGGATGAAAATACCTCAATTATTTATGTAGCGTTGATGAGAGGCTTAACAACCCTAATTTTGCGCATTGTGCGTGACGGTCAACTAGGTTTTTGTTCTTAATCCTCCTATAAAGTTATCCTTATCACCGAAAGGTAGGTAAGGTGCGATACTGGGGTTGAGTGTTTATATAACCCTAACGGGAGTATAAAACTATTTCGTAAATCTGCTTTCTCCAAAAGAAGAATACCATAAGTTAATGCATTAGTAAGTAGCATAAGCGGATAGTAAGGATACATGGAAGCCCTATTCTCATCACCACTGAAGTAAACCTTTATATTTAAATAGCTCTTATAATTTGTAGTTATAAACAACAATTCGAAATATCAATTTACCAAATAGATACAAAAAAATAGATAGTTGGTACTTGAACCCTAATCCTAGAGGACGATATTCGGTCTTATCAAGACTATACTACTTGTCACGATAACGTGCACTTGCGTTTAAAATGTGTGCATCTTACCGCGCATCAGCATAACACTTAACATGTAACCATCTTATCACACATACTAATCTTTAGAGGGTTAAGGATATACCTGTAACTATTGCTTCACTTTCCCTTTGTCGTTCTAATCATGATCCTGCCCTGCACGGCGCATAGCAAAGGAAGGCGATGAACCAACCACTGATACCGAAGGCTGAGTCTCTACATCCGCGCTACCTCTGGTCGGACAATTTCTCGTAAAATGGCCCTGCTGGCCGCATGTAAAACAAACTCCCAAACTAGCATAACACTCCCCATAATGGAGTCTACCACAACGGCCACAACGAGGTAGGGGTGGTCCCATCTGACTAACATCCCTGTTCCCCCGAAAACCTGAAATCTTGGAGCCCTGACCTGTTCCTGAATCTCCCGAACGTCCTGAAGACTGTGGTGGAGCACTCCGTTCTGGCTGAGGTATATATCCAGTCTGCTGCTGAGGCTGCCTGCCTCAAAAGTCACCAAAGTACCCTGCTGTCTTAGCCCTCTTCTGCTGATCTTGGTTATTCCGTCGACCTCTACGTTCCTCAGTCTGCTGCGCATAAGCCTGGATGCGGGCAATGTCCATGCCCGGCTGAAGAGCTACTCTTGTGCACCCCTCTGCTAAATAATCATCGAGCCCTGTGACATAACGGTGCACTCTATCCTCCATGCCTGCCACTAAAGCGGGGACATACCGAGCCAACGAGTCAAACTCTACATTGTACTCCCGAACCGTCCGCCCATTCTGCCTCAACATCAAAAATCTATCTGCCCGAGCTCTCCTCACCTGCGAAGGCAAGAAGTGTGCAAGCAATGTCTCTGAGAACTCGTCCCAACCAGCTGGAGGTGCATGCTCCCCCCGGGACAGTTCCCATGAATCAAACTGATCATTGCAGATCACGCGATCGATGTGAACCCAAAACTACCGACTCTGTCTCCGAGGCCTTGATCACTCTCATGATCCGCTGCAACTGTCGGATAAACTCCTGAGGATCATCCTCAGTCCTCGACCCATAGAACTCTGATGGGTTGCAACTCAAAAAGTCCCGAAGTCTCGCTATCGGATGGGGTGAACTATGGGTACAACCGAACCGGCCTCGCTCGTCCCTCCCGCCGCCACGATCTGGATAATAAGCGGGCCATCTCTTGTAACCCATATCCTGCTCCAGCCAGTGTAATCGAGGCTCAGTGCAGTGGTCTCGGCAGCCCACCGCTTTGCTCACGAACTCTGTTGGGGCTGGCGACATCGTGGAACTCGCTGTCCGAAACATCCCCTCAGGTAAAGACTGGGCATGCGCCCTCGTAACCCTGTGCGTACTACTAGCAGCTCCCTCAGCTCCCTTGCCCTTCTGAGCTCTGGTTGCCTTGCGTAGCGGCATAACTGGTACATAAGAATACTTCAGAGGGAGCCCAACTTATAACACAACTCTAAGGCACGATCTCAGAGTGAGAAGAATGGAAACCAATCCTAAATATCCTGCAGCCTCCTGATTATAGGTGTGGTGCACAACACGCCGATAATCAAGACTCTACTAGATACGGTCTGTAGATACTTTCCGAGGATTAACTGCTCTGATACCACTTTTGTCACGACCCGGCCTCGGGCCCGCGACTGGTGCCTTACCCCGGGCACCCTAGTGATAAAACATCAGAGAAAATCAGCGGAAATAAAACTCAAAGATATGAACAATAGGAAATAAGAAACAGGCTAACCAAAACGGTCACCCTTCTACATATATATACAACCGAACAGTTACATCCTTTACAACCCTTTGCCCACAATAGTACTACAGACCTCTAAGAGTTTTTATAACAACTATGATGGGACAGGGCCCCGCCATACCCCTGAATGTACAAGAACCTACAATCTCAGGGACACATACCAAAAGATAAGCCTACGGAGAAACGGAGCTTCCCAAAACGCAAAACTGTGATCCTATGAGCGAGGATCAGCAACCGGTGTACCTCTACCTGCGGCATGAACGCAGCCCCCCGAAGGAGGTCGAAGACAATTGCAGTATGTGAAACTGAAAATACTGTAAATGAAATCATAACAGTCTATATAAAATAGGAGACATATGTGATAACCAATAACCAAACACGCCACATTGTGGGGCGGAATTTTACATGTCTTGATTAAGCGTGTAATCCCCTATTGTTAACTACTTGTTGAGCCTTAAATGTGGCGTGTTTGGTTATTGAATTCGGCTTTGAAAAAGGTGGCAAAGTATGTAGAAACAAAGGAAGTGCTGTCCGATTTTCCGTAGAATTTAGTGACTTTGCACATGGAATATTCTACGTTTGAAGTAAGAAGTTAATAGACGTACTATGGTCATTATAGGTTGACATACTACGTACGGCGTATTGGACTTGGCAAGTGGATTGAGCCGAAGAGGTATGTGAAACTTTCTTATCTCTTGAGCATGAATAAGTTGTAATTGTATAGTACGGTAGACGTACGAGGTTTTGACGAATCTAGTCCATTTGATATCCATGGTTTATTTTAAGAATGTTCAAGTTGGTTGAGTTAGGGAATTAACTCACTTGTTTTAAAAATAATAAGGATATCTTGGTTTTTAAAAGTTAAGAGACTTTAAGTATTTCGAAAGTATATGATACTTGTTTTGTTTGGAAAGTTTAAGTCTCTTGGTTATAAAGAAGAATGTAAGTTTCTAAAGTATAAAGCTAGTATAACGGTTTTATGAGAAGTTGGTTATAATAGCTTTATGAAAAGTTAAAAAGAGTGGTTTACTCTAAGTAATATAAGTATGATAAATGACTTGATAATGAAAGACAAATTGATTTAAAGGCATCAATTGCTTAAGGTTTTAAAAGAAAGAAGTCACTTGATTTAGAAGCCTGAAAATGTATTTTCTAAAAGGTATTGTGACTTGTCTTAAAATGTAGTTATGACTTGATACTACGGTTATTAGTATCTTGGAAGTTTTATATGAAAAGGAGTCATTTTAAAAGAATAGAAGCACGTAGTACTTTGGGTTAAATTCCCGGATTTTATAATGACATGTTAGTGCCTTAAGTAAACTAAAATGAGAGTGTATATGAATAAGACTAATAAGAAGTTAGAGGGATTTCTTAACTTGCTTATTTATTGTATGATAAGCCGGTAGTGCTTATGTTATGTATGATAAGCCGGTAGGGCTTATGTTATGTATAATGGCCGGTTGAGCTAGGGTAAGAGTATAAATGAGGGGTAAACCCCCAAGACGTTATACCACCTTCTCCAGGGTAAAAGTATAAATGAGGGGTAAACCCCCAAGACGTTATACCACCTGCTTCAGGGTAAGAGTATAAATGAGGGGTAAACCCCCAAGACGTTATACCACTTGTTCCGTGGATTTGCTACCCATGATGCGAGGAATACCTCATGCTAGTCCTTATGGGCTTATGCAGGTGAAATAGTCCCACGTGCGTAGTGACTATGCGAGGAATACCTCATGCGGGTCCACAGGACCCATGCGGGTAAAATAGTCCCAAGAGTAGGATTGCTTATTGATACTACGGGCGAGGGACCCTGTTTTGATCATGAGCCTCCTATTTTTATACAGTAAAGTATATACTTGTTTACTCTCATTGTTAGTAAGGCCACGATTATCTTGTTGTTTGAGTTATCATACGTGTCTCCAGCTTTATTTTAGACTTATGATTTCACTACAGTACTTTCAGTTTCACATATTTGGTACATGTTGTACTGACCTCCTTCGGGGGGCTGCGTTCATGCCGCAGGTAGAGTATACAGGTTGTTGATCCTCACTCTTAGGATCACTGTTCAGCTGTTGGGAATCTCCATTACTCCGGAGGCCTATCCCTGGTATGGTTGGTAGTTGTATATTCAGGGGTATGGCGGGGCCCTGTCCCGTCACAGTTGTTATTCTTAGACGTCTGTAGTCACATTTGTGGATTGGTTTGTAAAGGAAAAAAATGTACTATTTTATTTGTATAGTTTACGGAAGGTGGCCTTATCGGCTAGCCTGTTGTTATTTTATGTTTAAGCATTTTATAAGTTGTGTATGTTCCGCTGCTATTCTGTTATACCCCGTATTTCCAGAGTATGTACGTGAGGGCGTACGTACAAAAGTTTAAGCCTTAAGTTAGACAAGGGACGAAAATTGTGCACAACCCCCGAAAAGAATTGTTTTCCGACGAAAAGTTTTCCAAACCTTGCGAAGGGAAAATTACGGTTGCGACATTTATAATTTTTACGGATTTTTCTGAGAGATGAAATATTTTGGACCAACGAGAGGGCGACATGTGTCACCCTCAAGTTGGCAGAATTGTGGAGGATTTCATGGCACGTTTTTGTCATGAAAAGGGGCTTAAACATTGGTCAAGGTTAGGTAGGATATTTTGTGATATTTTTGGAGTAGATGGATAAGGTACACATGTGCAAATCTACACCCTCCACTTGCCCTCCACTTGCCCTCCACTTGCCTTAATCTTGGCCCTTGAAAGTCCTATAAATACCCCCCTAAGTTGCAAAGAATTCTTCATCCACAAATATTTTCCAAGTCTTGAAAATTCCCTTCTCCCCTAGTGAGCTTTCGTCCAAGCCTCACTCTCCCCCCCTCTTGAGTGAGCTAGCCGAAACATCCCCCCCCCCCCCCTTGGTAGAAAATACTCTCCAAGTATTGTTACTATTCCAAAATACCTTAGCCTTATACCATTGTAGTATTCCAAAGTTACCTCTATACGTAGAGCCCGGAAATACTACCTTATATCCATTAGTCACTAAACGAAACCCTAGAAGAAACTTCATAGTTGGTTGAAGTAGTAAGTAGAAGTTGTGTAGAAACTTCTAAGGGTTTCTTGGAGCGGATTGGAGCG
This sequence comes from Przewalskia tangutica, assembly GCA_029844215.1. Classification (NCBI taxonomy): domain Eukaryota; kingdom Viridiplantae; phylum Streptophyta; class Magnoliopsida; order Solanales; family Solanaceae; genus Przewalskia; species Przewalskia tangutica. The sequence continues at coordinate 75,584,164 of CM056725.1, forward strand.
CATGACAGAGCTAAACCTTGCTCAGGATCGACTTATATCTTGGATAATTTTGGGCTTATCGAGGTAAATAATCCTATCCTTCTATTGTAATTGGAGATTACATACTGTAGTAGTATAGAAATAAGTATAAGATTCATAGAAGGATATTAAAGAATAGAATTGAACTGAAATCACATCAGAAGGAAATAAATGAAGAATTGTACTTACATGGACTGTATTCTGATGAGACTTGAGTAGTTTGACTGGTAGGGAAATCGCCCAATTTTCCGTAGAATTAAGAACCTTACGCTTAGAATATCCTCGCAGTAGTCTAGACGTTGATAGACGTATTTGACTATTATAGGTTGATACTCTGCGCGCGACATACTCGACTTGGCAGGTGGATTTCGCCGAGAAGGTATGTGATTCTTCCTATCCTCTTGAGCATGATATTTTAAAATATATATATATAGTACGGTAGACATACGTGTGTTAACTGAACATGGTTTTACTTGACGTATTTTAACTTGAGTCTAAATAATAAATAATCTTGAAGTATTTCAAAAGAATTATGAATCATTTTTGAAAGAAGAGTAATACTTGGTTTTTAAACAAAAAGCTTAAGAGTTATACTAGCTTTATGGGAAGTTAGGTATAACGACTTAAGAAAGATAAAAGGAACGGTTTACTTATGTGTTATGAAAGACTTGTATTGATTTCTGGAAAGTATAGTAAGATGGTTTGATGAGTAGACATATTATGATGCTATGTGTGTTAGTGTCTTGTAAACGTTTGTATAAAGAGGTTATTCTTATTGTGCTTATGTTGTTTAACGATAAGCCTTTATGTTAATATTATACCACTCACCTCTTTACATGATATACCGGGGGTTAAGCTGCCCCCCGATGCGAGGGATGCCTCATGCGGGTCCAGGGGACCTATGCGGAGCTACGAGTTCCGGTGTTAGTGCGGGGAATACCTCACGCGGCCTACGCCATGACCTCGATGCGGAAATGCCTCATGCTCGCCTATGTGGCCTATGCGGACTACGGGAGTCCAGGATTAGGCATTCATAATTATAATATCGGCGATTGTCCTTGCTTCGATCATTCGCACCTAGAAAAGACACATAGATTTACCTATTATTGCTCTTGTTTGTGATGTGGCACTATGTGCGATTACATCGTTGTTTCGCATATATTTGTAAAATTTGTTTTAAAATGATATGATTTCATTAAAGTACTTTACGCTTCACATACTTGGTACTGTTATCGACCTCCTGAGGCCGCGTCACGCCGCAGGTGGAAAGCAGGTGCTAGATCCGCATCCTTAGGATCTTTACTTTGGTGTCAGGAGCTCCATCTTCTCCGGAGGCTCGACTTTTGGGTATGATCTCCCTGTTGTTGTAGATAGTTTTGTACATTCAGGGTATGGCGGGGCCCTGTCCCGCCATAGTTGTTTACCTTCTTAGAGGTCTGTAGTCCTATTGTACAGTTGGGATGTAACTGCCAGACTTGTTTATATATATATGCCGAAAGGCGACTTTTTCTCAGATAAACTGTGTCTCATTTCACATTTGTTTCATGTCTTGTTTTTATATTCCGCTGATTTCTCTGATGTATGACTACTTGGGTGCCCGGGTAAGGCACCAGTCACGGGCCCCGGAACGGGTCGTGACAAAAGTGGTATCGAGCGATTAATCCTGGAAAGTGTCTACAGATCAGATCTAGTAGATTCTGATTATCGGTGTTGTGCACCACACCAATAATCGTGAGGCTATAGGATATTTAGGATTGGTTTCCATTCTTCTCACCGAGATCGTGCCTTAGAGTCGTGTTATAAGTGGACCTCTAACGTATTCCTTTCAGACGCTATGCCTCCGCGCAGTGCAACCCGCCCGTAAGGCGGCAAAGCGGAGGCTGCTAGTAGGACACAGAGGCCACGAGGCACGCACCAGCCTATACCCGAGGCGATACCTCGACGGCGAGTTCCACGACGCCGCCCCAAAGAGGTTTAGAGCGCAGCCGGCCGACGAGACCACAAGACTGCACCTCCAGCCACACCGGAGCAGATGAGACGGGTTCTGAGAGATGGCGCCATCGCCGTGATCGTGGGCAGACGGAGATAGGCCGACGCAGCAGCCTGGCCCAATTCAGCATTCGTAGTTCACCCGAGATCGGATAGTTTGAGGCTGCGAGATTTTCTGAGTTGTAGCCCGCCAGAGTTCTACGGGTCGAGGCCTGAGGATGATCCGCATGAGTTCATCCGTCAGTTGAAGAGGATCATGCGAGTGCTCAAGGCTTCGGAGACCGAGTCCGTGATCTTCGCCAGACGGCCGCGTGATACCGTAGTCGATCGTTTGATTCGCGAGCTATCCCGGGAGAGCATGCACTTCCAACAAGATGGGATGAGTTCTCGAGGCTTTTCTCGCCACTTACCTCCGCAGATGAGGCACGGGCCGACAAGTTTTGATCTTTGAGACAGAGAGGGCGCAGCTAGGAGTACAACGTTGAGTTCGATTCGTTGTCGGTATGTCCCGCATTAGTAGCGGATATGGAGGACCGAGTGCACCGCCACGCCACCGCTAGACGATTATTTGGCGTAGTCTTACTCGTGTAGCTCTGCGATCGGGCATGGACATTGCCCGCATTCGTGCTCATGCACTTGACGCGGCGAGCGTAGAGGCCGACGTTGGATGATATCGCGAGAAGAGAGGCTAGACGCAGGTCTTTTGGTAGCTCTCGGGTGGGCGGCCTCGAAGGCCTAGATTTGCACCACGGCCGGCTGAGCACTTCTACACCGCCTTCAGGCACCAGGCCCCGTGACTTGGACGTCGAGTAGCAGAGTGCTAACCGACGGACCACCTCCTCGGTGGCCGATGCAGAGATCCCATTACGGAATTATGGCATCGCTACGGAGTTTGTTTCACTTGCGGCGGCAGGTCACTTTGCGCGAACCGTCCACCAAGGCGTAGCAGGTAGGGTCGCCACGTGGTCTTTCGCCGGCCTTCATCTCCTACGATTACTCGCCCGAGGCGTGGTACTCGTGGGCCAGGTCGCGCAGAGGTCGTGGCGCGGTCCCGCCTAGCGGTCCTCGAATCGCATTTATGCCTTGTCCACCCGGGCAGACCGCGAGGCGTCGCGGATGTCGCCGCTGTGTACCTTATCGCTTTCTTGTTGTGGCGTGTATGCCTTGATAGATCCGGTTCTACTGGCCCCATATATCCCCTTATTGCTAGTAGGATAGGGATGAGCCCGAGTCCATGGACCCTTTCGAGGTAGCTACGCCATGGTGATTCGGTGGTAGCTCGGCGGGTATATGAAGCTTGCCCGATGACTTTATGCGATGCCGGACTCAGCCGACTTGATAGAGTTGGACATGACTGATTTCGATGTGATCATGGGTATGGATTGGTTAGCTTCTTGCTACGCCAATGTAGATTGCAGGGAGAGAGTGGTACGGTTCCAGTTTCCTGGGGAGCCGGTTATTGAGTGGGAGGGGAACACTGTGTCGCCGTGGGTAGGTTTATTTCCTACCTCGAGGCCGGGAAGATGGTGCGAAGGGTATATCTACCATCTCATTCGGTATTCGACATCGAGGTCGCACGAGATCTTCGATTCGAGAGTCGAGAGTTCCCCGATGTGTTTCGGATGACCTCGGGTATCCCTCCCGAGAGGAGATAGAGTTTTGTATCGATGTCTTGCGGACACTCGGCTATTTCCATTCCGCCATACGTAATGGCACCCGCCGAGTTGAGAGAGTTGAGGACCACCGAGAGATTTCTTTGGAGAAGCGGCTTCATCGAGCCTAGTGTTTCTCCCGGGAGCGTCGGTATTGTTCGTGAAGAAGGACGGACGCTGCGCATGTGTGTTGATTACTGAGCTGAACAAGGTGACCATTAAGAATGATACCCCTTCCCGTGATTGATGATTTGTTCGACCAGCAGGCGCGAGATGTTTCTCCAAGATTGATCTGCGATCGGGCTATCATCAGTGCGAGTCGAGGCGGATATCCCTAGATCGCATTCCGGACCGACGCACTATGAGTTCGTGGTCATGTCTTTCGGTTTGACAATGCTCGTGGTATTTATGGATTTGATGAACCGAGTGTTCGCCATTTTTGGATACGTTGTAATAGTATTCATTGATGACATCTTGGTTTATTCTCGCCAGAGCGGAGTACGCGAGCATTCGGCGATGGCCTTTGAGAGTTCTCCAGACCAACGATTATACGCCAAGTTTTCCAAATGTGAGTTTTGGTTAACTTCGTGGCTTTTCTTGGGCACATTGTGGGCCGATGGTATTCAGTGGATACGCCAAGATCGAGGCGCGGACTTGGCCTGCACCTACTACTCCGATTGAGGTGCGCAATTTTCTCGGGCCTCGCAGTTATTATCGGTTCGTGGAGAAGTTTGCTTCTATCTCTCGCACCATTGACTAGGGCCGACTCGTGGCGCGGCTAAGTTTCGATGGTGATGCTTGTGGAGCGTGGTTTCCGATCTTGGAGACCGACGACCTCCCCGCTTCTTACTCTTCCGCAGGTCCGGATGGCTATGTCGTATTGTGATGAGTCGCATCGGGCTTGGATGTGTGTTGATGCAGCAGGCAAGGTTATAGCATACGCGTCCCGACACTAAGAAGCATGAGAGGAACTACCCCACCCATGATTGGAGTCGCGGTGATTCACGCCAAGATCCGAGGCACTATTTGTATGGGTTCATGTGGATATTTATACGCACCACAAGAGCCTCCGATATCTTCACCGGAGGAGCCGAACTTACGGCGAGACGGTGGTTAGAGCCGCCGAGGATTACGATGTCGACATTCTGTACCACCCGGGGAAGGCCAATGTTGTGGCAGATGCCCTTAGTCGTATGTCGATGGGGAGTCTATCAGATGTACAGCCAGAGAGGAGGGGCATGGTCCGCGAGTTACATCAGCTAGCGAGCCTCGGGGTCCGATTGATCGATTCTGATAGCAGTGGGGTTCGAGTTCGAGAGGTTGCCGAGTCTTCCATCGTCGAGGAGGTGAAGAGGCAACAGTTTGAGGATCCTGTTTGACGGTATCGTGTACGACTCTTCGCGTGAGGAAGGGTCCTTTGAGGTAGCACCGATGGGTGCTAAGGTTCGAGGCGAGTTGTGTGTTCCAGATATTGCAGGACTTCGGCAGCAGGTCTAGGGGAAGCACACAGCGCGCGTTACTCTATCCATCCGGGGTCGACCAAGATGTACCACGACCTCAGATCTGTGTATTGGTGGGATGGCTTGAAGAGGGACGTTGCAGAGTTTGTGGCTCAGTGCCCGTGTTGTCAGCAGGTGAAGGTAGAGCACCAGAGGCCTGGTGGTTTGTTGCAGACGATAGAGATCCCGACCTGGAAGTGGGAGGTGATCAACATGGACTTTATCACAGGATTACCTCGCACTCAGAGGAAGCATGATTCTATCTGGGTTATCGTCGACAGGCTGACGAAATCAGCCCACTTTCTTCCCGTCAGGACGACTTTTTCGGCTGAGGATTATGCCAGACTTTACATCCGAGAGATCGTCAGACTGCATGGGGTCCCTATTTCTATCATATCAGACAGAGGAGCCCAGTTTACGGCTAACTTCTGGAGGTCCTTCCAGAAGGGATTAGGGACGCAGGTGAGCCTGAGTACTGCATTCCATCCTCAGACAGACGGACAGGCAGAGCGCACTATCCAGACTCTTGAGGATATGCTGCGAGCCTGTGTTATTGACTTCAGGGGTAGCTGGGAGGATCATTTGCCTCTAGTTGAGTCATGTATAATAATAGCTACCACTCCGATTCGATGGCGCCTTATGAGGCCTTGTATGGAAGGAAGTGCGATCGCCGATAGGCTGGTTTGATGTAGCGAGGTTCGATTAGTGGGACCAGACAGTTCGAAGCGATGGATAAGGTGAATCTTATCCGAGCGCCATCGATACCGTGAGTCGGCAGTCGTATGCAGATCATCGTCGTCGGCATCTGGAGTTTGAGGTTGATGATTGGGTTTTCCTGAAGGTGTCACCATGAAGGGTGTGATGAGATTCGGGAAGAAAGGGAAACTCAGCCCAAGGTACATTGGGCCATGCTCGATTGTCCGCAGGTAGGCGCGTTTATGAGTTGGATCTGCCGTCCGATCTTGAGGCAGTGCATCCGGTTTTTCATGTTTCTATGCTGAGGAGATGTATCGGGGATCCATCTAGGGTGCACCCGATTGACGATGTCCAGTGGCCAGGGGTTATCGTATGAGAGATTCCCATAGCGATAATCGATCGTCGAAGAAGCGTCTGCGGACGGACGTGGCTTCCACAAAGTCTTGTGGCGGAATGAGCTCGAGGAGAGATGACGTGGGAAGCTGAGGAGGACATGAGGCAGAGGTATCCTCACCTATTCCCCACACCTCCAGGTAACTCACTTTCCTACTTGTAAATTTTCATTGACATATTTGCTTAAGTGTTGTATTGTGGCCATGTGTGGCATTTGCAAACTGTTTAAGTTATGAGGAACTTTATCATTATATGTCTTGGGAAGGAACATTCGGGACGAATGTTTCTAAGGAGAGGAGAATGTTATACCCCGTATTTCCAGAGTATGTACGTGAGGGCGTACATACAAAAGTTTAAGCCTTAAGTTAGGCAAGGGACGAAAATTGTGCACAACCCCCGAAAAGAATTGTTTTCCGACGAAAAGTTTTCCAAACCTTGCGAAGGGAAAATTACGGTTGCGACATTTATAATTTTTACGGATTTTTCCGAGAGATGAAATATTTTGGACCAACGAGAGGGCGACATGTGTCACCCTCAAGTTGGCGGAATTGTGGACGATTTCATGGCACGTTTTTGTCATGAAAAAGGGCTTAAACATTGGTCAAGGTTAGGTAGGATATTTTGTGATATTTTTGGAGTAGATGGATAAGGTACACATGTGCAAATCTACACCCTCCACTTGCCCTCCACTTGCCTTAATCTTGGCCCTTGAAAGTCCTATAAATACCCCCCTAAGTTGCAAAGAATTCTTCATCCATAAATATTTTCCAAGTCTTGAAAATTCCCTTCTCCCTTAGTGAGCTTTCGTCCAAGCCTCACTCTCCCTCTTGAGTGAGCTAGCGAAACATCCCCTTGGTAGAAAATACTCTCCAAGTATTGTTACTATTCCAAAATACCTTAGCCTTATACCATTGTAGTATTCCAAAGTTACCTCTATACGTAGATCCCGGAAATACTACCTTATATCCATTAGTCACTAAACGAAACCCTAGAAGAAACTTCATAGTTGGTTGAAGTAGTAAGTAGAAGTTGTGTAGAAACTTCTAAGGGTTTCTTGGAGCGGATTGAGCGCATGACAGAGCTAAACCTTGCTCAGGATCGACTTATATCTTGGATAATTTTGGGCTTATCGAGGTAAATAATCCTATCCTTCTATTGTAATTGGAGATTACATACTGTAGTAGTATAGAAATAAGTATAAGATTCATAGAAGGATATTAAAGAATAGAATTGAACTGAAATCACATCAGAAGGAAATAAATGAAGAATTGAACTGTACTTACATAGGACTGTATTTACAGTAGACTTGAGTAGTTTGACGGGTAGGGAAATGCTGCCCAATTTTCCGTAGAATTAAGAACCTTCTGCTTAGAATATCCTGCAGAGTAGTCTAGACGTTGATAGACGTATTTGACTATTATAGGTTGATACTCTGCGCGCGACATACTCGACTTGGCAGGTGGATTTCGCCGAGAAGGTATGTGATTCTTCCTATCCCCTTGAGCATGATATTTTAAAATATATATATAGTACGGTAGACGTACGTGTGTTAACTGAACATGGTTTTACTTGACGTCTTTTGACTTGAGTCTAAATAATAAAGAATCTTGAAGTATTTCAAAAGAATTATGAATCATTTTTGAAAGAAGAGTAATACTTGGTTTTTAAACAAAAAGCTTAAGAGTTATACTAGCTTTATGGGAAGTTAGGTATAACGACTTAAGAAAGATAAAAGGAACGGTTTACTTATGTGTTATGAAAGACTTGTATTGATTTCTGGAAAGTATAGTAAGATGGTTTGATGAGTAGACATATTATGATGCTATGTGTGTTAGTGTCTTGTAAACGTTTGTATAAAGAGGTTATTCTTATTGTGCTTATGTTGTTTAACGATAAGCCGTTATGTTAGTATTATACCACTCACCTCTTGACATGATATACCGGGGTTGCGCCCCGACGCGAGGATGCCTCACGCGGGTCCAGGACCTATGCGAGCTACGAGTTCCGTGTTAGTGTGCGGGGAATACCTCACGCGGTCTATGTGGCACGCGACTACGAGTCGGGGCGATGCCGGTGAGTAGCTACCCTCGATGCGGGAATGCCTCACGCGGGCCTAGGTGGCTATGCGACTACGGAGTCCGTGATTAGGCATGCATAATGATACTATGGGCGATTGGCCTTGCTTCGATCATTCGCACCTAGAAAAGACCTGCATAGCTTACCTATTATTGCTCTTGTTTGTGATGTGGCACTATGCGATTACATTAGTTGTTTCGCATATATTTGTAAAATTGGTTTTAAAATGATATGATTTCATTAAAGTACTTTACGATTTCACATACTTGGTACTTGTATCGACCTCCTTCGGGGCTGCTCATGCCGCAGGTGAAAGCAGTGCTAGATCCGCATCCTAGGATCTTTACTTTGGTGTCGTGAGCTCCATCTTCCTGAGGCTCGACTTTTGGGTATGATCTCCCGTTGTTGTAGATAGTTTTGTACATTCAGGTATGGCGGGCCCCGTCCCGCCATAGTTGTTTACCTTCTGAGGTCTGTAGTCTATTGTATCGTTGGGATGTAAATCGCGCGACTTGTTTATATATATGCCGAAAGGCGACTTTTTCTCAGATAAACTGTGTCTCATTTCACATTTGTTTCATGTCTTGTTTTTATATTCCGCTGATTTCTCTGATGTATGACTACTTGGGTGTCCGGGTAAGGCACCAGTCACGGGCCCCGGAACGGGTCGTGACATATTCTCTGATGTATACCGAAAGGGGTGCCCAGGTAGGGCACCAGTCGCGGGCTCGGGGTCGGGTCGTGACAACATTTTCATTTATTAACGCTGCAATGGCTTGTTCGTTATTTATTCTCATTCGCGCCGTAAATTAGCAAAAATCAACTCTACTCCAAAATATACAACTAACGACTCTTACCAACATCCCCGATAAGACTTGGTAAGATCTAGGATAACTTTATTCTTTTTAAAGACCAAGTACTCATTACTCACGAATGAGGTTTCACAACATTTTTACACAATTCAAGTCCTTAACATTTCATATCAAGTCACTTAACTCTAGAACCAAGTCAAGGACACAAAAAGGAAATCCAACTCCTTTAACACACGTGCGTCTACCGCACTATATATTTCACAAATAATCATGCTCAAGAGAATAGGAAGAATCACATACCTCGCGACGATTATCAACAAGTAGCAAAAATGCCCCAAAGTACTATAACCTTGCTAGCCTTTTCCACCCTTCAAATAGAATATGCTACTCGTAGTACTTCACCCTATAATGGCCATAATATGTCTATTAGCTTCTAGCTTAACGTAGAATATTATAATTGTAAAGTCCCTTATTCTACGGAAATTTGGACAACACTTACTTTGTTTCTACACTTTACCACCTTTAGAAGGCTCGAATTCAATATCCAAACGCCACTTTTAAGGCCCAACAATCCAACAATACAAGGGGATTACACGCCTAACTTGGACGTGTAAAATTCTGCCCCACAATACAAAATAAACAATCCAATAAGTTTAAGGTGTTATCTTGGCTATAACATGTTCACATACCACCCTTATCCAATCCTTTCAAATCCAAATTGTATTTCTTACATGCAATATATCTAAGAGCAATATTGACAACTACAAGTCCTTTCTTCCACACATGCAACATAATTTACTAGCAAGAAGAGAAAAGATTGTTACCTTAGAGCTTACCCAAATTAGTCCAACAAATTTCACTTGCCTTCTTTCCACAATCACCTCCACAAACCTCCTACAATCTTGTCAACAAGTTTCCTTCTTGCCACTTTTTTGGATTTTCTCTAGGCCTTGGTTTCTTCTTGAATTTCTAGAGAGAATGGAGAGGGATTTTTAGAGAGAAGGAAGAGGAAAATTTTGTAGTGAGAAGAAGGTTTTTGGAAGAATGACCAAGTCTTCAAGACTTGGTCAAATAAATAGCATTTCCACTAACTCAGATGGGAGGGACACTTGTCACCCTCCCATGGCCTTTTTGTTATACCCCGTATTTCCAGAGTATGTACGTGAGGACGTACGTACAAAAGTTTAGGCCTTAAGTTAGGCTAGGAACGAAAATATTTGTGCACAACTACCAAAAAGAATTGTTTTCCGACGAAACGTTTTCCAAACTTTGCGAAGGGAAAATTACAGTTGTAACGTTGATTATTTTTGCGGATTTTTCCGAGAGATGAAATATTTTGGACCAACGGGAGGGTGACATGTGTCACCCTCAAAGTGGACGTTATTGTGGGCGGTTCTTGGACGATTTGAGGGTCAAGGAGTTGGTAGGATATTTGTGATATTTTGTGTGGTAGATGGATAAGGTACACTTGCCCAAATCCTCACCCTACACTTGCCCACCACTTGTCTTGATCTTGGCCCTTGGTTGTCCTATAAATACCCCCTTGGTTGAAGACTTCTTCATCCACAAAATGTTTTCTAAGTCTTGAAATCCTCCCCTTCATGTAGTTCTCGTCCAAGTCTTCCCTCCCCTTTGTGAGCCTTGGCCGAAACCCCTACCTTGAGAGTTGTTCTCGTAAATACACCCCCCCCCCCCTTGATAGAAAAGTATTCTCCAAGTATTGTTACTATTCCAAAATACCTTGGCCCAAATACCTTGTAGTATTCCAAGGTTACCCCTATACTAAAATCCCAGAAATACTATTATACTTCCCTTCAGTCACAAAAACGAAACCCTAAGGAAAATCTTCATAGCCGGTTGAAGTATTAAGAAGAAATTGCGTAGAACTTCTAAGGGTTGTTTGGAGCGGGCTGGAGCACCCAGAGTATGAGCTAAACGTTGCTCAGGATCGACATTTAACTTGGATAATTTTGGGCTTATCGAGGTAAATACTCTTGTCCTTATATTGTAATTGGAAATTACATACGGTAGTAGTATAGAAATGAATATATGATTCATAGAAGGATATTACAGAAGAGAATTGAACTGTAATAGAAGGATATTACAGAAAAGACTTGAACTGAAATCATATCAGAAGAATATTAAAGAAGAAGATTGAATCAGATTTACATGGGACTGTATTTCTGATGACTTGTGTAGTTTAACTGTAGGAAGTCTTGCCCGATTTTCCAGAGAAAGAGAACCCCCCGTGCTTAGAATATTCTACAAAGTAGTCTGGACGTTGATAGACTTGTATAACCGTTATAGGTTGAAGTACTGCGAGTAGCGTATTCTACTCGAAGGGTGGAAAATGCTAGCAGGATTACAGTACTTTGGAGCTATTTGCTAAGAGTCGATAAATCGTCGCGAGGTATGTGATTCTTCCTATCCTCTTGAGCATGATATTTTAAAAGAATATATATAGTACGGTAGACGTACGTGTGTTAACTGAACGTGGTTTTTTTACTGCGATGTCTTTTGACTTGAGTCTAATAATAAGAATCTTGAAGTATTTCAAAAGAATTAAGAACCGTTTTTGAAAGAAGAGTAATACTTGGTTTTAAAAGCTTAAGAGTTATACTAGCTTTATGGGAAGTTAGGTATAACGACTTAAGAGAGGTAAAAAGAATGGTTTACTGATTTTAGAAGTTAAGAGACTTGATCTTAAAAGATAAGAGACTTGACTTAATTATATTAATATGAATTTTGATAAAAAGTGTGAAACCTCATTCGTGAGTAATGAGTACTTGGTTTGTAAAAGGAATAATGTTTTACTGATTTTGGAAATCAGAATAAGTATCGAACAAACCACTGCAGCGTTAATAAAGGGAAATGTATTGACTAATTAAGTATTATTAAAACCAGTAGAAACCTCCATCCGCAGAAGCTAAGATGAGACAAAATGATATTACATTTTCCTAGATCATGGCTGCTTTAATAAGATTGTTATAAACAAGAATAACCTACTCACATATAAGGCATATGTTTCTCAAATTGTTTTAAAGGAGAATTATATCATCAAGTGATTAAAACTATGAACTACGAAATCTTTCGAAAATGAGAAACTTGAGCATTTGAAATTAGGCAAACTTGAACGTTTGGAAAATAATGTTGCTACTTGATTTTACAAAGGGAAGTGTTTTGGTTTACTTAAAAAGATAGTCACTCTATTTTTATACTACGGGTATTGTGTGACTTTTGTGAAAGAAACGGATCTTTTAAAGAGTTAATGTATGAAGTACTTTGGGGATAAAAACCCGAACTTGTTAACATAAAGTAGAAAGTACCTTGTGTGAATAACTTGATTGTGTTGGTTTGTGATAGCCTTGTAATACTTTCTTGTTGATTTGATAAGTAAACATGTTAGGATGCTACGTGTGTTAGTATCTTGTGATGTTTGTGTAAAAGGGTTTCCCTTGTTGTGCTTATGTTGTTTAACGATAAGCTGTTATGTTAGTATTATATCACTCACCTCTTGACATGATACCGGGGGTTAAGCTGCCCTCCGATGCGGGGTAATACTCAGGCAGTCTGTGTGACTATGATTCGAGGATACCTCATGCGGGTCCAGGGGACCTATGCGGAGCTACGAGTTCCGAGTTAGTGTCGGCCTTTGTGGTCATGCGGTCTATGTGGCCGCGCGATCGCGAGTCCGTGACGCCGCCGGGAGTACCCTCGATGCGGGGATTACCTCATGCGGGCCTATGTGAGTGGCCTATGCGAGCTGCGGAAGTTCCAGGACTAGACGCGCACATTTGATATCTGCGGCGAGTGGCGGCCGATCATGTGGCGGTCTGCATGCACTCGTAATACGCTTTATGACCTTGTTGCATCGCTGGTGTTAGTAGTCGGCTATGCCTTCGCACTTACCCCGCACGGTTTTATTATGACACGTGGGACCTGTTGTTCATGTGTATTCCTTGGTGCTTTTATATCATGATCGCCGGTGAGGAAGGTATTCCACGGGCATGATTGATGTTGTGGGCGTGAGACCCATATTTATATTGAGTGATGACTTTGAGGGCGTGAGTCCCTGACTTGACATGACTGCTTATTTATTGTGAACTGTAGTTTGGTTATCATACATGTCTCCTGCTTTATATAGACTACTATGATTTCATTTACAGTATTTTCGCCACATACTTGCATACATGTTGTCTTGACCTCCTTCTGGGTGCTCATACCACGTGCAGAGGTACACCAGTTGTTGATCCCCGCTCTTAGGATCACAGTTCAGCGTTTTGGGAAGCTCCGTTTCTCCGGAGGCTTATCTTTGGTATAGTCCCTGATGATTGTAGATATTTATGTTCATTCAGGGTATGGTGGGGCCCTGTCCCGCCATAGTTGTTTTACTTCCTTAGAGGTCTGTAGTCCCGTTGTAAAGTTGGGATGTAACTGTTCACTTTGGGTATTTATATATATTATGCCGAAAGGCAACTTTTCCTCAGATAAACTATGTCTCTTTTACATTGTTTCATGTTGTGTTTTTGTATTCCGCTGATTACTCTGATGTATGTCTACTTGGGTGCCCGGGTAAGACACCAGTCACGGACCCGGGTTCGGGTCGTGACACTTTTAAAAAGAAAATATCTGATTTTTTTCCCCCAGATTTCGCAAAAATCCCGCCTCGGCGCCGCGGCGCTGAAACCTCCGAGAATTTCAAGATTCGCCGCGACTGCATTCGGCACGCGGCGCTGCAACTTCAGAGAATTCTCAGCATATCCGACGCCGCGACCTGCGTCCGTGGCGCGCTGGCCTCGACCAAAAATGCTTTTACGCCGATCACAGACCGAACTTGTAACTTCCATAACTTTCTACTCCGATGTCCTATCGACGAACGGTTTGTTGCGTTGGAAACTAAACTCAACGAACTTCATACTGGGATGTTGAAATACCTAAAAAATCCTAATGAACTAGGAGATATATCGCTCCAAAGTTGACTCAAAAACTGTCCAAAACATTCTGTCAACTTATCTTTCCAATTTCAACTCTTATTTCCCTTCGTACGTTCCCAATACATGACCTGAAATTCCGCGGTGTAACAACACGGACGAGAGGCTTATGTCCCTTTCCACTACCGTTGATAACTCGATCCTTATATGTATATGACTTGGGTTCACCATCCTGGGTATGTCACTTTACGTGATCTTCTAGAATTTATTGATGGTCACTCTTCACACGATTCGATTGGGGCAATCCATTCTCGTTAATGATGTCTTCAGAAAATTCCCAATTTATTCTAGGTAGGACATTATAATGTAGGTCGCACATACATAATATATTCCCTTATTCTAATCAGCATGAGTCATTGTAAATATTTAGATTTTCATAACCTGCTAAACCTTCCAACTATGTCTTATGTTTTTTATATGTACCACTTATAATCATCTTATCCATACCTTTGCGTATCAATGTAAGACACTTTAGAACGTTGTGGTCATGGCTGCCACACTAAACCAACCTCATGTACCTTTGCGGCATAGTCCGGTATGCGCTCGACCCTACTGACTACAAGACGATCGGGGTGGTCTCACCTGACCTTTACAACTTTGATCCTGAGATATTAGCATCTTCGAACCCTTTAAATATCGGTAATCCTTGACTAATACATTTCCTAGGTTATGAGCTCACTGACCCCTCAAGTGTCTATCTCTATCGGATGCTCTAGGATGGAGTCGTTCCGTTCCTGAGAGGCAATCAATTAATTCAATACCTGCACCGGTCTCCTTACATCCTGATCAGCCATAGTCGGGGGTAGGACTGATGATACGAGAGCTTCCCTCAACTCATCGGGTACTACTAGATTTGTCGATACCTGAGAAAGCAACTTACTCATATTCTCTGACAAATTTGTCCCAATAGAGCATACTACTCGTATTTATACTCAATCCAACTTAAATCTCCCTGCTAATCATAATCCTACTGGAAGAAAGCATTATTGTAATCGTAAACGCGATAAGGTCTACAAAGCGAATTCTTACAATCTTCTGCGTTTCGGTGCGTAGTACTTCCTTACTTAACTCTCTTCTTTTCAAAACAAATGTTTCGCTTTCCAGGCTTACATTATATCTTCCGTATATTCGTGAGACAATTTCTCATAATCTCAAATTTTGAACATAATACTGCTCTTTTAGCGCATCAATTGTCCGATAGAAGTCACTCATTTACTAGCTACGAATATAACTAACCGAAGTTTTTTTGATAATCGACATTACTGAAACAGTAACAGGTACGAGCTAAACTCGAATTCTTAAGACTCAGCTCTATTGCATGATCTATGATATGAAGTAATGGAGACCATCCCTAAATGTCTTGTAGCCTCATGTTTATAAGTGTGACATGCTAGACACCCATAAACAAGACTCTAGTAGACACGACTTGCAGACTCCCTAGGATAGACATGCTCTGGTACCAAGTTTGTCACAACCCAAACCGGAGGGCCATAACAGGCACCCAGACCTTACCTGTCGAGCACCACTCTTCATATACTTACCAGCAAACCGAAACTAATCATGGCCACAAGGGTCATTATCGAATATTCGGCTGACATATACATCACAACTGTCAGGACCATATACAACTACTACACACATGACATCTGTCTACAAGCCTCTAAAGAATACATGACATCACAAGGACGGGACAGGGCCCCCCATACCCATATGCATATGCAAAATACCGTACCACAACTAGACACTGCAACTCTAAATCAAGTAGAGTGCTTCAATATCAGCTGAACCAGTAACCTACTACTGAAAAATGTCACCCTCTTTAACTGAACCTGCGGGAATGAAATGTAGTGTCCCCCGATAAAAGGGACGTCAGTACGACTGACGTACTGAGTATGTCAGGCATGAACAATATCATAACAGGAATATAACACCAAACTGAAACAGAAATAGCTGACAAAATTAGCCGACATAGACAACCAGTAGAAAAAATTGATAGAAACAACCGACAACCAATAGAAACGACTGTCAGTAACAACCGACGAAAATGGTTGACCAGCAGTAAATGCCTCTTGAGGGTCCTAATATGCCTAAATGTCATGCACAATGCGGTAATACATATACACTGGGTACAAAAGGGCATCTTCTTTCCCAATCATATATATATATATATATATATATATATATATATATATATATAACCTTCATCAGACATCTTCCTTTTCTTCGGCCTCTGTGGGCATCATTTCATTTTTATATCCCAGCTGATCAGGCGGTATGCGTATCCTATTTCTCATTCCCAATATATGGTCTCGGGTAAAACACGAATACAATGCATAAATGAGTGAAACATTCTGAACTTATCTGAATGACATAATATCCTTGCACTTCGGCTAACATTATGAACATCAACATCGTTCCCATATACCTCAATAAGGATACGGGTACATACCTTCGGCTAACATTGGAAATCTTAACATCTTTCCCCTATACTTCAATAAGAATTTAGGAACATATTTAGGCAAACTTTTAACATAGGAATCAATAACATGAATATCCTTAATTACTAAGAGTAGAACAATTTATGGAACATTACCACAGTTACGTTTCGTTACATGGAACATGCCAAAAGAAAGAAATAAATTTGTCTTCACATACCTCTGTCAATACACTCAATAATCCAACCCAAGTAGTATGTATGACACTTAACCTTTAAGCACGAATGACCCAGCTCACAAATGGAATTCAATATAACTTAGATACCGTATTTTGCTTGTCGTGGCTAACACCTGTTAATTTTAATTGAACATTACCATGTTGCTGCCTATAATCTCGTTGCTACAAGTATACCTTGTCTTGTGTTATGCATAAAATTAATGGAGAAGTTCCTCTAATTTGACTCTAAGTTTCTTGAGACAGAAGGAACATTTGTTGAATGTTTTGGTAGAGGGTAATATTTTGGCAAGCAACTGATTCATTCTACTTAAATGCTAAGGAATGTGATAATGCTTCCTTTTAACAAATGTCATCTCTACACTTAGCATGATGCCACCCTTTTCCACAAAATTTCACCAACGAATTAGACCACTTAGTCACTTAGGGGGGTTTATCTAAATGTTACACGTAACATTCCCACTTAATCTTGTCCCCACTAAAAATCATTAATCAGTCAATTAAAGTTGTTAATTAGAGAATCCTTACTTAGCCGATCATTGTTGTCTTGCTTGGTAAATCCTAAATTATTTCGAAATGACATCTTTTTATATACTAAGCTCTTGACGTGAATACCTCAATATAACAAAATTTCCTCAAGCCTTGGGTTTGCATATGCCTAGCTGCTCCAACCAACCCCCGAAAGTACGGGGTGTTACACTACCGTATAACTTATGGACTCTAGGAATTTATTTTTTAAAATCGCCACCTAATTTATATGAAAAACTAGTAAAACCATATTTTTAAGGTTTTTTCAAAATTAAAGAAAAATCCTATATTTACTCTCGAGTCCAGGTAATTGTTCAAATGACTACCTGAGAAGGTGTTAGACACTCCGATATTAAAGATTCATAAGGTACGATTGACCTCAGGTCTTATATAATAAAAAATGTTTTAAATTGCTTAGTATGTTTAAAATATTGCAAAATATGTCATCCAAAATCATTTTCCGCCAAAATATAACTTTTCGCACACTTAAAAAATGAAAAAACAATTCCTCAAAAATCCTTTCGAAATGCAAAGTCTTTTTTTCTTTTCACGAAGGAGATAGAAAAATGGTTTATTTCTTTCCAAACGTAGAAAATGGGAGTTCGAAAATACATCTTTTGTTTTTTAAAGGGGTCAACCATTAAGGGGTTTGTTCCCTTAACCCAAACTATATTTTATAAAGGTATTTTTATTGGAAATAAATACGAACCTAGTTTTAAAAACACATAATTTAAAACTTGATTAAAGCTTATGCCAAATTGAAGCAAAATCGTATCCTTTTCTTTTTGCAAGTTTTAAAACCGAGTTATTCTCATTTATTTGCAAAGCTTATTTTAAAAGACTTAGAAATGTATGAACAAATAGTCAGAAAAACCGATTTCATTTAATTATCCAAAAATAAACATTCATTTATTTTAAAGACATAAAAGTAGCGACTCTACGTAATTAGATTCTACTTGAGGGTTCCAATAATATTTAAAATATTCATAATTAGCAAATGCAAATAAAGAAATGAAATAAGACAACGGTTTGGTGAATATACCGGCCCACCAACTACCGTATAAAAGAAAATCCTATTATTCTAGGCCATTTTTAACAATGTCTGAACCTTCTACCATTTTTACCCTTGATTGTGTCTTCTTGCAAATATATATACCATTTTTACCCATGATCGGCCATCATTTATGCCAAACTCAATGAAATAATGTGTTGTTGGGCCCTCATGCTCAACGACTCAAATATCATGCCAAAATCAGAAAGAGGTGGGCCCCGTGGGCCATAGCCATGCGAAAGGGGGGGGGATGAATAAATAACTCAATTAAAAAATACCCAAGATCTATCAGATATACGCAAATATTGATAATGAGACTTAAGCACATAATTTATATCAATTAGCAAATTAAATTAAACAAGTCCAGCAGGCCCAAAGAGATGACAATCTAAGTGTTTAGTTCAACATTTGGGCTTAAACAGCGTACAAGACAAGCAGAAAACAAAAGAAAGAAACAATTTATATTTTAGTCTCAGATTTTGAAGAAGAAGAGAATAGACAGGCCCATAAGAAAATGCCAATACAACATACATAAATTCAATCGACATGGCGATATACAAAATATCTCGAAGATATGTGATATACCTAGGAGTATGCATAAATATATAACTTTGATATACACCAGCAGGACTGTCTTTGAACATGTACGAGCTGTGTTATCGCACAGGGCCCAATAATTTTAGGGGCCTCAAAAAAATTATACCAACCCATAAATATTACACCCACAAACCAGCCCAAATGACAACTCCCCACTGAAAATCATACCAACCCAGTGCCGAATCGGCCGACCCAAGACCAATCTCCAAAAACAAAACCCAACCCATTAGTCCATTACCCTCCAAATCAAAAAAATCCCTAACCCAAAAACTAGAGCATCAGCGGACAGCTCTCTGATGCCTAACCCAAAAAATCCCTAAGCCAAAATAAGGAAATTTGATTGGATTAGTGTGAGGGCGTTTTTTAAGTGGTGTGATATTACGGGTATTAGATCTAATGGTGAGAAATTGGTGTTTGGGGTTGGTATTGGTTACTGCTAAATACCCTTTAAGAATTTTGATCAATGCCCTGATTGTGAGGGGAAAAAGCATTCCTCTTCCTAAGGTACTTTTTAATCTACTTACCTTTTTGTATATTCTGTGAATGTTTTGTTTATGGGATTGGGAGTGACGTTTACTTGTGTCGATAATGATTGTTGTTTGTTACTTTTTGGTCAAATTTGTAGGCTATTAGTAATTATTATACACTTTCTTGTTAAGTTTGTTGACCCCTTTGTTTTTTTTTTATTATCTGAACTTTGTCCTTCAAAAGATTGAAACTTTAATAGGAGTTTGTACATGAATTGAGTAATCTTTGATAAAAAAAAAGTACTTCTTCTGTCCCAATTTATGTTGCATTTCTCACTTCTCGACATTCAAATTGCATTAAGTTTAATCAATATTTTAAGATATACTTTTTCACCAAATTGATATGAGAAAATGTGCAACTTATAATACCTTTCATGTAGTTTTTAAGTATATAAACTTTAATGTTAAAATGTTGAGTTAATCTAATCCAATTTAGAAGGGAGCCTTGAAGTAACTGGTAATACAATTGTTGCATATATAATTTTATTGACTATTCTCGTGACAATTGCATCTACAAAAAGAAGTTTTTCAAAACTGAAATTGTTAAAAGTTTTACTTGCGGTCTACCATGGTACAAGAAAGGCTTAACGAATTAGCATTGGTAGCAATTGAGAATGAAATTTTGGAGAATATACCGTATGAGGATTTGGTTCATGAATTTGCTTCAAAAAGTGTTAGAAGGATAGCTCATTTAAAGTAGGGGTTGATTAACTTGCAGTTGTATTGAGTTGTTATTTATAATTTAAAATAATTTTTAATTATTGAAATCGTATATTTACTTATATTTATCGCCAACTATATACCACTTACATGCTTCACCAAAGAGATATATAAAATGACAGCCTCAAACTACAGGGCAAGGCAGAGAACAAGATTTTTGCAAATCACACTCGAGTAGACCAAATACATGATAATCATGACATTGTGAACCAAAGTAGGCAAATGACGGCGACGCGGTTTTCAAATCCTTCGCCTCTTTATGCTTGTCGTGGGTCGGGTCAAGTCCTCTTGGATTGAAAGAGGAACAACTCAAAATCGTTTAAATAAAATAGAGTTTGCAAATTTGGCCATGAATTATTTTAAAATGTGGCCACTTCTATTTCAATTATAATCAAAATCGATCAATTAAAATTAAACTATAAGCCACTTAAAACAAAATCTTTCATAATTAAAAATAAGATGCTATTTGATACCTTATTTATTAATCAAATATCTTTAATTTTACGGAGTAAAATTAAAGATATTTAATGTAATTAATTTAGACAATCAATTAGATTATTGTCTTCTTTAAATTATAAAACTTGATAGATATTTCTTTAAAAATGTGTAAATAATATGCAATAATATATTTGATGATATTTTGTAAAATAAAATGGCAAAATGTCACCGAGATAATTTCGTAAAGTCATTTGCGCTATGTAAAATATAACTTTTTACTCCGTTCATGACTCAAAAACTTATATGGGGTAGAGTGTTGACCGATCAAGACTTCGCACACTCAAAAAATGAAAGTTGCGGAGATGAGGATGCTAAGATGCATACGTGGGCATACAAGGAGGGATATAATTAGAAATGATGATATCCGGGACAAAGTGAAAGTGGCCTCGATGGAGGATAATATGTGGTAAGCGAGGTTGAGATGGTTCGGACACGTACAAAGGAGAGACATAAATGCCCCAGTGCGGAGGTGTGAGAGGTTGGCTATGGATGGGGTACAAAAGGGGTAAAGGTAGACCGAAGAAGTATTGGAGAGAGGTGATTAGACGGGACATGACACAAGTGAAACTCACTGAGGACATGACCTTAGAAAAAGAAGCAATAACTAATGCAGGTAAATAAGGCAAACAAAGTACACTAGAAAAAATATAACAGCAAAAATTAAATGACAGAGAGACTATAAAGTAGTTATGCGCCTACTACTATGATAGGCTAAGTGGACCTACAATAATAACGCTACAACTACTAGTTTGTAAGCGTATGTAGGACTACGCTGGACTACCTACTACCATTATACCCTAATCGGTGTCCTCCATAACCCCTATCTAAGGTCATGTCCTCAATGAGTTGCACCTGCGCCATATCCCATCTAATCACCTTTCCCCAATACTTCTTCGACCTACCTCTACCCCTACGGAACCCGTCCATAGCCAACTTCTCACACCTCTACACTGGGATATTTGTGTCTCTCCTCTGCACGTGCCCGAACCATTTTAACCTCGCTCCCACATCTTATCCTCTACCGAGGCCACTCCCACTCTATCTAAAAAATCATCATTTCTAATTCTATCCCTCGTTGTATGCCCACACATCCATCTTAATATTATCATATCTGCAACTTTCATCTTTTAGGTGTGCGAAGTATTGATAGGCCAACACTGTCACGACCCGAACCGACGGGCCGCGACTGGTGCCCTACCTGGGCACCCTTATACCCACACATCACATATAACCAGCAGAAGCTTAAGAAAAACTCATAATCTCATAACAAAGGGATCCTGTCCCCTGAACTGTCATATAACATCATAGGTGTCACGACCCGACCCCGG
The DNA here is from genome assembly GCA_029844215.1 of Przewalskia tangutica. Classification (NCBI taxonomy): domain Eukaryota; kingdom Viridiplantae; phylum Streptophyta; class Magnoliopsida; order Solanales; family Solanaceae; genus Przewalskia; species Przewalskia tangutica. Next base: position 75,606,209 of record CM056725.1, read on the forward strand.
GCCCGCGACTGGTGCCCTACCTGGGCACCCCTATCAGGTATACATCAGAGAATAACAGTGGAACATACACCACACATATAAATACTTAGACAATAAACATCAACAGGCTAGCCGATAAGGCCACCTTCCGTAAAATATACATAAACCAAAAATAAATCAGTACATCTCTGTTCTTAAAACCCAATCCACAAATATGACTACAGACCTCTAAGAATAACCAATGTGGCGGGACAGGGCCCCTCCATACCCCTGAATGTACATAAATCTACAACATCAGAGAAAACCGTACCAAAAGATAAGCCTCTGGAGAAAAGGAGCTTCTGACACCTGATCAGTGATCCTAAGAATGAGGATCCACCACCTGCTTACCCCTACCGCGATTTAACGCAACCCCGAGGAAAGGGGTCGACACAATATGTACCAAGTATGTAAAATCGAAAATACCGCAATTTACATCATAAGTCTAGAATAAAGCCGAGACATGTATGATAATCAAATTACAAGATATCAGGCCTTACTAACAATGAGAGTAAACAAGTGTATACTTTACTGCATAAAAATAGGAGGCTCATGATCAAAGTAGGGTCACCCGCCCGTAGTATCATTAAGCAATCCTACTCCTGAGACTATTTCACCCGCATAGGCCGTAAGGACCCGCATGAGGTAACTTCTTCGCATAGACTGTATCCGCCCGCATAGGTCGTGTGTACCCGCATGAGGTAATCTCCTCGCATAGGACTGGTCCGCCCCGCATAGGACTATTTCACCCGCATAAGCCCTACGGACTCGCATGAGGTATTCCTCGCATCATGGGTAGCAAATCCACTAATATGCAATGCCACAACCGGAATGACCGCGACGCCCGAACCGGGCATTGCGGTGCCTTACCTCGGGCACCCTAGTGATACAACATCGAGAAAACGTGGAAAATAAAACATGAATCATGAAACAAGAGATATAATAAATAGACAGCAACAAAGCATTTGCCTTGGTATATACATAAAACCCGAACAGTTTAATCCTTTTACAACCTGCGCACTTGATTCTGACCTTAAGATTTACAAACTATGACGGGGCGGGGCCCATACCACAGAATGTACAAGAACCTACAACTCGAGAACACATACCAAAAGATAAGCCTCGGAGAAGCGGAGCTTCCCAAATGGCGAGATCACGAGGCGAGGATCCACGGCCGATGTACCTACTGCGGCGTGACGCGGCCAAGAAGTCGATGCAACAGTACCAGTATGTGAAATCGTCAACATCAGTAAATGAAATCATAATAGCTTAACAAGCGGGAGACATGTATGATAACCAAAATCACGATGCAACATAAAAGCGATCAGTCGTGACTCGCGCCTCAAAGTCACCACTCAAATATAACTATGGGTCTCACGCCATGCATCCATCATGTTCGCATCACGGCGCGTGCCGGAATCGCGCCGGTGTAGACATGTCCGTGATGCAACAATAATAACAAGGCGCGTGGCCCGTACCGGAATCTTGCGTCGGTGTAGGCATGCCCATGTAACCTCAATAAGAATATCTTGGTCAACCTGCGCGTGCGTGCCGAATCTTTGCGTCGGTGTAGACACGCGTCCATGTTGCAACAATAATAACAAGGCGCGTGGCGCGTACCGGAATCTTTGCGCCGGTGTAGGCATGTCCATGTTACCTCATATGATATCTTTGGGTGGTCAACCACGCGCGTGGCCACATGCCGGAATCTTGCGTCGGTGTAGACATGTCCGTGTGACATCAACAACAAGACGATAATCAAAATGGAAACATACGGTGGAATTCTCCATCACCGCCGGACGTCGAGTAAGTTCTCGACAAGTCAACCGCCTATCGAGACACGGTAATACGTAAATACCACTGGCACAACAAAGGCTATCATCACAAGCATAGGCAAGTTTCACAACAACAAGCATAGGCAAGTTTCCAACAACAAGCATAGGCAAGCTTCACACAACTCAAAGTACTTTCATATTATGCCAAAGTCGGGTTTTAACCCCAGTACTACTACATCGTTAAGTTCTTTTTAAAGAGATCCATTACTTTTATAAAAGTCACCCGATACCGTAGTATAAGAATGACCAACCCACATCCCTTTTCAAAATCAAGTAACAACATTCTTTTCCTAAGTTCGGTTTGCCTAGTTTCAATTACTCAAGCTTCTCATTTCAAATGGTTTCATAGTTCATAAACTTAATCACTTGATTTCTTTTAGAACAATTGAGTAATATAAGTCTCGCGTGAGTAGGTTATTCTTGTTTACAACATTCTTATTACAGACCATGATCTAGAAAATGTAATATCATTTTGTCTCATCTTAGTTTCTATGCGGATGGAGGTTTCTCGGTTTTAATACGATACATCATTATTCAATACATTTTCCTTTATTAACGCCGCGGTGGTGCGTCGATACACATTCGATTTCAAATCAAGAAACATTATCCCTTTAAATAAAACCAAGTACTCATTACTCACGAATGAGGTTTCACACAAACATCCTCATTAAAACAAATAAGTTAAGTCTCTTATCTTATAAGATCAAGTCTCTTAACTTCTAACATCAAGAAACCATTTTCTTTACCTTTCTTAAGACATTATACCTAACTCCCATCAAGCTAGTATAACTCTTTTTAAAACCTTTAAAACCAAGTGTTACTCTCCTTCAAAACGATTTAGAAATCTTTGAAATACATCAAGTTCTTTATTATAACTAGCGTTATAATTCACATCGATTACCTTTTAAAACCACAAAGTATTTCCTTACCTACATAAAGTTGTTATAACAACTTCCCATAAAGCGTTATAACACTTTATGTTTTAAGAACAATCAAACACGATTAACACGTATGCGTCTCACCGTACTACATAGTTCACGCATATCATGCTAGAAGAGATAGGAAGAGGTTCACATACCTCGCGACGATTTATCGACAATAAGCAAAATGCTCCAAGTACTACAACGCACTAGCCCTTTCCACTCCTCGAGTAGAATACGCTACTCTTAGTACTTTCACCTATAAAGGTCACTGGCGTCTATTAACCCCAAAACACAAGTTTCTATCTTTCTACGAAAATTGGCGACCTCCCCCATGACAGCGTAAATCTCCTCGCTTTATCGAGGTGGCTACAAGCCAACCGAGGGGTTAACACGCCTAACGGATGCGTACAATTCTACTACACGGTAATGCTACAAGTCTCTTTATGTCTGACCACTGGTAATTACTGATTCGATTCTTCTCTTTATTATCCTTCATGTGATTCTTGTTCAATTCTTCGTTCTTGGGCTTAAGTCAAAAGACATTGCCACAATTCTAAGTTTAGTTCTATATATAGTATACAACAACTATATATTCAATACTTATGTAATTTCCAATTACAATAGAAGAAGATAGTGTTACCTCGATAAGCCCAAAATTATCCGAGTATAAAGTCGATCTGAGCAACGCTTAGCTCTACTCCGCGCTCCAAACAACCCTTAGAAGTTCTAACCAACTTCTACTTACCACTTCAACAACGGGTGAAGATTTCCTTAGGGTTTCGTTTTTGTGGCTAAAGGAAGTATAATCGTATTTTATGGGCTTTGTATAAGTGTAACCTTGGGAATACTACAAGGTATTTAGGCAGGTATTTGGACATTATAACAATACTAGGAGAGTATTTCTATACCACAAAGGGTATTATCACGAAAGCGACTAGGCTAGGGGTACCCATGGCCAAGGCACCACAGGGGAGGGTGTGCTCTCGGCCACAAGGCCTCACGCGGGGAGGAGGGAAGCTCGGCTAGCACAACAAGAAGGGAGGAGAGGGTTTCAAGACTTGGAAGTTTTGGAATGGATGAAGTCTTCACACTTAGGGTATTTATAGCAAAACCAAAAGCCAACCAATGGCGAGATCAAGCCATGTGCAAGGCAAGTGTAAGGCAAGATCAAGCCAAGTGCACCCTAACCTACTCCACAAAACACTCCACAAAACACTCCACAAAACAAGGCCAAAACAAGGCACAATTCAAGGGACCAATCGGCCCAAGGCCAATCGATCCTCTTGGGCCTTGATCGTCCAAGTCCTCCACTTGCTACCAATGTGGGGTGACACATCACCCTCCCGTTGGTCCAAAATGTTCGTCTCTCGGAAAAATCCGCCAAAAATTATAAATGACATAGCGGAATTTTCCCAACGTAAACTGTGGAAAGCGTTTCGTCGAAACGACTCTATTCGGCACTTGTGCCCAAATTTAACATGCCTAACTTAAGGCTCAAAATTAAATGCGTCGTCCACACGTACATACTGCGGAAATACGGTATAACATTCTTCCCCGCCAGAAACATTCGTCGAATGTTCCTTCAATCTCAAAACAAGCGGCGTCGGTATAGTCTTCACCGCTATCGTGCGAAAACAATCATGCCACGCACCCACAAAACACACGTTCACTTCTCCGCTTTCGTAGTACTCGTCACGAACACTCGAACTCGTTCTAGTATCCGTACCACATACCACAACGCCTAGTTTCCAACCGCGAGTCACTACCTCGAACTTGGTCATCTCGCTAACCTCGATTTCCTCTAAGGTCGTTCGGCCTCACGACCGCTTCGGTCGAACATATCCACCAACTCATACGATGGTCATACAAACTTGGGCTAGCATCCTCGTGACCCTACCACGGAGGACCACGAACTGACCCTACCTTAATTCGGACTACGGGTTGACCGTATCACGTCCTCAACCCGACCAGCAATCGCGTCAAGCCCTTGTTCCCGATCGGAACAATCCTACCTATACAGGTCATGAAAGCTACCACTTCCATTTCACACTACCCAGGGACTTACCCTTTTCACTAACCAGGTTTCTAAATCATATTTTAGCACAAAGCTATCCAAACATAACACATCATTAACATCAATACATACAAGTATCTACAGGGTTAAGGATATACACAAACTAGGCGGTTCGAGGCCGCTTAAAGCGGAACTTCCACCGCGACCTCACCGTGGCCCGCATCGCTCTAATAGTCTGCGCTATCCTACAGCGCTACCCGCAGTCGGACGATCTCGTCATATGGCCTGTTGGCGCAAGAATAACAAGCTCCCCTTGGTACTACGACACTCCCGAAATGCGGTCTACCGCATCGACCACCGAGGTAGGGGTGGCGCGTCGCCAACACCCTACTCGCGAGCGTCAAACACGGAGCCTGGACGCTCTCGAAAATCCCAAGGGTCCCGAAAGGCTGCGGAGGACCACTCGCAATGGCGGAGTACATAACTAGTCTGCTGTGAGGCGGTCCGCCTCGAAAGTCGCCAAAATATCCGGCCGTCTTGGCCTTCCTGTGGCGGTCCGCTGCGTCGATCTGCGCTCGCCGCGCAGTGCGTGAGCTGCGTGCGGGCAATGTCCATGCCGGTGAAGAAACACCGCCTGACTCTGCTAGGTAATCATCGAGCCTGTAACATATCGGTGCACTCGATCCTCCATACTAGCTACTAATACGGGAACATACCGCCAATGAGTCGAACTCCACATTGTACTCCCGGTATGCGCGGTTACGCTTAACATCAAAAATCTGGCCGAGCCCTCGCCATACGTGGAGGCGAAATGTGCCGAGAAGGCCCGAAACTCGTCCCAAACGGTGGAAGTGCATTCTCTCCCGGGACGGCTCGCGAATCAAACCCGATCATTGCGGTATCACGCGGCCGATCGAACCTAGGACCACCGACTCGGTCTCGGCCTTGATCACTCGTGATCGGCTATCGCTTCGGATGAACTCCTGCGGATCATCCTCGTGCCTCGACGTAGAACTCGCGGGCTACATCTCGTAAAGTCCTGTAGCCTCAAAGCGCTGCGCTTTCGGGGTGAACTACGGGTGCTCTGGTGGAACTGCTGCGTCCGGCTATCCTCATATCGGCCACGACCACGGCGATGGCGCCATCTCGCGTAACGACTCTTACGCGGGCCGTGGGGTGGAGGCTCAGTCTTGTAGTCTCGGCAGCCACTGCTGCGCTCTAAACTCTTTGGTCTTTGGCGGCGTCGCGAAACCGCCGTCGGGCACTGTCTCAGTCTTGGCCAGGGCTGCGCCTCGTACTCCTCGAATCACACTAGCGACTCCGCCGCTGCCTTGCCGCCACAGGCCCTGGTTGCCTTCGCAGGCATAAGCGGTAAAAGCGAAACACGTCGGAGGGTCCAACTTACAACACGGCTCTAAGGCACGATCTCGGAATGAGAAGAATGGAAACCAATCCTAAATGTCCTATAGCCTCACGATTATAGATGTGGTGCCTGACCGATAATCAAGACTCTACTAGACACGATGCGTAGACACTTTCCGAGACTAAGCGCTCGATACCACTTGTGGCGCCCGAACCGGGCGTTGCGGTGCCTTACCCGGGCACCCTAGTGATACAACATCGAGAAAACCAGCGGAAAATAAAACATGAATCATGAAACAAGAGATATAATAAATGACAGCCAACCAAAGCGATTTGCCCGGTATATCATAAAACCCGAGCAGTTTAATCCTTTTACAACCACGCCACACTTGCGATTCTCTGCACCTCTAAGATTTACAACGACTATGGCGGGACGGGGCCGCCATACCACGAATGTACAAGAACCTACAACTCAGAAACACATACAAAAGATAAGCCTCGAGAAAGCGGAGCTTCCCAACGCTGATCGAGATCACGAGGCGAGGATCCACGGCCGATGTACCTCTACTGCGGCATGAGCGGCCCGAAGGAGGTCGATGCAATTACAGTATGTGAAGCGTCAAATCAGTAAATGAAATCATAATAGCTTAACAAGCGGGAGACATGTATGATAACCAAAATACGATGCGACGACATAAAAAGCGATCAGTCGAGGACTCGCCCGCCAAAGTCACCACTCAAATATAACTATGGGTCTCGCGCCCATAACATCCATCATGTTCGCATCATGGCGCGTGCCCGGAATCGCCTCGGTGTAGACATGTCCATGATGCAACAATAATAACAAGGCCGCGTGGCCCATGCCGGAATCTGCGCCGGTGTAGACATGCCCATGTAACCTCAATAAGAATATCTTGGTCAACCCCGCGTGGCGTGCCGGAATCTGCGTCGGTGTAGACACGTCCATGTTGCAACAATAATAACAAGGCCGCGTGGCCACGCGTACCGGAATCTGCGACGGTGTAGACGTGTCCATGTTACCTCAATAACAATATCTTGGGTGGTCAACCCGCGCGTGGCCACGTGCCGGAATCTGCGTCGGTGTAGACATGTCCATGTGACATCAACAAGACATGAATCAAAATGGAAACATACGTGGAATTCTCCATCACCGCGGACGCGTCCAAGTAAGTTCTCAACAAGTCAACCGGCCTCTATCGAGAGACACGGTAATACGTAAATACCACACCGCAACAAAGGCTATCATCACAAGCATAGGCAAGTTTCACAACAAGCATAGGCAAGTTTCACAACAACAAGCATAGGCAAGCTTCACACAACTCAAAGTACTTTCATATTATGCCAAAGTCGGGTTTTAACCCCAAAGTACTACATACGTTAAGTTCTTTTTAAAGAGATCCATTACTTTTATAAAAGTCACCCGATACGTAGTATAAGAATGACCAACCCACATCCCTTTTCAAAATCAAGTAACAACATTCTTTTCCTAAGTTCCGGTTGCCTAGTTTGATTACTCAAGCTTCTCATTTCAAATGGTTTCATAGTTCATAAACTTAATCACTTGATTTCTTTTTAGAACAATTGAGTAATATAAGTCTCGCGTGAGAGTAGGTTATTCTTGTTTACAACATTCTTATTACAGCAGCCATGATCTAGAAAATGTAATATCATTTTGTCTCATCTTAGTTTCTATGCGGATGGAGGTTTCTCTTGGTTTTAATACGATACATCATTATTCAATACATTTTCCTTTATTAACGCTGCAATGGTCTGTCGATACACATTCTGATTTCCGAAATCAGTAAAACATTATCCCTTTAAATAAAACCAAGTACTCATTACTCACGAATGAGGTTTCACACAAACATCCTCATTAAAACAAATAAGTTAAGTCTCTTATCTTATAAGATCAAGTCTCTTAACTTCTAACATCGATAAACCATTTTCTTTACCTTTCTTAAGACATTATACCTAACTCCCATCAAGCTAGTATAACTCTTTTTAAAACCTTTAAAACCAAGTGTTACTCTCCCTTCAAAACGATTTAGAAATCTTTGAAATACATCAAGTTCTTTATTATAACTAGCCAGTTATAATTCACATCAGTTACCTTTTAAAACCACAAAGTATTTCCTTACCTACATAAAGTCATTATAACAACTTCCCATAAAGCCGTTATAACACTTTATGTTTTAAGAACAATCAAACACGATTAACACGTATGCGTCTACCGTACTACATAGTTCACGATATCATGCTAGAAGAGATAGGAAGAGGTTCACATACCTCGCGACGATTTATCGACAATAAGCAAAATGCTCCAAGTACTACAACGCTAGCCCTTTCCACTCCTCGAGTAGAATCGCTACTCTTAGTACTTTCACCTATAAAGGTCACAAACGTCTATTAACCCCAAAACACAAGTTTCTATCTTTCTACGAAAATTCGGCACCTCCCCATGGCAGTAAATCTCCTCCTTTATCGAGGTCGGCTACCAAGCCAACCAGGGGGGGGGGGTTAACACGTCTAACCGGATTCGTACAATTCTACTACACAGTAATGCTACAAGTCTACTGTAATACAGTCCTAGGTAATTCTGATTCGATTCTTCTCTTTATTATCCTTACATGTGATTCTTGTTCAATTCTTCGTTCTTCAGGCTTAAGTCAAAAGACATTGCCACAATTCTAAGTTTAGTTCTATATATAGTATACAACAACTATATATTCAATACTTATGTAATTTCCAATTACAATAGAAGGACAGTAGTGTTACCTCGATAAGCCCAAAATTATCCGAGTATAAAGTCGATCTGAGCAGCAACAGCTCTACTCCGGCGCTCAACAACCCTTAGAAGTTCTAACCAACTTCTACTTACAACTTCAACAACGGGTGAAGATTTCCTTAGGGTTTCGTTTTTGTGGCTAAAGGAAGTATAATCGTATTTTCTGGGCTTTTGTATAAGTGTAACCTTGGGAATACTACAAGGTATTTAGGCCAAGGTATTTGGACATTATAACAATACTAGGAGAGTATTTCTATACCACAACAAGGGGTATTATACGAAAACGACTAGGCTAGGGGGGGGGTACCCCACGGCCAAGGCACCACAAAGGGGGAGGGGTGTGCTCTCGGCCCCCAGGCCTCACGAAAAGGGGGAGGGAGGGGAAGCTCTCGGCTAGCACAACAAGAAGGGAGGAGAGGGTTTCAAGACTTGGAAGTTTTTGGAATGGATGAAGTCTTCACACTTAGGGGGTATTTATAGCAAAACCAAAAGCCAACCAATGGCCAAGATCAAGCCATGTGCAAGGCAAGTGTAAGGCCAAGATCAAGCCAAGTGCACCCTAACCCTACTCCACAAAACACTCCACAAAACACTCCACAAAACAAGGCCAAAACAAGGCCTGATTCAAGGGACCAATCGGCGAGGCCAACCGATCCTCTTGGGCCAATCGTCCAAGTCCCCTCCACTTGCTACCAATGTGGGGGTGACACATGTCACCCTCCCGTTGGTCCAAAATGTTTCGTCTCTCGGAAAAATCCGCAAAAATTATAAATGACATAGCCGGAATTTTCCCAACGTAAGCTGTGGAAACGTTTTGTCAGAAAACGACTCTATTCGGCACTTGTGCCCAAATTTCGAAACATGCCTAACTTAAGGCTCAAAATTCGTACGTACGTCCACACGTACATACTCTGGAAATACGGGGTATAACAACCCCGTAATGAACAATATATATCCCTAGCACAACCAACTATCATACATAACATAAGCACTACCGGCTTATCATACATAACACAAGCAAGTTAAGAAATCCCCTAACTTCTTATTAGCTTTGTTTATATACACTCTCATTTTAGTTTACTTAAGGCACTAACATATCATTATAAAATCCGAGAATTTAACCCAAAGTACTACGTACTTCTATTCTTTTAAAATGACTCTTTTTCATATAAAACTTCCAAGATACTAATAACCGTAGTATCAAGATATATCTAATTTTCAAAACAAGTCACAATACCTTTTAGAACTACATTTAAAGACTTCTAAATCAAGTGACTTTTTACTTTAAAACTTTAATCAATTGATGTCTTCAAATCAATTTGCCTTTCCTTATTTCAAGTCTCTTATCATTATTTACCTTACTTAGAGTAAACCACTCTTTTAACTTTCCATAAAGCTATTATAACCAACTTCCCATAAAGCCGTTATACTAGCTTTATACTTTAGATACTTACATTCTTCTTTATAACCAAGAGACTTAAACTTTCCAAACAAAACAAGTATCATATACTTTCAAAATACTTTAAGTCTCTTAACTTGTAGAAACTAAGATATCTTTAATATTTTTAAACAAGTGAGTTAATTCCCTAACTCAACCAACTCGGACATTCTTAAGATGAGCCAAGGATATCAAATGGACTAGATTCGTCAAAATTTCGTACGTCTACCATACTATATTTTTACAACTATTCATGCTCAAGAGATAAAAAAGTTTCACATACCTCTTCGGTTCAATCCACTTGCTAAGTCTGATATGCCGTACGTAGTATGTCAACCTATAATGACCATAATACGTCTATTAGCTTCTATTTTCAAACGTAGAATATTCTAAGTGCAAAGTCACTAAATTTTACGGAAAATCGGACAACACTTCCTTTGTTTCTACATACTTTTCCACCTTTTCAAGGCCCAAATTCAATAACCAAACACGCCACATTTAAGGCTCAACAATGTAGTTAACAATAGGGGATTACACGCCTAACAAGACGTGTAAAATTCCGCCCCACAATTGATATCAAACTAGTCCAACATACAATGTCATTTCGGCAATTTGAGGGACAACAATACAAAGTCTTTTCCAATTCATTTTCAATCCAAGTTGTTTAGTATAACATGTTATCAAGCCGCAATCGATTATAACTACTACAATCTTCAAGTAGGTAACATGCGACGATTCTAATTATCGACCAACTTGTATTTCAATTTCAAATGGCTAATAATGTCAATTCGAATTTAGGCTTCCAATATCCATAACACTTATCAATATTTAATACATATACTTAATGCTAGTTAAAATGTAAGGCTACAACAATATGTAATCTTATAACACTTAAGAGAACAAGATTGTTACCTTAACGAGCCTTAATCCAACTTCAAGATCTGAAGTCGCTCCCTAGCAACTTAGAGCCTCTTCTTGACACTCCAATCCGCCACTTGAAGCCCTTAGAAGATCACAAACAACTTTCCTTTAATCTTCCAATCTAAACCTATGAAAGCGACTAGGTTTTCACCTTGCGACTAATACGAAAACGACACCTTTCTGGGATCTTTCTATTGAGATACCCTTACAATACCCTTAGGAACCTTGGTTTAAAGTGTGGAGATTATTGGACAACAAACGAATTTTTTTTCTTCTCTTGGAACCCTAACCCGAGAGCACTCAATGGAGACTTCAAAGTTTCTTGAAATTTTTCAAGTGTAGAAGCCTTGTATTGCTACTAGTATGTATATATAACACTATGGAGGGCCAAGATTAGAACAAATGGGTGGCTTGGATGAATTTCACTTAAAGATCAAGCCAAGTGGCCCTTTGACTAAGTCAATTAACTCAAGCTCTAGCCTTAGCAAGACTTGCTCATCTTTATTATGGTCAAATGACCCTTTAACCCATGGTCCATTCGACCATGACTGTCACGACCCGACCTCGGGCCCGCGACTGGTGCCTTACCCTGGATACCCTAGTAATACTACATCAGAGAAAAACCAGCGGAAATAAACTCATAGACATGGAACAATATAAAATAAGAAACAGGCTAACCAAAACGGTCACCTTTCTGCATATATATAACAAAACCTGAACATTTACATCCTTTACAAGCCCAACTAACGACAGGACTACAGACCTCTAAGAATTTGATATAAAAACTATGACGGGACAGGGCCCCGCCATACCCCTGAATGTACAAGTACCAACAATGACAGGGAACCATACCAAAAGTGTTACACCCCGTATTTATAGGACATGTGTTAAGAACGTACGTAAGAATTCCAAATGTTAAGATTTGAGACTAGTAAAAATTTATCGGAGTTATGGAATTGTCGGAAAACGTAATATTGTGACGAATGGGAGGGAGACACATGTCAACCCCCCATTATGTTGCCTTGGACGAAATTAGGCATGGGCAAAAGGGTCATTTGACCCTTGTTAGGAAGACAAGTCTTGCAACTTGTAGAGCTTGAGAAAATTGACTTAGTCAATGGGTCCACAAGACTTGATATTTAAGAGAACCTCATCCTAGCCACCCATTTGTGCACATCTTGACCCTCCATGTTACTAAATAATACTACTAGTAGTGAGACATGTTCCACACTTAGCCAAATTTTCAAGAAAATTGGATGAAGTTGAGCTTGTGCTCTCGGGTTCACAAGGGAGAAAAAGGAAAAAAATTTGTTTGTTGCCCAATAATCTCCCCACTTTAAAGCAAGGTTCCTAAGTGTATTGTAAGGGTATCTCAATAGAAAAATCCCGGAAAAAGATAGTTTTCGTATTAGTCACAAGGTGAAAACCTAGTTGCTATCCTAGGTTTTGATTGAAAGATTAAAAGAAAGTGGTTTGTGATATTCTAAGGGTCTCAAGTGGTGGATTGAAGTGTCTATAAGAAGCTCTAAGTTGCTAAGGAGCGACTTCGGATTTGGAGTTGGACTAAGAATCGTTGAGGTAATAATCTTGGCTATTAAGTGTTACAAGATTATGTATTGTTGTTAGCTTTACATATTTGCTAGCATGAAGTATATGTGTTGAAGTTTCTTAAGTATTATGGATTGATTGTAGCCTTAAATCCGAAATGTCATTTAAGCCATGTGAAGTTGGATTACAATTTGGTCGTTTATTAGAATCGTCGCATGTTACTTACTTGAAGATTATAGTAGTTATAATCGATTGCGACTTAATATCATGTTATGCTAACAACTTGGATTGAAAAGGAAATTGAATAAGGATTGGTAGTGTTGTATCTCAATGTTGCCGAAAGTGGCCTAGTAGTTTGTATTAGTTGATATCTTTTGTGGGGCGGAATTTTACACGTCTAGTAGGCGTGTAATCCCCTATTGTTAATTGCATTGTTTGGGCCTTAAATGTGGCGTGTTTGGTTATTGAATTCGGCCTTGAAAAAGGTGGCAAAGTATGTAGAAACAAAGGAAGTGATGTCCGATTTTCCGTAGAATTTAGTGACCTAGCACTTAGAATATTCTACGTTTGAAGTAAGAGGTTAATGGACGTATTGTGGCCATTATAGGTTGAAGTACTAAGTATAGCGTATCCTACTTGAAGGATGGAATAGCTATCAAGGTTGAAGTATTTTGGAGCATTTTGCTACTTGTCGATAATTGTCGCGAGGTATGTGAACCTCTTCCTTCCTTTGGCATGATTCTATGAATGGAATATACATGTGGTATTATTTCATGTTTCCTTCTACTCTTAGAAGTTAAGAGGTCTGTGTGTGATTTACTCTATGTAAAGGTTAAGTCTAAATTATCCTAAGTCCTTACCGAGTCTTATGGGGGATGTTGGTAAGAGTCGTTAGGAGGTATTTTGAAGCCAAGTTGACTTGGCAAATTTATGGCATGAATGAGAATAAGTATCGAGTAAGCCATTGCAGCGTTAATAAAGGAAAATGTAATGACAATTGATTATATTAAAATGAGTAGAATTCTCCATCTGCATAGAAGCTAAGATAAGACAAAATTGTATTACATTTTCTAGATCATGGCTGCTTTAATAAGATCGTTATAATCAAGTATAATCTACTCACACTCATAAGGCATATGTGCTTAACATAAAGAATTTACGTTATGAAGTTTTAAGACTGTGAACCTTAGACTCATAAAAGGTTGAGAGACTTTATTTTCAGGTAATGAAACTTGATTCTTAAAGGAAGAATTGACTTGATTTAAGGGAAGTAACTTGTTTTAAAAGGTGTGAGTACTTGAGTTAAGAAACTTGATTTCTAAAAGTTAAGAGACTAAATGTATTTTGAAAGTTAAGAGAATTGATTTGAAAGTATATAATACTTGGTTTTAAAAAGTATAAGTCTCTTGGTTATAAAAGGAATGAGTTTTTCTAAAACCATAAAGGGTTATAACGACTTTATGGGAAGTTGGTTATAACGGCTTTATGGAAGGTTAAGAGAATAGTTTTCTCTAATAAGGTAAACAAAGAAATAACTTGAATTTAGGAAGGGCAATTTGATTTAAAGGTATCACTTGCTTAAAGCTTTAAGGTAAGGGTCACTCGATTTAGAAGCCGAGAAATGCATTTCTAAAGTATAGTGACTTATGTGAAATGTACACAAGCCTTGATACTACGGGTGTTAGTATCTTGGGGTTTTATATGAAAAGGAAATCTTTTGAAAAGAATGGAAGTACGTAGTACTTGGGGTTAAATTCCCGGATTTTTATGTGTGAAACGAAAGTGTCATGAGTTTATAAAAATGGAAGTCTAAAGGTTTAATGAACTTGCCTATGTTTGCTTGTGATAGCTTTGAGTGCAAGTATTATATGTTTACGTTGTCGTGACTCTCAGTTGGAGGGCCGGCTGTCTTGTTGTAAGTTCACTTGGACGTACCGACAGTGATGTGGGATTCCACGGGTATGCTTCCATTATGATTGATCCGTGGACATGCTTATACGATGTGGGATTCCGGGGCATGTGACCAGGAGGTGGGTTAGATTCCCGGATTTGTTTTATTACCCATGGCCATGCTTATACGATGAGGGGCATGCGACCATGCTATGTACGACTATTACTCCATGGGCTAGCTCCCCATGAAGACATGTACCCACGATGAGGGATTCCGGGGGCATGTTATATTATTACTCCATGGGCTAGCTCCCCATGAAGACCTGCACCTACGATGAGGGATGCCGAGGGCACGTTATGGCCATGCTTATACGATGAGGGATTCCGGGGCATGCGACCACGTTATATATATATATATATATGTGTGTGTTGTATATGTGTACGCCGACAGTGATGTAGGGTACCACGGGTGCGTCACATGGTTATATGTTACACCTACGGCTGTCGGCAGTGATGTGGGATTCCACGGACAGGAGATATATATATGTATTGTGTATGTATGCGCGGCGGTGAGGTGGGATGCCAGGCGCGTCACGTGGTTATATTTTACACTTATGGTATCGGCGGTGATGGGGATTCCACGCACGCGGTGATATTTGTGTGACTTGATCGCGTCCCAGATTTTGCCGGGTAGTATATTCGTCCCTCCATAAAGGGCCTGATTATGTTATGAAAGATAAGTAAGTTAGATCGTAATGACACTGTAGGATCCGTATGTACCCTTTTTATACTTGCCCTGTCATTCTTTTATGCGATTATGAGTTGTTTCTGTACCTTATTTTCCGTTCCATATTAAACTGTTGTGCGACCCCGCCCGGGCTGCGTTCATGCCGCAGTTTTAGGTACAGTTGGTGATCCTTGCTCTTAGGATCTCGGTTGATTTTGGGAAAAAGCTCCATTTGCTCGGAGGCTTATCTCTTGGTGCAGTTTTCCACGAGGTTGTAGATTCATGTATATTCAGGGTATGGCGGGGCCTGTCCCGCCATTGTTATGTTAAAACTCTTAGAGGTGCGTAGTCACATATTGTGGGTCGGTTTATAAAGGAAAGGAGGCAAGCTAGCCGTTTATGTATTTACTATCGGGAGGTAGCCTTATCGGCTAACTTGATTTTATCTTTGTTGATTTATTTATAAGTTTCATGTATGTTCATTGATTATCTCGATGTATACCTATAAGGGTGCCCGGGTAGGGCACGATGTGAGCAGGTCGGGTCGTGACAAAAGTTGTATCAGAGTAGTTAGTCCTCGGAAAGTGTCTACAGACCATGTCTAGTAGAGTCTTGATTATCGGTGTGTTGTGCACCACATCTATAATCAGGAGGCTGCAGGACATTTAGGATTGGTTTCCATTCTTCTCTCTTTGAGATCGTGCAGTAGAGCTGTCATAGTAGGTTGAATCATCTATGACCCCTTCTTATGTAACAGTTATGCCTCCACGGAAGGAGACCAGGGCCCAGAAGGGCAAGGCAAGCGAGGAGGCTGCTAGTGAGTGCAGAGGGTTACGGGACTCGGAGCACGACTATGCACGAGGTAGTAGGCGGATCGGCGAGCTCGGCCACACCGGTATTAGAGGCCAGAGCGGCGATAGCTCGAGGTTCCGTGCAGAGCCTCGATTCGCGGCCGGGGAATAGTTTCGAGATTATGGAGAACATATCAGACTATTGACTAGCATAGTGGTAGAGGCGTGCGACGGGAGCGAGTAGCTAACCTGAGCCGGCGGTTTGAGGATTCGGATTTTTAGGTTGTAGTCCACGAGTTTTATGGTTCGAGATCGAGGATGATCCTCAAGAGTTCGTTCGCGACTCTGCCAGACTATGAAGGTGCTTAGGGCCTCGGAGACAGAGTCAGTTGTGTTAGCTTCTTACCGGTTACGCGATATTGCGTTGAACTGGTTTGAGTCTTGGGAGCTGTCGAGAGGTGTGGGTGCTCGTTCGGCAGTTTGGGATGAGTTTACGGAGGCATTTCTTGATCACTTTTTGCCTCCTGAAATGAGGAAAGCCCGTGTTGATAGGTTCTTGTCATTGAGGCAGAATAGGAGGACCATCGAGAATACAACACAGGTTTGACTCGTTGTCGGTATGCGCACTATTGTGGGATATGGCGGACGAGTTCACCGCTATGTGATGGGGCTAGACCGTCATATGATTCTTGCATGCACAGGAGTGGCCGCCCGGCGGTATGGATATTGTCGAGATGCGAACTTATGCACAAGGATCGAGGCGAGAGAGAGAGAGACCCGGCTGATCGGCCCAAGAAGGCGGGGCGGCGAGGTTCGAGGTGACTTTCGAGGCGGGCGGCCTCAACAATGAACTAGGTCTACATCTCGGTAAACGCGAGTGCTTCTTCCGATCTTACGGCGGAGGTTTGGTCGCGGGAATATACGGGGCGGTCGGGCTCGAGCTACGAGTTCGAGATGTCAGAATAGTAGCGAGGAAGCCACGCTGCCCGGTGTAGTCACCGTAGTAGATTCCATTTTAGTCACGACCGAACGGGCGTGGTAGTGCCTTACCGGGCACCCAAGTAGACATACATCGAGTAATCAGTGAACATAAAGACAATACATGAAACTAGTGTAATAAGACGGTGAAATAAGAAGACAAAGCTAACCAAAAGCGGTTACCTTCGGTATAAATATAAATAGCAACTTTTCAACATGAACAATTTAATCCTTTTACAAACCACACCACGGTACTACGGACCTCTAAGAATGATATGACAACAATGGCGGGCGGGCCGCCAAACCACGAATGTAAACACTTACGGCGACGAGGACTATACCACTGATAAGCCTCGAGAAACGGAGCTTCCCAAATGGCTGTGACCACGAGCTAGGATCAACGGCGGTGTACCTCAACTGCGGCATGAGCGGCCCGAGGAGGTCGATACAACAGTGCAAGTATGTGAAATCGAAAATACATCAGTAAATGAAATCATAGCGATCATATAAAGCGGGAGACATGTATGATAACCAAACTACGATTTACAACAAGCGATCATGTCAAGTCGGGGACTCACGCCTCAAGTCATCACTCAAGTATAACAATGGGTCTCGGGCCCACAACATCAATCATGCGTGGAATACCTTCCTCACCGGCGTGATCTATGATATAAAAGCACCAGGAACACACATGAACACGGGTCCACTGTGTCATAATAAAGCTGTGCGGGGGTAAATGCGAAGGCATAGCCGACTACTAAAAACCCACGGTACCAACAAGGTCATGAATCGTATCATAAGATCTGTCTAGACCGTCACATGATCAAAGGCGCCACTTGCGCGATATCGATGTGCGCGTCTAACCACGGAACTCCGCGACTCGCGTAGGCCAATCTCATCGGCCCGCGTGAGGTATTCCCGCGTCGGTAGCTACTCCCGGCATCGTCACGGACTTCGCGATCGCGTGGCCACATGGACGCGTGCCCATAAGGGCGCACACTAACACGGAACTCTCGTAGCTCGCGTAGGCCCACAGGACTGCGTGAGGTATTCTCGAATCATAGGTCCATCGACGCTGAGTCTACCCGCGTCGGAGGCGGCTTAACCCGGAATCATCTCGAGATGAGTGATGTAAAATACTAACACAACGACTTATCGTTTAAGCAACATTAGCACAACAAAAACCCCTTTACACAACATCACAAGATACTAACACACGTAGCATCCTAGCATGTTTACTTATCAATCAACAAGAAAGTATTGCGGCTATCACAAACCAACACAATCAAGTTATACACACAAGGTACTTTCTACTATATGCCAACAAGTTCGGGTTTTATCCCCAAAGTACTTCATACATTAACTCTTTAAAGATCGTTACTTTCACAATGTCACACAATACCCGTAGTATAAAATAGAGTGACTATCCTTTTAAAGTAAATCAATTACTTCTCTTTGTAAAATCAAGTAGCAACATTCTTTTCCAATGATCAAGTTTGCCTAATTTCCAATGTTCAAGTTTCTCATTTTAGAAAGGTTTCGTAGTTCATAGTCTTATTCATTTGAGAATATAATTCTCCTTTAAACTATCTGAGAAACATAAGTCTTATATGTGAGTAGGATATTCTTGTTTATAACAATCTTATTACAATGACCATGATCTAGGAAATATCATTTTGTCTCATCTTAGCTTCTATGCGGATGGAAGTTTCTCTGGTTTTAATAATACTTAATTAGTCAAAACATTTCCTTTTATTAACGCTGCGGTGGTTTGTCGATACACGTTACGATTTCGAAATCAAGAAAACATTCTTAAGCGTTATACCTAACTTCCCATAAAGCTAGTATAACTCTTAAGTTTTCAAAAACCAAGTATTACTTCTTCTTTCAAAATGATTCAAAAATCTTTTGAAATACTTCAAGTTCTTTATTAACACATAACAAGCGCTTATAGTTCAAATCGATTTACCTTTTAAAGACCACAAGTATTTTCTTACCAACATAAAAAGTTATAACCAACTTCCCATAAAGCGTTATAACACTTTATGTTTTAGACCAATCAAATACATTTAGCGTATGCGTCTACCGCACTACATAGTTCACACATATCATGCTAGAAGAGATAGGAAGAGGTTCACATACCTCGCGGCAGTATCGACTAACAAAGAAAGCGCTCAAGTACTTCAAACCGTCGGCTACTCCTTGGCGATAGATCGCGCCATCGTAGTACTTCACTATAAGGCCACAAGGCGCTTATTAACATTTAGATCCGCCGTAGAACATTCTGAGAAAAATCGTGACACCTCCCATGGCAGCGTAAATCTCCTCTCTATCGAGGCGGCTACCAAGCCAACCGGGGTTATACATCTAACCCTAACAGTACAATTCTACTCACGGTACTACTTCACAAGTCTCATGTCTGACACTAAGTAATTACTGATTCGATGTCTTCTTTAAATTCGGGCTTAAGTCAAAAGACATTGCGATAACTACGTTCGATTCTAAATATATAGTATACTTCAACTATATAGTCTAACAATCATGTAATTTCCAATTACAATAGAGGACAAGATATTTACCTCGATAAGCCCATAATTATCCGAGTTTAAATGTCGGTCTGAGCAAGGTTTAGCTCTACTCAGTGCGCTCAGACCAGCTCCAAACAACCCTTAGAAGTTCTAACCAACTTCTACTTATTACTCGACTAACTATGAAGATTTTCCTTAGGGTTTCGGTTTGTGTATTGTGGTAAGTATAATAGTATTTACGGGCTTTTCGTATAGGTATGACCTTAGAATACTACAAGGTATCGACTAAGGTAATTTGGGCATTATAACAATACTTTTGAGAGTATTTCTAACAAGAGGGTATTATATGAAAACAACTAGGCTAGGGGTACCCAGCTAGCACCCGAGAGGGTGTATACCCTTGGCCTACCAGCTGGGGTACTCTCGGCCAGGGAAGGGTGCTCTCGGCTAAGCCTCACAAAGGGGGCGAAAAACAACAAGGGAGGAGAGTTTAACACTTAAAGATTTGTGGAAAGGATGAAGAATTCATCAAAGGGAGAGGGTATTTATAGGTCAAGGGATGGCAACCAAAGGCAAGATCAATCCATGTGTTAGGCAAGTGTAGGGCTAGGATTTACCAAACACAAATATCCTACCTACCCTTGACTTTGTCAAGGCACAAAAACGTGCCTTACCTTGTCCATTCGTCCAAGTTGGGCGATTTCAAACCACAATTGGAGGGTGCCAAGTGGCGCCCTCTTGTTGGTCCAAAATATTTCGTCTCTCGGAAAAATCCATAAAAATTAAAAATGACATAGCGGAAATTCCCTACGAAGTTGTGAAAACGTTTAGCGAAAAACGACTCTAACGGGTGTTGTGCACAAAATTAAATCGCCAAGCCTACTTGAAGTTCGAAATTTCCTACGTGCGTCCTGCGTACATACTGCGGAAATACGGGTATAACATTCTCCTCGTAGAAACATTCGTCGAATGTTCCTTCTAAGTCTCAAAACAAGCGCGGCGCAAGATAGTCTTCACTACTATACTTACGAGAACAAACACGCCACACATGGCCACGAAACAAGCTGCGCAAAATACTTATATCCAAGTCACGAGAAACACCTCTAACATCACCACAACCACCTCTCTCCGAGGTCTAAAATATACTTCGCCCGTGCTCTCTACAAAAGAAATGATCACATCTATGCTGCGCCATACATGCTCGCTTCTCTCTTTACTCGTCGTAGATACCACTTTGTCACTTTGTCGCGAGCCTTGCTCGACGACCCAACAAATGGTGCCGGGCTGCGATCCGGAGGATGTCGTACACTCGAACTCTTACCACGTTCGACACGGCCGGTATCAAAACTCGGGGTTACTATCTCTAACGTGGTCATCATTAGCGGGAACACTCTGGATGGATCTTGATACTTCCCGAACATCACAATCTGAAAGGCCGGACGCTTTGCCTCTACGTCGGACGGCAAATGCTAACATATAGGCAACTGGCCTATCCTTCACATGAACTCACAAAGGCCCAAGTAACTCGGGCTAAGTTCCTCTGTTTTCCAAAACTCGTCGCACCCAAACCGGGGTGGTACCTTCAAGAAGACCGACCGTCAACCTGAACTCTAAGCGTCGTCGCCGATTATCCGCACGATTCCTCTGAGCTGCCAGAACTTCTTCTAGACAAGCTTCTCACTATCCATCGTCTGCTGGAACAAGCCTGAACCAACTATCTGAACCCTGCCAACATCGAACCAATCGGCCGTGACTTACACTTCGCCGCCTGCAAAATCTCATGGCGACATCCGATCATCGAAATGGTAGCTCAAACGCTCCTCCACAGAGACAACAATCCTCGCAACTACCCACGAAATCCACGCGACCGGCGAGGCGAATGCGGTCTGAGACTCACTGAGTTCTTAACCTGCTGGTAAGACTTCGAAACAAAACAGCGTACCACAGGCTCCTGCATGCATCATAAGGTGAAGGTAGGCACCCCGTGCAACCTTACAACCTTTCTGATGCAACATCTCGCATAACCCTCTGCCGAGAGAACGGTCCCGAACGAAGAACACGATGGGCTGCCCCCATCGACCCGACCACCGGTCGAATGCATCCACGAACTCGTCTGTTTGGTTGGTGAACATGGGCCTAACACCCTCGTGACCCTACCACAAGGCGGGACCACCACAACCCCGCACCACCAAACTGCGCGGGTTGACCCGCAACGTGGCCTCAACCCGGCGGCGCGCGTCATACTAGTTCCCGGCGGAACAATCTCACTAATCACGTTACGAAAACCTAGCGGTCTTCTTAGCTCAACTACCCTCTTTCATTCCACACTACTAGGGACCTGTCCCAACATAACTCACGTGCACTATGCACTCCGATAAGGGTCAAACATAACACTACACCTTTTTCTCGAGATGGCCTCACCTCTAAGGTCTCTACGTATAAAGCTCTAAGGCTCACACTTTCTCTATCCCCCAAAATCTTACTCGGTTAAACAACCATGATTTCAAATCACAACTAACACACTGCTATCAGAACATAGCACCTAAGGTATACTCACCTTATCACCTATACAAAACTCTAGAGGGTTAAGGATAGATCTATGTCTACTGCTTCACTCCCCTTAGTCGTTCTAATCAAGCCTGCCCCGTAGGGCGCATAGCTAAGGGAGGTGACGAACTACCCACCGGTACTGAAGGCAAAGTCCTCCTACAAGGACACTCTATCGACATCAGACCCTGACGGTCGTAGGTACAACAAGTACCAACTAAAAGACGACATTCCCCGGGATGACGTGCATCGCCATGAGCCGGAAGATGCAGGTTACGACCCTCCGCGTACCGAGCGTTACGAAATTCGTGGAGGACCTCGCTGCGGTGGATGTGCATAAACTAATCCCGTGGTGGCGACTACGCCTCAAAAGTTACTAAAGGACCTTCTTTGCTCGCCCTCTTCTGTCGCCGTTAACCCGTCGATCTCTACGTTTTTGGCTGCTGCGCATAAGCCGTACGAGGCCATGCTCAAGCCCAATCAAGAATTACTCTTGCACAACCCTCTCTTAGATAGTCATCAAGACTCGCGGTACATCGGTATACTCCACGGTAGTCAAATCCATAGTTAATGTGGTCGCCTCCTTGAAATCTATATTCTGTTCGATGCGTGGGCGAAGGTTCAAATATCATGGCGCGGTAAGGCTAGCTGCCGCCGTGCTAAACTCTTTGGGGCTAGTGGCGTCGCGAGCTCCCGAATGAAGCACCACCCAGGTGATAATTGGGCTGTGCCCACGTAACCCTCTGTACTCTACTCGCGGCTCCTGGCGCCGCCTCACGGGCGGGTTGCCTGCGCGGAGGCATAGCGGTAAGGAAAGAAATACGTTAGAGGTCCAACTTACAACACGGCTCTAAGGCACGATCTCGAGTGAGAAGAATAGAAATCAATCCTAAATATCCTATAGCCTCACGATTATTGATGTGGTGCACAACACACCGATAATCAAGACTCTCTTGGATCTGATGCAGTAGACACTTTCCGAGGATTAAGCGCTCACGATACCACTTTAGTCACGACCGAACCGGGCGTGGTAGTGCCTACCGGGCACCCAAGTAGACATACATCGAGTAATCGTGAGAACATAAAGACAATACATGAAACGATTGTAATAAGACGGTGAAATAAGAAGGCAGGCTAACCAGCGGTTACGCCCGGTATAAATATAAATAGCAACTTTTTCAACATGAGCAGTTTAATCCTTTTTACAAACCACGCCCACTTGGTACTACGGACCTCTAAGAATGATATGACAACAATGGCGGGGCGGGGCCGCAAACCCACGAATGTAAACACTTACGGCGACGGGACTATACGTGATAAGCCTCGGAGAAAGCGGAGCTTCCCAAATGGCGTGACCACGAGAGCTAGGATCAACGGCGGTGTACCTCGACTGCGGCATGAACGCGGCCCCGAAGAGGTCGATCTGACAGTGCAAGTATGTGGCCCGAAAATACATCACGTAAATGAAATCATAGCGATCATATAAAGCGGGAGACATGTATGATAACCAAACTACGATTTCTGACAAGCGATCATGTCAAGTCGGGGACTCACGCCTCAAGTCATCACTCAAGTATAACAATGGGTCTCGGGCCCACAACATCAATCATGCGTGGAATACCTCGCCACTGCCGCGATCTATGATATAAAAGCACCAAGGAACACATGAACACGAGTCCCACTGTGTCATAATAAAGCTGTGCGGGGTAAGTGCGAAGGCATAGCCGACTACTAAAAACCCACGGTACCAACAAGGTCATGAAGCGTATCATAAGATCTGTCTGAACCGTCACATGATCAAAGGCGGCCACTTGCGCATGATATCGATGTCTGCGTCTAACCACCTGGAACTCCGCTGACTCGCGTAGGCCAATCTCATCGGCCGCGTGAGGTATTCCCGCATCGAGGTAGCTACTCCCGGCGTCGTCACGACTTCGCGATCCGCGTGGCCACATGGACGCGTGCCCGTAAGGGCGCACACTAACACGGAACTCTCGTAGCTCGCGTAGGCCACGGGACTGCGTGAGGTATTCTCGAATCATAGGTCCATCGACGCTTTGAGTCTACCCGCGTCGGAGGCGACAACCCGGAATCATCTCAAGAGATGAGTGATGTAAAATACTAACACAACAGCTTATCGTTTAAGCAACATTAGCACAACAAAGGAAACCGCTTTACACAACATCACAAGATACTAACACGTAGCATCCTAGCGTGTTTACTTATCAATCAACAAGAAAGTATTACTGTGCTATCACAAACCAACACAATCAAGTTATACACACAAGGTACTTTCTACTATATGCCAACAAGTTCGGGTTTTATCCCCAAAGTACTTCATACATTAACTCTTTAAAAGATCGTTACTTTCACAATGTCACACAATACGTAGTATAAAATAGAGTGACTATCCTTTTAAAGTAAATCAATTACTTCTCTTTGTAAAATCAAGTAGCAACATTCTTTTCCAATGATCAAGTTTGCCTAATTTCCAATGTTCAAGTTTCTCATTTTAGAAAGGTTTCGTAGTTCATAGTCTTATTCATTTGAGAATATAATTCTCCTTTAAACTATCGAGAAACATAAGTCTTATATGTGAGTAGGATATTCTTGTTTATAACAATCTTATTACAAAGACCATGATCTAGGAAATATCATTTTGTCTCATCTTAGCTTACATGCGGATGGAAGTTTCTCTTGGTTTTAATAATACTTAATTAGTCAAAACATTTCCTTTTATTAACATTTGCGGTGGTTTGTCGATACACATTCGATTTCAAATCGATGAAACATTCTTAAGCCGTTATACCTAACTTCCCATAAAGCTAGTATAACTCTTAAGTTTTCAAAAACCAAGTATTACTTCTTCTTTCAAAATGATTCAAAAATCTTTTGAAATACTTCAAGTTCTTTATTAACACATAACAAGCGCTTATAGTTCAAATCGATTACCTTTTAAAGACCACAAGTATTTTCTTACCAACATAAAGTCGTTATAACCAACTTCCCATAAAGCCGTTATAACACTTTATGTTTTAGACAATCAAATACATTTAGCACATATGCGTCTACCGTACTACATAGTTCACACATATCATGCTAGAAGAGATAGGAAGAGGTTCACATACCTCGCGGCGAGTATCGACTAACAACAAAACGCTCAGTACTTTCAAACCGTCGGCTACTCTCCTTGCCGATGGATCGCGCCATACGTAGTACTTCAACCTATAAGGCCACAGCGCTTATTAACATTTAGATCCGCCGTAGAACATTATACGTAAAAATCGGCGACCTCCCCCATGGCGTAAATCTCTCTCTCTATCGGTAGGCCAAGCCAGCGGGGGTTATACATCTAACCTAACAGTACAATTCTACTCCACGGTACTACTTCACAAGTCTTTATGTCTGACCCTAAGTAATTACGGTTCGATAATCTTCTTTAAATTCAGGCTTAAGTCAAAAGACATTGCGATAACTACGTTCGATTCTAAATATATAGTATACTTCAACTATATAGTCTAACAATCATGTAATTTCCAATTACAATAGAGGACAAGATATTTACCTCGATAAGCCCATAATTATCCGAGTTTAAATGTCGGTCTGAGCAAGGTTTAGCTCTACTCTCGTGCGCTCAGGCCGCTCAAACAACCGCCAGAAGTTCTAACCAACTTCTACTTATTACTCCAACTAACTATGGAGATTTTCCTTAGGGTTTCGGTTTTGTATTGGTGTGGTAAGTATAATAGTATTTACGGGCTTTTCAGATAGGTATGACCTTAGAATACTACAAGGTATCTGCTAAGGTAATTTGGGCATTATAACAATACTTTTGAGAGTATTTCTAACAAGAGGGGGTATTATATGAAAACAACTAGGATAGGGGGTACCATGGCTAGCACCCCAGGAGGGTGTATACCCTCGGCCTACCCACTGGGGGTACTCTCGGCCAAGGGAAGGGTGCTCTCGCTAAGCCTCACAAAGGGGGACGAAAACAACAAGGGAGGAGAGTTTAACACTTAAAGATTTGTGGAAAGGATGAAGAATTCATCAAAGGGAGAGGGTATTTATAGGTCAAGGATGGCCAACCAATGGCCCAGATCAATCCAGGTGTTAGGCAAGTGTAGGGCTAGGATTTACCAAACACAAATATCCTACCTACCCTTGACTTTGTCAAGGCACAAACAACGTGCCTTACCTTGTCCATGTCGTCCAAGTTGGGCGATTTCAAACTCAATTGGAGGGTGCCAAGTGGCGCCCTCTTGTTGGTCCAAAATGTTCGTCTCTCGGAAAAATCCATAAAAATTAAAAATGACATAGCGGAAATTCCCTACGAAAGTCGTGAAAGCGTTTACGAAACGACTCTAGCAAGGGTGTTGTGCACAAAATTAAATCGGCAAGCCTACTTGAAGTTCGAAATTTCCTACGTGCGTCCTGCGTACATACTGCGGAAATACGGTATAACAATTTTGGGAGTGTCGTACTACTTGACAACTTGTTATGCTTGTGGCGGCGGGGCCGTTCGTGAAGGCTGTCCAGGCAGGTGGCTTGGTGGGATAAGCGCGATCTCTTGGATCGATTGTGGGTTCTTTGCCTTCCATAGCTAGCGGGATGTTTATGCACGGCCGTGATGCAGGTCGTGGTGGAAGTTCGATTTTAGCGGTCCTTTGAGCACTTTATATGATTCAGTATGACTTTGGCCCTTTAGAAACTTGTATGCATGATAAAGTTGTGGTATGTTTTAAGTGTCTGAGCAGTTATATTGAGACTATGTATATGCTAGAAGGAGTTGGAAGTACGAAAAGATAATCTCTTTTGGGCTTATGATGGACGGATATGCGTGTGCGAGGTATTAGGGCCATGTGTGGCATTATTGGTATGTCGGGGTGGTAAAAGGAAACTATGTCGCTAATTATAAGTTTGACTCCGAAAGAATATTCAGGGATGAATGTTTCTAAGGGGGGAAGAATGTTACACCCCGTATTTACAGGACATGTGTTAAGAACGTACGTAAGAATTCCAAATGTTAAGATTTGAGACTAGTAAAAATTTATCGGAATTATGGAATTGTCGGAAAACGTAATATTGTGACGAATGGGAGGGCGACACGTGTCAACCCCCCCTTATGTTGCCTTGGACGAAATTAGGCATGGGAAAAAGGGTCATTTGACCCTTGTTAGGAAGACAAGTCTTGCAACTTGTAGAGCTTGAGAAAATTGACTTAGTCAATGGGTCCACAAGGCTTGATATTTAAGAGAACCTCATCCTAGCCACCCATTTGTGCACATCTTGACCCTCCATGTTACTATATAATACTACTAGTAGTGAGACAAGTTCCACACTTAGCCAAATTTTCAAGAAAATTGGATGAAGTTGAGCTTGTGCTCTCGGGTTCACAAGGGAGAAAAAGGAAAAAAAATTGTTTGTTGCCCAATAAGCTCCCCACTTTAAAGCAAGGTTCCTAAGTGTATTGTAAGGGTATCTCAATAGAAAAATCCCGGAAAAAGATAGTTTTCGTATTAGTCGCAAGGTGAAAACCTAGTTGCTATCCTAGGTTTTGATTGAAAGATTAAAAGAAAGTGGTTTGTGATATTCTAAGGGTCTCAAGTGGTGGATTGAAGTGTCTAGAAGAAGCTCTAAGTTGCTAAGGAGCGACTTCGGATTTGGAGTTGGACTAAGAATCGTTGAGGTAATAATCTTGGCTCTTAAGTGTTACAAGATTATGTATTGTTGTTAGCTTTACATATTTGCTAGCATGAAGTATATGTGTTGAAGTTTCTTAAGTATTATGGATTGATTGTAGCCTTAAATCCGAAATGTCATTTAAGCCATGTGAAGTTGGATTACAATTTGGTCGTTTATTAGAATCGTCGCATGTTACTTACTTGAAGATTATAGTAGTTATAATCGATTGCGACTTAATATCATGTTATGCTAACAACTTGGATTGAAAAGGAAATTTGATAAGGATTGGTAGTGTTGTATCTCAATGTTGCCGAAAGTGGCCTAGTAGTTTGTATTAGTTGACATCTTTTGTGGGGCGGAATTTTACACGTCTAGTAGGCGTGTAATCCCCTATTGTTAATTGCATTGTTTGGGCCTTAAATGTGGCGTGTTTGGTTATTGAATTCGGTCTTGAAAAATGTTACACCCCGTATTTACAGGACATGTTTTAAGAACGTACGTAAGAACTCACAAGTGTTAAAGATTTGAGACTTGTGAAAATTTATCGGAATTATGAAAGTGTCGGAAAATGTATTATTGTGACGAATGGGAGGGCGACATGTGTCACCCCCCCCTTAATGTTGCCTTGGTCGATTTAGGCATGGCCAAAATGGTCATTTACCATAAGTCTTGGATGACTAAAGTCTTGCAAGTGTAGCTTGAGAATTTTGACTAAGTCAAAGGGTCAACTAGTCTTGATATTTTGAAAGACTTCATCCTAGCCACCCAAATGGTTGCATCTTGTCCCTCCATGACCCTTTATATTACTACTAGTAGCTCTACTAGTGCCAACACTTAGAAAATTTCTTGAAAAATTGGATGAACATAGAGCTTGGGCTCTCGGGTTCTATATAAAAAAAAGAATCTTTGTTTGTGATCCATTTAGCTCCACACTTTAAACCAAGGTTCTTAGGTGTATTGTAAACACATCTCAATAGAAAAGTCTTGGAAAAAGAGAGTTTACGGGTTAGTCGCAAAACGAAAACCTAAGTTGTCTTTCTAGGTTTTGTTTGGAGATTTGAAGGATAATTGTTGGTGTTGTTCTAAGGGTCTCAACAAGTGGATTGAAGTGTCTTGGAGAGGCTCTAAACTACTAAGGAGCGACTTCGGATTGGAGTTGGATTAAGAATCGTTAAGGTATAATCTTGTCTTTTAAAGGTGTTACAATATTATATATTTATATTGTTGTAGTTAGCTTTACTTGTTGCTAGCATGAAGTTGATAGGTTGAAGTTATAAGTATTATGGATTGCTTGTAGCTAAATCCGAAATGTATACAAGCCACTTGAAAATTGATTACTAATTGGTCGTTTATTAGAAATCGCCGCATGATACTTACTCGAAGATTAGGGTTGTTATGATCAAATGCGACTTGATATCATGTTATGCAACCAATTTGGATTGAAATGGAAATTGGTTAAGAATTGGTATTGTTGAACTCAAGGTGGCCGAATTTGGACTAGTAGTTTGTATTAGTTTGTTATCGTTTGTGGGGCGGAATTTTACACGTCTAGTAGGCGTGTAATCCCCTATTGATTAATTGCTTTGATTGTGCCTTAAATGTGGCGTGTTTGGTTATTGTATTCGGCCTTGAAAAATGTGGCAAAGTTAGTAAAAACAAAGGAGGTGCTGTCCGATTTTCCGTAGGATTTAGCGACTTGACACTAATAATATTCTACGTTTAAAGTAAGGCTTTAATAGACGTATTGTGAATATTATAGGTTGACATACTACGGGCGGGACTTTGTACTTTGCAAGTGGTTTGACCCGACGAGGTATGTAGAACTTTTCCTATCCTTTGAGCATGACTAGTTACGCGTATATAGTACGGTAGACGTCTGAATCTTATTATCCTTACTAGTTTATTGAATAGCCAAGTGGGTGAGTTAGGAGAATAACTCACTTCTTTGAAATTGTTAAGGATGTCTTAAGTTTTATTAAAGTTAAGGGACTTGAAGAGTTTTAAAGTATGTGATACTTGTTTCATTTTAAACGTATAAGTCCCTTGGATAGGAAATTGTACTTGACTAAGGTATAAAGTGAATATAACGACTTTATGGGGAGTTGGTTATATTGGCTTTATGGAAAGATAAATGACTTGTTTTAATGAAAGCGACTTGATTTTAAGGCATCAATGGCCTAAGGTTTTATAAGGAAAGAGTCACGATTTAGAAACCTAACTTTATTTCTAAAGATATTGTGACTTGTCTTGAAAAGTAATTTTGACTTGATACTACGGTTAATAGTTTCTTGGAAGCTTTATATGAAAATGAGTCATTTCTAAAAGATTAGAAGTACGTAGTACTTTGGGTTAAACTCCCGGATTTATTATAACATATTAGTGCCTTAAGTGAACTAAAATGAGAGTGTAGATGAATAAGACTAATAAGAAGTTAGGGAGATTTCTAACTTGCTTGTTTATTGTATGTGTAGGTTGAGATAGGGTAAGAGTATAAGTGAGGGTAAACCCCAAGACGCTATACCACCTTCTCCGGGATAAGAGTATAAATGAGGTAAACCCAGGCGTTATACCACTGTTTTATTACCTTCGGGGTAAGAGTATAAATGAGGGCAAACCCCAGACGTTATACCACGCCTTGGTAAGAGTATAAATGAGGGTAAGAACCCTAAGGCGTTATACCACTGTTTCTATGGGTTCGCTACCCATGATTTGATCGAGTCTCTATTGTGATGTTATGCGTATTCCTTGATTTACTCTCATTGTTAGTAAGGCCTTGTGTCTTGTAATTTTGTTATCATACATGTCTCGGCTTTGTTTTAAACTTATGTTGTAATTCTGATACTTTCGATTTACATACTTAGTACATATTGTGTCTTGACCCCGCCTCGAGGGCTGCGTTATGCGCGAGAAAGGGTAGCAGTGGCGGATCCACATTCTTAGGATCACTTATCGGGCGTCGAAGCTCATTTATCAGGAGGCTTGTCTCTTTTAGTACGATCTTTTCCACGATGTTGTAGATTTATGTACATTCGGTATGGCGAGGCCTGTCCGCCACGATTGTTATTCTAAGTGCGTATTCACATATGTGGTTGGTACATGAAGCGATGTTATGCAGATTGTACTTTTGATTTTGTTATATATTTTGGAAAGCGGACCTTGCTCGGCTGGCGGGGATGTTTTATTGTCACACATGTGTTTATGTTGTGTATGTTCCGCTACTATTCTCTGATGTATACCTGGACAGGGTGCCCAGGTAGGGCACCAGTCGTGACCCGGGGTCGGGTCGTGACAAAAGTTGTATCAGAGCAGTTAGTCCTCGGAAAGTGTCTACAGACCGTGTCTAGTAGAGTCTTGATTATCGGTGTGTTGTGCACCACATCTATAATCAGGAGGCTGCAGGACATTTAAGATTGGTTTCCATTCTTCTCTCTCTGAGATCGTGCAGTAGAGCTGTCTTGTTAGGTTGAATCCTCTCTGACCTAGTCTTATGAAACAGATATGCCTCCACGGAAGACGACCAGGGCCCAGAAGGGCAAAGCGGCGGAGAGCGCTAGCGGTACTCGAGAGGGTTACACGTGGGTTACGGGCTCGAGCCTGATTATGCACGAGGTAGTAGTAGTCGACGAGTTCAGCCACGCCCGGCGGTGTTAGAAGGCGGCGGCGGTAGCTCGAGGTTCCGTGCAGACCCTCGGTTCCCGGCCAGTGCGAGTATAGAACTACGAGGCGGTCGATTATTGACCGAGATAGTAGCGAGGCGTGCCAAGCAGGCGGCCCACCCTGAGCGGCGGTTTGCGGATTAGGGATTTTACGGGATGTCATCCACTTGAGTTTTATGGTTCGAGTGCGATGAGGATCGCGAGGATTCGTTCGGCGACTCTGGACCATGCGAGTTCTTAGGGCTTGAGACATAGTGCATTACGCTAGCCTCTTACGATTCTGCGATATTGCGTTGGCTGGTTTGAGTCGTGGTTGCTTTCGAGGGTGATGATGCTCTTCCAGGTGTTTGGGAGGAGTTCTGAGGCCTTCATGGATCACTTTTTGCCTCACGAGATGAGAGAGCCGGGTAGGCAGTTCTTGACCTTGAGGCGAGCAGGAGGGCGTCGGTGAGTATAGCTTGAGTTTGACTCCTTGGCGGTTTCTCGCATACTATTGTAGGCGACATGGCGGATAGGGTTCATCGTTATGTGATGGGGCTTGGCCGTCATATGATTACCGCATGCTTAGGTGTGGCTCTTGGCCCGGTATGGGACATCGCCGGATGCGAGCCTTTGCGCGAGGATAGAGGATAGAGAGGAGGACCAGTTGACTCAGGCCCGGCCCAGAGGCGAGGACATCGAGGGCCTCGAGGCGATTCGAGGCGGGCGGCCTCGGCGAACGAGTCCACTTTCCGGCCGGCCACGAGTGCTCGCCCGCGGTTTTACGGCAAGAAGTGCAGCGGCCGGTCGGTCGGGAAGCGGTCGAGGGCTCGGGACTTGAGGAGTTCGAGGAGGCGGGAACCGTCACCGTCGGGACCATCCACCTCGGTGTGCTCGATGCGGTAGGTTCCACCAGGCGAGTGTCGCAGAGCCGGGAGCTTGTTACTCGTGTGGCGGCGGGGCCATTTGAGAAGATTGTCCGTCTAGGCGGCATGGGTGGTCTGCGGTGCGGCCGTCGGGATCTGTTCTTTGGGTCTTCTTCTCCTTACGTGGTTATGCGCCGGGCGAGGGTACTCGCGGGCCGGCGGGCGCGGTAGAGTCGTGGTGGTGGTTCGATTCTAGCGGTCCCGAGCGCATATATTCTCTAACCGGCCGCCAGATCGGGAGCTTCCACGGCGTCGTCGCACGGTACATTATTGATTTCATCTTTGTGGCGTTTATGCTTTGATAGATCCGAGTTCTACCTTGTCCTATGTGTCCCTCTTATTGCGGGTAGAATCGGGATAGAGCGAGTCGATAGAGCCTTTTGAGGTAGCTACGCCAATGGGAGATTCGGTGTTAGGCGGCGGGTGTACAAAGGTTGTCAGGTTTATATTCTGATCGTCGGACCGCGCAGAACTTGATAAGTGGAGATGACGATTTTGATGTCATTATGGGTATGGGTGGTTGGCTTCTTGTTATGCCAACGTTGGGTTGTAAGGGACAGGTTGGTTCGGTTCGGTTTCTGGCGAGCGATTATCGAGTGGAAGGGCAACACGGCGTCGCCGAGGGTAGGTTTATTTCTTACCTCAAGGCTAGGAAGATGGTGCGAAGGGTACATCTATCATCCGGTTGGTGGTATTTGATACGGTGAGGTGCGATTCTCGGTCGATACCGATGGTTAGGGAGTTTCGGATGTGTTCCCGGATGATCTTGGGCATCCCTCACGAGAGGAGATTGAGTTTTGTATTGACATGTTGCGGACACTCGACCTATTTCCATTCGCCCATACGAGGATGGCACTTTCTTGAGTTGAGGAGTGAAGGACCGGTGAAAGATTTCTTTGGAGAAAGGCTTTATTAGGCCTAGTGTATCTCCCGGGAGCGCCGGTTTTGTTCGTGAAGAAGAAGAAGGATGGGGCCAGCTGCGTATGTGTGTGTTGATTACGAGCGGTGAATAAGGTAACCATCAAGAATAGGTACCCCATCCCGGATTGATGATTTGTTTGACGATTGCGAGTGCGAGTGTTTCTCAAAGATAGACTGCGGTGCAGTTATCATCGAGTTCGATGCGAGGCGGATATCCCAAAGATCGCATTCGGGACCCGGTATGGGCACTATGAGTTGAGGTTATGTCTTTCGGTTGACCAGCGCTCAACGGTGTTTATGGATTTGATGAGCGGGTGTTCAAGCCATTTTGGACACATTTGTGATAGTGTTTATTGATGACATCTGGTTTATTCGCGAATGGCGAGCGAGGCATGCGGTCACGAGGCTGTGGGGTTCTCGGGCCGCGATTGTTCGCCAAGTTCTCCAGTGTGAGTTTTGGTTGGCCTCGGTGGCATTTACAGGGCATATTATTGAGGGTGATGGTGTTCGCGTGGATACGGCAAAGGTGAGGCGATCAGTCTTGGCGAGACCTACTACTCGATGAGTGCAGCGATTTCTTAGATGGCGGGTTATTATCGTAGGTTTGTGGAGCGGTTGCTTGATTTGGCCAGATTGACTAGGCTGACTCAGAAGGCAGCCAAGTTCTAGTGGACAGAGGCTTGCGAGTAGGGTTTCCAGTTGCTGAAGGAGAGGTTGACTACATCCCCAGTTCTTACTCTTCCTGAGGGGTTAGATGGGTACGTGATCTATTGTGATACCTCGGGTATCGGGCTAGGGTGTGTTTTGATGCGACGGCAAGGTTATAGCCTATGCTTCGGCGATTCTGAAGCATGAGAGAATTACCCTACCACGTGACTTAGAGTTGGTCGCGATTATTCATGCCTTGAAGATTTGGAGACATTATTTGTATGGGGTTCATGTGGATATTTATACTGGACCACAAGAGCCTCCAAGATATCTTGAGCGAGAGGAGTGAACTTGAGGCAGAGGCGGTGGTTAGAGTTCTTTGAAAGACTATGATGTTGATATTCTATACCATCGGGAAAGCCAACGTAGTTCTTGATGCCTTGAGTCGTAGATCGATGGGGAGCTGTCGGAGGTACGGCGAGAGAAGGCGAGGACATGGTCCGTCGAGATCCACCGATTAGCGAGCCTTGGGTTCGATTGATCGATACCGACGATAGTAGATGCGGGTTCGTGAGGTTGCGAGTCTTCCATCGTTGATGAGGTGAAGAGCGGCGATTTGAGGACCCGGTGTTGATGCGGTATCGTGATGCGGCTCTTGGGAGAGAAGAGTCTATTCGAGTAGCGCTGATGATGGTCTTGAGATTTGAGGTCGGTTGTGTGTTCCCGATGTGTCGGGAGCCGTCGGCCGGTGCAGGGAGGCACACATTGCTCGTTATTCTATTCATCCGGGGTCGACCAAGATGTACCATGACCTCAGATGTTTATATTGGTAGGATGGCCTGAAGAGGGACGTGGCAGGTTTCGTTGCCTGATGTCCTAATTGCCCGGTAGTCAAGGTCGAGCTCGGAGGCCCGGTGGATTATGCGAGCTATTGAGATTCCGACTTGGAAGTGGGAGGTGATCAACATGGACTTTATTACGGGATTACCTCGTGCTCGGAGGAAATGCGACTCCATTTGGGTTATTGTTGTGGTGGAAATCAGCCCATTTCCTTCGATCGGGGCGGCGTTTTGGTGAGGACTATGCGGGTTGTACATCGAGAGATTGTGAGGCCGCAAGGTGTCGGTGTCGATTATATCGATAGGAGCCCGGTTTATGGCTAACTGGAGGTCTTTCCGAAGGGTTTAGGGACGCGGTGAGTCTCGATCTGACATTCCATCCTCGGGTGGCGGGCGGCGAGCGTCTTATCCGGACACTTGAGGATATCTTTGCGAGTCTGCGTGATTGATTTAAAGGGTAGTGGGAGGATCATTTGCCTCTCGTGGAGTTTTCTTATAATAACGGCTACCGTTCCGATGTATCTGAGATGGCGCCCATCGAGGCTTTATATGGCGGAAATGCAGTCGCCGATCGGTTGGTTCGGCGTGGCGAGTGCGATTAGTTGGCGGACTTGAGTACAGCGGTGTGGATAAGGTGAAGCTTATCCGGGGAGGCTGATAGCGGCCAGTCGGCGAGAAGTCATATCACGGATAATCGGCGGCATTTGGAGTTTCAGGAAGACGATTGGGTCTTCTTGAAGGTTTCACCCATGAAGGGTGTGATGAGATTCGGTAAGAAGGGAAAACTCAGCCCAAGGTACATTGGGCCCTACCAGATCGTCCGTTGAGTGGGTCAGGTTGCTTATGAGTTGGATCTGCCATCAGAGTTAGAGGCGGTACATCCGGTCTTCCATGTTTCTATGTTGCGAAAGTGTATCGGAGATCCAGCGAGAGTTTTTCCTACTAGTGAGGTCCGGTGTGAAGGATTATCGTATGAGGAGAGTCCATAGCGATACTCGATCGCAGTCGAGCGACTGCGGACCAATGATGTAGCTTAGTCAAAGTCTGCGGAGAAATGATAGCAGGAGAGATGACTTGGGAAGCGGAGGAGGACATGTTGAGAAGTATCCTCACTTATTTCCTATACCTTGAGTAATTCATCTTCCCTTACTTGTCAAGTTTTAATTGAAGTATTTCTTTTGCTTAAATGCTTTTATGTGGCCATGTGTGGCGTTTTTGGTATGTCGGGGTTGTGAAAGGAAACTATGTCGCTAATTATAAGTTTGACTCCGAAAGAACATTCGGGGACGAATGTTTCTAAGGGGGGAAGAATGTTACACCCCGTATTTACAGGACATGTTTTAAGAACGTACGTAAGAACTCACAAGTGTTAAAGATTTGAGACTTGTAAAAATTTATCGGAATTATGAAAGTGTCGGAAAATGTATTATTGTGACGAATGGGAGGGCGACATGTGTCACCCCCCCTAATGTTGCCTTGGTCGATTTAGGCATGGCCAAAATGGTCATTTACCATAAGTCTTGGATGACTAAAGTCTTGCAAGTGTAGCTTGAAAATTTTGACTAAGTCAAAGGGTCAACTAGTCTTGATATTTTGAAAGACTTCATCCTAGCCACCCAAATGGTTGCATCTTGTCCCTCCATGACCCTTTATATTACTACTAGTAGCTCTACTAGTGCCAACACTTAGAAAATTTCTTGAAAAATTGGATGAACATAGAGCTTGGGCTCTCGGGTTCTATATAAAAAAAAAAAAATCTTTGTTTGTGATCCATTTAGCTCCACACTTTAAACCAAGGTTCTTAGGTGTATTGTAAACACATCTCAATAGAAAAGTCTTGGAAAAAGAGAGTTTACGGGTTAGTCGCAAAACGAAAACCTAAGTTGTCTTTCTAGGTTTTGTTTGGAGATTTGAAGGATAATTGTTGGTGTTGTTCTAAGGGTCTCAACAAGCGGATTGAAGTGTCTTGGAGAGGCTCTAAACTACTAAGGAGCGACTTCGGATTGGAGTTGGATTAAGAATCGTTAAGGTATAATCTTGTCTTTTAAAGGTGTTACAAGATTATATATTTATATTGTTGTAGTTAGCTTTACTTGTTGCTAGCATGAAGTTGATAGGTTGAAGTTATAAGTATTATGGATTGCTTGTAGCTAAATCCGAAATGTATACAAGCCACTTGAAAATTTGATTACTAATTGGTCGTTTATTAGAAATCGTCGCATGATACTTACTCGAAGATTAGGGTTGTTATAATCAAATGCGACTTGATATCATGTTATGCAACCAATTTGGATTGAAATGGAAATTGGTTAAGAATTGGTATTGTTGAACTCAAGGTGGCCGAATTTGGACTAGTAGTTTGTATTAGTTTGTTATCGTTTGTGGGGCGGAATTTTACACGTCTAGTAGGCGTGTAATCCCCTATTGATTAATTGCTTTGATTGTGCCTTAAATGTGGCGTGTTTGGTTATTGTATTCGGCCTTGAAAAAGGTGGCAAAGTTAGTAAAAACAAAGGAGGTGATGTCCGATTTTCCGTAGGATTTAGCGACTTGACACTTATAATATTCTACGTTTAAAGTAAGGCTTTAATAGACGTATTGTGAATATTATAGGTTGACATACTACGGGCGGGACTTTGTACTTGGCAAGTGGTTTGACCCGACGAGGTATGTAGAACTTTTCCTATCCTTTGAGCATGACTAGTTACGCGTATATAGTACGGTGAGCGTCTGAATCTTATTATCCTTACTAGTTTATTGAATAGCCAAGTCGGGTGAGTTAGGAGAATAACTCACTTCTTTGAAATTGTTAAGGATGTCTTAAGTTTTATTAAAGTTAAGGGACTTGAAAAGTTTTAAAGTGTGTGATACTTGTTTCATTTTAAACGTATAAGTCCCTTGGATAGGAAATTGTACTTGACTAAGGTATAAAGTGAATATAACGACTTTATGAGGAGTTGGTTATATTGGCTTTATGGAAAGATAAATGACTTGTTTTAATGAAAGGCAACTTGATTTTTAAGGCATCAATGGCCTAAGGTTTTTGTCACGACCCGTTCCGGGGCCCGTGACTGGTGCCTTACCCGGGCACCCAAGTAGTCATACATCAGAGTAATCAGCGGAATATAAAAACACAAGACATGAAACAATTGTAAATGAGACACATTTTATCTGAGAAAAGGGTGCCTTTCGGCATATATATATATATCTGGCAGTTTACATCCCAACTGTACAATAGGACTACAGACCTCTAAGGAAGTAAACAACTATGGCGGGACGAGGCCGCCATACCCTGAATGTACAAAACTATCTACACAACAGGGAGATCATACCCAAAAGTCGAGCCTCCGGAGAAGATGGAGCTCCTGACACCAAAGCAAAAGATCCTAAGGATGTGGATCTAGCACCTGCTTTCCCTTACATGCGGCATGAACGCAGCCCCCCGGAGGAGGTCAGTACAACAGGTACTAAGTATGTGAAACTGTAAAAGTACTTAAATGAAATCATATCATTTTAACACCAATTTTACAACTATGCACGAAACAACCAATGTAACCGCACATAGTGCCACATCATAAACAAGAGCAACAATAGGTAAACTGTAACAGGTCTTTTCTAGGCTGCGAATGATCGAGCGAGGCGATCGCCCATAGTATCATTATGCAAGCCTAATCCTGGACTCCCGTAGTCCGCATCGGCCACCTAGGCGCGTGAGTATCCCCGCGTCGAGGGTAGCTACTCCCGGCATCGTCCGTACTCGTAGTCCGCATGGCCACATGCACCGCATGACCATAAAGGCCGCACTAACACCGGAACTCCGTAGCTCGCATAGGTCCCTGGACCCGCATGAAGTATTCTCGAATCATGGTCCCAGACCGCCTGAGTCTACCCCGCATCGGAGGGCAGCTTAACCCCCGGTATCATGTCAAGAGGTGAGTGATATAATACTAACATAACAGCTTATCGTTAAACAACATAAGCCTGACAAGAATACTCTTATACAAGCGTTACAAGACACTAACACATAGCATCATATTATGTCTACTTATCAAACCATCTTATTATACTTTCCAGAAATCAATATAAGTCTTTTATAAACACATAAGTAAACCGTTCCTTTTATCTTTCTTAAGTCGTTATACCTAACTTCCCATAAAGCTAGTATAACTCTTAAGCTTTTTGTTTTTAAAAACAATTATTTTTCTTCTTTCAAAAATGATTTATAATTCTTTTGAAAGACTTCAAGATTCTTATTATTCAGGCTTAAGTCAAAAGACATTGCAGTAAAACTACGTTCAGTTAACATACGTACGTCTACCGTACTATATATTTGAAAATATCATGCTCAAGAGTATAGGAAGTGTCACGACCCGAACCCGGGCCCGTGACTGGTGCCTTACCTCGGGCACCCTAGTGATACAACATCAGAGAAAATCAGCAGAAATAAAACATGAAACATGGGATATGATAAATAAACAGGCCAACCAAAGCAGTTGCCTTCAGTGTATATACATAACAAAACCCTGAACAGTTATCCTTTTTACAAACTCTGCCCACAACAGTACTACAGACCTCTAAGAGTTTTATACAACATGACGGGACAGGGCCACGCCATACCCCTGAATGTACAAGAACCTACAACTCAGGGTAACATACCAAAAGATAAGCCTCCGGAGAACGGAGCTTCCCAACGCTGAACTGTGATCCTAAGAGCGAGGACTAACACTGGTGTACCTTCTACCTGCGGCATGAACGCAGCCCCCCGAAGGTCGATGCAACAGTACCAAGTATGTGAAGCGAAAATCGTAAATGAAATCATACGATCTATATAAAAGCAGGAGACATGTATGATAACAAAACTACGATTCACAACATAAGCGATCATGTCAAGTCGTGACTCACGCCTCAAAGTCATCACTCAAATATAACGGAATTTAACTCGCTGCGACGCATGCCCGGCGTCTCACCTCGGTATAAGCATGGCCATGGAACCGTCCCGATGGAAGCATACGTGGGCCACCCATCGTGTCGGTATGTCGAAGGAAATATCCGGATAACAATCGAAATGGAAGCGTACTCGTGGGCCACCCATCGTGTCGGTATGTCCAAAGCGAATAACAAGATAATAATCAAAATGGAAGCATACTGTGGGCCACCCATCGTGTCGGTATGTCGAGAACAAATAACAAGATCACACTCTGTGGAAGCATACGTGGGCCACCCATCGTGTCGGTATGTCCCAAAAGGATCGATTAGTGGAAGCATGCGTGGGCCACCCATCGTGTCGGTATGTCCATCAATCAACGGATAGTCGACCTCCGGCGAGGCGCGTAACACAGAGATACAACACTTGCACAACAAAGGCTATCACAACAAGCATAGGCAAGTTCAACAAATTCATAGACTTATATTTTATTACAACAAATCCGGGTTTTAACCCCAAAGTACTACATACATTAACTCTTTTTAAAGGATCCGTTCCTTTCACAAAAGTCACATAATACCCGTAGTATAAAAATAGAGTGACTATCTTTTTAGGTAAACCCAAAACACTTCCCTTTGTAAAATCAAGTAACAACATTATTTTCCAAACGTTCAAGTTTGCCTAATTTCAAATGCTCAAGTTTCTCATTTTAGAAAGGTTTCATAACTCGCAGTCTTAATCTCTTTTAAAACAATCGAGTAACATATGTCTTATGTGTGAGCCGTTTATTCTTGTTTA
The DNA here is from genome assembly GCA_029844215.1 of Przewalskia tangutica. Taxonomy (NCBI): domain Eukaryota; kingdom Viridiplantae; phylum Streptophyta; class Magnoliopsida; order Solanales; family Solanaceae; genus Przewalskia; species Przewalskia tangutica. The sequence continues at coordinate 75,646,911 of CM056725.1, forward strand.
TAACAATCTTGTTACAACAGCCATGATCTAGGAAATGTAATACAATTTTGTCTTATCTTAGCTTCTATGCAGACGGAGGTTTCTACTGGTTTTAACAACAATTAGTTATTTGCCAATACATTTTCCTTTATTAGCGCTGCTGTGGTTTGTTCGACACTTATTCCCATTTCCGAAATCAGTAAAACATTATTCTTTTAAAACCAAGTACTCATTACTCGCGAATGAGGTTTCACAACATTTTTTTAACAAAATGTTATATAACAAGTCAAATAAGTTAAGTCTCTTATCTTTCAAGATCAAGTCTCTTAACTTCTACAATCAATAAACCATTCTTTTACCCACATAGAGTCGTTATAACTAACTTCCCATAAAGCTATTATAACACCCTATGTTTTGAACCAACCAAACTCATTTAGCACATGTACGTCTACCGTACTACGTAGTTACAAAACATCATGCTAGAAAGGATAGGAAGAGGTTCACATACCTCGCGACGATTATCGACAATAAGCAAAACGCTCCACAAGATCAGTAACGGCTAGCCTTTTCACTCTTCAAGTAGAATACGCTACACGTAGTACTTCCACTATATAGGCCTGGCGTCTATTAACTTCTAAGCATGCGGTTCCATATTCTACGTAAAATTCGGCACCTCCCCCCATGGCGCGTAAATCTCTCTATCGGTAGGCTACCAAGCCAACGAGGGGTTATACGTCTAACGGACGTGTACAATTCTACTATCTGATAATACCACACAAGTCTCATGTCTGATCCTATGTAATTACGATTCGATCCTCTTCTTTATATTCAGGCTTAAGTCAAAAGACATTGCCGCAAAGCTATGTTCAGTTCTATATATAGTATACCTCAACTATATAATCCTACAACATGTAATTTCCAATTACAATAAGGGGACAAGAATATTTACCTCGATAAGCCCAAAATTATCCAAGTTATAATGTCGATCCTGAGCAAGGTTTAGCTCCTACTCCAGTGCGCTCAACCGCTCAAACAACCCTTAGAAGTTCTACACAACTTCTTCTATATACTTCAACTCGCTATGAAGATTTCCTTAGGGTTTCGGTTTGAGACTAAAAGGACAAAAGGTAGTATTTCCGGGCTCTACGTAGAGGTAACTTTTGGAATACTACAAGGTATACGGCTAGGGTATTTTGGGCATTATAACAATACTTGGAGAATACTTTCTACCAAGGGGGGGGGGGTGTATTTCACAAGAACAACACAAGGCAAGGGGGGGGGGTACCCCTCGGCTAGACACAACAAAGGGGGAGGGGGAGGCTCTCGGCCAAGGGCTCACAAAGGGGGAGGGGTGTGGCGGACGAACACAACAAGAAGAGGGGAGGGAGATTTCAAGACTTAGGAAGATTTTAGGATGAAGAAGTCTTCAACAAGGGAGGGGTATTTATAGGGAAACCAATGGCCTTGATCAAGCCATGTGCAAGGCAAGTGTAAGGCCAAGATCAAGCCAAGTGCACCCTAACCCTACTCCACAAAACATGGCACAAAACAAGGCACAAAACAAGGCACAAAACATGCCACAAATCGTCCACCTTCTCGGCCACAAGACCGTCCAAGTGAGGGTGACAAGTGTCACCCTCTCGTTGGTCCAAAAATGTTCCGTCAATCGGAAAAATCCGCAAAAATAATAAATGACATAGCCGGAATTTTCCCTACGCAAGTTCTGTAAAACGTTTCGTCGAAAAACGACTCTAATCGGGGGTTGTGCACAAAATAAAATCGGCCAAGCCTACTTTAAGTTCAAACTTTTCTACGTACGTCCTCACGTACATACTCTGGAAATACGGGGTATAACAGGAAGAATCACATACCTTCTCGGCGAAATCCACCTGCCAAGTCGAATATGTCGCGCGCAGAGTATCAACCTATAATAGTCAAATACGTCTATCAACGTCTAGACTATTCTGTAGGATATTCTAAACAGAGGGTTCTTTATTCTACGGAAAATTGGCGCACTTCCCTGCGTCAAGTTACCCAAGTCTACTGTAAATACAGTCCTATGTAAGTACAGTTTAATTCTTCTTCTGTTATACCCTTCTACTGTGATTACAGTTCAATTCTATTCTTTAATATCCTTCTATATCTTATACTCAAGTCTTAACTATTCTTATATGTAATATCCAATTACAATAGAAGGACAAGAGTATTTACCTCGATAAGCCCAAAATTATCCAAGTTAAATGTCGATTCTGAGCAAGGTTTAGCTCTAATTTGCGCTCCGATAGCTCCAAGAAACCCTTAGAAGTTTCTAACAACTTTACTTTCTACTTCAACCAACAATGAAGTTTCTCTTAGGGTTTCGTTTAGTGACAATTGAGATAAGGTAGTATTTCTAGGCTTTTTAGTATAGAGGTGACTTTGGAAATACAACAAGGTATATGCTAAAGTATTTGAGAATAGTAACAATACTTGGAAGACAACTTTCTACCAAGGGGGGGGGGGGGGGGTACACGGCCGAAGCCACTAGGCTAGAGAGAGGAGAGGGGTGTTTCGGCTAAGCTCTCTAGAGGGGGGGGGGGGGAGAAGTGAGGCTAGGACGAAAAGCTCACAAGGGGGAAGGAGGGATTTTTAGACTTGGAAGGTTGATTTGTGGATGAAGAGTTCATCAACTCAATGGGGTATTTATAGGGCTTTCAAGGGCTAAGATGAGGGCAAGTGGAGGGCAAGTGGATGGTGGGGATTTGCACAAGTGCACCCTAACCTACTCCACAAATCCCTTACAAAACATTGACCCAAGATTTATGCCCCAAAACCATGCCAACCGTGGCCTCCCTTTGCCGTCCATTGAGGGTGACAAGTGTCACCCTCCCGTTGATCCAAAATATTTCATCTCTCGGAAAAATTCGCAAAAAATAAAAATGACATAGCCGTAATTTACCCTACGCAAGTTTTGTAAAACGTTTCGTCGGAAAACCATCCGTTTCGTGGGTTGTGCACAATTTTCGTCCATAATGCCTAACTTAAGGCTAAACTTTTTGTACGTACGCCCCTACGTACATACTCTGGAAATACGGGGTATAACATTCTCCCCTCCTTAGAAACATTCGTCCCGAATGTTCCTTCCTAAGACGGAAAATGATAAGGCTCTTCATAACATAAACAGTTAGCAAATGCCACATACGGCCATAAAACAACACTTAGGCAATAAGTAAATTAAATCAACAAGTAGGAAAGTGAGTTACCTGGAGGTGTGGGGAATAAGTGAGGATACTTCTGCCTCATGTCCTCCTCAGCTTCCCACGTCATCTCCTCCCTGAGCTCGTTCCGCCACAAGACTTTGACGGAAGCCACGTCCTTGGTCCGCAGACGCCTAACCTGACGATCGATTATCGCTATGGGAATCTCCTCATACGATAACCCCTCGGTCACCTGGACATCGTCAATCGGGTGCACTCTAGATGGATCCCCGATACATCTCCTCAGCATAGAAACATGAAACACCGGATGCACTGCCTCCAGGTCGGACGACAGATCCAACTCATAGGCAACCTTGCCTACCCTGCGGACAATCTGATACGGCCCAATGTACCTTGGGCTGAGTTTCCCTTTCTTCCCGAACCTCATCACACCCTTCATGGGTGACACCTTCAGGAAAACCCAATCCTCAACCTCGAACTCCAGATGCCGACGACGATGATCTGCATATGACTTCATCGACTCGAGTGTCGATGCCTCTGGATAAGCTTCACCTTATCCACTGCCTGCTGCACCAAGTCTGGTCCCACTAACTGCACCTCGCCCACATCAAACCAGCCTATCGGCGATCTGCACTTCCTCCCATACAAGGCCTCATAAGGCGCCATCTGAATACTGGAGTGGTAGCTATTATTATACGCAAACTCAACTAGAGGCAAATGATCCTCGGCTACCCTGAAGTCAATAACACGGACTGCGAGATATCCTCAAGAGTGCGGATAGTGCGCTCGACTGTCCGTGCTGCGTGGATGGAATGCGATGCTCGGGCTCACTGCGTCCCTAAACCCTTACGGAAAGACCTCCGAAGTTAGCCGTAAATCGGGCTCCTGCATGCGATATGATCGAAATAGGGACTCCATGCGATCGGCGATCTCTCGGATATAAAGTCGGCATAATCCTCACCAAAAGTCGTCTGACGGGAAGAAAGTGGGCTGATTTTCGACTTGTCGACGATAACCCATATAGAATCATGTCTCCTCTGAGTGCGAGGTAATCCTGTGATAAAAGTCCATGTTGATCACCTCCCACTTCCAGGTCGGGATCTCTATCGTCTGCAACAAACCACCAGGCCTCTGGTGCTCTACCTTCACATGATGACAACACGGACATTGAGCTACAAACTCTGCAACGTCCCTCTTCAAGCCATCCCACCAATACACAGATCTAAGGTCGTGGTACATCTTGGTCGACCCCGGATGGATAGAGTACGCGTATGTGTGCTTCCCTAGAACCTCGCGAAGTCCTGCAATATCTGGAACACACAACCTGCCCTCAAACCTTAACACCCCATCAGGTGCTACCTCAAAAGGACCCTTCTTCTCACGAAGAGCCATATCACGGTACCGTGTCAAAACCGGATCCTCAAACTGTTGCCTCTTCACCTCCTCGACGATGGAAGACTCGGCAACCTCTCGAACTCGAACCCCACTGCTATCAGAATCAATCAATCGGACTCCAAGGCTCGCTAACTGATGCAAATCACAAACCATGCCCCTCCTCTCCGGCTGCACATCTGATAGGCTACCCATCGACCTACGACTAAGGGCATCTGCCACAACATTGGCCTTCCCCGGGTGGTACAGGATATCAACATCATAATCCTTAAGCAACTCTAACCACCGTCTCTGTCGTAAGTTCAGCTCCTCTGGTGAAGATATCTTGGAGGCTCTTGTAGTGCGTATAAATATCCACATGAACCCATACAAATAGTGCCTCCGATCTTGGCGTGAATCACCGCCGACTCAAATCATGGGTGGGGTAGTTCTCTCATGCTTCTTAAGCCGTCGGGATGCGTATGCTATAACCTTGCCTACTGCATCAACACATCCCAACCCGATGCGGACGCGTCACAATACACGCCATAGCCGTCCGACCCTCCGGAAGTAAGAACGGGGCGGTCGTCGATCTCTCCTTCAAGAATCGGAAACCACGCCACACGCATCGCCATCAAACTTAGCCGCTCGAGTCAGCCTAGTCGGTGGTGCGAGAGATAAGCAAACTTCTCTGAACCGATAATAACTCGCAAGGCCCGTAAGCTGCGAACCTCAGCCGGAGTAGTAGGTCTAGGCCAACTCATTGCCGCCGATCTTGGCGTATCCACCGAATGCCATCGCCTCGACAATATGCCCAAGAAAAGCCACCGGTTAACCAAAACTCACATTTGGAAAACTTCGCGTACAATCTGGTCTGGAGAACTCTCGGCCGCGGTCGCCAAATGCTCGCATGCTCTGCTCTGGCGAGAATAAACCAAGATATCATCAATGAACACTATCACAAGCGTGTCCAAAATGGCTTGAACACTCGGTTCATCAAATCCATGAATACCGCGGAGCATTGGTCAACCAAAGACATGACCACGAACTCATAATGCCCGTATCGGTCCGAATGCGATCTGGGGACATCCGCCTCTCGACTCGCACTGATGATAGCGATCGCAGATCAATCTTGGAGAAACATCTCGCGCCACATCGGGTCGAACAAATCATCAATCCGGGAAGGGGTATCTTTTCTTAATGGTCACCTTGTTCACCGTAATCAACACACGTCGCATGGCGTCGCCCTTCTTCTACGAACAATCTGGCGCTCCCGGGGAGAAACACTGGGCTGATGAAGCCCTTCTCCAAAGAAATCTCTCACCGTCCTTCAACTCTCTCAACTCGGCAGGTGCCATTCTGTATGGAGGAATGGAAATAGGCCGAGTGTCTGGCAGCACATCGATACAAAATCTATCTCCCTCTCAGGAGGGATACCTGGGAGGTCGTCTGGAAACACGTCTGGGAACTCTCGACTCTGGGCGGTCAAAATCTGGTACGCGACCTCGATGTCGAACACCGAATGAGATGATAGATATACCCTTCGCACTATCTTCCTAGCCTTGAGGTAGGAAATAAACCTACCCCGGCGTCTGATGTTCCTCCCACTCAACAATGGCTCGCAGAAACTTGAACCGTACCACTCTCTCCTTGCAGTCTACATTGGCGTAGCAAGAAGCTAGCCAATCCATACCCATGATCATATCGAAATCAGTCATATCCCACTCTATCAAGTCGGCTAGGGTCTGACGACTGCATATGGTCACTGGACAAGCCCTATATACCCGCCGAGCTACCACCGAATCACCCACTGGCGTAGCTACCTCGAAAGGGTCTATGGACGCAGGCTCTATCCCTATCCTACTAGCAATAAGGGGAGATATATAGGACAGAGTAGAACCCGGATCTATCAAGGCATACACATCAAATCCGAACCGATAAGGTACTGTGGCGACATCGGTGAGGCCTCACGATCTGCCCGGTGGACAAGGCATAAATGCGGTTCGAGGACCGCTAGGCTGGACCGCACTATGACCTCTGCGGCCGCTGGCCCATGAGTACCTTGCCCTCGGGCGATGGCGTAGGAGATGAAGAAGACCGTGAAAGAACACGTGGTGACCCCTACCATCTGCGGCGCCGCGGTGGACAGTTCCTCGCAAAGTGACCCCGCTGGCCACAACTGTAACAAACTCCCGTAGCAGTACCACAATTCCCGAAGTGGGATCTACCGCATCGGCCACTGAGGGGAGGTGGTCCGTCGGCGATGCCTCTGCTCTCGACGTCTCAAGTCACGGGGCCCCGTGCGCCTCGAATATCTGGTGCCACGAGGACGGTGTAGGAGTGCTCTGAGCTGGCTGTGGTGCAAATCTAGACTGCTGTTGAGGCCGCCCACCACGATAGCTACCAAAAGACCCTGCCGTCCTGGTCTTCTTCTGCTGCTGTCTGTCAACCCGTCGGCCTCTACGCTCGCCGCGTCTGTGCGTGAGCTGCGTGCGGGTAATATCCATACTGGTGAAGAGCCACACCGCACAAGACTCGGCCATATAATCATCTAGCGGTGGCGTGGCGATGCACCACGTCCTCCATATCGCTACCAACGCAGGGACATATCGAGCCAACGAATCAAACTCAACGTTGTACTCCTAGCTGCGTCCTCTGCCTCAAGAACAAAAATCTGTCGGCCCGTGCCCTCCTTATCTCGCGAGGCAAGAAATGAGTGAAAGGCCTCGAGAACTCGTCCCAGTAGGCGGGGACGCGTGCACTCCGGGATAACTCCACGAATCAAACCAATCGATCGCGGTATCACGCGGCCTATGTGAACCAAGATCACAGACTCGGTCTCAAGCCTTGATCACTCGCGTGATCCTCTGCATCGACGGATGAACTCCTGCAGATCATCCTCGAGCCTCGACCGTAGAACTCGCGGGCTACAACTCGAGAAAATCCGTAGCCGCAAACTGCTCGATCTCGGGTGAACGCGAACTTTGGGCCCAGGCTGCTGCATCCGGCCTATCTCCGTTCGCCACGATCTCGGCGATGGCGAACCATCTTTTCAGAACCCATCTCATCTGCTCCGGTGTGAATGGAGTGCAGTCTTGTGGTCTCATCACCATTCCGCGGCCCTAAACCCTCCTGGGGTCGGCGGCGTCGTGGAAATCGCCGTCTCGGGTATAGACTGGGCCTGTGCCCTCGTGACTCTAGGTGTCCCACTAGCAGCTCCCTCGGCTGCCTTGCCCTTCTGGGCCCGGGTTGCCTTACGTGGAGACATAACTGTTACAGAAAAAGAATACGTTAGAGGGGTCCAACTTATAACACAACTCTAAGGTACGATCTCAGAGTGAGAAGAATGGAAACCAATCCTAAATATCCTATAGCCTCCTGATTATTGGTGTGGTGCACAACACACCGATAATCAAGACTCTACTAGATACGGTCTGTAGACACTTTCTGAGGATTAACTGCTCTGATACCACTTTTGTCACGACCCGTTCCGGGGCCCGTGACTGGTGCCTTACCCGGGCACCCAAGTAGTCATACATCAGAGTAATCAACGGAATATAAAAACACAAGACATGAAACAATTGTAAATGAGACACATTTTATCTGAGAAAAGGGTGCCTTTCGGCATATATATATATATATATATCTGGCAGTTTACATCCCAACTGTACAATAGGACTACAGACCTCTAAGGAAGTAAACAACTATGGCAGGACAGGGCCCCGCCATACCCTGAATGTACAAAACTATCTACACAACAGGGAGATCATACCCGAAAGTCGAGCCTCCGGAGAAGATGGAGCTCCTGACACCAAAGCAAAAGATCCTAAGGATGTGGATCTAGCACACCTTTCCCTTACTGCGGCATGAACGCAGCCCGAAGGAGGTCGATAACAGTACTAAGTATGAAATCGTAAAGTACTTAAATGAAATCATATCATTTTAACACCAATTTTACAACTATGCATTTAAACAACCAATGTAACGCACATAGTGCCACATCATAAACAAGAGCAACAATAGGTAAATCAGAATGTATTTTCTAGGTCGCGAATGATCGGGCAGGCCAATCGCCCATAGTATCATTATGCAAGCCTAATCTCGACTCGTAGTCGCGTAGGCCACCTAGGCCGCGTGGTATCCCGCATCGAGGGTAGCTACCTCGGCATCGCCCCGACTCGTAGTCCGCATGGCCACATAGACCGCATGACCATAAAGGCCGCACTAACTCGAACTCCGTAGCTCGCATAGGTCCCTGGACCCGCATGAGGTATTCTCGAATCATGGTCCTGCACCGCTGAGTCTACCCGCGTCGGAGGCGACAACCCCGGTATCATGTCAAGAGGTGAGTGATATAATACTAACATAACATCTTATCGTTAAACAACATAAGCACAACAAGAATACCCTCTTATACAAACGTTACAAGACACTAACACACATAGCATCATATTATGTATACTAATCAAACCATCTTATTATACTTTCCAGAAATCAATATAAGTCTTTTATAAACACATAAGTAAACCGTTCCTTTTATCTTTCTTAAGTCGTTATACCTAACTTCCCATAAAGCTAGTATAACTCTTAAGCTTTTTGTTTTTAAAAACAATTATTCTTCTTCTTTCAAAAATGATTTATAATTCTTTTGAAAGACTTCAAGATTCTTATTATTCAGGCTTAAGTCAAAAGACATTGCAGTAAAACTACGTTCAGTTAACATACGTACGTCTACCGTACTATATATATATTTGAAAATATCATGCTCAAGAGTATAGGAAGAATCACATACCTTCTCGGCGAAATCCACCTGCCAAGTCGAATATGTCGCGCGCGGAGTATCAACCTATAATAGTCAAATACGTCTATCAACGTCTAGACTATTCTGTAGGATATTCTAAACAGAGGGTTCTTTATTCTATGGAAAATTGGGCAGCACTTCCCTACCCGTCAAGTTACCCAAGTCTTACTGTAAATACAGTCCTATGTAAGTACAGTTTAATTCTTCTTCTGTTATACCCTTCTACTGTGATTACAGTTCAATTCTATTCTTTAATATCCTTCTATATCTTATACTCAAGTCTTAACTATTCTTATATGTAATATCCAATTACAATAGAAGGACAAGAGTATTTACTTCGATAAGCCCAAAATTATCCAAGTTAAATGTCGATCCTGAGCAAGGTTTAGCTCCTAATTTGCACGCTCCGATAGCTCCAAGAAACCCTTAGAAGTTTCTAACAACTTCTACTTTCTACTTCAACCAACAATGAAGTTTCTCTTAGGGTTTCGTTTAGTGACAATGGAGATAAGGTAGTATTTCTAGGCTTTTTAGTATAGAGGTGACTTTGGAAATACAACAAGGTATAGGCTAAAGTATTTGGGAATAGTAACAATACTTGGAAGAAAACTTTCTACCAAGGGGGTACTCGGCCGGCCACTAGGCTAGAGGGGAGAGGGTGTTTCGCTAAGCTCTCTAGAGGGGAGAAGTGAGGCTGGGACGAGAAGCTCACAGGGAAGGAGGATTTTTAGACTTGGAAGGTTGATTTGTGGATGAAGAGTTCATCAACTCAAGGGGGTATTTATAGGGCTTTCAAGGGCTAAGATGAGGGCAAGTGGAGGGCAAGTGGATGGTGGGGATTTGCACAAGTGCACCCTAACCTACTCCACAAATCCCTCACAAAACATTGACCCAAGATTTAAGCCCCAAAACCATGCCAACCGTGGCCTCCCTTTGCCGTCCAATGAGGGTGACAAGTGTCACCCTCCCGTTGGTCCAAAATGTTTCATCTCTCGGAAAAATCCGCAAAAATTATAAATGACATAGCCGTAATTTACCCTACGCAAGTTTTGTAAAACGTTTCGTCGGAAAACCATCCGTTTCGTGGGTTGTGCACAATTTTCGTCCATAATGCCTAACTTAAGGCTAAACTTTTTGTACGTACGCCCCTACGTACATACTCTGGAAATACGGGGTATAACAGTTTTATAAGGAAATGAGTCACCTGATTTAGAAACCTAACTTTATTTCTAAAGATATTGTGACTTGTCTTGAAAATTAATTTTGACTTGATACTACGGTTAATAGTTTCTTGGAAGCTTTATATGAAAATGAGTCATTTCTAAAAGATTAGAAGTACGTAGTACTTTGGGTTAAACTCCCGGATTTATTATAACATATTAGTGCCTTAAGTGAACTAAAATGAGAGTGTAGATGAATAAGACTATTAAGAAGTTAGGGGGATTTCTAACTTGCTTGTTTATTGTATGACGGCCGGTTGGGATAGGGTAAGAGTATAAGTGAGGGGTTGTCACGACCCGAACCCGGGCCCGTGACTGGTGCCTTACCCCGGGCACCCAAGTAGACATACATCAGAGTAATCAGCGGAACATAAAACAAGACATGATATAATATGAAATGTGAAACAGTTATCTGAGAAAACTTGCCTTTCGGCATATATATATAAACTTTAAAACCGAACAGTTACATCCCATTTACAACTCTGTCCACAATTACTCTGCACCTCTAAGAGTTTTATCAACAATGACGGACAGGGCCCGCCATACCCCAAAGTAAGTACTCAACGACAGGACTATACCCAAGATAAGCCTCCGAGAAACGGAGCTTCCCAAACGCCAATCGTGACCACTATGGCGAGGATCAACATCGGTGTACCTTTACTGCGGCATGAACGCAGCCCCCAAGAGGTCGAGATAACAGTACCAAGTATGTGGCGAAAATCAGTAAATGAAATCATAGTAGTCTATATAAAGTAGGAGACATGTATGATAACCAAACTACAGTTCACAATAAATAAGCAGTCATGTTAAGTCAGGGACTCACGCCCTCAAAGTCATCACTCAAATATAACGATGGGTCTCACGCCCACCTGTGTCATAATCGAACCGTACAGGGTAAGTACGAAGGCATAGCCGACTACTAAGACCCACAGTACCAACAATGCCATAAACTGTATCACGAGGTCTTTCTAGACCGCACCACATGATCGAAGCTGGCCACTCTCCCTCAGTATCAATGTGCGCTTCTAGTCCTGGAGCATACCGCTGCTCCGCATAGTCGCGCATACCGCATAGGCCGTATAGACCCGCATCAAGGGTGGCAAGCCCTCGGTATAACAAGTCAAGGGGGTATGTGATAATAACAGTACAACGGGCTTAACGTTTAACAACGTAAGCACAACAAGAATGACCCCCTTACACAACATCACGAGATACTAACACACGTAGCATCCTAACATGTTCACTTATCAAATCAACAAGAAAGTATTACAAGGCTATCACAAACCAACACAATCAAGTTAATCACACAAGGTACTTTCTACTTTATGTTAACAAGTTCGGGTGTTTATCCTCAAAGTACTTCATACATTAACTCTTTAAAGGATCCGTTTCTTTCACAAAAGTCACACAATACCCGTAGTATAAAAATAGAGTGACTATCTTGTTAAGTAAACCAAAACACTTCCCTTTGCAAATCAAGTAACAACTTTATTTTCCAAACGTTCAAGTTTGCCTAATTTCAAATGCTCAAGTTTCTCATTTTCGAAAGGTTTCGTAGTTCATAGTTTTAATCACTTAATGATATAATTCTCCTTTAAAAACGATTTGAGAAACATATGCCTTATATGTGAGTAGGTTATTCTTGTTTATAACAATCTTATTAAAGCAGCCATGATCTAGGAAATGTAATATCATTTTGTCTCATCTTAGCTTCTATGCAGATGGAGGTTTCTCTTGGTTTTAATAATACTTAATTATTCAATACATTTCCTTTTATTAAGCTGCGATGGTTTGTTCGATACTTATTCTGATTTCCGAAATCAGTAAAACATTATCCCTCTTTTTTTTTAAAAACCAAGTACTCATTACTCACGAATGAGGTTTCACAAAATTCATATTAATTCAATTAAGTCAAGTCTCTTATCTTTTAAGATCAAGTCTCTTAACTTTTAAAATTAATAAACCATTCTTTTTATCTCTCTTAAGTCGTTATACCTAACTTCCCATAAAGCTAGTATAACTCTTAAGCTTTTAAAACCAAGCATTACTCTTCTTTCAAAAGGTTTCTTTATTATTCGGGCTTAAGTCGAAAGACATTGCCATACTATGAACAACTGGAAAAATCAATCCGGTTTGGACCTACGTGTATCTGTGCACCAGAAACCCTGGAGCCTTGACCAACTCCTGCATACCCCGAACGTCCTGAACTCTGTGGAGGACCACTCTGCACCGTGGGCGCGTATCGATCTTACGAGGCGATTCGCCTCGAAAGTTACAAAGGACCTGCCGTCGGCCTCTTCTCACGATCTTGGTTAATCCGTCGATCTCCACTTTCCTCTGTGTCGCGCGTAAGCTCGCATACGAGCCATGCTCAAGCTTGATCAAGAGCTACTCTTGCACAACCTCTCTTAGATAGTCATCAAGACCCGTGATTAATCGGTACATCATAACTCTCTGGTAGCCAAATCCTAGCTAATGTAAGGTCGTTTCTTTGCAATCTATATTCTCTATTCGATGTGGGCGAAGGCGTAAATGTCATGGCGCGATAGGAATCTGCCGCCGTGCTAAACTTCTTTGGGGCTAGCGACGTGCGAACTCCCGAATGAAGCACCACCCGGTGATGATTGGACACTGTGCCCTAGTAACCTCTGTACTTTACTCAGCCTCCTCCGCCTCGCCTTCTCGGCGGGTTGCCTACGCGGAGGCATAACAGTGCGGAAAGAAATACGTTAGAGGTCCAACTTATAACACAACTCTAAGGCACGATCTCGAGTGAGAAGAATGAAACCAATCCTAAATATCCTATAGCCTCACGATTATTGGTGTGGTGCAACACACCGATAATCAAGACTCTACTAGATCGATGTCTGTAGACACTTTCCGAGGATTAATCGCTCGATACCACTTTTGTCACGACCGAACCGGGCGTGATCGATGCTTACCGGGCACCCAGTAGACATACATCGAGTAATCGGTGGAACATAAAACAAGACATGATATAATATGAAATGTGAAAGCGATTATTCGAGAAAACTTGCCTTTCGGCATATATATATTGTCACGACGAACCGGGCAGTGGTCGTGCCTACCGGGCACCTGGTGATACAACATCGAGTAATCGGCGGAATATAAAACAATACATGACATAGTATGAAATATGAAACAGATTCATATGGGAAAACTTGCCTTCGGCATATATATAAATAACAACTAGAACGATTACATCCCTTTTACAACTCGCCCACAACGATTACATACCTCTAAGAATGATAATAACAATGGCGGGACAGGGCCGCCATGCCCTCGAATGTAAATACCTACAACGACGTGTACACATCGATAAGCCTCCGAGAAATGGAGCTTCCCAAACGCTGACTGTGATCCTAAGAGCGAGGATCGACGGCGGTGTACTTACTACTGCGGCATGAACGCAGCCAGAAGAAGTCGATCTAACAGTACCAAGTATGTGAAATCAGAGTTCAAGTAAAATCAAAGTATTTAAAACCATTTGCAAATACAACTAGTTCAATCGCACATAGTGCCACAACATAAACAAGAGCAAGGTAGATAAAGCGTAATGTGTCTTTTCTAGGCGCGAATGATCGGCAAGGCAATCGCCCATAGTATCATTATGCGTGCTAATCACGGACTTCCGCACCGCATGGGTCACACACTGCACCGCATAGGGTATTCCTCGCGTAGGGTAGCTAACCCGGCACCTCCTCGACTCCGCGGCCGCATAGTCTCGATAGACCACATAGTCACGCATCGCATAGGCGCATCCCCGCGTCGGGATAAACACCGGAATGATCAATCTGGAGCATATCGCTGCTCCGCGTAGTCACATAGACCGCGTAGGCCGTATAGACCGCGTCAAGGGTGTGAGCCCTCGGTATAACAAGTCGAGGGTATGTGATATAATAACATAACAACTTATCGTTAAACAACATAAGCACAACAAGGAAACCCTTTACACAAACATCACCAGATACTAACACACGTAGCATCCTAACATGTTTACTTATCAAATCAACAAGAAAGTATTACAAGGCTATCACAAACCAACACAATCAAGTTATTCACACAAGATACTTTCTACTTTATGTTAACAATTTCGGGTTTTTATCCCCAAAGTACTTCATACATCAACTCTTTAAAAGATCCGTTTCTTTCACAAAAGTCACACAATACGTAGTATTAAAAATAGAGTGACTATCTTTTAAGTAAACCAAAACACTTCCTTTTGTAAAATCAATTAACAACATTATTTTCCAAACGTTCAAGTTTGCCTAATTTCAAATGCTCAAGTTTCTCATTTTCGAAAGGTTTCGTAGTTCATAGTTTTAATCACTTAATGATATAATTCTCCTTTAAAACGATTTGAGAAACATATGCCTTATATGTGAGTAGGTTATTCTTGTTTATAACAATCTTATTAAAGCAGCCATGATCTAGGAAATGTAATATCATTTTGTCTCATCTTAGCTTCTATGCAGATGGAGGTTTCTACTGGTTTTAATAATACTTAATTATTCAATACATTTACTTTTATTAGCGCTGCAGTGGTTTGTTCGATACTTATTCTGATTTCCGAAATCAGTAAAACATTATCCCTTTTTTTTTTTAAAACCAAGTACTCATTACTCACGAATGAGGTTTCACACTTATTAACAAAATTCATATTAATTCAATTATGTCAAGTCTCTTATCTTTTAAGATCAAGTCTCTTAACTTCTAAAATTAATAAACCATTCTTTTATCTCTCTTAAGTCGTTATACCTAACTTCCCATAAAGCTAGTATAACTCTTAAGCTTTTAAAACCAAGTATTACTCTTCAAAAAGGTTTCTTAATTCTTTGAAATACTTCAAGATTCTTATTATTCGTGCTTAAGTCAAAAGACATTGCCGTAAAACTACGTTCAGTTAACACACGTACGTCTACCGTACTATATATATATTCTTTTAAAATATCATGCTCAAGAGGATAGGAAGGATCACATACCTCGCGACGATTATCGACTATTAGCAAAACGCTCCACGGCTATAACCCGGCTAGCCTTGTCCACCTTTCAAGTAGTACATGCTACTCGCAGAACAATCAATCTATAAAGGTTATACACGTCTATCAACGTCTAGACTACTCTGTAGAATATTCTAAGCAGTAGGTTCTCTATTCTATGGAAAGTCGGGCAGCACTTCCCTGCGTTAAGCTACACAAGTCTCAGTAAATACGATCCTATGTAAGTCTGATTTAATCTTCTTCTTAAAATTCTTCTGATGCGATTTCAGTTCAAGTCTTTTCTGTAATATCCTTCTATCACAGTTCAAATCTCTTCTATGAATCTTATATTCATTTCTATACAACTACAGTATGTAATTTCCAATTACAATAGAAGGTCAGTAGTATTTACCTCGATAAGCCCAAAATTATCCAAGTTTAATGTCGATCCTGAGCAACGTTTAGCTCCTATTCCGAACGCTCGATTCGCTCCCAGAAACCCTTAGAAGTTCTACACAACTTCTACTTAACACTTCAACCGACTATGAAGATTTTCCTTAGGGTTTCGTTTTGTGTCTAAATGAAGTATAATAGTATTTCTGGGCTTTTAGTATAGGCGTAACCTTGGAATACTACAAGGTATTA
Source organism: Przewalskia tangutica (assembly GCA_029844215.1). NCBI lineage: Eukaryota > Viridiplantae > Streptophyta > Magnoliopsida > Solanales > Solanaceae > Przewalskia > Przewalskia tangutica. The sequence continues at coordinate 75,663,124 of CM056725.1, forward strand.
GGGCCAAGGTATTTGGGAATAGTAACAATACTTGGAGAGTATTTTTCTACCAAAGGGGGTATTCTGAGAACAACACTACTAGGAGGGTAGGTTTGCCGAGGCTCACAAAGGGGAGGGTTTCACTAGCTTAACTAGGAAGGGGGGGGAGGAGGTGCTCTCGGCTAGAGCTCTCAAGAGAGGGGGGAAGGGATTTCAAGACTTAGAAAACATTTTGTGGATGAAGAAGTTCATCACCGAAGGGGGTATTTATAGGCCAACCAATGGCCAAGATCAAGACAAGTGGGGTGCAAGTGTAGGGTGAGGATTTATCCATGTGTCCTTATCCATCTACTACACAAAATATCCTACCTAACCCTTGACCAAAGAAAGCACAAAAACGTGCAAGGAATGCCCTCCCAATGCCGTCCACTTGAGGACAAGTGTCACCTCTCGTTGGTCAAAATATTTCATCTCTCGGAAAAATCCGCAAAAATAATAAATGACATAGCCGTATTTTCCCTTCGCAAAGTTTGGAAAAGCGTTTCGTTGGAAAACGATTCTTTTAGGTGTGTTGTGCACAAAATTTTCATCTTGCCTAACTTAAGGCTTAAACTTTTTACGTCGCCTCACGTACATACTGCGGAAATATGGGGTATAACATTCTCTCCTCGTAGAAACATTCGTCCGAATGTTCCTTCTCAAGATGATAACGATCAAGTTCCTCATAGCTTAACCAGTTTGCAAATGCCACACATGGCCACAGAAAACACCCGCGCAAATACTTACATCCAAGTCCACGAGGAATCACCTCTATTATTACAAAAACTCCCACCCTAGGGCTAAAAGATACTCCCTTCGCACCTTCACTTTACAAAAGAAAAGATCACATCTACGTTCTTAACACGTGTCGCTTCTTCCCTTACTGTCGTACTTCTCGTACACTCGAACTCTTTCTCATAACTTACCACATTCCGCTCGCTTGGTTCCAAAACTCGGGTTACTACCTCGACTTGGTCATCATTAATCGAGAATACTCGGATGGATCTCCGATACTCTTCGAACATAGCAACATGCAAGGCCGGACGTCTTGCTCCTACGTCGGACGGCAATGCTAACTATAGGCAACCTGGCCTATTCTTCACATGATCTGAAAAGGCTCCAAGTACCTCAGGCTAAGTTTCCTCTGTTTTCCAAAACTCGTCACACCCTTTCCGGGGTGGTACCTTCAAGAAGACCCACCGTCAACCTGAACTCCAAGCATCGCCGATTATCCGCATACGACTTCGCTGACTCTGAGCTGCCAATAACCTCTTCTGGATAAGCTTCACCCTATCCACATCCTGCCGAAATAAGTATGAACCAACTATCTGAACCTTGCCAACCTCGAACCAATCGACCGGCAACTTACACTTCCGCCCTTACAAGGCGTCATAGAGCGACATACGAATCGAAATGGTAGCTATTAAAACACTCCTCAAGCGAGGCAACCATCCTCACGGCTACCCTGAAATCCAAACACCGGCGAGGCGAACGCGTCTTGAGACTCACCTGAGTTCCTAACCCTGCCTGGTAAAACTTCCAGAAAAAGAAATAGCCATAACCTGGGCTTCACTGTCTGTCATAAGGGAAGGTAGGCACCTCGTGCAGCCTTACAACCTTCCTGATGTAACATCTCGCATAACCCTCTGCCGAGTGAACGGTCCTGACTGAAAGACAAGATGGGCTGACCTCATCGGCCCGACCACTGGTCGAACGTATCCACGAACTCGTACGCTGGTTAAATAAACTTGGGCCTGACACCCTCGTGATCCTGACACATAGCGGGACCACCACGAACTGACCCCACCACAATACAGGCCGCGGGTTGACCCACGATTGGCCCTCAACCCGACCCGCTATCGCGCAAAAACTCTTGTTCCCCGATCCGGAACAATCTCACTAATCAAGTCACAAAAAACCTAGTGGTCTTCTTAGCTCAACTACCCTCTTTCATTTCATACCACTCAGGGATTTATCACACAAACATATCTCACGTATGCTATGCACTCTGATAAGGGTCAAACCTAAAAATACATCTTTTACTCGAGATGGCCTCGCCTCTAAGGTCTCTACGTATAAAACTCTAAGGCTCACACTTTCCCTTATCCCCAATCTTACCTTTTAACCAACCATGATTCCTAACATAACACTTAAGATACACTTATCTTATCACACATACTAATCTCTAGAGGGTTAAAGATATACCTGTATCTACTGCTTTACTACCCTTAGTCGTTTTAATCAATCCTGCCCTGTTGGGCGCATAGCTAAGGAAGGTGACGAACTAGCCACTGATCCTGAAGGCTGAGTCTCTATATCCGCGCCACCTCTGGTCGGACAAATTTCTCGCAAAATGGCCCTGCTGGCCGCAAGTAAAACAAGCTGCCGAAGAAGTACGACGCTCTCCACAATGACACTTACCACTACGGCCACACCGAGGTGGGGGTGGCCTCCTCTGGCTAACACCCCTTCCTCTCCGAACTACTGAATCCGCAATTGATCTGGTAGGCTGAGTCTTCCTACTTGCATCCCTCCTACTAGGACACCCTTTCGACACATGGCCCTGACGGCCGCAGGTAAAACAAGCATCAACAAAAGATGACATTCCCCGGGATGACGCCTGTCACACTGTGAACACTGGGGAAAAACTGAATCCGGCTGGCTGGACCTACGTGTATCTGTGCACCAGAAGCCCTGGAGCCTTGACCAACTCCTGCATAATCCGAACGTCCTGAACCCTGTGGAGAAACCACTCTGCACTGGTGGAGGCGCATAACCAGTCTGCTGCTGAGGCGATTTGCCTCGAAAGTTACCAAAGGACCCTGCCGATCTGGCCCTCTTCTGCTGATTTTGGTTAACCCGTTGATCCCTACGTTTCTCGGCCTGCTGCGCATAAGCCCGTACACAGGCCATGCTCAAGCCTGACTGAAGAGCTACTCTTGCACATCCTTTCTTTAGATAGTCATCAAGACCCGTGATATATCGGTGCACTCTATATTCTCTGGTTGCTAAAATCCTAACTAGTAACAGGTCCATTCTTTGCAATCTATTTTCTCTGTTCCCGGTCGTGGAACTGAAGGTTCAAATATTATGGTCGCGATGGAGCTATTGCGCGTGCTAAACTCTGTGGTGGTGGCGTCGCGAACTCCCGAATGAAGCACCACCCGGTGATGATTGGGCTGTGCCTCGTAACCCTCAGACTCTGCTCGCGACTCCGCCGCTTTGCCTTGCCGGGCGGGTTGCCTTACGCGAGGCATAACGGTAAGGGAAAGAAATACGTTAGAGGGTCCAACTTTTAACACGACTCTAAGGCACGATCTCGAGTGAGAAGAATGGAAACCAATCCTAAATATCCTATAGCCTCACGATTATTGGTGTGGTGCACCACACCGATAATCAAGACTACTAGATACGGTGCGTAGACACTTTTCGAGGATTAACCGCTCGATACCACTTTGTCACGACCGAACCGGGCCCGTGGTAGTGCCTACCGGGCACCCTAGTGATACAACATCGAGTAATCGAATATAAAACAATACATGACATAGTATGAAATATGAAACGATTCGTATGGGAAAACTTGCCTTCGGCATATATATAAATAACAACTAGAACGATTACATCCCTTTTTACAACTCGCCACAACAATGCTACATACCTCTAAGAATGATAACAACAATGGCGGGCGGGGCCGCCATGCCCTGAATGTAAATACCTACAACGGCGGTGTATGCACCGATAAGCCTCGGAGAAATGGAGCTTCCCAAACGCTGACTGTGATCCTAGAGCGAGGATTGACGGCGGTGTACTACTGCGGCATGAGCGGCACCGAAGAAGTCGATCAACAAGTACCAAGTATGTGAAGCGTAAAATCAAGTAAAATCAAAGTATTTAAAACCATTTGCAAATACAACCAGTTCAATCGCACATAGTGCCACAACATAAACAAGAGCAAGGTAGATAAAGCGTAATGTGTCTTTTCTAGGCGCGAATGATCGAAGCAAGGCCAATCGCCCATAGTATCATTATGCGTGCCTAATCACGGACTTCCGCAGCCACATAGGTCACACACGGACCGCGTGAGGTATTCCTCGCGTCGGTAGCTAACCCCGGTACCTCGCGGACTCGCAGCCGCATAGTCTCGATAGACCGCGTAGTCACACGGACCGCATAGGGCATCCCCGCGTCGGGATAAACACCGGAATGATCAATCACGGAGCATATCGCTGCTCGCGTAGTCACATAGACCGCGTAGGCGTATAAACCGCGTCAAGGGTGGCAAGCCCTCGGTATAACAAGTCGAGGGTATGTGATATAATAACATAACAACTTATCGTTAAACAACATAAGCACAACAAGAAACCCCTTTACACAAACATCACGGATACTAACACACGTAGCATCCTAACATGTTTACTTATCAAATCAACAAGAAAGTATTACAAGGCTATCACAAACCAACAAAATCAAGTTATTAAAACAAGGTACTTTCTAAGTTATGTTAACAATTTCTGGTATTTATAAACAAAGTAATTCATACATAAAATATTTAAAACATCCGTTAATTTAACAAAAGTCAAACAATACACGTAGTATTAAAAATAGAGTGACTATCTTTTTAAGTAAACCAAAACACTTCCTTTGTAAAACCAAGTAAAAAAATTATTTTCCAAACGTTAAAGTTTGCCTAATTTAAAATGCTCAATTTTATCATTTCGAAAGTTTTAGTAGTTCATATTTTTAATCAATTAATGATATAATTCTACTTTAAAACGATTTGAGAAACATATGCCTTATATGTGAGTAGGTTATTCTTGTTTATAACAATCTTATTAAAGCAGCCATGAACTAGGAAATGTAATATCATTTTGTCTCATCTTAGCTTCTATGCAGATGGAGGTTTCTACTGGTTTTAATAATACTTAATTATTCAATACATTTCCTTTTATTAGCGCTGCAGTGGTTTGTTCGATACTTATTCTGATTTCTGAAATCAGTAAAACATTATCCCTTTTTTTAAAACCAAGTACTCATTACTCACGAATGAGGTTTCACACTTATTAACAAAATTCATATTAATTCAATTATGTCAAGTCTCTTATCTTTTAAGATCAAGTCTCTTAACTTCTAAAATTAATAAACCATTCTTTTTATCTCTCTTAAGTCGTTATACCTAACTTCCCATAAAGCTAGTATAACTCTTAAGCTTTTAAAACCAAGTATTAATCTTCTTTCAAAAATGTTTCTTAATTCTTTGAAATACTTCAAGATTCTTATTATTCAGGCTTAAGTCAAAAGACATTGCCGTAAAACTACGTTCAGTTAACACACGTACGTCTACCGTACAATATATATATTCTTTTAAAATATCATGCTCAAGAGGATAGGAAGGATCACATACCTCGCGACGATTATCGACTATTAGCAAAACGCTCCACGGCTATAACCCGGCTAGCCTTGTCCACCTTTCAAGTAGTACATGCTACTCGCAGAACAATTAACCTATAAAGGTTATACACGTCTATCAACGTCTAGACTACTCTGTAGAATATTCTAAGCAGTAGGTTCTCTATTCTATGGAAAGTCGGGCAGCACTTCCCTACCCGTTAAGCTACACAAGTCTACTGTAAATACAGTCCTATGTAATCTGATTTAATCTTCTTCTTAAAATTCTTCTGATGCGATTTCAGTTCAAGTCTTTTCTGTAATATCCTTCTATCACAGTTCAAATCTCTTCTATGAATCTTATATTCATTTCTATACAACTACATTATGTAATTTCCAATTACAATAGAAGGTCAGTAGTATTTACCTCGATAAGCCCAAAATTATCCAAGTTTAATGTCGATCCTGAGCAACGTTTAGCTCCTATTCCGAACGCTCCAATTCGCTCCCAGAAACCCTTAGAAGTTCTACACAACTTCTACTTAACACTTCAACCGACTATGAAGATTTTCCTTAGGGTTTCGTTTTGTGGCTAAAGGAAGTATAATAGTATTTCTGGGCTTTTAGTATAGGCGTAACCTTGGAATACTACAAGGTATTAGGGCCAAGGTATTTGGGAATAGTAACAATACTTGGAGAGTATTTTTCTACCGAAGGGGTGTATTCTGAGAACAACACTACTAGGAGGGTAGGTTTCGGCCAAGGCTCACAAGGGGAGGGTTTCGGCTAGCTTAACTAGGAAGGGGAAGGAGGTGCTCTCGGCTGGAAATCTCTCGAGAGGGGAAAGGGATTTCAAGACTTAGAAAACATTTTGTGGATGGAGAAGTTCATCAACTAAGGGGGTATTTATAGGCCAACCAATGGCCAAGATCAAGACAAGTGGGGTGCAAGTGTAGGGTGAGGATTTATCCATGTGTCCTTATCCATCTACTACACAAAATATCCTACCTAACCCTTGACCAAAAGAAAGCACAAAAAACGTGCAAGGAATGCCCTCCCAATGCCGTCCACTTGAGGGACAAGTGTCACCCTCTCGTTGGTCCAAAATATTTCATCTCTCGGAAAAATCCGCAAAAATAATAAATGACATAGCCGTATTTTACCCTTCGCAAAGTTTGGAAAACGTTTCGTCGGAAAACGATTCTTTTCGTGTGTTGTGCACAAAATTTTCGGTCCTTGCCTAACTTAAGGCTTAAACTTTTATACGTACGCCCTCACGTACATACTCTGGAAATACGGGGTATAACATATATAAACTTTAAAACCGAACAGTTACATCCCATTTACAACTCTGCCCACAACAGTACTACAGACCTCTAAGAGTTTTATCAACAATGACGGGACAGGGCCCCGCCATACCCCTGAAAGTAAGTACCTACAACGACAGGGGACTATACCCAAGATAAGCCTCCGGAGAAACGGAGCTTCCCAAACGCTGAACTGTGACCCTATGAGCGAGGATCAACACTGGTGTACCTTTACCTGCGGCATGACGCGGCCCCGAAGGAGGTCGATAACACATGTACCAAGTATGTGAAACTGAAAATACTGTAAATGAAATCATAGTAGTCTATATAAAGTAGGAGACATGTATGATAACCAAACTACAGTTCACAATAAATAAGCAGTCATGTTAAGTCAGGGACTCACGCCCTCAAAGTCATCACTCAAATATAACGATGGGTCTCACGCCCACCTGTGTCATAATAGAACCGTACGGGGTAAGTACGAAGGCATAGCCGACTACTAAGACCCACAGTACCAACAATGCCATAAACTGTATCACGAGGTCTTTCTAGACCGCACCACATGATCGGCGCCACTCGCCACCGGTATCAATGTGCGCGTCTAGTCTGGAGCATACCGCTCGCGTAAAGCCACATAGGCCCGCATGAGGTATTCCTCGCGACGGGGCGCTAACCCCGATACCCTCCGGACTCCGCGATCCGCGCATAGTCTCATAGACCGCATAGTCACACAGACCGCATAGGGCATCCCCCGCATCGGGATAAAACACCCGGAATGATCAATCCTGGAGCATACCGCTGCTCCGCATAGTCGCGCAGACCGCATAGGCCGTATAGACCCGCATCAAGGGTGGCAAGCCCTCGGTATAACAAGTCAAGGGGGTATGTGATATAATAACGATACAACGGGCTTAACGTTTAAGCGTAAGCACAAGAATGACCCCCTTACACAACATCACGAGATACTAACACACGTAGCATCCTAACATGTTCACTTATCAAATCAACAAGAAAGTATTACAAGGCTATCACAAACCAACACAATCAAGTTAATCACACAAGGTACTTTCTACTTTATGTTAACAAGTTCGGGTGTTTATCCTCAAAGTACTTCATACATTAACTCTTTAAAGGATCCGTTTCTTTCACAAAAGTCACACAATACCCGTAGTATAAAAATAGAGTGACTATCTTGTTAAGTAAACCAAAACACTTCCCTTTGCAAATCAAGTAACAACATTATTTTCCAAACGTTCAAGTTTGCCTAATTTCAAATGCTCAAGTTTCTCATTTTCGAAAGGTTTCGTAGTTCATAGTTTTAATCACTTAATGATATAATTCTCCTTTAAAAACGATTTGAGAAACATATGCCTTATATGTGAGTAGGTTATTCTTGTTTATAACAATCTTATTAAAGCAGTCATGATCTAGGAAATGTAATATCATTTTGTCTCATCTTAGCTTCTATGCAGATGGAGGTTTCTACTGGTTTTAATAATACTTAATTATTCAATACATTTCCTTTTATTAGCGCTGCAGTGGTTTGTTCGATACTTATTCTGATTTCCGAAATCAGTAAAACATTATCCCTCTTTTTTTTTAAAAACCAAGTACTCATTACTCACGAATGAGGTTTCACAAAATTCATATTAATTCAATTAAGTCAAGTCTCTTATCTTTTAAGATCAAGTCTCTTAACTTTTAAAATTAATAAACCATTCTTTTTATCTCTCTTAAGTCGTTATACCTAACTTCCCATAAAGCTAGTATAACTCTTAAGCTTTTAAAACCAAGCATTACTCTTCTTTCAAAAAGGTTTCTTTATTATTCGGGCTTAAGTCGAAAGACATTGCCATACTATGAACACTGGGGAAAAACTGAATCCGGCTGGCTGGACCTACGTGTATCTGTGCACCAGAAGCCCTGGAGCCTTGACCAACTCCTGCATACCCCGAACGTCCTGAACCCTGTGGAGGACCACTCTGCACCGGCGGGGGCGCATATCCAGTCTGCTTCTGAGGCGATTCGCCTCGAAAGTTACAAAAGGACCCTGCCGTCGGCCTCTTGGCGATCTTGGTTAATCCGTCGATCTCCACTTTCCTCTGTGTGCTGCGCGTAAGCCTGTACACAGGCCATGCTCAAGCCTGACTGAAGAGCTACTCTTGCACAACCCTCTCTTAGATAGTCATCAAGACCCGTGATTAATCGGTACATCATAACTCTCTGGTAGCCAAATCCCTAGCTAGTAACAGGGTCGTTTCTTTGCAATCTATATTCTCTGTTCGATGCGTGGGCGAAGGCGTAAATGTCATGGCGCGATGAGGCTGCTGCCGCCGTGCTAAACTCTCTTGGGCTAGCGACGTGCGTAACTCCCGAATGAAGCACCACCCGGTGATGATTGGACACTGTGCCCTAGTAACCTCTGCATACTTTACGCAGCTCCCTGCCACGCTCGCCTTCGGGCGGGTTGCCTACGCGGAGGCATAGCAGTGCGGGGAAAGAAATACGTTAGAGGTCCAACTTATAACACAACTCTAAGGCACGATCTCGAGTGAGAAGAATGGAAACCAATCCTAAATATCCTATAGCCTCACGATTATTGGTGTGGTGCGCAACACCGATAATCAAGACTCTACTAGATACGGTGCGTAGACACTTTCCGAGGATTAATCGCTCGATACCACTTTTGTCACGACCGAACCGGGCGTGGTGATGCCTACCGGGCACCCAAGTAGACATACATCAGAGTAATCAGCGGAACATAAAACAAGACATGATATAATATGAAATGTGAAACAGTTATCTGAGAAAACTTGCCTTTCGGCATATATATATTGTCACGACCCGAACCCGGGCCCGTGACTGGTGCCTTACCCCGGGCACCCTAGTGATACAACATCAGAGTAATCAGCGGAATATAAAACAATACATGACATAGTATGAAATATGAAACAGTTCATATGGGAAAACTTGCCTTTCGGCATATATATAAATGACAACTAGAAACGATTACATCCCTTTACAACTCGCCACAACAAGATTACATACCTCTAAGAATGATAACAACAATGGCGGGACAGGGCCCCGCCATGCCCCTGAATGTAAATACCTACAACGACGGGGTGTACCATCGATAAGCCTCGGAGAAATGGAGCTTCCCAAACGCTGAATGTGATCCTAAGAGCGAGGATCGGCGGTAGTGTCTACTGCGGCGTGAGCGCAGCCAAGGGTCGCACAACAGTACCAAGTATGTGAAATCAGAAATCAAGTAAAATCAAAGTATTTAAAACCATTTGCAAATACAACCGGTTCAAGCACATAGTGCCACAACATAAACAAGAGCAAGGTAGATAAAGCGCGTGTCTTTTCTAGGCGCGAATGATCGAAGCAAGGCGATCGCCCATAGTATCATTATGCGTGCCTAATCACGACTTCCGCATCCGCATAGGTCACACGCAGACCGCGTGGGGTATTCTCGCGTCGGGGTAGCTAACCGGTACCTCGCGGACTCGCGGCCGCATAGTCTCAATAGACCACATAGTCACACAGACCGCATAGGGCATCCCCCGCATCGGGATAAACACCCGGAATGATCAATCCTGGAGCATATCGCTGCTCCGCATAGTCACATAGACCGCATAGGCCGTATAGACCCGCATCAAGGGTGGCAAGCCCTCGGTATAACAAGTCAAGGGGGTATGTGATATAATAACATAACAACTTATCGTTAAACAACATAAGCACAACAAGGGAAACCCCTTTACACAAACATCACCAGATACTAACACACGTAGCATCCTAACATGTTTACTTATCAAATCAACAAGAAAGTATTACAAGGCTATCACAAACCAACACAATCAAGTTATTCACACAAGATACTTTCTACTTTATGTTAACAATTTCGGGTTTTTATCCCCAAAGTACTTCATACATCAACTCTTTAAAAGATCCGTTTCTTTCACAAAAGTCACACAATACCCGTAGTATTAAAAATAGAGTGACTATCTTTTTAAGTAAACCAAAACACTTCCTTTTGTAAAATCAATTAACAACATTATTTTCCAAACGTTCAAGTTTGCCTAATTTCAAATGCTCAAGTTTCTCATTTTCGAAAGGTTTCGTAGTTCATAGTTTTAATCACTTAATGATATAATTCTCCTTTAAAACGATTTGAGAAACATATGCCTTATATGTGAGTAGGTTATTCTTGTTTATAACAATCTTATTAAAGCAGCCATGATCTAGGAAATGTAATATCATTTTGTCTCATCTTAGCTTCTATGCAGATGGAGGTTTCTACTGGTTTTAATAATACTTAATTATTCAATACATTTCCTTTTATTAGCGCTGCAGTGGTTTGTTCGATACTTATTCTGATTTCCGAAATCAGTAAAACATTATCCCTTTTTTTTTTTAAAACCAAGTACTCATTACTCACGAATGAGGTTTCACACTTATTAACAAAATTCATATTAATTCAATTATGTCAAGTCTCTTATCTTTTAAGATCAAGTCTCTTAACTTCTAAAATTAATAAACCATTCTTTTTATCTCTCTTAAGTCGTTATACCTAACTTCCCATAAAGCTAGTATAACTCTTAAGCTTTTAAAACCAAGTATTACTCTTCTTTCAAAAAGGTTTCTTAATTCTTTGAAATACTTCAAGATTCTTATTATTCAGGCTTAAGTCAAAAGACATTGCCGTAAAACTACGTTCAGTTAACACACGTACGTCTACCGTACTATATATATATTCTTTTAAAATATCATGCTCAAGAGGATAGGAAGGATCACATACCTCGCGACGATTATCGACTATTAGCAAAACGCTCCACGGCTATAACCCGGCTAGCCTTGTCCACCTTTCAAGTAGTACATGCTACTCGCAGAACAATCAATCTATAAAGGTTATACACGTCTATCAACGTCTAGACTACTCTGTAGAATATTCTAAGCAGTAGGTTCTCTATTCTATGGAAAGTCGGGCAGCACTTCCCTACCCGTTAAGCTACACAAGTCTACTGTAAATACGATCTATGTAAGTCTGATTTAATCTTCTTCTTAAAATTCTTCTGATGCGATTTCAGTTCAAGTCTTTTCTGTAATATCCTTCTATCACAGTTCAAATCTCTTCTATGAATCTTATATTCATTTCTATACAACTACAGTATGTAATTTCCAATTACAATAGAAGGTCAGTAGTATTTACCTCGATAAGCCCAAAATTATCCAAGTTTAATGTCGATCCTGAGCAACGTTTAGCTCCTATTCCGAACGCTCCAATTCGCTCCCAGAAACCCTTAGAAGTTCTACACAACTTCTACTTAACACTTCAACCGACTATGAAGATTTTCCTTAGGGTTTCGTTTTGTGGCTAAATGAAGTATAATAGTATTTCTGGGCTTTTAGTATAGGCGTAACCTTGGAATACTACAAGGTATTAGGGCCAAGGTATTTGGGAATAGTAACAATACTTGGAGAGTATTTTTCTACCGAAGGGGGTATTCTGAGAACAACACTACTAGGAGGGGTAGGTTTGCCAAGGCTCACAAAGGGGGAGGGGTTTCAGCTAGCTTAACTAGGAAGGGGGGGAGGGGGGGGGGAGGAGGTGCTCTCGGCTAGAGCTCTCAAGAGAGGGGGGAAAGGGATTTCAAGACTTAGAAAACATTTTGTGGATGAAGAAGTTCATCAACTAAGGGGGTATTTATAGGCCAACCAATGGCCAAGATCAAGACAAGTGGGGTGCAAGTGTAGGGTGAGGATTTATCCATGTGTCCTTATCCATCTACTACACAAAATATCCTACCTAACCCTTGACCAAAAGAAAGCACAAAAAACGTGCAAGGAATGCCCTCCCAATGCCGTCCAATTGAGGGACAAGTGTCACCCTCTCGTTGGTCCAAAATATTTCATCTCTCGGAAAAATCCGCAAAAATAATAAATGACATAGCCGTATTTTTCCCTTCGCAAAGTTTGGAAAACGTTTCGTTGGAAAACGATTCTTTTCGTGTGTTGTGCACAAAATTTTCGGTCCTTGCCTAACTTAAGGCTTAAACTTTTATACGTACGCCCTCACGTACATACTCTGGAAATATGGGGTATAACATTCTCCCCTCCTTAGAAACATTCGTCCCGAATGTTCCTTCTCAAGACAGATAACGATCAAGTTCCTCATAGCTTAACCAGTTTGCAAATGCCACACATGGCCACAGAAAACACCCGCGCAAATACTTACATCCAAGTCCACGAGGAATCACCTCTATTATTACAAAAACTCCCACCCTAGGGCTAAAAGATACTCCCTTCGCACCTTCACTTTACAAAAGAAAAGATCACATCTACGTTCTTAACACATGCTCGCTTCTTCCCTTACTCGTCGTACCCTTCTCGTACACTCGAACTCTTTCTCATAACTTACCACATTCCTGCTACTGCTTCAGTTTCCAAAACTCTGGGTTACTACCTCCAACTTGGTCATCATTAACTGAGAATACTCTGGATGGATCTCCGATACTCTTCCGAACATAGCAACATGCAAGACCGGACGTACTGCTCCCTACGTCGGATGGCAATGCCAACTTATAGGCAACCTGGCCTATTCTTCACATAACCTGAAAAGGCCCAAAGTAACTCGGGCTAAGTTTCCTCTGTTTTCCAAAACTCGTCACACCCTTTCCGGTGGTACCTTCAAGACCCACCGTCAACCTGAACTCCAAGCATCGTCGCCGATTATCCGCACGACTTCTGTTGACTCTGAGCTGCCAATAACCTCTTCTGGATAAGCTTCACCCTATCCACATCCTGCCGAAATAAGTATGAACCAACTATCTGAACCTTGCCAACCTCGAACCAATCGACCGGCAACTTACACTTCCGCCCTTACAAGGCGTCATAGAGCGACATTCGAATACTGAAATGGTAGCTATTAAAACACTCCCTCAACAGGAGGCAACCATCCTCAGCTACCACGAAATCCAAACACCGGCCCGAGGCGAATGCGATCTTGAGACTCACTTTGAGTTCCTAACCCTGCCTGGTAAAACTTCCAGATAAAGAAATAGCCATAACCTGGGCTTCACTGTCTGTCATAAGGGAAGGTAGGCACCTCGTGCAGCCTTACAACCTTCCTGATGTAACATCTCGCATAACCTCTGCCGGTGAGCGGTCTGGTGAAAGACAAGATGGGCTGACCTCATCGGCCCGACCACTGGTCGAACGTATCCACGAACTCGTACGCTGGTTAAATAAACTTGGGCCTGACACCCTCGTGATCCTGACACATAGCGGGACCACCACGAACTGACCCACCATTAACAGCCGCGGGTTGACCCACGATTGGCCTCAACCCGACCGCTATCGCTATGAAAACTCTTGTTCCCGATCCAACAATCTCACTAATCAAGTCACAAAACCTAGTGGTCTTCTTAGCTCAACTACCTCTTTCATTTCATACCACTCGAGATTTATCACACAAACATATCTCACGTATGCTATGCACTCGATAAGGGTCAAACCTAAAATACATCTTTTACTCGAGATGGCCTCGCTCTAAGGTCTCTACGTATAAAACTCTAAGGCTCACACTTTCCCTTATCCCCAATCTTACCTTTTAACCAACCATGATTCCTAACATAACACTTAAGATACACTTATCTTATCACACATACTAATCTCTCGAGGGTTAAAGATATACCTGTATCTACGCTTTACTACCCTTAGTCGTTTTAATCAATCACCTTATTGGGCGCGTAGCTAAGAAGGTGGACGAACTAGCCACCGATCCCTGAAGGTGAGTCTCTATATCCGCGCCACCTGCAGTCGGACAAATTTCTGCAAAATGGCCTGCGTCATGAAGTAAAACAATTTGCCGAGAAGTCGACGCCTCCACAATGACACTTACCACTACGCCACACCGGGTGGGGTGGCCTCTCCGCTAACACCCCTTCCTCTCCGAACTACTGAATCCGCAATTGATCTGGTAGGCTGAGTCTTCCTACTTGCATCCCTCCTACTAGGACACCCTTTCGACACATGGCCCTGACGGCCGCAGGTAAAACAAGCATCAACAAAGATGACATTCCCGGGATGGCGCTGTCACTGCTGAACACTGGGAAAATCGAATCCGCTGGACTGCGTGTATCTGTGCACCGAAGCCACGGAGCCTTGACCAACTCTGCATAATCCGAGCGTCCTGAACCCCTGGAGAAACCACTGCCAGATGGTGAGGCGCATAACCGATCTCTTGAGGCGATTTGCCTCGAAAGTTACCAAAGGACCCTGCCGATCTGGCCCTCTTCTGCTGATTTTGGTTAACCCGTTGATCCCTACGTTTCTCGGCCTGCTGCGCATAAGCCCGTACACAGGCCATGCTCAAGCCTGACTGAAGAGCTACTCTTGCACATCCTTTCTTTAGATAGTCATCAAGACCCGTGATATATCGGTGCACTCTATATTCTCTGGTTGCTAAAATCCTAACTAGTAACAGGTCCATTCTTTGCAATCTATTTTCTCTGTTCCCGGTCGTGGAACTGAAGGTTCAAATATTATGGTCGCAGTAGGAACTGCTGCCGCTGTGCTAAACTCTGCTGGGGCTGGTGACGTCGCAGAACTCCCCGAATGAAGCACCACCCCAGGTGATGATTGGGCCTGTGCCCTCGTAACCCTCTGTACTCTGCTCGCAGCTCCGCCATTTGCCTTGCCGCCCGGGCGGGTTGCCTTACGCGGAGGCATAACGGTAAGGGAAAGAAATACGTTAGAGGGGTCCAACTTTTAACACAGCTCTAAGGCACGATCTCAGAGTGAGAAGAATGGAAACCAATCCTAAATATCCTATAGCCTCCTGATTATTGGTGTGGTGCACAACACACCGATAATCAAGACTCTACTAGATACGGTCTGTAGACACTTTTCGAGGATTAACCGCTCTGATACCACTTTTGTCACGACCCGAACCCGGGCCCGTGACTGGTGCCTTACCCCGGGCACCCTAGTGATACAACATCAGAGTAATCAGCGGAATATAAAACAATACATGACATAGTATGAAATATGAAACAGTTCATATGGGAAAACTTGCCTTTCGGCATATATATAAATAACAACTAGAACAGTTACATCCCTTTTTACAACTCTGCCCACAACAGTACTACATACCTCTAAGAATGATAACAACAATGGCGGGACAGGGCCCCGCCATGCCCCTGAATGTAAATACCTACAACGACGGTGTACCAGCGATAAGCCTCCGAGAAATGGAGCTTCCCAAGCGTGCTGTGATCCTAGGCGAGGATTGACGGCGGTGTACTTCTACTGCGGCATGAACGCAGCCCGAAGAAGTCGATAACAGGTACCAAGTATGTGAAACTGTAAAGTACTGAAGTAAAATCAAAGTATTTAAAACCATTTGCAAATACAACCAGTTCAACTGCACATAGTGCCACAACATAAATAAGAGCAAGGTAGATAAACTGTAACAGGTCTTTTCTAGGCCGCGAATGATCGAAGCAAGGCCAATCGCCCATAGTATCATTATGCGTGCCTAATCCTGGACTTCCCGCAGCCCACATAGGTCACACACAGACCCGCATGAGGTATTCCTCGCATCGGGGGTAGCTAACCCCGGTACCCTCCTGGACTCCCGCAGCCCGCATAGTCTCAATAGACCGCATAGTCACACAGACCGCATAGGGCATCCCCGTGACGGATAAACACCCGAATGATCAATCACGAGCATATCGCTGCTCCGCATAGTCACATAGACCGTGATAGCCGTATAAACCCGCATCGGGTGGCAAGCCCTGTATAACAAGTCGGGTATGTGATATAATAACATAACAACTTATCGTTAAACAACATAAGCACAACAAGAAACCCCTTTACACAAACATCACCATACTAACACACGTAGATCCTAACATGTTTACTTATCAAATCAACAAGAAAGTATTACAAGGCTATCACAAACCAACACAATCAAGTTATTCACACAAGGTACTTTCTACTTTATGTTAACAATTTCGGGTTTTTATCCCCAAAGTACTTCATACATCAACTCTTTAAAAGATCCGTTTCTTTCACAAAAGTCACACAATACCCGTAGTATTAAAAATAGAGTGACTATCTTTTTAAGTAAACCAAAACACTTCCTTTTGTAAAATCAATTAACAACATTATTTTCCAAACGTTCAAGTTTGCCTAATTTCAAATGCTCAAGTTTCTCATTTTCGAAAGGTTTCGTAGTTCATAGTTTTAATCACTTAATGATATAATTCTCCTTTAAAACGATTTGAGAAACATATGCCTTATATGTGAGTAGGTTATTCTTGTTTATAACAATCTTATTAAAGCAGCCATGAACTAGGAAATGTAATATCATTTTGTCTCATCTTAGCTTCTATGCAGATGGAGGTTTCTACTGGTTTTAATAATACTTAATTATTCAATACATTTCCTTTTATTAGCGCTGCAGTGGTTTGTTCGATACTTATTCTGATTTTCGAAATCAGTAAAACATTATCCCTTTTTTTTTAAAACCAAGTACTCATTACTCACGAATGAGGTTTCACACTTATTAACAAAATTCATATTAATTCAATTATGTCAAGTCTCTTATCTTTTAAGATCAAGTCTCTTAACTTCTAAAATTAATAAACCATTCTTTTTATCTCTCTTAAGTCGTTTTACCTAACTTCCCATAAAGCTAGTATAACTCTTAAGCTTTTAAAACCAAGTATTAATCTTCTTTCAAAAATGTTTCTTAATTCTTTGAAATACTTCAAGATTCTTATTATTCAGGCTTAAGTCAAAAGACATTGCCAGAAACTACGTTCAGTTAACACACGTACGTCTACCGTACAATATATATATTCTTTTAAAATATCATGCTCAAGAGGATAGGAAGGATCACATACCTCGCGACGATTATCGACTATTAGCAAAACGCTCCACGACTATAACCCGGCTAGCCTTGTCCACCTTTCAAGTAGTACATGCTACTCGCAGAACAATCAACCTATAAAGGTTATACACGTCTATCAACGTCTAGACTACTCTGTAGAATATTCTAAGCAGTAGGTTCTCTATTCTATGGAAAGTCGGCAGACTTCCCTACCCGTTAAGCTACAAGTCTCATCGTAAATACGATCCTATGTATGTACAGTTTAATCTTCTTCTTAAAATTCTTCTGATGCGATTTCAGTTCAAGTCTTTTCTGTAATATCCTTCTATCACAGTTCAAATCTCTTCTATGAATCTTATATTCATTTCTATACAACTACAGTATGTAATTTCCAATTACAATAGAAGGTCGAGTATTTACCTCGATAAGCCCAAAATTATCCAAGTTTAATGTCGATCCCGAGCAACGTTTAGCTCCTATTCGAACGCTCAATTCGCCTCCGAAACCCTTAGAAGTTCTACACAACTTCTACTTAACACTTCAACCGACTATGAAGATTTTCCTTAGGGTTTCGTTTTGTGGCTAAAGGAAGTATAATAGTATTTACGGGCTTTTAGTATAGGCGTAACCTTGGAATACTACAAGGTATTAGGGCCAAGGTATTTGGGAATAGTAACAATACTTGAGAGTATTTTTCACCAAAGGGGGTGTATTTACGAGAACAACACTACTTGAGGGGGTAGGTTTCGCCAAGGCTCACAAAGGGGAGGGTTTCGGCTAGCTTAAAGGAAGGGGAAGGAGGTGCTCTCGGCTAGAGCTCTCAAGAGAGGGGGGAAAGGGATTTCAAGACTTAGAAAACATTTTGTGGATGGAGAAGTTCATCAACTAAGGGGGTATTTATAGGCCAACCAATGGCCAAGATCAAGACAAGTGGGGTGCAAGTGTAGGGTGAGGATTTATCCATGTGTCCTTATCCATCTACTACACAAAATATCCTACCTAACCCTTGACCAAAAGAAAGCACAAAAAACGTGCAAGGAATGCCCTCCCAATGCCGTCCACTTGAGGGACAAGTGTCACCCTCTCGTTGGTCCAAAATATTTCATCTCTCGGAAAAATCCGCAAAAATAATAAATGACATAGCCGTATTTTACCCTTCGCAAAGTTTGGAAAACGTTTCGTCGGAAAACGATTCTTTTCGTGTGTTGTGCACAAAATTTTCGGTCCTTGCCTAACTTAAGGCTTAAACTTTTATACGTACGCCCTCACGTACATACTCTGGAAATACGGGGTATAACATATATAAACTTTAAAACCGAACAGTTACATCCCATTTACAACTCTGCCCACAACAAGCATTACTGCACTTAAGAGTTTTATCAACAATGACGGGACGGCCCGCCATACCCCGAAAGTAAGTACCTGACGTGTCACGACCCGTTAGGGCCCGTGATCGTGCCTTACCGGCACCCAAGTAGTCATACATCGAGAAATCGGAAATATAAAACAAGACATGAAACAGTTTATAAAATAAGACACGCTTTATGTGAGAAAACACCGCTTTCGGCATATATATATAATCATAGTTCAGACTACATCCGATAATCGCATAACCCGACTCAGCACCTCTAAGGAAATATACAACTATGGCGGGACAGGCCGCCATACCCCGATCATACAAAACTATCTACAACAGGGAGATCATACCAAAAGTAGAGCCTCCGGAAGAGATGGAGCTCCCGACACCAATGTAGAGATCCTAAGAATGCGGATCTAGCACCTGCTTGCCCTTACCTGCGGCATGAACGCAGCCCCCCGAAGGAGGTCAGTACAACAGGTACTAAGTATGCGAAACTGTAAAGTACTTAAATGAAACATATCATTTTAAAACCAGTTTACAAATATGTATGAAACAACCAAGGAAACCGCACATAGTGCCACATCACAAACAAGAGCAACAATAGGTAACTGTAATGAGTCTTGTCTAGGCTGCGAATGATCGAAACAGGGCCACTCGCCCCCATCCTCATTCTGCAAGCCTAATCCTGGACTCCCGGAGTCCGCATAGGCCACTCACATGGGCCCGCATGAGGTATAACCCCGCATCGAGGGTAGCTACTCCTCGGCATCGCCCGACTCATTGTCGCGCATGGCCACGCACCGCATGAGGTATAACCCCGCATACTAACACGGAACTCGTAGGTCGTCATAGGCCCCCTGGACCCGCATGAGGTATTCTCGAATCATGGTCCCAGACCGCCTGAGTCTACCCCGCATCGGAGGGCAGCTTAACCCCCGGTATCATCTCAAGAGGTGAGTGATAGTATACTAACATAACAACTTATCTTTAAACAATATAAGCATAACAAGGATACTCACCTATACAAACGTTACAAGATACTAACACACATAGCATCATATCATGTCTACTTATCAAACCATCTTTATTATTCTTTTCACAATATAAGTCTGTTATAAACACATAGGCACACTTGTTTCTTTTATAAATCTTAAGTGGTTATACTTACTTCCCATAAAGCTAGTATAACTCTTAAGCTTCTGTTTTAAAAACCAATTAGTTCTCTTCTGTTAATATGACTCAGTAGTCCTTTGAAATGTTTTCAGTTCTTTATTATTCAGGCTTAAGCCGTGAGGCATTGCCGTAAGTATTATTCAGGCTTAAGCCGTGAGGCATTGCCGTAGTTATATTGTAAAATATCATGCTTTAGGAAGAATCACATACCTTTCAAATAAAACCACCGCCAAGTGAATATGTCACGCAGAGAGTCACCTATAATAGTCACAGATATCTATTAAAGACTACTCAAGGTCATTCTAGACAGGGGGTTCATAATTCTACTAAGTCGGGCAGCACTTCCTACCCATGAGCTATATAAGTTCATCAGAAAACAGTCCTATGTAAGTACAGTTTGATTATTCTTCTTTTAAACCCTTCTAAGTGATTAACACTTCAATTTTATTCTGTGATATACTTCTAAGTATTTATACTTATTCTTATACTATAACAGTAAGTATTCTCTAATTCAAAAGAGGGTTAGGATTATTACCTCGGTAAGCCCAATAATATCCTAGAAAAAGTCGCGCCTGAGCAAGGTTTTGCTCCTAAGTTGTATGCTCCAAGAACCTTAGAAGTTCTTCACAACTTCTACAAAGTACTAAGGTATTTGGGCTAGGGTATTTTGGGCATTATAACGATACAAGAAGGTAACTTTTCTACCAAGGGAGGGGGGTAGATTTTTGGCTAGGCTAGGGGGGTATTCGGCCGAGGCCTTCACACGGGGAGGGGGAGGAGTGTTGGACGAAAAGAGCTACAAAGGGAGAGGAGAGGATTTTCAAGACTTGGAAAGCTTTGTGGATGAAGAACTCTTCATCTTAAGGGGTATTTATAGGTCGAAGTGGCCAACCAATGGCCAAGATTTAGACAAGTGCAAGGCAAGTGTAGGTGAGGATTAACTATACACAAATATCCTACCAACTCCTTGACTTTGAACAAGGCACCAAAACGCGTTAATCTTTCTTCAAATCGTCCAAATGGGCGATTTCAAGTCCACAAATGGAGGGTGCCAAGTGTCGCCTCCCGTTGGTCCAAAATGTTTCGTCTCTCGGAAAAATCCGCAAAAATAAGAAATGGCATAGCCGGAATTTACTCTACGAAAGCTGTGGAAACGTTTCGTCGGAAAACGATTCTTTTAGTGAGTTGTGCCCAAAAAATCGTCCAAGCCTAAACTTTAAGGCTAAACTTTTTGTACGTATTCCCCACGCATATACTGAAATACGGGTATAACATTCTCCCCTCCTTAGAAACATTCGTCCCGAATGTTCCTTCCCAAGACAGTTATCGAAGAAGCTTAAACAGTTGTAAATGCCACACACGGCCACAGAGCAACACTTAGGTAAAAACGATAACGAAAATTTACAAGTAGGAAAGTGAATTACCTGGAGGTGTGGGAAATAGGTGAGGATACTTCCGCCTCATGTCCTCCTCGGCTTCCCATGTCATCTCCTCCCTGAGCTCGTTCCGCCACAAGACTTTGACGGAAGCCACGTCCTTCGTCCGCAGACGCCTAACCTGACGATCGACTATCGCTATGGGAATCTCCTCATACGATAGCCCCTCGGTCACCTGGACATCGTCAATCGGGTGCACCCTAGATGGATCCCCGATACATCTCCTCAGCATAGATACGTGAAACACCGGATGCACTGCCTCCAGATCGGACGGCAGATCCAACTCGTAGGCAACCTTGCCTACCTCGCGACAATCAAACGCCCGATGTACTGGCCGAGCTTCCCTTCTTCCCGAATCTCATCACACCCTTCATGGGTGACACCTTTAGGAAAACCCAATCATGAACCTCGAACTCAAGATGCCGACGGCGATGATCTGCATCGACTTCGCCGACTCGAAATGTCGATAGCCGATCTCGGATAAGCTTCACCTTATCCATCGCTCACTGTACCAAATCTGGTCCCACTAGCCGCCCCGCCCACATCGAACCAACCTATAGGCGATCCGCACTTCCTCCCATACAAGGCCTCATAAGGCGCCATCCGAATACCGGAGTGGTAGCTATTATTATATGCGAACTCAACTAGAGGCAAATGATCCTCCCAACTACCACTAAAGTCAATAACGCAGCTCGCAAAGATATCCTCAAGAGTGATAAGTGCGCTCCTCGCCCTGCATGCGTGGATGAAATGCGATTTCGTGCTCACCGCCCCTAAACCCTCTGGAAGGACCTCCAAGTTAGCCGTGAACCGGGCTCCTGCATGCGATATGATCAGTAGGGACTCCATGCAATGACGATCTCTCGGATGTAAAGTCGCATAATCCTCACCAAAAGTCGTCCGACGGAAGAAAGTGGGCTGATTTCGTCACCGTCGACGATAACCCAAATAGAATCATGTCTCCTCCGAGTGCGAGGTAATCCCGTGATGAAGTCCATGTTGATTACCTCCCACTTCCGTGTCGATCTCTATCGCAGAATAAACCACCGGGCCTCTCGTGCTCTACCTTCACTGCGACAACACGCACCGAGCTACGAACTCGCAACGCCCCTCTTCAAGCCATCCCACCAATACACGATCTAAGGTCGTGATACATCTTGGTCGACTCGGATGGATAGAGTAACGCGCTACCGTGCTTCCCAAGAACTCGCCAAGTCCTCAAACATCCGAACACATACCGCCTCAAACCTTAGCACCCCATCGTGCTACCTCAAAGGACCCTTGCCCTCACGAAGAGTCAGATCACGATATCGAATCAAAGCCGGATCCTCGAATCGTTGCCTCTTCACCTCCTCGACGATGGAAGACTGCAACCTCACGAACTCTAACCCCACTGCTATCGTAATCAATCAACCGGACACCAAGGCTCGCTAATCGATGCAAATCACGAACCATGTCCCTCCTCTCTAGCCGCACATCCGATAGGCTCCCATCGACCTACGACTCAGGGCATCCGCCACAACATCGCCTTCCCGTGGTATAGGATATCAACATCGTAATCCTTAGCAACTCTAACCACCGCTCGCCGTAAGTTCACTCCTCTCGGTGAAGATATACCGAGGCTCTTGTGGTCAGTATAAATATCCACGTGAACCCCATACAAATAGTGCCTCCAGATCTTCAAAGCGTGAATCACTACCGCTAACTCCAAATCATGGGTGGGTAGTTCTCTCGTGTTTCTTCACCGGGATGCATATGCTATAACCCCGCCATGCTGCATCAATACACATCCCAACCCGATGCCCGACGATCACAATACACGACATAACCATCCGACCTCCGGAAGAGTAAGAACGGGCGGTCGTCGCCTTCTTTCAAGAATCGAAACCCCGCCACAAGCATCGACCATCAAACTTGGCCGCTTCGAGTCACTAGTCAATGGTGCGAAGATAGAAGCAAACTTCTCCACGAACCGATAATAACTCGCAAGGCCCGAAATCGCGAACCTCTCGTCGAGTAGTAGGTCTCGCCAAGTCTCGATCGCCTCGATCTTGCCAGATTAACTCGAATGCCATCACCCGGCAATATGCCCAAGAAACGCCATCAAGTTAACCAAAACTCACATTTGGAAAACTTGGCGCATAAATCACGGGTCTCGAGAATCACAAGACAGCCTCAAATGCTCCGCATGCTCCTGCTCTGAGCGAGAATAAACCAAGATATCATCAATGAACACTATCACAAATGTGTCCAAAAATGGTTTGAACACTCGGTTCATCAAATCCATGAATACCGCCGGAGCATTGGTCAGCCCAAAAGACATGACCCTGAACTCATAATGCCCGCATCGTCCGAATGCATCCTAGGGACATCCACCTCTCTCGACTGCACTGATGATAGCCCGATCGCAGATCAATCTTGAGAAACATCTCGCACCGCAATCGTCGAACAAATCATCAATCACGGGAGGGTATTCGTTCTTAATGGTCACCTTGTTCACCGCTCGTAATCAACACACATGCGCAGCGTCCCGCCCTTCTTCTTCACGAACAATACCGCGCCCGGGGAGAAACACTGGCCTAATGAAGCCCTTTCTCTAGCAAATCCCTAAGCCGATCCTTCACTCTCTCAACTCGGCAGCCATTCTCAGATGGCGGAATGGAAATAGCCGAGTATCCGCAATATGTCAATACAAAACTCAATCTCCTCTCGGGAGGGATACCCGAGGTCATCCGAAACACGTCTGGGAACTCGTGACTACGGAATCGTCAAAATCTGCACCGCAGCCTCGGTATCAAACACCCGAACTAGATGGTAGATATACCCTTCGCACTATCTTCCTAGCCTTGAGGTAGGAAATAAACCTACCCTGGCGATACCGTGCTCTCCCACTCAACAACCGGCCTCAGAAACCGAACCGCATTACTTCTCTCTCTGCCTACATTGGCGTAGCAAGAGGCTAGCCAATCCATCCCCATGATCACGTCGAAGTCAATCATCTCCAACTCTATCAAGTCGGCTAGGTCCGACGATCAGAATGGTCACAGACAAGCTCTATATACCCGCCGAGCTACCACCGAATCACCCATCGCGTAGCCACCTCGAAGTGGTCTATGGACTCGTGCTCTATCCCTATCCTACTAGCAACAAGGGAGATATATAGACAGAGTAGAACCCGATCTATCAAGGCATAAACATCAAACCCAGAACCGATAAGGTACCGTGGCGACATCGGTGAGGCCTCCGATCTGTCGCTTGGACAAAGCATAAATGCGTTCGAGGACCGCTAGAATCGACACGAGCCACGACTCGCCGCGACTGGCGACCCACGAGCACCGCCCGGGCGAGTAATCGTAGGAGATGATGGCGCCGCCACGTAACCTCGGCTGGGCCCTACCACGGCCGCCGCCGGCCGACGAGGTCCTCGCAAAGTGACCCCGCTGCCACAATCGTAACAAGATCCATAAGTAGTACCACACTTCCCGTAATGGGATCTACCGTGACGGCCACACCGGGGTGGTCCCGATCGCCGCACTCGCTACTCGACGCCCAAGCCACTCGGCCAGTGCGCCTCGAAAACTCGGGCCGTGGCCGAGGGCGGTGCAGAGTGCTCGAGCCGCCGTGGTGCGAATCTAGATCGCTGCCGAGGCCGCCACCACGATAACCACCGGAAGACCCTCCCGCCCCGCCTTCTTCGCCGCTGTCGGCCCACTCGTCGACCGCGCCTCGCATCCAAGGGCGTGAGCTCGCACGCGGTAATGTCCATACCCTACCGAGAGAAACCCCGCACATGACTCGGCCATATAGTCGTCTAGCCGTGACATAGCGGTGCACCCTATCCTCCATATCTGCTACCAATCTTTGGGACATATCGAGCCAAAGAATCAAACTCGACATTGTACTCCCGACAAGGCCCCTCTCGCCTCGCCAGAAAAATCTATCACCGCGCCTCCTCATCCGTGGAGGCAAAAGTGAGTGAGGAAAGCCTCGAGAACTCATCCCAAGTAGGCTGGGTCGCAGGTTTCCCGATAACTCCCATGAATCAAACCAATCGATTGCGGTATCACGCAGCCTATGTGAACCAAAGATCACGCACTCGGTCTCCGACGCCCGATCACTCAAAATCCTTCAGGCGACGGATGAACTCGCGGATCATCCTCCCGCCGACCCATAAAACTCCGGCGGCTACAACTCGAAGTCTCGTAGCCTCAAACTCTCGCCGGTGTACCACGGTGCGACCGAGCTGAGCCGAATCGCCGTGATCCAATCTCTCTCGTGTCGGGCCACAACTTTAGCCAAAAGTCAGGCCATCTCTCAGACCTAACCTCCGCCTGTGCCGCGGGAGAGGCGGGTACTGTGGTTCTTGGCCGGGCGGCGTCATAGAACTCGCCGCCTCGGTATAGGCGGGCACGAGCCCTCGTGACTCTGGGTGTCTCGCTAGCGCCTCGGCCGCTTGCCATTCTCGGGCCCGGTTGCCTTACGTGAGGCATAATCACATAGAAAGGAATACGTTAGAGGGTCCAACCTATAACACGCTTCTACAAAGACGATCTCGTAATGAGAAGAATGGAAACCAATCCTAAATATCCTATAGCCTCCGATTATTGGTGTGGTGCACAACACACCGATAATCAAGACTTACTAGATACGATCGTAGACACTTTCCGAGGATTAATCGCTTCGATACCACTTTTGTCACGACTGCCCGGCCCGTGGATCGTGCCTTACCGGCACCCAAGTAGTCATACATCGTAGAAATCACGAAATATAAAACAAGACATGAAATGATTTATAAAATAAGACATACGCTTATGTGAGAAAACACCGCTTTCGGCATATATATATAATCATAGTTCAAAGACTACATCCGACAATCGCATAACCCGACTACTGCACCTCTAAGGAAATATACAACTATGGCGGACAGGCCCGCCATACCCCGATCGTACAAAACTATCTACAACAGGAGATCATACCAAAAGTAGAGCCTCCTAAGAGATGGAGCTCCCGACACCAATGTAGAGATCCTAAGAATGCGGATCTAGCACTGCTGCCCTTACCGCGGCATGAACGCAGCCCTCAAGGAGGTCGATAACAGTACTAAGTATGCGAAATCAGAAGTACTTAAATGAAACATATCATTTTTAAAACCAGTTTACAAATATGTATGAAACAACCAAGGAAACCGTACATAGTGCCACATCACAAACAAGAGCAACAATAGTAATCAGAATGAGTCTTGTCTAGGCTGCGAATGATCGAAACAGGCCACTCGCCCCATCCTCATTCTCGCAAGCCTAATCTCGACTCCCGAGTCCGCATAGGCCACTCACGGGCCCGCATGAGGTATAACCCCGCATCGAGGGTAGCTACTCCTCGGCGTCGCCCCGACTCGGCCGTCCGCATGGCCACACGCACGCATGAGGTATAACCCCGCATACTAACACGGAACTCTCGTAGCTCGCATAGGCCCCTGGACCCGCATGAGGTATTCTCGAATCATGGTCCTGCATCGCCGAGTCTACCCCAGCATCGGAGGGCCTAACCCCCAGATCATCTCAAGAGGTGAGTGATAGTATACTAACATAACAACTTATCTTTAAACAATATAAGCATAACAAGGATACTCACCTATACAAACGTTACAAGATACTAACACACATAGCATCATATCATGTCTACTTATCAAACCATCTTTATTATTCTTTTCACAATATAAGTCCATTATAAACACATAGGCACACTTGTTTCTTTTATAAATCTTAAGTGGTTATACTTACTTCCCATAAAGCTAGTATAACTCTTAAGCTTCGCTTTAAAACCAATTAGTTCTCTTACATTAATATGACTCATTAGTCCTTTGAAATGTTTTCGATTCTTTATTATTCAAAGCTTAGCGTGAGGCATTGCCGTAAGTATTATTCAGCTTAAGCCGAGGCATTGCCGTAGTTATATTGTAAAATATCATGCTTTAGGAAGAATCACATACCTTCTCGAAAACCACCTCGCCAAGTCAATATGTCGCAAGCAGAGTCACCTATAATAGTCACGGATATCTATTAAAGACTACTCAAGGTCATTCTGCAGGGGTTCATAATTCTACGAAGTCGGGCAAGACTTCCCTACCCGGTGAGCTATATAAGTCTACTGTGAAAACAGTCCTATGTAAGTACAGTTGATTATTCTTCTTTTAAACCCTTCTAAGTGATTAACTCTTCAATTTTATTCTGTGATATACTTCTAAGTATTTATACTTATTCTTATACTATAACAGTAAGTATTCTCTAATTCAAAAGAGGGTTAGGATTATTACCTCAGTAAGCCCAATAATATCCTAGAAAAGTCGCGCTGAGCAAGGTTTTGCTCTAAGTTGTATGCTCAGAACCTTAGAAGTTCTTCACAAATTATACAAAGTAATAAGGTAATTGTGCTAGTGTATTTTGGGAATTATAACGATACAAGAAGGTAAATTTTATAACAAGGGAGGGGGGTAGATTTTTGGCTATGGTAGGGGGGTATTCGGCCGAGGCCTTCACAAGGGGAGGGGGAGGAGTGTTGGACGAAAGAGCTACAAAGGGAGAGGAGAGGATTTTCAAGACTTGGAAAGCTTTGTGGATGAAGAACTCTTCATCTTAAGGGGGGTATTTATAGGTCAAGAAGTGGCCAACCAATGGCCAAGATTTAGACAAGTGCAAGGCAAGTGTAGGGTGAGGATTAACTATACACAAATATCCTACCAACTCCTTGACTTTGAACAAGGCACCAAAAACGTGCCAATCTTCTTCAAATCGTCCAAATGGACGATTTCAAGTCCACAAATTGGAGGGTGCCAAGTGTCGCCCTCCCGTTGGTCCAAAATGTTTCGTCTCTCGGAAAAATCCGCAAAAATAAGAAATGGCATAGCCGGAATTTACTCTACGAAAGCTGTGGAAACGTTTCGTCGGAAAACGATTCTTTTAGTGAGTTGTGCCCAAAAATCGTCCAAGCCTAAACTTTAAGGCTAAACTTTTTGTACGTATTCCCTTACGTACATACTCTGGAAATACGGGGTATAACACAACGACAGGGGACTATACCCAAGATAAGCCTCCGGAGAAACGGAGCTTCCCAAACGCTGAACTGTGACCCTATGAGCGAGGATCAACACTGGTGTACCTTTACCTGCGGCATGAACGCAGCCCCCCGAAGGAGGTCAGTACAACAGGTACCAAGTATGTGAAACTGAAAATACTGTAAATGAAATCATAGTAGTCTATATAAAGTAGGAGACATGTATGATAACCAAACTACAGTTCACAATAAATAAGCAGTCATGTTAAGTCAGGGACTCACGCCCTCAAAGTCATCACTCAAATATAACGATGGGTCTCACGCCCACCTGTGTCATAATAGAACCGTACGGGGTAAGTACGAAGGCATAGCCGACTACTAAGACCCACAGTACCAACAATGCCATAAACTGTATCACGAGGTCTTTCTAGACCGCACCACATGATCGAAGCTGGCCACTCGCCCTCAGTATCAATGTGCGCGTCTAGTCCTGGAGCATACCGCTGCTCCGCATAGGCCACACATAGGCCCGCATGAGGTATTCCTCGCATCGGGGGCAGCTAACCCCCGATACCCTCCTGGACTCCCGCAGTCCGCATAGTCTCATAGACCGCATAGTCACATTGCATCGCATAGGCATCCCCGTGACGGATAAAACACCCGGAATGATCAATCCTGGAGCATACCGCTGCTCCGCATAGTCGCGCAGACCGCATAGGCCGTATAGACCCGCATCAAGGGTGGCAAGCCCTCGGTATAACAAGTCAAGGGGGTATGTGATATAATAACAGTACAACGGGCTTAACGTTTAAAAACGTAAGCACAACAAGAATGACCCCCTTACACAACATCACGAGATACTAACACACGTAGCATCCTAACATGTTCACTTATCAAATCAACAAGAAAGTATTACAAGGCTATCACAAACCAACACAATCAAGTTAATCACACAAGGTACTTTCTACTTTATGTTAACAAGTTCGGGTGTTTATCCTCAAAGTACTTCATACATTAACTCTTTAAAGGATCCGTTTCTTTCACAAAAGTCACACAATACCCGTAGTATAAAAATAGAGTGACTATCTTGTTAAGTAAACCAAAACACTTCCCTTTGCAAATCAAGTAACAACATTATTTTCCAAACGTTCAAGTTTGCCTAATTTCAAATGCTCAAGTTTCTCATTTTCGAAAGGTTTCGTAGTTCATAGTTTTAATCACTTAATGATATAATTCTCCTTTAAAACGATTTGAGAAACATATGCCTTATATGTGAGTAGGTTATTCTTGTTTATAACAATCTTATTAAAGCAGTCATGATCTAGGAAATGTAATATCATTTTGTCTCATCTTAGCTTCTATGCAGATGGAGGTTTCTACTGGTTTTAATAATACTTAATTATTCAATACATTTCCTTTTATTAGCGCTGCAGTGGTTTGTTCGATACTTATTCTGATTTCCGAAATCAGTAAAACATTATCCCTCTTTTTTTTTTTAAAACCAAGTACTCATTACTCACGAATGAGGTTTCACAAAATTCATATTAATTCAATTAAGTCAAGTCTCTTATCTTTTAAGATCAAGTCTCTTAACTTTTAAAATTAATAAACCATTCTTTTTATCTCTCTTAAGTCGTTATACCTAACTTCCCATAAAGCTAGTATAACTCTTAAGCTTTTAAAACCAAGCATTACTCTTCTTTCAAAAAGGTTTCTTTATTATTCGGGCTTAAGTCGAAAGACATTGCCATACTACGTTCAGTTAATGCACGTACGTCTACCGTACTATATATATTTCTTTTAAAATATCATGCTCAAGAGGATAGAAAGAATCACATACCTCGCGACGATTATCGACTATTAGCAAAACGCTCCACGGCTATAACCCGGCTAGCCTTGTCCACCTTTCAAGTAGTACATGCTACTCGCAGAACATTCAACCTATAAAGGTTATATTAGTCTACCATACTATATATATTTCTTCTGATGTGATTTCAGTTCAAGTCTTTTCTGCAATATCCTTCTATTACAGTTCAAATCTCTTCTATGAATCTTATATTCATTTCTATACAACTACAGTATGTAATTTCCAATTACAATAGAAGGATAGGATTATTTACCTCGGTAAGCCCAAAATTATCCAAGTTTAATGTCGATCCTGAGCAATGTTTAACTCCTACTCCGGGTGCTCCAACCCGCTCCAAACAACCCTTAGAAGTTCTACGAAACTTCTTCCTAATACTTCAATCAACTGTGAAGATTTTCCTTAGGGTTTCGTTTAGTGACTGAAGGGAAGTATAGTAGTATTTCTGGACTTTTAGTCTAAGTGTAACCTTGGAATACTACAAGGTATTTGGGCCAAGGTATTTTGGAATAGCAACTATACTTGGAGAGTATTTCTACCAAGAGGGGGGGTAGTATTTTACGAGACAACTCTCGAGAGGGGTACTCGGCCAAGGCCACTAGGAGGGGGTGTACCCCTCTGGCCAAGTGGCCTACTCAAAGGGGAGGGAAGGCTTGGACGAACCATGAGAGGAGGAGAGGGTTTTCAAGACTTAGGATTTTTGTGGATGAAGAAGTCTTCACAGGGGGCTATTTATAGGGAAATCAAAGGCCAAGATCAAGCCAAGTGGTAGGCAAGAGTAGGGTGAGGATTTACCCATGTGTACCTTATCCATCTACCACACCAACTATCACAAATATCCTACCTAACCCAAGACCCCAATTCGTCCCACGTGACGCCACAACAACGTCGATATGAGGTGACACATGTCACCCTCCGTTGGTCCAAAATGTTTCATCTCTCGGAAAAATCCGCAAAAATTTGAAATGACATAGCCGTAATTTTCCCTTCGCGAGTCTTGTAAAACGCTTCGTTTAAAAACGATTCTTTCTAGTTGTGAACAAAATTTTCGCCCTTGCCTACTTTAAGGCTCAAACTTTTCTACGACGTCCTCACGCATATACTGCGAAATACGGTATAACAGGTAAACCTCAAGACGCTATACCACCTTCTCCGTGATAAGAGTATAAATGAGGTAGAACCCCAAGACGTTATACCACCTGTTTTATTACCTTCTTCAGGGTAAGAGTATAAATGAGGGGCAAACCCCCAAGACGTTATACCACCTGCTTCAGGGTAAGAGTATAAATGAGGGGTAAGAACCCTAAGACGTTATACCACCTGTTTCTATGGGTTCGCTACCCATGATTTGATCGGGAGTCTCCTATTGTGATGTTGTACGTATTCCCTTGATTTACTCTCATTGTTAGTAAGGCACTGTGTACTGTAATTTTGTTATCATACATGTCTCCGGCTTTGTTTTAAACTTATGTTGTAATTACAGTACTTTCCAGTTTTACATACTTAGTACATATTGTGTACTGACCCCCTGCCTCGGGGGCTGCGTTCATGCCGCAGGAAAGGGTAAGCAGGTGGCGGATCCACATTCTTAGGATCACTTATCTGACGACAGAAGCTCCATTTATCCGGAGGCTTGTCTCTTTTGGTACAGTCTTTTCCCTGGTGTTGTAGATTTATGTACATTCAGGGGTATGGCGGGGCCCTGTCCCGCCACAGTTGTTATTCCTAGAGGTCTGTATTCACATATGTGGTTGGGCTGTAAGAACTGATGTTGTACAGTTGTACTTTTGATTTTTGTTATATATTTTGGAAGGCGGCCTTATCGGCTAGCCGGGGATGTTTTATTGTCACACATGTGTTTATGTTGTGTATGTTCCGCTGTTATTCTCTGATGTATACCTGGACAGGGTGCCCAGGTAGGGCACCAGTCGTGACCCGGGGTCGGGTCGTGACAAAAAAGGTGGCAAAGTATGTAGAAACAAAGGAAGTGCTGTCCGATTTTCCGTAGAATTTAGTGACCTAGCACTTAGAATATTCTACGTTTGAAGTAAGAGGTTAATGGACGTATTGTGGCCATTATAGGTTGAAGTACTAAGTATAGCGTATCCTACTTGAAGGATGGAATAACTATCAAGGTTGAAGTACTTTGGAGCATTTTGCTACTTGTCGATAATCGTCGTGAGGTATGTGAACCTCTTCATTCCTTTGGCATGATTCTATGAATGGAATATACATGTGGTATTATTTCATGTTTCCTTCTACTCTTAGAAGTTAAGAGGTCTGTGTGTGATTTACTCTATGTAAAGGTTAAGTCTAAATTATCCTAAGTCCTTACCGAGTCTTATGGGGGATGTTGGTAAGAGTCGTTAGAAGGTATTTTGAAGCCAAGTTGACTTGGAAAATTTATGGCACGAATGAGAATAAGTATCGAGCAAGCCATTGCAGCATTAATAAAGGAAAATGTAATGACAATTGATTATATTAAAATGAGTAGAATTCTCCATCTGCATAGAAGCTAAGATAAGACAAAATTGTATTACATTTTCTAGATCATGGCTGCTTTAATAAGATCGTTATAATCAAGTATAATCTACTCACACTCATAAGGCATATGTGCTTAACATAAAGAATTTTACGTTATGAAGTTTTAAGACTGTGAACCTTAGACTCATAAAAGGTTGAGAGACTTTATTTTCAGGTAATGAAACTTGATTCTTAAAGGAAGAATTGACTTGATTTAAGGGAAGTAACTTGTTTTAAAAGGTGTGAGTACTTGAGTTAAGAAACTTGATTTCTAAAAGTTAAGAGACTAAATGTATTTTGAAAGTTAAGAGAATTGATTTGAAAGTATGTAATACTTGGTTTTAAAAAGTATAAGTCTCTTGGTTATAAAAAGAATGAGTTTGTCTAAAACCATAAATGGTTATAACGGCTTTATGGGAAGTTGGTTATAACGGCTTTATGGAAGGTTAAGAGAATGGTTTTCTCTAATAAGGTAAACAAAGAAATAACTTGAATTTAGGAAGGGCAATTTGATTTAAAGGTATCACTTGCTTAAAGCTTTAAGGTAAGGGTCACTCGATTTAGAAGCCGAGAAATGCATTTCTAAAGTATAGTGACTTATGTGAAATGTACACAAGCCTTGATACTACGGGTGTTAGTATCTTGGGGTTTTATATGAAAAGGAAATCTTTTGAAAAGAATGGAAGTACGTAGTACTTGGGGTTAAATTCCCGGATTTTTATGTGTGAAACGAAAGTGCCATGAGTTTATAAAAATGGAAGTCTAAAGGTTTAATGAACTTGCCTATGTTTGCTTGTGATAGCTTTGAGTGCAAGTATTATATGTTTACGTTGTCGTGACTCTCAGTTGGAGGGCCGGCTGTCTTGTTGTAAGTTTACTTGACGCATCGACGCTGATGTGGGATTCCACGGGTATGCTTCCATTATGATTGATCCTTGGACATGCTTATACGATGTGGGATTCCGGGGCATGTGACCAGGAGGCGGGTTAGATTCCCGGATTTGTTTTATTACCCATGGCCATGCTTATACGATGAGGGATTCCGGGGAATGCGACATATGTACGACTATTACTCCATGGGCTAGATCCCCATGAAGACATGTACCCACGATGAGGGATTCCGGGGGCATGTTATATTATTACTCCAAGGGCTAGCTCCCAATGAAGACCTGCACCTACGATGAGGGATGCCGAGGGCACGTTATGGCCATGCTTATACGATGAGGGATTCCGGCATGCGGATACGTTATATATATATATATATA
Organism: Przewalskia tangutica; assembly: GCA_029844215.1. Lineage (NCBI taxonomy): Eukaryota > Viridiplantae > Streptophyta > Magnoliopsida > Solanales > Solanaceae > Przewalskia > Przewalskia tangutica. The sequence goes on from CM056725.1 coordinate 75,697,405, forward strand.
TATATATATATATATATGTGTTGTATATGTGTACGCCGACAGTGATGTAGGGTGCCACAGACGCGTCACATGGTTATATGTTACACCTACGGCTGTCGGCAGTGATGTGGGATTCCACGGACAGGAGATATATATATGTATTGTGTATGTGTACGCCGACATTGAGGTGGGATGCCACGGGCGCGTCACATGGTTATATTTTACACTTAAGACTGAAGGTAGTGATGGGGGATTCCACGGGCATGCGTTGATATTTGTGTGACTTGATCGCGTCCCAGATTGGGTCGGGTAGTATATGCGTCCCTCCATAAAGGGCCGGATTATGTTATGAAAGATAAGTAAGTTAGATGGTAATGACACGGTAGGATCTGGTATGTACCCTTTTTATACTTGCCCCTGTCATTCTTTTGTACAGTTATGAGTTGTTTACTGTACCTTATTTTCCGTTCCATATTCGGTACTTGTTGTACTGACCCCCTTCGGGGGGCTGCGTTCATGCCCGCAGGTTTTAGGTACACAGGTTGGTGATCCTTGCTCTTAGGATCTCGGTTCAGTTATTGGGAAAAAGCTCCATTTGCTCCGGAGGCTTATGCCCTGTCCCGCCACAGTTGTTATGTTAAAACTCTTAGAGGTATGTAGTCACATATTGTGGGTCAGTTTGTAAAGGAAAAGAGGCAACTGCTTCGTTTATGTATTTACTATCCAGGGAGGTATCCTTATCGGCTAACCTGTTGATTTTATCTTTGTTGATTTATTTATAAGTTTCATGTATGTTCCGCTGATTATCTCTGATGTATACCTGTAAGGGTGCCCAGGTAGGGCACCAATCGCGGGCCCGGGGTCGGGTCGTGACAAAACGATAAGCCTCCGGAGAAACGGAGCTTCCCAATACGCAGAACCGTGATCCTATGAGTGAGGATCAACAACTTGTGTACCTCTACCTGCGGCATGAACGCAGCCCCCCGAAGGAGGTCAAAACAACAGGTACCAAGTATGTGAAACTGAAAGTACTATAATGAAATCACATTTCATCCTTTTAAAAGACCATTTTACAATAAATAAACAGTTATGTCAAGTCAGGGACTCATGCCCTCAAAATCATCACTCACATATAACTATGGGTCTCACGCCCACAATATCAATCATGCCCGTGGAACTCCTTCCTCACTGACGGCAGTACATGATGTAAAACAACACCCCTATGTGTACCTGAACACTAGATCCTGCCTGCGTCATAAAACCAATCGGGCCAAGTAGAATAGCCAACTACCAGATCCAATTCCCGCATCATAAAACTTTACGGGCCAAGTACGAAAGCCAACTACCATATCCAATCCTGTGTCACACAACTGACCGGGGCAAGTATCTTAAGCCAACGTACCAGTGCCTGCCGTCTCCCGAGATATGACCGGGGCAAGTATCTTAAGCTATCTACCAGTGCCTGCCGATACACGAGAAATGACCTGGACAAGTATCTAAAGTGTTCCTGTAACACATGTAAAAATCAAGCCCGTGACCACTCATCACTGCGGCAAGCTTCATGGATTAGCGGTCCATGGACTAATAACATAACCCGGGAATCTAACCCGCACCATGGCCGCATGCCCCCGACATCTTACATCGGTGAAAGCATGGCCATGGAACAATCCGAGTGGACGTGTTACACCCCGTAACTCCAGAACATGTTTAAGAGAATGTATGTAAGGAACACAAGACTTGAAAGGGTACGAAAGAAAAAATTGTTTTTCCGACGGAAAATCTTCCGAACGTCGGATAGGAAAAATGTTCGTTGAGGAGAATTGGATTCTCAAAATGCTTTAATTGAGGATTATGGAATGTATTTTTCATTATGGAAATTTATTTTACGGATTTGGTAGTGTGGGGCCCACCCGAGGAAGTTTACGTTTTGTGGGGCCCACGAGGGTTACGGAATTTTATGGATGAATGGGAGGGCGACACGTGGCACCCCTCCCACATGGCTTGGTCGAATTAATGCAAGGGTATTATGGCCATTGACCATGGTAGAAGACTAAGTCTTGCTAATTAAAGAGCTTGACATTGTTGACTAAGTCCAAGGGCCACTTGGCTTGATCTCTTCCCTCCAAACTTAACAAGTGTTATAATCTAGACCCTCCAATGTTTTATATAAGCACACTAGTAGCAAGACTTGTCTTCCAACACTTAGAAAAAATTGAGAGAACTTGTGTGTGCCATTGTGAGCTCTCGGGTTTGCTATGAAAGAAAGAATAAAAATTTTCGTTTGTGGTTCATTAGCCACAAGACTTTAACCCAAGGTTCATGAGTGTATTGTAAGTGTATCTCAATAGAAAAATCCCGGAAAAAGATGGTTTTCGTGTTAGTCGCAAGAAGAAAACCTAGTTGCTTTTCTAGGTTTTGTTTGGAAGATTGAAGGAAATTTGTTGGTGTTGTTCTAAGGGTCTCAAGTAGCGGATTGAAGTGTCTAGAAGAGGCTCTAAGTTGCTAAGGAGCGACTTCGGATTTGAAGTTGGACTAAGAATCGTTAAGGTAATAATCTTGTCTCTTAAGTGTTACAAGATTATATATTGTTGTTAGCCTTACATGTTTGCTAGCATGAAGTATATGTGTTGAAGTTTTATAAGTATTATGGATTGATAGTAGCCTTAAATCCGAAATGTCATTTAAGCCATGTGAAGTTGGATTACAATTTGGTCGTTTATTAGAATCGTCGCATGTTACTTACTTGAAGGTTATAATAGTTATAATCGATTGCGACTTGATATCATGTTATGCTAACAACTTGGATTGAAATGGAAATTGGATAAGAATTGGAAAAGGACTTTGTGTTGTTGTATATGCTTAGCCAAGAATGACTTTAAATATGGAACTAGTTTCGTATTAATTTATGGGGCAGAATTTTACACGTCCTGTTAAGGCGTGTAATCCCCTTTGGTTAGCTGAATTGTTGGGCCTTAAATGTGGCGTGTTTGGTTATTGTATTCGGCCTTGAAAAACGTGGCAAAGTATGTTGAAACAAAGGAAGTGCTGTCCAATTTTCCGTAGAATTTAGTGACATTGCACTTAGCATATTCTACGTTTGAAGAGAGGTTAATGGACGTATTATGACCATTATAGGTTGAAGTACTAGGTATAGCGTATTCTACTTGAAGGATGGAATAGCTATCAAGGTTGAAGTACTTCGGAGCATTTTGCTAATTGTCGATAATCGTCGCGAGGTATGTGAACCTCTTCCTTCTTTAGACATGATTCTATGTATGGAATATACATGTAGTATTATTTCATGATTCCTTCTACTCTTAGAAGTTAAGAAGTATGTATGTTGATTTACTAGAGGTAAAGGTTATGTCTGAGTTATCCTAAGTTCTTACCAAGTCTTATGGGGGATGTTGGTAAGAGTTGTTAGGAGGTATTTGGAGCCAAGTTGAATTGGCTAATTTACGGCACGAATGAGAATAAGTATCGAACAAGCCATTGCAGCGTTAATAAAGGAAAATGTAATGACGATAAATTATATTAAAACAAGTAGAATTCTCCATCTGCATAGAAGCTAAGATAAGACAAAATTGTATTACATTTTCTAGATCATGGCTGCTTTAATAAGATCGTTATAATCAAGTATAATCTACTCACACTCATAAGGCATATGTGCTTAACATAAAGAATTTTACGTTATGAAGTTTTAAGACTGTGAACCTTAGACTCATAAAAGGTTGAGAGGGATTCCACGGGCATGCTTATACGATGAGGGATTCCGGGGCATGCAACCATGCTATGTACGACTATTACTCCATGGGCTAGCTCTCCATGAAGACATGTACCCACGATAAGGGATTCCGGGGGCATGTTATATTATTACTCCATGGGCTAGCTCCCCATGAAGACCTGCACCTACGATGAGGGATGCCGAGGGCACGTTATGGCCATGCTTATACGATGAGGGATTCCGGGGCATGCGGCCGCGTTATATATATATATATACATATATGTTGTGTATGTGTACGCCGACAGTGAGGTGGGATGCCACGGGCGCGTCACATGGTTATATTTTACACTTATAGCTGTCGGCAGTGATGGGGGATTCCACGGGCACGCTTTGATATTTGTGTGACTTGATCGCGTCCCAGATTGGGCCGGGTAGTATATGCGTCCCTCCGTAAAGGGCCGTATTATGTTATGAAAGATAAGTAAGTTAGATGGTAATGAACTTAATGAATTCTCCTAAGTATGTACGTAAGATATGGCTATAACTCTTAATGGAATGGAAAAGATAATGATGTGCAATTAAGTTCATAAGTGGTAATGACACGGCAGGATCTGGTATGTACTTTTTATACTTGCCCCTGTCATTCTTTTGTACAGTTATGATCTGTTTATCGATTTATTTCGCTCCATATTCGCACTGTTAGATCGATTCCCTTCGAAGTGCGTTAAATGTCTGCAGGTTTAGGTACACAGTTGTGGATCCGCGAGCTTAGGATCCTGGTTCAGCATTTTTAGATGGCTCCTGTTACACCCCGTAAGTCCAGGACATGTATAAGAGAATGTACGTAAGGAATCAAGACTTGGAAATTGGTACGAAAGGAAGAATTGTTTTTCCGACGGAAAATCTTCCGGACGTCGGAAAGGAAAAATGTTCGTTGTTGAGAATTGGATTCTCTAAATGCATTATTTGAAGAGTATGGAACATATTAACATTATGGAATTTTTTTTTTTTTTACGGATTTGGTCACGTGGGGCCTACCCGAGGAATTTTACGTTTTTGTGGGGCCCACGAGGGTTACAGAATTTTATGGACGAATGAGAGGGTGACACGTGGCACCCCACACTTGGTCTTGGTCGAAATTTTGTAAGGGTAAAATGGTCATTGACCATGGTAGAAGATAAGTCTTGCTAAGCTTGATATTGTTGACCAAGTCAACTTGCCACTTGTGCTTAATCCTAGTGAAACTCATCCTAGCCACTCATGTGTTGTAATCTAAGCCATCCAATGTGTTATATAAGCATACTACTAGTGCAAGACTAGCTCTTCAACACTTAGAAAAATTAGACAACATTTCTTGTTCTCCACATTGCTCTCGGGTTTGCACACTTTGCCCACACAAAAAATTGTAGTTTTGATCCATTAGCCACAAGACTAAAACACAAGGTCCCTAGGGGTATTGTAAGGATATCTCAATAGAAAGATTGCGGAAAAACGACGTTTTCGTATTAGTCGCAAGGCGGAAACTTAAGAAGTTCTTCAAATTTGAAGTTGGAACTTGAAGATGGGTTCTTCATAGGCTTCTAAGGAGTGCTTGGAGCAGATTGGAACATAAGGAAAGGAGCTAAGAATTGCTAAGGCGCGACTTTGAATCTTGGAAATTTTAAGGGCTTGGAAAGGTATAAATTTTGTCGTTTTAGCAATTAAGTTTACTTATTGTTGTAGCTATGGATATTAGCAAGCATGAGTTTTATATTTTAGTTGGATAAGTGTATTGGCTATTGGAACCTTAATCCGAAAACTAGCATGTTTAGCCTTAAGATTACAATTCAAGTCGATTATTAGTTTAAGTCGTCGCATGTTGTATAAAGAAGGAAATTGTAGTTGTTGAAGTTGTTTATGACTATATAACATGTTAGACTTTAGAACTTGGAATTGAAAAAGGATTGGAAAAGACTTTGAATTGTTGGTTATGTAAGTTGGCCGAGAATGGCTAGTGAGCATTAAACTACTTCGTATGAATTGTGGGGCGGAATTTTACACGTATTGTAAGGCATGTAATCCCCTTTGTTTGGTTGTTGTTTTGAGCCTTAAATGTGGCATGTTGGTTATTGTATTCGGCCTTGAAAAAGGTGGCAAATTGAGTAGAAACAAAGGAAGTGCTGCCCGATTTTCCGTAGAATTAGAGACCGTATACTTAGTATTATTCTACGTTAGAGACTAGAAGTTGATAGTCTTGTTGTGACCATTATAGGTTGACACTTCTACGTACGGCGTATTCGGCTTAGCTTGTGGATTTAGCCGAAAAGGTATGTGAACTATCTCCTCATCTAGCATGATCCCTTAAGATAAAGAAAGTATTTCCTACTCCTTAAATGATCCATTCCTTGGTTGTATTTGGATTGCCTAAAGTAGAATTTGTTCTATGTACTTCCTTGATTGTACTTTGATGTTTAATTTGTAAGTTGTATAATCCATTGCCTTAGTGAAGTTTGGATTCTTAAAGAGTGGAAGTATTTTACTTAAAGTACATAGAGTCTTGAAAAGGAAGTGGTTTCCAAACCTTTTGGCTAGTTCCTTAGTTCCAAAACCTAAAGGTCATTATAATGACTTTAGGGGAGTCAAAGAAGTGATTTACTTAATTGTTTTAAAAAAGGAGAAATGACATGATTTAAGAGAAGTAACTTGTCTTAAAGGTGTGAGTTACTTAAGGTTTAAAAGTAGAAGAAACTTGATTTGAAAGTTTGTGATACATGGTTTTAAGTATAAGTCTCTTGGTTTTAAAAAGAATGAAATTGTCTAAAAACCATAAAGGGTTATAACGACTTTATGGGAAGTTGGTTATAACGGCTTTATGGAAGGTTTAGAAAGTTGTCTATTTTGATTAATGGGCATAAGTTGCCTTGATTGTGAAAATTGAAGTTACTTGATTTCAAGCTTTGAAATGAGTTTTCTAAGAGTGTAATAACTTACTTTGAAAAATAGACACACCTTGATACTACGGGTGTTAGTATCTTGGGGTATTACATAAAAAGGAGTCTTCTGAAAAGAATGTACGTACGTAGTACTTTGGCTTGATTAATTGAGAATTAGTCTAAGTGTGCCTTGATAAGTACTTTGGCTTGTTTAATTGAGAATTAGTCTAAGTGTGCCTTGATAAGTACTTTGGCTTGTTTAATTGAGAATTATTCTATGTATGCCTTGATAAGTACTTTGGCTTGATTAATTGAGAATTATTCTAAGTGTGCCTTGATAAGTACTTTGGCTTGTTTAATTGAGAGTTATTCTAAGGGTGCCTTGATAAGTACTTTGGCTTGATTAATTGAGAATTATTCTAAGGGTGCCTTGATAAGTACTTTGGCTTGATTAATTGAGAATTAGTCTAAGTGTGTCTTGATAAGTACTTTGGCTTGTTTAATTGAGAATTATTCTATGTGTGCCTTGATAAGTACTTTGGCTTGATTACTTGAGAATTATTCTAAGTGTGCCTTGATAAGTACTTTGGCTTGATTAATTGAGAATTAGTCTAAGTGTGCCTTGATAAGTACTTTGGCTTGTTTAATTGAGAATTGCACGCAGGCCGGTAATAGCGGTTGTGCTATTGGTATATCATTCATTTCGGGGTCATTCGCCGGGTTTGTGGCATTTGCATATTCCGTGGATTTGCTACCCACGATGCGAGGAATACCTCATGCGAGTCCGCAAGGGCTTATGCGAGTGAAATAGTCCCATGCGGGCGGGTCCAGCCTATGCGAGGAATACCTCATGCGAGTCCATAAGGGCTTATGCATGTGAAATAGTCCCATGCGAGGAATACCTCACGCGGGTCCACGCGACCTATGCAGGTGAAATAGTCCCAGGAGTAGGATTGCTTAATGATACTGCGGGCGGGTGGTCCTGCTTTGATCGTGAACTTCCTAGTTTATATTGTGAGTATACTACTATTTACTCTCATTGTTAGTAAGGCACAGTGTACTGTTATTTTATTATCATGGACTGCCGGCAGTGAGGAAGGATTCCACGGGCATGATTGATATTATGGGCGTGAGACCCATGGTTATATTTTAGTAATGACTTTGAGGGCATGCGTCCCTGACTTGATATGATCATATGTATCAGGTAATCGTAGGTTAGCTATCATACATGTCTCCGCTTTGTTTAGATTATGATTTTATTACAGATTTCATCGCTTTCACATACTTGGTACATTCTTCGCATCGACTCTCCTTCGGGCCGCGTTACATGCCGCAGTTTAGGTACGCTGTTTGGTGATCGGCAGTGTAGGACCGCGCCCGAAGTTTTGGATAGCTCCATCTGCTCGTGAGTTTATCTTTTGGTATAAGTTCTTTCAAGATGCTTTTGTACGCTTATGGGTACGCGGGGCCTTGTCCCGCCACAGCCGAGAAAATTCTTGAGGTCCTGTATTCATATGTGGATTGGACTCATGTACAATATAGTGTCTTTTGAGTATGTATATTATGGCAAATTTCGGCTTTGCCTTACACGTATGTTGGTTTTTTAAAAAAGGGTGTTATTTAAATTCCGCAGCTTGCTTAGTTGTTAAGGTGCAGGCGGTGCCTGTAGGGCACCATTCTGACGCCCGGTTCGGGCGTGATAGAGTGGTATCAGAGCGGTCCTCGGAATGTCTGCACCGTGTCTAGTAGAGTCTTGATTATCGGTGTGTTGCGCGCCACACCCATAAACAGAGGCTACAGACATTTAGAGTTGGTTTCTATTCTTCTCACTCTAAGATCGTGCCATGAAATGTGTTAGTAAGATAATTCCTCTCGACATATTATTGTGTTCTGATTATGCCTCCCGAGGGCAACACGCCTGAAGGGCAAAGGAGTAGCGAGAGCTACTAGGCACTCAGAGAGTTGATAGGGCTTATGCCTGTGGTATACCGGATGTCAGGCCGCAGCTGAAGTTCTTCTCGCCAGTTTTGAGACCCCAGACTGCAGCCTCCAGCTCGGCCAGGAGAAGACTATAGGGTCATGAGGGAAGCAGTTATGTTATTGACCAAGATAGCGGTGCCACAGTTTCACCAGTAGAAAGTTACTCGGCCAGTACAGACAGGTGTACAGGGGGTAGAGGGCCAGAGCGGAGATCAGCGTAAGAGGGCTAGACCGGTTGGTTATCCCGGTCAGTTTTTGGACGAGCAGCCTCAGCAGCGAGTGAGATATTCATCCCAGCCTACCCAATACATACCCCCGCAGCCCATAGGTGGGATATTGGACCCCACAAGGTATTTAGGAGCCGGTCCGAGCTCCAGGGGTCGAGGTTCTCGAAGGAACAGAGGATTTTCTCAGTCGAGGCCACTTTTTCCTCAGTGTTTCTGATGTAGTAAGCGTCATTTGGGGGAATCCTGTTATGTCACGAGTGCTTGTTTTTATTGTGGCCGTCCGGGCCATATACTGAGGGTATGTCCTTTTAAAAGAGGCACCGGTGAGGTGGCTCAGCCTATGAGGCCGATGGTTGATTCCCTTTCCTCCACAAATGCGCCCCGAGGCGGGTGTTCAGAGGTCACCGATCGTGGTAGAGGTCAGGGTGGAGTTTATAGTTCTGGCGGTCCTTCGAACCGCATAGATGACGTGACTACTGGACAGGATCAGGAGATCGCATGGGGTTACAGGTATATGTCGATTCTTTTGAATCATACGTGCATTGTTAGATTCAGATTTTGCCCTAGCGTATATGTTTTCCCTTTATTGCTAGCAGTTGTAAGTGATAGTAACCCCAGAGGTAGGAATACTTTGATTAGTAAGTGAAAAGTAAGAATGTTGACAAGAATGGTAAGTGAACTGAGACTATAGTTGTGTAGAGTTCACAAGTTGTAATTGCCCCATAACAGTGTAAGACCAATAGGGAAGATTGTACAGTAGAAATACTTGGACCTATGTGACGAACCTCTAGTGAATAGGGGGATAGGGTGAGAAGTACCTTGAGATAAGAGAAAGATTTATTTCAGACTAAGGATGAGAAGTTAAGTGTGACGATGGGTCGGGTTATGGACTCATTTCGGGTCAGCCGGTAGTATGGAATGGGGTGATGTCAGTTGGTAGTGGTCCCGCTATGTGATAGGGTCACGAGGATGCCAGGCCCAAGTTGAGTTAATCGTTGTACGAGTTCGTGGATGCGTTCCACCGGAACTAGGTCATAGGGACCGAGAAGAGCCTTAACGGAAAAGTAAGTAACAATATGGCCAAGTTTGGATAGTAACTCCAAGGATTGGAGAACAGAAACAATATTTGAGATTTTGTACGTGTACTAGATAAGTTTGAAAGTACGAGAAAGTATGACAAGTAAGGAAAGAAAGAAACCTCTAAAGATCCTGTTTGTGATAAGACAGTAACCTTCGAGTTTTGTGAGAAGGGGCCGCGGACGGAAGGTCCATTGTTATGTTTACGTATGTTGTGGTGGCCATGTGTGACATCGTTGGTCTTGTGCAGTTTTGATTGAGAGGCATAGTATAGAGTTTATGCCGGAGTTTGTATAGCTTGACAACCGACTAAGAACATTCGGGGACGAATGTTTCTAAGGGGGAAGAATGTTACACCCCGTAAGTCCAGGACATGTATAAGAGAATGTACGTAAGGAATCAAGACTTGGAAATTGGTACGAAAGGAAGAATTGTTTTTCCGACGGAAAATCTTCCGGACGTCGGAAAGGAAAAATGTTCGTTGTTGAGAATTGGATTCTCTAAATGCATTATTTGAAGAGTATGAAACTTATTAACATTATGGAATTTTTTTTTTTTTACGGATTTGGTCACGTGGGGCCCACCCGAGGAATTTTACGTTTTTGTGGGGCCCACGAGGGTTACAAAATTTTATGGACGAATGAGAGGGTGACACGTGGCACCCCCACACTTGGTCTTGGTCGAAATTTTGTAAGGGTAAAATGGTCATTGACCATGGTAGAAGATAAGTCTTGCTAAGCTTGATATTGTTGACCAAGTCAACTTGCCACTTGTGCTTAATCCTAGTGAAACTCATCCTAGCCACTCATGTGTTGTAATCTAAGCCATCCAATGTGTTATATAAGCATACTACTAGTGCAAGACTAGCTCTTCAACACTTAGAAAAATTAGACAACATTTCTTGTTCTCCACATTGCTCTCGGGTTTGCACATTTTTCCCACACAAAAATTTGTAGTTTTGATCCATTAGCCACAAGACTAAAACCCAAGGTCCCTAGGGGTATTGTAAGGATATCTCAATAGAAAGATTGCGGAAAAATGACGTTTTCGTATTAGTCGCAAGGCGGAAACTTAAGAAGTTCTTCAACTTTGAAGTTGGAACTTGAATATGGGTTCTTCATAGGCTTCTAAGGAGTGCTTGGAGCGGATTGGAACATAAGGAAATGAGCTAAGAATTGCTAAGGCGCGACTTTGAATCTTGGAAATTTTAAGGGCTTGGAAAGGTATAAATTTTGTCGTTTTAGCAATTAAGTTTACTTATTGTTGTAGCTATGGATATTAGCAAGCATGAGTTTTATATTGTATTTGGATAAGTGTATTGGCTATTGGAACCCTAATCCGAAAACTAGCATGTTTAGCCTTAAGATTACAATTCAAGTCGATTATTAGTTTAAGTCGTAATGTTGTATAAAGAAGGAAATTGTAGTTGTTGAAGTTGTTTATGACTATATAACATGTTTGTTACACCCCGTAAGTCCAAGACATGTATAAGAGAATGTACGAAAGGAAACAAGACTTGGAAATTAGTACGAAAGGAAGAATTGTTTTTCCGACGGAAAATGTTCCGAACGTCGGAAAGGAAAATGTTCGTTGTTGAGAATTGGATTCTCAAAAGGCATTATTTGAAGATTATGGAACTTATTATTATTATGGAAATCTATTTTCAAGGATTTGGTCACGTGGGGCCCACCTGAGAAATTTTACGTTTTGTGGGGCCCACGAGGGTTACGGAATTTTTATGAACGAATGAGAGGGCGACACGTGGAACCTCCCCCCACATAGCTTGGTCGAATTTATGCAAGGGCATAATGGTCATTGACCAAGGTGAAAGATTAGTCTTGCTAGAGCTTGACAAAGTTGACCAAGTCAAGAGTCATTTGGCTTGATCTCTTCCCTCCAATTTTAACAAGTGTTGTTATCCAAGCCCTCCATTGTGTTATAAGTATACTACTAGTAGCAAGACTTGAGCATTTTACACTTAGAAAAATTAGAAACATTGTTGTTCTACATAGAAGCTCTCGGGTTAGTGCCCTCTCCCACACAAAAAATTGTGATTTTGATCCATTAGCCACAAGACTTTAACCCAATGTCCCCAAGGGTATTGTAAGGATATCTCAATAGAAAGATTTCGGAAAAAACGCATTTTCACGTTAGTCGCAAGGCGGAAACTATTGGAGTTCTTCAACTTTGAAGTTGGAACTTGAAGATGGGTTCTTCATAGGCCTCTAAGGAGTGCTTGGAGCGGATTGGAACCTAAGGAAAGGAGCTAAGAATTGCTAAGGCGCGACTTTGAATCTTGGAAATTTTTAAGGGCTTTGAAAGGTATAATCTTGTCGTTTTAGTAATTAAGTTTACTTATCATTGTAGCTATGGATATTAGCAAGCATGAGTTATATATTATGAAGTTTGATATGTTTATTGGCTATTGGAACCCTAATCCGAAAAACTAGCATGTTAGCCTTAAGACTACAATTCAAGTTGATTATTCATTAAGTCGTCGCATGTTGTGTAAGAAGGAAATTGTAGTTGTTGAAGTGGTTTATAACTATATAACATGTTGACCTTAGAACTTGGAATTTGAAAAGGGTTGGAAAAGACTTTGAATTGTTAGTATGTAGTTGGCCGAGAATGGCTAGTGTAGTATTATACTATTTGGTATGAATTGTGGGGCGGAATTTTACACGTATTGTAAGGCGTGTAATCCCCTTTGGTTGGTTGTTGTTTGGAGCCTTAAATATGGCATGTTTGGTTATTGTATTCGGCCTTGAAAAAGGTGGCAAAGTGAGTAGAAACAAAGGAAGTGCTGCCCGATTTTCCGTAGAATTAGAGACTAAATACTTAGTATTATTCTACGTAGAGACTAGAAGTTGATAGTCTTGTTGTGACCATTATAGGTTGACACTTCTGCACGCGTATTCGTCTTAGCTTGTGGATATTAGCCGAAAAGGTATGTGAACTATCTCCTCTTCTAGCATGATTCCTTAAGATTAAGAAAGTATGTTCTACTCCTTAAATGATCCATTCCTTGGTTGTATTTGGATTGCCTAGAATAGAATTTGTTCTATGAACTTCCTTGATTGTACTTTGATGTTTAAATTGTAAGTTGTAAAATCCATTTTCTTAGTGAAGTTTGGATTCTTAAAAGTGAAAGTATTTTACTTAAAGTACATAGAGTCTTGAAAAGGAAGTGGTTTCTAAATCTTTTGGGCTAGTGCCTTAGTCCCAAAAAACTAAAGGTCATTATAATGACTTTAGGGGAGTCAAATGAGTGATTTACTTATTTGATTTAAAAGAGGAGAAAGTACATGGTTTAAGAGAAGTAACTTGTCTTAAAGGTGTGAGTTACTTGAAGTTTAAAAGTAGAAGAAAACTTGTTTTCTAACTATTAAGAGACTTGAAGTATTTTGAAAGTTAAGAACTTGATTTGTAAGTATGTGATACTTGGTTTTAATAGTATAAGTCTCTTGGTTATTGAAGGAATGGATACGTCTAAAACCATAAAGGGTTATAACGGCTTTATGGGAAGTTGGTTATAACGGCTTTATGGAAGGTTTAGAAAGTTGTCTATTTTGATTAAATCGGCATAAGTTGCCTAGATTGTGAAAATTTGGAGTTACTTGATTTCAAGCTTTGAAATGAGTTTTCTAAAAGTGTAGTAACTTACTTTGAAAAATAGACACGCCTTGATACTACGAGTGTTAGTATCTTGGGGCTTTACATAGAAAGGAGTCTTTTATAAAGGAATGTACGTACGTAGTACTTTGGCTTGTTAAAAGAGAATTATTCTAAGTGTGCCTTGATAAGTACTTTGGCTTGTTAAAAGAGAATTATTCTATGTATAACTTGATTAGTACTTTGGCTTGATAAATTGAGGATTTGTCTAAGTGTGCCTTGATAAGTACTTTGGCTTGTTAAAGATAATTATTCTATGTATGCCTTGATTATTACTTTTGCTTTTAAAAAGAGGATTTGTCTAAGTTTGCCTTGATAAGTACATTGGCTTGTTAAATGAGAATTATTCTATGTATAACTTGATTAGTACTTTGGCTTGATAAATTGAGGATTTGTCTAAGTGTGCCTTGATAAGTACTTTGGCTTGTTAAATTGAGAATTTGTCTAAGTATGCCGTGATAAGTACTTGGGCTTGTTAAAGAGAATTATTCTATGTATGCCTTGATTAGTACTTTGGCTTGATAAATTGAGAATTTGTCTAAGTATGCCGTGATAAGTACTTGGGCTTGTTAATCGAGAATTGCCTATGTGTCTTGGAAATAGCGGTTGTGTGCTATTGGTATATCGTCGTTGAGGTCATTCCGGGTTTGTGGCATTTGCATAATTCCGTGGATTTGCTACCACGATGCGAGGAATACCTCACGCGAGTCCGTAGGGCTTATGCGGGTGAAATAGTCCCGTGCGGGCGGGTTCACCTATCGAGAATACCTCGTGCGAGTGCAAGGGCTTATGCGGGTGAAATAGTCCTATCGCGAGGAATACCTCATGCGGGTCCGAAAGGGCTTACGCGGTGAAATAGTCCCGTGCGGGCGGTCCGACCTATCACGAGGAATACCTCACGCGGGTCCACGCGACCTATGCGGGTGAAATAGTCCCAGAATAGGATTGCTAAATGATCTTCGCGCGGATGGTCCGCTTGATCATGAGCTTCCTAGTTTATATTGTAAGGATACTCTGTTTACTCTTATTGTTAGTAAGGCACAATGTGTTGTATTTTGATTATCATATATGTCCCGGTTGTTTGTGTTACCCTTTGGTCATGCTTTTACGAGGTGGGATTAGGGGCATGGGACCGAGGTATTGAGGACACAGATGGGACTTGGTGTTCATGTATCCTTATTGGTGTTATTACATCATGGAAGTCGATGATGAAGGATTCCAGGCATGATTGATATTATGGGCGTGAGACCCATGGTTATATTGAGTAATGACTTTGAGGGCTGCGTCACGACTTGATATGATCGCTTATGTGTTATGTCTCGTAGGTTGGATATCATACATGTCTCTGTGTTATTTAGATCGCTATGATTTTATTACGCATTGATCGCTCACATTCTGGTACATTCTTCGTACTGACCTCCTTCGGGGGGCTGCGTTCATGCCGCAGGTTTAGGTACGCAGTTCGGTGATCGGCAGGTGTAGGATCCTGCTCAGGGTTTTGGATAAGCTCCTTCTATTCCGGAGTTTATCTTTGGTATATGTCCTTGATGTGCTTTGTATAGTTTTGGGTGCAGCGGGGCCTTGTCGTCGTCATAGTGCGCTTTAACTCACAAGTGCAGTATTCATATGTGGGATTGGACTCGTATGCGGTGTAGTGTCTTTTGTTTATGTATATATGGCAGCCTTGTCGGCTTTGCCGCTTAGCGCACGCTTGTTTTAAAAAACTGAGGTGTTATTTCAGTTCCGCAGCTTACTTGTATTGTTAAGGTAGAAGGGTGCCCAGGTAGGGCACCGATCCGCAGGTTGAGGTTGGTGCAGTGAGTGGTATCGAGCGATCGTCCTCGGAATGTCTCTGACCGTGTCTAGTAGAGTCTTGATTATCCGGTGTGTTGCGCGCCACACCCATAAGCGAGGCTACGGGACATTTAGGAGTTAGTTTCTATTCTTTTCACTCTAAGATCGTGCCATAGAAATTTGTGTTAGTAAGAAAATTCCTCTCGACGTATTGTTGTGTTCTGATATGCCTCGAGGAGCAGCAACGCCCGAGAAGGGCAAAGGAGTAGCGAGAGCTACTAGTCGACTCGAGAGTTGATAGGGCTTATGCCTGTGGTACCGGATGTTGTTCGCGATCGGCGAGTTCTTCGCCCGAGTTTTGAGGCCCAGCACGAGCCTCCGGTTTCGGTTAGGAGAAGACTATAGGGTCATGAGGAAAGCCGTTGTGTTATTGACCAAGATAGCGGTGCTAGCAGTTGTAAGTGATAGTACCCCAGAGGTAGGGATACTTTGATTAGTAAGTGAAAAGTTAAGAATGTTGACAAGAATGATAAAGTGAACTGAGACTATAGTTGTGTAGAGTTCACAAGTTGTAATTTCCCCGTAGCAGTGTTAGACCGATAGGGAAGATTGTACAGTAGAAATACTTTGGCTTATGTGACGAACCTCTAGTGAATAGGGGATAGGGTAAGAAGTACCTTGAGATAAGAGAAAGATTTATTTCAGACTAAGAATGACAAGTTAAGTGTGACGATGAGTCGGGTTATGGACTCATTTCGGGTCAGCCGATAGTATGGAATGGGGTGATGTCAGTTAGAAATGGTCCCGCTATGTGATAGGGTCCCGAGGATGCCAGGCCCAAGTTTAGCAAATTGTTGTACGAGTTTGTGGACGCGTTCCACCGGAACTAGGTCGTAGGGACCGAGAAAAGCCTTAACGGGAATGTAAGTAACAATATGGCCAAGTTGGTTAGTAACTCCAGTTGGGAACAGAAACAAAATTTGAGATTTTGTATGTATACTAGATGAGTTTGAAAATGAGAAAGTATGACAAGTAAGGAAAGAAAGGAACCTCTATGGATCCGTGTTTGGGAAAGATCAGAACCTTGAGTTTTGTGAGAAGGGACCACGGACGGAAGGTCCATTATTATGTTTACGTATGTTATGTGGTGGCCATGTGTGGCATCGTTGGTCTTGTGCATTTGATTGATAGGCATAGTATAGAGATTGTGCCGGAGTTTGTATAGCGTGACAACCGACTAAGAACATTCGGGGACGAATGTTTCTAAGGGGGAAGAATGTTACACCCCGTAAGTCCAAGACATGTATAAGAGAATGTACGAAAGGAAACAAGACTTGGAAATTAGTACGAAAGGAAGAATTATTTTTCCGCCGGAAAATGTTCCGAACGTCGGAAAGGAAAATGTTCGTTGTTGAGAATTGGATTCTCAAAAGGCATTATTTGAAGATTATGGAACTTATTATTATTATGGAAATCTATTTTCAAGGATTTGGTCACGTGGGGCCCACGAGGGTTACGGAATTTTTATGAACGAATGAGAGGGCGACACGTGACACCTCCCCCACATGGCTTGGTCGAATATATGCAAGGGCATAATGGTCATTGACCAAGGTGAAAGATTAGTCTTGCTAGAGCTTGACAAAGTTGACCAAGTCAAGAGCCATTTGGCTTGATCTCTTCCCTCCAATTTTAACAAGTGTTGTTATCCAAGCCCTCCATTGTGTTATAAGTATACTACTAGTAGCAAGACTTGAGCATTTTACACTTAGAAAAATAAGAAACATTGTTGTTCTACATAGAAGCTCTCGGGTTAGTGCCCTCTCCCACACAAAATTTTTGTGATTTTGATCCATTAGCCACAAGACTTTAACCCAATGTCCCCAAGGGTATTGTAAGGATATCTCAATAGAAAGATTTCGGAAAAAATGCATTTTCACGTTAGTCGCAAGGCGGAAACTATTGGAGTTCTTCAACTTTGAAGTTGGAACTTGAAGATGGGTTCTTCATAGGCCTCTAAGGAGTGCTTGGAGCGGATTGGAACCTAAGGAAAGGAGCTAAGAATTGCTAAGGCACGACTTTGAATCTTGGAAATTTTTAAGGGCTTTGAAAGGTATAATCTTGTCGTTTTAGTAATTAAGTTTACTTATCATTGTAGCTATGGATATTAGCAAGCATGAGTTATATATTATGAAGTTTGATATGTTTATTGGCTATTGGAACCCTAATCCGAAAAACTAGCATGTTAGCCTTAAGACTACAATTCAAGTTGATTATTCATTAAGTCGTCGCATGTTGTGTAAGAAGGAAATTGTAGTTGTTGAAGTGGTTTATAACTATATAACATGTTGACCTTAGAACTTGGAATTTGAAAAGGGTTGGAAAAGACTTTGAATTGTTAGTATGTAGTTGGCCGAGAATGGCTAGTGTAGTATTATACTATTTGGTATGAATTGTGGGGCGGAATTTTACACGTATTGTAAGGCGTGTAATCCCCTTTGGTTGGTTGTTGTTTGGAGCCTTAAATGTGGCATGTTTGGTTATTGTATTCGGCCTTGAAAAAGGTGGCAAAGTGAGTAGAAACAAAGGAAGTGCTGCCCGATTTTCCGTAGAATTAGAGACTAAATACTTAGTATTATTCTACGTAGAGACTAGAAGTTGATAGTCTTGTTGTGACCATTATAGGTTGACACTTCTACGTACGGCGTATTCGGCTTAGCTTGTGGATATTAGCCGAAAAGGTATGTGAACTATCTCCTCTTCTAGCATGATTCCTTAAGATTAAGAAAGTATGTTCTACTCCTTAAATGATCCATTCCTTGGTTGTATTTGGATTGCCTAGAATAGAATTTGTTCTATGAACTTCCTTGATTGTACTTTGATGTTTAAATTGTAAGTTGTAAAATCCATTTTCTTAGTGAAGTTTGGATTCTTAAAAGTGAAAGTATTTTACTTAAAGTACATAGAGTCTTGAAAAGGAAGTGGTTTCTAAATCTTTTGGGCTAGTGCCTTAGTCCCAAAAAACTAAAGGTCATTATAATGACTTTAGGGGAGTCAAAGGAGTGATTTACTTATTTGATTTAAAAGAGGAGAAAGTACATGGTTTAAGAGAAGTAACTTGTCTTAAATGTGTGAGTTACTTGAAGTTTAAAAGTAGAAGAAAACTTGTTTTCTAACTATTAAGAGACTTGAAGTATTTTGAAAGTTAAGAACTTGATTTGTAAGTATGTGATACTTGGTTTTAATAGTATAAGTCTCTTGGTTATTGAAGGAATGGATACGTCTAAAACCATAAAGGGTTATAACGGCTTTATGGGAAGTTGGTTATAACGGCTTTATGGAAGGTTTAGAAAGTTGTCTATTTTGATTAAATCGGCATAAGTTGCCTAGATTGTGAAAATTTGGAGTTACTTGATTTCAAGCTTTGAAATGAGTTTTCTAAAAGTGTAGTAACTTACTTTGAAAAATAGACACGCCTTGATACTACGGGTGTTAGTATCTTGGGGCTTTACATAGAAAGGAGTCTTTTATAAAGGAATGTACGTACGTAGTACTTTGGCTTGTTAAAAGAGAATTATTCTAAGTGTGCCTTGATAAGTACTTTGGCTTGTTAAAAGAGAATTATTCTATGTATAACTTGATTAGTACTTTGTCTTGATAAATTGAGGATTTGTCTAAGTGTGCCTTGATAAGTACTTTGGCTTGTTAAAAGAGAATTATTCTATGTATGCCTTGATTAGTACTTTGGCTTGTTAAAAGAGGATTTGTCTAAGTGTGCCTTGATAAGTACTTTGGCTTGTTAAAAGAGAATTATTCTATGTATAACTTGATTAGTACTTTGGCTTGATAAATTGAGGATTTGTCTAAGTGTGCCTTGATAAGTACTTTGGCTTGTTAAAAGAGGATTTGTCTAAGTGTGCCTTGATAAGTACTTTGGCTTGTTAAAAGAGAATTATTCTATGTATGCCTTGATTAGTACTTTGGCTTGATAAATTGAGAATTTGTCTAAGTATGTCGTGATAAGTACTTGGGCTTGTTAATTGAGAATTGCCTATGTGTGCTGGAAATAGCCGGTTGTGTGCTATTGGTATATCAGTCGTTTCGGGGTCATTCCCCGGGTTTATGGCATTTGCATAATTCCGTGGATTTGCTACCCACGATGCGAGGAATACCTCATGCGAGTCCGTAGGGCTTATGCGGGTGAAATAGTCCCATGCGGGCGGGTCCAGCCTATGCGAGGAATACCTCATGCGAGTCCGTAAGGTCTTATGCGGGTGAAATAGTCCTATGCGAGGAATACCTCATGCGGGTCCGAATGGGCTTATGCGGGTGAAATAGTCCCATGTGGGCGGGTCCAGCCTATGCGAGGAATACCTCACACGGGTCCACGCGACCTATGCGGGTGAAATAGTCCCAGGAATAGGATTGCTAAATGATACTGCGGGCGGATGGTCCTGCTTGATCATGAGCTTCCTAGTTTATATTGTAAGGATACTCGCTTACTCTCATTGTTAGTAAGGCACAATGTGTTGTATTTTGATTATCATATATGTCCCGGTTGTTTGTGTTACCCTTTGGTCATGCTTTTACGAGGTGGGATTCCGGGGCATGGGACCACGAGGTATTGAGGACACAGGTGGGACTTGGTGTTCATGTATCCTTATTGGTGTTATTACATCATGATCGCCGATGATGAAGGATTCCACGCATGATTGATATTATGGGCGTGAGACCACGTGGTTATATTGAGTAATGACTTTGAGGGCTGCGTCCACGACTTGATATATTTGCTTATGTGTTATATGCATGTAGGTTGGATATCATACATGTCTCTGTGTTATTTAGATCGCTATGATTTTATTACGATTTACTGTTCACATACTTGGTACATTCTTCGTACTGACCTCCTTCGGGGGGCTGCGTTCATGCCGCAGGTTTAGGTACGCAGTTAGGTGATCGGCAGGTGTAGGATCCTGCTCAGGGTTTTGGATAAGCTCCTTCTATTCCAGAGTTTATCTTTGGTATATGTCCTTGATGTGCTTTGTATAGTTTTGGGTACGGCGGGGCCTTGTCCGTCGTAGTGCGCTTTAACTCTAAGTGCAGTATTCATATGTGGATTGGACTCGTATGCGGTGTAGTGTCTTTTGTTTATGTATATATGGCAGCCTTGTCGGCTTTGCCCTTGCACGCGTCGCTTGTTTTAAAAAAATGAGGTGTTATTTGATTCATGACTTACTTGTATTGTTAAGGTAGAAGGTTGCCCAGGTAGGGCACCAGTCACGGGCCCGGGGTTCGGGCTGTGACAATGTTAGACTTTAGAACTTGGAATTGAAAAAGGATTGGAAAAGACTTTGAATTGTTGGTTATGTAAGTTGGCCGAGAATGGCTAGTGAGCATTAAACTACTTCGTATGAATTGTGGGGCGGAATTTTACACGTATTGTAAGGCGTGTAATCCCCTTTGTTTGGTTGTTGTTTTGAGCCTTAAATGTGGCGTGTTGGTTATTGTATTCGGCCTTGAAAAATGTGGCAAAGTGAGTAGAAACAAAGGAAGTGCTGCCCGATTTTCCGTAGAATTAGAGATCGTATACTTAGTATTATTCTACGTTAGAGACTAGAAGTTGATAGTCTTGTTGTGACCATTATAGGTTGACACTTCTACGTACGGCGTATTCGGCTTAGCTTGTGGATTTAGCCGAAAAGGTATGTGAACTATCTCCTCTTCTAGCATGATCCCTTAAGATAAAGAAAGTATTTCCTACTCCTTAAATGATCCATTCCTTGGTTGTATTTGGATTGCCTAAAGTAGAATTTGTTCTATGTACTTCCTTGATTGTACTTTGATGTTTAATTTGTAAGTTGTATAATCCATTGCCTTAGTGAAGTTTGGATTCTTAAAGAGTGGAAGTATTTTACTTAAAGTACATAGAGTCTTGAAAAGGAAGTGGTTTCCAAACCTTTTGGCTAGTGCCTTAGTTCCAAAACCTAAAGGTCATTATAATGACTTTAGGGGAGTCAAAGGAGTGATTTACATAATTGTTTTAAAAGAGGAGAAATGACATGATTTAAGAGAAGTAACTTGTTTTAAAGGTGTGAGTTACTTAAGGTTTAAAAGTAGAAGAAACTTGATTTGAAAGTTTGTGATACTTGGTTTTAAGTATAAGTCTCTTGGTTATAAAAAGAATGAAATTGTCTAAAAACCATAAAGGGTTATAACGGCTTTATGGGAAGTTGGTTATAACGGCTTTATGGAAGGTTTAGAAAGTTGTCTATTTTGATTAATGGGCATAAGTTGCCTTGATTGTGAAAATTGAAGTTACTTGATTTCAAGCTTTGAAATGAGTTTTCTAAGAGTGTAATAACTTACTTTGAAAAATAGACACACCTTGATACTACGGGTGTTAGTATCTTGGGGTATTACATAAAAATGAGTCTTTTGAAAAGAATGTGCGTCACGTACTTTGGCTTGATTAATTGAGAATTAGTCTAAGTGTGCCTTGATAAGTACTTTGGCTTGTTTAATTGAGAATTAGTCTAAGTGTGCCTTGATAAGTACTTTGGCTTGTTTAATTGGGAATTATTCTATGTATGCCTTGATAAGTACTTTGGCTTGATTAATTGAGAATTATTCTAAGTGTGCCTTGATAAGTACTTTGGCTTGTTTAATTGAGAGTTATTCTAAGGGTGCCTTGATAAGTACTTTGGCTTGATTAATTGAGAATTATTCTAAGGGTGCCTTGATAAGTACTTTGGCTTGATTAATTGAGAATTAGTCTAAGTGTGCCTTGATAAGTACTTTGGCTTGTTTAATTGAGAATTATTCTATGTGTGCCTTGATAAGTACTTTGGCTTGATTACTTGAGAATTATTCTAAGTGTGCCTTGATAAGTACTTTGGCTTGATTAATTGAGAATTAGTCTAAGTGTGCCTTGATAAGTACTTTGGCTTGTTTAATTGAGAATTGCCTGTGTGTGCTGGTAATAGCCGGTTGTGTGCTATTGGTATATCATTCATTTCGGGGTCATTCCCCGGGTTTGTGGCATTTGCATATTCCGTGGATTTGCTACCCACGATGCGAGGAATACCTCACGCGGGTCCACGCGACCTATGCGGGTGAAATAGTCCCAGGAGTAGGATTGCTTAATGATACTGCGGGCGGGTGGTCCTGCTTTGATCGTGAGCTTCCTAGTTTATATTGTGAGTATACTACTATTTACTATCATTGTTAGTAAGGCACGCAGTAATCGTTATTTGATTATCATGGATCACGCGGTGAGGAAGGATTCCACGGGCATGATTGATATTATGGGCGTGAGACCCATGGTTATATTTTAGTAATGACTTTGAGGGCATGCGTCCCTGACTTGATATGACTGTTATGTATTGTGTACTGTAGGTTGGCTATCATACATGTCTCCTGTTTTGTTTAGACTGTTATGATTTCATTACGATTTCATCGCTTCACATACTTGGTACATTCTTCGTCCCGACTTCGCAAGGCTGCGTTCATGCCGCAGGTTTAGGTACGCTGTTTGGTGATCGGCAGGTGTAGGACCCTGCTCCGAGTTTTTGGATAGCTCCATCTGTTCAGGAGTTTATCTTTTTGGTATAAGTTCTTTCAGTACAAGCTTTTGTACAGTTATGGGTACGGCGGGGCCTTGTCCCGTCACACTTCAGTAAAACTGTTAGAGGTCTGTATTCATATGTGGGATTGAACTCATGTACAGTATAGTGTCTTTTGAGTATGTATATTATGGCAGCCTTGTCGGCTTTGCCCTTGCACGTATGTTGGTTTTAAAAAAAAAGGGTGTTATTTAAATTCCGCAGTTTGCTTAGTTGTTAAGGTAGAAGGGTGCCCAGGTAGGGCACCAGTTACGGACCCGGGGTTCGGGGCGTGATAGCTCCAATGTTCCGGAGTTGTCATGGCTATGTATATTAAGGGGTACGGCGGGGCCTTGTCCCGTCATAGTATTTGTTCAAATCTTAGAGGTCTGTATTCATCTGTGGGCTGGACTGGCTAGAGTTGTTTTTACATTGTTAAACAGTGTAGACCCTTTCGGGTAATTTTTTATATTATGGCAGCCTTATCGGCTTGGCCTTGGTTTAAAAAAAAAAGTGTGTTATTGTTATACCCCGTATTTCCAGAGTATGTACGTAAAGACGTACGTAGAAAATTTGAACTTGAGAATTAGGCTTGGCCGAATTAATTTTGTTCACAACACCCGGTTAGAGTCGTTTTTCGACGAAACCTTTTGACACCATTCGTAGGGGCAATTACCGGGAGGTCCTTTTTAATTTTTTCGGATTTTTGTGAGAGACGAAACATTTTGAACAACAAGAGGCGACACTTGTCACCCTCTCATTGGAACACCTCGGCGTAAAGGGAGGTTGGCCGAATGGCCATTGTTTGGCCGTCAAGGGTTGGTAGGATATTTTGGTGGTAGATGGATAAGGTGCACTGGCAAGATCTCGCCCTACACTTGCCTTGCACTTGGCAAGATCTTGGCCATTGGTTGGCCTTCACTTGACCTATAAATACCCACCCCTTTGAAGACTAATTCATCCACAAAATTGCCTAAGTCTTGAAAGCTCTCCTTCTCCCTCCCCTTGTGTTGAGTTCGGCCGAGAGCCCCTCTCCCCCCCCTTGGCCGAGAGTCCCCCCCCTAGTGGGGTAGGCCGAGGGGTAGACACCCCCCCTCCTTGGGGTGCTAGCCGTGGGGTACCCCACTCCTAGTTGTCTTCAGATAATACCCCCCCTCTTGGTAGAAATACTCTCAAAAGTATTGTTATAATGCCCAAATTACCTTAGCCGTATACCTTGTAGTATTCTAAGGATATACTTATACGAAAAGCCCAGAAATACTATCATACTTCCTTCCACACAAAACCGAAACCCCAAGGAAAATCTCCATGGTTAGTTGGAGTAATAAGTAGAAGTTGGTTAGAACTTCTAAGGGTTGTTTGGAGCGGTCTGAGCGCACTGAGTAGGAGCTAAACCTTGCTCGTGATCGACATTTAAACTCGGATAATTATGGGCTTATCGAGGTAAATATCTTGTCCTCTATTGTAATTGGAAATTACATGTTGTTAGACTTTATAGTTGAAGTATACTATATATAGAACTGAACGTTGTTATCGCAATGTCTTTTGACTTAAGCCCTAATAATAAGAAACCTTTTCGAAAGAAGAAAATCGAATCAGATTTACATAGGATCAGACATGAGACTTGTGTAGCTTTTCCGCGAGGTAGAATTGTGCACGTCCTGTTAGATGTATGAACCCCCGGTTGGCTTGATAGCCGCCCCGATAGAGAGAGAGATTTACGCCATGGGGAGGGGAGGTCACGAATTTTCTGTATAATGTTCTACGAAGGGATAAAATGTTAATAAGCGCTTGTGGCCTTATAGGTCAAGTACTACGTGTGGCGCGATCTACTTGGCTTAAGGAGTAGCCGACGGTTGGAAGTACTTGGAGCGTTTTGCTATTAGTCGATACTCGTCGCGAGGTATGTGAACCTCTTCCTATCTCTTCTAGCATGATATGTGTGAACTATGTAGTAGGTAGACGTACATGTGCTAAATGTATTTGATTGTTTAAAACATAAAGTGTTATAACGGCTTTATGGGAAGTTGGTTATAACACTTTATGTTGGTAAGAAAATACTGTGGTTTTTAAAAGGTAATCGATCCAACTATAATTGGCTTGTTATGTGTTAATAAAGAACTTGAAGTATTTCAAAAGATTTTTGAATCATTTCGAAAGAAGAAGTAATACTTGGTTTTTGAAAACTTAAGAGTTATACTAGCTTTATGGGAAGTTAGGTAATAACGGCTTAAGAATGTTTTACTGATTTCTAAATCGAACGTGTATCGACAAACCACTGCAGCGTTAATAAAAGGAAATGTTTTGACAGATTTAGTATTATTAAAATCAGTAGAAACTTCCATCTGCATAGAAGCTAAGATGAGACAAAATGATGTTTCCTAGATCATGGCTGCTGTAATAAGATTGCTATAAACAAGAATATCCTACTCACATATAAGACTTATGTTTCTCAGAAAGTTTAAAGGAGAATTGTATTCTTAAATGAATAAGACTATGAACTACGAAACCTTTCTAAAATAAGAAACGTGGACATTTGAAATTAGGCAAACTTGGACGTTTGGATAATAATGTTGTTACTTGATTTTACAAAGATAAGTATTTTTGATTCACTTCAAAAGATAATCACTCTATTTTCATATACTACGGGTATTGTGTGACTTTTGTGAAAGTAACGTATCTTTTAAAAAAAAAGTTAATGTATAAAGTACTTTGGGGATAGAAACCCGAACATGTTGACATATAGTAGAAAGTACCTTGTGTGTATAACTTGATTGTGTTGGTTTGTGATAGCCTTGTAATACCTTCGTGATGCTTTGATAAGTAATCATATTAGGATGCTACGTGTGTTAGTATTCTGTGACGTTGGTGTAAAGGGGTTTTCCCTTGATTGTGCTTATGTTGTTTAAACGATAAACTGTTATGTTGGTATTATACCACTCACCGTGTTTCCGGGTTGCCGCCTCCGATGCGGGTAGACTCGTGAGGTCCAGGACCATGATTCGAGAATACCTCACGCGGTCCTGGGGCCTATCGCGAGCTACGAGAGTTCCGTGTTAGTGCGGCCTTTATGGTCATGCGGTGCATGTGGCCGCGGATCGCGAGTCCGGGGCGACGCCGGGAGTAGCTACCTCGATGCGGGTTATACCTCATGCGGGCCTATGAGATTGGCCTATGCGGAGCTGCGGGGAGTTCCAGGGCTAGACGCGCACATTTGATATTGCGGGCGAGCGACCAGCTTTGATCATGTGACGGTCTAGACAGATATCATGATACATTTTATGACCTTGTTAGTGCTATGGGTGTTAGTAGTCGGCTATGCCTTCGTACTTACCCCGTACTGTTTTAATTGGACACAGGTGGGACCTGTTGTTCATATGTATTCCTTGGTGCTTTTCTATCATCGATCACGGCGGCGAAGGTATTCCGCGGGCATGATTGATGTTGTGGGCGTGAGACCCATTGTTATATTGGAGTGATGACTTCGAGGGCGTGAGTCCCTGACTTGATATGACTGCTTATTTGTTGTGAACTGTAGTTTGGTTATCATACATGTCTCCTGCTTTATATAGATCATGGCTGCTTTAATAAGATCATTAATAAACAAGTTTTAATTTTCTTAAAATTTCAAAGTAAGGACTTGATTTATAAAAGACAAAGACTTGAAAATTTGAAGTGTTTTCGTTTAAAATGGAAGGCATGCTTTTGTCTTAAGTTGGTTCAAAAAGAAGGTAGGGAAGTTGTTTGGGTTTACTTACAAAAGATAGTCACTCTATTTTGATACTACGGGTATCGTGTGCCTTTTGTGAAAGAAACAGATCTTTTAAAGAGATAATGTATGAAGTACTTTGGGGATAAAAACCCGAACTTGTTGACATAAAATAGAAAGTACCTTGTGTGAATAACTTGACTATGTTGGTTTGTGATAGCCTTGTAATACTTTCTTGTTGGTTTGATAAGTAAACATGTTATGATGCTACGTGTGTTAGTATTTTGTAACATTTGTGTAAAGGGGGTTCCCTTGTTGTGCTTATGTTGTTTAACTATAAGTCGTTATGTTAGTATTGTACCACTCACCTCTTGACATGTTATACCGGGGTTAAGTGCCCCGATGCAAGGATGCTCTACGCGGTCCAGGACCTATGCGAGCTACGAGAGTTCCGTGTTAGTGTGCGGGAATACCTCACGCGGCATGTGGCCATGCGGACTACGAGAGTCCAGGACGATGCCGAGGAGTAGCTACCCTCGATGCGGGGAATACCTCATGCGGGCCTAGGTGGCCTATGCGGAGCTGCGGTAAGCTCCAGGATTAGACGCGCACATTGATACTGAGGGCGAGTGGCCAGCTTCGATCATATGGCGCGGTCTAGAAAGACCTCGTGATACAGTTTTATAGCATTGTTGGTACTGTGGGTTTTAGTAGTCGGCTATGCCTTCGTACTTACCCCGTATGGTTTTTATTATGACACAGCGGACCCGTGTTCATGTGTATTCCTTGGTGCTTTTATATCATGGACTGCCGGCAGTGAGGAAGGAATTCCACGGGCATGATTGATATTGTGGGCATGAGACCCATGGTTATATTTGAAGGATGACTTTAAGGGCGTGAGTCCCTGACTTGACATGACTGCTTACATATTGTGTATCGTAAATTGGTTATCGTATATGTTTTCTGTTTTATATAGACTATTATGATTTCATTTACAGTATTTTCGCCACATACTGCAATTGTTAGATCGACCTCCTTCGGCGCCGCGTTCATGCCGCAGTAGAGGTACACCGCTTGTTGATCCTCGCCATGTGGTCACAGTCAGCGTTTTGGGAAGCTCCGTGTCTCCGAGGCTTATCTTTCGTATAGTCCCCGTCGTTGTAGGTACTTACATTCGGGGTATGGCGGGCCTTGTCCCGCCATTGTTGTTATAACATTCTGCAGGTCCAGTAGTAATCGTTGTGGGCGTGGTTTGTAAAAGGGATGTAATCGCTCAAGTTTATATATATATATGCCGAAAGGCAACTTTTCTCGATAAACTGCTTTCACTTCATATTGTTTCATGTCTTGTTTTATATTCCACGTTACTCGATGTATGTCTACTTGGGTGCCCGGCACTATCACGCCCGGTTCGGTCAGAATAAAAGTGGTATCGAGCGATTAATCCTCGGAAAGTGTCTACGCATCAGATCTAGTAGTCTTGATTATCGGTGTTGTGCACCACACCAATAATCGTGAGGCTATAGGATATTTAGGATTGGTTTCCATTTTTCTCACTCTGAGATCGTGCCTTAGAGCTGTGTTATAAGTTGGACCCCTCTAACGTATTTCTTTCCCTTACCAGTTATGCCTCCACGCAAGGCAACCCGGGCCCAGAAGGGCAAGGCAGCCGAAGGAGCTGCGAGTAGAGCATAGAGGGTTACGAGGGCACAGGCCCAATCATCACCTGAGGTGGTGCTTCATTCGGGGAGTTCTGCGACGTCGCCGGCCCCAGCAGAGTCTAGCACAGTGGAAACAGTTCCTACTGCGGCCATGATATTTGAACCTTCGCCCACGACCGATGCGAAAGTATGGATTGCAAAGAGACGACCCTGTTACTAGCTAGGGATTTAGCAACTAGAGAGTATATTATGTACCGATTTATCATGGGTCTTGATGATTATCTAAGAGAGGGTTGTGCAAGAGTAGCTCTTGATCGAGCATGGCTGCAGACGGGCTTATGCGCAGCAGCCGAGAAACGTAGGATCGACGTTAACCAAGATCGCCAGGCGCCGTGAGCGGCAGGGTCCTTTGGTAACTTTCGAGGCGAATCGCCTCAGCAGCAGACTGGATACGCACCTCCGCCAGTGCAGAGCGGTCCTCCACAGGGTTCAGGACGTTCGGGGTATGCCGGAGTTGGTCAGAGCTCCAGGGCTTCTGGATCACAGCTATACGTAGGTTCTAGCCACCGTTCGCTTTCTCGTTCACATGCAGGCGGCGCCATCCCGGAATGTCGTTTTTTGTTGGTGCTTGTTTTACATGCTACCGCCGTGGCATGTGACGAGAGAATGTTCAAGTAGGAGGATGCAAGCGGAGGACTCACCTACCGATCGGTTGTGGATTCATGGTTCGAGAGGAATGGGTGTTAGCCGAGAGGCCACCCCACCTCGGTGTGGCCGTTGTGGTAGGTGTCATTGTGGGGAGTGTCGTACTTCTTCGACAACTTGTTATGCTTGCGGCCAGCAGGGCCATTTTGCGAGAAATTGTCCGACCAGAGGTGGCGCGGATGTATGGACTCAGCCTTCAGGATCAGTGGCTAGTTCATCACCTTCCCTAGCTATGCGCCCAACAGGGCAGGATTGATTAGAACGACAAAGGGGAGTGAAGAAGTAGATACAGGTATATCCTTAACCCTCTAAAGATTAGTATGTGTGATAAGATGAGTATATCTTAAGTGTTATGTTCAGATAGCATTGTGTTAATTGTGATTAGAAATCATGGTTAGGTAAAAAGGGTAAGATTGGGGATAGGGAAAGTGTGAGCCTTAGAGTTTTATACGTGGAGACCTTAGAGGCGAGGCCATCTCGAGTACAATATTTATTATTATGTTTGACCCTTATCGGAGTGCATAGTATACGTGAGATATGTTTGTGTGATAAGTCCCCGAGTAGTGTGAAATGAAAGAGGGTAGTTGAGCTAAGAAGACCACTAGGTTTTCGTGACTCGATGGTGAGATTGTTCCGGATCGGGAAACAAGAGCTTGGCGCGATAAATGGGTCGGGTTGAGGCCAGATTGCGGGTCAATCCGCAGCCCGGTTTGAAGTAAGGAAAATTTGTGGTGGCCCCGCTTTGTGATAGGGTCACGAGGGTGTTAGGCCCAAGTTTAGTTAACCATCGTACGAGTTCGTGGATGCGTTCGACCGATGGTCCGCCGATGAGGTCACCATCTTGTCTTTCACGAATCGCTTACTCGGTAGGGTTATGCGAGATGTTATATATCGGGAAGGTTGTAAGACCGCACGGGTTCCTACTTTTACTTTATGACAGCTGAGCCCGGGCCATTTACTATTTCTTTTTATGGAGGTTTTACCAGGCAAGGTTAGGAACTCAGGTGAGTCTCAGTATTGCATTCACCCTCGGGCCGGTGTTTTGATTTCAGGGGTAGCAGTGAGGATTATTCGCCTCTTGTTGAGTGAGTATTATAATATCTACCATTTCAGTATTCAGATGCCACCTTATGAAGCCTTGTATGGGCGGTAGTGTAGGTTGCCGGTCGATTGGTTCGATGTTGGCAAGGTTCAGATTGTCGGTTCATACTTGATTCAGCAGGATGTGGATAGGGTGAAGCTTATCCAGGAGAGGTTATTGACAGCTCAGAGTCAACAGGAGTCGGGCAGATAATCTGCGTCGATACTTGGAGTTCAGGTTGACGGTCGGTCTTCTTGAAGGTACCACCGGCGGTGTGACGAGATTTGGAAAGCAGGGGAAACTTAGCCCGAGGTACTTTGAGCCTTTTCAGATGGGTTGTAGAATAGGCCAGGTTGCCTATAAGTTAGCATTGTCGTCCGACTTAGGAGGCAGTACGTCCGGTCTTTCATGTTGCTATGTTCGGAAAAGTATCAGAGATCCATCCAGAGTGTTCCCGGTTATTGATGACCAAGTTGGAAATAGTAACCCCGAGATTTTGGAAACCAAGCACAATAGAAGGTGGTAAGTTTATTTAGGAAGTGTTAGAGGCAGGAGAGTGCGACAGTAAGAGAATAGAAGTGATCATTACTTTTGTGAAGTAAAGGTGCGAAGGGAATATCTTTTAGACCTTGGGTGGGAGCTTTTGTGATGCTAGAGGTGATTCCTCGTGGACTTGGAGTTAAGTATTTGCGCGTGTGTTATGTTATGGCCAGGTACGGCATGATTGGTTTCGTAAGTATTTTAGTGAAGACTATATAAGCGCTAGCGTGTTTTGAGACTTAGAAGGAACATTCGGGACGAATGTTTCTAAGGGGGGAAGAATGTTATACCCCGTATTTCTAGAGTATGTATGTGAGGACGTACGTACAATTTTGTAAGCTCGAATTATTGCTAAGGACGAAATTGTGCACATCCACGAAAAAGATTTGTTTTTCCGACGGAAAATTTTCCGAACCTTGGAAAGGAATTTTACGTTTTCAGGAATTTATTTATTTTGGATTTTTCCGAGAGATGAAATATTTTAGACCAACGAGAGGGCGACATGTGTCACCCTCAAGTGGACGGTTAAGTGAGGGAGTTGTTGGCACGTTTTTTACATGGAAAAGGCCTTAAACATTTGGTCAATGTTTTGCTAGATATTTGTGTAGTAGATGGATAAGTGGGACCCACACAACACTTGTCCAAATCTCCACCATCCACTTGCTTTGATCTTGGCCATTGATTGGCCTATAAATACCCCTTAAGTTCAAGACTTATTCTTCATCCACTTAACAATTTCCAAGTCTCAAAAAACTCCCTCCCCCTTTGAGAGCTTTCGTCCAAACCCCTTCCCCCCCCCCTTCCTTGTTGGTCTCGTCGAAACCCCCCCCCCCCCCCCCCCCCTTGGTAGAAAAATATTCTCCAAGTATTGTTGTTATTCCAAAATACCTTAGCCCAAATACCTTGTAGTATTCCAAAGTTACCTCTATACAAAAAGCCCGGAAATGCTACTTTATATCCTTTAGTCACAAAACGAAGCCCTAGGAAAATCTTCATAGTTGGTTGAAGTATTAAGTAGAAGTTGTTTAGAACTTCTAAGGGTTTCTTGGAGCGAATTGGAGCGTACAGGATAGGAGCTAAACCTTGCTCAGGATCGACTTTAATCTTGGATAATTTTGGACTTATCGAGGTTAATATCTTTGTCCTTCTATTATAATTGGAAATTACATATAGTAGTTTATAATTGAGTATAAGATATAGAAGGATGGTATAAAAGAAGAGAATTGAACTGTACTTACATTGGGCTGTATTTACAGTAGACTTGTGTAGCTTTACGGGTAGGGAAGTGCTGCCCAAATTTCCGTAGAAATAAAAATCTTCTGCTTAGAATATTCTACAGAGTAGTCTAGACGTTGATAGACGTATTTGACTATTATAGGTTGATACTCTGCGCGCGACATATTCGACTTGGCAGGTGGATTTCGCCGAGGAGGTATGTGATTCTTCCTCTCCTCTTGAGCATGATATTTTAAAAGAATATATATAGTACGGTAGACGTACGTGTGTTAACTGAACGTGGTTTTACTTCGATGTCTTTTGACTTGAGTTTTAAATAATAAGAATCTTGAAGTATTTCAAAAGAATTATGAATCGTTTTTGAAAGAAGAGTAATACTTGGTTTTAAAAGCTTAAGAGTTATGCTAGCTTTATGGGAAGTTAGGTATAACGACTTAAGAATGATAAAAGGAACGGTTTACTTAATTGTTTATAAAAGCCTTGTATTGATTTCGGAAAAGGGAAATAAGTATCGAACAAACCACTGCAGCGCAAATAAAGGAAAATGTATTGACTAATTAAGTATTATTAAAACCAGTAGAAACCTCCATCTGCATAGAAGCTAAGATAAGACAAAATTATATTACATTTCCTAGATCATGGCTGCTTTAATAAGATCATTAATAAACAAGTTTTAATTTTCTTAAAATTTCAAAGTAAGGACTTGATTTATAAAAGACAAAGACTTGAAAATTTGAAGTGTTTTCGTTTAAAAAGGAAGACATGCTTTTGTCTTAAGTTGGTTCAAAAAGAAGGTAGGGAAGTTGTTTGGGTTTACTTAAAAAAGATAGTCACTCTATTTTGATACTACGGGTATCGTGTGCCTTTTGTGAAAGAAACGGATCTTTTAAAGAGTTAATGTATGAAGTACTTTGGGGATAAAAACCCGAACTTGTTGACATAAAATAGAAAGTACCTTGTGTGAATAACTTGACTATGTTGGTTTGTGATAGCCTTGTAATACTTTCTTGTTGGTTTGATAAGTAAACATGTTATGATGCTACGTGTGTTAGTATCTTGTAACATTTGTGTAAAGGGGGTTCCCTTGTTGTGCTTATGTTGTTTAACGATAAGCCGTTATGTTAGTATTGTACCACTCACCTCTTGACATGTTATACCGGGGGTTAAGCTGCCCCCCGATGCGAGGGATGCCTCATGCGGGTCCAGGGGACCTATGCGGAGCTACGAGAGTTCCAGGTTAGTGTGCGGGGAATACCTCATGCGGTCTATGTGGCCATGCGGACTACGAGAGTCCAGGACGATGCCGATGAGTAGCTACCCTCGATGCGGGGAATACCTCATGCGGGGAATACCTCATGCGGGCCTAGGTGGCCTATGCGGAGCTGCGGTAAGCTCCAGGATTAGACGCGCACATTGATACTGAGGGCGAGTGGCCAGCTTCGATCATGTGGCGCGGTCTAGAAAGACCTCGTGATACAGTTTTATAGCATTGTTGGTACTGTGGGTTTTAGTAGTCGGCTATGCCTTCGTACTTACCCCGTACAGTTTTATTATGACACAGGTGGGACCTGGTGTTCATGTGTATTCCTTGGTGCTTTTATATCATGGACTGCCGGCAGTGAGGAAGGAATTCCACGGGCATGATTGATATTGTGGGCATGAGACCCATGGTTATATTTGAAGGATGACTTTAAGGGCGTGAGTCCCTGACTTGACATGACTGCTTACATATTGTGTATCGTAAATTGGTTATCGTATATGTTTTCTGTTTTATATAGACTATTATGATTTCATTTACAGTATTTTCAGTTTCACATACTTGGTACCTGTTGTACTGACCTCCTTCGGGGGGCTGCGTTCATGCCGCAGGTAGAGGTACACCAGTTGTTGATCCTTGCTCATAGGGTCACAGTTCAGCGTTTGGGAAGCTCCGTGTCTCCGGAGGCTTATCTTTGGTATAGTCCCCTGTCGTTGTAGGTACTTACATTCAGGGGTATGGCGGGGCCCTGTCCCGCCATTGTTGTTATAACATTATTAGAGGTTTGTAGTACTGTTGTGGGCAGGGTTTGTAAAAGGGATGTAACTGTTCAAGTTTATATATATATATGCCGAAAGGCAACTTTTCTCGATAAAGCTTTCACTTCATATTGTTTCATGTCTTGTTTTATATTCCGCTGGTTACTCTGATGTATGTCTACTTGGGTGCCCGGGGCAGGCACCAGTCACGGGCCCGGGTTCGGGTCGTGACAGCAACCAAGTGTAAAGGAGTAGAGCCTGAATCCATAAGAACCTTTCGAGGTAACTACACCCGTGAGTGTTTGGGGTGGTAGCTAAGCGGGTATATGAGAATTGCCCGGTGATTATACAGTCGTCAGACCCTAGTAAACCTAGTAGAGATGATTACGACAGACTTTGAGGTCATTATGAGTATGGACTAGTTGGCTTCGTGAGTGCCAAGGTTGACATCTTAGTATAAGTATTGCTATGTGGCCATGGGTGGCATATGTAGTATGAAGGGTGCAGTAAAAGGAGACTATGTCGCTATCTAATTAGATTGGACTCCGAAAGAAATATTCGGGGACGAATGTTTCTAAGGGGGGAAGAATGTTACACCCCCTAACTCCAGGACATGTTTAAGAGAATGTATGTAAGGAACACAAGACTTGAAAGGGTACGAAAGAAAGAATTGTTTTTCCGACGGAAAATCTTCCGAACGTCGGAAAGGAAAAATGTTCGTTGAGGAGAATTGGATTCTCAAAATGCTTTAATTGAGGATTATGGAATGTATTTTTCATTATGGAAATTTATTTTATGGATTTGGTAGTGTGGGGCCCACCCGAGGAAGTTTACGTTTTGTGGGGCCCACGAGGGTTACGGAATTTTATGGACGAATGGGAGGGCGACAAGTGGCACCCCTCCCACATGGCTTGGTCGAATTAATGCAAGGGTATTATGGCCATTGACCATGGTAGAAGACTAAGTCTTGCTAATTAAAGAGCTTGACATTGTTGACTAAGTCCAAGGGCCACTTGGCTTGATCTCTTCCCTCCAAACTTAACAAGTGTTATAATCTAGACCCTCCAATGTTTTATATAAGCACACTAGTAGCAAGACTTGTCTTCCAACACTTAGAAAAAAATTGAGAGAACTTGTGTGTGCCATTGTGAGCTCTCGGGTTTGCTATGAAAGAAAGAAGAAAAATTTTCGTTTGTGGTTCATTAGCCACAAGACTTTAACCCAAGGTTCATGAGTGTATTGTAAGTGTATCTCAATAGAAAAATCCCGGAAAAAGATGGTTTTCGTTTTAGTCGCAAGAAGAAAACCTAGTTGCTTTTCTAGGTTTTGTTTGGAAGATTGAAGGAAATTTGTTGGTGTTGTTCTAAGGGTCTCAAGTAGCGGATTGAAGTGTCTAGAAGAGGCTCTAAGTTGCTAAGGAGCGACTTCGGATTTGAAGTTGGACTAAGAATCGTTAAGGTAATAATCTTGTCTCTTAAGTGTTACAAGATTATATATTGTTGTTAGCCTTACATGTTTGCTAGCATGAAGTATATGTGTTGAAGTTTTATAAGTATTATGGATTGATAGTAGCCTTAAATCCGAAATGTCATTTAAGCCATGTGAAGTTGGATTACAATTTGGTCGTTTATTAGAATCGTCGCATGTTACTTACTTGAAGGTTATAGTAGTTATAATCGATTGTGACTTGATATCATGTTATGCTAACAACTTGGATTGAAATGGAAATTGGATAAGAATTGGAAAAGGACTTTGTGTTGTTGTATATGCTTAGCCAAGAATGGCTTTAATTATGGAACTAGTTTCGTATTAATTTGTGGGGCGGAATTTTACACGTCCTGTTAAGGCGTGTAATCCCCTTTGGTTAGCTGAATTGTTGGGCCTTAAATGTGGCGTGTTTGGTTATTGTATTCGGCCTTGAAAAAGGTGGCAAAGTATGTAGAAACAAAGGAAGTGCTGTCCGATTTTCCGTAGAATTTAGTGACTTTGCACTTAGCATATTCTACGTTTGAAGCTAGAGGTTAATGGACGTATTATGACCATTATAGGTTGAAGTACTAGGTATAGCGTATTCTACTTGAAGGATGGAATAGCTATCAAGGTTGAAGTACTTCGGAGCATTTTGCTAATTGTCGATAATCGTCGCGAGGTATGTGAACCTCTTCCTTCTTTAGACATGATTCTATGTATGGAATATACATGTGGTATTATTTCATGATTCCTTCTACTCTTAGAAGTTAAGAAGTATGTATGTTGATTTACTAGAGGTAAAGGTTATGTCTGAGTTATCCTAAGTTCTTACCAAGTCTTATGGGGGATGTTGGTAAGAGTCGTTAGGAGGTATTTGGAGCCAAGTTGACTTGGCTAATTTACGGCACGAATGAGAATAAGTATCGAACAAGCCATTGCAGCGTTAATAAAGGAAAATGTAATGACGATAAATTATATTAAAACAAGTAGAATTCTCCATCTGCATAGAAGCTAAGATAAGACAAAATTGTATTACATTTTCTAGATCATGGCTGCTTTAATGAGATCAGTATAAACAAGTATAACCTATTCACACATATAAGACATATGTTGCTTAAATTAAAGAGTTTACATTATGAAGTGTTAAGACTATGAACTACGAAACTTGTTTCTAAAAGATAAGAGACTTGAAGTATTTTGAAAGTATAAGTCTCTTGGTTATAAAAAGAATGTATTTGCCTAAAGTATAAAGTTAGTATAACGACTTTATGGGAAGTGGATTATAATAGCTTTATGGAAAGTTAAGAGTGGTTTACTCTAAGTAATGATAAATGTTTTGAAATAAAGGAAGGCAAATGGATTTAAAAGCATCAATTGCTTAAGTTTTTAAGGAAAGAAGTCACTTGATTTAGAAGCCGAATAATGTATTTCTAAAAGTGTAGTGATTTATGTAAAATGTAAACAAGCGTTGATACTACGGGTGTTAGTATCTTGGGGTTTTATATGAAAATGAGTCTTTTGAAAAGAATGTAAGCACGTAGTACTTTGGGTTAAATTCCCGGATTTTTATGTGTGAAACGAAAGTGCCATGAGTTTATAAAAATGGAAGTCTAAAGGTTTAATGAACTTGCCTATGTTTGCTTATGATAGCTTTGAGTGCAAGTATTATATGTTTACATTGTCGTGACTCTCAGTTGGAGGGCCGGCTGTCTTGTTGTAAGTTTACTTGGATGTACCGACAGTGATGTGGGATTCCACGGGTATTCTTCCATTATGATTGATCCTTGGACATGCTTATACGATGTGGGATTCCGGGGCATGTGACCAGGAGGCGGGTTAGATTCCCGGATTTGTTTTATTACCCATGGCCATGCTTATACTATGTGGGATTCAGGGGCATGCGACCATGCTATGTATCACTATAACTAAATGTGCTAGCTCCCGATGAAGACATGTACCAACGATGAGGATTCCGGGCATGGTATAGTATTACTCCATGGGCTAGCTCCCCATGAAGACCTGCACCTACGATGAGGGATGCCGAGGGCACGTTATGGCCATGCTTATACGATGAGGGATTCCGGGGCATGCGGCCGCGTTATATATATATATATATATGTTGTGTATGTGTACGCCGATAGTGAGGTGGGATGCCACGGGCGCGTCACATGGTTATATTTTACACTTATAGCTGTCGGCAGTGATGGGGGATTCCACGAGCACACTTTGATATTTGTGTGACTTGATCGCGTCCCAGATTGGGCCGGGTAGTATATGCGTCCCTCCATAAAGGGCCGGATTATGTTATGAAAGATAAGTAAGTTAGATGATAATGAACTTAATGACTTCTCCTAAGTATGTACGTAAGATATGACTATAACTCTTAATGGAATGGAAAAGATAATGATGTGCAATTAAGTTCATAAGTGGTAATGACACGGCAGGATCTGGTATGTACTTTTTATACTTGCCCGTCATTCTTTTGTACGCTTATGATCACATCAGTACTTTATTTCTGTTCCATATTCGCAATTTGTATCGACTTCTTCGGCCGCGTTCATGTCCGCAGGTTTAGGTACACAGTTGTGGATTCGCGAGCTTAGGATCCTGGTTCAGCATTTTGAGATGGCTCCAATGTTCCGGAGTTGTCATGGCTATGTATATTCAGGGGTACGGCGGGGCCTTGTCCCGTCATAGTATTTGTTCAAATCTTAGAGGTTTGTATTCATCTGTGGGCTGGACTGGCTAGAGTTGTTTTTACATTGTTAAACAGTGTAGACCCTTTCGGGTAATTTTTTGTATTATGGCAGCCTTATCGGCTTGGCCTTGGTTTAAAAAAAAAGTGTGTTATTTATCTTCCGCAGTTTATTATGTTGTATGATTAGAAAGGTGCCCAAGTAGGGCACCAGTCGCGGCCCGGGTTCGGGTCGTGACAGGACGCATACTCGTGGACCATCCAACGTGTTAGTATTCCCAAAGGAACAATATAGTGGAAGCATACCCGTGGGCCACCCAACGTGTCAGTATGTCTAAGGAAATAACAAGATAACACTCATAGTGGAAGCATACCCGTGGACCATCCTGTTACACCCCGTAATTCAAGGACATGTTTAAGAAAATGTAAGTAAGGAACACAAGACTTGAAAAGGGTACGAAAGGAAGAATTGTTTTTCCGACGGAAAATCTTCCGAACGTCGGAAAGGAAAAATGTTCGTTGAGGAGAATTGGATTCTCAAAATGCATTAATTGAGGATTATGGAATGTATTATCATTATGGAAATTAATTTTTATGGATTTGGTCATGTGGGGCCCACCCGGGGAATTTTACGTTTTGTGGGACCCACGAGGGTTACATAATTTTATGGACGAATGGGAGGGCGACACGTGGCACCCCCCCACATTGGTCTTGGACGAAATATTTAAGGGTAAAATGGTCATTGACCATTGAAGATGAACAAAGTCTTGCTAGCTTGAGATTGTTGACTTGTCAACTTGGCTTATTAATTAATGTTCTCCATCCAAACCACACATGTTTTATAATCTTAACCCTACAATGTTTTATATAGTCATCCTAGTAGCAAGATAAGCTTCCCACACTTGGAAAAAAATTGCAAGAACTTGAGTCCTTGAAGGAATGCTCTCGGGTTTGAGAGAAAAGGGGAGGAGAAAATTTTATTTTGTGATCCTTTATTCACAAGACTTTAACCCAAGGTCCCTAAGGGTATTGTAAGGATATCTCAATAGAAAGATCCCGGAAAAACCGCATTTTTACGTTAGTCGCAAGGCGAAAACCCAAGGTGTTCTTCAACTTTGAAGTTGGAAATAGAAGAGGAGTTTTTCACAAGCTTCTAAGGGTTGCAAATAGCGGATTGGAACGTCAAGAAAAGGAGTTGGAGTTGCTAAGGATCGACTTAGGGTTTTGGATCATTTTGAGCTTAAGGAGGTAATAATCTCCGTCTTGCTATTAAAATTCAAGATTTCATGTTGTAGTAGTTAGAAATTATCATGTGGATTATATATTGAAGAATGATATGTGTTATGGAATATTTGGATGGAATCCGAAAAGTTGCATGATTTAGCCTTTAAGATTGTAATTCAATTTAGTTACTAGTTTAGTCGTCGCATGTTATCTAAAGAATTGATTAAGGTGGTTATAATTGCTAAGTTGTTTATGACTATATAACATGTTAGACCTAAGAAGTTGGATTGAAAAAGAATTGGAAAGGACTTTGTGTTATTGAATAAGTTAGCCGAGAATGGCCTTGATTAAGGACTTAGTTGGTATTAATTGTGGGGCGGAATTTTACACGTATTGTAAGGCGTGTAATCCCCTTTGATTGGTTGTTGTATTGAGCCTTAAATGTGGCGTGTTTGGTTATTGAATTCGGCCTTGAAAAAGGTGGCAAAGTATGTAGAAACAAAGGAAGTGCTGTTCGATTTTCCGTAGAATTTAGTGACTTTGCACTTAGAATATTATACGTTTGAAGCTAGAGGTTTAATGGACGTATTATGGCCATTATAGGTTGAAGTACTAAGAATAGCGTATTCTACTTGAAGGATGGAATAGCTATCAAGGTTGAAGTACTTTGGAGCATTTTGCTAATTGTCGATAATCGTCGCGAGGTATGTGAACCTCTTCCTTCTTTTGACATGATTCTATGTATGGAATATACATGTAGTACTATTTCATGATTCCTTCTACTCTTAGAAGTTAAGAGGTATGTATGTTGATTTACTCTACGTAAAGGTTATGTCTAAGTTATCCTAAGTTCTTACCAAGTCTTATGGGGGATGTTGGTAAGAGTCGTTAGGAGGTATTTGGAGCCAAGTTGACTTGGCTAAGTTACGGCACAAATGAGAATAAGTATCGAACAAGCCACTGCAACATTAATAAAGGAAAATGTAATGACAATCAATTAAGTTAAAATGAGTAGAATTCTCCATCTGCATAGAAGCTAAGATAAGACAAAATTGTATTACATTTTCTAGATCATGGCTACTTGAATAAGATCGTTATAAATAAGTATAACTTATTCACAACGCACCAAAGTATATGTTACTTAATTTAAAAGAGTTTACGTATGAAGTTTTAAGACTATGAATCTCAAATTCCTAAAAGGTTAAGAGACTTTATTTTTCAAGTTATGGGACTTGATTCTTAAAGGAAGAAATGAATTGATTTACAAGTATAGAATACTTGATTTGGAAAGACTTGATTTCTAAAGTTAAGAAACTTGTTTTCTTAAAAGTTAAGAGACTTGAAGTATTTTGAAAGCTATGTAATTCGATTTGAAAGTATAAGTCTCTTGGTTAAAAAATGAATGAATTTGTCTAAGACATAAAGAGTTATAACGACTTTATGGGAAGTTGGTTATAACAACTTTATGGAAGATTAAAAGAATGGTTTTCTTCAGT
Organism: Przewalskia tangutica; assembly: GCA_029844215.1. NCBI lineage: Eukaryota > Viridiplantae > Streptophyta > Magnoliopsida > Solanales > Solanaceae > Przewalskia > Przewalskia tangutica. Next base: position 75,738,201 of record CM056725.1, read on the forward strand.
AATGTAAGCAAAGAAATGATTTGAAATAAAGAAGGGCAAATTGTTTTAAAGGTACCAATTGCTTAAGGTTTTAAAGAAAGAAGTCACTTGATTTAGAAGCCTATAAATGTATTTCTAAAAGGTATTGTGACTTGTCTTGAAAAGTAGATATGACTTGATACTACGTTTATTAGTATCTTGGAAGTTTTATTTGAAAGAGAATCATTTTAAAGGAGTAGAGGCACGTAGTACGTTGGGTTAGATTCCCGGATTTTATAATGACATGTTAGTGCCTTAAGTAAACAAAAATGAGAGTGTATATGAACAAGCTAAAAAGAAGTTAGGGGATTTCTTAACTTGCTTATGTAATGTATGATAAACCGGTGGTGCTTATGTTATGTATGATAAATCGGTAGTGCTTATGTTATGTATGATAAGTCGGTAGTGCTTATGTTATGTATGATAAGCCGGTAGTGCTTATGTTATGTATGATAAGCCGGTAGGGCTTATGTTATGTATGATGGCCGGTTGAGTTAGGGTAAGAGTATAAATGAGGGGTAAACCCCCAATACGTTATACCACCTTCTCCAGGGTAAGAGTATAATTGAGGGGTAAATCCCCAAGACGTTATACCACCTGCTTCAGGGTAAGAGTATAAATGAGGGCTAAACCCCCAAGACGTTATACCACCTGTTCCGTGGATTTGCTACCCATGATGCGAGGAATACCTCATGCGAGTCCTTATGGGCTTATGCGGGTGAAATAGTCCCATGCGGGCGGGTACAACCTATGCGAGGAATACCTCATGCGGGTCCACAGGACCTATGCGGGTGAAATAGTCCCAGGAGTAGGATTGCTCATCGATACTACGAGCGAGGGACCATGTTTTGATCATGAGCCTCCTATTTTTATGCAGTATACCTTTATGAGCAGACTTATGTGATTTTATCACGTCCCAGATTGGGCCGGACAGTATACCTTTATGGCAGACTTATGTGACTTTATCGCGTCCCAGATTGGGCCGACAGTATAGGCGTTCCTCCATAAAGGGACGGATTAGGTTATGTAAGATACATAAGTTATATGTTTATGAACTTGATGAGTTTTCTTAAGTATGTACGTAAGAATTTGACTATACTCTTATGGAAAAATGGGAAAAGATAATAAGGTACGATTAAGTTCACGAGATGGAAATGACACGTTAGGATCTGGTATTTACCCTTTCTTTATACTTGCCCCTGTCATTCTTTTGTACAGTTATGATTTGTTACTGTACCTTATTTTCCGTTCCATATTCGGTACTTGTTGTACTGACCCCCTTCGGGGGGCTGCGTTCATGTCCGCAGGTTTAGGTACACAATTGTGGATCCGCGAGCTTAGGATCATGGTTCAGCATTTTGAGATGACTCCAATGTTCCGGAGTTGTCATGGCTATGTATATTCAGGGGTACGGTGGGGCCTTGTCCCGTCATAGTATTTTTTCAAATCTTAGAGGTCTGTATTCATCTGTGGGCTGGACTGGCTAGAGTTGTTTTTACATTGTTAAATGTGTAGACTTTTCGGTAATTTTTATGTTATGGCAGCCTTATCGACTTGGCCTTGGTTTTAAAAAAAAAGTGTTATTTATCTTCCGCAGTTTATTATGTTGTATGATTAGAAGGGTGCCCAGGTAGGGCACCAGTCGCGGCCCGGGGTCGGGTCGTGACACATCCAACAACGTCGGTATGTCCAAACAAACAACCAGATAACCGACTCTCCACCGAGAGACGCGGTAGCATAAAAATACAACACTTGCACAACAAAGGCTATCACAACAAGCATAGGCAAGTTCAACGTACTTTTAGACTTTTATTAACATGTAAACCGATTCACCAATTTTATCAACTCCAAGCACTTTCATTTTATGCCAACAATCCGGGTTTTAACCCCAAAGTACTACATACTTTCATTCTTTCAAAAAGACCTCTTTTTACGTAAAAGCCACACGATACTAATACTCGTAGTATCAAAACACGTTTTCTTTTCAAACCAAATTACTACACCTTCAGAAAATCCTTATAAGGCCCTTAAAATCAAGTAAGTAAACCATTCTTTTTATCCTCCTTAAGTCGTTATAACTAACTTCCCATAAAGCTATCATAACACTTATACTTTTTAATAATTCAAAACAGCCACATTCGTTTGGAAAACCAAGAGAACTTATTCTTTTTAAAACAAAGCATCAATTTCCTTCCGAATAATGATTCATAACTTTTTTTGAAATATTTCAAGGTTTTTAACATTTAGAACTCAAGTCAAGGACATCAAAGTGAAACCAAATTCATTTAACACACGTACGTCTACCGTACTATATATTTCACAAAAATCATGCTCAAGAGGATATGAAGAATCACATACCTCCTCGGCTAAATCCACTTGCCAAGTCGAATATGCCGCGCGTAGAGTATCAACCTATAATAATCAAATACGTCTATCAACGTCTAGACTTTTTCGTAGAATATTCTAAGTATAAAGTTCCTTATTCTACGGAAAATTGGGCAGCACTTCCCCCGTATCTACGTACTTTTCCACCTTTTTCAAGGCCCGATATTAATAGCCAACAACTCAAAGGGGATTACCCGCCTAACTGGACGTGTAACATTCTGCCCCACAATAAACCTAAACAGTCTATTTCTTTTTAATCTTCCTTCCACATATCATATACTCAATTATAAACTACTACAATATGTAATCTCCAATTACAATAGTAGGACAAAGATCATTACCTCGATAAGCCCAAAATTATCCAAGATTTATAAGTCGATCCTTAACAACGTTTAGCTCCTATTCCTTACGCTCCAATCCACTCTGAGCAACCCTTAGAAGTTCCTAACCAACTTCTCTTAACACTTCATCCAAAATATGAAGATTACCCTAGGGTTTCACTTTGCGACTATTGGAATAACGTAGTATTTTCGGCATCTTTGTGTTGGGATAACTTTAGAACACTACTAGGGACACTTGGCTAAGGTATTTGGGATTAAACAACAACAATTGAAGAATTTCTTCACAAGAGGGGTGTTTGGCCGAGAGCTCAACAAGGGAGAGAGTATTATTTTTGTCTTGTAAAAACTCTACGTGTTTGATGAAGTCTTGCAAGCTTAAGGGGGGTATTTATAGGACAACCAAAGGCTAGGATGCAAGAAAGTGTGTGGTTTAGATTGGGGACATGTGTGTGTGGGCCCCACAAACCACATGTCCAACAAAATCATGAGACATGTGTCTTGCCACATGTCTCTCCATTTCGGCCAACAAGCCACATGGCACACCAATTCGGCCAACATGGCCACATGGGGGCGACACGTGTCGCCCTCCTATTCGTCCAAAATATTTCATCTTCCGAAAATATTTATAATGGCCAAAATCTCAAAAACAATGTGGGCCCCACAAAACCGTAAATTTCTCCCGTGGGCCCCACGTGACCAATTCCGGAAAATAAAATCCATAATTCTATTATAATCGAAGAAGTCCAGATACCAAAATTGAGAATCCAATTCCCAATAATAAACCTTTTTCCTTCACGAGGTTCGGAATATTTTCCGTCGAAAATTCAAAAATTTTCTTCCCTTTCGTACTTAGTGTTATATTCTCGTACGTACGTCCTCACATACATACTCTGGAACTACGGGGTGTAACATTCTTCCCCCCTTAGAAACATTCGTCCTGAATGTTCCTTCTAAGTCTCCAAACACACATGCGCCGGTATAGTCTTCACTACTATACTTACAAAACCAATTATGCCACACATGGCCATAATATAACACACGCGCAAAACTCAAATCCAAGCCAACGAGGAATCACCTCTAACGTGTATAACACCACAATAAGATCTCACCCATGGTCTAAAGGATACTCACTTCGCACATTCACTGCCCAAAAATGATCACTTCCATTCTCTTAACACATGTTCGCTTCTTTTCTTACTTGTCGTACCCTTCTCGTACACCCGAACTCTTTCTAGTACGCGTACCATATTTCAGTCATCGCTTCAGCTTTCAAAAATATTGGGGTTACTACCACCAACTTGGTCATTATACTAGCTTCCATTTCCTTTAAGGCCATTCTCGGCCTTCACGACCCGATTCTGGTCGAACACGTCCACAAACTCGTACAATGGTTACCTAGACTTGGGCCTTGCACCATCGTGACCCTGCCACCTAGTGGGACCCCCACAAACTGACCCCACCTTATTCCGGGCTGCGGGTTGACCCGCGATCTGGCGTCAACCCGACCCATTTCATACCAAACTCTTGTTCCCGGTCCGTAACAATCTCACTATTCAAGTCATGAAAACCTAGTGGTCTTCTTAGCTTAATTGCCCACTTTCATTTTACACCACTCATGGAATTATCACACTAATATACCCCACGTATACTATGTACCTCGACGAAGAACACCTGTAAAATCTTTTACTCAAAACGGCCTTGTATCTAAGGTCTCAACGTGTATTATTCTAAGGCTCACAATCCCCATACACCCAAACCTACCTTTCCTTCTAACCAGGTGTCTTAAACACAATTTACACAATGGTATCCGAATATAACACTTAACATATAATCATCTTATCCCGCATACTAGTCTCTAGAGGGTTAAGGATATACCTGTAACTATTGCTTCACTTTCCTTTTGTCGCTCTAATCATAATCCTGCCCTGCTGGGCGCATAGCTATAGAAGGCGATAAACCAGCTACCGATCCCGAAGGATGAGTCTTAACATATGCGCTACCTTTGGTCAGACAATTTCTCGCAAAATGGCCCTGCTGGCTGCATGTAAAACAAGCTCTCTGAACACCATGACACTCCCCCGCATGGGGGTTACCACATTGGCCACACCGAGGTAGGGGTGGCTTCATCTGACCAACACCCCTACTCCCCTGAAAACCTGAACCCTCGAGCCCCGACCGCTTCCTGAATACCTGGACGCCAAGATCGCGTGGAGGACCACTGACCGGGCAGAGGCGCATAACTAGCCTCCTGCTGAGGCGGTCCGCCTTGAAAGCTACCAAAGGACCCTGCTATCCTGGCCCTCTTCCGCTGATATCTGTCAATCCGTTGGCCTCTACGTTCCTCACTCCCAAGTGCATAAGCCTGCATGCGGGCAATGTCCATGCCCGGCTGAAGAGCTACACCCGAGCAACCCTCTGCTAAGTAATCATCGAGCCCTGTGACATAACGGTGCACTCTGTCCTCCATGTCTTCCACTAAATCGGGGATGTACCGAGCAAACGAGTCAAACTCTACGTTGTACTCCCGAACCGTCCGCCCTTTCTGCCTCAACATCAGAAATCTATCGGCCCGAGCTCTCCTCATCTACGGGGGCAAGAAATGGCTAAGAAACGCCTCTGAGAACTCGTTCCAAACAGCTGGAAGCGCATGCTCCCCCCGGGACAGTTCCCATGAGTCAAACCAATCGACTGCAGTATCACGCAGTCGATGTGAACCCAATACCACCGACTCTGTTTCCGAGGCCTTGATCACTCTCATGATCCGCTGAAACTGTCGGATAAACTCCTGAGGATCATCCTCAGTCCTCGACCCATAGAACTCTGGTGGAATGCAACTCAAAAAGTCCCGAAGTCTCAAACTATCAGATCTGGGGTGAACTACGGGCACAACCGGAACCGCTGCCTCCCGTCTGTCCTCATGCCTCGCCACGATCCTGGCTAGTAACTGGGTCATCTCCTTGTAACCCATATCCTCTGATCCTGGCTGTGGGGCTGGAGGCTCAGGTATCGTGGCCTTAGTAGCCACTGCTGCTGCTCTAAACTCTGCTGGGCTTGGCGGCGTCGTGGAACTCGCCGTCTGAAGCATTGCCCTAGGTAAAGACTGGGTCTGTGCCCTGGTAACCCTCTGTGTTCTCCTAACAGCTCCCTCTGCTACCTTGCCCTTCTGGGCCCTGGTTGCCTTGCGTGGAGGCATAACTGGTATAAAAGAATACGTCAGAGAGAGTCCAACTTATAATACAGCTCTATCCCACGATCTCAGAGTGAGAAGAATGGAAACCAATCCTAAATATCCTGTAGCCTCCTGATTATAGGTGTGGTGCACAACACGCCGAAAATCAAGACTCTACTAGATACGGTCTGTAGATACTTTCCGAGGATTAATTGCTCTGATACCACTTTTGTCACGACCCAACCTCAGGCCCGCGACTGGTGCCTTACCCCGGGTACCCTAGTGATACTACATCAGAGAAAAACCAGCGGAAATAAACTCATAGACATGGAACAGTATAAAATAAGAAACAGACTAACCAAAACGGTCACCTTTCTGCATATATATAACAAAACCTGAACAGTTACATCCTTTACAAGCCCAACTCACTACAGGACTACAAACATCTAAGAATTTGATATAACAACTATGAAGGGACAGGGCCCCGCCATACCCCTGAATGTACAAGTACCTACAATGACAGGGAACCATACCAAAAGATAAGCCTCCGGAGAAACGGAGCTTCCCAATACGCAGAACCGTGATCCTATGAGCGAGGATCAACAACCGGTGTACCTCTACCTGCGGCATGAACGCAGCCCCCCGAAGGAGGTCAGTACAATAGGTACCAAGTATGTGAAACTGAAAGTACTATAATGAAATCGCATTTCATCCTTTTAAAAGACCATTTTACAATAAATAAACAGTTATGTCAAGTCAGGGACGCATGCCCTCAAAATCATCACTCACATATAGCTATGGGTCTCACGCCTACAATATCAATCATGCCCGTGGAACTCCTTCCTCACTGCCGGCATTACATGATGTAAAACAACACCCCTATGTGTACCTTAAACACTAGATCCTGCCTGCGTCATAAAACCGATCGGGCCAAGTAGAATAGCCAACTACCAGATCCAATTCCCGCATCATAAAACTTTACGGGCCAAGTACAGAAGCCAACTACCAGATCCAATCTTGCGTCACGCAACTGACCGGGGCAAATATCTTAAGCCAACGTACCAGTGTCTGCCGTCTCACGAGATATGACCGGGGCAAGTATCTTAAGCTATCTACCAGTGCCTGCCGATACACGAGAAATGACCAGGACAAGTATCTAAAGTGTGCCTGTAACACATGTACAAATCAAGCCCGTGACCACTCATCACTGCGGCAAGCTTCATGGATTAGCGGTCCATGGACTAATAACATAACCCGGGAATCTGACCCGCACCATGGCCGCATGCCCCCGACATCTTACATCGGTGAAAACACGGTCATGGAACAATCCGAGTGGACGCATACCCGTGGACCATCCAACGTGTCAGTATGCCCAAAGTAACAATATAGTGGAAGCATACCCGTGGGCCACCCAACGTGTCAGTATGTCCAAGGAAATAACAAGATAACACTCATAGTGGAAGCATACCCGTGGACCATCCAACAGCGTCGGTATGTCCAAACAAACAACCAGATAACCGGCCCTCCATCGAGAGATGTGGTAGCATAGAAATACAACACTTGCACAACAAAGGCTATCACAACAAGCATAGGCAAGTTCAACGTACTTTTAGACTTTTATTAACATGTAAACTGATTCACCAATTTTATTAACTCCAAGTACTTTCATTTTATGCCAACAATCCGGGTTTTAACCCCAAAGTACTACATACTTTCATTCTTTCAAAAAGACCTATTTTTACGTAAAAGCCACACGATACTAATACTCGTAGTATCAAAACACGTTTTCTTTCCAAACCAAATTACTACACCTTCAGAAAATCCTTACAAGGCCCTTAAAATCAAGTAAGTAAACCGTTCTTTTTATCCTCCTTAAGTCGTTATAACTAACTTCCCATAAAGCTATCATAACACTTATACTTTTTAATAATTCAAAACAACCACATTCGTTTGGAAAACCAAGAGAACTTATTCTTTTTAAAACCAAGTATCAATTTCCTTCCGAATAATGATTCATAACTTTTTTTGAAATATTTCAAGGTTTTTAACATTTAGAACTCAAGTCAAGGACATCAAAGTGAAACCAAATTCATTTAACACACGTACGTCTACCGTACTATATATTTCACAACAATCATGTTCAAGAGGATATGAAGAATCACATACCTCCTCGGCTCAATCCACTTGCCAAGTCGAATATGCCGCGCGTAGAGTATCAACTTATAATAATCAAATACGTCTATCAACGTCTAGACTTCTTCGTAGAATATTCTAAGTATAAAGTTCCTTATTCTACGGAAAATTGGGCAGCACTTCCCCCGTATCTACGTACTTTTCCACCTTTTTCAAGGCCCGATATCAATAGCCAACAACTCAAAGGGGATTACACGCCTAACTGGACGTGTAACATTCTGCCCCACAATAAACCTAAACAGTCTATTTCTTTTTAATCTTCCTTCCACATATCATATACTCAATTATAAACTACTACAATATGTAATCTCCAATTACAATAGTAGGACAAAGATCATTACCTCGATAAGCCCAAAATTATCCAAGATTTATAAGTCGATCCTTAGCAACGTTTAGCTCCTATTCCTTACGCTCCAATCCACTCTGAGCAACCCTTAGAAGTTCCTAACCAACTTCTCTTAACACTTCATCCAAAATATGAAGATTACCCTAGGGTTTCACTTTGCGACTATTGGAATAACGTAGTATTTTTGGGATCTTTGTGTTGGGATAACTTTAGAACACTACTAGGGACACTTGGCTAAGGTATTTGGGATTAAACAACAACAATTGAAGAATTTATTCACAAGAGGGGTGTTTGGCCGAGAGCTCAACGAGGGAGGGAGTATTATTTTTGTCTTGGAAAAACTCTACGTGTTTGATGAAGTCTTTCAAGCTTAAGGGGGGTATTTATAGGACAACCAAAGGCTAGGATGCAAGCAAGTGTGTGGTTTAGATTGGGGACATGTGTGTGTGGGCCCCACAAACCACATGTCCAACAAAATCATGAGACATGTGTCTTGCCACATGTCTCTCCATTTCGGCCAACAAGCCACATGACACACCAATTCGGCCAACATGGCCACATGGGGGCGACACGTGTCGCCCTCCTATTCGTCCAAAATATTTCATCTCCCGAAAATATTTATAATGACCAAAATCTCGAAAACAATGTGGGCCCCACAAAACCGTAAATTTCTCCCTTGGGCCCCACGTGACCAATTCCGGAAAATAAAATCCATAATTCTATTATAATCCAAGAAGTCCAGATACCAAAAGTGAGAATCCAATTTCCAATAATAAACCTTTTTCCTTCACGAGGTTCGAAATATTTTCCGTCGAAAATTCAAAAAATTTCTTCCCTTTCGTACTTAGTGTTATATTCTCGTACGTACGTTCTCACATACATACTCTGGAACTACGGGGTGTAACAATGACCAACCAAGAGGGGTGACACGTGTCACCCTCCCATTCGTCGCAATATTTCATTTTCCGACAATTCCATAATTCCTATAAATTTTTACTAGTCTCAATTCTTAACATTTGAGTTCTTACGTACGTTCTTATAAACATGCCCTGGAATTACGGGGTGTAACATTCTTCCCCCCTTAGAAACATTCGTCCCCGAATGTTCTTTCGGAGTCAACTTATAGATAGCGACATATTCTCCTTTTACAACCCCTACATACCAATAATGCCACACGTGGCCACATAATAGCAATACACAAAATACTTCAATTAAAACTTGACAAGTAAGGGAAATGAATTACCTGAAGGTGTAGAGAATAAGTGAGGATACTTCCTCAACATGTACTCCTCCGCTTCCCAAGTCATCTCCTCCCTATTATCATTCCGCCACAAGACTTTGACGAAAGCCACATCTTTGGTCCGCAGTCGCCTGACCTGGCGATTGAGTATCGCTATGGGACTCTCCTCATACGATAAATCCTCTGTCACCTGGACCTCGCTAGCTGGGAAAACTCTCGATGGGTCTCCGATACACTTCCGTAACATAGACACGTGGAAGACCGGATGTACCGCCTCTAAATACGATGGCATATCCAACTCATAGGCAACCTTGCCTACTCTACGGATGATCTGGTAAGGCCCAATGTACCTTGGGCTAAGTTTTCCTTTCTTTCCGAACCTCATCACACCCTTCATGGGTGATACCTTCAAGAAGACCCAATCGTCTACCTAAAACTCCAAAGGTCGACGCTGATTATCCGCATAAGACTTCTACCGACTCTGAGATGATAACAGTCTCTCCTGGATAAGCTTCACCTTATCTACAGCCTGCTGAATCAAGTCTGGGCCAACCAACTGAACCTCGCCCACGTCGAACCAACCAATCGGCGACCTACAGTTCCGCCCATACAAAGACTCATATGGCGCCATCTGAATGCTAGAATGGTAGCGGTTGTTATAAGCAAACTCTACAAGAGGCAAATGATCCTCCCAGCTACCCCTAAAATCAATAACACAAGCCCGCAACATATCCTCAAGTGTCTGGATAGTACACTCTGCCTGCCCGTCGGTCTGAGGATGAAACGCAGTACTGAGACTCACCTGTGTCCCTAACCCCTTCTGGAAAGACCTCCAGAATTTAGCCATAAACTGCGCTCCTCTGTCTGATATAATCAATATAGGAACTCCGTGCAGTCTCACAATCTCCCTGATATACAATCTAGCATAATCCTCAGCCAAATACGTAGTCCTGACTGGAAGAAAGTGGGCTGATTTCGTCAGCCTGTCAACAATAACCCAGATGGAATCACACTTCCTCTGAGTACGAGGTAACCCTGTAATAAAATCCATGTTGATCACCTCCCACTTCCATGTCGGAATATCAATAGCCTGCAATAGCCCACCGGGCTTCTGGTGCTCAACCTTGACCTGCTGACAATTAGGACACTGAGCAACAAAACCTGCCACGTTCCTCTTCAGGCCATCCCACCAATACATACATCTGAGGTCATGGTACATCTTAATCGACCACGGATGAATAGAGTAACGAGCACTGTGTGCCTCCCCCAGAATCTGCTGACGAAGTCCTGCAACATCGGGAACACACAATCTTCCCTCAAATTTTAGCACCCCATCAGGCGCTACCTCAAACAAACTCTTCTCCTCTCGAAGAGCCGTATCTCGATACCGTTTCATAACTGGGTCCTCATACTGTCGCCTCTTCACCTCATCAACGATGGAAGACTCGGCAATCTCACGAACCCGTACCCCACTATCATCGGTATCGACCAATCGAACCCCAAGGCTCGCTAGCTGATGGATCTGACGGACCATGTCCTGTCTATCAGGCTGCACCTCTGACAGACTCCCCATCAATCTACGACTCAAGGTGTTACACCCCATAATTCCAGGACATGTGTTTACGAGAATAGACGCGAGAGCACAAGACTTATAAATTTGAACGAAAGAAAGATTTAAATTTTCTTAAGGAATATGATTTCGAGCCTGGGGGAGGAAAATTGTTCGTTAATGAGAATTGGGTTTACGAATTTGATATTTGAGACTTATAGAATTTATCGGAATTTCAGGAGATGAAATATTTTAGACCAACCGGAGGGCGACACGTGTCACCCTCCATGTGCCCATGTGGGGCGGCAATTTAAGGAACAAGTCATGAAGCCACTTGGCTTGACTTGTTGACCACATCTCACCCACACATTTGGATTAATCCTAGCCCTTGGTTGTAGTATATATCCATTACTAGTGCAAGAAAATTCTACACTTAGAATTAAATCAAGAACTTTTAGTTCTTGTTGAGAAGCTCTCGGCTAAGGAGAAAAATAAGGAGGAAAATTTTGCAATCTGGTTCCATAATTCACAAGACTTTAACCCAAGGTTCCTAGGGGTATTGTAAGGATATCTCAATAGAAAGATCTCGGAAAAACGACGTTTTTACGTTAGTCGCAAGGCGAAACCCTAAGGTGTTCTTCAACTTTGAAGATGGGACTTGAAGAGGAGTTCTTCATGAGCTTCTAAGGAGTTCTTGGAGCGGATTGGAACATAAGAAGAGGAGCTTAAAGTTGCTAAGGATCGACTTTTACGCTTGAACTTTATTAGGGCTTATTAAGGTAAAATCTTCATCTTCTTAATGTAATTGAAGATTACATATTATAGTAGTTAAGAAATGAGAATGTGGTATATATAATGAAGTTTGAAAATATTTGGATCATGTCGACATGTTAAAACCGAAAATGGACAAGTTAGCCATTTATGGTGTAATCAATTTAATTGTTAGTTACGATCGTCGCATGTTATAGAAAGAAGGGATTATAGTTGTTATAATCGATTGAGGCTATATAACATGTTAGAATAACAATTTGGATTGAAAAGGAATTGGAATGAACTTTATGTTGTTACACATTTTGAGCCGAGAATTGCCTTAATCTTTGGACAGTTTCGTATTAATTGTGGGGCAGAATTTTACATGTCATGCTAAGGCGTGTAATCCCCTTTGGTTAGCTGAATTGATTGAGCCTTAAATGTGGCGTTTGGTTATTGATTTTCGGGCCTTGAAAAAGGTGGAAATGTACGTAGAAACAAAGGAAGTGCTGTCCGATTTTCCGTAGAATTTGGTGACTTTACACTTAGAATATTCTACGTTTGAAGCTAGAGGTTAATTGACGTATTATGGCCATTGTAGGTTGAAGTACTAAGTATAGCATATTCTACTTGAAGTATGGAATAGCTATCAAGGTTGAAGTACTTTGGAGCATTTTGCTACTTGTCGATAATCGTCGCGAGGTATGTGAACCTCTTCCTTCTTTTGACATGATTCTATGTATGGAATATACACGTGGTGCTATTTCATGATTCCTTCTACTCTTAGAAGTTAAGAGGTATGTATGTTGATTTACTCTATGTAAAGGTTACGTCTAAGTTATCCTAAGTTCTTACCAAGTCTTATGGGGGATGTTGGTAAGAGTCGTTAGGAAGTATTTGGAGTGAAGTTGACTTTGCTAAGTTACTGCACAAATGAGAATAAGTATCGAACAAGCCATTGCAGCGTTAATAAAAGAAAATGTATCAGCAATCAATTAAATTAAAATGAGTAGAATTCTCCATCTGCATAGAAGCTAAGATAAGACAAAATTGTATTACATTTTCTAGATCATGGCTGCTTTAACAAAATCGTTATAAACAAATATAACCTATTCACAACGCATAAACGTATATGTTACTTAATTAAAAGAGTTTACGTATGAAGTTTTAAGACTATGAACCTTGAATTCTAAAAAGGTTAAGAGACTTTATTTTTCAAGTTATGAGACTTGATTTTTAAAGGAATGAATGACTTGATTTAAAAGTATATAATGCTTGATTTGGGAAGAGCATTGATAACTTGATTTTCTAAGTTAAGAAACTTGGTTTCTTAAAAGTTAATAGACTTGAAGTATTGTTGAAAGCTATGTAACTTGTTTTGAAAGTATAAGTCTCTTGGTTATAAAATGAATGAATTCGTCTAAAACATAAAGAGTTATAACGGCTTTATGGGAAGTTGGTTATAACAACTTTATGGAAGGTTAAGAGAATGGTTTTCTCTAGTATTGTAAACAAAGAAATGACTTGAAATAGAGAAGGGCAATTTGATTTAAAGGTACCAATTGCTTAAAGTTTTAAAGTAAGGGTCACTTGATTTAGAAGCTTAGAAACGTATTTCTAAAAATGTAGTGACTTGTTTGAAATGTAGACATGCCTTGATACTACGGGTGTTAGTATCTTGGGGTTTTATACGAAAAAGAGTCTTTTGAAAAGAATGGAAGTACATAGTACCTTGGGTTAAATTCCCGGATTTTTAATGACATGTTAGTGTCTTAAGTTTGAATAAAAATGAGAATGCTTAATAATTAAGGCTAATAAGAAGTTAAGGGATTTCTTAACTTGCTATGATATTTATGATAAGCCGGTAGTGCTTATGTTATGTATGATAAGCCGGTGGTGCTTATGTTATGTATGATAGTCGGTTGTGCTAGTGATGTATTGTTTATTACGGGGTCATTCCCCGGGCTTGTTGCATTTGCATATTCCGTGGATTTGCTCCCCATGATGCGAGGAATACCTCATGCGAGTCCGTAGAGCTTATGCGGGTGAAATAGTCCTATGCGGGGCGGACCAGTCCTATGCGAGGAGATTACCTCATGCGGGCGGATACAGTCTATGCGAGGAAATTACCTCATGCGGGTCCATACGGCCTATGCGGGTGAAATAGTCCCAGGAATAGGATTGCCAAATGATACTATGGGCAGGTGGCCCTAAGTTGATCATAAGCTTCCTCTTTTTATGCATTATACCTTTATGGGCAGACTTATGTGACTTTATCGCGTCCCAGATTGGGCCGAACAGTATACCTTTATGGGCAGACTTATGTGACTTTATCGCATCCCAGATTGGGCCGGGCAGTATACCTTTATGGGCAGACTTATGTGACTTTATCGCGTCCCAGAATGGGTCGGGCAGTATACCTTCATGGGAAGGCTTTTGTATGACTTCGCCGTGTCCCGCAAATGGGCCGGGTTACGTTATTACGTATGGATAATCAAAGTGAACTCCAAAATAAGGCGTCCCTCCATAAAGGGCCGAATTATGTTATGCAAGGTAAGTAGGTTATATGGTAATGAACTTGATGATTTTTCCTAAGTATGTACGTAAGAATTGGACTATAAATCTTATTAAAAAATGGGAAAAGATAATAAAGTGCGATTAAGTTCACGAGATTGTATGACACGGTAGGATCTGGTATTTATTTTGTTTATATACTTGCCCCTGTCATTCTTTTGTACAGTTATGATTTGTTTACTGTACCTTATTTCCGATCCATATTCTGCACTGTTGATCGATTCTTGGGCCGTGTGTTCATGTCCGCAGGTTTAGGTACACAGTTGTGGATCCGCGGGCTTAGGATCCTGGTTCAGCATTTTGAGATGGCTCCAATGTTCCGGAGCTTGTCATAATGGCTATGTATATTCAGGGGTACGGCGGGGCCTTGTCCCGTCATAGTATTTGTCCAAAATCTTAGAGGTTTGTATTCATATGTGGGTTGGACTGACTAGAGTTGTAATTACATTATTGGATAGTGTAAGCCCTTTTGGGTGATTTATATTATGGCAGCCTTATCGGCTTTGCCTTGGTTTTAAAAAAAATGTGTTACTTATCTTCCGCGGTTATTTTGTATTGTATGATTAGAAGGGTGCCCAGCTTGGGCACCAGTCGCGAGCCCGGGGTCGGGTCGTGACACAAGGCATCTGCAACCACGTTGGCCTTTCCCGGATGGTATAGGATATCAACATCATAATCCTTCAACAACTCTAACCACCGTCGCTGCCGCAAGTTCAGCTCCCTCTGCCTGAAGATGTACTGGAGGCTCTTGTGGTCTGTATAAATATCCACATGAACCCCGTATAAATAATGTCTCCAAATCTTCAAGGCATGAATAACTGTGGCCAACTCTAAGTCGTGAGTAGGGTAATTCCTCTCATGCTTCCGTAGCTGCCGGGAAGCATAGGCTATTACCTTGCCGTGCTGCATCAATACGCACCCTAGCCCGATACCCGATGCATCACAATAAATCACGTAGCCCTCTAACCCCTCGGGAAGAGTAAGAACTGGAGCCGTTGTCACGACCCGACCCCGGGCCGCGACTGGTGCCCTACCTGGGCACCCCGTTCAGGTATACATCAGAGAATAGCAGCGGAACATACACAACATAAAATATGTTTAGACAATAAACAACACAGGCTAGCCGATAAGGCCGCCCTCCATAAAGTATACATAATCAGAAGTAAAACAGTACAACTCTATCCTTACAGCCCAAACCACAAAATGTGACTACGCACTTCAGGAATAACAATCGTGGACAGGGCCCCGCCATACCCCTGAATGTACATAAAATCTACAACATCAGGGAAAAACTGTACCAAAAAGACAAGCCTCCGGAGAAATGGAGCTTCCGACACCTGATCAGTGATCCTAAGAATGAGGATCCACCACCTGCTTACCCCTACCTGCGGCATGAACGCAGCCCCCGAGGAAGGGGGTCAGTACACAATATGTACTAAGTATGTAAAACTGGAAAATACTGTAATTACATCATAAGTTTAAAACAAAGCCGGAGACATGTGTGATAATCAAATTACAGTACATTGTGTCTTACTAACAATGAGGGTAAATAATAGTATACTTACTACATAAAAATAGGAGGCTCTCGATCAAAGCAGGACAACCCGCCCGCAGTATCAATAAGCAGTCCTACTCCTGGGACTATTTCACCCGCAAGGGTCGTGTGGACCCGCATGAGGTATTCCTCGCATCATGGGTAGCAAATCCATGGAGTGGTATAATGTCTTGGGGGTTTACCCCTCAATCATACTCAGAAGGTGGTATAACGTCTTGGGGGTTTACCCCTCATTTATACTCTTACCCTGGAGAATGTGGTATAACGTCTTGGGGGTGTACCCCTTATTTATATTCTTACCCTGGAGAAGGTGGTATAACGTCTTGGGGGTGTACCCCTCATTTATACTCTTACCCTGGAGAAGGTGGTATAACGTCTTGGGGGTGTACCCCTCATTTATACTCTTACCCTAGCTCAACCGACCATCATACATAACATAAGCCCTACCAGCTTATCATACATAACACAAGCACTACCGGCTTATCATACAATATATAAGCAAGTTAAGAAATCCCCTAACTTCTTATTAGTCTTGTTCATATACATTCTCATTTTAGTTTACTTAAGGCACTAACATGTCTTTATAAAAATCCGGGAATTTAACCCAAAGTACTACATACTTCTATTCTTTTAAAATGACTCTTTTTCATATAAAACTTCCAAGATACTAATAACCGTAGTATCAAGTCACAATTATTTTTCAAGACAAGTCACAATACCTTTAGAAATAAAATTAGGCTTCTAAATCAAGTGACTTCTTTTCTTATAAAACCTTAGGCAATTGATGCCTTAAAATCAAATTGCCTTTCATTAAATCAAGTCATTTATCCTTATTTATCTTTCCATAAAGCTAATATAACCAACTTCCCATAAAGTTGTTATATTAACTTTATGCCTTAGCCAATTACAATTTCCTATCCAAGGGACTTATACGTTTAAAACGAAACAAGTATCATATACTTTAAAACTCTTCAAGCCCCTTAACTTTAAAAAACTTAAGACATCCTTAATACTTTTAAAGAAGTGAGTTAATCTCCTAACTCACCCAACTTGGCTATTCTTAAAACAAGTAAAGGATATCAAGGTCTTGTACGTCTACCGTACTATATACGTGCAACTATTCATGCTCAAAAGATAGGAAAGTTCTACATACCTCTTCGGGTCAATCCACTTGCTAAGTACAATATCCCGCCCGTAGTATGTCAACCTATAATGTCCACAATACGTCTATTAACGTCTTACTTCAAACGTAGAATATTATAAGTGCAAAGTCACTAAATTCTACGGAAAATCGGACAGCACCTCCTTTGTTTCTACATACTTTGCCACCTTTTTCAAGGCCGAATTCAATAACCAAACACGCCACATTTAAGGCCCAACAATGCAATTAACAATAGGGGATTACACGCCTACTAGACGTGTAAAATTCCGCCCCACAATTGATATCAAACTAATACAACAACAAATGTAAATCCGGCAACTTGGGATACAACAATACCAATTCTTATCCAATTTCCTTTCCAATCCAAATTGTTAGCATAACATGATATCAAGTCGCAATCGATTATAACTACTATAATCTTCAAGTAAGTAACATGCGACGATTCTAATTAACGACCAAATGTAATCCAACTTCAAATGGCTTATATGACATTTCGGATTTTTGGCTACAACAATCCATAACACTTATAAAACTTCAACACATATACTTCATGCTAGCAAACATGTAAGGCTAACAACAATATATAGTCTTGTAACACTTTAAGAGACAAGATTATTACCTCAACGAGTCTTAGTCCAACTTCAAATCCGAAGTCGCTCCCTAGCAACTTAGAGCCTCTTCTTGACACTTCAATCCACCACTTGAGACCCTTAGAATAACACAAACAACTTTCCTTCAATCTTCCAAACAAAACCTAGAAAAGCAACTAGGTTTTCATCTTGCGACTAATACGAAAACTATCTTTTTCCGGGATTTTTCTATTGAGATACTCTTACACTACCCTCACGAACCCTGGTTTAAAGTGTGGAGCTTAAAGGACAACAAACAATTTTTTTTTTCTTTTTCTTGGAGTGAACCCGAGAGCTCCCAAATATGTTCTTCAAATTTCTTGAAATTTTTTTAAGTGTAGAAGTTAGTCTTGCTACTAGTACTACTATATAGTAACATGGAGGGTTGAGATGTGCACAAATATGTGGCTTGGATGAAGTTCTATTAAATATCAAGACATGTGGTCCCATTGACTAAGTCAATATTATCAAGCTCTTCAAGTTGCAAGACTTTGTCATCCTAACAATGGTCAATGACCCTTTTGGCCATGCCTAATTTCGTCCAAGTCTACATAAGGGGGGGGGGGTGACATGTGTCGCCCTCCCATTCGTCACAATATTATGTTTTCCCACAATTTCATAATTCCGACAAATTTTCACAAGTCTCTAATCTTAACATTTGGGATTCTCACGTACGTTCTTAAAACATGTCCTGTAAATACGGGGTGTAACAGCCGTCGTAAACTTTTTCTTCAGTAACTGGAAGCCCTTCTCACAAGCTTATGTCCACTGGAACTTAGCTGTTTTCTGAGTCAGCCTAGTCAACGGTGCTGATATCGAAGCAAACTGCTCCACAAACATACGATAATAATCTACCAGCCCTAAGAAACTGCGCACCTCCGTCAGAGTAGTAGGTCTCGGCCAAGACTTGACCGCCTCAATGTCACGACCCGACCCCGGGGCCGCGACTGGTGCCCTACCGGGGCAACCCGTCAGGTATACATCAGAGAATAGCAGCGGAACATACATAACACATAAACCTGTAGATAGTAAACATCATCAAGCCGGCTGCGCCGCTCCATAGAATATACTTAATCAAAAGTAAAACAAGACAACTTTGTTCTACACCAAACCACAAACGTGACTACGCACTCTAGGAATAACAATTGTGGCGGGGCCCGCCATACCCCCTGAATGTACATAATACCTATAGCATCAGGGAAAAACCGTACCAACAAAACAAGCCTCCGGAGGAATGGAGCTTCTGACACCAGAACAGTGATCCTAAGAATGAGGATCCACCACCTGCTTACCCCTACATGCGGCATGAACGCAGCCCCCGAGGAAGGGGGTCAGTACACAATATGTACTAAGTATGTGAAACTGGAAAATACTGAAAATACCTCATAAGTCTAAAATAACTGGAGACATGTTTGATAATCAATTTACAGAACACTGTGCCTTACTAATAATAAGAATATCAAGCATATACTATACTGCATGAAAATATGAAGCTCATGATCAAAGCAAGGTCATCCGCCCGCAGTATCATTAAGCAATCCTACTCCTGGGACTATTTCACCCGCATGGTTCGTGTGGACCCGCATGAGGTATTCCTCGCATAGGTTGTACCCGCTCGCATGAGACTATTTCACCCGCATGAGCCCTACGGACTCGCATGAGGTATTCCTCGCATCGTGGGTAGCAAATCCACGGAATATGCAAATGCCACAACCCGGGGAATGACCCCGTAATAAATAATAATATATCACTAGCACAAACCGGCTATCATACATAATATAAGCAAGTTAAGAAATCCCCTAACTTCTTATTAGTCTTGTTCACATACATTCTCATTTTAGTTTACTTAAGGCACTAACATGTCTTTATGAAATCCGGGAATTTAACCCAAAGTACTATGTACTTCCACTCTTTTAAAACCTTAGGCAATTGATGCCTTAAAATCAATTTGCCTTCCATTAATTCATGTCATTTATCCTTACTTGTTTTACTTAGAGTAAATCTCTCTTTTTTAACTTTCCATAACGCTAATATAACCAACTTCCCATAAAGTCGTTATATTAACTTCATACTTATAAGTAAATTATATTTTCCTATATCCAAGGGACTTGTAGATTTAAAACGGAACAAGTATCATATACTTAAAAACACTTCAAGTCCCTTAACTTTGAAAACTTAAGACATCCTTACTACTTTTAAAGAAGTGAGTAAATCCCCTAACTCCACCGACTTGGACACTTTAAAAACGAGTAAAGGATACCAAGGTCTCAGACGCTCACCGTACTATATAGGTAAAACTATTCATGCTCAAGAGATAGGAAAGTTCCACATACCTCTTCGGGTCAATCCACTTGCTAATTCCAATATACCGCACGTAGTACGTCAACCTATAATGACCATAATACGTTTATTAATCTCTAGCTTCAACGTAGAATATTCCAAGTGCAAAGTCACTAAATTCTACGGAAAATCGGGCAGCATTTCCTTTGTTTCTACATACTTTGCCACCTTTTTCAAGGCCGATGTCAACATCCAAATGCCACTTTTAAGGCCCAACAATCCAACCAATACAAAGGGGATTACACACCTAATCTTGGATGTGTAAAATTCTGCCCCACAATGCATATTAACAAAATCAATAAGCTAAAGGTAGTATCTAGGCTATAACATGCTTACATATCATTCTTATCCAATCCTTTCATATCCAAACCATATTTCCTACATGCAATATATCTAAGAGCAATATTGACAACTACAAGTCCTTTCTTCTTCACATGCAACACAATAAAACTAGCAAAAGAGAAAAGATTGTTACCTTAGAGCTTACCCAAATTAATCCAACCAATTCACTAGCCTTCTTTCCACAATCACCACCACAAAAACTCCTACAAGCTTGCCAATAAGTTTCCTTCTTGTCACCTTTTTCAGATTTTTCTCAAGCCTTGATTTCCTCTTGATTTTCTAGAGAGAAGGGAGAGCTTTTAATTTTTAGAGAGAGAGAAGAGCTTGAAGAATGACCAAGTCTTCAAGACTTGGTCAATAAATAGGACATGCAAAATCAGATGGGGGGGGGGGGGACACTTGTCACCCTCCCATGGCCTTTTTTAAAACAAAACAGTTCAGATTTTTCCACCCAGCCTCGTAGAACCCGCCGCGCCACGTGAGCAGCCATGGCGCTGAAACCTCCGCAGCCTCTCAGAACTTCCGGCGCCGCGGCGCTGTGGCCCCTGCCCGAGATTGCTTTGCTGCCCGACTGCGCGCTGAACTTGCAACCTCTATAACTTTCTACTCCGATGTCCTATCGACGAACGGTTAGTTGCGTTGGGAACTAGACTCAACGAACTACGTACTAGGCCTTTGAAACACCTAGGAACTCATAATGCAACTGGACATAAACCGCCTCAAAGTTTACTAAAAACCCGTCCGAAACAATCCGTCAACCTATCTTTCTAAAATTTTAAGTCTTAATCCCTTTCGTACGTTCTCATACGCATGGCCTGAACCACGGGGTATAACACTCAATCTTTGCCGTATCAACCTGAACAACATCAGCCCCAATAATGTGCCCCAAGAATGCCACTGAGGCCAACCAAAACTCACACTTGGAGAACTTGGCAAACAATCATCGCCCGAGGACCCCAAGTACCGCCTCGCCGATCCGCATGCTCCGCTCTGCATACCACGAATAAACCAGATGTCATCAATGAATACTACAACAAACGTATCAAAAATGGCTTGAACACCGGTTCATCAAATCCATAAATACCACGAGCGTTGGTCAAACCGGAAAGACATCACCTGAACTCATAGTGCCCATACCGGGTCCTGAATGCAGTCTTTGGGATATCTGCCTCTCTAACTCGCACCTGATGATAACCAGACCGCATGTCTATCTTGGAGAAACACCACGCACCCTGTAACTAGTCAAACAAATCGTCAATCCTGGGGAGAGGGTGTCACGACCCGTTCCGGGGCCCGTGACTGGTGCCTTACCCGGACACCTAAGTAGTCATACATCAGAGTAATCAGCGGAATATAAAAACACAAGACATGAAACAATTGTAAATGACACATTTTATACGAGAAAAGTGGTGCCTTTCGCATATATATATAAAAATCGCGCTTACATCCCAACTGCATAATAGGACTACAGACCTCTAAGGAAGTAAACAACTATGGGACAGGGCCCGCCATACCTGAATGTACAAAACTATCTACACAACAGGAGATCATACCCAAAAGTCGAGCCTCCTAGAAGATGGAGCTCCCGACACCAAAGCAAAAGATCCTAAGGATGTGGATCTAGCACTGCTTCCCTTACTCATTTAACGCACTGGGCGAGGTCAAGATAACAGTACTAAGTATGTGAAATCAGAAAGTACTTAAATGAAATCATATCATTTTAACACCAATTTTACAAATATGCACGAAACAACCAATGTAACCGCACATAGTGCCACATCATAAACAAGAGCAACAATAGGTAAATCAGAATGAGTCTTTTCTAGCCGCGAATGATCGAAGCAGGGCCAATCGCCCATAGTATCATTATGCAAGCCTAATCCTGGACTCCCGTAGTCCGCATAGGCCACCTAGGCCCGCATGAGGTATCCCCCGCATCGAGGGTAGCTACTCCTCGGCATCGTCCTGGACTCGTAGTCCGCATGGCCACATAGACCGCATGACCATAAAGGCCGCACACTAACCTGGAACTCTCATAGCTCCGCATAGGTCCCCTGGACCCGCATGAGGTATTCTCGAATCATGGTCCCAGACCGCCTGAGTCTACCCCGCATCGGAGGGCAGCTTAACCCCCGGTATCATGTCAAGAGGTGAGTGATATAATACTAACATAACAGCTTATCGTTAAACAACATAAGCACAAATAAGAATAACCTCTTTACACAAACGTTATAAGATACTAACACACATAGCATCACAATATGTCTACTCAACAAACCATTTTACTGTACTTTCCAGAAATCAATACAAGTCTTTTATAAACACATAAGTAAACTGTTCCTTTTATCTGTCTTAAGTCGTCATACTTAACTTCCCATAAAGCTAGTATAACTCTTAAGCTTCTTGTTTTAAAACACATATTCTTCTTCTTTCAAAACTGATTTATAATTATTTTGAAAGACTTTAAGATCTTTATTATTCAGGCTTAAGTCAAAAGACATTGCCGTAACACTACGTTCAGTTAACACACGTACGTCTACCGTACTATATATATACTTTAAAATATCATGCTCAAGAGTATAGGAAGAATCACATACCTTCTGCCAAATCCAATCCAAGTCGAATATGTCGCGCGCAGAGTATCAACCTATAATAGTCAAATACGTCTATCAACGTCTAGACTACTCTGTAGGATATTCTAAACAGAGGGTTCTTTATTCTACGGAAAATTGGGCAGCACTTCCCTACCCGTCAAGTTACCCAAGTCTACTGTAAATACAGTCCTATGTAAGTACAGTTTAATTCTTCTTCTGTTATACCCTTCTACTGTGATAACAGTTCAATTCTATTCTTTAATATCCTTCTATATCTTATACTCAAGTCTTAACTATTCTTAAATGTAATATCCAATTACAATAGAAGGACAAGAGTATTTACCTCGATAAGCCCAAAATTATCCAAGTTAAATGTCGATCCTGAGCAAGGTTTAGCTCCTAATTTGCACGCTCCGATAGCTCCAAGAAACCCTTAGAAGTTTCTAACAACTTCTACTTTCTACTCCAACCAACAATGAAGTTTCTCTTAGGGTTTCGTTTAGTGACAATGGAGATAAGGTAGTATTTCTAGGCTTTTTAGTATAGAGGTGACTTTGGAAATACAACAAGGTATAGGCTAAAGTATTTGGGAATAGTAACAATACTTGGAAGACAACTTTCTACCAAGGGGGTACTCGGCCGAAGCCACTAGGCTAGAGGGGAGAGGGGTGTTTCGGCTAAGCTCTCTAGAGGGGGGGAGAAGTGAGGCTAGGACGAGAAGCTCACAAGGGGGAAGGAGGGATTTTTAGACTTGGAAGGTTGATTTGTGGATGAAGAGTTCATCAACTCAAGGGGGTATTTATAGGGCTTTCAAGGGCTAAGATGAGGGCAAGTGGAGGGCAAGTGGATTTGCACAAGTGCACCCTAACCTACTCCACAAATCCCTCACAAAACATTGACCCAAGATTTAAGCCCCAAAACCATGCCAATCGTCCAAGGCATTTGCCCCCTTTGCCGTCCACTTGAGGGTGACAAGTGTCACCCTCTCGTTGGCCCAAAATGTTTCATCTCTCGGAAAAATCCGCAAAAATTATAAATGACATAGCCGTAATTTACCCTACGCAAGTTTTGTAAAACGTTTCGTCGGAAAACCATCCGTTTCGTGGGTTGTGCACAATTTTCGTCCAAAATGCCTAACTTAAGGCTAAACTTTTTGTACGTACGCCCCTACGTACATACTCTGGAAATACGGGGTATAACATTCTCCCCTCCTTAGAAACATTCGTCCCGAATGTTCCTTCCTAAGACGGAAAATGATAAGGCTCTTCATAACATAAACAGTTAGCAAATGCCACATACGGCCACAAAACAACACTTAGGCAATAAGTAAATTAAATCAACAAGTAGGAAAGTGAGTTACTTGGAGGTGTGGGGAATAGGTGAGGATACTTCTGCCTCATGTCCTCCTCAGCTTCCCACGTCATCTCCTCCCTGAGCTCGTTCCGCCACAAGACTTTGACTGGCCACGCCTCGTCCGCAGACGCCTAACCTGACGATCGATTATCGCTATGGGAATCTCCTCATACGATAACCCCTCGGTCACCTGGACATCGTCAATTGGGTGCACTCTAGATGGATCCCCGATACATCTCCTCAGCATAGAAACATGAAACACCGGATGCACTGCCTCCAGGTCGGACGATAGATCCAACTCATAGGCAACCCTGCCTACCCTACGGACAATCCAAACGCCCAATGTACTTGGGCCGAGTTTCTTTCTTCCCGAATCTCATCACACCCTTCATGGGTGACACCTTCAGGAAAACCCAATCATCAACCTCGAACTCCAGATGCCGACGACGATGATCTGCATATGATTGCCGACTCGAGCCGCCAAGAACCGCCTGGATAAGCTTCACCTTATCCATCGTCGCTGCGCACCAAGTCCGGTCCCACTAATCGCACTCGCCTACATCAAACCAACCTATCGGCGATCCGCACTTCCTCCCATACAAGGCCTCATAAGGCGCCATCCGAATCTTGGAGTGGTAGCTATTATTATACGCAAACTCAACTAGAGGCAAATGATCCTCCCACTACCTCGAAGTCAATAACACGGGCTCGCAGATATCCTCAAGAGTCCGGATAGTGCGCTCGCCCATCCATCCGTGGATAGAATGCGGACTCGTGCTCACTGCGTCCCTAAACCCTTCCGAAAGACCTCCGGTTAGCCGTAAACCGGGCTCCTGCATGCGATATGATCGAAATAGGGACTCCATGCACGGACGATCTCTCGGATGTAAAGTGCAGGATAATCTCACTAAAAGTCGTCTGACGGGAAGAAAGTGGGCTGATTTCGTCACCGATCGACGATAACCCATATAGAATCATGTCTCCTCTGAGTGCGAGGTAATCCTGTGATAAAGTCCATGTTGATCACCTCCCACTTCCAGGTCGGGATCTCAATCGTCTGCAACAAACCACCAGGCCTCTGGTGCTCTACCTTCACCTGCTGACAACACGCATCGAGCTACAAACTCGCAACGTCCTCTTCAAGCCATCCCACCAATACACGATCTAAGGTCATGGTACATCTTGGTCGACCGGATGGATAGAGTAACGCGCGCAGTGTGCTTCCCTAGAACTCCGCCAAGTCCTCAAACATCCGAACACACAACCTCGCTCAAACCTTAGCACCCCATCAGGTGCTACCTCAAAAGGACCCTTCCCCTCACGAAGAGCCGCATCACGATACCGAATCAAAACCGGATCCTCAAACTGTTGCCTCTTCACCTCCTCGACGATGGAAGACTCGGCAACCTCTCGAACTCGAACCCCACTGCTATCAGAATCAATCAGTCGGACTCCAAGGCTCGCTAACTGATGTAACTCGCGGACCATGCCCCTCCTCTCTGGCTGAACATCTGATAGACTCCCCATTGACCTACGGCTAAGAGCATCTGCCACAACATTAGCCTTCCCCGGGTGGTACAGGATGTCGACATCGTAATCCTTGAGTAACTCTAACCACCGTCTCTGTCGTAAATTCAGCTCTCTCTGGATGAAGTTATACTGGAGGCTCTTGTGGTCTGTATAAATATCCACATGAACCCCATACAAATAGTGCCTCCAGATCTTCAAAACGTAAATCACCACGCTAACCCAAATCACGTGGGGTAGTTCCTCTCATGCTTCTTAAGCTGTCGGGATGCGTATGCTATAACCTTACCCAGCTGCATCAACACACATCCGAGCCCAACGCCTGACGCATCACAATACACAACATAACCGTCTGGACCCTCAGGAAGAGTAAGAACGGGGGCGGTCGTCAGTCTCTTCTTCAAGAATCGAAACCCCGCCACACGCATCACCATCAAACTTAGCCGCTTTCTGAGTCAGCCTAGTCAATGGTGCAGAGATAGAAGCAAACTTCTCCACGAACCGCCGATAATAACCTGCGAGGCCCAGAAAGCTGCGCACCTCTGTCGGAGTAGTAGGTCTAGGCCAAGTTCTGACTGCCTCGATCTTGGCCGTATCCACCCGAATGCCATCAGCCCCGACAATATGCCCAAGAAAAGCCACCGAAGCCAACCAAAACTCACATTTGGAAAACTTGGCGTATAACTGCTGGTCCTGGAGAACTCTCAAGATCCTCAAATGCTCCGCATGCTCTCGCCTCGAGCGAGAATAAACCAAGATGTCATCAATGAACACTATCACAAATGTGTCCAAAATGGCTTGAACACTCGGTTCATCAAATCCATGAATACCGCGAGCATGGTCAACCCAAAAGACATGACTGAACTCATAATGCCGTGACGGGTCCGAATGCGATCTAGGGACATCCGCTTCTCGACTCGCACTGATGATAGCCCGATCGCAGATCAATCTTGAGAAACATCTCGCGCTCAGAATCGTCGAACAAATCATCAATCCCGGAAGGGGTATTCGTTCTTAATGGTCACCTTGTTCACCGTAATCAACACACATGCGCAGCTGCCCCGCCCTTCTTCTTTACGAACAATACCGGCGCTTCCTGGGGAGAAACACTGGCCCGATGAAGCCCTTCTCCAAAGAAATCTCTCAGGTGGTCCTTCAACTCTCTCAACTCGGCGGTGCCATCCTGTATGGCGGAATGGAAATAAAGCCGAGTGTCCGCAGACATCGATACAAAACTCTATCTCTCTCGGGAGGGATTCCCGAGGTCGTTCGAAACACGCCCGGGAACTCCACGACTATTGGAACCGATCGAAAATCTGGTACCGCAGCCTCGATGATCGAACACCCGAATGAGATGGTAGATATACCCTTCTCGCACCATCTTCCCGCCTCGAGGTAGGAAATAAACTCGCCTCGCGTCATGTTCCTCCCACTCAACAACCGGCCCGCAGAAATCGGAACCGCACCACTCTCCTCGCAGCTACATTGGCATAGCAAGAAGCTAGCCAATCCATACCCATGATCACATCGAAATCGTCATATCCAACTCTATCAAGTCGCCAGGTCCGACGATCGATATGGTCACCGGACAAGCCCTATATCCGCCGAGCTACCACCGAATCACCCATGGCGTAGCTACCTCGAAAGTGGTCTATGGACTCGTGCTCTATCCCTATCCTACTAGCAATAAGGGAGATATATAGGATGCAGTAGAACCCGATCTATCAAGGCATACACATCACAACCAGAACGATAAAGTACAGTGACGACATCGGTGAGGCCTCCTAGTCCCGCTACCGGACAAGGCATAAATGCGTTCTCGAGGACCGCTAGAATCGACCCGCCACGACCTGCCGCGACCGCTGGCCCATGAGTACCTTGCTCCGGCGAGTAAATCGTAGGAGACGAAGACCCGTGAAAGAACTCAGTGGTGACCCTACCATTCGCGGCCGCTCGCTCTGACGGTCCTCGCAAAGTGAACTCGCTGGCCACAATCAGTAACAAACTCCGTAGCAGCACACAATTCCCGAAATGGGATCTACCGTGACGGCCACACTGGCGGGTGGTCCCGATCGCCAAGCACTTCGCCGCTCGACGCTCAAGCCACGGGCCTCAGTTCGCCGAATATCCTGGCTGTCCTGAGGACGGTGTAGGAGTGCTCTGAGCTGGCTGTGGTGCAAATCTAGACTGCTGCTGAGGCCGCCCACCACGATAGCTACCAAAAGACCCTGCCGTCCTGGTCTTCTTCTGCTGCTGTCTATCAACCCGTCGGCCTCTACGCTCCTCGCATCCAAGTGTATGAGCCTGCATGCGGGTAATATCCATACCTGGCTGAAGAGCCACACCCGCACAAGACTCGGCCATATAATCATCTAGCCCGGTGACGTAGCGATGCACCCTGTCCTCCATATCTGCTACCAACGCAGGGACATATCGAGCCAACGAATCAAACTCAACGTTGTACTCCCTAATCGTCCTCTCTCGCCTCAAGAACAAAAATATGTCGCCCGTGCCCTCCTCATCTGCGAGGCAAGAAATGAGTGAGAAAGGCCTCCGAGAACTCGTCCCAGTAGCTGGGACACGTTCTCCCGGATAACTCCCACGAATCAAACCAATCGATCACGGTATCACGCACCTATGTGAGCCAAGATCACGGACTCGGTCTCTCAAGCCTTGATCACTCGCACGATCCTCTCAGAGCGACGGATGAACTCTTGCGGATCATCCTCGTGCATCGACCAGAACTCGCGGGCTACAACTCGGAAAATCCCGTAGCCTCAAACCGTCCGATCTCGGGTGAACCATGTGCACGGCTGAATCGAATCGCCAGATTCAAATATCCTCATGTTCGCCACGATCACGGCGATGAATCGCCATCTCTCTATAACCCATCTCATCCGCTCCAGCCGTGGGCCGAGGTGCAGTATCGTGATCTCATCACCATCGCCGCGCCCTAAACCTCCTCTCGGTGCGGCGTCGTGGAACTCGCCGTCTGTATAGATCGGGCACGAGCCCACGTGACTCTAGGTGTCCCACTAGCAGCCTCTCGGCCGCCTTTCCTTCGCCCGGGTTGCCTTACGTGAGGCATAATCATTCTAAAAGGAATACGTTAGAGGTCCAACTTATAACACGGCTCTAAGGCACGATCTCGAGTGAGAAGAATGAAAACCAATCCTAAATATCCTATAGCCTCGATTATTGGTGTGGTACAACACACCGATAATCAAGACTTCATCGATACGGCTCAGACACTTTCCGAGGATTAATCGCTCGATACCACTTTTGTCACGACGCTGGCCGTGGATCGTGCCTTACCCGGGCACCTAAGTAGTCATACATTAGAGTAATCAGCGGAATATAAAAACACAAGACATGAAACAATTGTAAATGAGACACATTTTATCTGAGAAAAGGGTGCCTTTCGGCATATATATATAACAATCTGGCAGTTTACATCCCAACTGTACAATAGGACTACAAACCTCTAAGGAAGTAAACAACTATGGCGGGACAGGGCCCCGCCATACCCTGAATGTACAAAACTATCTACACAACAGGGAGATCATACCCAAAAGTTGAGCCTCCGGAGAAGATGGAGCTCCTGACACCAAAGCAAAAGATCCTAAGGATGTGGATCTAGCACCTGCTTTCCCTTACCTGTGGCATGAACGCAGCCCCCCGAAGGAGGTCAGTACAACAGGTACTAAGTATGTGAAACTGTAAAGTACTTAAATGAAATCATATCATTTTAACACCAATTTTACAAATATGCACGAAACAACCAATGTAACCGCACATAGTGCCACATCATAAACAAGAGCAACAATAGGTAAACTGTAACAGGTCTTTTCTAGGCTGCGAATGATCGAAGCAGGGCCAATCGCCCATAGTATCATTATGCAAGCCTAATCCTGGACTCCCGTAGTCCGCATAGGCCACCTAGGCCCGCATGAGGTATCCCCCGCATCGAGGGTAGCTACTCCTCGGCATCGTCCTGGACTCGTAGTCCGCATGGCCACATAGACCGCATGACCATAAAGGCCGCACACTAACCTGGAACTCCCGTAGCTCCGCATAGGTCCCCTGGACCCGCATGAGGTATTCTCGAATCATGGTCCTGCATCACCGAGTCTACCCCGCATCGGAGGGCAGCTTAACCCCCGGTATCATGTCAAGAGGTGAGTGATATAATACTAACATAACAGCTTATCGTTAAACAACATAAGCACAAATAAGAATAACCTCTTTACACAAACGTTATAAGATACTAACACACATAGCATCACAATATGTCTACTCAACAAACCATTTTATCAGTACTTTCGGAAATCAATACAAGTCTTTTATAAACACATAAGTAAACTGTTCCTTTTATCTGTCTTAAGTCGTCATACTTAACTTCCCATAAAGCTAGTATAACTCTTAAGCTTCTTGTTTTAAAACACATATTCTTCTTCTTTCAAAACTGATTTATAATTCTTTTGAAAGACTTTAAGATCTTTATTATTCATGCTTAAGTCAAAAGACATTGCCGTAAAACTACGTTCAGTTAACACACGTACGTCTACCGTACTATATATATACTTTAAAATATCATGCTCAAGAGTATAGGAAGAATCACATACCTTCTCGGCGAAATCCACCTGCCAAGTCGAATATGTCGCGCGCAGAGTATCAACCTATAATAGTCAAATACGTCTATCAACGTCTAGACTACTCTGTAGGATATTCTAAACAGAGGGTTCTTTATTCTACGGAAAATTGGGCAGCACTTCCCTACCCGTCAAGTTACCCAAGTCTACTGTAAATACAGTCCTATGTAAGTACAGTTTAATTCTTCTTCTGTTATACCCTTCTACTGTGATAACAGTTCAATTCTATACTTTAATATCCTTCTATATCTTATACTCAAGTCTTAACTATTCTTAAATGTAATATCCAATTACAATAGAAGGACAAGAGTATTTACCTCGATAAGCCCAAAATTATCCAAGTTAAATGTCGATCCTGAGCAAGGTTTAGCTCTTAATTTGCACGCTCCGATAGCTCCAAGAAACCCTTAGAAGTTTCTAACAACTTCTACTTTCTACTCCAACCAACAATGAAGTTTCTCTTAGGGTTTCGTTTAGTGACAATGGAGATAAGGTAGTATTTCTAGGATTTTTAGTATAGAGGTGACTTTGGAAATACAACAAGGTATAGGCTAAAGTATTTGGGAATAGTAACAATACTTGGAAGACAACTTTCTACCAAGGGGGGGAGGGGGGTACTCGGCCGAAGCAACTATGCTAGAGGGGGGGGAGAGGGGTGTTTCGGCTAAGCTCTCTAGAGGGGGGGGGGGGAGAAGTGAGGCTAGGACGAGAAGCTCACAAGGGGGAAGGAGGGATTTTTAGACTTGGAAGGTTGATTTTTGGATGAAGAGTTCATCAACTCAAGAGGGTATTTATAGGGCTTTCAAGGGCTAAGATGAGGGCAAGTGGAGGGCAAGTGGATGGTGGGGATTTGCACAAGTGCACCCTAACCTACTCCACAAATCCCTCACAAAACATTGACCCAAGATCTAAGCCCCAAAACCATGCCAATCGTCCAAGGCATTTGCCCCCTTTGCCGTCCACTTGAGGGTGACAAGTGTCACCCTCTCGTTGGCCCAAAATGTTTCATCTCTCGGAAAAATTCGCAAAAATTATAAATGACATAGCCGTAATTTACCTTACGCAAGTTTTGTAAAACGTTTCGTCGGAAAACCATCCGTTTCGTGGGTTGTGCACAATTTTCGTCCAAAATGCCTAACTTAAGGCTAAACTTTTTGTACGTACGCCCCTACGTACATACTCTGGAAATACGGGGTATAACAGAGGGTATATGCTCTTGATGGTTACCTTATTCAGCTGCATGTAGTCAACACACATGCGCAATGTCCCATCCTTCTTCTTTACAAACAACACCGGCGCTCCCCAGGGAGAAACACTAGGCCTGATAAAGCCTTTTTCCAGCAAATCTTTCAGCTGGTCCTTCAACTCCCTCAACTCAGCAGGTGTCATCCTGTACGACGGAATAGATATAGGCCGAGTGTCTGGCAACATATCAATACAAAACTCAATCTCCCTCTCAAGAGGGATACCCGGGAGATTGTCTGGGAATACATCTGGAAACTCTCTAACCACCGAATCGATCAAGAACTGCACCTCACCTGCGTATCGAATACCTGAACCAGATGATAGATGTACCCTTTCTGCACCATCTTCCTAGCCTTGAGGTAAGAAATAAACCTACCCCTCGACGACGCTGTGTTGCCCTTCCACTCGATCACTGGCTCACCAGGAAACTGGAATCGGACCAACCTGTTTCTACAGTCAACGTTGTCATAACAAGAAGCCAACCAGTCCATACCCACAATGACGTCAAAATCTGTCATCTCCAACTCTATCAAGTCTGCTAGGGTCTGTCGACTGTAAATAAACACCGGGAAACCTTTGTATACCCGCTCAGTTAACACTGAATCACCCACTGGCGTAGCTACCTCAAAAGGCTCTATCGACACTGGCTCTATCCCGATTCTACCAGCAATAAGAGGGGACACATAAGACAAGGTAGAACCTGGATCTATCAAGGCATAAACGTCACAACATGAAATCAATAATGTACATGTTGTCACGACCCGACCTCGGGCCCGCGACTGGTGCCTTACCCCGGGCACCCTAGTGATACAACATCAGAGAAAATCAGCGGAAATAAAAACTTAAACATGAAACAAGACATAACATAAGCAATAGGCTAACCAAAACGGTTACCTTCCTGAATATATATAACTCAAAATTGAACAGTTAAATCCCTTACAAACCCTTCCCACAACAGTACTACAGACCTCTACGAATTTTATAACAACTATGACGGGACAGGGCCCCGCCATACCCCTGAATGTACAAGAACCTACAACTCAGGGAAACATACCAAAAGATAAGCCTCCGGAGAAACGGAGCTTCCCAATACGATAATCGTGATCCATGGCGAGGATCAACAACCGATGTACCTCTACTGCGATGAACGCACTTCAAGGAGGTCAAGACAACAGTACTAAGTATGTGAAATCGAAATATCAGAACGAAATCATAATCTAAAATAAAGCAGAGACATGTATGATAACAAAACTACATCCACAACATAAAAATAATATGTCAAGTCGTGACTCACGCCTCAAAGTCATCCTCATGCCCGTGGAACTCCTTCCTAATCGCCAGCCTAGGCATAAATCGTGTGATACGTATAACATGTCTCGCCCATCTCATGGACTCGTGTCGATCGTATGGAATACATTCCGCCCATCTCATGGACTCGGTGTCGGATCGTATGGAATACATTCCCGCCCATCTCATGGACTCGGTACAAATCGTGGAATACATTCCCGGTCCATCCCATGGACTCGGTATAGAATCGTGTGGAATACATTCCCGGTCCATCTCATGGACTCGGTATAGAATCGTGTGGAATACATTCCCGGTCCATCCCATGGACTCGGTATAGAATCGGGTGGAATACATTACCGGTCCATCTCATGGACTCGGTGCCAAATCGTGTGGAATACATTCCCGGTCCATCCCATGGACTCAGTATAGAATCGTGTGAAATACATTCCCGGTCCATCCCATGGACTCGGTATAGAATCGGGTGGAATACATTCCCGGTCCATCTCATGGACTCGGTGCCAAATCGTGTGGAATACATTCCCGGTCCATCCCATGGACTCGGTATAGAATCGTGTGGAATACATTCCCGGTCCATCCCATGGACTCGGTAAAGAATCGTGTGGAATACATTCCCGGTCCATCCCATGGACTCGGTATAGAATCGGGTGGAATACATTCCCGGTCCATCCCATGGACTCGGTATAGAATCGGCCATAACATTTAAACGCTCTTTTAAGACAGATTTAGATAATATCATGCTTTCCTTTTAAATCAAACTAAGGAAATATCATGCCCTCCTTTTTAAACCAAAACACTTTCCTTTTTAAAATCAAGTAACAACATTCTTTTCCAAAAGTTCAAGTTGCCTAATTTCAAATACTCAAGTCTTTTAGTTTCGAAAGATTTCATAGTTCATAGTCTTAATCAAATAACGTAATCTCTTTTTAAAACAATTTGAGTAACATAAGTGTTACACCCCGTAAATTCAAGAGGTTAAGTTAAGAACGTACGAAAGAAAATAAGATTTGAATTTGGAAAGTTGGGTTGGAAAAAGGTTGTGGGAAGACTTTCAGTCAACTTTGGAGCGGTATATCTCCTAGTTCCTTAGGAGTTTTGAGGAGTTTTAAAAAGACTAGTATGAAGGTTGTTGAGTCTAGTTTCCAACGCAACAAACCACTCGTCGATTGGACATCGGGGTAGGAAGTTACGGGCGTTAAGTCCGTGGTGACGCAGAGGACGATTTTTCCAATAGGCGCCGCAGCGGCCGCCGCCAGAGGGTCAGCGCGACGATATTTCCGAAAGTCCTCTGAAATTGCAGCGCCGCCGCAGCAGGCGCGCGCCAAGCGCGGATTTTTGACGCCAGTAGGGGCGAAAAATAGGGGATATTTTGATAAAAGGCCTATGGAAGGGTGACAAGTGTCCCTCCCATCTTTTTGACCAAAGGAGGGTCTTATTTTAGGGCCAAGTCTTCAAGACTTGGCCATTTGCAAGGGTTTCCCTAAGAAAAATCCCTCTCCTCTCTCTCAAATTGATGAACCCCGGTGAGATTTTTGGAAAGGCCTCAAGAAGGAAAAATGTTGGAAAGCTTGTAGAGAGTTCGAGCGGGCGATTTTAAAGTGAAGAAGATTTCGGAAATAGGGCTTCTTGAGGTAAAACCTTCACCTTCTAGTGTAATTGAAGATTTCAAGTTTTAGTAGTTAAGAAATGAGCCTGAGGCTGTTATATTAAAGTTTGAAAAGATTTGGATCTTGTTGTCTTGTTGAAAACCGAAAAGGGGAATGTTAGCCACTCATGTTGTAATCAATTCAGTTGTTAGCTAAAAATCGTTGCATGTTACAAATAGGGGGATATATAATTGGTTATGATTTAGATAACATGTTGGGATAACGAGTTGGGTTAAAAGGGAATGGAAAGGAAATTGATAATTGTTGGGATAATATAGCCGAATGTGGCTTGGAAATTATTGGATTGTTTTGTATTATTGTGGGGCAGAATTTTACGCGTCCTGTGAAGGCGTGTAATCCCCTTTTGGGTTAGCTAAATTGTTATGCCTTAAATGCGGCGTTTGGTTATTGAATTCGGACCTTGAAAAAGGTGGAAAAGTACGTAGAAACAAAGGAAGTGCTGTCCAATTTTTCTGTAGAACAAGGGACTTTTCATTAGAATATACTACGTTGAAGCTAGAAGCTAATAGACGTATTATGGTCATTATAGGTTGACATCTACGGACGGCATATTGGACTTGGCAAGTTGATTAAACAAAAGAGGTATGTAGAAACTTTCTTATCTCTTGAGCATGAGTAGTTATAACTGTATGGTACGGTAGACGTACGTGATTTAAATGAAGTGAAGTCATTTGATATATTTGACTTGTTTTAAGGATGTCTAGTTGGTTGAGTTAGAGAATTAACTCACGTGTCCTTAAGGAAGAGTTATAAGAATGGTTTATCCTAATAAGGTAGACAAGGATTTCTTGACATGAATAAGTATAGAATACTGGATTTGGGAAGTAGTGATTCTTGAACTATTCTAAAGATAAGAGATCTGATTCCTAAGTAAGAAACTTGTTTTCTAAAGTTAAGATATTTGAAGTATTTGAAAGTAGTGTAACTTGAATTGAAGTACAAGCCTCTTGGTTATAGAGAGAGCAAAGTGGTCTAAAACATAAAGAGTTATAACGGCTTTATGGGAAGTTAGTTATGACGGCTTTATGAGAGGATAAGGATGTCTTGGTTTCTAAAGCATAAAGTTAGTATAACGGCTTTATGGGAAGTTGGTTATAATAACTTTATGGAAGCTTACAGAAATGGTTTTTCTCGAATAAGGTAAGCCTAGATAAAAGAATGGATACTAAGAAAGGCAATTCGATTTAAAGGCATCAATTGCTTAAAGTTTAAAATGAGGGTCACTTGATTTAGAAGCCGAAACATATTTCTACTAGTATAGTGACTTGTTTGAAATGTAGTAAGCCTTGATACTACGGGTGTTAGTATCTTGGGGTCTTATGTGGAAAAGGGATCTTGGAAGGAGTAGAAATACATAGTACCTTGGGTTGAAATTCCCCGGACTTGTTAAGTGATATGGAAAGTGCCTTAAGGTCATAAAATGAGGTCCATTTTGTATGTTAATGAAAGTCTAAAGAAGTTAGGAGTTACTTGGACGTACCGTCAGTGATGGAGGATTCCACGGGTATGCTTCCATTGCCTCCTTATGAGTCTACCGGGACGTACCGGCAGTGATGTGGGATTCCATGGGTATGCTTACCTAGTCATAGTATGAGTTTACTTGGACGTACCGACAGTGATGTGGGATTCCACGGGTATGCTTCCATGGTCTTAGTATGGGTTTACCGGGACTTACTGTCAGTGATGTGGGATTCCACGGGTATGCACCGTGGACATGCTTATGATGAGGGATTTCGAGGCATGTAGTTTGAGGGGTAAGAGTATAAATGAGGGGTACACCCCAAGATCGTTATACCACCTTCTTCAGGGTAAGAGTATAAATGAGGGGTAAATCCCCAAGATCGTTATACCACCTGGTTCCGTGGATTTGCTACCCACGATGTGAGGGACACCTCATGAAGTCATGTACCCGAGATGAGGGATTCCACGCATGATATATATATATATATATATATATATATATATATATATATGTGTGTGTTGTGTGTGTACGCCGAGTGAGATAGGATGCCACGCACATGTGGTTGTATTTTACTCTCTACCGCTTACCGTGACGGGATTCCACGCGGAGGATATAGGTATATACGTGTTGTGTGTCTGTGACAAATGAGGTGGGATACCACGAGCGCGACACATGGTTAGATTTTACACACCAGCGGCCGGCATGATGGGAATCCCACGGGCGCGCTGTGATATTTGAGGGCTGGTGTTCATAGCCCTGGTGTGGCTATGGTTCATATGTTGAAATAGGCTGTATAAGGTAAGACTGACTTTCATTACTTTCACTTCAGTAAGGCACAGTGTACTGTTAATTGTGTTATCATATATGTCTTCAGCTGTATTTTTTACTATTATGATTTAAATTACAGTACTTTCAGTATTGCATACTTGGTACATATTTTGTACTGACCTCCTTCGAGGGGCTGCGTTCATGCCGCAGGTTGAGGTACATAGCTTGTTGATCCGCACTCCTAGGATCACGGTTCAGTTCTCAGAAAGCTCCATTTTCTTCGGAGGCTTTGTCTTTAGTATGGTTCCCTGAAGTGATTGACTTTTGTTTATTCAGGGGTATGGCGGGGCCCTATCCCATCATAGATGTTATGTAAACTCTTAGAGGTCTGTAGTCATATCTTGTGGGTCGCTTTATAAAAAATAAAAAAAAATAAAAAAATTGAGGTAACTGTTGTTGGATTTGTTTATATCCAGGGAGGTAGCCTTATCGGCTGACCTAATATTTATTTCATTATTAAGTTTATGTATGTTCCGCTGATTTTCTCGATGTACTGTAAGGGTGCCTGTAAGGCACCGCATGCCCGGCCTGGTCGTGACAAAAGTGGTATCAGAGCGATTAGTCTCTGAAAGTGTCTAGTAGAGTCTTGATTATTGATGTGTTGCACCACATCTATAATCGAGGTCGCAGGACATTTAGGATTTGTTTCATTCTTCTCCTCTCGAGATCGCAAAGAGAGCTGTCTACTAGGTCAACCCTCTCTCGACTGTTCTATTGTATCGATTATGCCTCCACTGGCGCGACCAGGCCTGTGGCAAGGGCAAAGCGACTAGAGTTGTTAGTGGTACAC
Source organism: Przewalskia tangutica (assembly GCA_029844215.1). NCBI lineage: Eukaryota > Viridiplantae > Streptophyta > Magnoliopsida > Solanales > Solanaceae > Przewalskia > Przewalskia tangutica. Next base: position 75,776,217 of record CM056725.1, read on the forward strand.
AGAGGATTTCTAGGAATCACCCCAAACTATGCACGAGGTTATGGGGATCGCGAGTTCACCCACACCGACAAGATTAGAGTGGCCGAGAGCGGCGAATACACTGAGGTTCCTGCACGAGCCTCAGCCTCCACCTGTGAGTATAGAGATTACGGAGAGCAGATCCGATTATTGTCTAGCATTGTGGCAGGGTAGCGCCGACAGGGGTCGGTAGCTAACCCTAGAGCCGATAGTTTGAGGATTTGGGACTTTCTGAGTTGCAATCCACCCGAATTCTATGGTTCGAGGTCCGGCGAGGACCTCGTGAGTTCATTCGGCAGTGCAATGACTATACAGTGCTTAGGGCCTCTGAGACGAGTCCGTTGTGTTAGCTTCTACCGTTACGCGATATTGCGTTGAACTGGTTTGAGTCGTGGGTGTTGTCTAGAGGTATGGGTGGTCCTCCAGCTGTTTGGGGTGAGTTCACGGGATCCTTCCTCGATCATTTTTTGCCTCCTGAGACAAGGAGAGCCCGCTTGGATAGATTCTTAGCGTTAAGACAGAATGGGAGAACCATCAGAGAGTACAACCTGGAATTTGACTCATTGGCCAGGTATGCACCCACTATTGTGGCGGATATGGCGGACAGAGTTCACCGCTATGTGATGGGACTAGACCGATATATGGTTCTTGATGTCCAGGAGTAGCTCTTCACCGTGTATGGATATTGCCAGGATGCAGGCTTATGCACAGGGGATTGAGGATAGGGAGAGAGGGAGCCAACCAGATTCACCCACCAAGAGGCTGTGACGCAGAGTTTCAGATAATTTTCGAGGCGGCCTCAAAGAATGTGCTAGGACTACATTTCAGCCGACGCAGAGTGTTCCTTCTCGGCCTTCTGGCGAGTGGTTTGACCGCCGGGGATATTCGGGAGCGGGTCAGGGCTCCGGGGCTGCTGGTTCACAGATGTCTGGGGATAGTAGCCAGGGGAGGCCATCTTTGCCTCGGTGTGGTTACTGTGGTAGAGCTCATTTTGGGGAATGTCGGACTAGGTCGACAGCTTGTTATGCTTGCGGCCAACAGGGCCATTTGGCAAGGGACTGTCCAACCAGGGGTGTCACTGGTGGGGTAGCACAGTATATTGGGTCAATTGCGGGTTCTTCGCCTTCAATGGCTGGCGCAGATGTTCATGCACCGGCAGGCCGCGACAGAGGTCGTGGTAGCAGTTCCCAGTTTTAGCGGTCCTTTTACCCGTCTATGCGACTGCAGGTATATTTTTGATCCTTTAGAGACTTGTATGCATGATAAAGTTGTTATATGTTTAAGTGTCATGAACGGATTATATTGAGACTATGTATGTATGCTAGAAGTAGGAGGAAAGTACGATAAGAAAAGAATTTTTAGCCTTGAATGGGAGTAAATAGCGTTGGTGCACCCTTGGGATCTGTTTTCTTAGTTGACCATGATGGATGGATATGCGAGTGCGATATCTTAGGGTCATAAGTGGCATAATAAAGTTCCATTAATTGTAAAGTACGAGGAATATTAGATTGGCTCCAAAAGAACATTCGGGGACGAATGTTTCTAAGGGGGGAAGAATGTTACACCCCGTAAATTCAAGAGGTTAAGTTAAGAACGTACGAAAGAAAATAAGATTTGAATTTGGAAAGTTGGGTTGGCAAAAGGTTGTGGGCAGACTTTCAGTCAACTTTGGAGCGGTATATCTCCTAGTTCCTTAGGAGTTTTGAGGAGTTTTAAAAAGACTAGTATGAAGGTTGTTGAGTCTAGTTTCCAACACAACAAACCACTCGTCGATTGGACATCGGGGTAGGAAGTTACGGGCGTTAGAAGTGTTGTGGGCTGACGCAGAGGACAGATTTTTCCCAGCAGGCGTCGCAGCGCCGCGGCGCCGTCAGCAGGGCCGCGGCGCCGATATTTCCGAAAGTCCTCTGAGGTTGCAGCGCCGCGGCGCCGGCTGTAGGGCCGCGGCGCAAGGCAGGATTTTTGACGCGGTAAGGGGCGAAAAACAGGGGATATTTTGATAAAAGGCCTATGGGAGGGTGACAAGTGTCCCTCCCATCTTTTTGACCAAAGGAGGGTCTTATTTTAGGGCCAAGTCTTCAAGACTTGGCCATTTGCAAGGGTTTCCCTAAGAAAAATCCATCTCCTCTCTCTCAAATTGATGAACCCCGATGAGATTTTTGGAAAGGCCTCAAGAAGGAAAAATGTTGGAAAGCTTGTAGAGAGTTCGAGCGGGCGATTTTAAAGTGAAGAAGATTTCGGAAAGAGGGCTTCTTGAGGTAAAACCTTCACCTTCTTGTGTAATTGAAGATTTCAAGTTTTAGTAGTTAAGAAATGAGCCTGAGGCTGTTATATTAAAGTTTGAAAAGATTTGGATCTTGTTGTCTTGTTGAAAACCGAAAAGGGGAATGTTAGCCACTCATGTTGTAATCAATTCGGTTGTTAGCTAAAAATCGTTGCATGTTACAAATAAGGGGATATATAATTGGTTATGATTTAGATAACATTTTGGGATAACGAGTTGGGTTAAAAGGGAATAGAAAGGAAATTGATATTTTTTGGGATAATATAGCCGAATGTGGCTTGGAAATTATTGGATTGTTTTGTATTATTGTGGGGCAGAATTTTACGCGTCCTGTGAAGGCGTGTAATCCCCTTTTGGGTTAGCTAAATTGTTGTGCCTTAAATGCGGCGTTTGGTTATTGAATTCGGACCTTGAAAAGGGTGGAAAAGTACGTAGAAACAAAGGAAGTGCTGTCCAATTTTTCTGTAGAACAAGGGACTTTTCATTAGAATATACTACGTTGAAGCTAGAAGCTAATAGACGTATTATGGTCATTATAGGTTGACATCTACGGACGGCATATTGGACTTGGCAAGTTGATTAAACAAAAGAGGTATGTAGAAACTTTCTTATCTCTTGAGCATGAGTAGTTATAACTGTATGGTACGGTAGACGTACGTGATTTAAATGAAGTGAAGTCATTTGATATATTTGACTTGTTTTAAGGATGTCTAGTTGGTTGAGTTAGAGAATTAACTCACGTGTCCTTAAGGAAGAGTTATAAGAATGGTTTATCCTAATAAGGTAGACAAGGATTTCTTGACATGAATAAGTATAGAATACTGGATTTGGGAAGTAGTGATTCTTGAACTATTCTAAAGATAAGAGATCTGATTCCTAAGTAAGAAACTTGTTTTCTAAAGTTAAGATATTTGAAGTATTTGAAAGTAGTGTAAATTGAATTGAAGTACAAGCCTCTTGGTTATAGAGAGAGCAAAGTGGTCTAAAACATAAAGAGTTATAACGGCTTTATGGGAAGTTAGTTATGACGGTTTTATGAGAGGATAAGGATGTCTTGGTTTCTAAAGCATAAAGTTAGTATAACGGCTTTATGGGAAGTTGGTTATAATAACTTTATGGAAGCTTACAGAAATGGTTTTTCTCGAATAAGGTAAGCCTAGATAAAAGAATGGATACTAAGAAAGGCAATTCGATTTAAAGGCATCAATTGCTTAAAGTTTAAAATGAGGGTCACTTGATTTAGAAGCCGAAACATATTTCTACTAGTATAGTGACTTGTTTGAAATGAAGTAAGCCTTGATACTAGGGGTGTTAGTATCTTGGGGTCTTATATGGAAAAGGGATCTTGGAAGGAGTAGAAATACATAGTACCTTGGGTTGAAATTCCCCGGACTTGTTAAGTGATATGGAAAGTGCCTTAAGGTCATAAAATGAGATCCATTTTGTATGTTAATGAAAGTCTAAAGAAGTTAGGAGTTACTTGGACGTACCGTCAGTGATGGAGGATTCCACGGGTATGCTTCCATTGCCTCCTTATGAGTCTACCGGGACGTACCGGCAGTGATTTGGGATTCCACGGGTATGCTTCCCTAGTCATAGTATGAGCTTACTTGGACGTACCGACAGTGATGTGGGATTCCACGGGTATGCTTCCACGGTCTTAGTATGGGTTTACCGGGACTTACTGTCAGTGATGTGGGATTCCACGGGTATGCACCGTGGACATGCTTATGATGAGGGATTCCGAGGCATGTAGTTTGAGGGGTAAGAGTATAAATGAGGGGTACACCCCAAGATCATTATACCACCTTCTTCAGGGTAAGAGTATAAATGAGGGGTAAATCCCCAAGATCGTTATACCACCTGGTTCCGTGGATTTGCTACCCACGATGTGAGGGACACCTCATGAAGTCATGTACCCGAGATGAGGGATTCCACGGGCATGATATATATATATATATATATATGTATGTGTTGTGTATGTGTACGCCGACAGTGAGGTAGGATGCCACGGGCGCGTCACAGGGTTGTATTTTACTCTTACGGCTGTCGGCCGTGACGGGGGATTCCACGGGCAGATGATATAGGTATAAACGTGTTGTATGTGTGTACGCTGACAGTGAGGTGGGATACCACGAGCGCGACACATGGTTAGATTTTACACCTAGCGGTCGGTAGTGATGGGGAATCCCATGGGCGCGCTGTGATATTTGAGGGCTGGTGTTCATAGCCCTGGTGTGGCTATGATTCATATGTTGAAATAGGCTGTATAAGGTAAGACTGACTTTCATTACTTTCACTTCAGTAAGGCACAGTGTACTGTTAATTGTGTTATCATATATGTCTTCAGCTGTATTTTTGACTATTATGATTTAAATTATAGTACTTTCAGTTTTGCATACTTGGTACATATTTTGTACTGACCTCCTTCGGGGGGCTGCGTTCATGCCGCAGGTTGAGGTACATAGCTTGTTGATCCGCACTCCTAGGATCACGGTTCATTTCTCAGAAAGCTCCATTTTCTTCGGAGGCTTTGTCTTTGGTATGTTTCCCTGAAGTGATTGACTTTTGTTTATTCAGGGGTATGGAGGGGCCCTGTCCCGTCACAGATGTTATGTAAACTCTTAGAGGTCTGTAGTCATATCTTGTGGGTCGCTTTATAAAAAATAAAAAATAAAAAAAAAAAAATTGAGGTAACTGTTGTTGGATTTGTTTATATCCAGGGAGGTAGCCTTATCGGCTGACCTAATATTTATTTCATTATTAAGTTTATGTATGTTCCGCTGATTTTCTCTGATGTGTACCTGTAAGGGTGCCCAGGTAGGGCACCAGTCGCGGGCCCGGGGTCGGGTCGTGACAATAAGTCTATGTGTGAGTAGGTTATACTTGTTTATGACAATCTTATTAAAGCAGCCATGATCTAGGAAATGTAATACAATTTTGTCTTATCTTAGCTTCTATGCAGATGGAGGTTTCTACTGGTTTTGATAATAATTAATTAGTCAATACATTTTCCTTTATTAACGCTGCAGTGGTTTGTTCGATACTTATTCTCATTTCCGAAATCAATATAACTTATTCCTTTTTAAAACCCAATTACCCATTTCTCATAAATGCGGTTTCACAACTTTTAACACAAACCAAGTCCGTAGCATTTCACATCAAGTCATTAATAAGTCAAGTCTCGTATCTTTTAAAAACCACAAACTATTTCTTTACCTACATAAAGTTGTTATAACAAACTTCCCATAAAGCCGTTATAACACTTTATGTTTTAAACCAACCTACTTCGTTTAGCACACGTACGTCTACCGTACTACATAGTTCACACAATCATGCTAGAAAAGATAGGAAGAGGTTCACATACCTCGCGACGATTATCGACAAATAGCAAAAAGCTCCAATCAGTAATCCCGCTAGCCTTTTCCACCCTTCAAGTAGAATATGCTACTCGCGATTTCAACCTATAATGGCCATAAACGCCTATCAACTTCGGATCTCTTCGTAGAACAATTCTACGAAAATTCGGCAGACCTCCCCGCTATCACAAAAATCTCCTCCTATCAAGGCCCGCTACAGCCAACAACTCCCGAGGATTACACGCCTAACCGGACGCGTTCAATTCTACTTCACATGAATACTACAAGTCTCAGAAATACAAATCCTATGTAATTACAGTTCAATTCTCTTCTTTAATATCCATTCTATATATAGTATACTCAACTATACATTACTACAACATGTAATTTCCAATTACAATAGGGGGATAAAGATCATTACCTCGATAAGCCCAAAATTATCCAAGATTATATGTCGATCCTGAGCAACGTTTAGCTCCTAATCTGTACGCTCCAAACCGCTCCAAGCAACCCTTAGAAGTTTCTAATAACTTCTCTTAAACACTTCAACTCCAAAAAGTGAAGTACACTTAGGCTAAACTTGTGGCAACTCTCGGCCAAGGGGGTGTATTATGCTAAGGGTGTGAAATCTTTTCTAACCTTTAGTTACTAATCTTCCTAATACACTAAGGAAGAACACTTAAGACTTTAAGAATTTTTGGACAAAGTTTGGTTAAGGGAGAGGGGTGTTTGGACGAGAACTACTACAAAGGGAGGGAGTATTTTTGCCTTGGAATTTCTCAAGTGTGGATGAAGAAGTCTTGCAACTTAAGGGGGTATTTATAGGACATTCAAGGGCTAGGATTGAAGCAAGTGTGTGGTCTAGATTGAGCCATGTGTTTGTGGGTCCCACTTATCTATCTACTACACAAATATCTTGCAGGATTTTTGACCAAATGTTTTAAGCCTTTTTCATGCCAAAAACGTTTTCAACATGTCCAACAATTTCGTCCAACCTTGCCACCTAGGGGTGACACATGTCGCCCTACTATTGGTCCAAAATATTTCATCTTCCGAAAATATCCGTAATGCCAAAAATCCGAAAATAAAGTGGGCCCCACAAAACCGTAAATTCTCCCGTGGGCCCCACGTGACCAATTCCGGAAATAAAATTCCAAAATTCTTAAATATTCCAAAAAGTCCGAATACCAAATCTGGGAATCCAATTCCCTTTAACGAACATTTTTCCTTCACAAAATCCGGAAACTTTTCCGTCGAAAAATCACATCTTTCTTCCTTTCCAATTTAAATGTCGTATTCTCGAACGTACGTCTTCACATACATACCCTGGAACTACGGGGTGTAACATTCTTCCCCCCTTAGAAACATTCGTCCCGAATGTTCCTTCTAAGTCTCCAAGCACACCTGTGCCGGTATAGTCTTCCCTATTATGCTTACGAAACCAATTGTGCCACCAATGGCCATAATATAACACACGCGAAAAACCCAAATCCAAGCCAACGAGGATTCACCTCTAAGATGAAAAACAACACTAACTCTCACTCCTGGTCCAAAGGATACTCTCTTCGCACCTTCACTTCACAAAAAAGATCACTTCCGACCTCTTAACACACATTCACTTCCTTTCTTACTCGTCGTACCCTTCTCGTACACCCGAATTCTTTCTAGTACACTTACCACACTCCCTTCATCACTTCAGTTTCCAAAACCTTGGAGTCACTACCTCCAAACTTGGTCATCTTACTAGCCTCAAATTCTTTTAAGGCCATTCCCGGCCTTCACGATCCGATTCTGGTCGAACATATCCACGAACTCATACGATGGTTACCTAAACCTGGGCCTAGCACCCTCGTGACCCTACCACCTGGCGGGAACACCTCGAACTGACCCCACCTCATACCGGGCTACGGGTTGACCCGCGAATGGTCTCCAACCCGACCCATAATCGCGCCAAACTCTTGTTCCCCCGATCCAGAACAATCTTACTGATTCACGTCATGAAAGCTACCACTTCCATCTCACACTACCCATGGAATTATCACACAAAACTTGTTATACCCCGTAGTTCCAGGGTATGTATGTGAGGACGTACGTACGAGAATACAACCTTAAAATTGGAAAGGAAGAAAGATGTGATTTTTCGACGGAAAAGTTTCCGGATTTTGTGAAGGAAAAATGTTCGTTAAAGGGAATTGGATTCCCAGATTTGGTATTTGGACTTTTTGGAATATTTGAGAATTATGCAATTTTATTTCCGAAATTGGTCACGTGGGGCCCACGGGAAAATTTACGGTTTTGTGGGGCCCACTTTATTTTCGGATTTTTGGCATTACAGATATTTTCGGAAGATGAAATATTTTGGACGAGTAGGGGGCGACACGTGTCACCCCCGTGTGGCCATGTTGGCCAAATTGGAGAAGGACAATGTCACGACCCGATCTTGGGCCCGCGACTGGTGCCTTACCCCGGACACCCTAGTGATACAACATCAGAGAAAATCAGCGGAAATAAAAACTTAAACATGAAATAAGATAAAATAAGAAACAGGCTAACCAAAACGGTTACCTTTCTGCATATATATATACCTGAACAGTTAAATCCTTTTACAAACCCCCGCCACAACAAGATTTACAGCACTCTATGAATTTTATAACAACTATGACGACAGGCCCCGCCATACCCCGAATGTAAGCACCTACAACGACAGGGACTATACGAAAGATAAGCCTCCGAGAAACGGAGCTTCCCAACGCTGAACTGTGATCCTATGGCGAGGATCAACAGCGGTGTACTACACTGCGGCGTGAACGCAACCCCGGCGAGGTCGACAACAAGTACCAAGTATGTGAAACTAAAAATACTGTAAATGAAATCATAGTAGTCTATATAAAACATGAGACATATATGATAACCAAACTACAGTACATAATATGTAAGCAGTCATGTCAAGTCAGGGACTCACGCCCTCAAAGTCATCACTCAAATATAACAATGGGTCTCACGCCCACAACATCAATCATGCCCGTGGAATACCTTCCTCACTGCCGGCAGTCTATGATATAACAACACCAAGAAGTACACATGAACACCAGGTCCCACCTGTGTTATAAAAATCGTACGGGGCAAGTACGAAGGCTAACTACCAGATACCAAAGCCGCATCGTCAACTGACCGGGGCAAGTACGAAAGCCAACTACCAGATACCAAAGCCGTACCAACAATACTATACAACCAAACCACGAAGCTGATACGGGGCAAGTACGAAAGTTAACTACCAGATACCAAAGCTGTGTCACGTAGCTGACCGGGGCAAGTAAGAGGGCTAACTACCAGATACCGAGGCCGTATCACGAGACTTCGCCACGAAGCTGATACGGGGCAAGTACGAAAGCCAACTACCAGATACCAAAGCCGTGTCACGTAGCTGACCGGGGAAAGTACGAGGGCTAACTACCAGATACCAAGGCCGTATCACGAGACTTCGCCACTAAACTGAACGGGGCAAGGCTAACTACTGTACCAAGGCCGAATCACCACGAGATCGGGCAAGTACGAAAGCCAACCACCAGATACCAAGGCCGAATCAGTAAAACCTCATGGAGAGCTAGTCCATGGAATAACGCTATCAACAGGAGCGCACCCGTGGAATCCTCCGTCACTGCCGGTACGTCCAAGTAAGATCATAACAAATCAGTCGGCCTTCCATCGAGAGACGCGGTGGTATAGAAATACAATACTAGCACGACAAGGCTATCACACACAAACATAGGCAAGTTACACACAACTCAAGGTACTTTCATTTTATGTCAATAATACGGGTTTCAAACCCAAAAATAATACCTACTTTCATTCTTTCAAAAAGACCTCTTTTTACGTAAAAGATACTAATACTCGTAGTATCAAAAACACATTTCCTTTTCAAACCAAATTACTTTACTTTCGTAAAAACCTTTACAAGACTTTTAAAATCAAGTACTCTATACTTTTTAAACCAAGTGCCTTTCTTTTAAAACAACATCAAGTATACTCTTTAAAACTCAAATACTTACTATTTTCAAAACAAGTAACCTATACTTAAATCAAGTTACCATTTTAAAACCAATGATAAAACCATTCTTTTGCTTTCATAAAGTCGTTATAACTAACTTCCCATAATGCTGTTATAACACTTTATGTTTTAAACCAATTTAAGACAAAACCATGTCTCTCTTTTAAACCAAAAACTCTTCGATTCCTCAAGTCTCTTTTCTTTTAGAAATCAAGTTCCATTATCTTTTAAAATCAGTAAACCAACCAAATTCACTTAGAACATGTACGTCTACCGTACTACATAGTTCACAACAATCATGCTAGAAAAGATAGGAAGAGGTTCACATACCTCGCGACGATTATCGACAATTAGCAAAACGCTCCACGTACTCTAACCTTGCTCGCCTTTTCCACCCTTCAAGTAGAATACGCTACTCGTAGTACTTCAACATAAAAAGGCCACAAAACGTCTATCAACCTCTAGATCTCTTCGTAGAATAATTCTAGATACAAGATTCCTTATTCTACGGAAAATTCTAAGGCACCTCCGCAACCACATAAATCTCCTCTAACGAGGCTGCTAAACCAACAATCCCGGGGTTACACGTCTAACTGACGTGTACAATTCTACTCCACAATAATACTACAAGTCTCTGTAAATACAGTCCTATGTAAATACTGATTCAATTCTTATCCATATTCATTCTACATATAGTATACTCAACTATACGTTACTCTGACATGTAATATCCAATTACAATAGGGACAAAGATCATTACCTCGATAAGCCCAAAATTATCCAAGTTTATAAGTCGATCCCGAAAGCGTTTAGTGTTATACCCGTATTTCAGTATATGCGTGGGGCGTCGTAGAAAATTTGAACTTTTAATAAGGCTTGGCGATTTGTGTTTGTGCACAACACGATTAGAGTCGTTTTTTCGGCGAAGCGTTTTCCACGACTTTCGTAGGGAAAATTCCGGCTATGACTTTTTTAAATTTTGCGGATTTTTACGAGAGACGCAACATTTTGGACCAACGAGAGGGTGACAAGTGTCACCGCCAGTGGCGAGTTGGTGAGCGTTTTTGGCTAGCACGTTTTTAACATTTTTGTTGCCAAAAATGTTTGGTCAATGTTGGTTAGATATTTTGTGTAGATGATGACCAAATGGGACCCACACAACACATGGCTAAATCTAAACCTTACACTTGCCTTGCACTTGGCATAATCTTGGCCATTGGTTGGCCTTCACTTGACCTATAAATACCCCCCCTTGTGATGAACTTCTTCATCCACTCTTCACTTGTTCTAAGTCTTGGAAACCCCTCTCCTCCCTCTTGTTGACTCTCGTCCAAGAGCCCCTCTCCCCCTTGTGAAGGCCTTTGGCCGAAACCCTCTCCCTTTGTGAGCATTAGCCGAGAACACCCCCCCTAGCCTAGGTTGTTTTCGTATAATACCCCCCTTTTTTTGTGGTATAGAAATACTCTCTAAGTATTGTTATAATGCCCAAATACCTTGGCCCAAATACCTTGTAGTATTCCAAGGTTGCACTTATACGAAAAGCCCAGAAATACTATTATACTTCCCCTCTGTCACAAAAGTGAAACCCTTAAGAAAATCTCCATAGTTAGTTGGAGTAGTATGAAGAAGTTGGTTAGAACTTCTAAGGGTTGTTTGGAGCGGGTTGGAGCACCCGGAGTTGGAGCTAAACGTTGCTAAGGATCGACATTTAACTTGGATAATTATGGGCTTATCGAGGTAATTATCTTGTCCCCCTATTGTAATTGGATATTACATGTTGTAGGAATATATAGTTGAAGTATACTACTTATATAACTGAACATAACTTGTGGCAATGTCCTTGGACTTAAGCCTGAATTTAAAGAGAAGCGAATCGTAATTACGTGGGGTGTATTCTGATGAGCTAGTGTAGTTTGTGGGTAGGGAAGGGCTGCCCAATTTTCCGTAGGATCTTGCATCTAGATTTATTCTACCGAGTAGTCTAGACTTTGATAGACTTGTGTAACCTGTATAGGTTGAATGTTCTGCGAGTAGCATGTGCTACTTGAGAAGGTGGACCAGACTAGCCGGGTTATAGCCGTGGAGCGATTTGCTAATAATCGATAATCGTCGCGAGGTATGTGAACCTCTTCCTATCTCTTCTAGCATGATGTGTGTATAACTATGTAGTACGGTGACGTCGTGTGTTAATTGAGCGTGGTTATGCGGCAATGTCTTTTGACTTAAGCCCGAATAATAATAATCTTGAAGTAGTTCAAGAGAATTAAAGCTGCTTTAAAAGAAGAGTAATACTTGGTTTTAAAAACTTAAGAGTTATACTAGCTTTATGGGAAGTTATGTATAACGGCTTAAGAGAGATAAAACTAATGATTTATATTAGAAGTTAAGAGACTTGATCTTTTAAGATAAGAGAATTAAATTAATCAATGAATTTGTGTGAAACCTCATTCGTGATTAATGAGTACTTGATTTTTAAAAGGGATAATGTTTTACTGATTTCGGAAATCAGAATGTGTATCGACAAACCACTGCAGCGTTAATAAAGGGAAATGTTTTGATTAATGAAGTATTAATAAAACCAGTAGAAACTTCCATCTGCATAGAAGATAAGATGAGACAAAATGATATTTCCTAGATCATGGCTGCTGTAATAAGATTGTTATAAACAAGAATATCCTACTCACACATAAGTCTTATGTTTCTTAGATGGTTTAAAAGAGAATTATATTCTTAAATGAATAAGACTATGAACGACGAAACCTTTCTAAAATAAGAAACGTGAACATTTGAAATTAGGCAAACTCGAACGTTTGGAAAATAATGTTGTTACTTGATTTTACAAAGGTAAGTGTTTTGGTTTACTTAAAAAAGACAGTCACTCTATTTTATACTACGGGCATTGCGTGACTTATGGGAAAGAAGCGGATCTTTTAAAGATTTAATGTGTGAAGTACTTTGGGGATAGATACCCAAACTTGTTAGTAGAAAGTACCTTGTGTGAATAACTTGATTGTATTGGTTTGTGATAGTCTTGTAATACTTTCTTGTTGACTTGATAAGTAAACATGTTAGGATGCTACGTGTGTTAGTATCTTGTGGTTGTTATGTAAGGGGAGTCATTCTTGCTGTGCTTACGTTGCTAAACGGTAAGTCCATTGTACTATTATTATATCACCTACCCCCTTGACTTATTATACCGAGGGCTTTCCACCCTTGATGCGAGTCTATACGGCCTATGCGGTCCTTGTGACTATGCGGAGTGCGAGAGCTCCAGGATTGATCATTCCGGGTGTTTAGCCTAATGCGGGGGATTCCCTATGCGGTCTGTTGAGACTATGCGGTCTTTTGAGACTATGCGGGTTGCGGGAGCCTAGGCGGTATACCGAAGGTTAAGGCCGCCGATGCGGGTGTACCTCGTGCGATCTAGGACCATGATTCGAGGAATACCTTATGCGGTGCAGTGTGACCTATGCGGGCTGCGAGAGTTCGAGGATAGACACGCACATTGATCTGCGGGCAAATGGCGGCCGATCATGTGGTGCGATGCAGAAAGACCTCGTGATACAGTTTATGGCATTTGTGGTACTGAGGGTCTTAGTAGTCGGCTATGCCTTCGTACTTACCCCGTACGGTTTTATTGTGATGACTTTGAGGGCGTGAGTCCCTAACTTGACATGACTGCTTATTTATTATAAACTGTAGTTTGGTTATCATACATGTCTCCTGCTTTGTATAGACTACTATGATTTCATTTACAGTATTTATTTTCAGTTTCACATACTCGGTACCTGTTATCGACCTCCTTGGCTGCGTTCATGCCGCAGGTAAAGGTACACCAGTCGTTGATCCTCGCTCTTAGGGTCACAGTTCAGCGTTTGGGAAAGCTCCGTTTCTCCGGAGGCTTATCTTGGTATAGCCCCCTGTTGTTGTAGGTGCTTACATTCAGGGGTATGACGGGGCCCTGTCCCGTCGATGTTGTCATATCATTCGTAGAGGTCTGTAGTACTGTTGTGGGCAGGGTTTGTAAAAAAAAAAGGATTAAACTGTTCATGTTGTAAAAAGTTGTTGTTTATATTTATGCCGAAAGGCAAGTTTTTCTCAGATTATTGTTTCGTATTTCATAATATGTCTTGTATCGTTTTATGTTCCGCTGATTACTCTGATGTTGTATCACTAGGGTGCCCGGGGTAAGGCACCAGTCACGGGCCCGGAATCGGGTCGTGACAAAAGTGGTATCAGAGCAGTTGATCCTCGGAAAGTGTCTGAGCCAGTATCGATGGAAGTCTTGATTATCGGTGTGTTGTGCACCACATCAATAATCGAGGAGGCTATAGGATATTTAGGATTGGTTTCTATTCTTCTCACTCGAGATCGTGCCTTAGAGTGTATTGTAAGTTGGACCTCTAACGAAATTCTTTCCTTATCATTATGCCTCGCGTAGGGCCACCGGGCCCGGGAGGGCAAAGCGGCCGAGGAGGCTGCGGTAGAGTTCGAGAGGGTTACGAGGCACAGCCCAATCATCACCGGGTGGTGCCTTGTTCGGGGAGTTCTGCGACGTCACTAGCCCCAGCAGAGTTTAGCACGGCGGCAGCAGTTCCTACTGCGGCCATGATATTTGAACCTTCAGTTCCACGACCGGGACCAGAGAATATAGATTTCAAGGAGGCGACCCTGTTACTAACTATGGATTTGACTACCAGAGAGTATACCGATGTACCGCGAGTCTTGATGAATATCAACGAAGGTTGTGCAAGAGTAGTTCTTGATTAGGCTTGAGCATGGCACGTATGCGAGCTTATACACGGCGGTAGAAAGCGTAGAGATCGACGGGTTAACGAGGGCGAGAAAGGGCGAGCAATGCGAGGTCCTTTGGTAACTTTCAAGGCGAGTCACCTCGCCAGCGGATTAGATTTGCACACCCACCAGTGCAGAGAGGTTCTCCACGGATTTTAGGACGTTCGGGGTATGCAGGAGTTGGTCAGAACTCCAGGGCTTCCGGTTCACAGTGTGGCAGACATCATCCCGGGGAATGTCGTCTTTTAGTTGGTACTTGTTGTACCTATGACCGTCAGGGTCTGATGTCGAAAGAGTGTCCTTGTAGGAGGACTTAGCCTTCAGGATCGGTGGGTAGTTCGTCACCTTCCTTAGCTATGCGCCTACAGGCGAGTTTGATTAGAACGACTAGGGAGTGAAGCGATTCGAGCATATCTTTAACCTCTGAGATCGGTATGTGTGATAAGGTGAGTATACCTTAAGTGCTATGTTACGATATGATGTGTTAGTTGTGATTGGAAATCCTGGTGGGTTAACCGAGTAAGATTTTGGGGGATAGAGAAGGTGTGAGCCTTAGAGTTTTATACGTGGAGACCTTAGAGGTAAGGCCATCTCGAGTAAAGGTGTAGCGTTTATGTTTGATCCTTATCGGAGTGCATAGTGCACGTGAGCTATGTTTGGTATAGGTCCCTAAGTAGTATGAAATGGAAGAGGGTAGTTGAGCTAAGAAGACCGCTAGGTTTTCGTAACGTGTTTAGTGAGATTTTTCCTACGGGGAGATGGTATTTTGCGCCTTGCCGGGTCGGGTTGAGGCCACGTTGCGGGTCAAACCGCGGCATGTTTGGTGGCGGGGTCTGGTTGTGGTGGTCCCGCCTTGTGGTAGGGTCACGAGGGTCTTAGGCCCAAGTTTAGTTAACCAGCGTACGAGTTCGTGGATGCGTTCGACTAGTGGTCGGGCCGATGGGGCGACCATCGTGTTTTCGATCGGGGCCGTTTACTCGGCTGTGTTGAGTTATCTGAAAGGTTGTAAGGCTGCACGGGGTGCCTACCTTCACCTTATGACAGACAGTGGAGCCCAGGGTACGGCTGTTTTTGTTTCTAGAAGTTTTACCAGGCAGGGTTAAGGACTCAGGTGAGTCTCAGAATCGCATTCGCCCTCGGGCGGTGTTTGGATTTGAGGGTAGTTGTGGGGATTGTTGTCTCTGTGGCGAAGTGTTTTTAGCTACCTTTTCAGTGTTCGGATGTCGCCTTATGAAGCCTTGTAGGGGCGAAATTGTAAGTTGCCGGTCGATTGGTTCGATGTTGGCAAGGTGCAGATAGTTGGTTCAGGCTTGTTCCAGCAGAATGTGGATAGGGTGAAGCTTGTCCAGAAGAGGTTCTGGCAACTCAGAGGATTATACGGATAATCGGCGACGACGCTTAGAGTTCAGGTTGGCGGTCGGTCTTCTTGAAGGTACCACCCCGGTTAGGGTGTGACGAGTTTTGGAAAACAGAGGGAACTTAGCCCGAGTTACTTTGGGCCTTTTGAGTTCATGTAAAGGATAGGCCAGGTTGCCTATATGTTAGCTTTTGCCGTCCGACTTAGGAGGCGATGCGTCCGATCTTCGTATTGTTATGTTCGAAAGTATCAAATCCATCAGTGTTCCCGATTAATGATGACCACGTTAGAGATAGTAACCCGAGTTTTGGAAATGGCGATGCTCAAGAGTTTGAGTGTCTGACGACGCGATGATCGCATGCAGTCCGGTACCATTTGTTGGGTCGCCTGAGAAGGTTTATGCCTCGGGCAAAGTGACAAAAGTGGTATCATGTGGTAAGAATTCGAGTGTACAAGAAGGGTACGACACGTAAGGGAAGAAGCGAGCATGTATGGCGAGCGTAGAAGTGACCATTTCTTTTGTAAAGGAAAGGTGCGAAGGAAGTATATTCTAGACCCCGTGGAGAGGTATTGGTGGTGAGGTTAGAGGTGTTTCCTCGTGGACTTGGATGTAAGCATTTTGCACGGATGTTTCTGTAGCCAGGTATGGCAGGATTGTTCTCGTAAGTATAGTAGAGAAGACTATACTGGCGCGTGATTGTTTTGAGACTTAGAAGGAACATTCGGGACGAATGTTTCTAAGGAGGGGAGAATGTTATACCCCGTATTTCGGTATGTGCGTGGGACGTACGTAGAAAATTTGAACTTTTTAATAAGGCTTGGCCGATTTGTGTTTGTGCACAACACCCGATTAGAGTCGTTTTTCGACGAAACGTTTTCACAGCTTTCGTAGGGAAAATTCCGGCTATGACTTTTTTAATTTTTGCGGATTTTTCCGAGAGACGTAACATTTTGGACCAACGAGAGGGTGACAAGTGTCACCCTCAGTGAAGCAGTTAGTGGCGTTTTTGGCTAGCACGTTTTTAACATTTTTGTTGCCAAAAATGTTTGGTCAATGTTGGTTAGATATTTTGTGTAGATGATGACCAAATGGGACCCACACAACACATGGCTACATCTACACCTTACACTTGCCTTGCACTTGGCATAATCTTGGCCATTGGTTGGCCTTCACTTGACCTATAAATACCCCCCCTTGTGATGAACTTCTTCATCCACTCTTCACTTGTTCTAAGTCTTGGAAACCCCTCTCCTCCCTCTTGTTGACTCTCGTCCAAGATCCCCTCTCCCCCTTGTGAAGGCCTTTGGCCGAAACCCTCTCCCTTTGTGAGCATTAGCCGAGAACACCCCCCCCCCCCTAGCCTAGGTTGTTTTCGTATAATACCCCCCTTTTTTTGTGGTATAGAAATACTCTCCAAGTATTGTTATAATGCCCAAATACCTTGGCCCAAATACCTTGTAGTATTCCAAGGTTGCACTTATACGAAAAGCCCAGAAATACTATTATACTTCCCCTCTGTCACAAAAGCGAAACCCTTAAGAAAATCTCCATAGTTAGTTGGAGTAGTATGAAGAAGTTGGTTAGAACTTCTAAGGGTTGTTTGGAGCGGGTTGGAGCACCCGGAGTTGGAGCTAAACGTTGCTAAGGATCGACATTTAACTTGGATAATTATGGGCTTATCGAGGTAATTATCTTGTCCCCCTATTGTAATTGGATATTACATGTTGTAGGAATATATAGTTGAAGTATACTACTTATATAATCAACATAACTTGTGGCAATGTCCTTGGACTTAAGCTGAATTTAAAGAAGAAGCGATCAGTAATTACGTGGGATGTATTCTGATGAACTCGTGTAGTTTGTGGGTAGGAAGGGTGCCCAATTTTCCGTAGGATCTTGCATCTAGATTTATTCTCTGGAGTAGTCTAGACTTTGATAGACTTGTGTAACTGTATAGGTTGAATGTTCTGCGAGTAGCATGTGCTACTTGAGAAGGTGGACGGACTAGCGGGTTATAGCGGTGGGCGATTTGATAATAATCGATAATCGTCGCGAGGTATGTGAACCTCTTCCTATCTCTTCTAGCATGATGTGTGTATAACTATGTAGTACGGTAGACGTACGTGTGTTAATTGAACGTAGTTGTACGGCAATGTCTTTTGACTTAAGCCCGAATAATAATAATCTTGAAGTAGTTCAAGAGAATTAAGAACTGTTTTAAAAAGAAGAACCGTGCTGGATAGTCACCCATCACACGGCTCAAGAGTTATACTAGCTTTATGGGAAGTTAGGTATAACGGCTTAAGAGAGATAAAACGAATGATTTATTTTAGAAGTTAAGAGACTTGATCTTGTAAGATAAGAGACTTAACTTAATCAATGAATTTTGTGTGAAACCTCATTCGTGAGTAATGAGTACTTGATTTTTTTAAAAAGGGATAATGTTTCTTGATTTGGAAATCGGAATGTGTATCGACAAACCATCTGCGGCGTTAATAAGGGAAATGTTTTGATTAATGAAGTATTAATAAAACCAGTAGAAACTTCCATCTGCATAGAAGATAAGATGAGACAAAATGATATTTCCTAGATCATGGCTGCTGTAATAATATTGTTATAAACAAGAATATCCTACTCACACATAAGGCTTATGTTTCTTAGATGGTTTAAAAGAGAATTATATTCTTAAATGAATAAGACTATGAACGACGAAACCTTTCTAAAATAAGAAACGTGAACATTTGAAATTAGGCAAACTCGAACGTTTGGAAAATAATGTTGTTACTTGATTTTACAAAGGTAAGTGTTTTGGTTTACTTAAAAAAGACAGTCACTCTATTTTATACTACGGGCATTGCGTGACTTATGGGAAAGAAGCGGATCTTTTAAAGATTTAATGTGTGAAGTACTTTGGGGATAGATACCCAAACTTGTTAGTAGAAAGTACCTTGTGTGAATAACTTGATTGTATTAGTTTGTGATAGTCTTGTAATACTTTCTTGTTGACTTGATAAGTAAACATGTTAGGATGCTACGTGTGTTAGTATCTTGTGGTTGTTATGTAAGGGGAGTCATTCTTGCTGTGCTTACGTTGCTAAACGGTAAGTCCATTGTACTATTATTATATCACCTACCCCCGACTTATTATCAGGGCTTGCCACCCTTGATCTTGGTCTATACGGCTATCACGGTCCTTGTGACTATGCGGAGTCACGAGAGCTCGGGATTGATCATTCGGGTGTTTAGCCCGATGCGGATTCCTATGCGGTCTGTTGAGACTATGCGGTCTTTTGAGACTATGCGGGTTGCGGGAGCCTGGCGGATACCGAAGGTTAAGTTTGCGCCGATGCGGGGTGTACCTCAGCGGTCTAGGACCATGATTCGAGGAATACCTTATGCGGTGCATGTGTGACCTATGCGAGTCGCGAGAGTTCCATGATAGACACGCATTGATCTTGCGGGAAAATGGCGAACCGATCGTAGTGCGGTCTAGAAAGACCTCGTGATACGCTTTATGGCATTTGTGATGCGAGGGTCTTAGTAGTCGGCTATGCCTTCGCATTTACCGTGCGGTTTTATTGTGATGACTTTGAGGCGTGAGTCCCTAACTTGACATATTTGCTTATTTATTATAAAGCGTAGTTTGGTTATCATACATGTCTCTGCTTTGTATAGACTACTATGATTTCATTCTGATATTTATTTTCGTTTCACATACTCCTGTTTTGTTCGACCTCCTTCGGGGGCTGCGTTCATGCCGCAGGTAAAGGTACACCAGTCGTTGATCCTCGCTCCTAGGGTCACAGTTCAGCGTTTGGGAAAGCTCCGTTTCTTCGGAGGCTTATCTTGGTATAGGCCCCTGTTGTTGTAGGTGCTTACATTCGTGGTATGACGGGGCCCTGCATCGATGTTGTCATATCATTCGTAGAGTGCAGTAATGCTGTTGTGGGCGTGGTTTGTAAAAAAAAGGATTAAAGCGTTCATGTTGTAAAAGTTGTTGTTTATATTTATGCGAAAGGCAAGTTTTTCTCAGTTATTGTTTCGTATTTCATAATATGTCTTGTATCGTTTTATGTTCGTGATTACTCGATGTTGTATCACTAGGTGCCCGGTAAGGCACGATCACGGGCCCGAATCGGGTCGTGACATTTAGCTCAATTCATACGTTCCAACCACTCCAGCAACCAGAAGTTTCTAAACAACTTCTCTTAACACTTCAACCAAGCTTATGAAGATTTTCTAGGGTTTCATTTTGACTATTGGAATAAAGTAGTATTTTGGGCTCTAGTATTGAAATAACTTTGGAATACTACTAGGGATACTAGGCCAAAGTATTTGGGATTATACAATAATACCCAAAGTATTTTCTACTCAAGTGGGGAAGGGGACGAAAACAACTACAAAGGGGAGGGGAGTATTTTGCCTTGGAAGCTTAAGTGTGGGATGAAATTTGTCTTCAACCTAAGGGGGTATATATAGAAGAATCAAGGGTCAAGATTAATGCAAGTGGGTGGTGATGATGGGTACATGTGTGTGGGTAGTTGGCCAACCAAGTGTTCACCACAAAAGTGGGACAAGTGGCCACCACAAAATGGGCCACTTGTCGCTAAAATACGTCCACTTGCCTCTTCTCCATTCGGCTAACATGGCCACGGGGTGACACGTGTCGCCCCTGCGTCCAAAATATTTCATCTTAGAAAATATCCGTAATGCCAAAAATCCGAAAATAAAGTGGGCCCACAAAATCGTAAATTTTCCGTGGGCCCACGTGACCAATTCGAAATAAAATTTCATAATACTCAAATATTCTAAAAAGTCCAAATACCAAATCTGGGAATCAATTCCCATTAACGAACCTTTTTCCTTCACAAAATCCGGAAACTTTTAGTTGAAAAATCACATCTTTCTTCCTTTCCAATTTTGTGTCGTATTCTCGCACGTGCGTCCTCATATACATACTCTGGAACTACGGGTGTAACATTCTTCCCCCAGAAACATTCATCCGAATGTTCCTTCTAAGTCTCCAAAACACACGGCGGTATAGTCTCCACTACTATACTTACGGAACCAATTATGCCACATGGCCATAATACCACATCTGCAAAAACTCACATCCAAGCCAACGAAGAATCACCTCAAATCGTATAACAATACCATTCGCTCCACCTATGGTCCAAAGGATACTTTCTTCACACGAAATGATCACTTCTATTCTCATAACACATGCTCGCTTTCGTACCCTCGCCGTCTCCTCGCATAACTCTTCCTCATATACTTACCACATTTCCATTGCTTTAGTTTCCAAAATCTCTGGTTACTATCTCTAACTTGGTCATCATTAGCGGGAACACTCTGGAGGATATCCGATTACTCTTCCAAACATAGCACCATGGAATCTGGACGTCTTGCCTCCTAAGTCGGACGGACGATTGCTAACTTAAAAGCAACTGGCCTATTCTACTATTATCGAAAATGCCCAAAGTACCTCGGGCTAAGTTTCCTTCTTTCCAAATTTAAATCACACCGCCGGTGGTACCTTGAAGACCCACCGTCAACTGAACTCCAAGTGTCGCGCCGATTATCCACACGACTTCGCTGACTCGGTGCTAAAAAAACCTCTTACGGATAAGCTTCACTTACCGCATCTGCTGAATCAAGTAGGGACCAACTATCTGAACCTTGCCAACATCGAACCAATCGTGCAACCTACACTTTCATCCATACAAGGCTTCATAAGGCACCATCCGAATACTAAAATGGTAGCTAGTATAATACTCGCTCAACAAGAGGCAAATAATCCTCACTACCCACGAAATCAAAACACCGGCGTAACCTATCCTCAAATGCGGATAAAATTCGATGTTCGTCCGTCGGCGAGGTGAATGCAATCGAGACTCACCGAGTTCCTAACCGCTGGTAAAACCTCCCGAAAAAGAAATAGCCATAAAATGGGCTCCACTGCCTGTCATAACATAAAAGTAGGAACCCGTGCGACCTTACAACCTTCCCGATAACATCTCGCGTAACCTCGCCGAGTAATGCCCTAATCGAAAGACAAGATGGTGACCTCATCGGCCCGACTCTTGGTCGAACGCGTCCACGAACTCGTCGATGGTTACCTAACTTGGGCTTAACACCTCGTGACCTATCATCTAGCGGGACCACCTCAAACCGACCCGCACAATCCGAGCGGGTTGACTCGCGATATGGCCTCGGCCGACCCACTTCGTACTAAACTCGTTCCGATCCGAACAACCTTACGATTCACGTCATGAAAGCTACCACTTCCATCTCACACTACCCATGGAATTATCCCAATATATATCACGCATACCAAGTACTTGACAAGGACCAACCGTAACATCCACTCGGGACGGCGCTTGCATCCAAGGTCCCAATGTTATAAATTCTAAGGCTCCCATTTTCGTCCCGACTTACCCTTTTCAACTACCCATGTTTTCTAATCACAACTTACACAATGCTAACCGAACATAGCACTCCACATGTATCTACCATAACGACCTAAACAAGTCTCTTAAGGCTGAAGATATCTCTGTAACTACTGCCTCACTTTCCCTTTGTCGCTCTAATCAAATCCTGCTCTGTTGGGCGCATAACTATAGAAGGTGATGAACCAGCCACTGATCCCGAAGGCTGAGTCGTAACATCCGCGCCACCTCTGGTCGGACAATTTCTCGCACAATGGCCATCTTGGCAAGCCTAACAAGCTATCTAAGTAGTGCGACACTCCCGTAAGAACACCTACCATGCGGCCATACAGGGTGGGGTGGCCTCTGGCTAACACCCCTTCCTCTCCGAACCACTAAATCCTCAAC